>CM037015.1:15703144-20503144 GCA_020875875.1 Dioscorea alata | reverse complement strand
AGCAGCCAAGGAGAAGAATGCCAAAGCTTTGTATTTGATTCAACAAGCTGTGGATGAGTCTATCTTTGACAGGATTGTTAGATTCACTACTGCTAAAGAAGCTTGGGAGCACATTAAACAAGAATTTATGGGTTCTACAAGAATGGTTTCAGTTAGAAGGCAGACATTAAGGCAGAAGTTTGAGGTGCTACAGATGAAAGAAGAAGAAACTGTGCAGCAGTATATTACACGAGTTGTGGCTATTGTTAATCAAATCAAAGGTCTTGGTTTTGAGCTCACTGATGAAGAGGTTGTGTCTAAAGTTATGAGAAGCATGACAGAAAGATTTAATCATGTAATTACTTCCATTGAAGAGGCCAGGGATGTGTCAAAGTTATCTTTGAATGAATTGAGTGGGAGTCTACAAGCTCATGAAGCTAGATTTAACAGATTCAGTGACAAATCTGAAGACAAGGCATTTTATATGAAGGGAGAGTCCTCTAGTGGCAGTAGTTCAAGTTATGTTGGTGAAGCTGGCTTTAGAGGAAGGAGTGGCTTCAGAGGTAGAGGAAGAAATTTCAGAGGAAGAGGGAGAAGTGTTGGAATGACCAGGGGTAATTTTTCTGAAGCTCAGCAGCAATTTAGTTCAAGACAACAACAATTTGGAAGAGGTCAAAGGTTTATGAGACCACCTTATGATCAAAGATCTGGTAGAGGAAATTTCCAAAACATACAGTGTTTCAATTGTGGAAAATTTGGTCACATGAAGTCTCACTGCTGGTCTCAAAACAAAAATCAAGATAGAAGTCAAGAAAGGAATTCTGGTTCTGATGGGAATAAAAATTCTGGTGAATTTGGCAGTATTTTTATGGTGCATGAAGATACTGAGGTAAATAACTCTGTTTGGCTTTTAGATAGTGGTAGTTCACACCACATGACAGGTAGAAGAGAAATGTTTCAAGAACTTGATGAGTCTTTAAAACATGCTGTCAAGTTGGGGAATGATCAAGAGGTAGCTGTGTCTGGCAAAGGTGCAGTGGTAGTGACAGTTCAGGGTGATGAAATTAAATTGATCCATGATGTGTATTATGTGCCAAAGCTTGCACATAATTTATTAAGTATTGGTCAGTTGACTAGAAATGGTTATGAAGTTTATTTTGGAGAAAAGGAGTGTCACATAGTGAATGCTACAACTGGTGATAAATTGATGAGTGTGAAGAGAAATGGCAGTAATTTGTATCCAATTGAATTTTCTTCAGTTGATGTTGCAAATGTGGCAGTGAAGGAAGATGATTTATCATTGTTATGGCATCAAAGGTTTGGTCACTTGAATTTTCAGGGTTTAAAATTACTCAAGCAGCAGGAGATGGTAATTGGTTTGCCTAGTATGGAGAAATTCAAAAATTGTGAAGCTTGTGTGTATGGTAAGATGACTAGGAAACCATTTACTGGAGGAAAATCTTGGAGAGCAAAGCAGTTATTACATCTTGTGCATGCTGATGTGTGTGGGCCAATGCAAACTGAATCTGTGGGAGGAAATAGATATTTTTTGGTGTTTGTTGATGATTGTTCAAGGATGGTATGGGCTTATGTTTTGAAATACAAGCATGAAGTGTTTACTTGTTTCAAAGAATTCTTGGCTCTTGTGGAGAGACAATCAAGTAAAAAATTGAAGATTCTTAGAACTGATAGAGGAGGCGAATTTTTATCAAGAGAATTCATTATGTTTTGCAGGAATTCTGGTATTAAACATGAGCTTACTGCTCCTTATTCTCCACAGCAAAATGGAATTGCGGAGAGGAAGAATAGGACCTTAATTGAGAAGGCAAGAAGTATGATGAAGGCCAAGAAGTTACCTTTGAAATTTTGGGCAGAAGCAGTTATGACAGCGGCATATTTGTCCAATATTTCTCCAACACATGCTGTACATGGAAAAACTCCTCATGAAGTTTGGTTTGGAATTAAACCAAAGGTAAGTCATTTGAAAACATTTGGTTGTGTGGCTTTTACACATATGATGCCTCAAAAATTACAAAAGCTTGATGAGAGGGCTCAAAGAGGAGTTTTTGTTGGGTATTGTTTGAATGCAAAGGCTTACAGAATATATATTCCAAGTATTGGAAAAATGATAGTTAGCAGAGATGTATATTTTGTTGAAGATGACTGCTGGAATTGGGAATCAAATGAAACTGAATCAAAGAAAATAATATTTCAGACTGAGATGCAAGGAAAATCTGTGTCAGTTGGAATTTCAGGCAATAATCAGCATGTTGTTACTGTTCCCAATATTGTATCAAGCAGTGAAAATGTTGCAAGTGTGCCATCAGAGGGTTTACAGGCTACACAAATCAGTGAGTTCAACATTGAAGATTCTCCAGGTCAAAAGGTGAGATCTCTCAAAGATATATATGAGAGTTGTACTTTTGCATTATCAGTGACAGATCCTAGTACTTATGAAGAAGCAATAGAGTCTTTACATTGGCAGAAGGCTATGGAAGTGGAAATTAATTCAATTCAGAAAAATGGGACTTGGAGATTGACTGATTTGCCATTAGAAAGAAAGGTAATTGGTGTGAAATGGGTCTATAAGACCAAATACAATCCAAATGGAGCAGTTGATAAATACAAGGCTAGGCTGGTTGCTAAGGGCTATGTTCAAGAACATGGAGTTGATTATGAGGAGGCCTTCTCACCTGTGGCAAGACTGGAGACAGTAAGAATTTTTCTAGCAATTGCAGCTTATAAACATTGGCCAGTCTACCAATTAGATGTGAAATCTGCCTTTCTTAATGGTGAAATAGAAGAGGAGGTTTATGTAGCACAGCCAAGGGGATTTGAGATTCCAGGCAAAGAGAAGATGGTATATAAATTAAGTAAAGCTCTGTATGGACTGAAACAAGCTCCAAGAGCTTGGTATGAAAAACTGGATTCATGGTTTAAGTTACAGAACTTTCAAAGAAGTCAGATTGAACACACTTTATATAAGAAGATTACACAAAATGGAGATCTAATTGTGGTGTGTGTTTATGTGGATGATCTAATATATATGGGATCTTCATTGCAGATAGTCAGGAAATTTAAGCAAGATATGGAGAATGTGTTTGAAATGAATGACTTGGGGCTCATGAAATATTTTTTGGGTTTTGAAATCAAGCAAGATGAACATGGAATTCATTTGTCTCAAAGAAAGTATGCAGAAGATTTACTGAAATTGTATAATATGCAGGGTTGTAAAGCTGTCTCTACACCAATGAGTCATAGTACAAAACAACAACTGTTTGAGCAATCTGAAGAAGCAAATGCAACAATCTACAGATGCCTGATTGGAAAATTGCTGTATTTATCTCATTCAAGGCCAGATTTGATGTTTGCAGTGAGTTTGTTGTCTAGATTCATGGCAAGTCCCACCAGAATTCAATTTGCAGCAGCAAGAAATGTTCTCAGGTATGTTTCTGGGACTTTAAACTGTGGAATTCAATACAGTGGAAGTGCTGAATTTGTATTAGAGGGATATGCAGATAGTGATTGGTGTGGTGATGTTAGAGACAGAAAAAGTACTTCAGGCTATGTGTTTAATTTTGGTTCTGGGGCTGTGTGTTGGGCATCAAAGAAACAAGATGTTGTTGCTTTATCAACTACAGAAGCAGAGTACATCTCCTTATGTGCAGCATGTTGTCATGGGGTGTGGATGAAGAGAATTGTTGCTGATTTTGGAGTTCAATGTGAAAATCCAATTCCAATATGGTGTGATAATAAATCATGCATTGCTATAGCCAAGAATCCAACTCTTCATGGCCGATCAAAGCATATTGATGTGAAATTTCACTTCATCAGAGAATTAGTTAATGACAAAGTGGTAAGTTTAAATTTCTGCAGATCCAATGATCAACAGGCTGATATTTTCACAAAATGTCTGGATGTTCAGCATCATTGCAAATTCAGAGATCTTCTGGGGGTATGCAGTCTTCAATCAAGGGAGAGATTGTTAGCTGATTGAAGTCTTTCAAGCTGAAGAGATGAAGTGAAAGTGATGTGTTATGTATGTGTGGATGTTTGAATGTATGTTGCTTAGAGTGTTATGTTTGCAGGTATTATGTTTGCAGGTTTTTAGTTAAGTTTGTGTGTGAGATAATGAAAGGTCAGGATTGCTTTAGATTAGATCTTGTTTCAAGTTCGAGGCAGGTATTTATGTCCAGCTGTAACTTTATATTAAGAAGTGTGTGTGAAATGAGAGTGAGAGAGAGTGCTTTTATTTTGAGTTGTTGAAACTCTTGTCTTGATTTGATGAGAGGTTTGTGAGCTTTGGGATTCTGGTTGTTCTTTACTGTTCTTCTTCTTCTTCCTAGTTTATCAAGAAATCAACAATATATCTGGGTCTCTCACTCTGTTTCTTCGTTGTTTTCTTCAGTTTTATAACTTGGGTTTAAAGCAACTAATTGTACGTAAAATGGCCTGTGAACTAGATAGTTTTGTTCATAATTTTGATCTTATCATTTATATATATGTTTGGTTGATGTAGATGTAGTCATAATAAATATCATGGGAGTGATTGAGGTTTGGCCAGTTTAAGCAAGTGGTTTCGAGTTCATATTTTAAATATATTTATGTGCATGCAGTTTTTAGAAAAAATGAAAAATAATTATGATGGCATGTTTATGGAGGACAAGATGAGTTTAAGAAAGAATAAATTTGCCTAGCGATCGAGTTCGGTTAAGAATAATGAACATGTTTTTAATTACCTTCACCCATCTTCGGTCAGGGCCTCTAGTTTAGTTCCCAACGAACATGTACCTGAGATACTTGAGGTGTTAAATTAATCAAGTTTAATATATTAAATTTTTAATTCTCTAATTCACTAAAGCTTTTTACCACTATGAGATCATGCATGATACAACAGCTAGTACACTACCAAAATCTCTTCTAAAAATTTTTCTCACTAGCAAATTAAGGTTCCACAATTAAACACACACATACACACAATCATTTTGTTCATGAGCTAATAATAATCTTTGACTCACAGTAACAACTAACTTCATGCATATATAATGAATTAAAATGCATGTGTATGTGATCAAATTAAGGTTCCATTTCTACGCGGATGACATGACGAGACAAGTAGAAGCTCATCACTACTGTGCTCACCTTAACGAAGAAGTGAGGCAGTGTTTGATCTTTGATAGTAGCAAAGCCGATGCGAAACTCATCGGAGTTGAGTACATTATAAGTCCAATGCTGTTCTTGGCGCTGCCGGAGGAGGAGAAGCCATTGTGGCACTCACATGTGTTGAAGATTAACTGCTTTTTAACTGAATTAACCACGAGATATGAGTAGTAAATAACACCAGAGATTTAAGGTGGTTCGGCCTTATAATGGCCTACGTCCACCGGCGGCAGAGGAGGAATTTCACTATGACAAAATGTGAGAATACAAGATAGAGACACAACTCTTTCAACACCCTATGTCTCTCTTACACAAAGAATTCTCTCAAAGGAATTCTCACACACTAATCTCACAATCTCACAATCTTCTCTCAAGCTTTTATATTTGGGTGTCAGTTTGCAGAAGAAGAGGAGTTCCTTTTATAGGCTAAAGCAAAAGGATCATGCAATGTATGAATGCAGCTGCTATTGTTGACAAAAAACACAGCCACACCTTTTGACAAATTGTGGCCACACATGTTGAATGCATTGGCTGTAATTTCTGACTTTGTCTAATAAAGACAAAATGTCACAAATCTCCACCTTGGCTTTCATTAGACAAATTGACAAGTTAAACTCCTTTGCTTCCTCAACCGCCATGAGACAACTCATATACTTCGAACACTAATCAAGTCCAGGCAATATCTGAACTTGATAGTAGCAAGTGGCTTAGTCAACATATCTGCTGGATTGTCTGCAGTAGAAATTTTCTGAATTAATACAGTGCCTTGGCTTATGATCTCTCTGATGAAATGATATCTAACATTGATATGTTTGGTCCTCTCATGGTGCATTTGATCTTTAGACAGATCAATACTTCCCTGGTTATCACAAAATACAACAGTAGATTCCTGCTGTAAACCCAGATCACCTACCAAACCTTTTAGCCAGACAGCTTCCTTCACTGCTTCTGTAAGAGCCATGTACTCGGCTTCAGTTGTAGACAGAGCAACTGTGTTCTGTAATGTTGCTTTCCAACTGATAGCACAACCAGAAATAGTGAACACATAACCTGTGAGAGATCTCAATTTATCCAAGTCACCTGCATAATCAGAATCAGCATATCCAACAACACCAATAGTAGAGCTAGAACTACCATCATATACCAAACCAACATTAGTAGTGCCTCTTAGATACCGTAGTATCCCTTTCACAGCTTGCCAATGTTCTTTGCCGGGATCAGACATATATCTGCTAACAACACTGACAGCTTGAGAAATATCAGGACGAGTACATACCATAGCATACATAATGCTTCCAACAGCGCTAGCATATGGGACATGTAACATGTACTCTTTCTCTTCCTGAGTTTGTGGTGAATGCTTTTTTGAAAGTTTAAAATGTGCAGCCAATGGAGTGCTCACCGCTTTGCATTCTTGCATCCCAAAACGTTCAAGTACTTTCTCAATGTATCTTTTCTGAGACAAGAACAACCTTCCTGCTTTCCGATCTCTGTGAATCTCCATGCCCAAAATTTTCTTTGCTGCACCTAAGTCTTTCATCTCAAATTCACCATTCATTTGTGTCTTTAACCTGTTGATCTCAAACATGCTTTTAGAAGCAATAAGCATGTCATCAACATAGAGAAGCAAATAGATAAAAGAACCATCAGACAACTTTCTGTAATATACACAACTGTCATATTGGCTTCTAGTAAAACCATGTGTACCCATGAAAGTATCAAACCGCTTGTACCACTGTCTTGGAGATTGCTTCAAACCGTATAATGATTTTTTCAGTAAACAAACAAGATCTTCTTTTCCAGCTTCAATAAAACCTTCAGGTTGACGCATGTAGATTTGTTCTTCGAGCTCACCGTGTAGAAATGCAGTCTTAACGTCAAGCTGTTCAAGCTCCAAATCCTGCAGTGCTACCATGGCAAGTAATACACGTATAGAGCTATGTTTAACAACAGGAGAGAATACCTCATTGAAGTCTATTCCTTCTCTCTGACTATAGCCTTTGGCAACTAAACGTGCTTTGAACCTCGGTGCTTCAACCCCTTGAGTTCCATCCTTTTTCTTGAAGACCCATTTGCAACCAACAATCTTCTGGCCTTTTGGCTGTTTTATTAGATCCCACGTATGGTTCTTGTGAAGAGACTCAATTTCTTCACCCATAGCAGCTAACCACTGAGTTGTTTCATTACTAGAGACAGCTTCATGATAACTGGTTGGTTCATCACCTTCAAGATTATCTCCCACAGCCAAAGCATGAGTAGTAATGTCAGAATAATGCTCTGCAAAATCTGCATATTTCTGTGGTCTTCTAATCTGTCTTCTTTCTCTCCCAGTAGCAATGCTGTACGGTTGCTCCTCATAAGGCACATTTGAAACATCATCAAAATCATGTACCTCTTCATTTGACGGTTGTAACGAAGTGCTATCATGTACTTGTCTTGAGGGCTCCACCTCAAGCTCCACCTGCTTTATGACACCGTGGTCCTTTGCTACGTCAGACATACTCCTTTGGTTTATGAGAGCAGACTCATCGAACTTCACATCTCTACTGATAATCAAACCAGGGGATGATGGATCTGTACACCACAACCTGTAACCTTTAACCCCCGAAGCATATCCAATAAATATGCATTTCTTTGCTCTAGGCTCAAGTTTACCATCATTAACATGAGCATAAGCAGGACAACCAAATACTTTTAGAAAAGTATAATCAGCAGGAGAACCAGACCATACCTCAAAAGGAGTTTTACAATCAATAGTAGTTGACGGAGACCTATTAATCAAATAGCAAGCAGTATTAATAGCTTCAGCCCAAAAGTTTTTAGACAAACCTGAATTGGACAACATGCAACGAGCTCTCTCCAAAAGAGTCCTGTTCATACGTTCTGCAACCCCATTTTGTTGTGGTGTATATCTCACAGTGCGGTGTCTCACTATACCTTCATTTTTGCAGAACTGATCAAATTCACCTTTGCAGTATTCCATACCGTTGTCGGTTCTGAGACGCTTTATCTTCCTCCCTGTCTGCTTCTCAATAAGCGTCTTCCACTGTTTGAAGATGTCAAAAACTTCACTCTTTTGCTTTAGAAAGTACACCCAAGTCATATTAGAGTAGTCATCGATAAAAGTTAACATATATCGAGAGCCACCCTTTGATAGGACAGGTGCAGGGCCCCAAACATCTGAATGGATGTAATCCAAAGTGCCTTTAGTCCTATGCACAGCAGTACCGAACTTGACTCTAGTGTGTTTGCCATACACACAATGTTCACAAAAGTCAAGTTTGCTGATTTTCTGACCATTCAACATACCTTGCTTGCTTAATATATTCATGCCTCGTTCACTCATGTGACCCAAGCGCATGTGCCATAAGTGAGTAGAATCTGTATCAAGATTTGATGAGGTAGTAAATGCTGCAGTACCTATAATTGTGCTGCCTTGAAGAATGTAGAGTGTGTTGACCAACTTTCCTTTGATCACCACCAATGCACCTTTGCTAACTTTTAGTTGATTGGCTTCACCACTGTATTTGAAACCTATGCGGTCCAAAAGACTCAAAGAAACAAGATTCTTTCTCATATCAGGTACATACCTAACATTGTTGAAAGTTCTGATAATGCCATCATACATCTTGACACGGATGGAACCAACACCAGAGACTAGACATGAGGTATTGTTCCCCATTAAGACAGAACCACCTTTAGTTGCCTGAAAAGTGGTGAACCAATCTCTACGAAAACATATATGATAAGAACAAGCAGTGTCAAGTATCCAAGAATCATCAGAATTTGTAGTAGTGACAGATAATGCTATATCACCAGCTTCGAAATTGTCCTCAACAATGCTAGCATTCATACCTGAAGGAGTTTTCTCTTTATCTTGTTTTGCTTTAGCCTTGAAGCAGTCTTTCACCATGTGCCCTTTCTTCTTGCAGTAGAAACATGTTACAGCTTTGTTTCTAGATTTAGATCTAGATTTCTCTTTGTTACTAGCCCCTTTCTCTTGAGGTCTACCTCTGACAAATAGACCTTCAGCTTGATGTTCATCCCTATTTTCTGAAACCTTCTTTTTCAATTCCTTGGAGTTAAGAGCACTTTTGACATCATCAATGGAGATAGTCTCTCTCCCATATAACATTGTGTCAACAAAATGCTCAAAAGAAGGGGTTAGTGAACATAGCAAAATTAGGGCCTGATCCTCATCATCAATAGTACAGTCTATATTTTTGAGATCAATAATAATCCTATTGTACTCATTCAGATGGTCAGTAATTGATGTACCTTCCTTCATATGAAACGTGTAGAGTCGTTGCTTCATATATAAACGATTTGTGAGAGATTTTGTCATAAAAAGTGACTCCAGACGGAGCCATAAGCCTGCCGCGGATTTTTCATCCACGACCTCCCTCAGAACCTCATCTGCTAATGACAAAAGAACACAGCTATGTGCCCGTTCCAAGATCTCCTCCTTCTCATCGTCTGACAGCCTTGCTGGCAATGCATCTTTTCCTTTCAAGGCCTTTAATAGACCTTGTTGTACTAACAAAGCCTGCATCTTGACTTTCCATAGACTGAAGTCATTTCTGCCATTGAACTTCTCAATCTCGTACTTCGCGGTAGACATTCAGAGATAATTTAGTTAGATAACAACAAGCTAGCTCTGATACCAATTTGTTGAAGATTAACTACTTTTTAACTGAATTAACCACGAGATATGAGTAGTAAATAACACCAGAGATTTAAGGTGGTTCGGCCTTATAATGGCCTACGTCCACCGGCGGCAGAGGAGGAATTTCACTATGACAAAATGTGAGAATACAAGATAGAGACACAACTCTTTCAACACCCTATGTCTCTCTTACACAAAGAATTCTCTCAAAGGAATTCTCACACACTAATCTCACAATCTCACAATCTTCTCTCAAGCTTTTATATTTGGGTGTCAGTTTGCAGAAGAAGAGGAGTTCCTTTTATAGGCTAAAGCAAAAGGATCATGCAATGTATGAATGCAGCTGCTATTGTTGACAAAAAACACAGCCACACCTTTTGACAAATTGTGGCCACACATGTTGAATGCATTGGCTGTAATTTCTGACTTTGTCTAATAAAGACAAAATGTCACAACATGAGTATGAAGTGAAGAGTGGGGTGCTCTTCATGCCTGACTTGCCACTCTCAGTCCAACGCATGGATTTGGAGAAGGTGGTTAAGACCTACGGCAAGACCTTCCATTTTTGGCAGGTTGACCGTGGGGATGCACTGCCTTTGGGTCTGCCTTCTATTATGATGGCTCTCACTAGAGATGGTCAGCTCTATGACCACCTTGCCAAAGGTATATATGACTCCTCATCTATTATATCATATATATATATACATGCTGTTTTGAGGTAGTTTTATTTATTTATTTATTTTTAATTTTTATTTAGGTTGTACATTTATTATTTATATGTGTATGTTATTATATTTCTTGTAGTTTGTAGTTAATCTATGGTATGCTGACTTTCTTTGACTAGGAAGGACCCACAAGAATTTGTCTCATGTGTAAATTATTACCCATATATATTTTATAGCAAATGAGTGATTATTTTGATGGTAGAGTAGTCATTTGATAAGCATGTCATAATTTATGTATGGGCGGTATAAGTACATTATTATGTAGTTCATCTTAACGCATGGTTAGTATATTCATTATTATTCAAAATATATATATTATTTTTTTTATAAATATGGATATATCACTGATCCTAAATATAACCTTTAATCTTTTGAGTTGAGACCTTTTAAATTGAAGATTGAGTGGGAGGTTGGGACTAGGACAGAAATGGAATACCAGTACTCTTTTATGCATTTATATATATATATAAGATAGTGAAAATTATATTTTATTATGGAATTCTTTTCACATGGATTGAGCATCCTCATTATTTTTTTTCATCCTCTAGTATTCATATTTTTCTTCAAGGAATAAAAATCAAATTAAATATTTATTTGTTTATTAACTAACTTATTTATTTATTAATAAATATGGATAAGCCCATGATTGAACCCCAAACTCAAAATTTTTTTTTATTTTCTTTGATTTCAAGTGCTGCCAGAAGAGTATATATAGGGTATAATTAAAATCAAACGGACACTTTTACCTATAGTCTTATGTAAGACACATGTATATTGAAAATATCACTACTGTTGACATTAATTGTATGTGCTTAGATGTGGAGAATAGGTTTGAAATTTCTTTTGAGAAAGAGAGGGAGAACAGAGCCTACATGTCTGGACCTGAGCATGGGATTCATCCTTTAGCCAATGGAGCTGGCAAGGGCCTTAAGCTGGAGCTCAGAGATATTGACTTGCCACCGTTGGATTCATTTCCCAGGATCTTTGTTTGAGAATTTTGTTTTGACAATTAAAGTACTATAAATAAATATAAATATGTTATGTGTGTCTTTTTGTACATGTTTGTCTCTTTTAGTACTCTGTTTGAATCAGTCTTCATCTCTATGTACCACGGACTATTGAAATGTTATATATATATAAGTTCTAAATAATTTGACTCGCTTGATGCAGTGAAGAAATGCAATATTTACTTCACGGTTTTATATTGACATCAGTCATCAGTGAAATATCTAAATTCATATTCACAGAAACACTTCCATATGTTAATTATCCATTTTCATAGGAAAAGTATGATCCAAAAGAAAAAGGGAAAAAAAAAAAAAAACATGTGGCTTGCCTCCTCCACTACAATGGGGCGAAAGTGCTTGTGGTACCCAGCATTGTAATAATCATCAAGTGATGATTAGAAAACCTATAAAAGAATGAACAAGAAACACTTTTGGCGATCTGATCAAGAACTCGATCCCAACCTAACTGGCCTTCGGTGGTGTATGAGTGTTCCCATCCATATCTATACATCATGTGGCGAGCACCACCAAAGATTAGTAGTAACCCACAAGTAAAGTAAAGAAGCATTATCAAAGTTATTCCTAGCAAGCTAATCATTCACTTGCAATCTCCGCATCATTAACATTATCTATATTCTCATAATCAAAGCAATCACTAAACTAATCATCACATTAACATAATGAGACAAGGCATCATTACTAACACTAATAAGCCTCATCATCATTTAACCACATATAAAGAGCAACATGATTCTTCCAGGCCAGCAAGCACCACATGGCTAATAAGTTACAGTGTATTGCAGTGGCCTCCAGGCTCCGACGGTGTTGCACAAGAAACTGGAGATCACTAACACACAGGAGGAGGAGGAGGAGAAGAGGCCAAGGAGGTGTGGTACGGCTCGGTAATAGGCGATGCCGGAGAGTAATGCTAAGGCAGCTCGTGCGATGGTCAAGAGCACAGTGGCGATTGGTGGTGGTGCTTCTCAAGCCGGTGAAAACTGTGGTGGTGGAGGCGGCCTCCGGCCGGCGGTTGGCAGAGTCCCATTACATGCATGTGCCTTTCTTGTACCCTTTCCAGCTCCCTCTCATTTGAGTGATCAATAAGCACATAACATGTTTGGAAATGGTGTAGTCTCTTTTGGTACTCATACGGGAGTTTGCATGTTTTGCATTGATTGTTGGCATTGGCTAGAATGCCAAATTCAAACCAAACACATGTTTTGCAGGTTCAAATTCAATTATATAATATTAACTAATAACAATCATGCATGAAAGTGTGGCTATGATTCAATAAATTTGTGGTTGATATACTTTATAAAGAAAAAAGAAAAAAAAAAGTGTGGTCACGATAATTATAAGAATTATTTGAAAGTACACCAGGAATGGAACAGAGGGTATGTTGGAAGCAATAGTGGATACTATCACCTCAAGGGAATAATAAAAAGTTGAAGAATTTTATTTTAAAGGAAAACATCTACAAATGTTTTTTCTTTATTTTTTATTTCTTATAAAAAAATAAATTTAGTCATTTATGTAAGCTCTAATAAAAATCTTTTACCAAATCCTTAACTCCTGCATTTAAACTATTATTAAAATCATAACTCCTAAAATCTTTCATATTCTACAACTCCAAAATACTTCATTTTTCATATCTAAAATATTAAATTTTATTTCCAACCTCCTCTTGTAAGCTTGACTATTTTTAGTAAGTTATTCAATGCAATAACCACAACAGATTGAAAAATTATAAACTACATTAGTTGACGTAATCAAATTCTTTATGGGGCTCTCTCTCCTTCATCTGCATTTTCAACTCATTCAACTCTTTATTAGCTTTAATGAGGCATTTCTATAACTCTTCATAATTAGCTTCCTTGAGATCTTCAACATTACATTTGAGTTCAAATAACTCCTTGTCCTTCATATCTTTCATGATAATATTGTAGCATATGTTTAGATGCCTTATCACTCATAGTGAAGCCCATTCTCAACCTCCTCCTTAGCGTATGCCCTAAATCTATATCATTCATGACTTCCAAGCCTATCTTCAAATATTATTTTTATTGGAAAAGCAGACAAAGATAAATCATCATGCCAAATCTTTCACATTCATACTTCGTTGATGGAAAGTTTAGCTTCTCTAGTATCTCCTTAAGCATCGTTTTAAATTATATGGACACAACAATAAGTCAATAAGACTTTTGCTATTCATTTCTCGACTTTTCTTCAATGCTTTGAAGACTTCTTCATTCTTCGTGGCGCTTACCTCATAGCTCTCACTTTCTCGTTAGGGGTTTTCTTCTGTCTTACCCAATCTGAGAATTTGCAGCACTTTCATCCAACAGTGCTTTCTTATATAGGTTTATATCTTCCCGTAAATAGACAATGGAGAGCCTACCTATCTCTAGTTTTCCAAATTGCCAAATCAAACCAACACTTTGATACCGCTTGTTGAAAGGACTTGTTTAATTCTTCACCTCTTACAAAACACAGCAAACTTAGTCCGTTATATGGGTTTTAACAAAACCCTTAATATTCTTTAACTCTTAATTCCTAAAACTCTTTGTATTCAATAACTCCGAACTCTTCATTTTGTAACCCCAAAACCTCTTCATATTTTATAACTAATTTTAAGTTTATCTTCCAATAAGGTACATGTTCTCTGGGGACCTAAAATTGAAGTTAAAAGCAAAAAGGTTGGCAGGATTGCATGACCATAATTCACAGATGGCAAACCATACGGCAAAAAGAAGCTCAGAACTATTAATTCCACCAACTAGTTAAGTTTTATTTATTTATTTTACTAAGTTTAAAGCAAGATGTCCATTTTATAACTAGCTTCATTAAATAGTAGATAACCTGAATTTGGGTACAAGACAAAGTTGTTACAATTAGAAACCCGAATTCAATTACCTTTTGTTGGAAAAGCAACAAAAACATAGCAAGACAAAGTTGCAAATTACTAGCAGTGAATCTCTAATATAATGTGGCATAGAAAGAAAATGATATATACACACACACAATTGAATATATGCCCTTAATGATCACCAGATCTACATGGATATATATATATATATATATATATATATATATATTTAGGGAGTGGACGATGTTGAGAACCAACAACAATATTTGCTTTCAGTGTGACTTCAATGGACCATATCGTGACCACTTTTTGCTATTTGGGCATTCACCATCTGAACCAACAAAATGGCTACCATGAAAACAAGTTACTATAGTGAACGTAGCAGGATTAGTCTCAATCTGCTCCTAAAATTCAGCAATTGTTAGCTGGTCTTTAGCTAATTTTATGATTTACTACTTTTGTAATTTTTCTTTCTACAAATAAGCAGTACAAGGTAGCAACAAGTAGGTCAACCATTCATATTTCAATTATAGTTCATTTTATTATTTCTTCTCTTACATTTGTTTCTCATTTTTGGCTGGATACCAATATTTTGTATGAGAGTTGTTTTTGGTCTTTGAGGGAAGAAAGAGAAAAATACAAGGCATATATTGAATTGGCAAATCGTGGCAGATTCCTTAGTTGTTGAACCTCCCATTTTTGGTGATCAGAATTATACCATCTAAGAGGTAAAAATGAAAGTATACTTACTTGCGTGTCTTTGTACTTGCGTGTCTTTACTTGCGTGTCTTTGGTCTTTGGGAAGCTATAGAGGAAGATGAAGAACCAGAGCCTTTTCTAGAGAATCCCACAAAAGCTTAGATAAAAGCATATTCAGAGGCTACAACCAAGAGGTATAAAGCACCCGTTTGGTACTTTACAGGGATATATTTTACCTGTAAAATTTTTCCTTGCAAAGTCTTTCCCTGTAAAGTGTTTCATTATAAAGTTACATTACAATGTTTGTTATGTTTCCAGAAAATTGTAATATAAACGCATGCAAAATTAATTCATTTGTTTGGTGTAAACAGACTTTCCAAGCAAAGTTATGATTATTGTCAATTTTACCCTTATTAATTATTTTAGTAAAACAAAGCCCATAAATGTTTTTTATTTTTTCCATTTTCTGTCAATAAAGTCATATGGGTGCGGTCAACTATTTAATTATTTTAAAAATTATTCATATCAATGATTATTTAATTAATTTTTAAATTTGTTATCTAAAAACAAATTCAAAGATTAATTAAATAATAATAATTTTTTGAAATTTAATATTAAATTAATTTATTATCTTAAAAATCTTGTTATGGAAACCAATTTTTAATTAAAAAACTAATTTTTAACAAAATTTAATCTTTTTTAATAATTTCATTAATTTTTTATTATGGAAAGAAAAATCTTTTTAATAGAAAAAGAGAACTTCATTTGGGTAATTTGGTCATTTAACAAATGCCACAAGATTACATCCCACGATGTAATCTCTTTCACACCCCCCTCCCTATGAATTACTTTCACTGGTCAAGGAAAGTGATTACACTTTGACCATTACTTTACGCACTTGGTTTATAAACCAAACGGATGAAAATAATTCACACATGTTACTTTCCCTGCAAAGTAACAACTTTCCCTCTTACTAAACGGGCACTTATATTCATGCAAAGGTTAGTGAGGAGAATTTTACAAGAATAATGACTTGCAAAACAACAAAATTAGCCTAGGAGAAGCTAAAAAAAAAGAATATAAGGGAGATCAAAAAGCACAAAGAATTCAAGTTCTCAACTTAAGAAGAGAATTTGAAATGTTAAGGATATATAATGAGGAGACACTAAAAGAATTTACTGATCGAGCATGGATGTTGTCAACAAGATTGAGGGCTTGTTTGGATTGGCTTATAAAAAAAGTGTTTTTTTTAGCTTTTGTAGAAACACTTTTGGGAAAAGTACTTTTAGAGTAAGTTAAGTGCTTATGTATATTTATTTGTTTGGATGTATTATATTCAGAAGTACTTTTGCAGTTGTGAAAATGTTTGGGATGTTTATTTGAAAAGTGCTTTTATAGTGAGAAATTACTAAAATGCCTATTTACTGAATTATGATAATAATTTCATAATTTATACATTTCTCACGTGTCTTACTTAAGAAATAAATAATATTTGTTACTATTATTATTATTATTATTATTATTATTATTATTATTGTTGTTGTTGGTGGTGGTGTTATTGTTTTTATAATTTGTTGTTCTCAATAATAATAATAATAATAATAATAATAATAATAAAATTATTATTATTATTATTATTATTGATTTGAGATGGGAATGAGTGAATTTGGGGAGATATATAAAAACAAGTAATTTTTTTGGATTGAGTGAGGGTGTTTTAGTAATTGCACTTAACCACTTAGCTTATCAAAAACAGTTTATTTTCATAAGCCGATCTTTTGCAGCTTATAAAATAAGTTGTTTTTCAGCTTATTTTACAGCTTGAGCTTATCGGAATAAGTCCATCCAAACACTAACTTTAACATTATAAGCACTTAACTTATGAAATAAGTGCTTTTGGATCAGCTATAAGCTGATCCAAACATGCCCTAGGTTACTCTGGGGAAGATTTACAGGAGCAAAGATTGGTTGAAAAGGTTATGGTCAGCCTCTTAGAGAGATTTGAACACAAGATTACATCTCTAGAGGATATGAAGGATATGGCAACCTTTAATTTAACCGAGTTCATGAACTCTTTAATTACATGTGTAATCTTAGGGAATTCTCTGATAATCATTCATTAGTATAGTCGAAATGACATTATATAAGTGTACAACCTATTTACAACTCGTAGAAACAATTCCTGATTTTTAGGATTTAGTTAAGATCAGATTGACTATTTCAAATCTGAATTATTTGATACTAATAACATAAAATAACAGAAAAATAAATAAATTACATTTATTTACAACATGCAATAGAAGAAAGGCGGAATGTGAGGAAATTACACAAGGATGAATCAAAAAATACAATTGAGGGAGCTTTACTAGCCTTTGAACGTGGCAGAAATCAAGATCAGTTTGCAAAAAGGACGTTTGTTGATAAGAAGAAATTTCGAAGACAATTTGCAGGGAGAAAGCAATAGTTCCAACAAGAAAGTAGCAGTAGAAATTAAGTGGAGAGAGTTTCCTCTTTGTCCTTGTTGCAAGAGGCCAATCACTCTAAACATTTTTGTCGGTTTTGACCAAGGTGCAATGCCAAAAAAAATAAGCAATTTGGACATATGGAGAGGGTGTGTAACACCATGCAAAAGCTAAAAAAAAAAAAATCTCAAGTTGCAAAAGAAAGTGAAACAGGAAGAGTTGTTTTTTATGATACAAACATATTCAATAATAGATTCACTAACTTAGTAATTACTGGACAGTGAAAGCACACACTATATGTGTTCAGATTCAAATATCTTTCAAGCTCTTGACAAAAGTTATAAGTGAAGGGTTAGAATTAGGAATGCAGAACATGTTGAAGTTGAAGGAAAAAGCACCGTTGCAATCAAAATGCCATCATGTGCAAAATTAATTTCAAATGTTTATTATGTGCCTGAAATTAACCACAATTTGATTAGTGTGGGGCAACATTTAGACAGTGACATGTCGTTAAATTTTCATGGGCAACTATGTGAAATTTTTTATGAGGAAGGAGAAAAGCAAATGGCTATAAAATTGAGGGATCATAGTTTTCCTTTGAAGTGGAAGATTACATTGACTACAACTCTTGATGAATCAATATTGTGGTATAAAAGAGTTGGTCATTGTAATTATGACTTCTTAAAACAAATGCAGAAGAAGAAGATGATGCTGGAAATAGCTTCAATTATTGCAGACTTATGGTGTTTATGAAGAAGGAAAGTCCCACAGATTGCCTTTTCCATCTCAGCAAGCTCAGAAAGCAAAAGAGAAGTTGGAGCTGATACGTACACACTAATATTTGCGGTCCTATGAGTTTAGAATTCTTAAATGACAGCAGATATTTTGTGTTACTTATTATTAGGTATTGTTAGGTGTATTTTATGAAGCATAAATCAGATGTGTTTAACTTATTTGTTCAATTTAAGGCCATGGTTGAAACCAAGAGTGACAAGAACATTAAAGTCTTTATATCACAAAAGGGAGTTGAATATTGCTCACAAACTTGTAAGAGTTTTTACCAACTAAATGGAATTCAATACCAATTAATGGCTCCTTATACACTACAGCAAAATGGTGTTTTAGGGAGGAAGAACCAAGCTGTTTTGAACATGGCAAAATGCTTATTATTGAAAAGAATTTGTCATTTAGGCTAAAGTTGTCAACATATCAGTTTATCTATAGAACATAATTTTACACTATGGCATTGGAAGACAAAATCTTATGTGGTATGGACTGACTTTAAACCTAAGTTTAGTCATCTTAAAATCTTTGGCAGTATGTGTTCTGTAGATGTACCTAAACCCAGGAGAACAAAATTAGATAGCATGTCAAAAGTTGGCATTTTAGTTAGATACAACACCTTAACAATGGGTCATAGAGTTTCTAATTCTTTCACTCATAAGGAGGTTGTTAGTAGAGATGTTAAAATGGATGAAAATCTGATTTGGAATTGGGACAGTAAAATTGTACACTTAGAAGATGTAGATGAAATAGCAATTGAGCAATCAATCCAAGCTGAAGAAGAAACAACTGATAATCAAGATAATGGAGTTGCACAATTTGATCATAAACTTGTAAGAGGGTTTAGATCATTATAGGAGTTGTGGATCAGAACAAGGCTCTGATACCATGTAAAGAATATGAAAAGCTCATCTGTATTCGATAGTAAGGATTACAATGTATAGCAAAAAGCTAACTTTCTTAGAGACAATCTAGGAGAAATACAAGGAGTAACAACTAGTAGTTATAACAACAAAGAAATATACATTGACTTTGTCAAACTTAATCCTTAACACCAGAAGAAAAGGTATACAAGCTGTAAAAGGCCCTGCACAATATTAAATAGGCTCTTAAGGCTTGTTATAGCCGTCTTGATCAACATCTATTGAATCTTGACTTTAAAAGAAACATCAGTGAACACACTTTATATTTTGAAAAGAACTGAAACCAACCTATTGATTGCTTCAATTTATGTCGATGACATTCTTGTGACAGATAACAATGAAGATGAGGTGAAGAAATTCAAAAATGGCATGAAAGCAGCATTTGATATGAATGATCTTGGTAAGTTGTCATATATACTTTGTAGGTATGGAGGTACAACAAACAACTGGAGGTATTTTATACATCAAAGGAAGTATGTACAAGAGTTACTAGTTAAGTTCTGTATGAAGAATTGCAAACCCGTTAGCACACCTTTTCTAGTTGGAGAAAAGCTTATCAAGGAAGATGGTTCAACAAAGAGTAATGGCAAAATGTAAAGAAGCTTAATTGGTGGTTTATTGTACTTGTGTGCAACAAGGGCTAATTTAGCATTTTGTTGTGCATTTTCTATCAAGGTTTATGTAGGCACCAATAGAACTTCATTACAAGGCAGCTAAAAGGGTTTTGAGATTTGTGAAGGAACAAGAGAACTTGGAATTTTGTATTCAAGAGCAGAAGCAGTCAGACAGTGACTAGGCTAGAAGTGATGAGAAGATGAAAAGTATTTCAGGGAATTGTTTTACAATTGGGACAAGAGTTATTACGAATAAAAAAAACACAAGGTCATGTAGCATTGTCAACAATAGAAGCCAAGTCTATTGCCCTATCAAAAGTTGCAAGTCAAGCTGTTTGAATAAGAAAACTGCTGAAAGATTTAAAGCTCTAGCCTGAGGAAGGGACTGTAATTCTATATGACAATTGTGCAACCATTTCAATTGTTAAGAATCCGGTCTTTCATAGCAAGGCAAAGCACATTAAATTTTAAATTCACATAAATCAAGCAATTTGAAGAGAAGAAAGAGATTGAAGTTATGTATTTGCAGACATATTTGAGGCACTTAGAGAAAGGTTTGGGATGAACAGATTGATCCTAAGAGGAATGAAAAGAAGTTACATCAATGAACATGGCAGGATTGGTCTCAATCCGCTCTTAAAATTCAGCGCAATTTTTAGCTAGTTTTAAATTTTTACATGATTTAAAGGTTGTTTAAATTACTAGCAAATAATCAGAACATGATTTACTATTGCAATTTTTCTTTCTACAAATAAAGCAGTACCAAGTAGCAACAAGTACGTCAGCCATTCATTTTTCAATTACAGCTTCATTTTATATTTTGTTCTCTTACATTTTTTTTTCTTTGTTCATGGTTGTATACCAACATACCCTCCATTTAAAAATAACCAACAAGAGCATCAAGTATGCAATGGGCCTGGAATGCCAACCTGTAAATCAACCCGTCATTGTTGTTGCCTGCTCAATCTCAAACCTTCTCTGTTCAGCATGTTGAAGTATGCCAGTTGCGCACGACTGAGTGCTAAAGTCCAAGGTTTGCATCAGGCGCTGAAATCTTGATGGATTTGATGCTGTCATACCTAGAGGGAAATGCAGAATGTCAGTTATAAACCACACAGGTCTATGCCAGATGAGAAGGAGAATCCATCGTCAACTATTCAGAAATTAAAATGCAATTTACCTTGGACAGTTTCCGCAAGGAATATAAAAGGGTCCACTGCATCAATTGGCGATTGCAACTCTTCATCATCACTGTAATCATCATCCTCATCATCTGCTCCGAAGGCCTCCGACTATAATTAAAACATGTATAATATTCAACTTGACATGATGCGAGCAGAATCAAACTATTGCATTTTCCATAAAATCAACAAAAGAAAAGGATGATGGAGAACAGAAGTTTTTTTTTTTTTTTTTTTGTGGAGGGGTGAGTACTCCTTGTGGAGCATTACATAAGATTAGTGGTTAAAACCGAGGAATTCAAATAAATGTGCTTCATCCTGTACATAAATTGAGGAATATCGCCAGGACTTGCATGCTAAAATTTTATACTGCATTTATAATTGGGTGTGTTATGCAGTCAATAAAAACGGGTAATTCAGCACATATGCTTCCAACAATTCAAGATGCATGAAGTTCAAATCTTTCCCAAGAAATTGAGAGGCTGTTTCCTAGACTCAACTATGATGCCAGAGTCATTACAGTCGAACTCCACCATCATAATAATGCATGATGTAACAAGTTGTCACAAAGAAAAGAAACAAGTCAAAAGGGACAACTAAATAGAAAAGGTGCTGTAAAAAGACATCCTTCAATGTAGAAAAGTCTAAATTATCTGTTCAATTTTGGGGATAACCAATTACCCTGTAAAATATCAGGAAAATTTTTACTTAGCAACTTATTGCTAAATTCAGATTAGGAGTACTATTATATCATTGAATATTGTAGTAATTCCGGCTGTAAAATATTTTAGCAACTACCTTTTCATGTATATGGTAACTAAGAGAAAACGTTAGGCATCAATTATCTTTCAAGGTTACCACCGGCTTATATCCAAAGAAAATTGGGTATAATAAATTATGAATATTAATTGATGACATTGTCTGATGATCTTGGTTGAATTATTGAAAATAGCCAAAACCTTGAAACATCCAATTAATGAACAGGCACAATAGACAAGTAATCTGAGCAAATTGATTTATTAAGCATTTACTGACCTTTGCTGCTAAATTTCGAAACCTGAGACTCTCTCCATCATCCTGACTATCACGTTCAATTTCATGATCAAACTTGTTATTCTCATCCTCATCAGTTTGAGCTTCATCCATATTATCATCATCATCATCATCATCATCATCATCATCATGAGGCTCTTTCTTAAATTCTATAAAGAAAAGCAGACTTAACAAAGGCCGGCATCAAAACCAAGTAGTAGAGACGAGGAAACCAAAACTAGTCACACAGTCGTGAAGTTAATTAGCATAAAATTGTTTATAAATATTGAGCCTATACATGACTATAAGTTGAGAGGGAACCATTCAACACAAGCAAATGCAGGTTAAAATCATATAAAGCAATCTTTGAGAAAATTAAAAATAATGGCCAACAAAAATTTCACAGATAATTAGAGGCCTCATCATATTTATGTAATCCAGATTGCTTTTGGTCTGGAATCAAGTGAGTAACCTTGTGCATACAAGAAAGCAAACTTCAGCTAAATTTGCAAAACATTTTTAAGAAGACAGGGACCTAAAACCAGCAATATTTAAAGTGATAGCAAACCTGCAACTTGATCCTTGTAGGTGACAAGCAATTCAATTATTGCTTTTAAGACCACACCAAAAGCTTCTTCTGATAACCAAGCCTCAGACAGTGTAAGGATTGAGGTCAAACCCAAGCAGCAAACCTTCTTATCACGTTTTCTGCAAGTATGATAGGAAATTGATTGAAGAAGAAGATAGAGAAGAACAGGCTGATGCATGAGCATACCTTCTGAAATTTGAGTGAACACCATTACTTTTTACTTGTAGCATCTGGAACCAGAGATTGAAAACCTCTGTCGCAACGTTGTGCTTTTGTAATGTCGTTAGTGTCAGTGAGGCATCATAGTAAAGTGCACCAGCTATCTGCAAAATATATATATATATATATATATATATATATATATATATATATATATATATATATATATAAAGCAGCAGTAGATGAATAAAATTACAACATCCAATGAAAAATAAAGTTGCCAAAGATGATCCTCAGATACAAGGGAAACAGGAGAGGCATGAAAACAATGGGCTGGCCACATTCCACAGGCATGAATTGAAACGACTTGACAATATTATTATTGTTTAGGAATTGTGGGCATCTAGATCAAACTCCTGCTACTTCAGTCGTGCACACAGACCGTCCTTATCAATGGTACTCTGGAAAGGCACAAGGGTCTTAACTGATTTACCAAGAGCCAACATTTGACAAACTTGGATCTCAATTAACCAGGAATGCATGTGCTACAAGCATAAGTCAATTGCAAAAACAGCCATTGTTAGCAGTCAACATGTTCTGAACTTGTAAATTAAATTCTCATAATCAATCGAGTAGATACAAAGCATGCACAAAACAATGACTGAACCAATGAAAAAAGAACAAAGGTGTTGTGGGTACACAACTTTTGCATATGTATAACATGCAATGGTAGGCCATAACGGGTATGACACTCATAAAAGTGTGCTAACTCTGAGCTTCACTAGCAATGCTCCCAGCCTCCAAGCACCAGGTACAGTCTAGTTCAGAAGGAAGTGCGCAACTCAAAAAAAAATAAAAAGAAAAAAGAAATGTTAAGCATCATTGGCTGAGCCATCATAGGGCTATTGATTGGCTCCTTTACAAGGGAAGAATTTTCATAATAGGGGATGAACCATACATTATTGCCATCAGATTTCAGATCCTTCACATGCATAATCTGAAATGCAATCTTCATGGAAAACATTGACTTAGAGTTCACACATTTCACCTGTTTCCACAATGGAATTCTCAAAGAACTGCCATATAAAAGCTTGTCTTGCAGATGGAACAAATTAGTGTATTGCCACAAGTAACAATTTTCTTTTTCTGATGGAAAAGCCATACATTTTATAGAGTCTAGTAATGATAAAACAAGTTGCACCTAGACATTAAATCTAGAATAGCTCATGAGAAACTTATTTAGCAGATTGAGGTTTTAATGGTTATCAAAAGCATTTTAAAGACACCTTAGCAATCAGTAGTACTCATATTAATAGTGCCACAATTTTTTGATGGAAAAGCCATACATTTTATAGAGTCTAGTAATGATAAAACAAGT
The DNA here is from genome assembly GCA_020875875.1 of Dioscorea alata. Taxonomy (NCBI): domain Eukaryota; kingdom Viridiplantae; phylum Streptophyta; class Magnoliopsida; order Dioscoreales; family Dioscoreaceae; genus Dioscorea; species Dioscorea alata. The sequence goes on along the minus strand of CM037015.1, from coordinate 20,478,921 downwards.
TGCACCTAGACATTAAATCTAGAATAGCTCATGAGAAACTTATTTAGCAGATTGAGGTTTTAATGGTTATCAAAAGCATTTTAAAGACACCTTAGCAAACAATAGTACTCATATTAATAGTGCCACAATTTTTTGATGGAAAATTTAACAATACTGTATTTACACACACTTTGACACAGGCAATATGCAATAGATTCGAGCTAATATTTCAATTTAACAGCTGGTCCACATTGTTACATTTAGTCAAAAATGCCATATAAAAGGAAACAAAAGCAAGATATGAGGTGTGGCAAGATACAACTGGAGAGTATGGGATAAGTAAAGAAAGGCTATCTGAAATAACTTCAGCTGGCATAACAAAACATTTACAAGGTCAAGGAAACCACATAATAGCTCAGTCCTATATGCAACCTGCCTGTGATGCATTTTAACAGAAAAAGGAAATTGTCAGTTTCATAAAGCGTATTCTGTGTGCAAATTATACCAAATGTTATTCTCCCCAAGATCATTTGTAACAAAACGCATAGGCAATTGCCAACTTATAGGGGAATTTTTTTTTAATTTATTACGAACCATTCTTTGGCTTCCAATCAAACATGTGCTTCAGGTAGTGACCTAACAACAAATCCTCATAAAATTGAGCTAGTTACATCACATAACACAATTTAGTGTCGCATCCTATATTCATTAATACTGAATGGCAGAATACTATCAATGATGACTTGCTTTAGTCAGGATCATCTTATTTGCTAATAATAAAACATCAAAACAGATGAGCACTACTCCACAAACTAAAAAATCTAAAATTATTTGCTCACCACTTGTATCAAGAGACACTTCAAATAGGTCTTCCTTGTCTGTCGCAATCGTGCAATTGTAATCATGAGATATGGTTCCACCCACTGATCCACTTGACCTTTGCAATTTTGAAAAACTACTTGAATAAGCTTAGGTGCTGACTCAGCAAACCCGTCTGGGAGGCTATTGTCTAACATAGTCTGCATACCAAGTTAATTCATGGGTATCTCATCAAGGAATAGAAAAAGGACTTCAATTACCAGTAGTAACGGCCGAATGAGACCAATCAGAATCAATGTGCACGGACTTTATTTATGTTCAGTTCACAGAAATACTTTTACATCACTGCTTATCAAGGATGTTCTCACCAGAAGATTTTGTTAAGTACATAAATGGAAAACATAACTGAAGCAAATAACTCACAGATGAAAGTATGCTCCATAGACTTAGCTGATAGTCGGGACCTCTACATGTAAGAAAATGTTCTGTACTCCTCGATATATAATTGTTTAATGGAACAAGAACATCTGCATAGAAATGTCTCCAAAAGATTCAAAGATGCATAGAGAAAATGAATAAAAGAGAGCCTCATTTCTTCCAAAAACAACAAATAAAATTGACTTTGGATTTTACCAAACTCTACAACTATAGGTGGTGTTTGGCTGTGGGATACCTCATGTTATGCCACCAACTCCAACTAAACACCCAAGTTGGGGATAGAGTTTTTTACAACGGCATTTTTTTTTTTACAAGATTGAATAACTTAAATAAACAAATTTTGCGATTAATATTAAAAAAATTAATATTAATACACATCTGTTATAAATTAGAATGTATAATTTTATTTTTAAAATATAAAAAATTAATATTAATCAAGTCAAATTTGGCTCTGTTTCAAAAAAATTTCCAAAAAAAAAAAAATCAAATAACCAAACCCCAAAACCAATCAAATCCAAAGCAATCAATACCACCTAATTGTATTCATCATGGTGCTCATAACAGTGTTGAAATCCCCAACCGATCAGGGACCACCAAGTGCATTTTGTAACTTTTAGAAATAATAATAATAATAATAATAATAATAATATTATTATTATTATTATTATTATTATTATTATTTTGTGTAGACTTTGAAAACCAGCATTCATTTGAACTTAAGGCCAATCCATTTAATGTGGAGGGACAACAGAAAACTCGCAATGAGAAAGTTCATACCCATGCAATTGGAATTTTTTTTGTTTACAAAAAATATTTTTCAAGTATTGGGATAGTAAGAAAATTGATAAATTTGGATAAATTTAAGCGTTGACTACGTTCTTTGAAGCAATGATCTATAAAAAAGGAGAAACGAGCATTCTGAAAATGATACAACTAACAGACTGAGTATATCTATACTGGGCATGAAACAACAAAAGCAAAAGTGAGAAACATAAAATTCCTAGAAAAACATAAATATTATATTAATGATATTCAGGAGAAGAAACAGTTTTACCATAGGGAATTTTTTATGGGAAGGGAGCACCAAGTGATGCTACATCAATGAGTCTCGCATTGACTTACCTCCAAAGAAATCCATTGCCCAATCTCTAAGAGCTTCCACCAGCATAGGCCAAAGGCTCCATAACTCCAAAGAAATTATTGGTGAAAAAGCAGTCAATAAGGACACAATTTCCAAAACTTCCTCAAAAACATCTGCGGATAGAGATTAAGCTAGGAAAATAGATAGTGACTAAAGAAAATTTATTCCTGGCAGTGAGAATATAAGGGAATAAACAGAAACCGATTTCCAGAATGGTGTCATTTAAATTATTACTGAGATAACAATAATAATGCATGAAATGTTAGTGTATAAGGCAATGAATGAGTAACTAATAATCTAATCATCTTAAGAGAAAGGTTCAATGGTGAATGTATATCTCTTAACTCATAATTTGACTTTGTGCTATTCACAGGCCTGCTCTGGACCACGTCATTTACCAACTATATACTCTTAGGAATTTGCAAGATCAAAAATTCAAAAATTGCTTCCTATTCCATCATCTTAAACTTCTAAATTAAGATCAGGAATACGGAGGATACCAAATAGGAATTAACTTGGAATAATCATTCTACTAGACTATGTGGATAATCACAATAAGTGATTCCAAGGGCATTGAGCACACCCAGCAGGTTTTAAAATAGTCTTGACAAATGGAAGGCCTTAATATTCTCAGCTATTTTCAATCTAATTGAACCAAACTTCAACAAGAATCGTTTTTGAACAATACAAGTGATAAGTGTTAAATTTATAGTATATTTTAATAGATTTAGGTTCCATTTCTTAATTGATCATGCATCTTTCCCCATGCTTTCAATTGAATTTCATTCTTTTAGTTCAAGTTACTGTCTTTTTATCAGTTTACATGGCAGATAAGTGAAGTTCGGTCTTTATTTAGAACGTGGGTGACCTGTGATAGCTATCACAACCATTGAGCGTGGTGCAGAAATTATTTAAAAGACTAAAACCCTAGAAGAAGCACAACTCACTTGTGCTAGCTAACATAGCCATGGATCTTTGCTGCCATTACGACCCTAATTTAACCCTCCTCTGTGTGGGGACAAGAAAAGGATTTTAAAGCATCTTTTGGCTACGAGAACAAGGAGACTATTTCTCTAAGGGTTGGAGATCATCTAAAGCTATCAAAAAGGAAAAAGAGGACAAAGATCGAGGGAGAGATTCATCGACATACAAGAACATCACGCGTGGAGGATCAAGATTCAAGAGTTTCTTCTTTCTTATTCTTTGATTTATTCCAGGTTTCAATATAAAATTGATATGAACCTTTTAGCTTATAAATCGAACATGAGCAAATAGATCTTTTGTTCTAGGATTGGGATTAGCCCAATGTTTAGATAATTGATGATGTATTGACTTCTATTTTCCCATATTAATGTTTATTTGCTTTTGATTCAATTTTATGGTACTTAATGCTTGTGAATGAGTTGGACCCCTCATATTTGCATGATTTTAGATACTAAAGGAAGGACCGAAAGGTGAACTAAGGTGTTGGGAACCCTAGAATTGAACCTAAAATCCTAGATTATGATTTCTTGAGAATTACTAGATATCATAGAACTTAAAGGGTCTAATTAGATTCAATTACTACGAAAGTAGGAGTTGTTCTAAGTTAGATACCTCATTATATTCTGAAAGGAAATAGTGGAATATCTTAGGATATTCCACCTTCAAAGCAATTAAACTTAACTAAGAAAGAGTCAGTACGAAGTCTTTTATCTATTATTATGGTGAACCTTAATCTAGAAGCCCTTGAAATCTAAATTAATCACCTCAACAATTAGTAGTTAGTTTTAGTTTTCATTACTCTTATTATTTCCACAATTCACATACTATCGTTTCGTCTAAATAACACTAATTGCAATAAATTAGTAGCTAGCAACAAAGCTCTCGTGGGAACGAAATTAATTTACTACTTGAACGATCCGTGCACTTGCGGTACGCATCAACAAGAGATAAGTACTTGCATTATCTTCTCTTCCCAACTTATGCCTTTCCACATCATCATGCTATCATTGTCTATTACAGCAACACGACTCATGCTTCTAATATAGACACTGATGAAAGCTAATCTAAAGCTTCATAATGACGAGGCCATTTTGCTTTTTGATCCTCCGCTAGAGGAAACTCATTTTTTTCCCCAAGCTATCTCACATTTGCTTGTCCAATTATTTCTTATATAGTTTATATTGTGGGTCATTTTGTGACTTCTCTGAAGCATCATCTTCCTGCAGCCTATTTCATCATCCAATACCTTAAGGGATACATTGTTTTCAAGTGATTCATCAAGGGCATAATGATGCAGATTGTGGTGTCTGTCCAAACACTCACAAATCCACCACAAGTTGGTGTATATACTAGGGCCACTGGTCATTTCATGGAAACATAAAAAGCAAGATTGCTTGCTTAAAACTTTAGCTGAATTCAAGTCCACAGCTGTCTTCAACTTGCTATGAGATTTAATTGTTGCAAGAATTGCTCAGAGAATTTCAGTTCTCACAACTTTCACCCAGACCTCTTTGCATGATGATGGTGCAAGTCCTATTAAGATTACTGAGAATCAAGCTTTTCATGATAGGAACGAACAGATAAGATAGCTCGTCATTATATTCATTTGTTATAACGATGAGCCATCTTACATTCATATCCATACTCTCAAGATCAATTTACTGAAATTTACACCAAAATCGTCTCTTCAAGCAGGAATTACTTTCTTAACTCCAAATTGTTGTTGGTTGATTAACCAGAAACAGTTAAAGGGAGAGCTTAAAGGGGTTTCCTTCATTATTCATTATTGGCTGCAAATCTATCTTAAAATTAGTCTCTGGCTACCAAAATATTATGATTTTCCTTCTATATATTAGCCATTAGTTACTAAATCTGAGTTACTGTAAAGGCAATATAAACAGCCTGAAAAGCTAATTTATGGCAGGCGACTCCAATAGCTTTCTTGGCCTCTTGGTTGTCTTTGACAGAACTAAGTTTTCATTGTAGTCATTAAAATAGATACACATTCCATTCTAACAATAATTATGCTCAACATAAATAAATAAAAATTGCATAAAAAGCTCTAGTAAAAAGTACACTCAAATTGATACCAAAAAGTCATCACATTGAAATACATATAAAAGTTGCAAAAAATTATAGTAACCATATACAAAGTAAGCGATAGTACTATCAAAAGGTAATCAATTTTGCATAGTTTCCATGACATCAAGATCAAAACCATGTAATAAGTGCAAGAGCTTTTGTGGACATTTGCAAATAAAAAGATTCATACAAAGCAAATTTGCCAGGAACATTGAGAAGATTAAATGAAGATTGGACAAAGATATTATCAAGCATGCAGTACAGAAAGGAGATTGTACCTTGGCAGTCATTTGTCAGCATCTTTTGCAGCATAGGTAACAGAATGGGCTCAATTTGGACAAAAAGATGGGGAAGCATGTTAATTGATTCGAGAATGACGCTTATGGCACGCAAACAACCAAGAGCTCCCAGAGAACCTGGACCATCTGCTTTAAATCTCTCTAAGCTCCTCCAACACACAGAACTCTTTAAGCAGAATGGTGGAGATGTTAAATGCATTGTGAACGAAAAGGTAAGAAAATTATCTGAAGATTCAAGCTTGCAATATACCAGATTCTGGCACAAGCCAACAGCGTATGGAGCCATCTCTTCACCAAATTTGACAAAAATTGTCTCAAGACAAAGCACCAGGTCTTCGTTTTCCACATCATTCATAAGGTTAAAAATCTCTGTAGATAAGTCATCGAGTTTAGATATCAAACACCAAGTCACAAAGAGATACATACAAAATAAATTTAACTTTTTGCCTACCATCAAGTAATTGAGGAAGGATTGGGAGGATTTCATTAAGCTCTGCATAGACAACATAATTGCATGTTATCCCACAAAAAGAATTGTAGAAATATAAACTATAAGTGAACAAAAAACCACCTTGGCATGCTTCAATGAAAAATTGCAATGCAAAGACCGAGTCAACGCGCACAGGGAGCTCAGGATCATTTAACCCCAAAACAACACGGTGGAATGCTTTACGAAAATTGTTCTGATCTGAAAACTTAATATCAGCATACTGCCCAGCAACCCATGCAGCCTGAACCCCATATAGCAAAAATTGTAATCATTAATCAGCCAAAAATAAATAAATAAATAATTGTGAACAGATGTTGAGGCTGGTCATGAATAAAAAATGAAATATAAAATAGCCATGATTGCCTTACACCTATGATGTTAATGTAGTGATATAAGAAAGCCTGAAAGTGTCATTTCCATGATTAGTCTTTAGAGGAAAACATCAAAGTACCATACAACTTTGTCAAGAGCAAAGACAGCTTTTCCTCATATCAACAATGGTTTTACTTCAGATTTGCCATGGGAAAAAAAGGTGGCATGCTAAATACTTAACCCTCCAGACTTATTAATGCCACAATGTTCACTCCTTAAAAATATTCCAAACACTTCAACCAGACAAGATCCTTCATGGTTTCTTCATCTCAGGTTGAATGCATCTGAGAGGATTATTTTGTTACATTCATAACCCTGTCAGTAGTGAGGCATACATACGTTGCACTCACCCCATGTGAAATAGAACATTCTGGGGTTCTGACTTGATAGCCCTCAAAGAATACCAGTTTTACATCTGGATGATTTCCACGTTAAAATGTCTCAACAAGCTTAAAAAAAGCCATTAATAAGACCAACATTGCTGGAATAAAAACAGACGGGTCATGAATAACAAATTCTACTTAAATTATATATAAAAATACTGAATAAATTCAATTCTAGCATCAGAAATATCACCGAAACTAATTAAATCTGAGTCGGAAACTCAGAGAATGGGTTTGACTATGATACCCCTATTAAGAGAAGAATAATCCACATAAATTGGGGAGTGAAAATAATATATTAAAATGGTTTGCCAACCATGTAAGGCACCATGGGAGACACATGAGAACCAGTTAACCAAGCTTTATATCCTCTCTAGTAGATAAGGAGTAGAACCTTTTAAGAAGATTGAGGTTGTGGGACGTTTCATAGATCGATGACAAACAATTGAACAAAAAAAGAAGAAAGCAAGAAAAAGAAAAAGAAAAGGAAACAAATGAATTTGAACTTGTATTAATTTCAAATATGGGGATGATTTGAATTGGCGTGGGTGATAGTATCAAATTGTCCATTTAAGTCACCATGAGAGATGGCAAATTTGGGGCACAACCACAAAGCTCCGTAGGAAACAAATCAGTGGAAAATTCTACAAATTATCAAGGTGTTCCATTTTCTTATTAACAATAACTATATTTTGCAGAATAGAATAAAAATAAAGGCTCTAATTATTCTCAAATGGATAATCACCTTGTCTTCAAGTATAAGATGATAAATCATGACCCACCATTTATAGCAATAAAAAAAACCAGGATGCCAAAAGCATGCAGGTTGCATAATTCATTAGAAAAGCATCATTAAATGAACCAGCAGTATGCACATGAAAATAAAGAACAACATATCAGGCTCAATGCAAGTTCAATCACAATATTAAGGAATTAAAACCATGAAGAAAACAATCAGATTATCTATAGCAAATAGCGAGAGTGTTAAAGCAGAGAGTAAAATGACAGTTTTCACATCAATTTTATCGTTCATTAGAACACTAGATATTTAGAGGAGAAGAGCATTAATCTCAACAATAGCACTAGTGTTAAGAGTGCTCAGGTTTTCAAATTACACAATATGTAAAACCTTAACAAAATAAAGACTGTAGTTTATGGGTAGAACCTAGAAACATAGCATAGAGCCATGCATATCGAGTCACAAAATTCATGTTCATTTATTGTGATTAACTAGGATTTACATACCAAGAATTGGAAGTGAAATTGAACCACAATCAAATCATTAAGAACTGAAATGATTTCCTAAGGCCACATAAATGTTGATAATTGATGTTCCCAAGATGAGACACATAAGGAGATGCATGAAAAAGAATCTCTCAACCTTTCCTCTGAGATGTCCGAGATGACTTGCAAATTCTGGGAAGACGTGTTGCACTAACATAGGCTCAAGTTCTGACTTATAAGGTTCAGTTTGCTTTAGTTTGCCACATAACAAGCCAATAGCAAAAAGAGCACCATCTTTTTGGCAATATGGTTTAGTCTCAATAGAAGCCTCATCATATCTGGTAAGAAGTGAATTCTATCATAGATTACGCATTTGTAAGGGTGAATTCTCAATGAATTCATTAGTAATAAAGCAAACCAGCACCTACCTCCTAAAAATCTCCGTAATAAATTGAATTAACTTCTCAAGATTTCCCTTTCCACGTAGTCTCAAAAGTTCAATCAGAAAACCAATGGCTGCACCTCTGGGACTGAAAAAATCTTCCTTAAAGTCTGAAAATGAATGTTGCAAAGCATTAATATGGAAGCAGAGAAGGAGAATAACTCTTAGAAAATTTGGTTACATTACCATTACTGGATCCAAGAACTTGTTAATGCTTTCAAACAACATGATGTCAGCATATAATGGAATCAGATTTCTAAAACTCACCGTGACACTTCCTCACATACTCATGAGGATCTTCATCCCATAATTGTGCATCATTGTCATTGAAGCATATCAGTGGATAGATTATCTCAAAGAGAATAATGTCAAGTTGTGGTTGCAGCAACCGGTACATTTTGTTACTCTCAATACTGAAATAAGGGGCAGAATTGAAAGTAGGTCAACATGCCAATACAGATTAGGTAAAGTCCTCTGGTTCACATTATAGGGATAATGGTCATATCCTTTAAAATATCAGCTCTTGTTAAATCAATGCAAATAATGTATCTTACTGATATTCAAGTTTGCAGGAAGGAAAATCGCACATAAGGAAAAGCAGGGACTGAGAACAAGATCGCCGTAAGATGCAAACCAAAAGTAATAAGAGAAATATTAACCCACTAGCCTTGACAGAAAATATTTGGTTGCTGCCAGTCAATTGCCGTATCTCAAGAAAACTTATAGTAGATACAAATAGAAAAGAACCAGTAGACATACAATGATACAAATGAACAATAAGCAAATTTGAGCAATAAACAAAATCGATAATTTAAAATAAAATTAAGATCGATTAGAGCTTTTAGAGACAATATCAGTTGGTTAATCACAATCCCTGAAGCCATTAGTTACAACAAACTCAAATATCAATAATATAGACTAGACACAATAAGTGAGAGAAACCTGCTAGTGAGATATTGAAGGATGAGATTGGTGACTCTATCAGGTAAGTATTCACCAACACGAACAGCATTGAGCAAACGTAAGTAGTACTTAAAAATTTTCTCAGCATAGTTGTGCCGAAACATTTGAACAAGCACCTTGTTTTTAGGTTTTTGAAGTTTTGTGTCACCAAACCTGCCAAGATATTCCAATGAAATACCAAAATATAGGTTGCTAATAAAAGGGTACCGCTAAAGTATGTAATCAGAGACACACCGAGTATATAAACGGTTTAGGATGCGAATAGTCCATTTCTTAACTTTCCACCACCCCCAAGATTTCCTTTGCTCTGGATCAGTTGGTTCACCATCCAAAGGAACAGGTCTTTCCAAAACATTCAATAATTGAAACACCCAGGCATTAAAGATATTTGGATCATGGAGATGATTTGGAAACTCCAACTAAGAACCATATTGAAGATAAGAATGGTTAGATCAAAGCACTGAAAAAAATCTTGTAGGAAATAAGATGCAATTTTATAGACACATACATATGTTGACGACCAGAATATCTTGCATATAAGCCTGATCAAATCAGCAACTTCAATTGAGGGCTTCACAACCTGGATAAGTGTGTGCAATTTACTCAATAACAGAGGAAATGTCTCGTCAATAATGAGAACAAGAGGCACTCGTTCTTCATCACACTTGAGCCTTAAGAAGAAAACATAGCATCATTAGTAACAATTAGAGTTTTCACAAGTTCAAAAAGATCAGTCTAAATAAGGTTTTATCATCATAAGACTTAACTATGGAGTAAGCTCCCAAGGACTTTGTTGTTCAATGATATGGACCAGAACATGTAACATCAGTACAAAAAATTGGACACATTACTGAATTTTATCTCTAAAGGTGACAAATCACAGTCAAATTTAATACATACATCAAGTAGAACAAAGATAGCGAGAGAGAGAGAGAGAGAGAGAGAGAGAGAGAGATTGCTATGCTTATTTAGAGGAAAACTGAAGCTAAAGAATGAGTGTATAACTTTACACAGAGTAACATTCCTCAAACAGTCTTCCTAATTGCTATGTTAAGAAAAAAGCACATCTATGAGAAATAAGGCATAGCAAATAATCAAAGTATAACAAGTTGGTGTTAAACCAATTTCAGATGCAAAATATAGGCTGAGAAATACAACAGCAGCTGAAGGAATGCAATTCCCACGCTATGAGGACATGCATACTTGGTTACTTACTCATATTTCCTAGAGAGAATCCTCAGCACATGAAATGCTCCATAGACTTGATGACTCTGCAATTGCAAGCATTCTTTTATCCCACAAAGAAGTCTTGGCCAATTTTCGGGATAATCAGCATCGATGATAGTTTCAAGAGATTTGACAAGCTGTGTTCTGGATGACAAAGCAGGAATCAGAAATTCTGGAAAATAAGATACATCAGACAAGCAGCTACATATGCAACCCAAAGGCCAGCTCTAGCATTTGAAATATGACAATGACTGCTTTCCTAATCACACATTTAAAAGTGTAAAAGGACAACCTTATTTGGTTAAGAACTTGTTTGGTAGCATTAATTCAATATTCTTTGCCCGTCAACAAGGTTACAGAATGCAGGCCAGATGTAAGTTGCATATGTTTTTTCAAGAAAAAAATCCTATCAAAGCAAACTATATTTGAGGATCAGATAAGACTAACAACACCCAAATAAAAGAAGACACACATACTACAACTTCAACATACCACTAATCAAGAATACAGTATTTGACTGCAAAAGACAACCTGACAACTCTACACAAAACCACTTAAACGTGCTAATCACATCATACAGCCTCACAACCAAGACACAAGAATAGTGCAATACAGCTACAATAATCGAGCACTACCAAATTGAAAGACAGTTTTAGAAGAGAAGAAAGGATAGGTAAATGAAAGGCAAGGTTTAGAAATAAGTGTCCTGTAGTTACTGGAACATAATAAAAATGACTCAGGATAAATCATGATATTGCTCCTGCAAAAATTTAGAAACCTCTAGACATAGGCCTCACAATAAAACATAGCAGAAAATTTGACATGAAACCACAATCTTATATTCAGAATGAGTACCTCAATAATGGAGGAACCTGAAGAATAAAACCAAGGATGTTATCCCGGACAAAACCCTTATCATTTTCTGATATCTTCTTCAGGACACCTGCATAATGACTTAATAATATCTTGTAAGCTTTCTTAAAATAACCTGATGGATACTACAATTACTACTTCCCATTCATACCAGGTGTACCAGATGACCAATTCTTCGCCACAAAATTTTTGAAATAAATGCTGGCCAACTGTCGAGTGGTCATATCATAGTCTGAGCCAACAATGATCTTCAATACTATCACTAAATGCTGTGGTGTGCACTGGAACTGCATAAATTTAAACATCTGAGTTGCTATAAGTTTACCAATGTTGTTTTCCTTTTCTCCTATTTGTGTCATACCATCCACTTCAATAAATCAGCCAAGGAAATAGCAATCAATTGTGATACTCTATGCACCAAAAGAAATATTTAGACTTTCCAAATCCATAGATAAATATAGATAGTAATAAGACCATTCTACAAAATATTAACAGAAACAGAGAAACTGATGATCAAATTTCAGACTTCCCTCCGACAAACAGTAAACTAAAATTAACTCCCTTGAGGAACCATATCAACATAAATTACCATAAAAAAGAAAAAATATACACCATATATAAATTAATGTAATGCTAAAACAAACGATAATTCATTTGCTTTCTCATTCTAATCATATCAAGCAAATTAATCACTCAAGAAACCACGATCATCAACTAAGATCAGCAAAAACAGAGATCAAACTCATCACTGATACGAAACCCACCAACAACGTAAAGATTATCCAGGTAAACTACATGGAAATCATCTGACATTCTAGCGCCAAAACGATATCAATCAAGAAGTAAAACTCAAGAAATGATTCACCTGACTGAGGTTCTTCTCAGCGGCGCTGCGCTGCTGGGGGTTGACGCTGAACGCGCTGCGGAAGATGAGGGCAAGGCTCCCGGGATCCATGGCCGTCGACGACCTCCGAATCCCTTGGGCGAGGGTCCAACGCCCCCCGATGATCTCGGGAGAGAAACCAAAGAAAACGAGAACAGAGCTGCCGGGAGTGTGAGATATACCAGTCTCGGGGTGAGCTTATAAAGAGGTCCTTAATCTCACCGCCTAGTTGGAGCCCCTATATAGCCTTTTGGAATCTTCTTTGCCGCCATTTTCTAGCCTTCTTATAATTACCACCAGGTGTTTGTAACACTCACCATGCAAAAGTTAACGGAAGGATTTTCTTGGGAAAGAATTAACTAATTTAAAATCGTTTGTTATTTTGTTTCCCTAATTTTTACTTAATTTTGTGAAATTTGAAATATAAATTTCAATGATGGGACCCTTAATTTTATTTTTAAAAATCAAAACTTTAAGATGTGATCTTTGATAGACATGATCTTGGGTAGAAAGATATAGATTTTCTCTCTGTGTTTGGTAACTAATTATTTTCATTTTTCTTTTTCAATAACAGTAATCAATTTTAAATATCTCAAAAAGATTTTTTTTCAAGGAAAAGCATAAATGTAGTTTATATTTTTAAAATTAAAATTTAAGAGTAAATATTGTATTTTCTTTTACAGTAACACTCATCAGTTTTTTCTTATTATCTTCTTCCTTCCACTCGTAGTGAATTTCTGGTGTTTATATATATATATATATATATATATATATATATATATATATATATATATATATATATATAATTGGAATTTAAGAGTAAGTATACCAAATACTAATAATCAATCATAGCCCGTTGATTTTTGAACTCAAAAATGGATTAATAAAGGGAAATGAGTTTGGACAAAACTGAAGAAATGTTCATGGTGGTCCTTGTAATCTACCAAAACTTTTTTCATATTATCTATTAAAACATTAGTTTTTTAACTCATATAAGACTAGAGAGCTTACATAGTTACTTGGGAAGGGATGTGCCATGACCGGCATTACCTTGCCATGTCATCATTTACTTATCATATGTTTTTATTTTAAAAAATTTTTACTTGTTGAAATGAATGAAGATATGATTTGGTGGTTTTCATATAACGCGTAGCCACTTATTGAGATATTGGATGATTTTTTTTTTTTTTTTTGAGATTTAATTCAGAGGATAATAACATATTCTCAGAATAATTTTTAACATTTTTGTTAAAATTCTCAGGAGAAAATATGATATTTTTATAATTTAAAAATTATAAATATAATATTTTAGAAAAAAAAAATGTAAATTTTGAAAGAAAAATAATGTAGAACATAGTGGTATTCACTCATTATAATATTGAAATTATTGGGAAAAAAAACCTCAACAACAACAATAAATTCAGGGACACCATTGCATGGAGGGAACATCCATTCTTAAGGCTTCATCATATCCCATCCCATTTAGAAAAACAACAAGTGATCTCATGTAAATAATTTGAGGGGGTTACCTAAAGATAAGTATTACCTTCAATAACACAGTATAATTTTCTTTTAAAAAAAAATTCTAAATACGTAGTTAAACGCATATATTAAACTACATTGATAATAAATTGGGCTGATGATTGTATTTAAATTAATTATTTAATAAAAATATCTTAAATAGAAGGTTTGTTTTCTTTCCTAAACCACAGGCCACACACACACATATATATATATACACACATTATAAAATAAGGCCCAATGAATTGGCCTATATTCATTGTCATTGTGCAAATGAAATCTAAAGATAGAAAATTCAAATTTTTTTTATTTTTTTTTTATAAAATGTGAATTATTCAAGTCAGATAAGTATAAAATTAATATTTAATATATTTACATTTTTATCTTATATGAGATATTGACAGGACAGACCAAGACGCATTGGCACAATATCAGTCTAAGAACAATTTAAGAAGATTTAATGATAGAAAAATTTAAGAAAATTTAAGTGAAAGAAAATCAATAAAAAGATGACTAAAGACCTATAAACCACCATCCAGTTCCTCTACCTCGTTATGAATAAAAACGAGCCAGATCAAGGTCACATATAAACTACCACTCCCACCGAAAAATCCGACGTGGCACAACAGATACTCAGAGAAAGAAGAAACGAATCTCAAAGCGGCACAAAGACCGAAGGTTTTGGCATCGGTTTCGCTGAAAACAGCGCCACCACTAACGGGTCCCATTGTGTTCCCCTCATCATCAAACCCGAATCCGCTAACTCCACACATACACACCCATTGGGCTTGTTTCCCGAGCCCATATACCTGGGCCCACCTCCCCCGTCAATAATTGCCCATTATTCCTCCCTTCTATTCTCCTCTCGCTGGCCTTTTCTCTTCCTCTCCCTCTCTCTCTCTCTCTCTCTCTCCAACGCCACCGCTCACCGCCCGCCGCCACGATGGCCGTTAGATCTGAGCTCCTCGTCCTCCTGGCCATCGTCTTGATCCTCATCCCTTCCTCCGCCGGCGCCGGCATGAGCGCATACGAAGTTCTCCGAGTCAACGGCCTCCCCAGCGGCCTCTTCCCCAAAGGCGTGCGTGAGTTCAGCATCGGCGATGATGGCAGCTTCGAAGCCCATCTTGACCACCCTTGCCTTGCAAAATTCGAGAACCACGTCTTGTACCAGACCAACATCTCCGGCTCTATCTCCTTCGGCCGGATCTCTTCCATCTCTGGCGTCTCCGCACAGGAACTCTTCCTCTGGTTCCCCGTGAAGGCTATCGTTGTCGATGATCCCCTCTCTGGTGTCATCTTTTTCGATGTCGGCGACGTTCGGAAGCAGTTCCCCATCTCGACCTTCGATACCCCTCCCGACTGTGCCCCTACCGACGAGGTGCCTCCCTTGATTCTTCTTCTCCGTTTTATCCTCCTATCCACATCTTGATTCTATTTGAATTGGATTCTTCTCAGGAGGACGTTCTCGCCTTGCATCGCGGTGGCGGTGGCGGTGGCGTAGGCGATCCTGATCTTGATCTTGAAGGTGCTGGAAGAATTGTCCTTTGAGTTATCGATTACAAATTGAAATCTTTTTCCAGAGTGGAGTTGTTTGCCATGTCGTTTCGCACCGAGCCACCTATTGTCCATGTTTCCATGTCTGTGTGCGAGATGAAGAGATACAACTACAACTAGAAGTCTAGAACTACAACTACAAAAGAGAGAAAGGTGGAGTTTTTATGCAGTTGGATCAGCCTGTTTATGTTGGGGAACAGAAGCGCCTTCAAATCTGTTTGATATAATGTCTGTGAGTACTGCTTTGTTTTTTTTTTTTTTTAATTTTTTCCTTGTATTTTTTTTTTGAGTCTCTTTGAATGCGGGAGTTCCTATTGTTCATATGTATGGTCTAGGATCTTATTACATTTGAAATAAGTGTTTCAATTTCTTGTTTAAATGCATCTATGCTTGTTTTTAATCTTCTTGTTAGCATTGCAAACTATGCAAAACTGCTTGAGAAATGTGATTTATTTAGTTATAGAGAAATGTGGTTCATGGAACACATTTATTGGAACATGTACATGGAAATTCAGGTGATGAATTAATAATAAGTGAGGAAAATATGGAGGCAGTTCTCGAAGATATTTATTGGATGGAATGGAAGGAGATAAGGAAATGGTTGTGGATGGGGACTGGTCTGTATTGAGTCTTTGATTTGGGGCAAATAGCATCTCTATGGGCATATTTTTAGGAGAATATTATCTGGCATGTGTTGGTCATCAGCTGGCCTTGAATGTATTATGTGCCTACAGACAATGTGAATCATAAGCTTCAGACATGGACTTTCCATACACACATACAAGCTGTTGCTTGGGCTCATATGAGCACTGTTTAGGTTATTTATTATTTTTATTTTCATTTTATGTAATTTGCATTCCATTTGCTTGACAAGCCAACTGTGAACTGATTGTTTCTTTCGATGTTTTGTCGGATCGGTTTTTGGTTTTGATTGTCAGAACCGAATAAACTGTGAAGCTGAAGTTACAATGCTGAAGTTACAATAATGTTTTGTCGGATCGGTTTTTGGTTTTGATTGTCGGAACCGAATAAACTGTGAAGCTGAAGTTACAATGATGTTTTGTCGTATCGGTTTTTGGTTTTGATTGTTGGAACTGAATAAACTGTCAAGTCGAAGTTAAAATGATGTTTTATCATATCGGTTTATGGTTTTGATTGCCGGAACCAAATAAACTGAGAAGCTGAAGTCACGGCGATGTTTTGTCGTATCGGTTTTTGGTTTTGATTGTCGGAACCGAAACCGAATAAAATGAGAAACTAAAATCACGGTGATGTTTTGTCGTATCGGTTTTTGGTTTTTGATTGTCGGAAATAAATAAACTGAGAAACTGAAGTCACGGTGATGTTCCGTTGATTGTCGGAACCGAATAGACTGAGGAACTGAAGTTATGATGATCTATCGAAAGCATGATTTGTTGCTTTTGCTACCATTTTGTTTCTTTATTTCTTTCCTCCTTCAAGTGGACCTTTTAAGGGTGGAATCAGATTATCCTTGCAGGTAAAGATTTCAGAATTCAAAAACTGTCTATAAAAAGGATTCTTGTAAATTGGAAAACTTGGAAGCTGCTATTTTTTACCATCTCCATCAACAAAGGAAGACATTGAATTTATCTTTTCAATTTAGCTTCCATCAGCTTAAATTAACTTATAATGCTAAATTTGATCAATGTCAGAGTCCCCATCCATGGTAAAAAGTTTCTTTTTTTTCTGAAGCCATGTGTGGTATTTGCTAAGTCAACTCGCAAGCCAGGGCATTTAGGTTATGTAGAATTCATTCTCTTGAGGCAGAATAAGTTCATTTGGTTCTTCTAATATAATTTGTCTCTAGGAGATTTTTGTATTTTAATTTTTAAGAAATGTAAGTCTTTATAGAGATCTCCTATAGATAAATTATACGAGAAAGATTTATATTCCTCAAAAATTAAAATATAAGGATCCTCTAAAGATAAATCATATTAGAGGGTATAGAGGGGTCAAAAGAGTAAATTGACTATATTAGAATGACTAAATAGGGTATTCTACCCTTTTTTTTCTTGCTTTTTTTAATATTTTATTTTATTTTACTGATTGAGTCACCCTCATTGAATGAAACGTCTTCCTCCAGATCCCCACAGCTATTATTGCGTACTCTCTAATATAAGCTGGCTATCTACTCAGATCAACCTCACCACCAAATTGGACTATTATGATACATAATATACCATCAAATTGGAGATTACTTTTGATAAAAGATCCAACATGAAACAGCCTTGTATTCTACTACTCTTACTTCAATTTGATTTACATTTATTTATTTCTTTATTAAAACTTGAAGCAAATGTTGTTCCTATATATGTACTCCTTTCAACAAGCTTGATCAGTCTTTTCTCATTTAAGTTCAATGACAACGTTGGCCACACACTTGTGGGAAATAGTTTTTGAAAATTAAAAAAATAAATAAATGATGGGCGATCATGCTTAATTCCTTTTCCAAAATTTCACGCTCCAAAAGTAATCAGCTAGCTGAGTGCAATGAAATTTGGAGTTATGAAAATATTTATAATGATAACTAATTATTCTCACAGATATAAATTATATAGGACCACCAGGCAATTTGCATATTTCATATTCTTTACTTTTTGACAATATATTGAACACAACCATTATTAAATTATGAAAATTAACATATTTTCCTGGCCCTCTACATGTGATTCTTTTAATATTTTTAGTAAATTTTTTATTTTAGAGGAAATCTCATGGCATGCTTTAGATGATGACATATATACCCTCACATTCAAACTTAATCAAATCAAACCTGATCCAAACTCAAATGCGGAAAAAATTTGGTCTATTAAAGGCCTCCCACTTAATTAATGAACAGTAAATATAAGAATTTTTTAAAGATAATTACAAGATTTTGAAATGCCTTTTTATTAAATGAATAGTATTTCTCATTTTTTATGAACCCAACTAAAACTCACAATGAATTATCACCGAAGCTCTAAATCAAGCAAAAACAACAACTAATTTATTGCGATATAAAATAACACAAAATTTCTCAAATACCAGGAAAGAACAAGTTCTCAACTAAAAATCCATCCTTCACAAAAGAAATACACATCTCATCTAGAAAACAAACTAAATACCCTGGTCCTCACAAGCTACATCATCCGTTTCATCAAGGCAAATAAATAGAATCTCCACTGAATGCTCACTTCCTACTTCTGGTAAAAAGACTTCCATTGGCAAAACATAAATTAACATGCCTTATAACAACAAAATGGCGGAGAATTAACGGACCCAATTAATAGTCCAGATTATTATCAGGGTTCAATGACGAACAATGGCTGCAAAGGATCAAACAAGAGAGTGATTCATTAGAAAATGATATCATGATATCTGCATTCTGAACAAGAGAAGCCACATTAATAAGTAAAAGTTACCTGCTCTATGCCGACAGGTTTGCCATCATCTGCGAGTATCTCAACGACTGTGCCCGATTGATCAGCCTACATGAAAACAATAAAATGCGCTTTCTTACCACTCTAAAGACATTACTCTCATGTATTACAGTTGTTTAATTTCCAGCATTGAAAAAAGAGCACAGTTGACAAGAAGTTCAGTCAATTCAGAAAATGAAAAGAAAACACATATGCATTTGGGACGCATCCTTCCACTCCTTTTTCCAGCTACTGTAGATTTATCTAATTATGAAATGGAAATTAGCATGCAATTGCTAATCAAAAGAAGTGCCAAATCAAGAACTAGAAAAGCCAGAAAAAGGAAACTTTTTGCACACCATGAGGAACAATGTCTATTGCTCCATCATATGATTCTTGTTTGCAAGGTCATGATGCAAGGGAATGAAAGGAGCAGTAGAGATGCAAATAAAGCATCACCATGCATGAATTGTCTTCCATATATTATGCTACCAGAATTATTAGGTAGATGCAAAAGTGTGTGACTTCAAATGAATGAGAACCATTCATTTGCCCGTTTTTCAAATGCACGGAAACAATTATTGAAAACTAAAAACTGCTGATATTTAACGTTATTTCAGGACTTCATTCTCATCTGACAGAGTACAGTCCTCACATAAATAGTAGTTCAGCTAAGAGCCAAGGCATTGAAGCTCCAATAAACCAGAATTTTAGCACAATTAATGGCAATAAATTGGCGAAAACAACAACCCAAGGACTAGATGAATGCATTGGTGCACATGGGGAAATATCTTTGGACAAGCACCGAATAAATCTGCAGCCATTAATTTTCATATCGACAACAACAACCAACTTTCAAGAAGTTACCAAAACACATACTCTTACGGATTCCATTGAACCATGCAGAATCCAACGGCTTCTCCAATGATCCAATCAACTTTCAGAAAGTTAACAAATCTTTCATTAAAGGTTCATAAAACATATACTATTATGAACACCATTGGACATTATGAAATCCAATGGCAAGAAGAATCAATAGGACAGAAATGTCTCACTCGGAAAATAATGACTTCACCGTAATGTTCTCTATGTTAGGTCTACAACATGACATAACATGCAGCACAAATGAAAAAATTCAGAGGCACATCAAAAAAATCCCAATTAGGCGTCATGGCCCCATCTAGCCTGGTGCATGTTGCAAGAACAACACACCGTGCAGGAACATGTAGTGCTGTCTATTTTGTAACCATCAACAAAGACAACATAAATTAGATGTGTGCATTCCTAATGCCAGAAGCATGGATCACAGCCTAAGAACTAATAATCTTTTGTCTCTTCCTTGACCGTTAAGGAATGGTATGCGACAATAAATGTTATGAATTTGTGATACTGTTAGCAATAGCTTCAAAGTTCTGGAGCTCATAAATTAAAAAATAATCAATATGACAAATATCTTGGCTTATCCTTAGATCCATGGAGCATATAAATACTTTCTCCGAAATTCTAAGAATGGCACACATGGATAGAGTATATCCTTAGACCCATGAATAGTGTATATCTATCAATTACCCAAAATCTGTCATCGAAAATCTTAAATGGAGCACACCAAGAGCAGAGGTGTAAAAATTGGACACAACCTGTGAATGCAACATGACCTCTGCCCGAATTAATTAAGCAGGTTTGAATTGGGTATAGCAGAGGGGTTAGGATCAAAATAGGTCATCCATTCATTAACACAGGAAACTTGTATAGCCTACCAGGCCACTCAACATAAGAAATAAAATTAATTGTTTAAAATAGATATGTTGTTAGATTAGTGTGTAGATGATGTTAGTACGAGAGCTGGTGGATTGGCCCATTAAATAAGTTAAATTCATAATATAATAAATATATTAAGTGCATGTCAGCTTAGGTCAACTTGTTTATTAAATGGATCGTGTCAACTTTTTGGTGAACATATTACGTTAGGCTATGAGGAACTTGACTAATATATTCAAGGGGTTAGATCCATGGCACATCTAGAAACCTAATCTAATCTGCCCGTCCCCTTCGACGCCTTAAAGTAGGCAGCATGTCATTGGCCAAAAAAAGATAGTGATGCCAATCACACTAGATTATGCATTTAGGTGCTGGCAACAGAACTTTCTACCAAAAAATCACAGCTTAATAAGAAATTCAAGGTCCAAAAATGACAAACATGCATGTTTACATGTGCATATGAAATTGAAGCTAACAGAACGCTAAGCTAAGCAGATATATATACAGTATCAGGACGGTAGGCAAGCCAAGCAAACAAATGAACCAGAGTGGATTTTTTGGGTTCAGTTCAGTTGATCTGTTTGATTTTGACATGAAACAGTTTGGTTTCAACTATTTACAAAATCTTCAAAGGCCCACCCACAACTCCAACCAGACTAGAACCATGAATGTCCCTAATGCTTGCTACTCCACAGTTGTACTGAAAAGTGAAAACAAAAATTTGAACATATTCAAAAAATAAATCCAACGGATGCAAAGAAGTATGTGCATTTGTTTACCACCATATGCTTTATAAACAGATTCATAGACAACCAAAATTAAGTCCATTCAACTCTTGAATTGTCATCAATAATGAAATACTAATTATCTTCATATCTTCTTAGAGATGAGCTGCAACTTTCATTAGAGATGAAGAAATGCAACTAGAGAATCATTTTTTTTGTGTGTGTGAAAACATTCTTTACATAAAATAAGGATAAGGGTAACTGGAAACACCATAAATAAGGATAAAAAATTTCTATGCAAAGAAAATTGATTAATGTGATCACCACAAGTAAAAAAATAAAGGATGTTAGACTTGCCTCAATTTCATTCATCAGCTTCATGGCCTCAATTATACAAATAACCTGTCCTTTGTTAACTTTATCACCAACCTTCAATGAGTAGAAAAACTTATAAGCTAAAATGAAGAGAAGATATCAAACATTAAGCAGCATATATTTTATCTTTCCTCCTTGCTACAACAAATACAAAAGCAAATTTGACAGCATTTATCACCTTCACAAATGGAGCTAACCCTGGACCTGGGCTTCTGTAGAATGTTCCAGCCATGGGGCTCTTGAGAGGAGGATGAGACGACTTAGGCGGCTTAGGGGCTGATGATGGCGCAGAAGTTGGCGCCACTGCAGCAGCAGGTGATGGTGCGAGGGAGGTGGATGGGGATGCTGGTGGAGGAAATTGTGATGGCATGGCAGCTGTCTGTGGAGGTGGATGCATCATCACAGCAGGCATTGCTGCCAGGGGCTGAGGGACAGCTTCCTTCTTGCGAATTATCAGTTCACAGCCAAGTTGCTTCAGCTGCAACTCAACAATGTCCTTGGAATCAACAAGCCTGCAAACACAAACAAAATGCATTGGCACTGAATCCCAGCAAACACATCTAAAATGAAAGACCATGGAAAAGCATCACATACTTCACAAGGCTAGCAACTTGGGTCATGAACTCAGAGACTGCTTCCTCAGACAATGGAACTGATGGAGGGTCTTTCTCTTTGGGCTCAGGTATCTCAACATTGGACTTTGCAGGTGCTGCGTCATTTGAAGAACTGCCGGCAACCTTGAAAATGCGTCCAAAAAGGGGTCCAAAAGCAAGTCCCACACAGAATGAATACAAAGCAAGCCGAAGTCTTTGAGCTAATGTTGAAGTTACCTCATTCATTTGCGCTTTAACAAAGGTTGGTCTGCCAGAGCAAATCTTCAATGCCTGGAAGCCAGAGAATAGCATACCATTTTAGTGTTATACCTCTTCATCATAATTGACAGTGCCTATTCATGCCCAAAAAGGAAAAGGACTTCAATAAATTTGTTAAACATGAAGATGAACACGAGAAATCTGTTAAATTAAATCCTTTTCTAGCAGAAAATTCTTTGCCTGGATCAAAACCAGAGGCAGGAATTCATTAAAACCAAACCTTCAACACCTACGAGCCGCAGAACAGGTCTCCCACAAACAGAGTATCATTTTTAGTCTTAAAGTTCTTATCGCAATTGCAAGTATATATACATACACGAAAAAGAAAAAGGGCTCCAATAAATGAGATAAATAAAACAAGCACAGCACAAGAAATATATAAAAAGAGACTTTTTTTAAGCAGAAATTTCACCGGCTGCATCTGAATCAGAGGCAGGAATCCATAAAACCAAAACTAAAACATAAAATACCAAAATGCGAACAAATTCGAACACAAATCACGCACCCACATCAAAAGACAAAAAAAAAAAAAAATCCATCAACAAGCAGAGCTATCAAATCACTCCAGAAAACAAGAAATGCGCGGATTCTTCAAACCTGTGAGGACCGGAAGACGAGCTTCGCGGGCACCGATGACAAACGGAAGGAGACCCTATGGGCAGGCCGGCTTGGAGCAGCGGCGGCGGTAGGGGGCAACGAGGAAGAGAGCTTCCTCACCGCCGCGGAGGCAGTTGGAATCGAAGACGAGGATGCCATCTAGCCACGCTTCGTCGGCGGCGTCGAATTCTCGCAAACTCTGATGCGCTGATCCACGGTGAGAACTGAGAAGAGAGCGGAAGGGTGGAAGCCAGCGAGATCAAGAAGGCGATACGGGCTTGGACCATCAGATCTGGACCGTCCATTTCGCTGACGTGGAAAATACTTTAAAAAAAGTTTCTTTTTTCAATATGTCCTCCATACGTTCATATTTACAAACCATATGAAAACAGAGCTTGGGAATAAGAACAAACTGGGTGGCTAGGTGTGTTTTATTTTAATTTTAAAAATATTTAAAATCAAATAAAAATTTGGAGAAGTATTTACCTATCAGATGGTTAACTCTACTATCACTATCACTGAAAAAATTGTAACTCATTATAACGAACTATCCACCTTAAACCTGATGGATAAGATTTACGGGCAAATAATAGAAGTCAATTATATATATATATATATATATATATATATATATATATATTAAAGGGTGTCAAAGGGTACGATAATACACCAATTAAAATGACTTATGACCCCCAAGAGATTTCCCATATCGGCAGGACTAACACGTGGAGTAATTAGGATTATACATATTTTTCACACAAAATCTCAAAATAGAATAACAAATTATAATTCTTATGAACAAAATCTCAACTTAATAATTAGGGCAAGTGACATTTCAGTTAAAATAGTCTATGAATACAAGAACTAGGAACAAAATCCCATCGTTGTGTATGATTTTGTAGGGTATACTTCTTTTGATTTCATTGCTCAGGAATGAGTACTTTTCCTCCTCAGCGACTTCAGCATGAAAAAAGAGCTTCATAGTGTGTCTTCCCCAATCTGCAAGTCTAGAACCATGGTAAAGGATAGAAGAAAGATTCCATATTTTACACAGGTTGCATTTGACAAAGCAACAAGAATATAACTCTAATAAGCAAGATAACAGAAAATTAAAAAGGTGAGAAGAAAATACGACTGTCATTTAAACGAACTATTCTGTAGGGGGGATTCTGAAAAAAATGAAGGGCTTATGTCAATAGCAATCTCCACAGAAAGCAGACCTCAAACTCAAGTCAAATCTATCTTTAGAACTTGCATCCTTTAATTTGCCTAGACTTGTTACTTGGGCATCTTCTATGTTGGTTTAAGCAAGAAAATTTGCTTCATGAGAATTTTGAAAAAATCAGCAAATCTCAATATTATTTATATGATGAGTTAACAATTCTCCAACAATCAGGTCTATGACAAAGAAAGCACGCAATAAAAAAACAGTACTGTGTATGAGGAAGGTACCTGTTCATCCTGCTCGAACATGAAGAAGGCTGAAAGTGATCGAAATCAGTTTGGTTTATCAACTTCATTCATTCAGTAGATGTTCCAATTCATCAAAATCATCAACAAGTGCAACTTCGTTGCGCTGGCTAATGCCTGTCTGCTTATAGAACATTTCCTTTTGCGCATCCCATTCATCCACAATTTCTTTCACCGTGTTCCCTACCAGTTTCTTATTTTCTCCTATATGTTTTATGTCCTGAACCTCAACCTTCTGACTAGCCTCTGAAATTAGAAGTAAATGAAAATGAGTAGAAAAATAATTGCAAGAAAGCTCTTGATTACAGGCCTATGAGGAATGAAAACATCTTGCAAATGTGCAATTTCTTAAGTCTTAAAATAAGAACCAAATACACAGCATCTCTTCAGTTCCAAATCATGCTAAATATGATATAATTGCCAAAAGCATCTTTTAAGCTTCCTCCAGCCAATTAAAACTCACCTTGAATTTGGCATACAGTTGCTACCAAGTCAAATAACACTCAGTTGAATACAAGAAACTTTATTGTTTATATAGTTTCCAACTGAGTTATTGGTATCTCTAGGATAACTTTACTTTGAATAGCTCTGATATAGGTATGTAATGCTTCTTAAAAGAAATTTTTAGCAAAGACCGAAAAAGGGAATTAAGTCTGCAAACTGCAACTACTCCTTTGACTATAACTTTAAAATAATAAACCTATAAAACTCTCTGATCATCATGATTTCTTACGCGTAAGAGGTTAGTGCATACGGGCTGTGACAGGATTGAGAAAATTGAAAAGGTAGCATTAATCGATTGGTAATGTAGAAGCACCTTTGATAGCCAGTTCCTTTGCATTATCATATTCTTCTGACATTTTTTTTAGTGCTTTAAGCTCCATTTCTGCACCCTGCCAAAATAATAGGTAATCAGCACTCAAGTATGGATCCAGATTGCTTTAAAGACTTGCTTCATAAATTTTTATCTTTTATTCAATAACAATTTTGCCCACGAAATCACACATGAAGTTGAGAGTAGGGTTAAATGATTAAAATCTTATAAAACAAAAGGAAAAGTAACATGGCTATTGCCATTCTTCTGTCTCGTAAATAATGATGTCAAATAACACTTTTTTTATGCTCAACGTAAAAAGTCACATTTCTCCAACTTAGCTTTAAAAAATAAAGCAAGATGTAGAAGCTTTTGAATCATGTTTCTGTCCTATTAATAGTTTTGAAATTACAAAAAATTCTCTTACTTTCTTTTTTTGGCCAAGATATCCTTGAATGACAAGTTCTGACCTATAAGTAGCCCATGCTTCACTAGGAGACAATCTTCTACATAATTTTTCTACAAAGAAAGTGCAAGAATCTTAAAGTTCACATTATCATTTCCAAAGTGCAAGTAGAGGTGCCAATATAACTTAAACTCAAAGAGTTTAAGTCTGTAAACTTAATTTTCTCCACCCGCATACACACAACCGTAGGATGTTGAGTTAAATGATAATGTTGTACATAGAAGAAAATGAACATGACCTTCACATACTTTAATGCATACCTACATATAGAGAAGTGTCTCTACAAGACTAGGAGATTTCACATCATTTTCTAATACCCATTAAGCTAACAGGAGCAAAAATGCATTCTTAAGTGCAAAAATGAAGGATCAGGTGATAAAATTCGATATCATGTTCTTCTACTTAAAACAACCTGTTTCAGTTTTATTTTTCACCTCACAAAAACAAGCTAATCATTTATCATATATAAACACCTTATAGAGACAACATGAAAACAAGAAAATTTCTATTTCATAAAAAGAAATGCTACCGTACAAGGTCCATATGCAGAAAGTCCTCAATCCGAGTGTTAGACAATAATCTGCATTGAAAAAGAGAACAAATTAGAAAAGGCATCAAAATACTGACATAACAGTAATTAGGAATTTTTAGTGTCTAATGAATGTTGAGAAAGGCACAGAGAATGAATCAGATACGATACTTCTCACATGCAATTTGAATGTGCTTGTTCTGCAGTTTTGTAATTTCCTCAACTCTCTGAGTTACAGAACCACCAGCTATATCGACAGAACCAAATAGAAACATGTTCATAACTAGCATTCTTTTCACTAATGCGATAACCACTTTGATGCCATTTTCCTTTGCGTCAATCACCAACTTTCTAAGTCTCCTCAATTCGTCTGTAATTTGAAAGAGCAAAGAAAAAGTAATGGTAAGCAACATTCAAAAACAGTCCAAATACCCAAAAAAAGGGGGAAAATACTGTTGAAGAAAGCATAACAGAAGCATGAAATTAAATAAAAAGGACTTTTTATATATTAAAAAAAAAAAAAAAGATTCGGTGATCATAGAGAAATGAACCAAACAATAATCTCTACCATCACAACTCCTGCACTCCTCAAGACATTAAAAGTGGAAATATCTATCAAATGACAATCAACAGTGAAATAATAAAGAATAGCTCTCTATGCATAACTATGGTTTCTTTAAATCATACAATCAACAAATATGATGTAAAAAACAAACATATCTAAAAAAATAAAAAAGTTAAAACAAAGCATACCAAGGGACAAGTAAATCTTGAAGCTAGGTTTGTAGGGCTGTGTCTGATGAAGACAGTAAAGGCAATAAAGACCACCTAATCGCCTTGCCAGCGGGGCTTGAGAAACAATGTTACCTACGTTCACAAGACAATACAATTAAAAGTTATCAAACCATAGAAACCTCAAAGATATACATCATAAGTTGGAGTGAGCATGATAAGCATCCAAACGTACAGATGCAATATGAGAAAAGGGATTGCATGAAGAAAGCAGAGTTTGTAGTAGGTCTAGCTTCATAGATGTATGAGAACTTTCTAGCTGCCCACACTCTCTTGAAATCCGTCAAAGTAATCAAATTTCCCTGCCATTTTGAAAATCAAAACACCAAAGAAAATCATTTTCCTATAGAAAACAAGAATATAATGGCTGATAACTAGAAGTTAATTACCTCAGTGAACTCATCAAGAAGCTCATCAATATCTAGTTTGAAGGGTGCCAGGTCCATTATCATGAAAATCACATCTGTCCACTAAACGTGCCTTGTGTCTTAATTATTATTAAAATCTGT
Source organism: Dioscorea alata (assembly GCA_020875875.1). Lineage (NCBI taxonomy): Eukaryota > Viridiplantae > Streptophyta > Magnoliopsida > Dioscoreales > Dioscoreaceae > Dioscorea > Dioscorea alata. Next base: position 20,450,921 of record CM037015.1, on the reverse strand, counting down.
CACCTACAGAACCAATAAAATAGATTACATTAAAGACAAATCATTAAAAAGGATTTAATGCATGGTGGACCAGCTAAGGAGTAGGGGCCATTAGATAATTGCCACAGGCCAAACAAAAAATTAGCTTGAGATTCAGAAATGTAACATTTCTAGATTTATAGGAAAAACAAAATCAAGACTATCATATGCATCATAAAAATTCCAGACATTAGGAAATTTCTGAAAAAAAAAACATTTTGATTATAAAAATAAAAACATAATACTACAAATATCACATAAGAAGGTGTTTATACAAGGAATGACATGATATAATACACCTCTGTTTCCTACATTCTGAGCCAAACCCCCAAAGAATAAGGAGTCTTATTCAGGAACAAGTTAATTCCACCACGATCTCTGCTACTAGCTTATTGCTGGAATAAGAACCAAGCATAAGGTAGGAAATAGCTATTCCTCCTCTCCATCATTATTTTCTATCCAAACACAACCTAAATAATATTTACATAATTGCATGAAAATAAAGATTACATACAAAAAAGCCAATAAAATTGCATTTAAAGAATCGCAGAGAATTACAGAAAGAAGATATTTTTCCACAAACCACTTAAACTAGGACCAAAAGTTGATCTTCTAACTTGTAAAAATAATCCACAGAACAGGATAAAAAGGCATTGCTGCAGTGAAACTGTTCCAATTTTATCTTTTCAATATTGCATGAAACAAAAATGGATGGCCAAACAGCAGAAGTCCTGAGAGTTGAGACAATAACTTCCAAGAATAGTCCAATGGATATACATAATATGCATATATTGCTGCATTGAAATCATGCCAATTTCAACTTTTACAGGTGTAAACCACATGAAATTTGCAAAAAAGTAGTCTATATCCTATATAATTTTTCACACCCATCAAAAGACATTGCAATCAAAGGAAAACTGATAAGGAATTGCGTAGTAACCACATAAGAACAGCGAGTAGGGAAGCAATTGAGAAGAAGGAAGAGCCTTACGAATCAAAGCCAACGAATTCCGAAAGTTGAGATGAAGCCGGAGAGTGAACGGTGAGTATGCCGGAAAGTGAACCCGCGTTTGAGAAGACAAACGCAAGGCGGTTGGAAATTTGGGGTTAGGGCTTTTGCTTGGTGTTTTGCATATATGTCCCTGCAAATAATAGAATTTTGCCTGAAAAAAAAGTTTTATTTAGTTTTTTTTAGTGATTTTTTCAAACAAATTATTATTATTATTGTAAAAGTTAATAATTGGATAATTCCATAAAAATCATATTATTTTAACATTTTCCAACAATCTTTAAAAGAAAATTACTGAAGTTAAAATTCAAATATATACCTTTATTTAAAAACAAACTGCCCATTTATCTTTGTTTTGCCGAAAGACAAATTTTTTAATTATTATTGTTTTTTACTAAGTTTTGTTTTACAATGGTTAACATATAATTATTCTATATTAATTTTATTTCGTGAGCAACGCGTATGTGTTTCAACGACTTGACTTAATGTTTCAGCAATATATAATGAAATTTAATTGGAGTCAACAGCTTCAATACTCTTATGTCAAGCAATTGGACAAAAATAATTAAGCAAATAGTGGGCTAAATAGATTGGCAGTTTCATATAAAATAGTTATAAAATCAAACGCCTTGGTTTTTAATACATAATTTGTCTTATTTAAAAAATAATATTTTTCAAAATCACTGAAAAGATTTTTTTTGTTTGGTGAACAAATCACTATTTAAATATTTACTATTGAAAGTAGAAATTTGAACTCTCAATCACCCGCATTTGTCTCTTATGCCTGACGGCGGTATATATATATACATTCAATTATATATATTATATAGAAATCTATATGAGAAAGGGATAGTTGGGACTTGGAGCACCCCTTCTCTCTCTCTCTCTCTCTCTCTCTCTCTCTCTCTCTCCTTGGAATTTTTATTTTTGTAAAAAATATCAAATTTTTACATGCTAATACCTATAGACTAAATAAATTATGTTTAGAAAAAAAATAAAAATTTATTATTTGACCCAGTAATATTTTATAAATGGGTTTATATAGTATATTCAAAAATATATTGTTTGACTCCTTTATTTATTATAAATTAGTTTATATAGTATAAATATTATATTTTAGAAAAAAATTGTAAAAATTTATTGTTTGACCACTTGATGTTTATAAATTAGGATATAATATATAGAAAATATATGTTTTTATATAAAAAAATATTTATAAAAATCTATTATTTGCCCCTTGATTTTTTACTTGATGTTTCCTCAAAAAAATTTATAACTGCTTCATAGCCTCTTTTGTTTTTTCCCCAAATTGGTATGTCTTACAAGTAATTTGAATATATATTTTTAAAAACTTTTTAAAAGATAATTTTTAAACCTAGTTTCAATTTTTCTAGTCAACACCCTCTTTATTTTCCTTCTAGTTCCGCCACTAGTCTCACATAGGGATTTAAATGATACACTACTACTTGCAAGCTACTCGAGTTCGATTCGAGGAAAGCTCGAACTCAACTTGCTTAGGGTCGAGTTGAGCTCAAGCTCTCGAGCATCTTAATACTTAACTCGAGTGCTCGCGAGCTTCATCAAATAGTTGTATTTATGCATATATATATATATATTATATGTTAGTTTGTTATATATATATATATATATATATATAATTGAGTTCGAGTATAAAATTATCTATGATCAAATCGAGTTTATTAGTTTTTATCGAGCTTAATCAAGCGAGCTCGAGTAGCTCGAATTATGTATCGAGTTGAGCTCGGGCTACAAAAATAAAACTCGATCAAGTTCGAGCCGAGTATCGAGCACTGAGTTTTCAACTGAGCTCGAGCTCGAGAGCTTGCTGCTCGGCTTGAATTCGATTGATTACACCCCTAGTCTCACCATTGGGCTATACTAATTTTGGCTTTGTTTTCATTCTATTCTCACAACTTAAGTAGTTATTAAACAATTAAGTTGATTGTTGGTATCTATATATGTTTCAACATGCTTCTAGCTTTATCCCAAAACACAAAGCTTCCAGGAAAGAGGCACTTAAATAAATGGAAACCATGAGTATAGTTAGCAAGTTAATCATATTACTAATTGCTAGTTGTTGTGAAAGAGATGTTCCTCCGAAGAGTCTCCATCAATGTTTTGGATTTTTGCCCCTTATTTAATTTTAAATTAGCTTTATTTCCCATATTGGTATTTTCTGAAATATGCAAATAAACATGTTTCCACATGATGCATAAACATTCATATATATTTTACTTTAAATATAATTTTTAATTAAATTTTTATATGAAATGCGTATGCATACATATAAATATACATTCTATAATTTTTTTTTGATAAAACAATTAATCAAATCAGAGAGATGCACTTTCAACACACCTGTACTATCACCTACTAAAAGTTAAATAAAAAGCATATCTCTTATATACCCAAAAATCAAAGCATTTATTAAACTCAAGTATTGGAGTCAAAAACATACAACTCTTACATACCCAAAAATAATAACATTTATTAAACGCATATATTGAGGTCAACTTTTCTTTTTTCTAAGTCAACATTGTACCTTCTTACTTGTATAAGTCTCAATTGAATGTTACCTAAAAAAGCGCATAAATAGATATCAACACCAGAATTGACAAGCGCAATGCACGTACAAAAGTATTTATTAAATTAATTTTTATCATATTATTACAAGTATAAAATATTATTAATTAAAAATTTATAATAAAAGAGAGATATTTAAATTCAATCTTAAACATTTTTGCATGGATGAAAATGTCAAAAAAGCCCTTATTATGTTTTTTCTAGGGCAGCCGACGCAAAGCAGGAGACAGGTAGGCACGTCCACAGGCCCACGTGGCCATAAACCCAATCTGGTCAAAGTTTAAAAGAAAGATAAATTAAACTCAAAGCAAAGCAACATTAAATAAAAATGATTTTAATAAAAATAAAATAATAATAAAATAAAAAATTTCAAACATTTTTATGAATGAATGCCAGTTTTGATGATTTAAAAAATTATAAAAAAAATTATAAAAAAATGACGCCCTTCTTGAGCGGTGAGAGCTGGCATCGCTGGCTTCCCTCCCGACGCCGAAAAGGAAGCTGGTATAAAAGAGAGAACACGCTGCCGTTTGTTTATATTTAAGCGAAAACCGTTGGAAAGCGAACCCTTTCCCTTCTTTTTCTTCTATTTGCTTCCCTTTCTCCGGAGAGAGAGAGGGAGAGAGGAGAAGAGGAGGTGGTGGTGAGATTTGTGGGTTTTTTTGGTGGGATTTCATGGATCGGAGGAGAATTTCTGGTGGATGTTTTGTATTTTTGCTTGTTTTGGTGATTTTTGAGAGTGGGCGGATTGGTGTTTCTGGGAATGGAGTTTTCAAGGTGCAGCACAAGTTCTTTGGTCGGCGGATGGTGGAGGAGCTCCGTGCGCATGATGCTCGTCGCCATGGCCGGCTCCTTTCTGCTGTTGATCTCCCTATGGGTGGCGTGGGCCTGCCTACCAGCACGGGGTTTGCTTTCTATTTACTTTTCTCTCGTTGTTTTGTTGGATTTGGTCTGTGAATTGTGTATGCCTAATGTGGAATAATGCTTGATGTTTTTATTTTCGTATTGGGTTGTCGGTAGGCTTTATTTTGCTCAAATTGGGCTTGGATCGCCTCCCAAGAACTATTATGTGCAGGTTGACACCGGAAGTGACATTCTTTGGGTGAATTGTGTGACATGCCAGCGTTGCCCTAAGAAAAGTGATATACAAGGGGTAATCTTTTTTGAGTTTTGTTTGATGATTACTCGCAGTGCCATTCTTTTCTGTGGGATGATTGCCTTGTGTATTGATTAAAAGGGTTGATTTTGGTGCCTTGCAGGTAGAGCTTGCATTGTTTGATCCTAAAGGATCAAGCACTGCAAAGTATGTGTCTTGTGACCAGAATTTCTGTTCCTCATTGTATGGGGGAGACATTCCAGGATGCACACCAAACTTGCCTTGCCAGTACAGCGTGTCGTATGGTGACGGGAGCACGAGTTCTGGGTTTTATGTGACGGATGTTGTTCAATACAACCAAGTCACTGGTAATCATCAGACAGAACTTGCCAATGGGAGTGTCACATTCGGGTAAACTCTGTTCTGGCTTCGACTCAAATTTGTCGGCTTGCTCCTTGCGTTAATTTAGCAAACTGTTGTAGTTGCAATGGTTTTGTATTTGAGCTAAGGCTGTTTAGGATCCTCCTAATAATTTGAAAATGCTTGCCATCGTCTATGTTCAATGGGTGCCTATATTTGCCATGTGACATTTCAAGGCACCATTAGGATTCTTAATATTATTCTATGAAAAGGGATTTTCTTTTCACTAAAACTCATAATCTTTATTTGTTATTGTCATCTAATTAGTAAGTAGCTCAAGCAATGCTTTAGAAGAATGTGTCACATTTAAATGATCAAGATGGTGAAATAAATTGTCCTAGAACCAAAAAGACATGGATATTCTTTTACTTTTGGTAGTGATTCATTTCCCGTTATGGCTTTGTAGAAATCTAGACATGTTGTTGATGCCATTTAGGAAGTATCTTGTACTAACAGAAGAACATAACAAATCTAGGAGGAATTATTACCCTATAACTTCTGCTGCTTCCAAAATATAAGTGGATTTCTTTTCCTTTTTTGCCTGAAATTCCTGATTAAAATCTTGTGACTGATAGATTGTGATCTAGTTTGTAAAAAAAGTATGGTTGTTAAGTATTGACACCCATAACAACCATTTGTCACAGAAGTGTCTGCCGTTAATGCTAATAAATTTTTTCTAACCGCATGAATGCTGCTTTTTCAAGTTTTAAATAAATCTTTTTGAAAAAATTTCTCCATCATGTTTGATATATAGGTGTGGTGCACAACAATCTGCTGATTTAGGTTCATCAGGTGAAGCACTTGACGGAATTCTTGGTTTTGGGCAGTCAAATTCATCTATGTTATCTCAACTAGCTTCCGCTGGGAAAGTGAAGAAGGTATTTTCTCATTGCTTGGACACTACAAATGGAGGTGGAATTTTCGCCATTGGGCATGTGGTTGAGCCAAAAGTAAAGACTACCCCGTTGGTACCTGATCAGTATGTCACTTTAGGCCTCATTAGTGTAGAACTTCTCAAGCAACTTTTTAATTTCCTATGCAATTTTTTGTTTCAGTTTCTATTGATGGCCTGATATTAATTTGGCATGCTCTTCCTTGTCGTTTGCTGGCCCCCACTTTCTTGTCGCATTTAACGCTTTTCCAAGAAAATCAATTTCTTGCCATAATATGATATGCTTAAAATATGCTAATGTACTCTATCTATTCTTCCTTTCAAAAAAGGATCCACAATCCTTTTCTTTGAATTGCATTACCATGCAAGGTTAAGAGTTAGCGTTGACAGGTAAATCTCCATTGGAGGCTACTTGTTTTTTTCTTAAAAAAAAAATTGGGAAACTTCTTTCTTTTTTCAGATTAGCTGATATTCCTGAACTAAAATACATAATCCTCAATGTATTTGTTTATTCTAATATAAATAGGAAATTTGTGAAACATTCATGAATCAAAAATTTATTTGTAATATTCTAATATAATTAGGAAAGTTTGTGAAACATTCATGAATAAAAAAAATTATTTGTAACGTAATCACTGTGTTTGGATCTCAAGGTCTGAATAGGCATGTGTTGTTATCTAGTTAGCATGCTCTTTTCTTTGATGCTGAATTTTCTTTTGTTGCATATGCATCACCAAACAACCAACTTGTTTAGCCGAAATAGGTGATACCATTACTAATGAAGAATCTACGAAGAGGAGTGGAATGCCTCGGAACTTGTCAAATTTATGAAATCTGCAAGGAATTTGATGGGGTGGATATAGCACATGATATGCTTTAGCAAATTCCAAATTGCTTATCAATCAGGGCATGGCAATGTGAGAGGGGAATCCTGGATAATTTTATAATCTGATGATGTATACTTAGCTCCATTTATTTGAATGATTCGCCAAATAGATTTTTTTAGAGCCAATTATTACTATGATTGCCACATGATTTGGCTCATGAGAAGTTGTCTGATGAAAATTATTTTCCATGCCTACAGAAATATTGGAGAAACACTTCTTTATGGTTGCTTCTTTCATTTTGGGGCACTTCTGTTTAACGCTTTGCATTCATTTGAGTGGCTCTAGGCCATATTATATGCTAGAGTTGTTTTAGGAATGAAATGCTAGTATAGATTAACTTTATTTCTGTTTTACACTAAGTCCGAGTTTTGTTTCACTTTTTTAAACCATTTGCCTTTTTAATATTGAAATCTCTGAGATTGATGAATTTATGACTGTTGTAGGCCACATTACAATGTTAATTTGAAGGCAATTGAAGTTGGTGGGTCCTTCTTAACGCTTCCTACTGATTTGTTTGAAACTGGAGAAAAGAAAGGGACAATTATCGATAGTGGTACAACCTTGGCATATCTCCCAGAAACAGCATACAAGCTATTGATGACTTCTGTATGAAACCTTCTTCCCCAGATACTTGATTGTTTCGAACTTCTTTTGATTTCTTTGAGTCATTTTTTAATGTCTTCTCAGATCTTTTCGTACCAGCCGGATTTGAGCTTCCATACTGTTCAAGATTTTCTGTGTTTTCGTTTTTACGGAAAGTATGTATTCATAATATGGTTTTTGTGTCATAAATGTATAGTTAGTTTCTCTTTTTAATGTCTTCCAATGTCCTTTATTGCAGTGTAGATGATGGATTTCCAGATGTCATTTTCCATTTTGAGAATTCCCTTTTATTGACAGTGCATCCTCATGATTATCTTTTTGAAGATCAGGTAAATAATATCTATTTCCTGAGCTTGTGACTGTGGTATCTGGAGACATGAACTTATGTTTACAAATAGTTGTTTAAAGTGATTTAACTCTTACAACTAATCTTGTATCATGAAAGTTTTCCCCTGCAATAGCTGCCTGTGCATCTTCCATTTCTATTATTTTTCTTAGATTACACAATACCTTCGTACTGTATCAATCAACCATTTACTGATGGTTTTGTAAATGAACTTTTGCCTTATATACTTTTTGGTTAGGGAACTGGTGGTCTGTTCATGTCTTTTACATTTGCTGACATGCATCTTTTACTTATCCTTTAAACTCCTTTCCTACTTCTCCCTATTTAAAGCTTCAAATTTGTTCAGCAGTGGCTAAGATCTTCTCCACCTCATTTATCAAGAACTTATGATTCCAGGGATTCAGTTTCTTCTAGAGAAAATTGCAAATGTTCCTTAAAATCAGCTAATATTTACTTGAGCCAGTGTTGACAGATGGAGAAGGAGAATCAATATTCACTTTTGTTGATCAATCAACGTGATTAGGCTTCATAGTAACTTTTTTGCTTATTGGGTAGACAAACTAAGAAAAAATTTTATTTACTTTATTTAAAATTCTTAAGATAGGACGGGAGAGCAAATAAGCCTTTTCAGTAATGGTATTACATCTGACAGTACCGATGCATTTTAAACTAAATTTGTAGTTTTGCTACTATTGTTATTGACTCAGTAACATCATTTGTTGGATTGCTTACAGGATAGTGTGTGGTGTGTTGGTTGGCAAAATAGTGGCGTGCAATCAAGGGATGGAAGAGACATTGCTCTTTTGGGGGGTAAACAATTCACTTTATAACTCCTGACTTTATTTCCCTTAGAAATTCTGTCTTCAATCCTGTCCAAATATTGCCTAGCATTATTAATTTTCCCTAGTCATGAAAATCTAATGATGAAGCAAGAACATCAAATGATATTTCAAGAATTATTGATATGACCTATTCTTTTGAGAATCAGATTGAAGTTGTGGGAAATATTGCAAGAGCTTATAATTTAAAAAGGGGCCAATAATGTTACATTTTTTATCATTTATACCATACATACTAAGATCAGATGCGACGAGAACAATAAATAATAAAGGTAACTATGCTAGTTTTCGCCTAGTCTGACATTGAAACCAAATTTAAATTTTAAAACCATGATATGCGTAAGCACCTTAGCCACAGTGTGTGCAATGCTGCAAGCTTAAAAATCAGTAGGCCATTAAATACTATAGTTTAGAAGTAATTTACCCTCTTTTGAACTTGTTGATGTATTATTTACTTTTGACATTTGTTACAGTTTTTGTTTGTTTGGAATGCATTACAGAAGTAAAGAAACTGATCCCAAGAGAGCTAATTGAGCCTCCGGAATAGCTTCTGAATAGTTTCCTTTTTTACTATTTCATATATCGATAGAATTTTGAATCTTTTTCCTGATGTCATCATTTTCTTCTCCTTTTTGCAGATTTAGTCCTATCAAATAAGTTGGTCATTTATGATCTTGAAAACCAGAATATTGGTTGGACTGACTATAATTGTAAGTCCTATGTGCCTTTTCATTCTCTATAATTTACTTTGTGGATGAAGATTTTATAAGGAGAGCGTTTTTTTTTTCAGAGTTCTTGTGGGTTGTGTTCTATATATTCAACTTTATGTGTTTTCTCATATGAAAATTGGTCTTCAATATGTGCATATAGAAGAATATGGAATTTAAATGGCAAATTAAAGGTTCATATCTTCAGATCGAATATAATTATAAGTTGGATCACATATCTGAAGATTTTTACCTGGTTCGATATATAAAAAAAAAAGCGATGATTTTTCCCTTGTAATTCCTATACATTTTTACTTAAAAGTTTGAAGAGGGTATTCCATCGTCTGGATAGGAAACAGGGGAATGGAAAATGTTATTGAAATGAGACCTCCATGCCTCTATCATCACATATTGAAATGGATCCACAGGACATTCTTTTGTTCTAGTTTTATATTGTCTTCTTCAATTTCATTTTCTTTGGATGTTTCATTTCTCTTGTTCAGCAAATTGGAACTTTTGAATCTATCCAATTTATTCACATCGTAATAATGAACAGCATAATGAACAACCCCGAACCCATGATCCCAAAAAGCTATTTGTGCTCCTTATTTCTTTTTAATCTGATTTTATTTTTATTTTTATTTTTTATTTTTTTGCTTCCAAATATGTCATCTGGTTCTTCAAAACTTTGAATCTAGCTTTCCTTACTGTATGTTTCCTTTACCTTTGCGTCAACTTCTAATTTTTCTGAACTGACTGGTCTTAATCTTGACAAGTATATATTTTTTAATTGGAATAAACCTCTGAATAGTCCCTCTACTTTCTCAAAAGTGCCCTTTAGGTCCCTATACTTTAAACTGTAACCTTTTAGTCCCATTACTGCTTAAATTGAGCCATGTTAGTCCTTATTAGGGTTAGAATTTAGGGTTTTGAAGGACTAAGATGGCTCAATTTAAGCAGTAATGGGACTAAAATGTTAAAGTTTAAAGTATAGGGACCTGAAGGGCACTTTTGAGAAAGTAGAGGGACTATTCAGAGGTTTATTCCTTTTTAATTTATGCATTCTGAGGAAAAAATTCATTTAATCTTGCCTGTTCCGTGTGTTCTTTTGTTTACTCCTTGTTTAACAAATAACGGACTCAATTTGCATTTACAGTTGTATTCAAATGTAATAAGTGGTGCTCTAAATTTCTGAAAATGAATTTACTGCAACTATCATTGTTTTGATTATTTCAGGCTCCTCAAGCATCAAAATCCGAGATGATAAAACTGGAGCAGTGTACAGTGTCAATAGTCACAATATTTCTGCCTCAAGCAGATCAGATAACGGGCTGTTGACGATATTGTTGCTAGTGACAACTTTGTTGTGTTGGTTTTTGTACTGAGGTTCAGAAAAAATAACAAATAGGCTTTTTATTGGTATCACCTTTGAATTCTATTCCTTTTTTTTTTTACAGAAAGAAAATGTGTTGATACATTTTTCTCTTTTATAGAAAGAAATGTCTTCACAACTTTTTTTTTTTTTGGCTGCCTTTTGTATTGTTCTGCTTTCCAGTGGGATGTCCATTTAGATTGATGTCAGAGTTTGGTGGTCTGAAGTGTTAAAGAGTAGCATTATGTGTTAATTAATCCATGGATGTCTTTAACTTGTTATTGTCTAGGGTTTAACTCTGATTTATTTAAGAAGGGTAATAATGGTATTCAGTTGCATCAATCATGAATGTGTATCCACATTTTCGCGATTATTAGTAGGACATTTGAAATGTTATATTTAAGTTTTTTTTTTTTTAACTTTTTAAGGCTTGCTTTGTGGGCCAGTGGTGTTTATTCGTCTTTTGGCCATGGATTTGATTTTTCCTGCGTTGTATTTCACAGTGGAGGTGGGCCCAGAATTTGGAATCTATATGTTATTATTGGGATGATATGTGTGTACTTTTTTTTATTTCGTAAGTATTTATTTTAATAATATTATTATAATGTCTTGTTTTCTCCCATTTTACTTCAAATGTTTTGGTGTTTAGTTTAAAAGATTGTGGTTTCATGTTTTATAATTAGCATAAGTAAGCATAACCTCTTTATTGTCTCTTTTTAAAAGACCATTAGAGTGAACATCCTGAAATGATAGATTTATATAAAAAAAAATAAGATTGAAAACCACAGTCAACCGTCAAATCCACTCTTCATCTTAAATACTATCTCTAGGAGAAACTCTCCCTTTTATTCACTTATTTAGGCTTTGTTTTATCGCTTTTTAATGGATTCTTTTTACCCAACACAAACTCACAGGCACAATTATTTAATATTAATTATATTATTCTCATATGTATATTATCATAAAATAGACAAATGAAGTCCTATGTGCACGGATTTTTTTTTCTGATAAAAAATAAAACAAAATAAAAAGAAGAAAAGACAAACCCACATACCGGTGGACAAGGTTACACAACTGACAATAGCTAGCACAACCTACTTAGCAAGCGAACCCAACGTAACAGGAAGAGGTTTCATGAGAGGTTTTGCCGTTTTATGGTTTAACCCCTCCCCCGGTTCTGAGATCAATCAGGCCAGCAAAGCAACAAAAGGCGACAACGTTGTTTGAAATTCGAAAAGAAGAGAGAAACACTCACAGTTGTTCTGTGTGTGTCTGATCTCACTGCCTCTACCTCTTGCCTTTCCTTTCCTTCTTTCTTTACCTTTGCTGCCGCCTCACAGGGAGAGAGAGAGGGGGGGAAACGAGCACTGGTTATCCTCACCATCTCCAATGTGCTTTGCTACGCGGTTCTTGATTGTTTTCTTGATGTTCGATGTTGCTTTGGGTGGAGATCCCTACGCATACATCGACTGGGACGTGTCTTTCATCTCCGCGGCGCCTCTTGGTGTTAAGCAGCAGGTTTGTGAACTTTGATCCTGGTTTCTCACTGCTTTTCTCTTTATGCACGAATGAGAAGATAGCACGAGTTTAGGGAAATTGATCATCGGGCATGATGGGTTTTTGGAGTGGGTGTATTTGTTGATGCGCAAAGTCTGGTGTTTGTGAATTCTTTGATGATCAAGCTTGTCTTTTAGAGGATTCTGGAGGTTTATTGTTATGCATTTTTGTTTGAGGAGGTGTTAAAAAAGGAAATCGGTAATTAGGCAAGTCTCTGGGTATTTATTTGGTGGTGCAAAGTCTGGCCTTTGTGCTATTCCATGATTTGTATATGCGTTTCAGTTTTAGATAAAGAAGCTGCTGAAAGTTTATTGACCAGATTTCAAGGGAGATTGATAATTAGCCCTGGATTTTGGTGCTCGTTTTTTGATGAAAATGCCAGTACATACATTCGATATTGGCAGGCTCTTTATTAGATTTTGTTTAAATGCTAGCTGCTTGAAGTATAACAATAGGAAATTGAACCAATAGCCTTATAACAATAACCTGAATCTTCTTTTCATTGCATTTTAGTACAAGCAAACTGACAGGTAAATGAATTTCATTAGGTACATGTTTGTGTTCCTGGAATTCCTTAGGATGAAGGTACCACATGAAATCAGAGACTTAACAAATATTAAGTCAATCTGTGTGTTTCTCATGAAATATGTAGATTTAGTGAGAAATGCTTCATTCTGTAAGGATTAGTCTTATGATTGGTCTTGTTTAACGATATCAACTGATGAGTGATGATAGCATGTGTGTATGAGTTGTTATGTTGTGGTGGATGAAGATTATGACTTATTAAATTCAAACTATTAAGGATTCTAACATGACATGAATCATGATATACTCACCTTATGGAAGTGACTAATAAATTTTAGTGACAGCTTTGTTGAACTGCTATTTTTCAACCATCTAGAGTATGATATTGTAGTAATTTTCTTCACTGGGGACAAACCTAATATGACCCTTAGTCCCTTGCTCATGATTATTTATCATAATATACGTAAGCAATAGCTTATGTGAACCCCATCCAATTACAATTCTGTCCTAGGCAACTAGATAGGTGTATGTTGATTTGACTTTTTCCAATTTTGTTGAAGAACCTTTTTTCCCAGTTCTACTATAATAAAGCTATTTTTTCCAAATATCTATTTATTAATTTCTCCTTTCATTAAATTGCTTTTACTTCATACTTATTCATATTCTTAGCAGTCAAATGAAGTTTGCGAGATGGATGGTCAATGGTTTTATTACTTATGAATCATGAATGAATGCAGGTAATTGGAATCAACGGGCAGTTTCCGGGGCCCACTTTGAATGTGACCACCAATTGGAATGTTGTTCTCAATGTTAAAAACAATTTGGATGAGCCATTTCTAGTCACATGGTAACTTTTAAAGTTTTCTATTCTACTTTTTGATATGATGATTATGGTTGATAGTGATGATCATAGTGGCATTTTTATAGGAATGGTTTACAGCAACGGAAGAATTCTTGGCAGGATGGTGTCTTGGGGACAAATTGTCCGATTCCTTTGGGTTGGAATTGGACTTATGAGTTTCAGGTCAAAGATCAGATAGGCAGTTTTTTTTATTTCTCATCCATCAATTTTCAGAAGGCTGCAGGTGGTTTTGGTGGAATTATAGTAAATAATAGAGATGTGATACCATTGCCTTTTGGGATGCCTGATGGAGATGTCACAATCTTCATTGGTGATTGGTATACCAGGGGTTACCAGGTAAGAATGAGTTCCTTCTTGAAGTTATATATATTATTTGCAGGTGATGCACGGAGATAGTTTTATACTGTACTAAGGCTACAGTGGGACAGGAACTAAGGAAAACATTAGAAGATGGAACTGACCTTGGAGCACCTGATGGAGTCCTCATTAACGGGTTTGGCCCTTACCGCTACAATGAATCAATTGTTCCTGCCGGAATAGCTTATGAAACTATAAATGTTGAGCCAGGTATCCTTCTTGCAGTTATTAGATCTGCATTGGTTATGTGAATTTATGTGAAGCACTTCATGCACCCATGAATTGCTTGACTTGACCAAATTGTTCATGCCACAAGCATGAGTTGGACATTCTACCTACATATTTATAATGCCCCTCATAGATTTATTAACACTTTACTATCACCCAAACTCCTGCTTTACAATTGTAGAATATACAGGTAAATATCACCAGGTAGGTATCTGCAATGTGAAAACTTTATGGGTAGATCAACAAAAATTATCTCATGGTCACAAATCATGATATGCTTCCACTTTTAGGTAATAGATGACTTTGTTCCATGTTGAATGATAACTTATATGCTAAGCATTTAGATTTTTTAGCACGCAATGCATTCAAACGCTTTTATAAGAACTCTACTAGGCAACTTGGCCGATTATACAAATGCTATCCATCTGCAGCATACTATTTGATGGCTTATACAGTAAAACTGCTTGTTCATGCCAAAATGATTTTTGTTAGAATTGATGCTGCTCTATTGTTTCTAAAAACTTCACTTGTGACTTTCAAGAATACCTTGTCATCCTCAATAGATAATATATGGGCTTTTTCTTTCCAGGGAAAACATATCGTATTCGAGTGCACCATGTTGGCATTTCAGCTAGCCTGAATTTTAGAATTCAAAATCATAACATGCTTCTGGTAGAAACAGAAGGGTCATATACTATTCAGCAGAATTATACAAACATGGACATTCATGCTGGCCAATCATATTCTTTCTTGGTCACAATGGATCAGAATGCGACCAGTGATTATTATATTGTGGCAAGTGCTCGGTTTGTTAACGAATCTATCTGGGATGTAGCAACAGGTGTCGCTATACTGCACTACTCTAATTCTCAAGGTCCTGCTTCTGGTCCACTTCCTGATGGCCCAGATGAAAGAGATACATACTTCTCAATCAACCAAGCAAAATCAATTAGGTATTCAGGAGATTTGCATGTTGAAGTGTTTGAAATTTGTGTGTATCCTTGTTGTGTGTTTGAAATTTTCTTTTAATTCGGTATCTTTAGATGAAAGGATTTTTTTTTTTATATATATATTTATATTAGTGGAAGTGCAAATTTAGTCACATTTCCTGGTTATTTGTTTTTCAGGTGGAATGTCTCTGCTAGTGCTGCACGACCTAATCCACAAGGATCCTTTAGATATGGTGATATCACTGTCACAGATGTGTATGTGTTACTTAACGCTCCTGCACAACTGATTAATGGACAGCGGCGGACAACCTTGAATGGCATTTCTTACATAGCCCCTGCAACTCCCCTAAAGCTAGCACAGCAGTTCAATGTCCCAGGAGTCTATAAGCTTGATTTTCCAAATCGAATGATGAACAGACCTGCCAAAGTTGACACATCAGTCATTAATGGTACTTACAAGGGATTCACAGAAATCATATTTCAGAACAATGACACAACTGTTCAAAGCTACCATTTGGATGGCTATGCATTTTTTGTTGTTGGGTAATGTTTTCAGAGCAGTGCTACAAGATTGTCATATCAGTCTCATGCATGTAATTTCATTTCCCGTATATTTCATTATTTTCAGGATGGATTTTGGAATCTGGACAGAGAACAGCAGAGGGATATATAACAAGTGGGATGGGGTAGCTCGCAGCACAATCCAGGTAAATTATGTGATTAAAATATTGATTCAATAAATCTGGACAATTCCAGGCTCCAGGTAAGATTTATTTAGCTTAGGATGAGGTGGTGAGATAGATGATCTGTTCTTGTGCCTAAGCTTATGTTGGCTGTTGTTCCTTGCATTTGTTGTGAACACTGTATAGTAAATGTTGAATTCGTATTGGGTTTGCAAATTTTGTTCAGGTGAATGTTAGTTTTGTGACTTTTGTCTATCTTGCAAGGTTATGGTTGGATGGAAATTAGTTCTGCATGAAGCATTATTATTTTTTCGAAGTATGCATTAGCTCTGAAATTGCTTACCATGTTTCATAGTTTTATGCATGTGGTCATTACTCGGCATGCTATACTGTTTTATGCATAATGTCCACAATTAACTGGTATGTTTATTGTTTAATTGGCATGTCTGGTTGCTGGCATTCTCAGTCTAGTTTCCATAAATTTAATTTGATGCTCAAATGCCCTTGCGTTTGCAACATATGCATTAAATTAATTCACTGGCTGGAAAATAAAATAAATTGGGTAAATTACAAACCTCCCACGAGATTTTTCAGCTGAGGTTTAGATTGAATCAATAGTTTAATCCCTCCTTAGGTATTCTGTCTTGAAATGTGTTGAAATGTGTCCTTGAAACACCTTCTAAAAGTGCAGGTATTCCCTGGTGCCTGGACAGCCATCCTGGTCTATCTCGATAATGTTGGCATATGGAATTTGCGTGCCGAGAACCTGGACTCATGGTACCTAGGCCAAGAAGTGTATATAAGTGTGGTGAATCCAGAGGTGAATAACAAGACCGAGCTTCCTTTGCCCAATAATGCTATCTTTTGTGGTGCACTCTCCAGCTTGCAAAAGTAAGATAGACTAAGTATTATCTTCTGCTAGTGGAACAGATGCCTTTAATGAATTATTTACTACCAATTCATCATTGTTATTATTTTTTGTTCACAGGGAGCAGTCTCACAAATTTAGCTTTTCTGATGCATCATGTGTCTTGTCCTCAAGTAACAAAATTTTGGTTGGGCTTCTTCTTGTTTGGTTCCATATTTTGTTCTTCCCATCATAATGTCTCCTTATCCAGGAATCAAAAGCCAAAAATGATTACCAAACATCCATCCATTTTGTGGAGTTGCATATGTCAAGGAAACAGGAGATGCAGAGGTCATCTTGTAAGTTGTCTGTTTATGAGGCTCTCAAATTCCTCTTGATTGTTAATTTGAGCACAAATTCTCAGATGGATGAATTGGTATGTTGTATCAGACTATCAGTAAATTAAGAGAAAATTAACTTGTGATTGTTTGTGTGTTCTCTTTAAATATTTGTATGGTTTAACTTATTGATTGGACTAGTTTGATAATTATAAATTATCTTTAAGTTTTGTAAATAGTTTTTTTTTTAATTTTATGCCTATAAAATAGTTTTAAGAAGTGTATAAGTTTGAAGTTTTCTATCAAGTTAAAGATAAAACACACACACACACTCATATATGTTTTTCTTCTCTTTCCAAAGCCACCTTGTCACTAGCGATATGTTGGAATAATAGAGTTTTTGTATCATGAAAAAAAAATCTCTTATCGATAATGAAATCAGCTTTTATTTATATATATATATATAGATTGTTCTACAACCCAACCAACCCCCCATGCCTCTCAAATTATTTGAGTGTTTTGCACCATTCACAAAAGGCCATGATTTTCATGCTGTGAACTGTAGTTTCAATTATTATTTCTCACTTGTAACAATGGACACATCACATTTGAAGGCACTTTCAAATCAACAATAAATACTAATGCCTTGGAATAATCATGCACTACTTACTATAGATTAAGACATTTTGCTAAATTGATCTAGTTGTCAACATCTTTAGTACCTAACACTTCAATCAGGAGCCTCATTTGAAATAGTTGTTCACATTGGTTGTAACAAAAAAACCTTAATTAAGCATTGTATGTATGTATGTATGTATGTATGTATGTATGACGTCTTAATACTAATTAAAAATTAGAAAAAATAAATAAAAAAAAACTTTGCGGTTCCCTTCTGTAAAACAAGGACAGAAGTTTTTTTTTAATAATTTTATATTATATAGTTTTCTAAATTTACAAAAATAAAAATAAAAACTACCAAGGGTGTTAAATTTTTTTTTTATTCATGTAAAAAATCACAATATGATATAAAATAAATATGATTTTTTAACATAATCTCGTTTGATTTTTGAGATTTAAATTTTTTATTTAGTAAAATTTTATGAGAAATTAATATATATATATATATATATATATATATATATATATATATATATATATATATATATATATATATAAAATAATGATTTTGTCGTGTTAACAGCTTGATAACTGTTTCTTTTTTTTTTCTCTTTTCTTAAATCTGGGAAACTATAAATTGTCATAGATCGGAAAAAAAAAACCACGGTTCTTATTTTGCAAAAATAAAAAACCTCAATTTTTTTTTTACTTTCCCCTAAATATTTATATAAAAAAATCTTAAAATGTTCATTGTTTGAAGTACTGTGTAATGTCGTCTCTATCAAAATTTTTTTTAAAAAAAAAAACCCCCCAAATTATTTTAAAGTTTCTCAGCAGTTAAATTATTAATTATTATGTCACCATCATATTTTACAACTCTTTGCCATCAATGCAATTATTTAATGACTTTTTTTTTTAATACTAATGTGACAAGCTTCAATCACATTTATACCCTTATTTTACTTAGGCTAGAGTTTCAATCCATCAGTTCAGAAAACTCAATACTAATAGATCAATGTTGTTGACCAAAAAACATATATATATATATATATATATATATATTATCCTTTGCACCCGTTTGTGTGAATTTGAGACATAAAAGCATAATAGCAATTAGTTAAGAAATTTCAATATCTTTAATGGCAAAGGAGAATGGGAATGAGGCATGAGGTCAAAAAAAAAAAAAAAAAATCAAATCAAATCAAATCTTTGAGATAGTTACTTTTGAATTGAGAAATTTGTAAACCCCTATGCTTCAAATTTTGGTCCTTTTAAATTTATTTCAGCAATAAATAAATGAAACTAAAATCAATATTTTAAACTCAATAATCAAATAGGTCAGACTCAAAAATACGCAAGCCTGTTCGATATGACTTATCATCATAAATATATTTACTTTTAGACTCTTAGTATGTTATTGATGTATAATATATGTAATATTTAGGGTCTATTTGGCTGTAAAATAAAAAAATATGGCATAATTTTATTATGTAGAAAGTGATAATGATTATTACAGAAATTGTTACATATTTTATTCTTATAGAATGAGTGTTTGATTAACAAAATAAAAAAATTACAGAAATCTGTCTATCGGCCATCGGACCGCCGATGGACTGGTGGTCTTTGGCCGAAGGCCAATTGGACCACCGGTGGACTGCCGGCCGATGGCCGGTCACCGAAGGTCATCCGATAGCTGACTGGACCAGTGGCCGGTCACCGGAGGTCATCCGATAGCTGACTGGACCAGTGGCCGGTCACCGGAGACCGTCCGGACCACCAATGGACCTCCGACATGTCACCAGAGGCCGAGCGGCCGGTGGTCGGTCGCCGGAGGCCTCCAGATCACCGATCGGATTGGTGGCCGGTTGCCAGAGGCCGGCTAGACCACCCGCTGCTCCAGTAGTGGGTAGCTGGATCAAAAGGCAGAGAGAGACTTTTTTAATTATGCCATAATTTTATACTCTAAAATAAGTACCCAAACAACCAATATGGCATAATTCTTAGAAAATGTTAAATTACGGCATAATGTACGGATTATGCCATAATTCTGGGCTATCCAAACAGGCACATTAATAATTAACAAAATATTGAATAACAAAATTTGTTTGAGAGGATTTTGATTTCACTTTCCAAATTTATTATTATTATTATTATTATTATTATTATAATGTGCGCATAAGTCAACACATGTTATATTTACGTCTCCACCATATATTAAAAAAGAGTCAAATCCTCAATCTCTGGTATATATGAGGGTCAAAAAAAATTTCCGCATTGTGATGGTGCAAATTTATTTATTATAATAAAATGTTTCAATTTTGTAAAAATTATTAAACATTAAAAATACAAATTTTATTTAAATAAGAGACTCCATATAATTTAGTTAGGTTTAAAAATAAGAGTAGATTACCAAAAGTTAAGTAAATTTTGTTTATTAAACTTGTGCACATGCTGAGCCAAAATTTAATTTTACATATAAAAACACAAGATGATCAATCAAAGAGGGCCTCTCAAGGAAAGAAACACATCAATTTTAAATACTTCAAATACACACAATTTGCTGGCTTGGACCACAACCAAGTGGAAGCATTTCACCAACATATTTGTTTTCAAGTATCCATCAAAATTATTGACTTGTTAATGTTGCAAATTTAAATGTTGCAAATTTAATGCATGTCATTTCATGAGTCCCTACCATTCAATTGATATTTATATATGTTTTTTTCTTCTCTTTTTTTTTAATGTCAATATTAATAATCATGGTGAGGACTTCAATAAGAGGGCAACAATGAGAGGCTGGGGATAAGTTGTATTGTTTTCAAGAGACTTGTGGTATCAGTTCACCAGTCAATTTGTGAGCCACTTGCATTGTGTTCCTTTATTTGGATTTCCTTTTCATGATTTATGTCATTTTGCTTTATTTATTTTCTCATGCTTCATGCTCATCATTTCTTTATTTTTATTTTTTCTTTTGCATGGGCTCTACCAATTGATATTTTTGCACATGACCATTCAAGATTTCTTAGCTTACACTCACATATCAAACCTCAATTTATGAACATCAATACCTTTCAAATTACTAATGGCTGATAAAAACTATGAATTAAAAGGTGTATGGGTTTCTTTTTATTGATATGTTTTTTAAAAAAATCATTTGATTGCTATGTGCATATCTCTTAATAAAATCAAATAGGAGTACCATATATATATTTTAAAATTCAATTTGTTTATACATATACGTCTTTATCTCATATGTATTATTAAAATATATCATTATATGTTAAATGATTAAAAAAAATTGTTCATATGTAGTTTAAGTCAATATTTTCATTGTATCTCAAAATTTCTAGTACGATTATGATTAAGTCAATATTTTTTATATATCTCAAAAAATTAAGTGACAAATTTCCATTATATCTGGTTTAAAATTTTAAATAAAATTCTATTTTTATAATTTAAAAAATAAATATTGATTGTAATCAAAATATTGCCATCCTTTTTTTGGTATTTTCTGCATGCCCGGATTGAAAAGATCCAACTAGAGGACTTTGTATCAACAATTAATAGAAATTCAACTTCTTGGCTCATTCTTTGTTAAACTTTGACAAATTGATCCCCTAACTTATCAATAATAAATTCTTCAAGTAACCTAATCTATCAATTAGGTACTACTACTAGTGTGATACCCCTTTCCGGCTTACCAGTGAAGCAAAGGTTTATCCGCTTTAAAAAAAAATAAATAAATAAATCTGTAAATTATAATTCAATTTTCCTTTCAATATCACATGATTCACATCATTAATTTGATTTGATTTGCATGGAACAAACAGTTTTATGATTTTCAAGACAAAGCACTTGATGTATATTGATGTGCTTATTTCCAAAATAATAATAATAATAATAATAATTATTATTATTATTAATTAATTAATTAATTAATTAATTAATTTTTAAAAAATCGTAAATACACGCAATTCAAAATCATCTAATACATGGATATATCCCAAACTTTTTTCAAAAAAAAATATATAATAATACGTATGATGGCATCACTTTGATGGTCTAATTTGAATGAGGACCACCGACTATTTGGCTGTATTTTTTCAACAAAGTTGCAAGCAATAAAAAGGAGAAAAATATGGCCACACATTTTCTATGAAGCAAGACTTTCAAGCAACAAAAAATATCTTTTATATAGCACATGGTTTATTCAATAATATTTTAAAAACATATATATATATATATATATATACACACACAAAAGTTTTTTTTTAAAGTAATTTAACATGTTTATATTTAATTTTTTTTGAAGTAATTTTTAGTATGCTTGTAAAGGGATAGACAACATGGATAAATTTAAGATAATTTTTTCTCATTAATATAGTTAATATTGATTGCTAATTTTATTTTATTTTTTTAAAAAAATAGATTAACCACAAAAAGTGATGAGGGAATAACTGAAAAGAACAATAGAGATAACAAAATGAAAGAAAACGAACAATATATCAAACGTAAAAAACACTAAAAAAATAAGATTACTCAGCCCACAACCACGATTTGACATTGATTGCTAATTTTATACTTATTACTA
This sequence comes from Dioscorea alata, assembly GCA_020875875.1. Classification (NCBI taxonomy): domain Eukaryota; kingdom Viridiplantae; phylum Streptophyta; class Magnoliopsida; order Dioscoreales; family Dioscoreaceae; genus Dioscorea; species Dioscorea alata. The sequence continues at coordinate 20,428,572 of CM037015.1, read as the reverse complement.
TCTTTGAATAATATTAAAATGGTATAAACTCTTGTATCTTATTCTCACTCAAGTTCATTTATTCATTTTTATCCAATCAGAACCCATAAATATTGAACACAACCATTATTGGGATCCTCAACCTTGGAAATCCTTGTCCTTGGTCCTTCCATATTTAGAATCTTATATTATTGAATACTGAACTGATAAAAAGAAATACTATTTATTATCATGAAATCATGGATTAAAACATATATAAAGCTGATGTTTAGGATAAGCAATCAAACAACTATATGCAAACTATTTCTCAAAAACTTCATAATAGTGCTTCCATATTTATCCTTTTTTAATTATAATTTATATAAATATTTATTTTATTTTACTTTTAAATTGTCCACAAGTACTTTATATTAGTTGGTATTGAAATACCCCAACCACTCTGTTATCAACAAGACAGGTGCTTCCAAATTAGTTTATATTTTTTTAAGCATTTAAAATAAATAAATATTATCTCCATTTTATTATCACATCAAGACTTGTATATTTGCAAATAAATTAATGGAATTAAGATTATTTTAATTATGCTAAACTCCAATTAAGCATGTTCGCCGACTTTTCTTGCCAGCCAACTCAGTGGACAGTCTGATTCAGACCGGCAATATCTGAATTTTTTATTTAAAATAGAAAAAAAAAAAAAGTAACAAAGAATATTCTCATATATTTAAGGGAGAAAAAAAATCAGGAACCAACGAAAAGACGAGGGAGGCGGGAGAGAGCAAAGCGGGGAGGAAGAACTAAGAAAAAAAAAGTTTAAAAAAAAAACAGAGAGAGAAAGAGAGTAAAGATTGAAAGAAGAAAGGAAAGCATGATCTCATCCTTTTCATTCATTTATTTTCTATATTTATTTTAATAATAATAATAATTATTGTTATAATAAGTATTATTATTATTAGTTTAGTGGTGTGTTCTTCTTTCCATGCAACCAGTGTTTTGTTGGGTAAATTTTTTGATAGGGTACCAAACTATGGCTCGTTTTCATTTTGGGGTCCAGACTTTAATTTGAATCAAAATGGTCACCCAAGTTTAATTTTGTTTCATTGGATGATCACCAAAGAGATTTTAGCATATTTTTAATGATTTGATGTTAAAAATTTCTATCAATATCTGAAATGAAATTGCCAATTTGGCGGCCAGTGTGCCATGCATATGTTGACAGAAAATTTTCGGCATTTATATCACTAAAAAAATAGGTCAGAATCTCTCGAGTAACCACCCTATAAAACAAAATTGAAGTTGGGTGACCATTTTGATTCAAATTGAAGTTCGGACCCCATAATGAAAAATGACCATAGTTTGATACCCTGTAAAAAAATTAACCCGTGTTTTGTTGTTCAACTTGAGGGTGGGTAGAAGTAGGAGTTATCGGGCGGGAGGATTGGATCCGATAGGGAGGGATTCGGGCGCAGTATCGACGGATCCGACAAGGGGAAACGAGGGAATCGGGTGCGTGTCTGGGCTGGAGTGCTTGCTGGGCATCGTCCGAGCCCTTCGGATGGGCTCCTGCCTCTCGTCGGACGGCGGTGGCGGGGAAGCTGCCTCGCCGACAACGCCGTCCACCCCCAACGCTGCTGGTGGGAAGAAGCCGCGGAAGGGGTCGTCGCGGAAGCGTCTTGGCACGGAGCAGCTTCACAGGATTTCTGGCAGGATGTTTCTCAATGGCACCTGCGGCATGGCCTCGCTCTTCACTCAGCAAGGGAAGAAGGGAACTAATCAGGATGCTATGATTGTTTGGGAGGTTTGATCTTTTTCGCTTTTTATTCTCTTTTTAATTTTGGTTCGCGATTCTGTTGGCGATCTAGGGCTGAAAATTAGGGGTCTGAATATCTGGTTTTGTTTGTTGATTGGAATGTGGATTGAATATTGAATCCAGTTTTTGCTCTTTCCTTTTCCTTGCGAAATTAAGCTATATTGATCAGTGATTTTTATTATTATTTTTCTTTTTGTTAGGCCAGTTGATTGTTGCATTGGATATCCTAATGGAAGACAATCTTTTCTTTTTAATTTCCTCTATCTGCTTGGAATGTGGTTGTTCTTTTCTCCCATTATTCGTTTTGTTCGACTAACTTCTTGTGAGTATAAAATGATTGGCATAATTTTATGGGTTTGCTTCGTTTCTGTTGAAATCCCATTCTGATGCTATAAAGTTCGAACATGGAGACAAGATCCATGAATTAATGGTTCCTTATATTCAGTTCTTGATGATTCATGGGGGACGTACAAACTATGACCTTTTTATATGACGACGAGCCTAAAAGATTCTGTCAACCTTGTTTCTATGCTGTTTATGTTTTACAATAATGATTTTGTGCTCCTGTGAAAAGAGTAAACTAGTGTTCATATTGTTACTTATAGATTTCTGTTTTTTTCCCTCCAGAATTTCACATCAAGGGCTGACACTGTGTTTTGTGGAGTTTTTGATGGCCATGGACCACATGGACATATTGTTGCAAGAAGGGTGAGAGATCAACTTCCTCTCAAACTCAGTGCTCATTGGGAAGATTTTAGAGAAAGTAATATTTGCACAGTAGGAGGTATGAATTCAGATGGAATTGCTTCTGAGTTTGTAGAAGAAGAGTCTGCTAGTTCTGTTGATCTGGAGGAGAAAGAGAGTGTCCCTGAGATTTTTATGGCACTAAAAGAGTCATTCCGTAAGGCTTTCAAGGTTATGGATAAAGAATTGAAGTTACATCCAAGTATTAATTGCTTTTGCAGTGGAACAACAGCTGTCACTCTGGTTAAGCAGGTGAATGAATACTTTATAATGCCATCATCTACCAGTAGATATGATGAACAGAATAGGATAATAACCATGATGTTAAACTTTCTTCCTATATTTTGGTGGTGCATTTTCATGTGCAAAACTAGAGATTTTTTATGTAGAAAATCTGATCATTCTTTTTCTGAATTTTACCTGCTTGTTTCATGGTGTTCCACAGGGTCAATATCTTGTTGTTGGTAATATAGGGGACTCAAGGGCTATACTGGGTACTCGAGATCATAATGATCAGTTGATTGCTGTTCAATTGACTGTGGACCTCAAGCCAAACCTTCCCAGTACGCATCTCCCTCTTTGTTCATATTTTATATTCTCGTAAATGCATGCTGCTTTGTTGTGGTATTCTATTTTGTCTTTGTCCTCTGTGTCTGTATTTCTTTCTTCCTAGTCCTCAAACGATGCTGAAATGTGTGAGAAATAAAAATTTGTGTAACACATTAATATTGCATTACTAATTGTGAAATTTCTGAAGCATGTGATAAATGTATTATTTGCTTGGGTTGGGAATTCTAGTTGAAATATTTGACAAGAAAATAAAACCACATATGCCTTCTATGAAACAGTTATTCTTCACTCACACCAACTTTAATTTTTTATACATTTATTCTTACATTCTATAGGTTGTCATATTTATCTTCTATTACAAGACCTCCTTTGTATGCCATTCCATATTTATCTTATGTGCTTATTATATATGTGCCTTACATTCATCATTTTAAGGCATTCTATGTCTTACCTGTATCTAACAGTGAAGCCAGAATGAAATTTTTATCAGGTGCCAAGTATTTATATTTAAAACTTGAAATACTGTGCAAGCTTTTCTCTTCCTATGAATTGAAAATTTTGCATAAACCTAACCTTATATCAATCAAATATTTAACTGGGGAAAATTGATGTAAGAAATCATAAATTTTGTAAAGTTATTAGACATTTGACATACAAATAGAGAAAAAACTATAATGCTGAAGGCAACCTGCAATCTGATTTTGGTTTGGCATGGGTAAGATAGGCATGTTGTATTCAAAATTATGTCCTTTTTGGTCCCAAAAATTTTCCACTATTGGTTAGTCATGGGCTGGTGACTTACGGTAAATTAAACCTGGCCTTGGATGTAGGTTTTTAGTCTCGTACCAGCAGGGCCTACCAGCACTCTAGCTGCTATGATTAAGAGAATGATCACATTTGTGCAACTCACGCATGCGCACAATGGCGCACATGACCATGCACCAATGCTATCTTCTGATGCTTGCTTTAGAGCATGTTGAGAGGGTTTTGAATGCTAGTTGCCTTACAACAAGCAAATGACAAAATTCTTTGTGAGCTCCTTCTAGGAATTACTAAGAAGGCTATCATAGCATGCACAGGTCGATTTGAGATCAGTGAACTATGGGATGGGATAAGTTTTAATTTATTAAGTTTGATTTTATCTTGTAGTTCACTAAACTCAAAGTGGTCTGTGTGTGCTTTAATGGTGCTTTTAATATTTTCTAAGAGGGGCTCCTCTTTGATTTTTGTGCCTCGACAAAGAGCTGAACTGCTGTTATAATGGCTAGATTATCCTGAAATGCAGTGACGCACTGTATTATTATTATGTAATTAGCTTTTCTTTTCTTGCTCCAGTTGATTTTGTACCTTGGATTGCTTCTGTTTTTGTAATATGCTGAAGATAATTAGTTAGTAAAATGAGCCCACAAAATTTTGATTGATAATGCTGATAATATATCTACATATATATGAAGTTATGAACATTTCTTAAAGAAAACAACTAAAAGATTTTGGCAATAAATTTTGATGCATTGCTGATTGTTGGTGGATCCTGAGAAATGTGCATCTTTTTTCAGTCATTATATTGTTTCTGGACTGCCTTTCCTTTTCATTTTCCTGTTTTCAGTTTTTTGGCTTGTTTGCCTTCATGTTTTCTCTGCTTGATTCGTCTTATTTTATTCATCCTAATTTAATGAAAATTATCATTAGCTTTTATTTTTCAGTAAATAATGTGATTACATAGAAGTTAAAAAAAAAAAAACAAACTTCGCCAACCAAACACACCTAAATTCTGTTATTTTGTATTTAAATGTTTTGTATTTGGATAGTTGTCTTTGTTATTCTTGCATGAAAGTTGCAGAAATGATTAATAATCTTTTCTTTGCAGGGGAGGAAGAGAGAATCAAGAAGTGCAGAGGTCGAGTTTTTGCACTTAAGGATGAGCCAGAAGTGGCTCGCGTTTGGTTGCCAAATACTGACTCTCCAGGCTTGGCAATGGCACGGGCTTTTGGAGATTTCTGCCTTAAGGATTTTGGTTTGATATCTGTGCCTGATATCTCCTGTCGCTGCCTTACTGAAAAAGATCAATTTGTTGTCCTAGCAACAGATGGGGTAAGAAAGATGGTTCTTATCTACGTTTTGCTCTTTCAGGCTATCTACCCCTTTTTAATCTGAAACATAATTATCTTTTGCGGCATATTGTTCTGAAAGCAACATATAGATTCTCACTTCTAATGCCAAGACTCTATGTTTTCCATCTCTTTAGTTAAATCAATTTCTATCTACCTCTATCCTGAGATTTTTGTTTGTCTAATCCTCATAGATATGGGATGTGTTGTCCAACAAAGAGGTGGTAGACATTGTTGCTTCTGCGCCAACACGATCCATGGCCTCTCGTTTACTTGTTGAATCAGCAGTTAAAGCCTGGCGGCTCAAGTACCCAACTTCAAAAATAGATGATTGTGCCGTGGTTTGTCTCTTCCTTGGCCCAGATGCATCAGTTAATTCTTCCAGTTATAAGACTGCCGGTGGTGCTTCATCAGAAAATGCAGAAGTTGGCAACAATATGCAGAAACCAGTCAGTATGAGGTCATCTGAAATCATAACTGACGATGATCAGGGCACTCCCAATTCAGATGAGAATGGAACTGAGGGCGATGAATGGTCAGCCTTGGAGGGTGTCTCCAGATCAAATACTTTGCTAACACTCCCCAGGTTTGTTACTGGGGATGAACAAGCTGCGGCCTTCAAGAGCCAAAATGAGGTCTGATGGTGTCTGTCGTACTGTGAGAAGATGCCTGTAGTGTTTGTTTTTGTTTTACTTAATTGTTTTGGATAAGGAGTGTAGGTCCCGGTTTTATTATGGTACCGGGTTTTCCTTGATTTTTCCATGTCCAGGGTGAGTAGGATTTAGAGTTTTTTGTGAAGTCCCAACTCCATTACTGGTGTGATTTTGGTGATTGTTGTTATAATTATAAGAGGGGTTTTGCCAGCATGGGTTAAATGCACTTTTTAATCCTCATACCATAATGATAATATTCATTATGGTCGCTCATGGTAGCTTAACATACAATTTATAAGATTTTTGTTCCTTTTTTTTAATAAAGTTTATGTCTATCAATTTCTATGTGAAATCATTATCAAGAACCTTAAAGAGTATTTCTTGTGAAACATAAGGTCTATATTGAATATTTTGTAAATATAAGAGAAACGTCAGGATGAAATATAAAGACATTTGTTTCCTCTGATGCGTTTGCTATTTATTTCTAGTATTCCTCTCATCTTTGTAGCTTATGTATTCTTTTAGCAAACTAATATAACCAGCTTAATTTAATGTTATCAGGGTAACAGCTTTCGATAATCTCCAACTGACGAACAAGTGCTACGATTGCTGTTTGAAAGGTAACAGGGACAAGAGGACTTCGAAGCAAGAGAATTAGAGAATCACACCAAACAAATAGCCCAGAATGATACCAATCATATAGTTCATTATGTCAAACATTTCATGAACATCATCAACTAACTGCATCAAGCATTTCTCTAGTTAAATGTTTTTGATGCAATAGAAAGGCTTTTTCAAATGAGCAGTTCAACAATAATTTACTGGACCAGGAAAAAAGCACTGGCATAAATTTATATATATATATATATATATATTTCATATAGATCCACCATTAAGAAATCGGGTATAGAATGCTAGCGCCTCTGCTGGTTTGTACTCTGGAACAGTGTGACCAGCTCCCTACATCATTTTGAACAAGACGAAAGAGGTAAGAAATACAGCAAATCCCATTAAGAAGGGCTTGATAAAAAACACTTGCAGTGAAAAGGTAAAACCAAATGCCTTTTATCATGTGTAGCATAGTAAAGAATGACAACAATTTTGTAGTTGAATGTGTTAAGATGGAGGACAAAGTTTTGTTTATTTTTCTTTTTCTTCTTCTTCTTCTTCTGTCTTTTCTTGAACCAAAGAAACTGAATCAAGCTCATCAAATACTTGAACGTTATGCATGGATTTCTAAAGAAGCGAAGGTTTTGGACGTATAGCCAAGTCAAATACAAGATTGAGGCAGAAAGAAGGCAAGGAACTTGAGAATTAGATACCTTAATGGTCAGGAAGGTGAGGTTGTGCTCATAGCCTTGGGTATACCTGTGACAAACCAAGAAGATGTAAGCAGAGAATTTCCAAACTTGCTTCAGGGGAAAGCTAGAAGTTATTTTCTTTAATGTTTGAAATTTGGTATTATACCCAGCAACTTGATCATCAAGATACCAAGGCCTCCATTCATCAGTGATTTGGTATCCAAGTGACCTAGTCCATGCTTCACTCCCAGTATATGGCACACACATGTCATGGTCCCCACTGTCGGAAAATGAAAAAAGAGAAATTATAAATCAGTCATATATGCCATCAATAAGTAAATTTCAATTTCAGGTAGTTTGGTTGAGATGTAAAGGTTTTGAGGATAAATGGCAATTGACTTGTCTATAAGTTCCAATAAAAGTATCCCTCTTTTATGGACTTAACCTTACAGTACTCAGATTTCAGAAAGAAAGTGAATCATAATAATTCACATTAAACATGGCGATACATGATTCAATAGTGTTGAAACCATCAAGAACAGAATTTGCAGAAGTAATATGCTATTAAGATCTGAAAGTTCTATGATGATAAGAGCTATACATAGCCCACAATAAATCTAAAAATTGTATGAGTCTCACACCAGTTAAGCCAGAAAAGTTTGAATAACAAAAAATCTTTAGATTAGGCAAGGGGATTTCTCCAAAAAAACTATGTCATGCCAGAGGAATGCAGTCTGGAATCTCTGGATACATTAGATTCCGGTCTAATGTGTTTGACAATGTTGCAGACACATCTCCCCTTTCAATTAATTGATGAGTTGCTTAAGAAATAGCATCCATGTGAAGATTCTTAGTAATGTGATAGTTACCATGGTATAAAGTACTGATGAGAGAGAACGAGGAGTTTTTCAGAGAAAGAAATGTGTAAAGCATTTACTGATTGGTATTATCTAGTTGAAGATAAACACTAAATAAGCAGCTTCATTCTCAAACCCCCAATATGAGACCTAGTAATTGATGCTCAAATTTTGGTTTTTCACTATGTTTGGCAGTGTCTAATATCCATTTGTGTATTGCCCATACCTTTTCCTTCAACAAAAAAAAAAGAAGAAAATATGACAGGAAGTTACAATTTTGGATGTTATTACAACATGTCTGAGGGTTAGAATTTCATAGCCTATGAATGTCCGAGAAATCAGTCTCTAAACACGGAACTTAACAGCTACAATACGTTAGAATGCCAAAGTTTTTTATCACTGTTTAGGTCCATGCTGTGGTAGTCAATCCAAACATGTCCTTTGGTTGATGGTTGGGATAATGTGGTTAAGGCTTAGTCATTTGAAATCATTTTGGAGGAATAACTTTTATATGGAGTCAACCAAGCCTTGACTTAATTAATACTACTCAAAATTAAAACATTAAAACTTGAACTTTTCTCATAAATGATATATTTTTTATTTAACTAATATTTTTTATAAAAATTAAGCACGGACTATATTTATTTAAATTATTAAATCTTGTAAAAGAAAATTGGTGGGATAACCTTGCGATGTTCAGTTGGAGTTCATGGATATATAATTCAACACAGATCATCATGTGTTATTAAAATTTAATAGAGGCTAAAGAACAAATGAGCAAGACCAGCATCGGATACACAAATGCGAGGGAAACAAAGCTGCAGAAGAAGCATGTACCTAAATATAAGCGAACGATAACCTTTCAGAGTGAGGTTCTTGTGGTACCCAATCATACTACCAGCATCATGGTAAAAATTGATATTTGAAGTACATATCACCCACTCACCTATATTATGATTATTTAAGTGAGAAATAAACCCAAAAGACAAGGATAAATAAAATGAGTTTCAGCTAACCTATCTCTCCAACAGGTTTGGCATGAATCGAGTTTCTTACTGATTCATTGTTCAACCACACATTTGCAACTTCGTCGTCCTGCAATTTTATGGGGAAACACAGTTGTACAAGATAAAAAAAAAAGTATGGCACTGATCATAAAAGCATATGCAAGGCATATTAATTCAGGTCAATAAATCTCTTAAATTGTAGTAAAATATAATATTGGACAAAATCTACAGACTTTCAGAGAAAGGTAGACTTGCTAAAGAACATAGGTTGGGAAGAATAACACATGAAACACATTGGTACTGGGGAAAAAATACTGTGCCTGAAAGACAACCAAAAATGAAGGGAAAATCTATAGTTGAAGTTTGTGTCAACAGATTTTCATAAAATGCTTTCTATTGAATGCCTATTTGGTACATTAAAAAATGCTCAGAGTTGCTAATGAGGTTCCAGACCAATAATTTAACTGTCTAGCATTTGAGTTTAGTTTCATGTCTTCTAAGTTTGAACAAGATCAGCATCAAGCATTTTTTCAAACTGAAATCTAATCAGCAAGGTCCTTCACAATTTAAGACACAAAAACACTAATAAAATTCTACAACCAATCACTAAAGTTAATTACATAGCCAATCAAAGTCCAACAAGCTACACATTTCTCAATAGCTGATACCTCAACACTGATTATATTATCTAGCACTGTCATCTTCTACTCAAGCTACACGATGATAATTCCCAGGTATCTGCTCTTTTCCTTTGATAGCTGTCCACAACAAAAGAATATCACTTTCTCTGATCTTCCTGAAAACATCAAACTCTTCTGCAGAACTTTATGTATTGTCCACATTTACTATCCTCAGATGGTCTAAAAACATTATAACAATTTGCTAATTTTCATGGGAAAATCCCATCTCCACCCATCCACAATTTACATATTAATAACCTTCCTACTTGGATCATTAAAAAATCATTCTTCAAATTTGTCACCCTCACCTTAAGTCAGAGTTAGCCCATAAACCAGAGCTCTAAGTATCAGCTGATCCTATTTGGATATCAGTGGATGGATGAAACAAATTCCAGCCACCTCAACGTTTCCTGAAAAACATAATTTTGGTTGATTCTCAACTTCTATTCCTCTATTCTTATGCGTTTTTAACTTATGTGTATCATATGAATGTGTATCATGTGTAAAATTCATCTTTACCCTATCCACAAAGTTGATACTTAACAAAGTTAAGAAAAAGTTAGATGTTACAATGTGCCACCCCTTTGAAACTTGAATGATAAAAGCCTCTTAATAAAAATAAAGCCTGGTAAGTTTTTTCAGACTTTACAAAAAGAGTGAAAAGATTTAACAGTCCATTCCACTGATAAGCTTGGATAATTAAAACTTGGGTTTGAGCAAGCTCAACAGGTCTTTTTCAGCCCATGGCACCTTAAAAACATTATCAGATGCCCCATGGACAAGCTCATGAAAATTATGGACGAAAAGCCATAATATAACTCTCTAATAAACATTTATAACCATTTAGATAGATGAAAAATTGTAACCAAATGCTTGAAGGAAAATGGAGAAAAGAGCATTTCCTAAATGAAATGTTAGAAGTGTTTAAAAAGAAGCTTGGACAAACAGGAGAAACAGGAGCAGGAAGCCTTCCTTGCACTTACCGTGCATGGAACTCCATTCTCTATCTCTGGCCATGTTGGAACACGTCCATCTCTCACTGGAGCCCTTAGAGGCCAAGAACGGCCAAACATTCTTTTCCTCACAGGTAGAGGCCTGCTAGTTTCACCCAACCTTCTGAAAGAAGAGGGGAACCTGTTGTAAGAAGAAATAGGACCTCTAAATTTTGTGCTGTGGTAGCATGGTTCAAGGATGTCATATATGTTTAAGTCATTAAGTACCTGGGTGAGTGAACAAGATTTATAAAGTTCAGATGTATGGAGAAGAGTACATTAAACAATGAAAAAATGGAAATATATTATAACTTACACTATCAACTGTATTAAGCTCGTCTTGACAGCTCATATTGGTGGGATTCCAGTAACTTCCTTTACAGGCAGCATAGACTTTCTGAAAAAAAAAACTAATTACAATCACAATGAAAGCAGTACACAGAAATATTCTACCCTTGGTCGTGTCCAATTTCCAACATTTCAGTCATATACTGCAGAATAGCATCTTCAATAAATTACCAAGGTCTTACAGTCATAAATCAGAGCACTAAATCAGCATCATGATGATATACAGTCATGCTAGTCAAAAATTACCAAAAGACTCGGTATTCACAAATCGAAACCACAGGGTAGCTAGGCAAGTCGAGTCTACACTTCTCTTGTTCTTGGCATTAGATTATTTGCAACTTACAACCAGAGATGTGTCAAACCTTATAAATATCATTTGATATGAGACCCATTCCATGTGCGAATGGCACAAGTGCATCACCATCAAATTGTGTGTCAGTCACTCCATTTCCCACCATGTAGCCCTGAATTTGGCATAAACTAAGAAAATTATAACCAAAAAAACCTCTGCATGTAAGTTGAGCTCCATCATCGTGTGATAAGAAAACTATGAGACAGAATAATATGCAAGAATGATAGATGAAAAACTTAGTTTAGTAGAGGGGTTCTAACCTTGAAGTTGATGATAGGCTTTTGACCATCTTCAATTCCTGGAAACATAAGTGGCAGGTAAGCATTGAGCATTCAGGAGTACAATATTGACAGTCTCACCAAAATGCATGTGTTTGAAACAAGCTACCTTTGGCAACCTCTGCAGCAAGGGTTGGAACATAAACCCCAGCATATGATTCACCGGATATGAAAAATGGATTCTCAAGAAACTCCGGATATTGTTCAAACCACTGATCAAACAACAATTTATGAAGGGAAAATGAGAATAAGTGACTTGTATGACAGCACAAATTCATAAAACACAACACCAAAAATGTTTCACCAATTATAGATCTAAGAATGCTACTTTGCCTTCCATGGTTCTTTTTGGAGTTCTGAGATTAAAATACCTTCAGTAGAAACAAATGTGTGTCGGCAGCAGTCTTTAGATCCCCAGTGGTATAATCTGATTTGTTAAGAGAGTATGACAATCCAACACCAGCAGGAGAGTCCAGATAAATGACACTAGAAACCTAAGTTATAGAACAGCACCACCTCATCAGCAAGAGAAAAGAATATCTATCACATCCCAGGACATATATACCTATAAAAACTCAAATAGTAAGTACCTTAGACCAGCTATAAGAATTGAGATGCAGCTTCGGTATGCTTCCTGAGTTGCCCTTTTCAAAATTAAAAGGTCCTGACATGCCAATAGAAATAGAAATTTTACAAAATGACTCAGTGTAAAATAATTCAATGAGCAGGTTTACATCAACAGATACATGCCAAAGTGTCTTCCTGATTCCATTTTCATTCAAGCAAGAAAGACATCAAATGAAAAATTTTGCAATCAAAATGCATTATCTAGTCCCTGAAAAGACTTTTCCTAACATGATACTAAAACAAAGTGTAACTAAATGAACAGATATCCATCAAGAGACAAGTGGAAAAATCGTCTAAGAGGCCATGATCCATTCAAACAAGAAAAAAGAAAAAAAGAAAGAAAGAAAGAAACAATCTTGCAATCATAATGCATCATCCATATACTGAAATCACTATACCATGCTCGTATATGAATCCATCAAAGCTGGAACAACCAGGGCCTCCATTAAGCCACAGGACAACAGGATCCTTGGCCGGGTTGCGTTCGGAAACCACAAAGTAATAGTACAAATTCCTCCCATGGTTCTCATCAATAGTCACATACCTTGAAGCAAACAAAGCCATGACCAAATCAACTCATAAAATCAAGAATTAACGACAATCCCAAAAAGAAGAAGAACAACAACAACAACGAAAGCCAACAAACCCTCCATAGTGCTTGGAAGGGAAAGTCCCACTGAATCCAGATAGCTCTGTAATCAGAGCACTCTCAGGAGCCGAGAAGAGTGGAACTACGGCAGTGCTGACTAGCAGCAATAGTAGTGAAGAGACGAAGCCAGACATTTTTCTCATCCGTTCATTGGAATCTCAACAGGAGATACTTTTTTATATGCACAACATGATAATGACGTGGCGTTTGATACTTGATGGAAACAAGGAAAGCAAATGACTTGGGAAAACAGAAAGTGCGAAATGCGTGCCATTCTGGAGTTTGAATCAGCCCATTGATGTTGGTTGAATTCTAACTGTATTATGCTTAGCTTTCAAGTCTAGGAAAGCACTGTTGTTGTTGTTTTTTCTTGTTTTTTTGGTTATTGATAATATGATTTGAATAACCTTAATAAATATGATTGAAGATTATTAAAGGGATAATTTGAAGACATGCTTATTATTGGTATGATTAGCATGATTGATTGAAGATCTTTTTGGGAAGATTTGAAAACCAAATTTGGATGAATTGAAGATTAAGTTTGGTAAATTTCGTGAAGACGTACAAAGGCGTACGCCCTTTGCGAGGGACTGCGTGGTGAGGAACTGAGAAGATAGGCTAGTTGCCGGTAGCGGGGATCTAGAGATCTGGCTGCATCGACTTGGACCAAGCATGACGGGGATGTTAATGGGTTTTGAGGTCGCTTCGAAACGTAACCAGAACTCAGTCAAGTCAGCAGTCAGGGGCATGTTGCAAGTCGTGTTACAACAGAAGTTGCAACAACTAATTTTAGAAAATTCTAAAGTTAGTAGCTGCAGAAATTCTAAAAGAGGTATAAGTTATATTTGGGACGTTGAGACGTAAGTTACCTTGCTCTAAGATTGGGTGTAACTTTTGAGAAAGAGAGTAAGGAGGCACTAGACAATCTAAAAAAGGTAGTGATCTTAATTTGAGAGTGTGAGTGATAAGTGTTTGTACTAATATTTTATGACATTTTTTAGTGGATTGTTTATCTCCGGGCTTGACCTCTCAAACATAATATTATTATTATTATTATTATTATTATTATTATTATTATTATTTGTAAATGTGACAAGTATACACAATTGAAAATTGGTTGTCCTACCATTACCCTCACCTGACAATTTGAGAATTTGGTTACAAACCCGTTCTAATAATAGGAAGGTATAAATATCAAAATGGTCCATCTATTTTGTGATTTCCGCCCTTTTATCCCCTCTAATATAAAATCTGCCCTTTTGGTCCTTGTAATTGCACATTTTCATCTTTAAGCTTTAAAATCCACCATTTTAGTCCTCATATTTGCACATTTTTGTTCTTTTTGGTCCCTCTAATTTATTAGCTGAAAGGACTAAAAGGGCTGATCCGTCAATTGAAAGGACTAAAAGGATAAAAATGTGCAAATACAAGGACAAAAAAGACGGATTTTATATTAGAGGGACTAAAAGGACGGAAAACGCAAAATAGATAGACCATTTTGATATTTTAACATAATAGGAATAATTTTTGGTACCTTGTATTTAAGGGATCCTCCGTCAACCCGTTCTAATAATAGGAATAATTTTTGGTACCTTGTATTTAAGGGATCCTCCATCACTCGTGCATAGGGGACCCTTGCTCATAATATATTTGGTGGGATTTGAGCACATGGTCCATATATAAGAATGAAATACCTTAACTATTAAGCTAGTCCAAAGGTTGGAAAACCGCTCCCAGAAACCATTGTGAAGACTGAAGAGCAATATATTTTTTAAAATTTAAAATATGGCAAATTATTTTACCAACACTCAAGCCTTATAAACTTCCTTGGTTTTCCGAATCAAAATCAAGTTTTTCTCTTACTCTTTTGATTTATTTGTCTAACATGGTTCTTTTAATTAATTGAAATCAAAGTATAATGCATGTTTAGCGTGAAAATGAACACCATGTTCGAGTGAATATCGCTAATTTAAGCTTGTATTATGGTTTACTTCGTTTAAATGTTTTCTTGGCGGAACATGCAATTAAGTTTTGGGACCATTTCATCATTATAATCGAAAACTGGTGTGCGACTTAAAAGTGAGGACCAAACACTATGCTCACTAATAATAAAAATGCACGTCTTGGGACCATTTCGTCATTATAATCGTGAAGTGTGCGACTCGAAAGTGAAGACCAGGCACAATGCTCACAAATGAGAATAATGGAATCCAACTCAGCTCAATGTAGTGCAGCAATCACATCTCTCATTTTTACTCAACTATGAATAGGCTGCCGGTGTTATTTTTTTGGTTTGACAAATATAAATATGCCACGTCAAAAATATGTAAAAAAAAGTCAATGCTAACACAAACAATTTATATAAAAAATTCAATGCCAATAGACTTCATGCAAATAAAAATATATTGAACCTCTATAATTCAGGATGTTAATTTTTATTAACTTAATCATTGACTCATCACCTTCATATAATTTTTTTATAATATTAATTTTAACTTATAATTTGAATAATGGTAGAGGTTATTAGAAGAGCGATATGATCGAGTAGACTAGAAATTTTACCAAATATAATTTAATAAAAGAAGAAATAGATATGTATATATTCAATAATATGACCTTAGTCTGTGTAATGTACAACAATAACCATATATTATAAACTATAATATGTTAAAATAATTAAAATAGTTAAGTACGTTATTGTACAATTTTATACATTTTTAAACAGTGGGAGGCTATTCGGGACATTTGTAAATAAATAGCCATATAATAACTCTTACGCTAACATTAAACTAATTATCTGAAAATATAAAAAAACTGAAGGATTTGAAGAAAAAACTATATATAAACATAATTTTTTCTACTGATTGAAATTTTATAAAAATAAACAAAACTTAAAGCTAAATCTAAAAACAATGAATAAAAAAAAATATATCATTATAACCATCATTACAATAGGCAAGTGATAGTGTTATTAATTCCCAGGAAGAATGACTGAGTATGTGTGACAACTCAGTCAATAATATTATCAAATTAAAAATATTTTAATATAATATATTTATTTTTCAATATTTTCTTTTAAAACATATCAGCGTGAGATCGAACTCTCATTATTAAAATAAAAAATATTTCCTACCTCATCTAAAGCAGAAGAATATCAATGAAAAGGCATTTCTACCCTTGCATTCATAATCTGTGCTGTTTCAAATTGCTTTGCCACTGTTTTAGAGATGAACCAAGTGATGCCAGATGGGGCCTATCATGGGCTGGCTACTGTCGGTATAAGGGCTGGTATTACATCTCTGGCCCATCTGCACACACAAACGTCCCACGTGGGCCGCACTCCACCGGCCAAACATGGCAAAGAGTCCATGTCATGGCTTTATTGTGCCGCAGGCCCGTTGTGTAGCATCAAGTCCGTGTCCGGCCCACAGCCCAGTGAACATCATGAGTCTTGCTTGTAAACATTCTTAATCGTAACACAAATATTAAAAAAAAAAGAATGGCGTTGAAATCTGATTGGGTTTTTTTTTTCTTTTATTTCAATAAAAAAATAATTTTTTCAGGGATATTTATTTTATAAACGCAGTATTTATTTTAGAGGTGAATTGAACTAAGCATGAGGCCACTCATCACTTGCTAATGGTCCAAGGAGGAAACATTTGACTATTTGAACTGTCCCTTGAGCACCAACTTCCCTTCCTGAATCTGGTTTTCTTTTTTCAAAATATGGGTGTTTTTACTCTTCATGCAGTTCCCACTCTCATGAAGCTTGCCTTTCAAATTAGAGGCTTACTTTTGATATTAATTATGACATTTGAATTTATTTTAAATTATTTATCACATTTTAAAGTTTTATACAACATTAATTATTTTGTTTGTGATTGTACTATTTTTCTTTTTTAAAAGAGTGGTGTGTGCATCAATGAGTATAAATAATTTTTACAAAATTAAAAATAATTTATTATAATTTTTAAGATTTTATAGGCTTTAATTATTATAATTTTAATATTTATGTAAAATTTAAAAATGACAGTTAATATGAAAAAAAAACAATATCCCAACAAAATAAAAAAAATATTTAGTATTTTCTTTGTATTGCTTTATAAGTGCCCCATCTAATATTATATTATACATCAATCATAATAAAAATTACTAGATATCAAATTAAACATGATAGATTAAACTTTTATTATTTTATTCATCATTAAAGATAAAAAAAATTAATATTTTTCACTAGATAATTACTAGACATAAAATTTCACCCATCTTATCACTCAAAACTAATTTTTTTTTGTTCTACATTAATTCAAACAGAAAAAATCATATATATATACCTATATATATAAGGAGTATAGTTTTGGCTGCACCATGGCTTCCAGTACAGTAGCGAACCCATTCAAAAAGATCATTTTATGCTCGCACGTGCGAGGGATGCAAGCGGTCCCACAGAACCCATTTCAGAAAGATCATTTTTATGCTCGCACTTGCGTGGGATACAAGAGGTCCCACGACTCCCACCGTCCCTTCTCTTCCAAAGGCGGTTTGGTTTATGCCGCGTCCAGCATCTCTCTCTCTCCTCTCTCTCCTCTCTCTCTTGTTCTTCTCGAAAAACAAACGAAAAGAGAAGAGTGCCCCTCCCTACGCTTCTTCTTGTCTGGAACTTCTCTCCTCCTCCACCTCGTTCTCACATTGATCACCTTGTCTCCTTCTCTCTTAGTCTTCTCCGCCCTTCCTCTCGTCCTCTCCAACACCAAACCCTTCTTTGATTCAAGAATCGTTCCATGGCCTTGATCGGCGGCGAGCTCGAGGAGCTGTACTTTGGGGATTGACGGATCGGTCTGATCGATCCGATCTACCGCCATGTTCGAGGCGCACGTAAGGATCCTTGCCCTTATCTTGTTTTCGGTTCATTTTTTTTTATCAAGAAATGATTTGAGATGAATCAATGATTAGAGAAATCTTGACTGGTGATTCTTGCTTAAGTTCTTGAATTCGTAAATGCACTTTTCTTGACCGAATTTAAGTTGTTATTTGTATTTAGATAAGTGATTTTAGTTCTTCTATTGAGATTATGAGATGATCTTTGAGATATTTTTGTAGGCTCTCTTCAATGCTATGTTTGGCCAAAAGATGGTATAGTGTAGATTGTATGATTAAGGATTGCAAAAATGTGGAAATACAGAATAAGTGGAGAACAGGATCTTTTCTATGCTTTGCAAATTATTTCGAGTGGACAAAAATAGACAATTATACTCCAACATCTCAAGATACTCTTGACTCTATTCACTTGTCAAAGATGTCCTTACCAGTAGTTGCTGCAGTGCCACAGCCTAGCTTAAGTTTCTATCTTGTTCCACCTTGTCATTATGGGAGTTAGATATAACTGTAATGTATTAAATACTTTAATGATTAATGTTTCTAGGGATTGTGATCCTAGACTAGATCATCGATTATGTGGTAATGATTTGGTGCTAGTTGAGTTCTCATTAGACTTTTTGGTTGCCATATGGTTATTTTCCTCGTGTTGATTATTTTCTGACTTATGCAAAAGTTCTGTGCTATAAAATTCTGTCTGTAAATACATTCCCATTGGCTAGTTTCATGAATTTTAAGTTTTAGCTTTCTTATGGGGTTTTCGCTTCAATCAGGGTCCCGTCTAGAGCTATTTTCTTTTGGTTATTTGTTATCCTTTTATTAGGTTTATCTTTGGGGCACCTGCTCCTGTGTTTGAAAGTTGGACACCAACTCAATCATGTTATATTACTTATATATAAAGAATTTTGTTATTCTGCTTTTTGAATAATTGAAATTGGTGCAGTTTTTTTTTTTTTTTTAAATTTGTGGTGTTGCCATGTACCAAATACAATTGTGGAACCATTTTCCCAAAAGGTTGTTATGTGCATGTTTCTGTGGGATCTACTATGGCCTTTTGGACCAAAAAATTGCCATAAATAGCAGTTGTTTTTCATTGTACCATGCCTAAAATGGTTGCCAAGATGGATTAAACCTATTATAGCTGCGTTTTTGGAGGCCCCTCTGCCTATGGTCTGAATAGAAATTTGTACACTGTTTTACAATGCTATCTTTTCTCTTAATTGAAAAGGTATTAAAATGAATACTAGTGTGATAGCACTCACGCATGTTGTCATGATGACTAGTTTTTTTTTTTTTTTAATATATATAATACAATACTACTAGAAGCTAGTAGACTGGGCTCTCTCTCTCTCTCTCTCCCTAGTTGAAGTTGATTTTTGACATAAAATGTGTTTGGATTAAGCATAAGCCTTTCATTTTAAGATATACTCTTTTTATTTTAAATAGTTTTGGATTTAACTGTGTATTAGTTATGGTATGGATTAATTCATATAGGAGCCAATTTATGTATAATTCATGTGTGCATATGTAGATTCACATTTAATGTGTTTGGCATTTGGTGTTGTTTATTTTATCTGCCATATGAGAACCACCATTGGATCCATGGTTGGCATCGATCGACCAAGTGCCTTTTAGAATTTTGGGAAAAATTGGCCTTTTCCTGTCCACTTTAGTAGTGATTAGTTGGCCAACTTAGCAAATAAGCAATTCAACTGCATGTTCCATGTCCCGATAGTTGTTCCAGTAGTTCTTCGAAAGTTCTAATGTTAAGCGCAAGCCTACTCAAAATTGTTGGCACTTAAATGTTAATATCTAACTGGCAAAAAGTGTTCTTGGGAAGCATGATTAACAACTTTAGTTTTTCTTTCACTTGTCGCGAACATAGTGATTTTCCCGGTTAGTTGGATTTATGACAGAAAATAGGTGATTGTTTGCTTCACAAATCTTTTTGTGTTGGTACACAAGATTTCTTTGTTATCTGTGCCATCCTCAACTTTGATCCCTCAAAATGGTTGCAGAACATTTATATTTTTACTAGTCTTAGATCAAAGTTCGCTTTTGCTCTGTGTGTGTTTATTTGATCTTTATTCTGATTTTTTTTTTAATTTCTTTTTTGGGGGCATACCTTATTATTACCAAACATATCCACAAAGCTGCTAATTTCATATTATTTTCTTTTGGGAAACATTCTCACCCTTAATGGTCAGCAAATATGTAATTTCTTCTGTTGATTGAAAGGGTGCCTTCTGTAGATGGCATATAGGAAATATCTCAAGAAAACCATTTTCTTTTATATTTTTGATGTTGACTAAATTGGGTCCTTTTTTAATATGTTTTTTTACAATAGTTAATCATTTGTTTAGATGATTGGAAATTCTTTTTTCTTGTATCAACTTCATGATCATGACGCTCCTGTCAGTTGCATTTTCTTTATTTCTTTCACAGAAAATAAATCATGTTAACTTGCTTCATTGCCTTTTTATGTTTTATTTTTTATATTGCCCCATTTTGATATAAAATTGGTGCCTTAAATCAGGTTTTGTTTTTGCTCCGGAAATATCTGGGAGAGTATGTTGAGGGACTTTCTAATGAAGCTCTTAGAATCAGTGTTTGGAAAGGTTTGTGTGGCAATGACTATGGCAACTGCTGCCTCTTGTCTTTTGTTGTTTAAACAAGAAACGTTCTTCTTCTTCTCTAAGTATATCAGTATTAATTTCTTCCAGTCTCTTTTTGTTAATGATTTAAGCACCTTGGCGCATTTTTCTTCTCCAGTTATGTTGGAGGCATGTGTTAAAAGTTTATGATAGAGTAGTTGGTCACACTCATACTTTGGTATGACAAAGGAAATTTTGTGTTGTGTTTTTTTCTATTACAGGTGATGTTGTACTCAAGGACTTGAAATTGAAAGCTGAGGCTCTAAATAATTTAAAGCTTCCAGTCACTGTCAAAGCTGGTTTTGTTGGTACGATAACTTTAAAGGTAGTCTTATTAGTTGTCATTTCTTGTAAAATACTTATCTTTTTTTTTCCATGCTTGCACACACCCATATGTTACAAAATAATGCGCTGTTGGATGTCAATATTGGTCTTGTACAGTTGTTAGTTTATTAATTTTCTGGTTGTGCCATGGTAAAACCTGTTCGAGCTATTGGGATGTTCATATTGTCCTTTATCCAGACATTAATTATTATGCGGAGTTTACAACCTGTAAAACTTGTTTCCCTTCACCATCTACTTAAGCATGCCATAATTGCATGCTTGATAATATTTTCTGTGATGTTCAATATGTGTATGCTATCTATGACAATTTATTGAATCTTAAGACTTCTGATCCCTGTGGAATTGGTCTTTTGATTTATGCAAGTGTTCTGACAACCTGAATCCAATCATTAAATCCCACTTTCACGATTCTAGTTTTCCAAATTTGTGAGATCTTTTATAAGCGGTTAAGCCAAAAAATCTGTGGTTGGTGCTTTGGTCACATGTTTTTGGATGTTATAGGTACCATGGAAAAGTCTTGGGAAAGAACCTGTTGTTGTTCTTATTGACCGTGTGTTTCTTCTTGCACATCCTGCTCCTGATGGACAATCCCTCAAGGTCAGAAATTTTAAATAAATATTTCAAATCATTTTTTCAGAACCCATTTTCTTCAAGTAATTCTACTGAATAATTTTTCAGGATGAAGACAGAGAGAGACTTTTTGAAGCAAAACTCCAGCAGATTGAGGTACTAATTATAATCTGTTGCTTGGTTATTTTCAAAGTTTTGTGGATTTGCTTCCTCCCTCACTATTACTATAACAGTTCATTTCGTACTTGTAATCATATTTTTAATTCTTTGTTGAGACCCATCTCCTTTCTGCCCATGTGATTCAGTTTTTGCCAAATTGGTTCATTTCACGGAATTTTTCAAAATCAGCTTTACTTATTTAAAATTTGACTGATTTTTCTAAAGTATTGATAAATAAAAAAAAAGGAAAAGAAAACTTGTTGGCACTGTAATGAGTCATGTGTGATTGTCTAAACAATGTTTTAAAGTTTTCAAATTTTTTTATAGTTCTTTTATAAAATTAACTTAAATTAGCATGATTGGACCTGATTAAATCAACAAGCTGATAAAAACTAGGATTTGGGCAAATGATTAAAATTTAATTTAAATCATTATCTAATTAATCTTGATTAGTGGGTGGTAAATATAATTAAATCTAAGATGATGCCTAAAAGGAAGTTAGCTTATGTGAAATCTGCAAGAATTAATAGTCTAATTCTATAACTAGAAGATATATGAAATATAGATGTATGAAGTTGTAAATGGCTAATATATTTGTGGGTATACACTACCAAGAGTTTGATTGCTTCTGAATGAATATGGTTGGATAAATTATGATGACATTGAGCGTGCTAACTTATATTTACATGAATTAAAGTTTGATGTAAGGCATAATTAGTTACAATAGTTGCACAATAGGACAATGATAATTATGCATAGATTTTCATAATAGTATCATTTTATTCTGTTAAATTATAAAGTACTATGGGTGATTATCAACATGACTATTGATTAGATAATTATTTTATATTTAACATTTTAAATTTTTATTAAGAATAAGATTGAAAAATCTGGAATAAAACAACCAAAAAACAACTGAATGATTTAGTTTATGTTTGACATAAACTAAAAGCAAGACCATGGTTGTAATAAGGTGCATTCTACAATCTGAATCTTAACTTTGAAATTTGTCTTGCGCTTTTGTTGTTAGCAGACTATTAGTGACATCTAAAGTGGATAAAGTGGTTTCTTTGATTTTTCATTTGCTTCATTTAGAGTTTAGACCCGTAACTTGTTCATGCAATTCACATCCACCTAATGCCTTTGGTCCTTGGGTTTCCAACAAGGATAGATAAACTATAGCAAATCTAGGCATCAAATATATTGGAGTTGTTATTGTACTGATCTATTTAGTGCCTTATGAGGGATTGGGGAAAAGGAAAAGTCAAAGTCTGAGTCTGATGCAGAAATGAAGCCTTTCTGAAAATGTTGACTGTATTGTTTTAAACTATGAATTATCTATGGATGTTATATGTATGTTGGTTCAAATGAAAATGGAGGAAAACTAAGTAGGAACATTGTTTTATTATGTTTGGTTGAATGAAGGAAAGAAGATGGATCAAATAATTGACCAAATTGTATTGATAATTTTTTTTTTTTTTTTACATTTCATCATTTGCCATTTTTTCTTTCCTCTATTGTTCCTCCCACAAGTCACTCAAGTTCTTGAACTTTCAAGTGCGAGGTGTAATGATTTATGGCGTTCTATTTGTTAAGTATTAACTAGGCATATATTATACTATTTATTTTGTTTATAAATTTTAGGTTTTATCATATACACCCCATCTATAACCGTGAATATCATGTTTACTTTCTTATATCCCCCTGGAGAGGCTGAGATTCTTTTATATATACCCCTGAGTCAATTTAACAACCCATTATTATTTAACAATAGATGGAGAATTTTTATATATATACTTAACTATGTTAGTTCGAAGTGAAATGGGGGAAACTAATGTCTCTTTGTCTACACTTCTCAACATTTAATATATATATATATATATATATATATATATATATATATATATATATATATATATATATATATATTGTTTTTTACATTTTTATTTTGTATTCTAAAATTTTATCATTTATAAATAAATGTATATTTTGGAAACATATTTTCCCATATAATTTTTACACTTAGACTCCATCATAATGATATTTGAGAGCGGAAATTTAAGCTTAAGAAATAGTTTCTTAGTGAGCGGTGTTAAGGCTTTTTTCATAAGCCGGTTAAATGATTTAGATCATTAACCCATGCTTAACCATGAAAGGGTTTATACATGTGTATCTCAACTTTGTAGGGGCATATATGAAAGGAGAAACTATGAGGGTATCGTGTGATATCTTAGTTTTACAAGGGTATATATAAGGACCATAAATCTTATAGGCGATAACCATATAAATCCATATTCTGATTGTTCCAAAGTTTGGTTGAGCCAAGAAATATTTTTCTGGATAATTGTATGATGACATGTATATTTTTTCTGGTTTGGACATTTTTCTTCTCACATGTTCTGGCAATGTACGCTATGAATAAATTCTTCTCACATAGCTACAAAATTTAATTGGAATTATTTTTGACATTCTGTTTCATATGCTTGTATTACAGTCTGTTCTATTGTATGTGAATGCAGGAGGCAGAATTGGCAATCATTGAGGCAAGAAGGACAAAAGCAGGAGCTGTATGATCTATGTCATTTGCAAGTTCTCTTTATAATTATCTTGTTACTTGAGTTTGCCTTGCATGCAAATTTTTGTATGTTCTAGTTCATTTTTTTTTAATATTGCAGTAATGTTCATGAGATGCTTTAGGCACTCACATCAATATCTAGTCTTATCGACTGCAGAAAGTTTGTTACGCTTTACCAAGTAATGAAAGTAGTTTTGCCCATTTTTGCTTGAGTAACCGCGTAAGCTTAGCCTTCATTCATCACAGCTTCATCCATAAACCAATAGTATATTAATGTAAAATTTTGGATGTCCTTTTAGATAATGATTTCTATGTATCTTGAATGATTCTTACACTCATTCTTTCCTGAAAAAATGATTAAAATATCTAGTAATACCTGTCAACTGTAGACTTGATTATGTTTTCATTCTGTGAATATTTGATTGCATTGTGTGTTGCCTGCAGCCACCAGTTGGAAATTCATGGTTGGGCTCTCTTATTGCCACTATAATTGGCAATCTTAAAGTCTCCATTAGCAATGTTCATATCAGATATGAGGATTCAATCAGGTTGAGGGTTTCTTGGAGTTATTGATACACACACACTTTTTATTTTTTATTTTGTGTGTGTGATGTCTCTTTAGCATGATTTCTTACATAAATTTGATTCTACAGCAATCCAGGACACCCATTTTGTTGTGGTGTGACACTGTCAAAGCTTGCGGCTGTCACAACAGATGAGTTGGGTAATGAAACCTTTGATGCTAGTGGAGCTTTGGACAAGCTACGAAAGGTTATTACTTATCTTAAAATTATTCACACCTTTTTTGGGGTTTTACATAGATAAAATGGAGATTGAGCTTTTGTAAACATACGCATTTTCCTTGAAATAGCATGTAGCATGACAATTGTATTAGTCTAACCCAGATTAGGAGGCTTACCTGAAATGAGAGGTTATAAATTATGCCACATATGAAGAAGAAAATACTTCAGAACTTGTTAGCACTTAGCAATTTCCCTTTCTATTAGGTTTGAATAAATTAGGAGCATTAATTTGTCATGTATTGTGGAATTGAGATTGCCTTTTTAATGCTTATTGAGAAAATCTTTTACTTGATGGATGCCATTGAGATATGCTATGAGTTGATCACAATCATGCCGGGCTTCTTACTCCCATTTTGTTACTTATGCATGTAAGTTTTATGTGGCTTGAATTCAGTACTTTTTCGATTGGTATGGTAAAGAATCTACATGTTTGTGGGATCTCTGTGCAATGACACCCTGAAATCACTATTTCACTACTCAGGATCTACCGGTCAGTTTATAGGGGACCATTTTATTGTCAATTTTCACAAGAATCACGTGATTATATTGGCTCTCCAATCTTCTAATTTAGCTGAACTTATTCACTGGTGCTTTGAGAGATGATGAAAAGTTGGTTTTAAACAAGTCAATTTGGAAACTTGAGTGAGCACTATCTTAGTTGGACTTTATTGTAAAATAGGCATTCTTTATGTTTGTAACAGAAGCTGCATTTCCCTCTTTTAAATTTTTTTTTACTTGGAAGGAACCTGGACCATGGAATTGTGGGTTTGAATTTTTTTGAGAGTTCTATAAGGCCTTATGCTGTAGCATTCTGTTTTGCATCCAGAAACACAGGCTATATGCTCCTATTTTTTCATTTTAATCCAAGGGATTTCTGAGTCAATTTCAGAAAGGTCATTAATGGAACTCTGACAGGCTTATGTTAATCAAAATGGATGGAGTTTCAGACTATGGTGTATGGCTCCAATTTAAATACGGAATTTGGTTACTAACTTTCAAATTTTTTTCTTCATTCCTTTAGTCTGCTTTGCCATGGTGAGTTAAAACATAGTTGAATAAATTTGTTTATTCCTTTTTTCCCCAGTCTGTTCAACTTCAGCGACTAGCTGCTTATCATGATTCAGATAGCACCCCATGGAAACCAAACAAGAAATGGGAAGACTTGAATCCTACTGAGTGGGCAGAGGTCTGTTTTAATTGCTTACATCGAATGAAAATAGCTTATTATCTAAATTCTAGTTGGACATTATTATACCAGACAAATTTAACTTTTGAAGGCATGCCTGCAGATATTTCAAGATGGAATCGATGAACTTAGAAATGGAAGGGATTCCATATGGGCAATGAATCGAAGGTACTTGGTATCCCCAATAAATGGAGTTCTCATATATCATCGATTGGGAAAACAAGAAAGACATAATGCTGATATTCCTTTCGAGAGGGCTTTACTTGTTCTTAGTGATGTATCTCTAACAGTTTCTGAGGTATCAATATGAATTAGCACTCTTACACGTAATGTGGTTATTGGGGTCTTAGTAAAATTACTGATCTGCTTAATTTTCTTCATTTATCAGGAACAATACTACGATGCCATAAAACTCCTGGAAACATTTTCTAGATACAAGACACGTGTGGAAGTATCACACTTGAGACCTGTTGTACGAGTTTCTGAAGACCCTAATGCATGGTGGCATTATGCTATGTTGGCTGGGCTGCAACAGAAGAAAATGTGGTACATACTATGCATTCTTATCAATTTATGCGAACTTACTACTTCTTTATTAAATCATGATGCTTGAATTGGCTTGTATTTTGTCATTAATTCCATTGTACTTCTCAAAACTTTTTTCAGTGTCCGCCAGTACTGTGTTACTGATCATTATCTGGTTATTTGACAACTCTTAACTACTTGGTCTATAAATAGATTACGGGGATGTTGTGCAAATAAGATCACTTATTCTCTTTGCAGCTTTTATAATGCATTGCTTGAAGAGAGGCTCTCTTTTGAGCCTACAAATTCCACTTAAAATTTCATCATCTTTCTTTCTTCTTTCTTTGGCTTATTGCCATTTCCACACATTAGCCTCCATTTGCATACCTCTTTTACCATTATATTCTATACCTTACAGTTTTTCCTTTTAAATTATATATTCCTTTCTCTTTATTCTTTATCCCCCTTCCTCCCATCCCCCCTCAAAGGTCACCACACCATTTCTTTTGTCTCATCCTTCTTTTTCTCTGTGTACAATCAACTTTTCTCTTTCAACCTTATTGCCCTTTTTCATATCTCACCCTTTTCACTGCCTGATTTTCTTATTCAATCTCCCCCAGTGTTTGTATCCCCCAGTGCAATGTTCTGTTCAATGTTTTTTTTTTTTTTTTTCACAGTTCTTTTTCTGCTCATTCTTTTTTACCTTTCTCTTTTATTTTGATGATCTCTATCTCACATTTCTCTTTCTATGCCACCCTCTTTGTTCCCTCTTTCTTATCATCATCATCATCTTCTTCTTTCTTCTTTATTTTTATTTTTGCACATATCTTTTTTTTTTCTTTCTCTCATTTCTCCCCCTTCTTTATTCTATTTGGCATGTATGATAAATGTGGTCAACAATATTATTGAATGCTGATGCCTTCCTAAGTGAACACCACAATGGTTATAGGTGCTTATCTAATCATTTTGTTGGTTGTACTTTTTAATTTATTGGTTCTTGGCTTGCTAAATGTTTGTTTACTTCTAAAATCTATTGATTAAGGGTATAGTTTATGCTTAATAGTAATTAATATAATCATAATAAACTGAAACTTTGGACAGTAAAAATGACAATCAAATTAGGGATTCATATGCAATTTAAGTTATTAAGGAACACAATGTTATCCTGTAAGATATAAAACTGTGATAATAAAAGAATTGGATAAAAATGCAAGGAAGAAAATGTGGTATTGTACTATTTCTTTATGGTTTATGTACATGTGTTGCTCTTTGAAAGATTGCAAGTGCTTTGACAAATCACAACCTTTCATTCAAGGATAGATAACTATGATTTGTAAATAACCAGTGCATAGTTAACTTTTAAAATGACCTGCTACTTGACTGCTACATGATAGCATGACTATTAAAGTATTAAATGACCCTCTGTGGAAACTGTGCTGAATATTGCTGGAATGCTACTCAGACTGCTGAACCAGTTTTGTTTTAGCTTGACTAAAAGGAAAATTGAAACTGGCTTGTAAAAGCATTGTTTCACTAGAAAAACTAAAAATAATGTGGTTGCAGTGGCATTACCTTATTATTGAATTGCTAATTCTGTTAATCACCCATGCATGTGCTTTGGTTAACAGAAAAGGCTACCTGTTTATTTGTTAAGCGTTGAAGATATAATTCCTCTGTTCATTTAGAGTACACTTTACTCGTATGACTGGAAAGATATTCTGTTATCTCTGTGTTTTGCATCACTTACTGTCGTTATCATATCTTGATCATTATCATTAATATCATTCTTGTTGCTATTATTCTTTGTTTTAAGCTACTGGTTCTCATGGGAAAGAATCAAGCATCTTTGTGATCTTCGGCGTCGATATGTTCTATTGTATTCGAGTTACTTGCAACAATCCTCAAATTTTGATTTCTCTGAACTGAGGCAGATTGAGAAAGTTCTTGATTCCAAAGTGATTATACTATGGAGGTTACCTCTAATTCCTGTTACTAGCTATTACAGTTATAACTTTTGTCCATTTTGTTCTCTTATAAGGACAATTGTGGCAACTTCCATCAGGTTGCTGGCTCATGCAAAGGTTGAGTCTGTTAAATCAAAGGAAGCTTCACGAAGAAAGGGTACTTTTAAGAAAAGTTGGTGGTCATTTGGATGGTTTGTGTTTCCTACTGTGTGTTACTTGAGTAATGAATGAAGTCAATTTTCTTCTCTCATGCTTTATCATTAACCATTTTAGGCGCAATCCTTCTGGAGATGCCTCGGCTGTTGGTGATACTACTGAATCCGAGTTAGATGGAGAAGAAAGATTGACTAAAGAAGAATGGCATGCAATTAATAAAATACTAAGTTATCAGGTTGATGAGGACACCACTCTTTTAGGGAAGGATATGCAACATATGATGCTGTTCCTAGTAGATGTCTCTGTCAACCAAGCTGCTGCTCGGATCATTGATATCAACCAAACTGAAATAGTCTGTGGTAGATTTGAGCAGCTTCATGTCACCACCAAACTATATCATAAAAGCATTCACTGTGATGTGTCATTGAAATTCTATGGTTTAATGTCCCCTGAAGGTCCACTTGCAAGGGTATGTTTTAATTTGAGGTGTCTATGATTGCCTGCCTGTTTGTTTCTTCATTTGTTCTTGTTTGGGACATTTGTTTCAGAGTGTTAGCAGTGAGAAGAAGAACAATGCCTTGACTGCGAGTTTTGTTCATGCACCTATTGGAGAGAATGTGGACTGGAGGCTCTCTGCAATAATTGCTCCATGCCATGTTACGGTGAGTAAGCTTATTTCTCTAAATTAACAAGTTCTGGTCCCTATGTAAAGAAGATGTTTATCCTATCCACATCCATGTTTGTGTTAAAATTTTCAAGTTCATAGCTAAATATTTAATTTTGAGCCCGCATTTATGCATTTTTCCGTATATTGCATTCTAAGGTTGTATGACCTATAACTAGTTGCTAGGAAATAATCAAGTGGTAGAAGTATTCTTGTCTTAATATCCATGGTAATGTAATTTGGTGGTTATAACATTCAGGAAATGTTGTTCTTGAGTGCTTCTTGCTTTCTGATTTTTAGGGGATCCCAAGTGATTGTTACTATATGTTATTAGATATAATGCAAGTTTTTCTATGCACACCTCATTATTTAAAAATTCTTGGGTAAATATTGATAAAGGCCTAACTGAATAAAGTTTTTGAGAAGTTCTTTTGTTTGTTTATATTGCCCCAATAGGGATATATACTCTGGTTGACTGATTGTTAATTTTGTTTTTACTGACTTGGAACATGTAAATCAGCTACTATTGAAACTTGGGAATAATTTGAGTTCTTTTTAAAGACTGACAGTTTTATGGCTAGAATATTGGCTTGGCATACTTGGGGCAGATGCCAGTTGTTTTGCAGGTCATTGAACAATTGCATGATCATTAAGATAATATTTGTGTATTGTAATGATTTATCAAGATAATATTTATTGCTTGTAGTGATGATATTTGCGATAATCTTTCTTTTGCATGCTGACAAGCTTGGATCAAGGCCATATTTTTCAATGTCATCATCTTTTTGTGAGTTTAAATTTGTTGCTAGGAATAATGATGCACTCATTCATTGTATTTCCTAGATTTTTCACAATGTCAATTTTGCTGTTTGCTAGGTTTTGATGGAAAGCTATGAAAAATTTATTGAATTTGTGAAGAGGAGCACTGCTGTTAGCCCTACTGTTGCATGGGAAACTGCTGCTGCTTTACAGGTCACAATCACCAAATATTTCTTTATCTCCATTCTCTGCTGTATTTTACTTTAATTCTTGATTGTCCCTAGATATTATTCCTCTATCAAGTATAGGTTTATAATTTGAGCCTAAGCATATTGACTAATAGTTTATATGCACCTGATCATCAATTGATGTTAATTAAAAACAGACAAAGATAGAGAAAGTGACCCGGAGAGCACAAGAGCAAATTCAGATGGTACTGGAAGATCAAAGCAGGTTCTTAACATTATTTGACTGTTCTTTTGTTTTTATGTTCTGTTCTCTATCTTGCATCTTGCTCTTGTGCCATTCTTTTGCATTTATTCATTAAATAATTCCTTGCATCTTTTTGATTCATCTGTTATTCCGTACTTTTCTTACATAGATGGCTATATGTCTTTATCCAGGTACTTGATTTGCTCTTTGGTATATTTTTGTATTTTTTTTAATAAAGCAGTATTTAGTTAATGAAATGGTAAAATCCAAGGTTGTTTTTGTTGCATTTTTGTACGCATTGATCATAATTAACATAACAGTGTAACTAGTATTTGTTAAAAGGGCGTTGATGGTCCACAACCTCCTTATGTTGATTCTTGTATTCATTCTTGGACTCTTTTTTTTTTTTTTTTAAATTTTTTTAAAATCATTCTCTAAAGAAATAGTGATAAGCAGGATATATCATTAGCATGTAGGGAAGTAGTGGAGCACTTTTTTTTTTCCTTGAATATTGTGCAGGAATATGTTTTGCACTTAAAGATATTCTTGGTGACATTAGATGTAGGAATCGACCTTAATTTTTTAAAATTGATGATATACATTTTTTCATTACTTCATATTCATTTTCATTTATTGTATGTGATTTGTATAGATGATTGGAACATTAGATATTGGAATTCAATTGGGTTTATCTGATCTATCTTAAATTATATATTCTTGAACACCTGGCACTACCTGATTAGAATTATTTTTGTTCCCTTGAAAAGCCTAATGATCATAAATGATACCAAGCTTTTGTACGGTTTCCTTTAGCATGCTATGCGGCACTCCCTAGAAGCCTTTGCTAGTGTAGATGCCAGCCATATTTTATACAATTAAAATTTGATTTTAGTAACTTTTAAAAACAGGCATAATGCATTATAAATTTGTAGCTATTATTTTGTGTAACTGGATGAAAACCAAGAAGTTAATATTACTCAATGTCTACATCCATAGTTGGATCAATTAAAGTGTGCTCTAATAGTGAGGTTTTACTTGCCATGGCCTGCCCTTTTAATCATATTGCAGTAAATCATCATGAATGAACAGAATGAGGAGTGATACTAATAATTTATTACTTCATATTGAAGGTATCCCTACATATCTATCTGAATTGGTTCCTGTGCATATTTATACCTACAACCCATAAAACCAGCCATAAAAGTTATTCATTTTGTATGATAATGTATTAAAAAAACCGGAAGCAATAAAACTAATTTTTCTTTGCCTTTATTTTAATTGAATCTGAATTCAGTCTAAGTTTTGTTGTTTGCTATGTTATGAGTTATATCTTATTGCGAGCATTACCATGTGATTACAATGTTCATATTGAAAATATACAATTTGCTTTCCATTTAACATATTGTTAAAAATGCATATATTGATTCTATTTTGTCCCAGATTTGCGCTTGATATAGATTTTGATGCACCCAAAATGCTGGTTCCAATTACTGCAAGTGGGTCTACCACGAAAATAAGCCATTTTCTTATGGATTTTGGTCATTTTACAGTGTGTACCAGAGTAAGTAGCTGGCAAATTGTAACTGAGTAGCTATAATGTTAGTGGTAGTTTCAGTATCACTTTTTGGCAGGAGGATCAAGGTGGTGAACAAAGGCATAGCCTATATTCTCGATTTTATATATCTGGGAGGGACATGGCGGCCCTTTTTATAGACTCTGGTATTTCTGATGGGAACTATGCTAGGGTCTTAGAATGTGGGAATCAATCTTCATCTTCTCCTACGGCAACAGCTGACAATCAGTGCTATTCTCTTCTCGATCGTTGTGGCATGTCAGTTATAATTGACCAGGTATTCATTTATTCTTGTGTCTATTCACATGGTTTTCCCATAATTGACTGCTTGATGGTGGTGAACCTTGTAACTAAATGAGATTCACTTAATCATTTCTGTTGTTTTACACTCTTTATCTGATTCGTTTTGTTCATTATTTTTAAGATCCGAATTCCCCATCCTAGTTATCCATCGACCCGGATTAATGTTCAAGTTCCAAATCTTGGTATTCACTTTTCACCAGCGATATATGGCAAAATCATGGAATTGCTTAATATTTTCTACCAGTCCGCCGAAATTAGTGATGATAATACATTTCTCCAAACTGGTCACATGCCTTGGGATCCTCCTGATCTTGCTAGTGATGCTAGAATACTTGTTTGGAGGGTATGTATTTTATATCTTTCCTTTTTTAAAATTCTTTACGCTAATAAGCAATTTTTATCTATTTCATACCTAATCCTGCATTCCCTTATCTTTACAATTAAGGGCATCGGAAATTCTTTGGCTGAATGGCAACCTTGTCATCTTATTTTATCGGGTCTATATCTTTATGTTTTGGAGTCAGCATTGTCTCAGAATTATCAAAGATGTTCCAGGTAGGTTCAGCAATTTTCTGCATCTATTTACCGAGGAATTTTTAATTTTGTTCTTTATAGATATAACTTCTCGTTAAAATTACAGCATGGCTGGCCGGCAAGTATTTGAAGTTTCCCCAACAAGTGTTGGCGGGTCTCTTTTTTCAATTGCTGTTAGTTTCAGAGGCATTGAAATTCAGAAGGTAAATCAGATGAGCAAGATAATCTAATACCATGTTCTGCTTTTACTGTGCCCTTTTGATTCTATTTCTGCATTTCGCACTTAATTTGATTCTCGGCCATTCTCCACAAGCATCAATTCAGTCTTGTGTGGAGTGCGTATGTTCTTGAGTTGATGTAGTAATGCTTGCTTCCCCCTTATTTCTCAAATGCGAATTATAGCATTAAAATGTATAAGAGGAAGAACCATTTTTCCCCCTGAAAGTCATGATTTATGATTTGCATAAACCTTTAAATGCAAATTAATGTGCCAAATAATATCAACCGTCCTGATGCCTTCACATTTACCCTCTAGAGATAAAGGTGATGAGGAACTCATGCGGTACTCCCTGCCATCTTTAGATTTTCGCTATCCTTGCTGGTGGATCTTGGATGATGTCCAAATGGTACTTGTCTATGCCCTAATAAAGACATGCTGCAATTTGCTGCACACAGTTAAATCTGATATTAATGCAAGAGTTTAACACATGAATGGAGAGTTTGAGTAAATTGAATGTGACACAATCATCATTGGAGCTGTTAATTGTGATGTCAATTCATTTGTTCCTTATTTGATTTAGATTGATCTCTCAAACAATAAAAATATAAGAATAAGTTGTGTTGATTCTCTTTGATTGACTGCCCTAGTAACTCAATAGTTATAAAGAAATCATTGTTGTTGTTGTTGTTGTTGATCTACTTATCCATATCATATTTCAAACCCATGCACATAAAAAGTTGTAGTCATTAATTTGTGGGCTTATATAATACATTTTGTTGATCTCTGTTTTCTTCATGACCTTTTGGTTTTGACTATTGTATTTTTATTTTATTTATTATTCATTATTACTTTTATTTATTTATTTATTTTTGCATTCTGACAATAACATGATCAAACTTTTTTGGCCATTAATATCTGGATCCATGGCACTAGTTTTACTTCTTGAAATTATTTTAAAGCTCCCTCATCTTTGTTCATTCTCTTTTGCTGTTTAAGGATATTAACTTCACTGATTGCTAAGTTGCTTGTTGACCTACTTATGCATATCATATTTCAATCCCATACACATAAAAAGTTGTTGCCATTTATTTGTGGGCTTATGTGATGCATTTTGTTGAACTCTGTTTTTTTCATGACCTTTTGGTTTTGACTATTGTAAGCTTAATACCTCAAAATCTTCTTGCAGGCTTTGGAATCTTCTAATACGCTTATTATTGAATTTCAAGATGAAGATGAAAGGAGTGCATGGCTTAGAGCCCTTGTGCAAGCGACATATAAGGCCTCTGTATAAGTCTTTACTGACATGCATGATACTGTTTTTATTTATTTTTCAATGTTTTTATTTATCTTTTGATTTTTGACCCGTTTTACTTTTATGCGTTTGATTTTTGCATGTAATACTTAGGCTCATCCAACAATTGATGTATTGGGTGAACCAGTAGATGGCTTGTCAAAACCTGGGGGTCCCCAATTTGATAATTTGGGTAAAGCAGATCTTGTTATCAATGGAACACTTGTTGAACTGAAGATGTCAATATATGGAAGGGTAACATGATAACTAATTCACATTGTTCTGTGTACTTGGATAAGCTTTCAAGATGGAAATAATATCCAAGGGAATAATCTTTATCAGTACCCTATTTTTATATTTAAATTTTGAATATTTGATGTAGGTCAATGGAGGGAATGGAAAAGCTCAAGAAACTTTGCTTCTCGAGTTCCTTGCTGGTGGGGGCAAGGTGAGCATGATAATTGGACCGACTTTTTACTTGCAGACAAATGTATCAACAAAAGTACATTAGCTTTTATACAGAACTAGAAGTTGCATGGAGAATAAGAACTGGAATTTTTTTTTTCTACTGATAATTGAATCCCTCAGAATATAGAATTGTTTATTTAACCTTTTGCCGTAATAGGAATTCCTCAGTCAGTGTTTGCTCTCTACTTGTTGGTTGGGGAGCATAAATTAGAGCTGATGTCAAGTTTCAATTTCTGCATGTTCTGTAAATTGATGATCAATAAGGCTGTTTTGCTTAAAATGCATGTTGAGAAAGCAAATTAAGTAGTTATTTTTGACATAGAAATGCAGTGTCCGATGGTGTTTCTCGTTAGTATATATCAATCATCTTCTGTAAACATGATGGATGATTGGATGCTGAAAACATTTTCTCACGCAATGCTGAACTTTGGATAGTTTGATTTTATTTATTCTGCAAAATTTTATCAACTACAGCTAAGGATGCTTTCTTGTACTGGACTTTTGTTCTTTAGCTGACATGATACCACATGTACCATGAGCTGTTTAGATTGGCGGAACTAGATTTTCATTATTGGTTAATTAACAGATCTTATATCTCTATCTGGCTTTATATCTATATTATTCACTCTTGACATTGCAACCTTTTTGAGGGGATTTCGGATATAATGAGCAACAATCCTAATTAAATGAAGGGACGTGCATAGGATATCTAAGAAACTCTATTTGATATTTAGAGAATCAGAGCATATTACTGAGGTTTCTGGACTAATGTATAGTGTTGCATAAATGCTATTAAATTGATTGGTAGATTTGCGCACAAGACACACAGGCACCCACATGCCCCCTCATATATGTGCTAGTATTGGACTTGCAAAGGCAGGTGCATTATTTAAGTTAAGATAGAAACATTGTTTTACAAATGATATTAATTTCATTATATGTGATTTTTAACAAATATGACAGTGGTTAATTGAAAGACAAAAGGGAATTACAGGCATTATATTGATAATTTTGAATGTAGTTGTTCAGGATGTTACAGGGTTATGTTGAGAATCAAAATAAGCTTATATAAAATAATGATGTTTTTAAAAGAATAGCATACATTATTCCATCAGTTTTAATTTCTCAAAACTTAGGTTGTTTTGAGTAATTAGAAGGGTATGTTATGAATTTAAAATAATGTGGAGCACATACATTGTTGCATCAAGTAAAATAAAATTTAAGAGTTTTGGAGGTATTTATGGTGTGAGCTATAAATTTAATTTTATTAGTTATGAGTTTGCTACCCCATTTTGTTTAGGTATTTAGGCTATTTTCCCTATGACATAATGGTCTTACTGTGAAGGTTGAGTTTGATCTCATTAGGGTCAGTGTGTATCAGACAAATTTTTGAAGGCATTCATGGTGTGAGCTATAAATTTAATTTTATTATTTAGAGTTACTGTCCATTTTGTAGAGGTATATAAGCCATTTTCCTTATAACATATTGACATTGATGTGAAGGGATTAAAAAAATGAAGGAAATTTGAAGCAAAATGCAAAAGCATGTACTATAAGGTTAAAACATGTGCCATTGCTAAGAGGAAAGAAATGTTTTTCTTGTAATTTTAATTGAAAAAGGATGGCTAATATGGGATTAAAAAAGTTGAATAATCACAGAAGTTTGTATTAGAGTAACTAATAGTCCCACATTGGTGTAGTTTATCAAATATGAATTTGAATAAAAGTCTTTCATCTTATCAGCTTAAACTTTTGGGTTGAATCAGGTCCAGAAAATATGTTTGGTTTTCATTTAAAATGGTGTTAGAGCTTTGTTTGTTTGGAACATAGCTAGTTAAAAAGAACTTAAACATATCAAGGTAGTATATTAGAGTAACTAATTCCCACATCGGTTAATTTGGTAGATATCGATTTAAATCAATAAGCTTGGGTCACTCATTCTTAGTTTAGGCTCAGATGAGATGTTTGGTTTGCATCTAATAGTTTGTTCATGAATAAAGTATGGTGGAGATGATAAATTATACTTAAGATAATGAAAATATACGTAGTGTTTGGTTGAGTGTAGTTGTAAACAGAATGGATTTTTAGTTATAGTGTAGTTGCAAATCCTTGTATTTGGAACCACAAGAGGGCCAAATCCATTATTTTGGTTGGATGTAATTAGAAATGCTAGATTGTATTATAGGATTGTGGTGTTTGATTTGAATGATTTGTAAATCTAGATTTGAGAGAAATATGTATTTGATTATATGTATTTGATGCATACACCAATTGTAGTATATTATTTTTATTATTTTTATTATTGTATTAAGTAGTTTAATTATTATTATTTTTACTTAAATTATTATATTATATTGTAATTCTTTAATAATAATTTTTATTTTTGTTTATTAATTTAAATATTTCAATTATATTTTTAATTGTTTATATATAATTATAAATATATAAAAATTAAAGATGGTTGCATGATAACCGTGTGATCCTTAGATGGGAGCCTTAATTTCCAGGATATTGACTTATGCCCATATTGAGAGCAAGTCAAATCCCCCAAAATCAAAAGTAATGTTTTTGAGTAAAAGTGGATTTGACAAATACACCCAATCAAACAAAGATTTTTGGGGATCATGTAACTCTAGTTACATGGAATTACAAATCCCAGCAAACAAACACCTCATTAATGGAAGAAAGTATATGAAAATTGATTGTGGCATTTTGATAATTTTAACAAACTTGGTGGGATAAATTGGAATTTGGAAAGTGAAGCCAAAGAAACTTCTCCTGTAGATTAGTTTGTTTGCTTATACAAGAGATGCAGATGTGTATATACTTATATGTATGGCTGTTGATGAAGGTATGGTTTGGTAAAACAAGGAATCCTTATTTTTGGCTTCCTTCCTTAACATAGTAGCTTTTGCGAATTGCTCAAATTTATTGCTTTACAGGTAAACCTTGTTCAATTTGGAGGTAACCTGTCAGTTAAAGCGAAGCTTCATTCTTTGAAGATTAAAGATGGACTTCAAGTCCATCGGGCAGCAGGGCAACAATATTTAGCATGTTCTGTGCAGCAAGAGCATGAGAGGTGTCATAGCCCTGGTGGCTCTGAATTAAATGATAAGGACATGCAGAAATTATTTGTCGAAGAGGATGACAGTTTTACTGATGCACTACCAGATTTCATGCTTATTGATCAGAGCTTCTATTCACAAAACCCTGATGTTCTTTCTTACTCCACCTCTGCTCGAAGTTCTGACCAATATGGTGGGATTTGTGATCTTGATGAAATAAGTCGAGATCAATTAAAAGGAAAGAATGACGAGGTTTTCTATGAGGCATGGGACAATAATGTTTCTGATTTTGTGGTTGTTACATTTGTAACAGGGAGCCCTGATTCACCTCTCTATGATGGCATAGATACACAGGTAATTTATATGGTATCCTGCCTTTCAGATTATTACTGCCAGTGCATTTGGAATTTTTGTTTTTTTTATTTTTTATGTTTTATCATGCTAAAATGTGACACATCTTTTACTCCATTTAATATTGCAGATGTGTATCAGCATGTCAGCACTAGAATTTTTTTGCAATAGGCCTACTCTTGTTGCTTTAATTGATTTTGGCTTTGATTTGAGCCTGGTGAGTTCAGAAATAAGCAGCAAAAATGATGTGGAAGCCCAAGAGTTGGCCTCAAAAGACACTGAAAAGAAAGAAGAAAATGGTCGTGTCTTAGTTAAGGGCTTGTTGGGCTATGGCAAAACTCGTGTGGTTTTTAACCTGAGGATGGATGTTGATAGTGTTTGTATATATCTTAACAAGGAAGATGGTTCTCAGCTTGCAATGTTTGTACAAGAAAGTTTTCTGCTTGATCTGAAGGTAATGTGAAGTTTTTGAATGAAATGAAATTTATTTTAGCTTCGTCATTTTTATTTTATATTCTATTATTATTTAATTTAATTTTATTTCTTCTTCTTCTTCTTCTTCTTCTTCTTCTTCTTCTTCTTCTTCTTTTTTCATCTTTTTTTTTTGTATATTATTATTATTATTATTTGATTTTATTTGGCATTGGTTGTTTGAAATGCCCTCATCTCATAATAATTATTTACTTTTAGGTAGAACTGAGGTTTAAAGATGATCAATTGGATTTCAACTATAAAGTTCCAACCATTTATGGCTGGTGACTGGTGCCATTCTTTATCTGTTTGCTTTCCCGTTTCAAGCTCTTGCATAAGATGCACCAGCCAAATGCATAGATCATTAAAGACTTAGAGTATAGAATCTTCATAAACTTATAGTGAATATTTATGGAATTGAGTGAAAAAGGTCGCATTATGAAGCATTAGTGAGTTATATCTATCATTAAAAGCAAAAAGTTTATCTAAAAAGGTAGTAATATAGGATTGATAATGTTTGTTACCATTTTATATGCATCAGCCAATTGTATCAGTCAAAACATGGGTATAGCAATGTCATAAACTTATCTTGAATGTTCATGGAATACCATGAAAAAAGTTGCATAGTGAAGCGTCCACATGTCATTGCTACGATGACGGGTAATAAAGTTATCTATAAATCAATGGATATTAGGATGCTTTAAACGCGATTGTAAGCTGTAAATGTTGTTATCATTTGAATCAATTGCATAGTATTTATTATCTATCATCGCATATTTTAGCTGATTGTAGTTTTCTGCATTTATTATATAGTTGGCTGAGCCAGTTTTCTAGTTGCAGAGTCCATTTGCCATTATAAACCTCTCATTTTCTTGTAAATTATAGTAACTGATGTTCTTGATTCAAGCACATTTTTTCTCTTCTATTTTCCTTCATTGTGTGCATCTCAAGCTATACTCTCTATTTTGTAGGTTCACCCTAGTTCTATAACCATAGAAGGTACATTAGGAAATATGAGGCTTCGTGATATGTCCCTGGAACCAGACCATTGTTGGAGCTGGCTTTGTGATATACGCAATCAAGGGATGGAATCTCTTATTAAGGTATCTGGCTGTCAGTATGTTCATTTTCTCTAATGGCTCTTATATTCTACTTGGGATTATGCAGTTCCT
Source organism: Dioscorea alata (assembly GCA_020875875.1). Lineage (NCBI taxonomy): Eukaryota > Viridiplantae > Streptophyta > Magnoliopsida > Dioscoreales > Dioscoreaceae > Dioscorea > Dioscorea alata. The sequence goes on along the minus strand of CM037015.1, from coordinate 20,388,505 downwards.
TTGGTGCAGATGAAATGTGGCTTTTTTGTCCTTCGTATTAGCTTTAATAACAAATTAAACATTTGGGTAGGGCATGCTATTTTTGTGATCAGTTCAATTTTACTTTCCTTGTGATGTGAATGCTAATTCAAAACCAGATTTGCCTCATGAGTTGGTCATAAATGACTTTATCCTAGAAAGCCAAATTTTACTTATGTTTACCTTATTATTAATATTAGTTTGTATGGCATATTTGCATATCTTAGGATTCTCTCCTGGAAATTCGATGTGAATCCTAGATGCGCATGAGGTTTGAGGAGGGGGTTCTGTTGAAGGTTCCTATTCTTTTTTCTGATTTTAAGTCATAGGCGTTGCTTTATTTTATCCTTTATCTAGATTTGTGATTGTGATAGTTAACTTGATTATAGGCTGTGAAGTTGTCTTTCAATTGGGGCTAATAGAGGTTAAGAATGGAAAAGTTGAGGTGAAATCATTTTCTGGTGTTTGGTTTAACACAGAAAATAACATGTGCTAGAATATAAATGAGACTCTGTTGATCAATCCTTTTTCCTATTAAAAAATTGATTGCCTGGTAACAGAACATTGGGATATTTGGCTTGTGTAATAATTTATTGGAATGCTTCAATGACATTACATTAATATATTTTATTATGACCAATATTTTGGAATTGGCCAACAATTGTCCTGTATTTCCTACCATGTCTCTGACATGAGTAAGGTGAGGTTTGCAAGGAAGGGGGGGGGGGGGGGGGGGGGGCACGAAGTAGAGTGGGGATATGAGTTGATATAGGGGGAGAGAAGTGATGATAGAAAGGGGTATGAGGGAGAGAAGTGAAGAAGGGTATAGGATGATAGAAAGAAACTGTTATGTGTAAACTAAGGGAATCAAGCGGTGAGAGAAGAATAGATGTGCATGATTATAAAGGAGGTTATGACATTGAGAAGAAAGTGTGTGCGGTAGATAAACGTGGCAATGTAGAAAATGGAAGCTAGATAAAGTTCACACAATGGCATAAATAGAGCCCAAGAAAAAAAACCTGTCTATAGAAAGAATGAGAGCTCAGTGGAGCAAAAAGAAGTGGCATGTGATGAAGCAGGAAGAACGAGGCCTTGGAGTAGAGAGAGGTTGTGTGAAGTAGAGAGAAAGGGTCTTGAGACAAAGGGTTACATGGAGCATATTATTGGACCATGTAGAAAATGGAAGCTAGATAAAGTTCACACAATGGCATAAATAGAACCCAAGAAAAAAACCTGTCTATAGAAAGAATGAGAGTGCAGTGGAGCAAAAAGAAGTGGCATGTGATGAAGCAGGAAGAACGAGGCCTTGGAGTAGAGAGAGGTTGTGTGAAGTAGAGAGAAAGGGTCTTGAGACAAAGGGTTGCATGGTGCATATTATTGGAGCAAGTCAAAGACAAAAATGGGTTTCAATGTGACGAAGAGAAAGAGGGTAATTAGGTTGTAGTAAGGGCAGGTGGGATAAAGTGAGAAGTGAGGTTTAGACACAAAAGTGTATAAGATATTGAAAGAGGCATGTGAGAAGGAGATAAAAAGGAGAGCTGGTGAGAAAAAGGGGCATGAAGAGAAGGGGTGAACGAATATTCCATCTTAAACAGCGGAGATGCTCCCGTTGTGTTTCTCTGAAGTAGTAATCCAAGATTATCTATCACCTGTTGTGATGGGGGTTTATGTTTCTCATGTGGATGCCTACTGTCTCTAGAAATACTGGATGACATATTTGAGCACCTTCTTGCATATATTTATGCTCAAAATGTACATTGTATCATATATATATATGTATATATTGAACAAGGCTTTTATTAAGACTAAATCAGATTGCAAAATGTATCTGTTACATAATCTGGGAATTTGCTTCTCCCTCTGCTGTGGCCCCTTTGCTCAAGGCTAAGGTTAGCAATTCAGTCAGTCCCCAGTTTATGAATTTGCTAGTGCCATATCTCTGCAGGCCAGAAGTTGTTGAAATATGACTTGCTTGAAGCATGCTGCTTGATGTTGCTTATGCTACGGAGAGTATTTGGTCATGTAGTAGCTCACATCAGTGTGCTTTTTATTGTAGTGCCTTAACAGGTTGAGCCATTATGATCAAATGCATGCTATTGTGAGAGAAGCTTGTGAAATATATGATGAATCAGTAGTTACTCTATTAAATCAACAATTTAAAAGATAAATCTTTTGTGAATCAGCTAATAACAAGTTTGTTCGTGTGTTCTCATATGAAAATAGCTTTTTTTAATTCTTTCCTTTTTTTTGTTCAGATTTTATGTTCTATGAATTATGAAACTTACAGTTGTAAGAATTTTAGAAGCATTTTCTGTTCCTTGCATTCAGAGTTTAAATTAATTGGATGGTCTTTTTGGTTTTCCATTCAAAATTTTTTCCCTTTTATTTTCTAAATGTTTCAATTTCTTTTTTCCAGTTTACCTTTCAGTCATACAGTGTTGAGGACGATGACTATCAAGGTTATGATTATAGCTTGACTGGCCGACTTTCAGCTGTTCGCATTGTTTTTCTTTATCGATTTGTTCAAGAAGTAAGCTTCGGATAATGCTTTCATCACTGGTTGTATTATTATTGTGGTCTTTTGCTTTTATTTTCTGGTATGCAGAAGCCATTAATTGCTACTATGACATTAATTAGAAAGCTTTGATTTGATTATTATCTTCATTTTGTTCTGTGTATTACCTTTGCCAGATAACTTCATATTTTATGGAGCTTGCTTCTCCACACACAGAAGAAGCAATCAAGTTTGTTGATAAAGTTGGTGGTATTGAATGGCTTATTCAAAAGTATGAGATACAGGGTGCTTCTGCTGTGAAGTTGGATCTGTCTTTGGACACTCCAATTATAATTGTTCCAAAGAACTCAATGAGCAAAGAGTTTGTACCTACTCATATTCACTCTCTAGTTTATTCATTGGACCAGTGTTAATGTTGTTGAACCTACTATTTAATTTCATCAAGCTGAATATGCACTTCTAAATTGGTCATAACAGCAACTATTTCAGTAGTCCAAGTACTTTTGGCTTTCTCATTACTTTGAAATCCATCATCCTTAGTTTGATTGATGCTGAGAATCCTGTGCTTACAATACTGCATCTAGCAGGTCAAGCATGTCTGGAGGAAATTCTTCTCCATTTAATCTACAATAATGCTAGCTTTCCTACTCTTTTTTGGTTGTCTTTTCTTTGCTAATAGCTTCCTAAGTCAGGCTATTTTCTGGGAATTTGTCCAAAGCTTCTTTTCCTTATTCTGAGTTTATTAAAATTCCAGGAGATCCTACAATAAGCTAAGTGGTCGGTTTGTTCTCATTCTACTCTAGAATTTTTTGAGGCATTTCTTTTTATAGGATTTCCAAGTAATGACTGGAAATTCTGTTTTGCAACTTCTGTTGGTGATTTTGATTTTGAGTTGGGTTAAATTAGGAAGTCTTGTGAGCTCCTTTGAATTGTTGCCATTCAATTTATTTTTCTTGTGAAGCTACCTATTTGTTTACGCACCAAACTGTCAGCCTTAAGATTTAAGAGGTACATTCGAGCTTTTTGATTATAAGTATTTTTAATAACCAATGTAAGTGTATTTAATTGCAAGTCTAGCATATTGACTTACTTATAGCAGATCCTGTTTCCTTTTCCTTTGTTTTGACATATGTTGAAAGGTTAATGTAGTTGATGTGTTGAACTTGAACCTTCAACTTGTTACAATGCTTAATTGATGAGTTGAGTGTTTTAATTGTGGAGGATAATGATATGTTGCCCGGAATGATAAATAAAATATTGATTTTGTTCTATTATAGAAAGTCTGTATGGTACTAGCTGCTGTTTGTACTGCTGATGCAAATGTAGTTTATTCTGTTTTCCCCTTTAGATCAAATAAACTGCAAGCTTTTTAATTTGATCATACATTTAATGTCTGGCAGTTGTATGCAACTTGATCTGGGTCGCTTACAAATTAGCAATACCTTTAGTTGGTATGGTTCTCGAGAAAATGATCCTTCTGCTGTTCATCTTGATCTTCTTCATGCTGAGGTAGTGTGAAATTTTGATAACTGATACTTGTATTGGTTTTTTATTACTTTCATGTGAGGACTATTTCTAATAATCCATTTTCAGATTCATGGAATCAACATGGCTGTTGGAGTCGATGGTATTATTGGGAAGCCAATGATACATGATGGGCGGGGCCTTCATATCTATGTCCGACGTAGTTTAAGAGACGTATTCCGTAAGGTGCCAACACTTAGTATTGATATTCAGGTAATGCTTTTTCCTGATTGTATGATGTTACTGTTTCTTTGAATGATGCTACTTAATATGTGGATGTGCGGCATCTATTTTCTAGATTCATATGCCTCATTTTTTAATTGATTGCAGCTATCTTTTGAGTTATGTTCATTATGATCTTATCCATTTTACTTTGCTGATATCTGAGATATAGGCTTGATGCATAAAGGGACTATATTTTCTGTTTATTTATTATTTTAATTGTTAAGTTCAATGATTAGTTTTAATAGTTTATTTTTCATTCATTCTCTTGGAATCTCATGAGTTGTCTAAGTTTATTTTATAATTTTTATTGATTCTGCGCTATACCTTTCTTCTTGGGCATTGAATTTGGTTCATATAATAAAGCAAGCCTTAATTATTTTATCCCATGGAACTAAGCCTGGTATTTCAATTTTAACTGTCTTAGACAATCCATTATTCTCACCTGTTGCCTCGATGGGCATTCAATAAATAGTTTACCGTACCCAAATATAACATTAACACCCCTATTACTGATTTTCTTTGGAGAAATCTCATTATTCTTTGATGTTAACCATGCAGGTTGAATTTTTACATGGAATTATGTCTGATAAGGAATATAAGGTTATACTTGACTGTGCTTATATGAATCTATCAGAGCAACCTAACCTGCCTCCAAGCTTTCGTGGAAATATTGTTGGAATGAAAGATTCTATTCGTATGATTGCTGACAAGGTCAATCTAAATAGTCAAATCGCACTTTCACGCACAGTAGCTGTCATGGCTGTTGAGGTTAACTATGCATTACTTGAACTGTGCAATAGCCGTGATGAACAGTCTCCTTTGGCTCAAATTGCTGTGAGTTCTGTTGTATTTTGTCTAACTCTGTTGCGATACGAATTGATACTGAATTGTAATAATTTATGTGAAAACATTAACCAGCTTCCTATGTCATGTGCAGCTAGAAGGTCTTTGGGTATCTTATCGTACAACATCTTTGTTCGAAATGGACCTGTATGTTACAATACCCAAATTCTCTGTATTGGATATCCGTCCTGATACTAAACCTGAAATGCGCTTAATGCTTGGCTCTTATGCTGATGTTTCAAAGCCTGATAAATCGGAAAATTTTGCCTTCCATGGAGCATTCCTGGCAGCCTGTAGAAATGACGAGTCTTCATATGATGTAGAAAGTATCACAAAAGATGCCTCCAACTTAACTATGTTGATTATGGATTACCGATGGCGCTCATCTTTTCAATCTTTTGTGATTAGGATCCAACAACCTCGTGTTCTAGTGGTTCTTGATTTCATTCTTGCAGTGGCTGAATACCTTTTTCCTGCATTAGGCACGATAACTGGAAGGGAGGAAACCTTGGATCCCAAGAATGATCCACTGACTAATTGTGATAACATAATACTTTCAGGTTCTGTTTACTTGCAGAAGGATGATATTGTATATCTTTCACCAAGAAGGCAATTAATTGTGGATGGATATGGTATGGAAGAGTTCACATATGATGGTTGTGGAGGTACAATATCCTTGAGTGAGGAGTTTGATCTGAATGGGCAATCATCTTCTGGTATTATTATTTTAATTGGTCGTGGTAAGAAGTTGCGCTTCAGGAATGTAAAAATCAAGGTAAGTGCAGGATTTGTTTATGTTACAAATTCCCACATCTTTATTTGCTTTCTGTATGTTTGTGTTATTAAAGCAAGATGGTGAATACATAAATACACATTCCTGCTCTTAACTTTTGTATCTATTGTAAATCTTCTCATACATATAAACCAACTCTAAAAATAACCAATTCTTACATGATAAAATTGCATTCACACATATAGAACTGGGTGGATTCAGCCTGCATAAAAATGCTTAAATGAGGCTCATGTTGCTGCAATTTGAAGGAAAACTGTACAAGATCATTCACATAAGGCATAATGTAAGTTATACACCTGATGTTTTTAAGCCCAAAGCTCATGCCATAACATATGGTTCCATTTTTAAGGTTTTTGTATCTCACTAGGGCTTTATTTTAAGAAAATCTGGCTTACTGTGTCCAACAGAGTAACATTGTTTCTCACCTTGGGCGGTTCTTTGCGGAAACTTTGTACTTTTCCACATTGTCAAAGTTAGTGTATCTCAATGTGTTTTTGTTAGTTACATGTCTTCATACATCAGAGATTATCTTCTTTCTGATTAATAGAACTGTTGCAGGTGTAAAATATACAGAGCTGGGATTTGATAGTTTATAAATACCTCATTTCAATGATTTTCTGATTTCCCTTGATTTATCATAGTGTGATTAATTTAATGCCCAGGTCAAGCCCATTAAATGTCTTAAAAGCTTACTGCTTAGGTGAATTTTTATTTTCAGTCTGTTGAAAATATCTATCTTGCTTAATCTCAAAATTGAAACCTAGGCAAGGCCAACTATTTATGAAAACATGGAGAAAGTAGAGGGGGATTTTTGTGATTTTTTGTACAAGAAATAGTCCTTTCTATGTTAGATCTTTTCTGGCAATACCTATTGGGAGGACTAATTTTGTGTAATTTCATCATACATATTCAACATCCAGCATTTGGTTTCATGCTTGTAATCATGTTTATGTACTTGTCTTAAATTTTAATTGAACCCAAAAACCAAGGTGTATTTTCAACTTCCCCTCTAAACCAACCTTAATTTTGTGTTTTACTTCTCCATTAACAAGGTTACCTCCAACAAAGTTGTTAATACAATTGTGGGTTCAATATTCGGAAGTTCCATGACTTCTTTAAATCAATCATTGTCTTAGTATCTGAACTGTAAAGATATGTTAGCTCTGAGCCTCTGGCTAATATAAGGAGGAATCTAAAATGATTGTTGTTATAGGTCAACGAGTAAGTCACCTGTACCGTTGGTGTGATCTGTTTTCATATGGTATTCTTGTGCAAAACAGTTTATCCGAGATAAGCTTAAGAGATTATTTTGATTGCTTTTAGCATGTCATCCTCTTTTGTCACTGTTCTTGCTTATTATTGATCATTTAGAAGTTCATATAGAGTTGAAATTCTTGAATGAGCTTTTCAAGGCTAAATACTGGATCAGGTCGTTCTAGGAGTTTGTTTATATGTTGTCACTTTGCACATAAGCCATAGTTTTCTCAGTTCCAATTGACTATGACATGGTCACTATTCTTGTTTCACACCTTTTGAGCTAACATTGATTTTTTTCCTTTTTGATAGAATGGGGCGTTGTTAAGGAAGTATACTTACCTGAGCAATAATAGCAGCTATTCAGTTTCCACAGAGGATGGAGTTGAGGTTTCACTATCAGATACTTGTGCTTCTGACAACTGTAAAGGTGGTATAATTCACCTTCAGGGATTTGGCAAGAAGCAAAGGTCATCAGAAACTGTTTCTCACTCTCCACCTAGTGAAGTTAGTAGTTTTACATTCGAAGCTCAGGTGTGATATAAGTTCTATAAACTTCAATTTCTTAAAGTTGTGTTATTGCATTTCATAGATGAAGTTTGCTACTTTATGAGTTGACAACACTCAAATTCATTTCTTAAAATCAAGTTTGACTTGTTGAAAAAAAATTGTCTATGAAATATTAGTTTCTCCTTGGTAGTATCTCATATAGAATGCAACATGATAAAGAACTGTTTTTTTTTTTTAATTAATGTCGTCACTTTTATATTACCCATTTTGTGGTGACTATTAAGTCCATTATATCCTCTTCAATAACTATTTTTAGTATGTCAGAGTATTGCATCTAAAGAGATACACCAATCTATTAGTTACTTATGGATTGGGATTCAGCTGTCTACTCTGTTGGTAAGCTATGAGTTTATTAGACCATTTTTCTCCAAAATTTTCAGAGCTTAACCTTAGTTTAGCATTTTTTTTTTTTTGGTTAAAAGAGTGATGAGTAAATAGGGTTTCCTACTTTGTGTTTTTTCCCCTTTTGTTTTTCTTTTCTCTCTTCCTCGTAATATTTGTTGCAATTGTATCATGGATATCTTGTTTGTCTTAGCAGATATACAAATATAAATATCTCCTTTATCTTGACCTTGACTGATGAACATTCCACATTTACAAGCTGAACCCAGTTGTGGTGTTTAGTTGGGGGGTAACCCAGGTTATTCCACAGCTACCAACACAACACCCAAACATGTGTTAATGTTATCCTACCAATACTTTTTGCAATGTTCAATTAATTTAAATAATTATATTTAGAAACTAAAATTTGATATTAAATAAATACCGATCAGTACTTAGGAAAGTTTTGCTCCCAAAACAAATTGAAACGGTCAAACCTCAAATCCACCCATCATATTCCAGCCTCAACCAAACACCAACCATATTATATCCTTTCAGCTTATTTCTTAAAAGATAAATGAACATAAGGATTTATCACTGAAATGCTGTTCACAACATGGTTGATTAAGAATCTGGAATATTGTCTGCATTGATCAGTATGTAGACCTAGTAATAAAGGGCCATTGTGGTGCTGGCACCTGTCTCGGGCACAGATGGAAAATAATTTTTATTTTTTAAGCTTATATATATAAATTTCAAGAGAACTGAGAAACTGAGGCCTGTTATAAAATGTTCCTGTTCATGAGATATACCCTCAGTTTCCAAAGTTCAGAGAATGTTGATCTAATAAATATTCAGTTCCATGTTATCTACTTAGATATTCTGATTGTTGACGTTAGCAGCTCAGTAATGTTTTTTGACATATAAACATGACAAATGTGTGTGTTATATTTTGCAGGTTGTATCCCCAGAATTCACATTTTACAATAGCTCCAAATTTAATTCTGATGATTCTTTGCATATTGAGAAACTTTTGCGGGCAAAATTGGATTTCAGCCTCATGTAAAATTTCGATGTCCCATCTTAATTTTTTTTTTGTCCAGCTTAATCTTGTGTTAAAAGCTTTCATTTCTGTTTTAATTTAAACTTTATTGCCTCAGAATCAACATTAACAGTTTGGCAAATTTTAATCTTCTTAATTATGTGCATATGAGCAGGTTTGCTTCAAAAGCATCTGATACATGGATTCGATCCATTGTGAAAGACCTTACAGTTGAGGCTGGTTCAGGTCTTGTTGTTCTTGAGCCTGTGGATGTTTCAGGTGGATATACATCTGTTAAAGATAAGACAAATATATCACTAGTGTCAACTGATATCTATACGCATCTTTCCTTGGGTGTGATTTCGCTTATACTTCAGTTGCAAAATCAAGCCCTTGCAGCACTACATTCTGGCAATGCAAATCCCCTTGCTTCTTGTATTAACTTTCAGCGAATCTGGGTTTCACATGAAGGTCATTTGGTTTTGTACTTCAAATTTGCAGAGTTTGTATTTATGCAGTTTCTTATATGATTATCCTGAACTTTTATATCTTTCTTTTAACCAATAATTGCAGGACAACAATCCGGTTACAGTCTCACATTTTGGAGGCCACAAGCTCCGTCGAATTATGTTATTTTAGGTGATTGTGTGACTTCTAGGTGAGGAAAATCCTTAACTTCTGAAGAGTAGTGATTTTGTATTTATATTGTACCTTCAAATGGCTATTGTATTTCACTCATTTTATGTCATATTTCATAGCTATTTATCTGTTAATTTGTAATTTTGAACTTCCAAGCATGCCAAAGTATATGTAAAGTTTTGTTTTTAGTACTCATGCATAGACATGGATCCATCCATTCATATAATTTTTGTGAAATTTGCAAGAAACATTGAACAATAAATAGTATTCTATTTTTTTGTTCTTCTCTTGTTTACGGTGTAGAAGTTATATTTTCCTATATATATATATATATTTGATATCTCATTTTATACTTGTAGTTGTGCATTATTTTTGTGTTTCTCCTATTCATGTAGTAGTTTGACAATATTTTTCCATGTTTTACTTTGTCTATCGCATTTTCTGGACATTTTACTTAAAACATGTTTCAATCCCATAATATGTTTCCCTGGAATCAGTCTTTTCTTCGGTTGTTTATGATGGTTAATTTCTTATCTGAACATAATAGGAAACTTTTTTGTCAAGATTTCAGCCATCCATAATACTCATAAAAGTCTTTAACTTCATTTGCAGACCGATACCCCCTTCACAGGTTGTTGTTGCTGTGAATAATATATATGGTCGTGTACGGAAGCCTCTTGGTTACAAGCTTATTGGCTCGTTTTCTTGCTTTCAAGAGAACAAGGGAGAGGACCAAGTAAATGCTGATAGTGACTGTTCTCTCTGGATGCCTGTTCCACCACCAGGCTATGTGGCTGTCGGCTGTATAGCTCATGTTGGAAAGGGACCTCCTCCAAACCACATTGTCTATTGCCTTAGATCTGATCTTGTCACATCTGCTAATTTATCTGACTGCATATATTGCGTTCCTTCTAATTCAAGGCATGTGCTGTGTTCTTATATTTTTTGTTTTATTTAGATTTTGTTCATCCCTTTTTTCTTATAATTAATTTTTTATATGCCTTAGAATTTTGTCTGGGTTTAGCATATGGCGTGTTGACAATATCATTGGTACATTCTGCGCACATGCTTCTATGCATTGCCCAACAAAGGACAATGGCTTTGACTTGCATCAGATCCTTCTCCGTAATCCCAACTGGAATATCCCACACTTTAAATCTAATTCAGATGTCTCGGTTGAAAATGACCGGCAAAGTCAGCAGGATGGTGATCAAAATAGCAATTCCTCTGGATGGGACATCATCCGATCGTTGTCAAAAACAAGTAACTGTTTTATGTCAACCCCACATTTTGAAAGGGTTTGGTGGGATAAAGGTTGCGATTCTCGGCCACCAATTTCAATATGGCGGCCTCTCCCACGGCCTGGATTTGCCGCACTTGGTGATTGTGTTACTGAAGGGTGGGTTGAATGTGTTAGTTTTTTGGCTGAGTCAATAATTTTCATTTAGTTGATTTACTTGACTTACATATTCTTCTCTGACAGATTAGAGCCACCTTCTTTAGGACTAGTGTTCAAGTGTGATAACTCAGTCATTTCTGCAAAGCCTGTGCAATTCACTAAAGTAGCTCACATTGTTGGAAGGGGGATTGATGAAGCTTTCTTCTGGTACCCAATTCCTCCACCAGGTTATGCATCACTGGGATGTGTAGTTACTAGGACAGATCAAGTACCTAAGGAGGATTCCTTTTGCTGTCCAAGGATGGATCTTGTCAACCAAGCAAATGTTTCTGATGAGCCGGTCTCTAGGTCTCCTAGTTCAAAAACTCCCAACTGCTGGAGTATCTGGGCAGTTGATAATCAGGTCCTTAAAATCGTGTTTGGAAATTCAAATATTCATAATTTATTTTATTTTATTATTTTTATTATTTTTATTTATCAGAGAAACTCAGAAACATCTTTTCCTTCAGTGCAACTGTTATTTTTCCTTCTAATAATGATTAATTTGTATAACCCAGGCTTATACATTTCTTGCACGACCTGATCTCAGAAAACCGTCTTCTCGTTTGGCATATAATATAACTGACTGTGTGAAACCTAAAGCACGAGAAAATATAACTGCTGAAATAAAGGTTGGGTGCTTCTCAGTCAATATACTGGACAGCTTGTGTGGAACGGTGAGCAGCCTCTGAAGTGAAACTGTACATGCTGTTTGGTCATATCTGACCAAATTTTATCATCTTGTTTTGACCCATGCAGATGACACCTGTTTTTGATACAACAATAACAAACATTAATCTTGTGACACATGGGCGTTTTGAATCTATGAATGCTGTTTTGGTCTGTTCAATTGCTGCTTCGACATTCAACAGACAATTAGAAGCTTGGGAACCACTTGTTGAGCCATTTGATGGTATTTTTAAGTAAGTTTGGAGGGTTTAGGTTGATTTTTGTAATTTTGGATTCTGCTTGGTTTTGACCTGTCCTTTTGGATCACAATATTGACTTTTATGACAGTCCATTGATTTGTTGTGGTCCATTTTAAAATTTTGCATAATATTTAGGTTCGAAACATATGACACAAATGGGCAGTCTCCAAATAAGATTGGAAAAAGAATTCGTGTTGCTGCTACTACTATTGTTAATCTCAACCTCAGTGCTGCTAGTCTTGAAGTGCTTACTGAAACCATGGTTTCTTGGAATAAGCAAAATGATCTGGAGCAGAAATTGTTAAGAAGAAATGAGGTAATCAAATATGTTATGTAATGATAAACCGAATTAATATTCTGCATACCTGTTCATACTGGTGGAGAAATTGACTAGTGTTTCTATACAGGAAGCTGCTGAAAATTTCAGTATTGTTGATTTAGCATTTTCGGCTCTAGAAGATGATCTTCAAAAAGTGATTGTAGAGAATAACCTTGGATGTGATATCTTCATTAAAACAGTTGAACAAATATCAGAAACCCTTGACGTGCTACAGAACAACACCCAGATGACACTGTTGATGCCACCTCCCACATTTTCTGATCGGTTAAACACAGTGTCCAAATCTAGGGAAATACGCTACTATGTTGCGATAGAGATCATTGAATCCAAGGTAGGTAGTTGGGTACTTTCTAGTTATGTTTACCAGTTCCAATTTCCAAAATCTTGCACATTATCCTTTTTTTCCGGCAGGGATTACCTTTGTTGGATGACGGAAATAGCCATGAATACTTTTGTGCACTACGCCTATTAATTGAAAGTAAGGGCCCAGATCAATATAAGCTTTCTCCTCAAAGTGCAAGGACGAGATGTGTAAAACCCAACGTCTCAAAAAATAGCGACCAGGAAGAAGGACATGCTAAATGGAATGAGCTTTTCATATTCGAAGTTCCTGAACAGGTGAGTAAATGAAAAGTATGGCTTTTATTTAATAGATAGAATCTTAATATAATGCTCTGTTTTCAATTATCTAAAACAATTTAATTAATGTCCAGGCTTGAACCTGTCATTGTACTTTTAGCTTAATCACAAGGAACAGCTAAACACTGAATTTCATTTTCATTATATCCTATCATGTGATTATATGCTTTTAACATAGTGGGGCTATTGTCTAATAGATGAATGCAATTTATATTAGCTGTTTTCCCCAAGCTAATATTCTAAATATTTTGTCCTTAGTAGTTCTATAATGATCAATGTGGTTGTAGAACTGCATTTGATAGATTGAATATTCTTATATTCTTTGTGGCAACATACAATTATGTGCATATTGTTCTAACTTGATCTTTTATTTCGATGTATTGTAGCATGTTTGAAAAATCAGAATCATGAAGTTCTTGATTCTCTTACTTAGCCAGCTTTATTGTAACTGTCTAGTTATCTTTCTTGTTCAATGTTTCTCAATGAGCTACTATATTCACTATACCTTTTTATTCTGACTGGTGCTTAACCAATTCTGAATAGCAATATTTTTTAGGCATATTAGTTGGTTTGATGAAATTGTCAAGTTAAGGTTCTGACCAATTGGGTTAGATGTATAAACTCATGAAATTACAAAAAGATCCCACGAAGTTTCCAACTGAATGTTTTAGTCCATTTTGTTTCAAGAACCTACAATTTAGAGTATTTTGACATATAACACTTTCGCCCATTCATTTGTTGGTCGTTTCCCTTTCTTAATTAGAGTCCCAGTATGTCATTTTCTGTTTAGCTATAATTTAAATTTTTAAAACTTCCAAAATACCTTGTGTTATCTCCTCTCTCATTATGCAAAATTGTAGGTCATTTGAATTTGACAAATCTATGACCGCAGGAAAATCATTTAAATGGTTGATGAGGTTAAAAATGTGCATTGGGCTAAAGTTCAATGCTTCAAATGGAAGTTCAAATCAAATTTATTGTGATCATAGGCTAACTTTCTAACAAATTACAATGTGCAGTATTTTTTTTCTTAAGTATGACTTGGTAGAATCTCGGTGGATGGAAGAAATAAATGCAGCAAGTAACTTTTCACTGTTATCATAAGATTGTTACCTGTGTTGTTAGCACATGTACTTGATGAAATACATCTGGGGACTTGCCACTAATCAGTGAGCATTTAATAGGTTAGGGCCATTCTTATTTACTGCCATTGTTTTGTTCCCATTGGACTTACCTGGCTAATTGTGTATTTTTAGCATCAGTAGAATACAGATATGCCTATCTATCAGGTTTTGCAAGTTAATTTTCTTCGCACGAATAATGTCACATATTTAACTGCGGATTCTTCCTTTTCCTAGATATGTGGTGCAGATATTGGAGAATGTTGATGTAGTAAACAATAAGATATCATAGGAATTTGTACTTAAGTTAGGAAAAACATGGTTTTTTTTGGAGTCCTTAGATCATTTTCATGTGTGTTTTACACCATATAAATACAAAAGTAAACTTTAGATGACAAGCAGAAAGATATGGAAGAAATAAAAGGGAAGGGTGATAATCCTTTCATAGTCTCATTTGTTTTTCACTAAAATATTGTCTGTATCACCAGTTAGAGGCTTGTATGAAGACTTCAAAGTGATAATATTTGTCTTCTTGCCTCTCATAGATGACTGTTCTAATTGAAATTTTAAATACCTGAAATTCATTTGAAATTTTGAACAATGAATAATGCAGTGAGACACTGGTCGGTTACGCTTTTCAGATTTCAAACCTGGCCTTAATTATTAATTATATATGATTATGTTGGAGAGTTTTTTTCAAGTTGCTGATCACCACCATCATCTTCTTGCAAGAGCTTTATTAAATGTTGCAAGTCAATCACTTCCAGTTCTTGATTGGTGCTCTTGGAAACTGTTTGCAAATCCCAAACTGTCATGAGTATGCTTATCAATTTGTTAACCAAGCACAGAAAGAGGAAAGTTGTGACTTCCAAGACACATTAAGAGCTCATTATCACTGAACTAGATGTCGAATACTTATAATGATTTTCCATCAGAGTTGGCAGTCTTTCAGATAATTAACTATAAGGCCCCCATTACTGTACTGTAGTTTGTTGTTTTTATTGATACAATGCGAGTAGATGCTCGTTTGTCTTGCTTTCAGTTCATGTTGGAGGTAAGGCATTAATTTTTCACATGGTAGAATAGGAAGTTGATTCAGAAGCGTACTAAATAACTCTTTTAGAATAGTTAATCCTTATTATAAAAACCTTTTGACAGTTACTATAAATTTTTATTAAATGATATTTCTTTAGTCAGCCTCTTGGAAAATGAGGAAATGTATTGCTTAGTGTAACTCATTGTTCATTTACATTTATTCTGTCAACTTAAAGAATTGCTGAGAGCATCTTTTTTATCAATGTTTCTCGGATAGATTTTTCATTTAATAGCATGATAAATTTGGTAGAATATTTGGCAGCCTTCAATCAGCCAAACCAGCTCATTTGAGAAAGCCCTTTAGTTCTAACAAATGAAACAAAATGCCTCATGAGCATGAAATATATCAACTGAATATATAACAGTTTTATATTGACTTGCACTGTGTAGTTTATCTTTCAATGTAATACTTTTCCCATTTTCAGATACTATATTTCTGTTATTAGTGCTCTTAGTTATATCTTTTGGCTGACTTTGTGTTATAGGAATTAATATCTGACCAATAATCTGTTTGGCTGCGTTGAATTTGGCTAAATATGTTGCATGTAATTACTAAGTCTCATTTTTTTTCCTTGATTATTTAGGGATCAGCAAATTTAGAAGTTGAAGTTACAAACCTGGCTTCAAAAGCTGGAAAAGGTAATGACCAGCACTTCAGATTGTTTCCTACATTGCAGACAAAATTTAATCAATATGGTACTGCTCCATGCCTGCTAAAAGTTTTTCCCCTTGGATGTTGATTAATTATGCATTTTGTATTTCTGCATTGATTGAACTCACGCTTTATTTTTATATATTGATGGGGAACGGAAAAGCCTAATAGAGATATTATTGTGTGTTCAACAACATTCAGCTTAGATGCCACATTCAGCTAGAGGATAATCTAGGTCATTGTCAAACTTTTAGCTATACAAGTTTCTGTCACAGTTAATCATTTTGAATTTTTATTTGCTTTTTGAGATCTTTGATTGTGTTTCTGGTGTTATTAATTTTTCACACATCTCATTTGAAAAAAAAAATAATTAAATGAAAAATAAACCAATTGTAATATAGTTGTAGTTACATGCAATTGATCCTTGTGCAATACAATGCATTAAACCTTTTTCTAACATCAAATACCGTCAATTGCTCTGCTTCATTTTTGTAGGTTTATGTCATTTTTGAAGGTGACTATTCGTAGATTAGATGCCATCTGCTTTATGAATCTTACAATATTTTCATTCACTAATATTTGTGGCCATTATTTATGTTGTTCTATTTTGTTGTTTATTGTATTGATTCTGATTGCCTTTCTGAGATTTTAATTTTGTCTCTTTGATAAATTTTATTTAGTAAGATGCCGACAATATATATATATATATATATATATTATAATCAAAGAAAGAAAACTCACATTATAATATATTTAACTTAAATTCTCTCTTCCTTGTGCAATACCCTATATTAAACCTTTTGCTAACATCAAATAATTTTGATTTGTCTGATTGTCTCCTATAGAAGTTTGTCATCTCCAAATATGTATATTCATAGAATAGTTGCTAACCCTTTCATGTATCCTCCTATCCCTTTTGATAGGTATAATTATAATTACTATTCATTTTCCTTTTATTTGTTCTGCTGATTACATGTGATTGTAAAGGAGAAGTAATAGGGGCGTTGTCTATTCCTATTGGAAATGGTGCTCATACACTGAAGCGAGCATCTTCAATTAGGATGCTACAGCAGACTGCTAATGCTCAGCGGTTTTCCTTGTATCCATTGAGGAGAAAGGTAGCTCTGTACCATCTTTGTTACTTAATTTTTCAACCATTCACATACACAGGAATTCATACAAAACTTGTAGACACTGTTCTTCTTGCATATGTGTGAATTGTAGTAAATTTGTGTTTTATTTTTTGCATTGCTCTCGATTCAGGATCAGGATGGAAGTGGGGAGGATAGAGTGAACTGTGGAAATTTAGTTGTCTCTACTACTTATTTTGAGAGGGGTTCTTGTCTGAACTCGCAAAGGAAGACAGAGAGCACAATGAGCAGCGATAGGGATGTCGGTTTTTGGGTTGGGCTCTGCCCGGAGGGGCCATGGGAGAGTATTGATTCTCTACTGCCACTAGCAGTTATTCCACAATCAATTGACAAAAACCCTTTTGCGCTTGAGGTTACCATGCAAAACAGCAAGAAGCATGCCATTCTTCGTGCTCTTGCAATTGTGATGAATGATGCTGATGTCAAGTTTGAAATTTCTCTATGTCCCGCTTCTATGCTGAGTAGTTCTATTGTAAACATGGAGAACAGCAATTTTAGCACAGTGACCGAAGAAGTCTTTGAGAATCAGAGATATCAACCAATTTCAGGTTGGGGAAACAACTCGTCCAATTCTCATAGCAGTGATCCAGGTCGCTTTAGTACAAGGAACTTCTCATATTCTTCAAAGGTGAGTTTTATATTCTATATATGCTTTCCGAATGGCAAGCACATTGGTATGTTAAGTCTAGTGTTTAACTTTGTTGATAAAATCTATTTCTTTGTTTAAAGGACTTCTTTGAGCCCTCCCTTCCAGATGGTTGGCGGTGGATATCTCCATGGAATATTGAAAGATCTGAGTTTGTGGATAGTGATGGATGGGCATATGGACCTGATTTTCAGAGTTTAAAATGGCCCCCAACTTCCTCAAGATCATCTTCAAAATCTGTTCCAGGATTTGTACGGCGGAGACGTTGGATTCGTACAAGGCGACAATTGCCAGAAAAAAGAGTTTCAAGTGCTCATAATGTAATTGCTATAGTTAATCCTGGGTCATCAAGTGTTCTCCCTTGGAGAAGTATGGCGAGGGATATGGATATGTGCTTATTAGTTCGTCCATATGGTGAAAATTCTCAAGAGCCATACACATGGGGCCAGAGTGTCACCCTAAATTCTTCCAAGAATCGATCTTTAAATCAGCAGGCTTCATTTTCCAAACAAAGCACCATGCAACATGAAAACCTCTCTTCACAAAATTCTCCATTAAGGTTGAATCAGCTTGAGAAAAATGATATGCTCTTGTGTTGTAGGCCAAGTGGTAGTGCACCACCATATTTCTGGCTTGGTATCAGCGTTGATGCTTCTGTTCTTCACACTGAATTGAATACTCCAATTTATGACTGGAAAATATCTATCAATGCTGCTATCAGATTGGAGAACAAGCTTCCTTGTCAATCTGAATACACTATCTGGGAGAAAACAACTGAGGGTGCGATGTTGAAAAGGCAGCATGGCATCATCCCATCTTGCAGAACTGCATTTATATATTCAGCAGATTTGCGGAGACCCATTTATCTTACCTTGTTTGTCCAAGGTGGTTGGGTTCTTGAAAAGGTGTATGGCATGCCCTTACGATCAAACATAAACATTTAAATTTGAGCTGACTCTTCTGATTTCATCTTCGTTTGCAGGAAGCTGTTCTTATTATGGATTTAATATCTCTTGGGCATGCATCATCTTTCTGGATGGTTCAGAAACCAAGTAACAGGTTTGTTAGTTTAATAATGATGCTACCATAATAATTATCCATATTTATCCTTGAAAATTAGATTAACTTCTCTTTACTTTGGTGCTCTACCTCACCCAATTATTCATGGCCTAGCTGGTTGTAGATATTTGGAAGTGAAATGACGAAAGAAACTAGATGGTATTGTTAATGAATGGAGCATTAAAAGAATTCTCTATTTTAGTAGTAAATCAAATGACTTATCAAGCTTCATAGAAAAAAGAGAGATATTGACAGAATGCATAAGTTCCAATTATCCCAACTTCATAAACTTTGAATAGTTGAGAGGTGTTTGTATTTCTATCAAATGTTTGAGATACCTTTTCATGTCAAGTCTGTGCTTCTTTCCTGAACTCGAATTGATTCCATACTATGTTTTATAAGGTTTGTGGTGTATGAAGTTTCATTCAAAGGCAATTGCCGTGTTGATTGTTGATTCGGGATAGAATATGGCAAGCATGTAACATGGTATTCATTCTAAAATGCTTCCTGTGGAATGCTAAATCAATTCTTTTTGAGTGGAAAAATTATAACCAAAAAACTATTCTGCTGGCATTCATCAATTTCTCTCCTTTATGGAAAATCAAATGCATTATGGCAAAGAGCATCACACTCTTCCAAGAAATTTTACCTTCATAAAATAGAACTTACTTCTAAACATGCTAGGCTGCATATTATTTTCAAATATAATCCCAAATACACTTCAAAATTAGGCTGCCAGCTGTCTCTTCAATGCAAATAAATGCGTCAATGCACTAAAGGCAATAATCAACACCAAACTTATGGATTTCTCTTCATGAATGAGCATACAATACAACCGACGGACCAAAATATAGATTTGCCTTTGGGTGAGGCATTTAGTGCTAAACCAGTAATGCCACCAGCAGCTTGCACTAAATTTGAAATTTATTAAAGTATGATGTGATATGCACTTCTTTTGACAGTGCAGATCAAATATGAATCGCTCTTCAGTTTTCTATTATTTGTTTTATGGTATTGCTAGTATCTCTGTCCTTATTGTTACAATAAATGCGCTATATTTCAAGTAAATGAACATCATGCATACTATCAATAATTGCTTGGTATATTTTTTTCCTAGTATCCCATTATTGTCTTCACTGAAGACTTTTGAACTCCATACCGAGTACTGACTGCATATTATTTCAGGAGGCTGCGTGTTAGTGTGGAACATGACATGGGAGGAACTGATGCTGCCCCCAAAACAGTGAGATTTTTTGTTCCGTATTGGATACAGAATGATTCATGTGTACCAATTATCTATAGACTTGTGGAGGTTGAACCATTAGACAATTCAGAGGCTGATTCTCTCCTAATATCTAAAGCTGTTAAATCAGCGAAGGTTGCATTAAAGCAAACATCACGGTCTATTGACAGGAAACATTCTCTCTTAAGGAGAAACATACAAATACTGGAAAATATTGATGAGTCTTATCAGGATTTTGTCATGTTCTCACCCCAAGACTATATGAATCGTAGTGGGATTCTACCATTCCCTTCCCGTGGTGATACATTCCTTTCAACACGTGTCGGTATTTCTGTGGCTGTTCGTCATTCTGATAATTATTGTCCTGGAATTTCCTTGTTTGAACTTGAAAGGAAGGTAAGGAGCCATCTTTATTTGTGGCATTCTGTGTTCTTATCATTTCTCAGTTTCTTCTGAGAATTAATTTAATGCAAGTGCATTTTTTGTCTAGGAGCGAGTTAATGTTAAAGCATTTGCTTCTGATGGATCATATTACAAGCTGTCAGCCCAACTTAATATGGCTTCTGACAGAACAAAGGTTCATTTTCTTCAATTTTCTTGTTTGAGCTTTTCCTTATATTTACTGGATGCGAATTTCCCTTCTTACATGTTAGGCTGATCCTAAGAATGCAATCCCTACATTTATACCTTTAACTTGCTGCAAACAAACTTCTGCTATAATGTAAAGGTAAATAAGAAAATAATGAACGGAAAATAACAACTAATCTAAAACTAATGTAGTAGATTTCCTTGTAATATTTTGAAATATTTCAGTTAAAACCTTAGCATAAAAATAAAACAAATGGATCTGAATAATTCTCATAAATTATATATACTTAAATTTACTAGGGAAGACATGAGAAATATACATCTAGATTTGTTGATTATAACCGCAGTTATTGTTGATTGTGCCATTTTTAGCTTGGCTATCATAAAGTGAGCATCAGTTAATCTAGAATTACATCTAATGTAGCTATTTTCTTTTCTTTTATCATAGATATAATGTATGCTTGATGAAATTCTTCTGTGTATATACTAGGTTTTTCATTATTCCAGGGAGGACATGAGAAATAGACATCCAGATTTGTTGAACATTTACTGCAGCTATTGCTGATTGTACCTTTTTAGCATGGCTATCATAAAGTGAACGTCAGTTAATCTAGAATTACATCTAACATAGCTGTTTTCTGATTTCTTTTATTTTATCATTGATACAATATGTGTTTGATGATATTCTAATATGTGTTTGAGCTCATTCAAACTGATTTTACCTTCCTGTCTGATTGCAAAAATTGTATAAATATCCTAAGTGTATTAAAAGAATCCATTTTGAATTGTGCCCATTATCTATCAGATATTTCTTGTTTCTTCGTTCAAATTGGGATATTTTTTCTATAAAATCGTGAATGTTTGCCAGAAGAATCTTGTTAATATCTTTGATTAGCTTGAATAATTTATTGGTGATAAATCAGCAGATTATAAGGTGATTTTTTTAATATCAATACATGTATCATGTTCAAACTATTAAAATTGTTGAAATGCCTAGGTAGATATTCCACCCGAATTAGCATCTTTTATTGGTGTACTTGATTGCTTTTCCTCTTGCAATGCTCAAGTTATGAGGTTGATCTCTTCCATCCAATTTTTATAACAACCATGCTACCCACAACTTGTTGCTGACATTGGTCTTATTTTTTTAATTTCATAATTTCCTGAAAACCTGAGAGCAATCCCAACCAGGTAAATAAGTTTTTTTTTTCATTGTCTGGAACATTCACAAGGTTGTTTTGAGGGCGTTTTGTTGTGCTGTTTATTAACATTTACATGCTACCCCCTGTTAGTGACCATCTGCATTTGTCGGGTCTTCCACAGTAGCCATACTATCTTTGTTAAGCTTGAGATTTTTAAGACTTCATGTACCTCTCTTTCTGCAACATTGTTGATTATGTTTAGGGAGTAATTTCATGATATGTGCAATTCTCACTTCTCTATACTTTAGCTCAGATATAATTAAACTTGCGCAAGCCTTATTCTGTATTTTTCAGTTCTTTTGAGCAATGGTCTTATTCTCACTTTTAAGCCTGCCTTCTTCTTTTATCACATTTTAACTTGCATCACCATTATCAGATTGTTATTATATATTAAAAGATCCCTTCAACGCATTGCATGAGCTTATGAAAACCATAGAACTCTTTAATAAGCTAAAATGCAGGGGCTAAGAAGATGTTGAAGTATTAAAACTTTGACATAAATTAGCATTTGGCAGCTACTGTTTATTATCTGGTTACTGGAAATAGAAATTCTGGTTTGTCCACTAGATATTTTGTGGGGTGGAGGTCATTTGACAGCATAAAGTTCAGAGACGTGTGGTTTGATGTGTAGTTAGTAGACCACCTGAAATTTTCACAAAGCTCATTGTCTCTGTTCAGAACCAATGCTATCTATGTGATGAGGTTGAACCCTTTTTTTTTTTTTTTTTTTTTTTTGGCAATCTATAGCTGTTCAGAACCAATGCTATCTATGTGATGAGGTTGAACCCTTTTTTTTTTTTTTTTTTTTTTTTTGGCAATCTATAGCTGTTCAGAACCAATGCTATCCGTGTCCTTAATTTTTAGAAATTACCGTGTCCGTGTCCATGCTTCTTAGATAGCTGCTTAGGTTGGTTTCTCATGAGGCCATGGTTTGAATAGCATGACAATCTTAGTCTTATGATTGGTGACCTTGGTTGCAGGTTGTTCGATTTATTCAGCAGAGTTTGTTTCTAAATAGAACCGGGAACAGCATATCTTTATCTCAAGATGGTACTCAACATGTAGACAGGCTCCATGCTGTTGATCCTCCCAAGCTATTTAAATGGCAATCCAGTGCCAGAAATGAAAAGTTGAAGGTGACTGAAATATAAATACTGGCCAGATACACTATGATTTTCTTTTTTCTCTTTACTCATTATTTATGATTTTAATTATTATTAGCTGTGTGTGGATGGGTACAAATGGAGCACGCCTTTTAGCATTGAAAGTAATGGTTTGATGTGCGTTTGTATGGAAAATGAGAAAGAAAATTCTCAGATGTATATAAAAGTGGAAGTACGAAGTGGAACCAAAAGCTCACCGGATGAAGTCATTTTCAGACTTGCTTCATCATCTAGCCCATATAGGTCCAACTTTTTCCAACTTCTGAGTCTGCCTATTGAGTTGTTTTCGTCTTTATATCTCAAATGTGTTTTTTCTTTTCTTTTTTTTTTTTTCCCTAGGATTGAAAACCGACTACTATTCTTGCCTATACGGTTTCGCCAAGTAAATGGTACTGATAATTCTTGGCACAGTCTTCCTCCTAATGCTTCGGCTTCTTTTTTTTGGGAAGATCTTGGTAGACAACGGTTGTTGGAAGTTTTGGTTGATGGAACTGACTCAACAAAATCTGAGAAGTATAACCTTGATGAGCTTGTGGATCATCAACCCATGCAGACATATAATGGGCCCATCAGGCCTCTCCATTTCACTGTTCTGAAAGAGGGAAAAGTTAATATTGCTCGAATCTGTGATTGGATGCCAGACAATGATTCTGTAGCTCTTGTGCATGGGGGCATCTCTTTGCCTGTGTTTCAACCATCTAACAGTGATTATGGAATGTCACCATCGGCTTCTGACAGTGAATGTCACGTTACTTTTGAGCTTGCAGAGCTTGGATTATCTGTGATTGACCATATGCCTGAGGAGATTATGTATCTGTCCATGCAGAATCTATCAGTTTCGTATTCATCTGGGCTAGGCTTAGGAATAAGCAGGTTAGTTCTGCAAATTGCCATTGGACTTCAGATACTTGATTTGGTTTTTTTTGTTTCCCCGAACTAGTGCTTACCACTGTCATTCAAACGGAGGCTAAGAACTTTGTATATCAATTCGTAGTTCATCTCAAGGTAGGATATCCACTAAAACATTGTTGTGTTGCCACAGATTCAAGCTACGGATGCAAGGGATCCAAGTCGATAACCAATTGCCTTTTACTCCAATGCCAGTTTTGTTTAGGCCTCAGAGGGTTGGGGATGATATGGAATATATATTGAAGTTTTCATTGACCATGCAAACAAATGGTTCGCTGGATTTGTCTGTATACCCATATCTTGGTTTGCAGGTATACAATTCATACTCTTATTTTGCCCTCTTTGTTGATCAAATGCTTTGATTTCAAAGTGTTGCAATCATCTGCTATTATATCAATCTTCTTTAGAATGATTATTCTTTTTTCTCCGCAAGCAGATGAATCTTTCATGATACTAATTTTTGCTGCACTTCAGGTACCAGAGAATTGTGCAATTTTGGTGAACATTCATGAACCAATAATTTGGCGTCTTCATGAAATGTTTCAACAAGTGAAATCCTGTAGGATCTTTGGCTCTCCAACAAATGCTGTTTCTGTTGATCCAACAATACAGATAGGGTACAATTTTGTTATCCTTTATCATGATAGCTCCTTCCTATTTCTTTTCACTAAATTCTAATCGAAATTTCTTTTACTAATAGGCTTCTTAACATATCTGAAATTCGATTCAAACTGTCAATGACAATGTCACCCACACAACGTCCCAAAGGTGTTCTTGGATTCTGGTCATCATTGATGACTGCATTGGGAAACACAGAGCATATGCCGGTTTGTATTTCACAGTAAATTTAATTTCTATCGATATAAAAAATTTCCTTGAGAAACATCATTATTGTCATGCTCTGCCATTTGGATCCAGAATTTCATGAATCTTCTTTCACCTCATATCTCAGGTAGGCTATGATTTAACACTTGCAATGTGTGTTTTTCAGGTGCGTATTGCTCCAAGGTTTCATGAAACCATATGTATGCGTCAAAGTGCTCTTATTAGTTCAGCAGTGTCCAGCATTCAAAAAGATCTTCTCAGTCAGCCTCTTCAACTGCTCTCTGGTGTAGACATTCTTGGCAATGCAAGTAGTGCATTGGGTCACATGAGTAAAGGAATGGCAGCTCTATCAATGGACAAGAAATTCATCCAAAGCCGACAAAAGCAGGTGCTGCAGTGCTTGAATGTGTGAGCTTGAATATTCTTTAAATGCTTAATTAATTGATTTCCCCCTTCTATGCTTCTTCCAGGATAACAAAGGTGTTGAAGACATCGGCGATGTTATCAGGGAGGGTGGTGGAGCTCTTGCAAAAGGCTTCTTCAGAGGAGTGACTGGCATATTAACTAAGCCTCTTGAAGGCGCAAAATCATCAGGTGTTG
The DNA here is from genome assembly GCA_020875875.1 of Dioscorea alata. Classification (NCBI taxonomy): domain Eukaryota; kingdom Viridiplantae; phylum Streptophyta; class Magnoliopsida; order Dioscoreales; family Dioscoreaceae; genus Dioscorea; species Dioscorea alata. The sequence goes on along the minus strand of CM037015.1, from coordinate 20,363,161 downwards.
AGGGTTTTGTTCAAGGTGTAGGTAAAGGAATAATTGGTGCTGCAGCTCAACCTGTCAGCGGTGTACTTGATCTGCTGTCAAAAACTACTGAAGGTGCTAATGCTGTGAAAATGAAGATAGCGTCAGCCATCACATCAGAAGACCAGTTGCTTCGCAAGCGTCTTCCTCGAGTGATTGGTGGAGACAATCTTCTGCGTCCCTATGATGAGTTTAAGGCAACGGGCCAGGTAATAGACCTTCAGTTCTTTGTAGTGTCATGCTTTGTGATTTCTAATAGTATAATTTTCAACATCCCTTGTCATTTTGTGAAGGATTAGCTTTATATTTGCTTGATCAAAAGGAAAAATGTTACCATTTTATGATTAAGCTTCTAATCATCACCTGTTCTCTCCCTCTATGACCATGTATTGTGTATACTGCATGTATTTGGTTTATGACTTTGAAGTTCCTCATGGTTTAAAATACTGATTTTTTTTTTTTTTTTAAGGAGTGAAAGAAATTCTAAAGTGGGGGTAAGTATTGGAAAGTGAGCTTATATAAAAACTCACTAACCCTACTTCATACCCCACTTCACTGAAAAATTGTTAAGTGGGTTTAGTTCAAAATCAAAAGAAGTTTTCAAGTGAAGGAAGTGTCATTTCCCCACTTTAAAGCAAATGAATATATAATGGGGCTTTCATTTGCTCTGACTTTTTTCTTATTTTAGATGTTCAATTGCCCTAAAAGTGGGGGAGTAACACCTCCCTTACTTCAATACTTGTTTTGATTTTCAACTAAACTCACTTCAGAATTTCTTCCGCTTCCTGCAAAATGAAATAAGAACTACTGAAGTGATTAATTTCCAACCATTTAAAGGAAGTGCCACTTCCACGCACTGCTTCACTTCAAACCACTTGAGAGTAAATGAATGCCTCCCTTAACAAAAGAACTTGAGGTAATCAGAATAAGGAATGAAGACAAATAGTAAATATTGGTTGGAAGGCGTGGGTGGCTCTGAAAGTACTTGTGGTGATGACTTGGTTTGAGGACATTAATTTCTAATAGCTATAGTTATTGCAATATATTTGGTTTTTAATGATTTGCATGACCTCTAAACCTTATTGAGCCTTCAAGTCTTTTTTTTAAAAAAAAACGGATGATATATTATATTAAATATGTTCTTCTTTCATTTAATTTCCTTAAGTAGGTTTTATTAAAAACCAACTTGATTGCTAATACCTAAACCATCTTGCTTATGGCTGTTTCTTATCATTACTGTTATGGCATATTTCCTTAATTTTTCATGCCATGTTTTTCTAACTCTTTGTTTATAAGTGGTATGACTATGGATCTGAACTGAAAAACATATCTCACTATTTTTACTTATTTTGTTATGAAGGCCATCTTACAGCTGGCTGAATCTGGTGCCTTTTTTGGCCAAGTTGATCTGTTTAAAGTCCGAGGAAAATTTGCATTTTCAGATGCCTATGAAGATCATTTTTTACTTCCAAAGGGAAAAGTTCTTTTAGTCACCCATCGAAGGGTAATTCTTTTGCAAGTAAGACAATTAGCACTTGTAGCTTGTACTTCGAATACGCTCTCATTTCAGCAAGGACACTTATTTTGTTATTTGTTTTGTTTTCAGCAACCAGCAAATATTATGGCTCAGAGGAAGTTCAATCCAGCCAGAGATGCCTGCACAATACTATGGGATGTTGTCTGGGAAGACTTAGTTACTATGGAGTTGACACGTGGAAAAAAGGACCAACCCGGATCATTGCCATCTCACCTTATTATTTATCTACATTCCAGATCAATTGAGTCGAAGGAAAGTACTCGTGTGATCAAATGCACTCGTGGATCTCAACAAGCTTGTGATATATATGCTTCAATTGAACAAGCATTGAACACTTACGGACCAAATGCTTCAAGGGTATAACTGTTACATTATCTTTTCTATATTAAATTTGGCTACCCTGTAAATTGAGTAGTTCTTTCCCTTTCAACTTGCAGCTTGGGCACAAAAAGAAGGTTGTGAGACCGTATACTCCATCTACTACTGCTGTTAGCCCAGAAATATTTCCTAGAGAAGCTTTTGGGATTTGGGGTGCTCAAGCAAGTTCTGGGTCACTTCCTGTGAACTCTGGTTTAGGCTCAGTGGTTGCTCAATCTCAACCCAGAGATTAGCAAAGCTTTCAATCTGAAGTAAATCGTAAAACGTCAATTGCTGTTTTTTTTTATCATAGTGCTGAGAGAAGATGAAGAGAAAAGTTTGTCAGAAGCTTGCTGGATATTTCTTTAGGCATTATACACCTTTGTTCTGACAAGGTTAGGTTCATAGCCCAGTATTTTAATTTTTGATGTCTAGTTTTCAGAAGGTCTACATATTCATTGCTCCCTTGAAGGTCTTTTGTAAATAGTTGATATTTCTTTTTTTTCTATTTTTTTTCTTTCTGTGGGCAGTATTCAATGTCACTGCCTTTTAGCTGCCTGCACTTTGTAAAATATAAATTGGTACCTCAATTTCAACCGTGCTTTGTGTTGATCTTTCCGTTTGTAAAGAAATATGAAAATGAGATTAAATAGTTATATGTGGGTGTTTTGGTTCTCTTGTAATTTGCAAATTAAACCTCATCAAATGAATAGATAAGTTTTATGGCGGAAATTATAACAGGTACAGGGTTCGATATTGTTTCTACTTTACTCATTTGAGTGCCTTCCAATGGATTCTCTCAAATAAATGCACCGCAAAACAGATAACTCTCAGGACTTATGGTACCACCAAAAGCATTTGAACAAAATTTACAAAGGTATAGAGATGAAAAAAGAATGAAGTTTAGTAGCCATTTGAATAAAAAAAATTCCACAAAGGGTGGGTGGGAAGACAACTAGCACCCAATTGGAATGCATGAACAAAGAAAGCAATGGTGAGCCAGAACCATAGCCAGCATGTCCAAAGAAGCTAGTCATCTACTTTGTAATGCCTTGCATGTGTACTTCTCACCCTTCAATCATGACCCTTAGCCTTAGGCTAATGTACATGCTTCTGTGGTATGCATCTATCAAAGCAATCATCATATATCATTCAGATTGATCATCAATTCACTGCTCCAGTAAATCTCAGACGTATCATTCTTGCAGTTTGAGGGAAGGTCATCTGTTTGTTCTGACGAGACCATTTCCAAAGATTCAGCCAAGTCTGCTTCCCAAAGACCCATTCTGCATACCTTCTTATAAGCTTCATACCCTGTTACTTTCAGACCATCAGACATCATCTCCTTTAGAGAACCTGAACCGATGCTTCCTGATCTCATGTCTTCCAATAAATTCTCCACGGAACCTGGAACGTGGAAAATAACAATTGCGCAAGTTCTATCCACTAACTGCAACTCAAAATTCTCAGAAAATACAGAGTGGATCCCGTGGAGCTGGCGTTTTAGACCAGCTGCAGATATTCCAGCCCTAAATCCCCACAGCAGAACCACATTATCGGTACCAAATTTTTTAGATTTCTCTGCCTGAGAACCAATGTCTTCATCATCAGAATCTTGGAGAGTGGTAGAACAAGGATAAAAGATGTTGGCAAAATCTTTGACTTGTCTGGTGTCTTGTTCAAGTGCAGGCTGATGATCAGGAACAATTTTCAGCAAGTTGTTGAGTTTGGCAAACAAATATGCTATTTGCAGAACATTATGCCCGTGGTTTTTGTCATTGCTGTCAACTGTTAAACCATAAAAAACAACATTAAAGATCTGGAAAGAATCAACAACAATTCACATGCGAGCAAATTCAGTTGAAGCTCTTTTCAGTAGAGCTGAGACTTGAAAAGAAAGCAAATGCTAGACCGGAAATGAAGGATTTGATCAATCATTCCACTGGCTGCCAAAAAAATGTTCAACTTAATCTAGAGCAAAATAAAGGTTCAATGTAACTCCTTGGATGTTGCAGAGTTCAGATCAAAACATGGGTAATGAAGGTCATTCTTCACAATTTAATTTGTTTAGGCACTAACCTTGTGGAGGAATTTCCAGTTCTACGGGGGTGAAAAACTGCCTTCTCAAGTAACTGAGAGCAGCCGGTACATTATTTGCCTTCCTCAAAGGGCCAACTTCCTTCAACAGATGGATGATATCAAGTATTTCACAGAAGGCCAGCCTCAGCGAGCACATGAATTCTGCCATGCTTGGTGGCAAAGGTGCAATGAATTTTGAATGGATAAATGTAAAATCTGCAAAGACCTTGTCTGTCAGTCAAGAGAAGTGGAAAAATAAAAATGAAAATTCTTAAGCAAGCAAGAAAAAGAATTGTAAAATCCTTCAGAATAAGGAAAAGTAGCATAATCACCATGAAGGCAGTTGTAACCGATGATAGGTTTATGAGATCTTGAGATGACATCTAAAACCTCTCGAAATCCACGAACTTTCAAATCTTCTTCCTCTTCCAGACTTTGAATCTCAGTCTAATGATAAAACACACATGGATTCAGAAAATTTTTTTGACAATTGATACCAAACCAAAATAAAGAATAATCAAAACAAATTTACCAGTAGAAGATTTTTATCATCTTCTGAACTAGTTAGAATTAAACGGACTGTTTTGATTTCCCCTTGTTTGTCAGGAACAATCAAAGGTACAAGGTCATCGCATATTTGACCTACTACCTGCATTCACACAAGAATATCTTATATAGCTGCAAAACCACTTCTTTCACTGTACCACAAGATTCTATAACTAAATTCATACAAAAATTTTACATATATTTATAATGTTATGCTTAGAATTGGAGCACGGACATCCAAATATTCAGATGGATTATGTATGAGATCAAACATAGAACATTTTAATTGATGTATTACAAAATCCTAGTTGGATAATTAAAATGTAAATGCATTAGTCAAAATCCATTATCTGGAATGCATTGGTAAACTATTACGTAAAACATACTTCCAATTGCAGCACTCCACCAATTTGGCTTAGTTAAAAGATAGTAAAAAAAAATATCTGGATTCCTACCTTCAAAACAAGTTGCACTTGATGATCACTGCTAACATCAATACCCAAGCAAGGCCTTGAACCATAAAGTTCACCACCTAGTATAAGCTTTCTCAAGGATAGAACTAAAGACCCTGAATATCATCAAGCCAAGTTGTAAAAATCAAGGATGGTGGGGTTAAGGGTTACCAATTTCGCAAAACGTACCATCTACTGCCTTCCCTGGGTCTCTACAGGCCTTCCACCAAGTCTCAACTCTTGACTTGATTCTTCCCATGAAAACTGAATCAGCAACAGATGGACTTGAAGAAGATGTCATCAGACGCATTCGAGGAACAGGATTTCTATCTCTTGCCACTGACTCTTGTGCTCTGGATGAGTATGTTATGCCTGTCAATTTAAGCCATTTGTGGGTATACTGATAAAACTCTTCATCTTAAGGATTAACCACCTGACAATGCTCACCGTCATATATACAGGCATTAAAGTCAAAACCTTCTCGAGCCATTGATGTCAGAGATGAACTTTGACATGAGAAACTATAGGAAGGCATGCCTAAGTTTAGCTCATCCCTTGGAAACAAATGAAAGTTGTACCTGTCAAAGAACAACGAATGCCAATAGCATCATTGATTTCTCAGGTAAAATAACAATCCAATTACACAAGTTCAGAATTACAGAAGCTGAAATAGACGAAACAATTTACATCAGTAAACAACCAAGACAAATTGTTAAATTAATCAATCATGCCCCAATCTACAAAGGAATCAATGGCTCACTTAACCCATACTCAAAATTCATAATTTTTAGCAAGGCAAAGAACACAGAACCTAAACCAATCCACTTAAAAGCTCAAAGCATCAAACAAAGAAACGCCCAGAACTACACATTTATCCAACAACATCGTTCAACTAATCATATAATACCACCATTTCCAACATACAGTAAAGCATCACCATAGAAAGGAGGAGTAAGAGTCTTACGGGTAAGCGACGACCTTGGAGCCGAGAAGGCGAAAAGGGCAGATAGCAAACTGGAGCAGCTCGAATCTCTCGGCAGCGTGCTTGGCCTTGAGGTAGGCTGTCTCCGAGGTGTCGACGGGAAGGACCCGGCGCCATGGATGGCGATGGGAGGAGGGCGAGGATGCACCGGAGAAGTCCCCAGTCGGTTGAGTGGAGATGGCGATGAAATCGGATTCATGGATGTGCTTCTTGATCTGCTCGAGAGCCGAAGAGAAGTTGGATTTCGTGACTTGTTTCACTGCGCCACTCCACCGCCGCTTCCCCACCACATTCGACGCCATGGCGCAGCACCAAGCACAAACTTCCGATGTTGTCGATTGAAATTACTTGTATACCCCTCTACAGCCTTCTTAATATATATATATATATATATATATATATACACACGGTGGCATATGCGTAATGGTTGAAATTCTTGTAGGCATATACATGCAAATTTACCTTCCTTCAAGTTTATACTTTATACGAGCCCATATGTGAGAATTGCTTGTGTAAACGGTGGCACATACTTAATGCTAAAAGCCTAAAAATTCAATAAATGTATATTTTAAATTTTATTTTAATCTCTTATATTTATTTACTTATTTATGACTGGGTTGAGATTCTTGTAGGTGTATATATACACACACAAATTTACCTTCTTATATGGACTCTACTGTAGGTGTATATACAGACACAAATTTACCTTCTTATATGGACCCTACTGTAGGTGTATATACACACAAAAATTTACCTTCCTATATGGACTCTAATATATGCAGGAGAAATCTGCTTGTACATCCCTTATAAAATTGAAAAAGGGCTAAAAGGCGAAGTCGCAAACAACTACTAAATTGGGATAAACATGCAATTAATCTCTTTTCAAAAGGAGTATATACATACATGGAAAGAAATCTTTCCAAAAGTCCAAAGATTTGATACGTGGCATGCAACAAGGGACTGGAATACAAAAATACAGCATAGCCTTTTGTCTCTTCATTCTCTCTCTGTTGCCTGGCTTCTCCGAGCGGAACAAGAGACTTTGATAGAACAGCATCATCATGCTTTGTAGTTCTCTTTTCAATCTCATTCATACTTTTGTGTTGCTAGTCTTTGTTCCTCCTCTCCTTCTGCATGTCTGGGATGCACAAGGAGCACCAGAGCATGCACAAGTGAAGGAATTTCCTGGGTTTGATGGAGCGCTTCCTTCCAAACACTTTGCTGGGTGAGTCTAACAACAGGAATTGAAATTATTTTTTGTTCCCAATCTTGAAGATGGCCTGTGGAAAAATTAGCACTATGGTATCATTTGCAGAAACCAGATTCTCCTGAGTCTAGACTGCAAAATTATTCTGAAAGAAAACGGCATGCCTTTCTAGCAATAAATCAGTATATACGGAGTATCATGTTTTCAAAAAATAATTTCATCACCTAGTCTATTAAATTTGATATGATGATTCCACATTAATCCCTTAATTATGGTCTCATGTTGGTGAATGTTCTTGATTTCACATGATAGATATATCACTGTGGGCGACCAACCAAATAAGAGACATCTGTATTACTATTTCGCTACATCGGAGAGGAATCCGTCGAAAGATGCTGTCTTGTTATGGGTAAATGGTGGACCTGGCTGTTCTGGGCTTGATGCAATCGTGCATCAGCATGGTTTGTATTCTTTGAAACCTGCATTCCCATCCTTAAGCTTTTTAAACTTTCACTTAAAAAAATTATCAACCTATCAAGTTCTCAGAAATAGTAATGTCATACAGTAAAAAGTTTCTAACTCAAAATCACCTGAACTCAGTACAATTTTTTTTTTTTTTTTGTATGTTTCACATTGTAATATTATGCTTCAGGGCCTTTTAAGATAATTGATGACTTTGCTCCAAGAAGACTCGTAAAACTCTTATCAAATCCTTTCTCATGGACCAAGGTATCATCTCTTCTATGTATGTTGTTCAATTGATGGTAATTTATGGTTCAAATTTATGATGAAGTACCTAATATGTAGAGTTTATGTTGTATTTACTTTCTCCAGCTCTAGTTGAATATTTCTTTTATCAAGCTCTGTTGTTAGCTTATATATGTCTATCCCATGAAGCAACATCCTATTGTTTTCTCTTCAATCTTCATCTATATCAACCTCTACTGTTATTACCTTCCTATTATTACTCCATTTTCCTACCCCTGCAAAGTCTAAGACTATGCATCCTTCCTAGTTCAATTATCTTCTCATTGTTCATTCTTCTTCAACGAGATCTTCTTATTGTCAAAGTCTAAGTCTAAGTCCACCCAAAAGACATTATTACCTCGTCTACTAAAACAGAGTAAAACCCCAATAAATAATGAGACAGAAATATCCCCAAATCTACAAATTTAATCACACCAACATTGTTCACATACAATAAAAATAGCTGAAGGTAACTTAATTATTATCTTGTGCTTATAGTAGTGATTTCTCCTCACATCCTTAATTAATCACAGGCTTAGGTTTCTCTTTCTGTCTATCTTCAGTCTATTAAATCACAATCAACTAAAAAACTCTTCATGGCTTCTGTTAGGTGGCAAGCATTATCTATGTGGATTCTCCAGCAGGTACTGGATATTCTTATGCTGACTCAATTGATGATTATATAACGAGTGACACAAAGACAGTTGCAGATTTGTATGAATTTATTTTGGAGGTCAGGATGAATTCAAGATCTTAAGTTAATTCATTCTCATAAATATTTTCCATCTGACTGATATTTTGCTTTTAGTTTTTCTCTGAGTACCCCGAATTCCTCCCAAATCCACTCTATGTTGGAGCATGTTCATACAGTGGAACTATGGTTCCTCCGCTGGCACAAGAGATGGTTAATGGTAATGACCATAAATCTCGTATGTGTTAGTGCTACATTATGCATAGATTTCATGTATGGGAGATCACCTCTTTTGTTAAAATAGAAAAGAAAAGAAGAACTTAGTTTAAAATTTACCTGAATACTCATTATTCATTTCATCTTCTCAAAATGCAGGCATTGAAGCAGGAAAGAAACCAAACTTAAATTTTAAGGTGGTGTAAGTTGTCATTGATTTGCCTATTGCACATTTTGGTTATTTTTTTTACCATCTTAATTAAATTCTTGAGATAGATTATGTATAGCCTAAATATTATATCAAAAGCCTACTTTGGACTATTAACAATGATCTGACTACAATTTCTGGGTATGTATAATCAAACTATATGGCTGTGTGAAACTAAGAGCAAAAGAATAGAATAGTTTGCCCTACCCATGATTAAATTTTTCACATCTGGCCTCATATGGAATCCTAAATTTTATATAATTTTGCTGCAACTCAAGGATATGTGATGAGTTTCTGACACTTTTCCCCTTACCGTTATCATTTTCTTTTTCACCATTTGTCCTGGTTGCTCGAAGATAATAATCATTTCATCTCCCGTCTTCTTAGGGCTATTCAATGGGAAATGCAGCTATAGACATCAATATTGAAAACAATGGCAAGATTCCATTTGCACATCGAATGGGTCTTATTTCAGAAGAAATTTATGAGGTCACCTGATTTATATACAATGCATCCACAATGATTTGTGTCATCAACCAATTTTTGCTTCTTTAATATTTCCAAATGTTTAACAGGATTTGACTAGTACTTGCAAAGGTGATTATTGGAGGAATAGTGACCCTGATTGCCTCAAAAACCTTGAAGTTTTTCAAAAAGTAAGGCTGAATCTGGAACCTATCTATCTGTGGCTGGTTACAACTGCTAATGTTTGCTGTGTAACTGCAGAATATACAAGGAATCAATAAAGAACATGTTCTTTGCCTTCATTGCCAATTTGAACTAGGATTCTGCCTGAAGCCTAACGGTTATGATTCTGATTATATTGAATATAGCCTACATCAGCAAAGTGAACATGGAAGCAAACATTGTCATGTTAGTAATTATTTTCTTCAGATTCAGAAATCTTTATTATACATTGTGCTTTTTCTGTGATCAGGCAACTAAATGCTTATGCTCCTGAAGTTTGTTAAAATCAATTTCTATAATGTGGCCATATAGTATACTAGTTACAATTTTCTTCTATTCAATTTTAATGCTGTTGATATTACCTTTGGCAGGTATATAATACAAGGCAAAAGAGCTTGTTCGACATGGAAACAACAAGGCAAACCCTTCATGCAGTACCGGTATGTCACAATTATATCAAATACTTGAAGACCTCTTCCTTCGAAATTGATAGGAAACCCTTTGAAAATTCAGTAGTTAGAAAATTAACAAACTGGTTAAAAGCCGTCTGCAATGTGAACATGACAGAGATACAATTCTGACTTATATTTGATCACTTTAATGTCTTGTTTGTTGTTGTAAAGTACTCTTATGGTAAGATATTCCTATATTTTGCCAAGATTTTAATATCAGAATGATCTAAACATTACTTCAGATAGAAGTTTCTGGAGAGTGGATCCGATGTAATCCAAGACTCCAGTATGAGAGGGATCACTTTAATTTGATACCATACCATCTGAATCTCACAATGAAAGGTTATAGAGCCTTCATTTATTGGTAAGAGTTCCCTCTTATTTTCTTTAAATTTTTTTTAAAGGATTATAACACAAATCATCTTTTTATAAAGCACTAAGCTAAATCTTAAAGTGATCATCCTACTAGCTCGACTGATTCATTCTTGTTCTAGTGGGGATCATGACATGGTTATTCCATATACTGCAACTCTCGAATGGATCCAATCGTTGAACTATTCAGTAATTGAAGGATGGCAGCCATGGTTTGTCGATGGCTTGATTGCTGGGTCTGCAATTTCACCACTTTCCCTGCATTCTCTTCAGTATTTTCAAAACCATTTATTAATAAATTGCCTGGTGTTTTGTGACTAAGTTTCTTTGTTATCAGGTACAATGTTCGATATGACCATAATCTTTTATTTGCTACATTCAAGGTACAAAATCTGTTTATTCATGATGTGTTAAAAGGAGGGCATGAATGTTATACTAATCTTGCGCTATGTTTACTGCACAGGGAGCTGGTCATACGGTGCCTGAATATGTGCCTCACCAGGCGTTGATTGCTTATCAAAGGTGGATTGATGGGGCTGGATCTCTCTAAAGATGGAAACTTGTAAGGTGCTTCTAGAATGCTCAAATATAGTTGAGCCTTCCTTGATATTGAGGCAAGAGGCAAGAGGCAAGAGGCAAGAGGCAAGAGGACGGTTTTATCTGATGATAAGAAGGTTGAGTTTAAGTTTTAAACTGCTCTCTAGTTTTTTATTTTGGTTTGTTTAGTGATGAGTGAGGTGACAGGCTTCCTTAGGTTACCATGCATCATAAATTTGGCTTGTTTGGTTTTGGAGAATAATGGTATATATCTCATGGTATCCCATTAATTTCAGACAAACAATAAGGTTATCCCACTAATTTTTTTTTTTCTCAATATTTGATTATTTAAATAAATATAATTGGTAAATAATTTTTTTAACTTATTCATAATAACACTCATCCATCATTATAAAAATAAACACAACTTTATTTCTAAAATATTCATTATTATTGATATCAATTAAATCAAGTTCTAGTTAACATCTAACAAAAGCAATTCTTCCAAAAACAAATTCAAAGTAACCTGATGCAGGAGCAGAATCAGAAAGACCAAGTGTTGGACACTTGGACATTCCATGCTTCCCAAATAAACACCCACTTTTTTGTGAACTTCTTCATGAAAACTGTAGCAACTGTGCAGTCCACAAGATGGATATAACCCATGGCTGGAAAGCCAATGAAGTCTAGTTTCCAACCCAACAAATTTCATCTTATTTGGATATTCCTAGAAGGAGTTATGGCTGTTAGATTGAAGACATATCAAGTTCACTGGTTTCTGGAAATTCTTTTTACATTATATTACTGTTGTACTTCCTTTAGTATTAATTATCCCTTAAGTGTGTGTTAGCTTAATACTTGTTTATCTTTTAGTTTTCCTATGCTTGGAGAGCTGTTCCAAGGGTTCATATACTTGACTTGTGGACCAAAAAGGGAGGTTGGTTGTTTTGTTTGGAGAATAGGAGGTTGTGCCCCTTGCTGGTTCTTTTCTCTGCAGGTTTTTACAGGCCATTGGGGATAGAACCCCTCAACTCTGTATCCCTTAGCAAAATTGGAGGGTGGTGAGTTGTAGATCCTGTACCCGTTCATGGACATCGATCGGTGGTGGATCTTTTTCAGTTTTTCTTGCAGCATTTCAACAACCAGGTTTGTGAATCCCTTACCCTTATAGCAATTGGCTCCGCATCAGGTGGTACCAGAGCCTAGGTTCGGATGGCCGATCGTCGTTGCCATATACCTAATGTTGTTGCATCTCCAGTCCGTGAAAGGAGTGTTCATGATGTTGAAGTGGTAGATCTGAGAAGACAAGTGCAGCAGCTTCAAGAACAACTTCAAAGATTGCAATCTCTAGAAAGAGATCAACAACCACAAGGTGATGCAGGTGTAGATCAAGAAAATAATGACAATGAAGACCAGAATCCCTTCTATTCTTCTAGTTCTGGAGAAGGTAGCGGCCCTAGCAATTGACACCAAGCTCGTGCAGTCCGTAGGCAGGAATTTGATATCAAAGTTGACATTCCAGAATTTGAAGGAAGAATGCAGCCTGACGAGTTCATAGACTGGCTTCACACTATTGAGAGAGTATTTGATTTTAAAGATGTATCTGATGATAGAAAGGTAAAGCTTGCTGCTTTAAAATTACGAAAGTACGCTGGATTATGGTGGGAAAACTTGAAGAGGCAGAGAGTTCGAGAAGGAAGACGCCCTATTCATAATTTGAAACAGAATGATCTATCTGTTGAAGCATATACTGCTGAATTTGATTATTTGATGATCAAATGTGATGTGGTGGAGCCTCAAGAGCAAACTATTGCTCGATTTCTTGGAGGATTGAGGACTGAAATAGGCCATATGGTACAACTGCAACCATATTGGACTTATTCTGATGTTTGTAAGCTTGCTATGAGGGTTGAACGGCAAATAAAAGAAACTCAGGGAAGTGGTTTTCGTCCTCTAAGCAAGGAAGGCTCTTTTAACCAAGGGAGTTCTTCAACCTCTAGGCCTTCTAAAAATGTAAAACCTTTTACTCCAAGGTCACTGAATAAGGGTGAAAGTTCTAAGCAACAAGGCCCTCCTAATACAAGTTCAAGAAAGTGTTTCAAGTGCCAAGGATATGGTCATATTGCAGCAGATTGCCCAAATCGGAAGATAATTTCTCTTGTCGAAGAAGAAATTGAGGAAGGGTCCAATGAAGATGAGGTAGTTCATGCAGATGAAGGAGAACTTCTTGTTTGCCTAAGTCTGAATGTACAACTCCTACAAGAGGATGATTGGTTGCGTCACAACATCTTCCACACTAGGTGCACTTGTCGTGGTAAAGTTTGTGATGTGATTATAGACGGTGGCAGTTTTGAAAATGTTATTTCTAGCGACATGGTGGACAAGTTACAGCTGAAAACAAAGGACCATCCACATCCTTATAGGCTTACTTGGCTGGAAAAGAAGAAGGAAATAAAGGTGAGTAAACGATACCTAGTCCAATTTTCAATTAGTGGAAAATATAAGGATGAAGTCATGTGTGATGTTGTGCCAATGAATGCTTGTCACCTACTTTTGGGAAGGCCTTGGCAATATGATTGAAAAACTTTGCATGATGGTTATAAAAATACATATAGTTTTGTTAAAGATGATGTTAAGATTGTATTGGCTCCAACAAGATTAGATGCCAGCCCGAAGCCTTTAACAGGGATAAAGAATGCTCTACTCTATAAATCTGAAATTTTGAGGGAGTTACAACATATCAAGCAAGGATATATCCTTGTAATGCTTGAAGCTAATGGAGAACAATGTGAACATCCTCCTATTGTGCTTCCACTTCTTCAAGAATTTGCCGATGTGGTGCCCGAAGAAATGCCACTAGGTCTCCCGCCTTTGAGGAGTATTCAGCATTGTATTGATTTAATTCCTGGTTCAGTAATTCCTAATAAGGCAGCCTATAGGATCGTCCGAAGGAACATGAAGAGTTGCAGCGTCAAGTTGAAGAACTAATAGTTAAAGGCTTTGTGAGAGAAAGCAAGAGTCCTTGTGTTGTCCCTCCTTCGCTTGTACCAAAGAAGGATGGAACTTGGCGTATGTGCATTGATAGTCGAGCTGTAAACAAGATTACCATCAACTATCGCTATCCCATTCCTCGATTAGATGACCTCTTGGATCAACTACACGGGGATGTTATCTTCTCACGAATTGATCTTCATAGTGGTTATCATCAAATACGGATGAGGGAAGGAGATGAGTCGAAGACGGCTTTCAAAACGAGGGATGGCCTCTATGAATGGGTTGTCATGCCTTTTGGCCTTTCCAACGCACCGAGCACCTTTATGCGTCTAATGAATGATGTCTTCAAGCCTTTCATTGGAAAGTTTGTTGTTGTCTACTTTGATGATATTTTGGTCTATAGCCAAGACAAGGAGCAATACCTTGATCATCTCTATAAGATATTCAGCACCCTAAGGGAACAAAGGCTTTATGCAAATCTAAAGAAGTGTGAGTTTTTCTCTAATAGCCTTGTTTTCTTAGGCTATGTAGTGTCTAGAAATGGATTAAAAATGGACTTGAGTAAGGTAGAAGCCATTCTAATCTGGCCACAACCAAAATCTGTCCATGACATTAGAAGTTTCCATGGCCTTGCGTCCTTTTATCGACGATTCATCAAGGGATTTAGCACCATTTAGGGATGTATTTGAGCTGAGCCGTTCGTGAGCGGCTCGGTGTTCGGCTCGATAAAGGCTCGTTTGTGTTCAGCTCGTATTGTAAATGAGCCAAGTTTGAGCTTCATTTTCAAGCTCGATTAATAAACGAGCCAAGCTTGAGCAACCGAAAGCTCAGCTCGTTTTGGCTCGTGCACAGGGTTCACGAACAAAACTCGTGAACAAGCTCGTTTATATATATATATACATATACATATATAGACAAGCAAAATAGTAGAGAAAAACAAGTTGTATGTATATCACAATGTATCAATTAACCCTTTAGATATAAATATATATACATGTATACAACAGTCCTAATAGGAATGTTTAGTAATATGTAAATAGTTATAAGTTAGCCAATCAATCAATCCTTAATCTAGGTAAATACTAGAATAGAAAGATAGTGATGATTGACAGCTAACACTCCCCCTCAAGCTGGAGCATAGATGTCTATCATGCACAGCTTGTTATTCAATCTGAGGAAGTCTTCTTTCTTAAGTGCTTTAGTAAATATATCAGCAATTTGATCTCTTGAAGGTGTAAAAGGAGTGCAAATCTTCTTGTCAGTAACTGCATTTCTCACAAAATGACAATCGATTTCGATGTGCTTAGTCCGTTCATGAAAAACAGGATTACTTGCAATATGAATTGCAGCTTGATTATCACAATACATAGGAATAGGATCTGAATAAATAATTTTGAAAATCTTTAAGGAGAGCTTTCAACCAAATCAGCTCACATGTGGTGTGAGCCATGGCACGGTATTCTGCTTCAACACTAGATCTTGATACAACTGTCTGCTTTTTACTTTTCCAAGTTACTAGATTCCCACCTACAAAGGTACAATAACCTGATGTAGATTTTGTCACTCTTATCACCAGCATAGTTAGCATCAGAATAGCCAACTAATTTCACATGCTTGTTTTTTTTTAACCATAATCCTTTTCCTGGAGATTTCTTTATATATCTCAGAATGTTGCAGGCAACCTCCCAATGATCCTTCTTAGGTTTATCCATAAATTGACTAATCAAGCCCACGGCATGCATAATGTCCGGTCTAGTAACTATTAAGTAGATAAGCTTCCCAACTAATCTTCTGTATTGTCCATAGTCTGCAAAGTCATCATCCTCCTTCCACAAGTCGAGATTAGGTTCCATCGGAGTATCCAATGGTTTTGCACCTAATAAACCTACTTCTTGTAATAGATCAGTTGCATACTTTCGTTGAGACAATACTGCACCTTCTTTACCACGGGCAACTTCAATACCAAGAAAGTATCTTAATTGACCAAGATCTTTGGTGACAAATTGTTGCTGCAGGTGCTTCTTGACCGTTTCAATGCTATTTACATCACTACCTAACAAGAGTATATCATCAACATAAACAATAAGTACTACAATCCCTGATGAACTATGTTTTACAAATACCGAATGATCAGTTTGACTTCGCTTAAATCCTACTACAAAAACAACTTGACTGAATTTATCAAACCAAGCTCTAAGACTTTGCTTTAATCCATAAATAGCTTTGTTGAGCTTACATACTAAGTGAGTCTCCCCCTGACCAACAAAGCCAGGTGGTTGCTCCATATAAACTTCCTCATTTAAGTCTCCATAAAGAAACGCATTTTTGACATCTAGTTGATACAATGGCCAATCATGATTGACTGCAATAGAGATGAGCACACGAATAGAATTCAATCGAGCAACAAGAGAGAAGGTTTGAAAAAAGTCGATGCCTGGTGTCTGTGTGTATCCTTTGGCAACCAATCGGGCTTTATATCTGTCAATAGAACCATTAAGATTGTATTTGATAGTGAAGACCCAACGACAGGCAACAGGTGAAACTCCTTCAGGTAAAGGTACCAAGTCCCATGTGTGTCTGCTGGGAAAAGTGGACATTTCCTCATTTATGGCCTCTTTCCAATGAGGATCCTGAACTGCCTCTAGATAATTCTTAGGAATAGATATAGATGACAGGGATAAGGCTAAACGATGAAAAACAGGACCAAGGTGAGTAAAGGAAGCAACAGGAGGAATAGAATGCTGGGTGCAAGAACGTTTACCTTTTCGGAGAGCTATTGGCAAATCATCAGGATCATCAGCAAAATGCAATGAAGGACAGCTATGAAACAGGAGTTTGCAAAATATTTCGTTTGGTGTAAACCTGTAAAGGTTTTGAAGGAGGAATGTTTATGGGGGATGGTGTTACTGTGGCAGGAAGAGGAACCGATGCTTTGACTTTAGAGTTTTTAAAAAATGATTCAGACTCAAAAAACGTGACATCAGCTGAAACAAATATTTTTTTTAACACGGGATCAAAACACTTGTAACCTTTTTGAATTCGCGAATACCCTAAGAAAACACAACGGATAGCTCTAGGAGACAACTTATCCATACCAGTTTCAAATAAGTGAACGAAACAGACACCCAAAAATTCGAGGAGTTAAAGAAAATAAGGGAGAATTTGGAAAAAGATATTTGAAAGGAATGTCACCTCCAAGAGTAGAAGATGGCATTCGATTAATGAGAAATCCAGCAGTGAGAACAGCATCACTCCAAAGATATTTGGGTACATTCATTTGAATCATAATAGTACGGGCAACATCGAGAAGATGTCTATTTTTACGTTCCTCCACGCCATTTTGTTGTGGAGTATAAGGACATGATGTTTGGTGAATAATGCTATTAGCAGAACAAAAATGAGAAAAGTCAGTTTTCATATATTCCAAAGCATTATCAGTTCGTAAAACACGAATACTAGTAGAAAATTGAGTCTTTATTTCATTATAAAATGTTTCAAATACATCAAAAACAAAAGACTTGTATTTTAACAAATAAATCCAAGTCATACGAGAATAATCATCCACAAAAGTAATGAAATATTTATAACCAGACAAGATGGGATGACGAAAGGGACCCCATACATCGGAGTGAACTAGATTAAAAAGATGTAAACTACGACTCACTTTAGAAGGAAAAGACACTCTGTGATGTTTTCCTAATTGACATGCATCACAATTATTTAGAGAAACAGACTCAACGAAAGGCACTAATTTTTTAAGTTTAGAGAAACTAGGATGACCTAAACGACAATGTCAATCATAAGGAGACACTCCACCAACAACAGCAGCAACAAAAGAATTAAGATAGTAAACACCTTCTGATTCATAGTCGTGTCCAATCAATGTATTCGTCTGTAGATCCTGAAAAATACAATGAGTAGGAAAGAAGGTTACAGAACAATTTAAAGCTTTTGTGATTTGATTCATTGAAAAAAGATTGAATGATAATTTGGGAACATGTAAGACTTGGTTAAGTGTAAGAGAAGAGGTATGAACAGTACCAAAACCAGAGACAGTAGAAACAGACCCATCAGCGACAGTAATAGGTAACCACGATTGACAAGGAGTAAAATTATGAAATTGGCGATGGTCAACAGTCATATGATTTGATGCACCTGAATCTATTAACCAAGAATTATTAGAGAGAGTTGCAAGTGCAGCGGTACCTGTCTGTGAAGTATGAGAGGCAACATAATTTGGTTGTGACTGAATTAACCGTTTATACTCTACTTTAGAAATCTGAATAACATTCTCAGGTCCAACTGAAGAAGCTGATTCATTAGAAGTGAAAGTAACAGCAGCTGCCTTAGGAGTGTTGTGCCTTTTAGTACGTTTAGGAGCCCAATCAAGTTTACCATGTTTGTCCCAACATGCTTCTTCAGTATGATTTTTTTTGCCACAAAAATCACATTGACCCTTGCCATTATGGTACCCACGTCCTTGTGCAACCATAGCAGAATGTTCAAGAGTAACAACTGGAGATGACAGAGTTAAGGAGGCTGATTGCAAGCGAGAAAAAGCTAATTGAAGAGTAGGCATAGTGCTATCTCCAAGTAATTGACTTCTAAGAGTATTATACTGGTCATTCAGATTCATAAGAAATCCACAAACAAAGAGATTTTCCCATTGACGTTTTTGAGTTTCTAAATCTGTAGAGAGGGGACTGCAATTCACGGAATTCAATGAAAATTCCTTTATAGGCAGCAAAAAATTCAAGAAAGGATTTTTCACCTTGTTTATTATCAACAAGTTGTTGAAACAAGGAGAAAATACGAGAATTATTACCATCATTAGAGAACATCTCTTTGATAGAGTCCAACATCTCCTTAGTAGTTGATATCAATCCAACGGAGGCAGCAATCTCAGGTTCCAAGGAATTCAGCAGCCATGTTTTCACTGCACAATCAGATTGACGTCAGGCTGCATATTTGGAATCCTTAGTGTCTGCCATTGTTTGAACTAGATGATGATTACGGCCTTGAGAACCAAGAAAGATACGAAACGCTTAAGACCAAAGAGCATAATTTCTGCCATTAAACTTTACGGTAGTTCCAACAGAAGCACGCAAATCAGAGTTGGCCATGCTATCTGTCATCTTGAATTACAAATGCAAGTACCAAAAAAAAATACACAACCTCAAACACAGAGGTACAAGAAATCAATCACACAAGAGGGGATTGATTAACCCTCACAAAAAAAAAAAAAAAAAAAATCTAAGATCAGAATAAACCTGCTCTTATACCATGTAGACAAGCAAAATAGTGGAGAAAAACAAGTTGTATGTATATCACAATGTATCAATTACACCTTTAGATATATATATATATATACATGTATACAACAGTCCTAATAGGAATGTCTAGTAATATGGAAATAGCTATAAGTTAGCCAATCAATCAATCCTTAATCTAGGTAAATACTAGAATAGAAAGATAGTGATGATTGACAGCTAACAATATATATACATATATATATATATATATATATATATATATTAAGGTGTATATGTGACTATGTCGTTGTCAACTTTAGTCACACATATAGGGTTGTAAACTACTATTTGAAGGCCAGCTCGTTAAAAGCTCGGGTTAGCTAGTTCATTAAGTTAAATGGAAAAAAAAAATAATAATTAAGCCTTAATCAAGCAAACGAGACAAGTCTAAGCTTCAAATTTTCTTAACAAATTGAGCTCGAGCATCAAGTTCGAAATAAGCTTGTTTAGAGCTCGAGCTCAGTTAAAATAGTAATGAGCCAAGCTTGAGCCTGAAAAATGAAGCTCAAAGTCGATTAAAATAGTAACGAGCCAAGCTTGAACAAGGCAAAGCTCGGCTCGGCTCGGCTCGGCTCATTTACAGCCCTAGCACCATTATTGCTCCTATTACAGAATGTTTGAAAGGGGGTGTATACAAATGGAATGGGGAGACACAAAAGAGCTTTGAACTCATAAAGAAGAAGGTGACTAAAGCGCCTGTTCTCTCACTTCCGGATTTTGACAAACTTTTTGAGGTTGAGTGTGATGCTTCTTGTGTCGGCTTTGTAGTTGTTTTGAGTCAAGAAAAGAAGCCTATTGCATTTTTCAGTGAGAAGTTAAGTGATTCCCGCAAGAACTACTCTACCTATGACAAAAAGTTTTATGCGATTGTTCGTGCTTTGGGTCATTGGAGTCATTATCTCCTTCCAAAACCCTTTGTACTCTTTTCAGATCATGAAGCTTTAAAGTTTATAAATGGCCAACATAAGTTGAACAGACGTCATGCCTTATGGGTGGAATTTTTGCAGGCTTACAGTGTTGTGATCAAGCATAAGGTTGGCTCTCAAAACCAAGTTGTTGATGCATTAAGTAGAAGACACATTGCTGTCCACTATGCAAATAAATGTTGTTGGATTTGAAGTTTTAAAAGAATTGTACAAGGATGTTCCCTACTTTGGTACCCTTTGGGAGAATTGTTTAAAAGGGCCATACAAACAGTTTTTTTCTGCAGAATGGGTTTCTTTTGAAGGGGAATTGCTTGTGTATCCCTCAATGTTCTGTGAGAGATGCTATTCTAATGGAGGCCTATGATAGTAACCTGGGAGGACATTTTGGTCGAAACAAGATGATTACCAACATAAAAGATAAATTTTATTGGCCAAAAATGGAGAAGGATGTAATGAGACATGTAAAGAAGTGTAACATTTGTCAAGTGGCTAAGGGTCACTCTCGGAATGCAGGTTTGTACACTCCTCTTCCAGTCCCTTAAGCCCCTTGGGAAGATGTTAGCATGGATTTTGTAATCGGATTGCCAAGAACACAAAGGAATAAAGATTCGGTGATGTAGTAGTAGATCGATTCTCTAAAATGGCCCACTTTGTATCTTGTTGTAGAACTGCAGATGCTTTTTACATTGCTGATTTGTACTTCCGTGAAGTCGTGCGGCTGCATGGAATTCGTTTGACAATCACCTCTGATCGAGACTCGAAGTTCATGAGTCATTTTTGGCATACACTTTGGAGGAAGCTTAGGACACAATTGCATTTTAGCACAACAGCTCATCCCCAAACGGATGGACAAACTGAGGTTACTAATAGGAGTTTGGGAAACTTGCTCAGGAGTTTTGTGGGCAAGAATGTTCGACAATGGGATTTATTGCTACCACAGATTGAGTTTGCATATAATCACTCCTTTCATCAATCTATTAAGTGCAGTCCATTTGAAACTGTCTATGGGCATAATCTTAGTAGTCCATTAGACTTAACACCTCTTCCTACTCCTCATTCTTTTAGCAATGAAGCAAGTGAGAGGGTTGTCCAAATCAAGAAGTTGCATATTCAAATAAGAGAACATATTGTGAGGCAGAATGAGAGATATTGCAAGTATGCCGACAAGCATCGCAAATATGTTGAGTTTAAGTCAGGTGACTTTGTTTGGGTTCATCTAAGAAGAGAAAGGTTTCCTCCAGGGAAGTACAATAAGTTGAGGGCAAGAGCAGCTGGTCCTTTTCAAGTGGTGAAGAGAATTGGGGAGAATGCTTATGAGGTTGACCTTCCTTCAGAGTATGAAGTCTTAAAAACTTTTAATGTCTTCTTCAACCAAGGGAGTTTAATGCAGGAGTAGAATCAGAAAGACCAAGTGTTGGACACTTGGACAATTCCTGCTTCCCAAATAAACACCCACTTTTTTGTGAACTTCTTCATGAAAACTGTTTATTTTAATAAATTTAAATTTGCATAAAACGGTAGACATAAGGGTATTTTGGAAAATTTAGAACATTACCAAGTTGATTACCATTTAATATGAGTTTCCAACCAAACATGGTTATCATAAATTACCACAACATTCCTAGGCATATAACATTCCCGATCTTATTACCACGGTAATCTCATTACGTGGTAATATATCATTAACACGAACCAAACGGCCCCTTAGTATTAATTATCCCTTAAGTGTGTGTTAGCTTAATACTTGTTTATCGTTTAGTTTTCCTATGCTTAGAGGGTTGTTCCAAGGGTTCATATACTTGACTTATGGACCAAAAAGGGAGGTTGTTTGTTTTGTTTGGAGAATAGGAGGCTGTGCCCCTTGCTGGTTCTTTTCTCTTCAGGTTTTTGCAGGCCATTGAGGATAGAACCCCTCAACTCTGTATCCCTTAGCAAAATTGGAGGGTGGTGAATTGTGGATCCTGTACCCGTTCATGGACATCGATCGGTGGTGGATCTTTTTCAGTTTTTCTTGCAACATTTCAGCAACCAGGTTTGTGAATCTCTTACCCTTATAGCAATTGGCTCCGCATCATAACCCCAGCCAAATTAACAATGTATTGCCCCCTATTCCATAAACCTTTTTTACTTATGAAGTTTTGAAGACTCATCATTAAGGATATATCCACATATATACCCATGCAAAAATAGTAGATAATCACACATAATCCTTATAATCATCTAAAGCATATTCATTTGCATACACACCAAATCATATATTTATGTGCATCTCTATAGTCAGTACATTTCAGCGTTCAACTGATTTTTTTTCTAAAAAAAGAATCTTAAGTTGAAGTTAGTCATGGGGAATTTAAACAACAGTATATAAGCAATATAATTTTTACAAAGTCACACAGAATTAGTAAATTACACATTTTCTACACAATTCCTGAAACGTGATCTTAAAATTTTATTTAGTGATGGCCATATATATACTACAACAAGCCAAAACCAAGATCAAGGATGTAATACCAGGGAACAAGATTGAAGAATTTCCAGATAGGTTCAGTTATAGAAAAGTCCAGTCAGCTAGATTAATCTAAGCATATGAATCGTATTACTTCTAGATGGTAGTAACAAAAACATCATCTGAAAAAAGATATAATTTCAACAAAAAAAAAAAAAAATGATTGAATAAGTTATGCTATTACCATGCCAGTTTATAGCTCCAATAAAATGGTTGTACAAATATCTACAGATATATATTAGATGATGCACACCACTAAGCTCAGTAAACAAACTATAGAAGTTGTCCCATAATGGAGGATTCGGAAAGAAATCATGTTTCTCAGAGATATTAGCTACCGGTAAACAAGGGACAACTTATCGCAATTTGACAAAGGTTTATTTCGCAATTGTTGTGCATTTTGAACCATTTGTCATGCACTTTACTCCCCTATTTTCTTTTGCAACTATTGATTCTTAAAATGGCCAACATATATATAGGGCAGGCCTATATTTGACACTATTGTTTACATTTTTCAACCCAAAGACGGTAGAATTCAAAGGGTCCAGCAAATCAAATGAGCAGAGTTCAACTCAGCTTCTAAACAGAAAATGAAAGTACGTTGCAGGCTTGCAGCTAAAGTCAAGTCTAATTGACCCTATGTTCCACTAATAGGTAGCTTGTTTCTTCCTATCATCCTGTTACTGTCTAATAACTTGAATAAAGGGGATGCAACTCAGGAAATAGACTATCGCGGAATTTTAAGAGATAAAGCTAAAATAAATTAAGTCTAATTAATTGGCAATTGAAAGGAAATTGCAGGTCAACTAAAAATGAATTACCTTGATTGAAGCCTTGTTGAGACTGAATTTCAACTTCATCTCATCTCAATATAGGTTAGCCTTGAACTTTTATAAACGCTACCACCAGAGAGGAGTATCAAGTATCAACAAACACTTTGTAATTGCCAACAAATTCACCAAACTTCCAGCAATTCTTCCCCTTGTCTAGTGCTTTCATCAAGAGCTTTTCTAATCCAAAACTCATCAACCTCTTTCAACTCCTCCTCAAAATGATCATCACCGCCACAAATTTCCTTCCAATCATCTCCAATTCCAGACTCAAACAAGTCTTGAAGAACATTATCGTCATCTTCATCATCGTCATACACATCCTCCAAACCATCATCACCATCACTCTCATCTTCAGCACCATCGCCATAGCCATACCCTCTCTTCCACTCACGCCTCATCCTCTTCCCCTCGTTGACAAGCTCCACAAGCTTCTTTTTGGCAGACTTCAACTCATCCTCCACAAGTAGCTTTCCCTTCTCATCATAAGCTTCAACGAGGAACACAGAGTCCCTCGCCCCCTTGATACTCACATAGAACATCTCCGGGTGCCTCACCAACATCGCGTGCAGCCTGTTGGGAAGCCCGAAATCCTTGCGGAAATGGGTCAAATGGTCGACCAGCGTCCGCTTCTCGGTCGTCATTGCCAGCACCTCCCTGACTACAGCGCAAGCCTGCTTCTCCGCCTCCTCAGGCGTCATTAGCCGCCGCCGCTGCTGCTGGTCCAAATATGGTGATACGTCCGGCAGCTCTTGCAACCGGATCAAAAAGTCCCGGTGCGGACGCTTCAAGTTCAGTCCCCGTCGGAGCTTCAAGAGCTTGAACTTGGGTGGGCGGTCGATGATGGGCCGGTCCTTGAAATCATCATCAGCGCAATTGGTAACCGGAGGGAAGGGAACGGAAAGGGAGGAATCCCAGGAGACAAGCTCGAGAGCGCGGCCGTAGGAGGTGTCGACAATGCGGAAGCGGTCGGGGTGCGAGTTGCAGAGGCGCGAGCGGAAGTTGGGGGCAAATCCGAGGTCGGGAGCGAGGTGTACGAGCTTGGAGAGGAGGAGGCGGCGGTGAGGGGAGAGCATGAGGAGGCGGTGAAGCTTAGAGGCGAGAGAGTTGGAGATGGAGGAGCGGAGGCGGGATTCGTGGGCGGCGAGGGAGGCAGCGGCAGGGGTGAGGGTGACGGAGAGGAGGGAGAGAGAGGGAGAGGTGAAGGAGGGGGAGTAGAAAAGGCGGAAGATGGAAGGGTAGCGGAGGATCATGGAGAGGAGGGAGCGGGCAGGGGGAGGGGAAAGGTAGCTGCGGCAGCGGGAGAGGACGCGGAGAGGGAGGAAGTGGCGGGGTTTGGAGAGGAGGAGAGTTTGGAGCTTGCGGACGAAGCGGAGGCGGTTGTAGCGGGACGCATGGCGGTCGAGAGAAGGGAAGCGGACGATCTTGACGGAGGAGGAGATGGAGATGGTGATGGTGTTCTTGTTCTTCAAGGGTTTGTTAGGGTTGTTGATGGATATGGAAGAGAAGGGGAGGAAGGAGGATTCCTTGAGGAAGTGGGTGGACACTGGGGTGGTGAGGGAGAGCGCTGATGAAGAAGCCATGATTGGGCTTTGTGAAGCATTTGGATCATATATGGTTTGTAACTTGATATGTGTGTGTGTGTGGGTGTTTGTTTAAATTTTTATTGTAATTATATCTAATTATCTAAATATAATATATTTTATTTAAATAATTAGATATTGTGAATATTATATCCATGCTATGGTGTGTTTGATTGATTCAACCATGTTAGTTCAATGATATGACACTCACTATTTATATACTTTGATAGTCTAATGATATGGCACTTACTATTTATGTACTTATGTTTGGGTTGGGATTTTTTTAAAAATCAGTAAATCGGTACATTTTTTTAAACAATTTTTTTAAATAAAAAGCGCTTGTCACATGTTAGTTAAAAAAAAAATTGGTGTTTGGTTGGCCAAACATTAACTCAGACCACACCAATACATTTAACAGTCTACAGAAATTATAGAGAAAAAAAAAAAAAGGTAGAATTCCCTAATTGGTCCCTCTACTATTTCAAACCTGCCCATTTGGTCCCTATACTAAAATTTGAACCGATTGAGTCCCTTAAGTTTTTAAAATGGGAAATCTCAGTCCACACACAAACGCCGGTTCTTTTTGCCGTCTGTGTGTGCTGATGTGGATTTTTTTAATTAAAAAAAAAACCATTGAGCTGAGATGGCATTTCCCTCTATTTAGAAATGATGAGTTGGCTTTCTCCCTTAACAAAGGGAAAGTAGACTTCCCACCAGATCACAGCCACCATCTTGCCCTAGTTGCTCCTTCCCCAGCAATAGTCGCAGTTATCCCCGATCCTGTCAATTGCTGGTCGTAAACCCTCTCCCCCTCATCCCAGGTGAACCATCCCTCCTAATTTCGTCTGAAGCTCAAGGCCACTCCATTAGGTATTGTTTGTTTTGCATAATTTTTACATCAATGAACTATTATCTTTCTTGGTGAAGCCTGCGTAAAAAGTAGTGCTTGTAGTTTCTAGGAATTAGGCTTTTATGTCACTGGACCACCACACATATGTATCTTTTAGCCATTTGCCTTGTATAATGAGCCAAATAGATTGCAAGAAGGAGTAGGATTCAGAGCACTTATCATAGAAGTTTGCATGGGGGACCACATATGTGGACCTGTGTGTTTGTGTGTGTGTGTGTGTGTGTGTGTGTGTGTGTGTGATATTTAGAATTTTAGTTCATTTATTTTAGAAGGTTGCAAAAGGGACCACAGATGTGGACTTGTGTTTGTGAATTTTAGTTCATTTATTTTAGAAGG
Source organism: Dioscorea alata (assembly GCA_020875875.1). NCBI lineage: Eukaryota > Viridiplantae > Streptophyta > Magnoliopsida > Dioscoreales > Dioscoreaceae > Dioscorea > Dioscorea alata. Next base: position 20,336,676 of record CM037015.1, on the reverse strand, counting down.
TTGCAAGAGGGACCACAGATGTGGACTTGTGTTTGTGTGGGGTATGCAGAATTTTAATTTTATAGTTATGTATTCTAGGATGATATGCAGAATTTTAATTCTATAGTTATGTATTTAGGGCTTAGGAGGTTTATTAGTTCATTTATTTTAGAGGGACCACAGATGTTAATAAAGATGTTATGCATAAATTTTTTTAAATTGTTGTTAACTCAATGAAATCAGCATGTTAAGATCCAATAGGCAGGGGAATTTTTGTTTTCACTTCATAGTCACATCTACTAATAAAGATAATATGTATAACTTTTTTTGAATGGTTGTTGACTCAATGAAATCAGCATGTTAAGATCCAATAGGCAGTGGATTTTTTTTAGATCACTTCATAGTCACATCTACTAATAAAGATGATATGCATGACTTTTTTTAAATAGTTGTTGACTCAATGATATCAGCATGTTAAGATCCAATAGGCAAGGGAATTTTTTTTTTCACATCATAGTTACATCCTGTGAAATAACACATTGTTATTGAGTGATTAAGTGGTATTGGTCTATTATGCAGCAACAGGGAAGAACACATTGTGAAGTACCACCATGGAGGGACAATAGTAAAAGATGGGATGGTGAAATATTTGGATGGATCAATTACTGAATTTGCTGTTGACCCTGATAAGCTCTGCTACTGGGATTTGTTGGGGGATTTGAAGGAGTTAGGGTATGACATTGAGAAGTCTATAAATTTATATTTTGTGGATAATGGTGGGTCATTGAAAATTATTAAAGATGACGATGGAATTCTGGATTTAGTTAATCAATTATTGAGCCAGTCCATGGTAGATATATATGTGGAGTGTTCTGATGTTAACCATGGAGATAAATTGCCATACACCTTGATGTCTGATAATGAATTGGCATATACTTCAGTGGTTGCAATTCATGATGATAGGGATTTAGATGGCAATGAATGGGATAAACAAGATAACATCTCAGAAGATGATGATGAAGACATACTAGTAGATGTCCCTATAGTAGGGTCAGATGTAGATGATGAGAGGGACCAGGCCAGGATTATATTGAGCAGATATGTGCAGTTCAAGAGGGCAGTGCAGGAAGATGCTGATACAGATGGCAATGAACCTAGAGATGGAGGCAGTGTTGATGATACTAATGACAAAGGAGAAGCAAACATAGGGCAGAAGCAAACTGGAGATGGGAAAGTGGTTGGATTTGAAAGTGATTACGTTGATTCATCGGATCCAGGTAGTTATGAGGAAACCAGCTCAGATTCTGAGGCAGATGATGCTACAAGGCATAGGTCCAAAAAGAAATATTTCAATCCTGATGTCCCATTGCCTGACTTCTCCTTAGATCTTGGGTTTAATGACCTAAAACAGTTTAAGAGTGAACTTGTGGACTTCTCAACCAGACGGGGCTTTGAGTTTAGATACATGAAAAATGATGCAGTCAGAGTAAGAGCTATTTGTTCTGCAAAAGGATGTCCATGGCTGATTTTATGTTCTTGGTGTAGTGGCAGAAAAATGTATGTGGTTAAGCATTACATTGCTGAGCATTCATGTCTTCTTCAGACAACAAAGAATAGAAGGGTAACAGCTGGTGTAGTTGCAAAGAGATTTGGTGATTTAATTAGCAGTATGCCTTTTATTAAGCCAATTAATCTAAAAGCAATTGTTAGGAGGGAGTTAGGAGTGTTTGTGACAAGTAAGGTGTGCAGAAATGCCAAAGGTTTGGTGTTGAAAAAAATTGAACAACAATTCAGAGATGATTTCAAGGTGATTAACAACTATGCAATGGAACTGAAGGAGTCAAATCCTAGCAGCACTGTAGTTGTTGTATATGAAAGAAAAAGGCCAGCTGAGCTTCCTATTTTTCAGAGAATGTACATATGCTTATCTGCAGTTAAAGATGGGTTTATTGCTGGATGCAGAAAACTAATAGGCTTAGATGGGTGTTTCTTAAAAGGTCTGATGAAGGGACAGTTACTTGTGGCAGTAGGCAGAGATGGGAATAATCAAATGTTCCCAATTGCATGGGCTGTTGTAGATAAGGAAACAAGTGAGACTTGGAGTTGGTTTATTCAGTTATTGAAAATTGACCTGTGTATTGGAGATGGACTAGGATGGGCAATTGTGAGTGATATGCAAAAGGTTTGCAACTTCAGCTTAATTATTTTTTCACATTAACTACTGATTTATTTTAATTCCTACAATTATTGTTTTCAGGGTTTAATCCATGCAGTTAACCAACTTCTGCCCTTCATTGAGCATAGAATGTGTGCAAGACACATTTATGCTAGATGGGGCAAGAAATTCCAGGGGAAAGATTTGCAAATGAATTTTTGGAACACTGCTAAATCAACTAGCCAACCTAAAATGAACAAGTACTTGGAAATAATGAGAACCCTAAAAGGGGGAGTTTTAGCTGTTGAAGAATTATTGGAAAGGTGGCCAGTCAATGGTTGGTGTCAAGCATTCTTCAGTGATATGATCAAGTGTGAAAATGTTGACAACAACATGTGCGAGACCTTCAATGGAGTGCTGCTAGAGGCCAGAAGCAAGCCCATCATTGGTATGCTTGAAGAAATTAGACAGTATGTGATGAACAGATTAGTGGTCAAAAGGGATTATGCTTTGAAATGGAAAATGATATGTGGGCCCAACATAGTTGCAAAAATGGAAAAAGAAAGAAATAAAAGTGTAAAGTGGAGGGTTGACTGGAATGGTGGGGCAAGCTATGAAGTGTTCTGGGATGATATGGTGCACCATGTAAGGGAAGGCTATGTTGTAAGACTAGAAAATCATTACTGCTCATGTGGAAAATGGAACAAAACTGGAATCCCTTGTGAGCATGCAATGGCTGTCATTATTTTCCGTGGTGCAGATCCAGTTAATTTTTTGGCTGAATGGTTTAGGAAAGAAACTTACTTGCTAGCGTACAGATTCAATGTTAACCCTTTGAGAGGAAGGATGTATTGGCCAACAAGTGTTGAAGTTCACCTGCTACCACCATTGGTTAAAAGAATGCCTGGCAGACCTGCAAAAAAAAGGAGGAGAGAGCCATTGGAAGGGAAAAATACAAGCAGATCAAAACTTTCTAGAGCAGGCAGAGTTATGAAATGTAGGATTTGCCGTAAAGAAGGTCACAACAAGCTAAAGTGCCCAAAAAGAATCAACACTGTAAGTTTCCATACTTGAATTAATTTTATTATTAACTGCTGACTACCATGTTACTTAAGTAATTCTAAAAAGATTTTTTGATTTTGCAGGTTATTAGTGATGGCTCAGGAAAATCAAAATGTGATGCTACTCAACAACAAAAAGGGAAGAATATTGCAGGAGGATCAATGGGAAACAAGAAATCAGTGAATGCTTCCACCCAAGGAAATATAAGAGTTGTTCATGCTGCTTCAGTCAGTATATTAAGGGTAAGGGTTAATTTATGAGTGTCATTTCCTATTACAATTAATATAGTGTCAATGTCATCTTTTGTTATAATCATTGTTATTTATGTAGGGTGCACACACTAGGGAACTCATTGTTGGTAGGGAAAATCCACAAGCTTCATCTTTTATTACTGCCTCCCAATTAATGGTGACATTTCTAACAGTTTATTTACATGAGTTTTGCTCATGACTGATTGTCAATTTTCCCAAGATATTCTTTGATGCCCATGAATTTTGTAGGCAAGAAGAGATAAGATTGTGCAGAAAAGACAGAATACAGAGGAATCAAGCCAACAATCATCAGCAACATTTGAGCATCCAGAATTCTTAACAACACAACAAAGCATGAACAGGGCTGCAAGTGTAGAGGATCACCAAATTTGATGCATTTAATGGCTTTTGTTTTTTGGTTTAGAATGGTGAATATTCTGTCTCTTTTTGTGCTTTAAAGATATATGTGCAATGGAATGTCCTGCACTGTTGAAATGTTTTTTTTTTTTGGAACAGTATGGTGGAACACAACTTTGTAAATTGGTATTTTTAGACAACTGAATGTAATTTTTTGTAATTTTCGAGATGCTTTGCAGATTTTATGTGTGTACAGATTTTATGCTTTGCAAATTTTATGTGCAATTGGTATTTTTAGACAACTGAATTTAAAAAAATTTAGAAACTGCATATTGAAATAAATTGAGTGGGTAGAATTTCCTAATTGGTCCCTCTACTATTTCAAACCTGCCCATTTGGTCCCTATACTAAAATTTGCACCGATTGAGTCCCTCACACAAATGCCATCTCAGCTCAATGATTTTTTTTTTTAATTAAAAAAATCCACATCAGCACACACAGACGGCAAAAAGAACCGGCGTTTGTGTGTGGACTGAGATTTCCCATTTTAAAAACTTAAGGGACTCAATCGGTTCAAATTTTAGTATAGGGACCAAATGGGCAGGTTTGAAATAGTAGAGGGACCAATTAGGGAATTCTACCAAAAAAAAAAAAAAAAAGATAAAAGATGGTCAGCACATAATTGAGATTGCTGTGTACAATATGTATGGCTCAAAACTTACATCGTCCTATCCAAGAATAACTAAAAAAAAAAAATGTGATCAAACAAGCTCAACGTAGTAGGAGCATGAGAAAGCTGGCTACAAAGGAAGACCACCAAAATACTGTTCATCAGTGAATGCCAGGGAATCAGATGGAGCACTGATGGGAGAGTTATAGTTTTCATTGTTCACTTCCTGTTTAGGATGCCTATATCGGAGGGTACCCTCTCTGGGATGTCGGTGCCGAAGAAAAGGTTGTAACTCTGATAGGATGAAACTTCCTTGATTCAGTTCATTGCTAGGCAATGAAATGTTTGGCCTGTATAGTTCAGTGGGAGTTGAAACTGGATAGTCTTGGACAATATTCGGAATAGAACTTGCATGAAAGGCCTCCATGGGGTTGATTTCCAGTCCAAAAGAGGCCCAGTGCATTTGTTGCAGAGTAGGTGCTTTCATATCATAACAGAAAGAAGTACCTGCTAATTGGTTGATGATGATACTATCTGTGTATCCAGACTTGAAGTCACAGCCAAATTCTGATCTCTTTTCAGTTTGTTGAAAAGCTCGCAAATCAGCAATTGATAAGTTGGCCGGTCCGGCCAGTGTTCCTGAGTTTTGAGCATTAGATGCAGGTTGCATGTTAAAACAGGAGTTAATTTGGCTGTTGTTCCTTGTCACAGGGACCTCATGGTTATGCTTTCCCTCATAAGTTGTGATCACTGATTTCAAATCATGCGAAGCTCTTTCTACATGTTTCCTCACAGAGCATCCAGGATTTGTGCATTTGTAGTAACTCCTGTCATCATATTAGAAGCAGAAAACAGATTAAAACTAAATTTTATATAAACAAAAATTGCACAGTTGATCAAGGATCAATATCACAGTAATGGAGGAATGAAATACAAAATGCTTTCCAGCAACCTGTTCTATGTATAATCCAATGGAAGCCTCATTGCAAATTATAGAGTTTGCACTGTTTCTTAAGTTCTCTTTTAAAATTTCAGGAAGTGGTTAAAATGCTTAAACTACAGCTACCTTGGGTTTGGATTTCCTTTAACAACTTTCTGCCCATACTTCCGCCAGCGGTATCCATCATCAAGAATATCAACATCGCTGTTGGTTTGAACTACCACTTTTTGTTCATGAGCAGCACGGGAGGTTGAACTGGTTTCAATCAACAATGAACCTATTTTCCTGGAATTCATAAATACTTGTGAATGAAAAAGAAAACCTACCTACTGAATGGAAAAAATTATTCAGTTCATTTCCAGTTTAAATACTAACATTCTCTTTGATTCAGTCTCATCTTCACCACCATCATCTTCAAGTGACATTGTCCCCTGCGTAGCACCATCTTCTTCATCAATCAGCTTGTTTAAAGTAGATGGAATCTCTTGATCATCGGTCAACTTAAGAAGATCAGGTTGTTTCTCTTTGACAGTGGAGAGAGTTTCTGAAAGCTCAGTAACAATGGATGAGGATGATGGACCATCACTACTCCATTCTGCAGCATTTTTATCTTCAGAACCTTGTCTGGAACTCAAAGTCAGTTCCTCATCTATATTTGTACATGATCTTGAACCCATAGTAGCATCTGACATCTCATTAACTGAACATGGCATTCCAAATGCACATCGACGAGAAGGCTGTGGTTTAGGATGGTTATGTGCACCCCGGTAGATGATTTCAGTAATTTGACCATCATGGGAACGCTCCACTTTTTTCTTAACCTGACAACTTGGATGAGTGCATTTGTAGTAGCTCCTAGGATGTACACTCCCTTTGACATGTTTCTGGCCATACTTTCTCCAGTTATATCCATCTTCTGCTTGTTTTCCTAAAGTAGGACCATGATCTGGCTGATCCCCATTTGAAGGCAACTGTGGCTCTACATTCACTCCATCAAATGGAGCGCAGATATGAGTAGGAAGGCTGGCATGTTTACTTTCCAGAGCGACCGTATCAGAGCCTTTTGTGCCATTGTGTTCCTCATTGGTGAAACTCTTCACTTTTGTTGCTCCGGCCTGACCATCAGATTCAATATGCAGGTGCACAGTGTCCTGAATTTCATTGTTCACATTAGCAGAAATCAGCTGGTCATCAAAAATGGAAGAAGGGACCTACAACAACAGAAAAGAGAAGGTTAGAGAGAATAAAATAGAAGCCAATCTAAACAAATGTAACAAACTAAGAAGGGAGAAATTCTCATCGCATAAAAATATCAAAGCAAATGAAATTAGAACAATTTCTTAAGATGGTAATAATCCAATTAAATGCATTTACTAGCATGCAGCAGAGGAAGAATTTGCCAAGGCCAAACATACTGGTACATTTCTGACCACTCACAGAAAAATTTGCAAAAGCCAAAAATATTTCCACCTGAGTTTCTTTACTTTCTGAAATGTTATATAGGCTTTAAGATGTAGTTAAATTCTGATAGAACTCTAACAAATCTTATTCAATAAGAGTTGCTTTCATACCTCTCTATCTCTTGAAAGAATAAAGGTAAATCTAACCATCAGGATAATATACCCGATAAGCTCAACATAAAGCAAACTGGATAAACTTCCATTAGTGCAATTTTACTGTAAAAAATTGTTCGAAAATATCGCCAATTACTTATCCATATATTCATCAAGCTAAGCCCTTGACCACTTCTTCATATTTCCCTGCGCATCAATTAATTTCATCATGCAAAAAGCTTGTGAATACTCAAAGAAGATGCATTATAACATTATCTCAACTATTTCCATACTCAAAAAAGCAAAGATGCCTGAGTGGAACACACACACACACACATATATATATATATCTTTCCAAGAGTCACATAGTTTCAGTTTACATATCTTTGCTCCTGGTTAAAATAATCGACAAACCTCCATTCACTAAGCCTAATATCCTTCATAGTAGGATATAAATCAACCAAGGTCAATACAACATACCATTAATTGAAGGAAGATAAGCCAGCATAAATATTTACTGTCTTGTTGATGTCTATAAAAAAGAAATAGTAATATTCAATATACAAAATCATACAGCAGAAGTCTATTCTAAGTTTCTAACCCACATTGTTCATCACACCTTCAATAGTCTAAACTAGTCTCTTTATTATTCCTGCAACTATAATGCATAAAAAGGTAATGCAATACCTTACCTGAATTTCATCACTTGGCAGACACGGAATGCCTGGGGCTATATCATCTGGTAACCATCGAAGTCTTCCGATGCTTGGAGATGCCAGTGCCTGCATAATTAACTGATGATTTAGCATATTAAACATCAAAGAAAGATAAACATATTACCCGTCCTTATTTGCTAGGAACAAAGAGACCCTTCCCCTGGGACTTGAAACATCGAAAATAAAGAGAATACTGATCAACATAAGTAAAAAAAAAAAAGCTAAAACCAAAATCTACTAAGTACAACGTCCATGTTCTTCAAGAAAAATTAAATATTTTGAATGCATGGAAAATATATGCATATGAAATTATTATCAAATAAAAAAATTTAAAAAAAAAACACACTTTTGAATCTAATACATACATACATAAATAGATAGTTATATATACACACACATCTGGGTATCAAAACTCAAGCAAACCAAATCATTTCAATACGGATAAAACATTACAAACCGGAAATTTAAATAATACCAATAAAATATAATGTAAAAAAAGACTTTAAAAGAAAAAAAAAAGAATGTAGCGCCGTGCTTTAAATTGAATACAAACATTATACATGAAAGCAAATTACAAACACTTAGAAAAAGGAAAAGAAAAAAAAAAAAAAGAAAACCTGAGAGCTGGAAAGCAGGACAGGAGAATCCAAAAGCGCAGCAGGGCTAAGCCCGGGAGGAATGGTAAGGAAGCAAGGGGAACGTGAAGCCGGTGACGAAACAGGGCTAACACTGCGGAAACGCACAGTATTGAGCCTAGGCGTGACACTGAACCCGCACCTCTCGGCCCGTCTTTCAGCAATGCTACCAGCTACCTTAGCCTTCCAAGATCCACGATTCTCGGAAGCCATGGCGCTGCACTGCTCTGCAACTCCTCCCATCGGGATCAGGGGGCCTCCTTATCATGACTATGACCTCATTGAAGCCAATAAATGGGATAACAATGGATTCAATAAAGGGAAAGGAAGAAAGAATAGAGCTTTGCTTTTCTTTTTAGGAATGAGAGAGCTTTGACGGGATTTGGATGCTTTGACTGCGATCGAGGAGACGAAGGAACGCAAAGCAAAGCGACGAGAGAGATGGAGGTAGAGATAGAGATAGAGAGGAGAGATGGAGTGCGGCTTTTTATGAGCTCGAGTGGGGCCAAATTCGAAATTTCAAATATTTTTTATTGCTTTTTTTTATTTATGTTTTTTTATTTTTTATTTTTTTGGTTCTTGTCACCTTCACACTTTCACTTCTATGATTTCAGCTGAATGTATTTTCATATATACCCTCAGTTAAATGCGTAATTAATTGTATGTTTTTATACTCTCCTTCCCTCAGTTCTGTTTTATTTGTCACATTTATTTAATTTATATTAATTAAAAAAATTAGTTAAAATTAGTTTGTTATATGTATTTTTAAAAAAATTTATTATTTTTTAAAATAACACTTATTTAAAACTCCACTAAGTGCAATATATGATTTAATGCTTAATTGATTGTGATTTATTAAAAATTACGTAAGTGCATTAAATTAATAGATAAATTTGAAAAAAAATTATTTAATGTTGTACAATAATGTGACAAGTAAAAAATAATAAAGAAAAACTTCAAAAAAAAAAATACGACAAGTAAAAAGAAATGAAGATAGTAGTTAATTTTTCTTTTAACTTGTTTTTTTTGCTTGTAAATGTATGAAATTTTATAGTTTGTGATTTAAAGTCACTTGCAGTTTATTTTAGGTTCATCAAATAAAATATTTTATCTTTTTAAGTCTTATATGAAGTACATATGTTTGGAGGAGATTAAAATGAACAATTTTGTTTAATATCAGAATAAATATATTTTTATTTGAAGAATTAAAATCAATGACAAGATCCTAATTGTAATTTGATATAGTCCTCTCTTGTTCTCATGTCAATGTTTTTCTAAGCATATTCGGTCCCACAAAACTTTACTATAATATAGATAATACTCATTTAAGATCTGATAATCCAACAGATGCATACATGTAAGTGGGGCCGAATCCAAAGTTTGGAATAATTTTTTTACTGTTTTGGCTTCTGTGACCTTTATATATACTGTTACTGTTGTGAAAACTATGATATACAGATGGTCTAAAAAAAATCATAATTTCAGTTATATATACCTTTACGAAAATCTAGAATTTGTTGGTAATTGTGCAACGAAATGCTTTATAGGGGTATGTGTATCATTTTGAAACTTTAAAGTGAGTATTTATGAGAAATTACTCAAAATTAAACAAAGCTATTATGACGGACAAACGAGTTTGAAAACGCTTTGAATTGAGAGATAAAACAATCCCCAATGTTTTTATTTTTAAACCTCAATGGCCAACTTGCTAAGAAGAGGCATACATGAACCTATAACTCAACATGAGTAGTATTATTTATCAGTCAACAGTGAAATTTTAAGTTTAAAGTACAAACTTAAAAGAGGATAAAATATTTTTTTTCTCAAGATTCCATAGACAATAATTATACAATGTTTTAAGGGTATATAAGCAATTTTTGCAAGGGTATATAGGCAATTGTCCATTTGCAATGATGCGTAAGGTGACCGGGCGGTGTGCGGAGCAGCAGCAGAAGCCTCGGAAAGACGCAAAGATTCAGGCGTGACCGGGCGGTGAGCAGAGGAGCAGGGGGCATTGGTGATCCAGCAATTCCAGCGGGGCCAAATCCCTAGATTTGCTCCCACTTGGGGAACGGGTTTTGATTTGGGGCTCGCACGTGGACAGTGGTGAACCAGAGATACGAGTGAATGCACAAGCATGCAGCGATCACCTCCTCACGCGTGTGAGATATCCCTACACTTGCGGACCACCATCAACAGCTGCAGCTTATTTATTTTATTATTATTATTATTAAAAAAAAAAGCAACAAACATCACTCATAAAGCCTAGTAAAGAAAAAAGACAAATACGATGATACACTAGTTAAAATGTGCACCCAAAATTATATATCAAAAACCCTTCTTACATAACCCAATAAACAGTAAATAAATAATACATACAATATTATACATTATTTCTACGGTATTAAACAATGACAGAGAAATTCGACCCTCCACCTTCATATTCATGTCGACATGCCTTTCCACTATACAGTATTTGGTTGCAACTTATATATACAAGTCAAACAATATCTAAAAAAATTATTTATTTGTTTTATTTTATTTTTTGAGTTTTTGGACTTGATTTTTTTTTTTTTTTTATGTTTTGATAAATGATAAAGTTTAAAGCTATCCTTTAATCCAATATTTTCATTATCAGAGAAAATATTTCACCCACTTTATTAGTTGCGTAAATGAAGAGCTATTACGGTCTGCATCCATCACAAATCTGGTCACTCCCACTTATTAAATAAAGATACATCATCCAGTACTTATATGAATTTATTATTATCCGAATTTCAGGATTCTCCGTAATGTATGTAAATTAATAACTGATCCTTAATTCCTAATCTGAGTCCGAGATAAATGTTACAAAAAGAGTCGAAGGAACTCTTTGATGTTATGTATCCCAATAAAATCACAAGCATCTGCAATCCCCACAAGGCATTATGGAACATCCAACACTCCACTAGGATATGTGTGAGGTTGCCTCGTGCACTGGATTACATTATTTTTGTGCAACTTGAAGCAAATTAGTTTAAAAATGGAAATAAAATAAAATAAAAACACAAAAAAAAAAAAAGGTTTAACAAAGCACATAACACATACTACAACACAACAAAATACACGGATCGAATCTGATTCAAGAAATATGAAGCTAACCCACAACAGAAGATGGCAATTTCAGGCCACAAAATCAGCATTTGCAGAAAGCACGAAGGGTTTCATCAAGGGCATTTCGGTCATAGTCCCCAGTGAAAACACAATTACCCAGAGGACCTTTGAGAAGGATGAGCCGTAGCAATCCATCAGCAACCTTTTTATCAACCTAATGTTTCAGAAATAAATTGATTAGGGTTACAAGATTTGGGTAGCCAATTAAGAAATGGAAAGAGTTCTAAGAGACGCACAGCCATGATAGATTTGAATTTCTCAACCGTCATAGCATCAGGGGGACCTGTAGGAAGCCTGGCCTGTTGCAAGATGCTCAGGGCTCGCTCTACAACTGAATCATCAATCCAGCCAAGGCGGCGTGACATGTCAACAGCCATAACCTATACAAAGCATATCCGCCAATTAAGAAAATAGACAGAATCATGATTTTCATGAAGATAAATATGCAATTATACCGTGCCAGCTCCAACAGCTTCTCCATGGAGCCATTCACCGTAGCCTAATCCATTCTCAATTGCCTGAAATTTGAAATGTCGCAATGAGATCAAGATTTATCCAAGAAGGCTAAGTGGAAAAGCTTATTATGCAGGACACCACCACAAAGCAAAACCGTACAAGCCACAAGCATTTATCAATTAGAAAACAAAAGGTGCACACTGCTTGGCACAAAAAAGCTGCATAAAAAATCTACTACAACAAATAAATGCAATACACTCGAAGTGGTGGCTGCGATTTCTAGTGAAAGTTAACCAAATTTAAATGTCATCCAATACCCATGATCTTAATATCTTTGATTTGGTTTTCTCAAGTATCTCAAATTTTCTAGTGCTAGAAATAAAACTTCATAGCCACCCCAACCACTGTACCTTAAAAATATACTATGACCAACAGGAATGCAAAAGTCACATAGCATAACAAAACAAAAGGAAGACACCTGTCTCAACAAATAAAATTTAATCTCTCAAACTGCGAGCTAGCTATCCTCACCAAGATTTCTTCCAGGCGTAAATAGAATTAGAATTCTAAACCTTTACAAAAAGAAAGTCAGAAAAATATGCAACTGAGAATAACTAAGAAGAAAATGCAACGTATAACTGACAGGATAGAAATATATGTTAACAAAAGTTCAGAACTGACAAAAAGCCAAGCATGAACACTATAGCATCTAGGACGTACATGACCAAATGTATGACCCAAGTTCAAGGTTGCCCTCAATCCACCTTCCTTCTCATCCAAGGAAACAACTTCAGCTTTGTTTTCACATGATCGTTTGATAGCATATGCTAAAGCACTTGGATCCCTGCAGTTGTTATGAAAAAATCATGTACTTAAAACAGTTCAACACTATCCAAACAAACCAAATATGATATGCAATACTGCAATGATAGGAAAGAAAACCAAACAAATGACACTCCTGATAATCATTATTCTTTTAAGAATATAATAAATTTTAGAAGGAATAGGTTCATCAATTTTGATGCAGTGCATCGAATTTGCAATTCAAATTAGTCTGACAGTCATGTCGAAGTTAATTTGCTAGTTCAAACATTCAAATTAAAAAACAAACACGCTTACAAATTTGATTGGCCATTAGATTTTACAGTCCATCACTCATTTCATGGTTTTGGCATACGCTTTGCTTCATAAAGTCCACTAGGACCATTGAAGGAAAGGCTTTTCAAACAAAATCAACTATTTTACATCAAGTTCGCCGAGCCACATGAATAAGATGTTTGTGGGTTAAGTGTTCTAAGGACTGAAATTTATTATTTGATAAAGTGCAATTACATTTAACACTACGAAATTGCATAACCATCCAAAATAAGTGATAAATGATGCATCTTAGTAGAAAATTGTTTATAAAAATGGTTGAATTGCGGAGAGAGAGGTCTTTAAACAATACTCTGTGCCTAAAAGCCATGGCAAGAAAATTCAAAAGAAACAAATAACTTATCGCTCATTGAATGAACAATGCTCTGTGCTTAAATATAACTATATAAATAAACTAAAATGATTAATAAAAATAAAAAGAATGAACCATACTTTAAACAATACTCAAAATTCTATCAAGTATTTCCAAAACCAAATTCGAAAAACATAGGACCAAAGAATCTTGGATTTAACCTTGCTAATAACGCTTGCATGTTCTTCTCTTGCCACTCAAAGAACTCTGCGTCTCTAATAAGCCCATACTTAATAACCTCTGCAATACCAGAGACCAGTTCCCTATCAGGCAGTGTATTCAAGGTATCAGTGTCTATCAACACACACTGTGGTTGATAAAAGGTTCCAATCATGTTTTTGCCCAGAGGATGATTTACTCCAGTTTTACCCCCAACTGATGAATCCACCTGCATCACATAATTAAGAAAACAAAATAACAACCACAAACTCATTCTTTAAAGACCAAATTGCATATTTAAGTCCATCAAACCCTTGAAAATCATAAGCAGAGAGTAAAACCTGAGCCATAAGCGTTGTTGGAATCTGAATGAAATTGACACCACGAAGAAAAGAGGCAGCAGCAAATCCACACATGTCACCAATAACTCCACCACCCAGTGCTACAAAGGTACACCGCCGATCCAACCGAGACTCTATAGCCTTGTCAAACACCTTCATCAAAGTATTCTACAGAAATCCACATCCATGTTTACATTAGAGCATTAACGAAACCATATCAATTAAGATATCAAAGAAAGCAAAGCATGGATCCTAATATCACACCATTTCCTTGTACTTCTCGCCATCAGGTAAAATCACACTCTCAACCGATACATTCGGGTTGCCATGAGTCAGAGCCTGCACAACTTTATCAAGATAAAGCGGCGCAACCGTCGTGTTCGTCACAATAAGAACTCCTTTGCCATGAACATGCCTGACAAAACATCAAAATTCATTCAATTGAAGAAGAAGATGATGCGTTCGAAAGCCAACCACCAACCCCAATCCACAATCAAAAAAGTAAAAAAAAAAAAAAAAGGATTATACCGCTGGAGGAGATCAGGCTCATCCAGAAGGTCGGATCCGATGTAAATTGGGTAGCTCCGGTTCCCAAGATCTACATCCACGACGGTGGAAACCTTTGATCCAGCCGCCGCCGCCGCCTTCTCAACCACCGGCGAGGAGCTCGCACAGCAGATCCCAAGCGGATCTCCGCTGGATCTCGGTCTCATCCCTCGCTGCTTCACCCCAAGGCGATCACCAGACAAAGAACGAAGAGAGACTGCACTGATATCGTGGCGGCGGACGAGAAGAGCCGCTGGAATAGAACTGGAGCGGCGAGGGGAGGCAGAGAGGGCAGGAGCGAAGCCGGAAGAGGGACGGAGAGAAGGAAAGGCAGCCATGGATTAGGATTTGGGGGGTTTGGTGGGGCGGGAGGAACAAGAGGAGTTGTAAGACTGGTAGAGTTTCTCCTTCTACTCATTCTCGACGACGAAGACCACCCTTTCGCCCAACGGCGTAGGGTGGGTAGGTGAGCCAAACGCATGGAGGGATTGTTTTGCACGTGTGAAAACTGTACCAACCATCAAGCTTTATTTTCAAGCGTGTGTCATGAGGTATTTATCTATATGCCTGTCTTTTATTTATTTTTTTCAAAAGAAAAAATCATTTAAATCAAAAGTAAGTGAATTGTTCTTGGTTATGATTTTTTGGCATTATTTAGTTCTGTACAATATAATTGAGAAAGAAAACTCTGAATTTATTTGGGCAGAGAAGCTATTGGAACTAAG
The DNA here is from genome assembly GCA_020875875.1 of Dioscorea alata. Classification (NCBI taxonomy): domain Eukaryota; kingdom Viridiplantae; phylum Streptophyta; class Magnoliopsida; order Dioscoreales; family Dioscoreaceae; genus Dioscorea; species Dioscorea alata. The sequence continues at coordinate 20,321,471 of CM037015.1, read as the reverse complement.
TAAAAAAAGGAAAGAACACCAAGACCGTCTTTAAAATACAATACAGTCTTTAGCCTATTTACATGTATGAATCTCACTGATAATTATCTATTTTATCACAACCTCTCAGCTGAAAATAACATGGTAAAACCTAAGTTAAGAAGATGAAGGCAACACACTTGGAAAAACCATCCATGAGGACAAGTTTTATCAGGCATCAAACGTAGGAATCAAGATAATTATAGGCATGCTTTCTGTTATACTGAAGCAAACTGGCATAAACTCTATCCCACACTCCGATGAAGAGAGACTCATCATCTGGGCTCAAAGAGACCCCGGAGATCTCCCCGAAGAGGTCTATTTCTTGCCTCTTTTTGTAATCGACTTTGGTGTTGTAGATGTGAACAAAGTCAGCAGGCTCGGCAACTGTCAGAAACCGGCCATCCGATGAATAATGAAGAGAGCGAACAGCACCCAGATTACCCTTCAAAACTGCTATAGAGGATGAGAGGTTTCTGACATCCCAGACACGGCAAGTCTTATCTTGATTGCCGGTGGCAAAAGTGAGGCCATCTGGATGCCAAGCTGAAGCAAATGAATAGTCAAAATGGCCTACCAATGAAGATAAAACCTGCAGATCACAGTCAGATATTTGGTTTGCAGTTAACTGGTGCAATACAGAAAATAGCAGTGATGAACAAAAATATGGATATTATCTAAAGTTACCTTCCCATCTCGCGAATCTACCAGCAATCCATCACAATGATCTCCCACAACAGTAACAAGTTTGCCATCTGGACTAACGGATGTATGCTGCGAGCATAAGAAATGAAAAGAAGGATCCCAAAAGGTTCAGTAAATTAATGGGTGCATCCTTCCATGTTTCTCATTTGCAGATAAGACCATCACCAATTGATTTGACAAAAACAATAGAAAGACTTACATTCACAGGCCAAGGAAAACAGAAATGATTTATGAGCTGAAACCTCTCAACATCAAACTCCCGCACACCACAATCATTATTTGATGCCATGAAGTGGATACCGCCACTACATAAAAGAATATTCTCTGTATCATTTGTGTACATCTCAGATAGACTAAACTAGAAAAATAGAGCATTAATTACCTCATATTTTTATATATGTCAATAGCATTTGTGATTGCATTATCATCTAAGGTTGTTCTTGTACAAAAACTAACCCCGTGCCGGTCCAAAAGCTGCACCATAGAGTTGAAAATAATTAAAAATACTTAAAACCATTGTCAGTGTCATTGGTCAAAACATAATGATAAATATATACAATTGCAACCTATTTTGCAAGGTATTATTGCAGCAAAAAAATAAACCGTACAGTATTATTACAAGTTTCTTGAAGCATTTGAAACCAGACAAAAATGCCACAAAGGTGAATTTGCACACAAGTATAGTGTAGCATCCATCCACTATTCACAGTCTACACAAAACTGACAACAATAGTAGGACATTCCAAAAGGAAATCAACAAAATTCATGTTCAATAAAAGGCATTCAGTATCTTGAACCACTTTACATATTACTGCACCATGTAATTTGCTAAAATGTCTCGCGTTTTCAGCAGAAAAAAGTAAAAAGAGGAAACATTGGTTCAGCTTAACTTCCTTCACCAATGAACTTTAAGGGCCTAATACTGGTGGAATAACTGATGCTCCACTAGCTATTGTAAGCTGTGTATTACACACCAAAAACTGTAATTATTTAATTACCATTAGAATCACTTGTGTCAAACTGCAAAGCATAATATAAGAAGCGAATGTCATATATTTCTTTTTCTTTTCTCTTGGGTAGTAATGTGAAAAGCTATAGGAAGAAATTAATGAGCATCAGAGTATCTGTCACATCTGAAAGAGGAATTCCAAAGCATCAGGTGAAGTCATTTAAGGCATCCATTAACAGTATTAACCAGCAAACCAGCTGTTGCTTAATCTGTGATAGGAGAACATATATCTTTCCGTTGATATTTATAACCCTAACATCCTCTAGACGGTTAAGTAGCATTGCATATCATGAACAAGTTTCTCTAGTCAAAGTAGAAGCATTCCATCTTGCATGTGGATATGATCTTAACAAATAGGAGAAAAGCTTCTTACAAAGTTAGTATTTATTAGATTTGTCCCCTCTCACAATGCTCAAGATCCAAAACTACTTTCTTGCTACCAGTGCTGTAACTGACCACCTCATCCCAATTCCCAGTGACTAACATTAATTTAGATTATCAATTTGAGAAATTCTAAACATTTGTGAGCAAGACAAAACAACAATCCTATTTTACAGATTTTTTTTAATTGTTTTTCTATCGGCGCTATTTTCTCCTTAGTATAATAGATAGAAGGGTCATGAATGGGAATTACATTGCAGCATAGTGATAAAGAAGCCAGACCCTTGTATCAGAGAAGAAAGACAAGAGTCATAGATATGCTGTAGATAATGCCCCATCCATGTTTATCCATGCTTCCTTAAGCTTACCCATAACTGCTGCCATGCTTTCTAACTAAAGTTTTTAACAAACCAGTTACAGTAACTTTTGATTAGTAACTAATGTTCATTTCTCTTGTTGGGCAAAAGAGTATGCTTCCACACGGAACAGGCATATTAAAAAGTAATCTATGACAAGGTATAAAGCTTAGAGGAGGTAAAAGAACATCATGATGTCAGTGTCATAATTATCTTTTTCAGCAACAGATTGTTTATAAATCTAGTAGGTAATTAGGTTCCTTAGCTTCCTTATGCAGATTGCTCCCAGCATAATCATATTCACACTTAGTAACTAAACAACAATAAGACAAGAAAATAAAATGGCATGCCCGAGTGATGATAAATAATTCGTTGCCGCAGGCAAGTTCAAGTTTTGTAGTAAGACCTATGTTGTGCATGAATCTTAGGAAGAATGTCTAAATGCAGGGGCACAAGGATACCATGGAGATATTACTTCTGATTAAATAAGGTTAACTTTTGTACAAAAAGCACATAAATTTGCCATAGCATCGTAAGAAATTGTTACCTTACAAGTGAGTTCTCCCTGAAAGCCCCCAGCAACCAGCAAATTGTGTTTGACGGATATTGTACTTATTTGAGTTCGTGTAAATCCTTCTAGCAAGCTCCCATTGTGCCTCTAATAAACCAACAAAAATATCATGAACTAGGGAAGATGCATTTTTGCACAATTTATCAGAACCATAAAGGTTGAAATTTAGAGAAAATCAGAGATAAAGACAAAAAAAATTAAAAAAAAAATATTTGACAATTTGCTTGATATTAAGGAAATGCAAACAAAGAGAGCAAGACCTCATCTGGAGCGACATGTCCCGAAAAATTTAAGACCTCCGTTAGAGAACGAGATGTTGAAGACCAGTGATTAACAGAAGCATTTGTCATGAAATAAACATCATGCTTTGAAGTCGCCCATACCAAGTTTCGCAACTGAAAACAAATGATTTAATTAGTAACACAATTTCCCACTAGCTCCTGTTTGGTCTATGATAGGAGGAAAAAGAAACCCTTCTTTAATAAATAAGAGGGTGGACAGCAAACCATACAGTAGCACAATTCCAAAGAACACAAGATACTAATGATGATAAATATTTGGTCAAATAAAGAAAGAAAAAATCTTGCATTCAGATAACTGTAAATATTAGAATGAAGCAAACCAAATTTATGCCACAACTCAAAGCATCAACATAACATAAGCATTTCAACATAAAAAGGAAGCAACCTTTTTCAGATCAACAAAATAACAACCGGAAAATACAAGCATTTGACTGTATAGCAATTATAGAGCCAACAGAACTCCATTTTAACAGCAAATTCTCCACCACAACTAAATATATTCATGTATACAAAGGAAACCTACCTGGGGTTCAAGGTTAGGACTCGTTTTCAACTGTGGTTCAAAAGTATCATTTCACCCACAAACAGTATGCCCATGAGTTCTTATTTTGGGGATAAAACATATCAAAGTACAATTTTTCCCACTTGCATTACAATCTTTGCAATGTCAGTGAGGTCTCTTATTTTTTTAATTATAAAAAAAAAACATACATGTATGTTTGCCCACTTGTGATCATGACCATAGGTAGAGTTCTCAAACAAGTAGAACTGTTCATAAATTGCTAGACTTCAACCTTGGCACACAAAAGCACATTTGAATAGGAAATGAACCAAGCTTGAGCCAAGGTTTCAGGCATGATAATTAACAAGCCAAACTCAAAGAAGCCAAGGCTCATTCAGAATAGCCCATATCGTCAAGTGTGAACATATATTTCCAGGCCAGATTAAAAAAAAATATATAGATTTACTTTAGTATTGGTGTTTAATAACTATAAAATACCTTTTATCAATAATAATAACTTATCAATGCTCTACTGAAAAAAATCTTGCCTCCCAAACCAAGCTTAGTCATCAAACCATTTCCCCTCCGAAATAAAGAAAAAACACAACAAAATCTGTTTAATCAGAAGAATGCAGCAAAAAAACAAGACAAGATTCAAGCAAACTAATAGGTTTATAGGGGAAAAAAACAAATTACACAAAATGAGCTAGCATGGGATATACCGCTCTACACTAATGAATGAAACAGTACCACAATTATCCCAAATAAATTTCAAAAGGATGACAAACCTGAAAATGAAGGATTGTAGGCTTAACCAGTCTGGTATTATACAAGAATTCATAATAATTGCCTCCCTTGTTCATTTGTTTGCATTTCTGAAACAAGACAGAAGAAAATTCTGAGAATGAAAAATCCAGGAAATTTTCTGGCATACATGACAAAAATAAAACTTTGGGGGTACCATAAGACCTTGTCTACCAGCTCGCCAGAGGAATCAATATTCTCATAGTTCTTGTACTGCTCCAAACGAGTCTTTCTGTAATTTTGCCTGGTTATATGAAGTCTGTTCCATGGGATACCTTGGATATCCCTCCCTCGTCTTGCTTGTGCAGCAGATGTATCAGTCACTCTAGTGAGCTGCCCAAGTTTCAAAGGCAAGCATTTGAACTTTATCACAAAAGTATTGATGTGAAACATAGTACGATAGAAATACAGAAATGGCAAAAAGCGAACCAACCAGAGCATAATCATCTTCTGAATCACTTCCACCTCCACCTCCATCAGAAAAACCTCCATCCATATCATAATCCATGAAATTTCCCATCTCCCCCTCATCCAATAGGTAGTCAAACTCATCCCCTGCGTTCATCATTCTAATTCTGCACATTAAGACAACATCACCAAAGCTTATATGTACAGAGAGAAAAAATAAAAATAAAAATAGGAACTTTTCTGTAGGTCTAAACAAGCAAATTAACAAGAAATGAACTAAACTTCGTATAGAAACCTTATGGAACTACTCAAATGCACCATAAATTATCACATCCAAGGAGAGGATTTTCACAGCAAAATCAACCATCAATCGCAAGTCAACCCAGAGAAATCAAGCACCGAAAACAAATACACACATCAATAAAGCTACAAATTCAATGGTGTTGTTGTACAAATCATATTCCGGCATGATTGATCCCAAAAAATAAAAATAAATAAATAAAAACACACACACACAAAAATGAAAAAAATAAAAAATAAAAAACAAACAAACAAACACAAAAGAAAGTCTACGACCCCTCTTACTTGTTCCAATCTTCTTGCGAGTTCCAAAGATAAATCCACAAAAAACGATTGAAAACACACAAGAACTAAAATTTTTTCCAAAAAACAAAGAACCAAATCAAACAGGAAACTCCTCAAAGGAGACATCACAACTAGTGATGGAAAGAGAGAGAGAGAAGAGAAACCCTGGAGCGACGGTGGCGGTGGCGGCGGCGACGAGGCCGGAGCCCTTGGTGATCTCTGGTGGATGTTATCTTCTCCGTTAGGCGACAGAAAGGCACAAACACCGACCAGCTACGTGCACCGAACACTCTGGATGTGGACAAATATGGGGCTGAGATTAGCGGTAAGATCACCGAGCGGTGAGTTATTTTATGTACGGCATATAATATAATATCTTGTATTATTTATTGTAATAATAAATAATTATAAACTAGAAGCATTTAATGCTAGAGAAAATTTTTTATATAAAAAAAAAAAAATCTAGCACTGTCTATTATTATTATTATTATTATTATTATTATTATTATTATTATTATTAACTAGGTTGTTTCGTTTGTAAGTCTTTTTAACTGATTCGCATTAATCTGATTCTTTTTCCATGTTTAGAGATTGAGATTGTGATGCAATGCAATGATATATTATTATATATATATATATATAGAGAGAGAGAGAGAGGGAAAGTGTGGAGATGGAGAAACACAATGATTAAAAAAAAGCTGGCGTGGAGGACCATGAGATGATAATGTAACAAGTGATGATGCTTGTGATTTTGGAGGTTTCTTAGCATAATACATCTCTTATTTTCTGATGAGAAATAAAATGTTATTTTTCAAAAAAAATTTATAATTAAGTGTTTTTGGTTGTTTTTGTTTTTCAATAAATATGGATAAGTCTATGTGGCTTAACCACTAATTTAAAAGAAAAAATAAACTATCGGTCACCTCCTCAATAGTTAAATAGTATAGCATTTAATATTCGTGTGGAAAGTTAATTATTTAATTTTAATAACAGGAAAAAAAATATATGTATTAAGTTATTTGTTCATATTGTTAGACACGGTTATTTTTATGAATTTGTTGCTAAAATTTGGGTTAGATATATAACCATAACTTTTAGAGATTATTTGTTTTGGGTATTAGGCTCCATCCTTTATGAGAACAAATGGATTGTTAAAAAGCTTCTTTTAATAAATGGAAGCAGGTTTGGTTTGGCTTGGTTTAATTGCAGAATTAAGCAATGAAGACATGTGATCAATGGCATGTCATTGCGTAGAGGATATGGAGGTATAAAGCAAGGTTCAACCTAACCTGCATATATAACTTATATAAAATATTAAAATTATATAAAAAAAATAAAAATAATAATAACCTCCAACCTCCTCTAACTAGCTAAAAATTTTAAAGAAATGAAACTTGTGAACATAAACTGTGAACATGAACCTTTTTCTAAGTGGTTTTAGTGAATATATAGTTATTAATGTTTTGAAAATATGGTCCACTACTATGATTCCTTTTGGATTAAGTCTTCACAATGACAACTTCCAAGGAAACAAGTTGCAAATAAATCATATATGTATATATTGTTGATAAGAGATAAAGGATGACAAAAGTTTATATATGTTCAAATGTCTTAGTCATTCGTTAGTTTATCCTGTTGGAGTTGATAACAGATAAGGATGCCACACATCATCAAGTTATTTTGTAAGCAAACTTTAGTTTGTTTTAACAAACCATGCAAATTAAGAATAAGCCATGCAATAAACTGATTAAAATAAATAAATAAATAAATATATATATATATATATATTATCTTTACACAGTGCACACGTATCAAAGTGGATTGGGTGGGGAAGCCATTAACGTATCACTGTAGCGGTGGAGAGATATTGGTGGAGCCTAGTTGGTCCCTTGTGCTATAATTAAAGGAAATTTTTTTACAGTGCAAAGGTAATGTTCTTTTGTTTATTCATGTTGGGATGAAATGCATGTGAAATATTATAATGGAGGTAATATTTTTTTTAATAAAAATAAATAAATCATAATTTTATTATAATAAAAGAGACGGTATAAACCTGAAGAACAAAAATGAATAATTCAGGTAATATTTGATCCAAAAATTAAACGGTAAATTTGACTAAATAGAAAAGATGTATATTAATGCAAAAGATCATGGATTAATAAGAAAATAAGATAGAAAAAAGTGAATTTTTTTATTCTAAACTTGAGCAAATAAGATAGCAAATAAGATAGAAAATAAGATGTATATTTTTTCATAGACTCATAAATGTATATATAGTTTTGTAAACTCTAAAAATGCAAAATGAAAAATGAAAAAAAAAAAAATCTTAACAAAGTAAGAAATAAAATTAAAAAAAAAATCTTTAAAAGCCTACGAGCCATCAGACTTGACTCATTCTCAAAAGCAAACTAATGAAGTTTTTTTTAAAAAAAAATTTGATGATTCAAAATTTCAAACAATGCACAAACTGGATACCCAGCCCACTGCATCAAATATAAATAATATATTTGAAAGCATTTTCACATATCACGTAAATCCCGAAATTCTTCTATTTCTAAAAAAATCAATTTATTTAAACAAAAATCAAAATTATAATAAGCATATATTAATAACAACAACAATAATTAATTTTATATATGCAGCATTGAGTCTTCAATTCGGTGCTAATGATGATGTGGCACGGTACTCAATATATATATATATATGCACACTGTTCACACCTTCCATTTCAATATGCTAAAATTGTAACTTTGTTACACATGCGAACAGTGGAATAATATGGATCTCATTCTACGTTTGACTCATTCCTACTCATCAAGCATCAACCTTTAACTTGTGCCATATTTTATATAAAAACAATTTTATTTATATAGTTTGTTTGCTTTATATATATATATATATATATATATATATATATATATATTAGATTGCATGGGATAAAAACAAAGTAGAATACTCTAATTAATCTCTTCAATACTAGGGGTGAGCAAAACCGGATACCCGACCCGGTTTTCAAAACCGGGTCGGGTACCCGGTTTTTCGGATCGGCAAAAACTCGACCCGTATCCGACCCGGTTTAAACCGGATATTAAAAATCGGGTACCCGGTTTAAACCGGATCGGATATCGAATATCCGGATCCGAATTTTGGTTTTATCTACTCCATAGATTTGTTTTATATAACAACATCAACATTCATAAAAAAAAATAAATATAAAAACTTATATCTTATAAAGATGATTAAAACCTTACATTATTCACCCCACAAAAAAAAAATCACAAAAAAATAATAAAGAGTTTTATAAATCATATACATTAAAAAAAAAATCAAATATCTTCTGAAGCATCAATCTTAGACAATGATGGAGGATAGAGAGAAGAGGCAAGATGATGAATGTTGAGGACTAGGAGGCAAGGATTTGAATTTTTTTTTTTCTTTTACTTTTAACCCTAGAAAAGTTTAAATTTATTAATATGTATATAAATAAATATAACTATATAAGCAATTAAGTATATAACTCTTTTAAGTTTTTAAACCTAGGATTTTGATTATTTTTCTACTTAAGCCCTTGTAAAATTATATATATATATACTAAAAACCGGATCGGATTCGGATACCCGGTTTTTAATTTCCCCCGACCCGGATCCGATCCGGTTTTCACCTTAAAAATTCGGATCAGGTACCCGACCCTCTTTTTCGGATCGGGTACCCAAAAAATTCGGGTCAAAAAACCGGATATCGGATCGGATCATCGGATCCAGATTTTCTTGCTCACCCCTATTCAATACAGTCAATCTACCTCTTTGGTCCCTTTAATATAATTTGTCTCTAAGAAGTCCCTCTATTTTAACATTTGGATAATGTAAGTTTCTTTTAAAGACCTCCTCGGGATAAATTATATTAGAGGGATAAATTACATTAGAGATACTAAATAGGATATTCTACCATAAAACAACTACTTTGTTCTTTCAAAATTGTCTCGACTTTTATAGGCCATTAATTAATGGGAACAAATTTATTAGACAACTTAATTATATTACCTACTTTATCTTTATTTTTTCATGTTTGGTTATCTTTATATAGGCCCTCTGAAGACAGCTTTTGTAGATGGGTGCATGTGTCTATATATCTCTTGGAAATTCATAATCAAATACAAACAAACCTCTTTACGATTAAAATAAATTCATTATTATTATTATTATTAAATATACTACAACCAACGACAATAATAGAGTGATTAAAACACATAACTTCATACAAATGTCAAGAATTTAACTTCTTCTCGTAATAATAAAAAAACTCGTATATATTTTTAAGGTGATTTATTCACATTATAAAAAATAAAAAATATTATATTATATATACTATAATTATTGTTCTCAAAGTAAAACACATATTAGAACATATGTTTGAAGGAGTAATGGCATTCTAACCAATGGACTGGTAGCCTAGTGGTACCCCAGGTCCTCTCGTTAGAAGAGACGTGAGTTTGATTCCCCTTAATTGCACTGTACTTCCCAATTTCAAGAGAGTGAGGATGTTGTGACAATTCTCCACGTACACCACTGAAGGTTGGTGCTTGTTGCCCTATCTAAAAAAAATAAAATAAAATAAAAAGCCAATATATGCGACTCCAAAATTCCCATAAAATTATGATTTTAAATTAATTATAAAACTAAATCTATATAAAAAGACAAATGTTTAATTTTTTCCAACCCATCTTGTCACTTTAATTCAGATTATAATCATAAAAAATAAGAATAATAATTAAATTAATTTGGCTTCATAAATTACAATTAAATCCCAGTGTAAATTTGTCCAATTGTTAACGGAGTCTGAAAAGTCAAAGATTGCAACATCTCTATTAAAGACCACGCAAGACAAACAAATATATATAAAAAAAAAAAAAGACACGTGTACGGCTGTCGTTGTCCACCATTGCATCCAACCGTTAAACCTAAGCGCCACATTTCATTCCATCGCATTGCGCCACGTGTCCACGAGACGTCAAACCTCTGGAATTTATTGAGAGGCATCGACCTCGCCGTTCTCTCGCGAATCCCGCGTTCATAGAGAAAGTCCGTGATGCTTGCGAGTCTTTGAAGCCCAACACTCCGGCTTGAATCTCCGGCGAGGTCAAGCCTCCGGCCTTCATCTCTGCACCCCTGGTGGCGTCTATGGAGGATCGCAGGAGGCTTGCGTCTTTGTCTGCTTCTTCGTCGAGGAGGAGGGGGAGGAGGAGGGCTGGAGATGTTGGACTGGTGCCTGGTGATCGTGGGCGGATTGATGTCGATGAGGAAAGGGCTGTCAAGGCGTTCCGCGAGGCTCTGATTGCTAGAGATTTGCTCCCGGCTCGCCACGATGATTATTACACTATGTTGAGGTGAGTTCTCTTGTTTGGATCTGGTTTTTTTAGGTTATTGTTTGATTTGATTGGAATGAAGTTGAATGTGTGATTCCTTTGATTTTGTGGATTGGATCTATGTGTTTGACTGGTGAAGGTGGTTCCATGAGCGTTTGATGCTAATATTAACCCCGTGATTTTAGGAAATAAAAAAAAAAAGAGATTGTGTTGATTTCTGATCAATATATGGTTGGCTGCATGTTAGATTGGATTAGGTTAGTGATATGGTGTGGATGGAATCAAATTGGTGATGCTTTGGCTCCCCAGACAAATTGCTTGTAATATCTGCTCCAACTTGCTAGGAAGTGGCTCCCAACTACTGTACTATATGCTAAATGGACATATTCTAGGGCCATTAAGTTTTAATTTTTAAAAGGTGATCTTGATGCAAGTTTCCCTCTTCTTTGCTAAAATAGTGGTATCTGAATCAATCAGGATATAGTTTTGTGGTTCGAAGTTTTGAGTGGTGTGTGAATCACGCAATTTTTTGTGTTCCAGTACTTGGCAGTGGGGGCTGCATACTGGGGTGAGTGTGACTCATTTTAGAAATAACCCACTCTTTTGATCCTGTAAAGCGTTTTCTTAGTGATATAAAGTATCTTGCTGGGGTCAGTGTATTTAAAGTGGGAAATGCTATCATGGAGTCTAAGTTCCTTCTGGTTTATTCAAAAGGATATTTGTCTATTTTAATATAACTTTCTTTCTCTGTTCTGATCCACCCTAATCTCCTGTAACTGCAGCTTTAAAGGAACATAGAATATGAATTACTTGAGACATAAATGAGGTTTGCTTTTCAACAATTCATCAATCTTTGTCCATATTGGCAACAACAAGCATAACCTAGAATAGGGATGCCTCAGAGATGAATTCATAATGAACATGTAAATAGGATAAATTTTATTTAACTAAAATATGTTACTGCCTATTGATTTTCTGATTGTATAAAAAAGTTCATGAAACTACTTTCTCAGCCAATTCCCTGCTCATAGAAATGGGAACAGTTAATATTTTTTTATTTGACTTTTGCTCACATACAGATGCAGAAAACAGTATCTTTGGCAGCTAAATCTACATTTCAAGAAAACCCTGCTAATTTTCCCTTCTCTAATTTTGTTAGCTAGTATGGCAGCTTAATTTGATCATAGATGCTTGTTTTTATCTTAAATAAAAAGTACTTTGCTTTTTTTCGCAAAGGTCTCTAATTAGCTGCAAATTTTCTTGCCTTGTATGTCTGCAGATTTATGAAGGCAAGGGGATTTAATGTTAAAAAGGCAATTAGTATGTGGTCTGATATGCTACAATGGAGGACAGAGTTTGGTGCAGACAGTATCCTTCGAGTAAGTGCATGACTGGATTTCCTTTCATCTCCTTCCACGGCTTGAATAGAACTGGGCTTGCAAAGCATAATATCTGTGTTCAGTTGTCCAATCTGCTGCTTTTGATAACTCAATTTGCATTAGGGTTGCCTTTGAAGGTCCCTTTCAGAAGAGATCAAATCACTTTGCTAAACTTGGGAATCACCAGAATTTTTAGTTTTCTTTTTTAATTTTGAGTTCAAAAATTTTCAAAGAAAATTTGTCTGAGACCAAAATCATGATCAACATGGTCGAAGTCACTGAAACAATTTGTTTTTGATTTCGAATGATACTTAAGTTAAAATGTCTGGCTATAATGGATGTTGTTGATAATTAATACGTTACATACTTCATCTCACTGATTTTGGGAGAGGAGAGAATCAACAATGGGAGGACATCAGATGCTAACAGGAAATTTAATTTATATTATATGATAACAGGAAGTTTAATTTTTCTAAACTTTCAAATTTGATTTCATTTAGATTAGGTGGACCTGAAGGATACTAAAAGGTGGGATCTCCCAGATGTGGGATTAGTTAAGAGCAGGCTATTGCTTATTATTGATTGGAGTAGGTACTAAAAAGGTGAGATAAAAGTGGATATTATTAAAATGATTTTGAGATGAAAAGAATGAGACAGAATATCAAGTAGACATTTCTTTTGTTGTAGTGACATGTAAAATTTGTTTAATTGGATATCTTGCCATTTGGTGAGGTTGATGATAGACTGCATGTGTAATGATGCTGTTTCACAGGAGAGGTACCTTACATCGTTATGCCCACTGGTTGGGGGCTTCTTTGGTGAGAAGCTAAACATTGTAGTTTTCTTACAACATTTATCTGAATCTTTATTCATCATGATTTTTATAGCATGTATTGCCTTTTGAATGCCTTCATCGATCTCAGCCTTTATATCACTTGACTTAAGTTCCTCATGGAGAATTTTATGACTTCATCAAGTTTTGTTAATTGATGCATCAGGAATCTTCTTTTTTTAAGAGTGCTTAGAAAATTGAGGCCTGCTATGAAGTCCATCTTTTTAACTGGATACAAAATGAATTCCAAAAAATGTCATCTTGTCTTTTAAGTGTCTACAATAAATCTCACAGTAGTTGAATACATAATATTCAATATGTGAGCGATTTGACCCTTTTTTAATTGTATGCCTTTTCTTGACTGTTATCTTGGAACAATGTGATTCAGGACTTTGTCTTTCATGAGTTAGAAGAGGTTCTTAAGTACTATCCACATGGCTATCATGGGGTGGACAAAGAAGGAAGACCTCTATATATTGAAAGGCTTGGGAAAATTGATTTAGATAAGCTTCTGAATGTTACTACAGTTGAAAGATTTTTAAAGTATCATGTTCAAACCCTGGAGAAACTCTTTACTGAGAAGTATCCTGCATGCTCAGTTGCTGCCAGAAGGCATATTCATACCATGACAACAATATTGGATGTGCAGGGGGTGGTATGTGGTTGCTGGCTTACCTTACTGACTTAGATATGCTGTTTTTGCGATAATTGTAGCCACTTGTCATCCTTGACTTTCTGATTTTGCAGAATTGGATGAGTGTCGGCAAGCTAGTTCATGATATAGTGATTAGCATCAATAAAATTGACAGTGATAACTATCCTGAGGTGAGCAATTCACTGTATATGTAAAAAAAAATGAGTTTCTGTGAAGATGATCTAATATTTTTAATTCACTTTTGATGATAGAACGCATTGTGCAGATATTGAATCAGATGTACATTATCAATGCGGGTAGTGGTTTTAGATTGCTGTGGAATGCTTTGAAAAATTTCATTGATCCAAGGACCTCTGCAAAGATACAGGTGAAAAAAAAAATTCCTGTTGGATGTCAATCTTTATTTTCTTGCATCTTTATTTACATCTTTATTTTATTTTATTTTTTGCAGGTCCTAGGCAATACATACCTAAATGCATTGCTTGAATTCATAGATATAAGGTATAGGTTCCCCTTCCTGTATTATTTCTCACATGATAAACATTTCTTTCATTCAAATTATTCTGGACAAAAGTGAGACATTTTCACACCCTCTCTGTTTTTGTAGTCAAATTCCTGATTTTCTTGGTGGCTCTTGCACTTGCCTGAACGAGGGAGGATGCCTTAGATCAAATAAAGGCCCATGGACTGACCCAGAGATAATGAGAGTAGGTCATTTATTGAAGTGCTTTTCTCCATTGATGTATTTTTGAAGTTGTGATAGCTTGAAGTCAGATATGGAATATCTTCCTTCACATTTATGATCAAGTGCTCTTTTTCTTAATTATTAATCCTTTTCAGTTGTCTCGTGAACAAAAAAAATCAAGCATAAGGAGGGTTACTAGTCAACCTCATGACCAGGACTCATCCTTTCAGGTACAATCAACTCATTTAAATCACTTCATGTGATAGAAACGGCCAACTTACTTTTGATGCTATTCCAAATTTTCCTTGCAGGGTACACAATCTGAAAAAGTTGCTACTCATTCTGATTGTGAAGATGTGGTCTCCGGTGCTGTTGCAATAACTAATAAGGTAATACAGTTAGCTTGAGTTCTTGAAGAAGTAAATTTCTGCCAGCCAATGCGGCTTCCGTTTTATCTATTAACATAACATCTCTGCATGTATTAAATTGTTCATATTTCAAATCTTTGATGTTGATGTCCTAGCTACTATTCTCTATATTGCTTTTGTTATTGCCCTTGTATTTAATGATTTTATTTATATTGATTTGTAAAATGACCAAATTTCTCATTTATAAACTAGCCAGAATCAATTTAATAATTGAGGGAATAAATTTGTACCGTCTGCTGAGATACCTAGACAGCTAGACTGCCGTTTAATTAGTGCCTTGGCTTTTGATTTTTACTAGAGTACGTAGAGCATGACATAATTCAAGGACAGAGACACTATTCATGAAAACATCAGTATGTCACTGGGATGTGTTTTCTTTCTGAGATTGAGCATCTTTCTGGTTAAACGTGTCCAGCGTTTAGTTTTTTCATAAAAATCGAAGTAGACCTTCGAAGATTAAAGTTTGACGTTATTTCTCTTTAGTACTTGTTTTTGAGATGGTGCATATCATCGCACCCATCTTTCTCATATTCAAAAGATTGGTTTATGTAGGTGTTTGAGTTTCAAACAGGATTTGGTGCAATGTGCTGCCTCATATTATTTTGTTGTCATCTGTCTTTATTATGAATCAGAAAATTGTGCATGTTTTTGAAACCTTGATATCATTATCCACTATGGAGGTCAAAATTGTGCATCTTTCTCATATTCAAAAGATTGGTTTATGTAGGTGTTTGAGTTTCAAACAGGATTTGGTGCAATGTGCTGCCTCATATTATTTTGTTGTCATCTGTCTTTATTATGAATCAGAAAATTGTGCATGTTTTTGAAACCTTGATATCATTATCCACTATGGAGGTCAACAAACTAAAGGATCTGCTCTATAGGTTAAAATCATTTTTACCAATAGTACCTTAAATACTTATTTTTAAAATAAAAGTTGTTTCTTAGTCTACATTGACAGAGACGTGCCAAAATAACTCTCTGTGCAATTTTCAAAGGATTTTTATGATAGTGTGTGTGTGGATTTTGTGCACCAGTCTAAGTTTTAGCACATAGAAATTATATACTTTTTCCTGCAGCTTCAAGCTCCTCTTTATATTTTCAGAGCACGTTGGATGAATGTGCGACTTCCAACAGGCTATCTAATCAGTCCAGTGCCAGGAACGAACTTGGGATTTTCCCCGAATATTGTTGTGATATTCCACACAGAGGTAGTATATGTTTAATAATTCAAACTTTTGACTTTTATGCACTATCAAGCTCAATAAAACCTGTCCTGCCTTTGAATTTGCAATTTGATTCGTTAATCGTACTATAATGGTGTAGATATGTCAGAACCATCCTATTTAGACTCTTTTTACTTAAAAGCCAGCAAGACTTTTTAAGTCCATCAAATATTGGTGTAAATAAAACCGGTCTCTGGGCATGGCATTTCGAGAATCAGGCTATACCCACACTAGTTTCTAGATCTGTGGGAACTCCAAAAACCGTATCTAACTTCTTCTATATTTTTGCCATCATGAAATGTTGAAAGAGCACAACGGAGTTCATGTCTCCACTTAGAAGTTTTTGTAAACAATGAATTCTATGTTTAGGGTTTAAATAAATTACAGTAGCTCTTTTATGCTTATGGTCCCCGATTTCCTCTGATAGAAGATTATTCGACCTACTTATCGAACTAGGAGGTGCTGTCACGAGGACAAAAACATGCCCCTATTTATACTGAATTCTTTGGTTTTCCATAATCATTTACGGTTAATTTGTCTATCTGCTAAACTCATTGCATGATGCTGACTGTTTTGGCCTTTCCAACAGGTTCTTCACATGAATCTCTTGCAGAAAGAATCATGTTAAGGAAGTTTTATCTACAAGTGACAAGAACAATGCCTAGCTTAGTCTTGAAAGTACTAGCAGTTTTGCATGTAATATTTGTTTGGTTTGGTGATTTTGTCCTTCATCAAGTTGTGAAGCTGTGGAACTATCAGAGTCGAGGTTCAACAAATTCACTAACAACTGACCATCTTGGTGCAAACGAATTCAAAGAGGATGCCATTATTCCAGTTTTAGAGAGGCTTCAAAAGTTAGAAGACCGGGTGTCTGAGTTGAATAATAAGCCTATGAAGATACCACCAGAGAAAGACAGCATGATTATGGAGTCATTAGATAGAATTAGATCCATCGAACATGATTTACAGAAGACAAAAAATGTGGGTATCTTTAGTAGAGATGAAAATTGTTCTTAATTTGCCCATCTTACTAACTTGGATCTTGGTCTTCTGCAGGCACTATCTGCAACTTCACTTAAGCAAGTGGAATTGGCAGAATCACTTGAGAATTTACGGGAGATCAACATACATGTAAGTGACATTCATCTGAGGAAAATAAGACATGCCACTGAAAAAAAAAAAAAACTCATTTTGAAAAATGATAGATTTTCCCATTCATTCCACCGATAAAATCCTTTCTTTGTAATCGCTTAGCTCTATCTTCCAAGAACACTGACATATATATATATTTGATGATCACAGAGGAAATCATGCTGCTTTAATGATTGAAAATCTAGACGTGAAGCATATACTGAGTTCATGGTTGAATGAGCGGCCTTTTCATTCAAGCCCCTTCAATATTTCTACTGCTGATTCTCATCAATAAAGCTTGATTTGAGCATGAAACTGTTCTTGATCTGATGAAATCAAGCATTTACGAATAACTAGAGCTTTCCATCGAACTTGAGCCAATGCCATTGCCCTCTATTTGATGTGCATCTATACATATACATACAGGGTTCTGTGTTTCTTCCTTTTCTTTTTTTTCTTTTTTTTGTTGTAAATTACCGGGTTATGGCATTGAATTTTCTATGGCTGGTGCATGGAAAGAAATTTGACACAGATATAATAACAAATCTTAGTAGTATCTGCATTTGAATGTCTCTTGTGGGTCGGGGGGGGGGGGGGGGGGGGGGGGGTGGGGGAGTTTGTTTTATTTGTGTAACTGGGAACCTTCATGTTGGTGCAGTTTTACTTCCGCAACATTTTGATTTTTTATACATATAAAATTAGTAATAAAAGAAAAAAAAGAAAGGCATGCATACGTCTTGGCACTCAAGCTAGGTACGTTTTTCCACAGGATTGTGGTAGGAAAATACTACTGAAGAATTGATTGCGTGAGCCTTTATTCTATGTTTCAAAGCTCAGCATAAAAGAAGAGGGGGAAAACAAAGAACAGATCATCTTCTAAAGAAAAAAGCCAATAAAACTATTAAAACAAAATAAACAATAGAAACCTATCATAAAATTAAATAATCAAGAACTACCCAAATTGTGGGGATTGCATCATGGAACCATAATACAAACACTTCAACGTTTAAGGCAAATAAATAAACATTTTTTAATATTAAAACCCATGAGTTTACCACTTATAACTGCTAAAAGCCTAGCTGTTACCTTTTACAAACAAGACAAACATGTCTGATGATTAGCTGTTTACCATAGAAAACTAGATAAACTTCTTATCTGATATAAGGTTAGGGGTGTATTTGAGCCGAGCCGTTCGTGAGCGACTCGGTGTTCGGCTCGATAAGAGCTCGTTCGTGTTCAGCTCACATTGTAAACGAGCCAAGCTTGAGCTTCATTTTCAAGCTCGATTAATAAACGAGCCAAGCTTGAACAATTGAAAGCTCGGCTCGTTTTTGCTCGTGAACACGGTTCACAAACAAAACTCGTGAACAAGCTCGTTTATATATATATATATTAAGGTGTATATGTGACTATGTCGTTGTTGTCAACTTGAGTCACACATATAGGGTTGTAAACTACTATTTGAAGGCTGAGCTCGTTAAAATCTCGGGTTAGCTAGTTCATTAAGTTAAATGGAACATAAAAAGATAATCAAGCCTTAATCAAGCTAACGAGACAAGTCTAAGCTTCAAATTTTCTTAACAAATTGAGCTCGGGCATGAAGCTCGAAATAAGCTCGTTTAGAGCTCGAGCTCGGTTAAAATAGTAATGAGCCAAGCTTGAACATGAAAAATGAAGCTCGAAGAAAGCTCGGCTCGAGCTCAAGCTCGATGAAATAGTAACGAGCCAAGCTTGAACAAGACAAAGCTCGGCTCGGCTCGGCTCATTTACAGCCCTATATAAGGTTATGTCTTAAACAAATCAAACTGTCACATAATTTATTTGTTTGCAACAACAAACTAGGTAAAAGTAAAACCAGATTGTAATCAGATTCAAACGCTAATAAAAGACAAATCAAATACTTATCCAACCTAAGGAGTTCGGGATTAATTCCACCGCCTTTGGAGATTTTGATTTCAAGAGATTCTGTGCACAAGAAAAAGATTAAAAAAAAAAAAAACAGGTATCACTACTTTCCTTATAATTTATTTTTTCATTGAACACAAAACTATGAGAATATAAAGAAAGGGGGGAAATAATAATATAAAATTTTGAAAGGAAAGGGACAAACTATTCACGCATTTCCTTTTATTTATTCATTCATCTTATTCCCACCATACAACACAAAGCAAGAGAACTACTTTAATAGAAGAGTTGAATAGTAAAGCACCCTAAACATCAAAACTAATATTGAATACCATGAATGATTTGACAGTAAACAACAACCTTTAAGACTCTTCTTTGAAGCAGCTAAACTAGTTTCAGTGATTTGAAGCTGACAGAGTTCACAGTAATTTTCTCTGTGAGAATTTGCCAACAAAATTCATTGAGGAATATTAATTCAAAGCCAAATACAATCAAATTCCATCCAGAAGGAACATCAACTACCAAAAGCAGAACCAATTCCAATGACAACTGAAATTCAAAGGTAAACAAAAAAATACATGTAAAAAAAGAAAGATTTTGAAAGAAGTAGAGTCCAGCATAAACTCAAATTCAAGAACATGGAATAACAAGCAGAACAAGTTTCAATGTAAACTGAAAATTAAATGCTAAAGATTACACATCATAGTTTCAAGAAAACACAAAATTCGTTCACAGTAATACTAACACTCATATCCATATATATAATCAAATTCAACAGCATCAAGTACAAAGCAGAGGCAGTTTCAATGTCAACTGAAAATTCAATGCTAAAGGTTACACATCACAGTTTCAAGAAAACACAAAATTCATTCACAGTAATACTAACACTCATATTATCCATATATATAATCAAATTTAACAGCATCAAGTACCAAATAGAGGCAGTTTCAATGTCAACTGAAATTTAAAGGTAAAGATTACATTTTTATTAGTCCTGAAAGCCCAATCACCACCACCAACTCAAAAGATCCGAACAGAACACCATAATTTATAAGACACAGAAAGAGAAACCGAAAGAACAGAGCAAGAACAGATCAATAGAGTTAATAATGCAATAAAGAACGCTCATCTGCATATGATCCTCTACTTCTTGGCAGTGCCTTTGTTCTTGGCGTCACCCCCAGCCGCCGCTGCCTGTCCAGCCTTCTTTGCCGCCTTCTCCTGCAGCGCCTTCGCATCCCTATCCCAAACCAAACCAGGCAAACACCGCCACCATCATCATCGATCCAAGAAATTTCAATGAAATTCTCAGATTAAAAGAAACCCTAGAAATTAAAATCAATCAATCAATCAATCAATAGATTCGATACCTCTCGCGTCGTTGCTCGGGGGTGAGGCCATCGTCTTTGCCCTTGCCCTGCTGCTTCCGAGCTTGCGCCCTCTCGCGATCTCGGTCTCTCTGGTTACCGCGTGATTTCTTGAATCAAGGAACACACATACCAATTCAAAAAAACAAAAAAAAAAGGGGGGAAAACACAGAAAAAATCAAAGAAGAAAAGATGGATCAAAGGATATGAGTCATCTTCTCCTCTGGATGTCTCCCTTGTTGGAACTGGGATCAAGATCTGGGAACAACGAGAGGCGAGACGAAGAGGGAAAGACGAGATGGATATATATATATATATAAATATATAGAGAAATAATAATGGAGGTCTTCGTTTCAAGGTGATGGAATAATGAGGAGAGAAAAAAAGATGTGGGTCTCGAAAGTTCTAATATAATGGAAATAATAACTTTTAAATTAAAAAATAAATTAGAAAGGAGTAATTTTGAGGTCTTGTGTTAGGAGCGCAACTGGTTCCAGGTGGCAGGCAAGATTCGCTATCCGTACTATATTTTGATTTGTACCCTCAAAGTTTTTTTTTTAAATTAAAAAAAAAAAATAGCTTGGGCACAAAATAAACTCCATAAACATATATATTTTAAGGGCCTTTTTGAGACATGTTTGATATGTATCAGATATGAAGTAGATAATGATATAATATGAATGGTATTTAAATAGATAAAATTATTTTTTAATATAATTATATATTATTTTTTAAAATAGATTTTTTTATTTTATTAGTTTTTATTTAAAATTTTAAAAAAATAAATAATTTATAAATAATGACCACAAATATATTGATTACAATATCACCAACTTGTAAAAATTATAGTTCATACCTATTTTTTTAGAAAATTATACACATAGTCATTAATATAGCAAAATAAATATCAAAATCATCAAAACTTGAAATAAATCGGCTAAACTTGATCTTCATTTTTCCAAGTTTGGTTTTCAACAATCTTCTTTGTTACTAAGCTTGATCTTCTATTCATCCAATCTTAGTTCTTCAATTTTCTCCATATATGATAATGTTTTCAAATAGATCGGCCCAAAATTATATTCTCTCCAATTCAGAGATTGTGTCTTACTTTGGCCTCTTACCAAACTAGTCTTTAAAAAACCTTGGTCATTACTTGTACTTCAAGAGATCCTTCAAGTTAATTGTCTTGCCAAAAATAGTTCCTCCGAATATAACTTCAATAGAATAAAACTACCATATTGTATTGACTCCAAATAGAATACTTTATCCCCTATTTTGTCCACCTAACAGTCCTTATTTTTTTTATTAAATGAACAATTACAATATTTTTTTTATTACTAATAAAACTTTAAAAAGACTGAAATTATCGTCATTTACTCTCCTAAAAATACACGTTTTTTTTTTTTTTGGAGAATATCTTAAAAATACACTTTAAATATTAAAGCTCAAGTCAACTCTTTGGATTGCTTTCAAAAAAAATAAAATTATAAAATTATCTGCAATTTTTAAAATAATATACCTAATTTTATACTTGAAAGAGTAACTTGAGATCAAGAAAAAAAATTAAATTAAAAATAAAAATAAAAATCCGAAGGCAATCCAAACAGTCAAAATAGCTAATAAAAAGAAATCAACGGTCCACGATTTCGCGGTAACGAAGGTATCGTGTCTTTTTAACTCTTAAAGCAAATCAGGTTTGTCAATCGAAACACGGAACTCTCGATCTACTTCGAATAATTCATTCATTCATTCATTACTCGTCATTAAAAGAAATTAGGTATATATTTTTATGATGAAAGCTGTAGCAGCTTAGCTATTCTCCCACCGCTCAACTTCTTCTTTTAGCCAACGACTTCGCGCTTATTGCTACTCTTTCTCTTCTCCTCTTTCCCAACACCACCGATCCCAATTCATCGTCCTCTCCCTCTCTTTCTCGTTCCCCTTCCCTTGATTTTTTCGAGAATTGGATCCCCTGGTTTTTCTCTCGATCTCATGGCGTTTCTGATTTTTTTTTATTTTATTTTGGGTTTTCTTTATCTTGATCTCCTTTTCTCTGATCTTGGTTTGGTTTTTTGTGTTCTTTTGAGTAGAATTTGGAGATAGATCTTCTCGGGGGTTTCATGGCGCCGACGATCACTTCGGATTTGGTTAAGACCACCTGCGCTCATTGGTAATCCTTACTTGCACATTGAAAAATTTTGAATTTTTTTCCCCTCACTAGTGTTTGATGATAGAGTTTTTTTTTTTTTTATAAAAAATATTTTTTGTTTTTATCTTTTAAGTTTGTGATTTGGATGATTGCGGAATCAATTGTTTCTAGGGTAGTTAAGGGATGCTTGTTTTTTAGATGGATTGACTTACGTATCTAAAAATTTTAACTTTTAGGGCAATCGATGCAACATGGTTGGTTTGTAAGAGTATGTTTTTTTAGTTGCAACCATATTTGACTGATATTAATGAGAACAACTTCTTGTTGTAGTCCTGGCTAGTAGGTAATGTAGCACTTTCTCTTTTGTTTCTCAAATACGGATCACTTTCATTGTATTATAGGATGAGTTTCCAATAATTCCACTCAACATGTTTCTTGTATGTTTCATGTGAGGAATTGTTGTTGTCTTGTATTAGGCCTCATGGTCTCCTTATAAAAAGAACCTCGTATTTTGATGCTAATTCATAGATCTAGCATGATGATCTGTTTTTTCTTGTTGTGGGACTATTTAATTCTTCATCACTTGACATACAACCACAGTAACTCAATAAGCTTTGGTACTTTTGTTAATGAGTCGTTGTCTTGATGTGGGACTATTTAGTTCATCATCTTTAGCACATACCTGCATTCACTAACGACCATTCAACTTTTTCTTTTTTTTTTTCCTTTTTCTGTTTTATTTTGAAAGATTCTTTGCCTCCATTGCAAATTGAAGATTGGTCCATGATTTCCTAGTTCTATCAACAAATTTAAAGTAAGGCTTTTATTGATTGTTGCTGTCTTTGGCTTGCATCTAATAGTAGTGCCTTGATTCCTACCGAATGCCAGTCACACTTTCTAAGCAAACTTATACTAAGATTCCTTCCAAGATATTATTTCTGAGTGTATTTTTTTTTTTTTTTTTGGAAAAAAAAAAGCAAAGCTCTTAAAGTAATTTAAATGACTGTCTTTATGCTTGTGTTTTTAAAGATGTTAGTTTTATGTTGCCGTTGGGCTGTGTTACTGGTGGGTGATGATGCTAATTTTGGCTTTTGCCCTGCTATTTATTGTATCAATATTGGCCAATGATAGAGAGTTAGTGCAAGCCAAATAATAAGCAAGTTTATTTAGATGTATGTATCTTATCTTTGCACACTCAGGGAGGGGTGATACTGTGCTAGCATCGAAGTAACATTACTACTGGATGATTTGTAGTTAGTATCACTCTTCTTTTTATAAAAAAAATTGGTGGTCATTGTTACCAGTAGCTATAAACTTCTATACTATTTAACTCATTTTCCAGCCAAGTCTAATTTTTTTATTGGTGATTTGGACATGCAGTGAGAGAGAAATTCCAACTTCAAACATTGATTTACACTATGTGCATTGTTCCCGCAATCTTCAGAAGTGTACTATTTGTGGTGATATGGTACCCACAAAGCTTGCTGATGAGCATTACCGTGAAAGTCATGCTCCGGTAATTCCCTAATCCTTATTCCCTTTTTTGTTTTCTAAGATAATTTTGCAACTATCAGGCTACATAGTTTATTGCATCTCTATTCAACTCATTAATCATATGGATTTTAATCCTACGTGCATGTTACTAGCTCCGTTTCTTCAAAGTCTGATAGCTTGTCAATTAGCAAAATTGATGCTGGATTAGACCAGCACAATCAGACTGGATTAGAGCTTACTTGAAATTGGTCAACTTCCGCATATTGGAAGGCATTGCTTTGTGGTGCAGTTAGTCAAAATTACTTTTTCATTAGCACAATTAGCATGGTTTGATTTTTAGCAGAAATGGCTTGGGGATTTTTGAATTAGATTGAATTATCACAAATGATTGACTGGTTGCTAATAATGCTTCATAACAAATATAATTCGCCAAAAATTAGCTGTCAAAGAGAGAAAAAAAAAAAGCAGAACCAAGTGGATAGCCTGAAAATTTTGCCTGAGTTTAAAGAAACAGTTAGCTTGATATAAACAAGAAAGCCTATAATATGTGTTGTTTGCTAGAACATTCTTTAAGCGTGAGTTAGAAGTTAACCATTGCTTTTTTGCATTATCCATTTTCTGTATTAAACATGCTCTTGAGAACTTATTGGTAGCCAAGTTTGATATAATTTTATGCCTTACCATTTTCTTTATAAACTATCGCTATTGCAAATGTACTAGAATTGTTGTAACTTGGGAGATTTGTACATCTACTTTAATAAATCAACAAACAAACAGTCCTCGGAACCACAAAGTGTAATCCTCCTCCAATCTTAGCATATAATAGTTCACACAAAGCTATTTTGAAAATATCATCTCCTGTGTTTTATATTTCAATTTCACAAAAATAAAGGACATAGAAAAGCCATGCCACATGGAGCGTGCACCAAATATTGTAAGAATTATCCACCAATGCACACACTTTGGAAAGTATATCAAAATGCCTTCTTAATTAGGATTTGTCGTTTCTCTCTTTCTTTGTTGGCCATTCTAATTATTCAGCTAACAAAGCACTCCATCGGGCATCGTTTATATTATATTATATTATATTATATTATTTTATTTATTGATTACATTTTATTGTTGTATGTGTGCTTTTCAATAAGGGTAATTTTCAATTTTGAATATGGTTAGGTTTTGTAAAGATGAAGAATAAGGAATGCTATAATTGGAACTTCTGTTTTGGGCAGTTCATTTACTCTTTTCCTTTACTCTTTTCCTATCAGAAAATTAATATGGATAGCATTTATTTTAGCTTTTAATTCTACTGATAATATAAAGATTTACAAATACTGATAATGTTGTTACATGCTATGTTTATATGATAAATCATAATACTTGAATTTGTTCAAATTTTTAGACAATGGTGTTTCAAACTCCATATAAAATAAATTTTGAACTTGATCAATTATATAACATTCTATATTGCAACACATGACACATAGTTTGGCTTTTGACATTGACATTGGTGTTTTGGTTTATGTTCTATCCCCATTTCCAACAGATAGATTGTTCACTTTGTGGTGAAGCCGTAGAACGTGAAGCATGGACTGTTCACAAAGGTGAAAGATGTCAACAGAGAATGGTTACTTGTGAATATTGCGAGTTTCCATTGCCCGCTGTGGACCTTTTTAATCATCAGGTAGTAATTGTTGATTGCCTGGGTAAATGAGATGTTTCTCAGATTAGTGTGTAAGTGCTTTTCTAATCTGTTCTCGTACCTCTAAATACAGGAAATATGTGGGAACCGGACAGAATATTGTCAGATTTGTAACAAGTATGTAAGGTTGCGTGAGCAGATTGCTCATGAAAATCAGTTTCATAACAATTGGAATGGTACAGCTGAATCTTCCAGGTACTAATTGAACATACTCACTCTTCTTTCACATATATTTTCTTGTCCAATCAAGGTTTTTTAGTGACTCTTATTGCCGAGGAAACACTAATTATGAAAGATGAACTGAAAGATAAATTTGTAGAATAGGATTACTGGCTTTTCCCAAGGAAAGATCAAACTTACAACAGATAGCTAAATTGTGATGCTTTGTGGCTTTTGTTGATTTATACCGCCTTAAATGCTCATTTAAGTTTAAGATCTTGTGAACTCATTGGGTATGCGATAAAATCAGGAAGTTTATCCAGTTCAAATTACTTTACTTTTGACATATTTTTTGGTATCCTTTTTATAAAATGAAGGGATGCACAACCGATTGAAAGAGAAGAAGATGCTCATAGAAGGCAACCGCAAAATTCTCCGAAGAGACAAATATTATTTACAATCGCTGTAACAGGAATCGCCGTTCTCATAGGATCTATTTTCCTTCAGCAAGGTAAAGAACCTGAACAGTAACAATGGTAGTAGTACCAGCTGTGTTATCTCAAACAATACTCTGAAATTTATGGATTCTATCCATCACCTAGATAAGGTGATACATGAACCTTATTTTCTCATGTAAAACAAACTAATGACATTGAACTCGTTCTTTATTCACTTATAAAGAAGTCCCCCTGTTATGGGATTCTTGAAAATTTTGCATTCTTTATTTTGACTATGAGCTTCACAAGTATAAAAGAAGGGAAACCGTAGAGATGGTGTCTCATCTCGTTGTAGTATTTGGTTTCATTACCATGGCAGGCTATCAAGTTCTTCCCATAAGGCACTTATTTTTGTTTTATATCCAAAGTTCCATTTCACTTTTCATCATCCCCTTTTTTTCCTTCTTCTTCTTCTTCTTCTTCTTCTATATATATATATATATATTTATATTAGTCTTTTTATTTATCGGTTTTCTGGATAATGTTCTGGGAGCTTTATAAAAAAACAGATCTTTTGTTTCTCTCCCAATTAGTGTGCTTTGGATGCACGCACATTGCTGTTTATGTGATTAGTGACAGTAACCAAGCTGATCTTTACATTTTTCACCTTTTTTTTTGTAATTTTTTTATTCATTTACATTTCTAAAAGAAACGACATAATAAAATACATGATTATTTTATTCAAATTTTTTATTTTCATAGAGCATGATGAGGTCTGCTGGTTGGATTTTTGCCAAATTAATCATTCACATATAGATTATTTAATTTATATATTAAAATAATATATGAACCGCTAGCACATGCAAGTTATTAGACTTTCATATCTAAAATTTGTATTAAACACTTTAAAACACAAGAATGAAAGACCCAAATAAAAATGAAACAATATATCTCCCTCCCTCCAGTAGCCAAGAGCTACATTGGTATTTGGGTCCCTATGGATCTTCTAAAAACACTTTGGAAATGATAAAAATTTAATTCAGCAAGGATAAAACATTTTTTAGAATATGAGTAATGGTTGTATATAAGTAATTTTAACACCTTTGTATGTCCCTATTCTGCCTCCACTTGTTTTGGTGAGAGTGGTGTATATTCATTTTTTTTTAGTGATTTAGCTGCTCATCTTGACTAAAAAAAAAAAAAAAAACTCTTTATCTTACCCTTTTAATACAACTAGTTATAATAAAAACATGATACTAAAAAACTCAAATCTAAAATTTCTATGGCTTAACTAATGCATGAATCTTCAACTTAATTTATAAATTAAAATGGAATTTAGAGCATGAAAACATGGCATTATTGAAGAATAGAGGAGCTAAATGGGGCCTTTCTTCTTGTAGCATTGGGTCCGGATACATCCCTACCAACTATAAAAATAAGCACGGCGCCGCCCAAGACAAGCAAACATAGACAAGGCCACCCTCACACCACCTAATCTTTTTTAATTTTCTTTTAGGTATTAATGTTTTGCAAGCATGCAACCTGCTCTCTCAATCATTTAACACATCATCATCTTCATCATTTTTATTTGTTAATATATATATATATATATATATATATATATATACTCATTGTTATTGTTTATGTAATGTCCCTATTTGACTCTTTGTTCAATCATTGGAAGTAATATTTATCTTTCATTGTGTGGAGTGCCAATGCATTGCATGTAAAGGAATAATTAAGTGATTTGAACATTAGCAACGATGTGTTTAGTCTTTTTTTTAATCATTTTTTTTTAACAAATACATGCAAGCCACATTAGGGGAGTAATCTATATCCTCACTCTACTTGAACTGGGATTCAAATTTATTTTTTCGGTAGAATATAAATATATTATACATGGCATCCGGTATTAATAAATTAAGAGACATTGTTGTGACAATATGTTGCTGTTTGCATAAAAGATAAAAGCAATGGAATTAAGGCATTTTACACTCACATTTTTCAAATTTTTTCATATCTATATCTAGACAAAGCCAAAGTGCTAACATCTAAACAAAAATATATAAACTACATAGTGATTGATCCTAGTTTGAATGCATTATTCGTCCTATAGAATCATAGCACCATTGCCACAAATTCAAGGAAAAAAGGTTTCTTTTGCTTGTACACCTTCTTGTGATTTGATTGAAGGTTGATGATTGAATCATACATAATTCCAGAATTTTAGAATCTGACTGTTTTCTACAGTTACTCACATTCATTTGTTAGTTACTATTCTTTTTCCTAAGATTAATTGTTGATAAAATATTTATATATATATATGTTAAGATAAATAAAAAAAGAGATCAGTTGCTAGTCAAGGACAAAACTAAATAAAATAGAAAAGGTGTTTCAATGAAGAAAGCAACTAGACAGCCAACAAGATAGACTTGACTCTTGATTAGAGAGATTGGAGTTATCATAAACATATTTTAGTTTTTAGTGTTAATAGTTTATTTAAAATAACACATAATGCCTTATTGATAAAGTGTAAAGAGTCTAAAGACTTGAGTCAAATAATGAACCGCTAAAATGGTATAAAGATTTATATGATAGTATGATACACATGCCTTATGATTGATATTGGGAGGTCGACAAGCATAATTTTATTTAATTTTTTTAATGAAATATAGACAAGTTATTTGTTAAGAGTATGCACAGATGTAAAGTTAATACTTCACACACCTATACCTTCATCTTATATGAGTTGAAGTTTAAATCGTCTTTTCTACAGAATATGAATTTTATTTACTATACCATGAATTGCATGTACAACCGTTACTTTTTTTTTTTATTTCTATTCAATTAAAACTTGCAGAGAAGTGCTAAAGTCTATTATTTATGTTAAATATTATAATTCTAAAATGTTTTTAATATAGATAATTAATAAAAACTTAATCATTTGAGAAATTTAAAACATATGTTTACCATAACTACTTAGAAGTTCAACTAAATTGGCTTTTGATCAAATTTAACTTTAGAAATTTATCTTATGAGATTTTACTTGAAGATTTTTTAGCTTTCGTGCCTCTTGAAATATCTGAGCAATAGAACCCATAATTATGTAAATCTAACATATAATAATTAATTTCATCCACACCAATAAAATTTATACCCAACTTACATTTATAAGTTATAATTGTAACACACCCTCACACCCAACATTTAACCAACAACACTTGTCTTACAATTAATTATCCAAATTCATGGACTGCCAAATATCAAGTCACCTACTCTCCACATTAAATCAATCCTCCATTCAATAATTTATTGGAGAATTAAAAATAGGTTATGTATCATTCTATATATATGTGTGTGTAAAATTTTAAAATATATACTTGAGCAATTTATTTTGTCAAGGTCTTCTTGGAATAAAATAAAATAAGAAACCCAAACTTTGTCCCAACCTACTCTAAAGAGAAAAATATTTTGCTGAAAGTCCATATGAAGTATTGCATTTATATTAAAAATTTAGGTCAATCACAGAAGTTTGTCAAATGTCTTCATAGTCAATAAATAAATAAATAAATAAATAAACAAAGAAATTATGAAGTTGAAGTTTTTCGCTTGTAAGTTGTAATCATGTATCTCTGGTTTGACCTTCTACCTTAATATTTGGCATTTGTTTTTTTAAATAATTTAAATGACAGTACATATTTTACTTTTTACTTCTTTTATTAGAAAATAATCATTTTAATAAATTTTTTCTTTATTACATATATATATTTTATTTAGAAAATTTTATTTATCAAAAAAATTAAAAATTACTATCATTAAAAACTAGATTTTTTAATTAATACAAATAGTTTAAATATGGGCACTTATTTATTTATTATTTATTTTATGGATTTATTTTACCCCACTAGTTTTGTGAGAATTGCTGATTCTAAAGTCTAAACTAATCCTAACTAAGATTTTGGAATCCTTATTTAAAGGCAGATTTTTCTCTATTAGTGTTTTATTCTTTTTTTTTTTTTTTTTAATATAACAAAACATTGAACTCACCACCTTCATAATAAAAAGATAGTAACTCTATTCCTTTCATCTAAGAGATCAACAAATTAATTCTCTTTTCACAAAAAATGAGTGGAATGATTTATTCACTTTATAAAAAATAAATTAATAAATTCAAAATCATTTATTTAAGTTAAGCCAACGACCATTTGGTCTATTGGCACCGGGTCCCTTGCGTAGGGTATTCGTTTCGGGGAGGACCCGAGATCGAATTCTCAAGCCCACGCAAGGTGAGGACACGGGTGTGTTGAGGGCAGTGGCACTCTACGCACGTGCACATCCCTGGCTGATGCTTGTCGTCTTGTGTCAAAAAAAAAAAAAAAAAAAAAAAAATTATTTAAGTCAACCTGAGTGTCTCATTTGGATCAACCCTCAGTAGATTTGTTTAACGTATTGATTGATATAACAAGTGAAATAGCTGAATGAATTTACAGTGGACGGAAAGGTCAAAAAGGAAAAAAGAATTGCAATTTAAACATTAAAATGAATAAACATATATAAATATATATATGTAATAATGATTTGTAGTGAGATCTGATCTGATGAGAAGGGAAGTTTTGAAAAATGGTCAAATGAGTTAGAGATGGTAGTCATGGGTGAGTCAGGGTGGTGACAGAGAGTGAACAGGAATGTGCAGAGAATCTTAATGCCAAAAAGATGATAAGTGGAGCACAAAATGTAGGAAAGAATGAAACAGAGTTAATTGATTAGTGATGGGAGCAGGACTTGGAGCAGCAAGGCAAAAGCCAATGAGTAAAATGATGATTCAAAACACATGTTACAACTACAACAACAACAACAACAACTCTTTATCTCTTCTCTCTCTCTCTCTCTCTCTCTGACATTGTCTTGCTTCATTGCCAGTCTTTTTGTGTTGTCTTTGCTCTTGTTTGTCACCTTCTCTTTGTTGCTTATTTCCTCATCTCATTATGCTCTTCCATCTCCTTTCTGTCTTCCCTTCATCCGTTTCTTTTGAATTCCTGTCCTTTTCTTTTTTCCTTTTTTTTAAATTTATCATCACTTCTTGATATGATTTTGTTTTAATTTGATGCATTCGTTCATTCATTCGTTCCCTTCTAATCTCGGATTTATAGTGTGATTCACTTATTAATGATTGAGAATAGGAAATCAATAGCTTATGTATTTATATATTAAAAGGTGTTGTTAAATCCTTCCTCTCGTATGATCTTTTTTTTTTTTACAAATAAACAATAAATAATTTTTTAAAAAAATTAAAAATATACATAAATATAAAAATATTTTTTAACATGATTGTGCTTTCATCTTGGATAGATTTTCAGGTATGATTTCATATTTCTTTAAAATAAACACCCATTATTAAAGAACTATATACAAGTTTGACCAAGAAATTATTAGTCTCCTGCTCATATGATGATCTTTGTATTTGTACATATATATTAGAAGAAAAAAAAAAAAAAATATATATATATATATATATATATATATATATATATATATATATATATATATATATATAAATTATATTCACTCACGTCAATCACGGACAAATATGATCTCTCTGCATTCAACTTTTTTATCCTTAAAAAAAATCCATTTTACCTTACTTCTTGTCCATGGTATGACATGCATTAATAAATAAATAAGTATATCAAACGTCAGTTAATTTAATTGTTAACCATAAGGATTAAATGAAACATACGCGCGCTCGCGCACACACATGTGACATGTCACATATATAGAATCATACACAAGGATATTTCTATAAATTTCCTTGTATAATTATATCATCACCTTTTGAACATTTCCATTAATAATAATATCATTAAATAAAATACATATTCTAACAGTTACATGGCCACATATCAACTAAAAATCAATTAGTAGTTATGATTGCTAACTAAATTTATCATCAATAATTAATTCAATATATATATATATAAAAGTTTGGTGTGAAATGGTGAAGAATACTGAAGACAAGGACAAAAATATCCAAAATGCCAGGCTAGCTTCACTTCCAGTGTCGTGTCTCTCTCTCTCACCGAATCAAAAACCGAACCAAAACCTTTTTTTTTTTTTTTCCGTTTTTTCTCAATATATATCATCTCCATTCTTTCATTTCTTTGAGAAATCACAAAGAAATGAGAAGCTGATACTGTTTCTTTGGGGATTTCTTCTTCTTTTGCTCGTGTTTTGTCTCTTATTTCTTTGGCATTTGAGAAATGCAAATGTATTCCAGTGCTGGTGATTGTCTTGGTTCACTGGAAGGCACGAATCTCACCAGAGATGCTTGTCTTTTGCTCACCAGTGATCCTAAGCCTCGTCTCCGTTGGACTGCTGAGCTTCATGAGCGTTTTGTTGATGCTGTCACCCAGCTTGGTGGCCCTGACAGTGAGTTTTCGTCTTGTTGTTGTTGTTTTTGCTCTAATTGTTCTGTTTTTGATGATTTTTGGTTTATTTGGTTGTGTGGAAAATGGTAGACATTTCTCAAATTTGATGTTGGAGTGAATTGATGATTTTTCAGTTTTGGTGAATTTAGGGATTTAGGAATGTGGTTTGGAGGATTTGGCATGAATGTACCCCTTGCAATTGATAAGGGCATTTCTGTATTCATTGTTAAAAGGGAAAAGTGAAAATTAATGTGGTATTCTTCTACTGATTGAAACTAGATTGGTTTTTTTTTTAATTTTTTTTTTTTTGACTAAAAAGTGGGTTTTTTCACATGTTAATTGGATTAAGGACAGTGATGCTTGCGGTGAATTGATGTCTTTTTGACAAGTTAAATGTTCTTTACTGATCCAAGGCTTCTTGACTCTGCCAATCACATTGACATTATGCACCACAATATTTTAAACTTAATGTTCGACAGGTTGAGTTTCAGTTGTTGCTATTTTAGTTTACTCTGTGGTTCCTTTTTGTAGTACAGGTTACTTCTGTAACTTTTTTTGTGAAAGTTTTTCGAGCTGTCTAATGTGAGTCTGACTAGTACTTTCTTGCACTCAATGAAGACATTGATTTTTGACAATTGTGGTCATTTGAATGGTTCCATGTGATTAAGAATAGTCTTACTGTTGATGACTTTAGATTTGGTTATTGTACATGATAGTCTTGTGCATAAGATTCCTGTTGACAAAGAACAGGAATAGGCTGAATAGCCAAATATTAGCAAAGGGAAAACCTTACTTGTGTGTTATAATGTCCATGATGCTTCCTCCATAAGACCATGCACATCTTTATAAAACCGTATATGGAGCTTAAAATCTTTGTTGTGAATCCAAGAGTAGTTTTTCCTAAAACTTTTCAAGGCTGTTCATTGCTAGGTTAGACATTTGTTCCTGTTAACTGACTCTGTTCTTGTATGTTTTGCAGAAGCGACACCAAAAACCATTATGAGAACAATGGGTGTCAAGGGCCTAACTCTCTACCATTTGAAGAGTCATCTTCAGGTCTATTTCTCTCCTCATGAAAATTTGCAATTTTTTTTCTAGGCGAAATGGAATCCAATTTTAACTTTTTATATTGCTATTATATACCTTCTTAAGCTGACGAAGAAGATGCTGCAAAAACTAAATTGTTTTCTTGAAGAAGCATGTCACTAAATATTATTAGTGTGGAAAGAATATTGGTTTTTGTATTGCTTAATATCTTCAAAACATTTTGATATGTGCTATAAAGCTGATTTGTTATGTTCTATACTATCTAGTTAATACGGAAAAGCCTTGTTCGATGATTTTGTGCTCAACTTACGATTCAAATAATAACCATGTATAATTATTTCTCGCATATTATGCAGAAATATAGATTGGGTAGACAAGCCAGCAAGGAGACCCAAGATAATTCCAAGGAAGGTGTGTACAATCCTCCGCTCATCTAACCCAATACACATTTATTCAAATAATTATCATGTCTTTCGTATAGCCTGTTAAGTGTTACCTGAGGTTTTAATTAGTTTAACTTTGTGATTCCTTGGTGCTGTTCTGCTTTTGATTTTAGTTTAATATCATATTGCCATGGGATTTCAGGAAATGACATTAGTGAGAATCAGGGATCTGGACCAAAACCACTACCATCATCATCGTCGTCAAAATTAATTACTCAAGAGTTGAATGAGTAAGCTTTTTGAGTTGTATGTAGGTTATGTGGCCTTTTTTTTCCTCAATGATATCTCACTCAGTTCTTTCTCAGTGGATGTAATGAGGCAATGAAAGTCCAAATGGAACTCCAGAGAAGACTGCACGAGCAACTAGAGGTTAATCTTTTTCTCTTGGTTCAAGAATTTGTTCACCTTCAGTCTTATCTTTTGGAAATAAGATATTTTTTTTAACGGTTAATAATTCATTGAGGCATTGATACAATACTGGCCTTAAGTTCTATACAAACGTGGCTATCATTCAATTCTACACTTTTTCCCCCACATATCTATAAAGAAATTTCAAAATGGTTATGCATAAACAGAGAATAACCCCAGTTCCATGTATGTTTCATTCCCCAGGTTCAGAGGCATCTTCAGGTTCGCATTGAAGCTCAAGGCAAGTACTTGCATTCCATACTGGAGAGAGCCTGCAATGCCCTTTCAGAAAACAACCTTCCAAAATCAGAAGCAGAGTTAGTGAAACATGAAATTCCCGAACTGTCAAACATCACTGAATTAGACAATGGCTTAAACATCCCGGTTGAATCAATCAACATGCCATTTTATGATATTGCTTTGACATGCCTAGAAAATAAATCAATGAATGCTGGAGTCCGTCGGATAGCTGAAGGTTCAAGTGAAAGCTGCTTGACATCGCCAATGAATAGCCCCGCAAGTGTGCAGGCAATCTTCAATTCCAATATTTCTCTTAAGAAAAGACCCTGGCATTGTCTGGAGACAATGATTCACATGGCTGGGATGGAAACATGCGGAAGGATTTGAGTAATTTGATAGTGACCAGCACTGGATTTGTTGAAGTCCTGGTTTCCAAACTTAGTTGGAGGGGGGACTCTTATCAAAGACAAATGCACTCTGCAAGAAAGCATTGTAGCAAAATCAATAGAAAGCTCAATATGTTCTTGCTTCCTTTCTTTTTTTGTAATTATTTTTTCTCATTGTCTTTCATATTATAGGAAACATTCCAACTGGAAAATCAAAGTTCTAGCAACTCTTTGAAGTATATACTTGGTTTTTTTAGGAAACGGCCATGCTGCGGTTATTTAAGAATTCCAGACTTGCATTATTTATAATAATACCACAGGGCCATGCTGGTTTGATAAACTGATTAAATTCTCTGGATTTAGCTGAGTTAAATCTAATCTGAAAAACTTATATTGATGAAAAAAAATTCCGGAATAATGTCCCAGCAAGACAAATTTTTTAAGGTACAAGTTCAAGAAACAGCGACAATATTCTCATCAAATAATTACATTTGTGCAGCAGGAATGCCGAGCTTGTAGTACTATCGACAGTATCCCGCTAAAAAGCTTTAGTACCAAAAACTTTAGACCTGAATTATAAGCTTTGGACTAGGATTACAACAATCAAGTCAAAAAGTACAATAATTAAACTAGAAGCTTAAATCCCAGTTTCAAATTCTTAATGCTGAAGTCCTGTGTGAAGACCAATGATCTCATGAATGGTTGATCTGCAAGGTTGTTCTCCAAAGAGAACACCTCAAACAATATTCATCCAACCATTGTGCGCTTCCGGCCTCGTTGTCTCACTGCAAATAATGGAAGTATCACATACCATTGTAAAACGAACAGAACAGCTGAAGACAGGAAAAGAAAAAATGGGTAGGCTTCAGCTTTCATACCTTGGGCTAGCTTGTTCAGTGTTGATGACCATTGTTTTGAAGACTTCCTGTAAGCAGCAAGTACTCGTTCCATCTGTAATAAAAAAAAAACATGAATCAGAAAAAATAATCCATCTGCTTGATTCCATTTCATAACACAGGAATATGTACAGATAGCATTAATAAATTAAACACCAACTGCCATTCTGATAAATTACACTGGAAAACCATAGAGATGTCAGTAGACATTATAGTCTCATGAAAGAAGAGATGCATTAGAAAACTGTAGGAGAATCGTAAGTCTAAGATGTTTTCAATCTCAAGAAGCATAGATCTAGAAGTTGGAACAGATAAAGACAAGTGACATTGTTACATAGCTTGCCTATGTAGTTTAGGGTATCAAAAGCCATCCTGTTCAAGTGCATGCAGTTTAATGGTTAATTAGATGCTTAAAGGATCCCTGTGTGAGAAGGATGTGAAGTTTTCCTTCTACCCAGGATAAGCAACAGCCAAACAAGGATATAAAGGAAAGCTTACCACATTGCCGCATGATGAATGCATGGATAGCAAAGCTCTCTCAAGGACGTATAGATCCACTGCTTTATCCTCAGGTAGAGTAGAAGTGAAACTCAGTCCAAAATCAATAAGCACCTGAAGCAAAAAAAGATGCATGATGGGAACTGTTTCTGCAATGTTAAGGTGTGCATTATGAAAAAAATTTAATACATCTGAGAAACTGATTTCAATCCTGCAGATCCATTAAAGTGATCCAGATTTTGTGCAAGATTAGGAAGAACTGCACACAATAAGAGTTACTTCCAAATTACCAGACGATTAGTTCCCTGCTGGATAATCATATTGGAAGTTGTCAAATCACCATGAACAAGACCTCCATCATGCATTTTTGCAACAGCATCCCCTATCTGTGCTGCAATATCATCCTGACGCTCCTCAATGACACCATGTGACCCAAAATCTAGGAGTACTTCTTTCACAGAAGAACCTTGGACATATTCAAAAGTGAGAGTATGCAACAAATGGTCCACAGCATATAACGCTGGAGTAGGAACACCAAGCTTCCGTGCCTTTGTCATGCAACGAGCTTCCTGCATAGAATATCACAAATTCACTGGGGCAAATGAGAAAGAACGTGGAGGGAGTGGCCAAGCATAATCAAACAATTTACAGATATCCAGAAGAAAGAAGAAAATTGAGTCAAGATGCAATGATGTTGTAGAGGAAATATCAACTGTTTGGTGTAGAATAAAGATGAAGGGAGCCACCAGAACCATTGTCAACTTCACACACACACACGCACACAAAAACATATTCTTCAGGAAATATAAAAACAATGGAAACCAATCTTGAAAATGCAAGTGAAGAAACAAAAGTGGCAAACCGCATTCAGGCGTTTAAGAGTCAATTTCGAATCCAGCAAAGGATGTCTATACTTCTTTGAAAATCTCTCTTTGACAATGGCCTTACGGTCCACAAAGGTAGACTCATATACTCTCTGGAAAATGTCAGCAAGTATTAGTCAACAATTATGTACCAAAAAAATAACAGAACTTAGGATTAGGACAGTCGCATACAGCCTCTGCTCCCTGCTTTAGCAGAACACCAAAATCTTTTTCTCTTTCCTGATCAATCTCCATATTGTTGTTATGTCAATGGATTGAGAGCACCTGCCAAAATTGCAGCAGAAAAGTTTACCCAACTCCAGATATAAGGGAATGTCACACTCAATTTGTATTGAGAACATAAAATGAACTATATGTGATGACACTCTAGACACTCCAGAAGAAATTAAGGACACAGATTGCATTTTCAATGTAAAAACATTTTTTAGCATATGTATTCCTACTAGCAAACAATCATATTTTTAACTCCTTAGCTGGGAAATTAGCATTAGCATAACACTGCACACACTATTTTTTAACATGTTATTCAAGATCATTTTATAATCTAACAGAAAAACCATATCTTTACATCACTGTAGATAAGCAGTGAATATTGAACAAAGATTGCCTAATCTAAAATAGAGGAATTCAATCAAATTACCAAGATGGTAAGAATATTTAAAAAAAAAAAAATCATGCCTGGCCTCATAATAGGTTAAGCACATGATGATACCCAATAAAATTAAGGTTTCATGCTTTTATCCCACAAATCAAATGAAGCACCAATGGTAAGTAATCACCTTGTAAATAACAAGGCAACTGTTCCTTTCTCCACAAACAAAGAAGTCCTAGTCTTAAACTATTAAAATAACCAACCAATTACTCATATAAAGATTCAAGAATGAAAACACTTTCCAACTAAAATAATAAATCAAGTATTAAAACAGATTACAGAAAACAAAAACAAAAACCACTAAAACTTCGCTCAAGGACTATAATGTCACTTTTTTCAAAAAAAATTCCAATATAAGCACCATGATTGCATGATTCAAAATTTCTTATTTAACTTGATTTAATTTGTATTCTTTAAAATCAGCCAAAAAGGAAACAAAAATATAAGTTTGACAGCCCACAAATAACAAAAAACTTATCCACTTGAATCATGAATAGTAATTTCATTTTCAAAAATAAAAACACGCTTTTATAAATAATTCAATATACTACAAATTCCTACAAAATTCAAGACTATAAATGATCAACTCATGCCTTATCAAAACTATGCTTTTAAAATGTAAGAATCATCTCACTGCAAGACTCTTTCCATTCCCCCAAGCTCCAGTCATCAACCACAGGAAATAAATTAATGCCATTGCCAAATCTACACCCAAAAATTCCACAAATTTCCATCTCAAAATAGCAGTTACATCAGTCCCTTGTAAAACTTCCCAAATTTTCTTCTTTTTAGCCCTAGATCCACCATGAAAATGTAACCATGGATCATCTCATGCCTAATCACTTAAATACATCAAACAGAAACAATTTATGAATCCCTAAACTTCAGAGGAAAATCTTAAATCAAAAGATTACAAAAACAACAAAAGATTGTAACTTTTCTTACCTCACGAAATAGCTTTTCTCTCTCCTTTCCCTATAGTGCTTCAAATTAACTATCGAGAGAGATGGGGGGAGGAAGTGAAAGGGGGAAAAAATGGCGGCTGATGAACTGAGGTCTGAGGGGTGTCGTTTGTTTGATAAACTTATAATGGAATTTTTTTTCAAAACAACCCTCAACTTTTAAATTTTTTATACATATCCCTGGAAAGTTTGTAATATTTTTTAAATGGAGCGAGTGTAAGTATAGTTTGATGCATTTAATTTATAATGGCGATGGTTTATAACATCTATTTATCTAATTTTGGTAAATCTTAGTAATATATCATAAGTGACGATCTAATATATTGCATATTGTATATTGAGTTTTAAGATCATCATTAATAAAGGTGAACTTTCCATTGTTGTAGTCTTTAATTAGTTCAATAATAATATTGATTTATTACTTATATTCTATTGTTAACTTTTATAGTATTTTATGTAAAATCATTAACTAATAATTTTACTCACTCAGTTTAAATCCAAATTCATAATCTTTCATTTCTATTGTTAGCATGTGAGGTGAGGAATACTGACTATACTCTAATCCATAACAAAATGTAATGTTGCAAAATCCATTCAAATTCTCAAACAATTTTTCTTCAAGGTAACAAGGTTCAAAAAAGCATCCTTAGAGCTCCCTGGATTGTTTCATGAGCTATACCTACACTACTTGCGCCGACAATATCGCCGGAAATGCAATGAAGTTCTTCAATACAACAGGGAAAAAAAAAGGTTAAAGAATTCAGTTTAGATTTCCTCCAGTTGAAGAGGAGGTGAGCTGAATGGTGTAAGCCTCCCTGAGCTCAGCTAGTACTTGTGCAATTGTTGGCCTACCAGAAGCATCTCTACAGACACATCTCACAGCAACTGAAGCCGTCTTTCTCATGCTTTCGACATCAAATGTTCCCTTTATGCATTCATCGGCAATTTCAAAGGCGTCGGCTTGCAAGTAGGGCTTTGCCTGTAGCCAAATCAAACAATCACAAGCATAAGAATGCAGAAAATATTAAGTAGTACAAAGAGGAGATCACATGTTTCTTACAACAAGACATATAGTAGACAAGGTGGTTATTAAAGGACTAGTAAATTAAATGGAACCTGTATCAAGGCATGAAAGTGATGAATGCTTATCTTTTTCACATTTTCTACTGAATAAAGATCTAGCTGGTTAAGATTTTAAGTGAAGACAGTACCCATAACACTAGATTGTAAGTATCTGGAGAGCCTGCATGACTCAAAGGTTCTCGGCCACAAATCAATTCTAGCAAAACGATGCCAAAGCTGTAGACATCACTCTTCTCAGTTAACTGCTGGGTAGAATAGTATCTGCAAACAGAGAAAAATGATAACTTGGTGGTATGACATGGAAGAAGAGAATGGTAATATCTCCAGGGATTTACTCGGGATCAAGATAACCAGCAGTTCCTTTGACAGCAGTAGTCACATGGGATGCACTGGCCTGAGACACTTGCTTGGAGAGGCCAAAGTCACTGACCTTTGCATTCATCTCCATGTCCAAAAGGATGTTGCTGGACTTCACATCCCGGTGAATGATTCGTGGATTGCTTCCATTATGTAGATAATCCAGTCCTTTCATAAATAGCAACACCATCAGATGGAAACTCTATCATCATATCCTCATATATATATGTGTGTGTGTGTGTGTGTGTTTTTTTCTGACATGATTGATTTACAAATCACACAATAAATCAAAATGAAAATAAAACCCTGCACCATATATGTATCTCACCCTGTTGTGTAGTATTTGTGTGCACATGTGTATGCACACGCATGTGCATTTGTGTGTGTAAGCCCGCACGCGCGCGTGAGAGAGAGAGAGAGAGAGAGAGAGAGAGAGAGAGGTAATGAAGGCCATTGAATTAAGCTAGAAGTCAAGAGAGCCTCACCTTTAGCTGCATCAACAGCAATCTTCAGCCTGCAAGCCCAATCTAATGTTGCCTTCTTATTGTTTGGACCTAAACAGCACAACACAAACACAGATGCAATATATGAAGTAAGCATGAAGTAAGAAAGCTCAAGCTGCAAGATTGCTTTTCGCCAAGTTTAACATACCATAGAGATTATCAGCCAGTGATCTGCCAGGTAGGTACTCATATACTAGAATTTGTTGATCTGATTCATGGCAAAATCCTTCCAAAGTTACAAGGTTCGGATGCCTAACTTGAGTTAAAAGGCGTACCTGAAGTATAAACAAAGAAAACCATTTCACCAGGTCTACAAAGGCATGAAGTAAAGCGTGAATATCCAATTGACACACAGGCTATACCTTTTGCCTTAGTCTTGAACAAACATGGTTCTCATATGGCAAGGTTTCATGTCCAAATAATTACCCATAAAATAAATGGGTCCTGTTAAAATCATCTAAGGCAGTCAAAGTAGAAAACTCTTGTTTACATTTTCTAAATTTTCTCATAAAATTAATTCCCACTGTAATTGTACAGAGTTATTGCAGTAAGTTGTCACAACTGCCTTGCTCGTGACCTACCAGAGGCTTGAAGACAGAAATCCAGGTCTGAGCAAGACTGGAACAAAGAAAAGCTCTAAATCTATTTCTTCCAGAAAAGATGACGAAGTTTCCTTATAAAACAATCTTTCCTATCTAAACTACAACTCTAAACATTCAGACAGAAATTACAAATTTTAGTACCATAAGCATAAGAATAAGACAAGTGGTACAAATCTAAAGGAAATATTATGCAACAATCTGAATTATAACAGGGTAAAAAAGTAAGAAGACATGTTGCAAATTTAGATCTTGTATGCCGTAGTTATGCACTATTATCAAGGGGAAAAACACCCCAAAAGGAGAAAGAGAAAATGTAAGGGGGATACTCTAACCTCATTAATAAATGAGTCTGCCCCAAGTTGTGTTCTATCAGACCGTACTTTCACAGCTACCAGTTTCCCATCTGATAATTTACCAAGGTAAATGTTTCCAAACCCACCACTGCCTATAACATCCTTAAAGTTATTTGTAGCAACCTTTATGTCTTTGTAAGTGAAAATTTTGGTAGCATTCCAGCTCTGCATTTCTGCCGTCGTCCCTTGCAAATAATTAAAATATATATATATATCATACTTGAGTGTGTGTTATTATCATAAAAAGATGAAATCACATCAAATGTTAATGTCGCAATAGTTGGACTTACATGGATTAGATGTTGCCGCATCAGTTTCATTCCACCTTTTGAACTTAAATATGGCAACTGAAATGAGTATAATCATACAACATACCACTCCAATAACACCAAAAATTTTTGCTTTCTTCGCATGATTGGAATGCTTGTGTATGTCAACAACAGTAAAGTGTGGAGGCTGAAGCGAAGGGTGGTCTGATAGGTTGTTGCATGTTGACAAAGTGAAAGAAAGACATAAATTTCCTGATGTTCTGGGGAAAGAAAATTGAATAAGATTCCACCGTAAAAATTGAATTAAAAACAAACTTTGGAAAACATACCTA
Source organism: Dioscorea alata (assembly GCA_020875875.1). Lineage (NCBI taxonomy): Eukaryota > Viridiplantae > Streptophyta > Magnoliopsida > Dioscoreales > Dioscoreaceae > Dioscorea > Dioscorea alata. The sequence continues at coordinate 20,278,582 of CM037015.1, read as the reverse complement.
ACTTGTAGATTTTCCCTGTTCAAAGATTGTGGCAAGACACCTTCAAGTTTATTGTTTTCTAAATTTCTGTATAAAAAAAGGAAGATTTAGGTATTCCAAGAAACTGGAATGAAATCCACACGGCAGTAGCTTAACTTACAATAAGTGAAGATTCTTTAAACTTCCCAAGCTGTCTGGAACAGCTCCTTCAAGACTATTGTTCTTCAAGTCTCTTCATCGATGAAGAACAAATATTCATGATTATGAAAATAAAAGAAAACATTTTTTTAAGAAGTTAAATCTATAAAAATTTTGTTACTTTAAGCAATCAAATTCATTGTTAAAATTAGTTAAAGGATAACAAATATTGCAGCAAGAACTGTAAATACTATAACAGGTATTTCAAATCCCTTCATCAATATCAATGCTAAGAATTCATAAGGAATATGATTTACATCCTAATATGTAGTGCCATTTAAAATTTAAATGCAAACCAGGAGGATATAATAGCTTTTAAGAATTTGCATAATGTTCATGGTCAAATTCTCCAATTGAGACAGGCAGTTTATAACTTACAATATTTGAAGATTGGTCATGGTGCTAATGCCCGAGCCAAATGAAGTCAGCTTATTAAAGCTCAAGTTCCTGAGACAGAAAATTTTTCTTATTAATATGTATGTAAATATAGTTTAGGTTATGCAAGTACGATTTGGTAAAAATAAAAAATAAAATAAAATAAGAAGCAAAAATACAGTTAAAACTGAAAGTGGAAGAGCATACAAGGTTTCAAGTAATTGCAAGCTGCCTAAGTTCATAATTTCTCCAGCAAGTGATGTGTTATGTAGGTCTCTGAAAACATTTAACAATTAATTAGACATGGTTGAAAAGTAAAGAGGGAATGCATCAAAATTTTAAAAAATAAATGTAATAAAAAATAGAAGCTTTCTACGGTGCATAACATAGTACAATGTTTTCAAATCAAGCAAATCTCCAAATGTCAAACCCATGGCTCCCAAGTCCATATCAGAAAGTGCCCTGGAAAAAAGGAAGACTATTATTGAAGAAAGCTGAACAGCAAACAATTTAAACATTCATTCAAGGGCCAGAACTAACAATGATGTAACCAAGCTTCCATTGCATTCAACATGTTTCCATGGTAAAGGAAAGCAAGGATCATCTTGCCATCCTAAATCGAAGCCAGTTGATTGTTGGATAACCTGAAGAGCAGAAACTAGCCACAAACAAGAAAAGAACAAAGTCCACGGGTGAAAATCAATCCATCAATTCCACAAAACTTATGAGAAGTAACAGCAAAGAGATACCTGTGGTTGATGAAGCCTCCTGAGGCATCTCAACTATTTCATAAACCTCAAAGGCATTCACTTGAGGATAAAAGGTAATATTTTGAAACATAATATTCAAAGCATCAACACTCTTCACCAATTGCAGGACTACACTAGCTTCCCCATGATGCACCATGTAACTTGATCTCACAGTATCAGCATTAACCAGAATATCAAAAGAGGATGAAACTGGTAAAATGCCAGCAAAATATAAAACCACTAAATAGTCTCCAAGAATATCAAGAGCTAGATTATATGCCAAAACATTCTTCCTCGCTAAAACTCTGGCAGTCTGAAGTACAGCAACCGGTGGGCTCTCTATAAGCCCAGAAACATTAAGAGGAACCTCAATGTGGAATCCAGCAGACAATCGGGACGGCGAAAAGTACCGATCAGCATCCCATAAACGGTCAGAAGGATCAGAAGGATACCTAAATTTATCGAAACTTCATCTTCATCTCAATGACCTAACAATTCGGCAAAAAAACACAGAGAAATCGACTCGATTACCTGAGAGGCTCACTGCCATTATACCCACAGTTTATCCTGAATCGCTTCCTCAACAAATGATTCCATCGATCACCACCGAGACCAGCACCATAAGCACCATCAGGCAGCGGCCGAACTTCAATAGAAGAGATAACCGGAGATCCACCGTTGGGGACAGAAAGCAAGCAAAAGACCATAACTTTCTTCCGAACCAGCAAGATGAACTCCTCCACCCAAGGGTCAGACACGGTGAGATTCACAACGGCAGCAATGGCAGTTCCGAGTGAGACTGCAAACGATGGAGGCTGGTTTCTGAGATCGTGATTCTTGTAAAGAAAAGTAGGGCGAACAAGGACAACAGAGACATTCATCGGCATGGGAATGCGGTAGCAGCTTCGGGTCCCGGGGTCGGAGTTGGGGAAGAAGCGCAAGGGGAGGCGGGAGGGAGAGGTGCCATGGGGATTGGAGAGGGAGAGCACGGCGGTGGTGTTGCCGGTGTTGATGTAGGAATCGTCGGGGTTCCATTGTATGCCGGAGGAGTCGGTGAAGCTGGAAGACGCGCCACACGACAAGCTTAAGAAACCACCTGATCGATTCTCACACACAATAAAAAAGAAGAGCAATGCTCATTTTTTTTTAAATATTAACAAAAACTCTGGTTTTTTATATTAAAATATATATATATATATATATAAACTTCACGCCTAATTTTTTTGAATCCTCGTACCATAACCAGCATTAATTTAATTTTTTTTTATACATAAATTGGTGACAAGTTTTTTTTTTCTTTTTGAATTGTGCTATAAAAAAATTTGAACTCGTTCCTATTAATTTAATTTTTAATTTAATTTTAATGATATAGATAAACTATATATTTTATTTTAAAACTTTAAAATAAATATATAATTAATTTATGGATTAAAACTAGGCATGCATTATCAAAGTGGTGTAAGACTTTTATGAACCTGTGCTATAACTCATCACCGAGTTGGCTTGGTTATATAACCCAACGTTAGTGAACTTGACGTTATTTTCATAGTGAATACTTAAAAAAGTTTCAAATATATATATATATATGTGTGTGTGTGTGTGTGTGTGTGTGTGTAATGTAAAAAACAATATGAAAAAAGAAGTGGATTATGCCAAGGTTTCCCCTCTAAAATTTTTTTTTAGATATGTGGATAGGCAACCGCCGTTCCAAACTATTTATCCATAAAGTTTTTTTTATAGTCATTTAAAATTAAAATCAGTAAATAATGTCATTGAAATTAAAATTATTTATAATTTTTTTTTTGTACCATCCACACCATGTATTTCATTCTTCTTTTTACTAAAAAAATTCAAGGTTGAATCCTATCCATAGTTTATCCACAATTATCCAAAAAACCTTTTACAAAGTAATAGAAGTGTAAGACAGACACAAACTAAAACACAATGCCATTTTTATCAAAAAAAAAAAAAAAAACTCACACACACACACACAATGCCATCAAATACCAAACTTTTGGCAAGATCATCTTGACAACTGATGAGTGGCATAAAAGGAAAGTAAAAAATAAAAACACTACTTGAACAAGCACGTTTAACTGGGAAGATGAACAAGCACATTTAACACAAATATATATGCACTATAAAAAAATTTAATAATATTTAGGAAATACATACTAGAAGATGCTGATAAGGCAGATGCATCAACAAAATTGAAGTTTGGTGCCACTGCAGCAAAGAAGAAGAAGAGAAGAAGCAGGCAATGGAAGTTGGCAAATTTGGTCATTGTTGTGCTGAGAAAATTGGACATGGTCTGGTTTAATTTTGGTTTTCTTGAGGGCGCTGTCATGATGATTGAAGATGATTAAAGTTGATGGTGAGCGTGTTTGGAGATCATTATTCTAACTTTAAACTGTATTCCCAGTGGGTGACAGATAGAAACAGAACATGGCAAGAGATTGCGGGACGTTCTCTCGTGTAGTATTATGTCAAATTATCTACTTCAGTTGATCAACAAGAGATTTACTACAGTTAACAGATATAAATATGGTAAAACGCTGCACAGACTGATTTATTTATTTATTTAACTTGATGTGAATAATTTCTTTTTGGAAAAAAACACCGTTGTTGTCGTGATAGTTGAGAGATCGAAAGATTTTATTTTCACGTGAGAATCGACTGTTCAACACTTTTTTAATATATGGTTGAACTGTAATAATAAAAATGTGTGTAGTGGCTTATTTATATTATTAAAATATATTTTTAAAATTTATATAAATATTTTTTACTTAATATAGTTTTTATTGTTTTAACCACAATTTTATTGAAAGCAATGAGAGTAGTTATAATGCACCAATAAAAATAAAAATAAAAATAGCAATAACATAAAATAAAATAAAATAAAAATCAATATATAGGATCAAGAATAAAAATTGACTAGTCAATCTACTGTTGAAACAAAGACAAGACATAATGTAATAAAATTACTAGTGATATTGAGATAAGAATAAGCTAGAGTGAATCATTCATTTTAAATAACGCAGAGATGATATAGATTTTTTTTAAAAAAAAAACCATATTTAGATTAATTGATTAATTGAGAAGTGATATAAACACAAAGCCGAGGAGCTCTCAATCAACCTTTATTAAAGGTCGATGCATCATTGACAATATCGTTAAGACTGAGGAGCTAATTTTTAATCTCCATAAACGTAGACTACCAGGGAATATACTGAAGGTTGACTTTACCAAGGCGTTTGATTTGATTAACTGGGATTTTCTGTTCGATTTGTTTGAAGCCTGGGGCTTCAATAGGTGTTGGGTGGGTTGGAACAGGTCCTTACTTTTTTCCTTCCAAGGCTTCTATCATTGTCAACAACACTCAAAGTGGATATGTGAGATACTACCGTGGATTGAGATAGGGGGACCCCCCTTTCTCCACTGTTTTTTATCTTTGTGACGGATGTGCTTGGGACTATGTTTAAACATGCGTTAAACTTTGGAGTTCTGGTTGGTGTCCCACTGGGTGACTAGGGAATGATGTGCAATCTGCATTATGCTGATGATTTACTTATTTAGACTACAGGGGGTGTGGAGGATCTGAGAATCATCAAGTTGTTATTATACCTTATTAAAAGAATGTTGGGATTGGAAACTAATTTTTTTAAGATTTGCCTCTTCTAGATTGAATTGGCCCTTGGACCTTGCTTATTCGCTGACTCTCAATTACGCGGTTGGTCACCTCCCTGTTACTTACCTTTGCATTCCAATTTTAGATCTAAGGCTCAAAAGCAAGATTAGGAAGCCCTTATTGCAAAGGTTCGTGGGCATTTGACATCTTGGAAAGCTCGTCAACTGTAGTTGGGTGGAAAATTAATCCTAATGAACTCAGTTTTATCTGTGGTTCCAACCTATTGAATGTCCATCTTTCGTTTTCCTAGCTAGGTCATAAAAGATATTGATAGAATTATAAGGGATTTTCTTTCGTCCAGCCCTAACATTGACAACCCCAAATGTTAGTTGGTATGTTGGAAGAATATTTGCATGCCTCGGGAGTTAGGAGGGCGGGGAATCTTGGACCTGTTTGAATTCAATCTCACTCTCCTTTGGTAGTGGTGGTGGAAGTTGACTTCTGATGTGGGCTAGTGTGATTGGGCGATTGTGCACTACAATTATGGTGCCTTCAATTGGAACCATTTCATCTATCGCGCCAGGGTCGGGTCTCTTTTTTCTGGAATGACATTTTTAGTTGTTTGCTGGCTTTTAGAGGTTGTATGAACCAGATTATCTGGAATGGAACTAGGACGCTATTTTGGCAGGACAATTGGTTAAATGGTCATGCCCCTATAAACATTTGGCCTAATACATTTCTCAAAACTACGTGTCCTGGTAGCACCGTTAGGGAGCTGATACATTGGTTAGACCAAGCACCATTTTGGGAGGATCCGGAGGTGGAGAGATTTTTGGAACGTTTTGATTGGCAGGAGAGTGATCAGGAAGGAGATATGAAATGGTGGTGCCTAACTGCTAATGGGATTTTTACTGTTAAATTCTTTTACACCTTCCTGATTGATGGCGGGGTGCAATGTATGGTCTCTAAGACCATTTGGAACTTTGTATCCGTGAAAGGTTAAGATTTTCTCTTGGCTTGTTTGGAGGAATAAGATCCTATTTCTGAAAAATTTAGCCATTAGAAGATGTAACAAACTTCCTACCAATACATGTGTCCTCTGTCAGACTGTGAATTTATAAATCACAAAAAAAAACACAAAGAGTACAATAAAAAAAAAAAAATCATAAATTGAGAAGAGAAGATGACATGCACCGGTCCGACTTACACATCCACTGCTAGTGGAGATGGCAAGCACCAGTTTTCATCAAATTAATACTCAAATAGTTTTTCGACAATTAATTGGCCTGAACTTTTATATTATACGACTACTCATCTAAAAAGATCCATAGCAGGAGCAATATCACATCCAAAAGATACAAGCCAAAGACTAAAACCATTATTATCATCATTAATTATTTACATTTTTGTTAAAAAGAAACGTAGAGAATCTTTCTTCACATGTAAAAGAGAAACGGATAAAACCTAGACAAATTTATAGGGGTTGCTGCATGTCCAATAAATTAATCACACAAGGAAATTACATTTGTATGTATCTAGTAATGGTTTTGGAATTTATATTTAAAATTCACTAGTGACCTAAGAAGATTCAATGACTTTTGATGTGCTTAATACTAATATATTAGAAGGAGTGGAGAATGAGAGTCCACCTAAAAAAATCTTTCAAACTTAGATATATAAAAAACCATTGTGTCACGTCCACCGTCAAAAACATTCAAAAAACATTCAACAACATGTTCAATGGACCTAGTCTAATGAAATTCATTGTTATTCAAGGTTGATCAAAAGCATGGTTGAATATGTCAACAAAGTCATAATAATTCATTTCTATACAGTCCCACCTTTGTCTCTCCTTATTCTTTCTCCCATAATAATTTCCATTTCCAGGAGCTTACAAACTAAAAATTATTCATTCTCCTTTGCATGTATAAGTATCAAATTAAAAAAAAACAAAGGAAGAAGTGGAAAATTTGAACACATAGCTCCTTTCTTCTCTGATTGGGTAGACTTATGTCTTCAACAGGTTGATTTCACCTGCCCAGATCCTGTTACACTTCTGTTTCTCCTTTCTTTTTTGTTGTTCCGTCATTTTTGGTGAGGATTTAGCTTGTTAACGCTTCTGGTTTGTATTTATTTACTTTTATTCTTGTTTTGTACTTATTCTGTACTTTTGCTTTTTTTCTCAATAAATTCATGATTTATTTATTTTATTTTATTTTATTTTTAAATTTAACACATAGGTCTTGTAGTCTTGTGAAAGGAATCGTGTTGTTTTAAACAAGCTATATGAATGACCACAAATGTATCCACTACTCAGCCTTTGATACCTCACATAATAAATCCATACGTGGACTGCATGGCTATCACATCGCTTCACTTTTGTTTTGATTATGGCTAGCACTTAGCACCTCAATTTCCAAACCACAAACCGTAATGTTCAAGCCCATCCACAGAATTCCGTTATCTATTCCACCTCCTCATATAAAATCATTTATTTGTTCATCATATATATATAAATTTAAATTAACTAGATTTTTTACTTTAAAATATCTAAGGAAAAGAAGTTTTTTATTCCATACCATTTGATAAACTACTATATAAATGCCATTAGAAGTGATAGTTCTTGCTTGGACTGCCTCTTGTTTTCAACCTGTATATATTATAAAAATTTGTTTGGCAAGAACATGACACAGCTTTCTTAGATAGTAACTAAACAAAAATATTGAATAAACATATAATTTATTATATACAGTTTTATATAATGTATTATATAACTTATGTTTAGAGATCCTGTCACAATTTGCTAATGTGACAATATTGCATCCTAGGAAAATAATAATTAAATTGTTAAAGTTACGTGATTATGATCAAGCTTATATCTTAGCAACATGACTTCACTCGGTCAAAATCAAAATAGGAGACTTTTATTCTCTTAAGTGTAAATATTTCAAGTAATAAAATGATAATAATGAGTTACTTGGATTTGAGTTACCTGATAAGAGTGAAGAGTTGAATGTTTACTTTTTAAATTTTGTGCACATCAATGATTTTGTAATTTATCAATTTTGTAAAAAAATTAATTTTAATTAATTTTAAAAATTTTAAAAATATAATTTAATACGCAAAAAAGATAAATTAACAGATTAGCTTTTTTTTTTTAATATTTTTTTTTTTATAAATATGAATAAATCTAAATCATCACCGTAATATTGGCATGGTTAATAAATAGCGGGTATCTGTGTACCGAACCCAGCACAGCACCCGACTACCAACACCACCACACGTGCAACCATATCCACCGCCTCATTTCACACGTACCCAAATTTAGGACCATCTCGATTCTCCAAGCTCTTCTCATTTATACCCCCTCCTCATCCTTCACCGCCCTTCTCCTCGTCCACATCCCAATCCCTATTCCTTTTCCTCCCACTCTCTTCAGCCTCCGATCGCCGATAATGGCAGGTAGCGGCGTGGTCACCGTATACGGCAACGGCGCTGCCCTTGCGGAGTCCAAGAAGTCCACCTTCTCCGTCAAGGTTGGTCTCGCCCAGATGCTCCGTGGCGGTGTCATCATGGACGTCGTCACTCCTGAGCAAGCCCGCATCGCTGAGGAGGCCGGCGCTTGTGCTGTCATGGCCTTGGAGCGCGTCCCCGCCGACATCCGTGCGCAGGGTGGCGTCGCTCGCATGTCCGACCCTGGTCTTATCAAGGAAATCAAGCGCACCGTCACCATCCCCGTCATGGCCAAGGCCCGCATCGGACACTTTGTTGAGGCGCAGATCCTTGAGGCCATAGGCATCGACTACGTTGACGAGTCCGAGGTCCTCACTCTCGCCGATGAAGAGAACCACATCAACAAGCACAACTTCCGGATTCCTTTCGTCTGCGGCTGCCGTAACCTCGGCGAGGCTCTCCGCCGTATCCGTGAGGGCGCCGCCATGATCCGCACCAAGGGCGAGGCCGGCACCGGCAACGTCGTCGAGGCCGTCCGCCACGTCCGCTCTGTTATGGGCGATATCCGTGCCCTTCGCAACATGGATGACGACGAGGTCTTCTCTTTTGCCAAGAAGATCGCCGCTCCCTACGATCTCGTCATGCAGACCAAGCAGCTGGGTAGGCTTCCCGTCGTCCAGTTCGCCGCCGGTGGCGTCGCCACCCCCGCCGACGCTGCCCTCATGATGCAGCTTGGATGCGACGGCGTCTTCGTCGGCTCCGGCATCTTCAAGAGCGGCGACCCGGCTCGCCGCGCTCGCGCCATCGTCCAAGCCGTGACCCACTACAGCGATCCAGAGATCCTTGCTGATGTGAGCTGCGGGCTGGGTGAGGCCATGGTTGGTATCAACCTCAACGATGCCAAGGTCGAGAGGTTCGCGAATCGATCTGAATAGCCCTGGCGTGGATCATCGGTGCGTCGCCCCTCATTCCTCCTCTTCAATCAAGCCTTATAGAAATTTTATCACTTGCTTGATGGTTAATTTTGCTCTATGGTTAGCAGCTCATACCTTTTGACTGTTGTTATGCTTTAGTTATTGAATCTTATTCTCTTGTTCTGCATTATGAAGTGGTGGATTGATTCCATTATGTCTTTTAGATGTGGTGCCTCCACTTCCTTTGTTTTGGCTGTCATAAATAGGAGATGTTTTGTTGCTTTGCTGGGTTGTTATTTTGCTTTTTCTTCAGTCTAATGGTCGAATAAGCTGATCACATTGTGATCATGGTTTTAGCTATCACCTATATCAATGTCTGTCACTCTTGAATTATTTATTATAAGATTAAAGTTCTTTAGTTAAAGTTTTGTGTTCCCTCTATTTTATTTCTAGAGGTTTCTCTTGGTATCTAATTATGTTTTCATGGATTTTCATTTGAAACATCATGGTATTTGTCATTTTTCTCAGTTGTTTCTGACAAAGATGAAGAATGATGTTTCTATTTGATGTTTTGGAAATGAGAATCATTTTGACTTGCAATGTTGGTTGTCCAATTTAGCAGGACATATTTACATTAGATGACAGGCACAATATGTATATAAATGTAGATATATAATTTCTTTAAGAGCTTCCTCAATGTTCTGGCTGTAGTGAGCTTGACTTTTAATGTTTGCTTTGTCTTCTAGCATTCCTGACTGAGGGCTGCCTCACAATATGTTTATCTAATTTTGGAGTTATTATGACATTCTATGTTTCTGCTTGATGCTTGGCATAAATAATTTATTTGGTGATTTATGTGTGCAAATCTGCTTGTGCGGGGGAGGGCATTATGAGCCATTCAGAAAATTGATGAACGATCTTGTCCAAATTTTAATTATTGAAGAATTAGGTTGCTGGCAGTGCCATTTTCAGATTTCAGTTCTCATTTAGAGTTGTTATTTGGTAGTCACACCATTATGAATCAAACTATGAATATTTCAGCTTAGTCCATCATCAGCCCCTTGGAGGAAATGCACTTTTTGTTCTTGGGTAAATCTAGAAACTTAAATTAAAGCTACAGTTATAGTGATCTAGGCCTAGCTTGTTTATGGATATAAATCCTAGTCCCCAAAGAAGAGAATTACATGTGCCTATAGGCTTACTCACATTGTTAGTATGCTCATGAAAGTTTAATTGTGACTCTAATAATCAAGTATTTGTATATGAATTTGCTCAGGTGAAGGTTGTATATGATATAACAACTAATTAGGATTGTTTGAAGGGAGGAGATTGTATCTTTATTATGCATATGCACATATTAGATCTAAGTAAAAAAAGTGGAAATGATATTTTTGAAGGAGTTAACTTGTTTTTTTTCAAGGTAGTAGAGGAAGTCTTACTCTTATCAGGAGGAGTTGTGTAGGCAGTAAGCAATATACCTTTAATGCAAACAACAAAAAATAGATTTTTTTTTCCAAAAGGAAATAGAATTGTTTTTCTGTAACATTCCAATGTACGGATTTGGATCGTTGAGTATGTGTATTCTGCTTGATTTGGTTACTATGTTTATAGAAATGCACCAATTGTTTTGAGTTAATTGGACTCTAGCATTTTTTCTTTTCTTTTCTTTCATAAAAAAAAAAAATCTTTTTGTGCATTGGCCATAGATCTTCCCAAAAAGTAAAGCGTACTTTTTTATTTATTTATTTTTATTAGTATCTAATTATTTCCATTAATGTCAAGACTTTTTCCATTCTTCTTGGCAACTGGATCATTTATGAAATTATGATTGATGACATGCAAATTTAAGGCACTATGATTTAAGTTTCACCTCTTTGTGTAAGATAGAGCACTGGTTATCATTCAAGGTTTAGTACCTTTATTGCATTCTAAGTTTACAAGAGTAGGACTACTTTTTAGTCACCAGATGTAAACTTTGCTTCGCTTTTCCACAGTTATTGATATTTGGCTTCTGTTAGTTGTGGTTAAAGTTTGCTCTTGTATACTTTCTTTCTTTCCTTTTTTATTTTTATTTTTATTTTTTATTGACACCTAGCTTTAGCACATCATGTTAATACTATTAAATAGTTTTCCGAAGTAAACTTTGGTAACACGGACGTCAGCTACCATCTGTATTTAGGAGTTCAGTTGGAATAAATAGCATTACTCCTTTTCATGTGTTCTAAATGCAACAACAGTCTTTACTCATTATTGATAAACTGTGGAAAATGCTGACTTTGTAATAAAAATCACTGTTCTTTCTCGTTTTTCTCATAAAACATCTTATTAATTTCTAGATATTATTATTTACAAAATTTTTAAGTAAATTATTGTGTGTCATGACTAAATTACCCTCTTTTATTCTCTATTTCTTCCTCCGACGTCAGAGTGTTATTTTCATGTTATCTTCTTAGCCGCTGTGGTTTAATCTTTTCCATTGTTTTTAATTTTGATATATTTGAAAGAAGAACAGATGACTGTCTCTCTCCAACCTCATCCGTCTCTATCATCCTATCTCAGTATTTATTAGTAATTCCATCCCTATTTTAAGGTCTGACTGAGGAGCCTCTGTTTTGTTTCTATTTGTTTTTGTTTTGGCAGAGAACTTACCCAATTGTGGGCTGGCCCAAGATGGCTACTGAAAATAAGAAAATAATTATGGATTAAAACTTATAGGCTAGGTTGATAAATGTAGTTTTAGTAGTTTTAGGTGTCATGCTGGATAGCTAGATTAATTCGCTTGCAGTAAAAAAAAAAAAGGGGGGTAATTGGTAGAAGGACCAAGTTCTGTATTGAACTAGGTTGCTTGGCCAGCCCAGGTAGGCATAATTTACTAACTTTTATTCTTTTATCCTTGAAGGAAAAGATATCAATCTGCATTTTTTTTTTTTTTTTTTGTGTATCATGTACATAAATTAAGACTTGTGTTTTTGAGTTAATGTGAACAGGACATCATTGAAAGGCATCTCTTTCTCCGTAAAGCTTGTATCTGTAGAGCATGTTAAATTTATCCTTTGGCCTCAGTTGACATGGATTTCTAGTTTACATTCTGTGTTTTCTTGTCATACTATGTAAATGCCATTATGGTATAAACCAAGGAGAAGATCAGTGACTCTCTACAATGATGACAGTAGGATCAAAACCTCACACTATAGTTTTCCTAGGTTATGACCAATAGACTATGTAGTTCCACTTACTACTCAAAGAAGGCAGTGTCTTTCAGTAAACTTAATGGGAAACTGGAACTAATAATTTTTCTTGGGTCTGCGACCATGCTTGTAGGTTGTAATAGTTAGTTACCTTTGATTATACATCCACTCTTTGTTCATTCATCCCCTTGCCAAATCTAAGATAAACTTCCTAAGTTTTGGTATTATGCAAAATTGCAAATATCGCCTTCAGAAATTTTATTATGTTCACACATTGCCCTGGACAAAATTAATTATTATTTTTTTACTTTTAGTTGGAAAACCATAACTCATATTTTGACAAATTCCTTCCTCTTATGTTTATGATGTCTCTTAGATGTTTGGATTTTTCAGAATTCTCTGAATGATAGGTTCCACAGTTTTACTTGATGTGTTCCCTAGAGCACCCTAAAAATAAAAAAAACAGACCTTTCCTCACCAGCCACCACATTTCTTCCCAGACGCTAGCTAAGTTGAAGTCATCTCACCTGGTTCTAGAACAGGGGTATTATTTGGTTCCAACCTATTATGCTCTTTCTGATATACACATTCAGGAAGGTCAAGAGGAGCTTCCTAGAGAACAGGACTGACATCTCCCTCCTTCCTTTTATAGGGTGCTTTTGTTAATTAATGTTAAAAAAAATTAAAATCATTAATAACTTACAAGTTACTAATACTAACCTATTGATTGTTTTTTTTTTTTTTAGGGGGGGGGGGGGGGGGGGGGGGGGGGACAAGTCATACGTCTTATTGACTTGAAAAAAGGAATAAAGTTGTCATTTTTTTATTATAGGAGTGGTTGATTGAGATATTATAATTGATATTAATTCAATAAACTTGAAGATTTCCCCCCAGACCAAATTCAAACCTCCTGATATGCATTATAATTTAAAAGTCTTTGGCTAGTTGGCAAGGATTATTTAATAAAATACCAGGGAAATATATATATTTATATATATATATATATATATAAATATACATACATGTATTCATATCAATCAAGCCTACCCAACAATACTTTATTTTGTTTATGTACTAGTTCTCCTTTCATATCCACCGACATGGTATCTACTTTTTTTCTTTATATATTAATTTATTTTACTTTTCTTTGTCACTGTATATTCTAATCATTTATCAACACTGGCTTCCTCTTGTAATACAAGCATAAGAATCACACTGTACAACACTTGGACTGAGAATAAGATACCATATATCTTCTGGTTACCTACTAATCCTCCATACTTTCATGTAGGTTATAAATTTATAATTTTAAATTATTAATGAATCATCTGGTTTACCTACCATTCTCCAAAATGATAGGAAACAACATTGATGAATTAGAAAACTCAATCCAATGTATAAAATATGTTGCCTTGAAGCTCAATCTTGGTGATCTTTTTATTTATTAATTTTATTATTATCATTAATCAAGCTGATCATCCACTCTTGACTTCTGTGAATCTGACAATTGTGTCCATTAAAACAAAAAGCCAGAAAGAGTGCTATCAAAGTCAATGAAAGCTTTTATGCATACTTTCTCATCAATGCCAACACAGACAATAGACAATGAAAACTCACATTAGTATGATTGAAAACATCATCAATCTCTTGTTCATTATTTTGTCTCAGCATCAACGTTATTATTATACAATAATAATAAATGTAGCTGCTCTCTACCTAAAAAAGGGACACATGACTTTCACATAATTTTCTCTCTGCATTAGTTGTGGAGTCCCAATCCATTTTTTTGTCAAACTTGGTCCCCTTCTTTTCACCAAATATGAAGACAAAATTTCAATCTATACATGTGTTCATATATAGTGAACTTGTGGTAGTGATCTTTGTGACTTGTCAGGAGGAAACAATAAGAAACTGGTCTCCCCTCTGAGAATTTTATATCTACAAGGACTTTTAACCTCAACCAGTGTGAATCTTTTATCATCATAAGAGTTTGATGTGCTTGATATGTTTATACAATTCAATAATCATTTATAGAGAGGGTAATCTTCTATTTCAATTGATTCAGTATAAATAATATTATAATAATAATTATTATTATTATTTTGTGTTCATATTTAATTAAAGGATTGAAATTTAAGCTCAATTTATTATAAATTTAAGCCCCATTATAACTATTGTTTTAGGCTTTAGTAAAACTCTGCATGAGCCAACAACATATGGGAAATAAAGTCATTTAATTTATGTAGTAAGTCATGTTTTTTATGGAATTTAAGTCTACTGTCTTAGTCTACTTTCATTATATATGCAATTTTTTTTTATAACCGGATAAACCATCATACACAATGATTATATTTATGTTTTAGTCATGTATTAGGAGAAAATCAAATCCTCGACCTCCTACGTAGAAAAGTTAAATGTTTTAATTATTAAGCTGTTGCAGAGGCACATATGCAACACAACCAAAACTAAGACATTTAACTCACTCAAACCATATTATCAAACAGATTAATATTAAAAAACCAAACTATGCAAAATACTCTACATATACTCTACATCCAACACTGATGAGATTTACATTGCGAACTCTATTGAAGTACACAATACACAGAGACAGACAAACAGAACAGAAAGATCTAAAAAACTTAATTTGAGCAAGAACTAAGCATCAAAACAAACAAACTCTTCACTGAATCCCAAGAGCTTGAATACTTCTAATCAATGATAAAGAAGAAGCATTCTTTCTCTCCCACTCCTCTCTCCCTTCAGTCTTCTTCCCTTCAAACATCCTTAGTACATCATCATGTTTTCCATCCAAAATACTCACAATTTGTTTCATACTTGGCCTTGAATCAGGATCAGATCTTGTGCAAACTATTCCCAACTTCACCATCCTCATCAACTCCCCATGATCACACTTGCCATCCAATCTCCAATCCACAAGCTCTTCCACTGTTCCATTACTAGCTTCAAAGCTCCTCACTTTCCTCACAAGCAGCACTTCCGGCCGCCGGAAATCCACAGCCATGATTCCAGTGACCACTTCCAACACTACCACCCCAAAACAATACACGTCTGCCATTGTCGTCGCTTCACCGGTCTCTATATACTCCGGTGACATGTAACCAAATATCCCACGAACTGGACTAGAGGAAGCATGGTGGCCATGTTCATTTCTGGATAGGAATTCAGCCAGAGCAAAGCTACCAAGACGAGGATTCATGTCAGGATCCAAGAAGATCGCCGACGAGGTTATGTTCCGGTGTATCACTTGCTCGTCCCATTCTTCATGCAAGTAGAGAATGGCTGATGCTAAACTTTTAACAATGTGGTGGCGGTGGTGCCATGAAAGGACTGAGCTTTTAGGGAGGAAGAGGAGGTTGCTGAGGCTGGCGTTGGAGGAGTAGTCATAGACGACGAGCATCTCGCCTTGTTCTGTGCACCAGCCACGGAGCTGGACGAGATTCCGGTGCCGGAGCTTTCCAAGGTTGTGTAACTCGTCTGAGAACCGTGCGCGTAGCGCCGGGCATGTCCTCATGCCGAGACGTTTCACGAGGACGTGGTATCGGCCGTCGAGGTAGCCGTGGTAGCCGGTGCCGAAGTCGAGCTCTGCTACCATGTGAGACTCTGAGAAGTTGTCTGTGATGGTGAGGATTTCCTTGAAGGGGATTTCTCTTGGAGTATCTACGTTTGGGAATGACGTCACATCACGAATACTCTTCTCCTCGCCGGTGCCATTGCCGTTGCCGTTGTCGGCGGTGAGGAACATGGTGGTGTTGGCTGCTGTGACGAAGCTGGACAAAGTGGCAGTAATGGTTGCGGTACTTGTGCTTGTGTCCGACGATGATGAAGATAAAGAGATGTACTGAGGATGCGATTGGAAAGACGGGAGAGCCG
Organism: Dioscorea alata; assembly: GCA_020875875.1. Classification (NCBI taxonomy): domain Eukaryota; kingdom Viridiplantae; phylum Streptophyta; class Magnoliopsida; order Dioscoreales; family Dioscoreaceae; genus Dioscorea; species Dioscorea alata. The sequence goes on along the minus strand of CM037015.1, from coordinate 20,262,204 downwards.
GGAGTTCACCGGAACAATCTCCGGCGAGAACGTCAACAACCCACTTCATTGTTGGACGAGACGTGGGATTATGAAGAGAACAGAGGAGACCAAGATGAATGAACCGCCGCATTCCGATGAGTGTATAAGACCCGTCATGCAGCTTCGGATCAGCGGCGTTCAACGTCTTGCCATCGTCGGCCAATCGCCGGACCCAATCAAGCATGAATATTTGCTCATCGGGGAACGCGAGGTCCACCGCACGCCGTCCTGTTGCGACCTCAAGAACAACAACGCCGAAGCTGAAAACATCGGACTTGGCCGTGGCCATTCCCCGTTTCTGGAAGCTCTCCGGCGGCAAGTAACCGATAGTGCCGCCAATTCGACTAGTTTCGGACATCCTGAACTGGTAGTTGTTGTTAAGCGAGATGGATCTCGTCGAGAGTCCGAGCTCATCGTGCTCCAACCACCGGGCAAGGCCAAAATCACCGAGCCTGGCATTATACCCGGAATCAAGCATCACGTTGCTCGTCTTAACATCACGGTGAATGATCTGAGTGTCAAGCTGTTCATGAAGATAGAACAACGCAGCAGCAAGCCCGGCGACGATGCGCTTGCGCCGCTCCCAACTGAGAACCGGAGCCGGAGACGGAGAACAAACCGGAGTGAAAAGCACTCGGTCCAAGCTCCGGTTAGGCATGTAATCGTAAACAAGAAGAAGCTGCTCGTCATGCACGCACCAACCACGAAGCCGGACAAGATTCCGGTGGCGAAGCTGAGCGACAGCGGCTAACTCCGCAGCGAAGGTCTTCTCCAAACGGTCAGCACGGTTGCCAGCAACGCACTTGACAGCAACGACGGTATTATCACTGGGCAGCACGGCACGGTAAACACGACCGAAGCCACCGCTACCAAGGATTTCTTTATCACTAAAACCATTAGAGCCTATGTAGAGCTCTGAGTAGCTGAAAATCCTGGGATTACTATCAGTGACCTTGTTATTGTTGTTGTAGTAGTAGCTTGGGTGGACACCGGGGATGTCTTGGAATGGAGAAAGAGAGCCAGGTGAGTTGTGTTTATCACGGCGGTGGAAACAGAGACAGAAGCGACGGGCAAGGGAGGAGGCTTTGGCAGTGCGTTTGGGCTTTGGTTTGTTGGTTGGAGCTGGAGATGCTTCTGCAGGTTCAGGACTGATCTCATCGGTGTCAGCCGGGAGAATGAAACAGAGCCGGTTTAGAGGCATGGCTTCTTCGTTTCAATGCAGTAGCCCCAGACTTAGTAGTGGGAAATGGAAAACATGATGGGGATTGTTATTTATGTTAGAGAAGAAAGAAGAAGAAGAAAGATAGTTGGGTTTCTAGAAAAACAAAGGTGCTATACGCGTATTGACGTTAAGAACTTGGATGAGAATGAGATGGCGGGAGAGAGAGAGAGAGAGAGAGAGAGAGAGAGAGGGTGGGCGGTGAGGTCAGTAATTGAACCGTGTTAGCCTTGTCAACGGCGCCAGTCACGTGTGGCGTTACGCGACCCTTCCAGTTTCTATGTGTAGAAGTTTTTGTATCACGAGGCGTCGCGTTTGGGTTCTGCTGTGATTGTCCTTGGCATTCGATTTCATCAAGGCCGGGTTTGAATGTGTGAGCATTGGTTTTGGTTTTGTTTAAATTTGTTCTGAAGATTGAAGTTTGTGCTGATTTTGATTTAACTGATATTCATGGAAAAAATTAGTAACATTTTTAGATTGTGGAATGCTTGAATATTTAACATCTTTGACACTCTTATGAGAGCTTCTCCAACGCACCGGCAGAATTGGCGCAGGTTGCCAGAATTGGCGCAGGTTGGCCTCCAATCCTGCGCCAATTCCTGCGCCAATTCTGAAATATGCTACAGTGGCGCGCAATATCTTGCGCGCCACTGTAGCAGCGCTATTTTTTTTTTTTGTTTTTTCTAATTTTATTAAATTTAGTTTATTTGTTTATTTTATTTTTAAATTCTGTTTTATCTTATTGTTAAATTTTGTTTATCTATTTTTTAATTTTTTTTAATTTATATTTTTAAAAATTATCTCTTCATATGATTTTTTTTATTTTTATTTTTTTTTAATTCTGTTTTGATTTTTTAAAATTCTGTTTTCTATTTTTTAAATTTAAATTTAAATTTTATAATTTAATTAAAATAATAATTTATATTTATATTTTTTAATTAATAAGAAATATAAAATTAAAAAAAATAATTTGTGAAATATAAATTCATTAAAACTAACGAAAATTACATGAACGATAAAATAAAAACATAGAAAATAATCCTAAAACATACATTATCATCGATAAAAAAAAACGATAACACCCAAAATACAAATATGAAGTCTGCAGTAGATGGTTGCGCTATGCAAATAACGAAGATAATTAGAAACTTGTGTTGTAGTTTAGTTTCTATTAATATGTTGTTTTTACTAATGTGCTTGTTCGTATGTTATGTTTTTATTAAGTAATTAATGTAATGTTTGTTTTTTATCACTTTTATATTTAATAAATATTTATAATAAATATAAAAATTAAAAATATATTTTAAATAGTATCATATTTAAATTTAATGGTTAAAAATGAAATAAAATTAAAGATGATTAAATTTATTGATAAAGATGGTGGTTGGAGAAGAATATTTTTAGAATATTCTATTTTAGAGTTAAAAATAGAGATGATGGTTGGAGAAGATTTCACTGTAGAAGCTGTATTTTTAAGTACTGAAGCGCCAAATATAGAGTTTTGGGTTGGAGATGGCCTGATAAAATTAGTTTATCAGTAGGTCTTTTAGTAGTACTGTTTATATATTTTAGCACAATAATGGATGTACTTCATATTTTTTTTTGAAAAGGTAGATAAATCACTTCAATTAAGAAAAAAAATGAGTATAAAAAAAAACACATGTCCACTAACAGTGGACCCACCGAACAATAAAAAAAAGCCACCAACAGAATCAGTAAAAGAAACAGAAAGCAAATAACAACAGAGACACTACGAGGAGAGCGGAAAGACGGAGCACATGACCTGGCCAATGTAAGGCGCCATATGTGTTTGTCTTTTAAAAATATTTATCGCTTTTGTAAAAAATAAAAATCTAAAATTGATAGAGGGAATGCTATTAATATCTACTTAGCATTTCTTAAAAAATATTTTAATTATAAATTTATATAATTTTTTTTGGAGTCATAATTAAATTTAGGAGTTTTAAATATAGGGTGAGGGTTTGAGTACCATGTATATATATGTAAACTAATAGCATTAAATACACTAATATTAATGTTTAATAGTATTAAATAAATAAACTCATTATTAAGTCTTTAATGAAGATGCATTCCTTCATTTCTCTTTATGCCCCTCTACTGTTATTTCAGAAACTCAGATTGTTTTTAACTCTGTTACCTATTTCAACAACTTTCGGGTGTGCATAGAATATCCTCGAGTCAAAAAAAAAAAAAGAAAAAAAAAAGAAAGTAAATAATGTGTTTATGGTGTTCTAGACTTCTAGTTAAAAAGCATGGATTCTTTTAAAAAAAAAAAAAAAAAACCCATGGGTTCTCACTTCTCATCTGTTTTTTTTTTCCTTCATTTTCCTTTTTGTTGAAAAAACATGGTTCCCATCTTTCTTTGGACCTTTTTTGTTTTCAGCAAATCATAGCAATGAAACTGACAATCTATTGGAAAAATTAGGCCGGTGGGCTTCTGTTTTGCATTCAATATTTCAAACATCTTTTTTGGATGTTGTGCTGTATTTCTGTGTTGCCCACCTGATTAGCAGGAGAAATAGTGGCGAGATAAGCGGAGTATTGAAATCAAATGGCATCCATTGATTATTTATTTATTTATCTTATTGTTATTATTATTTTTTTATAAAAATAAAAAAAAAATTATATATCAAAGAAATGCATTCGTTGGAATTAATTGGCCAACCTACACGTACTTAACTGAAGATGAGAAATTTGGGCTACAATCCTGTATCTAAAACTGATGATTCATTATTATTATTACTTTCAACAAGATTTGAACTCAAAATTATTAAATTGTTTCATCTTTATTTTTAATAATAAGACCAGGAAATAATAGGTTATGAACGTTTTTGGTATCCATTCATTTTTTTTTCATTAACGAGTAGTAGTATTAACTTGTGGAGAGTAGTATTAACTTGGTTTTTTTTTTTTTTTTAATGATAAAAAAGTATGAACTTGTTCTTACATCAGAGGGGACAACAGCAATAATTTCATTTTGTCATTTTTCATTATCCTAGCGGCTAGCGTTATCTGTGTCTTTATCATGTTTGTGCTATTAGGGATAGGGGTGACAAATAAAGACATAGGTTAATTATATTTCAAATTATTTAATTTTCCTATTTTATCAAAAAGTAGGTATAGCCCACTTTCATATTAGGTGTGACTTCTATGTTACTCTTAATAATATGTACAAACTATTTGCTTTAAATATGTTTCTATTTTAATACAAATTCATATAATTCATGTAATATAATTTAATTTATATAACCAAATCGCCGGTAAATCTTTGTTATTGGCTTGTGTATTGTTTTTATCTCCTCTGTTTTGTACTTTGTTATATCATGTTATTTGTTGTACTCTGTTTTTCTATTTTAATAAAATCATGATTATCTATTTTTATAAATATATAACCAAATTATTAAAAATTTATTGGAGACAATTGAAATATCTTGCCTTTAAAGTCCATTACAAGAATGCCGACAAGTGTAAATTGTCCATTGTTCAAATATGCAGGCATAAGATGTTATTAGACTCTAAATTTTTGAAAAAAATAATAAATTAATATAAACTGATTGACAGAAGTTTACATCAAACTTCAATCCCTTCGGTAGGAATTGGTGTTTTAATCATTAGGCTATTACTTGTTATTGGGTCATCTTCTTTTTACAACAATTAATTGATATGAATATATATATATATATATATATATATATATATATATATACACATGAGGCTGCGTATTTTAGGCACATCCTAAGCTTAGGAATCTAGGGAAATTGAATATCAACTATTTGATCATTAATTAATGGTGTAGATCATTCAGATATAAAGTTTTACCATGTTTATAAATAGTTATACGGTGAAAAATTAGATGTATAATATTATTATCTAAATTGTAAATTGTGATCAACTCGTATGAATTTGGTACTATTGTCAAATATTGTTCATTACTGTTGTTTTTAATTGTTTATATGCCAATTTGTTTTATGGACGTCCCAGTTTAGATTTCTTATTATATATATATATATATATATATATATATATATATATATATAGATTTATAAAAGCATTACTTCCCAATTCCAATCTATTGGTTTTTGTAGCTGACTTTTATATAAGATCAAAAGTTGGGAAAGTTAGCTATGACATCTGACCCCATTTCATTCACATCCGTGGTCCACCACTTTAAGCGTTCACCTAATACTACCAACTCCTATGGTGGATCCGTTAGCCAAACTTAACTTTAACTCATTAGGTTTCTTTAATCAAATATTTGTTTAAATGTTTTTTTTTTTTATTTGGGTTATGATTTTAATAGTACTCAAATACGGAAGCAAATATCAATGGCATCCAAGATCCCAAGAGATATAAAAACTTATATGATCTTATAAAAGGATATCAAAGAATTACCCATTTTTTTATTAAAAAAAGAATTACCCATTTTTATAAATTATCCATTAGTAACATAAAATATAAATCATGTCAAATATCAAATATATTTTTAGAAAATAGTTCAAATATATGTTTTCCATGCCATAAATCCAAATCTACGAAGTCAACCGTCCAGTTTTTTCTTTTTTTTCCTTTTTTTTTTATGTTTTATGCTTGTAATTTGTTGTGCACCAAACTTATGCATTGTTTTATTTGAGTCTAAAATGTTATTATAAATTTTGAACTAAACTAGTAATAATTGGAGTTTGTCCACAACTTTTTTTTTTTTCAAGACATAATCAAATAGAAAAATAACATTTCAACTTATATAATTTGTCCCTGAGATGAGACACATAAAACTAAACAAAATAATCAGTCAGGAAAATGTACTGAGCCTCACTCATACCCACTTAGAGATAGTAACACAAACAAATCCATTGGAAAAAAAAAGTTTTATAAAGTTATATTCTAATTCTTTTTTCTTAAAATTTTGTCTTTTCTGTTTGAAGATTTGATATTTTATTTCATTCTTTGTAATAAGATTTTAATTGGTGCAATCCAATTTACCTTTTGATTTATCCCACAAATAAAACCATGAAAAATGTGTATATCACCACCCCAACAACACCAACAACCAACCAAACAAAAAAGAAAAAGAAAAAGGGGGATATTAGATTACAAACAGTGGAGGCAAATGCTTTGAGAGTTTTCAAGATGCAATTGGAGTGGGAGCAAACCCAAGTGCAAGAGGAATTGACAAGCACCAACACTAATGTCACCTGAATGGAGTTTTGATAGGATTACATTGATATATATTGAAATAGGACTATTTGTAATTGTTTTTGTTATTGTTATTGTTCAAAGTATACTCATGGAGCACAGAGACATATATACATCAACTTGCAAGTGCTGATCATCACATCATTAGTTGGAATATCCTCCTCAACTCTATCTCGATCTCTATCTCTATCTCTTTTTGCTTTATATATTTAATTAATTAAGCTCAACACTTCTCTTCTCCACTGCCCAATGAAACACACATTGGTTTGGAAAAAGTTGGGAATATGCTGCTGATAAAATAATAATTGACATGGTATTTTGCTTGTGTGTTTGGGTTTGAAATTTTCCTTTTTGAAGTACCACTGGTGGTAACAGGTTTCGGTTATCTTGACTATTCATGCACTCGTTGTATTTTGTCAAAAAAAAAAAGGTTTTTTTTTTTTAATTATTAAAGTTCACCAACAACTTGTTTTATTTTCTTTGTTTTAATTATTTATCTATTGCTATTATTTTTTATTCTGGTGAGGATTCAGGAATGTTCATATGTAGTTATTCTATGTGGTAACATGTTTTGGTTTTTTTATGAATAGAGCAACGTGTGGCCTGGACTAGTACTGTAGGTTTGAGTGAAAATGGGCCGGAACAACACATGATGTCTGATAGGCCCATCAGTTTTTTGTGTTACAAGAGTTTCCTTGCAGGCGGAGAATAGGATATACATAAATTACTTGGGCATGATTTTATTTGGAAATCCATAAATAAAAATTTTAATCTTTTTCTAAGTTGTGGCGACATGGTTCCACAGCCACAAAGAGATTTTCCAATTAATTTGTTGTTTAATCCCTATCTCTGTAATTGCTTATCTATATATATATATATATATATATATATATATATCAATCTTCTGTCATCTTTACATGGGTCAAATTATGATCTGATTGTAGATTTTGAAACATGCAGTAATTTAAAAGAAATCTTTTGCATAGTTGATAGATAATTTTCTCCAGAATATATCATGTTACTTGTATCAAAATGAATCTTAGTTACTATTGTAGACCTTGTACTGAGTATAATGGGGTAGTGCCATTGGTGAAGGCACAACCTGATGGTGAGAAGATTTTTACAAAGATGAGAAAATAGAAAAAGGAAAAAAAACAGAAAAAATGAACACAACAACTATATATGTATATATATATATATATATATATATATATATAGGAGATAATTAATAAATCATGCCATATTTTTATTCGTCACCATTCCAAACACACACACACACACACAATATTAGCATACCTTCATTTTGATATTCCACTCCCAACCCCTTCAAAATTCAAGAAAACATCTTGGAAAAATGCACCTCCAACATCTCCCTCGCGCTATTCACCCAGGTGTGTATATATATTTTTTGAAAAAAAATCTATAAACGTTCAATTATCAGCAGTTGGATCATGATTCAACGATCAATAGTGATAAACAGTATGTATTTATTAATGTAATAATTACTGTTTATCAATGTTAGTTATTGGATCAAAATCCAACAATTGATAATAAACGTCCACAAATTTTTATAGACCGCGGAGGTAGAAAAATAGTCATATATATATATATATGAATCAAAGAATTCACCGTCTCCACAAACTCACCCATTCATGCATCAAAGCCCTTCTTCTTCTTCCTTAGCAGTACAACTGGGAATGTCAAACATAACCCTCCTTCCCTGCTTTTTAGAACAACTAGGCTTCTTCAAACAAGACTTGATCTTAGGCATCATTCTCACATGATCACTAGTACTCTGCATCTCCTCCACCAGTGGAGACACCTGCACAGCTCTGGCTGCAGGAGGAGACCTCACCAACAGCTGGTGTATAGTCCGAAAAGGAACTATAAAGTATACTTTGCCAGGCTTCAGTAATGACTCTGGCCTGACAACTATCCATGGGAACTTAAACACATCCGGCCTAGTGACACAGTGTCTTGGGTTCTTGGCCATCACTTGAGCAGCAGCCATTGGAGCATAGTGCACCTCAACGAACCCACCCGGGTGAACTAGTTTCAACACTCCTTCCTCACTTGTTACATACCCCATTCTATACTTTTCATATTTTGGAGAAAGAGGTTCTGGTTATCATCTTTCTTGAGAATTTTATACTGGATTTGGGACGGATTATACTATGAACTTAACCTTTTTTCTTTTTTGTTTCTTATAGATAGTTTTTACTTTTTAGGAATGGCCGCCAGCTTTGTTTTGAACAAGAAGTTTGGTCTGAGGACTTTTATTTTATTTATTTTTGAGATGGTTTATCATTTTATTTTCCTTTTTGTTGCTCTTTGCACTCTTGGGCTTATCATATTGGATGAGACGAATTGTGTGTCATGTTGTCGTTTTAGCAAGCTGGACTTCTTTGGGCCTATGGCAGTTCACTCTCACACCGCACACCGTTAACCTTTGACCCTTGGTATTTCTGAAAGATTTTTTTTTTTTTTTTTAGTTTTTATCAATAAAGATCTTAAAAGGTTCTCTTATTTTTATTTATTACTGGATGGTTTCATTTAACATAAGTTTATTGAAAGAAAGATAAAGGTAACATATTTGGGTTGGAGAGAAATTAAACCTACAATTTTTTTTTAAAGGTGGATAAATCACTTTAATTAAACCAGAAAAAGTACAAAGAGAAACCTCTCACAACCTAAGAAAGACAAAGAGAGTATTATAACACTAGATGTGGTACAATCAGCTCAAACAAAAAGACCCAAAACAACAAAAGAGAGGAACAAGGCCTCCTCAAGCCAAAGCCAAAAGAGAACTAGCCGGAAGGTGAAATCTGTGACTTCTCGGCCGAATGGGTCTCCAGCACCAGGTCAATCCTAGGTCCAAGAAACTCCAGACTACGCCGGATATTCTTCATGGGCTCTTCTAGTTTCTCCTTGACACAATTTGTGCAGTTTGAGAACTAGAACAGAAGCATGCGATCAATATTAAGAATAAACCCATGAAGAGGGACAATATTGCCATTAAAAATGATATCATTTTTATCAAGCCACACATTCCACACAATAGCTTTGACAACTAAGTCACTGAAGTCCCTACCAGCTGATTGCACAACCATCCTCCAAGAATCCCACAGGTTACACATCAGAGTGTGAGATACAGGCAGCCAACATAGTCTAATAAAATAGTCCCAAATTTGCCTAGTGAAAGAACAACTAAGGAACGGATGGTCAATAATTTCAATCTCAAAATGACCAAGAACACAAGTAGCAATCGGTAGCCTATTACACCTCCTGATGACCAGATTCTCTAAAGAAAGAACGTTGTTCTTCCGAGCAACCCAGTTGAAGAGATTAATTTTCCTTGGACACGCACTACACCAAAAATGTTTGGCCACCGAGCATCTGACACCACTATCAATAAGAAAAATATAGAAGGACTTCACCGAGAAAACACCATTGCCCGTTAACATCCACCATTTCTTGTCGTCACCTGCCACCACTGAAGCCTCATTCGATCCCTAATTGACAGAGCATCCGGGTTCATAACAAACGGCACCTCCTCTAGAAGAAAGGCCAACTTGCGGACCGCGTTGTTGGGATGATGGTTGTTTCTGTATTTCTCAGGCCACACGTACATAGAAGCTAAACCATTGTACCAACGGTCAGTCCAAAAAAAAGTCGTCGCACCTGAATTGATGATATGCGAAACGCAACTTCTGAAAGCCTGAAGATTGCCCAAGACCCTTTTCCAAAAAAAGGAAATCTGCCTCATCAATCTAGGGGAGAGATTCCAACGTGCCAACTCGTAGTTGAATTGCACCACATTCGCCCCCATCCAATCTGGGTCCGCCACAAATTTCCACCACCATTTACCAAGTAACGCAAGATTAAATTTGTCCAGATCTAAAATACCCCAACCACCCTAATCCCATAGGCGGCATAAGGACTTCCACCCAATCAATCTACATCTTAGATTGTCAATATTCGGGCCAGACCACAAGAAACCTATAATTTTTGTATGAGAGTTAACCACAATATTATTCACTTATTGCTTTGGTGATATAAAATAAAAATAATATATTTATATTAAAGGAGGATAAAACGTTTGATTTTTTATGCGGGAGTTAATTACAGTACCACTTAAATGTTGTTAGGTGATACAAAATCACTCATTAAACATCCATGTGATGTTATTTATTTATTATGTTATTTTTAATTGTGTGGGTTGAAAGATTGTAGGAATAAAATTTTAGCACAAGTTTCTCATCCGTGAGTCTGGTGGAAAGTCTATTGGAGGTGAAGGTTTAGTAGAGGGATGGCAACGGGACGGGTCGGGTGCGAGTTTTGTCATACCCGTACCCGAACCCATTATCCCACCCCTATACTCGAACTCGTACCCGAACCCGACGGGTTTTCTAAACCTCAACCCACACGAGCACCCGATGGGTAATCGGGTACCCGTGGGTATACCCGCCCCGCCATAACCCTATTTAAAAATATTTAAAATAAAATTAAAATACAAAATAAAAATTAAAAATGTCAATCTAAAATCATAAATTTTTTATTTGAATGAACACCATAGAATAGAAATTATAAATAAACATTCAAAAAAACAAAAAATAGACAAATTCAACACCATAGAGTGGGAATTTAAAAAACCTTAATAAAAAAATTGAATATATATAATTGAGAATATTTATTAATTGAATTTCGGGTCAGGTATCAGGATTCCCATACCCGCACCCGCACCTGCTTTATATTAGTCGGGTTTTACCCGAACCCGACCCGAAACCCGGTCAAACCGGGTTTTCCCCGTCAAACTCGGGTCGGGTTGAATCGGGTTTGGGTATTATTGCCATCTGAATAAAAAGGAGATAACAACTTTTTATTTTCAATTGAATCTTTTTTCATCATTTATTCTTCTCTTGTTATCTGAATATTTTTTCCCCCTACAGTGAGTTTATTTTGTTAAAAATGGGATCTGGAGCATTTAGTTGTCTTTTGTTGTAGTTTCAACCGCACACACAAGTTTTCTCCCCCTTTTGACTTATTTATTTGTTGCTTTTCATGTATTCTAATATAATAAGAAGTAATTAAAATACTGATGTTTTTCAATTTATAAAAACAAGATAAATTATAATTTAAAAAAAAAATCATCAGAAATAAGATTACAGAATTTCTGCAAACAATAATGTATAAAATATAACACTTTAATATGTTAGAACAAAGAAGAATGATGTTGAGGCCCTTGAGGGTCCATCCCTCTGCATAGTCACATAAGAACATTTTCAGCCACCATCTATAAACTTCTAAATCTATGTACATGCTTCTAAAATTGAACCTAAACTCTCAACTTCCACACTATATATTTTGGCAGTCCCAAAGATGTTTTTCCAATCACCAAACCACGTCTAAAATAATCTTCTTGTCCTAGCCATAAATTATCAAGAACTAGCTACCATCATACAAATTAAAATAGATTGGCCAATCAAATTAACTCATAAACAAACACAAACAACTTGCTAATTCATCCAAACAATCCAACATGTAACAACAGTGTGACCAGAATTCCATCTTGGAGAGCAATTGTATCAAAAACCTTAACACAACCAAATTCAGTAATTCAGAAAGAAAAACAAAACAAAATAAAACAAAACATAAACAAGCAAAAATCCAATCAAAAACAAAGTAAGGAAAGCAAAAATCAAGAAGAGTCTGCTGCAGCAAGTGGGAGAGCATCCCAGATCATGTCCATGTCCAAAGATGGCATCCTGCTAAGCAAAACTGCATCAGCTTCCCAATTCAAACACATCTCCTCCTTACTCTTCTTGCTCTTATGTTCATCATCTAAACTCAATTTCTTGGCCTTCTTAGCTTGGTGCACATTCTCATCTTTTTCAGCCACTCTCTTTGTTTCTGAATTTCTTGATGAGCCTTGAAAAGCTTTGAGCTTGGCTTCAAGTAGAGAAGCAGTGGAAGAATGTAACTGATTTGTGTCATGAGTGATTGAATGGAGTTGATGTTTGAGATGTGGGAAGTTAAGGTTGGCAAACTCTCCTCTGAGTTTATATGCAGCAATATCATAAGCCATGGCAGCATCTTCCGCTGTGTCAAAGGTGCCAAGCCAAACTCTTGTTCTGTTTTTCGGTAATCTTATTTCAGCCACCCACTTCCCCCAGTGCCTTTGTCTCACACCTCTAAACAGCTTTCCTTGCTGCTGCTGTTGCTGCTGCTGTTGTTGTTGCTGTTGCTGCACTACTCTCCTGAATGGTATGTTTTTCTGCTGATCACTAGAGTTTACTGGAGAGTTTGGGAAAACATTGTGGTGGAGATGAAGCCATTGAGGAACACTGGGGGGTTGTAGTTTTTGATGAGTTTGGAGTGGAACTTGTGGTTCTTGTTCTAAGGATAAAGTGAATGGAGGAGAAGATGATGAAGGATAATACATGGGAGAGATGAAGCTGAGATTAATGGAGGTTGATGGGGATGCACTGTAGTAGAGATCTGGGATAAGGGTTGATGTTTGCATTGATGTTGCCATCCTTGGATACCAGCTTTCTTCCATATGCTTATGACAAGTAGCAGTGATGAGAAATCAAATGCTGAGAAATTTATTTTAAAAAAAATGGGATTTGGAAAATGAATGATGCTTTCTATGCAGGTTTAATATTAGCCATGGTTCCTCCTTCCTTTTGATTAGACTTTTAAGGATGGAGGAGAAGATGCTTGAGAGGAAAAGACCTCCACATGCTTTGAAGGCTTTCAAATATATATATATAAAGGTCACACAGTTGACAGGTAATTGTGATGTATATATTGTCCCTATGAATATTATAATTGAATGAGACTATTGTTTTTTCAATTATATATTATTTGGAGCAATATGCCTTCTCAAATTCTCAATGGCTAGATGTGTATTTAATATTAATAAAACAAACAATAATGTGTGGCTGAGAATTAGTCCATTTTTCTCTCTCAAGCTCCTCATTCTCTAATCCAACTTTCAGATAAGAACTAATCTAAATTAGTAGTAAAAGAGCAAGTTAATCATACATAATTAGCTGGTCTCTATCATGTATAGAGAAGGCTTTGCTCATAGCAACATTATTATATATTAACTAACTTCTGCTTAGCCACAGTGACAACTCTGTTACTCAATAATTAACGCTAGCTGCTGAAGTAGCTTTCTCATTTTAAAGTAATAGTATATTTCTTTCTACCCCTTTAAGTTTCCATGAATAAGCAATATATTCAATGCCAAGGCCCAAGGCCTTTCTTTGGCATGCCCGTTGAGATAAGCACAAATTAACAATTTTAAAATACTTAATAAATAGAATTTTTTTAATTAAATGAGAAACCACAATCTTGTTAAATACAATGTAAGATGATTATAGTATATAAATAAGTGGTAATTCATCACAAAGTACGTAGAGAAGTAAGGGTTCCAAATTTTATGGTTTTTGTAAGACCATTCACATACTATACACTAAGGCCATGTATTGTTTATCAGTACTTTTTGCAAGTTCTGATGTAGGTCAGGTCCATATAGAAGAAATTGTGTTTCCTCTCTTCCAAATTTGTATAACAAAGGATGTATTTTTAGGGGTTGTTAAGTTAATATGACTGATGTACCTTTATATTTATCTATATTTTTAACAACACTAGTTGTTTATATTATATATAAAAGCAAATATATATATATATATATATATATATATATATATATAAAATATCAGTTGAGCTTAACAAAACAAAATTTAGGATTTACAGTTCCACTGGTGAAAGAAGAGCCATCTTAACAAAAGTTGTTTCAAAATAAAAGTCTGTTTTATTTTATTTTTGTAAGATATATACACAAATATTAAAAAAAAAGTAGCAAAAAAAAAAAAAAAAAAAAAAAAAAACACCAAAGGACAAGATAGATAAATATATAATCTTAAAGATAAATATTTGTCGAAATGGCAAAAATAACAAAACAGAAAGAAAATTGGCACATGGGGGATGCCGAGGTGTCCTTTATATATATATATAAAAGAAGATGAAGAAGAAGAAGAAGAAGAAGAAGAAGAGGAGAAGAAGAATATGAAGATGATAATTAGTGTACATGGCTCCACGTTTATCATGACCTTTGTTCTGTAATTCTTAGCACCTTTTGTTCTCTAAATATCACACATTTCTCCCTAACATTCCATTTTAATAACAACCTTTTGTGGTTGTAAACCTGTTTTGGAGAAACAGAACATGAATGGGAAGCCTTTCCACATAAGCGATGTTGGAAGCACAAGACATCAACATCCGTGTGACACTAAGACAGCACCTTCTCTCAAGTACAATCAAATTCTTGACTTGAAAGAAAAATAAATAAATAAATAAACAAACAAATAAAACAATATTGCCAGCCAAAATCATGCTTTAAATTATGGGCCTTTTTTTTCTTGCATAACCCCACCGAAGTCAGTGATTATTTGCTTATATACCTTCACAACTACATTCTTTTCTCTTCATCTAATTGGTAGCTGGAAAAACAAAAAAATAATGATAAACAAATTTTATATTCTTAAGTTGCACTTCAATTACAGAATATATATATATTAAAGGCACGCCATTTACGCTAAGTAGATTAAAGCATATGATGTAGTTTTAGGGGGGAGAGAGAGAGAGAGAGAGAGAGAGGTTGATGTAGTTGGGTGCAACTACCGCCTCCAATGCATGGGCTTTTTTATATTGAGGTTTGGACAGAAGCTCATATGTAAAGAAACATGTAGAGAGAGTAATAAAATATAAAACATATAAAATAAAATAAAAAAGAAGAAGGTAATAACATTAAAGTGGAATCTCCTCTATATTGTTAATCCTTACTTTATCTTCACCCTTGCTTTACTTCCAATTGAATCATGTGCCTGCCTTCAACCATGGAACTATTTTAAGTCACTTTTTCACCAAGAATTCCTCAAATGAAATTCATACATGCATACATGATATTATGATTATGATACTCTCATTTCAATTCAGTAGTGAAATTCATATAATCTATTAAAGTTGATTAAGTATAAAATAAAAAAATTAAATTAACTGAGTATGATTTCAATAATCAATTATGACAATAGAAGATCAAAAAAATTTATATAGGTATGCTTGGGTTTATTAATGCTATTGAATATATAATTGATGATAAGATTAATATTTTATTATTTATAAATACTAATGTCTTTATATAACTTACATAGTAATATTTATTTTATTTTATTTTATTTGAACATATATATACACACACACACTAAAATGCACATTATGTATCCTTAAACATAAACTTTATAGGAGTGTCACTAAGGCTTAAAAAATTAATTTATCTCTAATAATATATTGCAACAAACAATAAACCTTAGTTGTTTTAGTTGATAAATGCAATATGCGTCATCATCCATGTCTTTATTAATTAGCATCATCATTTAATCTTATTTAATCCCAATATTATATATATATATATAAAGATCAGTTGGACATGAATTATGGTTTAAAAGGGTTAGCCCCACAACCCAAGGAATCAAAGAGCTCGCACAATGAAATTAAAAGAAGAGACATAGTGAGGGAATCAACTGAAATTGGCACCATTTTTTATGTTTATTAAAAATATATATATATATATTTCTCTATATTATTATTAGGTACAAATACAAAGTACTCATAGAAACGCTTAATAGAAAATGTATATGTATATGAGATTAGGCCATAACTATTATACTAGTTTGGTCCCTACCTACCTAGCTATGCTATAGCTTGGTTTTGTTTACAGTATGATAATAGCTGGGTTTGTTTGCATGCCATCCATTCATTCCCCCTTGGAACATGTCCCATTAAACAGGATAAGTTTTTTAATTAAGGGCTTGTCACACAAAATCATAAAATAAGTATTAATTAAGAAATAATTAATATGTTTACCAAGTGTTTATTAGGGAAATAAAAAAACAACAACAATGTAATTAAGAATTGGCTTTACCTGCCACAACAACCACCATCACGCCTAGGTTCTTTTTCAACTAATGATGATCTCACCATTTTAATCTCATCACTAACAAAGTTTAGTTCAATATTTTACATATATATATAATTATCAAACATATGTAGCTCTGTCACATAATTTTTTTTTTTTTTTTTTTTTTGGCTAAAAGTTTTTATGACTTTTGTGAGTGTGTGTGTGTGTATTTCACTAGACAACACTTCTAGTTGCTATGCATGATGGAGAGTAGGTTGATCATTTTGTGGTTTTTTCATTAACTTCAGTAAAAAGATGCATAAACAAATAACCATGTTTTGTAGGAGTCCATAAGCAAATTTGTTTTTATAAGGGTATATTAGCAATTAGCTATTTTGATAGAAATATGCAAACAAAAACCACTTAAGTCTTAATATATTTATCATGCTTTTTCCTGTCAACATCTTCTGGCTTTTTCAAACGAGTATTTCATACAACATATGATGTTATTATTGGTCCAACTACTTTAAACATATGTCCTAAAAGTCTCCCTGAATATTTTAATTACATTTTGGACCACTACTTTCAAATGCAATTCTTTTATTTATTTTTTATTCCACCCATTGATAATCCTTTAAAAAAACATTTGAAATGTTATAATGGCTTTCATTCTCAGACTATTATTTCATATTCAGCCAAAGATTCACACACACACACACACACACACAAGGCCTGTTCATCATATCCCATAACAGACATGTTAAACATCATGAACTTTGAATTTAACAAAATATAAGAACATATTCATAACATTTCACAGCAGAGAACAACCCCAATTGGCATCAAAGAAAGTAGAAGAAAACATGCTCAAAATTTGGATTGTATAACCCAAGTTTAGAACGTTGAATTTTAAATATTTAAAAGGATCCCAAAATTGAAGTTACCTAATTACAACAATGTTTGTTAGTCACTGACAGACATGTGTGAGGAGTAAATACATTCAGGTGAAAATTTGGATCTCATTTTAGAAACTCAATTTCCCTAGCCTAGCAGTCAAAGATTGTTGATCAAATGCTCAGTCTATTTCATATCTACATCTTCACCGGAACAAGGAAGATCATGTTCATTCTTTGTTCTAGTCGCATCGCTCGTCAATTCAAAAGCATCTCTCCGTTAAGACTCACGGATACGACAAAGCTCCAGCCACCTATTGTACCATTTCAGTATCTGAGTTGGTATTTAAATTCTTACCCTCTGAATTATCACTACCATCAGAAGTGCTATTGTCTGAATTATCTGTCAACAACTTCGAGTCCTTATCTACCGTCGCCAAGTCTGTATCAGCAGGATACTGTTGAATTGGCACCGCATCACTGATAACTTGCCCTATGTGAAACTGTTTCATGTATACTTCAAGCTCGTTTTGATACCGTTCTTTGTCCTTCACACCTTTTTCCTGGTAGACCTGAAATTCAAATTAATGAGAAGTATATATCAGCTTATATTGACAATCAAAGTCCCAATCAGTGAATGTAAATCCAGGAGACTGTTGTTTCTTACAGCTTTTTCAACATCTGTTAGTTTGTTCCATAGATCACCGATCATTCTACCTATTTCTCTATCCTTCCCTGGGTAAAGCGGTTTTAACCTCGCATGTTGCTCAGCAAAGAAGAAATTGTATCCACTCCTGTTAGGTCTTGGAAATGCAGGATCCCTTTTCCTGAGCTTTTTCTTATGCCAGTGACGAGAAATCTTTTTCTTAGCATCCTGTCCCGGCAAATGGTACAAAATGCCTCTTAAATTGGTTGTGCCAACTCTGACAGAGACAAAATAGCCATGCTCACATTTTCCCTCAATTACTCCAGTCACTGGAGAACCAGCCAATCTGGACAGATCTAGGCAGCAAGAAACACTACAAATAAGTGCATATATATATGTGCACCTATATATATCTATATATAGGAAAGAACTAACATACTCCTGACATCAAGAGTTGGGAAAGAGAGGTAAAAGTCAGATGAAACTAGTGTTGGTTGATAAAACTAATAGATTAATTTGATATTGGAATAATATAGACTATGAAAAAATTAATTCTCCAATCTAGATATAAAACAGTCAGTAATGTCTATCATTTCCAGATTCAGTTACTGTGGACTTTTTTAGCGGAAATCCAGGAAGAAGTATGTTCTCACTTGATCAATTAATCAGTAACAAATAAGAACGGAAGGAAAGCAGATTCCTAACAAAAGAAATTCACATAGCTATATGCTATAAAACCATAAATTTAGAAGCTTTTAAACAACAAAACCTGTAGGTGCAACCAAATCGTTGCTTTTCCGTTTTCTGGCAGCAGGCTGAGTTTCATTGTATGGTTCACCAAAGTTTCCAGGTGACATTGAGGGGGCAGGTGGATTTTGCAGCAAGCCTGAAAGAGAAGTTTGACAGCAAAAAAAAAAAAAAAAAAAAAATGAAAGACAATATAGAAAAAATAAAGTAAATAAAGAGCTGGTGAACATGACAAGTACAAACCTGTAGGTGGCGGATTCCATCCCTGGGATTTGAACAAATAAATTTGTTCATAGTGATATAGCAAGGACATATAATACTTCCTTAACACAAATGATGCATTTGTGGCAGTGGATGGGAAATTAAAGGAAGCAACTACATCTCTCCATCTCCTGTCTCTTATCACCTAGAAGAAGCATAGAAGAACAAATAACCATCAACAAACTCGTATACTTGTGGTCTAGTATGCAGTTGACAGTCAATAACCTCATAAATGATTTTTTTTTTCTTTTTACGTTTTTTAGTGTAAGAGTAAGAGCATACATCTGTGAGTTTACATTATATAAAACTGATAATTAAAAAACCATTCTGTTCATATTTTGTTATGATATGGCATGATAACTTACCATTAGATTGCTCAGAGGAATCCACTCTCTCATGCAGTGAAAGAAATACGTTACTATCATATTGGAATTATACAATCAAAATCACATAAGCTGACTGCACATACATATGTGGGTATGGTAGCATCCAGTTTTAAATGAAGTCAGCTAGGGATCTAGGCGGTTTACAACATGCGACTGCAATGGTGTTAATGATTAATCACTGTCACTGCAATATTAATTGATTGTCTACCAAACTAGAATGATGCCTAGCTGATAGTTCATCGATAATTACATGTCTAGTGATCTAAACAGTCAATTTAGTTCAGTATCGCAATTTGGCCTTGCACAAATCCATGATATATTATGAACATGTATAATCCAAACACAAATCTAATATCAAAGCAAAAAGCGTTCCTGTTAGAAAAACTTACTAATTCTCTTGTTAAAATAAAGGCATTAAACACATACACTTTCATAGATTATTCACTATTTTTGCTTTTTGCGACTTCGCTTGATTTCAATGGATAATGTTGCTTTTAATATTGTTAGAAACTCACATGGTATTTTTAAAATGTTCTTTAATTTTTCAAAATTATCTTCACTTGGATCACTGGGAACCTAGCCTAGGAGCAGCCACCTGCCTTAGCAACCATGGTAATTGAAGTATCATCTTATTTCAGATAGAAAATAGATTAATAATCATCTAATTGAAAATCAATCCTTTATGACTCCACATCTACCAGTGTTACACGCATATGGCTGCCAAGTATCTAAGTATCAAGGAATATCTGAAACTCAAATTCATTGAAAACAGGGTACGTGGGCAGGTATATGTGTGTGAGTGCATAGATGTGTGTGTGTGTGTGTAGGCATGTAAATCACATTGTCTTTTGGGAGGTGGAGAGTATTTTAGCAGAACTAGTTTTAGGTGTGTATATAGATATATAGATATATAGAAATTGTAGACCTAACCACATTGTAAGTTGTTTTAAAGAGAAATAAAACTTATGACACAGGATTCAAATCATGTTAAATTTTAGTTAAAATAAGTAGAGTTTTTAAAATCATGAAAATCGCAATTGGAAATATCTGAAAGATGAGAATAATTAATATAGATAAGAAAAATATACAAAAACTGGATTTTGAAAAGGTAGGAAAATAAGGTAATTCACAAAAGAAGAGAAAAAGATTGGGATTGAAGACTTAAAAAAAATTAAGATAGAGAATAAAATGGAAAAGAGGTTGGTCAATCGAACATGTGATCTAAACTTATCTAAAGAAAAGATGAATGCATAATCATCCCCAGATATACAATATCAGCCTAATCATCTTTCCTAGATATGGAATATCTGCATAACACTGAGTCTGGTATTAGGGAAGTTTGGCATCTGCTTAAGAGAAAATTGGTACAAGAAAAGCCAATTTCATTAATTTGTCTGGTATTTCAATTATCACATGCATATCCAAGCATCTGGAGTGTCTGACACTTGATTTTAATGAAAACCAGATACAACGTGAATATACATCTATATGTGTGTATGTAAATATAGACATGCAAATCGCATTGTTCTTAGAGGGATGGAGAACATTGTGAATTGTTTTTAGATAAATAAAACTTGGTACAAAGGATTTAAATCATAATTTAAATTAAAGTAAAATAGAATTCTTTAAATCATGTAAAGTTTGAAGGATAAAAATTAATTTATAAAGATAAAAAAGACATATTAAAACAATATGGATTTTAAAAGGACAACAAAAAGGTAAGGTAATGCAAAATTAGAAGATGGAGGTTGAAAATTAAAAGAAAATTTTTAGATGGACAATGAAATGCAAATGAGAAAAGTGAAACTAAAACTCTTTTAAAATAAACCAAAGTTGGATCATGAGAAGCATACCATGTCCAACAAAAAGATACCTCTACTGTATGGATATGTAAATTTTTTCGGGTAAAGATACAGTAACAGTTGTCTCAAAGGAAGACTGGGCTTGCGTTAGTCCCAGAGCAATGCATTCGTCATTGCCCAAGACATCTTTTTTCTTTACCCCTTTTTTCAGTCATTAGAACCTAGGTTACTTTGTTACAAACCAAATACTGCCTAGGCTTATCGATCATATTATAAAACTATATTTTATTAATGATATGTGCTGCCATAATGCCATGCTGACAGTGATGAACATCAAAATGACAAATATAAACTCAACTAAAAGAAGAAAAAAAAGACTGGTATCTAAAATTGGATGGGAATATGTTTCAGTAACAAACACTAATAAAACTCATACTTTTGATGAAAAGGAAGGGAGAAAATCTAGAAATAAAATATTATTTTTAGCATTGTGAGCCAATCTCACAACCTATATATAGGAAATTACAAGAAATACTGTAATGATCAAAGAAGCCTAAATTATTTATATCATACCTTTTCCATACCACCACGTGTCGTCACTTCCACAAAGAGCTGATGAAGATCAAGCACCTTCCCTGCTACAGTTGGAACCCTACATAAATAGAAATTAATTTGTTGCAGAAAAGCTAAAGTATTAAATTAAGATGAACATAGAATACAAGGAAATTACAAGCATTGCATACAATAATGATGTTTACTTGTTTACAAAGCTAGCAAGACCAGCTCTAAGAGCATGATAAAAGCCCAAAGAATTAAAGTTGGAAAGAGTGAAATCATCTTATCGCCTATAACTAATAATAAATAATGCTTATATTACTAAGATATTGCATTTGAAGGAAGCCTGAAATCTATCACAAACCTTGGCTGTCCTATCCATAACATTATGCTTCATAGTGTCGGATACTCTTTAATACTTAATATTGTGCCCTAGTAACACTGCCACCAATGGCATGGATTCTAAGCAAGTGAGTATTTAGACAAGTGAACCCTAGAGTGAAGGCTTTCCTCTATTAGGCTTTTAACCATCACCTTTCAAGAACGTAGATTGAACAACACAACAAAGTTAATTTATTAGAATGATGATCTAAACACATCCTCTTTGACTCTTTATGTCCAAAAGAGTTCAGGCATAAGCATTTTCGTAAATATAACTTACAATTTGACTAGGAAAATAAACGCACTATGGCAGCACAAATGTCACTGTAATACTCCAAAGAAGCCAGCCCTTCTCAATCAACTACTACCTAGTACCTACATGGGGCTGGGACTGAGTAGCAGATTGCATGGATGCGGTAGGTGGGAATATTACAATAACTGGTGTTCTCTTTGTTAACTCTAAATCATAGTGAAAAAAAAAAAAGAATTATCTCACAATCAATATCAGTAAAATTATCCTCATCTCAAAATTTTTATGCCTGTGCACAGTTTGATATAGAGAAAACAGGTATCTAACACATTTGGTGTGACATACAAACACAGAAGCGCATTATGCATTTGAATAAATTACAATTCGGATTGTTAGCCAGATAGGCCATGCTCATAGAGAACTTGGTCAGGTGCAAAGCAAAAAGAAGCTTTCTGGATGCTAGCATAAAAGCACCATGAAACATAGTGTTACTTGAGTGAAGGTTTTTTAAACATATTATCTTATTTATGCTTGCTTACAAAGTAACAAGCTCCATGGTTCTACAAAAATTTCTGTTCATGCACTCAACCCATATTGCCATTTACAGGCACACTCCATTGAAGGCACAATTAACTTCAAGTGAACAAGATCCAAACAAGAAGCTGACTGTACATATAATAGAATAGTACACATTAACCGACAACAACCTAATGAATAATAACATGGGTACTGATGGTCAGGTACATCAAGCAAGAATCCTCTAACATTTCTATTGAAAATATACAAGCTAAAGAGAGCCAGAATATAAGCAGTTTTATCCCCAGAAAATCAGGTATCCTTTAGATTTACTACATAATTCAGCTAGGAAGAAGTCCTCTTTTAGAATGAGCTACATCAATGCTGAAACACTGAAGAACTGCTCCATGTTTTCTACTACAATGTTCAAAACATCCAAAAAGAGCTGCTCATATAAGTTGTTCTTTAAATCCACAAATGTAGCACATAAGCATTTAAAATAAAATAAAATAAAAACATCAATGACTTACTCCTGATTAAATACTTTGTATGTACTATCATAATAGGGGAGAAAAACTATGAAGGAAGAACAAAGAAAAAAAACTGAAGCAAAGAAAGCATGGCCAAGAAATGGAGCCCAGCTGCAAATGCCAAACCAGGTTGCACTTGCCTTGTTTCATAGAAAAATAGAAAGCTACCAAATAGTGTAGGGACCATGAATATTTATCATATGTCATTGACATTATACCCAAACTGAATCATGAATAGATAGTGACTAATATATAAGCAAGAATAAGTCACACGATAATCGTGCTTGGAAACTCAATTATTTGGTCAAAGATGAATTAGTCAATAAATTTTCTGTAGTAGCAAGTGAAGAATTAATATCTATTTTCGCTTTATTAAGTTACATCACATTTAAATGCTCATTGACAATCAAGTTTTAACCAATGTACCAAATGGAAAGGTAAAAAGAGATGCTATATTTTCTCTCTCCCATGCTTATTCACACAAGATTTATATGCAATGGCAAGATAAAATATACCTGGTCAAGGATTTTAATTACTTTCTTTTTTTTCCCAAAACAGAATCTTCACTACCATACGACTCAAGTAGGCAAAATAGAGACCACAAGGCCATCTTTACCATTGAACCAGCCATCTTATATAATCTGTTTTAATTTATCGTACAATAAACTTTTGAAGTTCAAATGCATTAGAATGAAGGTTTGCACTGGCAATGTCATACACAAATAATCGCCTCCGAAACTTGGATGATAACAATGTGCTCACTTGGTATTGCATGGTACCAAGATATATTGCTAATCTAAATCAACCATTAAACTTATGCTTTCCCAATCATGATGGGTCACTACCATATATTTCTATGGTATATTAGGCTAGTGCTATATAATCATAACCAAATATAAGCATATATTGCCATTTTTTCTCACTCTCATTTCTTGCACTCTCTCCACAACTTTTTTCCATTTATTAATTTCATATTTAAGTTTTTACTTTCATTTTTCATCACCCTAGAAAAAAGAAATCTAGTAAAAATATATTTCCCTTTTTTGTTTTTACTTTCCTTATTGCTCCCCACTTGTGGTTTGTCTGTATCTACCTCATATTTACTCGATCCAATTCCGCATATTTGGTTCATAAAGTCACTACAATTAGATGCACTTTGAGTCTGAGAGGGGCTGTTACATGCTAGATTATTATCATGTATATATATAGCATATTAGTCTAGGCACTATATTAGATTGTTCCCCTCTATAGTTATCCTTAGAGTTAGCACCCTCTCTTGTAACTGATATATATTTAGGGCACTGTTCTTTGTAACCTTAACCTAGTTCATATTCAATCTGCTTCTTACAAAAGTTTCAGACTATTTAAATGAAGCCGATATACATAACCAGATGTATGTTATTGCAAAAATACGCAGTAAGGAAAATTTTAAACGAATCATGGTATTAATAAAATATAAAGTATTTCAACAAAAATGGGGAAGATGAAGCTCACATAAATTTTGTTCCCATCATCAAGTGCAGCTTCTCAAGAGTTTCCATAAACAACTTTCGATCAGACACAACATTCTCATATGTTGCAAGAGGCTTAGGATATGGATGATAGTTTGTCTGAGTGGCTGAATCCATTTGCCCCACCAGTTGCTTACCCTTGTCAATGAGTTGCTTCCCCACCAAATTCTTTTCAGCAACAACCTCTTGGGTCATCTCATACCTAATTTGTCAAACTATAAGAAGACAGGTAATGTACATCAATAGAAGAACAAGAGACAGATCATGTAAATCAGTGGTAAAACAAATGCCCTCTGATACTCAAATTAAAGCAGCCTAGATAATCAGAGACAGGGAATTCCTTTCATGGGCTTCAATACGTGGGCTTCTTCATGTAAGATGTGGAGATCTATAGCCAAGTTTAAGAAGTCCGAAGCAGAAGGCAGGACAAACAAAAGTTACCAGTGAGCTGATGAAGGTCCTGTATCCCCCCCTCCCCTCTTTTGTAAAAATAGCAAGTCATGTTTGCTATACTTTTGTCAGCAGTAAGATTAAAAGAATCCATCTTACTGTGTGGTTGTTTACAAAAGGAAGGAAAATATTTTGCCTGTACAATATAGTAAGCTGGTTCTAGAAATTTAGGTGGAAAACATTTTGAGTTCATTGCAGATCACCAAGAAGAAGAAAATAATTTAATACTAGAGTAAACACTAATAACAAGAAAATCAATAGATACAAAATTTTCAGTAAAGTCAAATATCTATGTCAATGTGAAGAGAGAAGAGAGCATGATGAAAAGTGAAAACTTTAATAGGAAAATAAAAGAAGTCTTAGCTTAGCCTTTTTCCTTTTGCATGCTGAAAGAACTTGACCATCTACATCTAAAAAGCTAGAGATATTGCACTTTCCCCTTCTCTCCCTTCATTTCTAAAATATCTAAATGAACTAGCAATATTTGGCTCAATTACAGCACAAAGGGCAGCAATATCTCATTGTACGACATCCAAGATCCTTGCTCAGGGGCACCTGATTAATAAACCTCTAGTAAACAAAATTCCCGAATTTGGGGGACATCTAGAGGGGGGCAGGCAATAGCTCCATTAAGCATATGAACCAGCCCAGAAATTTATATAGTTGAAAAGTTTTCAGCGATGATAATTAAATAAGTTAACCAAATTAAACTTGTTAAATCATAGAAACTGGGGGAAAATCTTTGATCGAGGAACTTATTTCAAACATTTATATTAGACAAATCAAAATTCAAAATGTAGCTTACTAAGAGCTAAATCCAAAAATACTTTCAAAATAAGATTCCTCAAAATTTAAAAATATAAAGTTCAACTTCAAGAAACATGGCAGATATAATAACTTGCACAAATAATTAGGTAAGCCACACACTGCTTTGCCTTAGGAGTTAGGATTTACCCTATTCAAGATTGATATATTATAATAGTGATTAGACTATCAGTTTGGTTTTGAAATGTCAACAACAAAACAAAATCATTAAAAACTTCCTTCACAAACATAGTTTCAAACCAGCATGCCAAATTGAATCTCTTTGCTCACATAATTCAGCCATAACTGAATCACCCTAAGCTCCTACGCAGCAAGTTGTTTAACTAAAAACAAGAAACCCAACAAAAAAAAAGGTACATTGAAAGGATGAAAGAGCTACCCATTATTCAACTAATTGAAATTTTAACAGAAACATTGCTTTCTCAACAAACGCTAGCACGGCAGTGTGATAATTGTTGTATTTCTCAACAAAATAAAAAAAAAATTACATTGAGAGGATGAACGAGCTACCTGCAATTCAACTTCGTCTAATCAAGTTCAAGAATTGAGAGAAGCAAATTGAAATCTTTAACAGAATCATTGTATGACAATCATTGTCAAATATAGCCAATGAACAAGAGCAGCATTTAAGGAAACAAAAAGTGAATTTACTGCAAGAATTTCAACAAAATCATGATTCCATAGATGATTTCTAGGTTTATCCTATAAAAAAAGACAAGAAAAAAAATTCAACAAAGAAATTACAGTGAGAGAGAGACACAGTTACCTGCCGTTCAATCTCGTCAGACTCTTCAACGAAACCAAATGGAGAGAGAGAGAGAGAGAGAGAGAACAACTGGTGCTATTCCTTGTGCCCTAACCTTCTCGGTTTGTTCATTTGTTGGAGTTTTCAAACAAGAGAAACTATTTTCAAAAAAGTTTGCGAAAATTAAATTTTTTTTAAGGAAAATAAAAAATAAAAAAAAGAAAAGAAAAGGAAATCTTGGTGAGTGTAAGAAAGGAGGAGGATTTGGGTGGAAAATGAAATGAAATGAAATATTGGAGGATGTAAAATGTGTGCTCCTTATAAAATGATAATATTACTATTATTTATTATTATAATATATAGAAAATATAAAAAAGGGGTGTAAAATGATGAGAGATCCGTAGGTTGTTGTGATAATGGGTTACCCGCTAAGGTAGCGGGATAGGGTTTGACAAAAGTCAAAAGGACCTTTTCATAACCCTACTTTTTATATTTATATTTATATTTTTTTTATTTTTTTAAAACGTTACTATATATTTTATTTTATTTTATTTTATTTGGTGGTTGTAATCTTTATTTGTTTATTTTTATTGTATATCATGAAAATATAGGTTGTTTTGTGTTGTATATTCTCGGGAATGTAAAATTAATAAAATTTATTTATAACCATTAGTTGTTGTGACTTGTAACCTTCTGATTTAGACTATGTTGTTTGGGTGGAGGAGAGATAAACATGAGTATTATTTACTATTTAATTTTCATCTTTTAAATCCATATATTTATAGTTGATTAAACAAAAACAACTAATGGTATATATTTTAAAAAGATTATATATATATATATATATATATATATATATATATATTGCTTAAAAAAATCCCCATATTTTGCTATATATGACAATTTTTTAGAGAAAAAAAAAACAGAGGTAAGTAACATATAAAAATAAATTTAAGAGGTTTATAAATGCAAATTTTCATATCTTAAAATCCTCTAACAAATAAAATTATCAAACACTGCATGTGGGAGATGATCAAAGATTGTGATATCCATAAAAGAAACTAAGGAGAAAAAAATTTGGCCACAAAGATTGCTAGAAAATGAAGTCACAAAATGATATTATTTCCATGAACATGAATCCGTGATCCTGCTGGTTGTACCCTACGCAACATGCCAACTTGAGTGAACATACTTTACCCACTAGAGTTTGATAAACTGCATCTACTACGTATAGTTCCCTGTGGAAAACATTACAAGAAGAACCATAATAAGTAAAACCCATCATGCATCAAGCACATTGCGCCCCCAGAAGTTTAGATGCACCAAGGCTTGTAGTGGAAAATCTAATTCAACATCAAGTTTCATGTACAGGGAGTTTGGAAGATCAGTGAGGAGTACAAAGAACTGACATGTATAAACATAATGAACAGTTTGTATCCCTCAATGAACATCATTTGAATTTTGAAAAATCAAGCCTTAGAGAACTGAGGAGGTAAAGAGGCTCGACGAGCACCCTTCACAGGTTCTGTCGCCTTTCTGATCTCTCTTAGTTGGCTGGAGATTTCCTCTAAAAGTTGCAGCTGGAAATCCTCCTTTTCTCTACGTTCAATGCTTAACTTCTCTCTTCCTTGTTGGACAGTTCTTAGTCTTTTCCTTAGGAGCTCAACTTCAATTTCAAGTTTAATTCTTTCACTGTCAACCGAAGACTTTGAACTTTTTAATTTGTGAGGTGTTGAGTCAGGTGGAGAATTAGTCATTTGGGTTACCATTTCACTTTCTGAGCTACTTCTATGAATCCCTTCCGGTACCCTCCACTTTGTACTTGGGTGAACATTCAGGCAATCAGCATTACTGCTCCCTGAAGACTCAATTCTTGGGTTATTATTCCTTAAGATGTTCTCAGTATCACCAAGTTCTCTGTTTTTCTCATAGCCAGTCTCCAGCTTTCCATCATCAATGACATGAACGTCAAGGATGCTTGATTCAATCTCAGTCTGTGTTGAGACATTGCAACTATGGTCTGCATTTCCGATGTTCAGTTTGCATAAAACATCAGCAGGAACAACAGAACCAAGATCACCAGACTTTCCCTTACCAGATGAACTTCCCTCAAACACAGAGCCTGTAGGAACCTGCATTGCATCCAAACATTCAGTCTCTAAACCAGATTGATCAATCCAATGCCCATGACCCATCCAATCCTTGTCGATGCACGGTGTATCATTCTCCTCCTCCTTGCCAAAAGATTCATCAACCAGTTGCTTCTGCTCCACCGGAAGCACAATATCAAAACAATCACCAACCAGATTACTCTGAAACCGCTCGTCAGAAACAATCATCTGCCTGTAAACCTCAAGCTCCCCCTCCAAAACATGCTTCTCCCTTTCTCTCCTCACAATAATCTCCTTTAGAATATCCATTTCCTCCTCATCATAAGCCGATTTCTCTTCACTCATCCTACGATATTGCCGAGCCTCCATCTCTATAGCTGCTTTCTCCTCTTGCAACCTCACTATCATAGCCATGGCCTCATCTGCAGAACTGGCAGCAGCATTTCTCTCTTTCTCCAATTCAAGACAAAGAGCAGCATATGCATTCTGCTCCTCCTCTAGTGCTTTCTCCAACTTCTTAATCACTTCTACTTCACTAAGCTCAGATACATCCACATCCTTATCAGCAATACCACCATCTTTTTCCACTAAAGAATCAGTACAATTACCTGATTTTTTTTTTTTTTAGGTTTATGATCACAAGTTATTGATTAACATTCACGAAAACTAAGAAATCAAACAAGAATGTCAAAGCTGAAGAACTTCATACTCACCAAGAAGATGATCCTCAGGACTGGTAGTGAAATCCGCAGACGATGAACAACCCTCGGAGATACCCAGCTGCGCTCCGCTGTCCAGAAGTTTAGGTCTGGACGAGGGAGCTGATCGCGGAGCAAAGGTCCTGCGCCGGCGTCGCAGGACTGATCGTGACGGCGACGAACTACATGACTCGAAGCCAGGGCTGGGAAGTGTCAGCCTTCCATTAGAGACCGATCTGGAAAGCTCGACCTCGTGCGTCTCCAGCAACCTAGGGCTGTTATCAGTGACGAACTTCACATCGAAACAACAAGGGGTGGTCTCACAGCGATCGTTGAAGATGGAATCGAAGGGGAACCGACGGAGCACCGAGTTCCGCACGGAGGTGATCTTGTCCGCGGGGCAGTGGGTGAGGAGGCCTTGAAGGCAACGAGTGGCCGGTGGATGGGGGAGGCCGAAGAAGCCGTCGCAGGAACAGGGGAGGTCGAGGCCCAGAAGAGCGAGGAACTTGGCGGTGAAGAAGGCGATGGAGGATCCGCAAAGAAGGAGATAGGCCAAAGCGAGGTCGAGGTAGGCTCCGACCATGGAGCACAGCGTCCAGCTGTGGATCTCGCGGCACGCCATGGACGAGAAGAAGAAGACAGTGATGCTTGGAAAATAAAATTAATAAAAAGAAAATTAAATAAATAAAAATGTGATTTTTAGGGTTATTAGATTAGTGAAAAATGGAGAAGATGAAGGACACTGTGGTTATTCTAATAAGTTTAGATCTTGTGTTTATTTAGAAAAATTAGCACGTTTTATGTCACTTTATAATAATAATAATTATTATTATTATTATTTGTTTGTTTGTTTATTTGTCATTTTGAGAAAATTTAAGGGAAAAATTGGAATATATATATACGATGTGTTAAATTGCAACCGGTCATTTGGCATGTCAATTATTAGAGCATTAATGAATGGATTCATAGGACAAAATCATAATAGTAACTGAAAACTAATAACAATATTCGAATTTTTTTTTATTAATGAAGTTTATTATTTTCTAGAAAACGTCCTTCAAAATAAATATACGTATGTGTACATACATAAACTGATATAAAAAAAAACTTTTTTTCTGTTTAATATTATTTTTACCTAATAGAGAGCACTTAGCCATGATTTAGAACGACATATCTTAACTTGATTAAGAATTTTAGATGATTTGTAACCCATTTGGGAAACCAATTTGATAAAGTTATTACTTTATTTTTTTAACGGACAGTTAGTCAATTCAATGCTTACTTTTTTTTTTTTATTCATATTATTGCTCAAATATTCACTAATAAATGCTTTGAGTAATGCATTTTAATCATCACCTCATTTGGAAAGAGCTTTCCTCTTACGGTTATGACTGTTTTTTTTCCCCTCCAGCTGCATAAACTAGTGAGAATAACGATAAATATTTTTTTATTTGTTTTTATATTGTATTTGAGAGATTTCGAACTCGAGACCTCTCAAACATAAGTAAAATAGAAAATCACTGAAGTTATGCTTTGGTTCCTCTAATGAAAATAATTCAATAAATTAAAAATAAAAATATATATTATTATCAAAAAATACAAAAAAAACACAATAAAAACTCCAATTATTACACGTGATATTGTTGCAAAAGAAAAATAGAAAATAAAGAATAAAGGAAAAAAAAAAAAAAGATCACATCGAAATAACATTCATTTTGAATGGAGGATGCTGAGTTGCAGGAGTAAAGCATATCATGTCATGTAATTACCAACATAGTTTTCAAAATGTAATTATTAATTTTTTAGTCACTATCACTTCTTCCTTTCCTTGTTATGCCATTGCAGGTGGTACTCTAGACTTTTTTTCTTTAAAAAAAAAAAAAAAAAAAAAAAAACCCATCTTTATCATATTTTATTATATAAAAAAATACTAGTTGGTTACTTGATTATCAAGGTCACTAGAAGCATTGGAACATTATTTAAAAAAAAAAAAAAAAAAGATAATTGGCGTATGAGTCTCAAACTCTAAGTACAATCCTTGATTTGCTGTCATGTAAATACTAATGAATTTGTGGTGATTTTTTTTTTAATTATTTTGTTTTCTTCTTTGTCTCTCTAATACCCATGGTAAATGTCATCTTCAATTAACTTAGGAGATTGTATTTTTGTGGGACGTGTGTGAGTTTGTGGCTTGTCTACATGGTTAATAAAAAAACAAATATCTTATTTTTAAATCAAAATTATAAACATTTGATATCGTCTTAGTATATATAAGCACCATTTGATCCGTTAAAATGGTTTAATCTACAACTGATGTAATTTTGATTTAATTGAAATACTTAATTTTAATTATTGATAAGTATTTATTAATAACCTAACATCAACTTGAAAAATGGTTTAGCAAACAAAAAATTGTGAAAATAAAAGATTTTCCCACAAATAGATCAACAAACATTTAAAGATGATATCTTGAGTCAGCATGGATTTTATATAGAATTATTTATTTATTATTATTATTATTATTATTGGTTACTCGTATGTGAAAGACGATTATCTCTTTTTATTTTTATTTTTCCATAAATATGGATTGGAAGAGACTAGACATTTTAATCTTTTGATTTGTGCTCATTTTTTAATCTATGATAGAAAGGAAATATCAACTTTATTACTGTACAAATGTAGATAGAGATAATCTATCTGTTTTTTGTGTTTAATATCATTACTCAGTGTATAATACTTTTGTAATTATTTTTTTTCTACAAATACCTATTTATTAACTTTCTTATTAATTTATAATTTATTTACTTTAATAGTTCATAATCAAATTTATATAGTGATTATATATATATATATATATATAAGACAATGTCTATGATATAAATGATGTCACGCGCATTTGTCTAGACCATACAAGAAGGTTGAACGAGACATTCAAGACAAAAGATTGAACATATTGGTCTCTCAGATGACAAGCAATTTGATGTAACTGATGATGCAATACTCATCCTTGTTATTGTTTTATATCCAAGGTACAAAATGATATATCCTCAAAGTTTCTTTAAGCTCATCAAAATTTTCCTAGTGCTTGAAAAAATCAACATAAATGCACCCAAAATAAAAAAACATCATATGACAATCTCCATGATC
Source organism: Dioscorea alata (assembly GCA_020875875.1). Taxonomy (NCBI): domain Eukaryota; kingdom Viridiplantae; phylum Streptophyta; class Magnoliopsida; order Dioscoreales; family Dioscoreaceae; genus Dioscorea; species Dioscorea alata. The sequence continues at coordinate 20,229,329 of CM037015.1, read as the reverse complement.
TAAATAATAATAAGCAGTTACATTAGCATTTAAATCCAAAACCATACAACACATCCATTCATTCTTTTTTTTTATTATTCCTTGGGCTACCCAGAAGCCAAAGTATAGTCCTTGCCAATAAAATTCATCCAATCACCAAAATTCCAAACCCACAGAAAGAGTAGATAAGAATCAGATGCCTTGATAGATGGATATCATTTTTCTTTACTAATGAACCACTGAAACAACACCACTTTGAAAGAAAGAATCTCCTAAACAAAGCCTTTAGCAAGGAATCCCACAACCCAGAAATCCTTTACAGCAAAATTCAACCTCACTCCTCTCTTTTTCCTATTCTTTTGCCCACTAAAAGCTAAATCTTGTCTTTCAATTCTGGAATATATACATTGCCACTTTGCACCTATAAAATCCATAAACACATTCAACTTTCAGAAGTTCCAAATTTACAGAGACAACAACAAGTGTTTGTTAGCCATGGTGGGTTTCCGAGCCTTCATCAATGCAGTGGTTGCCTTCCTGGTTATCACAAGAGCAAGAGCAGCTGATAAATCAAAGATGGTTACTAGAGTAACTGATGATGGATTGTTGTGCATCAGCGAGTGTGCAACGTGCCCAGCGTTGTGCTCACCACCATCGCCTCCACCTTTCTCATCTACACCATCACCGCCTTTGTCATCTACACCACCACCACCATCACAAATTTATGTAGGTCATCATCCGCCACCACCTGTTTCACCGCCGAAAACTACAAAGTCTGCACCTCCTCCTCCTTTCAATTACTTGATAATCACCTCTGCTCCACCACCACCAATTGGGGGGCAGAAGGGCGCACCCTCGAATCCTTATTACTATTTCTATACCTCCGACGCATGGACTTCAGCATTGTCTGTTTCTTGCCTTTTGAAGCTGTTTTCGTGGCTGCTTCTGCCTCTTTTTCTGTTCAGTCAATAACTAGCAAGCTACCAGCAGTTATGATCAAATGAATTGTGTGCACAGATTGCAAAAGTTGAGTTCAATGATGGTTGGGAGTCATGCCTGTGTATGATTTGTCTTTATACTGTAAATGATGGTTCATCATTAACAAGATCTTGTCAGGTTTCTCTTCCTCTGCTTCTCTTTCTTTGATGGAAGTATTACTGTATTAGTTTGCTTTGTCAAAAGATAGCTCTTACCATCAATCCCCAAAAATCAAAAGTGAAATATATTTGGTTAATCATTCTAGGCAGTGTACGTTGCAATGATAAAGCAAATCATTCACTTGCTGATTTATTTGGTAGGAACATGGTCTTCCAAAGAAATAAAAAATTAGACTTAATTAGGTCATCCTTTTAAGCTTAGTGTTCTACTTTATCGCTGACAGCTAACTTATACGCTAAACCTTCTATATGAAGTTATAAAAAATAAAATAAAATAAAATAAAAAATGAGATGTTGAGTCTCTCGCAAATTACTTATATATATTTGTAAATCTTATTCTTCCTCATGCTTGTTGTGATGGTTTGCTTATTGTAAGTATTTATTAGATGTTTCAATAATCAAACCAAGTTACAAGGTGACCATGATTAGAAGTGCATAGCTATTTGTAATAAGAGTTTATCTTAAAAAGATATGGACAGACATGACCATTGCAATAAGAGTTACTACCATAGAAATCACCTAACACCATTAAAATATTTACTTGTGATAAAGCAAACAATGACTAAATTTCAATTCTATCAGTTAATAAGTGGCTAAAAATCATGTTTGAAAGGCGTCAGATAACAAGCAAGGTATAACATTGAAAAACTTCTCATATTTCCAAGCTTGAATTACCGGACTATCAATCAATCAGATGATTGTTTTCACACATAGCTAATCTGGGACAGTAATCAACTGAAATAAGGGTAAAATAGTTTACCTTTAAAATGTGAGAATTTGCTGCAGAATGAGACTGGGAGAATTGAGCATAACAAATCAGAAGAATTCGGTTTCTGCAAACAAAAGCAAATGAAGAGATAGAGAAATGAAGTTTAAGGCAGCAAGTAATAGACAATAGAATGTTAACCTTTGAAACACCAGAAAAGTCAAAGAACTTGTGCTTACTGAATGCAATCAGAAGACATCTTCAAATTGATGCCATGACCATATTCAGCATGAGTCATGTAATACAATTGAATAGGTAAAACTGTGTAAAATGTTAAAAAGCATATCAATGCCGATACAACATATTGGGGGACAACTATAAAATGATGGGGTGAACCAGTAGTCTCAAGACGTCAGATTACATGCTCGAGGTCAATTATCTTCAAGATTGAGATGCAGAAAAATGCCACCAACTGCTTGTATCATATGTTCCAATTCCACAACTTATTGAGCATTCATCACAATAATATAATAAAAATTACAGAACCAGATAAGTCTGAGGCTACCACTAAGCAAATTTTGCAAATAATGTACAAAACATAAGATGGAAAAGCTCTTAAAACCCTGAGGAATGAAAACATAAAATTTTTTTATTAAACAACCTCGGTAATTGATGTTCAAGGATTACATACCAACAAAAGCTATTGAAAGGTCAGAAGCAAATACATAGATTTAAAAGTTAAATGCAATTCTTGGTACAAAAACTTGTATATCATCCTCGGCAATATACACTTACATCTCCGCATCCTCATCTTCCACTCTTTCAGCCTCTCCATTCAGAGACAAATAACCATTGACTGAAGAGCCTTTTTTTCATACCACCATCATCTATTTCCAAGTCAGTGTGGCTGGCTATTGCTCATAGCTGGCACCAGTTCTAAGATCTCCACATGGTTAAAATTCATGAACAAAACATACTAATTAAGAATCAAAGTAAAACATCAGGTCTAGAGCCTTTTAGTATAAACTTAAAAAAATTTGTTTTACATTAATAGCATTGGAATTTTGTCAACATCAACTGGTTAGTTTTGGAGTATCAAACTAAAATGACAACGTTCTTCAATTTAATAATCAGGAATTCTACATTTATACAACCATTTCTCCTAATTTCTCCACCCAAGAATAGAAATGACTAGAAAATTCATCAGACTTGAGTCTTTAATTTTTAAAATGGAAAAAGTGAATCAGGTTCAGTTGCTTTCCACCTAATTGAAATAAAAGAAGGATCTCCTACGCATTACCACCATTTTGGCCTCAGTCACCCGATGACAGCATAAGCTGCTGCTGGATCAAGTAAATCAATGCAATCTGCGAACTCACTGGTGTCATCCTAGGGAAATGGACACAAATATAAATCCGTATTCTAGGGTAAACTTACGGCTTCATTATGGTGTACTTGGCCACTGTGGCACTGCAGAAAACTCTTTATTCTCCTGAAAAATAGAGAAAAATCACTTTTAACAGAAAGATGTAAAGAAACAGGAAATACCCTACATGTAACCTGATTTTCCAAAGTCCATAACTAAATAATTTCCTTAAAGGAGTAGTAATAAAAAATTTTAGTCTACTCTACAAAAAGCAGTCCAAACATATAAATACAATTTGTTTTTCAGACAATTATAATCAGATGTATGCCTTTTGCCTGAACTTCAATAGGATACGGTCAGGAGACAAACAGGAAGGACAAAACTGCAATGGAGGTATCAAAGGTCCCCCCCAGAGGCATCCATTACATTGTAGAGCAACAGATTACCATGCCACCATCAGTTAATAAATTCTTATGCAATGCTGTTGACCACACAAGCCTAGACACCTAGGTTGTTTCATCCATGGGCGAGACCTTTGATCAATGGCCACAAAGTCACTGAACATCCAATGGTCCATCTGGATTACTAGGTAACTTTCAACCAGTTTCATAGGTGACCACTTAGAAGGTGCCTACCAATTAAACCCTGCTTAGTATTCAACAAAACAAATTAGTTCTAATTGTTTTAGTTAGACCAAACAGCATCTAGTCAAGTTCAACATCTAAGTAAATCTCTAGCGTCATAAAGCATCCCAATCCAGAATGAGATCAAACCCAAGTTATCAACCATGATCAATCCAACCTAATAACAATCAAAATTTCCAAACTCTAGTTATAAAACAAGTTAAATAATCAAATAAACAAAAATCAATTAATCAAAATGGCCAAATCCAAGTGATGTTATGAACTCAATTAAATAAAGTCAAAGTAATCAAAGCAAAGCTTGTAGTTTCTAATACTTCTCTTGAGTTGGAATTAATACTTTCATGATCATTCTAACATATGTCAACTAATCTCTTGATCATGCATTATTTTAAAATTTAGGTGGGCTAATAGGAGCTTTGTAACACCTTTTGTATGTCAGTTTCTTCATCTAGTAGCTTTTGTCAACACTTTTGTTCACGTTAGTAAAAAACTCAGTAATAATATCCTAAAAGTTAATTCTATTCTAGCATTCTTTGATGAAGATTTTGCTTCCTAGGTCACTAGGCAGCGCATTTAGGCAGTTAGAACTTCCATCATCTGTGCTCAGTTTTCCCACTATTTCCCCCCATACAGAAAAGGACTTCCACACTGATTACCAGTAAACAAGCTGGAAGTAAAAGAAACCTGTGTTAAAGCAAAGACAAATAGACTTCCAAATGTAAGCTACCCTTCAACATACGAAGTTTTTCGCGTTATTTGAAATTGCAACTACACTTACTAGCTTATCTATCTGCTAGAAAATAAAAATAAATAAATTTAAATTCTAAACGGTAACAGAATAGCAGAACAACTTCTCAAATCTAAGAATAACATGCCAAAGAAAATGAAAAGGGCAGATCAAGCTAAAAAATCCATTGATTAACAAATACAGACACACACATGTATCACAGAGCTGAACTGAAAAGGATTTTTACACTGGAGCAACGTCAAATTGAGTATTCCAGACAATGATGCCCTTGAAAGGGTTTTATATAGGTAGTACAAAACATTTTCGCAATAAGCATTAACATATTGTGTTGAAGTTTGAATGACTAAATTTATATAAATTATTTAAATTTTCTACTTGCAACGACATACTCCCTATCAGTAAAGAGAGCTATTTTATTGATTTTCTTGAAGTTGGAGCTCTTTTCAGCTGTGTCCTTATTCTAGTTTGAATGGTTAAAACCCATGCATGATAGCTTGAAGATAAGCATATTATCCCATTTCATTTTATTAAGGCATACCTCAACTGCTAGCTGATATATAGCAGTCTGAAATGGGTCGAAGTTAGAACTAAATTGACATCGGAATAGAATCTGAATGAGAATAATTTGCGTGCAAATGCATGAGTGACCAACTTCTTCCCATGCTCATAATTGGATTATAATTCATCAAACAAATGATATGTAAAATAAAAAAACTATATTTATTAATTCATATTTTAAATATAGATTATATAATTATCATCATAGCAACTCTGGATTATTGGACTTCCTATCACTTAGTTTAACCGTTGAATAGCAAAAAAATATATTACTAGAGGCATACATAAACTTCCAAACTCTAAAAGGGTGTATATATATGTAGCACAAGTGTTTATGCCAACATAAATACAAATATATGGGTTTAAAAGGGGTATATATCTGTAACTATTAATTTCAGAACTACATGTGCAAATATATATCATAATTATAATACATAAAACATTTTTTAGTTTTAGAAGAATAATGATGCAAAATAAGTTATACATAACTCAACTTTAAAAGGGTTATATATATATTATCAGTTTAGCCAAAAAGCCTAAACCTAAATATGAGAAAATTTAGGGTTCTTTGTAATAATGTTATTTTTATAGCATAATTAATCCTGAGTAAATCCAAATTTTAAAGGGCATTAGTTATATAGATTTAATAGAATAAAATGTAACTCAAAACTTTCAAAGGATTTATATGAAAGCACATAGGGGGTTGTTTGGTTTATTGCAAGTGAAATCACAGTAAGTGAAAATGTTATATTTCAAATTACATCATTGTTGTTTAGTTTGCTGTAATTGAAAATGTTGTATTTACTTTTTCATTGTTTCATTTAATGTAATTTAAGGGATATGATCACCATTGCAAATGGAATGGAAAGATTACCCCATTATCTATCATTAACAATAGTTATTTAATATTATTCATAAAATCCTTTAATTACGTAATATACTTTAATTTTTTACTTAAAATGAATTATTTAATTTAACTTTCAAATCTATCATTGGTGTCAACACTAATGTAAGAAAATTAATTAATTTAACTGTCATTTATTAAATTTAAAAAAATGTAATATCCTTTAATTTGATGCTTTAAAAAATTAATTGACTTAACTCACACTATCCACCATTAACACTAATGTAAAATAAATAATTAATTATAATTGATTTAATGATCATTTATTAAATTAAAAATATGTAATATTCTTTAATTTTATGCCTAAAAGATATTTTTTGTAATTAAAATTAACTAAACATTGGTATTTTTAAAATACTATATTAAAGTAAATAAAACATAAATAACTATACGTTTAATTATGTTAACAACATATCACCATGCAAGCTTCCTGTGGAGGATGGAGAATGGTAATTTTAACCCAAATTGTTTGTAGCATTTCAACTTACATCGTGGAGAATGGAGAATGGAGAATGGTAATTTTAACCCAAATGGTTTGTTGCATTTCAACTTACATTGTTGTAAGTTGAAATGTTGCAAAAGTATCCCAAACTGTAAAACTTTTTACATGTAAAACTCATTTCACAGCAAACCGAACAGCATTTTACATGTAAAACTAGTTATATTACAACTACTTATAGGTAATCAAGCAACCACATAATGATTCTTGGAAATGGGCATTCCTCAGCTTAACAAAGGAAATGCTCATTCTCACTTTTGAAAGATCTTGGAACGTCCACTCTCCCATTAACATGGATAACCAAGCTGCATGAATGGAAATTGGAAGCTAGGATGGGGATTCCATTCCAGCTCATTTTTGGCTATCAAATATGACCTTATTGTCAACAACCCTAATGCTCGTAAAATTATGTTTCTTTGATGCTCAGGGTAGGATATTAAATGAGGTGGATAGCATCTACCCCTTGACAACATATACTTGTTTGGGGTACATCAAAGCTAGAATTCTTTTCAGCTCAATTTTCCATTGTTAATGATTAAAAAACATGTATGACAGCAAATATATTGTCAAATTGTCAGCTCACAAGGTAGCTTTCCTTTTGTCAATTATCCTACGTCAAAATTAATAGATTGATAACATAATCCTATGAAACAGAACTTAACATCATTTAGCTCTTTCAATTTCAATACAAACTGTTAATCTTGTTTCGGATATCAATTACGAAATGCGGAGGGTTGAAAAGTCTAAAAAAGCTCATTGAGTATTATCTTCAAGCCTCAGAATATTAAAGCATAGATCTTTTACCCGGTTCACATGAATTTTTCCCATATCAAAGAAACCATCAGTTTAGAACAAAAGCATAAGATACTATGCATACTTATCAGTGTAATCAGCCCGTTGCTTCATATAGTATGCACATGGATCTCGTTAAGTAAATAATGGCCATAAAATTGAAAGTAAGGATGCATATTGTATGCTGGATAAATGACAAGATATTTTTGGTTAAAAGAAATTACATACAGCAACCATAGGCCATAGTAAGTCCTAAAAAACAGGAAAACAATATTTGAGAAAATGGATTTCCAGGATGATTAAGATTCAGCATATTCCATAATTACCAGCATAGGAGGAAATAAAAGCAAGAGAAGATTATGTAGAACATGTTTCTCAAGTTGGCAAATGAACCATAGCTACAAATGAATTGATTTTAATAACAATCCTAATTGATGCGGCATGAATAACTTAAGGGCAATAAAAACATCTTCTCCACAAGATTATTGAATTGTCAGAAAAAGAAACTAGTGCTATAAAGCCATAAGAGGTCAGATGAGATGGAATTTCAGACAATGCCGTTTAAAAATTGCAAGAAACATTCTTATATAAACAGAATACAAAGTCAAATTAAAAGAAATGAAAATCAGAATCAAATAGGTAAATGCCTCAGTAAAGACAAAACTAAGAGGATGCAGGTTTTTTACTAACTTCTATTTCACTGTGTAGGACCACATCGCATTGAGGTACCCTCATTTTGGTGACTTGCTCTTCCACCTCAGTTATGTCGTTAACAACCCCACGGCATCTTGGGAAGCCACAATTGCAAGCCAATTGCTTATCAGTTGAAAAATATCTGAAACAAAATTATGCATGATAAAGTTCAGAACCCACAAAAATCAAGAAGATAAAAGAAAGAGTAATCTCTTGAACACACCTATAATCATATGTCAGTTCTTCCCACTGGTTAATATCTCTTTTTGCAAATATAATAATATGTTCACCCCCGTTCACACTTATCATCCTCGAGAAACAGTTAGGCTAAAAAACAGAAAAATTGGAGCTCTGTAAATAATAACTCAGCAAGAAAGTTCTGCCATACAAGGTATATGTATGTGAGTCTATATATATATATCGACATGGACACAACAAAATACTACCATGTTTTCCACAGCCCTATAGATCATCATGAGATACCACAACTGTAAATATTCCTGTTAAACACTGGTGATGAATGCTTGCAACTTGCAAGTATTACGTATCATGTTTGTATTATATTTAAAACTACTTTAACAATGTGTACTATTTTATTTAAAAAACGTTTTCTCTTACGCATGATAGTGGGGCTATGCTTATGATGTAACAAAAGGACAAATAATTTCTCAATCAATGAGGCATACCTAAGAATGTGATTAGTCTGGAATGGCCCCATAAAAGCAATAAGGAAAATAAATTTGACCGTGGCTTATGGTACAAAAGCATTTCCAGATACCAAGAAACATCTTACTGATACAAAGCATTCATAACTGGAGACAAAAGACTCTAGCAAGAAAATGAACACAGACATATAGAAAATTATCATAAACACAGCCTCTAACATCTAGCTCATATCCAATTCACTGGCATTCAGTGAGAAATGAAACCAATATCAAGCAGAATAGAGAAAGAAATTATTCAAAAAAAAATACAAAGAAAGAAATCTCAGCAAATTTTAGGTTTACAAAATTATCATAGACTACATTGAGTTCTCAATCTCCCTAATCTCTGGCTTGGCTAAAGCATTCTGTGTAGGGATGCTATCATGTGACCAGAGAATGCTGCAGAAATGATAAAATCTAAATTTATGTTGATTAGTAGACATATTCCTGCAAAATTTGAGCATATAGTCTTACAATAACATCAAACATAAAGTGCAAACATAACATTCAGAAATGATTTATGCCTGTGATGAAGTAGTGATTATCTTGTCTAGAACATTCAAAGCTTTAACTTCATTAAAGCATAAAGGAGAAGGGATGAGTGGCATAAAACCTATCACAGGCTACTCGAAACCTAAAGATCTAACAGCCCAATATGTTAATGCTATAGATCAGTAGATCAGTGACAAAAATGAAGTAAAATAAAATAATCTAGATTCAATAGTGAAATGAAAACATTTGGTAATCGATGAGCCATTAGCTCTAAATAAGCTTTTCAGAATATTTGTTTTTTCTTACTTCACATGAATGGTTGATTAAATGAGCAATGCTTCCTGCCCTGGTAGCATCGACGACACGTTCATCATCTATCCGGAACATGTATGTCCCAGCACCCTGCAAAAATAAACCATGAACTTAAAACTCGGCAAGTCATTCAATATTCTCACCAATACAGACCTAACAAAATACAGCAGATGAGTATCCCAAAAGGTATTCAAGGGGAGGAAGTTCGTATACGAGCCTACGAAACACCAAGTAGAATTGTTAAGCCCCCCCCCCCCCCCCCCCCCCCCCCCCCTCTTTGCTGAAAAGTTACCCATATACAAATATGGCATCATTACCTTTTCAGCAAAAACCAAGGATGGATATTCTTCGAAGCAAATGTAGTGTTATAGCACAGATTAAGAAGTGATGAGGCTGTAATGGTGGTTTAGACATATAGAAGGTTTTTAAACCTCAGCCAAAGATATCTCTTTCCTTGTTTTATTATAATTGACCACAATGGTATAAGTATATCAATGCAATGCTGTGCATACCTTCCATTTGGACAAATGCAAACCCCATTCAATAGAAAACAATTTAAACATGGAGATGCACAATTATGTTAGTGTTATTAGTTATAAACCATAGAAGTTGCCAGGTAATCGGCAAAAACTGACTGAATCACTGACAAATGTTAAACAGCCTAACCCACATAGCTTTTGGAATGGTTTCTTCATTATCTAATTAGTTAGACTATTACAGACCAAAAATATATTTTATCAAAAGTAACAACAGACTATGTCAATGTTGTGGTCTCCCACCAAATATAAATAGTTGGCCATTTCAATATGCTACATGTTGTCCTAGTTGGGAGAGCTTGCCCTTCTAATAAAACAGAATCTATGAAAATATCACACACGTGACTTCTGAGCTGAGGTTTAAAGTTTAAACTTGCCTGATTGTGGGGATAGAGCCCAACACTCCTATAGGCATGATTTATCTCCCCATACCTCTCCCATGAACTCAAATTCCAATAATTACATAACTCCTAAGATGCATGCATCGTAAGAGGGTAAAAATTCTTTAATATAAATATATAATCGCATGTAAAAAAAAAGTAGAAGTCAATAAAATGTAGGCAAAAACCAAAATACATTCTAAAGTGTGTATTAAAAAAGACATGCAGTACATGTGACCAGTAACTCCATTGTAAGTTTATCTTTATAGGCAACAAAGAAAACTTACCACCAATGCATTGTATATACTATGTTCTCTGATATCTGCAATTGGTGACCTCACAAGCTCTCCCGTATACTCAATTACCTATGCCATAGACACCATGTTGTAAGTAAAAATATTAAATGCATGGAACTTAAAAAAAAGTGTAATTAATTATAATCAGCTCACCATGTCACCAGCCTTGTGTGCACACTTTGCAAAAACACCAAAACCATGAATTCTTGACTTACCTAGATATTGCAAACAAGATAAAATTCAATGCCAGAAATAAGAGTGTTTTGAAAGTAAACTCCCAAACTATTCCCATTTTCCTATATCTCTAGAATTTCAATCAAGTATGAAATTTCTAGAGAAAGGAGAGAAAGGCATACTTTATAGAAACAGGGATGCAAATAGGTTTGGCAGTTGATAAGATGCAGTTAGAAACAAACCAAATATGCTGTGTTTTTTATTCAACCCAAAGGCCTAAGCTAATAGGATGAGAATCGACCATATATTTGCATACATATTTAATACATTAACTGATGTGGGACAATTACCTAATGATATAGCAATTATGATTGGAAAAACAATTACCTAATGATATAGCAAGTATGATTGGAAAAACAATTAACTAAACAGGAGAATTTCACAGGGCAGCAACTGCACATTTTTATTGCCATCAAATCAATACATAGTAAAATATGGTATCAAAGAGAAAAATTTATACTTGTCACATGAGAAAGGGCTGCCAAAATACAATGTTAAGCCAAGTTGCTAAAAACAAAGGGAGATACTCACCAAATGTTAACCTTTTTCTTAAAGTTTCCTTCATACTTTCATACTTTTCAGCCATTGTCCCAAAAGATTCAGATTGCGTTCTCAATTTTGAAACACCGGACAAACTGAGAGCTTGAGCCGATTCATGCAAAGAAGAAGGCCTACTTCCATTCTGGCAGTAACCAGAAACCAGATAAGGTGTGTCCTCTAGAAAACGTCTCTTCAATGTTGCCGCTGCAAAGACCTGGGAATCTTTCTGAACTACCCTCCCAGAGAAAACATAAGGTTCTGCAAGAAAAAACAAGAACAAAAAAAAAAAGGAAACAGAATATCATGATTTTGAAAATAAGGCAGGCTAGAAGTAATACATCTTGTTAAAACATGAAATCTTATCTATGACCAAAAAGAAAGGGAAAAAAAAAAGGAAACAAATATAATTCTAAACAGGATGGTAAGTGGATAGTAAGTGTGCCTATTGATGCTACACTTAGCAGCAGAACATGACAGACAAATGCTGCTAAATAAATTTCACTGCAGAACTATCTGCCTCACCAACCAAAAGTTCGAAGAAATAGATTGTAATAAATAGTTTAGAACAAGAACTCATTAATTGTAAATGATGAGAAGGAATTTCATGAGTAGGGCATTTGATGGGTATGGCTCAAACTAGCCAAAGCACAAGCCTAGGTCAAAACTTGTTATTCTTAGCAGCCCAGGACAACTTATATTTTGGAGACCATTCGGTCCCGCTCTGAACCTTAAACTTGGAGGTACCAGCGTAGCATTACCCGACTATATTATGCATGAAACAACCAGGCTCAGCTCCATGACAGTGCTACTTGCAAGTACTTACCACTTCTGGCACAACCAGATGAAGAGAATATCGGACAGCTGGAATCATTTTGAGAGGGCAATGTATGCTTTTCTTCCTTAGCAATATGTTTAGTAGATGGTTGGCTGTGCTTCTTGCAAAATGAAAGCAGGCGAATGCAATTATCATCATCCTCATCCATTGCCATAAGATGGAGATTACGATCCCCTTCAAGCTAAATAGCAAAGCAAAGAACATTAAAAAAATATCAAGATCTTGTAGAAGGGATGACCAAGAAGGAAAATATGCAACAGAAAATAAAGGATACCTCTACACAAAGGCCGGCAGCACGAGCGCAAAGAGGATGATATGCCACTCGACAAGACTTATTAGAGCACTACAAAAAGCGGGAAATGTTTATTATGTTGCACCATATAATTTTTATGAAGCTAAACATAAGATCAAGTATCAGAATAAGATCAACACCAGAAGATATTGAAAATTTTCAAACTAGACCTGAATACAAGCTCCATAAGAAACACTACAAATGCTACACAAAAGCCTCCATCTATCCTGCATCCATAAGAAAAAATGAGTAAGTACAAATTCTCTGTTGAAGCATTGAGTGAGAACACCATGCAAGTGGTTTTTTTCCCCATATGGATAGACTTTTTCATTGTTCAGTTTGGAAAAAAGTCCTTTTTTCATAAGGAAAATTTTCAATACCAAAACTAACAATAAATGAAATTGACACAGTTGAAAAACAAAAACCTTATTAATTCTATTTAAACCATCAATAGGTTCCATCTTCTTCACATCCAAAAGGCAGGTTTCTGCATGGAAAATTTTCGGGTTAAATACTAGAATAATGCAAATTAGCTCAGCTGGAGAAACTACAGAAAATAGCATCTAGTTCAAATATACACCTGGAATCCACATGGCGCAAGCCAAGTGAGCCCACCGACCATCAGTAGTAGGTTTCATGACACCACCTATAACAAATATATTAGATCTCTTTCATGCCGGATACATGATCAGCGAGACAAAATGTGAGCGTACATTTAAAAAAAAAAATTACCTGTAACAGGACAGAGACAACATGGTGGTGGATATTTAGGAGAACCAAGCCGGCATAAGTTGCAAAGCCAAAGTATTCCATCTAAAGGTTCTAATTCACCATAGCATCTGGCATGAACCTGAAATCTTATATCATCAGTTATTCAGAAAATGCATACTTCAAGAATTAGGCAGCACCAAAACTCACCATCACACGACATTTCTCACACTGAAGAAAAAGGTTGTCTTCATACTCCTAATTGAAAGAACGGTAGGAGAGTGGAAATCAATACTGTCAGAATAAATCCAACAAAAGCTAATACATACATTCACCAAACTAGATGATAGCTGCTGAAAAGCTTACACAATGGTTTAAAAGTGAAAGACCCACAAATGCGAGGAATACATTCACAAAATTAAGTTCCTTTTGGTAAGCAGGAAAGGCAGATAAGTTATAGACAAACTGTACCTCATCCATATGACAAACGCCGCACCTATCAAGATCTTTCCACTCAACATGAACAGCTCTGTAACCTACTGGTAACTCACGGCAGCTGCCAAAGTACTTGGAGCAAAATTTTGAATTTGGCAAGTCCTGGAAATTTAAAGCCTTGCCATTAAATCATCAAAAGGCAAAATAATGGTGAACATACTGAAGGCAAATCTGAAGCCTACCAATTTAATCACTAAGCACTAAGACAAAATGGTTCCCAAATCAAAATAAATTACATAAGTGAAAAAAAATGAAGGAACAGCACAAAAAGACAGTCAGATCATGAAATTTTATTCAAGTATAGGGGCAATTCCATCAGGTGTTGAAACAAGTCCACCAGGTACAAGAACTATGGAAATCACATACTTTCTGGCAGTTATAAAAAGAAAGTAAATAACTAATGTCTTACCTTATTAGTTTGACTATTTTATTTAAAAACTAGTGAATCAGCATCTGTTTCTTTGATTTGGCATTTCAAGTCTTTTCTGTACCAGAACCTTGGTAGAGAGCATTAGAAGATGTTGCAGTGTTTCGATTTTTCTATTGAAGAACCTATTAGCGCATTATTGTTTGAAGTCAATCATATCACCACCTTCATGATGATGAAGACCACTTACCAATCCTCATGTGGAAATTAAATGCCAACATGGTTGATAAAGGATATATTAACGGCTAAAGATAGAATTAAAAATCTGCCCCTCATGATGATCAAGACCGCTGACCAACCCTCCCATTCCTCATCTGAACCAGCCCACACTCTAAACTACTCATGTATATCTCTACCCAACACCATAAGTAAATAAATAAATTCTCAAATTTTCAAATCTTATGTAAGCCAAAACATGGGTTCTAATAAATTGATTTTTTTTTTTTTAATTTTCAAAAAATTAATAGATCTTCTCTCTCGTCCCTTTCTCAGTTTAATTGATACTTGATAGAGCATTTCATCGTCCAGTAATTGGTAATTACATCCGTCCTAAATAGGTTTTGCTATTAACCAAAAAAACAGATTATACAACATGCAGCACGAAAATCATAAATCAAAAGTTAATAGCAAAAATCTAAATGCAGGTTTTACACATGCCTTGATAAATTGGGATATCTGTGGATTCGTGAAGCCAAACATGTAAGAACCAGACTGTTGAAAATCACTCCCTTCGATTTCAGCAGGTTGACCATCACACAATATGATCTTTTTTATTCTAGAATAAACTTGCTCCCAACAGATAGTTGGATTGGGTCCATCAATCTGCCACACATAATTAAAAAAAAAAATCAGAAAACAGACTATATTAGACAGCATTTATTTATAGTCATGAAAGAATTAATGCCAAGAAAGAGAACTTATCAAATATAAATCACCCAAAAATAAATCTATATATATATATATATATATATATATAAAATCAAATTATGTTTCTCAGTAAGGTTCTCAATAGCATGTTTCATAATTGTTGCTTCAACCAATATCAATCACGTGCATTCAGTCAACACATTTTTATATGCTCCAATTAACTTAAGATTGTCACAGACATGGGCAATCTTGCTCGTCTAAGTCCTGCATTCTGAAATGCACTCTTGGCAACCCATATAAAATACTCAAAACCTTCTATTAGAATAGATCAGCACCTCGTGAAGTGGGGAGAAAAAGATATTGAGATACTCCTGAAGAAGATGCTCAGAACATGTAACTTCTTTTGTACACTGGATCTTGATTCTTCATAAAAAACCTTATAAGGTGGAACTTATAAATATGTGTGTGTGTGTGTGTGTGTGTGTATTAAATAGGAAAAAAAGAAACAGACTCCTGTGCTTTCTAAATTCCTGATGGCTTATTCACAAGCATGACACATCAGGCACTAAGATAACATACTTTTACAAGAAAAATAGAATTAAAACAGCATCACACAACACAACCAAATGGCATCAACATCAATTAATGATTCTACCGAGTAGAAAAGGTGCAAAATTAAGAAAAGAAAGGAATAAATGAAAGCCTTGAGCCATCTAACTTCACTTATTTAAAACGTAAATTATACACTAAGCTCACTTTATATGTTTTTCTCCTAGTTAAAGGCAAGAAAGCATTTGTATTGAAAGAAAATATAGATTTAAAATAAAAAAAGAAATGAAGGGAAAAAAACCAGTTCATTGGAGGAAATAAATGGAATGGAAAATGAAATAGTGAATGATGTGGGTTTTCTGCCATATCCTTATTTTCCATTATCTTTCTTTCTTTCTTTCTTTCCTTCTTTCTTCATTTTTTTTCCCATCAATCAAAATCGAGCATAAAGTCCTTTTCCATGTACAATTGTACCAAAAACCAAACCTCAAAGAAAGCAAAGAATCCATGTATGTGTATAAGCTCAAGATCCCACATAATCCTATATTTCGGATGGAGATCTCAGTTCAGCTACATGTAAATAATGATTTTGATTAACATGTGCATTTCAAGTATTTTTTGTCAGTTCAGAAGCCACATAAATAAAATCAAATAGATATCTAGGCCTCATATTAATTCTTAGAGTTCAGGATCGTGTGAACGTAGGATCATATATAGGTCGGTGAATTCAACTCATAAGTCAATCCACATCATCATAAACAAATGATATTAACATTTAGAAAGAAAAAAAAAAGAGTAGGCAATCAACCCAAATGAGTGTGAAAAGTCTTTTCCAATACAAACACACAAACACACACAGTGACACACACACACACAAAAGAAACTAAAGCAAGATATTAGCTATATACAAAATTTGGATGTGGGAATCCGGCTAAGGTGAGCCTAAACCTGGCCTACATTATTGAAAGTACTGATTCTTCATGCATTTCACATGCTTCAAACAGTCCTAGTAAAGAGGATAGAGGTCAATTCATAATTAGAAACACTGAACCAGTACAATCTAGCTTCACCACTAATCAACTAGCAAAATTTCCAATTGGTTGTACTTAGTTTAGCTATTTAATCCAATAAAATATCAATCTGTCCTAGTCAAAACTCCCTAATCTATCCTGATTCATCTCAGATGTTGTATTAACAACAGGAGAATAAGAAGAATAAGTACAAATAAAGAGAGACAAATTCGACTTCCTTGGACAAACATCCAAAATGGTTCAATTAAATTAATATAACTTACTATTATATATGCCTACCAAATAAGTTTACATTGTAGGATTAGAGGCAGCAGCTTAGCGTCAAACATTAAGAAGCACAAACAGCCACAATATATTGGTAGTGCATTTCTTGGAGCAGCAGACACCATAAACGATGTATTTTAAATAGAGTGTGCAAGTTTATAAGGCTGTTTCTCCAAATTATAGCAGACACACAAAGACCAATTTAACCTTTATGCAGTAGTTTGAAATCAAAAGAGGACTGATAAGCATAGCCTATTTAAACAGTATGCAAGAATTTGATTCTTTCACAGATTTGCCACCATTTACAATTTGCTTGAGTAAAGCAGGTTCATCAAATTGGAGCTTAATACCTAATCACATGTAAGAAAAAACTAATCCCACTGATAAATCATTTACCAAAGGGTCTAAAATCAACAGCTTATTTTTCTATAGCAAAGGACCCACTTGTGGTGAACCCAGCACATGTTAATCTGCACTGAATGTTACATAAAAAACCCATATATTCATCAATGTAGGTTATTTGAGGAGCATTTAGAAAAAGAAGATCACATTGTTGTACAAGCTTTCTTATGAATAACATCTGGAAGCCAAAGCAAAAGGAACAAATTCACATTTCATTTAGGTACAAGTCAAGTGGATTACCTGTTCACCATTATCTAATGTTACTCTAAACATTGGTCGCCCTTTAAATTTAGGATTCCTCAGAACTTCCATTTTGTATGAAGCTATTAAACTCGGATCTGCACTAAAAGAAAATGGCAATAAGTTAAATTTATGAGCATATATCTTAAAACAAGTGAAACATCACAAAAGTGAGAAAAGAAACACAGTTGGAGATAAAAGATTGATGTCATGCAAAGTTCCAATGAATAAAGACAAGAAAATGTTTTACCTTTTACAGAAATAAATTTCCTAAATGCAGTATACCCTTCTGGCCAGATATACTGCTTGTTATGGAAATACTCTGAATCATAAACGACCTTTCCTGTAATGTTACAACATGGAAAAACAGAATGAAGAATTAAGCAAGTTACCTGAAGAGAGCACAGTTGTTTGTGCTTCATTCTTCACAAACAAACACACATCAACTGGAATTTAAATTATAAATGTCGATATTAAAAATATCTTGAGAATATAACCTAAGTTGGTAAGAAGAAGATTGCCAAAATCAAGTGGAGTTTTTATGCACTCAACAGCTTTCTGCATCACTTCATCCCCAGAATTGTCTTCAAAAGAGCCACACCTTTCTTCATCGTCATTAAAAGCACTACTACATTCTTTAGCATCGATGCCTTGTTGCATCAACAGCATTCTTTCAGGAAGTTGCTGATTGCTGAGATATCTGGTAAAAGCAAAGTAACACAAGTATTAGTTTGTATAGAAAAGAGTATACTAATGCTGAATACAAAAATTCTACATAATGGCAGGAGTAGGAGTTCAATAAAATAAGATATGAAGACTAGAAGGATAAACTCAAGCAGAAGAAAGCACCAAACTAAGGCCATATTCACACAATTATCTTGTGAAAACAACTAGGAAGACAACTGACATGAAAGGCATGTGTCACAAATAAAAGAATATTAGTTGTGAACATCAAAGTCTAAAAAATTAGTTGTTATGCTTTCCCAATCTTTCCAAATTATTCACCCAGATGCACATTCTGAATAACATAGTTTATTGATTTATAAAATACAACTGAGTAATGAAAACCAAAGACAGCTAAGAAATATATGTCCTTAACATGTAGAAATGAAGTACGACATGGCTAACTCATAGCAGGATAATCAAAATATCTTAAATCTGGCAGGAAAGAGAAATGACCAAGCAGTCCTAAATCTTAGTCAAGTCACAGCCACATTTTCTGTAGGTCAACAAAGGAGCTATTCTCAAGCATTTGTTACCTCTTCTATCAAAAGAACAAGGGATGCAGAGGATGCCCTCTTGCTGCACAACTTCCTTCTTATGTATGAAAGACTGAAAGGTTATTTAGCTTGTCAGGCCTTTGAGTGGCATAACCAAAGTTCCAAGTTCAACCCCCTACATTATTCAGCACATGGTCCCTTGGGCAAGAGGATTACCATGAAGAAATTTAAAGAAAAACAACCATAATCATATAGAAATAAGTGACATATAAGTAATAATGGAAGAATTTTAATCAACAATGTTCAGGGTGTCCAATAACATTTTTAATGAATTAAACAAAAATATTGCTTGTGTAGGTTGTCATTTTATAGTCACATGGAAAAGGAATGATTTGGTGATGGTGTTTGTTATGATGTCAGCTAACGGAGTGCTAAGATATATCAAACTTAATTTATAGACACAAACAGTACGAACAAAACAATGGAAAGATGGTTTTGTGGTCAGGACAAGACTGAATTATCTTAGGTTCACCTCTATTAACTTTCAAACCATATTAAGGGGAATATACATGAAATGACACACAATTTAAGAAAAAAGCACATGAATATATATACAAATACAAGAAAATTATCAAATCAAATGTTGAAAACATCAAAATAACCAGATATGGAAAGAAGATTCAAAAGCGATGAACCCATACATCTTTGCTTCATCCAAGCTTCGACAGAAGCTTGTCTGCTTACACTTGAGATGCAGTGAAGTCAGTAGGCCATTAAGAAATGGGATTGCCTGCTTCAAATTGATCCTGCATAATCAAAAGAAACATTAGAAATTATGGCATGAGATAATGAAATAACATTTTAAACTACCAACAAACTACATAATAAAGAACATTTGAAGTAATATTTAAGGAGAAGCTGACACAAGCTCCAAGAACTAAGATAAATCAGCAAGTAACCCCAACCAAGGCATTATACATACAAAAAGAGGAAAGATAACACTCAACCTTAAACTTAAACTTCTATAAAACTATTGTGACAGAGGTATAAACCTTGCAAAATCATGGGTTCCAAAAAATTGCACAAGAACTGATCGATCCCCTTTAGTGCGCTTCAAACCCTTTCTTCCACCAATTAAAGATTCATCCATGATGAGTGCAGGCCACATAGCATACCCTGTCCAAGAAAATGAGAAGTTAATTATTAGAAGATGAGGACATAAGTTCAAAAAATTTGGTCAAAAATGAAGAAGTTGAGGAAATAAGTTCACAAAATTAGGTCAAAGATGAGAAGTTGAGGAAATAAGTTCAAAAGATTTGGTCAAGGATGAACGACAACCAAAAACATAGAACATGCGGAAACCACAAGCTAGAAATATACATGCAAAACACCAGCGATAGAAAAAAAAATAAGCCTCTAACAATTTTCTTCCGCCCAAATCATCCACCAGACCTGATAACATCAGGATGCATTGATGGTACAAGTGGATTTTCAATCAATCCTTACTATCCACTTTGACAATTATTCATCACATAAATGGCTTATTATAAAAGCAAAGTCTTGGTTTTTGTTGAACAAGTTCCATTGTTTTAAAATAAATTTTCCACTAACCCAAAAGGGTCTCATATCTCAATCTTACTTGATCAACTAGTCTTTCTTGATTTTATGACACACTAATCTTAACAAACTTCCACTTCCACAGTCATCAACAGACATTCTCAACATCACACACACACTTCATCATCTTCTTATATAATTCAGCTTAAGGGTGGGACATTAAACCGAATACACAGCTATAATAATTGTCCAACATATAAATACAACTATATCACTCATTGTGTTAGACCAAAATAAACATTTTGTGGGAAGAAATTGCATTGTTTTCATATCATCATCAGTTGAAGTTTCTATTTGCATATGCCAAGCTATGTCCTCCAAAATTTACAAGCATACAAATAGCATAGCCTATGCACAATCATATGTCTCCATAAATGTCAATGTAATTAAACAACCATAAATTCGACAATTTTTCATTTATGATTAGAGATGAAGACGATGATCTGATTATAAAGCTCATCTCTAATAACCAAATCTTCAATTATTCTGAAAAATGCAACACAAGTTTTAGTAGTTTGCATATTTCTCATAATCAAGCATACCAGTAAGTTTCGCCCATACAAGATCCCCAGGCTCAAGATCTTGGCAGTCAGAGCTCGCAGCCAACGCTAGCATCTCATCATAATTTAGGTCATTATTATCTGCATTGGGAGCTCCAAACTTCAGATCCAAGCATTCCATTTCCTCCGGGGATACATGAAACTTTATTTTCTCATTCAAAAGGACAAGGTTCTCAACATCGCCATCTTCGTACTCAACCTGTAGGTGATTAATTTTGCATAAATATACTGTATATTGAATGAATGAATGACAGATGGATATATATGTAACTTTAGCTAAACAAATAGCACATAAGCATAAAAAATTACAAATAAGTTAATTCCTAGTAAAACTATAAACATCAGGCCAAGAATCAGAACAAGTATCTTAATTGAGAAAACATAGCAAGAGAATAATGGTAATCAATTTAAAAATGTGAATATAGATTCGAGAGTAGGACAAAATAGACGTGATGCATGGCAAGCATCATTCAACACAATCTCCCCATAAAGCCCTCAATGATAACAGCATGAGTAATTAAGAGAGAGCCCGATATACAGACACAGATTATAAACAAACTAGCCTGACACTCCACGTGTTTGAAAGCATTCTTTTTATGGTAAAATTATCTGCATAAAGTTCACATTTAATCCTTTTTAATGATAGGAGGTGCCTCTTACACAATGATGATTGGAAGCTGAAACAAATGCAGTCACTGATCCCTTGTACCATTCGTCATCCATAGGCCAGAAAACCTGCATTTAGTATTCAGATTTCCAAGGTTAAACTATGTAAAATTTACAGCAGGAAAGTAAAAGCATTAGCATGCAATCTACAAAGAGGCGCTTGCCTTGCAAGCCAAACCAACGAATGCATGTGGATCTACACCCTGATAGCTCAATCTACAAGGAAAACACAGCCACTGAGATCATAATTTTCTGGGGAACAAACCGCTGGATAAATTACAAGCTGATCAAAGTAAGAAATGCAGGGGATACTCACTCAACCCACTTCTTCTGCTTGCTAAGACTTCTGGACTCCTTGCAATCACCACGAGAACGCCTTCTAATATGAGCATAATTGGTCCTTTCACTGCTGGCACTTCCACTTAATCGAGCACTCTTTCTGATGCCATCCCCGAGACTAAGCAATTCATAGTTCACCGAGTTTTTTCTCTTCCTTGCGTCCTTCCCAACAATAGCCCGATCACAACCAAGTTCAGATTTTTCAAGGTCTACCACGCTCAATGCCACATTCCCTTTCACAGGCGAGCCACCGTCACCTTGCAACTCAGCCCGATGTGAGACTTTATCAAGAAATGATGTCTGATCCGAGGGCGACCGATGTTTCTTGGAAGCCCTTTTGTACACCAGCAACGGCTTAACGGGAGAATTAAGCTTCACAGTATCTACACCATTATGATCAATGACGGTGTTCCCCAACTCGTCATCCTCGTCCTCCAAAACCTTCCGAGCCTTCACCTTCTTCGACATTATCTTGGACGATCCACTGGTGTTGATGCAGGTGGGGCTGGGCGAATACAAACGCCCGATGGGAAGGTACCGCACGGGATGATCGACCTCCTCCTCTTCGTGCACGAAATTCTCCATTGGCCGCCGCGCCGATGGAGAAATTCCGTGAGGGCTAGGGTTCGGGCCGGGGTTTCTAGGGTTTTAGAATCGGGATTGAAGGACGGATTATGTATTCGAGGCAGCGAGGAGGATGTTTTTGAGCGGAATCGCCGTTTTCCCGCCTAGGGCTACATGACTATTCGACTGCCTCGGTGCTATTTAAAGGTGTGTGCATTGTGATCCCCACATTCACTTTCTTCCTTAAGCTGCTATTTATTTATTTATTTATTTATTTATTTATTTATTTAAAACTCCAAACTATTTTTAAAAATATATATATAAGAACATCTCATATTTTATTGGCATCAAGCCCTCTGTTGTTTATATCTTTATCGAAAAAACGGATTTAAATCTCATCTTATTTAAGGTGAAAATATAGATATGTTGAGATGTTAACTCTGCTATGTATATTAATGTTATGATTTATTGATATTTTATTAGAATAAAATTTTATGATAAATAAAAGAGGTATTTCTTGTAAAAAATTAAAAATTTTGTATTATTAATAACATTTTTTCCCTAATATGTAGTAATTATTATCTTTTGTTATCTTGAAAAGTTGTGTATTTTTTTTTTTATTTTAACAACAAGCAGGTTTGAAAATTTATTGAATTAATGATATGTTTCTCTTTCTCCCATGCATGCATGGGATGGGAACTTTGTAGGTTTTTTTTTTTTTTTTTTTACTTTGAGGAGTTTTTATCAATATTTGAGCAGAAAAATAATAGTTAGTTTTGATTGCGAAGTTAGTAGATAGACTTTCATCATAAAATTAAAAAAAAAAAAATCATAGATAGAGCGTGTGTGATAAAACTATAAAAGTGTGAAATGATATTGTAGTAAAAATTATAAAATAATTGTGGTGAAATATGCACGTTTGTACGGCATAGTGCACATGAGAATGAGGGAATAATAAAAAATAGTTATCAAGATTATAAATAATGGTAACTTCATTTGACCATCGTAATGAGATTATTAATGTGTAGGCATTAGCATCTAGTATCAATGATTAATTAGCCCCCAAAAAGTACCATGTATGATGGGGCCTAGCAGCATAGAAGACATGTGTATCAAGGCAAGAGGAAGATGTCCAACAATCCAAGGTTACAGCATGTCTCATCAGTTGACCAAAAGGATCAGGGAGTTATTATTATTATTATTAATTTAAATTGCTCCTAACATAAAAAATCGGGAATTAGTTATTTGTCCATATATTTATTTAAAAAATAAATTAGAAGACAATCACCAGCAGACGAGTGCCATTTCATTAAAAATGATGAATAGGTAGTTCAAAAATTGTAAAGTATTATATAATTCTATATATTTATTATTTTATCAGATATACTAGCCGTATGTAACAAACCATCATTCTCCTTGTGTTAGCTCATCCCATATGACAAATTTTTATAAGATCATTAAGTTATAGTAACTATTGCATATTTATACATGTTAAGTTATTGTAATTTATGCACTTTTATATCATTTTATCCTATTAATAGCTCTTATTATCTTTGTTAAAAAAATATTTGTGCTTTTGCTATATGAAAGATTCAATTATACAGTACAATAAACAACTCAAATAGACTTGCTACATTGAAATTTTATTTTTTCAACAAAACCAACCAAAATAAATGTAAAACAAGTTCATTGAGTTAATGAGAACTCCATAACTCAAAACTTCTATAATTTCCTATGTAATACTAAATTTTATAGGACCTTTTATATTAACAAGCAAGCACGGATTCCAACCTTCTATTTTTTAGTTGATCACAAAATGAAGTGCTCATTATTATATTACAATGGTGATATTGTTACTATTCATACTACTTCTCTTATGAAAAGCTATTAAAGGATCAATTTTCTCTTTAAACAATGGTTAATTTATCCATCTTATCAAAAATAAATAAGTAAATAATGTATATACATCAGATCACTTTGGGCGGTCACCAAACCCTTGTTTTTTTTTTATCAAAATCACTCAAAATTTATAAATCAATCGGATCTTTTATAAAATAAATAATAAAATAATTTTTAAAATTAGCTTTATAAGCCAACTATCTCTTACCTATTGATACGAGATTTTGTAAGTAAAGTGTTTATTTTAGGAAAAACTTGAGATCAAATTCAAATATTTATATAAAGTGAGAATACAAGTGTTTTAGATATTTACTTGGTGTCTATGTACATGCCCTTAACTTTTTTAAATAGTAGGTCCTTATCACATATTTATATAAAAAAAAAAATACAGTGATGCTCTTGAAATAAGCATTTTGAAGGAAAAAGACATGTAGGCAATATATCCATAGTAGTAACCTATTCAATGTAAGGAACCACTTAACCTTTTTTTATTTAAATGACGAAAACAAATTTTTTTTTTTTTTAAGTTTCTTCTATTATCCAAAAACTCAACTCATGCTATGGGTTATCATTCTTATTCTTCTTCTTGTTAATATTTAAAAAACTAGCAAAATAATTAACTATTGTTGCCAATAATAAAAAAACCAATACTTTACTGGATATCGGTTTTCAAACTTTCAATTTGGGTGATGCAAAAAATTGATGACATTAGAAGAGATTTTGGAAAGGACCAAAACTCAATTCTAAGGGAATCCGTCTGGTTACTTGGAAAAGAATCTGCAAACCTCGTAATATAGGAGTTTGGGGAATCCTAAATCTACAGGAGTTTAACAAACCCTTTATTTGGGAAATGGTGATGGAAGAACATTTCCAACCCAAATAGTTGCTGGGCAAAAATAATTAATGCTAACAATTCCAACATAAAAACGGCCTAGAATTTTATTTCAGACTTCACCTCGAAATAAATCATTCTTCTAGTCAGGGATTAGCCCCATTCTTCACTTAGAGCATGTATTTCTAAACACGTAAGAAATGGTGCCAATACAACATTGTGGTATGATCAATGGTTTGAAGGACAAACCCTTAAAGATATTTAGCCTACTCTATTCACTGGATAATTTTAAGACAATTCACCCAGTTAGATTCCCCGGAAAATCTCTTTCCATAATATTGAACGATATTTCCATAATATTGAACTCAGTTTCAATCCCAACAACCAAGAGGATACACATATATGGCCTCTAGGAAAAAATGGAATCTTCTTTGTTAAATCTTTTTACAAGTTCTTAATATATGGAGGGGTTCAAAGTTCACTTTATTCCCAGTTCTAAAAAATCAAATGGCCAAGCAAAATCACACTATCCTGCTAGTTAGTCTGGGAAGATAAAATTCTCACACCATCCAACATCTTAAAAAAAGGTTGTAATATAATCGCCGCCACATATACATGCATTCTTTGTCACAAAACTCTGAAACCATGGAACATCTTTTCCTTGATTGCAAATATAAGGAGAGAATTTGGTCATTCTTTAGACAAATTTTTGAAGTTTACTTTTTTGCTCATTTAATTTCGATACTTTCTTTAAATTCTAATCTTAGGAACATATGGGATCTAATTTCCAGAGCATTTATTTGGAATACTTGGGTGGAGTGAAATAATCGATTTTTTCAATTTAATTGCTCACCATTGCATTATATTTTATTCAAGACTTATCTCAACAAACTAACCTTGAAGCTTTTAAGAGGATAAAGCGCTCTCTCAATTTTTTGAACGGCAGGTCTGCAGATCACATCAGCGATCCTCTCCCGATAGTAATCCACTTCTTTCTGTAGAAAGAGCAGGCCTGTGTCTTCAGGAAGTAGTCTTTGCTTGCTCAACCTTTTTTTATTTTATTTTATTTATTTTATATTTTTACTCTTTTTGGGTTTTGTAAATCTCATCCCTGACAAAGTTTTACATATTTTTTTATTTTATTTTATTTTATTTTTGACACAAGACGACAAGCGTCAGCCAGGGACTTGCAAGTGCGTGGAGTGCCACTGCCCTCAACACACCCGTGCCCTCACCTTGCGTGGGCTTGGGGATTCGATCTCGGGTCCTCCCCAAAACGAACACCCTACGCAAGAGACCCGATGCCAATAGACCAAATGGTCGTTTTTTTTCGTTTTAATAAAGATATGGTTTATCACATTTATAATAATAATAATAATAATAAAAAATCATTAAAACCGCTGAAGCGAACGCTATCCAAAGGAACGCGATTGCTGCTCGAGCTGAGGACGGCCGACAAAGCTCTGCTCTCGAATTCTCGGATCAGCTGCAATTGCAAATTGCAATCGGATTGAAAGCAAGATCGAGGCCGAGAGGAAGATGGATAGCAGCAGCCACAGCGACGCTGGCGCACGATCGAGGAGCAAAACCATGAGAAACACGGGTGGTCATCTCGGTTCAGCTCAGTCTCTTGGTGCGGATATCCTCTGCGCCATCTTCACTCTTCTCGACCATTTCGATCTCGTTCGCTGCTCCGCTGTTTGCAAATCATGGCCAGTGCCTCTATCTCTTTGCTTTCTTCTGTTCATTCTAGCATTATTTAAGGCATTTGTTTTAATTCCTTATGTCTTGCAAATCTCGAACACTTCGTGTGCTTGTGTTTTTGTGGCCAATTAGAGGGGGAAAAAGAAAATTTGTTGTTTTAATTCTTTCAATGCTCTGAAAGATGGCAACTTTTTAGTTGATATTGTGCTAATCCAGTCGGGGCATGATTCATTTGAAAAAAAAAATGATAGAATAGAATTGCTATGGAGGTTTGAATCTAACAACATCTGTTGTGAATTTTGTAAGGTGGTTGCTCAAAAAAACTGAAACAATCCTACTTTGTGCCCAAATATGTACTTATATATTCATGAGATCCAGTTTCAGGTTATGTTCCTTTAAGACTTTCAGAATTGGATCTAAAATTTTCAAGAATTGATCCTACTATGCGACCGTGATAACGTTTCTAAAGGTTATTGGTTAGTTCTTATTGGGTTGAAATGTTTGATTAAGATGGTGGTTCCTGTGCTCCTAGTAATTGTGACGTGATCCATGATCTGTTTGGGAACGTCATTATACTGTGCTTATTTTGTCAAGTTAATTTATTGCAGGCAGAAAATTATCTACACATCTACATTGGTAGAAGATTTATATTATAAAAAGAATCCTTGTGCTAAGTATGATAAAAGTTTCCCACAAGCATCCATAGCTACGCTGAAGGATTTGGCTCTGGAGCAACATAGGGTGTCCTTTTTAAGCGGTTCAACGGAAATTCATCAATGGAATGGTCATTCTTCCAGGTTTGCTTATTTTGTATCATCTTTATGACAGTCCATGGCTCCTGACTGTTGCAGGATTCACTATTTTGTCCCCTTTAATTAGCATTTTTTTTTTGAAATGTTTATTCCATTTATATCTTGGTCAGTAGCAAGAAGGGGACAGAATGTACTTTCACAATCTTTTATGTTCACTTACAGAAAGATGGAGAATATTTTTATAATATGAGTCAAATTGTTATAATTGTCAAGATAGCTCAACTTGTAACAATTGTTGGGTACTTAAGAAATTGTCATTAAGTTACATTAATTAATTTAATAGTTGAGAATTATGTAAACTGGACTTATCATATATTTCATCGGCCAAAACTTTCCACATGTGGCCTTTGCATTAGTAATTCGGAGAAATTGATAAGGCTGTCTAAAATAAATTCTACTATAGCAAAATAGCTAGAACTCGGACTTGTTGAAGTTAGCTATTAGGTTTTGAAATGTTGTATGTTTAGGTTGTTAAATCTTGGTCATACAAATATGATGTTGCCTTGTTATTTCTCTTACCTGATCATATTTGTATTATTTATACTTCTATCTGGGAATAGTTTGAAAGACAATGAATATTGAAGAAAAAGGTGTTAAAGACATGAAGAAGAAGAAATAAGATGGACACAAGTTGACAAAAAAAAGTGGGATGTTAGAAGGTTGGACATTCATGTGCTACTTTGTGTAGAGATTCTTTTTCTGGACAAGTTGATAAAAATTGTTACAACTGATCTTTTGCAAAAATTTTTTGTTGGAACATGAATGATGAAAATGTTAACTAACATTCATGTTAGAGAGTATGTTTCCAATTTTATGCTGAAGCAATTTATTAATCATGATTGTGTGTAGTTTAAAGTGAAATATGCCTCATCTTCTTTAGTTTGTCTAAAAACTATTCTTGTGTTATAAAGCTTATAAATGTGTGTTGGTCTTCCTTGGTTATCTAGCCTTTGTAATTTTCCTTTTTGATATGGAAGACTAAGGCAAAGAGGGTTGAATTTTATATTTAAGGCACATTTTTTTAAAGAATTTTTCTCCTTGTTCGTTGTTCTCCCAAAAAAATAGAAGATGAAGAACTGCTAGACCAGTAGCTAAAGGAGAGAACATACTGAATCAACTACCTGGATCTTTAACCTAGATAAAGGTCGGTTTTATGGGATCCTAGGAAGATAACCTCATGATTCTGCTTCCTTTGTTTTGCTTAGGCACTAGAAATTTGAGTTCATTTAGGTAAACACATGGGTGTATTTCAAATCTTTAACTAAATGTTCTTATCTGCCACTTTAATCTGATATTTGATATTTTTCAATAGGGTTAATATTTGTCGTATGAAGAGGGGTGTCATTCTCACAGGAGGAGAGGATAAGGTCTGTGGCCATTAATATTTTCACTGTGGATCTGCTTGTTAGTTGTTACTACATAAGTATATTATATGTGACATATTTTATTTGGTTCTTTTGGTTAGTTAGTAGAAGTGTTGTATTCATTATATTACATTGCCTTGGGCTTACTTAAAAGTATGAGGCTGGTGCCTAGGGTGCTTGGAGCTAAAGGGCATGTTGCAAACTGCACTGCATAAAACTTCTTGCAGCTAGCACTATTATGATGCATATAAGTTAGAATTTTGAGGCCAATGATCCAAGTTTCTTGATATACTAGGTGTATAGTTGAATGAAAAAACAAAACAAATATGTGCTTAGAGAGCCATCTTTATAAGTAAGCAGCTTATTTTTAGATCTTAAATCCACTTCCACAATTGGGAATTTATGCTGCTCTTCTTGTAACTTTTCTGAGATGAATTCTTCATTTTCAATCTTGTCCCCAAAAGGGTATGCGGATTGTCACACGCAATTAAGAGAAATTTGTCACTTAATGAACAATTATTGCATTAGATTTTAAACAGGGTTGTTTACATGGCTTGATACAGTCCTTGATAATCAGTTGACATTAAAGATGTATAAATTGTAGTTGTCTGTAATAAAATATCTGACTTACTAAGGGCTGCTGGTTGTATCCTTCTAAATGGCTGGCAACACTTACATTTCAGCATCATGTGTTTACTCTGTTGGTGGGCACATATTTCTAAAGTTTCTATTCATACATTGCTCCTTTCCTACTTTTTAATAGATTGCTGGCATTGGTTTTGTGAGTATATCTACTTATTTATTTGCATTTTTTATTATATAAATTTAAATCTATTTTTTAATTCATTGAAATTGTTTCAGTTATTGCGGCTGTGGTCATCGGAAAACTACAAATGTTTGAATCAGTATTCGTTTTCTGGCTTGGACCCATTGGTTGATTTTGATTTTGATGAGAACAAGGTGAATAGCTTATGTGAACATTTGTTTTTGTGAGTTGTTTGCTGAATTTATTTGCGCTCTTATCAATGTAGTTGTTGTACAATCGATTTTTTTCCTGAAGCTAGTTGTGACTTTAAATTGGCTTTGCCATCATTCTGTTATTAAAACTAAATGATTGAGTTTAAGAAATTACTAAATTCTTTAGACCATAGCAGAAAATGTGTCTTTGGTGAATATAGTTCTTAAAATTGTTAGGTGCAAACCAAATGCCTATTGTCTAGGCCTAATTCAACCCAAAAGCTAAGCTAATTGGGTGAGAAACCCAAATGTGTATATTTAGTCCAAATTTACTGCATTGACCAATGTGGGACTATTAGTTACTCTATTATGCCTTTTTGATATGTTCTAGTCTTTTTGTTTGTCATGTTATAAACGAACTAACTAATAAAGCTTTGATATCATGTTAGATGTAAACCAAATACTTATTAAGTCAAGTTGGGATATGTAATGCTCATTGGTCAACCTTTGTAAGAAGGATTGATGGTAGTGTGTTTGTGTGTGTGTGAAACTAGTGAAGAATGGTAATTCATAGACTTTACGCTGCTGGAGTCATTAGGTGCGTGTGGGATTCAAATCATCAACCAAATAGATGGCCTTTTCTTTAAATGTGCAACCACACATTCTGTATGGATTAGTTTTTCAATGTGTAGTATAAACTTCTAATTTTGGTCAAGTTATCACTGTTATTATGTTGCTTGGATACTCAAGTTATTCTGTGGACTTGTATGTGGATTTTATCTATTTATATGGAGGCTCATGAGTTCTTGCATTGATTATTTCCAGTAAGTATATTATATGATGCATTCTTACTATCTTGATGCCTAGCCTAGACCTAAAATGATCATTATTGGCAGATTGTCTTCTACTTTTTCTCATTTAGCAACAAAATATTTCAGAGTTGATTAACGAAATTTCATAACTCTGGCAAGTCTTTCTTTAATTTCTTAGATTGTTGGTATAACTGGATCTCAACTATGCATTTGGAGGCGGAATGGGCGCAGAAGCGTCTTCCGATCACGTGAAAGTACCTTAACACGTGGCTTATGCATGGGGTATGTGAATTTCAATATAGCCCACTAAATTTGACTATCTTTTGCACTTATTCATTTCTGAACATAAAAAACCACCTTACTAAGGGAATGTGATTATATTCGTAACTTAACACACACACACACACACACACACACACACAAACACATATATATTTGATATATAGCAATCAGCGTGCATTTCTTTATCCTACTGATGAAAACATCCTGCATGAAATGTTTGTTATTCTTTTGCTTTTATCATGTTTCTACAGCAACTTCAGACAGTATCCGTTTTCTAGTGGAGACTGGTCAAATGTTTATTTCAGGTCCTTCTGTGACACTTCTTTTGGCTCCTCATGGAAATCCTTGATAATTATGGAACTTCTATTAATTAATCTTAAACATGTCCTCACACTGTCACACATCTTTACAAGTCTAAGCACGTAAGCTTTACATCATCCCTGTACAAATTCATCATTTTTACTATCTCAGCACGGTCAACAGTAAATCTCTATCATAGCTGTTTCATGAACATCCCACTGCAAAGGTGCTCGAGTTAAAGCTCAAAATGTTGGAGTACAGATTTGCATGTTTCTAATAGATCATTTGGATGCAATGATTTTAATATATTAACTCCTATTTTGAACTTATGAGTGAAAACATGAAATTGAGATAATTGGTTGAGGTCCTCTTTGGATGCTTTCAGATTTTCTATATTTACAATACAAAATCTCTCTCTCAAGAAATTCTTTGATTTAGTTCATAAATTATGTATTACTACCTCTCTATTTTATTTGAATTATTTTAATCCCTTTAGTTTTTGCATTAATTATTCCATTTTTCTATTTTAGTCACTTCTCTGTACGCCTTATTTAGCCACTGATATTCAAGGATAGGTATATTGATCCAGAGGCAGCAATGGGGTGTGAGGATGGCAGGGCTCGTATATTTGATTTGTATAGTGGGAGTTGCACTCGAATTATTAGGTAAAGGCACAAATTATTTTGACAGTATTCAATTCTGTTGTTTCCTTGAAATTCTGTTTGAGTTGTGGGTCTGAAGATTGTACACTTCCTTCCTATAAAGGGTTAGCCAAGTTTTGTGAAACAGAAAGGTATTTTGATAGTTCTCTTGGTGAAGAACATCCCTTATATTTATCTAAATGGCTATCTGTTAGGACAATGGCCTGATAATTCATTAGATAGTCCCCCAACTTATGGCGAGCTTCAATTGTATGTATTCATGCTTAGTTTAAGATGAGTCATACTGTTTTATCAGAAATCTTGTTAGGATGGTATCTTACTGGGAATTAGTGAGGTTGTTGGATTGGATGGATTATCATGTAATTTTATCCAACGTCTAGAACAGAAAATCATGAGTTCATGAAAATAAGGAACTTTGTATCAACATGACAGATTTTTATGCCATTTAACAAGTATTAACGGAAGCATTAATTTTTGATAGTTTTGAGAGTATAGAAGTAAATGCCAGAGAAGGAAATAACATCACCTTATCTCTTACTCTTCTAAATCGAAGTAGTTAAAGCTCTGCTTCCCCTTTTTAAACAAGGCATAAATATCACATATTTGGATGATTGAAGACATTTTATTATAATTTCCAAAGACAATAACAAGAAGATAAATACAGTTTTGTGCCATGATCTGGGATTTTAGGTTGTATTTGTGAACTTCAGAAATGTACAGAAATGTACAGAAATGTTAGGTACACGCGAGAAATATGATCAAGGACCTGTGGTAAGTATATGCAAGGTAATTGCTAGCACTACAATCATACATTTATGGTAGTGCATGCACTTAATACAATTGTACTGCCATGGTAAGATCATGCAAGCCTGAGTACATTCAAGGATTTCAGTCATGGCCTGATTTGCAACCAATAATTAAAAATGGAAAAAATTCAATAGAAAGTTCAGTCCAAATGAATGTCTCTCATTCTGGGGTGTGTTTAGATCCTGCAAATCTCCTCCTTCCACCTTGTTGTGGTTCCTCAGTAATATCTTTGTTTGAGAAGGATTTTGGTAGCTTTGGAGGACTTAACCTCTTGTCTCGAGTGATTTATTATCCATCGATGGATCTGTTCCCATGTGTTAGTAGTTAAAATGTGATTTTTTAGTTGCATACTATTTTGATGCCTTTCCTTCTTAATCATTTATCTGTACTTTGCCTCTTCATTTTCTTTTTTCCAGACTTTGCAGAATCCTATTTCTAATCTTCTTCAAAGGTTAAGTGAGATTCTCTACTTACGATAGGTTAATTATAATCGCAGGATGCATTCTGCACCACTGACATGCATAGCCTTAACCGAGGATCAGCTAATTCTTGGTGGTTCTACATATGGACATGTAGCCATTGCAGATATCTCATCTGGTGAAAGATTGGGTTTTCTGAAATCTTCTATCTCACCTACAGGTTAATTTTGCAATCTTTGACGTACAATATAACTTTGTTGATCATTCAAAAAAGTTCAATATCTAGTATCTTAGTATCATTAGTACATGCAATATTAAAAATTTAAAACTAGTTCTCTACAGTTGAAAATAATACATGTAGTTGAAGATGATACATATTTTTCTTCTCTTGTTTCCATTTATAAAATTGATTTATTGGGGAGAATCTAGAGAATATGCCTATAGGATGTGCTGTGTAAATTGGTTTATCCTAACTTAATCCAGCTTCTCCAAGCTTAACAGCATCTTTGGAATAATTATGGAAGTGAAATAACTTGTGATTGATCATCTTGGCCCTTCAGGCTAATGTGGCAATTTAAGCTATGGGAATGAGCTAGTGCTAGAAGATATTATTTTAACAGACAATGAAGAGAAAATAAATGGGTGATGGTGAACTTTGTGGGTTGGTAGACTTGCAAAATGAAAAATGACTACAGAAATGGAGGTGGAGTGGATTGAGAATAAAATTTATGGAGATGGTTGAGATGATATGATTGATGTGCATCAATGACCATAATCAGCATGACAGGGAGTTTAATCCTCGCATTTTCTTTTTGAGGTAAAGGATGATGAGATTAAGAAGAGGATCATTTATGATGAAATGGAGTGACTTCTTAAGGAGTAATTCAAGTGCTTGGAATAAAGATCTGCACCTTGATAGGCACAAAAGGATTCTTACAGTCAACACCTGTTAGTTACAAAGCTTCCAACTTTGTGATTTGTTTGGAAATACTGCAAAAATATGAGAAACCCTATCAAGCTGTGAAAGCTTGATAGTTTTGTAAGTAATATCATCATGGGCACAATTCCAACTCATGCTTGGGTTCCCTGATCTTTCAGTTGGGCTGAACTATGCCAACCATGAGTGAACTAGAGGAACTCTGGCTTGATGCGGCCTATATTGTTCGGCGATCATTGCATATTATATTTAGCAACATCAAAGTATCTTGTAACACAATATAAATTTGAGCAATACATTTATTTTTTTGATAGTATCATTTTATAGTCTTTAGTACATTAGAACACTCACTGTTAAATATTATGAAATTGATTTGATTTTTTTTTTTTTTGTTATTTTTTGTCATTTATTTATATTATAAAAATACTGATAATGGCTTGATGACTATTGAATTTTGTCATTCATATAGTTAAATGATTGACAATTAATGATACACGATAATTGATTTTTTTATACCAAAAAACAAAGGGACCTTACAGATTCTAAGGAACTTGTGGATATCTGGTCTTGTATACTGCATTAGAATCCGCTGTGTTGTTCACTTGAGTAAGTCATATAACTAGAATCTCCTTAAATATTAAGAGTTATTTCTTGTTGATTGCCTTCAAAATGTGTGATGAGGAAGTCCTGGGCTCAGTTGAATCCGACACGTGCAAGTGCCAGATTTACTTTAAGAAGAAAAAAAGGACTTCTAATATAATTTTGGGCATGCGGTGGCTAGTTTGTTGATAATGGAGTTTGCTAGGATTTTGTTGCTGATTTTCTCTTGTTTCGCTAATGAATTATATATACTTCACATTTTTATATGCTTGTTAACTGTCTTAAATAGGGATGAAGACCTTGTTTGTTAACACAAGTTCATATCGAGTGTATGCGGGATCTACGTCAGGTTATGCTCATTGCTGGGATTTACGGTTAGTAACTCAAGCATACACCATTGTCATTCAAGCACATCCTATGCCATAGGAAATTTATTGTGGGTTTAATATGTCTTTTGGACATTATCATCACTGTAACATATCATTTGAACATAATAGACATGTACACTGCCCATTATCTTATGATCAAAGGTTGCTTATTCTTTATATTTTATAACGTAGGGGAGAACTTGGCTATCTTTAAGGAGATTGATCAAGTCACGTAAGCATGACGGATAACATGGTTAATAGATTTCCTGTTATACCAAATTCACGAAACTTTTAGATATCAATCATTCTAATTAACATTTGATGTTCTTCTCAATATACAACTCTTTGCATACATCCAAAGATGAACAAGGGCAGCCTGGTAGGCATAAATCATGTAATCACGGGGATTTGAATATGGATACTGAAGTTTGTTTGGTTATGGTTGTAATTATGTTAAATGGTATTCTAGAATCATTTTTTAAAGATACCCATGAACTGGACTTATACGTGGAAATTACTCTATAATACAAAAATATTTATCTTAATTCATTGTTTCAGGACTTTGAGACCACTCTGGGAGACCCGAGCTAGTCCAAATGTGATCTATGGCGTGCATCATCTTGCTAATTATTCATCGTCATTAGCTGTTGGTGGTCTCGATGGTGTGCTTCGCATTCTAAATCAAGACACTGGTGAAGTTCTTTCAAGCTTTGTGGCTGATGCAGCCCCAACTAGAAACGACCGTGATGTGGTTGAAGTAATAAAGGGCAGAAGTCTCGCTGATGATTCCAACTTAGATAGCATTCCTAGGTATAGGCGTCCTCCCATTACTCGTCTTGCTGTTGGAATGAACAAGATAGTTACTACACACGGACAGAAGTATATCAGGATGTGGAGGTTTTCAGCATAAGTAGAACTTTTAGGTATGTGCTTCAATGAACACACCATTGTTAAATCTTCATATGTACTTTACTTTTTCATATTCAGGCATTTGTTTGTTAGTCGACTACCATCCGGTATAAGTTCAGCCTGGAGTTCACTATTTGTTATTTCTTAGTTGAAGAAGGAGAAAGAAACCGGGTAAACAATTTGAGTAAGACAACTAAATGGGTAAACAATTTGAGTAAGACAACTAAATGATGAGTTAAGATTAAATTAAAGCTTGCAGGAACACCAGTAGAAGCTTTATATGCAGCACATAAAATGAGACACTAATTAAACCAACAGGAAAATAAACAATTATTATTGATGCAAGTAGGAGTTTTGGCTCATCAAAATAACGGAAAAGGACTTTTGAGTTCTTAGCAATTATTTTTAGAAAACTTCTTGGTCCTTACCTTATCAACTTGTAGAATCATAGGAAAACATTTTATACCTCTTGGTTTTTTTTACATTTACTATTACTTTTGGTTTTTTTTAATGGCCTCCCAAGTCCCAACTGGTTAGTAGCTGAGCTCACCGGGCTGAACGAGCTAGCTTCACCATGTTTGCATAAGAGCGAAGCAAGCCTGCATAGCCCCAGCCTTGTGGATCTACCCCACCAAGGGAAGCCATACCAGCCAGGGCTCACCAGACAAGGTAAGCTTGCCCTAAGCCATGGACAAGTTCTCCATGGTTAAAGGAGCTCGTGGAAATTGTCCCACCCTGAGGAGCCCCTACTTGGCTCACCAGAGGCTGGCTCCAGTGAGACTGGATGTGCTCACTGGTGGCTTTGTTGGTCCAGGGCAAGCTCGCCCAGCGCCCACAAGGCTAGGCTGGCAAGGAGCGAGCTCAGTTAAGGATAGGATGAGAGGTGGCGGGAAGAAAAGAGAAGCCATTCAATAAACCACTTAATTTTAAGAAAAAAATTAAAATAATCCGGGACCTGCAGGGACCGTGGTCATATGCAATATTGCACAATATTAACAGCAAGAACATGAAACACCTGCAAATTGCACACTCATACACTCTCATCAAGAACATGCCTTGATTAATTTCCTCATCATGACTGAATAAAAATTAAAAAGAACATGCCTTGTCTTGCTTCATTCTTGCAGAACAACAAGTTAAGTGAACAAGATGAAGAAGAGACCAACATAAATTATATCTCCTTATCATACCAAAAAGAAGCCAAAAATGGATGGCAGATCAGAAAGGGGAATACTAGAAAAGGAAAACAATAAATCCCTTCTAATAATAAATAAAGCTCAAGCCACAAACAAAAAAGCAAGCAGGCATTTTTAAATCAATCTGTTTAAGTTCTCACCTTACTCCTTTTAACTTTCTTCACCTTTTTGCCATTCAAGCTCTTCACTTTACTCCTATCCTTCAATTCATCCTCAGCAGCAGAGTCTCCATCCATCATCAATGGTAAACCATCTTTCTTGCCAGCCTTTTCTTTTCCAACCTTCAATTCCTTCTTCCTCTTCTTCTTTATCAACCTTTCCGAACCTTCAACAGCAGTGTCATCGTCCAGACCGACCTTCTTGTCATCCCCTTGTTCAAGCATCCCATCACTATCAGGGAGAAGTCCTTCATGGATCCTTCCCCTCCTCTTAGTTTTCTTCTTAGAACTCTGTGATAGCTTGGGGGTCTGTACTACAACTTCATCAGCAGCATCATCATCATTTTGCTCTTGTTTCCTCTCCTTCTGCAAAGGCTCAATCTTCAAACCCAATTCGGGCAATGTTTGATAGATCGGCAGGGCTACGGACTCCACTGACTTGAGGTGTAGAGACCTAACATTGGACCACTTCTTCGGCACGAGCTGCACAGCACCATCGATGGCGGCGAGCACATTGTCAACGATTTGATCCCGGTCCTGTGAAACCCTACCGACCTTAAGCCCACTGCAGGTTCCCGACCGGAGATACAGCAGGGTCGAGCCAAGGCACTGCCGGAGCTGCTCCGGCCAAGACTTGCGGGACAGTTCAAGAGGCAGCGGGATCTTCTTCTTTTTGAAGAAGTGCTTGCCAATGAGCCTGGGAAGCAATGGAATGACACGGCGATCAGCGAAGAACAAGTCATAAGAGTCGCAAAGGCGGCGGCGGGCCTCATACGGGTGGTAATCGGAGCGAAGCTTGGAAAGCGGGATGACCTCAGAGACAGGGAGGGCGAGGGAGCGGACGACATCAAGGGCAGCAGCGGCGGAGAGAGGGGACTTGGGGCGGTCATCGACGATGAGGCAGGCGGAGGTGGAAGAGAGGTCGTAGAGGTGGTGGGGGAGAGGGATCCGGTAGGCGTTGATGCGGCCCTTGGGCGGGATCTTCTTTAGGGTAAGCACGAGGTAGAGGAGATCGTCGTGCTCCAGGAGCTGAGCTTTGCGTTGCTTCGCCTGCGAACGCATCCACTTGAGAAGAGCATCCACCGCGCGACCCGCTGCCTCACGGCTGACACGGGATGCCGGCGGCGCCAACTGAGCATCGGTGGAAGCCATTGAAGGAGAGGCCAAAGCTCGGGGCCGCCGTCTCACACGAAGAACCTAATAAAACCCTAATATGAGAAGAGTGGGGTTTTATAAGGGTTTTTTACTTAACACCCCCTGAAAAGTAGCGAAATTGCTTACGACTATCAAACACCTACAACATATATTTAATAAAAATCTAATGCTTATAGAAAAATTAATCATAAGTTCTACTTTAATAATTATCTAATAAAATTTCAATTGTACTTTTATTATAAAAACTTGGAGACCACCATTGTAATAAATATATTTATCATAGGTTTTAACAAAAATCCTAAGTATATTTCGCATTTCCATATAATAAGCTAATTTATATTTCATATGATTGATACCTTAATACATTAATTGACACCTTAAGAAAGTTTATATTAAAAACTATTGTTAACTTAAAATAGTCTAGTGTCTTCTAATATTATTATTTGAAAAAAAAAAATTTATGAAACAACATCTTTATAGCAGAAAATATAAAAAATAAAATTATTATTGTATTGACACATGATGGTGTGCAAAATCAACTAGTATGGTCAGTCCACCCCAGCTGGCAAGTGTATATTATATGCCACATAAATAGAAAAAATAAATTAAAGAAATAAACCCACACAAACGATACCATATATACAGGATTCCTACAAACACGATGGATTAATTACCATGGCTAGTTATATATATAAACCTTATAATACATGACAATATATACCCGTGTGTCTCTTCTTCTTCTGTTTTTTTTAAAGAAACCGAAAGAAAAGAAAAAAAAGAAAAAAAAGAAAAAACCTGTTCAACAAATGAGCTATTGAACCCCACAAGCCTCAGACAAACTCAGCTTGAGTCGATATAATCTTGATCCCAAACTTCTAACAAGTTTGCTATAAGACCTCAAGCCAAATCTATTCACAACTAATGATACATTCAATATCCTAAACAACACAAGCTAGGTCTTTGAGCATTGACTTGCCTGGCTTATCATCCAAAGAGGGCTTGTTTGAATTGGTTTTTG
Source organism: Dioscorea alata (assembly GCA_020875875.1). Lineage (NCBI taxonomy): Eukaryota > Viridiplantae > Streptophyta > Magnoliopsida > Dioscoreales > Dioscoreaceae > Dioscorea > Dioscorea alata. The sequence continues at coordinate 20,189,522 of CM037015.1, read as the reverse complement.
GAAAACCCAAAAGTGTTTTTTATAAGTTAAGTACTTTTAGATTCAAAAAAAGTTGTTTGTATTGGTTTTTCTACAAAAGTAGAAGCTGCAAAAAAAAAAAAAAAAACTGAAAAACAGCTTTTTCAGAAGTTAGTCATGACCAGCTTTTGAAAAAAAACTGTTTTTTAACTTATTTTACAACTTCTGCTTCTACAAAAAAGCTAATACAAAACACAGATTACAAAAAAGTGCTTAACTTACTCTGGAAAAACACTTTTTTCCAGAAGCACTTCTACTAAACTGAAAAACAGCACTTTTTTTATAAGCTAATCCAAACAAGACCAAAATTGCCAAGATATCATATGCATCCAAATAATACACAAAATAATTCCTTAGGGAGTAATTGTTGTCAAACATTTGTGGGAGTTACCAAAATGGAATAACAGGAAAAATATATGGGCCTTGCTGGTTGGGGCTTTTAGTCTGACCTTTCAGAAAAATAGGAAAAATTGGGCCATCCAAAGAAATACACTGGTTTAGCAGCATTAATTGGCAAGTTTATCAGCTGACATCCATGCCTAATTAGAAGCAAAACCATGTTCAATGTCAAGCAAACCATGGACAAATATACAGGAACATCATCAACTTCACCTAATTGAAAGCTTCAACAGATCTAAAGTAAACTGCAACCAAAAAAGAAAAAAATGTCGATGAACAAGAGCATCCAAACCTGGAGAAATGGTGCACGCACTCCTTTATTTCCTCAGGACATATGCTACCTTCAATCTTACCATCCTGCAATTTAAACAGCATAACCTAAACAAATATGATCAATTTAAAACTGGAAGGTAACACATCAAAACAGAAAAGCTCAGGAAAACACTACTGATCATAGCTCAACGAGATTAAAACAATATAATAATTTTCATTCCCTTGCATGCAATGTTGACATCACTTGCCATAGATGGCATTATGGCAATGCGTATCATGTAAAACGCTGTCCATTTTCTGTCCTAAACATTGAACATGCAGCCAACAAATCCGACATATCTATGTAAATTTGAGATAGTCATTCCTCAACCTTTACTGATCACTTACAACAATTGGCTGACTGGCTGACACAGACCAAACTAAACTTAAGAAAAATATTTTGGCTTTTGGATTATGTGGCAAACCAAAGAAAGTCAATGGAGTAAACCTTACCAAAATTTTCTGCAGTATCTTTCTCATTATTGATTTGTTGCTCTTTTATTGCACATTATTTCAAAATATTTAAGTATGATAGATATATAGCAGAATTAGAAATTTACGTTAAACTTGAGAACAAACAGCTTCTTCCCAAGTCTTAAATCCTATCAAGAAACTACTCACCATATGCTAACCTATAGAAACTATGATATTATACTGAAGGAAGAATTTGTACCTTGATTGGAAACCTAAAATCCATTAAATAGCATCCTGACCTACAATTCCCCATCATGTATGAATAATTCTGTAGAAAACATCCATTTCCTAACACAACAACAAGGCATCGTCTGTAATCATTATAGCACCATGCAATGCCTCATAAATTCTACAAAAACAGATTAGAAAGTGCTATAATTTTGACAGAGTGGAGCTTCTGAAACGATATCTTCATGAAATCCAATGATAATTCAAACATGATCTACGGCAAACACCACATTGCAAATTCAAGATAAATTCATATTTGGGTTAGAGGAAGATATTGAAACTTCAATCTGACAATCAACTTTATAAATTATTGCGTGCTATTCAATCAAACACTAATACAAGCACAAATATAAACCTCTACTATGCAAAAGGTTATGTACCATAGACATGGGAGGGAACTTTCAAGGGCAGTGTGTGAAACAGATCAAGTGTGGTAAGTTGCTTAAAGTACTTAACTGATATAACTTTAACAAATTGGCCACAAGTTCCCAGGCATGGAATTTTGAAGCTAAGGGAAGTTACTAATTTTATTTGCTTCTGTGTAACTTAGAAAGCAACATTGCTACTGTATATGTTTCATTAACCAGTAAACAACCGAGGGGAAAAAAAACTGCAGTTGAGCCTTAAGCTCCAATGCCAAACCTCTAGGATCAAGTTCTACTGCATGCTCATACCCTAACAACCTGCATCAGTGTTTAAGAAGTTTGATAATTTGATAATTACTAATATATATATATATATATATATATATATATATATATATATATATATATATATATAAGTATGTATAACTTCTATGTGTCTGATCAACAGATAAAACAACTTTTAAAGAATATAGAATGCAATTTAATTCTTATGGGTGCGTATATATACATTAGAAACCCAAAAGAACATTAGAAACCCAAAAGAGCATCATGATTTCATATTTTCATGAAATGGCATTCTTGTGTAAATGCTCATGGAACATTTTGTTATTTGCTTGAAATTCTGAAGGAAAAAACAAAAAGAGATTACCATATGTGAGTGTGATATAGAATACCCTAAAAGGGAATAAATTCGAATGGTGCACCAAAGCTGACATAATAACAATGTTAGTAACCAATAGTACCTGATGGAAGAGGCCAAGTAGAAAAATAACACAAGCAGACCACAGAATCAACACCGTGTTTACTCATTTTCAAGTCAAAGAATGCTCTCTAATTTATGTACAACCTGAAACTTCTTCAACAACTCGATCCATAATAAGCTTCCTTCTAACTTCTAAGCTTGGAGAAGTGCGTGCCAAGCCAAGAATTTTTATGATTTTCCAGGAGACAAGCAATTGAGAAGATCAAACAATATAAATTTCTTATCCTCCTTGAAACCTGTAATCACCTCTATCTAACTAATCTCAGAGCTAGAGCGTTTGAAGCAGCTGTTCTCCCAAGTAAACACCATCATTGTCCAGCATTTCCAACCAGTGCTATTTAGCAAATGATATCCTAGGTGTGCCGATGAGCATGGGTAACATGATAAAACTCAAGACTTTCCATGGCCCTGTCGAGCAAGTCCTTGACAGAATTATCTTGAGCAACAGGGGACCGAGTCAACACATCGAGAACTGTCAATGCCTTTGAACGCTCAATATCTTCATTGTTCGGCACATTTATAATAAGAAGACAGAGTAGTATCAATGCGGGCAACTGTGTTTTCTCCCCCAATTTCAACAGTCTCATTAACGGAGTCACTGCCCCGAACTCAATAATGGCCTTGGAGTGCTCAACGCAGAGGAAGTTCTCAGTCTGGACAAACTTTCCCAGTGCTCTGGCAGCTTCTGCAGCAACATCAGGATTCCAATGGCTGAGCTGGTTGACTAGAGGACTCAAGATTCTCGTCTCCCGGGCGGGGAATGTGCGAGCCAATGAGCCGATAGCTTTCATTGCCGTGATTTGCAGAGCTGGGCTGTTCCCCTGCAACACCACACTTAGAAGCTGATCAACCACAGACTTGGCAGCAGGGGAGTTCGTCTTGAAAGCAGAACGGCGGAGGTCAGCGTCAAACTCCGCTGCGGCAGTGATCTCCATCACTGTCATTAAGCAATTGAGTTGCAGCTCCCCCTTCTCTCTCTCAATGATCTTGGAGAGACAGAGGAGGCCTTTGGTTTCGGTAATCTTGCGGCTATTGGAGATGCACATGCGGGAGAGTTTGCAGAGAGCGTCCGAGCAAGCGACCTTGAGCTTGAGCATCACCTCGGGAGGCTCGTTCTCCCGTTCTTTCATGCGATTGTGGTGGCTGTCTCGGATAGAACCACCCCTGCTGCTTCCGCTGTCGGAATGGAAAGAACCAGAATTAAGACCCTTACCGAGATCGCGGTTGATCTGGACGACGGAGTGGATGCTGGTGGGTTTCTTGGCGGCGGGCTTGGGTTCATCGAGGGGGACTTCGAAGGAGAGAAGGGAGACGAGGGGTCGAATGGCGTTCTCTCTAGCGAACTCTTCTTGAGCCTCAGGGCTGTGATAAGCCATCTTAGAGATCAGTTCAGCAGCTAGGGTTTGGAGTCTCGACGGGGAATCAAATAGCACCTGGACAATCGCAGGAACCACGAGGTTCCTGAGGAGAACGGCCACGCTCTCTCCATCGAAAGCAAGGTTAGCGAGAGCGGTAGCGGCGGCGATCTGGGACTCAACAGAGGGGCCGTCCTTGAGAAGCGAGGCAAGCGGACGAGCACCTTCTTCCTCGATGATGATCTTCTTGTACCTATCGTTGTCTAGCGCGAGGTTAGCGAGCGTCATCGCGGAATCAGCAAGGGCGACGCTGCTCCGACTGATGTGCACAACCGCGATGCGGTTCCAGACGAAGGAAAGGATCGGTTCAGTGCTGGCGATCGGCGGCATGCTAACACCCTCGTCAAGATCATCAACCGAATAAACAGAGAGAATCCAGCGAAGGTCCCCAGCAGAAGCTTCAAGCAAAGTCAGAGCTTTACGGAAATCGGTAGAGCCAGTGGTCATCGTGACCACGCGACGGAACACACCCGCATGCCGACAACGCCGCGCGAGCGCGAGGGATCGCTCCAATGCTTTCTCAACCTCCCCGACGATTCGTCGCACAGGGCGCTCGTAAACCGAGGCCGTGCGCCGAACAACTTGGCGGAGCGTGCGAAGCATGTCGGCCAAGATATCGGCGTGGCGCCCAAGTTCGACGCATTCCGACTTGAACGACTCCGCCTCAGCAACGGCCTTGCGAACCCGCTCGGCCAGCAAGATAGGAATCGCCAACACCTCGTCAAGATTCTTGGCAACTTCACCGCCAGCACCAGCGGAAGTCACAGCGACGGCGGCGACGGAGGCTGTAGGTCCGGCCATCATCAAAGTGGTGTCTTGGTATAAGGGTCAGCTGGTCTTTAGGGGTTGAAGCAGGGGAGCATGAGAAGATGGTTTGGAGACCAAAAAGACACGAAGAATGTAAAGAAGAAGAAGAAGAAGGGAAAGTGTGAGGCTGAGAAGAGTGTGTTGTCGTGGGAGTTGGGTGACCCGGTCAAGCTTGAATTTTTATATCTTTCTCACTTGTTCTGATTCGAGTGTTTTTACGTAATTGCCCTCGGTTCACCGTAGGACCCGGTGGTGTCTTGCAGATTACGTTTCAAGTTTTGATACTGTGCTCTTGACTCTTGTCAGTCTTCTATACCGGTCTTCTCGGTTTATTTGTTAAATTAAAAATTATTATTATTATGTTAAATTATGCATACCTTATCTTTAATTGATATAAAATTTTATGTGTATTTTTTTTTATATTAGAAAGATAATTCTCTGAATTTTGATATAATCAATTAATATACAATTTTTTTTGTAACAATATATATGTATGTGTATTTAAAATTTTTAAATGTTTTGGAATAATTGGCCTCATTATTTAGCTTGACTGCTTTTTTAAAGGAAATATGATTTTAGAATCATTTGATTGGGCTGCTTGTTATAAAAAGTTAGATAATGCGTTTCTTTTCTTTTTTTTAAATACATGGTTTGATGAGTAGTTTGTGAATTATGTGTTGATTATTGCAGTTGGACTTGCTTTAGCTTTAGTTTGAGTGATATGAGAAATATTGTACCACCAGCTAGTTTGTGTCTATAGATCACTAGGCCACATTTATTCTAATGAATGACGTACATTTGGATGTTAAATTATAATAAATATGTTCTATTTTGTTATTATTAATTAAAAATATCAAGCTAATGAGTTCCTACGAAGATAAGAAGATTATGATGGAAAAAAAAAATTAAAGGTTCTTCTAGATGTGTTGTTGTTGAAACATTATTATAACAGTAGATAGATTAACAATCTACAATGATTAGAAAGTTTAAGTAAGCAACGTCTCTTAAATGTAAAGATGATGCATATTTGAAAAGCATTCGACGTGTAATGGTCCTACATGTTAGCATTGAGATCAAATTAGAACTAACAAGCTGACTCACTTAGTACAGGAACATGCTCCAAATGCATTGAACGTAATAATAAAAAATAATTTATAGCTCATTTATTTACCCCAAACAATAAAATGAAAATTTTCCATTCCATTGTTGATTCTATAATAGCATTAATTAATTTGTCTACCAAACCTCAACCCAAACATTCAGATATCACAATTGGGAATTCACTTGAATATAATAAAGACATAATAAACAAATATAAAAACTACCACAACAAATGGGAGTAAGAGTAATAAATTTGAACAATTGCCATGCATTTAACATGTGATTACTAAACAGATGACATAGGAATTGAAACACTGATTCCACAGGGACAAGGACAAGAAGCACAAAACACACTTATGAAGGAACATTCTTGATATTTTATTCAGAAACATAGAAAAGAGTTTATTATTTTTATTTAGCACAAGCACTGATTGAAGTGACATTGCAGCCACTGCTGCTACTCCTTTCAAGAACAATAGATTGGCAAACGCCACGTCGGTTGGTGTTTTATAGGAAATTATTAATTAGGTACCAACACCAAATCAGAGTACATGACAAGATACATGCTTATCCGTATGAATCTAAGACCATAGAATAGCTGCAGAAACATGCCAAGCATTGTCCCACCTCTGAACATGCTTCAATAAAAGACTGTACTCAGTTACATAACTCTGATAATTTCAAGTTTACACGCTTTATCATCACAAAGTACATAAAAAACCAAATAGCAAAACAGTATGTTACATGTGATTGATTCCATACCCCAAATCGGACAACTCTTGTATGTTGATAGCCACTTGGCAAAATTATCACATCCAAATTCACAGCATCTAGATAAATATTCGGCATAATTCCCCACTAGACTTGAGTTGTATCAACAGGATATTTTATCTAATAAAAGTAAATCAAAATACACAACCAGGCACACCACAAACTAGACATTGTCAAGAACAATGAGTTTTAAAGTATTTTATTTTCATATACTTCATTAACAACCTTCAGGTATTCCTTCACAGCTTTGCGAGCAAACCAGCTGAAACGGGCTTCGATCCACCAGTTTCCTTAAGTTCGATCTCAGAAGTGGAACTTGGTGGGACATCCACGGCAGGGGAGCAGTTGAAGAACCCATGAGGCTGCATAAAATGCAAGTCAATCTAAGGCTTGGCTAGAAGTTTACAAACTCGCATGATCCACATTACCAAGGATTCAAACAGTCACTAATGCACAAACTCAAACAATGCAGTGATCTTGGGGAGAATCAAAATTCACCCAAATGAATAATAAATAAACTTAGGATAAGACTTAGTGCTTTATGTTATAGTTTCCCCTTTTCCAAAGAAATACAAAAATGCATGTGCAATAGCATCAGCTTCAGACAACTGACAGAAAGAACAATAAAGAGGAAGCAAGCCAGTGAAACTTATGTACTGGAAGGTTATGGAAGAACATATGTTACTTGTCTCATTTATTCAACAAGATAGATCTGATTTGGCTAGTATTCACATGAACACCTAATGAAGTTGCAAAAAGTGGCTAGAAGTCATCGTCCAGATAACTGACATCACCAATACAACAAATTCTGTAATACCATAGCAACATAGCCTCTATTGAGCTTTCCACAGTTTCTCAAATTAAAGTCAGCAAAAACTATGCACAATGCTACGTATAACGGATATTGTATAAATTTCTGACAACAAAGATAGGGAAAATTAGAAGCATATGCATCAAACTGAAACCAACTTAAATTAAGAGTCGAGTTTGCTACTTCAAATCAATTTTGAAGCCCGCCTTCTGGACAAGTTAACCTCAAAAGCCAAAATTACCTACCGATCTGGACCTTCTCTTAAACATTCATTTCAACCACAAAGCATTAAGAATATGGAATTCTTTTATTGAAGATGTGCAATTCTGTTCTAAGGTTCTCATGTTATCCACCTTGAAACTAACAAACAATGCAAGCCCACAAACCTTTTAGCACTTATAATTTTACAGGGCCACCATAATTGGCAACCAAGGACAGTAACTACAAACTTTTCAGTTCTTAGATAATTACCAGTAACTAATTGGCCAGTAAATCTAAATTGTTAACATGCTAATGAATCATCAGGACAAATCATTTGGAGCCTTTGGACCTCTCAAACGATACAATTCAATGCAGTTTCAAAGTAAGAGACAAAACCCAATGTAGGAATGATAATGCTAACCACATTAGAACCTCATAGCAATAAACAAAACATAACTCCCAAAGGAGAAGAAAGCAATATCAAATTGAAAATACTGCAATACCATGAGCATAAAACCTATCCGTTCTACTGGCATGACAGGCCAGTCTTCCAGCCGAGGAATGTGGGTGACGCCAAACACATACCTGAAATAAAATCATGGACAAAAAAAAAAAAATTTGAAAATTTTGAGACCATATCATGTAACCTTTGGGTGATCCAGAAATCATGGCGATTAATTACATAAAACTGGAGAAATTATTCAGATGCTGAAAACCAACAACGTCAAAAACTTAAGCCTAACATGCCCCAAAACATTATAAAAAAATTTAAAAAAATTACCAAAACAGATAAGATCTTTCCCTTTCTTCATTTTACAAAAACATGAGGAAGACAAACTCTCTAGAGTACAATGTTAACTAATATGTTAATTAAACTTATTATTTGGGCTTAAATTTAGGGGAAATCAGTGAACATTACATAGTTGATCATCACATGTATTTTGCCACATTATCAAAATGCTTTAGTAAACAGTTTGTCAATATTGGTTATTATCTAAAGCCATATAAAAACAACTATAAAGAATCGCTGGAAGCTATATGCCACAAGATCCATAAAAACTGTTAAGAGTAGTAATAATATGCATTTCATGTATATGGGTATTTATTCCATTTGAGTTAAGTTTAGAAAACACTAATCCTACTCTTATATAAAGAGAGTTGTGCCCCAATTATATTTGGGTGTGAAAGACCATTATTTTAGTTCAAATATTATATCTTTTTCTTCTTCACAACTTGACTCTGATACCATATTAATGCAATCCACACAAGTAAACACACTAGTACAAAAGGATGCAATATTTCAACTGAAAGGATAGTCTTGCACACCAAAATACAATTGATGCATAACTCTCTTTAAATAAGAGTAGGATTAGGGTTTTCTAAATTTAACCAAAAACCATTGATACTCTTATCCTTTAACTGTATATTATTACCGCTCTAAACAAAAACTATAATACTCAAGTATGAACAAATGCCCTCATTGGCACATAGAAAATGACAACAGTTCACTAGTGAAATCAGGGAAATCAAAGAATAGAAATCAACATTAAAAACTTAAAAAGAACAATTCACATAAATAGATAGTGCATATTTGAAGGCAAAGCTTTGTCAATATAAATCAATATGGGAGGAACTAACCAGAGAACAATGTCAGTTTCTTCAAGGGACCTGTCCTTCACAACCCATGTGGCCAATCCCTCATTTAAACGTGGATTTTGGTTTGGAAACTCTCCTCCAGGATACCTCTCTTCACGGTCATAAGGAGTAACCCAAAGATTATGCTTCAAGAAGGCAGCTCTCCTTAGAAACTTTGCCTCTGGACCAGCAAGAGGCAAGCAATTTGAACCAGGTACAAGCTTATATCCAGTAAGCTGCCCAGTTCGATTGACAGTTCTTGTGTTCCTTACCTGAATTGCAAGCAAGGCATCAAAGGTTAGTAAAAGTTCAGTGAAATTTTCATGAGAAACTATTTCCTCAGCTAAGGTTTGCTAATGTGAACTGCCTTTTCAAAAAGTTAATTTAAGACTTTCCAAATAGTCAATTAGAAAATAATAAAAAAAACCCTAGTTTTGATGAAACTTACAATCCAATGGCGTGCAGAAGAAGGATCACAATCACGCATAGCTTGCAATTCAGACTTAAGAATTTTTTCTTCAGCATAAAAAGCATTGTTGTGAACATTGTTTTGGCCAGGTTCTTCAACTTTGACATTCACCTCAACCACCTACAGGACAGAGCATAAGGCACAAAAATGATGAAGCAATAATTAAAATAAGACATCAAAGTTAAAACCATTGTTCATCATAAAGTAATTATATCAGTAGGTGTTGTTGGTAAAAAAAAATGAAACTAAATCCACATAACACCAACAATATACAATGAAGTCAACCAACAAGCAATCAACCAGCTCAACAATGAAGAAAACTGATATACATCAAGGACAAATTTAAACTAGCAATTAACTACTTGGTCTTAGTTTTCTCCACTTGCATTGTGTGCACCAAATGATCAACAACGATCTCGAGCCTGTTGTAAGTAAAAGAACATGGCTGATTACATAGCATTAAAATGAAAAGGAAAGCAAACGAACATGACAAGTTGTGTAAAATTATTAATTGTGAGGAGCAGAAACATATAGTTCAAATCATTTCAAGCATTTGCCTCAGGTGGCATGTGCAAACAGAAAATATTGGACTCATCTTTCCAACATGCAGATGATTTCTATAGTTCCAAACACATTCAGCAGTAGCATATAATTCATGGTCAATTGCGTAAACTAAAATCCCGCAATCATACTTTAGTGGGCAAGTCAAGTCTGTTGGAGTGGTGGAATAAGAAAATTAGTTTTTTACCCACAAATTCCATTGAATTAATTTTGAAGTCAAGACCATATAACTTAGATTCAAAATCTTGTCCAGAATTGGTGTAATAAACAGAGCAATTGGAGCACAAAAGTAAAAAAAGACATGGGATCAGTATCAAATATGATCAAACCAGGAACTTGGGTACATAATTTTAGGATTCAATCAAGCATAGCGACAGGAACTTGGGTGCCTACTACTTTGGCTTAAGCTCGGATCAGGTTTAAGGCTTGTTGCACAAACCTGGCTTCATGCAGAGCCTGGGCTAGCAGCTTAACCCTGAGCACTACATAGATTGAATTTTGTTTAAGCACCAAAAATAGAAAACAAGGGCTGATCTTAATTTTGCACTGTAAACGAGTATAACTCAAAGTTCCAGTTAGTCAAGCTTCATCCATCTTTATTGAAGGGCATGCTCAGTAAGAACAAGGGTTGCAAGTACCATGAAGTGGATGAGCTTAGGGTATATGATTACAACATTTCAAGAGATGATAGTTTATTAAAATAAATTATCATGGAGAACAGTCAGTTGAGTATGGCAGAGACTCTCCTATTCACTTCAAGCTTTTACATGCAGATATTTTTATGAGCAAATTTAAATGTCTTGTGAACCTGAAGCAACTACAAGCATATGCACAATGCAACATCACCTGATTGAAAGCTTCATTAGGTTTGCAATCAATAGCCATGTCCATGCGGGCAACAAAAAAATGTTGATGAACAGGTGCATATAAACCTGGAGCAATAGTAGTGCCATATTTCCTTGTTTCTCCAGGCTGCAGTGCTCCTAAGCTGAGAATGCCAGTAAGTTTTACCTCAGCTTCAATCTTACCATCCTGCATTTAAACAGTATACCCTATTAAATGATACCAAATAAACATGATTAAATTAAAATTGGAAGGCAATACCAGTTACTAATGTTGGCAAAAGACAAACCAGAATTAGGTTGAAGTGGCTAACCCAGAATAAAGTTTCACTGAAGTAAACAAAGTCAAAACCTAGAGAATGCAAAAGTCAGATAAATTTATCCTTCCAATGGAGAAGGAAATTAAGCATTTGCTTGTTCCTCATGGGTCATGAAGATTTGATGATATATCTTTCAACCAAGAAAAGGCAATTGCTTTATTCATTTGATTTTGTTTTTATTGGAAATATGAAATAAGGATAAGCCTCCAGTACTCAAACAGACTACGTGCCACAGACATGGGAAAGCATTCTTGAGGGTGTATCACATATGAGCAAGTTGCTCAAGTACCTAGCTAAAACTTCCACAGAATGGCACAAGTTTACATGAGTGCAAAACTAAGGAACAGCGACACTTATTTTTCTTCAGTAGAACTTTGAAAGAAGCATTAATACCATGTTATTCTTCAAAAAACACTAGCACATACATATAAACTAAGATCCATAATTTAAGAATAAGTCTTTCAGGATCAAAAAAAAAAAAATCCAGGCATAGGTTCATAATAAAATTTGGATAATTCAAACAAAAGGATCAAAACTTGCCTGATAAAAGTGCCAGAAAAAGCCATACTCATAATTAGCAACCGTGCATATGAATGAAACAGTAAGCCTTCTAGATCGCCTAACTTCTGCTTGGCCTGTTCTCCAATCATGATGCTTCCATAAGATCCCATGGTCTTCTTCATGCAAGCAAACACAATTTTCTATAGTCTCAACACCTCCAGTGTAATTTGTAAAATGAGCATCAAAATATTTTATGTACCCCAAACAGTCACATCCCTGTATCATTGAAGCTATCCACAATATAAGCACAGTGAAGCCGAAGAACAGAAAAAAAAAATTTGGAACCGAAATTCTATTGAAATAAAATGCTAAGGCATAGAACTGACCTTCTTAAGAGAATGTGCATTCTTGCCCAAACCATCTTCCCCTGCATCAAATGCATTCTTACGGTAGTGTGGCTCATTTGGATCACCATAAGGAACCACCATTTCAACAAAACTCAGCCTATGAGCCACAGGTCTACGACCTCGACTGCCATCAGTGTATGCTACAGAGAAGATAACCAAGCCTTCCCTAGGAGTAAAACCAATTCGGAAATTCCACTGACAAGCCACAAGATTAATTTCCACTTCAGATCATGGTTAATAAAAAGTGCAATGCATCAAAGAGGAGAAGGGGAATAAATGTATTCGGGCAATACAAACCTTCTGCCATTCAATGAAATGGCCACTAACACGAAAACTTGGGCCTTCAGGCTGAAGAATATGCAGGGGTTTCACATCACTTCGGTCAACCCCTCCTCGGGTTTCCCCTGAAGTATAGTTTCTTAATGGATCTGCTGGAGGAAGAGGCACCAGCTTTCTGTCTTCAAACTCTATTATTACCATATTCTGCATATCAACGAGGATATAAATGCCTTCAACAGGCCTTGCATAACCATTCTCCATAGGACAGTCACTCTCAGTGCGACAAAAAATAAGTGGTTTAGCAAGTCTTTGACTGGGAGCATCAGACTCACTATGATAACCAACACACCTGCATAATACATACCAACAATATTGACACTTCTAAACCAAAAATTGCAAGAACTAGCTGAAGCACCTTCACACCAACAAGTTCAGATCATGATCATGGTTTTAAGTTTTGGTTTAACTCTGGATTGAAAGTAGAAACCAAACTATTTGGTCATATTAGCTTTCAATCACCACCTCAAGAGATTTTTCTATTAAAATTTAAAGTGGATGCAATGCAAAAAAAATGGAGTTGCAAAGAAAATTTAGAAAAAATTAACCACCAAAGCATTATTGGCATGCCATAAAGTATTCTTGCAAATTAAATTACAAATTCCAATTTATTCAAGAGAATCCCTGTAATAGTGTATTGCCATCTAATTGAGCTTCAATTCAAGCATAGCTGTTTTGAATTTGGACTACTATTACCAACCTCAAAGAGAACACCTTTCACCAAACCTCAAATCAACCCATACTTCATCTATTTGACTAAATACCTCACATACAGTGGTACAGAAGTGAATTAAAATCCAACGCATCCTTTTTACACACTGTCATTGGTTTATCCTTAATCATATGATTAAGACATCGATTTGGACACGTTCAGCGTTCAATCATATTTGCACTGAAATGCCTATGGATTTGATCAATTTCTGCCCAATAAAATAAACTCAGGCAGGTATAACTCTATAACTTCCTTGCTAATTGTGTGGCTAATCTGTACAGACTGACGCAATGATACAATCAACTAATTCTACCTTAATCTATGTGAAATGTCTAATGATTTAGTAATCAGTTAATCAAGCAAAATCACATAGGAGGCACGGGCTCCTTAACAGTTTATACAAGATAGGCTAGCTAAATAAATCAAGCCCTTGATGCAATTAACTTATACATGAAATGTCTAATGATTTGGTAATCAGTTAATCAAGTAAAATCATATAGGAGGCCCAGGCTCCTTCATAGTTTATACAACATAGGCTAGCTAAATAAATCAAGCCCTTGATGCAATTAACTTAAACTCAGGGTTCAGTAACCAAAAGGGTATAATTTCAGCAAATGACAACAATTGAAGATAGCGTTGGACCAAAACTGGTATGTTACAGCTGAGTTTCAGTACTCAGAAATCTCTTACCAGGCATCTACCATGACAAGATCCATATCATCTATGCCTCTCTTTTTCATTGCTTCAATGAAAGGAGGATAACTCTTTACAGCAGCTTCACATTCTGCGTATTCCACAGCATCCTGAGGTCAAGCAAAAGAGTACAACTATCAACAGAAATGTTTTAATTACAATATTGGAAACTAGTCAACTACTTTTATAACTAAAGTTAATCATAAGACCCAATCGATCAATTCAGCCATAAACTTCTGCAAGTGTTAGAAAAGGGAACTTGGACGATACAATTCAATTAACATCACATTTGACGATAACACTTTCTAAGAAACGAAATTTCCCCAAGTATCGTCACCCCAATAGAGTTTAACTGCCAAGTTTGGGGTAGATTGGTGTAATTTATTCTGTTCTGCATTTCAGCCAGAATAACAGATAGGCTTGATGTCACATAAATACATAATCAATTGATAATCTATTGGATAGCTCCATTTGCATAGCCTAGGGATAAGTTGACTTTTCTGTGAATATGTCCTGAAAAAGATATTTGTCAAGCTGTTCAAAATAACATTAGATCCATTGGGTTTTCCTCCAAATACATTTTTTATGCCCACTCATATTTTAATCTGTCATTGTTAATAAAAACATATCAAATTTTCACATAACAACTTTTCGAAAAAGCTAAGCTATGTACCATTGGTGGCTGAACATCAGGAACTTCTTTAGATGAGATGACCTTTCCCCTGTGATGGCCACCTCGAGCGGTAGCATGCACTTCAGATAGCTCAACAACCCATATGCTTGTCACATTTGACCGCTTGTTATACACAATAAGCCTAGCTCGCCGGGGGGGTAGCTTACTTGGAATGAAAGGACCACCTTTTGTTCTAGGAAGTAGTGAAGGTTGGAAAGGAGGGAAGAAATAAGCATCAGCTAATGCCACAACTCTTCTCTCAGGTTCCAACAGCACAATTTCCACAAACCGCATGCTATCTCGCTCCTGAGCAAAAGATTTATATCAAATTATTCAAGATTTTAGAAAAATATAGTCATTATGATCCATGTACACATAAACAGGAAGCTACACAATGAGGTGTTACCTCTGGGGTTGCCCCTGCAGCCCTAACAGTTGCTACTGCCACAGAGATTTCAGCAGCGGATAGTGGATCTAAAGGGTGCATTGTCTGAGCCCTTGTTAGTAACTGGACCCCTGAAATAATAGGAAAAAAACTAGAATTAACAAGAAAGCAATAACCAAAGTCTAACAGACATTCGAATCTAGGTAATCAACACAAGTAAGAAGAAGGTCACAAGACTTAATCAACCAGAAACACAATACCACTTGCAAAATAGCCACTCAAGTAGACTTCAGCATATGTTCTACATATATACAGGTTGAAATGCACTAAACAGAAACCTGTTCACTCACCCACATTGAAGATCTGCAATGAAAAATAACTGTATTATAAAATTATATGGCTAATCTCTGGGATTTTTGCTCCAGATGCTTATCACACAAGGCAAGCATTAGATTATATGACAAATTATCTTCCTATAGTTGATTGATACAAAGTGAACTACAACAACACTTCAACCAGAATTAAAATGCTTACAACATGCATCATATTTTCCTAAAATCATCACTTCCCTAATTATTTCACTTACAACATTCAAACAACATACTTGTAAAGGTATAGGCCTTCTCAATATCCTACTTGTTACAAACAAGTTTCTTGTTTGGAAGGTTTCTCATTACAAACAAGTCATTTGAGATACTCATTACTTCTCAAACAGCAGAAATTTTTGACCTAATGAACTTCTTATGAACAGGAACTGCAACAAGAGAAAAACTTCATACAAAAACAAGGGTTACAAAATAAAGAAAAAGATGCAAATACTTCCGTGGTCCAATATAGGAGTTTGAAACTCTGAGCGCTCCCGAGGAATCAACAAGGCAACTTTCAAAGGTTACACACAAGATGCTTAATTATGACTTAAAATACCATCAGTTTATATTGGAACAATCTAAATGTATAGGTTAACATGATGAATATAACACTTTAGAACATTCAAATGATCTTAGCTTACACAATGGTGAGGTGGATAGATTGATAGAATAAACATTAGATGGCAAATGCCAGCCAATATAATAATGATCTGACACTTTGGAGTGTTATCTAATGTCAAATAATTGTTCCCTATTGGCGAGGCTCCTGAGTGTTCAACATATTAAAAATTCTTGGAAAGGGATGAGCAAGTAAGAAATACTACAAGCCAGTGCAAGTGCTTCCCCTGCAGGAAAGTTGAAACACAGCAAAAGCCAATCATCACCTATCACAAAACAAAATCAAATCGGCAGCTCTCTCACATGTTGCACTCCCTGCATCTCTTATAGCCTACAGCTATTACCGATACAACAAACACATATTAGCTTTGCTTAGCTTGGCCACTAATTAAATGTGCAGAAGATATCTGCTGTCAGCTAAAACCAACGCAATATGGAAGATAAACAACAGTAATCCTTTCATATTTTACATATATCTTATGCAAATTTCGCTTCTAACAACATCCTGCACACATCTCATTAACCAGCAACTTCTACTTTCAGATAAACAATTGTTTCAATGAAAACAAACTACCAGGAGGTGTGGGAATGCATCCGGAACAGCTATTAACTAGAATAGATCCTGCAGGTCTACCACTATATGGCACAGTAAGTAAAGCTTGCATGTTGCAGGTAAGTCTCCAAAGATATTTGGGCGTCAGGTACATGACCATGCAAATTGGAAGCAAGCTACTTGGCCATTACGGTGACTAATCAGCCATGCAATAAGAATGCACATTAGCCAAAAAACTCATGATAATTCGAAATAACAAACTTGGCTATCTTATTCTTTCAACCTAAAAGATGAGACTTTGAATAATCTTCTACTCCGGAATAGGCAATAATCCAAAGCAAAAACACAGAATATCACAGTCACATCGCTTTGGATCACAAAAGTAGCAACCAGAACCAGATTCAACAAACATTAGGGGGAAAAAACAAACCCTAGCAGAAAAAAAAAGGGAGAACGGAGAGTTACCCTTAGGCGGAGCCTTAGAGATGGCAGACTCCTCAACAGGGCGGATCACCGCAGTCACGGCCGACGAAGCAGCAGCAGCAGCAGACCGCTTCTGATCCACGGTCCAATCATTGCCGACAGGTAACACCGAGTCAGCCTTCACCTTGGCAGCAGCACCGACAGCCGTTCCCCGGTTGGCAGAGCAGCAAGGCGTCGCTTTTTCCGCAGTTGTGGCCATTGCAAAGGGTTCGCGAGCTCACCGAATCCGCCGTAGTACTCCTCACAGCAATCTGACATACAGCAAACAGCCGAATGCCTTCCCCTTCTCAAACCCTCTTTCCTCTCTTCCCCCCCTTCTCCCTCCCCTCTTCTTCTCCCCCTCTTCTCTCAAATCCTCACACACCCCCTTCTCCTCCTCCTCCTCCTCTCTCTCTCCCTCCAAGATTCAAGAAAATGAAACTCTATTTATAGATAAAACCACACCCTCTCTCCTTCCCAAAAACGAAACCTTTTCTCTTGAGTTCTCGCCGCCAAGCTGAGATGAAATGAAAGAGAAAGAGAAAGAGATATACACTGCTCCACGGAACAGGACCGTCTCGTCTCGTCTCGTCTCACGTGATTAAATTATTAATTAATAAAATAAAATAAAATAAAATATTAAATTTTAATTAAATAATAATAAACACGATATATCAGTATATCACCTCCGTTCAGATAAGAACGAGCTATTATCATTTCACCACCGCACCAGTCACCACCACCGACTCGGTCACCTCACCACCCGCCCCAACGGAACCGGATCCAGTACCACGAACCCAACGTTCGTAATCTTTAATCTCAACCTGGCTAAACTCACCACCCAGTCAAGCCAATTATGTCAACCGATAGGGAAAGGAAAGAGTGATAGGAGCACCACCAGCTTGTAATGGAACTAGCACTGATACAAAGTGATTAAACAAAGCTCCAAAAAGTAGGCATCGCCACGTTGGCTTGCAGCACCACTGTCATTTCTTTACTGATTCCCAGAAGCCATTGTTGAAAGGGACAAGCATATAAATATATATATGTGTATAAATAAAGGGCAGACTAGAGAGGATGGTGTGTTGTCATGGCATGAGCCTTTAGCTAGATTTTAGTGTAAAATATTAATTGGGTGCGCTTGGCTGGCATGGCAGTTAAGTACATATATTAATTTTGTTTTTAGTATTGTTTTTTTTTAATTCAGATTATTATAGAATAATATGTATAGTTGGAGTTGAGAAGGACTGTCCAATGCCAATAGTATCTAATTTATAACAATCACTTGGTTCTTATGATGGTGCGTTATTGACTTGCTTCTTTTGCTGTTTTTCCACTCAGTCACAACCACTGACACCCACCTACTCTTTTTCTATATATATATAACCCACTTATTATAATCACTGTCACTGATGATTAAAAAAATTTGAGTAATAAATTTAAAATATTACATGAGTTTATTTTTGTATGGATCATGTTAATAAAGAAGTTGAGGTATTTCAGCAATGGAAGAAGCAAGAAAGATGAGATGGTGCTTAATAATGGAGGCAAATAATTAATAATGAGAACTTATCCGGGGGATGACGTGGAATCATGATCTTCTTTGTAAGCAATGTTTTTGTTGTGGTTGTTGTGGTTGTTGTGTACTAGGGTTATCAACCGCAAAAAAACATTGTTAAGACTGGCAGACACTATAAACTAATAGTTATTATAAATGACTTTGGAACAACATGAGATGCTTGGAATAAGGTTTATTATATCCAATGATATCATGCCAAAGAATGTTTTGTTCGTTTTATCAAATGCATGCCTTTGACGTGAGTCTTTGGCTTTCGTTAATATCTTCAATTTATTTATTTATTTTTAATAATAGATTACAACTGTCTTTTATTTAAAATTTTGTTAAAAAGCAAACAAATATAAAATTGCACTATTTATTGATGGTTTATTGCATGGCACCTAAGCATTTAATAAATTGGTTAGATACCATATATATAACAATAAAAGTCTGCTAAGTACACACTTAAAAAATTTACGTGAATCATACTAAACTTTAAATTTTAAAACAAATTTATGTAACTAGTTCCATTGAAGATTTTTTATTTTTAAAAATAACAAACAACCTATTTTTTAGAAGAGTAATCTGAATCCTCAAAACGCCAACTATGCATTGTATGGGAATATTGTTGATTTAATTAGTTGAGCTTGATTTGATTACAATCAAATTTAATTAAAAAATTAAGGAGCTAAACATTAAATTTGCACTTAACCAGCCTACCTGATTCTCATGGTCACCCTCACTCCCTCATTCTCAAACAGATATATGTTCTTAAAAAAAAAAAAAAAAAAACCATATTCATTAAAAAAAAAAAAAAAAAAAGTATAATACCCTAATTGGTCCCTCTACTTTTCTCTCTCTTCCTTTTTGGTCCCTCTACTCAGAAATGCTCCCAACTAGTCCCTCTACTTTTGAAAATATAGCTATTTAGAGAGAAATGCTCCATACTAGTCCCTCTACTTTTGAAAATGGGCCTACTTAGTCCTTCCACTTAGTCCTATTTTAAAAAGTAGAGGGACTAATTGGGAGCATTTCTTCAAAGTGAACACATTTTCAAAAGTAGAGGAACTAGTCGGGAACATTTCTGAGTAGATGGACTAAAAGGAAAGAGAGAGAAAAGTAGAGGGACCAATTCAAGTATTATACAAAAAAAAAAAAACAAGATAAATAAGAACAACATGCAACAACAAACTGCAACAAGAAAAACACAACTCCCACAAGAAGTAGGGGAAACCGAACAACAGATCTATGTTTTGATCAGTTTATTTTTATTTTATTAGTTATTTTGGGAGGTTTTTTTGGCCCCTAGCTTAATTTTTATCCAAGTTTTGAGTGTGTGTATGCATATATATTATACCCACATTTTTTTAAAAATTAACTTACATTAGTATTTATTTATTTAGAAAATTTTTTGAGTGAATAATTCTAGGATCCAACAATCAATAATATTAGTTTTAATCAAATTTTTTTATAGCATCGCTCGGCTATGCTATGTGGATGTACAACACCCCTGTATTAATCGTTAGAGTATCACATGTTTTTATGTTTGTTTTTCTATAGTATTTTATTTTATTTTATATTTTTTTGTAAATTTTGTAAATTTTTTATTTTATGTGGATAATTTATTCATGTCCTTTTTATTTTATTATATATATATATATATATATATATATATATATATTTGTATTAAAAATGTATTAGCTGTTTATTCATTTTTATAAAAAAATGGCTTTATCTATTTTGATAAAATATATACAGATATATATATATATATTATTTTCATATTTGGATCAAGGTTATCTAAAACGCATCAATATGTCAACGTGGAGGTGACCCATCTGGCAGGCAAAAGATGTGCAGGTGTACGCCAAGAGTCCATATCAAACATATTGCCAACTGGCAAGGATACTCATTCTTATGCTTGCCCCACCTCGGGTTATTACTTATTAGATACCGCAAAATAAATAAATAAATGAAAATTAAAAAATTTATAATTAAAAAAAAGAAAGTAATTGCGGAGTAAGTGCATATCGGTGACAAAAGGAGAGAAGTAATTGGTTGCAATTTTCAGTTTTGATTAATGCGTTTAAATTATTTAATATATATATATATATATATATATATATATGTATATAGTTTACTATGATTATATTCTAACTTCCAAGTCTAACCAACCTTCGCTCTCATGACATTAAAACAACGGAAGACTTGAAAATTTTAAAATGTTTTTCTTGTTGAAAATAAGCATAGATTTTGAATGCATTGAATTAAATTAAATAGCATGTTGGTTATTCCCATAGATTATTAGTCTTGTGGGCCGTGGCCATTTTTGAAAACTGAACACACTTTTGAATCACTATTTGGGAAAAAAAGAAAGTCTAAAGTAGAAACCATCAATCACTTTAGGCAGGCCATGGTCACATCATTTTTAATCAAAATTGATATAGATCGTAGATATTTGTTCATTAAATTAAAATTCAATAAATTTAAAATACAAATATATATTAAAAAAAATAATAACAAATTGGAAAACAGCTAGATATTTGCGCTCAGGTTCTAACTTCTAAAATGATGCGTTTATGGAATGATGACAAAATAGTACAGCCTTGTTGCTGGCAAGCGCCAATAGTATGTCTCATAACACACTGTGTATCTATAATGCCCACAGCTGTCCATAAATTTTTTTTTTTTAAATAACAAAGGCGGCAAATCCAGTAAAAACATAGTTAAATATATAATTACACTAATTATAGTGGTTTAATAAATAATAATTATTAAATATAAATCCTCTATCATATACTTTAAAAAAAATAAAAAAATTATTTTTTATATAAAATTTATATTAAGACAAATAAAAATATTATAGTATAGTGCATAATACATGAGCAATACTGGTAAAATAGTGTTATGAAAGCAAAGTTTCAAACCTTTAATCCCTTTAGTATTTTGTGATAAATTATAACTATACCACTATTGGTTTTTATTTTTATTTTTTCTCATGTTTATAGCAAATCTAAACTTAACTTTAAATTTAAAATATATAAAAAAAATCCAAATATCATCGAGTGATTAATAAAAAATTTATATAATAGAGACAATAGATTGAAAATTGTTGCTTGTTGCTTTAGTTTTGGCTAAACTGGAAAGTTTTATGTGTTTGGTTTGTTTGAAGTTGTTAATCTACAATTTCATTAAATCTAAACTCAATTAATGATAATAATCATAATAAAATATTCTACATTAAAAAGTTGTTTTTCTAATTAATATTGCAATTTAATCTGTCATGTAAATAATTAATATACTTATGAAAGTCACACATGAAATTCTATGGTCTAAATGAAAGTTACACTTTTTACATTATTTGCTAGATTTGGAATTGATGCATTTTAATTCATTTTTGGTGTTTGATTTATGGGAGTCAACATCCTGATTTGTGGGTTTACCTATAGAGGCGAGTGTTTTTTTTTTTTTTTTCTAAATTTTTCCATTTTTAAAATAGTTTTTAGGTATATGGTTTTTATTTACATGTTAGAACATTTTTACAGGTTTATTAATTTTTGACGCCATATATATAAATAGTCTTGAGTAGGGTTGCCCATGAATATAATTGTTTCCTCTATGCTTATATATTTAATATTATTAATAAATAAAAATTATATTCTATAATTTTTTTAAAAAACAAATATATAATTTTTTTACACTAAACACAAACACAATCATTTAAATTTAAATTAGAGACAGAAAACGATGTAGAGCGCACTCACAAGCTCAACAAGATCTTGCGTAGATTACGATCGTGTGGCCTCTAATACAAGTATAATTCTATAAGATATATTACATAAAATATATAATATATCAATATTTTATTAATTCACTTCTTATAATATATAATATATTATGGCATGCAAGAGGAATGAGGTGCGCTTCTCATTTCTCATATGTGGATTCATGGAAAACCTCATTTAAAGGAGCACATAAGTAAACTATTTTTTTGTCACTTTTGGGCTTATTATTCATAAACCAAACTCGTCCACCACCGTTATATATATATAACTTCTATTGCAATTTTTTTTTTATAAAGTCACCAAACGATAAAATAAAAGATAAATAGATAAAAAGATATTATTCAGTTTTCACACAAAACTCGCACAGGGGATTCAGAAAATAAATTTTTATTGTATTTTTTAATTATTTGAATAAATATAGTTTGCTATTATTTTAAAAATTATATATTTAATTAATTATAATTTATCTAAGGTGAGTATAAATAAATGAAAAAATAACAATACATATATATTTAGAAATACTTTTATGTGGAAGCATAGAAAAGTGAAATATTCTACATTCTTATTATTTGTTGAAATACAAAACTTACAATTTTATCAACATAAAAAAATATTAGATTTTTAATATTAGTTGACATAAAATTTACAAAAATAACATTATATTAATTGAAAACATAATTAAAAAAAACCCCTTCTCAATTTCAAACCTTTTAAACCATTGTCACAATATCTTCTTATAATTGTTTCGTAAAATTTTCTTCTGCGCAAGAAAAATAAAAATTGCGAAAAGCACGGAGAATGGGCCCAGTTGTATGTTCCACAGCCCAGCTCTCGTGATTATATACATAAGCCCATTAGATATTAATAAAATTCTTAAATTATATTTCCAATATTTTTTCCCAAGCCTTGTATCAACATATTATTGTATAAGTGCCTTTTTGTGTCTGTTGTTTCAGAGTTCTCAGCCTTGTATCAACATATTATTGTATAAGGCTATTTGTTTTTTTTCCTTGTGCCATTGTTGTATTTTTTTTAATATAATATGATTGATTTATTTAAAAAAAAAGCATAAAATAGAAATATTATTATATAAAAATATATATTAAAAAACTTGTATAATTGATAATTCAAAACAAAAGTTGTTGGCCATCTCATGCAGCAGAGAATTAGTCAAATATTCGGCCTCTTTAGATATTTTTTGCATTTTGACTGAAGTGTAGTATTTTCGAAGAGCTCCCCTAGAGTCTAGAGACCAGACTCAGGAATATTTGGGAGGGAACTCTCAGTTGGAGGCAAATTTTATTTTATTTTTAAATATTTTAGTAAAATTTTTTAAAAATAGATAAATCACTTAAATTAAAAACATGAAAAAAATCCACCTCCAGACAATACAAAACAACAAGTCAAAATAAACTTTACATTTAATAATTACACTCTAATACTTGTTTTGATTCTAATTAAAATTAATTATATATTTTTATTTTAAATTTCTGGAGTTTGATGAACCCAGGAGGGGTGAGATGAGTAGGCCCTGAGTTTCGAGCGTTGCGCAGGATAATATCTCCCAGTGTAGTTTTCCTGGATCTCCTAAAGACTACCTCTCTTTCCTAGAAGCGGTCTTCTGTTTTGTACTTGCTTTTGTATGATTCCACTTCCAGTGGATTCTGTTTTTCTTTTTCGGTGGTTTTAGCCCTTAGTGGCTGCGTTGCTTTTGGTGCTGTGTTGTAGACTTTTGGTCTGGTTTGTTTCAGTTTGCTTATTTAATAAATGTGGTTTATCCACTTTTATAAAAAAAAAAAAAAAAGTCAATCACTGTTATTGAATAGAGACACTAATTCTTTTCTTGTAGTGCCTGTATGCTCTGCAGTCCAGTTTTATAACCTTACTATCTCTTCTTCTAACAAAGCTAATGTCTATCCATTTTTATATAAAAAAAATAATGGTTACATAATTTGTTGCAATAGCCACAAGAGCAAATGTTTGTGAGTGTTTCTGATCATCATGTTTATCCTCTCTAAATACCACACATGGCTAGTGATTTTTTCGCCACCTTTCTTTGACAATGGACATGAATGACTTCAATGAAGTGAAGACTTGAGGATGACCAGCACTAATCACTCTATCTCTGTTAGTGCGCACGAAGAAGGCCATCATCGTCAACTCGATCTCTATAGCACTTTACTGCAACTGATGCGTATCAGAACCGTACAAGTATAACGAGAATGCTTTATATATATACATATATTTGGTAGCCTCTCTCATATCATTCCAAAAAAATCTTATCACAAAGCTCTAGTCAGTCAGCCAGTCAATCATGGTGCCAAAAGCACTGCTTGTTTCCATCCTCAAGTTTTCCATGACTGTTATTTTTGCAGCTTGGCTTTGCCTCTGGTTTCTCAAACCAACCCATGTCTGGAAAAGCTCCTGGCATGATGCAGAGGATTGGGCAACCAATACTTTTCTGGGAGCCTCTGGTATTTTTCTACTTTAATTTTCATTGTTTTTTTATCTTGTATTATTGATTCTTTACCTCTATTTTGTTGCAGGTCTTAATGTAGTAGTATTCAGTTTCCCTCTTTTAGCTGTGGCTGCAATGGTTTATGTTCATATTCATATGGGTGCAAGGAAGGGGAGGATCAGATATGGATTCATTGAATTGCTCAGCAGGCTGGGAAAATTTAACTCACTCATTGTGAGAAGTCCTGTTGGAGTAATTTCAATTGGTGAGCTCATCTTTGTGGCTATCTTCATTCTGCTCCTAGCTTGGACTTATTGCAGTAATGTCTCCAGTGACTTCAAGAGCATGACATCCTCAAAGTCTATGAAGTTGAGCAGGTTTTTGCAAGAATCACTAAATCCTTAGCTTTCTTATGAATTTGGATGACCACTTGACCAGAATTCTTTTTTTTTTTTTTTTATAATTTCAGATGGCAACTGAAGGTGATGAGGTTAGGTGTGAGGTTTGGTTCACTCAGTGAAGCATGCCTTGCAATCTTGTTATTGCCAGTTCTCAGAGGGATGGCTTTGTTCAGGGTCTTTGGTATTCAGTTTGAGGCTTCAGTCAGATACCATATTTGGATTGGAAACACACTGATTATGTTCTCTGTTTTGCATGGTCTGTTTATCATGTTCAGTTTGGCGGTCAAAAATAGCCTCTTAGAGGAGGTAAATTAATTTCTTCTACTTTCCACTGGCTTGACATGCTTCATGTATATTAATAATATAACTGTTCTACTTCAATTGGTAGATAACAAAATGGCAGAGAACAGGACGGGTATATCCTGCTGGTGCAATCACACTTGTTGTTGGCCTTTTTATTTGGATGACATCTCTTCCTCAAATAAGAAGAAAGAAGTTTCTGATGTTCTACTCATTCCACCATTTATATGTTGTCTTCCTTTTGTTTTTCCTGCTGCATGCTGGAGACAGGCATTTCTACTTGGTATTCTCTGGTGTACTCCTCTTTGTGCTCGATAAGATTCTGCGTTTCATTCAGTCATCGCAAACTGTCGACATTATTTCAGCAAACATACTAACATGCAAAGCAGTAGAACTCACTCTCCGAAAGCATCCTAGTAAGCCTTTACTGCAAAAAGAGCAGCAGTTTTAATGCATCCATAATGGACAAGCAAAAAAAAACTTTTGTGGGTTCAAACCAGTGTCTTTTTTTTTTTAATGCAGGATTGAAATACACCCCTACAAGTATCATATTTCTAAAGATACCATGCATATCGAAAGTTGAGTGGCATCCTTTTAGCATAACTTCAAGTGCAAACATCGACGATGACAAACTCTCGGTGTTGATTAAATGCCAGGGACACTGGACTGATTCAGTATACAACCTGATTCAGGCAATGTTAAATAATGATCATGAAAAGAAACTCTCTGTTGCAGTTGAAGGTCCATATGGACCTGCAACTTTTCCCTACCAAAGGTACAAATGTGCAATCTCTTTCAGAATCAGAAATTTCAAACAAAAAATGAGCACTTACTTAGAGATTATGCTTTGTGACAGGTATGAAAGCTTAATACTAATTGCTGGAGGATCTGGAATAACACCATTTCTGAGTATTTTACAAGATATTGTTGCTCAAAGAAATGGTCCTAAAAATACTTGTGCTGTGAAAACACAGCTAATTTATGCAGTAAAAAGGTCAGAAGATCTAAGTATGTTAGCTCCAATTTCTGAATTACTTTTGAACAACGAATTAGATGGGTTTAGAAGACTTGAGTTAAGGATTTTTGTGACACAAGAAGAGAAATACTCTGCCACAGCTAGAGAAATACTTAATGAGATGTGTCAAGTAAAGACTGTTATCTTGGATGTAAAATCATCTCAAGAAGATGTAATCAGGCCTGAAAGTTTATTGTGGAAGGCTACAGTTACTGTATTGTCCTCATTAACATTTCTAGCTTCCATTGTTGTGCTGAACCGAGTTTTCGGTCATCAAGGAAAGAGAGCATCACAAGACAAAGCACCCTCATGGGTTAATGATCTTCTAGTATTATGTTCCTTGATAACTGCTGCAAGTGTTACCATCATGGCCACCGTCTTACTGAAATTGAGAAAGTCAGTAAAGGATATGTGTTCTGATTCACAGAACAATGTTAGAGCCTCAGAAATTCAAGATGTGGAAATAAGGAATTGTCATGAAGATATTGAAATAAATTTTGGAAAGAGACCAAATTTGATTGGTGAGTGAGTTTCAGACCTGCAAATTACTTGAAATATCAAGTTTAGCATATAAATATGTTCTAAAAACACTAACTGATATGATTTTGTCTACAGATGTGCTTTCAGAGTTGCCCAGAGAAACTGGTGAAGATGAAGTTGGTGTTATTGTATGTGGCCCGGAGTCTATGAAACAAGCAGTGGCCTCATTTTGCAAAACTAATGGGAAAAAGAAACATTCAGGTGGACCAAAACATAAGAATTTATTTACTTTTCACTCAATTAACTTCTCTCTTTAGGTGTATGCTCTATGTCAAACTTAATCTTAATTTGTGATTGAAATAACATGCTAGCTGTTGAACTTTTAATCTAATGTAAGTGATATTTAGGAGTAATTTTTTCACTTCCATTTGCAGAGTTGAGTAAAACCAAAAAGACAAAAAAAAAATTACAATTTGGTTTCTAAACAAAGCCAAAATTTAGCCATGACTTGGCGGCTAATAATTGACTGATGAGACTGGGAAACGGGGCCAAAAGCGTTATTATTGGCAGTTGGCACACCAACCAAATTCCTGTAGTTTATTTATTTGTTTGTTTTTATCGGCTAACTGTGACAATTCAATGTGACCTCATGTACAAGAAGTTTTTCTTCTTATTTTTTTTTATAGTTTTTAAAACTTTTAAATAAAATTTTGTTGGGGCAAAATACTGAAATAAAATAGTTGATGAAAGGTGGTGATTGCAAGGTGTTTGCTCGGTTTTTATTTATTTATTTTTCAATAAATGCGGTTTAAGTTATATAGTGAGTGTGCATATAGGCCAAAAATTCGATCATTTAGCTTATATACCTTCGCCTGCGAGTCTCTATACACAATCAGAGACCTGTATTAGTTACATTAAGAGAAATTTAAATTGAGAGTTTTAAAATCCCACACTAACATCTTATGCAGTGAAGTCAATGTCGCTAGAATTTAAACTCTTTGGCTCTATTATATATCTAAATATAATATTTTTTGAGTTTTAAAAAAATTATTTTCATAATTATATTATTATTTATAATTCAGTAAGATGTTTTCATTTTTTTAATAAATCAATAATTGTTCACATGTGTAAAATTATATAGAATGATTAAAATTGTATTTTAAATCGTATGTTAATATTTTAAAAACTTGGTACAATCACGGACCAAACTCTGACATTTGAGAGTAATAATAAAATATTAACTTTGTTTTTTTCATTGTAGGGATGGTTTCCACATCTCATATATACACTCACCAAATTATGAAGCACAAAAAAAAACCAATATTTCTTTTATAAAAATTTAAAATTAATAATACTCAAAAGTTCTTTTTTTTTTTTTTTTTTTTTTTTTTAACATCACAAGCCATTCGAAACACATACATATTGTAATATTATAATTTATAATTTAACTAAAAATTGGGAGAAAGTTAAACCCTCAATTTTATATAAAATTAAATACTTCAATTGCTCAACTATTTGTTTGCAAACCAAATTTTTTTATAAAAAATTTAAAACAGATAATACCATATATATATATATTACTAATTGTGTGCCATTATTAGAGTTAGGACTAAGGAGCTTTACTTAATGCGCCAACTACAGTAACATTTTTAGCCATGAAGAGAGTACTTGGCTAAAAATGTTACTGTAGTTGGCGCATTAAGTAAAGCTCCTTAGTCCTAACTCTAATAATGGCACACAATTAGTAATGAAACAATGAAAGTAGTGGTGGTGGTGGTTGACAGAGGCTTCTAAGTTAGTGCTGTGTTTCCCATCCACCACTGATCATCTTTCAATGGGAAAGGTATGCTGCACTGAGACTGAAGATGAAGGTCCCAATATCATCGGCCTCCTCGTTGCGCTCATCATAGCTCTCATGCTTATGCTTCTCTGCTATAGGCCACGCCGCCGTGGAGTTTGTGTTGTGCACCACCATTGATCAACCCCCAAACTATGTTAGTCTTTCATTTATTCTATTTCAATTTGTTGGTCCTCTCTCCTCTTTGTTATAAGATATGTGTCTATGTGTCTGATTATGAACTGGTTTTCTATTTAGATGCTTTGTTTCATGGAATGTTACAGTCATGAGAAATTGTGGAATTCTTCTGTCTTTCTTTGTTGTGTTATCTCTCTTATTAATCATAAGAACAAATTGTTTATCAGTGAATTGTTTTCTGTGGTAATCCATCAGTTCTTGGTAGAGGATAATGATCCTCTTCACAGGATAAAGCTCTGTTTCATTTTTTTTTTTCTTCTGATTTTCTTTTGGTGGAAAAAGAAATTTACATTTTAAATTTCAGTCTAATCATTTGCAACTTTGATTCAGAATAACTTAGAGAAATATTAATATCACACTGATTTGAGCTAATTAGACATCTCTAAATTATTGAATTTTATGGAGCAAACGAGGTATGTTTATTATCAGAAGGATTACTCTGAAAGCAAAAATACCCAAAAAGCAATTCCATACCAATTGGTTGGTGGACGGTCAGTGTTGTGAGTTAAGGCTAAAATTTAGACCAAACATGAAAGCGGTGGATTTTCCTTCTATTTTCCTATGTCCCATCTATTTCATAAGTAGACTAACAAGACCCGTTACATTAATCTAAGGGACCGTTTGGTTCGTAGTAATAACATATTACCACATAATGAGATTACTATAGTAATATGAGTGAGAATATTGAGTAAGAATATTGTGGTAATTTGATATAACCATATTTGGTTGGGAACTCTTATTACTAGGAATAGTTCATTACATTATTTGGTTCATGGTAATCAATTTGGTAAAATATAAAAAGTTATGAGATTACCATGGTAATCCAAGATAGACACCAAATTTGGTGGTAATAGGATTACCACTTTTTTGGTAATATTCTCATGTTGGTAATGTGATATTACCATCCAGATTACCACGTAACAAATGATAATCTTTCTCAGTGCAATGCCAAACGTGGTAATATTTTCGGATTACCACGTAACACATGGTAATCTTTCTATATTACCGCGAACCAAACGCCGTTTGGTTCGCGTTAATGATATATTACCACGTAATGAGATTACCGTGGTAATAAGATCGGGAATGTTATATGCCTAGGAATATTATGGTAATTTATGATAACCATGTTTGGTTGGAAACTCATATTAAATGGTAATCAACTTGGTAATGTTCTAAATTTCCCAAAATACCCTTATGTCTACCATTTTATGCAAATTTAAATTTATTAAAGTAAAAATAAAATTTTTGATAAAAAATTAAAATTTCAAAACTAAACATATTCCCATATTAATGTTATTTAAATTTAATTTTTTTATCCAACAAATAAAATATGAAAATTATTATTTTTAAACCAAGGGTATATTTGTCCAAAAAATATTTAAGATTATCACTCACTTGGTAATCCAACATAGCCACCTATTTTGGTGGTAATGGGATTACCAAATTTCTTGGTAATCTTCCAAAGTTGGTAATTACACATTACCATCAATATTACCACCACCATCCATCCAAACGTGGTAATCTTTTCAGATTACCACGTAACCGGCGGTAATATTTTCACATTACCGCGAACCAAACACCCCCTAAGTGTTTGCACAACCTTCTACTAACTTTTGCAACTCAAAACGACCTACTTAAATCAAAAGTATGATTAAGAGAGAAATTTAAGATATTATGTTGCTAACTGGTTATTTTCATTCAAATTTGAACTGTCACTACTTTCACTACAGGCAGACAACTTTCTGCATCAGAAAAATATACTATGATCTTTAATGAATTTGATGGTTTATCCATTTAAACAAAAATTTTTTGACAAATGACACATGATGAATACTAACTAATGGAACAACATTACTTGCAGCAACTATGCCTACACTTGTATTTGAATGGTTTACACATGCAAATTCTAGAACATTAATGGAACTAATAAGCTGTAAGATACCTCTGGTTCTAGGTCACATGCTCCTGTGCTTTTGCAGAAAGTAATTCATCCTCAGCAACTTCAAAAATTTCTTGAGACCTATGACATAATTTATCACATATATTCTTGGTGATCCGTTTATGGAATTTGTTCTTCTTCGTCCATAAGACACCAACAGATACTTTGCAATGGCATCCTCTGCTGCCACTGGTCCAAATCTGGTATCTCAAGTGGATCTAAAAAAAACCAAATAAGTATAAACTAACCCAGAAAAACAAAGAATAAGAACAGTATATAGCTAATAAAACATTATAACAGAGCTGAAAGCATAATGAGATAAGCATACATGAAAATGTTCTGAAAATGGGACATTATGGAGAGTCATAACTTCTTCGATGCTCCAACCATTACCATCTGGAGTAGGAGTCCTCTTCTGCATGCTATCCACTTCACCACCAAATATCGACATAATGTGGTTGAACTTATAATTAATATGCCTTTCATGGGAATCAGGTCCTGCAGATTCCCATTGTGCAGCTGAATAGCCAACGCATCCGACTTTCTCCATTATTTTCTTTTCTATATGCCCACCATCAAATATTTTCATGAGTGACGTGATCTGCAGACAGCTCAAAAAATTTTAGTGAGGAAAAGATTGAATCAGATGATACCATATAATTCAAACCACAGCAAGGTATCTAAAGAGTAAATTTTAACAATTGGATTGGTAAGCTTGTCAACATTAGCAACATAAAGTTTAGAAGTATAGGCACAGATATAAGTGAAGAATGAGCTCACTTGTAAAGGAACATCTGTTTGAAAGCACTTTGAAAGCTTATTATCCTCACCACAAGAAGCAGAGTCAGCATTCTCAATTTGGGGTGACTTATCACCACGAAAAAGATGGTCTTCCTCTAGTTTTGCTTGCTGCTCAAATGTCAAGGTTCTGGCCCTCCATAA
Source organism: Dioscorea alata (assembly GCA_020875875.1). Taxonomy (NCBI): domain Eukaryota; kingdom Viridiplantae; phylum Streptophyta; class Magnoliopsida; order Dioscoreales; family Dioscoreaceae; genus Dioscorea; species Dioscorea alata. Next base: position 20,157,409 of record CM037015.1, on the reverse strand, counting down.
AGCCATGATTGTCCTGAAAACATGCTGTCAAATTAACACTTTCTCCACAGAGACACATATGCAAGGATGGCATAGTTCTTGATCAGTGAGAAAAGCTCTTAGCAGTTGTAGTAATCATCCACTCTGCATCTAAATTTTATTTTCTTATTTTGACCAACATAATAGCAGCATGGTTTCTATACTGATCGCACCTTCCATCAAAGACAAAACATGTAGATATCCCAACCAACATGAATGTGGAAAAAAAAATACCTGCTTGCTTTACCAAAGGACGCAAATGATTGAAATTGAAATTTCAACCTTCCTTCTTCATCGCGTGACTTAGAACCATGCCTAGCATCATTGCCTCGACCAATCTTCAGAATAAATAATAGGGCTGGACTGCCTACTGTTGCCAAGGATGGGGGCATCATTTTAATATCTTCAATGTCTTCCCAGAGAAAGAAAAATTTGGTTTTATGACCAAAAAAATTAGCATAAAATGCTACAATTCTAGCTGAAAGGAAAAGCCTTCCCTGCAGAAAAAATCAATGTTATTCAATCCAATCATCTTTCAAAGATATCCTCACCTAATATAACAGGAAAATAGGAACCTGCAATGGCAATTTTCTCTTCAAGTAACAAGAGAAATCGTTGATGAGAAATTCTTCTGGCGGCAACACAAAGATCTTTTGAAATGTTGCATTCTTGTGAGGTGACTGAAGATTTATCTGGTAGGATACAAACTGATTAGCCAGGCAACAAAAGATTGCACATCAAACAGATCCTGTAAATTAATCACCTTCTTCCCCACTTCCTTCTCCATCTTTCTAAGATATTCTCTAATGGTTTCATCTCCTTTCGTATTTTCTAGGAAAATTCTCAAATGCAGCTGGCTCTGAGATGTTTGAGCAAGTTTTCCATCAAGAGGAATCCAGATATCAGCTAATTCTTCAGAGGTATGCTTCAGAAAATTGATCTCCACATGGCCAAGGGGGACTGCTAAACCAAATGGGCCATCAAAATCCAAAACTTCTAAATCTAAAACAGATGGTGGCTCGGGCATCGCATCAAACTCCAATACCTCTGCAAATTCACTAGTCAATAAAATGGAAAAACAAGTGAACTCATGAAAGTCAAGGAATGCACATAAATAATAAAAGGCATAAAACAAACTAACCATTCCATTGAGGATCACGCGTCTGAAGTTGAACAGAACTTGTCCTGGTTTTACCATTGCAGCTGAAGACGACGTAGGGATCCGCTAGTTCATTTGAAGCCACTGACATCAAATTACTTCCTTCTATCAACGCTACAGTTAGAAGCCAACCATCACCTTGTGCTTTGACCCCATGATCACCACCTATAAAAGAGGAAGAGAAAAAAGTTAAACAAACCACATACTCAACAAGATTAGAATTCACTCAGTGTACACCAGCAGCTCCAGGAGTGAAACCTGGGAAGCTGCCCATTCATGTTGTGAAAAGAAAATAGAGGAATCACCTCTCTGAAGTCTTGCCTGTACAAAATGTGACATCATATTGTAGACACGCACTCCCTGAAGAACCAAGATACCACATGTAATCAACTCTCCAAAAGAGTCTGGCAAGTCAACACCATTAAACTCCAGTCCTCCCACTCTACCAAGCTTTGATAAGAGAATGTGCAGAAGAACATAGAGAGCCATGAAAAGGAAAGAAAGTAGAGTGAAATTAACAAAATATTCCCTAGCCAGCTCCCAATCTGACCGGTGATCTAGCTGCAATGGAGCCAACAAGTGCTCCTTGTCCAATGTAAGCTCTGCAGAATCCACAGGCTTGATATTTTGGGCAAGCAAATCAGCAAATTTCTCATAGCTCTCCTTGAGTCCCTGACGAGCATTACTCTCAATCATGCCCTTCATTAGAGTGCTCTGGTGAAAATTTACATTCCAGGATATCACTAGATGAGACGATGGTTCACCTAATGATAATGGTGTGCCAGGCATGATCTTGTAGAGCAAATCAACCTCGAAACAGTTACCACATGGTACATCTGGTGTAACCACGCATGTTGATACTGCAAAGCTTCTTCCATCTGCTTTGACATATGTTTGTTCTTCTCTTGCTTTCACAGCTTTAACAAGTTTACTAGCTTTTGTGTAAGTCAATGTTCTTCTTAAACAAGTTCGATCTGCGCATGTCCATGTCCAAGGCCCCTCCTGGAAATCTGTTATGCCCTCTAATTCTGCCAAATCTCTCTTGAAGTGTGAATCGGGTCCAAAAAGATACAGGTTCAAGTCTTTGGAATCTACAATATATGTTTGTTCAAGAAGAATGCCACCTTGAAGATTATCAGGCATTTCAGTTTCATCTTCAGATTGCATGGCATTAAGTGCTTTCTCAAAAGTAGCAGAAGGAACTAGTGGATCACTATTGCTTGAACTTGCTCTAGGGTTTTCTTCATTTTTGTGGGAAAAACTTTGAACCAAAGAACTATCAAGAGTTTGTGCAATCTGTGTTTGTTCAGAAGCAAATTTGGGTCTATCAATGTCCATGGTTCCCATGGTGTCTGTCTCGGCATGAATGTTGGAAGCTCCAACCACTCCATCTGCCTGCTCCTGCACACTGGTATTGTGAAAGAAGCCTTTGGGAGCAGAAGCCTTATGACCATTAGACCAGCCACACACTGATATGGTCAGTAGTATTTTTCCTAAAATGCCAAGAGTTAGACCATAACCATAGTCTTGATAATTTAACAAGCATATTAGCTCTAGAAAGTCTAATGCATAAGTAGGAGAAAAGACATGTTGATTACTTTATGAATTTGCATTAAAATAGTAAGCGCAAAATGAAGCCTTCTCCTTAAGACTGGCCGCGCAGGTGTTCACAACTAATTTTCCTAAATTTAACAGGTGTTAGAACATAACCATATCATCAAGAATTTGACATGCATCTAAGCTGTAGTGCGTAGAATGTACAAGTAGATGATAGGCTGTTGAGCAAAACATGCCCCTGTTCAAAGCAGCAAATCAATTAATCATTGAAAAATCGAGTGTTTTTCAGTCGAAACAGAGTGGTATCCCTCTCCAACAAATAGACCAATCAAAATATTGCTAAAGAGATCACAAATTTTGGGAAGCCCAAAGTTAACAATTGCATAATCCAATCAGGCATTCTAGATGATAATCAATGCGAGAAGAAAAGGATGATGAAGTGCGTGTACCGCAGTCCTTTGCTGGGGATTTGGAACCCCCAGCATGGTTGGATCGAAGGGGAAACCAAGTAGGCGGCAATGCCCAGGCACCATCATCCAGAACCAAGCGGAGAGGAACCTGGACGGTCCCAAGAAGCTCTCCACCAACGGCATTAACCTCGAGCTCCACATCAGCATTCTCATCCTCCAACCGAAACACAAACTCCTCGTTCCATGCCACCTGGTCGGTGCCATTCTTCACCGTCCTGGTCCTCGTCTTGTGCTTCCCAACCTGCAGCTTCGTGTAGACACCATCGGAGGCCTTCACGGCAGGAAAGTCCCGAGCTTCCAGGACGTACACGTAGAGCCTCATTGCCTATGAATGACGAGGAAAAGACGAGGGGGAAGACGTTTGATTGGGAGATGAAAGGAAAGAGAGGCGGTGAGGGATCCATGGCGTGAAACGTGGAGGGGATGAGGAGGTGCCACGAGAAAATAAATGGCGGCAAAGGGAATTATTGTGAGCATGAGGAGGTCTGTGGGCGTTCCAAGTGGCTGCTCTTGGACGTGTGTTGCTTTCCTGAAGAGAAGAAAGTCATTCTCATTACATTAGCTCACATGCACCGAGATTGCTTTCTTTGACTGCTGCTATGTTCTAGAATGGAGAATTTTGATTTGTGCTTACCTAGCGATTTCCCCTCTTTTCAATGTGAAATACTAACGGCCCGTTTGGATGGAGGTAATCATCCCCCTCTAAAGGGGGATGATTACTAGTTCCAATGCACACCCTTGTTTGGGTGTGCATTGATTACTTTTGATAACCCCCATGGGGGGATAACATCACCCCATGGGGGGTGATCATCATTCCCCCCAATTTTGGGGGGAATGAAGAGAAGGGAGAGGGTAATAGATATGAAATGTCCATTTTACCCTCTCCCAATATATATATATATATATATATATATATATAATAATAATAATTAGATAATATATATATATATATAATAATAATTAGATAATGGTTTATTAAATAAATAAAATTTTGGGGATAATGGTCATTTTTTTGGAAAATTTCTATTTTATCCCGATCCAATTTATATTTATTAAAAAAATATTAATATAAATAATAATTAGAATAGTTAATTTCAATAATTATTAAATAAAGATATGTTATTTAAATATTAAAATTAGTAAATGATATTTAAAATATTTATAAATACAGAAAATTAATTAATTAACGGTTAATTATAATAATTAAATCATGAGAAATTTAATTAAATATTTAAACATAATTAAATACTTTATAACTAAAAAATTGATTAATTTAATTAGTTAATTATAATAATTAACATAAATAACACAAAATATTGTTATAAATAAAAATTATTTATTATTAAATAAAAACTCATTATATTATTTAGTATTATTTGTTTATATTAAGGGCACAAACGTAATTACTCATTATCTTCTTTTTTTTATTTTTCTCTACTTTTCTCATTCCCAATGAATTACTCTCTCAACCAAACAAAGTTTTCATTCCCATCACCCTCCTCAAAGTTTTCATTCCTATGCCCCTCTATAAAGTTTTCATTCCCATTCCTATCTCCATTCCGTCATCCAAACGGACCCAAGCAGCTAATAAATTCCATGGCTCATCTGACTGCGAAACACTTAACAAATCACTTTTTAATAAGTCCAAATTTTGGTAACTTGGCAACAAATACTTGACCAAAATCTTATCACCAGTAATCTCCACAAGAACAATATCCATTCTCAAAGTGATGGAAGCGATTCATATCCCTCACAACTATCTTTCGGCTCACAACTTTGCTAGTTATCTTTATAGCATTATGACAATCTGCACAAATGCGAAGGTTCTTTGTAACACGTATTGGTGCTTCAGGGCTCAAATTAATCAAGCCAAAAGCTATAGCAAGCTTCTCACTGTGGTAAAGCAGAGAAGCTTCCTTGGTCTCATCTTCAATATCATGCAGTGCAAAATCAATCAAAGGAACATAACCATGCTGCTTCAATTTGCCAGCTAACTCCTTCAAGTAGGAGTAGATCTCCTTCGCTTGAGGATGGGACCTATCATCCACCCCAAATTTATGAACTTGGTTACCAAACTCAATCAAACTGAAGCCTTGAACCTTGCTCACTTTATTTCCAACCATCAACTTCCTCACTCTCTCCACCTCCTTCCACCTTGATTTGGCGGCATATATGTTTGAAAGAAGAACATAGTATCCAGAGTGAGTAGTCTCTAATTCAAAGATCTTATCAGCAACCTTCTCTCCAGTATCAATGTCACCGTGAATCCTACATGCTCCAAGCAAAGATCCCCATAGGCTAGAGTCAGGTTTCATCGGCATTCTTTCTATTAGCTCTAAAGCTTCATGAAGTCTACCAGCACGTCCAAGAAGATCCACCATGCATGCATAATGATTCAACTTAGGTTCAACATCATGTACTGATACCATTGAATCAAAACACTTGCGGCCTTCATTGACAAGTCCAGAATGGCTACAAGCAGAGAGCAGGCTTGTGAATGTGGCATGATTTGGCTTAGTGCCAGCTCGCACCATGCAATTGAAAATATCAATGGCATCTCTTCCAAGACCATGATATCCATAGCAAGCAATCATCGCACTCCAACACACAAGATCCTTACCATCTGTGATATCAAACATTAATCTGGCAACATTCAAACTTCCGCATTTCGCGTACATGTCAATGATGGACGTGGCTACCAAAACGTTGGTATCGAAACCAGTATGGATGGCATGCCCATGAATGCATTGCCCTTTGCAAAGAGCTCCGAGACGGCCGCAAGCCAACAACGTACTAAGCAAGCTGACACGATTAGGCCTCACGCCGGAAGATCTCATGAGATGGAAGAACTCCAGCACTTCAAAGTTACATCCGTTATGAGCGTAGCCTGAAATCATGCAAGTCCAAGAAACCAAATCTCTTTGGGGCATTTTATCGAACACTTGACGAGCAGAGTCAATGTACCCGCACTTGGAATACATGTCGACCAATGCGGCACGCACAAAGGGATCATTCTCGCAGCCAAGGCAAATGGAATGCTGGTGAATCTGTTTGCCGTTGTGGATGTCGGACAGAGCAGCGCAGGATTTGAGAGCGAAAGGGAAGGTGAACTTGTCAGGGTGGTGGGTGGTGGAGGAGAGCAGGGAGGAATAGAGGCCAAGGGACTGGTGGAGATGGCCATGATTAGCAAGAGAGCGTATCATGAGGTTGTAGAGATAGGGGGATGGACTGGGAATGGTGTGGAAGAGGAGGTGGGCGGAGTGGATGAGACCGTGAGAAATGTAAGAGAGGGTGAGCGAGGAGAGGAAGGAGAAGTGATGATGGTGGAGGGCGAGGGTAAGGATCTTGGCATGGGTTTGCTTGAGATGGTTGGAATGGGAGCATGATTTCAAGAGGGAGGAGATGATGGATGTTTGTGGGTGGCGAGAGGTTGAAGACGAAGAGGAGGCTTGTTTTATGGGATTTATCAGAGATGGAGTCTTGAGTGGGAGGAGGGAGGTTGGATGGAAGAGTCTCATGCAATGATGCAATGCAAGGGAAGAGTGTTAATAATGTTTATTGTTTATTGGCATCACTAATCACTTGTTCAATATCTGGCTTTTGACTCTTGCAATGCTTATGAATTATGAGAAATGTTTGCTAGACTGTTGGACCGGTGTGATGTGGAACCCACATTTGACTTATTGTTTTTAAAATATGATTATTTAATTTGTATGTTTATATTGAAAGTTAGTTATTGAAAATGTTTTGAATTTGGTTGAGTTACACTATTTTTAATAATTAATAGTGGGAGATTATTGTTTAGTTTTGGCTTTTTAATTAATATATATATATATATATATATATATATATATATATAAATGTGTGGACAAACTAACCATAGAATTGTTTTTTATTTTGATCAAGCATTTGACTGTGACATGTGTGAAAAAAATTGTGAAGATAAAAAACTTTATTTTTTATTCGTTGTCCAAACAAACTCATGCATATAAAAAAACAAAAAATAGACCTTGTGGTAATCATTTTGTGATAAATCTATCTAATAGAATCGGTAACTTATCTTATAAAAATCTAATTATATCTAGTAGTTTGGCATGATTTATTTATTTCTCTTATTTACTTTTGTATCTAATATATCCATTGTATTATTTTTTATGTTTATTCGCAATGCATGAACCGAGATTTGATTTTTTAACCTTCCACACTTTCAGTTATACCAATATTGGCTACATATATTTGTTGTAATTTATTTACTCTACGTTTATAATGTTTATATTAATTTTTAAGTTATTTATCCATTAATTTAAAAAAAACACACAATTGCACGGTTTCATCATAAACTTGTGGTTCTATCAAAATCACATTTAACTTAAAAAAAAAAAAAAAACATTGGGAGTACCAAAAGGACTAGAACTCGAACTTACTGAATAACTCACAAGCCTTTGTTTCTTAAAGACCAAACAATTTTATCACTCACGGGTAAAACTTGTCGTCTTTTTTACCCTCAGACAAAAGGACACAATTTCCATAGAAGACACGACAGAGGAAAACGAAGAAGAAGAAGAAGTAGGTCACTCACCCACCCCTTCAAAATACGACAAAAATAGTACACACACACCCCTCTGCGTCCTAATTAACAAGCAGCAGCTCTGAGTCCGAACCCGAATCTCACTTGACACTTGAGTCAGTGCTTTTTCCATTCGAACATTATTATTAACCCACCACCACGCCATCACCAACACCAACACCACCCGCAGTACATCCTCATCACGTGCCTCTCAGTGCTTATACCTTCATTCCATACCAAAAGGAAAGCGAGCTCTCGATCATGGCGGATCTCCAGTGGAATTCCCTCCTTCTCAAAGCGATGAGCAAGAGAAGAACCTGGGTATGCATCTTCCTACTTGTCTACGCCCTCCTTCTCTCATCCTCTTGGAACCTCGTCGTTTCTATTCGCTCTTGGTACAACGTTGCCATCTCCCACCGCCGCCCGACCACCTCCATCGGCTGGCCTACGCTTTATGCTTCTGTGCTTTACGGTGGGGTTTTTGGCTTGCTCGCCATGGGGGCCGCGTTGGCCGTTGCGGTGCCGGCGACTCTGGTCACGTGGATCACGGTCTTAGTGCTGCTGGCGTTCGCTGGGAAACCTCGCCGTGCGCTTGTCCGCGAGGGGCGGAGGATCACTGGGGACATCGCTGGGTTTGCTTTCAGGATTCTGATTAGAGAGGGTAACTTCGTGGCTGCCTGCTGCGCGGTTGCGAGCTTTCTTGCTTTGTTGATTCGGAGACGAGGGATGGGTGAAGATGATCGGTAGCTGTTGTTGCTGCGGCTGCTGCGATGCTGAAAAATTTTAGGGATTTTGGTGGAAATTGGGAGGAATACTAACACACACACTGTTTTCTAAATTTAGGGTCAAAGAGGATATTGGTTTAGGGGCAGAAGATGGAATGGATTTGGAATTTTGGAATGTTGGAATGCGGGCGTGGGATTATTTTCTTTCCACCAAAACATATGTGGAGTATTATGTTTTATTATTATTAAGATATTATAATTATTATTGCCCTATTTGGGTATTGTTTTCTTGATTAATATTAATTAGATAAATTAAAAATGTATAAACTTTTACCTTGCCTGGTGAGGGAGTTTTTGTTTAAATGTTTGGAGCTGCTTAGAAGCAAGGGATATTTCAAAGCTTGCTTGATCAAAGAAGAAGAAGAAGAAGGATTCACATGGTATTTCTTCAGAAGTACATCTCTGGTTGAAAATGGGTGAAAAAAAAAATCATATTCAACTCTTTCTATTATATAATTCATTTTTTCTTTTTCCCATCTTATCAATATTTAATATGAGTACAAATTCAATATACTGAAACCAGAAATATTTTGTCAAAATTGCAGAACGTGTCATTTGGCATAAAACACCCTGTGTATTTTCTAAACTTGACAAATATGCCACTTAAACTACAAACTGTCTTCATGACACTGATGCATCTCAGGAAATTAGGAAACCTTGGAAAGGATTCAGAGCTTCATAGAGATTCTTTATCATTTTAATTAAATTTTGATCTTGATGGTGCATGTTCACTGGATAAGTAACATCATATTGGCAGTGTTGGCACTTAAGAGAAGAATTAAGGTGGATGTTCGTACCTACGTACCAACACTGAACTTGCTCAGAAGTGCATGTGCTCCGTACGTAGCCCCACACACTAACTCGCCATTGAAATAAATATAATAAAGTTCATTAACCAAGTTAATACACACCAGGACCATGGTCCATCCATCCTCACTAGATTACTTATTAATCAGAAATTCATGACAATTATTATTCATAGAAGTTTCACTTCAGACGCTCCAAAACGTGGGAGCTAAAACCACATGTAAATGTTCTTTTATTCTCTTTCAAACACAACACACATACCATAAAGACAAATGAAAATTAAACAAGTGCCCAAATGCCTAGAAGAAGGTGAGCAAGCGTTCCCCAAACTTGTCCTTGGCCTCCTTGTCAAAAGGATCATCACCCAAATACATATGGAAGAAGGCTCTGCATAACAGCTCACTCTCCACTTCACTTACCAACTCATCCTTAACTGCACATATGCAATCCAATCTCCCATTAAATATTCTCCAACTACCACTTTCAACTAATTATAAAATCGTCACAAAGTTTTATAATATAAAATTCTCTTTTTTCACTTACTTTTAGTCTGGAGCACATATCCTGGCATCCTGGTGATTTCTATGATGGACTTTGATGGAAGTTTGATGCTATCCTTTGCTTCTCCCATAACCCTGTGTTATCATGGTAGAAATTAATGGTTAAAACCAACAAGTGTGCATGTGTGTGCATGTGCATATATAGCAAGTGAAGGATTAAGAATGCTTCACTTGTTAACGAGCTCGTCATTCTTTTGACCACCATTAAGCTTCTTGATGGATGAACCAAGCCCTTCATCAAAGTTTTTCCTCACCATGCTCATGGTGAGACCTCCAAAGACAATCACCAACCTCACCATCATCCCTACATCACTGTTGATCACAGCTTCATAGAGTTCCTTAGTTGGTTTTTCTTCTGGTGCCTTAGTAAATTTGTCCACTAGAAGCTTTCCCAGAGCAGCATTATCAGCATATATCCCTGTTTGCAAAACCATGTAATGATACTTGGTTATTCACTTATTCTTAATATGGTATCAGGGCTATATATTGTTTTTTCTTAAAGTATCAAACATGTACCAAAAGTGTAGATGTTGATGCCGAGGGCGAGGATTTTCTTCTTTCTAATACCGACAGAGTTGAGCACTTTACCATCTGATAACTTAACTGGAAATGAAACTCCGGTCTTGGCCTCAACCTCCATCTTCACTTCCTCTTCTTCTTCATCATCTACTTTAGCATTGGTCTCTCTTTCTTTGCCATCTTTCTGATTATCCAACTTCATCTCATTCACTTTTGTCTCCAAATCATTCTCTTTGTTCATTCTTTAGGCTGAAAATGAATCTAGAAACAGAAGGAAATCAAGTGAGGGAGTGAAGAGTGGTTGTAGTTGATCAAAGGGTGAGTTTATGCATGTGTTGTGGATGGGATTGGTTTGGGTTGGTTGTATAAATTGATAATGGACAGCAAGAGCATTATAGGCTGACATGATGAGGTAGTTGAGAGGATTAAAAGTTTGGCGATGCATTCAATTTTGATTGGTCTCTGAGACGTAATTAAATGCAGGAGTTCAAAAGTAGCCATCCATGATGGCACATCTATGAAGGCTTCTATATATATCACCATCTTCGTATTTTTTTCATACCGGTGAGAGTAGATCCATGTCGCTGACCCATTTATTTGTTTTCATTTATCTCATTCTTTTAATTTGCATTTTTTTTTTTGCAAAAAAAAAAAATGTATCTATTAAATTTTTTTATATATAATTTACATCATTAATGGTCTTTTATTTTTAAAAACAGTTGTAAACCTTTCCCCAAGATTCCCACTAATTATTGTTTAACTAATTACGTTTTATCTGTGTCTGCCGACACCATTTCTCTTCAATTAGTTCATCTCTTTGGTTTTAGTTACCATTCTCCTTAAAACAAGAGTGAAGCCCTTGTAAAATTTTGATTAAACTAATTAAACATGCACACCTCAGAGTAGTGAATATCCATGTCTTGGCTGAGGGGTATAAAGAGAATGGTTGGTTGGTATACATGGAAATGTTTAGGAAACAAAAATATAGTGATCTAAAAACTCATTGTAATGATAATCCACTCCAAAAGCAATTTTTTTGGGGTTGGACAATTAGAGATAAGACTGGATTGTGAATTAGAGGTGGAATATAATTTTTTTCCAGAGCAATAATATTATTTAAGAAATCTAATATTTGAATGCCAAGGTATAGTGCAACCTTTGAGTATAATAACTAATAATAACAAGCTCAAGCACAATGACACACACACAGAAATATAGACTTCACCACGGTGGACTGCATGGCAGGGTCAAAACCACAGATTATCTTCACTCCTTAAGCAATGGCCCTGCATCTTCTTGCATTTTCTGTGGGCTGCTGACTGATGAAAGTGCTGAGCACTTTTGTTCCTTTTGTGTCACCATTCCGGACACATCTGGAGAGAGGTCCATAGGACCATAGGCTTCCTAATATCATGTCTGATTTTGATGGTGGAATTACTTCTGGCATTTGGCTTGAATGCAGCAAGCTAAGTCTCCTGAGTATAAATAAATTCAAAGCTTCAGTGTGCGCTGCAGTTACTTGGTGGATTTGGAAGGCCATGTGCAATGCTATATTCAAATACACTCCCTTCATTCCTCAATCATAATTGGGTAGCTAGCTAAGCTGCTGTAAACTATGTTGAGGAATCTAGTTCGTCTGCTGTGACTCATCTGAAAAGCTTTCTGATTAATTTGAACACCCTTGCATATCCTCAAACAATGCTGTTCTCAGATGCTTCTTGGTATTCATTAATTTTATTTTGGGGTGCAGGACTTATATAATTATATCCTCCTTGCAGGTTGTAGCAGAGTTGTTGCCTCATCAAGCATTACAGCAGAAGCGAAAGCAATGCAGATTGCAGTGGAGAAGGCCAGGGATTTTAACATTAGAATTCATGACCATGTTTTTTCTTGACTGTGAAGAACTTTACAGATGCTTAAATCAAACCTGGAGATGTTGAATTGGAGGCTACTGAATGAAGCTGGGGATAAAATTAAGAGTAGAGATAATTCCAAGGTCTTGGAACCTCTTGGCAGATAGATTGGCAGCTCATGGCAGACATGCTACACGTTTGTCTTTTTTTCATAAGGGAATGGACCTCCCTTGTGCTATCTACAGGATTTTCAAGTAGATGGCCATACCACAAGTAGTAAATGAGCTATCTATTACTAACACAAGCTAGTAAATCAGCTAAGAGTGATTCTGCTTGAATCACTCCCACTTTGTGCTATACCCCAACTATAAGTCAAAGGGCATTTTGATTTCATGTAGTCTGATTTTGACTGCATGAAAATGCTATAATAATATGCTTATCTTATCTTATTAATTTATTGCTGCATACAACTTGGAGTTTTATGATTTTACATCAATGCAAAATATATTTTTATAAGCTTCCAAAATAGAGTCTGTTTTCTAGTAGTGAAGTCCAAATTGTGTTTGATAGTGTTAGTTCCCCCGGTTAGGGTTTGTGAACTTAGAGGAACACTCACTCACTTAAGCACTTAAGAATAACACACACAAACCACACAAGAGAAGATACAAGACGTTGGTAACCCAGTTCGGCGTCGACTCGCCTACGTCTGGGGGGCCATGCCCGGAGATCAACAATCCACTAAAAAGGGGTAAAAGATAGAAGAGTACAAAACACACTTGTCACTCTCTCACATACAAAGAATACTACCCTTTCTAGATTGTCCGGTATCTCCCTACTCCCTCTTTTCAAGAGTCGTACCCAATCCTAGACCAAGGAAGTATATATAGACGCCTCAACGTCCCAAATATAGCGCATACCCTTTTTAGAATCTCCGCGGCTTCTAACTTTGGAACCTTCCGAAATTAGATGTCGCAACTTATGTTATAACATATGTTGCAACATGACCCTGACTGTTGGCTTGGCTGAATTCTGGCTCCATTGCTAAGCGACCTCGAGACCCTCCGTCCGAGTCGATGCAGCCCGATCACCTGATCCAAACTACCAGCAACTAACCTCCCTCTTCAGCTCCTCACCACACAGCCCCCTCGCAAGGGGCGCACCTCCTATGTGCGTCTTCATGAAACTTGCCAAACTTAGTCTTCACTTCACCCAAGTTTGGTCTTCAAATCTTCAACAAGGATCTTCATTCAATCAGCTGAATCTTGCCAACAATAGGCGCATATTCAAACATACCCTTAATAGACTTCATATCATCTCTATTAGGATTCTTCAAATCTTGCCTTCAATTAGTCTTCAAAATCATACCATTGATAGGTTGTTTCTTCATTTAAACTTCACCCATATTTAGTCTTCAATCACATCTTCTAAATATGGTCTTGATGAAATCTTGATATCATCTTGTTGCTTGCTTGATCTTCTTGCCTAAAATAACTTCAACAAGATCTTCATCTAATCTTCATGAGAGTTGTAATTTCTTGCAAAAAATAACTTCTCTAAGATCTCCCATGATATTTTCCACCTAGCCAAGTTTGTTTGCCATGTCATCCTTCATTCCACATCATTCTCCATGTCACGTCATCATGCTTGACACGTTACCTTGACTAGGTGTCAAATTATGCCAATCATTAAAGTGTATTTGCACTAACAGATAGCAACAATCAATTTCTGTAATTTAGGTTTCTTCTGGTCCTAATTTGGGTTTCTTCTGGTTCGCATGTCATAATGTTGCCAACTCAACTTCTATTCAAACCTGGTTCATTAAGTTGATACTCTGAAGTCAGATCTTGCTGACTTTCTAAACAAAGTGGGAGTAAAGAAAAACAGATAAAAGTAGCCAAGGTCGAGTGAGGTACGTGTTCACAAATGGCGTAGCTTGTTAGGCAATCCTAGTCAGTCATATACCAGTCACAAATCACAAAACCTTGGATTTGAAGCAAGACAAATCCTGCTTGAATAAATTGTTTGTTTACATTACATACATAAAACAGCAACAATATATGGTTAATTAAATCAATCCCACCAAACTTGCAGCTTGATTTGTTGCATCCTTCTTGTGCATGCAAGAATTCATGGGTTCTAAGACTGACTCAAACTGTCAAGCAGTGTTCCTAATCTGAAAATAGGCCATATGAGTTCCAAGATTCGGACATGAAGGTTTCGGACAAAGAGGTTAATCAGGGAGGGATTTGAAGCTATTTGGGAACTCAACAAGGGCAGATCAAGAGGAGAGGAAATGTTGTCTATTAATTATCAAGGGAGCTATCATTTGCTCCATTGCTTGAAACTTTGAGGCTCTCTGATTGTGTTTTCTTGGGTCATTCTTGCTTGTTTGGAAGAGTTTAACGTATATGTTAGTGTGTTGATGGTTTAGTTAATATTTTTCATCCAGTAATAGAATAGCATTAGATGTTTGCTCTGTTCATGTTTGCATTGATTGCAACTGCTTCTTTCCCAGTTTGTTGGAGTAGTTCGTGTCAATTTTTAAGCTCTGTGATTGGAACAGTAATGAAAATTATTTGCTTGATCAATGCCCACATATCTTAATTAAAAACATCAGCACATGCATCTCACATGTGCATTCACCAGATCTATCAAAAAGTACATGAACAATATTTATAAAAAAAAACAGTATATATATATATATATATATATATATATAAGAGATGGATGGAAGAAGGGCATGAATCATGACATATATCTGATGCACTAGACTCTTGTGGCAAGTAGAGTGTTGACCCTGAAATCTATCCACCGCCTTCTTCTTTCCATTTTGTCCCAATTACATTAATAGTGGCCAACCTCCACCACAACTCACATGATTAATAATGGGACCTAAAGAATCTCCTTTTAATTTCAATACCTCTCCAGCCCTTCATCTCACAGGAAGCATAATGCATGCAATGAATCCAATTTTTTTTTTTTTTTTTTTTTTGTTTCTAAAAGTATTTTCCAAAACTCATTGAAGTTCAGTTAAATTTAATAATTCTAAAATAATTTTAAAAATCGCATTTAATCATTTTTTTAGGAGAGTTGATAAACCATGTTTTATTAAAGATAGAGTATAAAGAAAACTGGGAAGGTCACAACATTAAGACAGAGGGAGAATAAACCACGTTTTAATCATTAGTTTTTACTCAAATAAATTTTATTTTTCATAATTATCTAAAAATCATTAGTAGAGAATAAAAAAATTATAACACAAAATCATTATTTTACAAGCAATTATTTCACAAATTAGAACCGCCAATATTTATCATAACCAAAGTCATTCATATATTCATTATTTGGGTGAAAAAAAAACGCACTTACATTGGAGAAGTCTATGACCGACAAGAAAAGAAGCTAGGGTTTCGAGGAGATGACACGAACTATCTAAGATAGTCAATGCCTAGCTCAAGCACTAACTAGATCTAACTTAGTACTAATGGTTCATAATATAATCCCTCACATCTCTCTCCTAGATAGGGGTACTATTTTAACTTTATTTTCTAGTATTTTCAATCTTTTTATATGCTTTTTTGGTTTCACATCTAGTAGGAAATCTATGTTGCATCTCTCTTCCCTTGCCAATTTGTGATATACTTCTTGTTTTTTCAAATTTAAATTAAAATGATTTATCTATCTTTTAAAAAATAAAAAAATTATAACCCATCTATATCACATGATAATAAATATCTCATATCTCAAAATACATAATTATTTAGTATAATAACCGCATACATTAAAAAAAAATTAATGAGATTTTTTTTTTTAACAGAACAAGTAGCAACAAGCAGCAACAAGTAGGCAAGTAAATGAGCATCCTCCATATCATATCAAATCATATCATACATGCATGATGAAAGGATCAGGTCATTACCCCTAGTCGGCAGCGAGATCCATGAGCCATGTAGCTTTCGACCACATGAGGTTGGTGCTCGGTGGTCTTTCCGATTCCAACCTCCATGTGAACCCCAATGACAAATTTTGTATTATAAAACCACAACAAGATAAAACACTAGTGGCTGGGAATCGGATGGTTCCTTCTACCTTCTCTTAAATCATAAATATATGGATACCATTTCCCTCAATACTTATTTTTTTTGCCCCTTGAGGTAGATCCAGATAATTTAAAAAAAAAAAAATTGGGTTTTTTAATGTGAATGACGTCACTGACCATTATCTTTTTACCATGTCAACATTTATCTCTGCCAAGTTCAACTTTGATGAAACTTGAATTTCTCTGCCTTGCTCAGTTTTTGTAGAGAGCAGCATGGATGTTCTGGAGGTAGATGGAGTTTGTAGGGCATGAGGTAGTGGTTGTTCTTGTCTACATGGCTGGCAATTCAAGCACTAGTGGTGGTGGTGGTGTTACTTGCTGGTGGTGGTGGTGAGAGTTTGTGGAGGATGGAGTCTGGGGATGGATTCTTTTGTGTGGATAATTTTTGCATAGATCCCAAGTTGCTTATTGACCCTAAGCTGTTGTTTGTTGGCCCTAGGATTGGGGAAGGTGCTCATGCTAAAGTCTATGAGGGCAAGTATGTTTTTCTAATGGCTTTTTTCTTGATCTGTGTTTGTTTGATTTGGGGATTTGAGTGTGTGGTTCTGGTTTTGTAGGTACAAGAATCAGAATGTTGCTATCAAGATTGTGCACAAAGGGGATAACCCTGAGGAGGCTGCAAAGAGGGAGGCTAGGTTTATGAGAGAGGTCAACATGTTGTCTAGAGTTCAGCACAAGAATCTTGTTAAGGTTTCAATGTTGTTGGATTTGTTTTGGTTTTTTTTTTTTTTTTGTTGGTGCTCATTTAGTGATTGTATGTGTGCATGGTTGGTCAGTTTATTGGGGCTTGTAGTGAGCCTGTGATGGTGGTGGTCACTGAGCTTTTGCTTGGGGGTTCTCTTCGCAAGTACATGGTTAGCATGAGGCCCCGGTGCTTGGACACTCGTGTTGCTGTTGGGTTTGCACTTGATATAGCACGGGCAATGGAGTGTTTGCATGCTCATGGGATCATTCATCGTGATCTGAAGCCTGGTATTTCTCTTAGATCTTGAACTTTTTGAGTTGTATTTGTTGTTCTTCACATGGGAATTTTATGCTGCAATGCCTATTTGTTCTGGTTTATGTCTCTTTTAAGTTCGTTCGATTGTCTTTTGAAGTATTGTTGTCTGCTTGATAATAAGGTGCTTGATGCATGATACTAATGAATTGGTAGGTGATCAAACACTAGCTTTGATTCATAATTTCTGGTTAAATCCATCTCTGCTTTAATTGGTAGATCCCTTCTTCAAATAACTTATTTATTTATTCCTTCCATGGTTAATCTGCTGCTGCTGGGTAATGAGATATGCTTGGCCAGAATGGGCGAGATTCCATTGCACTTTATGGCTTGCCTTTGTTATGAATTTGGCAAAAAGAAAAAATTATGACTGTTTATGGTTCCATACGTGGATTGGTTATCTGTTTTGAACTTTTTGGCTATGAATCTATTTGTTGTAAACCTTATGAGCATCTATCTGTTGTTCTTTGTTTGAGAAATACATGTTCTGCAAAACAGCTGATCCTTTTGTGTGCATTCTGATTGATAGAAGGGTTATCTGATGTGCTTTATATTTTGGTTTTTTTATGGATGTCTTGATTTGATATTTTTTGTATGTGTAGACTAGAGGGCGGGAGATTGAGACCATTGGAAAGGTTGGTCTAGCCTTCCTATTTTTTTTGTCGGCTCAAGGAAGTCTGTTACTAGATAGCTAATCTACAGGATTTAGATTTTCCTTGCTTAAATGAAATTATAGGAGATAGGTTTAGCAAGTCAAATTGTCTTCCATATACTATGTTTTTACTATGTTGGCTGTAATAACTAGTTATTTTGTGATATTGAATTTTAAGAATGGTGCAGTGTTGGCATTTGCAATGACTTGTGGTAGCAATCACTAATTGAACTAACAATAAGTAGAGATTTGTGATCATAAGCCTACTATCTGTCTTGAATGTCATAGCAATTTAAGTAGTGCTGTTTGAACTTGGTAAGAGGGACGTAGTGTGCTCTGTTATTAATATTTTGGAGGCATCCTCTGCCTTTCAATAGTGTGCAGCACAATGAAACTGCTAGATATTAGTTACTTTTGAATTGTTGGCTTAAGCTTTTAGTGTTTGTTTAATATGAATTAAAATTCACGTTTATATGTTTTTATAACTAGGGTAGTTTTCATTTCTATGTTATAACTAGAATAGTAAAATTTATGAACTAGAAATCATTTGAATTGTTTCTCTTGAGTTGGTGACCCATTTCTTTGGATATCCTTTTCCATGCCATTGTTCTCTTTCCCTTCATTTCTTAATTTAGTTTTGTGAGTTTCATATTTAAAGCTTCCGGAACATTGTTTTCCGCTTCATTACTTTTTTTTTTTTATATAAATTATGTGGGGATGGTGAACCTTCAATCAGTTAGTTTTCCAAATAGTTTTCATTTTTGCAGCAGACCTTTTAGGTATATTGTTGTCATTCAGCAAATATAGTCCAGTTGTACAGGAGTGTTTTAGGCTTTGACTCAATTTCTTTTGCTGCTGTTTGTGATTCAGCCATTACTCAAATATCCGCATCCCTTTCTGCAGACTTTTTTCTGTCTTGTAGGAGATCTTGTGATTTTTTTTGTCCATCTGGTTCAGTTTGTTCTTACAATGCTACATTTGTTTTGAATATTAATCATATTCAGAGAACTTGTTAAATGCAACATTAAAGGCTCAAAGAATAAAACTATATTAATCACATCCATCATTTAGTTTCACTAGACATTTCCTCAAGAGTTGAAGGCATAGAAGACATGATTTAGGAGGATGAATTTGAGCTAAATATCTGAACTAGAATCAAATACATTTTTGTTTGTTTGGTATATTTTTTTGTTCAGTTTTCCTTTGTATTCTGTTGCCATTACTGAGAACTTGAGATGTAATACCCCAAAAAAAAAAATCCTTATAAAGAGCTGGATTTATGTCGAAATAAATTTGTTGGGAAAAAATATTTTGGTTCTGGAAATGGACATTTATTGTGATCAGAAGTCTGAATTGTGGGTGTAATTATTTTTTTTTTAATTGACAAATTTCACCATATGTAATTTACTGTAAACATTATGTATGCATTTCTTATGACCAGTTTTTAGATGTTGCCATATTTGATAATTTCGGGAACTCAGTTGTTGTATATACTGATGTCAATTGATATTGAATGTTTGACTTTATGGCATGAAAATCTGGCGGTTGGGATTGCATTCTAATTAATTTAAAGTACTATTATTCTCAAAATATTGATACTTGATATTCTGACTGAATCAGGTCAAGGGGCTGACGTTGCCTAACTTCTTTAAAACTTGGTTGAAAGTTTCAATCCTACCTGCCTACCTCACCTAACTATTTTGGGGCCATATCTGTACTATGAGCTGATTCTAGAAATTGAATTATTTGGCTCATTCCTGTTTCAAATCACAGTGGTTCTCAGTCAAAAGAAATGCCAATTGTCCTGTTATTTTTGTTTCAGTTTTAGAATGCATATTGCTTTACTTCATTCATTTGGGATGATGCCAATAAATCATAAACAAGTTTTCATTGAAGATGAGGATATGCATGTGCAAAATGTGGCTTTTGTAGGAATAAGATGTTTCTAATGGTTGACTGTTGTTTTTTTTATTTAATGTAGACAAATATGTTTCTTACAAAATAAATTTTGTAATAGTTAATAAATACCGGCTATATTTTTTCTCTTTTGGCAGAGAACTTGCTACTAACTGCTGATCAAAGAACAGTGAAGCTTGTTGACTTTGGTCTTGCAAGGGAAGAGACACTAACAGAGATGATGACTGCTGAAACTGGAACATACCGGTGGATGGCTCCAGAGGTAACGGTTGGAAAACATTGTGTTAATTGTGATAATTAACTATGTGTGATCATTTATTCTCTTAACTGAAATCTTTATCTTTATGCAGCTATACAGCACTGTCACACTGAGGCATGGGGAGAAGAAACATTACAATCACAAGGTTGATATTTATAGCTTTGCCATAGTACTGTGGGAGCTGTTACACAATCGATTGCCATTTGAAGGAATGTCCAATCTACAAGCCGCTTATGCTGCAGCTTTCAAAGTAAATTCTTTTGCCCAAAGCATAAAACAATTCTTTCCATCATCATACCATGTTTGATAGAGTGGCAATGATTTCTGTTTCAGAATGTCAGGCCCAGTGCAGAAGATCTCCCTGAGGAGCTAGCTTTGATTTTAACATCTTGTTGGAAAGAAGACCCGAATTCCAGACCAAACTTCAGCCAAATAGTGCAGATGCTTCTGAAATATCTGTCGACTATCTCACCACCTGAACCAGTAGTCCCTGCACGAGTATTTAGTTCCGAGAATGTGGTCTTGCCGCCCGAATCTCCAGGGACAAGTTCATTGATGGCTGTTCGAGATGATATGGGTGATACTCCAAAGGCCCAGTCAGAAGAGAAATCGGGAGGATTCCTATTCTGTTTCAAACAATGCTACTAGCTGCTCTAGTCAAAATACGGCCATGGCAATGTTGGAGAATGTCGAAAATGGGCTCATGCTGATCCTGCAGCAGCAGGCTTTATCTGAATACGATGATGAACGAGTCGATGCTTTCAGCCCCATCAGTTCTGATGATATGCTTGGCAATTAGAAAAGTGAAGTCAGCTCCAGAACACCTTGCTAATACTTGTAAACTACCTTCCAGAAAAATGGTGATATGGCTCTAAGGTAACTTCAATTTTGAACATGCTCATGAGCCCGCATATGGGTAGATTACAGCCGCAAGGTCATACTGTTACCATGACAAGTTACTGTGCATTGAATAATTCCCTTACTACCATGCCTATCAAATTTGTTAGGATCATTATGTATGCTGGTAGGCAAAACGACAGGGTTAATGTGTTAAAGTTTAATGTAACATTGTCAAGAATTTTTTACTTTGAGAGCTGGTCTAATCAAGATGAATGGTTTTTGCATTTAGGTTCAGGAACTTGGAATGGTAATCCTACAAGGGTGCATGTTGAAGTGCACTGAATTTCCTATCAGATAAATAGGGTTTGCCCAAGTGATTAGAGAATTGTTAGACAAAAATAGTTTCGAATTTGAATCTTTGTGTACATATAAAACACTCATAGGAAGAGGACTATTTTTTATAGGGCTTTTACTATTTTGTTAAGTCTGTGATTCCTAAAAAATCAGTGGGTTAAAAGAAAAATTATTAGACAAAAATATTTTTTTTTAGTGTAGTACATATCTGCAAATTGGTGTTGGTCCTCAAAATCTCAAAATAAATGTAGTTGTAATTGATGAGGATATTTTCATCAAATCGAGAAAAGTTTACATTCTGTGGGTGTTTTATTATATCTACTGTTTGGTATTTAGAGTTTTTTTCTGAAAAAAATAGATAAACTATTATTTTTTTAAAAAAATAATACGTGATATTTAGCTTTTTCTTTCTCAATCTTTATGTAAATGAATAAATCATATTTATCAAGAGAAACTCGAGGAGGAAAGTTGGGACCAGAAAAATACCATGGTTCTGGTCAAAGTGCCACGAGCTGCTGCTATGACATTAATAAACGAAGTAAAAAAAAAAAAAAATCTCAGGATAAAATTATAAATCAAATCAAAATTAAAAATCTATGTTTTATAATGTAATATATTCAAAGACAAACTCTGCTTCCCTTCAATATTATATATATATATATACATATATGAACATAGCAACAAAGAAGCAACAAAAAATTTAAGTTAAATTGATGAAAAGATCACTGAACCATGCATGGTTGAGAGCAACCTCTGCACTAATCCTCTTCCTTGGATTCACCTCCAATAGCCTCTTCAACAGATCATACCCTGCCTTCGATAGTTTCGTCGCCGGCACTCTCGATCGGAGCGTGTTATACCTCGCCGGGCCACCCAAAAAATAGGGAGCCATAACCAACTTATCCAATCCTGGCCATGTCTTCAACCCAACCGTACCCATCACCATGAAAATCATATCAAGCTGATCAATCTTCGACTTCGCAGGAAACAATGGCTTCCCCATCACCATCTCCGCCATAATACAACCCACCGACCAAACATCAATAGCCGCGGTATACTTCTCATCTCCGAGAAGAAGCTCCGGCGATCGGTACCACTGCGTAACCACAGTCTGAGATAACAAATCATATTCCGTTCCTTCTTCTTCGTAAAGATACTGAAAACGTTTGCCGAGGCCGAAGTCACATATCTTAAGCTGTTGCATGTCACCGGTGCCGGTCAAGAGGAGGTTGCCGGGTTTCAAATCACGGTGGAGAATCCCATGAGAGTGAAGATAAGCAACACCTAGAAGGAGTTGGAGCATGAGCTTCTTCACCTTGGCTTCGTTCAAGTCCCCCGGCGCTAAAATCAAGTGAGTCCTGAGGTCTGTGACTGCTTGGTCCATGACAATGAAAACGGAGTGGAGTGCAGCATCGATGATGAATTCTCTGAAGCCGATGATGTTCGGGTGGTGACACGATGATAAGATGTCGATCTCACGGAGAGAAGTGTGAGGGACGTCTTCTACGTATTCTATGCCTTCAGCGCAACGGACGAACCTGGCTTGTTTGACGAACTTGGCTTGCTTGATGGCTACTCTGTGGCCGGTTCTAAGGTCTATGGCTTCGAAAACACAACCGTAGGCTCCTTTGCCAAGCATCTTCACTATTTGGTAGTTTGCAATTGTGCTTTTCCGACGATGATCGGCTTCTAATTGTCTACTTTCTAAATACATAGGCTCCATTGCAATGTATGCGAGCTCCATGAGAGAGAGAGAGAGAGAGAGAGAGAGAGAGAAAGAGCAATGGAAATTTTGGAAGGTTAGTGGTAATGGTGAGATTATATAGCTTATTTGGGCGGGAGTGTTTGAATGGATAGCTTGGGGTTGAAGCGATGGTTAAACTTCTAAATTTTTATTATTTTAGAAAGTTAAAAAAAAGAGTTTAAAAATATAGGCCATTGTAAAATCTTGAAATTATCCAAAAATTATTTTTGGATGATATTTATATTTAGTAAGGGAGAAATAGTTACACATGTCAATATCTAATGTTTTTTCTTAAAAAAAAAAAAAAAAATCTAATGATCATTTTTATAATATCATAAAATTCTAAAAACCAATAACAATTGCGCGGAGGAGTCAGGCTCCAATTCAAAAAAGAACCATACTTCATTTTGACTCTGATTCAAAAAAGAACCATACTTCGTTTTGGCTAAATCAACCCAAAAAAACCTATTAGACTTTTTAATTAAAACCTTTTAAATATAATGAAAGATATTTAGAATTTAAATTTTTAATTTTACATTTGAATTTAAACTTATTTTATATATAATCATGAACTTAAAAAAAAAAAAAAAAAAATTCTATTATTTTTAAATTGTTATTTATTTATTCGAATTTTTTTTTTAAATTTATGGTCTTAAAATATATATATATATATTTTTTTTTATCTATTTAGTTACTCATCCTAATCTTAATGCACCTCTAATCTCTCTCCCTCCCTAAAAGTTAAAATTTATCCAATCATTGACTATGGTAGCTATATTTTCTAGCCACCGTTTATTTTATTATGATTTTTTGTTTATAATGTTTCCAAATAATAGTTATTATTTTTTAAATTAATTAACAAAAGATGACTTAAAACATTTGCCATAAAAAATGAAGTAATCCAACTACCATTCATTTAAGTTAGCACAAATTATCATACAATGATTCCATAATAGAGACATTTAATAAAAAAAATTAACATGATCAAAACATGATAATATAGAAAAATAGGATAAAAAACCTAAGAAAAACAACTAAGTGATATACTCCACAGAAATTTATGAAAAAAATTTTAATATGTCATAAAATTTAGTTAAACTAATCATCCGCACGCATTCCGTGAGGAAGGGGTTTGACAAATGGTGTCAAGTGCCCTCACTTAATTAACAACTATTTTGAGATTTATTATGTAATTCACACTGATACGTGGAATAATGAGGACTTGTCACATGACACAAAATTATATATTAAAGATCATCATTTATGATCATAAATCTTTGTGTTATATAATTTTAAAAAGATAAAAAATATGACTCCTGGTGCACAATAAATAAATATTACTGTATATACATAGTACCATGTTGAAATAAACTGTGAGTGAGTACTACTTTAGAAGTACCACAAGCATGGATTTTCAAACATGTGGGGTTTATTTTTATGCTAGCATTTAAAAATTTAAGATTGATTGCAAATGTTAACTCACGTTTTATTATTATTATTATTATTATTATTATTATTATTATTATTATTTATCCATCCGACCAAAAAAACCAACGAAAAATTGAAAGAATGTGGAGAGAGAGAGAAAAACAAAGCGAGCCCAAAGCTTAGGATGTGAAAATCTCTCATGCATAGAAAAGACAGACAAAATGTATGACACCTGATGTCATTATTTATATCTGATTTATTTTAGTATAATACCTAATTCATGAGAGAATGCTCAAAGGTTAAAGGAAGATTTTTTTGAAGTTTTCATTATTATATCTTATATTTTAACACTTCTTCCTAATTCATTATTAATTAATCTAATTATAATTTTTTAAAATTTGCCATTTTATTTTGACACCCATAATTTTTTTTTTTGTTTTTTTTACCAGTTAACTTGTGTAAGCTGGAACAAATTTATAAAAATAAAAACAAGTATTAATGCTATTCACCCTCATACATGTTCATTAGGGTATGTGATCTTGTAAGAGGTAGGCTATGCTCAATCTAGGCCTGTGTCAAATTGCTCATGGTTAGGGTTAGCTTCGTCAAATTAGAATATATATAAGAAGTGTTTTGTCCCAACTTTAATTAATCTATGCAAGCAAGTTCAATGAGAAAAAAAAAAAAATAATAATAATAATAAGAAGGTAACCCCTCAAGAAATCTTTTTTGAGTATTTTTTTTCTTTTATAAAAATTGATTTTTAAGGTATTAAAAAAGTTATAAGACACGCATGCACATATAGCAAAGTAATATATATATATATATATATATATATTATTAAGTACCTAGATGTTCTTTCGTTATTTTTTATTAATTTACCTAAAAATTCTGTAAAATATTTTACTCAGAACAAAAATAAAAGTAACATACATATAGCAAAGTACTATATAATTAAAATATCAAAATATCCTGCAATTTATTTATAAAAAAATATATTTCAAATTTAACCCCAACACTTTATTTTGTGTTTTCCAATATAAAGTTTTATGGTTTCACTTCATTCTATTTGTGTTAAATCATACATCAATTAGTTAGAGTAAAGCAAATAACATTTTTAGCTATATTTTGATTTTAAAGACATCTCAATAATTATTATTATTATTGATAAAACCACTATGTTAATCAACTCGTACAAGAAATTGTATAGAGAAGGATTTCCCATGGCGCAGCAGTTCTTTCATACCAACTTAGCTGCTCGGCGCTGCTATTGGCATAACAACCGGTACACCATAGGTTGACCCAACCCAATCCTCTCGTACTAGTAGTAAATTAATTTTCTATCCTATTAAACTATATAATAAAATAATTATAATGTATTTTTGGAGATGCATTTCATGTCCCAAAATAATATACACACAAAGAAATATATATGTATATGAATTAGAATACATCATTTGCAGACATTCAAATATACACAGACATGAAAGGAAAGAGAAAGGAAAGAGAGATGCGACAGATGATGTTGGTGTTTAGAGAAAGATAGAGAAAAGAGGGAAAGAAAAGTTGAATGTTGCTTTAATGACTGTTTGGGAAAGTCCGTAGAAAATATGGGCTCTATAAAAATTAATATTCTCTTGATTTTATTAAAAAGTAAATTACATATCAATGTCGCGTCTTTTCTCATCATTAAGTAGGTTTGTTTGTTTGTTTTGTGAAAAATAAATATTTTTAGAGTTCACCACATTCTCAGTGCTTTTGTCTTTTTTTTTTCAAAAAAAAAAAAAGTTTATTTTTTAGAGTAAATCAACATTGAATACATTATTTTATTTCATTTATTAAATTTTATACCATGTTCATTGTTGGAGAATCTCTTATCTACAGATGTGCATAGATGAATATATATATAGAGATAAAACAAAAAAATTATAGAACCCAATATACTAAAGACTAATAGTACCCGAAGAATAAACAGTAAAAGTATAATAAAAATGTGTAACAACTAATACCATGAACATGTCATCCATCATGATAGTTAGTTCGGTAAAAAACAAAATCAAAGATTTTTTTATTTTTTAAATGTAAAATTAAAAGTTTTCTTAAAATAAACATATATGTGATTTTATTAGTGAAATCAATACTTCACTTGATTTAGGTTAGTAATTCTTCTAATTTTGGTTTTATTGAATTTAAGGGCTACATAGAATTTGCTAAAGAATATGTGGCTACTCCTAAACCAAATTCTTCAATGTATATATATATATATAGTTTAGAGAAATGTTGCCATATATATATATATAAATATTCGAAGATTTCATATCTACAAATGTTTATTTTTTATTATTGGATCAAAATCCAACGGTGGTTATTGTTTGAGTGAACAAAACACAGCAGACTTACCCGTTGTTTTTTCTTTGTCTTTTTCTTGTAGGGCTACTGTTTTGATTTGTGCGTGTCTAAGGATGTTCGCGGCATACTTACTGTCTCTATATATATAATTTTTATATAATTTTTATAGTAAACGATTATATTGTTAGAGCAGGTAGTTGGGTGGGCAAAATTCAAACATGGCGGTTATCCTTCCCGCCCCCGCCAAACCCTTGGTCGTTCCGGAGGGATCAATCCTTAGCAATCCAAGAAAGCTCCTTTTGGAGCAATGCAAAACCCTCCGAGAGCTTCGCCAAATCCACGGCCATCTCATCAAATCAGGCCTCCTCGTCCACCTCCCCTTCCTCACCGAGAACCTACTCGAATCCTCTGCCCTCCTCCTCCCCAACAACCTCACTTACGCCCTCAAAGTCTTCGCTCAGATCCCCAACCCTCGCACTCAATCCTACAACATCCTCATCCGTGCCTTCATCCTCCACCATGCCCCAGAGAATGCCCTGCTCCTTTTTGGCCGGATGATCACCAGCTCCGTTTCACCGGACAAGTTCACCTTCTCTTGTGCTCTCAAGGCGTGCTCCCGGCTCAAATCCCTTGCCCATGGCCGAGAAATCCATTCCCTTGTTCTGAAATCCGGGTTTGGTTCTGAGGACTTTGTGATCAATAGTTTGATCCATATGTACGCAACCTGTGGTGAGGTTGGGACTGCACGCGCACTGTTTGATGAAATGCCTGTTAAAGGAGTGGTCACTTGGAATGCTATGTTCGCCGGGTATTTCAAAGCTGGGGATTGGATGGATGTTGTTAGTTTGTTCCGAGAGATGTTGGAGGCCAGTGCTGAGTTTGATCAGGTTACACTTATCAGTGTTCTTACAGCTTGTGGGAGGTTGGGTGAGTTGAGCTTAGGAGAATGGATTAATCACTATATAGAGGAAAATGGGCTCAAAAGTAACCTGAATTTAGTCACTTGCATTGTGGATATGTATGCCAAGTGTGAACGGATTGATAAAGCGCGCACTTTGTTTGATGAAATGCCCTTTAAGGATGTTGTTGCTTGGAGTGCGATGATCTCTGGTTATACACAGTTGAATCAGTGTAAAGAGGCACTTGAATTGTTCCATAGGATGCAGATGGAAAATGTTGATCCAAATGAAGTCACGATGGTAAGTGTCCTCTCTGCTTGTGCTGTTTTGGGAGCTCTAGAGACTGGTCAGTGGGTGCATTCCTATATAAGAAGAAAGCGGATGCAGCTCACGGTCAATCTTGGCACTGCTCTGATGGATTTCTATGCCAAGTGTGGATGTATTGAGAATTCAGTTGAAGTTTTTGAGAAGATGCCAGTGAAGAATTCTTGGTCGTGGACGGTGCTGATTAAGGGCCTAGCTAGTAATGGACGTGGTAGGGAGGCTCTCGAGTTCTTTTCAGCAATGCAAGAAGCTAATGAACAACCTAGTGATGTGACTTTCGTGTGCGTTCTCTCTGCTTGCAGTCATGCTGGACTGATCAAAGAGGGGCAGCGGTTTTTTGATAGTATGAGTGAAGAATATGGTATTCAACCAAGAATTGAGCACTATGGTTGTATGGTTGATATTCTCGGTCGATCTGGTCTCCTTAAAGAGGCATATGATTTTATTAGGAGAATGCCAATAGAAACTAATGCCGTTATATGGAGAACATTGCTGTCTTCATGTAAAATTCACAAAAATGTTGAATTTGCAGAAGAATCATTGAAGCAACTCGTCAAACTGGACCCTGAGCATAGTGGGGATTACATACTACTATCAAGCATATACGCATCTGTCGGTCGATGGGAGGATGCAGTTATTGTGAGGAACCAAATGAAGGAAAAAGGAATCAAGAAAACACCAGGTTGTAGTCTGATTGAGATGGATGGGATGATCCATGAGTTCTTTGCAGAAGACAGTGCTCATCCTCTCTCAAAGGAGATATACGAGAAGATTGAGGAAATGGTCTCAAAGATCAAGCTAGCCGGCTATGTGCCAAACGTAGCTGAGGCCAGACTAGATGCAGAAGAAGATGAGAAAGAAGTCTCAGTTTCACACCATAGTGAAAAATTGGCAATTGCATTTGGGCTCATCAAGTCTCAACCTGGTAGTGTCATCAGAGTGTCGAAGAATCTCAGGGTGTGCACTGATTGCCACTTAGCGACTAAGCTAATCTCTAAAGTGTACCAAAGGGACATTGTTGTAAGAGATAGGAATAGATTCCATCATTTTAGAGATGGGGCTTGTTCTTGCAATGACTATTGGTAACTCATAGATTAGCACTTTACTGAGGTTGTTGATTTATATTCATGAAAATGAAGAACATCTTTTGCAGTGTTCTTGCTTACATTTCAGAAATTGAGACAAACTATATTGCATTCTGTATATGAAATGTGCCTAATGCCAAATGGCTGAAGAGATTAACAGCTTAAGTTCATGATGAATAGATATTATATACTGCGATTTGCCGAACTATTTTTTGGTTCATTTGTTTCAAATATTGCAGTCTTTAATTACACTCTGAAGTAAGGAAAATCAATTCAAACTATAATTTTGTTACATTAAGTAAACGATCAAATTGCTCCCTGATTCAATTAATTGTTTTTATCATGAGCTTTTGAATTTGTGGTATCCCATTCATGCCAGTTGACTTATCTAATAATAAAATCAAGACCACGATTTCAAAACTTTTATTCGATTCCAAGAAAGTATTACTAAGCTTTTCACCATCCTTATCCGGGTATTTAACAAAGTAATTGGTTTCGTATTCATGAGGAACTCAATTGATTAGCAACATTAGACAAGGGTCACATTTCCATTGGCAAGATACATAACAAAAAGAAAAGTCTTCAGAGTCACCCATCAAGTGTTTGCCTTTTTCTGCAGTAGTTTTCATGAGATGGCTCTTGAATTTTGTGTTTACAATTATTGGTCTAACATTTTTGTATCTTATTACTGGCTTGCCTGTTGTTTTCTGAAAAGAAATTTGAATATTATGAGCAACGTTGGACGCTTTGGATTATTGAATGCTTGGTTGTAAATTGATGATAGTCTTTCTGATTTATTTTTTTTTAAAATCTGAAAACAACCTTAACAAAATTATAGGCTGCAATTATAAGTTGGATTAGTATGTCTTGACTTTAAGCCTCTCACACCTGATTGATGACCTATCCCAAAAATAAATTAATATAAATAAATAATTAAAAACAGATGAACTTATATGGTTCGATCTAGTCAACAATTTGTTGATTCTTTTATCATTCTCATATTGAAGTTCATATAAAACATATGATTCTAAGATGTGTTGTGTTCTTCTCAAAGTTTCCCACTAAATCAAGTAAATGATGTTTTTTCTTTTCTGTGTATGTTCTTGCATGAGCTAACACCCCAGCAATAAAGGTATGTTATATCTATCCAAAATAATATATCAATGATTATAACCTCACAATAATAAATTTTTCTAACCATGCAACTCTAGAAAGATAAAGAATATGACTTCTCTTATAGAGAATCCACACTCTGACTCAGTATATAGTCAACAAATAATAATTTAAAGTATTGTGCCATACTAAACAGTTCTGAATAGTACTATGGGAGTAAAATTTCGAACCTTTATCCACCTTGTGGTTCTTTTTTTATTTTATCACGCAACACTTTTACTTTAAAAAGTTAAAAATATCTCTTTTTTAATAAACCTTTATATATATAATCACAAAAAAAGAAAAATACTTTTAACTTGTTTAAAAAAGAGTTAGGAAGTGCTAGCAACTATGAATGCAATGACTTGGTCAAGAAGACAATGAAGAACTCAGAAAATTTGCAGTAATGTATGAAAGTAAGGTCACCTACAATTTTAAACATTAAACATGACCATGACTCTTTTTGTACGAACAAGGACATCTTTGGACAGCCATATTTATCACAAATAGATGACCTTTTTTATTTGTTTGTCTGCTTAATCGAATTAATACCTTCAATCCAAATGGTTTATTTATTAAAATGTATTTCTAGACTAGTATTGATCTCCCCAAACTCATTCAAAACAGATTCCACTCCAATATAACAACAATGAATAAAATTTTCTATTAAATTCTAAGTGGCAATTATTCTCATTTAGACCCGGTCATGTTACCATACATATATAATGATAAAAGACACATCATTATACCTATATATCATTTGTTTTTAAATTTTCATATTATTCGGTTCAAGTGATGAGGAGTTTTTATATTGTTTAACATACGTTAATGATTTACAATCTCTTTTTATTTTTCTATAAATTTAAATTTTAAAATTTAGTTTGAGCTTACAGAGCACCATAAGTCTTAACTGTGTTGATTTAGATTGCAATGAGCAGCATTCGGCAAAACTCATGTGCTTGCTTTTAAGGGAATTGTTATACTTTATTTTGCTTTTGCTTTCACTTTGTTTATTTTATTTTATTTTATTTTATTTAATTAATCAAAATTGAAACAAGAAAAGGACATACATACAATATGAACATGACAAAAGAAATAGAAAGATGCAGAATGGCAGGAAAGAAGCTGTTTGTTGTGTAGTTTATAAATATAAATTTTTTTCAATGGCCTCTCAATTTCCTTCATTGGATGGCCTAATGACCAACACTTGTGTCTTTTGCATGAAATTTCCTGTTTGTTTTACTTCATAGTTGCTTGGTTGTTGGTAGTTGTTTCTGTTGAGGTTCTCCTTTTATATATATATATAATTTTTAAAATATCCATCAAATTCCTTTTAAAAATAAAGATGAATTATAAGTTTGTTTATAATAATACATGCAACTAATATATTTTTCTTACAGGTATTTTATTCAGATAACTAGTTTTAATTTTCTTGTGGTTTGTTTGTAAGTAAAAAATTACTTAGTGGTGATCATCAGGATTACTCAAACAAATTACTTTTGATTATAATATTATTGATAGAAAACAAATATAAAAAGTATGACGAAAAGGTTATTTGCATGTGGTTCTAGTGATTATTTGAAAATATTATCTAATACTTGCAAAGTTATTAAAGTTATAATAACCCACTTTAACCTTTTCTATAGTGGCCTTTATTGTTTTGTATGGTAAAAATTTGCCTCACTAGTCACTGGTTTAGGTCTAAAAATGATACTTATTCCGCTGGAGATTCCATTACAATAATTAATTTATTACAATTCAATTAATGTTTCTTTTAGAATACATAAACACTCTTATGGTTAAAATCAGAATTTAAAATTCAAAGAACTTAAAAAAAATAAATATAAATAAATGAAATAACATCACCCTACAATAAGGTAATTAGTATTTTTATTTTCTCACAATTAAAAATTTTAAAAGTTCCGTGAACAACTATTTTTTTCATATTAATGATATTCATAAAAAGGGTTTTAACTTAGCCATCCATAAGAAATAGTGAAATTACTTTCCTACTTTTTGTTCTTTAGAAGTATCTTATTATTTATTTTATTGTTATTTTTTAGTAGCTTTTGATATTTAAAATTGGATTATATATAATCTATACCATTAAATATTATATGTATTTGGGTTTAAAAAGAAAGAATAGTTTTTTTAATGTTTAAAGTCACTTTTGGTTCTTAAAGTCAGATTATTATTGTTCATTTTGATTTTGTAAATAAAATTATATTTATTTTGACAACTAAATATGATAAATTTGATGTTATGTCTTTTTTTTTCTTTTGAAGTGACCATTGTTTTATCAAAAGTGTTATTTATTGTACTATAACATATAGTTTTTATTTTTAAGGCCAAACTGGGCTTATTTAATAGCCGCAATGAATAATTACATTTTTTTTTTTGGGCCTCTAGTGAATTAATTATTTTTATTTTTATTTTTTTCACAAAAGTGGCTTAGTTTTTTATTTAAATATAATCGATGTGCAATTGATATCAACGAAGAAACTATGTATTTTTATTAAAAAAATTATTCAAAATTTCGGATATAATTATCAAAAGCAAGAAGTATAAAACATTTTTTTTAAAAGGGTAAAGTAATTATATATGTACCCAAATTAAAAAAATATTAATACTGATATTTTAGAAAATACCCACAAATCAAAGATGGAGGAGAGAAATAAAATACTAAAATTTGCAAGAGATGATAAAATAAAAAAATATTTTAAAAAATTAAGTAAAGTAAAATTTATAAGAAAAAAGAAAAAATTATTTTTAGCCCCTAAAAATTTTAAAATTTTTCACATTTGAATTTTTCAGACAACTTCTCTTTTTTTAGTACAGCTTTTTTCGTTACTATAGATCAGTCCGTTTATTTTATAAATTATATTTATGTTAAAATTCTGAAATGCAAGTTGGCAGAGTGAACAACTATTTTTTTCATATTAATGATATTCATAAGAGTTTTAACTTGCCATCCATAAGAAATAGTGAAATTACTTTCCTACTTTTGTTCTTTAGAAGTATCTTATTATTTATTTTATTTTCAATTTATTTTATTATTATTTATTAATAGCTTTTGATATTTTAAATATATATATACATATATATATATATATATATATATATATATATATATATATATACCATTAAATATTATATGTATTTGGGTTTAAGAAGAAAGAATAGTTTTTTAATGTTTAAAGTCACTTTTGGTTCTTAAAGTCAGATTATTATTGTTCATTTTGGTTTTGTAAATAAAATTATATTTATTTTGACAACTAAATATGATAAATTTGATGTTATGTCTTTTTTTTCTTTTGAAGTGACCGTTGTTTTATCAAACGTGTTATTTATTGTACTATAACATATAGTTTTTATTTTTAAGGTCAAAGTGGACTTATTTAATAGCCGCAATGAATAATTACATTTTTTTTTTGGGGCCTCTAGTGGCTTAATTTTTTTTTTTTTTTTTTACTAAAGTGGCTTAGTTTTTTATTTAAATATAATCAGATATGCAATTGATATCAACGAAGAAACTATGTATTTTTATTAAAAAAATTATTCAAATTTCGGATATAATTATCAAAAGCAAGAAGCATAAAACATTTTTTTTAAAGGGTAAAGTAATTATATATATATATATATATATATATATATATATATATATATATATATATATATATATATATATATATATATATATATCCAAATTAAAAAAATATTAATACTGGTATTTTAGAAAATACCAACAAATCAAAGATGGAGGAGAGAAATAAAATACTAAAATTTGCAAGAGATGATAAAATAAAAAAATATTTTAAAAAATTAAGTAAAGTAAAATTTATAAGAAAAAAATAAAATTACTTTTAGCCCCTAAAAATTTTAAAATTTTTCATATTTGAATTTTCCAAACAACCTCTCTTTTTTTAGTACAACTTTTTTCCGTCACTATAGATCAGTCCTTTTATTTTATAAATTATATTTATGTTAAAATTCTGAAATGCAAGTTGGCAGAGTGAACAACTATTTTTTTCATATTAATGATATTCATAAGAGTTTTAACTTGCCATCCATAAGAAATAGTGAAATTACTTTCCTACTTTTGTTCTTTAGAAGTATCTTATTATTTATTTTATTTTCAATTTATTTTATTGGTATTTATTAATAGCTTTTGATATTTTAAATTGGATTATATATATATATATATATACCATTTTATACCATTAAATATTATATGTATTTGGGTTTAAGAAGAAAGAATAGTTTTTTAATGTTTAAAGTCACTTTTGGTTCTTAAAGTCAGATTACTATTGTTCATTTTGGTTTTGTAAATAAAATTATATTTATTTTGACAACTAAATATGATAAATTTGATGTTATGTCTTTTTTTTTTCTTTTGAAGTGGCCGTTGTTTTATCAAACGTGTTATTTATTGTACTATAACATATAGTTTTTAATTTTAAGGCCAAAGTGGACTTATTTAATGGCCGCAATGAATAATTACATCATTTTTTTTTGGGGCCTCTAGTGGCTTAATTTTTTTTTTTTTTTTACTAAAGTGGCTTAGTTTTTTATTTAAATATAATCGGATGTGCAATTGATATCAACGAAGAAACTATGTATTTTTATTAAAAAAATTATTCAAAATTTCGGATATAATTATCAAAAACAAGAAGCATAAAACATTTTTTTTTTTTGAAAAGGGTAAAGTAACTATATATATACCCAATTAAAAAAAATATTAATACTGGTATTTTAGAAAATACCCACAAATCAAAGATGGAGGAGAGAAATAAAATACTAAAATTTGCAAGAGATGATAAAATAAAAAAAATATTTTAAAAAATTAAGTAAAGTAAAATTTATAAGAAAAAAAAAATTACTTTTAGCCCCTAAAAATTTTAAAATTTTTCACATTTGAATTTTTCAGACAACTTCTTTTTTTTTAGTACAATTTTTTTCCGTTACTATAGATCAGTCCGTTTATTTTATAAATTATCTTTATGTTAAAATTATGAAATGCAAGTTGGCAGAAAAAAATAACATTTTTTTAAAAATATTCAAATTTAGGAGAACCAAGTGTACACATATATAGAAAAATTCTAAAGGATTTTTTGGCAACTACGAGGAAAAAAAATATCATCAGATATTTCAAAAATATTAATGGTGTTGACAAGTAAATACACAAGTAGGAGTCTAATCCATGAATGTATTTGAATGAATCCAATAGCACATTATTATTATGACAAGGAGAGGTTGGTGGCCACTATGGTACTGGCGGTGATAAGACATATATCTATATATATATATATACAAGTATTACTATATGTATATAATTATAGGCGTGATAAGATAACTCACATTGGTAGTATGGCACCCAACCACTGACCCACTCAGGGATGACCCGGATTGCACGGCCAGCAGGTCGGTCTCTTCTGCCCATTTGCTTAGTGCTCAAGAATATTCCACAAAACAGATCTCGGAAATTGAAAACATGTGAAACTAGAAATACTGTTTGTCTTTCAATATATATATATGCTTTTTTAAAAAAAAATAGATATATAATTTTTAAATTTGGATAAGGTGGAGCAGAACAACACCACTCGTTTACTATTATCACAAATTTATCAATTCATTTCTAAATTTATCTTATGACCATGGTTTATAAAATTAATAAATGCAGTAAAAGGTATCAATAATCAATAATAATAACATTCCGACTAGTGCCGCACTGCGTCAGCGCTGTAAACATAGGAACAATTTATTAAACTATCTTTTTAGACCGCGTTAAGCAAAGTTTAAAATTTTATCAATACATTATATTTGTGCTTCTAATTATATGAATGAAGGGGAATGAAGGTTGCCGTCAGTATTCCAATTTCCAGAGAGTAATTAATAATAAATAATAATTAATTAATTAATTAATAATAATAATATAGGTATTCCAAACGGCTATAATTAGCCGCTTTGAGAAGACAGAGTGGCTCTCTCTCTCTCTCATTTTCGCAGAGACGCGCATAAAATACGAAAAAGCCAGCGAGCCAGAGAAACACAGAAGAGAGGAAGAGAAGGGAAGCATCGCCGGGACACGGATTGATCCCAATCGCTGAGCCACCGAGACGCGGTGAGGTTCGGTCGGTGATCTGATTCGTAGTCCGGCCGCCACCGTCGTCGTCGTCGTCTCATCCGGCTTTAGGAATTTCAAACCCTCAAAATCCCCCAATCCAAGCCCCAATAAGGAAAAAGAAGAGATAAAGTTTGGGAAAAGAAAGGGCTTTGCCTCTTTCCACGATGCTGGAATCAGGAGGGTATTACAACTCCAAGAAAACCGATGACATCTGCGAGGACGTTTGCGGCCCGGTATGTGTTTCTCTTCCTCAGATCTACCCTGATTTTTCCCCTGTTTTGGATTCCATGGATCTGAATCGCCTTTTTTTTCCCCTAATTTTTTTCCTTTATTCCAGATCGAATTTTGCTTTTTCTTTGTTTTTGTTTTCTCTGATTATCGATTTGATTTTTTTTAAAAAAATTTTCCTTTTAATTTTTTTTTAAAATGGGGTTTTGCTTTGCAGGCATCGAAAGCAGCGAGGTTGAGATGCATACTGAGAGGATTCAATCTGAGGACATTGCTGTTGTTGGTGATCGGCATCCCGCTTTGCATCTTTGTCATCTACCTTCACGGACAGAAGATCACGTACTTCCTCCGGCCACTGTGGGAATCCCCTCCCAAGCCCTTCAACTACATCCCCCACTACTACCATGAGAACGTCTCCATGGAGACTCTCTGCCGGCTTCACGGCTGGGGCATCCGTGAGACCCCCCGCCGCGTCTTCGATGCCGTCCTCTTCAACAATGAACTCGATATCCTCTCCATCCGCTGGAAGGAGCTTCACCCTTACGTCTCTGAGTTCGTTCTCCTCGAATCGAACTCCACCTTCACCGGCAATCTCAAGCCCTTCTTTTTCGCCCAGAATCGGGATCGCTTCGACTTCGTCAAGTCCAGGCTCACGTATGGTACCTTTCCTGGGCGGTTCGTCAAGGGCGAGAACCCTTTTGTTGAGGAATCCTACCAGCGTGTCGCCTTGGATCAGCTTATCCGCATCGCTGGCATAGCCGATGATGACTTGCTCATCATGTCTGATACTGATGAGATCCCCAGTGGTCACACCATCAATCTTCTCAGATGGTGCGATGACATTCCTGAAAAACTGCACCTCCAGCTCCGGAACTATCTCTACTCTTTCGAGTTCTTCTTGGATGACAAGAGCTGGAGGGCCTCCGTCCATAGGTATCGCTCCGGGAAGACAAGATACGCACATTATCGTCAAAGTGACGAGCTTTTGGCAGATTCTGGTTGGCACTGCAGCTTCTGCTTTAGACGTATTGATGAATTCATATTCAAGATGAAGGCTTACAGTCATGTTGATCGGGTGAGGTTCAAGTATTACTTGAAGCCTTCGAGAATTCAGAATGTGATTTGCCAGGGCGCTGACCTTTTTGATATGCTTCCGGAGGAGTATACATTCAAGGAAATCATCGGGAAGATGGGTCCTATACCGAGCTCTTATTCTGCTGTTCATCTCCCAGCTTATTTACTTCAGAATGTTGATAAGTATAAGTACCTTCTTCCAGGCAACTGCATGAGAGAGAGTGGCTAGCTCCCATTGGATGCAGCACAGAAGGAGATCACTTATGTTGCTGTGAAGGTTTCTTTGGTAAATGGTGCCTGTGAAATTGTAGTAATTGAATACTATTTGATGATTTTTCTTGAGGGAAGTAGGCAAGCACGGATGATCAATGAGGGCTAGAAATGTGCAGTTGTATTTCAAGAGTTTACAGTTTCACTTCATGCTTGCTTTTTGGCGCATTTATTTACCAAAGGAGCTCATGCCAGGAGCAGAGCTACCATGGGAAGTAGCCCTTGTGGTATGTTATATTAAACTTGAATGCTGTGTAGATGAAAAAGTGACATTTCTGAAGTTCACTATTATGGAAATTTGTTTTCCCTTGAAACTAATTTATTCATGTATTCTTCTCACGACTTGCTCTGATGCTCTTATTGACTCCATTGTATCATCTGATTTATGTAAACTCTCTGTCTGACATCATGTCGCATCATTTGAAATTTCATTTACTGGTATAATTACAATAACCACTTTTCTGCTGGCAATACTCTGCAATGTGTTTCCTTAGAAAGGTGTTACAACTCGGACTTGTGAGGTAAGTGTGTGACAGTATTTGTTACTTCATGTGCCTGGCTTATATTGATTTTTCAAACTTGACAAAAAATGCTTCTTTCTTACAAGCTTTGTGTACTTTATGAGGAAGATGTTCTGCCCTTTGTAATGCATTTTAGGAGTACCTTTTGCTCTTTTAAGTAATTTTCTATGCTTGAGGAGGCTTTTACTGATTATATGTTGATATCTATTTTAATATGTGTCCAGTTTGGTACATTCTCAAACTTGCGCAGGCTTTATTCGCCTTTATTCTTTTAGAATGAGGTGCATGCAGATTCAATGGTATTCTATATACCTAATGGATAGATACATCTAAATATTTTCTCTTATCAAACATGCCATTTGCATACTAATCTATGCGTTACCAAGTATTACAGTTGTGCCATCAATATACACAATAAATTATGAAGGTTGGAATTAAGGATGTAAATGAGCATGGTTTTGTTGTGAGAAATTGTATGATCAGAAAATTACTGAAGATTGCCTGTTTCACACATTGGCAGATATACAAGGGCTTCTTGACTTTGAGTTTCTTGGGCATGAACATTTATAATTAGGGCCATATCCTGTAATTTATCGACACATGAACTTTGTAATGGTTCTATCCTTTGACCACTTAACTTTTTGTTTTCACCCTTTTGATATTGATTTGAATTTTTTCCTATCTAAAACCCTGATCTAATGGTTTTTCCTTTTCTGGCTTGAGGAAGTTGGATTAAGGAATAAGTTGTATGATGAAGACTTTATCCTTGTAGGTTTGGCCATTTATATCAACTAATTCTCAAAAACGGTGTATTCTCATTAGTTCTGGTTCATTGGTGGTTTATGGTTATGAAATTTATTCGGTAATGAGCAACAAACCACCCTTAGACTATTGGTTACAGGCTACAATTACTCAGTAAAGTGATGTTTCTGATGATGTATATTATATTGCTAAATTAACCAAGTAGATATCTCATGGTCAGCAAGCTTTAGAAGGGATTTGTACAATGCCCTGATCCTTGTGTTGATGTTTCCTAGTTTTCTCCTTTCTTTTGTTTCTTTGCATCTTTGTTAAAGCGAAGTTAGGTGTTGCTAATGCCACTTGTAATAGAGATGCATTTACTCGTATCTAGCAGATGGCCCTCCTGCATGAGATTTGCTGGATTCTTCCGTAAGTCTCTGTCTTAACTTGATATGAGAAAACAAAGATTAAAAAAAAAAAAAAAATTCTATTATTCTGTTGTAACTCTATAGAATTGTTTAAAGTTCTTGCATTGAAAGAAGCCTGATTGCTGTTATCAGTAGGAATGTGTTACATATGTTGCTTGGGAATATGGCGCTCTTTTCATGATGCCCAAAGGTAAGAATCTATGTTAAATGGGATATTGTGTTGACTTCTGGTTCACCTGTTTTGGTATTGTGGTTAAATGCCATTCTGAAAACATCAAGCTGTTGAATAATGATGCTTTATTTCTTTTTGTTCCATTTGAACTGTTGGGACTGCTTGGCTAATGGACAAATTTATGTTTGTCTTCTATGCTGAGGATGATGCGTTGCCAGAAACGGCACTTCTAGATTATAAAGCTGTGTTGACATTTTTTTTAGTTTTTCCAATCTGTGCAGGTTGAAACGAAAGCAGTATCATTTGCGTCAGATATTTCGCTGCTGAATCGACAGATCTTTTGTTATTTCTCTGGATTAATGACACTAAGGTATCTCTACTTTTAGTAATTATTTTTGTTTGATGAGATTTGGATTCATGCACTCTTTTGTGAATTTTCTCAAAAATGAGGAAAACCCTCTCAAAATCAATTTGTTGATGCCCATAAACATTTTCGTGAGTTATTGGTGTAATGAAAACAACCTGCACTAGTTGTTGATAGGGCAAAAGAACATTCAAGAGTTTTTCAGTCAATGATAAGGGAAGTCTGGTGGACCTGTGCTCACATGACTTGGAAATTGGAAAATGCCAGTCATTTTCACAGTCGAACTTCAATTCAAAGCTCTACTTGTGCTGTGCTTGTGACCACCAAAAACAAAATATCTCCCATCTGAACTTGCAATAAAAAGTCTAATTTTTGGTATGAACTCTTTTGGATTTGTTAAGCATGAGTTTTATTGATATACTAATTTCTATTAATCCAAAGATGCAGGGATGGAAATGCTTTTCAATAGAAGAAGGCTTGTGATGGTCCAGTTTGCTTCCATATGGAGTCCTTGAATGAAGGCATCTATTGTTTGCTTATCTGGCTGAAGATCATTCATTTGTCTGCCAGAATGGCAACCATTATATAAAAATGAAGTGTTTTTGTTCATCTGGGAGGACATATCCACCTACCAAAGAGGACATTACCATGTGCCACTGGGAGCCAGAAGATAGCAACTTTTGTTTTACAGGTGCTTTTTATATTCTTCTACTTCATTACTTCAAATTATGTTATTTTACCACATATTTTATATGCTGACAATGAATTATATTATTTTTTTAGAGTATCATGGACACTTGCAAAAATTCTTTTTCCTGATCAAGCAATTCTATTACCATTAGATGACGCCAAGAATTGGTTTTGGTTTTACATGCAAGCGAAGATGATTGAATACTTAGTTTATTGCTGTTTTTATAAAATGCATTTATTGTTTTCTCAATGTAAGTATATATGCCATTGGGATATTCTATCCCTATGCCAAGAATTTATTCCAAAATTTTAGCGTGTGACGCACTGAAATGATTTAAATGTATATTATTTAATTCAGGCAAACGTATGGACGTGATTTATTTGAGTCATAATGGTGAATAAGGTGCACCGATGAAAAAGGTTTTAGCATTTCATGACTTCATAGATGGCATGGTATAACAAGGTTCATGGGCCATGACCCATATCAGCACACACGGCTCTTGTACTCATTCCACGTGACCCACATGCTTTTCGTTGCACATCATGTCTGGTTCGTGGTGGGCTCAGTTTGCCTGATGGGTTTTTAAAAATATTAAAGAAGTTTATTTATTTTTTCTTTATTTTAGTATTTAATTATATTAAACGAGAAAACCATAATGATTAAGTGGGATTAATAAGAACATCAAGTTAAAGAGAACAAATTATAGACGTGGTTATTGGCATGGAATGGTAGGGGTGGCAAAGCATGTCACATCGGCAACTACCTCACATTACCAGCATGACATGGAACATGATTTAAAAGAAAAAGAGGCATTTTAAGTCATGTGTCATTTGCTTGTTCTCCTGCCGTCATGAATTAAAACGAACCATATTTAACACTGTTACAATAGAAAAAATGAAAATTAGTTTTAATACTTGAATTTAAAAGATCTTAAGCTTCTATGAACACTTGCCAAGCTTACATTTGAACGGTAGACTCTATTTCAAGTTTTTTGTTTGTTAATCTTTTTATATTTGAAGTTTTTTTTGGACAAGTCACTGTAACACAAGCACTTTTTACTATTTTAAAAGGATCTCAAGCCTAGTTTATATTTAAACAGTAGACTCTATTTCAAATTTTTTATTTTATTATTTTCTTTTATTTTTTGAAAATTGTGGACAAGCTACCAAAACACGTACATTTTCTATTATTGAAGCTTTATTTTGCATTGAGAGAGAGCGGCACTATTAATTTTACATATAAAAATCAAGTGTTTTAACTGTGAGATTATTACCGTGCATGGGAATCATTTGAGGTAATTTTTATAATAATCATCCAATTTCAATTGTTTTTGGAAAATCACTACCTTAATATCTTTTTTGGGAATATTGGCCATCATTTGTGGTTGGCTTAGCCTCATAAAATCTCATATTGGCCACCATATGGTAACATATTCAAGTTTGAGGACTTAATCTTAACTGTCAAGTACTTTTTTTTTTTTAATTCTTTCATTGATTTCGGTGAAATAATGCACAATCTCATACATGATTAAGCAGTTAGACTTTTTGCCGGTCTTTCTCTTCACTTATTGTGTGATCTTCTCTTATATTTGGTCTTATGAGTTTTAGTTTATTCTTTCCATGGTCTTCATCGGTGTCAATAAAGCTATGGTATATTCATTTTAGAGTATGAAATTTTAGAGTATGAAATTTTACCCGGTCATTCAACTCCGGTTCACACACCTCAAAGGGTGTATATTCATGTTAACGAGAGTTTTCAAAGCCGGATTTAAAGTGCTCACTCTACACTGCAAGTGCTATCTCCACCGAATGCGGTGTAAGTCATCCCAACAATTTACACACACATATATATATAAATTTTTATTATTCACAACAAAGACTGTACACTAGTAGCCAAGTCCTTTACGGATTTACGGAAAAGACCTTCATATATAGTTGAAACTTAAACCAGTTATCTTAGCCCATGTTCTTGTTCCTTCTCCATCTTGAGGACAGTTTACCATTTTTTCTATCTATTCTAATTCATATAATTCGTACGTAGAATTTCTTAGTCTATTATTAATAGGCACATACATTAGATGAATATAAAAAATATTTATGTATTAAAGTTGAACGCTGAAATGATGAATGATGGAGAGTTTACCGTTGTCTTCTAGATCAGTGGCCATTAGATCAACTAATTAATGAGTTTAATAACCGCTGACTTGATAATTATCACCACATTCATTTTCATGCTAAGACTCTTAATATTACAAAATTAA
This sequence comes from Dioscorea alata, assembly GCA_020875875.1. Classification (NCBI taxonomy): domain Eukaryota; kingdom Viridiplantae; phylum Streptophyta; class Magnoliopsida; order Dioscoreales; family Dioscoreaceae; genus Dioscorea; species Dioscorea alata. The sequence goes on along the minus strand of CM037015.1, from coordinate 20,114,142 downwards.
AAGTTTCTTATACGTTGATTCAAATCATGGACAATATTGATGATATATATATATATATATGCATGCATCTAATAACTTCACCAGATAATATAAAGAAATATGAATCATATATGTACGTTTATGTGCAATTAAGCAAAAATATTCATTAGTAACAACATCCTTGGAATAAGAATCAAGCAGAATGGATGTGTAAGAGTACAAACCATGCATGTCAATCATCTAATGCCAAATTGAATGAAGATCAAATCCATTGAAAAAAATGGTATCTGAAACACTGTACGCACACTTTGCGAATAAAAAGGCCCCGACAAGGCCAGCCTTTCTCTTAAATATACTTTACAAGAAAAGACTTCTAAATAAAGGAAAGTGATTTCCGGATCTCAGTGCTTTCTTTTGGTCAACTTCAAGTAATAATATTTCTATTAATTCCAACATTATAGTCTTGTACGAGCGTATCATTCCATTGTCAAAATGCTTAATTATATTGGTTCATAAATTGAACTATAGAAACAATTAAACAGACATAGAAGGCAGTAGAGAAGAGCATCTTTTTGTCACCCTCTGTTCATCTAGTGCTTCCATGGTTGCTGAGAATGACTGATTTGATGGTGAAGTATAAATATATATATATATATATATATATATAAGTCATTCATATGGCAACGAACTAATTGAAGTTGCTAATAAAAGAGCTACAAGAAAGAAAGGGACTGGAATCGCAGGGATTTTCGCATGTTTTAAAGGGTAGGTATTTAAAAGCATGTTTTTTAGACATCTCTGCGGATTTGATGGCAAGGAAAAGGAATTGGTATCACAGGAGATATGGTTGTTGGTTCATGTACAGCAAAAATACCAACTTAAAAAGTGGTGCAGTTGCCACTTTTGTTAAATATATATAATATATATACATTATATAGCTTAGAGACATATATCAAGAGAAACACATGAAAATCATGTTAATTTGTTGTCGAAGTTCATGAAAGATACAAGGATCAGAGCATGAAATAGTAGATGAGAATAAGAGAAACCTAAATCTTAAATTTAACTGAAAACATTCATAAGCTAGTAATCTGATTAAGTCTTGTGCAACTTAGCAGAGAAAAACTCAAACAAGTCCGGATACTGAATGATGTCTTCAAGCAAGCCATCAGAAACCATGGGGAGGTCATTAGGGTTGGCATAATACCCTAAAGGATTTAAGGGCGCCACACCTTCCTGCATGACCTGCTGCTGATCAACATCCATTCCAAAGTTCATTTGGTCATTCTTCGAGTTCAAAAAGTCATCTGCAGGAGTGGTGATGGTTTTCTCTGGCCGTGGGTAGAAGCCATTAATGACCTCTTGGAGGAGCCCGGAATCCGGAGACTCAACTGGAAAGAAGTCAGAGCAGTCCCATGCTGATGGTACAACCTCGGTAACTGGTGCTGCTTGAGTGCAACGACTTGGCTGCTGCTGCTGCCCCTGCAGTAGTAGAGGCCAATCTGGAGGAGCAGCAGCCATGAAATTTTCATCAGCACCACAACACACATCATTAGTAGAAACAGAAGAACAAGGCACAACACTAACAGGAACTTGCACCGAAGAAGAGGAGTAGGAAGAAGAAGAAGAAGAGGAACTATTAATGAGGTTGCGAAGAAGAAGAGTGTTGAAAGAAGGAGAAGCAGTGGAATTAGAGTGAAGGTTAGAAATGGCAGGCCATGACCAGTCGGAATGACGAAGATGAGGGAGAAGCAAAGTGTCAGTTGAAGAAGGAGCTCCAGGCACAGTTGGGTTAGGAATGGAAGGGTAATGGAAGTTGGTACGTGCTTTGAGTCCACGCATGGCTCTTGCAGCGATGTCATACGCGCAGGCAGCTTGCTCAGCCGTGTCAAAGGTGCCAAGCCAGCGCCGCTCCTTAGACTGAGGGTCACGTATCTCAGCCGCGTAGCGGCCCCAAGGCCGGCGTCTAACTCCTCGGTATCTCATTCCCTCCTTGCTCGTCTGCACTGCTCCTCCAGCCACTGCACCTCTCTTGCCATTACACTTCTTGTTATTGTGGTTCACTTCTTCCATATCTCTCTTCTTGGATGGTGATGAAGCTAGTGATGAGGTATTTATAGAGGTTTCACAGTAGGAGTGGGATAGTTAGTACTGCTTTGATTGATACATTCATGCAAAGCCATATATCACAACAATAGAAATTCCTAACGGCTATAGCTGCACCCCCACTCTACTATTATTATTAGTATTATTATATATGATTGTAACTTATATTGTTGAGTATTAATAAGAGCATTAATTAAAGAGAGCGTGGTTTAACGTAAATATTATTGATAATAATTAATAATAATAATAATAATATTGGGTTGATGAGAAGGAATAATAGGATGGATGGATGGATGGATGGCCGTGCAGGGGCGCGCGTGCATGGGACAAGAGTATGATTTTGTTGTCGCTGAGCCTTTGAGTTTCCCAATGGCGGGAGAGGTCCCTTCTCATTCCATGTAAAAGGAAAACAGAGCACAGCACACCCGACCCGCCATTAATGAGGCAGCAGAGAGCAAACAAGAGAAGAGGGAATATGGAACTGGTTAAGGAGTGAGTTTGAGGCGGCTTCTTGTCTTGCCTTTTTTTAATGTCGGTCTTGCACACATGCGCTTGCATGTATGTATATCTAGCTGCACTGTTGTATGTCCATAGGTTTGACTTTAGTTGTCTCTGTGTTATTTACTATATCTCACCTCTCATTCTATATATATATATATATATATATATATATATATATCATGTATATGTATGACAGCTAAGAGAGAGCTCTCACAGTCATGGTAATTAATTACCACTCGTCTATTTCCAAGATATTAATGTGTGCTTCTTTGTATTTGGGTGGTTGGCATTTGATTGATGTGGCCTGGGAGTGTGTATATATATATCTACATATTAATATTGCGTGTTTGGGATATATGGTAATACCCAATAGTTTGAAGTGAGAGGAAGGTAAAAAGGGGGGTTTTGTAGGGGTCTGCATGACTATCATTTTGAATGATTACACTGGCGGCCATCAGAAGTTGTTCCCCTGCCCTTGCATGCAAACTACATAAAAAAAAAAATATTTATTAAGGACGTAACAGTGGACATGAACTGTGTATGAAGGGAATGTAAGGAGGGTATGAAGTTTTTGTTTCTTTTCTCAGAGAATGGACTTTTTGGCAGTCATGATCCAAGACATTTATGTCTGGCTCCATGTGTTGAGCTGGGATGGTTTAGGGTTTGGAAACCAAGGATTTGTCACATGGACTTGTCTCATCTAGGTTTTCTGTAGCTATGGCTTCTAGGGGTTTCAATAGCAGGCAGCCTCACCCTCCAAAGACCTATCTATATTCCCACGTCCACACACCCTTGCATGGATGGCTGGGTATAGCATATTCAATTATATATCATTCATTGTGTATATTTCCTTTCACTTATCATATATATTGAACAGTAATTGCTCTTCATTAACAAACAATTAAGTCTCTCTCTCATCTATTGAAATTTAGTTGATTTTTTTAACTCGTTAGTATGGGACAATAAGATTCTTGCTTTAAATAAACAAGGCTCTTAACACCTATTTGTGTGTTCTGCTATCAATCCTTAGAAACCGTGAGTTACTTGCTTCTAAATTATCAATATGCTTGTAAAATTTGAGGGTGATTTGGTCTACTTTTCAGCACCTGCACCATTCCTCTACTTTTAAGGGTGCTTGGTTAAATTGGGTGAAAATTAGTGTGTCAAGTCTCGGAGGTTGGAGGTCATTTCTTATCAGTGGAATTTGTTGGAACATTTTACTTAAAAAAATAACTTTATTTTTAATTACACAAAATCTTCATATTTTTGATAATTTACAAAAACCAGTCATATGCTAATTGTTTGGATTAATGCAATTCTGGTAGACAAAACAAAACTAGAAGAAGTTATCTCACTGATTAGATGTAGTTTTAGCTTGGTTGGTTCATTGTTACCTACAAACAAATGATTTTTCTACTAGTTGATTAAGATTTTAGTGTTCTATAAAGTGTTATTTGTTATTCCAGCTTATTGTTGTAATATTTTTGTTATTTTTTTATTTTGTGTCGATTTTGTCATTCTCTTTCATTTCTGCTGAATGTTTTGTTTTCATTCTTAATATTATTTGTTTATTTAACTTTTGTTGAGTCATATAATTATTTTTGTTGTTTTTTCATTTTTAAAAAATTATGGTTTATAAATCTTTAAAAAAATTCTTTCTATAATTTTATAGTTATATATTTAAAAATTAAACTAAATAAATCAACATAAAATGATTTAAGTAGTAGTCTCTTTAGTTATTTATACAAATTGTTTTGAATTTGAGTTTTTAAAAGAAAAAAACAATTTTTTTTCAGAAATTTTAGTATTTCATATCGGTAAATCCATGGGCCCAAAACTAAAACTAAATTAAGATTGATTGAGCTAAATAGGATTTAATATTTGCCTCATGAATATATAATTGAGATTAACTGACTAATTAACTTGATGATTCATGATAAACATTTCGCACTTCATTAATTAGTTTTGTTTGGACTTGAGAAGGAAAGGCTATCAATTTCTTGAAGTGAAAAGTCATGAACCCAAAAAAAAAAATAAAATAAAACTTTGAAATTCAAACCAGGCAAAAGTGGGTTGGAATTTGGAAATAGAGACACACTATTCCATATATAGCGAACCTTTGCATATATAGACCAACCAGAATAGTCTAGTCATGATGATAATTTTATTTTTTTTATTTTTTCCAGAGAGATCTATTATGGTATTTATTTCATAGCTAGGTATCCCACACAAATACTGAGTCCTAAGTTGCTGTATATTTTTTTAAAAATGGAAACCATAATATGTTCCTCATTCATTACATTAATTGAAGGTGTGACATATTAAAGAGTACAATTGATGGCACGCTAATAAATTTTGCAATCTATCTATTTTTATTAAATAATAGTAAATAACAATTTGATGGCGTGCCTTATCTTAAAATTTTAGTTATGGCATATTTTATTCTAATCATTAAAAATTAATTTATATATATATATATATATATATATATATATATATATATATATATATATATATATATATATATATATGACCAAACTAATTTGTATTTATACTAATGGGAAATAAAAAAAAGGTAAAATATGACCAAAATGTTCTATCCTTTATTAATTGTTTTAAATTTATTTATTTATTTTTTTGATAAATTGATGGCAAGTATTTTTTTTTATTGTGTTTGAGAGATTTTGAACTTGAGAGCTCTCAAACACAAACAAAATAAAAATCCGCTAAATTATGTGTTAATTTTTTATATTAAATTTATTATCAGAATATTTAAACTTATTTTAGTTCTCTTTTGACTGTGAAGATAATTTGACCCAAAATAAATCAAGATATACAATCCTTTAATAATAATAATAATAATAATAATAATAATCATGTGGATAGTCAAAAGCTAATATTCAATGTGTTATTGGTTATTAATATATAACACTGACATTACGCAATTGCTACATAAACATGGACTCAGTGAAATAATTTGTTGATGAGGCAAGTGCTACAACAAGAAGTATAATATCAGCAAAACACACATGAACAAAAGGTTCCGTACAGTCGCATTATTATTATTTTTTTAAAGGACTATTAAAATAAGTAAAAAAGTATTAATTTAAAAAATTAATTAGAATATAAAATGAGATGTTAATAATGAAAAGCACATGCATTATGAGGTACCATAATTCTTCCACCAGAAACTAACTTGATTGCTTGCTCAAACAAACTAGTTTCATTTTTGGCAAGGTTTTCACTGCTAGTTACCAAAGATCAGTGTGTTTTAAGTCTTTGTCAGTCCATTTGAGGTACTATAAATTATCATGCAGTTATGTGGATATGTGGTAGTCGATGTGGTTATCATTAGTATTAATGTCTCTATCCTAGACATTTGGTATTTTTTATTTTACTTTTAGATGTTCGATCCATTAGTTTTTTAGGAATCATGTATTCTAAATCAGTTTGGGATAAAATACTCGGAGCTTTATTGAGTTTTTCCCAATAAAAAGATAGGTTTTTTTCTCCCAAAATTTGAACTCATAACTTTTGTTTAAAGTACTGAAATTTCTAAGTAATTTTAGCTAGTAGTTTGAAATGAAAAATTTGGGATGACATGATCACCTATTGTTGTAGAGTTCTATTCTGGTTAAGATGCTTAATTAGTATCTCTTAAGTTTAACTGATTTTAAACAAAAAAAAAAAGAGACTCAGATAAAAGAAGAATAGGACTATTTTTTTTCTCATTTTAATGTATAAGAGAAGAGAAAAAGAATACAACTACAATGCTCTGGAAGAGAATCTAGAATCTCAATTACGTCTAATATCACTTCAATGTGATGAAAATTTTCATCATGCTCAACCATTATTTGATAAAGTTGGAGGAATAAAAGGAAGAGCATAGATGCTTGAAATGACAAAAGAAGCATTAGATGCAGTTTTATCACCTAAGAATATTATCTTTCTATGAATATATAAGGACATCCATGCTATAACCACATAATGAAACAAGGAAGCAACAAGAGAAAACAAAGAAACAGAGTGTGCTAACTTAACCTAAACACAATGCCAAGATCATTTGAGCACAAGCATGTTGCCTTCTCTGATGGTCAATCTGCAACCAATCTCTCTCCCTTGATGTTCAAGGCTGAAAGGGGCAATGCCATGAGAAGCCAACAAGAATCTCAACTTGAGGAGAAGAAATACATGGAACCAAGTGACAAGTACCGGCCTGGGCTGTTCGGTCGGATCGAGCACCTTGAATGGTACGAGGACGAGAACAAGGTCGAGATAGAGAACAAGAACAAGAACAAGAACGAGAATAAACCTGAAGAAGCAGAAGATATCAATTCTCAAGCTCTAGATTTCATCAAACGTACTCATCTAAAGTATGATTTCCGAAGGCTTAGCACCTTGAAATGATGAAATCTACCTGAACTAGCACGTCCCTTTGAAGTACGACATCTACGTGTATCAGCGGATGATGATGCTTAAATAAAATGTTTGATGTTCACATCTAAAATAATAGAATCTCTACATTGGCTTAGCAATTCAATTGTCAGTACACAACCATATAACATCATAGAATGCTTTGCAACTCTGATTAATTAGTTGAACTCATAGATAACTGAGTGGAATATACAACAAGACAAACATGGAGGGCAGTTGCAGGCCACAAGCTTCCAACGTTTACAAAACAGGTAATAAAGCCATAAAAATTATCTGAATCCTCAAGCAACAGACAATAAAGAATATGATCAAACTAATCAGAATCAGATAAATTTGAGCTTTCTGATTGCCGAACACTTCTCTTAGCTGTGGCCGACTTTGATTGATTTGCAGAGCCCTCTCCCTCAAAAAAGATGACTTCAGACTTTGAAAGCCTTTCCTCCAATTCTTCTGTGCTGAATTCATCAGTGCCCCCGAGCTCATCAAAGCCAACCTGAAATGAAATGCATTTTCAGCTGAATTCAGAGAGGAAGAGAGAGAACAAACAAGGATTTTACAGTGACGTTGATAAATATTCAGTCTTATACCACATAGTCTTCTACTTTTGCATGCTTTACAAGAGCAAGAGTAGGTAGAACAACAATCCTAAGCTTCTCAGTGAGGAAGGGACTCTTCTCAGCATGAATTTTGAGGAAGCGTGTTTCAAAATGTTGTTTAGCAAGAATACTTAGATGTTTGTCCATCACCTGAGAGAAAAATACATGGACTTGATAATTATTCATGCTTGCAAAAACTCCACCTATAAACTATTCCATAGACAAGCCTTAATTCAGTATTTTTATAACACATAAAAATATACAGTTCACTGTCAAAATATTAGCAAGGACAAAGTTTTTTTTTTCACTATATCGATAAGAAGGGATAACAAGGCATGGTGTGAGCCCAAGACCATTTACATGATAGTCCATCTATTAGCATGTCATATCTCTTGCTCAGTTTGCGAGGTCCATGCCATAAAATATTCAGAGGGATGCTTTCATTGTGAATGTTGTTCATGCATATCAAGTAAAAGAAAAAATGCAAACAATACAACTTCACACGTACCTCTTGGAAGGGGATGAGTAATCTTAATTACCAGAGAATAGTATAATCGAATCACTTCTGCTGGTTATGGCTCGTATCATAGACAAGGATTATTCACGGAAACATACACTTCTAAAGAAGAATTGGCAGAGTAATATGATATACAAGATAAGGCAAAAGCAAAATGACCACATCATATAAGTCAGAGAGGAAGTGCAATTATATATTAAATAGACCTTCATATATCCTTCTGTTATTTCACAACATAAACTTTTAGTTGCCAAATTAAAAAGATAAACAAAAAAGCGGCTCATATTTAGATACAATATGTGTACATAAGCACAATTTTTTGTTATATGGGGGTGCCTGTTCTAAAAGCATTCAAAAGATGTTTAAAGTATAATTGTATGATCTAATTTGACCCAATTTCAGCCAGATATATTCTCATATGAAATGATTTAAGAAGTCTTTTCCATGAAGAAATTTTCTTTAAATCAAGTGGGAAAAACAATCAAAACACCAATTTTAGAGCAGTCAAAAAGATGAAAAAAAAAAAAATTAATAATGTGTATCAATCAAATTTCAATCAAGATCTATCCAAGAGGTCTAAATGCCAACAATGGATAATATAAACTCGACCACTCAAATTCAAAGGGCGTTCATAACAAAAGTCATCATGTACCAAACGAAAAACATTCCATCAAAAGAGATACCTTGTAAAGGATCTGATAAAAAAAATTGGCATTTTTTTGCTCTAAAAGATTAAATATATCACTTGTAGAACACCTGGATGTAAACTTAATGTGCATTGTGGTCTTCACAAAAACTATATGTGAGTGAACAAGGGATGTGTAGATAATAAGAAATGCAAATCATGGTGGGTGCTTCCATTCTTCTTCTTCTTCTTTTTTTTTTTTTTTTTTTAACTCTGTCCCACATGAACTATCAAGGGAATCAAGGGGCTAGATAACCAACTCAAATCTTATTTCAAGTTTGTCAAATCAGCTGATAAAGTGGGCAAAACCTGGGTCACAGAACTGATATAATGGGGACTATTATTCCAAGTAGGGTGTGACACATGCTGTTTTCTACATCTACTCAAATATGCACTGATATTTGCATGCCAATGTAGTGACAATAATTCATATGCAACCTCCATTACCAGATGTCTTCTATCCAAATCCAACTAAAATGAGGGCAGATTAACTCAACTGAAACTTCTACTTTCATAATATTCAATATCAATCTCATTCATTCAGACACAGACAATAATCGCATTCAAGTACAACACTCACACAATAAGGATCAAGCACAAGCCACTATCCATATTATAGGATAATTCAACAGTAAAGAAAATGGACCAACAATGACAAACGCCAAGAGAGGAACCCAATGCAGAAAACAGATAAAAAAAGACAGCATCTTACAGTGGCAAACAGCACAATGGCAGTAGATTAATTCCAGAAAGAAGAACGATGGCATGCATTATAATCAACAAATCATCAAGAGAAAAACCACTTCCCAAACTCAATAAAAACTGGGCTATTGCCCCTTTTAAGCAAGTTTCCCCTCTCCTCCATGGAACTATGGAGATATTCCATTAATAATTGCAATCAAATAGATGAGTCAGAGAGACCAAGGCACAGAACAAGATCAAGAAGAATGATCCAACAACGACCAAATCATAAGGCGAAGAAAACAGATCGAAAAGATAGTACCTTGCAGGGCCAGTTATCGCGGTAAAAGTGGCAGACAACACGATCGCTGGCCTTGACGGAAGTGAAGAAGTCCTTCTCGGAGATCTCCGAGTACTCACCATGGCCAAGGGAGGCCCAGTGCTTGCGACGCTCAGCGGCCTTCTTGAGCTGCTGGATGCGGCGCTCGCGGAGGGCCTCGAGATCGTCTAGATCAAGCCGATCCAGTGCGGCGATCTCCTCGTCAAGCTTCTCCTCCACGACCTTGGCGACCGATAGCACCTGATGCTCAATAATCTGAGCCAAAAGGAGATCAGCGAAATCAATGCATCAAAGCCGCGCCAAGATTTGGAATTTTCAGCGAAAACATTTGGGAATTAGGAAATTCTCACCTGCTTGACATGGGATTCATCCATTTTTCCTCTGCGACTGCTGCTTCTGTTGTTCCGTTCTCTCTCGCCGGACGACGATGGTCGGAGGTTTTCACTCTGAGGAGGCACCACCCGCGGATGAACAAGAGATTGAAAGCGCTCTTTTTCTCATTTTGCCAAAATGAATGGCCCTTTGTAAGATCAACGGCTCATTTCTTTTTGAGACTAAATGGACGGTGATCTACGTTACAAGTTAATATTTAAAGGGTCTTTTGGTTCGCGGTAATAACATATTACCGTATAATGATATTACCATGATAATATGGGTGGGAATGTTATATGGTTGGGAATATTGTGGTAATTTGATATAACCATGTTTAGTTGGGAACTCTTATTACTGGAATAGTTCATTACTTGTTTTGTTCATGGTAATCAATTTGGTAAAATATAAAAAATTATGAGATTATTATGGTAATCCAAGATAGACATCAGGTAATATTCTCCTGTTGGTAATGTCATATTACCATCCAGATTATCACGTAACAAGTGGTAATCTTTCTCAGTGCAATGCTATTTCAGATTATCACGTAACGTAATATTTTTACATTACTTTGAAACAAACGCCCGAAAAAAATTTTAATGTCAGGCTTGATGGTTAATCAGTGAAAGCCTTTTTATGGTTGTGGATCTTCATTCTCTAGTTAATGCAATTTTTTCATTTAAGTTTTTTGTTTTTTTTTTTAAAACCATATCATCTTTTTCATACGTATTAAGGTCAATAAACTATAATTTATTATTATTTATTATTTATTATTTTACTAATGTAAGGTGTTGCACAAGTGCCATCAAGACGTGTGCACAAATTGAAGGCAATGATCATCTCACCAAATGAGGTCTGTGCCACTAAAAAAAACAAAGAAGACCTTTGACAATTTATTAATTTTTACGTTTTTAAATAATGAATTATTTTATTTTTTATTTAAATCATTTCATTTTATCATAATTTGAATTTTTTTTAATCCACTTTTCTATTAAAAATATGCTCAACTAACAGCCTGCATGGACATTGGAGGTGAAATGAAAATGTTTCCTTTTTTAAAATGGGAAAGTTGCATATACACCCCTCAAAAAAGTGTTCACTCCTGTTTTAAAATTGACGTACCATCCTTTTTGTTCATGGATGGAAATCTACTTCAAAAATTTATTATACAGCTGAAAGACCTGATACACCGACATACACCCCTTTTTTTATTTTTTATTTTTTTTATTTGGTATACACCTTAACATAGTGAAATTTAGTGGCATCAGTGCTACTGTTGAAAGTTTGGTTTCTGTTTTTTCTATTTAATAAATCAGTAATTTATTCAATTTTATTAAAAAAAAAAAAAATCAGTGGCACCTAAGGCTCTATCCATATATTTACAAAATACCAACATTTGGAGGAACCATATATATTCATTAAATTCAAAACAAAATAATGCAGCATATATACGTGTGCTTCAAGAAGAATAAACTATCTGGATCTCTTTATAGATATATAGTCATATAGAAATTAAGGTAGAAATATAAATTCCAAAGCTACATAATTGGTGATTTAATTCTTAAATCTTGGTGACATGTAGAATCAAAGGTGTTTCAGTTTTGTGTGTTTGACTTGTGCTCATCCAGGTTTGCTGCAAATGAATCCTCTCCATGTTCATCCTTAGCTTCTTTTCCATCTTCTCCCCGGCTGCAACTTTCACCTCCTCCTTTTTGCTGAAATCTAGGAAATTGAGCCCACTGCAAGTTGGCATATCAGAGGTTTTAATTCATAATATGAACTAATAAAAATAGTTCGAAAGATTAAAAAAAAAAGAGAGACAATGTATGCATATATATAACTGCTACTGACATTTTTAGCAGCCATGCTGAATGCTTCTTTATGAGTAATGTTTGGTTTCCTTGATTTTATCCGCTTTATTTCCTCTCTGCATTAATTGCATGAACAAGGATAAATATATTGGTTATAGATATATGCCTTAATATAAGAGCATTCATAATCATATATAATTCTATACAAAGAACATATAATTACTTGATGAAGTGATTGTAAGCAGATGGAGCTCTCTGCCTCTTCTCTGGAGCTGCGAAAGACAAAACCAAGAGAGTAAAATATATATATATATATATATTTTCTATGTTCTTAAAAACAAAACACATATATATATAATGATATATAAAGCATGTTACTCACGTTTATTGACTAGTGTGGTAGCAGGAATGCGTTCATACTCTGCTGCATTTTTACTGTCACGGACTAATGCAGGAACTATATCATCCTCCACTTGTTTTTCACCAGGATAGACACAAGGCTTCTCCATGACACAGGAGATAAAATGATTAACTGTCATGCATGTACATCAGATTGAATATAAATTACACACTCATATACCTCATCAGCTCCAAGAGATGCAAGTAGTTGCAGAGGAACAAATGATGCTCTAACTAAGCTAACAGAAAGTAGAGCAGTGCAGTGGCCACACTTAACAGTGACCATCTTCAACAGGCTGCTACATGGTACACTCACCTGCACTCCAGTGATATACCAATTGGAAAGAATACTTCCTCATTAGTTAATTAGTATTATATTTATCATACTAATATATGAATTAAGTTGACTTGCCAGTAGAATGGTGGTGCAAAAGCTACACTGCACGTAACCAAGTTCTTCTGGGAGTTCAAGGAATGGGTTGCATGTAGACATGGTAGCTCTGTGCAGCAGATTGAGAAGAAAAAGAAGAAGACAAGGTTTTCTGATGTTATTTGTTCTGTTTGATGATGTTCATTCACAAAGGGGTATTTATAGGAAGGAAAGCTAGCCTTTACAGCAAAGCTTGAAGTTCTCTTCTTGTATATAATGGTCCTTGTATGGAATTGAAGTTAATCATAATGCCAGCTACTAGATGTTTCTCTGGTTAATTTCAAGCAATGTTGGACCAAGGTTTGAAAAGATAAGTGGAAATCCTTAATTTTGTACATGCAGAGACAAGTGAACACTGGTGTTTACTTTTCCTATTTCCATCACCCATTGTTTTCTCATCTTAACTCCATCTCTGCCATTTTTCTCTCTCATTTCTAAAGACTGAGATGTCTTCCAGGGTGCATGTGTGACTGACTACGAGGTTCTTGCTATCTGGGATGTTTCTAGAAGGAGCTTTGAACAAGGGGAAGGATGGAATCTTTGCAACATATGGCAGTTCACTCTTTCATCTTTCCTGAAACGTAGGACAGCCACATAAACACATACACACCTACATAAAAAAGCCACTAATTAATTAGTCATGCATGCTCTGCATGTGTTCTTACTACATCACTGGCAACTGCTCCTCAGTGGCTCCTATTACCATTCCAGGAAGCCATACTTGTCAAAATTCCACATTCAGATCATGTCAATGCACGTGCATATATAAGCCTTGCATTAATGCATGACTGTCAAACTATTAGGATTTCCTTGCATTAATGCATGACTGTCAAACTATTAGGATTTCCTTGCATTTATCCATCTCTTGTGACATGGCGTTTTTTTTGGTCGCCAACAAATGACAACCTTCTTTGATTAGCAGGAAAGCAAAGCATGTATATATATATTGTTAGTTCCGCCAGTTAGGGTTTGTGGAATTTTTAGTGGAACACTCACTCACTAAGGCACTCAAGAAAAGAAACACACAAACCACACAAGAGAGGACACAAAACGTTGGTAACCCAGTTCGGTGACACTCACCTACATCTGGGGGGCCATGCCCGGAGAATACAATCCACTAAAAGAGGTAAAGATAGAAGAGTACAAACACACTTGTCACACTCTCTCACATACAAAGAATACCACACTCTCTAGATTGTCCGGTACCTCTCTACTCCCTCTTTCAAGAGTCGTACCCAATCCTAGACCAAGGTTGAATATATAGACGCCTCAACGTCCCAAAAATAGCACATACCTCTTTTAGAATCTCCGTGGCTTCTAACTTTATAACCTTCCAAAATCAGATGTCGCAACTTATGTTGTAACATTTGTTGCGACATTGGCCATGGCTGCTGGCTTGGCTGAATTCTGGCTCCATTGCTAGGCGACCTCAAGACCCTCCGTCCGAGTCGATTGCAGCCCGATCACCTTGATCCGAACTACCAGCAACTAACCTCCCTCTTCAGCTCCTCACCACGCAACCCCCTCGCAAGGGGCGCACCTCCTATGTGCGTCTTCATGAAACTTGCCAAACTTAGCCTTCACTTCACCCAAGTTTGGTCTTCAAGGATCTTCACTCAATCCTCCAAATCTTGCCATCAATAGGCGCATCTTCAAACATACCCATAATAGACTTCATATCTTCTCTATTATGGTTCTTCAAATCTTCAATCAATCATCTTCAAAATCAATCCATTGATAGGATATTTCTTCATTTAGGCTTACCCATATTTAGTCTTCAATCAATCTTCTAAATATGGTCTTGATTGGGATCTTGTCTTCAACTTGTTGCTTGCTTGATCATCTTGCTTAAAATAGCTTTAACAAGATCTTCATTCAATCTTCATGAGAGTTTGCAACTTCTTGCCTAAAATAGCTTCTCCAAGATCTCCAAGGATATCTTCCACCTAGCCAAGATTGTCTTGCCATGTCATCCTTCATTCCACGTCATCATTTAGCATGCTTGCCATGTCACCTTGATTAGGTGTCAAATTATGCCAATTATTAAAGTGCATTTGCCATATTTGCACTAACATATATATATATATTTTAAGTAAATCATTTTGAACTTTCATCCAATATCATTTTAATTGCTAAATTTTAATTTATTTTAATATGTTCATTAAAATTACTAATTATTTTATCTGCAAATCATCTGATGGATTAACATCTTCATCAGCTGATGTGGAAGTCTCTACCTGTGCACTGATTGGGTTTTCTCACTCTTTACGTCAGCTAAAGAAGATGCTAATTTATCGGGTGATTTATAGATGAAATGATCAACAATTTTAGTGTGTATTTTGAAATATATCAAAATTTAATAATTAAAATGATTTTTACTAAAATTCAATGATTTACCAAAAAAAAATATTATATATATATATATATATATATATATATATATATATATATATATATATAAGCTTCCTAATTAATGGTCGGGAGGAGCTGAAGAGGTTCGTGGGGTCTTCAGTGGACATCGGCTTCTTACCCAATATGGTCATAGCACGTATCCATCTGCATTTCCGTCCAATGACTTAGATTTTTTTTTTTTGGGTACCAAATCTGTGGTCATACCAGGCTAGAATCACATTCATTGTCTTTTGTCTTTTTTGTTTTTTTAATAAAATTAATTAGATAGAAAATTATAGTTTTTTTTTTTTTTTTTTTTTTTTTTGAGGGTGAAGTGATTTATTTAATTAATTATTAATTATATACAGAAGTTTTTTTGAGGGTGAGTGATTTATTTAATTAATTATTAATTATATACAGAAGTGGGGGGTGGGGGGGATTCTTTGTGCGTTGTTTTATTTTATAAACCAGAGAGCAGGGAAAAGCACGGATTGGTTTGTGATTAGAGAGAAAGATGCAATCTTTGGGGCTGAAGATGGCGCCTGCTTGGAAGCTGAGTGCAGGGCTGACGACGACGGGTCCAAGGGAGAGAGAGAGGCTGGGTTTTGGTAGGATCGTCGTCGCGGCTTCATCGTCTTCTTCTTCGTCGTCGTCCTCCTCTTCTGAGAGAGATGGTGATGGGGATAGCAAGGACGTTGAGAGCCCCGCAGCGTTTCTTTCCAGGAGGCAGACCTATGCTCTGCTCAAGCAGCAGCTTGCCGTTGCCGCCAAATTTGAGGTTCGTCATTCTTCTCTTTTCGCCAATTAAGCAATCAATTAATGAAGCAATTTGGTAATTAGGGCATTTGATTTGGTACTGAAAGCAATATGCTTTCCTTGCTGTTCCTCTTCAACCACTGTTGTGTTTTTTATTTTTTCATTTTGGGAAATTGATTCTTTGTTAGTTGGTGTTAGTGATTGGATTGAGTATAACGTACTTCCACTGGTTTTTATAGGATTATAAAGAAGCTGCCAGAATAAGGGATTCTTTGAAATCGTTTGAGGAGGGGGAACCAGTTTTGCGGCTACGAAGACTCATGAAAATTGCGGTTCATGAAGAGAGATTTGAGGTACCTTACCATTGTTCGTTCCTATTGTTATCTCTTGTATTGTATCATGAAAGAGAAAATTATAAGCAAGGATAAATGTGCGAGCTTGAGAATTCTGTGTGGTTTAGATATTGAATGCGACTTACGAATAAAGTCTAGCCTAATGGCATCAGCAGTTGTTACTGGTTTTGTTGTATTTCTGTCTATTTTAATCTTTGTATAGGTAATGCTGAGTTGTATTTGTGTTTTATACTTTATATAAGATGGTAGTTGGACTCTAAAGGCTCATATTGTATCAGCCCCCTGCTTTAGCTACAACATTAAGTCTGGATGGTAGCCATTGACAAATTTCAAATAGCTGTACTTGGCTTGGTTGCTCTGTTCGAGATGCAATGTTGCATTTCCTGATATTCTGGTCCTGTGTCTGAGAACCATAGAGTAAGCATGTTTGGTTAACCACTGCGAACATGACATTGGTTGTCTTGGCTGGTAGATAGCCCTGTACATGTTGTAGAACTAGGTTGGCATTGGTACTCCATTGAAGGGGTTTCTGAGGCATAAAGCTCCATTGTCATACGTAGCACTAGCTTCTGCAATTTTTGCAATTGGTTATGTGGGTGGTAGATGTTATTGTTATTTAGGCATTTAGCAGTTTAATAAGACCACATGGCTAGACCTTTGTTTGCTCTTTTACAGAATGCTACTATGTTCTCTCTCTCTCTCTCTCTCTCTATATATATATATATATATATATTACAAAATTCATATTTTGTCCATATGAAACATGATGACTTTATCTACTTAAAACAGGATTTGGGGGGTTCTGATTTTTGTAAATGTCGCATTAAATATCTGTTAGCAGCTTGAATATAACATCTGCATCTCTAATTGTATGCCTAACCTTTAAGTAGCTTTCTTCCAGGATGCAGCCAGATATAGGGATGAACTAAAGATATTGGCTCCCCATTGTCTCCTCAAATGTTCAAGTGATGCAACAACTCTGGTATGTGGAATCTTTTTTCGATCTACCGTGAACCTTTGATTGAGATGGATACCATCATTTATCTTTGTTGAGAGAAAAACCATGTAGGGCGCATTTCAATGGCATGTATTTGAGGCAGAAATATAATTAAATTTTCAAGTTCATGTGGGAATTTTACAGTTTCTGGATTCCTTATTCCTTAAAGTTTTGTATCAAACTCATTTTTCCTAGATAACATCCTATCCTCCCTGGAACATTCCCTGCCTACCGGCATTGGAAGGAGAAGCAGAGTCAGGAGCTGGAGGAAATCAGACTTTTAGATTGGTGGGAGAGAGAGAGAGAGCAGTAGAACAAAGGAATAGATCTTAGGCACAGGAAAGGCAGAAATAACTACTTACTAAAATTTCACGATGTTTCTTTATATTAATTTGTGATCGACTTTGATGATCCTTTAGAAAGATAAGTAGACTGATGTTCATTTTTGTTTGTGTTTCACAATGATCATGGATGATTAGACTCAGTTGTATTCTATATTTTACAGTTACAGTTAAAAACATGTACTTTGTCATCAACATGACTGAGATCCTCTCCATTTGAAAGTATGCTGCATCTTAAATAGTCCATATCTCAAATACTTCTAATATCTTCATATTTAAAACCCATCAGCAGTAGCTTGGGCCAAAGTCTCTCTGATTATGGTGAAAATTTGACAAATGTAGAAGCCGTACTAGAACCACTGGGTTTCATGTTATTTTTTATAGAACTATCTGAAGGAGTATTGTCACATTTTTAACTGGATAAATTCACTTTTTCTCCTCTTTGATATTGGGGAGAGTGAATGCCATTATTCTTGGTTATGCGAATTTTAATATTGGAGAAAATGTGATCCAATCCTTATGTTGTTCACTCATTCTGTCTTACCAATTTTTATGTCTTAATGTTTGTTCATTGCCCATGATGTCCGTTGTTGTGACTAGATGCTCTGTGGAGTAATTATTGGTGTAGGAAGAAATAATTTGAATGCTAGAATAACTTTGCTATAAGCAGGTATGCTTATTTTATTCCTAAGATATAATTTGCATCTGATATTTGATTTAGGGTATACGAGTGCAAGTCAGGAGCGTGTATATTGAGAGCCGGAGTCAGCCATCAAAAGGACAATACTTTTTTGCATATAGGATTAGAATCACCAATAACTCACAGCGCCCCGTTCAGCTACTCAGGAGGCATTGGATTATAACAGACGACAATGGTAAAACTGAGAATATATGGTCAGTATTATTTGCCATCTCTACTTGTTCTTAATTGTTACTATTTAGTGTAAATTGTAATAATTTCTTAGTATAGTCTTACTCCTATGTACTCTTCATTTTCTTATTTCATGTATTTGCCACTAATTGTGACTTTTCATTAATGCTTAGATGGTTAATCATTTTTCTTTTATTCAAAGTAATGTTCTTGACATTGTGTCTTAAATTTGACCCTGTAGGGGAGTTGGTGTGATAGGAGAGCAGCCGGTTATACTTCCTAGGGCTGGATTCGAGTACTCCTCTGCTTGTCCATTAACCACCCCTAATGGGAGAATGGTAAGTCTGAAGTTTTTGTTTAAAAATAAAAAAAAATCCATGGTAAGTGGAGTTGGTTTATTTGATAAGTTTTACTGAATCTTGATAAGCCATGTATGGGCAGTTCCTCGTCCTCCGGAGTGATGACTCACTAACATTAATTAGTTAAGAATGAAAATCTCTCATGTTTGCTGCCTGCATTGCTTTGCTATCCATGCGATTACCTATCCAGGAAGAATATAAATTCAGACTAATGTGTTAGACTGACGACATGTTGGTAGAAAATACAAGGATTTGATTGCGTAATGCAGCTTTTCATTTTGCAAAATCAAACATTTGAACGTAATCCTGCCTGCTAAATTTCAAGTTTGTTTCAAGCTTTTCACTACCATCCGCGTGCACACTCACTGAGTAGAATATCTGAGACATAAATATCTCTTCCTTCATATGGTCAATGTCAACTTACTGAGTCGCGTCTTCTGGAAAAATTAAAAAAAAAATATGCAGGAAGGAGATTTTGAGATGAAGCACATTGATAAAGCAGGATCATCAACATTTAATGTCTCCATTGCTCCATTCTCTCTCTCTATTCTCGGAGATGACACAGATGATGCTCTTTAGTGTATATAACAACAGAAGCCCAAAATGAGTCGCGGAGGAATGCGACATTAAATCTTGTAAATGTCTTCTTGTTAGTGGAGACAATGGTGTTGTTTCATTGTTCAATGCGGAGTCATGTAATTTGTGATACAAAAACATGTATTTTTCCTTGTGACTTTTTTCTGTGTTATAAAAATGGGCTGTCTTATGATTTGTGTATGAACAACGCCAAATGCATTCCTGCATGATTTGCATGGAACGGACTGTTGTATGATATTATCTTATGTAGATCAATGTAGACCGTTCCTAGTTGATTAGACACGCAATCATTGTAAAAGTATTTATTCATGCCATATAGGGTCCAGCAAGCCTCCTATGTATATTGATATGTTAACCACTGAGTTGATGCTACTCAAATCACTTTAATTAGCTTTCTCAAAGTTTGGTTGATTTCTGTAATGCTTTTTTTTTTTTTTTAAGAATATTTCTTTATAAAAAACACTTAAGGACGGGACCTTAGACTGTGGAGAAGTGTATTATAGAGTTTTTTTTTTTTTTTTTTTAAGGTTAAAAAAAATTCTCTTTGACGGATATTGTGAATTCAAACCATCAGTTTTGTGGGTGATATTAAAGGTTTCAATGAAATAGACTTGTCTGATTGTCTCCTATCGTTGTTTGTTGTTACTTTGTGTTTTCTAATGTTATCAGTTCTTTTGTTTATATTAATAAATTCTGATTTAAATTTTTTTTTAATGTGAAGATTTAATTAAAAAACTATATAAAGCCATTTCTTTATTATTTTTTTTTTTAAAATCTTTGTATCCTGCTTGTCCTTCCTGTGGAGGAGGGATCCCCAGGTGGTAGGGTAGTAGCTCTTTATTTTGTGCGCATTGATGTTATGCTCTTTCCACGACCGCAGGGGACCGACCTCAAAGAGGAACCTTTAACATACACCCCAAAAAAAGTAAAAAATTAAAAATTAAAAATTAAAATATATATAAAAAAAAGACAAACGATGACCACAACAACAAATGGTCAAACCTCACACGTCAACAAAACCAAATCTAAGCCTCTCGCATGAAATTTATGTCCTTCTACCTCTACCTTCGAGCCAAAAACGATGAGGATTGCCTTCTCTTATATTATTATTTTAAATTAAAAGAAGGAGGTTCTCAACTCCCCAATTATAAAGAAGGTTCCTTTTTTTTTAAAAAAAATGTTTATTATTTACAATTTTTTTTCATTGAATTCCTAAGAAGTGGAGAAAGACGAGGCTAAACAAATACGAGAAAAGGTATAAAGGAACACATGATTTTTTTTTTTTTTTTGAATTTCACTTTTTTTTTTTCTCGTTGTTATTATTATATGCTAAATATTATGCTCTCGGCCACGCAGGTTGTGGTTCCCTCTCCAAGCAAAGCATCTTGTCTGACAGTCCTTGTTTTGCTTTTCTCTTCTCTACTCGTAAGCATCCAATCTCTCTTCTTGGATTTCATTTCGTTTGTCATGATCTTTCATTGATATCATTTTCTATTGAAAAAATCAAAAACAAACAAATCATGCCCACTGCTTGCCATCATTTTTTTTTGGGTAATTAATTGCTGAAATTTATCTACATTTTGCATTTGCTTTACCATTCTGGAGATCCGGGTGATGGCTTTTAAAGATGAAAAATTCCTTTTTTTTTGCTTCAATTTGTTTAAAGTTCATAGCTTTTCCATTAATTGATTGAAGAAGAAGAAGAAGAAGAAGGAATTGACATTCAGGTTGCATTTTCCAACTGGCCTTCAAGCATGACTGCAGAAGATACCACTGACCTGCACTACTGGTTGAACTGGAGATTCTTGCTCTGTGCTATATGGGTGTTATCTCCCATGGTTGTAGCATCCCTTTTGATTTCCAAGTATGAGGGCCCTGACAAGGAGAAGAGAAGAGGAGCAGTTGGTAACTTGTATGCTGATGAGTCCTGGAGGCCTTGTCTCAAAAATCTCCACCCTGCTTGGCTCTTGGCTTTCCGAGTTTTAGCTTTCTTTCTTCTTTTACCATTGTTGATTGTCAATGTTGTGGTGGATGGAGGTGGCATATTTTACTACTACACTCAGTAAGCCAACCACTTTTGATTTTTGATCTAGTTTTGTTTACTTGGTTGTTGATGGTGATAGCTTATATTGCCTAAATTCTTGATCAGATTTCTATTTAGAACTGGATTTCTGTTCGGCTGATGTTTTTATGTTGTTGTTGTTGTTGTTGTTGCTGTTGTTGGCTGTTGAATAGGTGGACTTTCACACTGGTTATTGTTTATTTTGGGGTAAGTTTCGTCTTGATAACTCTTTTGTTCAGTTAATCGTATATTATGTTCTATTGGTAATGGTTATCAAGAACATGACCTTCGATGGTATCTGTATGAATATTAGCTTAGTTATATGTGTTCCTTTATTTCCGCTTTTTATGTTGCTTAGAGATCATGGGTTTTCTTTCAGCTTGGTTCATTGTTGTCCATCTATGGAATCCATCAATATCACAATAAAGTTGGTGGTGATAAGGTTGATCATGAAAGGGTAGATGAAGAGCGAGGCACTTATGTTGCACCTACAAATGAAGACAATGAACAATGCATGACTAAGATTTTTCCTATCCCTCGAGAAGATAATGCTCGTGAAGTTGCTGGATTTTGGGGCTATGCCTTCCAAATTATCTACCAGGTAATTTACATTTAGATGCACCTAATACACAAATAATATCCTTTATACTATTTTATTTGAAATTGTTGCTACAAACATCATTCCTGCCAACCATCTAGCTTGTCCATGTTTTCAAGGAAAAAAAAAAGGAGCACTAAGAGTTTGGCCTTCCAGTTAAACAATCTAGCAGTTTTGTTTAGTATTGACTTCTCTTATCAGAGAACACAAACATAGACATGCAGAAGCAAATTTGCAAATGATCTATCCATCTTTTCCCATACTGTCTCATTTTATCAATATATATGAAACTTTCTTTTAAGCAATGCAATATGACTTTTTTCTTTTTTCATCTCTAACAGACAAATGCAGGGGCAGTGATTCTCACCGACTGTGTCTTTTGGTTTATCCTTTACCCTTTTTTATCCATGAAGGACCATGACCTGAATTTTGTAAGTGAATAATTTCAGGTTTTGATTCCTAGTCTGTTTTGGTTCAATTTGGCGTTAAATGCTCCAAGCAATCACTTGATCAGAAGTGAGAGCTACTGTTCATCAGATGTCATATTATGATATTCCTGGTAATATTTTCCTTTAGCTTTGATGAGCATTATGGAAATGCAAAGTTTAGATGTGAGTTTTTAAGACAAAAGTCCTGACTTTGAGTTCTTCCATATTGACATGGTTTGCATTTGCCTCTTCCTTTCCTCTGACAGAGAGGAATTGGGAAAGGGCCCCTCTAAATTATGGAAAGACTTAAAGGTTATATGGCTGATAAATTTTTGAGCAAGGGTCTTAATAGATTATGGAAGAAGTTAATTATGAGTTGGAGATTTTTTTTTTTCATATATTTCTTTTTAAGATCCATGAACTACAAGTCAGTGCTGTGTGAACTACACATAACAAGTGATGCAGAGGCTTCGGATTGGATAAAATGCTGGGGTATTGAGAGTCTATGGCTTTAGGAATGTAAGGGATGCAGTTTTTGAATATGTTCGTATGTCTTGCCTCAATGAAACATGGAATTGAAAAGTTTTCATGAACTTAGTTGATGGAAAGAGAGTCAGATAACTAAATATGGAATTATGTCCTCAAGTCATGTTCTTTTGCTTGTGTTTTGTTATAACAATTTGGGTCCTTTTAGTTTTTACTGAGAAAGCATGTTTTCTTTGTTGCAGTTTTTGGTTGGTATGCATTCAATCAATGCAGTCTTCCTACTTGGTGATACTTTCTTAAATTCATTTGTAAATCCCTCCACCTTTCTTGGCCTATGTGTTTGGGTTGTCTTTTTTTATTGCTAATTTCATCATTGATCATATCATTTTGATGATTTTGCTAGCGCTTTCCTTGGTTTCGGATATCCTACTTCCTAATATGGACATCACTGTATGTCATCTTCCAATGGATTGTTCATGGCTGTGTCTCACTATGGTAATATTGAGTTTTATCCACTTCTTTATTTCAATTCAAGCAAATTCTCCTGTGTGTGCAAACTATATTGTCCGTCTTTGCTTTACAGGTGGCCTTACCCATTTCTGGACTTGTCATCAGACCTTGCCCCAGTATGGTATGCCCTTGCACCTTCTGCTGACAAAGATCTCCTATAAATAAGTTCAGATCTATTGTTAAACAAAATCAACTATTTTCTTGGAGGCAACTCTAGCATTCATAGACATTTTTTCCTGAAGCAACTAAACTTTTCACAAAGAGAGTTTGCATAGCATAAATGCATTTTTAAAATGGGAGGCAAATCATATTGAGACTGATACATGGATGATACCTTTTGCTGCTTGGTGATTAAGTAGAAGAGCAAACTTACCATTCATCTCTTTTCTGTTTGTCCTTGAGTCATTTACCTTGTTAAATTGTTCTCCTTATGTAGCTTTTTGTGAGTTGCTGACTTGCTTATTCCTTTATCAAGTGTTATGAGTTCTTATCAACTGCACATAATTTAAACTTCAAAAGTGTCAATCCATTTGGATTTGACTGCACAAATCTCAAAATTAATCTGACTATTGTTATGTCATACGTCCTGTATATGTTTGTTTTAATCATGGAAAATATAAAATTTTAAGATGCAGCAAGTCAAGAAGATTTAGTACTGAGAGTAGCCAATGGGTATTTCACACTTGCTTATTCAGATTATTAATCCCTTGGTATTATTCCTTCACAGGTATTTGCTGGTGGCGGTGCTGCACATCCCTTGCTATGCCCTCTTCCCCCTAATATTCAAGATGAAGCACTTCCTGTTGTCAAGGTTCTTTCCTGGGTCTTACCAAACACCATAGTAAACTGGAGTGGAGCAAACAAGCAAAATCCGCCCACAGTGTGGTATATATATATAAATGGTTCGGTATATCGATTTATTATTCCATGAACTGCCTAACTTTGTAGTTTCACATGTTATGTGGACTTCTTGACCTAATCAACAAATCGTGGTATATCGATTGTACACGCACTCAGAAAAAAAATGGATGTATTATTCCATGAACTTGTCCCCACTGCAGGTAGGTAGCCCACTTGTCTGAGATCAAGCATTTCATCTGATGACAGGATGCCCACCAAAAAGAGAGGAGATTCAAAAGCCAGAGAATTCATTCTTCCTGCATTCAATACTGTTGGTGTGCGGTAATAT
This sequence comes from Dioscorea alata, assembly GCA_020875875.1. Lineage (NCBI taxonomy): Eukaryota > Viridiplantae > Streptophyta > Magnoliopsida > Dioscoreales > Dioscoreaceae > Dioscorea > Dioscorea alata. The sequence continues at coordinate 20,089,356 of CM037015.1, read as the reverse complement.
TTATTAGTATGATTGACCTTCCCTGATCTCTCTGTACAAATGTTTCTAGTGTATTTTTGATACGCAGAGTCGGTACTGGTCAGACTGCTTTAGATCATTGTTCATACACCTGTATGCTTAGACTTTTTTTTTTTTCTGAGAAAAAAGTGGATAAACTTCAGTTGTTTCTTACTGTAACACTGAGCTTACTTTTAGTCTGTATGAGATCAATCTCTTCTGCTTGTGGTGGACTTTGTTATGAAAAATTTTGGGAAATTGATTGCAATTTACAACCATTGTTTCTGTGTGGATAGTAAAGAATGGTTGTCCTGTTCAGTGGGTATCCTAAGATCTTCTTTACTGATTTTCTTGATCATGACTATACTAACCTGTAAGGTCTCTTCATTTATGTTCTGGCATATTCATCATAACACCAACCATCATGCCCATACACTTAAATGATATTCTGCAGCAACATTAATTTTATCCGACAAGGTTATTTATATGCATTTGTTTGAGCATGTATAACTAGTTGTCAATGATGATTGCTTCCCTCAATTTATTTTTTTTTAAATTGATTCTCATATTTTTTTATGAAGTCTGTTTTCAATGCAGATGGGTAGACAAAAACTGATACTTGTATCTACATAAATGATCCAAGTTCTTTTAAAATTTCATTTGAATCTTGAGTTGAACACAAGACAAAAGTATTTATATTCACTATATATGAATCTTAGGTTCTTTGAAATTTACAAGAACCTAAATAAGTTGTGATGTAATAATAATAGTAATAATTATAATAATAATAATCAATCACTCAATCACCTCTCCCCTTTAAGAAAACCAGCACCACAAACTTAAGGACACCTGACGTTTCTTCCAGGGCCTCCATAGTAGAAATAATGTCCCCAGGGTCTGTTATAACCTCCCCGGATGTCATAGCAATTAGGATGATCAGCCAAAAGCCGAAGATTGTTTAAGGGTATCAAACTGTTATCCCAGTCGACAACTTCAAGATTACGAAAGTATGAGGCTCTGGCGAAACCTTCGCCGGAGAAATGACCACTGCCCATTTGTGTAGCCGTGTGCATTCCTGATGAACCACTGTTAACTATTTCGCCTCCGAATTGCACCATACTTGCATGTTTTGCCAAGTGACTGAACAACCACCACGGCCAGTAGCCCACCAGCAACCCTGACCCGAATTCCAGCCACCAGTGCCCGTGTTTCGGGTCCTGTTATACATATCAACGGTAAAAACCATAAGATTAGTAGTTAGTAGACTAGTAGTCCTAATAACAGTTAATGTCTTGGTGTTTGAGGCATCAGCCAGTCAAGCAGAGAAGGCCATGTAAGTTCGGACAAACATAGGAAACAAAGAGTGGATGTGGGACATAATGCAGGTAATCACGTGTGCATCCAGCTCATTTTGATGATGGATAAGAAGGATGGCTCTAACTGATTGAATTAGCACCATTAGTAAGTACTATGTGGGCATCTTTGCAGCGCTTCAGTTTTTGAGTTGAGACCAGACATGCAGCAACTTAACTGCCTTTTTTATCATTTCAAACTTCCACCAAGGAGAGACATAGACACCCCCTCTCTATTCCATTTCACATCGCTATTCAAAAGCAACTACTCATTGGAAAGCAAAACATGGCAGCCAAGCAGAAACCCACCACTATATATCCTTTTGTTTTCTTCTTTCTTTTTTTCTTTCCCCTTATAATTATATGGTTGATTTGATTAATCTTAAATTGAATCTAATTAAGAACAAAAAGAAGTACCTTCCAAACAAGCAGGCTGATGTCAAATTGGTGACCTTTGTAAGTTGATGTGGGGGAGATGGCTGCACCAATTGCAATCTCATTGTTTGTTTGCACAAAACCTGAGCACAAGAGGTTGTAGCAGCCCGTAGCTTGATATGCATCAGTCTGCAGCATCAACCATCACATTATGATGATGATGATCAATGATAACCATATCTTTTGTTGTTGCAATTTATTTATGGTACTAATTAAGTTACTTACTGTCCAATAAGTAAAGAACCTAGGACTGTTATCTCCATATAGCTGTGGGCTAATCTGGATTAAAAAAAAAAAAAAAAGTTGAGCATTAAATAAAGTTAATTTTACATGTGTAAAAAAAAAAAGTAATTATACCTGCCATCCAGCTTCAATAGTGTTGAGGTCATCACCAAAGGAACCAGAGATGACCCATATTTGTGATAAGCTAAACTCAGATGAGCTTGCCATTCTTGGAGCCCAGACATTCAAACCAGCTTTGGCTCCATAATACTGCTCTCCCATCACATACCCAACTGCATGCTGAAACCCATAATTAATCAAATAGATTAGGTACACAACACATTAAAAAAAAACTTGTTTCTCTGAAGCTCTTGAATGGCTAGCATTACTACTATATAAGATTTCTAACTAATCTCTCAATAGGAAATAACCAAAGCTTTGGGTTTTGAAATTTGGTTCCTGAAGTACCTCTACCAGAACCTGTTGTTTATAAGTTGCCACACAAGTGTATAACAATAAACTAGTCAAGTCAAATGCCTCATTTTTGTTCTTAAGTCCTCTTAGATGCTCCAGTTGGTGTTGGTATCTTCTTAAACAATGCATGCCCTTGGTTCTCTCTTGGATTCTTGAGAAATTTTCACAAGTATATATATATATATATATATATATATATATATATGCATTTAATTAAACAAATAAATAAAAAAAAAATGCTACTTTTGAATAGTATGAGAAAGAGAGAAAGAGAATGGAAAAGCTAACCTCATGGCCACTGGCAGTGGAATCACGGCGAACTCTTGAAACTGTTTTCCTCCCAAATCTCCTAATAGAGCTAGCTCTCAAGATATCTTCTTCAGTAGTTCTTCTAATGGGAATGGTCCCTTCCGGGCATGACTCACCGGAAACTCTCCACTGTTGGATGTTCTCATTCAAGACATGATCAGTTGTTGTTGAGTTATAATGTCCTTTTGGCCTCTCTGGTGGATCCTGCAAATTAACAAGAAAGATAATACTAGAAAAAAACAAGACAATAATCTATAAAAGAAGTGATTTTTCATGATAAGAGAATAAAATTTATACCAATGGTTTCTGTCCTTTGAGTTTTGGATGATCAAATGCTGGCTGGAGGTGGGATGGAACACAGTCTATGATATCACCATCAGGACTCTGCAAAAGCATGAAAAAGAAAGAAGGAAGGAAAGAAAGAAAGATAATTAAAAACCAGCAATGACAGCAACCAGCTGAAGCCAAAAAGAGATATATGTATATATGTGCCTGGATTGTCTTCAGGTAAGGCTTGTTGAGCTTCTTAAGATGAGCTCTTATCCTGGAAAACTTGTAAAACTCTTCAGCAGACTTAGTGGTGGTGTTTGTAGTTGTTGCTGCTGTAGAAGTGAATGGGTACAGAGTAATGAAAACAAGAAGAAGGAAAGGAACAAGGATGTCAATTATTGGAGAAAGTTTTGTGTAGCTAGAGGCCATTTTTGAGGAATTTTGAAGCTGTGATTCCTCTTCTAGAGATGTCTGTATCTGAGTACATTGGTGTGGTTGTCTTCTTCCTGAGTGATCATATGCTGCTGCTCTCTTTGTTTGGCAATTGGCATTAAAAACCTCCCTTGTTTTTGTCTTCAAGAACACTAAACTCTCACTTCAAGCAATGTCCACCAAAATTAACTATTCATAGAATTCAATTCACAACAACTCTCTCACCATTTCCAAAGTCCAAATAACCTCACAATGAACACAATCTCTCTCTCCCTCTCTCTATCTATTTTAGTGGTCTCAGGCTCTGACAGATAGAATTTTCAAGCATGAGTCTAATATGAAAATAGGAAGGACTTGTTGAGAATGGAGTTTTTTAGAGTTTTCTCCATGTGGGCATGGGGGATGAGTTTTAAAGAGATTTTATAAGGGGGAGTTGAAATCATTAGTTTTATTTATTGCCAAGATATCAGACAGCTTTTTCTTTGTGTATATATTTTTTTTTATTAATTTCCATATATAAATCATTTAAGATATGGAATAATGAAGTTAATTTGTGTATTTTTAATCAAATCAAAGAGTTTAATAGTATCTTATCTAATTTATTTCAGCCATTTATTCCACCATTAATTAAAATTAAATGCAGGGGAGATACATGATGAAAGTAGAGCAACAGCTTGCTTACAGAGATGGGCCAGCGTGTGGCAACTTTAACTTTTGTCCATCTCTTCTTTTCATTTTTTTTGTACGTGCAGGCCCTTCTCTTGTGGTTTTCCCCCATTTTTTGTTCCTTTCTTTTAGCCTTTAAGGATGAAGATTAAGGCTTCATCTTGATGGCCTCCCTCTATTTATTTATTTATTTACTTATTTATTTGTTGTGCTATTGCTTTTTCACTTCCCTAGATGTTCTCTATTTCACTAACCAATTAATTGTTAAAATAATAAACCAAAGTTTATTTGCCTTTTATTTTCCTATATATGTACAGTCAATATATATATTCATTGACGAGAAGAATTATCTTTAAACATAATAACTTAATCCGGTTATTACATTAAGATTAATCTCATAAACAACATACACTAATTTACATGAAATATATATAAACATATATTTTTGACGTATGTGGATAAGTCACATTAAAAACATACATAAACAAATAATTAATAAGTTGATTATCCATCTAAACTTTATGTGAATTAAAATTTAAATTCGTCTCTTCAACAAAACTATGAACATTTTGTCCAAAAAATCTAATATCAATAAATCAAGAGTTCATTAACTGCATAAAATATGTCTAGCCATAAAATATCTCAAATGAAAGCAAAACCATACAAGTAAAAGAAAAGAGGAAAATTTCGCTATAATCAAAAGCATTACAAAGGGTGCAAATATGATAAACAAATGACAGTAGTCATAGAAGTCAAACCAGTGGTTGATATACATGTGTATATTAGAAGAAAGACAGGTACAAAAGAAAGTTAATGGGTGCACCATGCACCAAGTCGGGGGGCCTATTTCAAGGATCTTTTATAATGGATGGTCTCTGGCAATTATGCTGGCCACTTCCTGAGCACTCTTTATCTCACCCTAGAGATATATATTTATATAGTTTTTGTATTTCTTTGGCTCATAGATGAAAGACCCACTCATTCTCACTGCTCTCTTCTCCTCAGTATTCAAAAGTAGAATTCATAAGAATAGAATATTGGCCCACAACCCAACCAGGATGAGAGATGCAAAGCATAAACACTTCTCAGTGGAACCAAATGCTTTCCAGTTTCCAGTTTCCATTGATGTGCTGTGTGCTGTGGCTTGGACTGAGGAATAGATTCATCACTCTCATATTCACTCAACCAAGTCTAATAATTAAGTCTTTCTACATTATATATATATATATATATATATAGATATGCTTATTCATTGCACATGATTACAGAGAATAGTCAAAATGTCTCTTCACCTTCATTAATGTCTATTTCTTGGTAATTAAGCTCTTCTCGGATTTGTTAACTGAGGACTTTGGATTAGTTTACATAGTTCCTGCACTTGTTTTTTATTTTATAGGGACAGCTGACTGGTCTTCTGTTTTTTAAAAGATAGGTGGTGATGTTTACAAGTTTAAGTTTACAAGAGAAATTAAGGACATATTGAATGAGTTTTTAGGACTAAAGTAATGCAGGAAGGTAGCACGTCCTGAGCGTCACATATATCTTTTATATGCAGGTTTTTGTCATCCGTTAAAGTGCAGACAGGTTGTAGGTGATCTTTAATTATCTTTGTGGACAACTGATTAGTCATAGTTTTTTCATGTGCAAAGCTGTCTATCAAAATGAGACTTTAATAAGAAAAATTGAAATGAAAATGATACCTTTGATGAAATTATGCTTTTGATTTGTTAACCATAATTATTTTTATTTAACTAATATTTCTTAATTGATTCCGCGTAGTCTTAACTCTTGAATATATTATATTTAACCATCAAGCGAGCGTCAAGCCTCGCATGAGAAAAAAGGATTTTTGCAATCATCTAAAAGAAATTTATAATTAATTCTTCCTCTTGATAATTTATTATGATTGGAAAAAAAAAGGTATAATACCCGAATTGGTCCCTTTACTTTTCTCTCTCTTCCCTTTTGGTCCCTCTACTCAGAAATGCTCCCAACTAGTTCCTTTACTGTTAAAAATGAGCCCACTTAGTCCCTCTATGCTTGAAAATAACCCAACTAGTCCCTGTATTTTCAAGAGTAGAGGGGCTAGCTGAGAAGAGACTAAAAGTAGAGGGACTAAGTGGGCCCATTTTCAAGAGTAAAGGGACTAATTTGGAGCATTTCTGAGTAGAGGGACCAAAAGGGAAGAGAGAGAAAAGTAGAGGGACCAATTCGAGTATTATACCAAAAAAAAAGAAAACTACCGAACTGTGGGCTCTACCCGTGTTTGTGATTTAGAGGTCTTAAATTCAAACTTTTCATATTACAATTCACTTTTTTAGGTGGGGTATTCCTAGGTGGTTAGTTAAGCCATCGTAATTGATGCACCTCTATAATATTTCTCTTTTACTTTATCGCTTATTGACTTTGTAAAGAGAAAGAGAAAACTATTTAACGCTATCAAACTTTGGTTTTTGCCGAAGCAAATATTTTAAACAAATATACATGTATAATGATATGTTTGTAGTTAATTATCTTTTTTATTATATATATATATATATATATATATATATATATATATATATATATATATGAAACTATTGTTCTCTATTTGATCTTTAACTTGTAGTTCCACAACTAATTTTTTTTTATTATAGTGTATTTGTAGTAAACCCTTTAGTCCTATATCAACTAATTAAGAGAGTGACCTTGCGCATATAAAGGTGGGACTAACTTTTGCCATTGGATTGATTTTTTTAGACGAGGATTCTACTCTTGTGTGCGTAAAAGTATCTCATGTTATATATTATTAAAATTTAAGTGATTTATTTATCTATTTTATATATTTTTCAATTCCTCCGTATTGTAATGAATTGCACCTTAACATTTTTTTTTATTAAATTAATACATTATGTTATACTCACTTTTCTCAATTATATAAATGCGGGAAATTAAAGAAGAATGAAAGACATGCAGGACTAAATCCTAATAATAAAAAAAAACTACCGACGACCAAGTGGTCTATTGGTAACCGGGTCCCCAATAGAACCCTTCATAAGTGGTGAGAGTTCGAATCTTGGGTGAGGGCACATTTCTGGGAGTGTGAGTAGTGGTTGTGTGCGGGTGGTCCCTGCGCCCATGTGTACGCGGGCCCCACTCCCACTTGTTCCGTCGAGGCTTGTGCACGCCCCTGTCTTAGCGGCTAGGCCGCTCATCTTGACAAAAAAAAAAATAATAATAATAATAATAAAAAACTCCCAAATGAGTGTCATATTAAAAAGAAGCTATCCATAATTTCTACACCTTTGCCACCTTGGACACTTAATTAATGACCGGACCCTTTATATTAAATACATAAGTATGGTTGAAGTTTAATTTAAGCTTGACAGACATGTGCAAGCCACCCCATCTCTCTCACCAACCAAGCACTATCAATGGAGTTAATGACATTTTATTGGCATCAGTACCTTTTCCCAATGCCAAAAGAGCTCTCACTACTAACTAATTAACATGCATGTCTGAACCTCAACCGCATAAAGATCTAACGCCTGTAAACATGCACTTAATTAAGAGGGCATTAAAATGGCTAAAGTTTTTCAAACCGACCAGGCCTTGCATTCACCTTGCAGTCAACTAACAATAGATTAAAGTTGATTTTTTAGCTCAATTCCATTAAGGCTAGTGGCTAGTCCCACATCTCAACTAAGAATATATGTGGAGAATCTTTTATCTGTTGTGCTTTCATTCTGAAGACCAGTTCAGACATCTCTAGAGTTTATTCTTTATCAGTTAATAGCATTCATATTCATTAGCATAGTTTGTTAATTAGTGTATGTGTTTGATAAGGATTCTAAGTTGAGGTCCCTTCATGTACTACTGATCAGACTTCAGCAGTTAAAGACTTTTGACCACATTGCTGGAGGATGGAACCACAAGAAGAACCATCTGTGATCTTTTTCTGCATTTGCTTTATAAAAATTCACAGAAAAAAGAAGAAATGATGGATCAAGAGACACCTAAAAGCTGGCTGTATTTTCTTGTTCTTTTTTTTTTTTTAATCCTTCAGAAATGCATCAGAAACTATGAAGCAACAACTAACCTTTCTGGTTTGACCAATTTGAACTTAGATTTATATCAACTTCATTCAGAAAAAAAAAAAAAGGAAAAAAGAAAACTTGTGTGGTAGTGAAGTAGTAGTGCAGTCCTCAAAAGGAAAAGGCATCTTTGTTATCTTGGAGAGAAAAAGAAGTAAAGAAGAAAAGAAAAAGATCCATGAAGTGCATGCCTTCCAAGAAAGAGCATATAGACTAGTCCCATTATACAAGTCACCCACACATGCCTACTCCCACGCATGAAAAGAAGAGTGCAAAAGAATATATCATATGGAATGTCTTCATTTTAAGAAACAAGGAAATGGAATTGACTCTTGCTCTCAATAAAAGAAACAAGCAAAGTTGTTTATAATCCTTCTTCTCTTCTAGTTTTATTCAAAACATCTTTCCTTGGTTTTCACAAGAGAAGTAACAGTGTAGTACAGTGGCATAATACTAAAATGTAGACCAAAAGAGAACACAGAGCATGTAAGTAAAGGATGTTATTACACTTGACCAAACGCTTTTACTGAAGATCAACAGTTAATAATCATTTGTGTTCCTTTTTCTTTAATAGAAATGAATACATCACATAAAGGAAAGATTGATCAGTTTTACACATTTAAGCACATGAGATTACATTGAAAACAACAGTTAAAAAAATAGAAAACACAAGTTAATTGGACAGTGTAACACTGGTTCTCACTTGTCAGTAATACTGTGAATAATCAAGTATTATTACATGCATGTGTTCTTTGTTACATGTTTCATCGTCTAGTTAATCATGTTGCTGGTTGGTTGGGGTTTCATTCTCATGCCGTGATGTTTGGGATGCATCATCATCATCATCATCATGATCATTATCATTATCATTATCATTATCACTCCTGCTATGCTTTGTGTTGGCTAGCTAGGATTGTAGGCTGGAAGGTGATGGACATATATACACACAGAGGCAAGCACGCTGTTGAATGAGTAAACAAATCAAGCAAGCAAGTGCAAACAACAAGAGATACAGTTTCATGCTTTCAAAATCTCAGCTACAATTCATACATATTCTAAACACAGATGAGATGGAAAGAGAAAAACCTTCACGTACTACATATCATGTTTAACTGTGAATCAAAGTACAAAGAGAAAACCAATTTACACACTGCACCTAGCTCTGATTTGTTTTCTGAAATTTTTGTCAATCTTCTAAAAACTAGATTATATAATTAATAAACATGAGACACTCTAAAATTCATAACAGATATTATAATAATAATTATAATAGTAATAATTAATATGGTCTTTTAACTAATCAAGGCCAAGGGATTCAAATCTATAACAGGTTGGATGACATGAGAGCAAGACAGCAATCAGAGTAGAGGTGAGGGGCCAAAACTGACCACTTGTCTCTAAAGGTGGTGATCTGCCTATGCCCATTTGAAGCTGCGCTAGTCTTGTCTTGTTTCAGGGGCTACGGTCACATGCCTTTATTATTATTATTATTATTATTATTATTATTATTATTATTAGAAAATCAATGTAAAAAATATTTTTATTTATAAATTTGTTTAATAAATATGCCACACAATTTAACCATTAACCAATATTGTAAATAAAAGTTAATCCCTTAACTTCACATTTATTATTAATTTTTAAAAAAATTATTTTATTTAGTTAAACCAAACACAAGTAGACCTTGTCTGTAACTTGTATATAATATGTTTAATGAATTCTAAACAACTATCCTTTTACTCTTAATTATTTTGACAAAGAATCATAAGATAATTAATGGAGAGTGAATAATAAAATGACCACTCCTAAAATTAGTTGGTAAATTTCATTATCCTCGCTTCTAGAATATAAAAATAGAATTTTGAATATAAACCTGGTGATTTTAAAATAAATAGGTAAAATGATAAAAAATAAATAAGCCTGGTGAATATAATATGTTTGTTCACGTTTATCAAAATAAATAAATAAATAAAGATTATAAAAAATTTCCAGTAATGAGGAGGAAATTCAGGGCAAAAAAAAAAAAATGGCATTTTTAAAAAATAAATAGGTAAAATGATAAAGAAATTTTCAAATAATAATATGCTTTTCCAGAATAAGCCTGGTGATTTTTTTTTTCAAATATTTGCTAATTTTCTTTTCTAATAACTACATAAACAGGTTTTTTTTATTTGTTATATTTTATATTTATTTATTTAGAATAAATATGGAAAAAATAATAAATGGTCTTTTATATGATTATTTTATTTGAATATGATGTATTATTATTATATAAAAAAACAATATTCCTATCTATACGACGTGCTCGTACGGGCTACTTGGGCATAAGTAGATGGTGACAAGGCCTTTTTGAATTGAAGGCCCAATAACAATTTGGCTTATCCATTTTTATTATTAAAAAAATTAAAAATAATAATAAAAATAAAAATAAAAATAAAAAAAACGCGTAAAAGGAGTAGTTTCTAACTTTCTAATCGTTGGTATGTCATTCATGATTCACCGTCGTCTCATGGTTTATCCACTCTACATGCTTCTTTGTTCTTGGCCTCACTCTCCCCGCGCTCCCAAGAAATGGCGCTAAGCTTCCGCCCTCCCATCCAGTTGTCCTTCTCGCGGCCCGCTTGCTGTCGCCGACTGCCCCATCGGACCTTCGCAGCCTCCTCGCAGAACCAGATCTCGCAATCCTCCATCGATACACGCAAGGTGTGCATTCGTCTGCCCCATTTCTTGATCTAATTCAAATCGCCGATTGAAACTAAGCTCTGTTTTTAGGGTTCTTGTGGTATCTCTTGTTTCGTCTCCATTATATGTCTGTTTTCTTTTGTCCTTTGATGCTTCCTTGGGGGTTGGTTGCCTCGTGGTCATTGTATTCTCGGAGTTGTCCTTTTAGGTTCCTGGGTTTTCAAGGTGTTCTTAATAACTTGATATTGATGTGAATTTTCGAGTTCTTTATCTATGCGTCTATTTGTATTTTAAAGGTAGGGTTTGCTTTGCTACATTGGCTATCTGTTGTTTTGTTTTAACTCATGCTTCAAATTTGGGGTTTTCCCTAGTAAGTGTCTTGTCTTGATGGAATGATTTGATGATTAGCTGATTTTAGTGGGTTAAAGTGATGTATGATCTCATAGAATGCATGTTATTTCCCTGGGTTTGATGGTCTCCGGACTATATGGTAATGGTGTGGTTGTTGCTCTTTATTTGATGACTTTTTACTTTTTAATCTAGGGTCCTTATCTACCAATTACTCAGATGTTAGTTATTTGTAGTGATATGATCTTGTCAAATGAATATAATGTGTGTGTAGTGTGTGTGTGTGTGTGTCTATATATATATATATATATATATATATAACAGACCTAGTATATTGATATTTTGTCTGGCCCTTCCGTAATCGTCTATTAACAAAACCTATTTGTACTATAGGATCATTTCAGGAACACATAATGAAAAAAATCAACCTAGGTGGGAACTATTCAGGAGAAACTGAATATCGATACCCCAATTGCATTGCATTGTGCGAAACCATGGCACAAAATTCATTCTCAAAGTTAATTCCTTTGTTACACAAATGTCGGGGCGAGAAAGAGTTGAGGCACTTACTTGCGCCAATGATCGTCTTAGGACTATTCAAGGATTCTTTGGTCACGAGGGAAGTTGTATCATGGTGTTCAACTGCAAGGATAGAAATGCTTCAATATGCTGTTTTATTATTGAAACAGGTTGATTATACTCATCCTTTTTTGTGGAATATGGTTCTTAGAGGTTATGAACAGCGTAATGACCAATGGAAAGCGATACAATTATTCTATCAGATGCTCTACAGCTCTGTAATCCCTGACAAATTTTCCTTCCCCTTTGTTCTTAAAGCTTGTGCAAATGCTCGTGCACTAAAGGAAGGAGAGAAAATCCATTGTCGAGTCATGAAAAGTCCGAAGAGCATGGATTTGTTTGTGCAGGATTCTTTGATTTTTATGTATGCAAAGTGTGGGCAAATTAATGCAGCGCGTATATCATTTGATACAATGCCAAACAAAAGCTTGATTTCCTGGAATTCGATGATTGACGGGTATGTTAAACAAGGTGATGTTAGTGCTGCATTTAAGTTGTTTGATTCGATGCCTAAACGTGATTTATTCTCTTGGAATGTGATGATTGATGGGTTAGGAAAATGTGGGCTGATTGATGTTGCGCAACAATTGTTTGATGAGATGCCTGAGAGGGATGCAGTTTCATGGAACTCGATGATTGATGGCTATGCTAAATGTGGAAGAATGGAAGAAGCAAGGACTTTGTTTGCTGAAGCACCGAATAAAGATGTTTTTACCTGGAGTATTATGCTTAATGGTTTTGTGGAGTGTGGGAAAATTGAAATTGCTCATAATTGGTTCGAAAAAATTCCATGTAAGAATATCATTACTTGGAATTCTTTAATTAATGGTTATGCAAAACATGGCAATCCTGCAGCATCACGTAAGCTGTTTGAATTAATGCCGTACAGGAATTTGAAATCCTGGAATGTTTTTCTTGATGCCTTAACAAAAAATGGAGAAATAGAGTTAGCTTGTAAGATCTTCAATGAGATGCCCTCTCGGGATATTTTCTCTTGGAACACTATAATTGATGGGCATGCGAAACTTGGAAAAATGAATTTCGCCCAAGAATTGTTTGACATTATGCCCATTAAGGATTTGGTCTCTTGGAATGCAATAATCACTGGCTACAGACAAAATGGGCAAGCCAAGGAAGCAATTCAAATGTTTACCAAAATGCACTTAGATGGTCAAAAACCTGATTCCCTGACTTTAGCTACTGTCCTTTCTGCTATTGCTGATCTGGGTTTTCTGGTCCAGGGCAGAAGTGTTCATGCATATATTGACAGGAATCAGTTTCCTCTAGATGGAATTGTTGGTGCTGCACTAATAGACATGTACTCCAAATGTGGGCATGTTCATATGGCAAAGGGGATCTTCGATAGAGTTACTAGTAAAAGCATAGACCACTGGAATGCAATCTTATCTGGATTTGCAATACATGGATATGGAAGTATTGCCGTGTCTCTATTTGATGCTATGGAAGAGTCACCCGTGCAACCTGATGATATAACTTTTATTTCTGTTCTTAGTGCATGTAGTCATGCAGGATTACTACATGCAGGTCATCAGTATTTTGAGGTTATGAGACTCAAATATAGGATAACTCCAAAAATACAGCACTATGGCTGTATGGTTGATCTGCTAGGCCGTTCAGGGCATTTAGAAGAAGCTTTTAGTCTAGTGCGTAATATGCCCTTGAAAGCAAATGATGTGGTTTGGAGGGCTCTTCTTGGTGCTGCTAAAAACCATGGTAACATTGAAATTGCTGAATGTGCTGCAAGGCACCTTATTGAACTCATGCCACATGATAGTAGCTCATATGTTCTCCTGTCAAACATATATGGTTGTATAGGTCAATGTGAAAGTGCTAGAGACATGTGGAAGATCATGAAGGAAAGGGGTATATCAAAGACCCCTGGTTGTAGTTTTATTGAATTGAAAGGCATCCTTCATGAGTTTACTGCAGGAGACACTTCCCATCCTGCTGCTATGGATATATATTTCCTATTAAGCAATTTAACTCATGGACTGATGCTAGCTGGTTATGTACCTGATTTAAAGCACTCATTATACTGACATTGATTACATGGGTTTCACTTTTCCTCTTTCTTAGACCGGCAATGTGGTTTACCAGATTCTTCTACGGTACTTTGGTAAAAGCATTGCATTCTTTTTTAATTTTTGAAGAAAACATTGATCCTCCTAGAGGAAACTTAATGAGCGTAATTTTACATTGTTCTCCTTGCATTTTAGGACTAGATGTGTTGTTTAGAATGATTTTATCAGTTTATTTTATGTACTCAACTTGCTTTAATGGTAGTGCATAATTTAAAAATTATATGTTATTTTGTTTCATTCTTTTGAGCATGCAGCTCATATTAGAAGTCAAAAGAAAACTTGAGAAGGAGCACCTGAGCCTGCCCATAGGCAAAAATGGAAGAGATGATGAAGATATGATCCTTTGGTTTTTGAAAGACAGAAAATTTTCTGTTGAGGAGGCTGTTGCAAAGTTAACTAAAGCTATTGTATCCGAAAATTGATTTGTTTTTTCTCTTTAATTTAACCCTTCTGTTCTGAAGAAAGTGGATTTCACATGCTTTACAGTGCTGTCAAGTTCTTGTGGTTTTAAATATTTATGCAGAAAATGAAAATTGATTGGCAAATTTATTGGAAATGATTGTTAGTTCGCAAGGGGAGAAAATGGGCTTTCATCAATTTTTGTTGATGAGATCTGATTACTCATTACACTTGGTCTGTAATTTCTCATTCAAAAAATTGCTATGAGGTTGACGAACTGAAATGCCAGAAATGCATTATTCTGAGATTCATGCAGACGTTTATCTGTGCTTGTGTCAAGCTCTAACAATTAACTGCCGTTTCATCCACATGCATGTAAATGTTGTTTTATACCTTGGTCTGAGAAACTCATTTGACAGGATCTGTTTATATTAGATAATAAGTTCAAAGGTTAGGAAAGTTTCAAATTGTTTGTTGTGGATCTAGAGTCAGAGTTAAGATTGATCTTTTAGTATGTCGCAGATGCGGATGATCTTAATTGAAGTATTTCATTTTACACACAGTTGTTTTTCTATTGATTCTATGTACAGAAAATGAATCATCTTAACAAATATCTAATTTTGTTTTCATAAACATCTAGATTAGAAATGGCGTGAAGACTTTGGTGTGGCAATGTTGTCAGAAGACTCTGTGAAGAGCTTATATAATACCAGGAAGGCTTATGTTCATGACTTTCTGGATGTCAATGGCAGACCTGTGCTTGTTGTTGTGGCATCTAAGCATTTTCCAGAGGTATGTGCCATGTGCAATTTTGTGTACATTTTAACTAATCATTTTGGTGTAAATCGCATTATTTTAAATTGGTTTGTTATATTTGGCGAAGAAGTGGTCAAAAGCATTCAAAGGCTGATATGCCCAGTTGATATGCCAAGTGTTCATTTTAGAGCTGCCTGCTGGAAGTCTTGAATGCATTTATAACTTGCAACCCTTTGTCTTCTAAACCATCTGGTTAGTTTTTTATGGGCCAGTGTTAATGGTGTGAAAGTAACTCTTTGACCACAGAAGCAGGATGCCAATGAGAATGAGCGGCTTTGTGTCTACTTGATTGAGAAAGCATTGAGCAAATGTTCTCCTGGAACTGAAGATATTCTTGGAATATTTGATTTAAGAGGGTTTAGTACAGACAACAGCGACTTCTTTTTTTTAAAGTTCCTGGTAATATCTACAGTTCACTGCTCTAGTGTATTTGCATTTTTCTATCAATTGCGCTTGGTTTTTGCTGTATTTCTTCCCATTAACTTGTATTTAATTATCATTCACTCCTCACCAAAACTTATCCTGAATTTCTGCATTGGCTTTATAATTGTTTTTACATATCTTGATTGTCTTATTCTTATATTCCTAAATGTCCTACATGGTTGTTTTGAGTTTTCTTTACTTGTTTTGACATAATCTTTATGATATTCTAGTTTCTGATTTGTCTAGTCTCCGAAGGATGAACATGCACTTCTCTATGGTTCTGTTTCATGATAAAGGAGTATCTTTTACTGAGGAAAAAGTAGTTGAACCTATAAGTTATTCCATCATATATCATCAAAGATTTGGATTTGATGGTATACCACTGTTTTTTTTTTCTTCCCCTGCAATATGGTATGTTTCTGTAAGGCACTTAGAAGAGGAGAAATTAAGGCTTAGCTTCAATTGACTCTTCCTACAATGACAAACTTATTTTGCTTGCCAGTTACTCTTTTCTTTGTAAGAATAATTCAATGTAAGAATTATAAAAAACAAAAGAATACCATCTATGTTCGGTGACTTATTTTTCATGATGTCATTACTTTGATTGCCCTTGCATCATATGTATAGATGATCTTCTGAATGCAAGTTGCAGAAATTTCTGTTGATTATAGCATCCTTTGACCCAATAGGGATACTCTCGAAAATCAAAGATATTATATACCCCCTTCAACAAAACTAGGATGGTTATCATTTTACACTGACCCAATTCACTCATAGATAGGATTTGAATCATCGACCTTTCATCTATTGTCACTCTTGGCAGATGGGACTTGCAATACCAGTCCTTAGTACTGGCATGACTAGGTGATTAAATAAGGAATCGGACTATCTTTCTAATGCTCAGCCCCTTTTTTTGTGTATCAACCATAAGTAATATATTTGAAATTTATGTTTCATTTATTTCTGTTTCATTTTTTTCAGATTGATGTGTTCTACTATTACTACCCAAAGCGGCTTGGACAAGTTCTTTTTGTGGATGCTCCATTTGTGTTTCAGCCACTCTGGCAGCTTGTTAGGCCATTGTTGAAATCATATGCCTCCCTGGTAAGAGAGTTGATGTTAAATGTTGGATTTCTCTTTTCCTTGTTTGCTTAGATAACTATTCTTATAAATGGCATTAATTCCTAGAAATCCTTGTGTTGGAGTGGTTTACATGGTTTCTTGTGGTTATTCATTGGGTTTGCCTTGCTAGTAGAAATAATTGGCAGTATCTGTGCCGCAAGTCGTTTACTTAAGGATGTTGGTTTGCCCTATTGTTTTAGGTGAGGTTTTGTGATGCAAAGACCGTGAGGGAGGAATATTTCACAGAAGACACTGTTCCTGATGCCTTCAAAGGTTAACTGAACCTATTTCTTTACAAAGAAATCTCAACTACCTTATTTTGGCCATTCATACATATATATCTATATGATCCTGCAAAATTCTTGTATAACTGTTTCTGTTCAGGAAATTTATTGCAGCATCAACCACTAAAATACAAAAGATGCATTATCATATCATATAAGTTCTACTGATCCATCCATAGCAGCAGATATAGCTCGGCTTTGTAATCTCACCCAGACTCTGCAATATCAAAGCCCATACCCGGCTTATGTCCGCTTCACACACGAAGACCAAACAAAGGAAACTAAATACAGAGAGTAAGATCTCTTTGGGCGAGCAAAGAAAAAAGAAAACTCAGATTAAACAAGTAGAGTAGAAAACCTCAAGGCTGACCTAAATCCTGAGGAGCTGAAACTCATCTGAATTCCGTCTGAAATTGATGTGATTTTCTGCTGAAAAACATCAGCGAAGGTTCTCAGCTTTAAACTGGAGCAGAACATGAAACAGGCCTCAGAAATTTCACATGAAATTACAGAAATACATCATTTTTTGACGCCTGCCACCCGCCTTTCCTGTATGACTTAGCCTTGGCCCTTGGTTAACAAATATTACATAGATTGATATACTACCATTAAGTAATAACTGAGAATAAGTTGCTGCAACTAAAACAATCGCTGTGCTTCATCGTGTTCGTTTGCTTTAATATGAGCATTGATGAACTCAACCTTTTAAAAAAGAGTTTAGTTTCTTCTAAATATTTTTTTTTAATCTAAAGAAGCATATAACTTTATCTCTACTTCACTTTGATATAAAAACTTCTCCCAACCAACTCCATATCCCAAAGTATTTTTCCAACCGTAACTTCATGCTAGCCTCTTGTCTTGCTTTGACTTGAGCTGGTGTCTCCTCTTCTGCAGCATCACCTTCACCTTCTTCTGCCAAATAAAAAAATATCATAATTTTTAAGAAGATCAAGCTGACTTGTTAGCCAGGCCATACAGAACAAATTTGTGTTACCATGGTAAGAATGTCCATGGGTGCACTGGTTTTCCTCTCTTTCCAAATGCTTTTTGAGTCGTTTGGCAGCACTGAAAACATCTCCAGGCCTCTCCCACCCACCTCCATAAACACCATAAGACTCCTTTGGCTGTGGCCTGATTAGGAACTCCAGCAATGGCAGTTCTCCACTGTCCACCCAATGGATGCAGTTCACTGGACATGCATCAACTGATACCTGCCATCCAACAATACCTCCTTCAACCTTACTAATCATACAAGCATGGTTCTATATTTTGCTTATCTATCATGTAATACCTTAATATTTTTATCATCATCTCCAAATTGAACTTTAACTCTTGCAGAACCTCCAGTCTCATCCATCACAAATGTCTTGTTGGCACAATGCACACATTCCCGGCAACCTGCAACCCAAATACAACCCATACTCAATCATAAAGTCTTTTCTTTTTTACTTAACTGTTCTTTTTGGTTCATCTTGAGATTCACCTATGCATTTATTTTCATCTACAAAGAGAGCTTGTGACCTCAATGGACCATCCCATGAACTATTATAACCTGAACCAGAGAAATCACTTGCAAAGCCACCTCTCCTATTGTTATTTGAAACCTTACATCTTTTTCTCTGCTGCTCTTCTCTCATCAACACATGGTAAGCCTCATTAAGCATAAGAGTGTATTCATGACCCTAAAAATTCAATAATAATAACATTAACCAAACTATTTTACTGAATTAACAAAAAAAACAAAAAGTGCTTTTTAGATGTAATAATGGGAATGAACAACTTCTTTGCCAGCAATATCAGGGTGGTGTTTCTTTTGCAATTTTCTGTAAGCCTCCTTGATCTCCTGGGCAGTAGAATCTACTGAAACTCCAAGCAATTCATAATAGTCCATTGGTCCTGCTTTTTGTTCTCTCATCCCATTGCACCTTATACTTCCTCTAGATGTTAGCCTTGAGCTTGCACAGTAAACCAAATAAGTATTGAAGTAACTCACATGTTGTCAATAAAGGTAATTCAGGTGAAACTCACAGTGTTTTTGTTTTGCTTGTCAATCGGAGCTGGTGATGTATTTGTGGAACTCTTGTTATTATGAGGGGATGCGTATAAGTGGTTATACTGCAACTGTTTGTCAGGAATTCCATGATTTTGTAATTGGTTATGGTTTGCAGTGGGAGAAGTAGAAGATTTCTCAGGGATGACCTGAAGATATTTTGCCGGCCACAGTGTTTGGCCAAGATTTTTTCTCTCTACTAACTAAATAGACCACTGATAAAACAATATTAAAAAATAAATAAATCTTGAATTACCAATGGCCTTTTAATATTGGTTTTTTTTTCTTTCATAAAATTCTTATTTTGGAGAGACATAGGATTAAAATTTATGCAAAGTAAAAGGATAATATTATTGTGCTTACGGATGCACTCCTCACTACATATGTCTGATTATTAATTTTAAATATAGATATTTATCTCTTAATGTCAAAAAAAATTTTCAAATTTATTAAAACATAACACAAGTACTAAGAAATTTCTGGGTGAAACAAAAACTAACAAATAAAAAAATCAATACAAATAGAGAGAAAAAAAATCAGGAAAATGAATTTCCTAAATTAAATTATCAAAATATTATAAAAGTGTTGTCAAATAAAATACTAAAAATTCACTTTAAAAGATTAATTTAAATATTGTTCTCCCACTTGATTTGATTGATAGAATAAGAAAGGAAATGAAAAGAATAAAGGAGGGCTTGGATGATCATTTTGGTCGTTCATACGTCCCATTTGATTATAGAATTGCAATTATGATCTAACAAACTCAGCTATTGCACATCACCATCATCATGAAAATTCATCCAAAGTGAATAAATAATGAATCATATTCCCTTTGGCTTTGCAAACTTATTTTCTTATACAAATGTCAATATCTCTTCCTACAACAAAATAGATTGGAAGAAGAAGAACAACAACAACAAGATAGAGATGAATAAAGTAAATAAATGGTATCTCATCTTTTCAATCCAAGAACCAATAAATTACAAGAATTAAAGCAACAAAGAGTCATGAGAATAAACCTCACTTGGATGCCCATTCCATCTTCTATACATATATATACATTCATATTAACATAGAACAAAGACACCAAAGACAAAAAAACAAGCACAAACTGAGAGTGTCCTAATGGCGTTGAGTAGCGAGAGGAATGTAGGGGTGGCTGTGGACTTCTCGGAGGGCAGCCAAGCAGCCCTTATGTGGGCATCAGACCATCTTCTCAGGGCTGGAGACAGGCTTGTCATCATCCACAGTGAAGCCTGTTTCCAGAAAGAACAGGGGGCTGTGCAACTCTGGGAGTCCACAGGCTCTCGTAATTAGCACTTCCTTAATTAATTACTTTGCATCAAATCTTATTGTTTCTCTTCTTTAGTTACTGGTTTTTACAATACAAAACTCTTTTTATGTTCTTGATTAGCCTTCATTCCTTTGAATGAGTTTGATGACCCTGGCATAACAAAGAGATATGGTGTAAAGCCTGACTCTGCCACTATAAGCATCCTCCATCAAGTAGCAAAGCAGAAGGGGGTAATATATATATATATATATATATATATATATATATAGGATTAGTAGTCATGTTAAGATTAAATTTATGATGTGATTCTTATATTAATGTTTGTAGATTGAAGTAGTGGTTAAGATATACTGGGGTGATGCTGGGGTGAAGATATGTGAAGCTGTTGAGAAAGTTCCACTTCAGTGTCTGGTGATTGGGAGCAGGGGTCTAGGCAAAGTTAAGAGGTGACTTACAGTATGAGTTAATTATTGTTAATAATATTTGTATTATAAAGCATGAATGAGAGATGATGGTTTTTAATCTGGTTTGCAGGGCTTTACTGGGAAGTGTGAGCAGCTATGTGGTCCATCATGCTATGTGTCCTGTGACTGTTGTTAAGAGCTCACCTTCTAATTGATAGTTAAATTTTTAGGATGTATGTTGTTTGTGTACGTAGGATGTATCTCTGAATTCAAAAGCATCCATCTACTTAAATGAATAAACAAATAAAGTAGTATGTCTGTCTATTCCATCTAAACCAGCAACCAGCCAGAAAATAATTACTTTTGGAGAAAATAATTCAATTAATTTTTATGGAGGGATCAGACGGCCCTACCAGCGCTCCGTTTTCGCCCATTTTTCAAAAGTGATCAATTCCGTTTGTTAGTTGAGAAGACCTTGGATACCAAAGGACATATTTTGCCTTCTCAATTATCTTTTATCCTTTATTTTTTATTTCATTGTGTTTTTGAGACTCATTTTATCACTGATGATTGTATTTAGCCTTTTGTTCGTATATTTGTTTTATGTTTTTTTATTTCTTTATTTTTTTTCTTGTATCTGTCTGTTATTTTTTCCCAATAAATTAGTGATTTAATTTTAAAAAAATAATTTTTATGGCAGATGTGAAGCAAAGCCAAATGAATGGCGATTTCGCTATCCTAAAAGCATATTTAAGAGAAGAATAAATGTGAATGCATGAAACTCATCTCAAAATTTGAGATGGAATTCAATTCCTTGACAAATCTTTTATCACTTTTAGTTTTGTTTTTTTTCCATCAAGCCAATATATATATATATATATATATATATATATATATATATATATGGGACCGGTCATCTATGATCTTTCGTAGATAACTTGTTTATCAATAGTTGGATTTGAATCAATGGCTTCAAATCATCGATTCCTGTAAACAGTGATTTATAAACAGTGCTATCAATATTGCAAGATGAGATGAACAGTGGTAAGAATAATAAAAAATGAGATGCACAGTATTTTCATCTCAATCGTTCAATTATGATCACATCCATTCATCTTTATTTGCACCTGTCTCTGAAAACGTTCACAGATGATCTATTGCTTATATATATAACTATGGCGCGCCTCCAATGGGTGTTCATTTCTCAGCATTTAGATTCAAACCTAACAGCTGCAAATTATTTTTTCTTGCTCCACAATGCAGAGTGGAATGCACAATTCTTTGATTTGAATTGATCATAACAGTAGTTGACATCGTTGATATTTATCTCTATCTTTTCCCAGCCTACAATGGTCCGTTGATAAATTTTTTTTTTTTTGGAAAAAAATAAATGAACCACATACATTAAAAAAGAACGAGAGATACAACACCCGTCATAATTAGCAACAAGAACCACCAACAAACAAAACAAACCCACTAGACATGGGCACAAAAGAAACAATCAAACCCAAAGACAGAAAAAGCTGGCTTGAACACCCCTCACAAGAATCTAACCCATACCCTAATCAAAAGCCCATCACCAGGAGCATCTCCATCAGTGGAATCATCACGCTGTCCCAAGAATGCCAAATTGCGACGAATTATTGAAGTAT
Source organism: Dioscorea alata (assembly GCA_020875875.1). NCBI lineage: Eukaryota > Viridiplantae > Streptophyta > Magnoliopsida > Dioscoreales > Dioscoreaceae > Dioscorea > Dioscorea alata. Next base: position 20,066,971 of record CM037015.1, on the reverse strand, counting down.
GCTCACTAAATCTCACCTGTCGGAAACAGGGGCTGTAAAAAACCATGATATCAATACATGTGCTACTTTCACACGTGCGCACACACCCACACATGATGAATTCTGGTGTGTATTATTATTATTATTATTATTATTTTTTGGTAAATTATTCAAATAGTCACTCAACTATTCGATTACTCCTATTTGAGTCATTGAATTATAAAAAATTTCAATTAGGGACCTTAACTTTATATTCACTTTCAATTTGGTCACCCAGACTAACTCCGTTAATGATGGGCAAACGTGGCATACCATGTCACAACCCCTTGCCACATCAGCGTGCCACGTCAACTTGCCACATACTAAGGGGGTGACTTAATTGAATGTGAATTTAAAGTTAGGGTGCCTAATTGAATTTTTTGATAATTTAGTAACTCAAATAGGAGTGACCGAATAATTGAGTGACTATTTGAATAATTTACCATTTAAATTTTTTTTTATATCTACTTTCGGTTTCTGTGAATGACAATTAATTTTTATTTATTGAATTTTTATTATGGTTTAGAAGAAAGTGAGATACTAAATAGCAGCTATTTTATTTCTGAAACTCAAAACATGTAATATTTATTAGTTTTTAGTTCATAAACATAAGCATCAAATGTCTGTTGAATGTAATTTTACAACTCGAGTTCTTTTAAATATTTGGTTGATACATAGAAGTTGCAATAATTTGGGCTATGAACAAAAAATCTTTGAAATGCATAATGTTATTGCATTACAATTTCATAAAAAGATTTGTTACAATTTCATAAAAATTATAATAATTACACTTCCACATAAGCAAACAACACATAAATTCATATGTAAGTCTTCCTATTGTAGTAGTTTATATTCACCAACAGAAACTAGCATCTAACAAACTTCAAACTCTCACATAATAAAATCATAGTATCCTGCCAATAAATGCAAACATCGTAGAAACTAATTAATCATGGGGATAAATTCTAACAAAAAGATGTTCTAGCTACAATGGAATTATGTCTACCTAGAAATTATAACACTGAAAATAGAAAAAAGAACAAGTATTATAGAAGATTAAAATAGCCAATTAAGAATCTAAAATACATACTGGGAGAACATTTAGTATTTGTAATGACTTATAATCAAAGTCAAACACTCCTTTTGGACCTTGTTCTTGTTCTTGAAGACAAACACACTCTCATGAATGAAGTGAACACCATTAACATTGCTCAATTTCTTCTAAACCACAATAAAATTCCAATAAACAAAAATTAATTGTCATTCACAGAAACAGAAAAGTAGATTAAAAAAATGAAGTTTTAAAATAAGGTAAATTATTCAAATAGTCACTCAACTATTCGATCACTCATTTTTGAGTCACCGTATTATCAAAAATTTCAATTAGGTACCCTAACTTTAAATTCGCATTTAATTAGGTCACCCCCTTGCTACATAGCAAGCTGATGTGGCAAGAGGGTGGTGTGACATGGCATGTCACGTGTGCACACTATTAACAATGTTAACTTGAGTGACCTAATTGAATGTAAATATAAAATTAAAATACTTAATTAAAATTTTTTGATAATTCTGTGACTCAAATGAGAGACATCGAACAGTTGAGTGACTATTTGAATAATTTAATTTAATTTAATTTTTTTTTGTCCTGTATCCTTGTAAATAGGTAAACGGACATCAAAGCACAGCTTACGAGTGAGCGAGTCAGGACGACTCATGAATTTACCTTCCCTGGAAGCATGATACTTCGTCTCCGCAGACCTCTCCTCATCGTTCGCAAATCTATCCACACTAAACCAACATCACCCACTGCTGCTTCTTCTTCGGATATCACCGGTCTCTTGACCAACGGCGGCAAATGGGACTCCCTTACCGCCCACTTCGGCTCCATAACTCTCACCAACTCCCTCGTCGAACAAGTGCTCCTCAATCTGAAAGAACCCAGCGAGGCTAAGAAAGCTTTACTCTTCTTCCACTGGTCCTCAACCCACCACTCATCTTTCCACCACTCCCTTCGCTCCTACTCCATCGCCATCCACATCCTCGTCCGCTCAGGCCTTTTCATCGATGCCCGCGCGTTACTCGAGTCGGCTATAACCAAGACTTCCCAACCGGAATCTTGTCTCCTTGACGCCCTTTTGTCTACTTACGAAGCAGCCCCTTCCGGCCCTCGAGTGTTCGACATTCTGGTGCAGACGTACGCGAAGATGAGGATGCTCGACCATGCCTTTGATGCTTGCTCTCACCTCATGGACCGTGGCTTTTCAATAAGCTTAACAAGCTTCAATGCTTTGCTGCGCGTGGCTCAAAAATCCAATCGCTATGATCTTGCCTGGAAGGTGTATGAGTATATGCTCCAGAGAAGAGTTTACCCCGACCGCAACTCCATTGAAACCATGACAAATGTTATGTGCAAACAGGGATCATTGCAGAATATAATTAGTGTTCTGGATAAGATTAATGGCAAGCGATGTGCTCCGGCAGTGATTGTAAACTCCGGCCTGTGGTTTATGATTTTCAAAAAAGACAACTTTAATGTTGATCATGGGATTGTGTTGCTGAAGAGGTTGTTACAGAAAGACATGATTGTTGATAGTGTTGTGTATTCGTTGATCATCTTCGCTCGTTGTGAGAGAGGGGAGTTGGATAATGCCTATGAGATGTTTGATGAAATGCTTAAAAGGGGTTGTGGTTCTAATGCCTTTGTTTATACCTGCTTCATTGGTGCTCATTGTAAGTCAGGAAGGATTGAAGAGGCTATAAGGTTGATGCATGAGATGCAGCTCTCAGGTTTTAAACCATACCAGAAGACTTACAGTTATATGATTGAAGGGTGTTCTATGTCAGGAAGATTAGATGAATGTATGACATTTTATGAGGGAATGATTAAACATGGTTTTGTGCCTGATTCTGATGCTTGCAATCAGATGATTGGCAAACTCTGTGAATGTGGGAAGATGGAGAAGGCTAATGACATCTTGACTGTTCTCTTAGACAAAGGATTCAAAGCTAATCAAGTCACGTATATGATACTTATGAAAGGGTTCGGAGATGCAGGAAATGCTCGTGAAGTTACAAAATTGTATTATGAACTGCGGCACCGTGGCATTCATCCTGATCCCATGGCTTGTGAGCCATTGATTAAAAGTCTTCGCCAATGTGGAAAGTTTAACGAAGCTGAAAAATTCCTCCACGTCATAGGAAGTGAAAAACATCTCCCCTTATAGAAGTGGTTATTGTTTGTGATTCAATTATGTCAGGCTTTTTGTGTAGTGGATGGCATTGTCATGGCTAATTTTGTCGAAAAGTTCGTAGATTATCAGAACTCTCCGCAGCCATTCACCTACCCACAAGGCATAAGTTGATCACATCTCAACAACCAAACAGTATAGGGAGTGATCTCATAGTCATCTCCCTAACTCTTGGTTGATTTTTAGTATTCATATTCCTTTACAAGTGCCAAATTTCCAAAGTCAAGGTTCATTCATTCAACATGTCAACTAGTGTTTGGTTTGTAATTATCTCTAAATTTTCTTGTGCTAATTGCTAATTAATCATCTGTTTTCAATGTGAAAATACTGTGATAAAAGAAGATGATTTTGTGGTTAATTTTTTTTTTGATAAATCACTGAAGTTTAGTCAAATATCAGTTTGATCACTGAATTTTGATTTGTTTCAAAATGCTCACTAAAGTCACTAATCATTTCATCGACAAGTCACCCGATGGATTAGCATCTTCATTAGCTGACGTGAAGGCTTCCACCTGTGCACTGACTGGACTCCATGTCAACTCCACGTTAGCTAATGAAGGTGCTAATCCATCAGGTGACATGTCGATGAAATGATTAGTAACTTTAGTGAGCATTTTGAAACAAATCAAAATTCAATGATCAAACTAATATTTGACCAAACTTCAGTGATTTACCAAAAAAAAAATTAACCTGCTTTTGTCTTTAAATAAACTTTGTGATCATCAGTCACCATTATTGCATCTTCTTTGTGTGTGGTCATTACTCTCAAGAGTTAATTAGAATGTCCATAGCTTGCATCCCATATTAGTATAACAAGATGTACACCTACTAACATGTTTGTAGGTCAAGAGCAGGTGGCGTTCCGTTATCTGTATTGACACGTGGCTGGCCTCCTCGCCGTCTCGGTCACGCCAAAGCAAAATTCCATACGGAAGTGATCTGTTGTCATGGATTATTATTTGTCTGTCAATGTAGTGGTTCATTAAATAATACATTATTACATGTATATGAATGATTAACCATATAGTTTCCATCTGTTGTTGATTGGCAGGTAATTATAAGAATAAAAACAAAAGGAAAGATGACAAGAGAGAACGGGGAAGGCGGGAGAAAAATAAAAAACAATATAATGGTTCACATTCATTGATGACATATTGCTTGGTGGCAGAGCAGGTTGTAAAATAGTTGGGGGTGCGTGTGGTGGTTTTGCCATTTTTGTTCTCTTCCTTTTCTTAAATTGTATTAGGTGGATTTAGGTTGAGAATGGAGGGGTAGTCAATCCTTGGCTCAATCCCATGCAATCTCTAGCTAAAATTCATACCAACTCGCCTAATTTTAAATTAGAGGTCAAGCTGAAAATATTGGACCATTGTCCTCTAAACCTCTATAATTAATGTTCCAATCCATTATTGTTTGAACATCACATGATATATAATTAATGTTTACCCAAATAATTTCAACTAATCATTCCAAAACCATATCAACAGAATGAAAAGAGACGTATTAAAATAATATATACAAAAATCAGCATGTAAAAGGTCCACAACTCGAGTTTCTTTCATCTACTACCAATGGCTGCAAGTGGGGACTCTCCTAACCTTTCTTTCTTTTTGAGCATGCTTAAGTTCCCCATCCTACCACACAATCATGCTGCTTAAAAATCCATTGGTGAAAAAAAAAGAAAAGAAAAGAAATGACCAAAGAAATTGTCCTGTCGATGAGCTTCTGGTTGTAATGAAGCACTTTCCATGTCACCAAAAAAAATAAAATAAAATAAATAAATAAATAGGAGTAGAAGAGTAGAGGAGTAGAGCTTCAGATCCCCTAAAATCATTCTCTCAAAGATCAATCACTTTCCAACTGCTTTAAGCCTTTCTAATTATCTTTATTAGGGAGGGAGTTGCTTCCAAGAAAACTTTACAAACACCTAAGAAGTTCTCAGCAACCTGTCAAATTCAAGTGCATGGTGTATCAGTAGCTCTTATCCATTCCACTTCCATGGCGGCTCATGCTTCTCCTCCACCTTCAAATGAACTCCATCCTAAGAGCAGGAATGAGCAGATGCAGTAAGTTCAAAAGTAACTTGTTTCTCTGTTTCTCTGTCTCTCTGTTCTCAACTATCTTACTGTGATGAGTAGTATTCTTAGCAACTTGATGATGAAGATGATGATGCTAGTTTTATTAGTATTTACCATTACTGCACTTGGAGATTTATCTTCAGACTACCAGTCACTTATGCTCATCAAATCAGACTTAGTAGACCCAAAGGGTGTTCTCAGTAGCTGGTCATCTCAGGGGAGTAGTACTACTGGTCTCTGTAACTGGAATGGAATTGCATGTTCAATGTCTCAGACTGATGTTTTGGAACTGAACTTATCTAGTTCTGGTCTTTCCGGCTCCATTTCATCAGAGATTGGAAGCCTAGTGTCTCTCCAAGTTCTTGATTTATCTTCAAATTCATTATCGGGTCTTATTCCACTTGAGCTTGGGATGCTGAAAAACCTCAGTGTGTTGCTTCTCTACTCTAACTCTCTCTGGGGAGGTATACCTCCAGAACTTGGTCTCCTAAACCACCTCAAGGTTCTCAGAATAGGAGATAACATGCTGTCAGGGGAGATCCCTCCACAGCTTGGGAACTGCAGCGAGCTGGAGATTCTTGGCCTGGCATCCTGCCAGTTAAACGGGAGCATTCCCAAGGAACTGGGCAATCTGAAGCACCTGCAATCACTCATTATGCAAAACAATAGTCTCAGTGGACAAATACCTGAAGAGATCATTGGCTGCAGGAGTCTTCAAATTTTCTCTGCAGCTGATAACAAACTCCAAGGAGAGATTCCTTCAGGTATCGGGACACTGGTGGAACTTCAGGCTCTGAACCTGGCCAACAATAAGCTCTCCGGAGTGATACCCAGCGAGCTGGGGAAGCTCTCAGGCCTGACTTATCTCAACCTTCTCAACAATGAACTCAGCGGTACCATCCCTTTTGAGCTGAACCTATTGACTCGGTTGCAGAAACTGGACTTGTCTCAGAACAACCTCACTGGGACCATCACTCTCTCAGCCACCCATTTGAAGGAACTCCAGTATCTCGTGCTCACAGACAACTACTTAGATGGTGAAATCCCAACTGATCTATGCCCAGCTGCTCCTGATAACAATACTCACTGGAATCTCCAGAACCTGTTTCTAGCTGGGAACAATCTCACTGGCTCCATTGAAGTCCTGCTGGACTGCATTTCACTCCAGTCACTTGACCTCTCAAACAACAGTTTAAGTGGAGTGATCCCGGCAAGCATAGACCGTCTCACCAAACTCACCAATCTTATCCTCCACAACAACAGCCTGACCGGCACGTTGCCACCCCAAATAGGCAACCTCACCAACCTGGAGATGCTCGCGCTCTTCCACAATAGCCTTGTGGGTGAAATCCCGGCAGAGATTGGTAAACTTAAGAAGCTCACTCTCTTTTTTCTCTACGAGAACCAGATGTCAGGGATCATCCCACCAGAGCTCACCAACTGTTCCAACTTGCAAGAGCTGGACTTGTTCGGTAACCAGTTCACAGGCAGCATTCCAGATAACATCGGGCAGCTGCAGAACTTGGTAGTTCTGCAACTAAGACAGAATGATCTTTCAGGCTTCATTCCACCGAGCCTTGGCCACTGCATGAGCCTGGAGAAGCTAGCATTGGCTGATAACCTTTTCTCCGGGACACTGCCGGAGACCATAGGTTCCCTCTCGCGACTGAGTCTTGTCACCTTGTACAACAACTCTCTTGAAGGTCCTCTGCCGGAGTCTCTCTCCTCGTTGCAGAATCTCACCATCATAAATTTCTCTAACAATAGGTTCACCGGAAGCATCTCTCCTCTCTTGGGTTCAAGTTCTCTCATCAAGCTGGACCTCACCAACAACCACTTCTCCGGCCAAATTCCATCCATGCTCGGTGACTCCAAACAGCTGCTTCGACTTCGGCTCGGCCACAACTTTCTCAGTGGTGTGATTCCCTCTGAACTCGGCCAGCTTCACGAGCTTGATTTCCTTGACTTATCATTCAACCAACTTAACGGACTTGTCCCGCCAGAACTCTCCAACTGTAAGCAACTGTCTCATCTCATTCTCACAGAAAACATGTTCTCTGGTACGCTTCCTTCTTGGCTAGGAAGCCTGAGCTCGCTCGGAGAACTCGACCTGTCCTTCAATAACTTCTCCGGCAGTGTGCCTGCTGAACTTGGGGGTTGCTCAAGCTTGATCAAACTCTCCCTCAGTGACAACCAGCTCACCGGCGTCATCCCACCGGAGATTGGAAATCTCACCAGCCTCAACGTTCTCAATCTCCAGAATAACAACCTCTCCGGTCCCATACCTTCCTCCATTCAACATTGTACAAGTCTCTATGAGCTGAGACTCTCCCACAACCTGTTAACAGGACCAATACCTCCAGAGCTTGGACTGTTGTCTGATCTACAAGTGATATTGGACCTGAGTGAGAACCATTTGTCTGGTGAAATACCTGCCTCTATTGCGAGCCTTGTCAAGTTAGAGAGACTCAATCTTTCTTCCAATCAACTCCAAGGAAGAATACCATCCTTTCTGGGACTTCTCACAAGTCTCCACAGACTCAACCTGTCCCATAATTTCCTCTATGGCGAGATCCCACATTCTCTATCAGTTTTCCCACCAGACTCTTTCTCTGGTAATGACCTTTGTGGATCACCAATGGCACCATGCCTTGCACCTCCTGCTTCAGGGCAGAGGTTATCAAATGGTATGGTTGCTGGCATAATAGTAGCCATTGTCCTCACCTCAACACTGGTTATACTGGTGCTGCTTTACATAATGATCAGGATCTGGTTGAACTGGAGGCATGTCTCTGTCTCAGTTTCAGATGGTGAAGGGTATGATGAGCATGGCAGGTACTGGAAGGTTAGCACCACAACCTGCAGTGTTACTTCTACTTCTTCCCATGAAAAGCAGGGGTCTAGTGCATCAGATTCATGCATTCTTCAGCATAAGACAATGCAACTGGCTGACCTTGAAAATCCAACCAAGAGTTAGTTAGCCAATTTAATGCAAAGTTTCTTCCTGGATTTTTCTTTGGGTTTGTGATTATTAATGCGTTCTGGTTTTTTTTTTTATCTTTTTTTTTCTTTTGCACAGGTTATTAACTTCCTGAGAGGGAAAATAAAATTATTACTTGGGAAAATTATTTTGGTTCAATCTCGTTGTTGCATATTCCCTCCGAAAGGGCCCATAAAAACTCTTTCCGGTTGTCTTTAAAACTCACGTGATTTGGGTCCAGGCCCAATGAATGAATGACTCAACACGAGGCCCACATGGAAAACATGTGGGTAATCCTCTTCACGTGAATGAGAATTTTACTTTGTAATGGCATTGTCACCCTGCTCAACGCTTGGATAGAGCCATAGAGGTTAGTTATATTTCAAAATAATAATTAAAAAAAAAACCATGCTAGCTTTAAAAAAAAAAACAACACCACCACCATTAAAAAAACCTTAAAATATTAGATAGTGTGGATTGTCCACAGCCAAGAAAACAAACAGGCAACCAGATAAAGGTAGAGAAGTTGCTTATATAAACATATATAAACATATATAAACAACTTATTCACCTCATACGCCGACTAGTAATAATAATCCTCGATCTCCGCATACGAGTCAATGCATATTCTCATTTCAATTCAATGTTAGTTGTTGAATACAAATAAAAATAAATATATACAAGAGAAATTTATCTAAATTTCACAAAATCATCCATAATATATATATATAAACCGCTTTACAAAATATTAAAAAAATGTCCACTAAGAGTGCATCTGACAAATTAAACAAAGAAATAACTCAATAATAATAATAATAATAATAATAATAATAATAATAATAATAAAGGACCAAACTGAAGAGATAAACAACACAAAGAAAAATGATTATACCAACAATAAGACAGTAACATGATAAGAAAAAAACTATATAATAAAATTCTTTTCATTACTCAATTCCAAGTAAAGTATTTTAACAATCACCTTTTTGAACAATTTAATAATTTATTTTATATATATATGCAATGAGTAATCTAAGGATATCCATAGCATCATCATGAACAATATTCTACAATGTCACACAGTATTATAAATAGAAAAAACTGTATAATATCTACATAAACAAATAGTTATTGGGTGATGATCAAACAGTTGTGATTAAACTTCCTTAAAAAACAATAATTTAGAGACATACATAAATTATTTTTTTCATTAGTGTATATATATTCTTTGACTATGAGTTATTTTTGATAAAGCATGTGCTTCTAAAATTTTCATAATAAAAAAATCTCTAGTTTGACAAAGTTTTTTACTAAAAAAAATATTAATTTACGGTTGAATCTTATAAAAATAGAGTTTTTTTTTTATTTTTATAATATGGATAAGCCATTACACACTACACTAAATCTTTAACAATATTTTGGATAGGAGTCAAACTTTTTTGACCCTCCCCAATATTTATTGTGCAGTGGTTGACATTTATCTTCAAATGTTAACACATGTAATTTTTTTCCCTTTCATTTTTTGTAATTTATTTTTAATCTATTTGAATATTTTAAAATATTACTTTAAATTAATTAAATTATTTTCCGTAAAATTGATAATTTTTCGACCTTTATTATATCCATTACAAGGATAAAGTTATCTCTTTTTGTTTATTAATCTTTTGATAAATTTGGATAATAAATATAGATTAAATTATAGGTGTTATTAGAATCAAAGATGAACTATGATGAATATTTTTAATATATATGATTTATCTATTTCATTAATATATATATCTAAATACTGAGTTTATTTGAAAACAAAGGATTCATAACCAAGAGTCTCGAGTTCAAGTGTGAGAAGTTCAGCGTTATCGGGTAAATCTTTTTAACTACCAACTCTTATTATATTTGTTAAAACAATTCTCTTTTGCATATAGCTAGCTATCTAGGTTGTTTCAAATAATTTTTATTTTTTTTCAAAAATATGACAAACCATGTGAGATTGAACCCTTAACTTTTGAATTAAATGGGGAACAAAGTACCAATTACTCTAATAATGGTTTTTTTTTTCAACAAATATCTATCTTTCTTAATGCTTAATAAAATAAATCATATCAATCACTAAACTAAACTTTTGCTCCAAATAACCTTTTTTTTTTTCACGCACCATAAATAATATATTTTAAAAATATTTTGATTTATATTAATTTATAAATTATAATAATTCAATAATAATATTTAATTTTTAAAAAATATAAAATGAATACTTTTATATAATATTAATTTAAAAAATATATATCAAATCATAATGAATGCATAAGATTTGAGGATTATAAGATTGAAAATTTTTCTTTAAAAAAAAATCCTCATAAACAGAAGCAGAGTGCAACAAAATAAAAAAAGGTGCTCCTTTGAACTCGTCGTTATGCTTTTTCGTCTTGCTCTGATTCTTGTCTAACTTTGGTGAGCTCTGATCTTTCATCATCCTGTAATTAATTCGTTTGGTCTCTTTCATCGCTTATCCGATTTTGGTTTGGATTTCCAGTGTGGTAAAATTTGACAGCATATGCTTTATATATGTTCTCATAATCATCAGTACAGTTCCTATTTTCATCAATATACGCATCTTTGATGAGTTTTTGTTTGTTATTTATGTAATGCACTAACAATTTGACGCAATACAGTGGCCAATGATCTTCGAATTTTAAATTTAGATTTATTTTAGATTTATTAGTTATTTTATTATCCAATAATTTGTAACTAATTTAGTTTTATTTACTATTTTATCTTTTAGTTTAGAGCTCTATAAATATTATTTTAGGGTTTTGGGGAAAGGAGTCATTTATTCTATTTTGAATGTGAGTTCTTAGATTAGAACTGTATATTCGCTACGTCACAATTTAAAGCAATGCGCTCTTGTTATATATAGAAGTGGCTTGTTTGTGCATGTTTTTAAGATTGACCTTTGTTTAATTTCGTGGTCTATACTGTATGTTCATTTACCTGCTTAAAATGATATGCATCCGTAAATGCACACAAAAATCTCTAAGCTTGCTTTTTCTCCAAAAGTATAAAAAAAAAAATTATAAAAAAAAAAAAATCAAATTGCTTTCTTTCTGTTGAATTGTGATAGAAATTAAGTGCTTTTTTTTTATTTCATACTTGTCTGGCATGTTGTTTATTAACTGAATGTTGTTTTCTGTGTTGGTTTTCCCCCTCTTGGGATATATATAGTTGAAAAGATGATTAGGCTTTTTAAGGTAAAGGACCAGGAGCAGGCCAACAGAGGAAGTGGTCCTAGCAAGAAACAAAGTGCAGGGGAGCTACGTCTTCATAAAGGTTTGCTTGTAAATATATATATATTGTTCACTTGCATGAAGCACAAGATTTATTTGATCGAGTTACATGATAAGTTGCTACCTTGTATATTGCTATTTTCATTTTTTTGGTTCCTGATAAAAGGATGTATATTTTTGTTCCCCCTTGCATTTGTACACCAATATCTCATTGATTACATTTTGAAATGGAAAACTGAGAACAGTGTCCTTTACCTTGTCTGGAGCACCTGCATAACCAATTGCTAATTTCCATTATAATTTAGTGTTCTGTTGCATGGGTGTATAAAAGAGTGAAATTTTCTGTCCCAATATCCCATGTGCTGTTGTTAATTCAGAGTGTTAAAGTTAATTGTGTCCTTTTAATTCTTATGAATTGATTAAGCATGAGTAATTTGTTCTCATATAATGCAGATATTACTGAGCTCAACCTGCCTAGCACAACTGCCATAATATTTCCCAATGGCAAGGATGACTTAATGAATTTTGATATCAGCATTTCTCCTGATGAGGGATATTACAGGTCTGTCATCAGTTTTATTTTTATCATACTTACCTGCTGCATTACCGTTACTTTTCTGAGTTAATTAGAATAGAGAAACATTCCCTACAAATGGTCTTGCAGTATCTACTCCTTGTTAAATTCTTCTAGCAATTTTCTATTTTAATATCTACTTCTTTCCCATTTTTCTTCTCAGTGGTGGTACTTTTCTTTTTACCTTTCAAGTCTCCAATTCTTACCCTCATGAACCACCAAAGGTCAAAAGCAAGACAAAGGTAAAATCTTGATTATAATCAGAACATACTTCTTTTCCTTTCAATTGTCTATTTGTACTTCAAAGAAATAGAAAAAAAAAGTAGTCAGGATTTATGTAAAATATCATGCCCAAATGCAGGTTTATCATCCAAATATTGACTTGGAGGGAAACGTCTGCCTTAACATTCTCCGTGAAGATTGGAAGCCTGTCCTCAACATAAACATAATAATCTATGGGCTTAATCTTTTATTCATTGTAATACTTTCTTCTCCTACTCATGCTATACTTATCGATAAATTCACGCCTTAGCATCACAATAGCAATAAGATTCTCACAGATTTCAAGCATCATAAAATTTCAACTGAAGAATAGATTTCTTCGGACCAAACATAACCTATTTGATTTTTACTGCAGCATCCAAATGATGAAGACCCCTTGAATCAGGAAGCAGGCCTTGTTCTCCGAGAAGATCCTAAATTGTTTGCACAAAATGTAAGAAAGGCAATGGCTGGGGGCCGCTTAGGTAAAACCCTCTTCTCCAGGTGCATGAAACAGTAGTCTTAACCAGTGACCGAAAACGCTGACAGAACAACTGCAAATCTAGCATAAGATGATAGTTTAGTCCAGTGGTCATTGTGGCATCTCTGTCCAGTTCAAGACCTTATCTATTTTAGCTTGAATACTCCTCCATTACTGTGTTGTTTATATCTAGCAATTTATGATCTTTGAGAAACATCAAGTGCTTGTTCTGTGTACAATGCCTTCACAAAGGGCAATCTGTGCACAAGTCAGTGAGCTGAAATTGGTTCTTATGACGATGTGCTTCAATTAACAACAACATTAAAAAATCAGAGACAAATCAGTTAGTGAACTGGAACAAGATTAAATAATACAAGTTTATCGCATTTTTTTTTTTTGTCTGCTTAAAGAATTTACACAGCAAAATAGGGTTGGCAACTGACAACTGGTTATATGTTGTCCTCCCTCACTGCAGCCTCCATAATAGCTCCACAGGCAAAAGACCAGTTTAATTATGAACGAAAACTTAATAAACATGGTACATATATATATTTATGTGATTTCAGCGATCACTATCTAATTTCAAATATTGGACTTGGGGGAGTCAGATTGTCAGACTAGGCTACTCATGCCGACGATGTACATGCATCTGCACACCATCTTGCAGCAACCTCAGTCATCCAAATAAAATGGTGTAGAGAGGCTGTCCATTACGGCGAATTGCATGTTTTCTGTAGGCTTCCAATGCCGCTTTCTTTGGTTTATGAACCAGTTATTTATCTGCTTCTGATCCAACCCTGTCGACTCTGCTAGTGATATTTTATCTGCCTCCTGCTTATGACCAACAAATCATTATACTCACAAAACTAGGCGGCTAATTTGTATACATACAAGATGATGATGATGATGATGAGCACACAATACTGTATGTATTAGAAATATATGAAGCTCCAGACTCGATTTGGCAGCATAATGCGCACTTACAGTTGGATATGGCCATTTATAGTGAGCAGTCCACCAATCTAACAATATTTGCCGAGCTTCCTTCGGTAGCTTTCCTTTCTTTTTCTTCTTTGAAAACTCTTCCCTCAAGCTACTCAAATAACCACTGTATTTGCGCAAAAGCTTGTCCTTGAGTTCCTTATCTTCACCTCTAAAATGAGATTCTTGAATCTCTACCTCTCCTCCACTTTGTTCTTCCTCAGATGACCCTGCGACGTCATCTAGTAAGCAATGGAAAATGTCAGGATTGTAATTTTAAGGATGCATGTTAGCATACAAGCAATAGCGCTGACAAGTTGGACTGCTATCTAGTGAGAGATCATTAGAATACACATGGCAACCAAAATGGCAAAAGATTTTTCATTTTGAGATGAAATATTAACTCCTTTCACTAGTATTTAATAAGGAATATAATGGCAAATGAATGGTCATGTCAACAAATGAAGGTTCATGAGAATACATCTAAATTTCTTTAATGTAGCAACACTTCAAATGTATTCCTCTAACCAAATAGATAAATACAAATGCAAGATGGTAGAGCATCCACTGCACCAAAACATCATCAACCTTGACCAAAAAACAGAAAAAAAAAAAAAAAAAATTACTGGCACACATGTCAAATAGAAACTTGTGAAATTTTGCATATGAATAGGAGCTGTCCAGCACAAGGTTAATTATATCTCAATCGGTCTCATGGTCATCCATCTTAAGGCTCTGGAGGTATGAGAGCGTGCATGTGATCATGTACTCCCTTATATAAACAAGCACTAGCCACTACATGAATTAATGGTGTAAGTTTTTCTTTCCAGTGGTGTTCGATTGTCACATTCAGTTTACTCCTTCAAACAGTGCCAGCAGAAACAATTGAACCATACAAACAAGAAAATCAGCAACCAACAATAGCTTAAGAGGAATACTGGCAATACAATTAGACATCATATCTCAAACAGTGAAGTCCTCCCATTCAACTCAAGAAAACAAGAGTGAGGTCAGACAATGCACAGCGTTGGATTTCCAATAGTACAAGAGGGAGCATTTTCCCCTGTTGGAAGTGAGACTAAAACAGTAAAAGAATACAGCTTGAAAGAAACAGCAAACTGAGAGTTTTCTCTCTCTCTCTTTGTGTCTCCTAAACAAAGATCTGATCACATGAAAACAAGCTGAAATAACAGAAGACCACATGGAGACAGTCACTGGTGGCAAAAGAAAGCATAGCACTATCATGAGATTAAACTAAGAAAGTGCAGGGCGTGGACAAAAGAGAAAAAAGAAAAAGAAAAAAAAAACATTAGAAGGCATAATCACAAGTGAAGTTCAAGTCTGAAAAGGAAAACCATAAGACTGCGCTCAAACCTTTACCAGCCAATAGCAGCAAAGCCACCAGCCTACCAGCAGACTGCAAGTTGTTAGTTTCTTAACTAATGATTTCTCTACTTGTACTTGAGCATTGAGAATGCAAAACTATAATCTCATATCTTACCAATAGATAAGCTCACGTACAGTAAGTACATACTTTAATGCTAATGCTAATGCTAATGCTACTACTAACACTAATACTAATACTAAACTAATAAAGAGATCCTCCTAGTCTTAGTGCTGCACTAGAGAGTCATCTTTTTATTAGTCTGACAAATTCCAAACATAGATCTTTCCCTAGGCCAACACATCTCCTTTCCCAAGCTCCACACAAGGTCTCTCTCTCCATTGGAACTCGCAACTAACTCCGTAAGACCAAAACGTCAGGTAACGGCAGTAAATTTAGGAGAACAGTAATGGCCTACGAAAACACAGTTTCGTAAAAGATATGTTACTTGTTTAGCATTATTTTGTGCCTGCATTTGCTTTTCCCCTACCCCCAACAAATGATTCAGCAGCAGCAACAACAACAACAACAACAAGCATTGAAAATTTGTAATGTAATGTAATGTAATCCCTTTTCTCCGCTCACTTTCTCTCTCTCACACACACACTCTCACAAACAACAGTCTGGATTCTGGACTTGAACCGTCAGTGCAGCTTCCCTCATTAATGATCTTCTGACAGATGAAAAAAAAAAAAAGTAAAACAGAAGATAAAACAAAATCCATCAAGAAAGCCAGGAATGACAAAGAGAGATGTAGCACCAGGCAGAACTACTATAGTCTTTCTATAATCCAACACATCCTAGGACTCTTACTATTTTCCGGATAGAAGAAAGCCAATGATGCCCATCAACCCTAGGGTTTGCCAACACCAACGTAACCTACTAAAGAAGAAGAAGAAGAAGAAGAAGAAGAAGAAGAAATGGTAAGAGTAAAGTACCAGAGATAGTTCTGGAAGAGGGCTTGCAAAGGTCAGAGAGCTGCATCTCAATGGTGTTAAGAAAGGTGGTAGCCTCATCAAAAGGCCGAGCTAAGTCCGATCGATACTTCACCAAAACATCGCAGTAGGTCTCCTACCCCAAACATGCCATATAAAACCAACACAAATCATAAGCAACATCAAAGAAGCTTAGCCAGTTTGCAGTACTAGAAAAAAGCAACGACCATAAACTCATCCAGCTCTGGATCCGCCCCCACCACACTCGACACTCCTCCCCTCCTCGACGACTCGTTCTCCTTCTGGATCTCATCCAGCAACGATGCGATCGCCGGTGGTGCTCCAACCTGTATATATACCAAATTCCCTTCCCCTTCAGTACTCTTTATTTATATATATATATATGTATGTATGCATATATTTACAATGAATGAATGAATGAATGAATGAATGATGAGTGAATGAATGGATGCCTTTTGGCAGTCTATATAAGCTTGGAGAAGGCGAGGATAAGTGGGATGAGAAGCGATTCTGGCTTTCATCTCCTCTCTCTCAGCGGCGGCAGCGTATCTGGGCAAGCCGGTGGCGGCAGCGAGTAGGCCGTGGAGGTCATCGGCGGGGGAGAGACCATCAGGTGACATCGGCTCCGCCGTGGGATGGTCGTACATGGTCTCCATCCAAAATTTTTTTTATCTTACTTTAATTTCCATCAAGGAACAAGAGAAGAGAAGAGAATAGAGAATAGAGCTTTGAGAGGAGATGAAAGAGTGCTGTTGATTCTCTCCGCGGCTTTTTCTTTCTTCTTTAGCTACCGCAGAAGCAATATAAAAAACATAAAATAAATAAATATATATATATATATATGTGATGATATTATTATTATTATTATTATTATTATTATAATAGTGGAATTATTTATACCAAGCTTTTTTACCTTATATATATTATTACTTATCATGATGAGTTGGGAGAACTTATTATTGTAATAAGTTAGTCTCGTTGATTAATTAGTGTAGATTAATTAATTGGGTAAATGAAGGAATGGATTCTCAGTTTGAATGGATGGAATGAAGAAGGAAAGGGTGGGCAAGCAAGAAGCGCTGGGTTTGGGACGCACGTGTAGTTATTTCCAGTAATGGAGCAGGCTGCACTAACTTGTCTTTAGCTATAAATGGACCCAACATTTGGCCGGGTGGGTTCTTCAAATCCAGTCACACTTGACTCTCCTGGGTCCAATTAGCTCTGGCTTACCTTTTGCTGCCCCTTGTGATCACTAATCTCTCTTTTTCTCTTCTCTCTCTCTCTCTCTCTGTGAGGACCACAATTCACTGCATTAAAAGCTTTTCGATTTAGTTTAAGGATGAGGCCTTGCGTGAATCAATGAAACAATGCATCTCACTCTCACCCTCACTCTCTTTGTCTCTCTGTAAAAATGAGAAATGAATGAATAGTTATTTTATGAGCAATGAGAAATTGAGCATCAATGCATGCGCATGCATGCATGAATGAATGAATAGCAGCGTTTAAAGGAATGGACAATATCAATGAGAATTCCAAACATGTGTACTTCGTATGTGCATGAGTTTATAAGAGATGGATTTGTCACCTGTTTTTCCATGCTTTCAAATCAAGTAAAAACACTGTTAAAAGAGAAGTACATTAACATCAATGAAAACGACTTGAATCAATGACTAATAGACATCCTTTGGAGCTTTACTAACACAAACATCCTGGTCTAGTTCGTATCAGCCTAGTCGGATCCTCCGTACGATCCGCTTAGCATGTCACTTTTATTCCATTGAACCAAAAAAAATAAGAACATTATATATATATATATAAATACATATGTAACATATCGCTGTATATGTTATATATTTATTTATGTATTACTTTTTCTTTTCTCATTGGGCTTGGGTTGATTGATGGGATTGATTGATTGATTGATGGGGCAGCAGGGTTATGATATGATAGGCCATTGGGGTCAGAAAACCAGGGAAAGAACCCTCAATTTTACAATTTATTTACAGGTAATGCCACCAAGAAGTAAGTCATAGGCTGGATCATGATAAGGGTGGTTTGGTCATGTGGTACAGTGATTCAAGACACACAGCGTGGGCTGAGGGCCCAGGGCACCAAACGGCCCGCCAAAAGCTCACTGGTACTCCAACTGGGCTCCATTCAGAATCTTTTCTTCTTCTCTTTAGCTTAGGTTTTTTTAGTAGAGGTTAACTTAGTAAAATTTAATCTAAATATATTTGGGTTTTATTTAGTGTAAAAAAAAAATCAAAATTAATGAGGACAGATCATCATTGGAAACTCTAATGTGGACCTTCACAAAGGACAGACAGTGTTGCACTTGTGAGTTGGGGTTGCTTTGTTTCATTTCATCCCATGCTTTGGCCCATGGGCCAACTCCGCCGGCCCATGCGGACCTCTTTCACGCACACGTCAGCAAAGAATTTGTTCACCATCGCCATCTTAGTGATTCTGTTCAGTTGTTATATATGAATCCAGCCCTAAAAAGTTCATTTAATGACATTAATGAACTTCAATTTAATAGTAACCTTTTAAATGAATTAGTTTTTTTTTTTTAATAACAATCATCTATAATTTTGGTGTAATTTGGAGGTTTCAAAATTGACGATAATATTTAATCAACATCATTCCAAATTATAAAGGTTTAAATTAATCAAATAAAAAATTTTAAAATAACCAACTTTAGTATAATCCAATGGTAAAGCACGGAAGTCTTATATGAGATTTTTAGATGTTGAATCTTTTATTAGGCATGATAAATAACATAAATAATAGCTTATCTATTATGTAAAAGTAAATATTTTGTATTCGAATTTTTATATACGTAAAAAAAAAATTCTGTTAACTTACAAAGGCTCTTATACCTCATTTTGGGCAAACAATGGATAAAAATAAATATATATATATATATTTTTAAAAAATCCCATTTTATGAAAATTGGGTCCCACTCCCACTGGCGCAACCCAACACAACTAAACTAGGCCCACTTGTGGAGTAACCACGGAGCAATCAATGACCGGGTTCGAGTTACGCAAGGGTCTAGCTCCCGAGTAGCCGAGCAAATAACCAGGAAACCAAGCAAAGGTTTGCCAAGAATTCTCTTCTCCATTGCATTCAAATTTCTTTACATTACTTCTTTAAATTATTAACAATCATCCTTCCAAGATATGCTTATTTGATCCAAGATATGGTTTTTTTCAACTACTTATTTTTAGTGCACGTTATGTGTTCGATGAATTTCCTCAATGACTTGTGGTTATGAAAACTAGAGACAACAATATGGATGTTGCAAACCTCCAACTGGACGGAAACGCTGATGCGGTTGAGTTTTGCCCACACCCTCCATTCCATCATGTCCTGGCCGCGGCAACATACACACTCAAAGAAGGAGAAGACCAACCAAGTCGGTCAGGAAGCATATCACTCTTTGACACTAACAATGGCCTTGATTTACTCCACCGTGTGGAAACACCAGGTGTTTTTGATATCAAATGGAATCCATCTGGAAGTAACACCCAGCCTTTTCTTGCTCAAGTTGATGCCACTGGCTCCTTGAGTCTTTACCAGTTACTAGATAATAATCCAGGTATAAAGCTCAAATTTTTAATTACTTTGATGAATTTGAATATGAACGTTTTAGTTTGGGTTTTTTCATTGTCATGTTATGCAGGCACTGTGCTTAGACAAGTTTGTGCGCAAGAAATCAGTCCTTGGATGTGTCTGTCTGTGGACTGGCACCCATTAAGGGAGCTCATCTCTGTAGGACTTTCAGATGGGTCTGTTGCTATAGTCCAAGCTAGGGAGTCCAGTTTGCAGAATCTACAGTCATGGGCAGGCCATGAGTACGAAGTGTGGACAGCCTCGTTTGACATTCACAGACACCAATTATTGTACACTGGGTCTGATGACTGTTCATTCTGCTGCTGGGATGTGCGTGGGAGCACATCATCAAACTTGGTTTTCAAGAATGCAAAGTCTCACACTATGGGTGTCTGTTGCATTGCTCTCAACCCTGCCAATTCTAATATGTTGATCACTGGCAGTTATGATGAGTTTCTCCGGGTTTGGGATATGAGATCAACTTCAAAGCCTGTTAATCAGAGGTCTGTTTCTTTAGGGGGAGGTGTTTGGAGGATTAAGTTTCATCCATTTGGTGAGAACTTGGTGTTGGCTGCTTGCATGCATAATGGTTTTGCTGTTGTGAAGATTGAAGATGAAGATGTGATTGTTGTGGAGACTTATGATAAGCATGAATCACTGGCTTATGGAGCTGATTGGTGTAAGGGTGGGAATTGTTGTGAGGATAACAATGGTGCTAAAAATGAAATGGTGGTTGCTACCTGTTCCTTTTATGACCAGCTTCTCCGTCTATGGAAACCAGTGAGCACCATGACTCAAAGAGAGGGGTCTAAGGAATGATCTTTATGTACAACTTTTATCTCTGTTATCTCTTCATTGTTCTAAAGAACTGCTAAATTATTCAGAAAGTGTTAAATGAATTCTGGAATTCAATTAATGCATGAACTTTTTTATCAGGATTGATATGCCTTGTCATTTGTATGCATCACACTAGTTATAATGTATTAGTTTTTTCTGTATACCTTGAAAATACCAAAATTTTGTAAGTTTGTATTTATCTCTATACTCGGGAAAATTGATGCAGATATTTCTTATATAATTAAAATAGTCATTATACAAACAAAATCTTGAGATTTTCATAATGATATAAAAAAATATATAATAAATTGAAAGTTAAATAGACAATTACGACAATGTTCTACTAACATATAAAATATATAATATGAGAATGAACAATGAGGTGATTGAGGGCTGCTTTGGTGGTAGTTGTGATTTGGGTGGTGGTGCACATCTGAGGAGGAGATCATTGATCACAGACATTTTGTACGGTGAGAATTGTTGAGGAACTGAGTGTTCTTCTCATCCAAGAGCTGCTCCACACCCATGAGTACTGTTACAACTGACACCACTTTGTAGTGGCTACAGTGCATCTACCACTTGTGATACGTCAAGAGCTAGCCAAAGCAAAGGTCGCTACAAACTCTCTTATTTTGACTCACTCATCCCCACTTCTCATTTCTCAATATACTACTTTATTTTTTTTTTCAGAGAATAGCTAGTTGCATTGTTAGTGGAGGATTATATTATATTATATTATATTATACAATATTATATATGAGGCCAAGATAAAAAAAAGTTTACAGATAAGAATGAGAAGGGATAGTGGATGAACAGACACACCAAAAAAGTAAATATCCGATTTGAGATCTTTAATAAAAACAATGCTGCAAGAAAGAGTTCAATGCCAGGAGAATTATCAGGTTCTTCGAAACATCCAGTTAGCTAAACCGCCATGCATTTGCTCCTAAATTACCAAAACACCACAAACTCATAATCAGTGGCAATATTAGTTAAAGGTGGTCAATATTGTCATTTGCTGAGCATTGGGAATATCATAAATTCGCTTTTCCCTCGCGCTGGCACAATGAATGTGATGCGAACAATGCCGCCTACTATGAGCACTTTGTGAGAGCCTTGTTTAGTTTATTTCACAGGTCTTTTCTCCACTTCCTACATAATCTTCTCTATTTAAAGACCACCATTTCTTGTCCAAAATTCCACACTGGTTTTCCATGGATCATCTCTGCAAGAAATCTTATCTATCCAAGGCATTGTTGGCATTCATTCATTCAGTTTGAAGAAATAAAGAGATATAGAGGGGGAGGTGGTGTTATGCTGATACTGCCCCAGTAACAAAGCCACCTCCCCCTCTCTTTATCTCCAGGTTCACACATCAGTTTGTCCATGCACCTCACCTGCAAAAAAACTCTATAGAGTTTATGGGGACGAACATGGCAAACCGGCAAGTCAAAAAACGGCGATGGGGGACTTGAATATAAGTCTCGTTTTCTCTCCTACGTTTCTATTAAATAATAAGCATATGGAATGCATCATTCTTCATTACAGGTTGAAGAAATTGGCGCTCTGACTGACTGAATATTGCCTGCCTAGTGTTATCAGTTACGAATAAGTATATGAAGCTGTGTATCTACAACAACCATTACCAATGTAATTGCTTGTGTGAATTTTCAATAATAAGGAAATGAAGCTATGTATCTACAGGCATACTAACTCTCTAATGCACTTGCCTCTCAATCCATTCTGCTTTTCTTGTTGTAGTTGTCTTTCCTTGAGAAGTCCACCAATGAAAAGATCGAATTTGGCCTGCATGGCTACAATTTGCTGTAAATAATAGAATACAATAAGACAAGCAAAATAGAAAAACACAAAGTAAGGAAGGATGCTTGTACTCATACCGGCTTATTGTGTCCACCATCAACACTCTGTTAAAGTTCCGCATATTAAAAAAGAGAGATTTGAGGCCAAACAGAAATGGACAAAGAAGATGGTCATACATGCTCAATTTATTCATTCAGGAGGTCTCACAAAAGAACACAGACATGCAAATTATTCAGTAATAGAATTTGCCTGATGGCTTACACATATCCCTCGACTTGGCTTCTATCTTATTATGAGCGATTTTACATGAAAATTCCAATAGAAGGCTACAACAATAGAATATGATTTTCATTTGAAAGCCTTTCAAATTTAGGCAGCAACACTGATACACTCAATTGCCTGCTGGCAAATACCTGTCATGGTTGCCTCTGGCCCATAAACCTGAAAAAACAAAATGGCCACATTATTAGGTGAATGTTTGGATTCCAATTGCCTTACTGAAATAATAGTTTCTGAAATCAGATTGTAATTACTTACTTCAATTGGGATACCAATTTCTTCTCCAAGACACCGCATTTTAGCAAGACCAGCTTGATAGTTTGGACCTCCCCTCCTCACATAAATATGTATCCTGGCTGCTTTCAGCTTGCTTTCCTATTAGAAAAGAGAAATTACACAAGTACTCACCAAAATATGAGAAAAGGAGAATATCCAAAAGTTACTGAAGGTCTACAATACAAGCTAATGTGGCAATTATTGTCACCTTCTCCCTTAGGGCTCTTATGATGCCATTAAATGTTGTAGCAACATCTGTGAAGTTGGCTATCCCTCCTCCGACCACAAGAGCTCTCTTACGGCCATCAGGGTTGGCAGTGGCACACTATCAAAAGATAAAGTTGGGGACAGATTTGCCATCAATCAGCATTGGCACCATTAATATGCCAGCAAACACCAAAACAAGAGCTTAAGTTAAATGCAGAAGACCTATATCTATGTACCAGAGATGATTATTTGGCAATAAATGCAGCTCAAGCAGTAGCTTGCTTGACTCGCAAAATTTGTGCATTACAAATTTACAAATATTTGTAACGTGAGTGTCCATCAAGAAAAAACAAGCCAGATTGATCTATGGTAGAAGAAAAAGGAAACAAAGAGAATTCTCACATCAATAACAACTCGTGCATAGTGCAAGACTTCTTCTTCATTTGGAGCGCCACTGTACTCAGCATAGTTCCCAAGTTCAGAAGCATAACCCAGATCCCCGACCTTACAAGGTTTTATCATGTCAATACTAATTATTTTCAAATTTAGAATTTTGCATTTGATATAAAATCCTCATATGATTTTACCGTATCAGCATAAATGACGCTGGCACCTCCTCCAGCTACCATTGTCCATATTCGCCCATGAGGGTTCAAAACAGTAAATTTCAAAGATGCAGTAGTCTGTAACCATGGTAACAGAATGTTAGTGGGTGACTATCCAAAACTATGATAAAAACTTACTGTGTAACAGATTCATAAGGCAGGTAGATTAATCAATATTATATATTATACAAAACAAACAAAATGCAGCATCATGCATGAGCAGGTGTGGAACACATTCATGGAAGATTAAAGCAGCATATGAAAGAAAAGGAAGCAGACTGCAAGATCTTGATACCATCCAATGAGCATCAACAAGACAAAATAGCCTTTTCTCATAAACATGGCAAGGAAAAAGATTGAAGTTCAGAAGTCATTGTTAATCAATACTACTTCAGGTCAAAGGCTAACAAAGGATATATATTCCATATCAATAATGTGAAGTGTCAAAACTAGTTGAAATATCTGTATGTATGTTTTCCAGAGGGAAGTTTGTTAAGGTATTCTCAAGCTTATGGACTAAAATATGATAAGTTAAAATCATTTCAAAAATGAAGAATATAAAATCCGAGAACCAATTCCAGGGAAACAGCTTAGTTGGCATAAATCATCTAGTTAACAATTCAGAAAAAATAAAGAACGCCTACTAATGTAGGAATTCAAGATCAAAATGCAATATTTAATATTTTTCTAAACAAAACCAAGTAAACTAAGACACTTGAGAAAAAGAGAAAGAGATAATATAATGAACCCAATATGTGATTTACTAGGAACTAAATCCCAAATGAGGAAAGAAGCAAGTAATTCTTGTACCTTCTCATCCAGCCCATGGATAAAGCTTTCAGAAGCACTCATCACTCTACCAAATGGCAACGGGAACTCAATATTTCCCCACCTAAGTTTACATAAGATCAGATATTTACATCAAAGTGTTACTGATCATGTGAATCAGCAAATCTGAAGTTATATGTTGAGGCATGTAGTGACACATACTTCTTAAAGTTTTTGAAGGCGGCAGTATCATCTAGCTCCCCTCTCATATCCAATGGATAAGGATTTCCCTCCACTAATGTGAAAGGATTCATTTCAAGGAACGTGAAGTCCAGATCTGGTAAAGAAACATATCAACATAATTCAACAAACAATATCATGTTCAACCCAACAGCATCCTAAAGGGCGGAAACAATCATACACACACACAGAAGATTTAGTATACCTGAAAACAAGGCATACACTGCTCTAATGAACTCCTCAATCTTGGTCCTTATCTGAAAAGAGAGAATGATAGGATCCTGAAGCAATCTTCCAACTATAGCATGGGCAATTGCAATAACATTGCAAATCAGAAAGGACTTCAATTAAGCCAGCTAGTATTACCTCTAAAGGAAGAGTAGCAACAAGGGGGGCGCAGACCTCGGACGTAAGGCATGTGTCTGTCGGAATGAAGACAGTCTTAACCTGCAATTAGTGAAAGTGAGGCACCATGTTCAAGATTTGAACTTTTTATAGATAGAGTGAAATGAACAAGATATGGCAGAGTTAGGCTATAAGCAGGCATACCTTATCCCAGTTTTCTTCGATTTCAATGCCTCCACATTCAGAGAAGCTAATGGTGCACCCCAGCCGCTCGGAAACAATAGACAAGTAATACTCCTCAGCATGGGGAACAAAGGGTTCCACAATGAATGTGGTCACAGGGCCCTTGCAACCCCCAATCTCCACCTGCAAAAGAAGCAAAGGGCATTATAATCCAAGCATGGATTGAGTTCCAGCACACGATGCCTTGCAAGTACCTCTTTTCCGAGGCGATCCTTGACGAATGCAGCGACCTGGGAGAGATCGAGGTTTAGGCCGACGAGGCCGCTCTTGCCACGCTTCCCGAACAGCATATCAGGCTTAACAACCAGCTTCTCCGAGCTGAGCCAAGGCTCATTGCTGACCAGTTCCTTCAAATCCGTAGCCTCAGTGATCTACAAACCCTCACAACAACACACAACAATCCATCAAATGAATCCAAAAACACAAAGAATCACAAAGAAAAGAGCTAGACCTGCGCGGATTTGGTGTCAATGTGGATGCCGGAGATCCTCTTGAGGTGCTGCTTGAGTAGGCGTTTAGAATCATACTCTCTGATCTTCTTCCTCGCCATCGCCGCTCGAAGAACAACCTTGATAGAAACGGGATGGAATGGATTTGAAGAAGGCGGGGTGGTTTATATGTGCAAAAATGGATGAATGCTTTGCCTTATTAATATAATAACAATTAAACCAATTATTAAATTGCACCTCGATATTCCTAGCGCAATGCCACGTGTGATGTTTCCACACGTGCTTCCTTTTTTCTCGGATTTCTTCAATCTCTCACGTGCTTGACACTCTGGTCGTTGTCAGCTATCTCTATTATTGTGTATGTATACTTAAATAAGTTTTGGACGTGTGTGTGCTCATAATTCAGTATTAAAGTGGATCATAGAGCTTGAGTGGGGTCTTGGAACAATATATTGATTTCTTTTTTAACAAGCCATTTTTATTTCTACCAATACACTCTTGTTTGATGCTCCCACTTGCACCACTTTGCATCACCATTAACCATTGTAGACGTGTGGGCATAGACACCACGTAAAAACCAGGGAATATATATTTTTTACTATAATAATATATATGTATGTAAATATATATATATTATCTATAAATGATCCTGATGTTTAAGTCAGATGGGGTGAACAAGAGAAACGAGAGTATAGCTTAATTGATAATTAAAGAACAAAGAATCAGAAAGCCACCACCATCTCTGATTTCATTGGATTTAGTGATGCACTTTGCAAAGGGCTTCACGTTCCTGCAACTTTTTTAAGCAATAGCAGCAATAAGTAATAACCACTAGTAATGCTCATAGTGGTGATTTTCTTTAGAAACAGAATATTCCCTTAATTGAGGTCTCATTCTCAAAAACGGCACACTGGCACACATACAATAGTGTTATCTGCAGCACAAAACGGTATTGAATGGGAGACTAATAAAGATAGGATTTTAAACTGGAGAGAAGATCTGCATGATAATGGAGATCAGTAACCCTGCATGGAAAACCAAAGGCTTTCAGAGTGTTGTAACTTTGCCAATTCAATGCATAATATAGAGAGGGCAAAACAAACAATTCTTATTAATGCTACAGCTTTACCTCCAAAGAGAATCGCTGGAGATAAGGCCTGCTCCATGCTCATGCCCAAAGATTTCCCTGCAACCCCATAAACAGAACATCATTTCAATTGTGCAAGCTATGTCAAAATAAAATCCGTTCCATGTATCTCAACTCTGCAAGCCAAGTTTACTCTATGTTTGTTAATAATATACGCATAAAGAGCAAGTCCGTTTGTCTGGAAGTGAAGGAACAACTAAGGGCCAGAGACTTGCCTGAATCACAGTTGGATGTGGAATTCCAACCTTCACATAAACACATATTGCCTTGGGTTGCAGCATCGAACCCACAGAGCCCACCAGTGGCTTGACATGCTCGGCAGAAATCACTGTGGTCCGCTGGTACAGAGTAGCTCACGCGAATGCCGTAGGACCAGATTCCTGGACCCTCAGGCCGCAGTGGCGCAAGGCTGTAAGCACTGCTGTATCCTTCACACCCAAGATGGCTGAGGTTGATTGCCCGGACTACCCCAAAGGGCACAGAGCAGCATGGAGGCGGGCTCTCCAACCCATATACAGATTCTCGACCCCTAGGCTTGAAGTCCCAGGCAGGGCAGGCGTAGTACTCATCACAGCCCATGCCAGAGACGTTGCGGCATGGAAGGTGCCTGCCAGGGAATCCCTGAAAGAGTGGAGACTCAGCTCTGCAGCCCAGTAGCATAAACACATTGTCTGGTGCTGGCTCAAGGTATGGTGCACGCCATGGCTCTACAATAAAACCATTGCCACTCCCACTAGCTGTGCGAATTAAGGAATAACAATCAGACATCCCAGGGTCATGGAGAATGAGACCCTTGTAGGCATAGTCTATGTCTAGGACACGATATGAACCAGAAGCGATGTGGAGCATGAGCATGCCATTGATGCAGAAGAGAAGATCACGGAAACCTGGGTGGCCGCAACCTGGACGGAGGGCGAAAGGGTAGTCTATGGTGAGATTGCCACAGAAAGACCGACATAAGCTCACTGGAACATCACTGGTGACCGGCTCTATCCAAATCTGGAAGGTGAGGAAGGCAAGGAGCAGGGATAAGGTAGGAATCATGGCTGGCTGAGAAGAGACTGGCCTTGAACAGGAGGAAAGCAATGGTGCTTGGTTTTTTTTTTTTTTAAATGTGGAGGGAATATGTGCTTTCCTTGAGCAGGTTTCATGAATTATGGGGTTCTTTTCCTTTTCCTTTTCCTTTTGGCATGTGAGAGAATGAGTGCTTTAGTGAGTTCTTTGCTTGCTTTGTGTGCTGAGTGTGTACTAACAAGCTGGTGGGCGTTATGCAGAATAGTAAATTCCATACCTTGGCAACAAGTGAAAGAGGGCTCCATTTTACACTGCAGAAGATCTTGTGAAGCTCTGGGTAACTGTTCAAAAAGGGGCAGGCAGCTCATCTAGTCTCCAATTTCAATGGATCGCTGCAATTTCAGCAATGAAAAGTGAGTTACCAGATCTTGCTTTGATATATTATATGATCGAAAGAAATACGGATAAAGGTTGAGAAGGCGAAATCAATTACTTAGCTCTGATATATAGTTCTCTATATTACCTGAACCCCAGGGAACCCTTTTGCTGGGTAACCAGATCATTCTGATAATTTGTATTATCAGCATTTTAACTTCAGTGCCATCAGCCAAGCCAAAGACAAATAAAGATACAAGAAATGAAATATTTTAAATTCCATTGACTCGTATTGAAGAAATATAAGATTGTACAATATGTGATGTAGACAATAGTATACTTGCATTCTCAACTGAAAAGTGAGGATGATTTCAATTGCAAAATAAAATGTTAAGAACACAAAAAAAAAACTTATTGTGGATTCGCAAAGATTTTTTGGCACAACACCAACATTACTGCATAAATTAGGATAATAAACCACTGAATGAACTCCTCATGAAGTTCAAAGTACACTCTTACTTAGGAAGAACGCAAACCATCACCAACCAATTAAGCCATCCGGCAGAAGGGTTCATGTCTGTTTTACTCCTCTCCATTATTTTTTCCAATTGCAAGCTGAGTGGTGAAACCGAGCATAAAAAAAATTGAACAGTGTCACTTCCGTGCTTTAATCTCAAGCCTCTCTATAGCTGCACCAACCCTGCTACTAGTACTACTTTCTTCAGTCTCATTAGGATTAGAAAAGGATTTCGAATTTGAAATCTCTTCATTTGCTTTCTCCATTAGTTTCAATTGTAACCAACCTGCAAATCAATTGCCACTGGGGAAAATCAAATAGATGATGCTGACCCTAAAGGAATACAAAGGAGAAATTAACTTTACCATCAGGTGCTGTAAACTTCGGATGGTAGTGAAATGCTGGAACAATTTATTGTTGATATAATATCTAAAAATATTCAGCTCAGCACTAATCACTGTTACTAAGGTACAGTATATAATGTACGTTATACACTGTAGCCTTACAGTATATATACTATGGCCAGTCAAATTCAGGCTAAGCAACTAAAAATTTAACATACTGCTTGATAATCAGATGTGATGACACAAAATGCCATTAATATACTTTTGCAGCTTCAAATTTGATGGTCATTGACGCAAGGACCAACTTTCTGTGAACGAAATGGGCATATCTCATAAATAACCTCCACCTAGTCAACATTACGAGAGTGATATCTTCCCAAAAAATGCTCACCAGACAATGTAAAGTGTGCCTCTGCGTGTGTGTGTGTGTTCATGCACTTGTTTGAGAATTTTTTTTTTTCCATCAAGAAAATCAGAAGGAAAGTGAGCATTTAATCATGCAAACAATTAGAAAAGATAATCAAAATAATGCATTTACCGAGAGGGAAGCATATTCCTGCTCCAAGAGCAGAACCAAGCAACACATTCCTAGCTCGCCACATCAAAGAACCTGGCACTGAAAGAAGGAATTATCTTGATAGTCATTAAAAAAGCTGTGCTGCTAGTTAATTAATTTATTAGCAATTTTTTTTCAAATGTAATCTAAGGTAGCCCTTCCAACACAAAACTGAAATCATAGAAAACTAGCAGCAAACTTCAGTGTTAATCTCAGGCTATGAGGTCAGGTAAAAAAAAAAAAAAAAAAAGAGAGAATCTATTTAGTGAATTATGACGTAGGACCAACTTGAAGCAGATGGCACATTACAGACGAAGGAAAAAAAAAAGTAGGAGCATTCTAGCCACATGGCTTGCCATAGTAGCATACAAAGATTTCTCAGATAATGGTGGAAAGATAGCGATTTTAAAGACTTTTAAGAGAAATTTTTGTTGCCTAATGAACTAGATGGAAATCAATTTTGAATTTAATACAAAAGGCAAAACAATAGCAAGTTTAGCTACTCACATATAAGGCCAAACATCGCAGCAGTTGCAGATCCTGCTCCAGCCACATTAAACACATCATGTACACCTCGCATATCAGCCAAAGCATCTTGTAAGCCATAAAATATAGCCGTGAACATTCCTAGACGAACACCACCAACTATTGAACCACGAGCAACTCGGATGAACCTTTTCTCCATCGCATCTCTCATTAATCTGTACTGTTCACGCTTATCTGGTGTGCTCCCTAGCTTCAACATCACTTCTGCATCTTTGCTCTGCCAAACAACAAACTCTTAAATCCTCAAAACTAGTCTACCTTTACTAAACAAGCAGGGGAAAAAATTGAAGGGAAGGATGCAGAACTAGAATAGAGATGCCTTGAAAAGCCCTAATACAAATACAAACAAATTGCAACTTGAATACTAAACCGAGGGATACACGAGATAGCTCGAAAACAGAAGTTCCAAACCATCTAACAAATACAGCAATCTATAAACCATTTGTTCACTACATTCACCATATAACAAGTAGAAGATTGACTCAACAAATCAGTTAAGAATCAATGAGAAGAACAAGATTAACACTTTATTAAACATGAAACTGATAAAATCCATCTGACATACACCAACAGCAAATGAAGCATTCTATAAACGAACTTTGGTCTGAAAGTAGATAAATTAAAAAAGGGAATATAAATAAACAGTGAACTGACAACAGAAGCAGTAGCTTCCTTGCTCCCTCCGTATAGCAATCCAGCAAACACTCCCATTACTGTGGCTGCGCCCAAGTTCACAGTCCCTGCCATTCTCGAACTCTCCTGAATCAAAGATATCATTGCTAATGCCTCAACATACAAATTCCATAACCTTAATTGAAGAAAGCGGGGAAAAAAAGAAAAAATAGAGGTGGATCGAGTACCTTGGATGACTCAACCGGCTCTGAGCTTTCCGGTGTCGCCATGAGCAACGGAAGCAGCACGATCCTCGGAGATCAGAGAGGGGAGGATGGAAGACGGAGACGGGAAGAGATAGAAGGGGTCTCGTGCGGCGCCGAGGCGGTTGAGAAGGACGGCGATATGAGATGAAGTGATGAACTAATCGGTCAATGTTAGTCGAGTAAACTGTGTATTGGACCCGGTTTTTTTCGAGTTCAACTTGCTTGGTTTGAAAATTAAGCAAGTCCCTAGTTCTGATCTATCATAAACTATAACCTGTCTATTTTTTTTTTCTATTATAATTAACTTTTTCATGTGGACACGTAGCATTATATGATAGGCGAGAAGCAGGGATTTCAAACCAGGCAAGTTGAGCTCGTTTTTTTCCCAAATATGAGAGCTGTCAAAAATACTTGAACATGCACAAATCCTTGTAGACTGGTAGAGCAAGCGGGGGCACTAAAATTATTCACATATAATTACTATTTATCTGAAATTTAAACTTTCATTAACTGTGAAAATTTTTAAGAAAACTCAAATACCAATAAACTATTTAGTTGTTAAGGTGTATTGGACATGGTTGGTTGTGTAATTTTATTTGTGGTTCTATAATGCCTCTTAAAATTTTTCTGTTTACCAAAAAAAACTTTATATTTTTTTATCATATTTACATGAGGTTCTATAAATTTTACTGTATGTTCCTCTTTTTAATATATTAAAATTAAATTTGATAAAAGTTAAAAAAAAAAAAAAAGGATAAAAGTTTCTTCAGGTAACGATGCAAAATTTTCAAAGTATAGAAATATTTTGAAAATTTTGTCAATAATCACTAGAAATCTCAACTTTTTTAGATCTCTGAAAACTAAAATGAAAGACTTGTCTTCTATTAATCAAAAACTTTTATCTAAAAATTTTGGGTTTTTTTTGCATTAATACATTGTGATTTATCCAAAAAATTTAAAAAATAATATAATAATAGTAATAATAGTAATAATAAAACTCACTTTCATTTTTAAAGTTGAAAATCTCGAACAAATGGTGCAATGTGAAATAAATAATTGACTTACTAATATCCTAATTCCTATTATGGGCTCTATTTTATTAAAAAGAGACGGTTTTATGATATTTAGAACTGTAGTCTATTAAAGATAATCAAAATTAAAAATTTTATTTTTTATTTCTTCATTAATAATAACATTTTTTTACGGAAAAAAATAAATAAGATAACTCAATATAGCCTTGAAAGACTAAAACACAAAAAAAAAAAAAAAAAAAAAGGAGTTTGACTTATATTGCTCATAAAATTTAATCACTCATCGAGTCATCAGTCATCATTGTTATCGGATCGGGTCCAGCTGTCTGGTCGATCCGACCCGGTTCTGTTCACTGCCGTTCGGCTCTCACCCAGGACCCGGGCTGAAAAGGGGCAAAAATTCAGAGGTTTTTATTAGGGTTTCGAAAATTCAATTCCCAAATGGCTTCTTCTCCCAATCTCGACTTTGTAAGTCTCTTTCATCCCTTCATTTTTCGTTTTCCCTTTATCTCAATTCTCTATGTCTCCATGATTCTTTTCTCCTTTGATCCTAATCTCTTGTGGTTTCAGGGAGATGATTTTGGAGGTGATATACCAGGGAGTCACAGCAGTGGAAGACGTCCAGGTTCTCTTAATTTTTAGATTTTTTTTTTTTTAATCTTAAACTTTCTTGTTCCGGGATTGTTTTCCTTTTTTTCTTATACAATTTGATTCAAATTTTTGGGCCATTTCTTTGATTCCAGGTGATAAAAGGCCTTATGCAGAGGTCGAGGATGATGAAGAAGATGAGCTTGGCCCCAGAAAGGTAAGCTAGGACCAATGCCCTGCTATGAACACTGTCTGTAACGCCCTTTTATGCTTGACTATAAGAAAAAAAAACATGCTTTTAGATTTCGTTTGGGCATGTTCTACTTTCGGGTTGATTGTTTATATCATATTCGCTAATCTGTTCGTCCTTTTCTCTTTCATTTGTACCTATATCATGCAGTGTTGAAGAAAGTATTAGTTATGTGTGTTTTATTGAATATAAAAGTTGTTCATCTTGCAAATATGAGGAAACGTAAAGTGCAATCATCAGTAACGAAAATTTTCTTTTACCTTGAAGGGGAAATCAAAAATTGAAGAAAGTGGACCTGGTGCGGCCACAGGGATGATTTTATCTCTCAGGGAAAGGTGTCTGCAACCTAAATTAATTCTTAATGACGAAATATATGTTGCTTGGGTTTGATGTGTTTGTCATTTTTCTTACATGGTGAGATTTGTGACACATATCTCCTTTTCTTCTTTCAGTCTACAAAATTGCAAAGACAACCTTGATGCGTGCCAGGTATTGCAGCATTTTTTTTTTTTTTTGGTTGACTATTTCACAACATGTTATTATCATATTCGTGAGTGTAATTTAGCTTGTTCTTCTTGCACTGCTTTGACAAGGTTTTTGTGTCATAAATAGTTGTATTTTGGTTGATGTATATTACATAGCTTGTACAACCTTTGACTCTTGCTCCACTGATGTCTACATTGCTTAAGATCTTTAGTGCAGCCTTTAACTACATCATTATGAGCAATAGGCTTTGTGGAACATTTATGTGTTCTTCTCTTCAAATTTTAGCTTGAGAATATTATAATATAAATATATAACACCCTCTGAACTGTATCTTTGTTTTAAAGTAATTAATCTTGAATGCCTTAGCTGCCCCTATCGGTTAACTTGCTTGCCTAGAGAAGTGTATAGAAAGATGGCGGAAAGTGATTCTGGAACACCCTTTGGTCAGAGCAATTATGCATGCATGAACAATAACAATAACATGAAGTTAGAAGAAATGAGGGCTTTTAAGTGGAAGTATAGTCTTCTGATTGAAATAGATTCCTAACTAGAGACAACTGGGGTATTACTTTTGGTATCCAACCACTTTCAATAACATCAGATGTGGCTACATGGTCCCTATTTGGGGATCTGTGCTGTTCTTTTGAACATTGGTTTTGATGCTTACTGTTGGATTTGGCTATTCCATATATTGAATTAATTCTGTACGTAATGATAGTTGTTGACAATCTCATTGCCCACAAAAAACATGCAAGCAGAATTTCATGACCAAGAGTTGGATGCCTTTGGTTGCTAGGGTGCCTGTTCTCTTTCTTGACATCACATCGCTTATTACATTGCATTAGTGGTTATACTGAAGATGGTAGTCACTTATAATCACATTCCGCCATCTTTTCCATAGGACACCTTGTTGTTTTGTTCCACAATATGATTTCCAATTATTTCCTGAAGATTTTAACTCAACTCACCATGTAATATTGTTCTCAGGTTGAACTAGAAGCTGCAAGAAAAGAAATACGACGGTGGCATTCCGCATTTCAGAATGGACCAGCCATGCCCTCAGGCACAACCCCAGGTCAGACCATTGTTTACTTAGCTTTTGCAGTAGTTGTTTATTTAGCATCAATTTTATTTTGCTTGATTTTTTCATGGGTATTGCATATTATGGCAAGATATGTCTATAGAATTGTTGATCATTGCTTATGATTTTGTAGAGCCTGAATCTGTTGTAGCATATCTTGAGAATCTGAAGTCCTCGGATGAATCTTCAAAAGAACAGGTTGAGTTACTCTGCCATTTTTGTATATGTATATGACATCATTGTCAGGCTGATAGAATTTTCTGAACTATGCCGCTTGTCAGCTTGAGAAAGCGAAGAAAAGGGAAGCTGCCTTCATAGTAACACTTGCAAAACGGGAACAAGAAATAGCAGATTTGAAGGTATTTTTACTTGCCTACTTGCAACTGAGAATAGATAATACATGATTTAGGAAATGATGCGGAGAGGAATACTGGCATTGATCCGCGAGAAGCTTTACAAACTCTTGACTAATTTTAGAGAGATGCCAAAGTATGAGTTTATCAGTCTATGGTTGCTTCTATAACTGGATAACCAGCACTGCAAACCGCCTTTATGTGTGAGTCTATAACAAGTCACTGGAGAGTGGTTTTTCCCTTAGTTTTGTTTGCTACAATACAGAATCACAGATGACAATAATGTTGGGTGGCAATTTCTATGGTGTCTGTCTTGATGAGTTGGGGGCGGGTTTTAGATTAATGGCATAAGTGCTAAGAGTTTTCAGATAAATGCTCATTTGTTCTCTCATTTGCAGAGTTATACTATTTAAAGATTTTGGAGGATAGTGACATTATTTTTATATGCTTCTGAAAGCATTCAAGATCTCAAGCATCTATAAAAGTTGTTGCTGCAAACTTAATGCATACATGTACTCATGGGATATTTTATGTTATTTGTTACTAGCTCAGATGTTTTATTTAACATTACCTTTTAAAATTCTAGTCCGCAGTTCGCGATCTGAGGACACAGTTGAGACCACCCTCAATGCAGGTATGATTGTGTGTGTGTGTGTATTGCTGCTGTTCTTTATGTTTAAAATTCTTATGGGTCATGACTATTGTATGACTATGTAGCAAACATTTAAGGCTTTAAGCAATGAGGTTATGTTGATCCTGCCCTTGTATGTGTTTGTGTTTTGTGTTAGTGTCATTCTTCAGTTGACTACGCTATTGGTAAAATGTTTTCACAGAGAAATGTGTTGCATTTATGCATTCAATGTAATTTTTTTGGGATAGAACTTGTGACTGGCCAAGAGTTGATGCTTGCAAGTAGGGCACACACTTTGGTCCTTGTCAGGCAGATGGTGGTTATGGATACCAAGGAATTGGAGAATGATGATTCAATTACCTTAGAACTTGTGTGATTTAAATTTGGAAAGCTTTATCTTGGTTGAGTCTCATTTCCACGTTGAAGGTATTCTGAATACTACCAGAAAGCATTGCCATATTGAACCCATAGCATTTTTAAGAATCCTGAGTAATCATGCAGTTTTGATGCTGCATGCTAGTCAAAGTTTCCTACCCTCACAAGAAATGCTAGTATCTGCACAGAATGCAAAAGGGTGTAAAAATTTCAGGGAAAGATCATCTGTTAAAAGATTTCCATCATCTATGTCTATATCAACGTACCTTCTTCAGTATATTTCTAAAAATTTTTGGCCTGACCTCATCGTCATCTTGGCATTGATTTGCTCATAGGATATCTGATTATCTCTTTAGATTTTTGTGTTGGTGTCAAACTTGAATATATCTGAAAAAAGCAATGGAAGTTTCACTTGAAAAGAGGTGTATATGGTTAAATTATGGTCGTGGTAATGTAAAAAAGCTTTAGTATGATGTTATTTTTCTCCTCCTGACCTTTCTTCAAGATACGATTGACTGGTCACCTTAATGTTTCTGAAAGTTGCAATTTTGAAGAGATATATATTGTTATCATTATATGTCACCTTTAGAGGGTTGGGATGTTAATTGCACTTTGTAACATTTTGCTGTCTACCATGACAGACGAGGAGATTACTACTTGATCCTGCCATACATGAGGAGTTCACTCGATTGAAGGTAGTTCTATGCATTTTACTTGAATGTCAAGTTACTGTTATTGTTTATAGATGAATTTGAATCCTGTGTGTTGCTGGTGTAAGAAGTTGTCCATGCCTTGTTTTATTATCTGCTTAGTTGCGCGTTTGGTTCCTTCTGAGGCTTTGTCAATTGTGGATTCCTTTTTTCGTCAAAGGGAGATGACATCTTTGGGCTTTAGTCATAGCAAATAATCTGGTGATTAGAGTTTGATCTGAAGTTTGTAATAATTTTGACCCTGTTAACTGTTTGGCAGAATTTGGTAGAGGAGAAAGAGAAAAAAATCAAAGAGTTGCAGGACAATGTTTCAGCAATGAACTTTACCACTTCTAGCAAGCTGGGAAAGTTGTTGATGGCCAAGTGCAGAACATTGCAGGAGGAAAATGAGGAGATTGGTTCTGTAGCATCTGAGGGAAAGGTAAACATTGAAAAAAAAGCTTATTCATAAACATAACACTTAGAAAGCTTTTTTCTCTACTCTAGTGAATTAAATTCTTCAAAGCACAGTTTGCCATATTTTCCTATTTTGCATTCCCTATTATGCCCGTGGTATTTTAATTTCCAAGGCTTACTATTTGTTGATGTATTGCTGTATATATATATTTGGTCTGTCCATGCAATTTGTACCATATTACTGGGAATGATATTGAATAGTGTGGAATTGATCCATGCATACCTTTTTCCTTCTATATCCATGCTTGTTACTAACAAGTGTTTCTGATTTCTAGATTCATGAGTTGGGGATGAAAATTGCTATGCAAAAATCTCAAAATGCTGAACTGAGGAGTCAATTTGAAGGTAAACTTAATTCCATACTTTGTTGCTCTACTTTGTTAATTCATCTTCTTGCCGCGGAATTTCTCTTCACTGGGATTCAGTAATATAAGTAGGAATAGCTTAGGCATGGATCCAATACTATAAATGATCGCTCCTTTCTGTATTTGGGATATTTACACTACAATTATTAATTTCAGCTTGTTCTCATGGCATGTATTTTTTTATTATAAACCCTAAACCTGATACTATTTTTTGTGGAATCTTTATGTGATTTATTGTGTGATTTGTCATGAATTTTATACAAGGTTTCAGAATAGACCAAATACCTGCTCAGATGCCAGTTTTTATGTTTTATTGAACTATTATTTATTTATTTGTTAGTCATTTGCTTTTTCGTTTTGGTGATTTTCTGTGTTTAAGCATGTTCCCCAGTTCTTCAATTGTCATGAAGACTGATTCTTTTAAGAAACCTTGAAGAAGATGATAGTTGATGTGCATCTCTGACTGGTTTGATCGTTTTCTTCTCTTTGCAGGACTATATAAGCATATGGAGGGTCTAACAAATGATGTGGAGAGATCAAATGAAATGGTAAATTCTTTGTAACAAATCTGTCGCTAGACCTTGGGTAATGTTATGGTTATTTTACAGATATTTAATTTTCTGACGCTTTCATGCATGCCACATTTCAGGTTTTCATTTTGCAAGATAAACTAGAAACGAAAGAATATGAACTAAGAAAGCTTAAGGAAATACTCGCCCAGAAAGAATTAGCTGAGAAGGAAAATGGAGATACTGAAGCTCAGATTGAAGTTGATGAGACAATCCCAAAAGCTGGAGCTGACACAGGGACACTTGAGGAAGTTTGAGGGCTGTTTTCGTCTCTCTTTCAATCCGACCTTCATTCTAATGCACCCTCACAAACATTGCTTTTTTTAGGTTTCATATTAAGAAAATGAGTGTTCAAGTCCAGTTTGTTGATGCGGCAAACATTTTGCATTGTTTTGTTCGGCAACTATTCTCATCGCTTCAATTTTGAGTTAAACCAATTGTTTCTTCCATTTGGCTCTATTTTTCAAAAGCAGCTTTGTAAAATTTTATTCAAATCGGCATTGACATTGTTGACTACATGGTGGATGAGAGTAATGTAAGTGGATGCTAGTGTAATAGGCAATGGTCTTAGTACAAACTAGTAACCATTTTATTGCTTAACAAAAGGATGGTTTTACATTATAGCTCACACTGTAAGCAGGGTTTCAGTGTTGGAATAGATGCCATGGCCATCCTTTACACCCAGAACCCAACCAGGCCTCTGGTATTATGTATGTAATTGCCGCTCTTCTTAATGAATGTCCAATTAAAATGGTTCAGTTTGCCTGATGAGTATGACTCCACCCCAGCCCTGCAAAGCCTCTGTTGCCAATAGCTTGTATGGGTTCTATGATACCCTTAGTGCTGCTTCCTAATGCTTCTCCCTGTTTGAGTGCAAATTTAAACAAAAGAGGCATGGTTTAAAATAGATCAGAGTATATGCCTGATAACTTATGACAGGAAGATAAAATGTCTGTCAAAAACCCAGGACTTACTTCTTTCCAGCCCATGCTCTCTAGAATCCTTCTTGCGTAGCTTCCTTCCCCAAAAGGAGTGTTTGATTCTACAGCATCAGCATCAACATCAGCATCATCAGGAAATTCTGAGGATGATCCAGCTTCTGAAAATCTTCTATTGGACATGATGCTCTTCTCTCCAAGGCCTATGCCAAAACCAGCATGCAGCCTTCTCCTCTCAGCAGCTCTATCCCTGTAAAAGGTGCTGCTCTTCTGCAAAAACCGGGGTAAAATGTTAGCATGAAGCTATGTGAATGAATTAGCAAAGGCAATCTCAGATCACCTGGCCACACATGGCAGCAGAATGCGGATGAACGGATGCGGAAGATTCGTCACAAGTATACACATTTGAAACATCAGATCCATATGCTTCGTTAATACTACTAGATGGACTCTTGTACTTGCCAATTTTTAAATCAGGAAAACCCCAATCTTTCGTAGGGTTAGAAGAATCATATGCTGATAAAGACGCTAAGTATTTTGTGCTGGGGCTCCTCAGCCTGTACACTTTCCCTGAGAAAAGGGAGAACCAATGGCAAATTAAACACAAAAGGAAAATCCAACATGGGACTCACAGTCTAGTGGTAAAAGCATAGTAGTAGTAGTAGTAGTAGTAGAGAACCATGATCAATGGTAAAGGTATAGATACCTGATCCGACTCGAACAAAATCAAGATGGACTTCGCAGATGGCAGCAGTTTTTAGAAGGCCACCACCAACAGGCATGGAAGGATGCAGTTTACTGGTGGGCTTAACTAGCCTTCCAGTCAGCCTACATACCCGCTGTTTCTTCCTTGAAGTTTCTTGAAGCATCTCCCAGTCCCATAGTTCTACAGTGGGGAAAGATGGCAATACCTCATGCTCTGATTGTACAACTTGACCGTATTGAGCCAACCAGTTTTCTTCATCCCCAAAAGAACCTGTGTTAGGAATACAGCGTAAATTATGTTGTTCACAATTTGTCTCATGTAACTGATGTATAATCACACATAAATCAACTACTTCAATATGAAAAAACCTCTTGACTGGATGATGGCCTAGAAATGTTCAGATTGGTAATTAAGAAGAAGAGTTTAGAAACATTCCCCGAACTATGAAAACAGAGAACAGTTTTGGCCATTATTCATTTTTTTAAATCCATAAACCAGACGGCACATTTAGTTGTTTTCAGGGACCAAAATGAACATGTGAGTATACTTCAAGGACCAAAAATGCATTTAATAAGAATATCTACATGAACTCCGGGAAACTATGATGAATATCAAATCAAACATAATTTATAAATCACAGTAGAAGATACAAGAATATCACCTTCTCCTGCGATCACATCACTCAGTTCGGATTCATCTTGAATATCTTCAGGTTTTTGTACAGTTTCATCACCTTGTTGTAATGCCACGTCCCATTTGCAGTCAGTTGATTTTGCTGCATTTGCTTGATCAGCCTCTAATTCGCTTGAAGAATTAGCTTTCTCTTCTTCTGATAAAAGAAACTAAATGAAATGAGTTCAGACTAAGGTATAATTTCTATTCCACATACAATTAAGGGTTACGGTGGATAAGTTGATCAATTTTTCTTACTACTTGAATATAAACTTAAGGTGTTCCCATAGTCTTCTGAGTTCGAATAACCTCCTAAGTAAAGATCGATAAGTGTCTCTTCCAACCTGCAAAGTAAAATGTAGGTGAACATTAGATCAACTGAAATGATTTATTCATCAATACATCAGTGTTCATATAGCAGACCATTCTGATGGCGGACGCTGATTTAGAGACCAATCTGCAGTAGCATGCTCCGTTACACCTACTTCAAGAGATAAGAAAATGTATCATAATCAATTCAAGCTTTTCATAAGGTCATATATTTACTTTAACCCTATGACCCAAAGGCAAAAAAATTATGCTAACATATTATTAATTGATAATAATGTTC
Source organism: Dioscorea alata (assembly GCA_020875875.1). NCBI lineage: Eukaryota > Viridiplantae > Streptophyta > Magnoliopsida > Dioscoreales > Dioscoreaceae > Dioscorea > Dioscorea alata. Next base: position 20,025,846 of record CM037015.1, on the reverse strand, counting down.
TATGATGCAAAGCCTGTTCACTGTTTATCATAAATCATTTAACACATGAAACTAAATTTATTAGTGAAAACAATCCCCAAAGAAGAGATGCCAAACTTTCATGAGAAGGGGTGCATTCCTAGGCAAACATCAACAGTCTAGTAAACATACATTGCTGGTCTTGGACATGTTCATGTTCATTAGAAATATAGTTTGAGCTCTGATGAACATCAGATTCTTCTTCCTGGACCATTGCCAATAAAAGGTTCAAATTGTAACGAAATAAGGGTACCAACACTGAACAACTAAAAAGGACCATTCAGAAAAATCCCCAAAGAGGAAAGCTTCCTCATTACCTTGCCCTTGTTGCTTTGCAATAAAACATAGGCTCCGTCCTCAAACGTGTAATACAATCCATCTCTGGTGCTATAGTACCATCCAGCACTAGGGTCATGATAAAACCCACTACTGCTACATGCGGAGAAAAGCCAAGATCAGGCATACATAAATATACAGATCAAAAGCTGAAACACAAAGAGAAATGTAACATAAAATTTAGGATTTTGCGTCAATACTCAACACTGAGACAGATAACAAATAACAGTTTGTCACAAGAAAACAACTTACATGTTCACTCGCTAGTAATTGTTCATGGATTTCATTGATTTTAGGATATAACAAGCAAAGATTTTACAAGCAACCAAAATCATCATATTCATAGCCATTGACACAGTCTAGGTATCCTTTCCAAACCGCTAGAACTACATGTACATCCATCGCGAACCCTAAACATTGGATTTACATGCATAATCCAAGGCGCTAACATGAAACAAAGCAACAATCGAAAGCAAAAGAGATTGAATAGCAAGGTCGACAAGAGTGAACATCAGAGAAACATATGGAATTGAAACGCAAGATTAAAATGCAAATCCAAACCTGGCATGGAAGTAGAGCTTGGAGTCTTCGTCCCATACGAATGAGCAGTCACTGACCGAAGCCTTCTCCGCCGTGAATCCCTCCATAGCTCCGCCTCTCCTCTGCCCCTCCTCCTCCTCCTCTTACACCTCCATCACCGCCCTTAAAAAGCTCCAAATTGCTTTCTAGTCCCTCACTTTTCTGAAATTATAACCAATTATATTCCCTTCATCTCAGCCCTTCAGAGCCATTGGAATATCTAAATCCCAACCGTCCACTGTGAAAGACCATCTTATACTATACTCCTTTATTTTAGAATTTAATTTAATTTTTATTATAATATTAATTTAATTTTAAATTTAAAAATTAATTTTAGTTATCCATATTTATATCAATTAAACTCATGTACACCTTTAAGTTGATATTTTGGATAAAGATTTCAATGCTATACTCCATCATATATTATTTTAATATTTTGCATTTGCTAAGCATTGGCCGAGACATCATGGCCAGTGGTAAGTATTTTTTTTAATAAAATGGATAAATTATAATTTATTTAAAAAGTAGAAATAAACAGTACAAATTCAAAAAAAAACAACCATATAAATAGAAAAACCAAATTAAAAATCTCACCATGAGTGAGGGATACAACAAACAACCAGAAAAAAAAAACAGAACAGAGAGAAAAAAGATGAACTACGTGGCGAATAATTTATTTTATTATTTATTATTATTTATTTATTTATTTATTTATTTATTTTTGACAATGAGGTTATTGCGTATAAATTCAACTGTATTAAGTTGTGACATACTTTGACTGGCGATCAAAGCCAGCAGTGAGCAAATGGATCAAATCCATGAAAGTGGGATCATGCCGCCAATGATGCGCATGGACAGTAGTGTCCTCAACGGACCTCTCCCATTCTCATCTGCTTCTGAATCCAAGCTTCTCAATGTATGGACTCTTATAATCAATTTGTATTTGTTCATCTTAATTTGATTTCTTATTAGAAAGAAAAAATTTGTTCTATAATTAGTCTTGTTCTTTGGGTTCTTTTTAATTGCCTCATGAAGATCAATGTTTAAATTTATGTGTTTAGAAGTTCTTTTGTAATTAAAAAAAATAAATATTAAAGTATGATTTTTTGCCTTTTTTTTTTTTTTTGCTCTTATATAAGTAACAAACATTGGAAAAGCCAATGCATAGTTTAGTAGTTTCTTATTTTGTCTGTGTAACTCGAGATTTCTTAAGTACAATGAAAAAAATAAAAAGTTATTTACCGCTAATTTTTTTTAAAAAAAATAACTATTGAATAAATAGTCATGATTTACCTCTTTACAATAAAACAATGATAAAAAATTGTGAGTTGTCCACGTTAATAAAAAAAAAAAAATTCTCATCAACTTTTTGACCTAAAATTTAACATTATTATAGATCCCAAATGAGACCTATCACATGATTCACATTGTTTCATCATCTAATTCATGCAACCATTGGAACATCATTGCCAGCATTTACCTTTAGATGTGAGATCTTCTTCATTCTAAAAACTTGACAACTATAATTGGCTTATTAGACGTATGACACTGTTTCTTCATTCAATTCATGCAATTATTTTGTACCGACCTTACTTCTTTTCTTGGTAAAAAAAATGCAGCATCCTGATATTGTAGAGCCCCAGAATGCTGCATGTGATGTGCTTTCAGTGGCTAAAATTGATCTCATCATCAAGAAGTATACTGATAATGTGCTACATGCTTTGGAAGGTGTAAGTTCAAGAATATCTCATCTGGAGACTCGAACTTACCACCTTGAAAGCTCCATGAATGAATTGAAGGTTTCAGTTGCCAATAACAAAAGCAACTTTGTTGGAAAGCTTACTCAACTGGAGAAACCTTTTAGATTAGTATGTCTTTGTCTCTGTTTCTGCTACATATAACCATGAGGTCCATGACCATATTGGCTATGTTTAATGATCATTGTATCTTCATATGTCACTCATTTTCTTCACTTTGTTTTTGAAAATGTTATCAAGGGATTGGTTTTCAACACAATCTTGTTGATCATAACAATCATTCTTTAGTAGTACATAATATATTACAGAAAAAAAGCATATATTTTGTGATATTTGTAATTTGTATTAATTGGTTGTCCTTCTTATTCCATCTCATTACCCTGTTTGCTTGCTATCATCTCTCATGAATAATGGAACTACCAATGAACTTTAAAATGTAAACTGTAAACTTATGATGCTAATGTACTTGTATCCTTGCAGGTACAAGATGACATGCAGGCTTTGCTCAATAAACATGAAACTGAACAGGCATATCAGGCAGACCTTTTTGAAATTGCTAGACGTACATGAGACTGCACAACACTTTGACTCCCCCATGATCACTGCAGGATCTGGGAACCTTTGTTCTGCTCCTAAATATGACCATGGCACTAGCACATCAATGAAGTCTGCCTTCTCTTTTATTGGTTCACCTTCACTCTACAACTATGCATCTTCTGCATCATGAGTGGAAGCCAACACCCACACTTACTAACACCCAAATTAGTATCAGAAGCGCCGGCAACTGGGTCTAACTTCAGAAGTGCATCTGGGAACTTCATTTGCATAGATGATGATGATGATGACCTTGCGGAGAAGATAGCAAGCATGGGCTTCTCAAGTAATCAGGCGATGGCAGCAATCAGGGATTTGAGTGACAATGGGCACTCAGTGTATAATTGAAGCATATTTATAAAGATACATTGTCATAAAAATAAAACTACCACCATTACAAAAGGGTAGTTGATACCCATACCTACACATTTTTTTAATAAAATTACATAAATCATAATTTATTAGAAGCAAAAGCAATATAGAACTATAAAAACAAAATAATTAACAGTTAAAACATGAGTAGAGTATTACATAAATAATACTTACTTTTATATTGGTCTCTTGTATCACATACTCTCAATAAAATCATTTTAGATTATGTATTTTTATTTTGCTAGCAATTGAATAAATTTACCAAATTCAATCAATAAAAGTTTTTTTTTTATAAAATTCACAAGTGACAAAGCAAAAGACAAATGGAAAAATAAAATTCTCACTCTAGAAAACCTGGTGCACAAGAGATGCAATAGGTTGCCAACTACTACGCATGTGTTGTGCCACGCTAGGATCAAATCTGTTGATCATCTTTTTCTTCACTGCCCTTCGCTAAACATATGTGGAATTATTTTGCCATGCTTTTTCAGCTCCCTGACCCTCCTACTTCAATGTGTAATCTGTGTGGGCAGTGAAGGTTATGTTGGCATAATGACAGGCGGGTTTTTGGGGATCTGGTTGCGAAGGCGATCGTGTAGAATATCTGGATTGCCAGAAATGATTGCATGTTTAATAACAACTTTTTGCCTGTGCATTGCATTCTATTGAAAATTAACCGTATGATTTTATCTTGATTCTCCTCAGTTGATGCGGGATCTATAGAGAAATATGCAGATAATATTTCCACTGTCAGAAGGAGCTTGGAGTTTTTAGGCCCTCGGGTTGCGGAGGTTGATATGGCTCTGCAGGCTGAGGAGGCGCATGATCAGGGCAGGCACGGGCTAGGAGTCTTTGATGGCCTAGAGGATAGGTGCCCGTCCTCGTTTTGTACCTTTGTGTTTTTCTCTTTTGTGGCTGTTGTTGTCATGTTACCACATCTTGTAGTAACTATTCCTATTGTTGTACTTGTCTTTCCTTCTGCCCCGTCTTCTTATTCTAGACTGCTGTTGTACCTGTTTTCCTTTTTAATTGAGGTGGTTTATCCACATTTTCAAAAAAAAAAAAAAAAAACAAATGGATATAAAGGTTTACTAGTTAAATGATTTGATTGATTTTTTAGAAATAAATCTCTACGATGCAACTTTATAAAAAAAAAAAAGAGTATTTCTCACACAAAACTCCACATGGACCAAGAGAATGAATTGTAATATTAGAGGCCTCCAGTTACTAACGTAGGATAGTGCACGGTTCTTAAATGTGACCATGATTAAAATGCGTATATTTAATTATATACAGATAGGGGTGTAATCAATCGAGTTTGAGCCAAGCAGCAAGCTCTTGAGCTCGAGCTCGGTTGAAAACTTGGTCTCGATACTCAGCTAGAACTCGATTGAATTTTATTTATGTAGCTCGAGCTCGACTCGATATATAATTCGAGCTACTCGAGCTCGCTCAATTAAGCTCGATTAAGCTACTAAACTTGATTCGATTATAAATAATTTTATACTCGAACTCGAATTCGCGCTCAAACTTGAGCTCGAACTCAATTATATATATAAAACAAACTAACATATAATATATATACACATAAATACATCTATTCGATTAAGCTCGCGAGTACTCGAGTCAAGTATTAAGATGGTCGAACTCAGCTCACTCGACTACTCGCACTCGAGCTCGACTCGATCCCAAGCGAGCTGAATTCGAGTTCGAGTTTTTCTTGAATCGAACTCAAGTAGCAGTAGTGTATCATTTACACCCCTATAATAATAAAAATCATTCATTTTGACAAAGTGAGTTGAAACCGATAACATCTTGTAATCCGAATCCGAATCCATTTCATTCCCCCATCGGCCCGATCCCTCTCCCTCTCACTCTTACGTCTTTCAGGCAAACAGGCTCCGAGATCACGACCCTCTCTCTCTCGATCGATCTAAGGGGAGGAAGAGAATTCTCTATAGAGCACGAGAGATCTCAGGAATGGTGATCATGGCCTTGATGAATTCCAGATCTGTCATTTAGATCTGATCTCCTGCCCGATTCCGATGGCGGGCGCCGTCTCGGCGCTGTTTCTCCTGGACATTAAGGGCCGGGTTCTCGTATGGCGGGACTACCGAGGCGACGTCTCTGCCGTCCAGGCTGAGCGCTTCTTCACCAAGCTCATCGAGAAGGAGGTATTTCTCTCAGTTTAAGCTGCTAAATCTGGTGATTTTCTATAGAGTTCTAATAGATCTCTGAGATCTTCGTTATTGGGATCTATGTTTAGGGGGATCCGGACTCGCACGATCCCGTGGTGTATGATAATGGTGTGACCTACATGTTCATACAGCACAATAACGTCTTCTTGATGACTGCGGCACGGCAGAACTGCAACGCCGCCAGCATCCTTCTCTTTCTCCATCGTGTTGTTGATGTGAGCTTCCATGTTTATTTGATTTCATGATTTGAATGCTAAAAATTGGATTTTGATCATTAGATGTTAGTTGATTTTGTTGTTAGGTTTGTTACTTTATTGATTCATTGAAGCTCTGGTGGTGCAGGTTTTCAAACATTATTTCGAAGAATTAGAAGAGGAATCACTGAGGGATAATTTCGTGGTTGTGGTACGAAAAATCATAAATTTTATGTTGATGCATGATAAGATTTTTAAATGAATTCAAATGTTCTCAATTTCTTGTTTGTGTATATGTGTTTGCCTTTTGGGCTTTGGGCAGTATGAGTTACTAGATGAGATGATGGACTTTGGTTATCCTCAATATACTGAGGCGAAAATTTTAAGTGAGTTTATCAAGACGGATGCATACAGGATGGAAGTAATGCAAAGGCCACCAATGGCAGTGACAAATGCCGTGTCTTGGCGCAGTGAAGGAATTCGGTACAAGAAAAATGAAGTAGGCTATTCCTTAACTAATTTGAATATAGTTTTCTACTCACAAAATGGAATGGTGATGGTATGTGAAGAAGCATCACTTCTTTAATATGTTTGCAGGTCTTCTTGGATGTTGTGGAGAGTGTTAATATACTTGTGAACAGCAATGGCCAGATCATCCGATCAGATGTTGTTGGAGCATTGAAAATGAGGACATATTTAAGGTTGGCCATTGTTTAACTGTCCATTCTATTGACATTAATCGAGGGTGTAGAAGATGCATGATCATTACTGATAAATATTCCAAACTTTATGGGTTTTTGTTCGCTTTTCAGTTCTCTGAAAATGCTAACTATGTGCTGATTGTCTTTTTTAATATGAGTCTTTCTCTTATCATAATGGTAGTTTTGCATTAAGTTACTTTGTATGACAGGCTAGAGAAAGACCACCTCTTATAGTCTGATGTAATGAACAAAGCTAGGCCTTTCTCTTCATTATCCAAATAAAGTTGGAAAAATGAATTAGTCCAGCATGAAAGAAGGAATTGCCTTTACAAATTGTATAAATTTTGTGTTGAAGTCTATCAAATTCCTAGGCAGCCAGGCAACAATCAACATGCTAGATTTAAAGTAAAATGGGACACTCTGCCTGTGATTGTGTTGCATTGTATAAACTTCTATTTTCTAGAAAGCTATTTTACCCACTATATTGGTAGCCTTACAATTGAGCAGTGTGAGGGATCTTGAATGCAGGAGCTCAAGATCTACATAAATTTTGGATATTGAATTTTTGACTTAAGATGGAAGATTCTGGAATTGATCAAGATAAAAGTCATGTTCACTCACCCTGAAAATGTGCAACTACATATCCTCTAATGTTTTACATTCTCCTGATTATAAATATCTGACTTTTAAGAATTTTCAGGATAATCACACAGTTAAGTTTTTTTTCTTTACTGTTCTTATATGAATGCAAGTACTCTTCAGCATCATTGTTACTGCTGGTTTCTAGTCTTTGCTCAGTCTACTAAAGTATGCCCATATGAGTGAGGCGGTGCCCTTGATTCTTTTCGTTTAATTTGTTATTCATGTCTTGATTAGTAATAGGGATATCCACAGTGCCTTTGTCCTGTTGAGTGCATATGAGCCAACATAAAAAATGGTTCCCCCAGACTGCGGTGCAGTTTCGTACAAGGTCATGCAATTTTAGCTGATATTATAGGTTTTTTATGCAGTGGGATGCCTGAGTGTAAGCTTGGGCTAAATGACCGGGTGCTTTTGGAGGCTCAAGGTCGATCAACAAAGGGGAAAGCAATAGATCTTGATGATATCAAATTTCATCAGTATGTTCTCTTGTCCATGCAGTCAATCATATTTTCATGTGATAGTCTGAAGAAATTGTACCAAGTTAAATGTGTAAGCCGACACTCAGTGCAACAAATTATGATGGTTCATTTTTTTCCTTCAGGTGTGTGCGATTGGCTCGTTTTGAAAATGACCGGACTATATCTTTCATCCCACCTGATGGATCATTTGATCTGATGACCTACCGACTCAGCACACAGGTTTCTTTCCCACAATGCAATTTATTCTTTATCACCATTAAAGATTGTAACTTTTATCATATAACAATACTGATTCCTTAGGTTAAACCCCTCATCTGGGTGGAAGCTCAAGTTGAGAGGCATTCAAGAAGTCGCATAGAGATAATGGTCAAAGCAAGAAGCCAGTTTAAAGAGAGGAGGTACTGTCATCCTGTCAAATGTTTGTGTGTTGTCTCCGTATTCTACTTCTATGAAATATTTTCAGTGGTTGACTCTTATTTATCATTCTCTTGCATTGCAGCACCGCAACAAATGTTGAAATTGAGCTCCCTGTACCTGCAGATGCTACCAATCCTAATGTGCGCACCTCCATGGGATCTGCTGCATATGCACCTGAGAATGATGCTTTAGTTTGGAAAATTAAATCTTTTCCTGGGGGCAAGGTATACTCTCAAGCCTCTTGTAATATATGTGATCAACCATCCTATGCTGCTGTTCTATGATCTTAGAAACCCATTTGTCTGGCGAATTATGTGATTTCTCATGTTTTCAGCATGTTTGCAAAATTGAATTTTAGGAATATATGTTGAGAGCTGAATTCAGCCTTCCCAGTATTACTGCGGAAGAAGCCATGCCTGAGAAGAAAGCGCCGATCCGTGTTAAATTTGAGATACCATACTTCACTGTGTCTGGAATCCAGGTATTCTGCATGCTTTTTAATAAGATTGCATCATTACTCTGGATGTTGTTATTGTCTAAACCTGTTCCATTCTCCATGCTAACCGAAACATTATCATCATGTAGGTACGGTATTTGAAAATTATTGAGAAAAGCGGATATCAGGCTCTTCCATGGGTGAGATATATAACCATGGCTGGAGAATATGAGTTGAGACTCATTTAGCACAAACAATTCTTGCTATAGCCAAACATCTGCAAATGGATATTACATTACTCAAGAGTTGTGCCTGATTTAGGGAAACTCATTTTCATAGCATGTGCAGTGAGAAGCTTGTCCAATCTAGTGTTTCACGCTCTCTTTCTAAATCTCGTGTTGTACCCTCATTTTTATATATATGGACTTAGTGCTCATAAAAATATACTTTTTTGAGAATATTTCCTCACAGGATCATGACTAGGGGTCCATCTCGGTTATTTCTTTTTCCAATGTTGTGTATTGGGTGAATGGTGGGAGATATTTGATTCATTCGTTACACTTGGTTTTGCAATTCATCATTCTTTATTTTGCTTTGCTTTTCTTAAAGTTAGCTGGGAACAAAATCACCATTCACATTCTAAGTAATCTCACAGCATCTAAAAGTCTCAAAAAGGAAACTTTATTTATTTATTTATTCATTCATTTATTTCAAGAGTTGAACCCATTACTCCGATCAACGGCCAGACTCCTGCACCTTAGACTGCGCCGACTGGCCCGCCTCCCTCGCGCGGTGGGTCGCATGGCCTGCAGCCTCGGCCATGCGGCGTTTGCCCTGCTCTATCAGTTCGGGCAGTCGCTTCAACCAGTCCAAGATCCACGACAGCGACGACAACCCCGTCAGCCCCATGGCCCCTGAAGCCAAGAACCCCATCACCGCCAGCGAGATCACCACCACCGCCGGCACCAACACTGGGCTACACAGCAGGAACAGTGGTGTGGCGACAGCAAGACCGAGCACAGTGAACGCCAGCGTCACTCCGGATAGCCCGAGGAGGCCCCCGCCCACTGGCAGGAGCGTGATCAAGGCAAGGACCTTGGCAACAGATGGGCGTTGTTGCTGGTGCTCAGCCATTGCCATTGCCATGGCAGCTGATGAAGAAGGGAATTGAGAAGTGAATGAGGAGGAAGGGGCCGGGTTTTATAGGGAAGGGGGTAGTCGGCGAGCTGTTGACACGTAAGAAGCTGACAACGCCAGGGGTCTTTGCATGGCGGCCAAGTTGGAGCTAGGCGTTATCACTCGGTTGTTGCCTTTCTTTTGGCGCCTTCTCAACTCACTCTCTTTCTCTCTCTCATTACTTTCCTCAATGGGTTGGGCTGGGCTGGGCTGGGCTGGGCTGGGCTGGGAGAAATGGAATGGGCCTCCTTCTTCCCATGTTTCAAACTTCACTTAAAAGTAGAAAAATCTACCATACATTTATATATATATATATATATATATATATATGGTGGTCAATTGCCCTCCGGGGTGGAAGATGCTTGGTTATATATGATATGTATTAAGAAGACAATAGTCTCTTTAAAGTATGGCAATATTCATTCTATCACTGGGTTAAGTGCGATACAAACATAAATATATCAATATTTATACATCATAGAAGACCATATTATCCTTATAACCCCATAAGCCTCCCTTGCATCAATCCATATCTATAGATAGATAGATAGATCGATGTGTAGATACACATGCCACAGTAGATGATGTGGGCAATGAGCAGAGAATTAAAGGACTATAAGTAATACCATACCAGTAGTAGTAGTAGTAGTATAGCATAGTACCTGTGTGTAATAGTGTGGTGTAATGCAATGCAGCGTGATATATATATAGTAATGCAAGGGGACCAACGGTGGGGGTTGTGTTTTTTCCTTGTCCTCCTGCCCTACAAGAGCAATGAGGAGGACACCCTCCCATCCCCCTACACACTGTGCATCTCGTCACTCTCCGACGTGCCTTAAAGACTTTCTATGCTCACTCTCTTTCCAAATAAAAAGAAGGAATCCAAGTATGAGCATTAAGAGGAGGTGACGATCACCGGGTGGTGAGCCTAGGCCGACAGGTTGATATCCGTTACGATCCGGCGCACGGCTGGGAATGACTGGAGGACCATCTTTTGCCGATCTCGAGGTGATTAATCGTCAGGATGGGCTGGGCTCCTCCAATGAGGATTTGCCGTCGTGATTATTTACTTGACGTGACGCACTGACGCCTCTTCTTCTTCTTCTTCACATCCTCCGTTACTTCCTGCTGACCTTTTTGTATAAATAGACACAAATATCGAAAAACTTATATAATAATTCAATAAATTTTGATTCCTGCTTTTGAGACCACGTTACAAAAACTCTCTTGTGTTATTTTCTTTACTCGTTGTTATATTAATTCACATATTTTATTAAAATAACAAAAATTAATTCTCTCTCAGCTTCTTCAGCGCTAGACTGGCAGACTACTCAATCAATCCCGAGCACATTTTAGAACATGAGTAATTCATTTCCCGCTTATTAGACATGCCTGTGTCTCTAGTAGGATGTCTTCGCAGGTCCAATCCCTTTTTTTTATGTTGCTGTGCTTTTTTTACTTCTTTTGTGTTCTCTCGTCCCTGGTGAGATTTTTAGATTATTTGTCTTCTCATGTTTATATTTTCTGTTAAGTCAGTTTTGTTTTCTAAATTTTTTTTTCAATAAATTGGTGATTTATCTGTTTTATTAAAAAAAAATAACACGAGAAAAAAAATAGTCCACCAATAGTAGAAATTGGTAAAACAAGAAAGCACATGAGAACACAGCAAAAAGAAACACATCTTCATGGTGACATGCTCCTTACTACCTAGCTCTATTCATTTGATTGACTTAATCTGTGTGTCTATCAAGGAACTTAAGTTGTTTTTTTGCTATAGCAGCTGAATTCATCAATTTTGTTTTTTTTTTTTCACATATGGTGTTTTTTCTGAAGATGGGCTACTTGAACCTGTTTCCTTCTTCTTCACAAAATGTAGTGGTGAGGTTAAATAATCTATTTTCTATGTACGTGGAAGATGGTTTGGTCTGTCTTTCACTTCTCCTAAATTGATAATAAGAAGCAAGATTTTAATTGACCGTAATAGTTAAATTAGCAGTAGGCAGTTGAGTTTCCATGATAGTGGCACCGTCTCCCGGTGACTCTATAAATTCTGGTTTAAAATGTATAAAAAAAATTTATTTTCACGCAGACTTTTCTTTTTAAATGCTGTAATAATAATAAAAAAAAAACTAAAATTTAGGTTTAATTTACTGAAAAGTCACATCAATGGGACCTACATGAAATGAACGAGTCCACACCCTCCAAACAAATGTACCACAACTAAGACGTACAGTCACATAACTAGTAAACATATCATGAAACCATTGTTCCCATTCAATTCAACAAAATCAGGTGCATTTGATTCATTGGTCTTCAGATGGTGCTTGACCAATGTTACAATATAAGTTCATGGATGTTCTCTTGAAATGAAAGATTGATGGATGGAAATCATTAATTTATTTATTCACTGATCATGAATGATTTTTTTTTCTTTTTTGCTTTTAGAAAAATAAAAGGAAAAAAAGGTGGAGAAAATTAAAGGCGGTGTTGGTGTCAATAATAATGCCAAAAGAATTAAGAAGCAGTGTCCTTTCAGAGTAGAATGCATGAATAAGATGGCACACTCTGAGAGGAACCTGCATGAATAATTAAGAGATGCAGGCCCCTGTGTTCCCTGCATCTGCCTTTTTCATGCAGGGCCCTCTGAATGCAATCCAGGAACATCCACTTTTTGTTTTAGTTTCATCTATTCTTCTGCCTTGATAGCTTCTCTATTAACTCAATCTTCATACACTGTGACACTGTGCTCTCTCTCTCTCTCTCTCTTTCTCCATATATATAGATATCTATCTGTGTGAGTAATTTAAACTCAAGGTTTAATGTTTTAGTTTTATAGATTGCATGCATGCATGCAAGTCCTTGATTTGTTTTTTTGTTTGGAATTAGGCTATGAGAAGAATGAATGTATAGTCATATATACAAATACTATGGACAATGCTTAGTGTGCGTGTTTCATGACTTGAGATTATTTAAGGCACATATATATAGCTCAAGACAAAGAGCATAAGTTGAAAATGATATTGGACCCACTTCAATTAATTTCTTTTGGATTATTGATGTGATCTCTAACATTTTGAATTGTTTTTTTTTTTTTAAAAAAAGGGACTCCTAAGATGAAGGCATTATGAAAGAGAGGCTTACTTCCTCTTCTCCTTGTGAGCATATATCGAAATCAACCAGAATGATGGAAAACTAGACTTCTATGAAGTTTGAATGTATCATTGCTTTTGGTGGTCAATAAAGCTACAGAGAATAGATGTCCAATCTGTTATCTATATTTGATGGTTAACAAAGTTTGTAGTTGAAGATGAACATATACTGAAGATAATCATAACATACTTCATTGACTTAGAAGTACTATATATATATCCTCTGTATTTATCTATAACCTTCTGAAGTTAATACTGATCCTTGGATTAAGATATAAAGCCATGATATGAAGTTTGATTAATTTTTCATGTGCTCAACATACTAGGCTAGAGGGAGAGGTTTTCAAACTTGTGCAAAAGTAAAGATTTAAAATTCAAAGCTATATATACCAAGCATGTGAACAAAGGAAGAAGATGAACAGTCACTACTGCCTTCTCTTGAGAAAAGACCTCTATGAGGTGCACTGTGAGTCTACATCCAGAGTCCCATCAAACGGATGTAACAGTTTGACATTTTTTTTTATTTATATATATAGCAGAAACCAAAATTCATTTTAACATAATTCTGTAATGGTATTGCACTGTCTTGTGATCACTCACAAAAAGAGGAAGATGTGAAGATCATGAGAACTTTAAGCTATATAAATGTACATATATAGAAATGTGTTTAAACATCTTCAATTCTAGCTAACTTTAGTCTAATATATATACTTTTGATCATCTCTTAGTCTAATATATGTATTGATCAATGAAAGACTATGAAATTTATGTTCATTAATCATGGACGAGTCTTCTTTAGGTCATACATATGTCTTCATAGGATCGGAGATCAAGAGCTGCAAAATTTGAAAGGATAAATCTCCACTTTTGTTACTCATTTTAATTCCTTGTGACAATAATATCATGAACACTAAATGACCATTCATGAAAGAGAGAGATTTTAAAAAATAAAAATTAAAAAAAAAGAGAAAGAAGAAGAAGAAGAAGATGAAGAAGAAAGAAAGAGAGGAAAATCATACATATATAGCTATGATGTTCAGAATCAAACTAACAACAACTCAGCATCAATTCATGGCAACAAAAACATCTCATTGAACCATCAAAGTTCATCCCAAATTTAAACCCTAAACAAGACCTTGATCTAACAAAATCAATAACATAAAGGATATATCACTAAAGCCATGACACATTGAAACACAAGCAATTACTCAAGTTCTTGACAAGAAGCACTTACTGAAAATGAAAGGAGACACACACATAAATATAGCAGTAATTAAAGAAGAAGCTGTGTCTCTTGACTTCACATGCTGGTCTCCCTTCCCTTCCTATGATGATCCATATGATCTCCTGCACTAGTATTGCCACTATTATTATTGTGGTTATTGTTCCCAGTAGTACTCCATAGATTTGGAGAATAAGAAAGAGGTGGTCCAGAAGCATAGTAAAGAGCTCCTCCTCCACTTCCTCCCCCATTGTTAACTCTAGCTGCAGTCATACCAGTAGCTATTGCAGCAACTGGCATAGCAGTAGGGATCTCACCACAAGCATAACGAAGGAGATCAGCATTGGCAGCATCAAGCTCCTTCTGCAGCCTCTGGACTTGCCTCTGCAACACTGAAATGGCTCCAACACACCCATAAACAGGATCTTTCATGCGTGCTTCAGCTTCATATGCAAGTGAGTTCACTGCATCTTCTCTCTGGTGAGGAAGCACTTCATTCAGTAACTTGGTCACATTGCTTGCTCCGAAGATTTTGTGCACGTTTGCAAACTTCTGTGGCTCCTCCGGTGGGAAGTATGGAGCAAAAATGCAACCTGGTATGCACTTCCTTCTCAGGAACTTGCAAGCAGCGCAGGGGGAGTTGGAAGAGCTTGAGGATGCCATGATGAGACAACCACTAGCTACCTAAACAAAAAGAGAAGAAGAAGATTGAGTTAGATGCATGCAAGAGTCTGTGAAGTTAGGGTTTTTAAATATATACTGAATCCAAGCTAAATTTTCATGTTTAGGGTTAGGGTTGTTTGAAGATTATGGTTGGAGGGAAGATTTGCATCACAAGTTCAGCCAAGTTGGTTCAGAGGTGGATCTGACTCCTTTTGCAGCCATTCCCATGATTATGCTTTCTATTATTGTACCTGAAAATAAGGTTGATATAATTCTAGAGCTCTCACTCACCCTTCAGTGTTGAAGATCTCTCTCTCTATATATATCTCTTTACAAATTAACATAAACTTCTCTTCTGACAAAGAAATATATGTACTACATGATGCAATTAGAATGGAGAAAGCTGAGGTTGCAGGTGACATATATATAGATATATATATATATATAGATACCTGAAATTAAAATCTGAAAAATGATAGTGATGAAAGAAGGAAGACTTTCACTGATCACAGCTGATCCTCTTGCCTCAACCTCACTCAACTGCAGTTGCTGATTAGTTTTTCCATGATTCAAGAGAAGTTGGTACCTGTGAACCAAAATTAAGAAGAAACAATGAGTTCAAGCAGGGATTAATTGGAAAGAAAATGATATGACTCTCAGTGCACCCTGAAAGAAGAACTAGTTAGCTTAGCTAGTAGCAAGGGAAGAAGTAGAGGAGTGGATGGGTGAAAGAACAAAGAGCATTTAGTGTGAAGAATGGAATATGAGAGCAATTCTTTTTAGATAAAAATAAAAGCAAGACAACTGTATTTAATGTCAGGTACACTAAAAAGAGTGACTATGACACTGCATCCTCAAGAATATACATCAATGTTTCATCACATTTTATCCATTTCTAGAAACCAAATTGAACCAGATTTATATAAAAAAAAGCTCTATACTACTATAGATTGTTCACTATACATTGATTAGTATATTTCAATTAAGTGAAGTTATAGATGACTGAAATAATGTGCAATCATATGAGTAAATTGTTTTTTTATAAGTTTCTTATTCCTAATGCCTAAAAAACAGTTTTTTAAAACCCATTTGCGCTGGTTAATCATACATAAGACCATGCCCAATATATATAACATGAATGATATGTTTAATTAATTAATCTCTCTTTCTTTAATCAATTGATGAATGATGCTTTGCTTAATTTGGGTGGAAGATCATGAGGAACCTAATTAATCAGAAGAGAATTCTCCATGGAAACCAAACTTTCTTTTTTGGGTCCCATCTCTTCAACTTGGAGTCTTGCATAAATTAACAGGTATAAATCTCTAACAAATACTTGCTTTAATTTGTGATATTTCTAATGACAGCCTTATTAATTTAGCAATATATATACACTTTTAAGAGATGTTAGTGTATGCATGATTACTTTTAAATGCATTAATCCAAATTGAAGTGTTTATGTCATATCCTCAACTCATACTGCATGATAGATCAAGCTAGCCAGCCAGAAGAAATTTGATTAATTCTTATATATACTGTTTAATTAAAATGATAAATTTATATGTATAAAAACACAAGTGTGTGTGTTTGTGTATATATATATAAGGAACATGATGATGATGAGAATAAGAAAGAGTAGAGAAAGAAGAGAGAAATAAAATAAAAGAAAGATAATGCCATGTGTCATCACCCCCTATAACTGAAGAGCAGCAACAGCCACAAGAGGAGGAGCTGAGAGGGAGGGCAATATAATTTATCAGACCCTTACTCGGGGGCCATGCAAGTCTGTTTCTTGCCAACCATGATTCTTCTCCTGGCGTTTTCTACTTTTCTCTTTGCTCTTTACTGAGACAGTCATGTCACAATCTTCACAAAAACATCCATCTATACACACAATACCCACTGTCAAAAAATATTGCGCCCTTAATATATTTTAATATTAATATATTTTCTCTCTCTTTGTATGATTGAACTTAAAATATTTCAATGGCCTCATCTCCATATAGAAAGCTAGCTAGTCTCACATGGAAAAGAAAGAATAAAACTCAATAATTCCAGAGTATATGTGAAGGCAGTGAAGTGACCCACCAAACTGAGAGCTGAAACACTGAAAGCCTGATAGGTTTGCCTGGAAGACAGAGAGCTAAATCTAGCAAAGGACTCAAGAACTCTTGTAGCATTTGGCAGTGATGATGAATACCCCACAAGCATGTGGCCGCCCATTGATCCATCCCAGTAGTGTAGCAATGAATTTAGAGCACAAACAAGCTGTCAGCCATTTGCTTCTTGTATTTGGCCCAACGTCTGATCGCTTTCCTTTGGATTCCAGTAGCCAATTAAGGCAGCACAGCACCAGGCTTTCTTTCCCTTGTCCCTTGTTTCTTGCTCCCTCCCTCTCTCTCTCTCTCTCTCACTCTCTCCCTGCATCCTTGCACTAACTGGTCACTTCCATCTCATCACTCACCCAACACCAAACCATTGATCATCAATTCAGGCTTCAAACACGTTACGCAACTCAATAGTTTTTAACCACATGCCCTTGTACTCTTAGTGATTAAGTAACTACTATTTATATACATGCATGTATACATGTCTTCTTTATTGATCACAGAAGTGTACATATAAGGGAACAGTTACATATAGCTCACATGTCTTCTCATTGCTTGCAAACTTATGATTACTTGGAGAAAGTTGAAAGTCAGAAAGGCCAAACAAGGAGGTGAAATTAAAAAAGTAGAGAAGAAATGGGTGGTTTTGTTTGCTCTTTGTATTCCATTGGTGATGGCAGGTATAGTGTGCCTTTGTTTTTTTTTTTTTTTTTTTGTAGCATGGGATGAAGCCTTGTAGCAATGCATAAATTTTATTTTAAATTATTAATTATAAGTAATATCAATTATGTATTAAACGAATTTATTTTTGCATCATACAATGTTTGTTTTAAGCAAAATCTTTGCTTTTATGTTAGTATGAGGACTTCGGTATAGGAATTGGATGAAGATAAAATTGAGAGAGTGTATGGTTGTAAGAGAATTGGATTTAGGATTTGAATGGTAAAATTTGAACTTGGTTAAAGTTATGAAATATATACAAGGGAGTGTGGACACTAAAAAGTTGAAGGGCTATCTAGTTTAAGAGGGATTTTTTCATTGAAGGTTTATATACAAATGCCACAGTTAAGGGGTATTTATAGTAGCTATACATGGTTTTAGGATTTTCTAAATTTTTTACAAGGTAATTACTATGATTTCCTGTTTCACACCTTAATTATTCTATTTTATTTTACATTTTTCACAAGAATATTTAGATAAACACAAGTCTCTAGATTTTTACCTTATCTAAAACTTTCTCCAATTTTAATATTTTTAGATTAAATTCAACATTAATAATTTTTTATTGACTCATTCAATTTGAAAAAAATTTAACTCCAATGACCACTTCATAAACGCAAATCTCTAGATTTTTACCTTATCTAAAGTTTTCTCCACTATTTTAGAAGTGCATCAATTTTAATATTTTTTTATTAAATTCAATATTAATAATTACTTTGTATTGACTTATTCTAATTGAAAGTTCTTATCCAAATAACAACTTCATAAATAATTAATTTTACCACGTTTCCATTTCAACTAAAATATTAAGAGTTTGAATTCTATTAATATAGTTTGTCCTTTTTATTTTAAAATTAATCATAACTTTGTTATTTTATATATTCTCATTTACAATAGAATTTTCTATACAGGATATTCATCTCATTGAGAAGATGAGTTTGAATCCCAGCTTACATAGATTGAGGCACAAATACATACCTAGCTTATCTACATTTATCAAAAAATAAAAAAACAAAAATTTTATATAATCTCTTGTTAGCCTAAGCTTTGAATTCAAGTCAATTTATTTTTTTCTCCGTAGTTAGTACAATTATTAATATATAAAGCAAGGATTCATTGATGGAGATAGCATGATTGATATCACCTAGCCTTTACTTTGCGAAGTGGCCTCTTGGAAGAGGACTTTGGCTACATACACCCATCCCACCCTGCAAATAGCTCGCCAAGCCATGTGTCCAAACAATAGCTCACTGTAGAAGAGAGCCATACTTCTTTTTTTTTTTTTTTTTTCTTTTTAACAAAACATTTCATAAAGATGAATAGATTACCCCAGCTAAATAAAAATAAATAAATTTAAGTCGTCAAACAATAAGCAATGATACAAAGACCATGATCGCTACGGGTGATTATGCTTAAATTGTTGTTCACTCTCATATATATTTTTTTAATTTTAATTAAAATTCATTATATGTTTTTTTAATATCTACAACGCTAGATATGAGAAGAATTTAGTTGGAGAACTCTGTCTTAATTATCAAACAAAGCCTTGACTACTATGGTTCTTTCACCATGGATCTCACCAAAATGATACTGAATATTAGATCCATCCAAGACCTTTAATTTTTTATTTCACCTGTATGCGCCATTTATGGAGGGTAATTCCATCCTATGATTACTTCTCATATATCACTATTATCAGCTTATTATATATATATATATTTTTTTTATTAAGTGGACAAGTAATTGTATCGGTCATAGGGAACTTTATATTCATCATGTTTTAAATAGAATTTGAACATTGATCCTCAACATAAAAACAGAATATGCCTTCACACCGGCCTATTTTTTGTGTTGAAGTGTTGTATTTTTTTATTTATTAGTGTATTATTGTTTTTATTTAATATAGTTTATCAATTTTTATATAAAAACTTAAAATTTTATTTTAAAAAAAGAATATTAAAGCCATGTTGGTTAGCCCGAAAACAAGATGCATGGTGCTTGACAGATAACAGAAGCGAAGAAATAAATAAAAGACTTATTTGTGCCCGTCCCTAACTTATACCTCATTTAAGGGTAAGTTAGGGACGGGCACGTGGGAGCGGCCCTCACCGAACGGTGTACTCACCTTGTGCGAACAAAAATTCGATTCCGGGTCTCCCCAAAACCGTTGGCATTTTTTTTTGTTATCATATATTTTTTATTTTTTATATTATTTAGCTATGTTTAGAGTTTTTTTATATCGTTCTTCTTTTAGTTGAATGCAAATGATTTATCGATCTTTTTCTCATGTTTTTTTTTATTTTTTCTTCCAAATAAATATAGAAAAGTTCAATATTATGTTATTTCAGGCCATTTTTATTAAAAATAAATAATTATATTATTTTTTAATATTATTTTCCGACATATTTCCAGTGTATTTATTTATTTATTTTTAAAATTGCTTTTCAGCTCAAGTTTCGAAGTTAAATGATCGAGTTCCGGTGAAATGGAGGGTTTTGTTCTCACTCTCATCGCACGTCTTCGAGGCCATCCAAAGCTACGTGCTTTGGCGTCGTTGGCCTCCTCGTCGGTTCTCCGCTGATCCCGGTGAGTCCCCGGCCTCCCTTCTCTTCTCTTGAATCTGATTACCATTTCCTTTTTCAGGATTACATGTGAATTCTGTTTTCCTTTTATGATGCTATAGCTGGAGATGTTTAATTGATCTCCTTGAAAATTAGGGCACATGTTGTAGATCAGGTATCTGATTTTGTTATTTTCTTCGATTTTTGTTGGATTTGTTAGTAGTAGTTGGAGCTAATTGGAAGATTTCTCGAGTTCTATGAGTTTTTAATGCTGAAAATGCTAATATGGTTACTCAGGGTTTGCTTGTGAATGTTACTAGCGTTGGTCATTCTTGACAAGCATCCGAACTCCGAAGGAGAAGATTTTTGAGTTTTGCATTGAAAATTGGTGTGGTTTTTGTGGCATAGGCGTTTCTAATGTGCGGAATTAATTGCTTGTATTCTGCTATGTAAATAGCTGAAGTTATATTATGGTGTTTCAGTTGTGATTGGATCAATAAAGAAGTCCTTATGGCTGGTCTAGAAGAGCTAAAAAAGAAGTTGGAGCCCTTGTTTGATGCAGAGAAGGGGCTGTCATACGGAACGGTGATGGATCCTTCTGAATCATATATGGTAAGCGCATCATTAATACCAATTTATGTGCACAATCAAATTTTATACGAAGGAACAAATTGAAATATTGCTCTTCAGAATTCATGTTAATTGTGGTTTATCCACTTTATATAAAAAAAAAGGTTTATGTTAATTTTATCTTTGTTTAGGTGGATCCTTCAGTTTATTCTCTTTAATTGGAGTTAGTGTATGATATATCAGGCTTTGCTACAATGATATTCGAAGCCGGAGTATACATTTCTGCATGTTCCCATGCCTTCTTTCATGACACCTAATGCGGAATAGCTGGAAGATCAGTTCGCTGCTTCAGACTTGGATTACCTTATCAAACTTCCAATCATATATTTTAACAAAAATACCATGAAACATGTGTTTGTTTGAGTACATGCAGTGTCAATCACTAGAAGAAAATTGGAAGAGAATATCATCTTCTTTTTGTGAACATACCATTCTTTCTGATAAGGAATGTGTCTTCTTTTAGCCCTAGTGGATAGCATGTTGGCTACAATTTTCATGGTTGTTGCCATATCTGCTTGATCTCATGTAACCTGGAATGATAATTATTTCGCTCATGTTTTTTCTTGTATGGTTAAAGGTATCAGACGGTGGAACTGTCAATTTATTGAGCAAATCATGTGGAGTATACAATGTGAATGAGCTTGGCTTCCAAAAACGCCAGGCAGAACTTGTAGAGGAGCCTGAAAACAGTGAAAAAGTCTATCGTTGTTCATCCCAGGAAATGCATATTTTTGGGACAATAGGTTCTGGAGCAAGCAGTGTTGTACAGAGAGCCATTCATATGACCATCCATCGTATTTTGGCCTTAAAAAAGATAAATGTTTTTGAGAAGGTACTATACATGCCGCTTTTACATTTTTATAATTTATAGTTTAGTGGTATGTTTCACTTTCATCTATAATGAAGAGGTAATTTCCAATGCCAGCCACCCAATTTCAGATAGCAATGGTGTTTCTGTTGAGAGTTTTAGGTAACCATAAATTTTATTCAGTTGAAGAACTTCAGTAACAATTAACATAGATTATTTCCTTAGTGGAATGCGTGAAGTTGGAATTGATAATCGGCAATTCTAAGTTTATTGGTAATTCTGAGGTTTTTTCCAACATTGCATTTCCTCCCCATTATTTTGTTTTGTTGGTTTTCCATATAAAGTCATGCTAAATGTTACTTATTGTAACACTGTTACAGTCTTTGCGGTTTTCTGTCATGAGTTTGCTACCCCTGGTTTGAGTAGTGGAAGTCATACTACTGCAACTATTTTGAAAAGGATTTGGTTGTAGGACTTTCCTTTAGGCCATTACTAGCTGGGTCTCCAACCAAATATTAAATTTGGAATAACTTGAGGGAAAATTACTCTTTTTACAAAATTTAATGTATTAAATAAGTATAGTCTTAATTAATATAAAAAATAATTAATTATTAGTGTAAAACTATTTTAATCACAAATTGATCTTCTTAATTAGTGTTAATCGAGTCAAAATTTAGTATAATTAAAATTTTTCCTTGGAAGCAAGTAAACTTTGAAATCCTGTAATGACTTATTCCCACTCCAACCAACAGTCTTAGAGCTTTCATATGAAGCCTCATGTCATGTTTTGCAGTTCTCTTTTGATTTTATCAATTGTTTGCTACAGAAGTTATTTATTAAAAGTGGAAATGATTGTGTTCTTGAGAGAACCAACAAGCCTCTATGTTGAATTTTCCCTCAGTAATGTTGAAAATACCAAATGGCTTAAATCTATTTCCTCACTTGATGATGTTAAAATTTTTGGTGCTTTGGGTATCTAAATGTGCTTTGCATTTCTTCTTATGTGTCAAAGGAAAAAAGGCAGCAACTTCTTAATGAGATGCGGACACTGTGTGATGCATGTTGCTACCAGGGTCTTGTTGAATTTCATGGGGCATTCTATACACCTGACACAGGGCAAGTTAGCATTGTTTTGGAGTACATGGATGGGGGGTCACTTGCGGACGTTTTGCGATTACAAAGGTCTATACCTGAGCATATCTTGTCACGCATGCTTCCAAGATTGTTTGGTGTAAGGGCATTTTCCCTTCTTGCTTCCCAAACTAGCTTGATATGGCCGTGGATTCTTTGGTTTTGAAATTTGACCATTCCAACTATTTTATTCTTCAAGGCACTGAGCTACTTGCACAAAGTAAGACATTTGGTACACAGAGATATAAAGCCGGCGAACTTGCTTATAAATCTCAAGGGTGAACCGAAGATCACTGACTTTGGTATAAGTGCAGGCTTGGATAGTTCTGTAGCTATGGTATGCTGTATCCTTAGACTTCACAATTAAGAATGAATTTTTTACTTTATAATTATTTTCATGACCATTAATTCCCACATAGTTGCATGTTTTTTGCAGAAACCATCTAATAAATATCTAGTCTCTGGTTACGTTTTGTGGTTGTTTCTTTGCAGTGTGCTACCTTTGTTGGCACTGTTACTTACATGTCACCAGAGAGAATTCGCAGTGAGAACTATTCTTATCCTGCTGATATTTGGAGCCTCGGTTTAACTTTATTGGAGTGTGCTACTGGCAAGTATCCATACACGGCAAATGATGGACCTGCTAATCTCATGTTGCAGGTGAGATGTTGCTTTGTGAGAGTGCCCTGATCTGGATCGTTCTATTTATTCAATACAGCCACTGTTGTTGAACTGTTGCTGTTTGTAACTGATAGTGATTACTAATTTACGCAGAAGATTCTAAGACAAATATAAGACAGCTGATGTTGCTTCATAGTAGTGAGAGCTTACCCATGAAAAAAATTTGTGTCTATGTGTTGCGTACTTTGATAAAGCCCATTACTTGTGGCATTTATATGGAGTTTTAAGGATTGGAATAACGTTAGATAATTCAAAACACTCTTTTATTTGGTGGTATCAAGTTTCTATTGCTACTCTATTTTTGATGTCCATCTGATCAACATTTACAGTCTTGCATGATTGCAACAGTGATGAGCACTTGGTTTTTTCCCCTTCATTTTCTCCAAGTGCATTTTTTGGCATATTGCCTCTTTTAATGATGCATCTTATCATCTTCTGACATACTTGCCAAGTGTCTTATATCAGTAGCCTTCTTGAGCCATGTGGAAGGCTCCCCTATAACATCATGAAATCAGGTATTGTTTGCCATTTTTGGCATAGGATTGAAGGTTAGCTAAATCCTCTGAAGCAAACTTAGTGCCGTTTGGTGTTGCAAAGACCAAAGGACAAGGATCAGTTGCAGTTCCTTTGACATGACTGCTGTTCTTGTGAAGTTATTTAAGTCAATTAGTGGCAATTATGGGCAACTATGGTTTTTATTTTATAATCTACAATTTGATTATTCAAAATACAAGCCATTTAAAGTACAATTGACTGTTGGGCTTATCTTTCTTTTTGTTGAACCTGATCATTCCTTTTATATTTTGTGGCAGATTTTGTATGATCCATCTCCTTCGCCTCCTAGACATTTATTTTCACCAGAGTTCGGCTCGTTCATTGACTCTTGTCTTCAGAAAGATCCTGAAGCACGGCCAACAGCAGATGATGTCATTCTACATTCTTTGTTCATATTGCTATTTTTGTTGTTATAATGAACTGATTTTTTTATCTCGAGTTTATCCTCCCTGTGGTTCCCTGTTGCCCATGTTGTGAGGATTTTATTTTAGGATGGAACCCACTTTAAGTATAGTTTTAATAGCGTTCAGTTCTTTCACTAAGATACCAAGAAAGATCATGTTGAAAGGGCTGTTCTTATGTATATTGTTGTTGGACTTGTCTGCACATTGGATGGCACAAATTGCATGGTGCCATGGTTGTGGTCATTTCTGGGTTTAGCATCTTCGCGAGAGATCATAATTAAATAAAGCTTGCTGGTAGCATCCTCTTTGCTGTGATATACCTTTATTGTGAAAATAAGATGGCAGTAGTGAAGCACAAACTTTTTTAGATATAGCGTCATCATTTAATGGATTCAATAGTTTAAATCAGAATTAGGGTATGGAGAAATTGGTAGGCAATATGAATTTTCTTGAGTCAACCGTTGGTAAACTGTTAGGTAACACCTTTCAATTTTAGAGAAAACCTGAAATTAGAAGTGGGTTGTCTTATCTAGGTCTTCTATTGGCATTTGAGAAACAAAGAGGTGGTTTTATACAAAGAACTAGAATAAAAAATTGAAGTTCAGATGCACAAAACTGAACTAGAGATGTTGCAAGTTCTGGCGAGTGGAATTCATGTTATAGACCTACATATGTACATTTTATATCTATAATCGTATATGGTCAGATTTGGTTTTGCAAATGTGATTCCTTAGCATGTTATCCTAGCAAAATCCAATTCCAGTTCTTTCCCTATGCAATATTCATTTTTATAGGTGGCAATGTATTACTGTGACCAATCCATGCTAATTTCTTGTTTCTGATGATTTGAGCTCGAGGACATTGTGGTATTTGCTACCTGAATATATGCAGTAGTTTATTTTGTGTGATGCTATTGTCCATACAGATTTCTTTTTCCTATGTCTTTCAAAAAACAGCCAACTTTCAATCAGTTGTATATTTTGCAAATCCCATAGATTTTCTTGTACTTCTCTTTGGAAAATTCGCATGTTTTACCTTCTTTTATTCACTCTTTCAGTTGATACTGAATGTATTGCAGCTTTTAGAGCATCCATTTCTTAGGAAGTATGGAAACTCAGATGAGGAGTTGGCTGCATATGCTCGTAAAGTTTTTGATCCAACTAAGCGGTTAAAGGAAATGGCAGATGTGAGCTTCTGGTGACCTTTCTCTAGTTAGTTTTCATAAAAGTTATTGAGTGACCAGTACAAATATATTAGTTGGTCTCATGGAGTTGGATTCCATCAAGAGGTGCTTGATTGCACTCTCAAGATGCCATTGATGCTGGTTTTTGTGAATATTGAACCTATGTGCATATATATATAGATGTAGAATGTAGGGTAGATTTATAGACAAGGCTAATTTGTCATGCCATGGCACCGGCTTGTGTCACCATGCAAATATTAAAAATGTGCTGCATCTTCTTTGCATGCACCAAGGTTTTTGACTCTGGTCATATGTTTCCTGAATAGATGCTTGCTGTCCATTACTATTTGCTTTTTGATGGAGGTGATGAGATTTGGCATCACATGAAATCCTTCTATAATGAAGCCTCGACCTTCAGGTACTGTTTTTCAGTAAATGAGATTTCTGGAAATTTCCAGATCTGTATCTCTTTGGTTCCTTATCAATCAAGTTTGAATTTAGTATGTACTAATTGATTTTATCTTTGAAAATCATATGGAGACTTCACACATTTCATACTTATTTATTTATTTATTTTTTTTACTGGAAGTGGATGGAACATTACTAATCATATATTTCATACTTAACCCAGTTTATGTGATGGTGCTCTGATTGATTAATATCCAGTACCTGCTCCAGCAATGCTTTAGATTTCTCTATGTTCTATTTACTGTGTCTGTCAAATTCAATTCACAAACATGCTTAGCTTACCAAATTGGAATTGTATATTGGACTGTCTTGTGTACCGGCTCTTACAAAATTCCATATTCAATATTGTTTAATAGATTACTTTTGTCCTCTTCCCTTTGTTATAACCCAGTACTGTTTAATTATCTGAAGGATGCTACTTTTACTGATGTGTGTCTATTAAGTCAGCTTCTCTGGGAAGCTGTTTGCAGGGTCAGATGATATATTTAGAGCCTTATCAGACATTCGGAAAAAGTTAGCTGGCGACCGGCCATGTGAAAAGCTGGTGCATGTTGTGGAAAAACTTCATTGCCGGGCGCTAGAAAATGATGGCATTGGCATTCGTGCATCAGGATCTTTTATTATAGGGGATCAGTTTCTTATATGCGGTGATGGAGTAAGAGCAGAGGGAATGCCCAGTTTTGATGAATTATCCATTGATCTTGCCAGTAAACGGATGGGAACATTTCATGAGCAGTTCTCATTGATTCCGGGTAGCGGTATTGGTACTTTTGTCATAGCAAAGCAGGAGCTGTACATACTAAAGCCATAAGAATCACCTAACCTGAACAATGGCGAGTAATATATATAGAGTATTTACAAGTCAGTTCTGGATCTTGCCTATTTATCTGTGCTACTACTTTCTGTTTTCCCAGGTTGAAGTTAATCATGGGACTCTCTTTAACATCACTGAAAAGCGGTTATCTTTTTCCAACCATGTAAGTTGCTTTGACATGATCAACTGCTAATCATTAATTTACTTCTCTTCCTTATTACCCACAGTGTTTGTGTCTGCCTAAACTATTTTAGATTGAATGAGGAGCTGCCGTCTTGATGCTACATTGGACAAGGTATAATGTTTATCTTCTCACTGATACTTACCTTTGTGACAGATAAATTTCTCTCCGTTGAAGTGAGCTCAGATGTCATTCCTTGAGTGTTGCAGGTTAAGGAACAAGATCTTTGATATGCTCAGTAATGTTCTCTAATGTTCTCTAATCATGGAGGGTGCATTTTTGGAGCTTATTATGTACCAGTCCCTACACTGTTTATATTTATTGTCAGGTATTTGGAATGTTGTACATACGAAGTTCTAAACAGTATTATCAATACATTTTGGAACTAATTTTTACAAACCTAGTTGTATCTATTGCAATGCGTTATTCAATTTTTTTTTATTAGAATACGTAAAGGTTATTCTGGTATATGCATGCCTATAATAATTAATAAAAAACTATCTTTTCATTTATTATAAAAAATTGATAGCAAATTATTAGAAAAAATTCTTAAATTGCTTTTGCAACCTTAATTTGGCAACCAAAAAAAATCCGAATTAAAAGTGAAAAATTAGGTTTTTTTATTAACCTATATTTTTTTTAATAATTGATAAAATAATTTATTTTTGACATATTTTTATTTTTATTTTTAAAATTGGGTTAGAAAACGAAAATAAGTTATTTTATCAATTATAAAAGACAAAGGGGCAAACTGAAATTTGGCAATTGGAAGTTGCCGCGCGTAGGGCGAATACAAACCGTTAGATTACATCCTACGGTCAAAATTGAATTACTGGAAAGTTATAGTGGGAGAATGCAACACCCGCATCCCCAAATCATCACCCCTTCGTGCGTTGCTTCTACTTCTCTTCGTCTTCTTCTCTGCGCCGCCACCAGATCCGCTCTCAATCGAGAAGATCAACCCTTGGTTCTCTACCAGCACCGCTCTTCCTGACAATATCACTCGTTCCTGGTATTTTTTTCTTCTCCTGTCCTCCTATTTTTACCCTATTTCCATCAATTGGGAATGCTTCAAGCCCCTAGATCGCATCCGCATCTCATGTATTCTGTTTCATCTAATTAGTATCTCCTCAGACCCATTCATCTTTATATGCGTTCATTTGAGCAATCTTATCTTATGCAAATGATTTTTTTTTTTTTTTTTTTTTTTTTTTTGTATGTACATTTTGGCACAAAAAAAAAGTAGATATAAGTTCAAAATTGCCACGATTTACTGCACATTTTGCTGTCTTTCTTGTTCTCTTTGTTTGTATATGTTAAAAATCAAACATTTAGGATCGATCACCATTGAAGCTTTTTCATTAGAGGGTAGTCTTTGGGTTTGTTCTTTCCAATCTTTGTTTGATTCTGTCTGCAATTATTTTGTTTTGCTTTGGCCGTACATGATGAAATTATTTAGTAATATTGAACTGTAAAAATGTTTAATTTTTGTTAGTGTGCGGTTCTGTACTTTCGTCGATAGCTCTTTGTCTCAATTTACTGTCTTTCTTAATTTGAACTTCTAGTTATGATTCTGGTATTTGTCGTTGTCGCACTGCGTCCAAATATGAATCTGAAACACATTAATGCGAGTTGACATGTTTAACATATGATCATCTGTTTAGTTTTATTTTATCTGGCTTAAGCTTTGTGCTGAGTAGTTGTTGTTGGTTTTAATGTTCCTTTTAAAATGTTTTTGTTATGAATCTTTATGTGATCGTCACATTGTACTAATTGCTGCTAAATCATTATTGTTTTTCCATTCCTGTCTAATGGGTCTGATATTCTACTTGAAGTTGGTTGCATTGAGATTTAAAGATGGAGACTGGGGCTCAAACTTTCCAGCATCGTCCATTTTCAATCAAATTGTGGCCACCAAGTCAAAGCACCCGACAAATGCTTGTTGAGCGAATGACCAAGAACCTGTCAACTGAATCCATATTTTCCAGAAAGTATGGTCTTCTTAGCAAGGAAGAAGCTAGTGAAAATGCTAAAAAAATAGAAGAGGCATGCTTTGCTATTGCTAATGAGCATTTTGACAAGGAGCCTGATGGCGATGGGAGTTCTGCAGTGCAGCTGTATGCCAAGGAAACTAGTAAGCTTATGCTAGAGGTCCTGAAAAGAGGTCCCGGACTCAAAGAGGAAACTAAAGCGACTGTACTAGATAAGCCCCTTGCTCCAACTGAAACTGTATTTGATATTTCTGGTGGTCGTCGGGCTTTTATTGAAGCTGAGGAAGCTAGGGAGCTTCTGAAGCCACTAACAGAGGAAGGGAATTCATTTACGAAAATATGCTTCAGTAACCGAAGCTTTGGTCTGGATGCAGCTCGTGTTGCACAACCTATCCTTGAATCCCTTAAAAATCAGCTGATTGAGGTAGACCTTTCTGATTTTATCGCTGGAAGGCCTGAGGACGAAGCTATTGAGGTCATGAAGATCTTCTCATTGGCTTTGGAAGGCTGTGTGCTCAGATATCTAAACCTCTCAAACAATGCTATGGGTGAGAAGGGTGTCAGAGCATTTGATGCTCTCCTCAAAAGTCAGAGCAACTTGGAGGAGCTTTACTTGATGAACGATGGAGTATCTGAGGAAGCTGCAAAGGCCATAGCTGAGCTCATTCCGGCCACTGATAAGCTCAAAATCCTCCATTTTCACAATAATATGACTGGAGATCAGGGTGCAATAGCAATATCTGAGATTTTGAAGCATTCACCAGAATTGGAGGATTTCAGATGCTCATCAACAAGGGTGGACTCAGAGGGTGGGATTGCCCTAGCTGAGGCTTTGAGTACTTGCACCAAATTGAAGAAACTTGACCTGCGTGACAACATGTTTGGTGTGGAAGCTGGGCTAGCTCTTACTAAATCCCTAGAACAGTTCCCTGGTATTACTGAAGTCTATTTGAGCTATTTGAATTTAGAAGATGAGGGAGCAGTAGCAATTTCAACTGCTCTTAAGGAATCTGCCCCTTCTCTTGAAGTCTTGGAGATTGCTGGAAATGATATAACTGTGAAGGCCTCCCCTGCAATAGCCGCATGCATAGCAGCAAAGAAGAACCTAACAAAACTGAGCCTGGCTGAGAATGAACTGAAGGATGATGGTGCAGTCCTGATAGGCAAAGCATTAGAAGAGGGTCACACCCAGCTTAAGGAACTTGATCTCAGCAACAACATGATAAGGAGGGTCGGGGCCCGATGCCTGGCTCATGCTGTTGTTTCTAATAAGCCTAACTTTGTGCTGCTGAATATTAATGGGAATGCTATCTCGGATGAAGGAATTGATGAGGTGAAGGATATTCTGAAGGCTGCGAACAAATCTTTGGATGTTCTTGGGCCATTGGATGAGAACGATGTTGATGGAGAGGGTGAAGACGGGGATGAGGAAGATGAGGGTGAAGGAGAGGAGAAAGAACTAGAGTCAATGGTTGATCAACTCAAGGTTGATCAGTAGAAGCTAGCTACCATCATCACCCTCTGGTGCGGACTCTGTAATTCTGGTGCATTGTTGCTTGAGTTACTAGTGGCAGTATCATATATCTTCGGAGAATGGCCGGCACACATTTTCAGGATTGTTGTCTGTCATTATAGTTTTCCGAAAGTAGCCAACATCAGTTGGGTTTAGGTGTTGTTCATGGTTTAGTTATTTTCTGTATTGCTTATTGATCTAGATTGAAACTATTGTTGTCTCATTTGACTGGTATGGTTTTACAAGTGACTAAACATTTGAACCATACCATTGACCTCTGAAGTTTACATTATTATGCTACTTCCCTCTCGTTCTATTTGGTGAAAACTGAATATCGCCTTGAATTTAATGACAGGTAAATGGCTTCATTTTTCTAGCTTGAATGGCCTTCTTTAATATTAATTGATACTATACGCTTGTGACCTTTTAAAATCTAGGCTCTCATGCCCTGTAAATTCCCAGTGTTTTACCGCTTTTATTGATGTTACCTAGGGAATATTTTGTAGAGGTGGGTTTAGTAATTGTAGTGATAACTTTCAATTGAAGACATACCTATATACAGTAGGTTTGTAGTTACTTCACAGTTTATAATAGTGGTACTTAATTAGTTGCAGAAACAGTTGTAGTTATGTAGCGATTGTTTTAAGAAATACAAACGCAACAAATATACTCATGTCGCTTTAATAATAATATGTATTATGGTAGTAATAGTAGCTAATTCTAGCATGAATACTAATGGTATAGTACTCACAGTATTGCTACTGGTAACAGTCATTATATACACATAATAGTTAAAGGTTAAAACTCAAAGCCAGTTTGAAAGACTTTGTTTTTCACATATCCCAAATACCAAAATACAACTTACCTCATTACATCCCTTGTAATATATATATATGAAACTTTTTTATTTTCCCAATATTCAAAGGCTTAACCGGCAAACTACATGCAAGTGGTGCGTGCATCTATTTGATGAGCATGATCATTTTTTATGAACTACTACTCTGCTTCCATGAACTCCAACTTGAAGGAACACATTCCTAACTGCATGCATTTGGCCTGCAACACCACTCATGTTAAGCCTCTCATTTGGAGATTCAACAGAGCATGCAAGACCCAAAGCTGCAACAGAGACCAAGCACTCTCTTCGGCGTTTCGCCACTGCTTCCTCTCCATACTCAATATCATCATCATCATCTTGTGCGAACATTGATGGATCGACAATCTCCATGATTCTCTCAGGAGAAGCATGATGAATCTCCACAAACTTTCTCATTGTCAAACCATCCGTGAACCTCTCGTCAACTGGTCTCTTTCCTGTGAATAACTCCAGAAGAAGAATCCCATAGCTATATACATCTCCCATGGTGGACACCTCACTCCCTAAACCATACTCTGCATGCGCACATGACTTACCACATATAAGTACATATGAAATAGCAAATAACAATAAAATGATATCATTTATATACCTGGAGGTACATATCCAATGGTTCCTTTGATCCCTGTTGAGATGGTGCAGCTCTGCAAAGAGTTGCCGTTCATGAGGACCTTTGCAAGGCCAAAATCTCCAACATGAGCATTCATGTCATCATCCAAGAGGACGTTGCTTGGCTTCAGATCACAGTGAACAACTGCAGGTTGGCAAGAGTGATGAAGATACTCCAAAGCATCAGCAACATCAACGGCTACATTTAATCTTTGAATCAATGTCAGAGGACTTCTTTGTTCCTGCGTTTCCTCCGGATGTAACCATGAGTCCAGGCTTCCATTTGGCATCAAGCTAAGAACCAGAGCTTTGAATTCATGGCCTTCTGAATCAATGCTCACGCATGATGTGATGATGTGGATGAGATTTCGGTGTCTGATGCTTCGAAGTGATTCACATTCAGAGAGAAAACTCTTGGAAGCACCTCTTGTGTCAAGGTTGAAGACTTTAATGGCTACAAGCATGGTGGTGTTGCCATGAAGAGTTCCTTTATAAACAGAGCCATACTTCCCCTTTCCTATCAGATTCCTGGGAGAGAAACCATCAGTTGCTCTGGCCAAATCATTGTATGAAACTCTTGGAAACTCTTCAAAGGGAACAGCAAAGGATGAGGGTGACTTTGTTCTCCTTCTTGATTCTCGTCTCCGTCGAAGAAGAACAGAGAATGAGAACAAGATCAAGACAAGACACAACACAGAGGAAGCTATTGGGATTACAATCTTTAGCACAAAAGATCTTCTGCTTCTTTTCTCAACAGACTTTGAAAGACACACAGGTAAGTGAAGTTGTGGGACACCTCCACAAAGCTCACCATTTCCGACAAGTGAAAGTATTGCAGATGAATTGGCAAAGACACCTTTCACAGGCACTTCACCAGTGAAGTCATTGTGAGAAAGGTCCAAAGTAGAGAGGTACTTGAAGTCTTGCAGGAACTCGGGGATAGACCCTGATAAGTTATTGCTTGAGAGACTGAGTGTTTCAAGGAACTTCAAGTTGCTAAAAGATGAAGGAATACTTCCTGACAAGCTATTGTATGAAAGGTTTAGATAACTGAGACCTTTTACATTGCCCAGAGATGAAGGAATGGATCCAGTGAAGAGATTACCTTGCAAGTCCAGATCTTCTAAGATTGCACATCCACTGATAGTCACAGGGATTTCACCAGACAACCTATTCCCACTCAATAGCAATTGTTGGAGATTTATTAAGCTTCCAATCTCTGAAGGAAGAGTTCCGTTAAAACAGTTTTTACTTAAATCAAGAACTTGAAGTGAAAAGAATTGGCTGAGGATTTCTCCTGGTATTCTCCCACTAAGTCTGTTGTTAAAGAGGAAGAGTGTTCTAATTTTTTGAAGAGTTTTCAAAGTAGTAGGTATAGTTCCTTCAAGTCTATTCCCAGATAAATAGATCTGTGATAACTGAGTTAAATTGCCAATGCTGGATGGAATGTTACCTGTGAGATTGTTGTCTCCAAAACCCAGAATGTGTAACATGGTCAGCTTTCCTATGTTCTCTGGAATTTGGCCTGTGAGGAGATTACCACTAAAATCCAAGCTATCCAAACTGATTAAATTTTCAATCCCAGGAGGAATGATCCCTGTGAAATAGTTAATATCCATTAATAAAACCCTCGCCTCCCCGGAGAAGTTGGCTAGTGATAAAGGCAACACACCTCCAAGATCATTGTATGCAGTTGAGAAAAACTGCAAGTTGCTGCAATTAACCAAGGAATCAATGAAAGTTAAATCTTTGGCATCACTGGCTTCAAACTGATTTTTTTCCAAATTGAGAAAAAACAGATCATGCATGGCTCCAAACACTGGGGGCACTGTCCCACTGAACTGGTTTTCTGAAAAGTCAATCAGCTGAAGCATAGAAGCATTGGCCAGTGAAGCAGGGATGGTTCCACTGAGATTGTTAACCCCCATGAGAAGTGTTGTGAATATAGGAAGCCTGAGACCAAAACCTGAAGGTAGTGTGCCATGGAGCTGGTTACTGGCAACACTGAAAAAATCCAAAGATGAAATGTTGAATATTGCTGGAGGGATAGTCCCAGAGAGAAAATTGCCAGCCATTTGAAAAGTCACCAAGTTTGAAAGCCTGCCAACTTCTTCAGGTATGATTCCTTGTAAATTATTCAACGCAAAAGAGAGTAGAGTAAGAGAAGAAAGGTTCCCAATGGATGAAGGAATGGCTCCAGTTAAACTATTATTAGCTAGAACCAACATCTCAAGCTGAGGGAAAGCTTTACCACCAAACTCAACAGGAATAGAACCAGTGAGCTGGTTGGAAAACAAGCTGAGAATTCTGAGTTGAGAGCAGTTGGTCAAGCTCACAGGGACAGTACCATGAAGTGCATTGAAGCTGAGGTTTAGATACCGGAGCCGATGAAGGCAACCAAACTCGGGTGGAACCTCGCCGGAGAACCCATTGACAGAGAGCTCAACTGATTGCATGAAGCTAAGGTTGGCAATGGAAGGTGATATGAAGCCCCCAAGGCCTAGCATAGGGAGTTCTATGGCAGTTACTCTGTTTTTGTGCTTTTGAGAGCATGAAACACCAGTCCAGTTGCAGAAATGAACAGTCTCATTCCATGAAGTCAAAGCTCCTGAGGGATCAGATGTGACTGCATTCTTGAATGCAAGCAATGATGTGAGATCAGTGCCTTTTGCTAACAAGGTGGTAGTGAGAATGGAGCTCAGAAGAAGCACGTAGAAGAACAAGTGAGAGGAGAAGTTCATGGCTAACTATGATTGTAAGTAATTGAGAAGAGATTATGGATGGATGCTCTTTATAAGTAAATTGTTAACAATACTTGGAAGTTAATTGGGCTTATTGTCAGTTCTGTGATGACATTTTGGTCAAAAAGCTTTGCGTGCATTTTGTCAAACTTTCTTCTTTACTATTTTGGATGTTTTATCCTTTTTTTTCTTTCATTGATGGCAGCTTCCTTCCACTGCCACTGACCCATTAAAAAAAATTGCAGTCAAGAGTCAACAACAATGCTTAATCAAAATTGCTTGTCTTTGTGTTTACTATACATGTGTATATGTAAGTACTTTAAATCATTGACCAAATAATTCTTTTGATTGAAGGGATTTATGAATAATAAACAATAAATGGAATAATTTTTTAAAGAAAGACTTAAGACTTGCAAGTTATTCCTCAGTCAATTCTTTGATGATAATTATCAATCACGCATGCAACCATTTGAACATTATCATAATTAGCACTTCCGCAAAAAAACAATGCATAAACAGTGCTATTAAACATAGATGAGATTTTGAACTCGAGCCTTATCAAAAATGTCTTTGTCGAAACTAAGCAAGTGTTGGTCACCGATTATTTTGTTAATCTTTTTCCCTTTTCTTCCATATATATCTTCCTTCTTTTAGTTAAACAAAAAATTCCATCCAAAGAATTTTTTGGAAGTTGTGCCAAATATCATATTGATATAATATAGCTTAAAACCTTGATAAAAATGGGATTGATAAATACAAGATTGAAATGGGATTGATAAATATAAGATTGAAATTGGATTGAATTAACGAAAGAGTAGTAAAATCTATACATAATCATATCTTGCTCATGGATTACAAATCAGAGTCAAACACAGATCTCTAGACAATGTATAAACACAACCTCACATTATCATAACCGGGTCATCAGAGGCATTAACTCATTGCTAAACAAGTTTGGTTTAACAAATTCTAATTTAATTAAATTCAATTAAATAATACAAGTGTGACACTCGTGTCGATAATTCAAGGCCAGATTAAATTCAAACCATCTTAGAGCTCAACCTCATGAAAATTCGTCTCAAAATTTCAATAAAGCATATAATGTTATATTAATCTGACAACCAATATGTGATAAGCATAAAAATAGCAATCTAAACTAACAAATAATTACCACTATTACAACAATTACTGTCTTTTCTACAATTTTACTATCTTTAAAAGAATAAAGATATAACATCTTTAAAGGAATAAAGATATAACCCCATCCACACAAACATCATATAGAGAACATAAGCTAGAAATTAATATTTTCAATCCAACTGATGCCTGGAATTTTATGCATACCTTCTTTAGCAATCTCATTCCTCAGATACTTAACATCACCCCATTTCTCCTTCACAGCATAAATATTTGAAAGCATGACTCTGTAAGCTGTTTTCCTTGGTTCTATTTCATAAAGCTTCTTTGCCACAATCTCACCCAATTCCTTGTTCCCATGAATACTACAACCCCATAATAATGCACCCCAAACACCAGAATCAGGCACCACAGGCATGGCCTGAATAAGATCATAAGCTTCCTGCAATTCCCCAACCATACCAAATAGTTTCACAATGTACACATAGTGATCAATCTCAGGCTCCACGCCGAATTCACTGTGCATCCTGTTGAAGAGTTTCCGACCTTCCATTTGGAGTCCTGAATGACAGCAAGCACAGAGAAGAGCCGAGAAGGTAGCCTTATCAGGCTTGAGCCCCTCATTCAGCATTGCCACAAAGGTTTGCATGGCCTCCCCTCCAAGTCCATTAGATCCCATACTTAATATAACAGTGTTATATGCAACCAAAGTTCTTCTAGGCATCATTTCAAAAATACGAAAACCATCTTGTGCAAAGCCACACTTTGAGTATGCATCAATAAGACCACAAGAGACTGATACACTTGAGTTGATCCCCACCCGCAATGCAAAACAATGAATTTCTTTACAAGGTCGAATAGATGCCAATGTAGCACAAGCCGAAAGTAGAGAAGCAATCAAGATAGAATCTGGTCTTGCAGCACATTGACTACTGGTCATCATTTCTCTGAACAAACAGATTGATTCTTCACACTCCCCTGCTTGTGAAAATCCAGTTATGAAAGCAGACCATGTAACTAAGTCAACTTGAGACAAACTTCGGAAAAGCAGTGAAGCAGAGTGCAAGACGTTGCACCTTGAGTACATGCTTACTAGTGCACATCTTAAGTGGCAATTAGAAGTGTATCCTTCTTTTAAACATAGCCCATGGATCCCTTCACCGATACAAGCCAAGTCCGAGCCCCGTAAACATGAAATGAGGCCGGTGAAAGTATACCCATCTGGCTTTTCGCCAGACTCTCTCAGACCATGAAACAACTCAAGACCTTTGTGTGCATTTCCTCCATATGAACAACACATTATCATTGTATTCCATGACACCAAATCTCTCTCAGGCATTTCATCGAACACCTGATGAGCATCATTGACAAAGTTGAGTTTTGAGTAAGAATTAACTAGTGCAGCGCCGGCTATCGAATCAGATACTAACCCCGACGAGATCATAGTCCCATGGACCATGCTAGCACCAAAAGGGTCGGCATGCTCTGCGCATGCGCGGAGAACGCAAGCCAAGGTGAAACCATCAGGGTTTACCCCAGAGCGTCGCATTTGGTTAAAGAAAGAGAAGGCAGTGGAGAAGTCTCGGCATCGAGCATGGGCTCGAATGAGTGAGTTCCATAGTAGGACAGTTCTGTGAGGAATTTGGTCGAACAAGTGGCGGGCGGAGACAATGTCGCCATGGTTCGCGTAGGAGCGGAGGAGTTTGGTGGGAAGAGAAGGGTGACAAGAGAGGTCAGCAGTGACAAGAAGTGCATGGAGTTGCTTGGCTTGCGACAAAGCTTGAACGGCGTCTCCAATGGCGGAGAGGAATCCAGGAGCGCATCGCGATCCAAACTCTGAACCTCTTCCCAGAACGACGAAGTTCATGCGCATGCGTTATCGGATCCAAATCCAAATCCGAAACTAAAACACAAGCTCATCACGTGCCTCGCATACCCCAAATTTTTTTTTTTAAAGTAATTATTAATATTTACAAGAAAAAATAAAAAAGCCTGTAAACATTACATCCTTGTCTCTTATTATTACGTACTCATATAATAAAACTTGTCAGCGACTATTACTTAAATTCAGTGTGCATTTGTGTGACAATTGCACCACATCACAAGGTCTTTTTGAGATTACAAAGAGGGCCCCATATATTTATTGAAGATGGGCCCCAAGTGTGGGTCCATCACCGACTTCTTCACGGGCCCCTCCTCATCTCCCATTACCATCTCCTTAATTCTTCTTACTTTGTTACCCCCCTTTGCTTTCTTTATCACGAGTTTCATCAACACTCAACCAATTCTCTCTTCTTCTTTTTTTTTTTCTCTCTCTCTCACCCAAAGTTTCAACAACTCCACCACCTTTCCATCTTTTCTTCCCTTTTCCTCTCCACTGCCTTTCTTCTTTAAAGGAGATAGAGTGAGAGAGAGAGAGAGAGGAAAAGAGAGAAGCTACTCTCTCCAACCTTCTTGAATTAACTTCACTTCTGCCTAACTTCAACTTCCTAGTCCTTTCATAATCAACCATAGAGCATAGAGCAACCTTTCCTCTTTTCTTCCTCTCTTTTCTTGAAACCTTTCACATGTCTTTAGTTAACTTACTTGCATGTTGTTGAGAGCTGAGCTTTAGAATTTAGATAAAATTCAGTGTTGTAGCTAGCTAGCTAACTAGCTTTCCTCTCAAGTCTTCTACTTTGACTTGGTGGCTTAGGCGCATATGGGGTACCAAGAGATCAAGCACCAAGTAGAGGTGAGTAGTGCACAAGAAGCAGAAGGAAGGATATGGATGATTGCTGGAATCTCACTAAGAGCTCCTCTCAAACCAATAAAGACCAGAAAAATATCAGGAAGAGATTCTAGTGAAGAAGTAGAAGACATCAAGCTAGATATTGAAGCCATGAAGACACCTACTGAAAGAGAAGCAAGGATACCAGAAGAACAACACTGCCCACCAGCTCCTAAGAAGATGAAGCCTTCTCTTAGATGTTGTCTAGATGGAATTCAGTTCTTTAGTGTGCCAGACTTGGAATCCATGTTCATTCCCCACCAAGAGACAGAGCTACGTACTTGAATTAATTTTATGCATGTAATGGTGGTGTACAAAATGTTTCATGTAGTACTTACTTGTTTCTAGCTAGTTCTGTGGCTTATCAATGCATGTTCAGAAGATGAAGTTTTTATAAAAGGTTCTCTTTCTTTCCATTTTGTTTGATGTCACACTGATACTGCACTTATGGATTTAGACTGATTGAACTGATTAAATAATTCCCACTTGATGATAAGAAGAGGCCCCCCCTCCACTTTCCTCTTTAGCTGTTAGAATGACATGAAAATCACATTTAATATTAGATTAGGGGCCCATTCGGTGGGTGCAAAGAAAACTGGGTAATGATGTTCATAGACCAACTCCAGTGAACTTGTTGTGGTTAATGACAGACCGGAAATTCATATGGAGTATCAGTCAACAGAGAAAATGACGAACTTAGTACATCATTCATGAACTGTGACAATCAAGGGAATCCAATGTGGTATTACAAAAGCATTCATACAATTCACAAACAATTAAAGCACAAATGATCCATTTCCATGAATAAGTTAAACAAATAAACAAAGGGAATCCCTAAGAGAGAAGATTTTAAAGAATAACTCCAACTTAACATCGAGCTTTGTGCAATGACTCATGTCCTTTCTTGCCTGCCTGGACTCACTTGGCGGGTTCCCGCCAAGTTTGAAAGTTCATTACCAATTTTCCAAGTTCCCTCCAAAAAAAGAACCAACTATATATATATATATATATATATATATATATATATATATATCACTATCATGCACAACTTCTCTGATAACACACATACATATATATATATATATATATATATATATCACTATCATGCACAACTTCTCTGATAACACACATACATATATATATATATATATATATATATATATATAATGAATAGCATGGCTAAAGCTTGAAGGAAAAGATGTACTTCCAAGTTCATCCATCAAAAGCAGCAAGTCTGCAAAATTCCATTCTGAAGATTGGGCACAGAGAAGCAAGCAAACCTCAATTCATTAGGAGCAGAAAGGACATTGCTTCATGGATAGACAAAGAGTAATACAGTACAAAGACAGAACTTGGGACAGGAGAACAATGGGATAACTGGAGGGTGGAAACATGAGGGCGCATGATTCACATGCTTCTATTTCTGCCTTTTGTAGATCTTGTGCAAGAAGGACTTCAGGACCTCCTGAACCGCTTTGCTCGGCTCCGCTTCGATGTTTAAAATGAGCTTTTCGTAGCTCTTGGACTCATACTCAGAAAATACAGTCTGAAAGGAGGAAACAGAAAGATTAATTTTGTGAACCCGAATCATTCTTATGTGCAAAGACAAGGTATTGTTGCACCAAAACATAACATTCAAACCTGAAGATCGAGCTCTTTGTAAAGAGCTTTAACTTTAGCTACGCAAGCTGCATCTTTTTTCCCATAGTTCTCCTGGAAAATGACGTCTAAGACATCACCTTTTATACATGAGAAGGATGAAAATGGAAGCCAAACTAAACCGCTCTTACATGTAATATTTTCATCTGATCTTCATTAGCGCGCTCAATGGCTTGCACAACCAGCCAAGAGCACTTGAAATCTTCAATGTCTGTCCCGATCTGTGAGAGAGAATGAACACTGATAAATAAATAAATTAGAGACAAAACACGAAATTCTATACCATGCGATAGGTTGAGCACAGAGATACTGGACTTGTATCAGAAAAATTGAGAGACTAATACAACTGAAAGGCACAGATTCATTTACCTTACCAATCACCTCAGGATCACCAAAGCAATCAAGGTAATCATCCTGAAAAGAGCAATGAAGATACAAGAAAGAACATCTAAATAAATCAGCTAACATAGGACGCAAACATGTGTCAATTAAGTGAGGATTACCTGCACTTGAAAGTATGTGCCCATTTCAACAAGAATGTTTTTCACACCAACAAAGTGGTCCAAATTTTCACCAGACATCAGCAAAGCACATGCAACCTGGAAGTATATATGATCACAAACTTACAATTACAAACACTGAACAATGAAGTACCAAACAGATAAAATACATGTGACATTTTCAAGTTGAAAGTCATGACAAGCAGATATAGCACTATGCATGCAGCAACAATTCACATTCCGAAGTAAATAACTAAAAAGTTGCAAGCAACCACCTAAAATTTGCATAATGATGCATCATTTTGTTACGTGAGTTTAAAAAATCAAAAAGAAGAAAGTAAAAGCATGCTAAATATCTACAAACCAACATTAATCGTAAATTTTTTGGGAATAACAGAATCAGGTACCATAACAGTGATAGATACTGTACATGGGGAATAAAGAATGAGAGATTTTTCTTTGAAAATCTCTCAGCTTAACCATCTGAGATATATATATATATATATCATGAAGGTTATGCAACTTACAGGGAGATAAAATGAATAATAAGCAGTTTTGTACTGGACAATGCGGTTATAGCTGCATCCAAAGGAAATAATGCCTTGGTTAGACACTTAGAATATTCGACAACAAAATACAAAGGAAACTATTTTAGCAAATGTTTTGAGTCTCCACATACACTGGTAGTTTGTATTTCGAAAGATCTTGCTCTCCTTCATGAGTAGTAATCAAATCCAGCATCTGCCCTGAAGCTGTCTGAAACTCAACCTATAAATGTATAACCAATGAAGATTTAGAAGACACCAAACAAACAATACTTCAGTAGGGGAACCCAGATGACCTATTTTAAAGATACTTGCCTCATTAAAAAGATCAAGAAGATCAACATAGTAAGGCTTATCCCTGAAATATCTTTTCAGTATCCTGGGAATGTGATTTCGAAGTAAGGTCCCATCATTTGTGGCAATAAGACCAACCTACAATTAACAGGCAAAAGGAGAACTGTCTTAAACTACAATTTGAAATAAAGCACCAAATGCTAGAGAAGAGCTAAGGCACATGAATTAGCATGAGTTGCAAGAAATTTTATGAACCATTATTATTATAAGTAGCAGGAACATAAGAAGCTAATAGGTTCATGCTTTTAACTGGAGCATTAGTTTCAAAACAAAAATCATGTTTTATACATGGTCAATGGTAACTGGAGCCTTAAGCTAAAATAAAACTGATACAGCACTACCATGAGGATTTAGCAAAGCAAATCTAGAATGAATTAGTTTTTTTTTGGAGATTTGAAAAGCTTACAAATATTTTACAACTATGTACAACCACACGCCCACACACACGCACAAGAAAGAAACAGCCACAAAAGTAAAATATGACAAACAAACCTTAGGCACTCTGAACCAACAGGGTTGACCACGCCTTGTATGAGAGTCGTCCACGATATCATCAAGAACAAGAAAATATGCTTGAAGCTGCATGCAATGCAATTGAGAAATGTTCAAATCAATGCAATAAGGTGCATAGTTTTGGAAGCAGACAAAAAATAAACTGGGGATTCAGTTCTTTACCCATTCAATGCACCAGCCAAGTGCACAAGAGAGGAAGAATTCATTATCATCAAGTTCAATACCTTCTTTTAGCAACTTGTAGCTATCAACAACTGAGATTCCACGGTTCAACTTGCCTATCAAATCATCAGACAAACAACAAGTCAATCTCTAGAGTAAATGCAACTTCTTTGACTTCCCAAGGCCAGTACAGTTTCAAATATATCTAGCACATTCATACACCATAAAATCAACAAAATAACTTATTATAAATCACAATACACAGATAC
Source organism: Dioscorea alata (assembly GCA_020875875.1). Lineage (NCBI taxonomy): Eukaryota > Viridiplantae > Streptophyta > Magnoliopsida > Dioscoreales > Dioscoreaceae > Dioscorea > Dioscorea alata. The sequence continues at coordinate 19,983,029 of CM037015.1, read as the reverse complement.
AAAATTAGTTTTGTGTCTAAAAAGAATGCAGGCTTCAGCAAATTATTCCCTCACCCCGTGGTACATTGTAGTCCAACATCTGTCAAGAGAATAAAGAAACAAATTAGTTAATTAAGCTTCATATTAGGAATATCTCTAAAGAACCATCGCAAAAGGTTAAAAGTAAGAACAAAATAATTGAACAAAGTATTGATAGCAAATGTTTGAATGCCATTGAGAAAAGATAACCATATCAAGCTTTATTAAATCATATAAACAACCAATCACTTGAGCAAAGTGATTTCGATAAAATTGGATTCCTTTTCTATTCCATAATGTTCTCATGAGCACAAATTCCTTTTACTTAGAATAGGGTCTTCATGGGAGTCTTATACTATTACATATAAAACACGATTGATTTACACAACAGCACTACAGTATTGGTGAGCAATCAGAGTCACTTCCCATTAATCCAATTCACTTTTAAGAAGATTTTAAAATGTCGATCTTTGACATCCATTCTTAGAACGTCATCCCATTATGTTTATTTAACCCCGACATGCTAAACCAAAAAAAATGCTTTACCATAAACAACTCCCAATGTCAACCAAATAGTGCAATGTCCCGAATAAAAGAATGCATTTTGATACCATTGCAGTGTCATCAAATACCGAAGGAGGGCCCAATCCCTGATTCCCCACAAACTAAAAGATCATCACCATCAGCTAATTAACCTAATAAATTATTGATTAGAAAGCCACAAAATGCTACACCTAGCTAAAAACATCATTTGATTTAAACACCAAAACACAAAACTTTATACGCGTCCGCACAGGATAAAAAAATATCAGATTTATGGCAAACACAACGGATCTTTCTGAACAATAACCATTGTATTCACTGCAATCGCATGAAATAGCACCAAATAGAGTAGATTCCAACAATAAAGGAAACAGAGAAAAGAAATCAGGAGCAGCGGATGGATCTCGAAAGAAAAAGCACTTACCCGCTCGATCCAAGCCCGGGCATCATCGGTGTAGTCGAAGGCTGGGTCAGAAAGGATATCCTCCTTGAGGCGCGAGTAGAAGCCGAGGAACGCCGGCTTGACATCCCTCCCATTCACGGCCATCGCCATCAAGCCACTCAAGGTCGCACCCAGAGAGAAACAGAGCAGAAAAGCAAAAAGAGATAATGAAATTGAGAACATTAGCTCGACATCGAACTATTTATATGTAGTCCGTTCTCCCACTTCCAAAACTCACCCATTTAATCTCACTCATACGAAACCGGACCCACCTATTATTTTCTAACACCATTTTATTTTCTTTATAGGATAAGTACTTTTCAATTCTCCCACATAATTTCTATAGTTAATTTTAAAAATATTACTATTTTAAAAATAATTTTATTGATTTAAAAATATTTTTTTTTAACTCAAAATTTTAAAAAAAATTGCTAAAACCCATATTGTTATCTCAAAAAAAAAAAAAAATTGTTTTCATAATAAATGAAATACTATTGTTTATGATTTGAATACCAAGTAATTAATTTATCCTAAAATTCCTAGTAACAATGTCACCCGTGAATCTCACAGATAATCATGATAGCTACTGTAGTTTTTTTTTTAAAAAAAATTCTGTCTGAACCTGCCTGGTTCTGATTAAGTTGGCAATTAATTAAAGCGTGACATATTACAAAAGTTATTCATTTATTTATTTGTTTGTTTATTTATTAAGTCACATTTTGAGGTCAGTTTTAGAAGTCGGAATAAGGAGAGCCACGTGAGAAGAGGTGTGGATTAATGTCCGGAATTTGGTCGTCGAGGCTTTCATGGAACCGAGATTTACAAGCGGTCACTTCGATCTCGTCGGAGATATCGGGCCGATCAGCTGCGGGGAGTCTAACAGGAAGACAAAGAACCGCTGAAAATATTGTTGACGTGTCATGTTATGATTGGAGAAAGTGAGTGAATAATTGGTGGGGGACCACACACGTGCGGCGAGGTTCCCCATGTGGGATCACGAGGTGCTGACCAGGTTTTGCCGGAAGGAACGCTCAAATCAGAACCGTTAGATCAAGTCACGTGAGAATTCTACGGTTAATAATTAAGGCCGAAAATAAAAGCACGTGTTCTCTCATCCGTAATAATATCTTCAAATCATGACTCATTTGTCAAATTACTTAATAATCCTTACTTTATGATATAATTCCCAATTCATCCTGTGTTAAGTTGAGTTAAGAGGCTTACCTTTCGCGAAATTCCAAAGTTGTCCTCCACACCAGCTTGATGGAGAAGAATAGGCGCGGGAGTGGCAGGGTAATTTCGCACTGGATTATACTATGCTGAACCGTGGAAAACAAGGGCCCTTAATGCACCGTATAAATTGTCGACTAATTGTAATTGGGAAGTGAACCGGTTTGAGGACATTGTTTTATTTTCCTCTAATTTTTTTTAAAATTTTCTTGAGATCTGTGAAAAAAATAATGCACCATTTTTTTGGATAAACTAGTACCTTATTGAAAAAGATGAAACAAGCCATAGTGTGCATTATCTTCTAGATGTAGAATCAAAGTAAAAAAAAAAAAAAAACAAACTGGAATTTATATAACACAAATGCTTATAATATATAAACTGAGGAAGGGGGGCCGCGCCTTTTTCGAGCGGCCTTCTCCCTCTTTTTCTCGATTTTCTCTCCAGAGTTTTTTATTTTTTAATATCTCTCTTCGGAGTTTTTTTTAAATCTATGTTTTAGTTTTTTTTTACAAATTAATTTATATAATACATGAAATTATATTTTTAGTAGGTTTTATAAAAAATTATTATTTAACAACTGATTTTTTAATTACCCCCTCCCCCGCTGTCTGTATGTTTAACGGATGTTGGTATTGCTTATTGTATCCTCAGGGTCACTCAAGTGGGACTCACTGCGTGCTTCTTCTTCATATAGTTGCGAGTCTCCTAGTTTCACTCACTTTGTCTTTAGAGTTGTAGAAATATAAAATAGGAACATATGATTAATCTTAATTATATTCAAAATTAGGAGAAGTAGTTTGAAGCTAAAAATAGGAGTATTATATCCCAGTCATATGTTCTAAACAATGGCCTAGGTTAAAGCATCCTAAGTAGTCCTGATGATCAAATTAAGGTTGTTCCTTCGGGAATCCCACAATTCAAACAAAGCTATTTATAAGGAGCTGAGCAATATAAAAATTTGACCATTATGATTCCATATTCAAGCAACAAAATCACAATAGAGAAAAAAGTGGTTAATAGAATCAATCTTTAATTTAGTGACCGAATACTCAGGTAGCTATTAAGAGTTTATCGCATCTTCCGGGACTAGGTTTTTTTTATTATCCCAAGTCAGTCAATCAAAGATAACAACCTTCTAGAGTAAGGACCCTCCAAGATGATTGGTCTCTCATAATTACCCCAATCCACCATCATTGAAGAAGCACAAGGATGTCTAGTAACCATTGAGTAGATGTGAATAGAGCTGAAGGTATATGAAAGTAATTAGATAACATAAAATAGCATTATGATTTTGATCTTGGAAGTTAATTTCTAGTGTTTAAGATAACAAATAATGTGCTGCTCTATACACAGACCAAGGCCCAATTGGGCTCTATGGATCTAGCCCTGACCACTACTGGGTTGTATATATCCTCATTCTAATAAGCCAACATGAACTTAGAAAATGCATGATAATAATATTTCTTGCTTTAACATTCATTGAACTTTGTAAGAACATATTTGATTTGAGAGTTTATTAAAAAAAAATGTATTTATTTTCCTTCACATATGTTATTGCTTAATGTGAAAAAATATTTACTTCTCATGAGATTTGGAACAAGTTGGACAATCAGCCTTTTCCACTATAATTACAATTTTTTATATATATAAAACTATAATTACATCTTTGAAATTTATAGTTTTATATATATATGACACGTAATATAAGCTTGTCATTTTCTCAATCCAATGGTTGGTGATTATGTATACTTGCTTACAAATAAGATTATCCTTCTCATAGATAGCTAGCTAGCACACACTACTAGTTGTCATTCTGTCTTGTCTTCTGGAATAAAAATCATCATTGTATTCACTGTCGGCATGTTTTAATTTATTCATTGTAAAGATTAGACCAATTATATTATGGTCCCATGCATGTATATATATTTATATGTATATATTTATATATATGTGGACTGGATTTGATCAAGTTCATTAATCCTAAGCATGTGTCTATATCCAAAGGTCAAATTAATGTTGGAATTTTCTCAAAGTCAAGATCATGGGATATCCAAATCATGGAAATGTTGAACCTTCATTGATTATTCTGTCTTTTTGACAAACAAAGCAACAGCAACATGTAGTTATGGTGCATGGAGAGATATAAGATCTTGAGTTGCTTACATATTGGTTGTGTTTTTATTTTTTCACTAATGGAAGCTAAATGATGGCAGTGTCTAGTGAGAAGATCACTAGAATCAAAAGGCACCAAAAGGCAAAAGGGTTAGCATCTTGACATTCATAAAGAGGGACATCTCAATGTTTGGAGTACAATAAGACATTTTCTTTTTAGTTCACTTGTCATTAATTCATGACTTCTTCTTTGGATTATCATCATATCTGTATTAAGTACACATATATCTAACCCTTTTTCAACTATACCAAAGATTATATGCCATACAAAAAATCATCATTATATTCATGTCGGCATTGATAGTGTCGGCATATATATTTGTGGACTGTAACAGATATACATGCTATATATATATTGTATGCTTTCCTAATATACTATTTTTATGTGTTAAGTTTTTCCTTTCTTATATAATTTAATGAAAAAGAAAGCGAAAGATTTTTCATGCATATATATATATATATATATATATATATATATATATATATATATATATATATATATTAATCTCAATGGACATTTTGAAAGGTACTTGAGTGGTTTACAGTTAATTTTGTTGGTTTAAAGTAATGCAAAGAGATCTAAAACCTTTTCATTTTTTTAACCTTTATTTTTCTTTTCGAGTTTCTTGCATTCAAATCTTTCTCCACTATTGCTAATAGACCATTTAAAGTTTAATGGTAACTATTGCGTCAAATTTGGTGAACAAATATATAGTAAACAAAAGCTATCCCATTTTCTTTGGGTCAATTTATATACAAACAAACACTTAAAAAGTCTATGCACATTGATGTTGGCAATGATGTCAAAGGCCCACAAATTCAAGTGCATAATGAAAGACTCAAATGAGCATTACTTTCTTAATAATAATAATAATAATAAACTTGTCATAAAGTAAATCCAGCTAGCTTAAATATTCCATATATATACCTTTCTTTATCTTTTCATTTGATTTTTTTTTTAATTTAATAACAATAGGTGACAAACACCGCCACTAAAAAATTTGTCAAAAAGCAAATAAATATGAAAGTCCACTAGTTTCTCGGAAATTTATTAACTTGATCAAGCTCTATATAGGATAATGAAAATCTGTCACGTAAATGTTGTTGCAAGTTCGATTTAATCACACATCCTTTAATTGAGGGAGAGTCCAAGGGCATATATGTGAGGGGTAACCCCATCATATTAGGTCAGCTTTTTGAGATTATGGGATTCCCATTGTGTGCATCATTGGTGTTTTCAATGAGAGCAAATCATGTGGAGTTAAACGAGTGGCTAACCAGTAAGGGGGATGATCGGGTAAAACCCTCGTGAAGTGCTATTGATTAAAACGTGCCTAACTCAATGAGATCATCGGGTCTAATCAGGGGAGCAATATTGCAAAACCAGTTTAATCCCACACCCTCTAATTAAGGAAGAGTCCATGGACATATATGTGGGGGGCAACCTCATTTTATTAGGCCTGTCTTTTGAGATTATGAGTCCTCGTAAATCTCAATGTCATGAAACCCCAGAGAAAAAAGATATGACTCATTCCATAAAGGACCATCAAAATCCATTGTATTGTGAAAAGTATGGTGAGTGTGGGGGTTTCGAATCCGCACCTGTCCATCACTGCCGAGTCCGTTTATTACCACCTAACTAAGCAAGTGATGGTTTGATGTTCTTTCTCTCAAGGTAAATACAAACAATCATAATTAAGGAGTAATTATCAATGAACAACGCAGCAGCCAACATGACAAAATTAAAAACAGGCCAGAATGAAGTCAAACGTGCAGAAGCTCTTTTCAAAGTAATTAGGTGTTATTTTATATATATATATATATATATATAATTAATCCTGTGAAACATAAAGTACTCAATTAAAAAAATTATCAGATGTTTGATCTCCGGTGGTCTTTCTCTCCTTCTTCTCTATGTGCTTTGGCATGTTACACGAGGATGGCTATTTTAGTCATGAAAGTTACCATTTTAATTGGTTAACGTCTTTCTCATGCTTTACGTCAAACTGTCTTTTAATTTTTGTTTTTTATTTAGAAAAACCATACCACCATTGAATACATATATACATAGAAAGATAATAAAAGGTTTAATTAATTGCAATATAATGCAATGATTGATTACTTGAAACATGAAGTGTATATATATATATAGTTAATTAAACAACTGCGTAAATACCATGTGAAATAGCATTAATTAATTATAAATGGATTCTAAAAACAAAGTTAAAGCATCACCATCACTTTGCTTCATGAATACTCAAGAGTACCCTTAACCATGGTAACCTAAATGCATGCATGCATGCATGCCTAACTCATCAAGAAGTTTAACTACAAGAAGTAGTTTCCTTCTCACCTAACATGCAAGACCTTTGAATTCATAGCTATATGAATATATATTTCCATTATTGTGAAGTTACAATATATAGCCAGTACTATCACAGTATGAGGTTTGCCACCAAGCTATAAAGAACCGTGTGGCAAGGATTGTGAAGTCATTTTCATGTACTACTTGATCTAATAAAGAGCTAGCTAGAGTTTGAGGAAGAATGAAGCCATCACCCTGAAAATGCATGAATGTTGTGAAGGCTCTTCATGTGTCATTGTTCTACATATCCTATCCACTGTTTGCCATGTTTTAAAGAAGAGAAATATCTAAAGACATATTGATGATTAATATATGCATATATATATTCTTGTTTTTTAAATAAAAAAAAACAAAGGTTATCATTTGAATGTTTGATTCAAGAAAAACGGCTAGAGAATGATATATCAAGAGGACAAAGAAGGAGATGGTGAAGACCATATTTCAAAAGGATTGATTTAATGGCCGGTGTTGGACATGTTCATTGAAAAGAGAAGGGACCAGGATATGGACTCTTGTCTACTACTTGCTCTTTCATTGAACTTCAATGTTGGCCTACCTATTGTTTCTTCTATAATTGCTTGCTTTTTAAGGGTGGCATTCCATCATTTCACTATTGTTAATTTAGTATCACAATAATGGATGGGTTCATCATTTTGATTAATTATAATATACATGATTTTGTTATCATGTTATATGAATTTGATTAAATTAAGAAAACTAATAATTCTTTTATTTTTTAATAACAATATATAAAACACATCATATCAAGAAAATACTAATCATCTAATTAGGACCAGTATGATCATAGTTGCAATTGATTGACTATGAGGTCTTTGTAAACTTGTGAGTGCCGAAAAGTTTTCTTTTTGGAAAAGGTTCACAAATAATACAGGGACCAACAAAAAACACACACACAAAAATAAATAATGTTTTTCTTTCTAAAAATTGGTCTTCTTTTATTTAGTGATTTAGAGTCCATATAATCCATTGTATGTTTTAACAAACTCTATTAAAGAATATATTTTAAAATTTCAATGTTTTAGCAAATGAGAATTAATAAAGAAATCCACCAACCGATGCAAAGGTTGCACATGAAAATGAACATGAGAAAAGAGAAAAAAAGAAAAGAAAAGGAAAGGAAGGAAGGAAGAAGATGAAGTAAGCCACAGTTTAAGTTCTGTAGGACCGGCAGTACAACATACCAACCCATGTACATCAAAATATTTTATATATATATTTGCTTCCAACGTGTGTCACTGTGTCTTATACTTGTCCCACCGTGTCACATCTATTTGCCAATCATTGCCTCGTCCCATCTCATCTCCAATCCCAGCCGTCCATTTCTCCTATCATCTAAATAATAATTCACTATTTTATTGATTAAACCAATATTAATGTTTATTTAGATAAATAACAATATTTTTTTAATAATTGGAAGTGAATTGAATTGGTACAAATGAATAAATAAAAACAAATGTTTTCATAGAGTCTTGAAAATTGAGTGGCTTCTAAGTCTTCCTTCAAAAATTAAAAATTAAAAAATAAAAATAAAAAAATATTTCTCCTCATATGTTGGAATAGAACAAGTTGGATGGCTGGTTTCTTTTCTCTTTTTCCTTGCAAGGCAATGCCATGAAGTTTCTTGTCTTTACTATTATAATACTACTACTCCTTTAGATTACCTAGAGAGAAATATTTAACGTGTGTAAATGTTATATATATATATATATATAGATTTTTTTTAAAGTGATTGAGACTTTACTAGCCACCATCTTAAGTGGCTTTTATAAAGATATGATATAAAAATAATTCATGAGTTTTATTTTAAAACAATTAATGCAACATGTGAAAGTTTTCTTTAATTATTTATGGACCAAAACAGGACAACATCAACAAGTAGTCATAAACAAGTGTTTAATAAATGCACTTAATGAACAATCAATTTGTTATATTTTTAACAGCTTGCATGTGAATAATAGTCTTTGGGTTTGTTAAAAACTTCAAAATAAAGGTAATTTCATTTTCTTTGTGAATAAGACCAGTATTAATAAAGCTTGTTTTTGATGATTTACATGTGAAAATATTATTAGTCATTGGGTTTGTTAAAAGCTTACAAATAAAGGAAAAACTAATAATAATAATAATAATAATAGAAAGAAAGTGATTTCTTTTTCATGTATGAATAAGACTAATATTTACAAACATTTTGTTAATTAAGAATAATATTATTAATTAATTATTAATGAGAGCAAGAATGTTAATCTTGTATTCTTTGGGTGTCATTTCTCCAACCTACTACCCCCATAAAAGCCTAAATGTTGTTAGACTCCTTTCAATTTTATTTGATTAATTAATTAATTTAATTCTTTATAATTTTGAAAGAACTTTTCCCACCCTATTGTTGAAGATATCTTAGAAACCAATCCATTAAATTGCAAGAATATATATATATATATCAAACTTGAAAGAGTTGCTTAAAACCCACTAAATTGCTCCTCTACTTCCCTCCCTTTCATTCCCACACTCTTGTATTGACTTCAATCATAAGCATAATATTTCAATCTCTCCCTCCACTCCCTTCAAATCAATATCCATTTATATTTCCAGTTCTTTCTCTCCCTCTCAACTCTAACAAATTAACCATCAATTCTGCTGAACAAAAAAAAAAAAGATCGAAAATGGGCCGACATTCATGTTGTATTAAGCAGAAGTTAAGGAAAGGTCTTTGGTCACCTGAAGAAGATGAGAAACTATTCAACCACATCACTAGATATGGTATTAGTTGCTGGAGCTCTGTTCCTAAACAAGCAGGCAAGTACATATACATATATATATATATATATATATATTTCTGTTTTATTGTTTTTGTATCTGCATTACTGCATTCACTTTGAATCTTGACTGAATTTTCATTTCAATGCATGGTTGCAGGTTTGCAAAGATGTGGGAAGAGTTGCAGATTGAGATGGATAAATTATTTGAGGCCAGACCTTAAAAGAGGAGCTTTTTCACAAGGAGAAGAGGACTTGATCATTGGATTGCATGAGATTTTAGGCAATAGGTATGCATTTTATTTTGATACTTTAGTTTATTTTGTGAGAAATAATATTTCGATGAAGTGATCGGAGTTTGTGTTGTCATTTGCAGGTGGTCTCAGATTGCAGCTCAGTTACCGGGACGAACTGATAACGAGATCAAGAACTACTGGAACTCATGTCTCAAGAAAAAGCTTAAGCAAAAGGGCATTGACCCAAGCACTCACAAGCCATTGATTGAGATAGAACCACTAGAACCACAAGAACAAAAGCCAGATGTAAAGGATTCTAGGACAAACTCTGTCAAACCTGTCTTTAATCCATTCCCTATGTGTGAATTCGAGGCCGTTATCGATCCATTGGAGACCAACATTAACCTTTACAACCAACTCCAGCAGAATTTCAGACCTTTTGATCCAAATGTATTTGCTGCCAACTCCGAATTCGATCTTATTCAGCCTCATGATTCAGGACTTTTTGACTATAATACTGTTTTTGATGTTTCGGAGAGCTATGGTACCGGAGAAAGCTCAAGTAACAGTAGTAACTGGAACTGCAATTTAGGAACTCAATTGAACAATGTCATATGCAATGAAACAGTGAACTGGAGTTCTGAAACCATTAAATTGGAAGCATTATTCCAGATGGAGGTGAATGCAACAGTGCAAGCTCAACAAGGCAAGAAGGAGCTTTATCCATGGCAGCAAGAACAACAGCAGGAGCAGAACTCAGAGGATTACAATAGCTTCCCATCACAGTCGCGCTCTCACGAGATTTCCGACGGGTGTTTCAATCTATCTCAAGGACAATTTGACTCTGATTTTCTTTAATATCCAGCACATATTTTGACTTTCTTTACTGTTTTATATAATTTTACATTGTTTTGAGCTACATAGAGACATGATTCATATCTATATTTGAGGTGTGTAATTACAGTATATTTCTGAATGTGAATGGGTTTTTGTTTAAACTGCATAATCAAAATCATCATCTTCTATTTTCTCTGGCAACTTTATTTTATTAACTGAAGTGAAGTGAAAGGATGTATGAAATGCATCACAAAGTCACCATCATATTAGAGTGTAGACTTAATTGTCATAACAGCACACTGTAGAAATCCACTGTTCTAAAACAATGTTAGGAGAAATGGAAAAATCTGTATGCTTTTTTCTGTTTGGCATGAGCTGTGGTATCTGCATAATTCATTGTGTTCACAGCGACAAAAATGACGCAGAGGGACTTGAACGATGAAATGATCTCTAAATTTTTATTTTCAACAAAGTTAAAAACTTAGTGCAGAAGCTATGCACCTTGATGTAACAGGCATGATATAGCAGAAGGAACCAGAATTTTTCTACTTTAATATTGAAAAAGTTCAACATATGATGAAAGATTGAAAGAATTTTTGATGCAAATGTGTCACAGTTAAACACAGTATTCCATTGAAACCCACTTGGACAGACAGGAAAGGAAAGAGTCAGGCATCTAGTGAATAAACATCAAAGTTGAGAAACGATCCTGCTGAAAAGAAAGAAGAAAGAAAGAATGATCTAATTGGCCACTTGATTTTTTTTTTTTTCTAAATCTATGATGCTCACTTTCATCTTTTTATGTCAAATTTATAGGCTATGTTATATCATTCAATCAAGATTGCAAGTCTGAATTGTGATGGTAGTTTATTATATTCACTGCTAATAATTCAAGAGCGCTACCACTTCACTTTCAACCTTTTTTCAAAGGAACAGCAAAATAGTGGACACACTTGAAAGATAAACATCAAGAAAGACTTGGATTTCAATGTTTCTCAGACTGCTTGGGGCCATGCATTGACATAGATGCTGTGCCAGAGCAATCTGGCTCACAAGGACATAAATACGAGGTCCCCGATAATAACTTACTAGCAGAAACACATGAGTTCAATATGGATCTGTGGAATTAGAATGTCTTTCTCAAACCTTACCTACATAACATTGTCGGCATCGATTGAACAAAAAAATGTGGTCCTTCAAGAGTACTTTCTGTATCAAGTTGGAAAGTTTCCATAAAGCAAAACTAGTACAGTGTTCTTCAAGTTTAATGCTTGAAAACTATATTAAAGAATCAACCTGGTAGCTTCAGAAAACCATTGTTTGTTTACATACCTGTCAATCACATTTGGTCAGAGAAAAATTAACAATGTAAAAACATTATGGATTTGCCAACAGAAAAATTCAGGTGTGATGTGCTTTTAGCTCCTATCCTGGAGGGTGACTGGCCTTCAGAGGGTGACTCGGTATTCAAAGCTCCTCATCCTTTTTATATCCTCTTAACACTGTCGCCGTGAAGGCTGACTATCCCTTCACTCATGAGAGTGGCAAGAGCATTGCGCAGCTGCCAATACCAACCATAATTAAACAAGAAAAAAATGAGATCATGCGCAGCAAACAAATGGAGAATTTAACAAGCTGTATGAACTATGACTCAACAAATCGCAAATACTAAGTTTGCTCAGCATTATATCATGGTCCTATTAGGTTGGTTCATCAATTTCATGTCCTAGGTTTGAATATTGTGATGCATGGACAGTATCAGGGAGTAAGATTATTGCTGTGGAATGAAAACTTGTCATAGTCACATTAAGTTTAACTTTGGGTCTGTTTGAACAGCACAATTTTTTGTATGGGAATTTAGAATATTGTGGTCGAATGAAATTTTGTGACAACTTACATCGTTAAGATGCACTTCAAATGAATTTTGCTTCCTCAGCTCTTCCAGTAGCTGTGTTATTAAAATAGCACTGATGTAAGAGGGCAGATAAACCATACTAAAAAATCTCGAGTGGAAGAGACTTTTACCTCTGTTAGACGAGTAGAAGGCCCCCCAAGTTGCATTTTGTCCATTACAAGGTTACGAGTTGCTGTAAGTAAATTTTCACGTCTCATCCTTTCACTCGCAGATATGCCGGTCGTTATAAGATCCATGTCAATTGTCCCTTTTCCCATTAAATAAGCATTGTTATTTCAGCATGCTCATGGAAATTGAGTTACTTAGGAGTTGGCCTTACCAGTAGCATGGTCAGTTGCTGACTGCTGCATTGCAACTTCAAGCAGTCTGAATGCCTCATCAACATCCTTTCCATTTACCTGAATCACAATTGCAACAAATAAGTACAAAAAGCTCAACCATGACAGTTTAACAAAAATATAGCAGTGAATTTCTAACCCATTCTGAGAAGCGCATGCGAGCAAGTGCTTCACTAAGACGAATCAAGCTCTCAATTTGCCTAGCTGTTGCTGTTATTACCTATCAACCAAAATCAGGAGTTAGGAGCGTTGACCATTTTGCTCAACAAAAATGACATAGCAAAAAAGAGAAAGGATCCTGTGCACATACCTTCTTACCACTTCCAGGGAAGTTTCCTCTTTTCCGCATTTCAACATAGCCACATACCAATTTTTCTGCTGCTTCTTCAGATAGCTGAGGATGAACATGCTTTCTTGCATAGCTAATATATGCAGTTAATGTGGGAAGGTCCAAAACATCATGTACTATGCTCTGAAATGCAGGAAAATTTTCAATCAACTAGATATCTTCACCATACTAAATAAAATGATCTTTCCCCTCATTTCTTAGACAAGAAAATTTCTTTTACCAGACAGAAAATAAAGATATTTGAAGTATATTTAGTTTGTCTGTATAGCTCTAACATTATACATTAAAAATGACATAAAGCCGCTTATAGCACTCATTTCGCAATTAATATTTCTCACATCTTATTGAATTAGTAAAATTCCAAAGTTAACATAATTATTGAAATCACTAGTTATGTCGCAGGATAAAGCTGCAAACATGTACATAGACAAATATAAAAGCAAGTAGAAATGGTTCACACCTCTGGATTTTCGAAGTGAAGTGCAACAATATGTTTAGCCAGACGCCTATCAGTATGTTCATCGGGCTTGTCCAAAATTAAGTAGATAAGATCAAACCTAACAACATAAAGATTTTATCATGAAGTAGGAAGTGATCAAGAAAGACAATGCCCAGAACTTTACTAGCGAAGCCACAAATGGGGGCATAAGAAAGCAGCCCTAACTAGAGGAACAACAAGATGAGCTGATCCAGACAATTTACAGCATAATACCACATACAAACAGATTGATATTTATTTATCATTTGCATTCCCACCTGGATAGTAGTGTCGGAGGAAGATGAATATTGTCGATAACAGAAAGGCGAGGGTTGTAGCGGGATCCACTTGGATTTGCACACGCTAGGACTGACGTCCTTGCATTCAAAGATGCAATAATTCCAGCCTTTGCAATTGAAACCGTTTGTTGCTCCATAACCTGCAAGAAAGGAAGCTTTTTATATATAAAAATAAGTAAATAAAATAAACTGCAGTTGTCTCCTTCACAAAACACTCATTTAGATTATAAGCTTATAAGAAACTGAAAACTACACATAAAGAACCAGGAAGAAAGGATAGCTAAATTAGAACCTGGTCAAATTTTAGGAAAAATGAATCCATGGTGCCATGCATAAAGGAGACATATCTTAAGGTATATTGCGTAAAACCATTTAACTAAGAATTTTAAAAATAAAAATTATACAGGTCAAAATTGAAAAGAGAATTTGGAATTAACTTCAAGATTCTCCAGTTCTTCAAACTAAGGAACATATATTTTACACACAATTTTGCATCAAATGAATACTTAAATCAAGCTCAAAGTCCAGGTTAAATGATAATGACCTCATGCAACATGCTTCTTGCATTCTCAGACATCTTGTCAAACTCATCAATACAACAAACACCTCTGTCACTCAGGACAAGTGCACCACTCTCCAGAACCTAAAACATAGAGAATTAGAGGGGTTTAAGCAAAGTTCTTGTAGTAAGCACCAAAAAACATATATATATATATATTCTTAAGAAACAAAATAAACAAAGCCTCCAGGTGGACTATCATACAGTTTCGCCAGTCTCTGGATCTTTGGTGACATAAGCAGTCAAGCCAACTGCGGAGCTCCCTCTTCCACTGGTGTAAATACCTCGTGGAGATAGCTTGTGCATGTACTGAAGAAGCTGAGACTTGCTGGTTCCAGGGTCTCCGACAAGCAAAATATTGATGTCCCCACGGCAACTAGTACCTAACTGAAGTTTCACAGCACTCCCACCAAAAAGCTAGTACAGGATTCAGTTATGCAACATGTTAGCATTGTGAACTTAGCAACAAAATCTCAGCAAAATTTTAAGCTGCGTGCGGGTAGGGCAACCACAACCCCGTCACATATGTACTTTGGAAAATAACAAAAATTTTCCTATGTACCTGGCATAAAAGACCCCTTTTCACATCATCTAGCTCCCATATATTTGGAGCTAGAGATCTGGTTAGCCGGTCATAAATATCTGGCTGCTTTGCAAGTTCTTTCAATTTCTCCACCTGGAAAACCCAAGCCAAGTGAGCAGATTTAGACAATAATGTGAACGTCCTCATAGAAGAGAGTGTAAAAAGACCAATTTTGGGTAGCAGCAGAAAGATGGTGTGATACCTTGTCCTCATAGTCCAAGGAATCATCTTCACTTGCAGTTCTCTTGGTAGAAGAGTTATCATCACGTTCCATGGGATCCTCAATGTGCAGCCGTGACTTATCAGTCTTCTTCAAATGGAGGCAATCGATGTAAGTCTGTGACCAAAAAGATTAGAACAGTCATATTTTGTCCCTGAAACTACAGAGTTCTCAATAAAGCTCAGTCTCTCATGGTATATGAATGGTTAACAGGAGAAACATAATTTGCTTGATCATTCCAGTACCTTAAACAATGACTTGACAGTTCTTTGTGTTGGCCCTACCCGAACACTCATGGCCCTGTATACGCCAGTAATCTGTGAACATACAAGAGATAAAACCATTAAAATTATGTAAGCATTTTTTGTCTGTTGTATGCCAAAACACAAATGAATGTAAGTACAATGTATCGAATATAAGCTGGCATGATACAATTGTTTGCCCTTTTTTACCTCAACTCTATCTCCAGGTTTTCCAGAATCCACAAGTTTGCCATGCATTATGATACTGACTGTGTGCGGAGTCCCTCCCTCAGGTATCTCATCTGGGGTCTCCTGTAACTTTACTATCTGTTTATCTGTAAAACTGAATTGCCACGGACAAGATATGTCCATGTTTACGTCAAAACAGATGCTCATATCACCTGATACCAGCTACTAGCGGTTAGCCAAAACAAGCTTTAATTCGGAGCATTTATGCAGCCACTTATACCTGCATCTATTATGGACTAATGTCATAGAGTTGAGAGCAAGACATTCTTGCCTTCCACACCTGGTTGGCTCATTGATTCGACCTAGAAGAACAAAAATGTAACAACCCACACCAGTTAGCAGCAGATGGTGGTGAGCGGAGAAAGTTGCTCGTCCACAGAAAGGTAGCTTGCAAGACCATAGCTACAGAATAGAGTTCTTCATTTGTTTATATTGATTGTTAAAGCTTAACACATGGTGTGATTAGTCAAAGAAAAATTTTCAACTCATGTTGAATTGATGAGTGGTAACCAGAGGATAAAATAGTAAATCCCAGTGTAAAGTGCATTAGGAATATCAGGACATTAGGCTCCCTGGCTAAGCAACCATCAGCATTCTTAGCCATTCGCATGACAGCTTGCCCTTAATAATCAATACCAACTAGCAGATTCAGTGAATTAGCTGCAAAGAATATCAATCATTTTGCCCACCATTAAGAAGATCAGATCAACATGCATAAAAGCTCAAAGTGGAAAGCATGCAAGCAATTAATGTTAAGTACTTCAAGCATAACACTATGAGAAAATATTGTTTATTGCCCAGCAGGTCACCAGTGATGACTAGATTATGTCCATATTTTGCAGTTAGCCTCTATAGTAAAAGAGCTGTATGAATCAAAGAATCGTATTGCTAATATGAAGACATACTAGAAATGTACCTCTGTCCAGAAGAACAGGGTCAGAGTAGTATCCGCAAATGAGGCACCGGAAAACTGCCTCCTTTACCACTGGAATGATAGAACTACATCGAATAATCATGCCTTTCACTGAAACCATCTTCTCGATATCTAATCAAATCAGAAGATTCAATCACAAACAGTTGGAAAAGTAAACTCAAAACCGAATTCCTGTAAACAATTAAATAAATGATTGGTACCAGAAGGATTGAGATTTCTCATGGAAACAGATGATTTTAGATTGAATATTCGCGGCTGGATATGCTTCTCGTACGAAGGATCAAGCCTGGCTACCATGTCCATCAATACCAATTCGAATATTACTAACACCTCCAATGGATACCTCACCATCTTTGCATACAAGTCGGGGTCATAATCAAACACATCATGAGCATCAACATCCACTGATTCTCCAGCCTCCGACTTGATAATCCGGTCAATTGCTCTCATGTACTTCCCCTGCTCCAAGGAGTCAGGATCATCGTGAGGGCCACGAAAATTACGCAGAAACCGGAGGATGGCAGCGTTGACGTCCGGAACACTGATGTTGGTACCCCATACGAAGACTGGGGTTGGGTCAGCGGGATCGGAGAACTCATCGCCGGCGTCAGAGGCGGAGAGCGGGGTTGATGGGGTTCCGCGGCGGCGGGGGGTGCTGAAAGTGTTGGATAAGGGGGAGGTGGGTGGAATGGAGGAGCGTGTGGGAGTTTGGTAGGAATTAGGATTGGGTGTAGGCGTTCTCCGGCGCCGCCTTCGACCACCGTTGGTGCTTGGAGGGATCGGCGGCGACGAGTCGGTGTTCGGGATGGGGCTCGAATGACCATCTGGGGATGACGGAGGACCTAGAAACAAAAAAATCACATAAAAATTTGATTTTTGCTCTGAAATACCCAATTTTATACTCTTATATGTGAGACAAAATTTCAGGTTTTGATGCTTTGATAGGAAAATACACCCTAAAAACACTAAAACTTAGGTTAAAACAAGAATGGATTTGGATCAACAGAGTGGAAAATACAAGCAGCAACCACAGAAAATTCATCGAAACATTTAACAAATAAACATTAAGGAAGTTTGATCTGTTTGTGAGAAAAGAAGCATGAAACCAAAGAGAGGAAGAGATGGAGAGAGTACCGTAGGGAGACGAGTAATCCGAGGACGCCATGGTTCAGTAGTTAGGGTTTTCGCAGGGGAGAGATGATCAAGAAGAAGAAGAGACGCATATAGGGCTAATATGGCGGGAGACGAAGCTGGTTTTCCCGCCAAAAAGAGGGCTCTTTCATCAACCGTTGAATCTTGATCGTACGTGTAGGATGGTTTGGGCTGACATCCGCCTAGATTGGGCTTATGTTTTGTTTAGTATAGTTCGGCGGCCCATGGGCTGAATCTTGATTTCTTTTTTTGATAAAAAAAAATCTTTATTTTTCCTTCATGGAATTTCTTGCTTTTATAAAAAATACAAATAAATGATTGTAAATTATATTTATGTATATATATATATATATATATTGTGCCTAAGAAAACAATGTTTATACCCGGTGTGATAAACTAATTTTTTTTATTTTTTTAAATAAAAAAAATACATTAATATTGGTGTTTTATGGGGAAAGAAAAAGACATGATTTTTATAATGACATGTCTTCGTCTTCCAAGTTACTCTATTCTTTATTCTTCTTTATTTGTTTACTTTCTCTTTTTATGAGTTCTTTACTGCCGGTGAGAACTCAATTATAACGTTTTTCTTACTTTGTTTTTTGTTTTGTCCTGTGTGTTATTTTTTGTTTTTAATAAAGCAGTGATTTATCTATTTTATAAAAAAAAATTATGAAATCTAGGTATATACAAGCTAGTTTTCGCCTTATTTAGTTTAAAAATTAAATAAATTATCCACGGATGTAATTTTTGTGTACCTTTTTACTCCTTGAAAAATATAATTCAAGAGCCTTTGAGACTATAATTTTTTTTTTTTATTTGGAAGCAGATAAATCTTTATTCCATTGAAAATGAAGAAACGCACATAAACCCCAACCACAGAACATGAATAAAAAGACACATGTATTTATTATTAATTCAAAGAAACACATACATTACGATCATCAAACAAAACAACAAACACTAAATAAATAAAACACAACCCATTTTTTTAAAATGCACATATAAAATCCAAAGTTTTTCATCATGATTCACAAACTCAATATATCAATGGTTAACCCTCCTGCAAATTTTCCTAATCTCCCCTTTAGAACCAGTGAGAGGAGCAATGTTGCCCATCTTCACCATTGACTTTGCAAAATGGTCAAAAAACAAGCCATTGTTAACAGCATACTGTTTGACAAGCTCCATTGTAACACTATTCTTGGTCAAAAGTATCTCATCCGAACTCAACAGCCCCTTTCCAGCAACAATATTGATGTAATAGTGATTATCAAACTTGGTTGGGCTAACCAAGTCCAAAGGAAAGAGGTTCTGATCACCGCCGGACCGCGGGCACCGTTGCCGGAGTTCATTAGCATAGAATTGGTTCAGTGTAAAGTCCGGCAAGCCATTCCCAGTCTGGTTATACAACCTTTGCCGGAAACTAGTGCACCTTGATTGCCCAATTGTGTGGCTACCTGCAATATATTATAGTAAAATTAATTAAAGAGATTAGAGCTATGTCCATCACTGTACATATATATATATATATATACCTGAGAGAGCAACAAGATCAACAAGGTCAAGGCCTTTGAGCTTGAACTTAGTGATGATGGTTGGAAGAGTATCATTAGGTGCTGGGATATTATGATTGGAACCACTAATGCTGGCACCCAAAGAGTCCCTTCTTCCTAAAGGAACCTCCCAACTTGGTCCACCAGCCTAGTTAAATTAAACATACAACAAGCTTAATTAAACAGTAATTACTCATAATCAAGAAAAATAATAATAATAAATATATACAAAGCTCACAAGAACAGTGGAATCCCGGGCAGCAAGTGCAAGTATATCAGCACAAGACACAGTGTCTGGGCATTTTTTCTCCAATGCAGACTTAATCTCATCAATCACTTCAAACCCTCTAGCAGAGTTCCGGTTTGGGTTTGATCTTTTTTCACTTATGATGGTGCCACTGCTATCTAGCAGCACTGATGCATCACAACCCTATATATATATATATTAATGTGTATATGAGTTTGAGTTTCAAGGATTTGTTTACGTGTAAATATATATAATAATTTAAGGGGTGTGCATGTAATGAAAAATTAAAGAACCTTAACAAAACAGTCATGGAAGTGAAGCCGGAGAAGAGAAGCAGCCATTCTTGGTTCCTTGGTGACAGCTTTGGTAACGATGGAGTTGACAATCTCCGACGCTTTCGGGCATGAATGATCGTAAAACTGCGGGTAAAGATAGCCTCCGGTGTACACCTTGCCGGCGTTGCAGAGGGTGGTGAGAGCTACAGTTGCCATTAGAGCAACCATAGTGAACTTCATGGAGATCAAAGCCATCTTTGAAAGGTTGTTTGTGATGAAGAGAAAGGTGGCGAGCTTTTGGTATTTATAGAGAAAGCTAGCTAGCTAGTAGCAAATAGTAAGTCATTTGGGTTTGAAGAGTTGGTAGGTCATCTTCTTCATATTTAATATCTATCATTGAGTCAAAGTTTAAGGTTCATGTCCATATCTAAATATGGAGGTTTAGGTACTGTAGAACCTAAACCTTGAGATGGTTGAAGGATCAAAAGTGGAGCAGAAGCACCTGCACTCATTGACTGGGGAAGAGAACGTAGGAATTCACATGTATATGATCTATAATATGATTGTTTATTTTTTAGCAATTTATTTATTTGTTTATTTTTAAGTCATTAGATGTATACAAGGGATGGATAAAATCATCATTTTGTTTATTGCTTATTATTTCATTTAATTATATTATATTATGAATAAGCATACATATTCTTGTTCATAACAAAGACAAATAATCAAAGCATGAAATTATAAAACATATTTGTTTGTTTAGAGGTACAAGAAATCAAACACATTCCCAGACATTCAGGAAAACACAAAAACAACGTTGAATCAGTAAATTCAGGTCTTTGCCTCTCTCTGCTTCAAATGTGGCAAAGCAAACGTGACAAATTCCAGGCTATATAAAACTCTGCTTCAGCTTCTTTATTTGGATCAGAACAAGAAGTTCAGACAAACAGATCACCTTCCATTTGCTTCGGCTATCACTGTTACCTGCTCCTTGAAGAGTAGGTAGAACTGCTACCATTAATTCCTCTTCCAAATTTTACTATTAAAATGATCGAGTAACATACAACTGAAAGGCGACGACGCTTAAAGAAAGAATCAGCCAATGTGATCTTCAATGTGAAAGGTTGAAGCCGGGAAAGTGCTACCACATTTCGCAGAAGTTACCATATTTGTGAATGTTCCTAACCTCAACTGCATTGTCAAGTCATCTAAATGACAAAAGAATGAAAGCAGAGTTAGTAACATATTCCCATTAAAGCATGAGAATCTTATGTGCAAATAGATGAACTAATGACATGGACATAATCAAAGTTCAACCCTGGTAGCTCCAATTAGATGGCACAATCTTCATCATAAGTTTCAAAATAAAAAAGTTGCACGGATTGTCACATTGTGGTAAACTTGCTTGCTGAGCATTAAAAAGAGGGCCTTTTAAGAAACAAAGCAAGAATATTGAAGCAAATGCTGATGTTGAGAATTAAACAAGGAATAGTCTCATGTGAAGCAGAAAGACAATACCAACATGTGAAAATTACGACAGAGTGGAATGTGATTCCAGAGAGTAAAATATCCAGTTAACAAGGTGAACCTGGGAATGAGAAATATTTTATGTCTTTGCTTATTCAAATTGACCCATATTTTCTTTCACTTGTTCTTTGTGCTCCTTGAGTTGAAGCAGGTGGTTGATCATCCCAGGATGATTGGCCTGAGAAATTGCGACCAAGATCGCCTCCTAACATGTACCCTCGTGGTCCAGTCACCTATTACAAACCTTTGTCAAACCTTCAACTAATTGAAATTGTCCAAAGGTATAACATATTGCAAACCCCAATAGGGATTTTAAACTTATCATTTCATTCATAACGACAAGAAAAACAACTCACAGTTTCCAAACAGGCTGATAGAATGGCCATTCCAGGCAAGGCATCGAGCCCCCTCTGCATGAAATGTAAAAATAGATCTGGTTGATGAGCTCCAATCATATCAATTGGAAAAAAATTCTCATATTAATCAATAAATGATGATTAAAACTCCAAACAAACTGACCTGACGCTCAACTCGAGATTTATAGATAAATCCCCCACAGCAGAATATTGTTGATAAGACTATAAATCTGCAAAGAAAAGTATAGAAAACTATAAGACAATAAATATTGACATGCAGCAGATATTTGACAATCTATTTTCTCCCATATACTGTCAACAAACTCTGGTATCAGTTTAAAACAACACACATGCAAGAAAGCACTCCAAAAGTGGCCCACCCCCTTGTAGCATCATTTTCACCCCCCTGCTCGTAATCTGCAAGCGATTGACAAGTATGACTCTAGCATTAGTTGAATGTTATAATATCTTTTTGTTGAAGAAAAAGAGGCATATCATCATAAACCAACTAGATTATGTTATTTTATATACATTTAGAAGAATAATAGTAGAATAATGGCTGTATTTTGGCTAAATCCTAAACCATGTCTAATGACATGATAAATAACATTGAAAATCTGCAGATGGAGGAGATTCATTTTACAAACAGAATGTACTAACCACACAATTTTGTGAGGGTAAACTCTACAGGATCATAGCCATCTATTGGTATTGAGATGGCAATTTCATATGGACTATCACGTGCGCTTAGACCTACAAAATATGGAAAATGATATTGCAGAAAGAAATATCGAGTATTTGATAACAAAAATGAAATTCTGATCCAATGATCAACCATACATCTCCAATTTACTAATAGAATTGAGGGGGACAATGTCGTTGGTGCACTGCCACTGGCTGCTGAACCTGATAGCTTCACCTCTAATCCTTTGTCAGGGATAATCTGCACAAAGGAGACAATAAGAATCAACATGTCCAAGGCTAAGAATATGAACACATTTAAATTTTTTGGAGTTTCTTATATGCAACTTTATGCCAACAAAGGAACCTTCAGGATTGGTTTGCCAACAAGAACCGAAAGAGTAGACTTTGCAGTCAGATAAAGGGATAGATGGGTCTGCTCAGTCTGGAAACTGCAAAAAGGGACAAGCCCAAACATATTATATTTTTAGGCTTTTAGAAAATGACAAATGAGAGGGCTCATATAATTTACCACACCTGAAATCACGACGGGGTTTTTCATATCCTAACTGAGTCATGCCATTATATACCTAGAGCCAAATAACAAAGTTACTCAAAATCCAATTAGAAAATTTGGAGAAGCTTGAAAGAATGAGTAAAAGGCAACATAGCTTCCTCACAACTTCCCATGACCGAGGATGAAAGCCAACAGTGAAACCCTCAAATACTCGAGGGCCACGCTTGACACAAGGGATAGCAAGTTCAATAATAGCCCTAGTTTTAAAAAATAGAAGAACACCTTAAATATGCAAGAAAACATTACTCATAGATAAAAGAATTCAACACAAAGAAGAAAAAGAATGCAAAACTAATGCAGGATAACAAGAATATCATTGGACAACACCCAAAAGAAAACAACACGAAAGGCCAAGAGTAATGTTTTGATGGAAATATTAAGCGTATGACTGACACCTGCACTTTGTAGTGTCATAATCTACACTGCATATGCACCCAAGCTCACCTGAGAAAACAAATCCAGGAGTACAACAATCATTACTTCATATATATAAATAGTATAATGAATACAAATTGGATAAGGATCCATAGCATTTCATTCCAAAAACTAAATGTGCCATTTAAATATGCTTTCTTCAAAAAATCCCTTGATAATTGATATCAAATTGTAATTATATGGCATCACCATCCTTCCATCCCAATTGTAGATGATGATTAACAGGGAAGAAAACTGGTCCCCAAAAACACATGCGCATGCGCGCGCTCACACACACACAGATGATACAATCACTAGCATAGATTGCCAATTGTAAAGTATCGTAGAAATAGTTGTGATATCAACAAATATGGAAGAATATGTACCACAAAGAACAAGCTGGCGTACCTTTACAAGCTCCACTCAAACAATTTCCACAAACTATATTTATCTGAGATAATGATCACAAGATTAATGCCCTATGCTTCTCATGTAATGGCTATCAAAATGTAGAGATATTTTACCATTGGAGACTGACCTGAGCAGTACGGCCCATTTTATCAAAGCTATACTCACAGTTCATCAGGTCTCCATTGAAAAAGCCCTGAGGCATCCCCACATGCCACAGAAAAATGGGAAAGCAAAGATTTCATATAGTAGCATAACAAGGGAAAGAATATTATTCAAAAAGTTGGTGATTTTGTACAATGCTACTCTATGACTCAAATGGTCTCTTTTCACTGATGAGAGAGCCAAATATGCGAGGACACTAACAACTTGCACAAACAATATCCTATCTGATTATTTACATTAACTTATAAAATACAAGTGCAACATGACAGAGCTTCTTACGATGAATAAAAAGGAAATCTAATAATTCTTATACAGTTTACAATATATAACAGTAGGCACTTACTTGAACAAAATTCACAGGCGCTGAACCAGGTACAAAATAATGGTTAGTTGAGTAGCGACCAAAATCAACATACCCCTGCATTAGCATTGATGAAGATGAACCAGAATGGGCTTGATATGGAACAGAAAACGTCAGTGGAGGTGGTATTGATAATTTATTTCATAGAAGCATAGTTATGTCATTAAAACTCTAGAGGCATTCTGAAAAATACAATCTTTGACACATTTATAGGCTTACCATATTCATGCCCATGTGACTACATAAACTATGACATTGTGACTTTGTAACCTTTTTCTGCATAAAAATTCACTAAAGATACAATTCATAAATCATAGTTATCTCAGGCCAATGACTTTTCAGGTGGTTGATATAGCATTGTTCTAACTCAGTGATCACCTAATGCTCTCAAAAACACTGCTAATATATGTATATAACAAAAAAAATATCAAATCACAACATAATATTGGGCAAAAAAAAAAAAAAAAAAATACCATACCGTTTGAGATCGGCTCTCAACATCTTTGCAGAACCGAACAACCAAATCACCATCCTGTTCTTATGACAAAAGTACACATTTTTCTAAGTTCTCAACCATAACATTTCATCACAGCATAAAAAAGAAACTAATTTGCAATCACCTTCCCATCATATTCAAAGGGGTGACCAATCCAGTCTGTCTAAATGGAAGCTCAGGAAAAAACACAACAGTCACTCAAAAAACTCATAAAAACAGTCAAGCATGGATAATCAAAACCAGGATACAAAATCAGCAAGGTAGCTACTGTTATCAAGCGCATAGCAATTGGAACTTGGCATCACAACAGACGCAACAAGATGAACATCCACCGAAATCACTGAAACATCGAACAAAGATTAAGAAGAATGAACATGAGAACAAAAAAATTCAGATATTTCATAGATGAGTTCATGCCCCCAATCAGGAACGCAAGCTTCGCAAACGAACAACTCCAACCGAGCAACATTTTCCTGAAGGTTCAGAAAACTAATAGTTTAACATTTCGGTCCTTCGCCCAAAGAAAAATGGACTGAATTGGAGATAAATTTAATTTTTGGAAATCCAAGGGGTTGAATTAGAAGTATGCACCCGAAGAGCAAGCGATCGGTGACGGTGAGAAAGAGGGAGGGGATGAAAGAGACGCTGAGGGGCTGGCTCCGTTGGATCTGGGCCGTTTATATTCTTTTGAAGCAGAAATGAACGGTTTTGATTAGATCAGGAGTCTGATTTCTGAGATTTAATCACAGCCATCCATCGTGTTTAGAACGCTGAGATCGATGATTAAGTCGGTGACCATTACGCCGAGTTTAATGCGGGTTTTGGTTTGGTTGCAGTTGAGAGGCCATTCCTTTGATTCGTTCGAAAGCCTTGGGAAGGAGATCGAGATTCGAGAGATCCAAAACCCTAGCAATGGTGGAGCTGGGAGACGAGATCTGAGATCTGTTTGCTTCAATGGCAAAGCCTACGGCGGCGGGATGGATCTCGCTGCAGAGTAAGCGCCTCCTGCTGCTGTTGCTCGTTGTTTTTTCCGTCTCCACCGTCGTTGCCCTCTTCGTCCGTAACATCAATGAGGCCTGCGAAACTCGCCGGGACGTTTCTGTTTCTTCTTCGTACGGAGGAGGCCGGGTTCAGCTCTCGCCACCGCCCGTGGTCGCCGCCGGTGAAGGCCTGAAGAGTCCACTTGGGTTCATGCGGTCGAAGCTCGTGGTTCTGGTGTCCCACGAGCTGTCACTCTCCGGTACTTCTCGCTACTTGATTTGGTTGTTTGGGTTCTGTTGCGATCCTAAATTGCCTTCTCTTGGCATTTAGGAAGAACTTTGTTATTTACTTGCATGATAGAAATGAAGCATTTTATTGATTTGAATTGTATAAACTTCATGTAAAAGCAGACAAAGTTAGCATTTTGATTCGAATCTTTCTGTCTAGAAATCTTAAGATTAGAAGGAAAGGGAGGAACCTAGCGAATATGTAGGCTTCTTTGAGATTAGAGAGCTCATGGAGGATGATGGGTGCATCTTATGGGGATCACGGGGAGCATTCCTCATACTATCGCTTTTTATCGCTTTTTTGGAAGTAAATAACTAATTCTGTACTTTCATGCAGGTGGACCATTGCTTCTGATGGAGTTAGCATTTCTGTTAAGAAGCGCTGGTGCTTCAGTGGTATGGGTTACATACCAAAAACCATCAGAAACAAATGAAGTTATTTATAGTCTGGACCAGAAAATGTTGGACCGGGGAGTGCAGGTATTTTTTAGACTTCCTTCTCCTGAAAGAGGTAGCATTGAACAAATGCTTGAATGAGCCCAGCAGTTCTGTTACTTTGTTTCTGAAGAATGACATATGAATCAAGTTTTGTGCTATTCTAGGATTAGAACCTTTCATCTCAACAATCATCTCATTGTTTCCTTCCAACATTGTTAGGTACTTTCAGCCAGAGGTCGAGAAGTAATTGATGCAACGCTTAAAGCTGATTTGGTTGTTTTAAACACTGCTGTTGCTGGAAAGTGGTTGGATGCTGTTCTCAAAGAACATGTTCATCAAGTTCTCCCAAAGACATTGTGGTGGATTCATGAAATGCGAGGGCATTATTTTAAATTAGAATATGTCAAGCACCTGCCTTCTGTTGCAGGTGCTATGATTGATTCTCATACAACTGCAGAATACTGGAAGAATAGGACTCATGATCGTTTGGGGTAAGTAAATTTTTGTGATCCTTGATTATGTAATTAGTGTAGTTTACATTTTCAATATTGTTTGTGTTTTCATGCCAAAAATTTTCTTTCATTGATCTTGCAATTTGAACATAATGCTAACCTTCAGTAACTGCTTGATTCATTAATGCTTTCACATATTACCATGCTATCTCAGTTTACTTTTTGAATTTGAGTTGAACCATTGTTTTATCATTCATTGGCTGTTGACATGCTTTTGTGTTTTTTTTCCTTTCAGTAAAGCGTGTTTTTATGTACGAATTTATTTAACTTATGATGACTAGCCTTTTGTGATGCTCTATATAGTATCAACATGCCACAGACCTATGTGGTCCACCTTGGTAATAGCAAAGAACTGATGGAAGTTGCTGAAGATTATGTGGCTAGAAGGGTACTTCGGGAGCATATTCGTGAAGCTCTCGGAGTGCGTAATGAAGATCTTCTCTTTGCTATAATAAATAGTAAGCACCCTTTGGTACTGCTTTGATCAGTCACCACTTGATTTTGAGCTTCTGTACTAGCCAAAATTCTCACGGTTTACTTGCCCATGCCCTGGTTAAAATAATCTTGCAGGTGTTTCACGTGGGAAGGGACAGGATTTGTTTCTGCAAGCTTTTTATGAGAGTTTGCGGCTGATACAGGAGCAGAAGTTGCAAGTGCCTACGATGCATGCTGTAGTGGTCGGGAGTGACATGAATGCTCAATCCAAGTTTGAAGCTGAATTGCGTGCCTTTGTATCCAAGAAAGGAATTTATGACCGTGTTCACTTTGTTAACAAAACACTAACTGTTGCTCCTTACCTGGCTGCTATAGATGTTCTTGTTCAGAACTCCCAGGTACTTTCAGTTTGCTTACAACCATTTGTTTGGAAATTGAAACATCTGATATCTTGGTTTTCGCCTTTCACAAACTCATGTTTTAGCGCCCATACCATTCTTTTGAAGTGAATTTGAATGCTACTATTAACATTTGTTCCAATGCTAATAACTTGGTTGCCTTTTTTTGTTTAGGCCCGTGGGGAGTGTTTTGGAAGAATAACAATTGAAGCCATGGCTTTTCAGTTGCCCGTATTGGTAACTCACTCTTCTTGAATGGCAAAGTTCTTTTGAATAGCTTTCTTCTAGAGTGTGTTGCTCTTTGCATTATGGCTCCAGTATAGATGGAAATTGCTGATGCAGCCACAACATCCCTTTCAATAAGAACTGACATAACATCCATATGAATCGTGTTCGCTTGCTTTTGTAAACAGTCCCTGTCTCTGTCAATGTTGATAATGTGTTATATTAATCATGAATCATGCCGGTGATATGGGTTTCTAAGCTGGGTTTCAATCTCTGACCTCAAAATGTGCATTGATGCCAAGCAGAGACATGCATTATGGACCCTACAATCAAAGTGCACCAATGTCTCCATTTATTTGACCATGCCAATTGCCAATGTCGTGCCAATATTTTTTTTTCTGAAATTCATGTCAAATAGCACATATATTATCAATTCATATCTAACCTCCTGCATTTCTATTTATGTTTTGGCTAAATTTAATGACAGGGAACAGCTGCTGGGGGCACAACAGAGATTGTTGTCAATGGATCGACTGGCCTCTTGCATCCTGCTGGGAAGGAGGGGGTCTCCCAACTTGCAAAGAACATGGTAAAGCTTGCTACCCATGTCGAAAGGCGGCTGACATTGGGAAGGAAAGGCTATGAGCGGGTGAAGGACAGGTTCATGGAGCGACACATGGCGAGCAGGATTGCTTCAGTTCTAAAACAAATTCTGCAGAAATCAAAGCGGCCATCAATGTGAAGATTTTGTAATAGAGAAAAAAGGGTTAAGAGATCAATCTCAAACAATCTCCCCATACTTCCATGTATCATATTTTTGTCTGAGTTGCAATTTATGTTCCTTGTAAAGGCCTGAGAGTTGTGTACATATGAGATTGATGTTTTAATCCTTGTGCTTGTGATACATTGCAGTCGCTGCTCAATTAAATGTCAACAGGATCAATTATGGCAGAATATGAGCTACGGCAGTATTCTTGTTTGTTTACAATTGACTAAAACAAAAACGATTTCTCAAAATAATCATGGCTCTGTTTGTGTGCTTTGGTGTTTAAATGAACGTTGCAGTGCCATCATACAAAATTTAGGATCAGATAAATTTTCTATCCTTTTCTATATATATATATATATATTTTTTTTTTTTACTTAGCTTTTTTTATTTGTCACATTTACCTAATTCATACTAGTTAAGAAAAATTAGTTACTTATATTTTATAAAAAAATTATTATTTTTCAAAATTATCCCTATTTAAAACTTTATTAAGAGAGTATATGATTTTAATACTTAGTTAATTGTGACTTATTAAAAATTATACAAATACATTAAATTAAAAGATAAATTTGAAAAAAATTATTTAATCTGTACAAAATTTCTAATGTGACAAAAAGAATAAAGAAAAACTCAAAAACATGACAAATAAAATGTAACGAACAAATAAACTGTAAGGAAAGGAGTGCTCCAAAACATGACAAATAAAATGTAACGGACAAATAAACTGTAAGGGAGGGAGTGCGTAGAAAATCTCACAAATTTGGGGAATATTTTAAATTTTTAAGAAATTGAAATGTTCTTTGGTCGGTGCCTTCTAAATCTGAATTCGAATCCGGATCCGGATTCGATTCGTTTAACGGGTTTCAACTCGTTTTACTTTAAAATCCGACCCGATTAGGGTGCCTGAGCAAGAGGGGCCTCATTTTGAGCTATTCTAGTTCGAGTTGAATTGGTGATTGTTGAGGCGGAGATGAGCAACGACGACGCGAATGCCCGGCGGGCAACCGCCGTCACCGAGTACCGGAAGAAGCTCCTCCACTACAGGGAGCTCGAATCCAGAGTCCGCA
This sequence comes from Dioscorea alata, assembly GCA_020875875.1. Taxonomy (NCBI): domain Eukaryota; kingdom Viridiplantae; phylum Streptophyta; class Magnoliopsida; order Dioscoreales; family Dioscoreaceae; genus Dioscorea; species Dioscorea alata. The sequence goes on along the minus strand of CM037015.1, from coordinate 19,952,922 downwards.
CTGGTGATTGATCTCCTCTGCCTTCTTTTTTCCTTTAGATCTTGATTAGATTTAGGTTACCAGATTTTGAGAATTAGGGTTTGGACGATGCCATCAGCAGCACCAGGCTAGGTTTTAATGTAAATTAGTTGCCTTGGGAAAAGATAAAATTAAGTTTTTCCATTGTTTTTGTTGTCGTTCTTTGATTGTAGGGTTAGCTTTACTTCTATTAGATGTGGAATCAGAAGTTTTCTTGTGATCTGACTTTGATTTTGGCGATTGTTTTCTTATTTCTGTGATTGATTATGATGTTTTAATTGTTTTTATTTGTAGTGAGGGAGAGCTTGAGAAATTCAAAGAAAGAGTTTGCTAAGACGGAAGATGATTTGAAATCCCTCCAAAGCGTGGGACAGATAATAGGAGAGGTTCTTCGGCCTCTTGATAATGAGCGTTGTAAGTATACTGAATGATATGTGATATTCTCGATTTTCAATTTTGTCTTATGGGCACCTGATGTTGGCAAAACTTGGTTTTCTGACTGGCAACTGGTGAAACCCCAGCATGTAATTGCTGTTTTATTAAATGTTACATAAGAATGAGATGCGATTGTTCATTGAGAAGTGTTAAACTTTGAAACAATTTTGAGCAGAATATCTTCTTTTGTAAGCCCATGGCTAGTTAAAATTTTCTTTTGCCCTTTTCAAAGGATGACTGTCTGCTTAGAGATGTGGGATTTTCCTCATTAGCAACTTGTTCTTAACTTGTTTGGCAATGTAATTCCTGCCCTAACTTTTGTTTAAAACTGTTTCCAATAGCTTCAATTGTTGCAATCATGCAATCATGCAGTCATGCAATCCTGTTGCATATGCATCTGCTTTCCAGGTTGCCTTAATTGCGCGCCTCATGTGTTAGCTTTAGGGGTTTTGTGCATGTACTTGCATCTTCATAATGCCTGCACAGTTTGGCCAGATTGCTGGTTTATCAAATGGATATATTGTTTGTTGTCCAGTGATTGTTAAAGCTAGCAGTGGCCCTAGATATGTTGTTGGTTGTCGAAGTAAGGTTGATAAAGAAAAGCTGACAGCTGGAACTCGTGTGGTGCTTGATATGACCACCCTGACTATCATGCGGGCTCTTCCACGTGAGGTATAGTATGGGATGCTTTTCACTTTGCTTTAATTTGATGAGTTTTTTATTGTTACCTGTGTGGATGAAGGATTGTTGGTTTATCCTTGATTCAAGGTTGATCCTGTTGTGTATAACATGCTTCATGAAGACCCTGGCAATGTTAGCTACTCTGCTGTAGGCGGATTATCTGATCAGATTCGAGAACTTAGGGAATCTATTGAGCTGCCACTAATGAACCCTGAACTTTTCATTAGAGTGGGGATTAAGCCTCCCAAGGTATCTATAATTTCTGTTGTGAAGGATTGAATGACTCATTTAATGTTCAGATTATGCAATTAGATGTCTGAGTTATTTGATTATTTCAGGGTGTTCTTCTCTATGGTCCTCCAGGCACTGGAAAGACATTGCTAGCCAGAGCTATTGCTAGTAATATAGATGCCAACTTTCTTAAGGTTTGCAATGGTTCTTATAAGGAGGTTTGTATGTTTGTCTTCAATATATTCAATTAATGAACAATTTATGCAGGTTGTTTCAAGTGCTATTATTGACAAATATATTGGTGAAAGTGCTCGGTTGATAAGGGAGATGTTTGGATATGCTCGTGATCATCAAGTAATTATTCCATTAACATCCCAGTTACTGACATGTTTGTGCACTGCTTGACAGTCAATTGTTTTCTATAATTTAGCTTGTTATGTGACGTGTGGCATTGACTTTAAACTAAAAAATTGGGCTTGATGATTTCATGAGCATTTGTTCTAACATTGTGCTTCTAATGTCCTAGCCATGCATCATATTCATGGATGAAATCGATGCCATTGGTGGGCGCCGTTTCAGTGAAGGAACCAGTGCTGATCGTGAGATCCAACGTACACTAATGGAGCTGCTTAATCAGCTGGACGGATTTGATCAGCTTGGCAAGGTTGGTGCTTACAATCTGTTTCAACTTTCAAGTGGTACATAATTAATTTTACTTAAGTTCTAACAGCATCAAAGCCAATATTAACTGTCAGATTTGTTAAGATAATTGTTTTGTATATTTGATACTTTTCCTGTGAGTAATTAGATTTCTTATATCTGCTAAACTAGCAAACTACTGACAATGGCATGACAATGATAATATAATAGTAAACTAGTTGTGTTAAGTCTTTTCAAAACTCATAATTTGTGCAAATATAAAAAACTTCATTATACGCTAGAAAACTACAAATGCACATGCCACTTATCCATAGCCAGTTTATCAAACATAAATTTATAAATAAGATCATCTTTACATGAAATTTAAGATGAAATATTTTAGTTATTATTTTTAAATTTGTATAAATTTAAAAATGATTAATAAATAATAAAATATAAGTAATATATTTAAATGTCAATGTGCCATAAATGGACTGATTATTACATGAATATTTCCGGCTCTTAAACAGACTAGGCAAGTCCACTGGTCATTACATGAATATTTCTGAGTCATAAGCGGACTATGCAGGTCCGCTGATCATTACATGAATATTTGTCTCAAGCAGAGTGACACAATCAGACACCAAGCACAATTGTGTCAAATTTTAACCTGCCTAACTCTTCATGTCATGTTAACGGGTTGTGCCAGAAATTTCCATTCCTAATCCGCCTGCATATGATCTGACTTTTCTGACCTATGCTAAAGCATGCATGAGCAACATTATGAGCACTTCATGCTTCTGAAAATTACAATTTTTTTCTGATTGAGGCATGATTTTGCTTTAAAATTTAGGTTTGCCACTGCCTTATTTCTTGATAAATGGATTATGAAGACAATCATGTGTATGAGAAGCTATATACCAGGAGCTAAACTTGATCATGTCCATTTTGTTTGCTAGGTTAAAATGATCATGGCAACAAATCGTCCTGATGTTCTGGATCCTGCGCTTCTCCGGCCAGGCCGATTAGACAGGAAAATAGAGATCCCACTGCCAAATGAGCAATCAAGAATGGAGATTCTGAAAATTCATGCTGCTGGAATTGCCAAGCATGGTGAGATTGACTACGAAGCAGTTGTTAAGCTTGCCGAAGTAAGTTTTCATTTCATGTTGGGAAGAAAAAAAGAAGAAACCGTTGACCATCACATCATTTTCACTTTGCTTGAAATTTTTATCCCAGGGTTTCAATGGAGCTGATCTTCGGAATGTCTGCACTGAAGCCGGCATGTCTGCGATTCGAGCAGAGCGTGATTATGTCATCCAAGAGGATTTTATGAAGGTAGATCAAAGTTTGCTTAACGATGAACTGATAAAAATTTTAGCCTTTAGAGCTCTTGTTCACATCATTGGCTGTTTCTGTTTCAGGCCGTGAGGAAACTAAATGAAGCAAAGAAGCTCGAGTCAACCGCTCATTACAATGCTGATTTCGGAAAGGACTAGATAGATTAATAGATGCTTATAAACAATCCTATTGTGAGCCAAAGACCTATAAAAGGGTTTAAAATGTTTCTCATACAGTGCACGCGACTTCTCAAAACTGTTGTTTGCAGTTATTTCGAGTTATTGCTTAACATCATGTTTCTTTTACAAAGTATCCGGATCAGTAATATATTATTTTGCTTTTAATAATCATCTTTTTCCAAGTATCACCGAATGATCAGTCGTTATTTGGCTTGACACACACACCAGCCCAAAAAAAAAAAAAAAAAAACAAAAGCACGTTACTACGTGGGAAAACTGTTGCTTTTAGATTCGTGGGAGCATATCTCCAGGTAGAGTGAACGACTGTGATTGCAAACCGAGTAGAACGACTAGCGAGTCAACTAGCGAGTCGGCCCTTCTCGACACGTAAACCGCGTAGCGAAAGAGATATGAAAGGAACCATTTGACATCATCATTACTCGGTCTTCATAGCAAATAAGAAGCATCATCGAAAATAACGAGGACTTCCCAGGAACTACATCACCACCATCTCATCTTTGATCTCTTCTCTTCTCTTCTTTCTCTCGCGTCGTCGTCTCGGTCTTCATTTGCCGCCGCCGTTCTCTGTGAGTTTTTGATTGGTTTTCCCCTGATTTTTCCATTCTCGTATTAGTTTTTTGATAGTATATCGTTTTCATTGCTTCAGACGATCAAAAGTTGCATCTTTTTCTCTGAATTTGATCACGTTTTCATTCTTTTAGGGTTTTTATTTGTTATTTGAATAGTTTTGAGTTGATATGTATAGAGGTTGTGTGTGTCTTTGACTCTGTGTTGATCGTGTCTTGCGATCAAGGATTGATTGTGGTGGAGAACTTGCTTGAAATCAGTAGGTCAGTGTTCATGATTTGGGTATTCAACGGGGCGTTTTGCATAAAACTATTGATGATCAGTGACCCGGTTTGCTGTTTGCTTGTCAAAGTAGTGATTTTTTATGGATCTATTATTCGCTTTGTGAATACTATTCGTTGATGAAGCGAAAACATGATGAAATTTGTAGTTGAAAATTTGCGTTTTGTAGCTTAAGTGCTGAAAATTGTGTGATTGTTTAATGCATCTGTTTCTAACGTTTTGGTGCTATTGTATTTGGTTTTTCTTCCCCTGGTAACAGGTTCTTCATGAAATGGAGATTATGAATGTCTTCTCCCTCCCCCGAGGATTTGGATTCTATCCAACTGATGAGGAACTTGTTGCACATTATTTGAAGAAAAAATCCCTTGGCCAAAAGATCGACCATGAAATAATACCAGAGGTGGATATATACAAATGTGAACCATGGGACCTGCCAGGTAATCTTCATCTCTTATGAGATACCACCTGGAATAACATGATTTCACTGATGAATGTGCAACCTGTAACTTTATCAATCAAATTAGTTGATTGCTTTTCATTGAGTATGATTAGCATCAAACTGCAGTTGAAAGCTGCGAAAAGGATATATGTTTCATAGCGTGTGAATGCCCTACCTACCTTGTTCTAATTGTTCTTGGTTTATGACTTTTTTGTAGCGAAATGTCATGTGCCTACCCGTGATAGCAAATGGCACTTCTTCGCCACACGAGACAGAAAGTATCCCAATGGTTCTCGAGCAAACAGGGCAACGGAAGCAGGTTACTGGAAGTCCACTGGTAAGGACAGGAGGATCAAGTCCAAACATCGTGTGGTGGGAACTAAGAAAACCCTAGTTTTTCACAAAGGCCGGCCTCCTTTAGGAAAGAGAACAGATTGGATCATGCATGAATATTATCTGGATGAAAATGAATACAAAGCTTCCCCTGGTATGAAGGTAATCCTTTATAGCCATGTTTTTCCTACTTGATTTTTGGATGATTCATTCTTTTTTTGCAAATATTCTATCTGTATTACATCTCAAAGAATTATAAAGTACTTCCTAAACATAAAGGGCCTGTTTTAAGATATGCTTCTTCTAGCCTCTTGTTTATTGAAATGTTATCTATAATTGTAGGATTCCTTTGTCCTCTGCCGTGTTACAAAGAGGGATGGCTTGGTGCAAGAAGCTGAGGCGTCCTCCAAAATTGGTGATTGTGCAAATCAACCAAACGGCGTGACTGATCCGGTAGTCCAAGGTGATGTTGATGATGTTGAAGCATGGATTGAAGAACTTTACGAACCAGATTTTTGCACTATTCATGCTATTACTGAATTAAAGGTATGATGCATTAAACTCCAGCAAACACTTTAGGACTACTCCCAAGTCCCTCCAATCAACGCAAGAACTTGAAACTTCTTGAATAATTACATTATTAACATTTACCTGCATGTGTGTCTAAATCCAGACACACTCTGCCCTCTGTATCACTAGATCTTTTTCCATCAGAGTGGTGAGTTAAATCATAAAATCAAATGGATGTCAACTAAGACTGTATATTTGTTTCTGTGGACAATTTGCAGGAAAATGACAACCTTATTGCTCCAAAGAGGGAAGCCGATAATCCATGTTCTCCACCAAATATCTCAGAAGGCTCGGTCCATTTCCCACTAGAAATAGATATAACAAAATGTTTCCTAGAAGAAGATATCCCTGAGTTAGATATTGACTTTTTTGGAGAATATGGCGCCGGTGTAGCACTTGATGACATCTTAACTCCATCTGAAGCAGCAGAACACGGAGGGAACCCAATACATTACAACCCATTGACTTCATTCAATGTGGTTGGCAGCCATGGAAGTGATTTTATTTGCGAAAATGCTGACAATACAAAGAACACTGGAAATGAGGAAACTGGCATTCAGATAAGATCGCGTCGTCCTGGATTTTCTACTACTGTAACAAAAGAAAGGATCAGGCTTCAGACCCACAAGATGGAATCAAGAAACGGAAAAACAATCAATGGGACTATTGAGTGTGTTAATGAAGATCACCATCTTGAATTCAGAAATGGTAGCGAAAGGCCGGCAAGCATTCATCCTAAAATCAAAAGCTACATCAAAGGTTTGAACATCTTGTTTTTGGCGGGAGTTTTTGCTTTGATACTCTATTTCCTGCTTCATGTTGCTGCACCGTTCTCTGGTATAAGTTCAAGCTCAGAATTGTAGTTGATATTTAGTGTTTCCTATGCTTAACTAAATTAGAGGGATTGGTGGCTTCTGAAGATTACCAGGTGCTCTGCCGGCAACACTTTAGGAGATGTTAAAGTCGGTTTGGTTTTGACCGCTTTGGTTTTGTAGATCTTTCCTATTATTATTGTACAGTCATTTCCTAATTTTTGTACTGCTCTGGTTTTGGTTGAAATTTTGTACTTAGAACCCTTTGGTCATACTTGTACAGTCATTTCCCCATTGAGATCGGTTCCCCTTCGCACTGGGTTTGGCAGCCTAAAACCATCAAAACCAGCATTTCCTCTGCAGTTTACCAACACTTGAATCATAGCAATTCTTCAATTGATCATTGGTCTGGATGGCGTAAGCTTTGGGCAATCAAAACTGCTCCTAGGATCAAACATTTCCTTTGGCTTATTTTCAAAGGTAAACTATCTACTACTGACTTCCTTTATCGGATTCATTTGGGGCCTGACATTCCTTGCTCTCTTTGTGGCCTTGAGCGTGAGACTATTGAGCATCTATTTGATCGTTGTTCCAAAATTTTGCTGCTCTGGCAACAAATTAGCATCCTTGTTGGCATGAACATTCACTTCCCAGGTGGTTTTGCTAGTGGTACTTGGCTCACTGATTGCAATTACTCTTGTTTTGTGGTATCCTATATCGCCGTTGGGGCGTGGACATTCTGGAAAATGAGATGTGATTGGATCTTCCGATCCATTCAACCTAGATTCAATATTATCCCTAACAAAGCCTACTCACTTGCAAATGAATACTTCCTTGGCTGCAACAATCTGTTCGGGAAGAAGGTTATCCTCAACAATTTCACCCACTCAGATAAGTTTTTCCTTTTTTCATACTCTCATTTTAATCATAGCAACAACACTGTCTCAATTGGCTTTTTCATTTCTAGTTCCAATTATGCTGTACCCTGTGCCGGCTGCTTCTCTCAATCCTCCCCCGATAGCACATTTGGTGACCTTACTGCTTTGACAGTTGCCCTTCAGACTTCTCTGGATACTGGCTTCCGCATTCGACAAGCTTTCACCATCAACCGTACCATACCAGATATTCTTCGCAACATCAACTCCACCACCACCTGGCGATGGAACGAACTTATTTCCAATCTCAATTTCCTGTTCGATATGCATGGAGGCTCTCGCTTGCATGTTATTCCCAGAATTTGGATGGATCCTGCTGCTAATCTTGCTTCCCTCGGAGTTAATTTTCGAGCTTTGAATCTCTTCCTTGATGGTCGTGATTTGCCCCGGTGGATCATGAAGAGTTTTAATAGGAATGGCTTTACCTTTTGTAATTAGCCCAGCGTTTTATTTTCTTCCTTGCTCTCTTTGTTTTCTGTTTTAGCTTCTTCTAGTTTCGTCTTCTTGTTTGATCTTCTGTGTGATCTTTGGTTTGCTGGTAATAAATCAGCTCCGGTTTGGAGTTCTTTTTTAAAAAAAAAAAAATAATACATACATATTGAGGGATTGATATAACATTTGAGGCTGTTTTTGCGTGTGTATAATATAACCCAATTGTGCGGCAAATCAATGTTTTTTTTTCTCCAAGTTGAGCAGCTAGTTGTTAGGGAGGCAGAGGCATACATACACCCGTGTTGGATGTAGCTTATGGGGCTCCACACAAGTGGCCGTAAAAACCACCCACATTTCATATTCAGCTCTTAGATCGTGCAGCCTCACCCCATGGAATCGATCCTTCGCTAACTGCAAAGTGATCTTACAGGGAAATCGAGAGTCAATTGATCCAAAGGCCGCAAATCAATGTATTATTTACTAGACACCACATCTTGCAAAGCACAACAAGAAATGACAAACAACCAGAATAAATAATAATAATAATAATAATAAAAACAATCAAAGAAAGCCTCTTCTTCCAGTAACTGTGAAAACAGAGATGCTATTGAATATTGTGAATCCACGCAATCAAGAGCATCTTGTTCCAAACATGAACAAATTGTATTATACGGCCTTCATAGGCTTAACAACTATTAGCTAAGAAGTCTACTTGATCAAACTTGCTAGAAAGCAATCAAACCAGCAGTACCTATGAATTCTCCATAGTGAACAATAGTAATCTGTAGTGTGATTTATGGCTGTGCAGTATAGAAGAATGCTGTATGGATTGTATTTGCTCAGGAGGAAAGCAAGTGTAGGATTTCAGCAATGCATGCAATGCTTGGAATGCAAATTATACTGACGAGAGAATCAATTGCCTTTCTTTGACTCCCTTTGATACCTGGCCCAGAATCCCCTCTTCCTCAATGAAGATTCACTCTCTGATACTGATCGAAGCGGAGACCGTGGTGTCATAGAGAAGTGCCGCCTCAAGAAAGGCTGGGCAAAGGTGCTCTTCATCATGCTTGAATTTGACACCAACTTAGTGTCTTTAGTGAATTTTTCATGCTCAGAAACAGGATCACCATCAATATCAATGACTCTAATTCTCGGGATCTTGCTTCGGGCCTTTAATTCTGCTTTTGCAAGTATCAGAGACTTATATTTATCACCATAGGTGCAAACAGGGCATGAGGGATCATATCTATCGGTTTCAGGTGTTACACTTTCCAAGCAATCAGCATGGTAGACATGGCCACAAACAAGAACCGAGACAACTGGAATTTCATCGCCGATCCTCCTTCGAGGTCTATGCTTTAACAACTTGGCACAAACTCCACATGTTTGCAAATCAGCAGAGAGAGAAGACGGTGGTTGGCTGTTCGGTGTTGTAGCTACCTTGCCACTGATTGAACTATGGTTCTCATTGTCAATTGACCATCTATTTCTCTGTGAAGATGACATGACTAACTCAGAGGAGGTTCTCATGGACCAAGCATCAGAAGGCCCACTTTGCGACACTCCGAAGGATTGTTGAGCTTCAGGAGAGCTGTGGTCATTTAGCATGTTTAATTGAGATTGTAGAGTAGTATGGCAGACTTGCCTTGAAAACTGGTAACCTTGTGAATGGCATTCATTCACTGAAGAAGTTGGGTCTGATGGCAGGGAGTGACTTCTGGTGGATGAAGGACTGCCTCTGAACATAGATGAAGCCGGAGTTGAAGGAATAGACATTGATGGCTTGGTATCTGAAGCACTAGCGAATGACTTAATTGATTTCTTTCCCTATAAGGTTTTAACCGATAGTCAGAGTCATGAATAAGAAGGCCAAAAAGACTGATTCTATCTACATAATCCATGGCACCTACTCACCTCAGGGGATAAATTGCCCTCTGTGGATCTATCTGGTACAATTACATACAAGCAAATTATTAGAAAGCTGAGTATAAGAGAGTCAGAATTCTATGCAAATTGGAAGCTAAGTCATCCATTGATAAACATCTTTTACATGCTATAGAAATAACTTTGTCAGGAGCACTGTTTTAAAGTCATAAGCTATAATCCACTTAACCAAATTAATAAACACATGATGGGCACAGAATTAACTAAAGATAAAGACAAATGATAACAATTTTGTTTTCTGAAAATTTGGGATTAAGGTAAGAGTATGTATTCATCATGCCTTCCACAGAGGAATGAATATACTAATGCTTCATAAAAATAACAATTTTCACTGCATCCAAAATGAAGACTTGTCACTGGCTTCCATCAGGTTAATAATGCTCCTAGGACATTCTTTTGAATTCCAATCTTTTTTCATGTGAAATTTTTATAAGAGGATAGATGGAAGTGGAACATGCAAAGCAATCAACCTGTGAAAATAGTTTCATCCGCACAAAGGAGAGAAAGCAAAGATGCCCCTCACACTTGCACGCTGACACAAAGATACACTCAAAGACAATTCTCTACAAGTACATAAGAAATTGAATGTGCCAAGCATAATTAACAACCGAATGAATGGTTTTGAGATAGATATACCTGCAACTCCAACATCAAATTGATCAGAAGTTCCTGTTTGAGCAAAAGACTTCTGCCACCTGAATTTGTTCAAATGAGTTCCTCTGCCTTGAAACCCTTCAGTTTCCGGTTCTGCCCCCCTCTTGATTTCAGACCTAATAGGAGTATCAATGATATCCTCTATATGTGTTCTATTGTCCCATCGAAAGCTCCACGATGGTGAATTTCTGATGTTCCTATGATTAGAAATTTCAAATCTATTTTCATAAGGCAAGGGGTTTTCCTTTGTAGCCACACAGCAATTGGCTCCCATACTGATTCAATTACAAAACACAATCAATTTATAAAAACAATGAACACTCAGATTTCTTTGATGAGCTTCACAACAAAATGTTGTAAAAACGATGTTAAATCCACTGTCCCAATGCTCTAAGATAAATCACCAGCAGCTCCTGCCAAAACATAGCAATTAATGTTATTTTCATGGAACAAGAAATACTTTGTTCAAAAGAAAAAGAGCAGCAGAAAAGCAAGTAATCATTTTGATGCTTCAAGCATGAAAGTGAGGCAACCAAACATGGGAGTGAAAAGAATTACAAAACATAACATATTGAATCATGATCACAAAGACCAAATTTAAATAGCAGAGACCAAACTTCAGTATTTATCATTCCTAATTCAAGTAACGGCCCTCAAATTTCTACAAATGAAATACATCAAACTCAAGAACAGATATTCATCAACATGGTTCTAAAACTATGGATACTTTTTTTTGGGAAGAAAGAAAGACCTCACTTTGCCTAAAAAAGAAGAGAAGGTAAAACAAACACAAGAAAGCAAACCCAACTGATTGCCCTGTATAATAGTACCAGTCTTCCTTCTCATGAGAAACTAATGGAAAAGGCGGACAATGCCAGCCACTCAAAGGTCAAAGATGTAGAAATCAAACAGGACGCCACATGGTCAGAAAAATTAATTTTTTTTTCCAAGAATTCTCTCACAAAGTCATTAATGCATGTTGAATTTTGTGAACATAAATATAGTCAAAGCTGCTGTAAAGCATACAGAACCAAGAAGTTAAGTCTAACAAAATCCAAAATTAATTCTTAATCTCATCTCCAACTCTTCAAATTGTCACCCTACACACTAAATTAATTAGCCATAAACCACTCCATACCACCTAATCCAATTAAAACGAATCCCAAAACCCAAAAATCTCTTTAGAGAAAAGACCATTCCTCTCTGAAAACTATAATTCTTAAAACTAGTTGATCAGTGGTTTCCATTCTCAAATTCTAAGTAATTCATTCATCACTTGTAACTTCCCAATTCCTCAGCCTCGCCCAAAAAAATGACACTGATAATAATGTAAGTCCTATACATGAACCCAGAGTAATCCAAAATGAAAACTTTTAATTGAAAAAGTTCCAAATTCATAATAATAATAATAAAAAAAAACCTTGTTTTCTACTTTGAATGAAAGTTTTTAACTCACTCACTCAATCCCAAAAAACCCCAAGCTCCTCTCAAAACATCCCCAAAGTTATCAGCTTCTCCAATCACTACATCCAAGCCAAAACCCAGCAATCAATTTGAAAAACAAAATTTCCCAATCAATATCATCAATTCACATATTCAAATACATACAAAGCGAGTTAGAGCTCTACATCATAAAGAAGCCCCACACTACAGCTCCACCGCGGAATCCAAAGACCGAGAGCAATCAACCATTCACTCAAGAGAGAGCGCAAGAGAGTTTCAGACCACAGGATCCAGAAATCCTCCGAATTCTAGGGCTCTTTTATAGACAGTGAGGTCCATCGAGAGGAAAAGCTCCGATTTTGGGAAGAAGATACATAGATACAGACGAGAAGCGGGTTGTTCGAAACGATGATGACATGGCATCTTATTTATGTGGCACGTGTCCCCAATCAGCAGTTTAAACTGCAAAGGGCCACCTACCGGTGAGCTCACCCCAGCATATCCTTTTCAGTGCCACGTGTTCAGGATAGTGTTCGCATCTCGAGGCAATCCATTACGTGGATCATGGATCACCGCCAAAATAAATAAATAAAATAGTATGTATATATATATATATACTTGGTTTTCATTTTTAATCAATTAATTATTTTAATTTTTTGGATAATTTCTTGGGATTCTTTCTTCGGTTACAGGAAAATTAAGTTGCAAGGGATGCTCGTTTTTGTTAATAATTATTGGTATCTATAAAAGACAAGAATAAAAAAAAAGACAACACTAACTTATGTTGATAATGAAATAGGAAAATTTTCTAATTGAAAGTTTAGGCTTTTAATTATTTGCTAGGTGAGTAGTTGGTCAGACTTTGCATGCTAGAAATTCAAAACGTGGCTTCTTGTTTACTCTTCAATTCATGAATTAAAAAAAAAAGAAAAAAGAAATAATGAACTTCTAGTCTTCAATGTTAAATTTAGTATTTGTTTAATTAATTAGCAGCCGCTTGCTTTTTATATGTATTTATTTTTTATCAATGTTTGTCATTTGTGTTATTTAAGTTCTTATTTGTAGTGTCATTGGCTGTTTTTAGTGTTTTATTTCTCACTTTTTGTGGATTTGGTTTTATTTTATTGTTATCTCTTTTTTTTTTCTATATGGACCTTTGTAATTTTATTTATTTTAAAATTTTTAATCTATATAAGTCATTATTTAAAAAATAATAATTAATTGGCATGAGATTCTTATTCATAAAATAAAAAATTTTAAAAATAAAATAAATTTTTTTTAGCATTACTAGTGGACCACTAGGGTTTGATTTCCATGTTTGCAAGCATTACAAGATGCAAAGCTTTTTATTTGGTGCATTTCTCTTCCAACACTCATCTTGAGATTCAAAGGTAAAAGTAATGGTTCATAAATGAGGAAATTGACCTTTATTAAGTCATCCATTTTAAGGTCTCCTTGCTGTGTGATTCTTGTCGTGAAAATGATAGAAGGAAAACTGAGTTGGAGAATTTGATTAGTTTGGTAATCTTTATTAGGTATTTAATTTTAAGTAGATTAATTATTTTTCTTATTAAGGCAGAGGTCATTCATTCTGGTTCACTCTTATTAATCCCATCAGTTTTTTTAATAAGTTATTAAAGTTGTAATGCAAATATATAATCTACCATACAATGTTAATTGTGTGCTTTTTTTTTCCTTAGGTAGGTGCTCAATTCAACCACTTAAGGATGTTTTCATCTTTGTGTATTTTAAGCCAAAAATTTTATTTTAATAATTAAAAAAAGGTTTTTACTACAAGTCCACTAAAAAACTAAAATGTCTTTGTAAAAAAAACTAAAATGACTCATGGATCATCAAAGTCTGTCAGTACGAATGCTAGAAAAGTAAATTACTTAAGTAAATAATTTTGAATATCAGTTTTTATGTATAACAAAAAACACTCTTAAAAAAAATTTTACTTCTTTAAAGACTTTCAATACTTCACTCAAATGGATTTAGAGTCTATAACTTGTAAAAAACCAGTGGATCAAAGACAAAAAATAATAATTATTATAATAACAAAAAAAAATCAAATCAAATCCTCTTAAATTAATGAATAAATATTTCATATATTGAGAATGCTCACTTTAAAAAAACTCTTATAACTAATCCTTCTTAATGTTTAAAATTAAAAAAGATACTTTTTATGAGTTAAAAAAATTAAAAACTTTTTTTTTTCATTCAACTAATCAAATATCAAATTAAATTATCCCAAAGCTCTGTTGGTAAAGAAAGAACTCAGTTTGTTCAAATCTTTATTTTAAAAAAGTTTAAATGAAAGCTACATCCAAACACTATCTAATGAATATTGAGCAACCAGTTATTAGCTGTGATTTAGATAAAGAACCCTCTGAAATAAAAAGTACTAAATATCACTATCTAATGTGAGAAAGGATATATGTCTACTGTCTAGTGTCTGCATGGATTGGGTTAACCAAAGCCCCAAGCAAGAATTGATAATTAGGCAAGGCAATGATCTCATGCTATGAATCATTGTTTTATATTATCCAATTATTTGCTAATAGACTATCATTTCATTTTTAGTCATCACTCTGAATATTCAAGTCCCACTTGTTGTATTAAGGGAATCAATCATTTCAAAGAATTAGGTTATAAATATATGAGGTGTGACAAAGCCAATTTCCTTTATACAATCATTTCAAAGAATTAGGTTATAAATATATGATGTGTGACAAAGCCAATTTCTTTTATACGTAAGTGTTTCTTTATTATTATTATTATTATTTATAAACTGATTAGCCAATTCACACACACGCACACAAGTTTTTGTAGGTTACAAGTTTAAATTCATGTAAATTTTTTTATCCACAAATTGCTATCAAATATGTAATTTCACCTTATCAATATCAGCCTCGTAATGTTATTCAAAATTTAGACGATTTCAGAACAATGCATGAATTATACTGTAAATAATATTATGGGAGTAAAATTTTAAACTTATGCCTACAATGTACCACAAAATGCTTTCACTACTAAACTAAGCAGATGTTAGTGATACAGTTTATTTCAGATATGGCTTGATGAGTAAAATAAATATATTTTTTTTAAAATATTCAGAGGTCACCATTAATTTCATGCCTTATTTGACAGGTCACCTGCAATCATGAGAAAAATGAATAATATATATATATATATATATATATATACTTTGTAAAAAAATGATGAAAATTAATTAAAAAAAAAGATATTTTTCATGAGTTTCAACATGAAATGAATAAGAAAAACCAATAAATTATCAGAACAAAAATAAGATTCTAAAATTGTGTTTTTGAACAAACATGTCCAATAGGCTATTCTGTTTCTGGGCTAGGCCATGTACGGTTTAAAAGAGTTTGACTAGAACTAGAATAATGGATTTTTTAATTTTTAATTTATTTTTATTTTTATTTTTATTTTTATTTATTTTATCAAAGAACTAGAATCATTGATTTCCAACTTCCATGTTGCCTTCAAATTGACCATTTCTATCCTTATACAATCTTAATTAAGCATAAACATTCATTTTTTCATGTATTCCACTTCTAGTACATCCACACTTCAACAGATACTTCAACATATATATATATATATATGAGAAAAACAAGTTAATAAGAAGAACATCAGTTTTTCTTTATTCTCTCCTATTCTGTTCATGTTCTTTTATTTTTTAATAAATTCATAATTTATCCATTTTTAAAAAAAAATATTAGCTTGATATTTATTTGAAAGAAGGCTTGGAAAGAGCTGAAGTAGGTTTATAATTTCCATAGTCATTTGTTTTAACTACAAGAAACCTTGAATGACCGAAAATGATGAGCCCTTCAACGTCATCTGATAAATTCCCTGATGATTTCTGTCATGTTTATAAATAATAACAAACAAGATGTTCGTGTGTTTTATACTTATATAAAACATCTCATGATGCATGAAACAACAACATAAATTGTAATATGTTTCAGTACTCACATCACTTGCAGCAGCTTCATTTTCAATCCTGTATCTTTCTAGCAGCAATTTCCTATCATCATCTGCAGAAAAACACAATCTGAAAATAGAGATTGATGATGAAGGCATTTTTACATTCCCAGTAATTCAAATGAACTCACTTGCAAGTGAAGACCAGAGCAGTAATCCTGAGATGAGGAAGAAGAGAAGAGTTGATTTTAAAGACACCATTTCCTCACTGTGCCAGAGAATGGGATGGCAA
Source organism: Dioscorea alata (assembly GCA_020875875.1). Classification (NCBI taxonomy): domain Eukaryota; kingdom Viridiplantae; phylum Streptophyta; class Magnoliopsida; order Dioscoreales; family Dioscoreaceae; genus Dioscorea; species Dioscorea alata. Next base: position 19,936,720 of record CM037015.1, on the reverse strand, counting down.
TGTCTATATATATATATATATATATGACAAGTGTTTGAATGCAATCTTTATGAGAAAGTGGACGTTATGAAACAAAAGCAAAGTGGCCTTCAAATATTTAATCACAATGCCAAGCTGCATGGACAGCATTTTCTTGGCACTCATTATTCACAGATGGCACAAAAATGGTAACATTTGAAATACTCAGAACGTGAATAGATTCAAACCTCATTCAGTTTTATTAGAAAGAGAAGAAGAACAACTACTTAAGAAAACAGATGGTTGAACAAGGCTTACAGAAGAAAGCACATGAGCATTGTCACAATATCTACAGAATCTACATGGTCCAAACAATCATTTTGTTGCTAGAATTGGTGATGTATTGGAAGTTCATGATGTTGATGATGATGCCGGTCCCTTGTTGCCAGCATTCTCACAGCGCAGACTGCTTTCTCTATGATAAATTACTTTGGCACCCTGAGATTTGAAGAACAGTGGAACAAATCAGCAATAGAATATTGAAAACTCGGATCTTTTTGTTTTGAGTTCACAGAAGACAGTTACTTGAAAAATTGTTCCCAACTTCTTCAGCGCTTTGGCTCGTAGCTTCAGAACATCCTTGGAAACAGTATTGTCACGCAAAACCTAAATCACAACTGATCCGTTAGCAATTAGCAACAGCACAAGGAATTCATAAGCTAAAAAGACTATGCATCAAAAAGTGAGACAGAAAGTGAGCTGCAACCATGAGGTTGTGATATCATGTATTTTTTTGCTGTAATCCCCTTTTGCTGTTGAATTAGGGGGATAGAGCATTTACTTTATCCTTTTATTCTGTTTTGCAATGTACAACCATTTAATCATCAAATCAGAAGGCAGAACTCTAATACTTTCAAAGCCAAGCAAAGATTTTCAGGCTCTGTCAAATGGTACCACTCGAACAAAACAGATTATTTGCTTTACATGGTCTTAAGAACAGACTTCTTACCTTGTAATAGTCATACTTGAGATATAGTACGGGAATAAGATAGTTTGCTCATATACTCAATTATGCAGCAACGCCAAGGCATTAGGGGATTCAAGGTTTTAGCATGACCGAAAGATTAGAAGGAGAAACCCACAAAAGTGCATCATTGGTAGTAATAAGCAATAGAATAAGTGCAAAGGATATAAAAGAGAAGATGGAATTTGTTACTGATAACTGAAGAAGAACAGTCTATGTTCATAACCCTAAATAAATTCACAGGCGCACAGCAGCATTAGTAAAGCACTGTTTGCCATTATTGATATTTCATTGTCATTCTTTAAATGTTCCTCATGCAATCTTGGAAATGAAACTTATAACCACCTACCGCATGACAGACATGAGAAAGTGTTGATTCTATATCAACCACGTTGATTTTCCATAATGAGTTGACCATTGCATCTTTCTTTTCTTCAAAACTTTTCACAAAGTTCTCTTCTCTGCTTTCACTTTCCTCCAGCTTCTTCATGCCCTCCCGTATCTGAATCAGAGATATGGCACCTAAAATGAGGATAAGGTTTCAGCAGCGTCAGATGAGCAAAAAAGTTCAGTATTTCAGAAGCATGAGACACCAGATGATCTCTGGGAGGATCAGACACAGAATGACGAATGATCACCTGATGCAGCATGGACTTGGGACTTTATATGATGACCTTTGTCTCGCACCCACTCAGCTATAAAGGGAACACCCATAAATATGTTTTTTCCAATCTCTTTTGCAGCTTGTCTCACATATATGTAGCCAATCGTGTGTAGCATAGCTTCTCCAAAGGCTAAAGGTAGAAAAATGTTCAGAAAGGGCATCATATACAACTTTTCAAAATCAGGAAAACAATTAAATTAAAACAACACTCAAACTCCTATCTGCTTAAAAATTTTGCAAATTGGCAACAAGTAATTGCATGATTACCAGCTTGTGAGAGACGTTGAGCTTCAGCATTTGCCCAACTTACAAACTCATCCTTTTGCCCTTCTACATATAGATGAAGGCGGTCTTTTAGGATTTGGATAAGTTTCTGCTCCCTTTCTTTTTGCATCTCCTGAACTTGGATAAAGAACACATATTAGATCAAGTAAGGAATGAAAAAAAAAAAAAATCAAACGCCACTTGAAAATGGAGAGCATATTTACATTTTTGTGCTCAAAACAAGTGGCATTACAAGAATAGGCTTCCAATCATGAGGCTACTATGCTATAAAAGGGTTCTGGAAGTAAAAGAAGCATGGATTAAGCAGCCACGTAAAGAAAAAAAAAACCTTTCTTATTTTAAGGTTTCTACCAAATAAATTTCAGCATTACAAACGTTTACACATGCAGTCTCAAAGGAAGCAAAGCAATAGGTAGCTATACAAATCTAGCAACAGTGATCCAACTAAAAAACAAAACATATAAAATTGTGCTAATTCATGCAAAGAATTATGCTGACCAAAGATTTCCCCTTGACTTTGATTTACACCAAGAGATTGATGTTCAAGCCTTTGTGGCTGTTTAACATCCATGCTAAATTTGATACCTTAAGTCTTGCTTGAATTTTTTGCTGCCGAACTTCTGGATCCTGAGATTCTTCTTCAATGTCTACAGATGCAATGGATGCTAAAGCAAGCTGTCCTATATAATCCTCAAACAATTCACTTCCAAATAACATTCCAAATACAGCTGCAGGGTCAACCATTGAATCCCTGAAAGATGAAATTGCATCAGTAAGTGAACATGCAACACACCAGCACCAGAATAATTACATTCAATCCTCCTACCCTTGCATTCCTTTTTACATTTATGACTTTACTTTCTCTTAAGAAATCAAAAGGGACTCAATTAACTAGATATTCCACCCTTTTCAAAAATTTGCATTATAATTTAGGAACATGTAACTCTTAACTGGAAAATTTTTGTCCCATATAGATCCACTACATAGGTCAATTTAGCATGAGCAGGTGGACTTACTGAGGAACACCCGCCTTCCCATTTTTGTCATATGCTTCCCGTTTACCAGGATCACTTAAGACTTGATAAGCCTCTCCGAGTACCTTCACATAAAATGCAATCAATAATTTGTTATAATGCTTTATCAAAAATAAATAAATAAATAATCAACTAAATCATCTATTGATATCAATCAACATTTATAGGTTCAACAGTGAAGCTGGGGTAATTTTTTATAAAAGGAGTAGAACACCTGAAAATTGTGAGCGGCAGTTGGATCCCCAGGATTCTTATCTGGGTGTACTATTCTTGCCTGCAAAATAATTGCATAAAATAAAATAAACAGTGAAGATTCAGAGGAACACAGCACTATAATCAGTGCAAATAATAATTCGCCAAACTACATAAATTTTTCAGATAATTTGCAATTATTAAGGCTACATAAATCAAAGTAGAATTTCTTAAATATTTATGCAAAGAGTTGTTCGATCCTCACCTTGATATAATATGCTTTCTTTATATCAGCAGCAGATGCATCCACACTTACACCCAAAATATCATAATACTCAGTGTCTTTCACCATGATGTTCAACTAGATCTACAAACACCAAAATTAAGAAAACAAGCAAAACCAACAGTAAATACCAAACCTTCAAACCAGACCTAACGTTCTTCACTACAGCTGATTCATTGATGAAGAATGAAACCAAATGCATAGAGCGCTTATTAGAATCCCTTCCAAAGCCACATTAGGCCAAATTACTGGATTTTTGAAGTTATCCACAAACAATTTCTTTTCCCAAAAAGGGGGGGAAACCTCTTCAGCGAAGAAGACCAAAAAAAGAAATTTTTATCAAATTCACCCAGATCTACTCCACTGCAAGGGATTCAGGTATGGAAAATTCACACAAATTATATTGATGTGAAGAAGATCAAGATTGGAAAACCTACACAAAGGGGGAATCAATCCGGAGCTAAAAACAGAAGATCAAACTATCATCCCTCTTCGAGTTCCTTTTCACACAAATTCACAACAGCAGATTTAAATACAAAAGTAGATCGAGATCGAAGAAAAAAAATGAAGTAAAAAAATTTATGAATCATGAAAAACCCTGAGCTTTCCAAATAGAAATCCCAAAAGAAAAAAAAAACACTTCTTTTCGATTAATTTCCAGTGATGTTAAGAAGTGAAAGGGGGAGTGAGGACAAACTCCTATCAAACGCAAGGGGATAGATTGAATCACCTGAGAATGACTCCAGAATCACCAGAGAGTTCGATGAGATTTCCAAATCAGTAGGACTTCAAGGCCACAAGAGAGAGAGAGGCACAGAGAGAGAGACAGAGAAAATGTTATATTTTTCGACAAATTTTTGACGTTAAAGAATTAGTGAATCGGTTGTTTGAAACTTTGAATGCGTGGCTGAAACCCGATCTGTTTTTTTGGTTTTTAGTTTTATATTATATATATATATAAAGGGGTTCTTTTACTACTTACACCCTTGAAAACAACGAAATTGATTAATATAGTCCCCACCTTTTGAAAGTTTTCTGCAAACTTCCATCACAAATGGGCACTCAGCATCGGAACAATTGTTTTCTCACTAGAGAAGCAGGAATCTTTAACATGGATGTATAAAATTATATCAAAAGAAACACTTTCAAAGTATATGTATTTATTTATTTAAAAAGTGTTGGATCCAGCGAAGTTAATTGTTAATGAAACGGCATTTGTTAACACATGATGAAGAAGAAACGGGCACTTTATAACTAAGCACCACATGGGTGCTCAACTCGTAGGCTTTTGTACAACTGCATGATTTCTTTTACTAAAATCAAACTATAAAACATGAGTTAATCACGCTAACACAAACATAACAACATTATCAAGGGTCTTAACAGCAACATGGGATCATCAAATAGTCAGCGTGGACAATTCTGCAACTGAAGCAAGAGGTAGCTCTTTGCTCTGGTAAAATGATCCATTCAAGTGTTGTTACCTGGGAAATAGTTGGCGCAATTAAAATTAAAAACTAGCATTGTAAGTAGTATTTGGGGAGAAAGAAACAGCATAAAACCTCTTGAGCAAATTGTACTATTCAGTAAGCGATTTCTGATTTTCTGACACTTTCCATGCTTGCTGCCATTTGAGGTCTAGTGACTTCAAAATACAAGATTGCTTCACAAGACGACAGTATATCTATCTACCTGTCCATGTATGATAAAGACATTCCTTGCAAATAAGAACATGAAGATGGCAATCGACGCTGTGCTGAGTTCAGGCTCTCAGTCAGTTCCTTTATCTGGTGTGTCAACATATGTAACTCCTCTGCATCGTTTCTAGTAGACCAATCCTTTATCTCCCTGCATGAAATATATTTGTCGAAGGAGATATCAGATACAAATTGATGATGGGGAAAACAAGACAATTTGTTAGCAAATTAATACAGGTTTCAGGGCTACGAAAAGTGTAAACTAACTAATATGAATCTACACTACAAGGCTCATAACTAGAATTCTAAACATTCCACAAAATATCTTAGTATGCTATTATTCTGCAAGTTTAGCACTTAGCAGCATTACATCTCCATTTCAGAGAACATTAACCTAATTATTCACAAGCTAGCCTGATACTACCAATCTAATCTTTTGTTTAAATCTAATGAAGAAACAGAAGATGAGCAAAAGTTTAATGAAAAGCGCACCCTGAATTGGCTCCTGCCATGGCATTTAAGTCTGAGAACAGCACCTTCACAACAGGCTGCATATCTGTTTCAGGAAGTGGCTCCATGGTAGAATTCTCAAAGCAATAGCCAGTGGCAGACCAAGCTTTCGAATTTAATAGCAGAATTTGCAACATTGGGCATTTTGTCCTTAAGTCTTTCACCACTGTACGGAATGTAAGCTCATCAGCAGCAGTTTCATGCAGTAAGTTCACAAAGACTCTTTGAATTGTGTGTTTCCTGCTCAAAAAGACAGATGATAAATTGATGACAATTTCTTTTTACAGAAAACACTAAGAAAAGTCCCAAAAAAAAAAAAAAAAAAAAACTTTTCCTTGTTTCTATGGGGAAAGAATGAGATGTCAAATACAACAAGCAATAAGGGTGAACAATGGGGATTGCATTTGTACTTAACTTCTGCATTTACAAGCAACAAATCTGAGCATACCTGAATATATCATTAGGTCCACAAGTAGGAACAGCGGTAGAAACATAGCACTTGAATAGTCGAATTCCACCATCAACTGGAACCTTTGTGTCCTTTAAGGAAGGGTATGAACCCACAGGAGATGAACATTCCTTGCAAGAAACCTCAACCCAGTCGACATCAGTGGAGAGGCCAGAAGTTTTAATCAGAAAACCACCCCCAAGAGAACCATTACGCAGACAGGCCTGGCCTTTCATGGGCATCGAGTTCTTTTTGGAGTACAACACCATTGAATTTTTATTTGGTATATCCTGTGTTTTATCAACAAAACAATGGCACTCACCTGCCGAGGGGAAAGCATCAGCTGCTGAATAAGGATAAGGCTTTTCTATATTCCCAGTGCGTGAGCTCAAGTCAAGATTCATAAATTCCATGCTACTGGCACCTTGATAATCACTTGGTTGGTTCTGGTCCACATTAGTGATTTCCACAGAAACACACAAAGCTTCCTGACTCTCAACACCACGATCAGCTGAAGATGGAAGAGCACAATGCGAATGGTCATCTTTACATTCAGATGGCCCATTAACCAAATGCGAAGCACTCTCTCCTCCAACTTCACTGTACTCACATGTATCTTCCCAAGAATTTTCACCACCGACTACTTTCACAAATTCAGTGAAACCATCACTAGTGGCAAGATGACTTTTGGAACTGCATTCTGAAAATCCATCTGATAATTGCTGAAACATATACCCCTCTAGATCATCCTTGCATATAATTAATGAAGCAACATCTACCAGACAAGTGCCTTCTACACAACTATAGGCATTGGTATATTCCGAGACTAATTTCTCACTTATGCCACCGAATGAACAGCAGCATCCGCCAAACCAATTATCAGCTGCTTCCTGCCAATTAACTGATGGCATTTCCACAAAGCGGCTGAAAAGAACCTATCCATTCTTAGCAGTCGCTAATAAGGAGAAATCAAAAAACATGCTAAGATAACAAATAATATTAAAAATTTTAAATTTTTAGCGTAATTTCTACATGAAAGCAATTTTTTCAACTTTGTTCAATTGCATGAAACAATTCTCAATTAAAAAACATAAATTGCAACATGAGAAAATACAAATTTTCAAACATGTTAAGACTTGTGATGATAACTGTATATTTGAAGTAAAATGCCATTTATTGCACCTGAGAGGCTGCCTTGTTAACTTTGTAGAGCAATTCTTGCAGAACAAATCCAAGTTTCCGGAAGAAAGATTCTCGATATCTAATCAAAGAAACAACGGGAACCAATAAATAAGGGGGAAAAAGTTAAAATTTTTCCAAGAACCCAAAGAGAATAAAGCTCACCAGAACACAAGTTTAGCGGGAGGAGCTTATCCGGAGCATCACCACTGATATCAGCAATGAGTGGGTGATCGACAGGGAGTACAAGCGAGAGCTTGATTTGGATATGGTCGTGCTTGGCAATGGCCTCAATGGGGCAGCTATGATCGATCAAAACCTTGGGAAACGGAACCCTAAGAAGAACATCACCATCGTCTTCAACCCAAGAGACAAGGAGGAGGGATTCCTCGAACCGGACAAAGGATTCGAGGCTCCGACATCGGACTGAAGGATCGGTATGAGAATCGAAGAGATAGAGGCGGAGTACGGGGATGTGGGCTAGGGTTTCCCAAGTGTACCGCCATTTCCTAGGGTTTCGAATTGGAGCTGAAGCCATGGTCTCCTCTTCGCTTCTCTCCCGCGCAAAGCCCTCTTATGATCATCATCTACCGTTATTGTGCCTCGTAAACAACATCCAGATGGATATCAGCGACACTAATCTCAACCGATGGTTATGATCCTTATGCACTCTCACCCCTTTTCTTACTATTTTTTTTTTTTTAAATAAAATTAGATAAACCACGGATGAATTACTGAAAACCAAACCAAGAACAAAAAATAAAGATATACGCCAACGACCTCTTGGTCTATTGACACCAGATCCCTTGCGTAGGGTGTTTGTTTTGAGTTTCAAACGTGGCTCCCCGTTTCGATCCCTATCTCGCGCAAAGTGTGTGCACGATGTACGTATCGAGCGCTGCTCCCCACGTATACGCTCCTGATTTAGGCGTTTGTCGCTTTTTTCAAAAAAAAAAATAATAAAGATATACAAAAGAGACCTATCACCAGCAATGAAGGTTAAAAAATATAACAAGGAAAAAAAAATAAAGGGAGGCCTACAAAGTTATCATTCGAACGAAGGATGATGAAGTGCTCAGGGGTCAAATTACTGAGGCGCCATCAGCACAGGGTTCATCATGCTTTCTTTCTTGGTAATCATTTTCATCTTTTATTTATTGTTATTAATTTCTTTTTCAATTTATAAATAAGGAAAAAACATTAAACCTTTTTATTCCTAACAGTCTTATATTGTTGATTACCCAACATCAACAAATTAATTAAGGGAAAAAATAAATAAATAAAGCTTCACATGTCTGCTAAGATTCCTCAACAAAGTATCTTTAATTGGATCCAATGTGCGGTTGTTTCAAGTTAAGGTTCGACGCATCAAAGTAAAACACTTCCATACCTACCATAATTAATTTAATAAGTGAAGGACATCACTCTTACATCCCAATATTCTTCAATATTATCAAAGCACTTCCATTAATGTCTGGCCACATGTATTCACCACCAATCTAATTACAAAATTAGTATATTCTTTCTTCTTTTTCAAATAAGCAATCAAGTCCATTTAAGGAGCACGCTTGTTGATTTCATCATCTTGGCACTGTTTCTCAGTTTTAGGTGCATTAAATTATCATAAACATCACCTAAAACCATCTACTTCTCTGCTTCTTTTCAACTTTAAAAACATTTATTTATTTTTATCTTTCACTTTCAGCAAAGAAGAAGTTGCATACTTCCTTCCATGTTCAAGCATTGCAAGCCTCACATTTAGTGCAAAAATTTCAGAAATATTTATTAATTGATGTTCTCTATCAGTTATGCTTTTAGTTTATTAATATGTTATCAAACAAACCATAAGACATGAGATTAGTGGTTATTAAAAAATGATGATAAATAAAGTATCAATTAATGTCACAGCCTTTGTCTACTCCCATGTGTTCATTTTTTGAATCTTAGGTCAAGAAATGAGGCATTTAGTGACCAAGGGGGGTGATGGAATACTCACAATAATTTCAACCACTCTAGTTTTTTGCTGAATTTATTAATGAAATGAAGTACATGTGTTACAGAACTTCAAAGAAAGGTTGTATATACTCTGCCAGCTTTTTAACATGAGCCCATATGCAGTGTCTCCTTCCTCTACATGATGATCACTAATAGGATTCCCATTCCTCAAGATCTAAACAGCTTTGTTCAATATTAGTTTATTTATTGCAGTGTTTTAAATAATCATAATGGCACATACCTTTTGTGGATCATCACCTGATACTTATTCATGAAGCAAGTCAATCATGCTGATAAATTTCTGCCAATAAGCACTAAGAGTTCATTGTATTCATATGTAGATTAATTTTACTGATGTGCAAACAAGAAGCAGCAGTTAACAATTTGGTAACATAATTTACAGAGAATGAAAGGTGCATAACAATGTGAAAGTTAGGTTGTTTACAAACAACACATTTCAAAAGGACTGATTCAGTTTCAACAGCAAAACTTAATAAGTTCTAAGTTTCAAACTATTGGGATTTGATCATATAAGCTATCTGAAAAATTTATAGAGGTAGATCTTTTTTTTTGTTCTTTATAAGTAAACACATTACTACATCACCTGAAAAATTTATGTTCAAACATTTGCAATTTGATCAAGTTAACCATATGATTTATTTATTTTTTTGTTTCAGTTCTATGATTGAGGCAAATATTGAGTAGCTTTTGAAAACAACCACAAGTTGACTGTTGAAGTATCTGCTCTGCAGGGGCTTTTTGGTGCCACTAAATTCAGTGCTATGAATACAGTAAAGTGAAAGCTGGATGGCTTACCAGAGTCAATTATTGGTCCTTGTCTACCAGCATTGATGGTCGTCCATTAAGGGTAGTATGGAGACCAATTCTGGTGCATCTCAAAAGGATTAGGACCGGAACAAAAAACATATGCAGTTTGGTACTCGTTATTGCCATTGATATTCAGAAAAGATACAGATATCTGCATCTGCATGAGAAGAAATGTCCACCAATCCAAGAGAATTTATCATTTCCATCAAATACAACAGTAATTATTCCATTACAAGCAGAAATAACAATCAGTGATCCCACAAAAATATCCAGCAAACATACAAAAGAGACAGTGATCACCGACAAGACACACCCCTGGGAACCAACCAATATAACATCAATGATTTACTACAATACTACTGAGAGACCTTCATCCTATACATAACCAAGGCTATCATTGATCCTTCTCCCAAAAAGACATAATTTTTTTTTTTTTTTGTTCTTTTATCTAGCAGTACTGAAACATGTCCATCATCATAGGCTGGTTCATGAACATCATATTCCAAGGTCTCAGAGACTCATCATGGAACAAACCACCATTGCTGCCAATACTGTTGTTATTGCTGCTGTAGCTGCTGCTGCTGCTGTTGTTATTGGCATTCATGAAGTAGAGGATCTCATTGAGTGACTGCAGTCTTGTGCTGAGCTCCACCATCTGAGTCCTAAGCACAGAGTTCTGAGACTCCACACCCAAGTAATGCTGAGTGGTGATGTTCAAAGTAGTGAGAATTTGGCTGTTCTCCTTCCTCAACTGGCTCACCTGAGCCATGAGATCATCCAAATGCTTCTGCTTGCGCAGCCTAGAGCGCCGAGCAGACTCCCTGTTTGACAGCATTCTCTTGCGCTTCCTCTGGTCCATGGCTGCCTGGATATCACCTTCAGAGCCAGAGTTCTGGAGCTGGCTTGAACCAGAGGATGTTCCACTTGAGGAAACCATTACAAAAATCAAAGCTTTATAGCAAATTACTACTACTGATATATATCTTATAGCTGATTATATCCGCAGATAATAGCAATATTAATAGCAGTAGATAAATCTAAGAAATTATAATAACTATTACAGGTAGTATAATAGAACCCAAATCAGTGAAGGAGAAGCAGAGTTCATGAGAACACGTAGAACCAGTAGAGGAAAACAACAGAGAAGGATTGAACCAGATGCGTCCGGCGTCGCAGAGTGGAATTTATCATAAACCCGGAGAGGAGAACCTCACTTAGGATAGGCGACATCAATGAGAAACCTCAGCAGGAATAAACGCTGCATGTGAGACTTAATTCCTATCGATGAAAAAAAAAAATGGATTTATCCCAACAAACAATCCCAAAAATCAGATCTTTGGGACAAGAAGAGCTTCCAAGATTGGATTTTTACAACTAAAAACCAATTCTTGGTCTCTGATCTAAAACAAAAAATCAAAAAGATAGAAACTTTCCACTAGATCTCAGAGAAACTAGCAGAGTTTCAGAGTAAGGATGGGTTGGGAGGGGTAGAAGGAAGAGGGGGAAGGGGGAAGAGGTGGTGGAATTCAAGTGGTTGAATTTATAGAACAAAATGGAGAGAAAAAGGAGGTGAAAAAAATTAAAAAAATCTATGTAGGAAAAAAAAAAGAAAGAAAAAGAAAAAGGTTGGGGGCCTAGAGAGAGATTGAGAGAAAGAACTTTGGAATCTCCTCCGAAAGTTGTTGGGAGAGATGATGGAGCATGTGGGGTTGTGAATTCTCAGCACAAGGGGCCAATTCCAGCCTGTTTTCTCTAATTAAACCCACTCTGTTTTTTTTTTTTTTTTCCTGCACAATTCCCAACTTTACTTGTTTTCTTTAAAAAATATATATATATCAGCATTTTTTACAACTTTTTTTATGGATTTGTTTTACAGTTTGGGAGGCTTGTGAAGTCTCACACGTGTGCAGTAGAAGGATGATATGGACACGTGTGGAGGGTTAGGTGGAGCATCAGGTTGGTGTGGTGGAGAGTGTGTGATGTGATATTACTTCTGTTTTCCCTGAGTGCATGATTTTTTATTTTTCTTTTTGTACTTAAATCAAAAATAAATTATTTATTAGAATTTTGATTGTATGATTAAGATGACAGCCAATTATTTGTCCATAAATTTCACCATCTCCCCCTGATTTTTTATTTTTTTTTATTTTTTTTATTTTTAAAAATAGACATAAACAATCTATTTAACAGAAATTAGTAATATGGATATATTTTTATAATTTTTTATTTTAAATTTTTTTATTTATTGGTAATTTTTAGTAATACTGAAATTATTTTATTATAAATTACTAATAGCTCACTCTTCTCATGTTACACACAGCAACATCAGTGTGGTGAACTTACCTTTCTCACATTGGGCAGTAGACGCACCACCAAGCTCTCTCTACCGTTAATACTAATTTTAATCTGCAAAAATTAGAGTGATTTTATAATTTAATATTAAATTAAATATAAAAGTAAATGATTTAAAACCTATAAATATTCTACGAATATGAAATATTGTAGGGAATTTTTATACGAATATGAAATATTGTAGGGAATTTTTATAGAATTTGAAGATATATATATATATATATATATATATATATAGGGCATGTCTCTGCCGACGACCCAAACCACGTCATTTCATATACAATATTAAATAGTATTAAACAATGCTGAATTGTAATCATGAACAGTACTAACAATAATTTTGTACAGTTCTCTGTATAATAATAAACATTGAATGATGATAGCATTAAAATCTAGAGACGGCTTACATTGATAATGGATTTGCATGTACAGTATCAAAACAGCGTTATAAACTATCAATATTAATCATGAACAATGTCACTGGTCAATTTATATGTCCCTTTATGCAATAATATACATTAGACAATGATAGCTATGAAATTTATGGTGATTTTATAGTGTCGTTGGATTAGCATCCATGGCTACCGTTATTTTATATATAATACCAAACAATATTAATAGTATTCCCAAAACACTCATTATGAATAGTACCGATAATAATTTTGCACAATTCATGTACAAGAATAGACATTAAATTATGATCTAACATCTATCATCAAACATATTTACAAAATAGTAATTCGAAAAACATAAGTCATTGATGTTTATCAATACATAGATATTTGACATTTTGTACAGATGAGACACCTTCATTTTTTTTTAAACAATACTGAATTTTAATCATGAATAGTACTAACAATAATTTTGTACAACTCTCTATATAATAATAAACATTGAATGATGATAGCATTAAAATCAAGAGACGGCTTACATTGATAATGGATTTGCATGTACAATATCAAAACAGTGTTATAAACTATCAATATTAATCATGAACAATGTCACCGGTCAATTTATACGTCCCTTTGTGCAATAATGTACATTAGACAATGATAGCTATGAAATTTATGTTGATTCTATAGTGTCGTTGGATTTGCATCCACGGCTACCGTTATTTTATATATAATATCAAACAATATTAATAGTATTCCCAAAACACTCATTATGAATAGTACCAATAATAATTTTGCACAATTCATGTACAAGAATAGACATTAAATGAGGGTCTAACATCTATCATCAAACATATTTACAAAATAGTAATTCGAAAAACATATGTCATTGATGTTTACCAATACATAGATATTTGACATTTTGTGCAGCTAAGACAACTTCATTTAAAAAAAACAAAAAACAAATTGTGGTCTTTGTAACCTACTAATAAATCATAAAATAAAAAACAAAGTATCTAAAACCTGTAACATTAAATTCTCAAAAACAAATATCACACAATTTTTGTGTCAATATTAATTTAGTGAAAAAAAGATATTTGATCAATAAGAATAACACTTTTTAAAACAAATATCTTCACTAAATGATAAAATAGATTTCAGATTTAAGACATACTTTTAAATTTGATTAATATTCATTTTTTATCTCTTAATTCAAATTATGCTCGATTTTATTATTAGAGTAAAAAGTTTTATTTATTTTAATCTTTATGCTTCTTTTGGAAAAAAATTTGATAAACCACAAATTTTATTTTAAAAAAAAAAAACGCATAAAAGAACAGAACAACTCCAGGACTTTATGTTAGTCACTATGGCTAACACCATTTTATAGTTATTTGTACATTCAATTTTACTAGTATGTTATTTAATCAAATGTCATATGAATGTGGATAAAAAAGAAAATCAAGGTATTGATTTTTTTTTTTTTTTGTATTATTTACATTAATAGTATAAGTTAAATAAATGTAGAATTAATTAAATACAAAATATATTTTATAATATTTTTTATTTAGAAAAATGAACAAATTATTGCAGTGAAGCTTTAACTTTTAACGCAGACAAAAAAAAAAATCATTTATCCATGTACAAAATGATAATAATGATAATGATGTTTTTTTTTTTTTGCTATAATGTGAACAAGCCATTTATCTTAATCAATATTGTGAGTGGGAAATGATCCATTAATCTCTCATTTTGTAAAGGTAAAATTTATTATCATTCTAATGATCATGATAATTTTGAAAACTATAATTTTGTTATGAAATATTGACATGGTATGAAATATTGACATGGTATAAAACTATAATTTTGATGATGACGGTATGCAAATTGGCCTCCACGTTATTTAGGAAACTTATTCGATAAATCTATTTGGTAAAAATATCATTACTCAAATGAGATACATTTCTCCTCAATTCATGTTCCTATAAATTTAAAGTAATGTACATCTACGAGTCATATGCATGGTGGTCAGATTTATGTGTTTTATATGTAAAAAATTAAACTCTTCTCCTTATTATATTATTGCTCATTTATTTTGTTAAATAATTTCAAGTATACATTTTACTTCTATTTATTATTATTATTATTTTACTTTTTTATATATCATAAAATCATTAGTTTTCAACCATTTTCATTTATTTATTTTTATTTTTACAAAAAAGGGGAAAAAATTGAAATTTGATGAATTATAAGTTAAATGCTCACAAGGTCATAACTAACCCTAGAAGAAAAAAAAACCTAGAAAGGACATTAAATTGGGGGTGTATTGATTTTGTCAGCTGAAAGGCTCAAACAGCCATCCAATCACACACCCAATTGATTAGAATTTCCAGACAAACTGAACCATTACATATCGCATCCCTTTTTCTAATGGATTGTATTCCATTCCCATTCCAAATAACAAAATATAAAATATATAAATATATAAAATAAAAGGAAAGGCAAGATAGAAAGATATCCACTATTTTAATGGACGGTCTAGATTCATTCTCATTTCCCTCGGTCATCCTTAACAAGAAACACTTCACTTTGGGGCACATTGCAAGTGTGGAAAATATATTATTAAAATAAATGAGAAATGCATTTGGTTGAAGTGATTAGCAGCAGGAACCAGCATTTTTTGGAAGAGGACAGAGACTATGAGAGCTCGAAACTCATGTAAAAGTATCAACTCTGTCGGAATTTAAACTCTTTATGGGGATCTTGATAATCCAATTTAAGAGCATGTGAAACGTTAACTTTGTGCACGTCCTCTGACTTGAAATTTGTACTTTTTTGGTTAAAAATTTAAATTAAATTAAACTATTTTATAAATTATGCAAAAAAATATATTATTCAAAACAGATTAAAGCATGTAACTATTTTAAAATTAAATTAAACTATTTTATAAAAAAAGTATATATGAATTTCATTAAAATTTGATTTTCATGTAACTATTTAATGCATGTATTCGTTTGCGAATATATGTGTATTTTTACTTGACTATAGATTTTTTGAATTTGATAATTTTAGACCAAAATAATTATACACCCAATGAATTTATTTGTGGAGAATATAGAAAATTAATGATGACTTCGTGCAAATTTAATATCAATAATTTGATTTTGATAACAACAAGGTTTATTTAGAAATCATTTGGCATCATTCCTGTTATTATTATTATTATTATTATTATTATTATTATTATTATTATTATTATTATTTGCTTTATTTTTGTTTTATTTTTAATTTTTTAAAAATAAAAACATGTTTAATAATTATTTGCTTTATTTTTTTTAATTTTTAATTTTTTAAAAATAAAAACATGTTTAGATACACCAACTGTTGTGTTTTTTTTTTTAAATTGAAAACAAGAAAACCGTTTGGTTAGCAAAAAATTATTATGACATTTATTATTATTATTTTTAATTCATATTTTTAATTTTTTTATAATACTTTATTTTTTATATTAGTTTGATTGATTATATTATTAAATAAAATTAATAACATAGATTGTTATTGTATAAGTAAAAAATATCTCATAAAAATTGTACTATTTGAAACTAAAAACTATTTTGAGGTTTGCCTTAAAAAATTTTATATATATATATATATATATATATATATATATATATATATATATTATGTTATATCCTAGTTTATAAAAATCAATGGTCAAACAATAATTTTCACAAATATTTTCTAAAAACATAATTTTTATACTATATAAACTAATTTGTAAAATATCAAGCCCAAATAATAATTTTTTATAAATATTTTTCTTAAAAATATATATTTTTATAAATTATTAGTATTAATTTATAAAAAGTTTGATATTTTTTAAAATTAAAAATTAAAAGGAGAGAGTGAAGTAGAAGAGGAAGTGTTTTATTCTGCGAGAAAGTGATTTGAAAACGTTTCCAAAAAAGTTGAAAACAAAAAAAAAGTTATTTTCTATTTTTTTCAAAAACATGAGGATTGTTTCCAAAATTTTTAAAAATAAAAACAAAGTGCCAAATATGTTTTCTGAGTTTTGTTTCCAAAACATGAGATTGAAAAAAAAAAAAAAAAAATTGGCAATAATGCCAAACGACCCCTTAGTAATTAATAAAATTTTAAAATAATCTACTTCAAAATAATAAGATGGTGTTAATTATTTTGGTGATTTAGAATTCCAAAAGTTTAGTTATTGTGTTGGTGGGTGGTCTGTCTAATTGAAGACAATTACGTAACTTGATCATGATAATTTATCAATTCACTAAGGAATAATCATATACCATTATATGTAATAGGTTCAGTTTAATACAAGAAATAAAAGCATGAAAAAATAACTTATTTTTTTATATAAATATGAATTAAAATTTTAAACTATAATTATGTTGACGTGAGATTCTGAAAGTTGGATAAAACTTCTTCTCTTAATTAATCATTATGTATGATGGCCCTTTGATAATTTGTGTGATGAATTGTGAACAAATCATCAAATCAAACAAGATTAGTATTGACACGCATGTCATAAGACAAGTCATGTTTCTTGTCAACTAAATATATAATAATATTTTAGTTTTGATTTATCATTGTATAGTACTTAATATTTCAAGTATATCACACAATTAAATCCAATAATTTATTTGTGAAAACCATGAAATGATAGACTAGCCATGTTCTAACACATAAAAAATAAATATTTTAAAAAGTAAATCATGTTTTTTTTAACAATGAGGTAAAAAAAGAAAAAGAAAAATATAAGAAAGTGTTTATAAATGATGGGTGTAATTTTATCAAGTAAATTACATACTAGTCTATAGATATTTTCATAACAACCAATAATTTTATATTATTTTTTTATATATCTTTTTTGAGATAGATATTTATTTCTCTTTCGATCATCTACAAGTCATGTTTTCATAAAATCTCACTATTAACTTTATCTTTTTTTAAAGAGAACTTTACCATTAGGTTTCCATAAGCATAGGAAGATTAGAAAAAAGTAAAATTTTAACAAATTATTTGAAATCAAATTCCCAAAAAAAAATTTATTTATGAACTTTAAAACTTTTATCTATATAGGTTAAAAAGATTCAAGGACTTATAATTACTTCCCTCAATTCCATTTAAAATATTATTTAAAAAAATATGAAATCCAAATTTATATATATATAAAAAAATATTTCTCATACAAGCCATCAATTAATAGCTATCATTTTCATGGCATTAAAGAGACATCTTCAAAGAAAGAAAGACTGAGTGAAGGGATGAGGGTTAACTTTGAAGGTTGTGACCTAAAAAATCTTAGTCCACAGTATGGCCAAAAAAGAAATAAAAAACATAAAAAAAGTTAATAAACTGAAGCAGCCCATTTGATGCACATGCAAATTGATAAGATATCTTTACTTTTATTATCTTTCTTTCTTTTTGTGATATGCAATAGACTAAGTCCTTTTTCCATGTGAGATTCTTAAGTTGATAGCCTACCCTGCTTTTCAAAGTCTTCCATTTTGGCTTCAAACCTTATTCATGAAGAGATGGCATTTTTATGGGATGTTTATCTATAAATATACCCTAAGTTTCTTATGTCTTTAATTAACCAAAGGACCATTTATATATACCCACTTGCACAATTGACAAAGAGCTTTTTATTTAATGCTCCCATTCATGGCCAAACTTCCTTTATTCTCTTTGTGCTTCTTTCCTTCCTCCTTAATCATCTGTCTTTTTTTTTTTTTTAATTTACAAATTCGACCAATGCAACACCGTCGGGGTTTGTGCTTGGGACATAAATTAATTATCAGATTCTTCTGCTTTTACTTAGTGACATAAAATTTATTCTGTAAACTCACAATCACAACTAGAACTCCATTATCATCACTGTTTTTAGTTAGATTTAAACTTAAAATTTAGATTTTTCACACTAACATCTAATTTAGTGAGTTCAATTCCACTATGTATGAACTTTTTTCTATTTAATTAAACAACATGATATTTGATTTTTCAATGAAAAAATAAATATAAGGCTAATTTAAGTTAAAGAGCAATTTATTATGATGATACAGATTTGTTATTTAATTTTTTTTCTAATGTCACAGTTGGAAGCTTTTTTGTTAATATTATTATTAATTTGATTGCTTCTCTTATTGTTTGTTTCTTTATTTTGTCTTTTGAGTAAAATCCAAAGAAATTAGAATCAAACCTATGCTTTCCAATGGAATTTATGCATGTTCCTAAGAACTATATCAGAATAATCCATATATATATATATATATATATATATAAATTAAAAGAAAAAATCAACAAAAGCAAGAAAAATTATTCTAGCTAATGAGTCTCATTGCCTTTTAAATTACTAAACAATCATTTTTTTTTGTATTAATTTGTTATTTAGTCATTGTTGGACATCTCCTACTCAATGTATTTTTTTTCTAAAATCTCATAATTATCCTCATCTTTTTTTCTTTTTATTAAAATAGGTCCAATCATATCCCATCAAACATCTTATTTAATTAATCTAAATTAGACAAAAAAAAAATCACTTCTTTTCAAAACTCCATGAATTACATATCCATGTAAGTTGAAAATATCCACATATATTAAAAACAAGCTTCTTTTCATTTCTAGAAACCAAAATAAACATATTCATAGTTTAGTGATTAAAAAGACACATATTTTTTATACAATAAAATAAAAAAAGGGAACATAAACCAACCAATAAACTTTTGACAAATAAACAGTGGATTTAGACTCTTCAACAAACACAAAAAGGTGGTGAGGTGCCAAAATGGAACTCTTGAGACATGATGATGGAACTTTACTCCATTCTTTGTTCTCATACTAAAAATAAAATATAGTCAAATTAAAAATACAAAATAAAAAAGTAATTAAAGTAAAGTGAACCAATTGGAACTATCCTAAATTGAATCCAAAGAACCTAGATAAGTTTTTGGATGATAAATTTGAAAGGTGAGAAAGAGAAACAAGGTTCCTTGTTCACATTTGCTTTTAATCAATGAAAGCACACTATTCCAATTCATGGCTATATAGTTTAGGCATGGTCCACTCCTTCATTTGATGGTGAAGTTGCTAGGAAATCCATCCAAAAAACATCATACCATTGTTTATATAGTTTATAATTAATTTAGGATTTTATTATTATTATTATTATTATTATTATTATTATTAGTGTTAACATTTGGCTGTTTTTGACCAATATAATGCACAGATGAGTCTATTTATGGGCTGTAGAAGTAGGAAACATGGTCATGATTTGGCAAAAGGAAATATCATGAAAGTGACTTCAACCTAATCTTACATTAATAATTTATTAAATTCTATAAATTCACAATGGAATAAAAATAATTAAAAAAAGATTAGTTATTTCTGTCATTTAAAATAATTTAGTGTGAGTATAAATTTCTATGGTATGTCAGTCAATTAAAATGTATAAATTCCAAATTCATCAGAGGAAAGACAAAGAGCAAATACATGACAGTAAAACAGTAATAAAACATTTAAAAAAAAACACACATAATCCATTGGGAAATGACAATAGATAGATCACTAGTAGTGATTTCTTCCAAACTAATAATAAAGATTCAATTCCAGCTACCAGCTCCAATTAGATAAGTTAAAATTATAAACCACTGGCTCTTCTCCTTTAGTTTATATCCAATTTTAGATAATAGATATTTATTTATTTTTTGTTTTATTTTTTGTTTGGTGGGTGATTGGCATTCATTGGATCTATCCACCACATCACCACAATCAACACAAACCTCCCTTTCATATCTTATCTAAATGGCTGCCCATAGAAACAAAATTAAAGTTGAATAAGCTTCCAATAAAAATATCTCCAACCCTAGTCCTAGTGAACTACACTGTTGGTTGTGCACCTACACTTTATTTTCTTCCGTTGTATCTCAAGCGCATACTCCATGAATACATGTGCGTGTGTATAAATGTTATGATCCCATTTGTTTAATTTAAGTGATTATGTTTGTAGATCGTGTGTTTGTGTTATGTTTTCACATTTCTGTAAGTTTTTTTTTTTTTTTTTTTTTTGTATTTGTCTGGTTTTTTCAATAAATTAGTTATTTATTTATTTTTAAAAATTTATGTTTGGAGATAACTATAGAAATTGATGATATTGGATGAAAATAAATAAATATTATTAACAATAAAAATGATACACACATACTAATTCCATCAAATTTAAATAAATATTATTAAAAATATTCTTTAAATACAAACTTTTTTAAAAAAAATAAAAATGGATAAATGATTGATTTATTAATTGAAATGAAATTATCACAAGCAAACATGCAAAGAAAGAGTGTAACTGAATTAATTATCATTTTGGGTTCAAATTGTCACCAATGATGAAGTGAGATCTGATCGAAAGCAAGCATTTGAAACAACTAAAAGATATAAATGACACTCTGAAAAGATTCATTAGAGATTGGATTATCAACCATGGATGGCAAAAAGAAAATTAAAAATAGTGGGTGTCTTATTCGATTCTAAAATTAGATATCACTATATAACCTGAACTAACAACAAAAGTTGAAGTTTCATCCATTTTATTTATTTATTTGTGGTAGGGGTTGCATATATCAACCATTTTCATTAAATTAATCATAGCGATAAGCAATTCCTAATATATACAAACCAATTCACAAAATATTAATATAAGTTCAATTTTATACTTTTCTTAAAAAAAAAAAAAAAAAGCTTTCAACTACTTGAAGTAAATATCAACTCTGATCCTTAAAATTGACTTTGACTGAAGACTAATTCATAAGAAATCTAAAGGGAGGTCCCCCACTGCCATTGGTGTTCCCTTATGGTGCCCTTCAGCTGTTCTTTTTTGTGGAAGCCCCTCAGCCACTCCATGGCCATGCACCCAACTTGCATCTACATCCTTTATTCTCCTGTCTTTCTATCAGAAACAACACACCACTTGATAAAACTTACAAAAAACTCAGTCCTCTAATTAATTAAAGAGCACTATCTTTTGCAAAGATGAGCCCCTCTACTAATAAATAAAGTGAACTATACATATATACACATATATATATGCAAATTAAAAACATGATTTGGTGAGCATTACTTTAAATTAAAAGGGACATTGTACATTAAAGGGAGGTTTGTAGTATTGTGGGATAAACAATGCAAGTGATGAAAAAAAGTTGAAGTAAAGCATCAGATGCACAAATGAGATTTGGTCGGTTTGTGGGGTATGCATGACCCCAGAAAAAGACATTGATTAATAAATGAATGAATAAATGAAGATAGCTAGTGCCTGCTGTGGTAGTACTACTTGAGAAGTATTAAAGAGTTTGTTATGCTTTTACTGGAGTAGTACTTACTACTTACCATGCATGGAATCATGGATTAAAAGCAGCTGCCTTATTTGAACAAAGGTGAATCAAGTTGCACAAGAGTTAGTGCCATTGTTTCACAATCAATCAAAGTGGAATAAGAACACACCAACAAGATAAATTACTTTATGAAAAGTGCATGGGGTGTGTGTACTCATTTGCTCTTTATAACATAATAATCCCAAAAAGAAATAAAAAAAAGATTAAGTAAACAGTATATATACATATATACATGTGCTGGCAGCTGGATTATTTATAGTTGAGCACTTAATATTTTTGTAAATATGTTTTTTTTTTTCAGTAATTATTAGATGTAAAAGATTCTTCCAACTATTAGTCGCCAACTTTTTAAGCTTTACTTGGATTGGGTTGGGCTGAAAAGTTATAGCCCAACATTTGGATGTAACTAATAGAGCAGCCCATCGAGCTCAAACTAATTAATTTTTTTAAATTATTTATTTATTTTAAATCACCATAGGCTTGCTATTTCCTAGCGGCCCAGCGGGTGGTTTTTTTAACTTATAAAGATTCAAATATGAAATAACTTATTTAAACGACTCAAGCTTCTACCACTTAAATCAATATCTGTTGATATGAAGCTTAAACATTTGCCAATTTTACTTTATCAAGGGAACTTGATAAATAAATTAAATATTTTGGTATCATGTATAAATAATTAGAAAAATTATTAATAATTTATTTAAAAATATTTTTTAAAAAATATTTTAAAGAGACTCACTTTGAAAAGCAATAAAAAAACTATTTATATATATGAATAAACTTCATTTGGGGACGTTCACAGCAACGTCCCCAGATTTGAAAAAGTTAGAGAGAGTATGAAGAAGAGAGACACAAACACAAGGTGGTTCATCAACAGTAACACAAACAGTGCAAAAAGGGTGTACTTGCTTCTCATAGATTGTTCTGACTATGCAATTGGATGATCTCATCCGTTGATTGATGATCCAAGGGCCATCAATCAACATACTCAGATTGATTTTCTGAGTACGTCAGCAGGAAACTTAACATATATATATATATATATATATGCCCATATGATTCCTGGCAATATAATTGCAATTGATGATTTCAATGATAATTTTTAAAAATTAATTAAACATAACTGATGATTCCTGGCAATATAATTGCAATTGATGATTTCAATGATAATTTTTAAAAATTAATTAAACATAACTGATGATTCCTGGCAATATAATTGCAATTGATGATTTCAATGATAATTTTTAAAAATTAATTAAACATAACTGAATCAATATTAAAACACTAAACTCAAAGTCTCAAAGACACTATACGTAATCTTTTTTTTTTTTAAATATTTTTGGAATTATATATCTATATCTCACGTGTTTAGCTCCCTCATTAAAAGTGTTCCCAAAAATCATATTATATTATAAAAATATAAAAAAATATTTATAATTATATTTAATTTTATACCAAAACTTTAAAAGTAAATTATAATTTTAAAAATATTTATAATTTAAAAAAATATTGATGATTTCAAATATTAATGAGACTTTATATAAAAATAGAGTTGAAATATAAACTTCAGTTAATTATAGATTATTAGAGGAGTTATATTGCAATAATATGAAAATATTTGTAATTTAGTTCTAAATTAATTACAAATTATTAGAGGGGCTGCCTTGCTAAACATGAAGATATTTGCAATTTAATCCTAAATTAATTATGATTTATTGGAGAGAGAAAATTATATATAATATGTAGCATGAAGTTATCTTTTATATAATTTTATTATGATATTTTTTATTAATTTATAAAAAATAAATTATTTTTTTTATAATTTTAATCTATTTGACTAAAAACGAAATTAGAGTAGGTGAATTTATAAATAATTTTTAAAATTTATATTAAGTGTGTTGTTTTTAAAAATTTGAATAACAATATGCTTGGTTAAGTTTCAAATATTATTATCAAAATTATGACAATTATATTGGGTATAAATATTATTTTTAACATATGTTTATCTTCGGTGCATAGCTAGGACATAATACTATTTTTTAATAAATAATAACATAAGATTATAAATAAAATATTTATCATTAATGATTTATTTGAATTTATCCTAATATATATATATATATATATATATATATATATATATATATTTATTTATTTATTTTAAGATATAGATTGAAAAAGTCTCTTCCAACTTCCAAGTTTTCATAATTTCCAAAACCAAAACCCTCGTTCGGAAACGGCAAAGAGCGACTTGGCATCACCGATCAATGCACGACGTTGTTCTATAGTTCTCCTCTTTTGCAGATCATCGCGCGGCGCGATCCTTCTCCATTGGAGGCTTGGAAGGAGCTGGGCTAGAGCTGCCAACGGGCCGAGTTCGGGTGGAGCTCTGCTCGCTCAAGCTCGGCTCGATTACGCCCTAGTTTTGGTATGTTTTGATGTTTATTTCTCTCTTTGTGTTGATTCTTGGTGTCTGCTGTCAATGGGCATTGGTATTATCATGGATCTTCTTGTGCGTGCTTGGTGTTTGATAAAATGCGTTTGATGTGTTTTGCTTGTTTTGGTTGCTGTGATTCCTACGGTTGTTGATTATAGTTCTAGTCTACAGATTGCGGGAGTCAATTTGTTCTAATTGTGATTTATTTGTTTTTTTTTTTCACTGCGTTTCATGTCATATGCAGTGTGTTCTTCCAGTAAAGAAGCCATGTTTGGAGATTCTGATTGTTTAGATGATTTGTTTTCCTCACCTTCCACTGCCAATGGTATTGCATTGGATTGTTCTTGAAAATTTTCTTTTTTTTTTGGTTTTTTTTTATTTTGGTAGTTTTTGTAATTTCAGTTGTTGCTGGAATAAACTGTTTGTGTTCTTCTTTGCCAGATGAAGCAAGCATCAAGTTCCGGCCTAAACAACCTCTAAAAATGACAAAACCAATTTCAAGGCCTTCTGTAGCTACTAAACCTAATCCTGCTAATTTGGATCCCTCTATTCATTCTACTGATTTGAATCCTGGGAGCCAAGTGCCGCATGTTAGGCAAGAGGCAGTTTTTCCAGAAAAGGCTTCACATATTGAAGCTCAAGTCACTGAAAGTGATGCCAATGTGCAAACTAACCCTAATTATTCAGAAGTAGAGGTAAAAGTGTTGGTTTGCATTGAATGCTTAATTTAACAAATATTAAGAATGAGTATCTGCTGCTTGTTTCTTGTTCTTCATTTGCGATATCATGAAAATAAGGCTTGAATTGATTCCATATTAATTGGTTATAATTATCAGGCTGCAGGCATGGCCTTCAACACAGAGTCTTTTGATGAACTTATTCCTCTAGCCTCATCCACTGGTACTTTATAAATGCTATTTATGTTCCTTGCAATTGCTTCTTTTTTTTGCAAGAATATAAAAGGGAATTGGAACATATTGTACTGTTGTTGCAGGTTTTACGGAGTCACTTGTTGGCCAAAATCATTCGCCTAGAAGCTCTCCATACCGGGAAATTTCATCTGAGTTTGACATGGTAGGAAAACTTGAACTAAATTCTAATGTCCTTCATTTGTATTTTATGTTTCACACTCATTCTGGTAGATTTTCCGACTAATTCATTTTGCCAGGCAACAGCTGATGTTTTTGGAATAGAGGATCTTGTTGATGTGCTTCTTCAACCAAGTGCTTCTACTGGTAACCAGCATAAGTCATTTACAAATTGTTTTGTTGCGTGATTGACAAATATTAAGTGAGGCAATCTATATCATAGCCATTATCTCATGAAAACTACGTTCTTGTGTTTGCCAACACTGTTGAACTATGATGATCCTCTATACATTTATTTTTTATCTTTATAGTTGTGGATATGTTTATTTGACAGATAGGCAACTAAGCAAGTTTCAGCCTAAACCAAAAGCAGGCAAAACTAAATCTGTTTCATTCAAGATTCTTGTGGAAAGTGATGCTTCTCATCAAATTAAAGAAACCAATGGTCAAGGAGGTGAATCTATAGTAATGGGCACTTCCCTCACACAAATGACGGATGGTGATTCTGTAGAACATGATCCACAGCCCTCGTCAGCAGTCTCTACTTGCAGTGCTGATATTCAGGTGGGCGAGAAGGTAAAATTCCTTACATATGTATATAATATTTATGGGCAGATATAGATTGGCACAACTTTTTTTTCTTTTCTTTTTTTTTTTCTTGTAATGGATAAAATGTGAGTTATCTACCGTAATGGTCGGCTCTGCCAACTTTCTTTGCGAGAATTAGAGTTTTTTTTTTTGACTCTTGTGACCTTTTTTACCTTTACTTTTCAGAGTCCCCACTGTGGGACAGGAAAATCCCAAAATGTTCCGGAGGAGCCCAGTAAGCTAATAGAATCACAAGATGCTGAAGATCTAATAGAGCAGATCCTGAATGGGTTACCTGCCTGGAGTACTGCTGAAGATGATGGATCTAGTAAATCATCGAGGAAGTTGAGAAAAAGGACTAGCACACAAAGCCATTCTGCTGAGCATGATGGTAGGACCAGTGAGGATTACGACGATGACCTCTCGAACGTCTCTCAAATGGATGAAGATCACAGTGATAATGAATACACAATGGAGGATATGTCCAAACAGAAGATGGGATCCAAAAACTTGAAGAAAAAGACATCTGAAAGTAAGAAACCGGTTCAGAGGAACCGGAAAGCCTCTGAAAAACCTGATTCCACTTTTACTCGACAAGAAAAACATCCTGTGGGTACCAAAAGGAAGCGGAGGCTAGGTATTGGTTGACTGATGCCATTAAAGTTCAAAATGTGGCTAAATTTTATATTAGTTGCTAATTATAACTTGTTAACTTCTAGTGGACAAGACTTTGCTGGAAAAACCGGAGAATGAGATTGATCCAAAACGTATTAGCATAAAGGACCTTATTTTGCTTGCAGAGGCTAAGGAGAAGATTTCAGTAAGCCTGCATATTTACCATGGATATATCACGCATTTGGTTTTAGTTTAAGTGGCATGCTATCTGCTATCTTTGGTCCCCTAACACTAGCTGTTATGCAGAGCAAAGAAGCAACGGCATCAGGGAGGCCCATTCCCAAGCAAAGGTATGGGAATTTTACATTACCTCACAAGGTTTCTCTTTTAGTTTATGTTCATGATTCTGTTAATTATTGATACACCATGGTGTATTGGTAGCTGGTTGAAAAATAATTTCATGAAAAAATTGATTTGTTTGAAAGAATAACACATGCATGTTGTGAGTTATTGATGGGATAGTTCTTTTCTGGTGTCCTCTTGATTTGATTTTCTGCTTCTTGTGCAGAGATACCAATTATCCTAACAAAGATCAATTTAATGTTGACCCATTTGGTGATGAACAAGAATGTGATGAAGATAGCAATTCTCACTCGAATTCAAGAAAATTGAATTATCATTCCTACTTGAACAAGTCGCAGTCAACTCGTTGGTCAAAATTAGAAACTGACTTGTTCTACCAGGTAAGGTTTATGGTCTGTAAATGCATGTGATCTGTTTCTAACCTTTCTTGAAATTTTTAAAATGCCCAGCTAACCCATAATGTCCTTTTTGCAACTTCTGCCGGTTAGTTAAACATCTTGCCTGTCTTTTCTCTAATGTTCCATTATTTTTTGCATTGGGTTCTATTTCAGGGTGTTCGTCAGTTTGGAACAGATTTTGCTATGATAAAGCAACTATTCCCAAATCGAACTCGTCATCAAGTGAAACTAAAATTTAAGAATGAAGAGCGCAAAAAGCCTTTGCAAATAGCTGATGCCTTACTTCATCGATCCAAAGGCAGTGCTTTCTGAACTTTTTTTTTATAAAGTTACTGAAATCATCATTATTATGTATTCTCTTAATGCCTCTTCCTCACCTTTGGGCCTTCCATGGTTCGACGGCAATGGATTCTCATAGACAGATTGCTGCATTTCCATCTGAATATGAGTGTGATAGTTCACTTCTTACAATTAGACTCAGTATTGAGGTCTTGAGTTTCTAGGGGATTTACAGAACCTATTTTAAAACAAAATGTTTTTTAACTTGTGGTTATCTTGATTTCCGTTAACCTACTGATTTACATATTACTCAAACAGGAGAACATTATGAATAATATTATGACAATAATACTGTGTTTGAATGCAGATAATTCTCATTTTGAGCTGGTAATCCAACAATTGCAAGCACAATCAAAGCAGGGAAAAGAAGATGAATCCCACGAACCATCAGTTGCATCAGAAGATAAATATGGAGATGAGGTCTGCCTTTGTGCTAATAAAACTTTGTTAAAATGAAATTTATTTCATTTCGGTCTCCTTAACAAAGTTTATGTAATCTCAGGATACAAATCAGGAAGTAAATAAATTCGACGACGAGTTGGATGGTTCTTTTGATTGGGATGACAATGCTTCTTATTCTCCAGGCAAGGTTAAAGATATACTTGGGGATCTATTCAGTTGAACATAAAGATCACCTGCAAATTTTGTTGTGTCTTAAAAATTCCAAGTTAACTAACTTGAACTGTTGTATGTTTTTTTTTGGGTCTACATTATTATTAAAACTTGTAAATTCTCTATATGAGTTCCTGTATCTGTGATGTATAATATTTATTTATTTATTTTCTCTAGTCTTAATGTCACTTTGCTCATCATTATCTCATAGATCTAAGTCAAAAAGGGTTAAATAATTTATTGCTTAAGCAAGTGTGTTTGACATCCTAGAAATCATTGAAGCCCAAAATTTCAAAGTAATTAATACATGTGATAAACAACATAATGACATGTGTAAGACCAGATGTCAATCATGATGTGCACATACATGAATGATATGGTATCATGCTTTTTTCATTACGCGTGCACTCTACTGCAGAAGAGTAACAGTGATAAAGTGAATGTATTCAAGCTCTGGTCTTACTTCTAATGAATGATGCCTTGCTTTTCAGCAAGATGAAATTGATGAATTCCCATAGTCAAAACCTCTCTCTCTCTCTCTCTCTCTCTATATATATATATATATATATATATATATATATATAATATTTCAATATGTTCTCCGAATATTCATAAACATCCTCATAGAAAGTAAAAATAAGAGAAAAAAAAAAAAACAAAAGAGAGAAGAGTGAAAAAAGAGAGTGGGCAACTGTAATAAAGAACAGTGACTTGAGAGTTGTACTGAAATAAAAAGGGATTGGTGGGGTGGTTGATTAATTTAAAAAAGAAAATTTGCACATAAAAAGGAGGAGGATGTAAATCAGTTTGGATGGTTGTATCAAAAGAATTACACTGTTTATAACACTGTTGACTACATTGTTTAACGAACACTTTATATTACTGTTCACACTAATGGATGATCTTGAACCATTAGATTAAAATCTACCGGTTAATAATGTAACTCATTAAATTATTATGTAAGCACTTCTATATTGGATTGATCCTTTATATATATTATAATTAACTTCTAAAAACTGATTAAAAATATTTTTTATAATATTATTATTTTGATAGATATTAATTTTATAATATTTTTTTTATGAGAAATGTGGACTAGAGTGGACTGAGATTTTTGTTTTTATATAATAAATAAATCATTACCTATACTCATCATACATGTGACAAGGGATTGGATTTTTTAAACTTTCACACGTGACTTTTCTTAAAATATAAATTGTTTAAATAAACAAATAAAAAAAAAAAGAAAAAACCAAAAAAATACAGGATATAGCATTGGGTGGACTACAACAAGAGACTGAACTTCTGAAATAACTACTCTTCTTTGTGAGGAAGCATGGTTTTATTGATGATGTATAAAAAATAGAATATTTTATTTAGTTTTTTTAATATAATCAATTTGTTTTTTTGATTTCTCTAATAATTTATCACTAGAAGATACTTCTAATTTAACATTTGAAAAATATAAATTTTTGTTTTAGGAATTTATATTTTTCAAATGTTAATACAGAAGAATTTCATAAAAATAAATTATATTAAAAAATTTTTTTGAACAAATTAAATTAAATAGGGTCTTTTACTTAAAAATTACTCTAAGAAAATCAGAGTAAAATTTAAGAGTTCTGATTGACATCATGATGATGTATTTGTGCTGTCAGCGTCATTCTCTCTCATTGTGTCTTTCTCTCACTTTTTCAAGTGATTTGATTTAGAAATCTTGATGTCATTTGAATTAGTAAATTGTAAAAAATTGTTAATTTGCTCCCACTAGACTTGCCACTCAGCCACCTGCAAATATACAATTCTGAGCAAGAAAAAGGAAAACAAGGACATGCTTCACATCATCAAAGAGTTTTGTCCTTCATATTTCCAAGCTTAATCACTACTCCAATTCAGGGAACAGGGGTATAGTTAAGCAGTTCTCATCATTTTTTGTAATTAAGAATTTTGAGTTTGAATTCTTCCATTTATAATGCACAAGATTTTTTATAGAATGTTTGTGTGAGAAGTGTTTTGTTTTCTCTCCAAAATTATATGAGAAGAGATTTATTTTTAAAAAATCTGTAAATTTTTATAACTGATGTATTTATGTATTTTTTTTTTTCAATTAATAATATTTGTTTCTAAAAAAACAAAAACAACTCCAACTCATGGGTTACATCATATAAAATTCATTAATTTAACTTTTTTTACTATGAAAGAAACTTAACTTGTCATATAGTGGGCTTCACTTATATCTACTAATCTAGATATGAAATTTCAGAACTACATAGGTATATTGAAGTCATGTCATATGACATTCAAAACAATGTGAAATAGAAACCTAGAAACTAATTGGAAACACAAAGAACATAATGCAAAGGGTAGACAAGCATGGACCCATTTCCTGGATTTCATGCCCTGATATTACTAAAAAGCATATATTCCATTGCAAACATTTTGTCTTCTTCTCCAACACCTTTAAGTTCATAAAACCCAAGGCCCTCTTTTTAAGGGAAGGCTAGGCATGGATCTACACTTTATTAAAATATTTTATTTATTTATTAATTAAAATATTAAATCCTTCATCTTGAAAATCACAGCTGTGGCAACAAAAATTCCCCCACTAAGGCATTATTATATTCTCTTAGTAAGTA
This sequence comes from Dioscorea alata, assembly GCA_020875875.1. Taxonomy (NCBI): domain Eukaryota; kingdom Viridiplantae; phylum Streptophyta; class Magnoliopsida; order Dioscoreales; family Dioscoreaceae; genus Dioscorea; species Dioscorea alata. The sequence continues at coordinate 19,905,390 of CM037015.1, read as the reverse complement.
CATGGAATAAATAACTAAGATTATCAGTACATTTTTTAGTATTCTTTAGACAAACCAACCAATCATCTCAATTAATTAAGAATATTGGTAGCATTAAAGTTGCAAAGATGGAGATAGAGAGAATGTGCTTTAGAAGCAAACGGTGAGTGAGATTGAAACATTGATCCTTTAGAAATGAATTGGCTCATTGATTGACAAAGGAGTTGACCAGATAGGACTTAATTAGGAAAGCAAAATTGATTGGCTTATTATGATGAAGGGAATGGTCCCTAAAGTTGATCATCATGCTTTTTAGGTAGGCCATGGGATTTGAGAACCTTGTCATTTTGATTATAACCCTAAAGTTGATTCTTTAGTAGATTAGTTTCTCTCACTTGGGTTTATAACCATGTTTTGTTTTTTTATACAGCAAACATTAATCATGATTTCATTACCTTTCACCAAATTGACTTCCAAATAGATGACAACTTTATTGTGAGATACACAATATTGTATAGCAAGAGGATTTGAATTTGTATCATTTATTTGGGAGTTCATTTGGTCAACCTGAGTAGCACAAATAGCACTTTGCAATGTTACATGAAGTGATTAATTATAATAAAGCAAAGACAAAAGGGCAACAAAATTATTCAGTGCAAGTATGGTATACTATACTAACACTGGGATAAGATATTCGTTTTCATTCAAGAGGTTCAAATCCCACTCATAGTGAGTAAAGGTTCATTGTGTATGGGCCGTGGGGGTCCCCTGTGCATAGGGTGCCATAGGATTTTTGGTGTAGAAGCAGATTTATAATACAATTTCTTTGCCTATAGGTGAGGGCACACGGCGAATGTTCAATTCATGGTTGTGTGCATATTGATGATAATTGCAATTGTCACATTTATTAAAAAAAATGAGTATGATATATATATATATATATATATATATATATATATATATATATATATATATATATATATATATATACTTTGATAAATGTGGATAAACTCCAGACGTTCGACCATTAATTGTACTGGAAGAGAGTCAAACCCTCAATTTTATACTTAGAAAATAAATAAACTACTGCTCTCTTATTGTAGGGGTGGCATGATACATGATATATGTATTTTGGGTTTTTCTTTTGTAATATATTTATACATACACAAGATATATAATATGCCCTAATGTTTTTTTTATAGTCCTTGTAGCTTAGTAGTTTTGTTTCATGTTTAGTGGCAGGCAATGTCTTGACCCATATTAGTGAATATTTAGTCTATTATCCCGACTTTACTTAATCATGTATCTGTACTTGTTTTTCCGATGTATATAATTTATGGTTTATCCATTTTTTCAAAAAAAAAAAAAAAAAAAACCCTCAGGAGATAATCTTTATTTTAAGTATAAAGAACTCTTGGATTATGTATATACTCCATAAAGAATTCATGCTTTTATTATTGAGGATGAATGCATGTGGGGTGAATAAAATAAACAAAAGCTTGCCCATACTTCTGAGTTAAATATATTTTGCCTTGCTTGGAGGGACGCCAACTCAACTTTGATAGCTTACATTATATATATTAAATCTTTGTACTATAGGAAGAGATCATCACTCACTACAACCAACCTTGATACAGCACGCCTTCATATTTATATTATTTATATATTCATATGAATGTTGGTGAATGACTCATAACTAGCTAATTATGAACTTTGTTGTATATATATATGCATGGGCAATATAATGCCATCTAATGAGCCTCAATATAATGTCATATGATGAACTTACATATAGTATAATTGATTCATATCAATTAATTAAATAAATTTATTATGGTTATACTTAACATCAACATAATCTTTTTTAGAAAGGATAAAATTCATGTAATATAATATTCACCTAAACATATTTTTATGATTGTTAAGGATGGGAATTTGAGCTCCTCTGCCACTAGGAGACATGATTAAGCAAAACAGGTGTTACCCACCCTCTCATACTTACACTAATTAACTATAAAATACTTAATTAATGATCTATAATCCACATCTATGCCTTAAATCAACGTATGATATCATCGCCAACCACAATGCGTCATAAGTGTTATTATTCACTTCTCCACATATTCTATATTGACTAGTATATTGTTAACTTGTCAAATCACAAAGTTATGGTTTACTATTGTTTAACTGTATTAAATACTCTTATATTATTTTTTTTCCTTATATTATACCATATATATATCTATATATATGTATGTATATATAACTATTTCTCATTTGAACTTTCTCTATATATTATTCATGTTGCTGTCTAGAGAGTTTTAGATTCCTTGAGATAAGAAGAAGAGTTCTTCTTGCCTTTGCTGTCAGACACACAGAGAGAGAGAGAGAGAAAGAGAGAGAGAGAGAATATGAGGAGCATATGTTCATCTCAGAAGGACATTGTTTAGAAAGAAAAAAGCCTTGGGATTGAAGATATTGAAGGATGGCATGCAGTTGAGAGTATATATAACCCATCTGAGTGTTGTTGCAAGGAGAGTGTGAAAAAAAAATAGCTTCATATAAAGAAAACAAAAGAAAGAAAGAGATCATGAGCAAGAGAGTGAAGAAGAGGATTTGATAGAGAAGACTCAGAAGAGAAGTGAGATGATACTTACCTTTAGTTACAGATCTGCAGAAAGGTTCTTCTGAAAAAAGCAAAAGCTTCAAGGGCCATACCATCACATGAGAGAGAGAGAGAGAGAGAGAGAGAGACATGAACAAAGTGTTAAGCTAGCTAGTTGTGCTCATCTTATCAACATGTTCTTCTAAAGATTATGTTGTAGAAGTGAAGAGGAAAGTGAGTCATGAGCTGAAAAAGTTTTGATGTATGTTTTTTAAGTGGAGAGGTTGAGATTCCAGAGTTCTACTACTACTGCTGCTGCTGTTACTATACTCTTATACATCCCTTTTCCCTTGTTCCTTTTTCCATCTTGGGACTCTCAAGAGTACTCAAGACCCTTAAAGAAAGAAAGAAAGAATCATGATGGACTCTTCTTCAAACTCTGATGATCATCATGATCAAGACCTCCATGGTTCCTCTTCTCTCCCACCTCCTCTTCTTCCTTCTTTCCATGACTCCAACCAAACCTTCATTTTGTAAGTGTTAACCAACTTGTTTGTTCCTTTGTTTCTTTTGTCTATATATGTATATAATGCATGTGAGATTTTCATTCCTAGGATTTGGAATTTTCTTTCTTGGCTTCTTACCAACTGCTTAAACTTCGTGCAGGAACAATGGTGGCTTCATTCAAAGCAATAATGGAGTCATTATCTCAACCTCAAGAGACTCTAAAACCCTAGGTTTTCAACCTCCACTCTCATCCATGGTACAAGAATTAGGGTTTCACTGGTCTAACAGCAATGCGCCAAACTACATCAACCAATCTGGCAACCAAATGAAAGATCATGACTTCTCAGGTTCTTCATCCATCACTGAACAATTGCATATGGCACTCACCGGTGTACCATCTTTCGATATCTCTTCTTCGACTAGTTTCGCTCAATCCACTAGTAGTAGTTCTACTGCATGCAGTAGAGGAAACTTCAGCCCAGTTCTTCCGACTAGTCACACTAATATCTCAAACCAGAATCATCAAGTAGTCTCACCATTGTTTCCCATCTCTTTAGGAATGGATTTACAGGCTAATTTGGATGTCTTGGCTTCAGCTAATAAGTTTGACAGGAGTTTTTCACAGTGCTCTCTCAATAACAGTATAGCATTGTTCAAAGAACACTCATCATCTCATGAGCTTGAGCATTTTGAAGAACACAACCAAGTTCTGTCCAATGGATATCACAATAAGGTGTGTTTTTTCTCTATTTTAATTGTGTTCAACATATTAGCTTGAATTCAGGCCTTTAAATGGATTTATATAAATCATGCATGCGAAAAGAAGGACATTTAGGTATCAAACTTGGTTTTTAACCATTTTTGCCCATCTTACCTTTCTCTCTCTACTCTGTCAAATGAAAGAACTAGCTGCAGAGAATCTATCTTTACACAGCTTTAAGTCTTTAACTGTGACACAACATCATCTTTTACAAAGATGAAAACATAAGAAAGTTTCAACTTTGCTGTGCTGATTTTTTGGCTCAAAGTTTCATAGTGATCAAAAACTGGTTCTTTTGTACTGTTGCTTTGATGCAGATATCATCTTTAGTTCCTGGAGCTGCAGCAGTATCTCAAACAGTAAACAAAAAACCACGCATGGAGCAGCGTTCTTCTTTCTCTCCTTTCAAGGTATGTACAGTATTTTATCATGCACATATAAAAATACTTCCAAACTTTGCATTCACATATATATATATATATATGCAGGTAAGGAAGGAGAAACTTGGAGACAGAATTGCAGCTCTTCAACAATTGGTGTCACCTTTTGGCAAAGTATGTATAGTGCATACACAAGAAAACCTCTTTCAATTATGAATTTCTGTTTGTTTGTTATTTCTGATGTTAATAATATTGTTCATGTTCATATGAGTTTGATTTTTGGTTATGCAGACAGACACAGCTTCAGTGTTGATGGAGGCAATTGGTTACATTAAATTTCTCCAAGATCAAGTTGAGGTATTTAATTAGAACATAATAATTTTAACATACAATAAAACTAGATCAACATACAAAAACAAGTAGTGGAATTTTTCTTTTCCTGTTCTTAATTTGCAGACATTGAGTGTTCCCTACATGAGATCTTCGGGAAATAAGAAACTAAAGCCAATGCATGGAGGGGTATGAAGCTATGAACTATTAATTTCCGACCATCTTTTACTGCAACTTCTTGAGATCTTTCACTGATGAATTTTAATGTGAACTTAGGCTTCGGGTTGCGTCGAAGAAATAGAAGAGCCGAAACCAGATCTTCGAAGCCGAGGACTCTGTCTTGTGCCGTTGTCATGCACATCATATGTGACAAATGATAATGGTGGCCTCTGGTCACCACCAAACTTCAGAGGAGGAACTTGAGCTAATTAATTAATATGAAGTCTTGATCAATCAAAGAGATCAGAGAGTGTACATGAGCTGATGAATATTTACTTCAAATTAAGTTTCCTTTATTCATGAATCATTTCAAAATGATTCATGATCTTAGATTTCAGAATTAATGTGTCATAACTCTGACCTTGCAATCAGAAAAGGTTGGTAATGTTGTTGATGATGTATATGATGGAGCAAATTTGATCAGCTTTTGAGAAAGTTCTGAGACAGAACAAGTTTGCTCCATTTTAGTGATGTAACCAGTTGATGAGTTCCCTTAGAAAAATCTTTGTGACACTTTCAAACTTACAAGATTTCTGTGAGCTTGATTGGTTGCACTCATGTTTGAAATTATCTTTAGTATTTAGAAAGCCAATGTAAGTATCTCAATCCCAATCAAGAGCCAAATGTGTTATTTCAGAATTTCTTAATCCCATGACATGAGATATAATTTGATCACCAGTCAAATGTTTTTGGCTGTAAAACATTGGTTACATGATATTTTTGATGGCCTTTTTCACCTTTCAATGGATGATTGCATTCATTGATCTTGATTCTTGCAAATACAGCTATATTTTGAACCATGGTTACATTTGGTTAATGGGCTTGAGAGGAGCTGGATTAACAATCACATAAGAAATAAAGATAGGATTAAATTCTCACTGAGGATAAGAGATACAACACAAAAAAAAAAAAAAAAAAAAAAAAAAAAAAAACTTGGAGAAAGATAGTGGAGAAGCTGAAAATTTTTAAATAATATACTATTAAATATTTATTATTTATAAAATAATAATATTAAAATAAAATTTATTAAATATATAAATATAATGAGCATTTGTATCCAACAAGTAAAAACATATAATCCCCCAATAGAATTGGTCCAAATGCTAGATACTTAAGTAATTTAGATAAATGGTATTAAGTTTGAATTTTATTTGTGTGGAAAATTTTGTATTAGAGAGTTTTACCACTTTAGAGAGCTCTATTCTGTATTTTATGTGTCAACGATTAATAAAAAATATGTCTATTCATTTTTATAAATTAATCTAATTTATCCATTTACATTTTTGTATAAAATATTTATGACCATGATTTTATTAAAATAAAAATAAAAAAATAATTTTTTTTATAAAAATACAAAAACCATAATTTTATTAAAATAAAAATTAAAAAAACTATATATATATATATATTTTTGTATTTTGGTAAGGTAGATTTTAAATTTGTTCCTATATATATCTAAAACATAAACATTTATCCAATTTACAACTGTTTCAGGACCAAATATGTAAAATAAAATCGATTAAAAAAATCCTTAAATAAATACAGAATCTTAAAATAAAAAAAATCTAGAATTTAAATAAAAACTGAGTAAAAAAATCTATAAAATCATTATCCAACGCCACGTTTCTTCTCCACAGATATTTATATTTTAAAAATTCAGGAACCAGCCCGGCCGCCGCCCTTCTATACAGTACTATAACACTAGTTGTCCCCACAGAATAAAATATCTCTATTTCAAAAAGACGAAATCACCCCTACTTCCAGTTACCAATCAACGGCATAGAAAAGTCCACTATGGGAGTAATTCTGTCCTTTCACTTTGACTGTGACCTTTGATCTTCCCTTAATACCCCTACGAAACGTAAACAACACGGCACGGGAGCTTGTGTTATGGAATCGGTCATATAAGGAAATAGAGAAGGGTATTTTTGTAAAACAAGGTGAAATTTACAGGAAAACCCCTCGCCTAACACTGGATGGAGGGAAATACGAGAAAGATAAGGGGTATAAAAGTAAATTCAAATAAATGAAAAAACTTGATCCTCATCCGCTTCACCGCTCTTCGTCTATTTCCGGATAAAACAAGCACTAGGCCTTCTTCTTCTTCACTTTATCTTCTCGCTTGAAAATCCGATTGGGAGGCCAAGGTTTCCTTTGAAGGTCCTCTTTTTCTTCTTGGCGATCGATCACTTGGAGTTGCGGCTTCTGCTTAATACCCTGCTTTGTGGGATTTGAGGTTTGCGATCGATTGTTTTTTATGATTATTTTTATTTTTTTATTATTGGTCTTTTGAGATTAGAATTATGGTTGATCGTGTTTGATTAGTTGTGGATAAAACCAAATTATAATGTGTCTTGTCTGAAAAATCGAATTTTTGTGATTATTCTTAGGTTAATGTGTAGGTCGGTTGATTTTTGAAAGAGAAGTTTGAATTTTTGTGGGTAAAGTAGGTATCTTTGACATCTTTGTTGTTGATGCAAAAGAATTTAGCAATTAAAAGAGTATTATTGTTATGGAGTGGAGTATTTTGTCGTGTTCGTCATGAACTGAATGATTCACATGTTGGCTGTTTTTGATTCGTGGGTTGAGAGTTTTGTGAATTCTTTGTATCTATTTGGTCATTTTTTGTCGTTTTTGAGCAGTAGGCGACACAGGATGGGTACTCTGCATGGACGTGCTATTTGCCCTCCCATTGTTCATACAAAGCTTGCAGGCAATGCTGTTCCTTTGTTGAGCGCTCCTATAATGAAGACTAGGATGCTTAGAAGTGTATTTATTGGGACCAAAGGTAGATGTGAGCATGTAGTCAAGGGCGGAGTTGGTACTTTCTTCCGTCAGCCCAAAGGAAAGAGGAGGGTTACTGTCTATTGTACCTTCAGCTCGTCTTCAAATGATAATAATGGGAGTACAGCAGGGAATTTTAGAGAGAATGATGAAGATTATGTGAACTCCAGTGTGATTGAAGCTGGTATGATGTCAGAACCACCAATCCTTCTTAGTTATTTTTGTGTATTCGGTCCCATCTGCTCGTGATTCCTAATGCTTTTGTCTGCATGCAAATTTAGTTGTTGATGCATAAATAATTTGAAACTCGTAAAAGTAAACGAATTCTTCACTAGTATTCATGTGGGCTTTGGCGTAGCTTATGTTACAATTGTGTTTTCACGTTGTGTCTGTTCTGTTGGTCAAAGTTTGTCTTGCCTCCTTTGTTTTGTTATAATCATCATGAGTGGCTTCTTCATGTTTATATGTGGCTTTATGTGATTTTGAGTGGTTTAGGGCTTGTGTCTTTGCACATCTTTTTGACTATGTGTCATTAGTCATTATACGTTGTACTTTAGTTTGACAATGTATTGTAGTTGGTTGTAGCATCTCTTTATAATACAATACCTTTGTCTTTACTTGTGAAGAAGATAGTTGATGTGTAACCAATTTAATTGCAGCCAATTAGACTCCTATTTCGGAGGTCAAGTACTGAATTACTTTGGTTTGTGTCTTTTCCTTTTTTTTTTTTTTTGTTTCCTTTTGTTTTTTGCTTTTGACTAGTGTAACTACTTATTATTAGGACTAATATGGAATCTGTGCTAATGATGTATCAATCAGTGTTTTACTGACTGATGGCCGAAAACTGTAAATTGCAAAATTTACTGCTGACAACTTTGTGAATAATTTGTGAATTCAATGGTCCATAGGTAATACATATTAAGTGAATTTTCTTGAAATGATCATGAATTAGTAATGAACTGTACGGATTTCTGGTCTGATATAGTTTGTTTTTGTTCTTACTTGCACTGCATTAGGGATTATTACCACCGGAATAAACAGAACGTGAATGGTGCATTTTAATTTTTAAGACTAATCTTTGTTATTTTGCAGTGTTTTTTTTTGTTTGTTTTTGGCCTCTAAATTCTATGCATATTTTCTTTCTGAAATTTCATGGTCTGCATATCTTGGGAATATATTTGTAAAATCATTTTTTTTTGCAGTTGAGGTGAGAAGTGGTTCTGATGGTTTCTCAATTAAAATGCGTGATGGAAGAAATCTAAAATGTGTTCACAACAATCCACAAGGAGGACATTTACCAGATTATTCGCCTCATCCTGCTATTGTTTTGAAGATGGAAGATGGAAGTGGCCTTCTTCTCCCTATCATTGTTTGTATGTATTTCTTTCATGAGTTGTCGATTATTATCATTTGGTGTGGGCTTGCCTCAAGTCTTGAATGCGACCTTTGTTTTTCTGTTATTGCAGTGGAGATGCCAAGTGTGATGCTCATGGCTGCATTGCGAAATGTTCCAATTGTACATCAACTCTCTGTTATTTCAATTTAGTGAACAGTCAGTTCTGATTGCAGTATTTACTGGTTTTCATCTTACTTAAGGAACATTATATTTTCTCCTCAGGCAAGACCAACTGTCTACCAAGTACTAAGTGAAATGGTTGAAAAGATGGGATATGAGGTAATTCAATCTGTTAAATTTTAATATATGGCCATGCTACACTATTTCTTTCCTTGAGTATTATGATTGAATAATGTCCTGGAACTGCCTTAATATGAGAGTGATAAAATCTGCTCACGTCTTAGAACTGCCTTAGCATAGCAAGCTTTTCCATTTCAGGTGCAGCTCGTTAGAGTAACCAAAAGAGTACATGAGGCATATTTTGCTCAACTCTACCTCACTAAGGTAATTCTTATTTTCCAAAATTGCTACAAATTGACCTTGTATCTGAGCAAAAGGGATCCATGGATGTGACCCTTGGATATATACAGGTCGGGAATGAGAAAGAATGTGTCAGCTTTGACCTCCGTCCTTCTGATGCAATTAATGTGGCTGTGAGATGCAAGGTATTGTCCATCCTTGACTTTTTTTGGTTATAGCATATGATATCTGGATATAGTTCATATACGTCCTCCAGACACTGTCAAGTTTCAAGCATTGTATACATTGCTCTATATTTGAACAAACTTTTGTTCATCAGTGTGTTTGTACTATTATATTTTATTTTGAGGTATTTGCTGGTGATTGTATGCAATGGTGAATCAATTACTAATTGATTGTTGGAACTATTTTGTGTGAGACATAACGCATGGACTTATTTTCTACTTTTTTGAGGGGCTTTTGGAGGTCTAGTGAGGTACCTTATTATGCTATATGTTGTTGTAAATCACTTATGTGAAACTTATTTTAAATGTATAGGTGCCCATCCAAGTCAACAAACAGCTTGCTTACAGTGATGGGATGAGAGTTGTTGAACCCGCCCAACAGGTGGTGCAAGTCCCGCTGTCTGAGGGATTTTTAATCACAGAACTTGACAGGTGAACCTTTGGTCTCTTATCAATATTTAATAAAAGGTTTGCAGTTTCAAGGAACAATTATTTATTATTTAGAATAGGTGAATACCAGATCACTTCCTAGGTATCTTGGGGTATTTCAATGTATAGATGTTGATGAATATTTGGTTCTTATTTTAAGTTTGTAAGAATTGTGATCTTTTTCCTTTTGTGTATTTCTTCTCCAGAAAAATTTTGATGAAATTTTCTGTATGGTAGGTCCTTCCTCTCTCACCATATGTGTGATTAGTGTTTTGTATTTTGTAATTATTCTTCCCCATTCCTACACTTAGATTGAAATGATTGCCTTCGCATTGTGCCATTGGTTATTTAGTTGAAAATTCATAGTGCGGATTTTCCTCATGGTTCTATATTATTATCCTCCTGATGATAAGTCGTTTCTGATGGCAGGCCCGATGGCCAGTTTTGCATTGAAGCCAAAGAATTCGACCTGGTCCGTAACATGCTAATTGCTGCTGTTGAGGAAAGATACAGAGATGCTGGTATAGTGTTTCTTTTCCTTTTGTTTTTTCTCTTTGCTACAATCACAACTCTCATCAGAGTTCACCAATCCTTACAACACTTGCCCGGACTAGGACTACAAACATAAAGCTTGCTAAACTAAAATGTTGCCTGCTATTAAGGTGTTTGAAGTAGCGAATTTATCACATAATAAATAGTTTAAACTTATTATAAGCTGCCTACATTTATATATTACAAGTGCGATCTATTGGGAATTAGACCATCATTATTTTCACAATGTGCTGCTAATCGAGTTCATTGCGTATGAATAATTACAAAATTCTTTTGATCTCTGTTGCCATTACTTCCCGAAGTTCCTGTTCCTGTTCCCATTCCTGGCCTTCCCTTTTGCTGCTTCTGCTTCTAAAGAAGGTCTCAACTGTTTATTTGCTGCAGCCCAATGGAGGGACAAGCTCTTCCAACTCCGCGCCAAGAGAAAGAACTGGGCATGACAGGTTCTGATCCATTCTCCTTTTCTCTAATGTCTTTCTACTCCTCAAACTTCTATCTTTGCTCAATGCTCACAGATAATTTCTTTCAATGCAGTTTTTTCGTACAAACTACAAAGAATGTACATAAAGCAACCCTGGCATGAAAACAAGCAAATAGTATGCTGTATATGAATTTAGTTTACTTCTTGTGAATATTTCTGTATAGATATTCACTATGTTCAGTCTCATGGATCAATTCATGCCACCATATGAACAGTTTCTTTCTACAAACACCATATCATTCAAAGTATGAAGTTATGTCATTCTCTTTTGCTTCTGTGTTTGATTTGTTCCAGCAACTGTTTGGATGATCTGTGCTTGTGACCATGTCTGGAGTAATGTTGTTGGTTGGAACTTTCAATGCTTGTTTTGTAGTTGTTGGCCAGTGCTCATCACAATAAATCTTCAACAACCTTATTAAGTATGATGACTGCCAACAACGGTGTATGATTTACTTAAATTTAGAAAAGTCAATACTACTAGATATTTTATTCTTTTCTTCTTTTTTTTTTTTAAAAAAAGGAGAGATTCTGTCGAATTTAATATTGTTTTTTTCTTAAAGTACTTCTTAATTAAATAAATCAATAACGAGTATCTACACTGTACTTTTGACTTTTGACTTTGTAGGATGGTCAACATCTTTTGGACCAAGTCCCTTTTGGCTTTAAAAAAAATTTCTTAGTTCTTGATACCAGTTTGTTTCTTTAATAGCATTCCGGATTTAAGTTTTAATTGAAACAGATAAATCACATTTACTGAAATAAGACGCTTTGGGAAATGAACACTATCCAATGCATTTTTTTTTTCTCTTTTCATTATGAAATTTATTTGCAGCAAAACTTTAATTTTGTTGGGTTCCATTGTTTTTTCCATGAAGATGGAAAAAACAATGGAACATTATAAACTTGTCTCACTAATCCTCTGTTTCTTTTGTTTCCATTAGACTAACGATGTTTCTTAGGGTGTTCAATTCAATTAAAAATTACATATATATACACATACAAGCATATGCTTCATTTTGTCTTCTTTCATTAGGCTGTTTTCCCTATGAATGATGCACATTTTTTTTATATAATTTTCAATCAATTATGCAACATTATTTATTGCATTTCTATCCTTGTTACTTTCCGTGTGATCTCATTTATCTCATTGCATTACAAACACTCAAATCTTATCCTTGAGTCAAAGACTTTATTGAGATAAACTGATGAAGCAATTGAACGCTGGGAGCTTGGCTAAACTATACTTTTTGTATCATGGATGGTGTTCCCTTTTATCAATTCCTCCATTTGGCACAATGACTTAAATAATAATAATAATAATAATAATAAATTCAAATGAAGAATCTAGATCCTCACAATGTTTTGTTCGTTATTCAATAAAATTGTTACAAGATGAACGGCTATCAAGCAATTTTTTTTTAATATTCTTTTGACAAAATTAACAAGCGACAAAGTAAAAAAGAAATGGGTACAAAAATACATCAGTTACAGTATCTTAACTGGCCTTTTAGGAATAAATTCTGTAACACTACCAGCCAAAATAATTAATAAAGTGGAGGTGAATGAAGAAAAAGGGGATAAAGAGGGGGACACGTGTCGTTCAAGTAAGAGGGAGAGAAGGTTAAGTTCAAGATTAGAGGGGTACAATATATCAGTTTAAATCCAGCAAAGATTGTATGAATTGAAATCTCTGGAATAAATATGTTGTGCTCATCTCTCTTTTGAAGTTTATCCCTTACAAATTCACCTCTATACAACTCTGGAGAAGAGAACGTGTCTAGTGTTCCTCAAAAGCAAACTTTATTCATTAAAAATATAAAAATATATGAATATTTTAAATATGAACTTTATATCCCTATTTAAGAATGAATCCCCACTGTCACCAAGTGAGGACATGTGGGTCTATCGTTTTTGTAAAATTTTTTTTTTTTTATAAAATAACACTATGGGTAAGCATGAAAGCTAATTCACAAAAATGACAATATTATTTTTTATAAAATATTAATTATTATTTAAATATCCAAATTTATTAAACAATAAATGTATGTATATATTTGCAAGGAAAAGATTTTATTACACTAAACTTTTATACCGGCGATTTAAATGTTTTAGTCAAAACAAAACAAAAAAAAAATGTGAATTTGTCTGAAAAAGAAGTGCAAAGCCTAGGATGTTTTTGAGAATAAAGACAAAAGTCAGGGGCTAAAATATTAAAATGCATCCCAAAATAAAAGAAAAAAAAAACTCATTTAAGAACCAGCAGGCAGCAGCCATCTTTGGATGACCAAGCCCAACTGCTGAAAAGTCTAACCAGGCACACTCATCTCTTTAAAATCCACATGAATAATACTAATCATTGTCTTATTATAATTACATGTATTTATATTAATTAAAATTCTTTTTTTTTAAATAAAAAATTAAAATAAATAAAAATTCGGACCTCTTCTTGCTCGCCGGCTGTTATCGAATCAAAGACCTTCTCACTGCCACCTGTCACACGTGGGTCCCACTTATAGATTTATTATCAATATTTCTTTCTTTCTCACTTTCGACCCTCCCAAATTTTTCTCCTCAAAATCCCTCGAATTTATTCTCTTGTTAAATCGACGATTTCCATCTTGATTCTCTCCTTGCGTTGTGGATCAAGCTCAGAAGGAGCTCAACCCGAGATCAGTGGGGTTTTGAGGGGAAATTGAGCTATTTTGATCCAGGTTTGGAGGAATTTTGGTCTTGAATTGCTGTTTTTGTTGTTATTATTATTTTTTTTTCAAGAAAATAGGATTTCTTATCGGGATGTTGCTGTGTTTTTTAGGATTGTATGATTGTTGGAGATGTCGGGACCGTTGGATCGATTCGCCAGACCATGTGGGTTTTGTTCTGCTTGGAAATTCATTATTTTTGTGAATTTTGTTGATTTTTTTCTTCTATTTGATTCAGAGGATGTTTCAGAAATGGGAATTTTTTTGATATGCTTGATATGAGCCCTTTTTTTTTTGGTTTTTGGACTTGAATCTAGGGTTCCTGCTTGGAATTTAGGGTAGTTTTTACTTTTTATGCTTGTTATTTGGATTTCATGGAAATTGATTAACTGTTCACTATGATGATTTAATTTAATTTTTTTTTATTAAGAATTCTGTGATTAAATCTTCATTGCTTGTTTAATTGTTACAGGTTTTGAGGGGTCCTCCAGTGTTGATGAAAGGAAGGAGAGAAAATCTGATTTTGACTGCTCAGAAGATGAAAGGAGGACAAGAATTGGATCGCTGAAGAAAAAGGCAATAGATGCATCCACTAAATTCAGGCATTCTTTGAAGAGGAGAAGCAGGAGGAAGAGCAACGGCCGTATCAATTCTGTTTCAATTGAGGATGTGAGGGATATCGAGGAGCTTGAGGCTGTTGACGCGTTTCGCCAGGCTTTGATTTTGGATGAGTTGCTACCTGCAAGACATGATGATTACCACATGTTGTTAAGGTATATTTCGTCTTTCATATTATTTGATTTAGCTGCTTAGGTTCTCACCAACGAAGAAGTCAACTAAACTATTTATTTCAAGCTACGTTAATAGTAAATCTGTCAATCATTCTGCTTTTCTGAATCTTTAAACTTAACTTGTCCAACCAAACATCAGTTTGTAATGATGGTAGTTGTTTATAATAACAGTTTTTGCTGAGGGGTTTTTGGAGTTTGGGATGAGGGATGAGTTAGTATTGGCAATTTACAACTAAGATTATAGATTTTATGAACAACTGATGGCTTCCCAACTATATATGCCAAATTTGTGGGTTTTTACTAGCATCAGGTATCTCTTCTGCTTAATTTTGTAACCAAAGGGTAACTTGCTTGAGGCTTGAAGAGTTTCTTTTTTTTTTCCTTTTTTTTTTGTGCTTTTATGCACCTCAAGATTTTGTGTAGAATTTTTTTCCTCTTGATGTTTTCTGTAGCATTATTCTGATTTTTATTTTGCTAGAAAAGATTTATTTATTTATTTTTTGGATAATTTTTTTAAATTAATTTCATATAATGATAACTTGTAAGATTTTTAATGTATTGAATATCTCCTACTTCTCTCGTGTGGTTTTGGAGTTAACTTTGAAAGGCTTTTTATTTAACTGTTGTTTAAAAATTGTTTGAACGGTTACCTATTTTTGGGTAGTCGATTGTTACTTGTATAGGAATGATAATGGTTTTATCAGATATGAGCTCATGAAAACAATACAATTGTTCACCTGATTCTTGTTCTTCTTGTCACTTTTTGGCTAGTTAAATTTTTTGTGGATTGCAGTATCTAGTAAACTTTTCTTTCTTACCATGTGTGATGTCACTGATTGGGGTCTTGCATCTAATGGACAAATTTTTTCTCTAGATTCTTGAAGGCTAGGAAATTTGATGTTGAGAAAGCAAAACATATGTGGGCTGAAATGCTTCAATGGAGGAAGGAGTTTGGTGTTGACACTATTTTGGAGGTAAAAGTTATCATCATTGGCACCTTACATTGAAAGGTTTTAAGAGAAATTGTGCAACTAGTATAGCATTAGACCAAGTGAGCATAATCTACCTAAATGTTTTAAAGACTAGAGAGAACAAAACA
This sequence comes from Dioscorea alata, assembly GCA_020875875.1. Lineage (NCBI taxonomy): Eukaryota > Viridiplantae > Streptophyta > Magnoliopsida > Dioscoreales > Dioscoreaceae > Dioscorea > Dioscorea alata. Next base: position 19,889,675 of record CM037015.1, on the reverse strand, counting down.
TTAAAATGGAATGTGAAAATGTAATTAGCAGTCCTACTATCTTTATTTGCAACCTGGCACCGAACTGCAAAAGTTTGTCCTCATGAAGTAGGGAAATTTCCTGATTGATATGACCCATAGTTCCACTAATTGCACTCATGAAGCTTGACCCTGCGACTCAGTAGCAATGGGAATTTCAGAAATTTCTACTACAATAAACCATAAATTCATAATTTCTGTATTAGAAAGGCTTAACTATTATCTTATTAGTGTTATAATATCGCACCAATATGACATGTTTTCTCTATGAACCCTTTCAACAGAATGCACATGCATGCCAGTACCTCATAATATGCTATACCATCGGGTGTTGCATTTCTTTTCAACCATCATTTCACTGCCCCCATTTGTTATCCTGCTTTAGATGTTTTGGCCTATCTTGGATTCTATGCATTGAACTTAAATCTGAAATCTCTTCTTGAAGTTTTTGGACTAGATTGGAAACAAAACTTCAGTTTTATGGTTTACTTTTGTCATTGAAAATCGGTTGTAATTGTTTTTTTGCTTCTACTTTCTAACAGGACTTTGAGTACACTGAGTTGGATGAAGTGCTTAAGTACTATCCACATGGTTATCATGGTGTGGACAAGGAGGGTAGGCCTATTTACATTGAAAGGCTGGGAAAAGTTGATCCCAACAAACTCATGCAAGTGACGACTTTGGATCGATATGTAAGATATCATGTGCTGGAGTTTGAGAAAAGCTTCCAGATTAAGTTCCCTGCTTGTTCAATTGCTGCAAAAAAACACATTGATTCTAGCACAACAATTCTGGATGTTCAAGGCTTGGTATGCTCTCTTTTCTCTTTTTTCCCTCACTGAAATGCAATTTTTTTTTTCTTGCCTACTTTAATTGAAGTTTTACTCATAATATTCTTCTTTTCTTTAGGGCATGAAGAACTTCAGCAAAACTGCTCGAGAACTGATTCAGAGGCTGCAAAAAATTGACTCTGACAATTACCCAGAGGTATGCAACTGTGTTATTGTTGTGTGGTTGAAACATCTATAAACTTTAATTCTGCCTTAACCTGTGGTTATGTCTCTGCAGACTTTACACAGAATGTTCATCATCAATGCTGGCACCGGTTTTAAGCTTCTGTGGAACACTATTAAATCTTTTCTTGATCCTAAAACTACCTCAAAGATTCATGTAAGCAAAGCACCAAATGATCCTCTAGTATCTTATATTGGATTCATGGATTGCAAAAGTATATGGTGTTGATGTACTGTTAATATCTCTTTCAGGTTCTTGGAAGCAAGTATCAGAACAAACTGCTTGAAATAATTGATCCAAGGTAAGTGATTTGTCATTTTAACTGATATGTATTAACCATTGAATCTTTTCATATTTGAGAGGCATGGAAATGGTGAAATTTGTGTTTATCTGGATTTTCTTTAGTGAATTGCCGGAGTTTCTTGGTGGTACTTGTACCTGTGCTGATGTAGGTGGATGCCTTAAATCAGAAAAGGGCCCGTGGAAAGATCCCAGCATTTTGAAGGTTTTCAATTTTTGCTTTCGCTTTTCCCTTCCATTTCCATTTAGTCTTTCATTGTTTCATTTATGTACCTTTGGTTTTGTTATCCAGATGGTTGAAAATGGTGAAGCACGATATTCCAGACAAATTGTAACTGTTTCCAATGGTGACGGAAAGATCATTGCTTATGCAAAGCCACCATACACAGCAGTAAGAGCTTCTACTTTGCTTGATCCTTTCCTACTTATTCAATTTTATTTATCAAAACATATACGAGTTTTTCATTTTCTCTTGTTGATTCAGGTGAAGTTAAGTGATACATCTACTGCTGAGTCTGGTTCTGAAGCAGAAGACATGACTTCACCAAAGCCAAGAAGAAGTTACATGTCACATCCTCAATTGACCCCTGTGCATGAAGAGGTAAGCTTACTTGTAAGAGTGTTTAAACAACTTATCCTATTCTTTTATGCCAAAATGCTTTATTATTCTGAATTCTGTGTCATAGTTTATTGATGGATGCGTGAGACATGACAAATTTTCTATTGTTATTCTGTTGTTAATTTGTAATATCCCACACAATTAGGAGATCATTGGCATGAGATGTGTTTCAGGAGCGCTCTATGTTGATACTCATACTTGCATAACAATCAATCTAGGGTATGCACTTCTTTATATATTAGCAGCTTGCATTAATAAGAGCAATGCTGAGTCAAGATCAATTGGAAAAACAGACTGTAAGATGATACACAGAGCTTGTGATACTTTGTAGTGATACTAGCTGTCAGCTAGTGATCTCCATATATTAAATCTTCTTCCAGCGTTTGAGAATTAGTCACTAAATATTTTTTATCTTAAATGATGTAAAGGATTAAATCCAAGAGTATTCCTTTGCCTATAATAAGTGCTTGATCAATTTCCTCAATAATTAATTTCTACAATTATTTGGCAGGCAAAGCTCGGAAAGGTTGGCTTGTCTGTTGGCTTTGTAGAGTATGAAGAGTCTGTTCCCATGGTTGACAAGGCTGTAGTGTCTGGCTGGAAAAGGGAGGATTCCAACCCAATGCTTCCAGCCTCCAAAGGTGTGTTGATTTTATGTGAGCTCACAGGGCAGTTTTGTTTATGCTAATTTATGTTGATTTATGTTATAGTTTTGACTTTTGAGATTGCGCTTGGTAATAAATTCTTAAATCTGTTAGACTACCTAGCTTCATGTTCCAAGCCCTATTCATATTTTATTATTAATTTTTTGGTCTATTACTAGTTTTTGTATTTTGATAAAGTGATTCAGTTGATAAGAATCCCACCTGGTCATTATGTACTTTGTCTAAGGTATAGTAAAAATAATTGGATGTCTTCCATAATGTGTTTTATCAACCAATATTTCTTTATAGAAATCTGATTGGTAAGTTTAAACTTGTCAAATAACTGTGGCATTATTGTTTGATTTAGATATTGTTGCTTGTTTCTTGTGTACAAGAAATTGATAATTTCATGACGAGATATAGCTTTTGTCACTGCAGCCTGAAATTGATTTTTCCTAAAGGCTTCATCATGAACTCCGCTGACTGGGTTGTGTTGTTTTTTTTTTCTTAGGGGCAGTTTACTTATCTGACACAGTGAAGTCTCCGGAAGGATACTGTACACAAATAGTTGCATTCCTTCTGACCTTAATCATGACTCTTTTTACATTATGCCGCTCTATGACTGATCGTGTGATGAAGAAGCTTCCTGATCAAACTCAGCAAAATAGCCAATATCCTTCCTTGTCATCGGAGTCATCACCCAAAGAAGATTTTCGTCCACCATCACCAACTCCAGGATTTACACAAGCTGACCTACTTTCATCTCTTGTAAAACGGCTGGCAGAGCTGGAAGACAAGGTAGACACGCTGCAAGCAAAGCCATCTGAAATGCCCTATGAGAAAGAGGAATTACTCAATGCTGCTGTTCGCCGGGTTGATGCATTGGAAGCTGAGCTTATATCCACAAAGAAGGTAAATTTTTGCTGTTAACCTGTGTACAGTGAAAGCATATTTCAAGTTGTTTCATATTGCTGAAGTAGTTCCCCAAGGCTTATATTTAATTGTTTCACCATGTTGTTCAGGCTTTGTATGAGGCATTAATGAGGCAAGAAGAGTTACTTGCATACATTGATCGGCAACAGGATGCCAAGTTCCGGGTGAGTGAGACCCTTCTATTCAGTTTTATCAGCATATAATCTTTTGCATCTCTTGTTAATTATCACTGACACATTGTTTTCACATATCTCCAGAAGAAGAAATTCTGTATATGAAACATGAGGAATGCACAGATCAATCTGGCCAATGTCGTCTGTACTGCCTTGTCATGCTTTATGATGAGAATGAGGTTCTTATTAGCATGTGTTGTTGGAGAACTTACTTTATCCTGTAAAAATCTTAACATTATTTTTCATGTTAAACACTTTGCCTTACATTCTTTGTCATCGTGTCAGCAGAGTGCGATGCTACTGTGACGAACTTGTGTGCTTGCATTGTTGCAGTTGCATCTGAGTTTGTAATATAATGGTCAATGTTATTGTGAGGAAAAAGGCTTAAAAGATGATCTGTTTTTATGTTAATTATGTCTCTTTGTGTTCTATAATTTCTTATCTTCCTTTTTTCACTTAGGATCAAAATGGTTCATTTGATTCAAAGTGCTCTAATTTCCAACCATCATTTATATAATTGTGTATGATTATGCCTTTTTAAAGATAACACTACAATAATAAACTACAAAGAGAATGCTCGCGTGGTTTGGACAATTTACTGTGTTACCATATGAGTTTTTTTTTTTTTAACATACCAAAAAGAGAAAAAAAGTCATATTTTAATATATATTTACAAAGTACTATTTATTTATATTTATTTAAATATAACTAACTTTTAATCGTGTATGTAAAAATGTGAATATAAATGTGATTCTATAAACGAGCCGCAAAAGAAATTAATTTAAAGACTCATTTTATAAAGCGATCTAATCATCAGCCACTTCTATTCCTCGAGGCTGGCCTGAAGCGATCCGACCCGAACCGGGTCATAAATATCCGAATCGATCCGATCCGGTCCGGTCCTTAAGCCAACTATAAATCTCCGAAGCGCTCACCGTTCGTCTTGTCGGGAGGGAGTGGGAAGGAGGGAGGAGAAACGAAGAGGGAGAAACTCGAAAGGAAACCCTAGATCTCGAGTCGAAGCGAAGATGGTGCTTATCTCTCTAACACGGGACTATATTGGGCGCATGCTCCAGGATATCTCCGGCATGAAGGTCCTCGTCCTCGATTCCCACACGGTATTGATCTTCGTTATCCTTCTCATTTCTCCTTAATTTCATGATATAACTTGCGAGTAACTTGGAGAAATGTTTGATTCCATGGTTATATTGATTGATCTCTCACGCGATCCACCTTTTTCTTTTTTTTTCATTTGTTCGTGTTGTTGAAAGAATTGATTGAGATCTTGCTGTGAATTCCATGAATTTGATAGAAAGGATTTACTCCATATCATGTTTGATCATCTTGTTAAAGTTTAGGGTATCTTGTTTGCTTTGTTTTGATTTATTTCTTACAGGTTTCTCCTTGATTATGTTCCTGTGGCAGCTGCAAATGCTTTATGAGCAAAGAAATCAAAAGAGGAACACTCACTAGTTTTTGTGTTCACTTAATGTTATGATTTCTTCATGGTGATGAGATCTTTTAGTGGGTGTTTGGATTTGAGGGATACACAGTAAACGAAAATGGAAAATGAGAAAATAGAAGAAAATATATTAGAATATGGTTTATTATATCTAATTTAATTGGTGATACAATAGAGAGTTTAATTTGGTGTATGCTATGTGATGTCTGCTTTCAGGTTAGCATTGTAAGTGTTGTGTATTCTCAGTCTATGTTGCTTCAGAAGGAGGTGTATTTGGTAGAACTAGTGGATTCCATGTCAAAAGAATCAATGACGCACCTTAAAGCAGTTTACTTCCTTCGTCCTACTTTGGAAAATATTCAGCACTTACGAAGGCAGTTGACGAACCCGAGATTTGGAGAATATCACCTTTGTATGCTGTTTATAATGTCTATTTTGTTCTGGTTTTTTTAAATTGTGTTTTCCAAAGGTTAGTGCTAGTTATATTTAGTATTTTTGCAGTTTTCTCCAACATCTTGAAGACTAACCAAATTCAAGTGCTTGCTGATTCAGATGAGCAAGAAGTTGTCCAACAAGTTCAAGTAAGTTCAATTTAGTGATTCAGTAATATCTCTCCTTAACCTTCTTGCTTACCTTAATGATCATGCATGCATGTATGCACTAATTATTGATGAGGCTAGTTTATTGCTTTACGTAGGCTGCATACAACACAAAGTATTTTCTAATAACTGGTTAAACTCAGGATTTTTCTTTGAAATATAAATTTTAGTGTTTCAATTTATTAGTAGTTTAGTTCTGAAACTGCATGATGCAGAAGGAAGGCAGCAGCCTTTCAAACCTGCAGATGAAGTCGCCACGTCTTTTGAAAATTGCAAACCCAGCCAATTTTGCAGCTGCTAGTTTATAGGTAATGATAGATAGTTATCTAGGCTATGGTGAAAGGAGGTGATCTTTTGCAGTATTTTAGAGACAAGATTGCATGGAGGATCAGACATGAACGCTCACTAAAGCAACCAATTCAATTATAACGGCACAAAGTAAGCAGTTAATATGTTGGAACAAGTTGATGAATAACGGTAAAGTCTGCTTATTCACCTAGAAGGGAAATTTTAGTCCTCTTTCCCCTGTTAGTTAGAAAAAACTTAGAATGCGACAAAGGATTTGTGGTCGCCCTACTACATGTTCTTCTCCACATGTAAAATCCACAATTTATGTAGAAGTGATGCAATCATTTATTTCTCGGTTTTGCAATAACTAACATTAATTATATTAAAATTGCAGGAATTTTATGCTGATTTTGTCGCGATTGATCCTTATCATTTCACTTTGAATATGAACATGAATCACATATACATGTTCCCAGCTGTCATTGATCCCCCAAGTTCACAAAACTTTTGTGATCGAATTGTTGATGCAATTGCAGCTGTTTTTTTGGCGCTGAAGCGTCGTCCTGTTATTCGTTATCAGCGCACCTCTGATATTGCAAAGAAGGTTGCTCAGGAAACTGCTGTGAGTAAATGAAATGCCCTACTTGTTTGCAACTTCATAACAACGGATAATTTCCCTTTCACCATATGTTTATGTGGTTTCTAATTAATATTCATAAATTCTGTAGTAGTTGACACTGAATTTTATTGCTTTTAACTTCTGCAGAAGCTTATGTATGAGCAGGAGAGTGGTCTATTTGATTTTAGGCGTACAGAAATATCTCCACTATTGCTAGTAATTGATAGAAGGGATGACCCTGTGACACCATTGCTGAACCAATGGACATATCAGGTACTTTTGCTAAACTCTTAATTTGGCGCTTCGGATACTTGTTCCAGATAGCAGTCTAAACTAGTTGTGGTGTTTGTTCTGTTCAACAGGCAATGGTCCATGAACTTATTGGCATTCAAGACAATAAAGTAGATTTGAGGAACATTGGCAAAGTTCCTAAAGATCAGCAGGTTTCTTTCTGTATTTTTTTTTTCATTATTTGTTGGGTGGGGGAGGAGGGCACACTTTTCATTATTTTGATGCATACACAAATTGACTCATGAATTTTCTGTTTTGCCCACAGGAGGTAGTACTATCATCAGAGCAAGATCTTTTCTTTAAAGCTAATATGTATGAAAACTTTGGAGATCTTGGGATGAATATTAAAAGGATGGTGGATGAATTCCAACAGGTTGCAAAGAGCAACCAGAATATTCAGACAATAGGTGCACATATAAACAAAGTCATATACTTGTACAAGAAAATATATGTGCTCTATTATTTGCTATACCTGCATTATTTTTCTTAAAGTTGATTGACATTTTCCCCATGTTTGCATCTGAAGAGGATATGGCCAAGTTTGTTGACAACTATCCGGAGTACCGAAAGATGCAAGGCAATGTCTCAAAGCATGTTGCAATGGTTACAGAGATGAGCCGGATCGTTGAAGAGCAAAAGCTTATGTCAGTTTCCCAAATAGAGCAGGAGCTTGCATGTAATGGTGGCCAAGGGGCTGCTTTTGAGGTAACTAACCGTTTATATGGTGTACTCACAGTGGTTGCAATTATCTTGCTTTTTATATTTTTATGGTGTTACATCATTATCCCTTTCCTAATGGGATGAATTAACTACTAACTGATGCATTATGCATTTGTAAGATTTCATTTCTAAGTTGAACCTGTTGGATCACCATTGTGTGGTAATCTGCATCTTTCTTTTTTTTGGCAAAGAATTTTGAAGCACCAGTGTCTTCTTATTTTCATGGATTGATCTAGATTTTTATCGCCATATATCTAGTTATCTTAGCCTGTAGATTGTTACCAAAGCAACATAGTCTTCCATGTGATATGAAGCTGTTGTGTGATCCCAGATGCTTGTCTTTGTTTTCAGGCGGTCACGAATCTTCTAAACAATGAAGGTGTTTCAGATGTCGACTGTCTTCGGCTTGTAATGTTGTATGCTCTGCGATATGAGAAGGAGAGTCCTGTTCAGCTAATGCAGCTTTTTAACAAACTAGCTTCACGATCTGCAAAGTATAAGTCTGGTGTAATGTAACTAAACTGAGTCCCAATTCATTATTTTGAAATTTTAAATTCCTAATTGCAATCTCAGATTTTGCAACTTGCATACTATATGGGCATTTCTCTTTGTTCTTGCATAACATTTATCAGCCAAAGGTTCATAATATTTTGTTCTTGAGTATATATATGATCAGCTGGATTATTTTGTGTTAAAAGTTTAGATGATAATCTTCCTTTCTATAAATATACTTGTATTTAAGTCTCTGGTTTTTTCCATTATTGTTATTATTATTATTATTTTGAGTTTTTCAACTGTTAACTAATCTATTTGTTTATATATGTGTATAAACAGCTGGTCCAATTCCTCCTTAAACAAGCAGGTGTTGACAAGAGAACTGGTGATTTGCATGGTAATCGTGACCTTCTGAATATTGCTCGCAATATGGCCCGTGGTTTAAAGGTTTCCAAGTTTGCTTTTGTCTGTTTTATATACATTATTACTTCATTAGCATACTTTTAAGCCAATTGAGGGCCGTTTGTTGCAGGGTGTTGAGAATGTTTACACCCAACACCAGCCTCTTCTCTTCCAAACCATGGAAAACATCACCAAGGGGCGACTCAGGGATGTTGATTACCCATTTATTGGCAATCACTTTCAACCGGGCAGGTAAGTGTTGCAAAATTATTTTTTAATATTGATCGAACAATTGTTAGTTATAACTATCTGTGCATGTATTTGAGTACAAATAATTGAAGAGGTAGCTGGTTTGTGATGGCAGACCTCAGGATGTAGTCATCTTCATTATAGGAGGGACAACCTATGAGGAGGCTCGGACTGTGGCTCTACATAATGCATCCAATTCTGGAACACGATTTATTCTTGGAGGATCTGTCGTTCTTAATTCCAAGAGGTACTACAATTTGACACCATCATTTGTGTTGGCAACTCTATCCAGTGCAAACCTAGAAAATAGCACGTGGTTATTTGTGTTTGTGTGTGTGTGTGTGTGACTTACATTGCTTTCATGGATATTTTGCAGGTTCCTTGATGTGTGTTTATATTCTGTAAACTGCTGACAGAATTTTAGTCTTGAATTTGTGTATATATATATATATATATATATATATATATTCAGTAGTAATTGTTGAGTTTGTGGCTCTTGAATTTGTGCGTATATATTCAGTAGCTGAGATTTGAATATGGAGCATCATTCACAACATTTTGTGGGGTTCCCAAATTTGTATGTATGCATGTTTGCATATTCATTGGTGATGATTGACAACTCATGAATTTAGATCATCATTCACTCGTGTTTTTTTTTGGGGGGAAGGAGCTCATCAGAGCTATTTTATCGTGTTTTTGCATGTTGCTAAATTTATGCATGCATAGCAATGACTGCTGACAATTCATGAATGTCGAGCATCATTCTCTTATATTTGCATGTTTCTAAATTTGGGCATGTATAGTAGTGTCTGTGGAGAACATTTGAATATGTAGTTCCTAAATCTGGATTAATTATGCTAATATTTTGCAGGTTCCTGAAAGACCTAGAGGAGGCACAGAAGATGAGCCGCTCAAACAGCGCTGTTTAAACCGAGGATTATTTACATTTAAGGGGGGTTTCCTGTCTTGCCACATGACCCATTTTGAGGTGTATACTTGGTTGTAAAATTCATTAATTTCATTTGAGTTATAGCTTCTTTTTTTTTTTCCTTTTCTTTTCTTTTCTTTTCTTTTCTTTTCTTTGGGTTCTCTATTTCATTCGACTGTAGCATTGAATGCGCATGCCCATGTTTAGCAACACTTGAGAGATTGAAGGATATAAAGGTTGTAGAATGGTTGTTTTAGCATCAACTTTTCGCAAGCCGTAATCTCCAGCTCTATTAAGCATATCTGTGGCATGAAGTTTAAAAAAATAATAGAACTAAATAAACTAAAAAAATAAGAAAGCGATAAGGCTAAGTTAATTTATCCAAGGGCCCTATGAACTTCATCAATCCACTGCTCGTTTTATCAACACTCACCCTGCCATTCATTCTTTTGAGCCTGTGCAATGCTGCATCTTGGTCCAAATTCCCTCATCTCCTCCCTACCGCAACATCACCCATATCTCTCACCATTGGCCTTCTATGAACAATAGAATTTTTTTTTCTTAAGCCAGGCATCTCCGCACGAAGAACTGATACAAGCAAATTCTACAACATTGTCAAGGGATATGGTGTATATAAATTTTTCTTTATAATAATGTTTCTATTGTTAAACCCAAACTTATGGGTGTGAAGGGCAGCACAATGAAACACATACATATCAGCAATGAACAGCATATTAGGGTTCGGATACAAAACATCTAGAACCTGGATATACAGTAATTACTTGGGTAATGAATGTGGTAACAATATACATCCCGGTACATGCTCACACCTCGTTTTTAATAGCTCTGCACCAAACGCCTCTTTTGTCAGCATCAAAGTTGATAGTTGGTTCCTGAGAAGAATTCCAGATCTAGCAGATGAAGTAAGACTTCAATAGTTGAAAATCACTCCAAGTATCAACGTATCTACTTGGAAATGTAATTCTGGAAGAGAAAAAAATGCAAGAGAATTTGGACTTTAATCGATCCATTTCTGCTTTAGGAATCTCATTGACCAGCACCAGATCTGGCATTTTGGCTACTCGTCATAAATGATTCACCACAGCCACACTGCCCTTTTGAGTTTGGATTGATAAATACAAATTCTGACCTGCACAACAGAAATATTAATTTCACATATAAGGAAAGATGGCCAAGAATCACAGCCATAACTACAACTAATGCCATAACTACAACTAATGCAAGCAGTAACATACTTCAGCGAGTCATCTACAAAGTCCATCTTGGTGCCAATGACGTGCATGAGAGCTTTTGGATCGATTAGGATCTTAACACCCTTGTCCTCAACTAGCTCATCGAACTTCCCTTTCTCATCTGTTCATCAATTAGCATAGAAAATGGCTGATGAGGTATGGTTAAAGAGAGTAAAAAGGCATTTTCTCAACCAAAGCAACAGCAAACCTCATTGAAAGACATTTTCTTTAATTTGAGAAACAACAAGCTTAAAACAATAACAAAGATTTGAATTCAGCTTACAGGTACATCATCAAAGGTGACAACATACAACAGCAGATCACTCATCATCAGTAGACAAATGTGGTGATCTTGCAGGTTAAAGCCCATTCAGGCAAATCTAATTTTTTCTAGTAGGACACAAATTCAAAACATTAAAAATAATAATTTAAATGTACAAGGAAGCCAAATAGTTGTTTTGAATCCTTCCCTAGTTAAGCTCATCATATAAAATCATAGATAAAGCAAAACATCTCTCCCACAATCAGGGAGCCAGAAAATCGATTCTACACCTCATCAGATTTCTTTCCGAACTAAAATTGTTAATTTTGCCTTTGAAGTCATCCAAATTAGTTAGTTCAATGGTAATCTTCAATAGAAACCAAGCATGGAAACTACATATGATTGTGCTGATGTGGCAAAATTCCGTCATGTCCAGTAGTAGTCAAGAATGCTAATGATTCCACATATCAAAAGCATGCCATCTTCTTTCCCCATTACAATTATGAATATATAAAACTAATAAATCAGAATGGCAAAGAAATGAACCAAACAGAAAAAGATGGATGATAAGAGAAGTTGAAGCAAGGGGCAAACCAGCATAATTGAGTGTGTATGATAAACCATTGCAACCGCGAGCTTTCACACCAAGCCGTAGAAAAGGACGTTGGCGAAGGTTAAGGAGATGATGTATCCTTGAAGCAGCAGCATCCGTCAACGATAAGGCCTGCTTTCGCACAGATGGGCCTACCTTCTCTGCTGCTGCCTTGAGGACAGATGAAGCCATCTCCAACTAGTAGTTTGAACTGCACAAAATGCTTGAGTGAACAAAAAATCACCAAATCTCCTGACAGAAAAAGTCAACTGTGTCAACAAAACTGTAGTTGCCACATCAGGCATTTCAGTTAACAAAGATTATACATCAGGTGAAAAAGAGAAGAGAACAACAAAATTCAGTTGCTGTTAAATCATATGCATAGCAGTTCTCAATGTAATCCAACAGAATTATCACAAACTTTGCATGATCCTCTTAAAAAAATGAAACACTAAAACAAATTCTTGAACCAATCTCAGACAAAAGTCTCACCCATCAAAAACATATGCTTTATGCAAGCAATTGATCTGGATCACATAAAAATATGGGATTGAATAACTAAACCCAAATCCTTAACCGTTAACACTACATCAGTTCAAATATATATAATTTAGCCAAGCTTGCTATTAAACACATGCTAAGCATTTCCTGTTGTCCATCACGTTGAAATATAGGATCAAGTCCAACACTAGAACAATCATAAAAAGTCAAGTTCAATTCCTGTACCCTTTACTCATTTTCTGAGAAAAAAAAAGATATACAATATTCATTAACAGATCATCAAGCAGACCATGAAAAGTTGGAACTAGTGCACTCAAATGGCAGGATGAATTCAAGGATGACATAAGAAAAGAAAAATCAGTTTAAAGTCAAAAAATTATAAACTCAAATAAACCCTAGACACTATCTTCGGCCAAAATCACAAAAATTAACAGTTGGAAGAAACCATAGCCGACAATCATGACATATCCAAAATGTCAGGCCAAACGCACCAGAAATCGAGGAACTTCAGCCTTTCCGACCACGAAACCAAATGCAGCGAATGATTGAATCAATACGCCCTAAAAGAAAATAAATAAGATTACAACAAAAACAAAAAAAACAAAATCCAAACCCTAGATCGAAATTCCAACCCATCTAAACCAATAAGAAATAAAAAATCGAACACACGGATTCCCAACTCTGGATCAAAATTAGCAGCTCCAACAAACCCTAGACAAAAATCTCAACCAATCTAACAATATCCAATTAAAACCACAATAAATTGAAACCGAACCTACAGAGTTCCAATATTGAAATCATATCCAGCAAACATTCTTTCAACCCTAAACGCAAACGCTACCAAATCACAAATCCCACACAAACAAAAAACGAGAAAAAAATCAGAAAAAAAAAATCGGAGAAGAAAAACAAGAACCCAATTAGAAGAACAGCGAATAACATGATAAAAAAAGATGAGGTTGATGATCACTAACCCCCAAACGAGAATGGAGATGAAGAGAGGCAGCGATCCAATCCGAAGGCCAAGCAGAGAATTCTCTTCTTCTTCTTCTTCTTCTTCTTCTTCTCTTCTCTTGTTGTTGCTCTATGCGTTGGACGTGTGTGTTCCGAGAGCTTTTAAAAATAGGCTGCGGTCGTGAATTAGATCTAATATATGAGAGGGGGCCCTCATGTTAGGGATGATGGCTTATAATCACTACGTGGCAATAGCTTACTGGTTTGATAAGTGGGACCCATATAATGTACACTGGTAGCTTGTCAAGCATGGAGATTAATTTTGATTGGGGATTAGATTTATTGATTTGTGATTAAGAGGATGGTTAATTTTAAACACCACCATATGTAACTCATATTAATTTATCTTATATCTGATATATCATTTATCATTAAGCTTTCATGAAAAGTTTTCCTTCCAAAACTTAAATAAAATATAAAATATTATAATGATATTAAACATTCAATAATTATAATATAATAATATAATTATCTTACTAATTTAATTTTAAAATATAAATAAATTATTTTTTCATGATAATAAAACTCATCTCTTTTATTTAATTAATATTTTTAAAATAACTTTTTTAAAATATAAAATATTAATATTATTTATTATATATCATATATCAATTGTAAAATTAATAATAAATATTCTATCTTATCTAAATTTAAAATTTAAAATTTAAAATTTCTATATATATATATATATATATAGAGAGAGAGAGAGAGAGAGAGAGAGAGAGAGAGAGAGAGATTATGTTCAATTTTATTGATATTTTATTATTTTTAAAATATAGTTTAAATCATCTCAGGATAAATTAAAGTTTTTATTTATCAAATTATAAAATTTACAATGATAAATATCCTACTTTATTTAATTTTTAATATTATTGTAATTTCAAAACCATTTATAATTCATAAAAAATTATTGATAGTTTAAAAATTTAAGTAAACTTTGAAATAAAAATATTGTTGAAATATGACCTTCAATTAATTGTAGATTATTATTTATTAGAGAGCTTTTATTGGAAAGGCATGAAAATATTTATAATTTAATTCTATATTAATTACAAATTATTAGAAGGAATGCTCTGTTAAACCACAAAAGTATTTGCAATTTAGTAGGAAACTAATTATGACTTTATGAAGATTTAAATGATAAATAATATGCAGACTATATACAAGTTTATCATGGGATTTTTTACTAAGGATATATAATTTGTATTACTTTAACTTCGTTTAATTTAAAATTATCATTTACTTTTAATGAAAGTAATATTGTTTAATTATATTATTTGCTATAAATATTAATATGAAATTTGTAGTCCCTCATTTTAATTGGAGAATAAAAAAATAATTAAAGTGATTAGCAATGCATCATCTATACACATCATCAATGATTTTATTGATTATATCATTTCAATATGTCAATAGATTATAGATTGTGAGTATTTATTTATTTATTTATTTATTTTGAAACTCCTAATTTTGTTTTAAAAGAGTTTTGGCGAAAAATGAGCTCTCATAGAAGCTGAATCTCTTCACATTAACCAAACTCGTCTGCATCTCTATTCCATCCTTAAACATGAAGAAATTTATTGGAGACAAAGATTGAGAGTTACTTGGCTTAAAGAAGGGGACTCAAATACAAAATTCTTCCACTTAATGGCAAATGGCAGGAGGAATAAGAATTACATTCCACGCATCACTGATCACTTCAAAAACTTGCTAGGATCCACAATTCCCAACAGATTTATTTTAGACTGGCAATACCTATTTAATTGCAAGGAAAGTGTTGACCTATCTTCACTTGAGCAACCTTTCTCACTGGAGGAAATAAAACAAGTAGTTTTCGACCTGAATGCAGATAAGGCACCAGGCCCCGATGGATTCCCAATGTTTTTTTTTTTTTTTTTTTTTCCAAAACACTGGAACATCCTCCAGAACACCCTGGTTAAACTTTGTGAAGATTTCTATAACGGTTCAATTAACCTCAAGCGATTAAACTGAGTTAACATAGCCCTAATAGCCAAAACAAGTGCGCTAACGAAGGTCACTGATTTCCGACCATTAATTGATCAATTCTTCTTGCAAAATCATTTCCAAAATCCTTGCTTCCCAACTGAGCAAAGTTATCAACTCTCTGGTGGATGACTCCTAGTCAGCCTTCATAAAAGGAAGATGCATAGCGGACAACGTAATAGCAGCTCAAGAAATAATCTTTAACCTTCAAAAACGGAAACTTCTTGGCTATGCTTTCAAAGTGGATTTCGCCAAAGCATTCAATACCTTGGACTGGGATTTCCTCCTGGATATTCTAGTCGCTAGGGGCTTTGGACCTCGCTGGATAACCTGGATTCATACCATTCTGAAAATTGCAAAATCTCAGGTTCTCATAAATAGAACAACTAAGGGCTACGTCCGATGTAAAAGAGGATTGAGACGAGGAGACCCTATGTCTCCTTATTCTTTGCACTGGCCTCAGATGTTCTAAGTGCAATGTTCAATCATGTCCTCTGATCCAAAGTCTTAATAAGCATGCGGTTACCCCAAAATGAGAACATCGGCCATCTTCAATATGCAGATGATCTCATAATTATCTTCTCCCAAGGAGGACAAGAGGATCTATGAATTATTAAACTAATTCTATACCTCTTTAAAGGATGTTCAGATCTTTCCATCAACTATTCAAAAAGCTGTCTTTACACCACAAGTTATGGTTTCCAACCAAACGTCGCTTCTGCCTTATCCCTAAACTGCTCCAGAAATTGTCTACCACTTACATACGTAGGGGTTCCCCTATTTGGAAGAAGACCAAGGCGTTAAGACTGGGCAAAACTAATTGGAATGGCCCATTCCAAACTCACGCCCTGGAAACCCATCTACCTCTCTTTAGGAGGAAGACTAACACTCATCAATTCGGTTCTTTCCACAATACCAGTCTACTGGATGTCAGTGTTCAAACTTCCTTCCTGGGTAATCAAAGAAATCGACAAGATCAGAAGGGATTTTCTTTGGAAAGGTCCAAATTTAGGATCAAAAGGAACTAGATTGGTTGCCTGGAATAGAATATGAAGACCTCGAAACATGGGCATCTAGGGAATCCTCAATCTTCTAGAATTTAATAAAGCCCTTCTAGGGAATTGGTGGTGGAAGATTTCTTCTAAGCCTAACAACTGTTGGGAAAAAATTATTAAAGCCAACTACTTAGCAAGGAACAATCATGAAATTTTTTTCAATCTCCTCATAGAAACATATCTTTCGTTTGGGCAGGAATCAATTCCTTACTGCCTTCATTCCATTCTTGACTCTCCAATGTCCTTAGGAATAGAGCTACCACTTCCTTTTGGTTTGATACGTGGTTTAATAGGAGAGCCCCAGAAGACCTTTGGCCTCACCTTTTCAATGACTGCAACTTCCCTTAGTTAACAAGAAGACAATTCATTCAATTTCAGGTTTCCCCAGATTCTTTATTCCAATCAACTTCAACAACAAACCTTCTACCACTTTTGGCCTCTCTCCCAGGCTGCTCTAATGGATAGGAAGATACCTTAACTTGGACATTGGATCCCAATGGAACCTTCATGGCCAAATCCTACTATAACTTCTTAATAGATGGAGGCACCCGCAGTCCGCTACATCCCCATTTCTGGAAAATCATGTGCCCAAGTAAAATTTCATTATTCTGTTGGCTAGCATGGGACAATAAGATTCTAACACTCACAAACATGTTCAAAAAAGGGTGCAACATTCAAAATGCCACAAATACATGTGTCCTTTGTCAAAGAGCCTCAAAATTAGTAGAGCACCTTTTTTTCAATTGTGAATTCTCAGAACAGATCTAGTCCTTTAAAAAAAATTCTAGAACTCCAAACGCCTCTTCCATGAATGTCTACACTCTGAACATCTAGGATACTTTCTTTAATTCCTCAGCTTCGAACCCTCTGGGATCTCATTTCAAGAGCTTTAATCTGGAACATCTGGCTTAAACGAAATAATCTGATATTTAATTTTACTACTTTACCTGTTAACTCGATTATTTGTAAGATTGCTAACATATTCCTTTCTTGGATTTCTGCAGCTTCTGACCCACTTAAACTTCCGCCAAGTGAAGTTACCCAGAGGATTAAGCGTTCCCTCTATTTCATGAGCACAAGAGCTTCAGATCTCGCAAGAGAGATGGACCAAGATACTTCTCTGGAGTGGGTCACTCCACTCTCCAGTTTATGCAGGACTGTGTTATCGGACGGTGACTTCGTCAGCCTTTCTTCTTTCTCTCTTCTTTGTTCTTTGTTGTCCTTTTCTGTTTTTATTTCCCTAAGAGTGCTTCATCTCTGGTGAGAGCCTCCATGGTTGTTCTGTGGTTCTTTTTCTTTCAGCTTCTATTTGTATGTTTGGTCCTTCTTTTTTCAATAAATCAGTGGTTTATTCACTTTTATCAAAAAAAAAAAATGTAGAAGAATAGCTTAATGTGTTGATGAAGAAGTCTAGGCATCTAAATGATACACCTTTACTCGCAAGTTACTCAGGCTCGACTCAGTGAAAGCTCGAACTCTGCTCGGTTGCGGTCAAGCCAAGCTCGAGCTCGAGTAGTCGAGCAAGCCGAGTTCGAGTATTGTGATATTTTGCTCGAATGCTTGCGAGTCTAATCGAGCACATTTGTATATATATATATATAATTTTAGATTTATTTGATGAAAATTAAGGGGAAAAACTTTCGAGCTCGAGCTTGAGAATAATGTTTATGGTCATTTTTAGCCTTTTCGAGTTTAGTCGAGTGAGCTCGAGTAGCTCGAGTAGCTCGATTTGTGTATCAAGTCGATCTCGAGCTATAATATGAATATTCGATCAAGCTTGAGCCAAGTATCGAGTACCGAACTTCTAGTCGAGCTCGAGCTCGATTGATTACACCCCTATAAAGAAGTTGTTTTTAAAAGTTTGAATATGTTAAATTTCAAATATTATTATCAAAATTATCTATGATTATTATGTCTTTGATCCGAACATCATTATTAACATCATCTATTGAGTTTATTTCTCCCATGCATAGCATAACACTAGTGTATATATACACAAACAAAAAAAGAATAAACTGTAGTAAATAATTTTTTCTTTTTTTGGGGGGGAAGAAATAGATGAATCACACCTTGTTGGAGACAACCAATAAATTTTGACAGAAGTCCATTACATAGAAGAATTAAAAGAAAAAAAGAAAAAAAGAAAAATACAAAGTAGTAACCAGCAAGTTAATGCACATATGTGCCTATCACAAAGATCTAATTCATTATGTTTAGGCAGATGAGCAGGGTTGGACCGGTTGGTCTTAACGTGACAAAAAAGAATGAAAGATCATACTGCACTATGCCAAAAATATGAAAGACATAGTTTCCAATCCATGTAATTGGTTGAGGTTGTCAGAGATGAGCACCACAAGCGTAATAATTCTTGACCACCTAAGGCCATGGTTGAGAGTTCGAATCCCACCCAAATCAATATGGTTGACGGTTAAGGATTTGTCCAAAAGAAAATAGTAAAAAAAAAAAAAAAAAAAACCTCTTGACTCATGGGTATTTGCATGATTATAAGAAATAGAATTAATAATGAAGCCATTTTAAATTGGAGAGAGTGCCTTAAAGGAGATCATGGACTGTTTTTGCTACTTTTAAATGTGGTTGCGGGTCTTATTTATTTTGATTGTGAATCAAGTTTGCAATGATTTAGAAATGAAACTCCAGTACAAGTTGTTTTAAACTGATTGAAGAACAATCAAATTAGTCTTGCTATAATTTTATGAATACTTATCTCTGTTTTCTTTTCAGGAAAAAAAAATTAAGAGTTTAAATCAATTAAAAATTGGAAAACATCAAGCTTTTATATATTTTCTCCTTCAAACTATACAGTTTGTGGCAATGCCAATTCACTGTCAAAATTACCATTCCAAAAGAAACCAAAAATCATAACAAGCTCTTAATTTTCTCTTGCTCAGAGGAAACCCTGATAGACTTCCACAATCATAACATAAGCATCAGATGAACTGGAACTGGTGATGCAGAAAGTTGAAAGAATTGTGAATGATATATAACTGAAACCTTGGATCAATATATGACAAGTATACAGAGATCAAACATAAAGGAGTACAACATTCAGTTGTCCCTAATTAGGAGCTGCCATTAATCAGCTTCAACAACAATTCACAGCTAAAGTATTCAGACTGCAAGCTTCCCCACCTTTCTACCAACAAAACGGATTCTGCAATCAAAATGCCAAATTATTAATCACATTGTTAAAAAAAATTCCAATCATATACTTATTGCATTATCCTGGGTCTCAATTACCAACTTGTTTTTCTTCTTCTTCTTCTTGTTATCAATATAAGCAAGAACCTCCTCTTGGCGAGCAAGAGCATCCTCCAGAAGCTGTGACAAGAATTTTCATTGTATTAGAATAGTTCTCTGATTAAATTGTTGTTTTTTATATTCATACCTTCTTAGTAACACTAAGTTCAGCTTCCAAAGCTTCAACACGGCTAACAGCAGCATTAAGCATCTCTTCCTTATCCAATGGCATCTCTGCAGGCTTCATGCTCACATTGGTCATCTTTTCTTCCATATCTGCAAGACGCTTCACCACTGCTGAGAATTCAGCCGGTGAAACAACCCGTGAGAACATCTGCTGCTGCTGCTGCTGCATTTGGCTTTTAACTAAAGTATCAGCAGATTGAACAGGAGCAGCATACTCTAATGCCGCTCCAACGATTTTGTTCGGCATTCTTCGTGATACTCTGACAACTGTGACAATACCCATGACAAAGGCCATTACTCCTGTCAATATATTGTTGTTTTTGTTGTTGTTCAGACATACTGGAACTTTGCAAGGATCTGGCATGTCATAAGAAGCACCTACAACACCAAATAACAACAGTTTTGATTTTGATTCATCTGATGAGCACATTGGATGAAGAGTTTGCATTGTAGGACATACCTTTATTGATTGCAAGCTTATCATTCAGTGCATTCCTATTCCAGGTTGTTGCATCCACAACCTTGTCAACCATGGGGATGTAATCATCATAAACAAAAGAGGAAGTCACAGGAGGAATCTGCAGATCAGAGTTGCAAATACATTGAGATCTTCAGATATATTAGAATGTTACTTTATGTGTTTACATTATATTTGATTGTTATTGTACATAGCATAGTTGATGTGAAAATAGGCAGAGAAACTGAAACCTGTTGGTAGTCTCTTACTTCTTCGCGGAGCGGGGACAAGTGCGGGTGCTCAATCTTCGACCTTGGAAATCTAGGAGATTCGGCATCCACAATGGTCTCCTTCGGAAAGGATTTGAAGAAGAAAATTCATTAAGTTTGAATGAGTACATGATGCAAAGGACATTATCAAAAAAGCGAAACCGGTCTCATGAAACATGGAGTATCACCGTGGGATATGTTATGTCATCCTCAGAGATAGTCTTCTCATCAATGGATGAATTTCTCCTGTGCCTTCCACACTGTGCATCTCCATTCTGAACCATCTGTTGATATGCAAATTATGAATGTAGTATTATTAATCAGCAAAATTGAAAATACCGAATGGGATATCGATCTAACAAGGCAATGTTTACCCTAAGGATGTCAGCATCCTTCCATGGACCTTTGTCGGATCGAAGGCAACCTCCATGTTCTGCGCATGTGCAAGTACCTCCGAGGAAATCAGGGAGTTCACTATCGAAACAAATTAAACTCAATTAACACCTTAACTTGCATATTTTGCAGTAAAAGAGCACCAATTACATGATATGATTCCTCTTTACCTTGCATCAATCACTTCAAGCAGCTTACTCTGATACTTATTGCCAAGAACCTGAAGTGATACATTAACACTAGGATCAAAAAGCAAGCTCTGCAGAAATGCAGATATTAATGGAAAAGAGCTCACATGAATCTTTGCAGTTGTTTTAGGGTCAAGGAAAGTCTTTATGGTGTTCCAAAGCAGTCTAAATCCATTACCAGCATTGATGATGAACATTTGATTCAAGGTCTGCCATAAAAAAAACATAGAAGATAATTTCAACATTTAAAACACAATTGCTAGAGTAATTATATTGATAATTTAGTATACCTCAGGATAATTATCACCATCGATTTTCTGAAGACGACCGATAAGTTCTCTTGCTGTCTTAGTCAGATGTTTATATCCCTAAAAATTGAATTCCACAACAAAAACATAAAAGAAAAGGTTACATATAAATAGCATTCAGATAAAATTCAAAGATTTGAGTGACATTAACATACCACACCCTGAACATCAAGAATTGTAGTGCTCTGATCAATGTGTTTCTTAGCTGCAAGAGAACAAGCAGGGAACTTGACTTTGAAGGTCCTCTCAAACTCTTTTACATGATATTTAATGTATCGATCCATGGTTGTTACTTGCATAAGCTTGTTCACATCTATCTGCCCCAGCCTTTCAATGTATACAGGCCTGCCTTGCTTGTCCACTCCATGATGACCTTGTGGGTAATGTTGCAAGACTTGATCCATTTCCGCGAATTCAAAATCCTACACAGAACCAAACGGAAAAACACCAAATTCAATCCATCCCAAAACCTTAATCTGAAAAAAATAAAAATAAAAAAGACATACTTCAAGGATTGCATCAGCACCAAATTCCTTACGCCATTGAAGCATGTCACTCCACATTTGCTTTGCCTTCTCGATATCAAACTTTCTCGCCCTCAAAAATCTGCGTGTATCATACACACACACAGACACTAATTCTAACTTTGATACCATGATAAAATTATAAAATACATTCGACAACATTCTAACATAAAAAAGCACCTAAGCATCATATGATAATCATCATGTTGAGAGGGGAGCAACTCCTCGAGAATAAGAATTTGTCGGAAGGCATCAACAGCGCCCATTTCTTCAGCGTCGCGCACGTCCTCAATCGAGACAGACATGACCCTGCTACTACTACGTCTTCTACTCCTCTTTGTCAATGAGTTCCTGAATTTTGCAGAGGCAGTAATAGCCTTCTTCTTCAAAGAACCAGTCCTTTTCTTCCTTTCATCCTCTGAGTTAATATCTACATCGGATCTTCTGTCTCTTTTCTCCTCTTGATAACCATCCAAACCTTTTTTTTTTTTTTTAACTTAGTTAACATCATTATACAATTAATACATGAAATTCAAAACAAGAAATATATATATATGTTGAATCACCTGGTCTGAAAGATCGGTCTAGAGGTCCTGGCATTACTTCACTCATGGCTCGCGCGCGAGCTGGACCTGTTCATCAAGAACTTATAAGCTTGTTATGTTGAAATACTAATAGTTAATGTAATTCATGCAATACTTTGAAGAAGGAATGCAAATGGTATGGAGAGAAGAGAGGGAGAAAGAGGACCTATGTGATGCAATATTGGGGCATAGAAAGAAAGGAAGAAAGAGGAGGGTGTTTTAATGACCTGCAAAAATGGAGGGAGAGTGCTTTTTGTTATGGAGTGTTTGACGTGGTCCTTTTAAGAAGAGAAGAGGATGTCAAAATGCAAGCCACTCCTTTAATTCTTTAAACAAACTATCAAGTGCTAATTATAGGTTTAAGGGTGGCGGTGCAACCCATCTTGGGTTGGATAGACATTAACCATTAACCAATTCAAGTCTCTCTAATTCTGGTTCTTTTTGTTGTGGAGTTTTATGAATTTATTTATTTATTATAAATTAATGTTATATAATATAATTAAATTAAAATTAGGTATAATTTTAAGATAATAGTTGTTTTTTTTAATCATTAGTGTATATTTGAATTAAAAGATACATGTGTAAAACCAATTTTGATTTCTATTTTATACTTTGAACTTTGAACTTTAGTTGTTATTAATGGAAGTGTGCAGGAAACATTAAAAAAAAATACATATTTTATCTTTTTGAGTTATAAAATTGAAAAGAATAAAAACTCCACTGTTTTTTAACCTTATAACTAAATATTGTATAATATGCATCTTTTTTAATGTATCATGCATATTTTGGTGAATAACGACCAAAGAGCGTATTTTGGTAATTTTTTTTATTAAATCAAATTTTATAGTGGATAAATTACAGTGAATAACAAGTTGATAAATAAAGCACATAAATATAAAAACTTAACAAATGCTTTAAAAGAAATGACTTAACCTCTGTGCTCAGATAAAACTACCATCATTTGAAACTACTACCAATTAAAAAAAATAAAAACTCTGGCATTATTCAAAGAAGAAAAAAAAAAGTTAAGATGGTTTATTTCCCTAATTCAATTAAAAAAAAAAAATCAAAACCCTAAACCTTGAACCAACTGCCGCTATAAAAATCCCAACTTGAGGCTACTGTTCCATCTCCCACGGAAGTCTGGAAGTCCACCTTCCAAAAAGCTCCATGGCGGCCGCCAAATCCATCTCCCATCCCCCAACCTCCTCCTTCTTCCCAAAGTGCCCTCAGCTCTCTTCCGCTTTTACTACCAAGCCCTCCCTTCGTTTCCCCTCTCTCTCCAACCAGAGAGCACTTCTCCTCCGCGCTGCTATATCCGATGCTCCGGCGCCGACTACTGCAGTGGAAGCTCCATTCCGCCACTGCTTCTCGAAGTCCTCCGATGGGTTCCTCTACTGTGAGGGCGTCCGGGTTGAGGATGCCATGGAGCTGGCCGAGCGAAGCCCCTTCTATCTCTACAGCAAGGCACAGATCTCCAGGAACTTCGAAGCTTATAGACAGGCTCTTGAGGGGTTGAGGTCAATCATTGGGTATGCCGTCAAGGCTAATAACAACCTCAAGATCCTCGAGCACCTCTGCGGGCTCGGCTGCGGTGCTGTTCTTGTTAGTGGGAATGAGCTCCGGCTTGCGCTTAAGGCTGGTTTCGATCCTGAGAGGTGAAATTCTTGTGTTAATTGTCGATTTTCTTGCTGTTAAGCTTATATGACGCTGATTTTGAAAAGGAATTCGATGAGAATAGTGAATTTTGTGATTTTATGTCTTTAGAATGTAGGGCATCTCAAAATCATAGCTTCTCACTAGGAGGAAGCTAGGAAAAATTTGAACTTGCTTCTGGGTTTCTTGAAATCTATGTTAAAATTTGCAGTTTTTAAGTTGAGAAGGAGTAATTTTGTTGTCTGGTTCTAAAGCTCAAGTTGATATTCCAGCTATTTGTAGAGAATAGTGATTTTGAGTGCTGCTGTTGTGTATAATTTGCTTAATTGGCGTTTTCATGTTCAGGTGCATATTCAATGGAAATGGGAAGATTTTGGAGGACCTGGTCCTGGCTGCAAAGGAAGGGGTATTTATAAATGTTGACAGCGAATTTGATTATGAGAACATTGTCACCGCCGCAAGGGTTGCAGGGAGGAAAGTGAAGGTTTTGCTTCGGATAAATCCTGATGTTGATCCACAGGTATGAAGGAAGCGCTCCTTATGTTAGGTTGCTTAAGATACTTATCTTTTTTCATAAATTCATACCTGCGGATCTTGTATTACTTTGGCAGTGTCACATCTTCAGTTTCCCCCAATTGTTGTTAGGTTCATCCTTATGTTGCTACTGGAAACAAGAACTCAAAATTTGGTATTCGGAATGAGAAACTGCAGTGGTTTTTAGATGCTATCAAGTCGCATCCAAATGAACTTAAGCTTGTTGGAGCTCATTGTCATCTGGGGTCAACAATTACAAAGGTGATTCTTCATGATGATTACCATTGTCATTGAAAATTGCATTTGTGATGTTTGATTTCTGTTGCATATGTAATCATCCTATGCTGCACTTGTGTTTGCTTTTATCATCCTCAGGTTTATATTACTTTGTAACTTGTTTGGTGTGTACTTGCCATGCTGAAGGTTCACCTGTGGATCTATCGACCTGAAAGATGCTATGTATTGTTGTTTGATGACTGTGCTAGGCAATTTAGATGGATCATTATTCTCCCTAGAGCCCTCAAATTATATAATTAATACATATTTTGTTCTATTTTCTACTTATTAAACAAAAGCAGCTAACATGCAGAATATGGGGAGAACATTTACTTTGCAATGCTGCATTTGTGTGTTTTGTTCCTTCGTAAGCCAAATGCATGGCATTTGTGATTACTAATCACAATCAATTTTTCTCATAAAAAGTTGGTTGCCCGAGTTGATAGACGCACATAAAGAATATGGTCTTGTATGGTTTTTTGTATCATTGAATAAGGTTTGTCTTTACTTTTTTTTTTTCCAGGTGGACATATTTAGAGATGCAGCGGTTCTTATGGTAAATTACATCGATGAAATTCGATCTCAAGGCTTTGAATTGGAGTATCTGAACATTGGAGGTGGTCTAGGGATAGATTATCATCATACAGGTGCTGTCCTTCCTGCACCCATGGATCTTATCAACACTGTAAGTTCAGCATTAAAACCACACTCTTGTGTACCTCTGTCTTCTGATGCCCTTTTACTAGTCTTGATGGTGAGCTCACTTATTAGGTGCTTGATTTCATTTTGCCTTTATGTCTTATTCTGGTATACTTTAGTTGCATGAGCGTATCTATGGTTTCCTATCTTGATGTTTAAGTGTGAATTGGTATCAATTGAGTATTGATATCTAATAAAATAATTTTTGACATTTCATATGGGGTTCTCATAACTAGCATATTGTTGATTTGTCACATCATTTTGTCACCAAGATTTAACTAATATGTTTATAAGTTTAAGCTCTGCGAAACAAAGAAAGATCTGCACTGAACTACTTGGCCATACTCATTATACATGATTAGTGTAATTTTTACTTGTATTTTTTCAAAATCAAATTTTTTCGTACTTCATGCCTGACCTAGTGATGTTTCTCTACAAAGATTGTATTGTTTTCTATTATTCCATTTGGTGAGATGCACGCCTAGAGTTTTCTATGGATCTATTTATTGTTCATATACAATGTTGGTCTTTTTGAAGGTACGTGAGCTGGTTCTCTCTCGGAATCTGAATCTTATCATTGAACCTGGAAGATCACTTATTGCCAACACTTGCTGCTTTGTTAATCGAGTTACTGGTGTCAAAACAAATGGGACAAAAAACTTTATTGTAATTGATGGCAGTATGGCGGAGCTCATCCGACCTAGTCTCTATGGAGCATATCAGGTATGTCATACGTGGCAACTGACCTGCAGTGGGTGTCGGTGTGTATGTGTGATCCAATTTGCAAGTCGAAACTCTTAGGTATACTGCTTTATGAAAGAAGAGAAACAGTTTTCCTGCATGTAGGTGCAGTAACTGGCTGTTTTTAATTAAACTATGATGACAACAATGACCTTTGTCCATGCGCTTACTTTTCTTCTGCGCACAAGTTTGTTGGGCCATATGTTTCACATGATTCATTGCACTGCTGCGTAATTTTTGTATTAATCTATGCCGAAAGGCTGTTGGCATAATTATTCCACCATGACATCTCCTAATCAAGCAATTGAGAGTTCTTTTTTTGATTGTTGTAGCATATCGAACTTGTTTCTCCTCCTCCACAAGATGCAGAAGTTTCAACTTTTGATATTGTGGGACCTGTCTGTGAGTCTGCAGATTTCTTAGGGAAGGATAGAGTACTTCCAACTCCTGAAAAGGTTGAATCCTTCTGTTCTGCTGCCTGCCCTTTTTTTTCAAGCTGTTTCTGTATAGTTGCTAATGGAAGTTAAAACCATCCACAGGGATCTGGTTTGGTTGTTCATGATGCTGGTGCGTACTGCATGAGTATGGCATCAACTTATAACCTAAAAATGCGGCCACCTGAGTACTGGGTATACAATTCGCTGGCCTTTTTTGATCATTCTTTTTTTTTTTTACTAAGGCAATAGATAATGGTTCTTGGTTCTTATGCAATCTTTGCCTCTTTCTACAGGTTGACAACGGGTCAGTGGTGAAAATTAGGCATGGAGAGACATTTGAAGACTACTTGAGATTCTTCGATGGCCTATGATTATTGATGAATGAAATCTGAAAGGAAGGTGACTTCTCATTTGGGCTTTAAGTCAGTGTTGCAACTGTTTTCTTGCCGTGTAATTTTATAAGTGTATTTGGAACAATGTCTTTTCAAATCTCCATTATTCTGTTTAATTTCATTATATCATTTTGGCTAGCAATGTTCAAATTAATTGAAAATTTATTAGCAAATTATTCATTGAGCAATGGAAGTGTCTAAGACAATTCTATAAGTAAGCATCACAAGTAGTTTTCTTTCCATTTCATTTCTTTTGGATACTTGGCAACTGATGAATATGGTTTAGCTTGCTTTAATCTTATCAGTTGTTGCATTTACATAAAAGCCAACTACGGTTGCAGCATTAATTGGTCAGTTGCTTATTCTTCATGTTAATTATCGTATTTCTAACTGTTTGTTTATCAATAACTTATGGACCAAACTGACATCTCATGTGTACTAGTACATGCCTCATCTGTTTGGAAACTGAAATGAATCTGAACGAAGAATTCACAGTTTTGTTTGTCTTTATTTTTATATTTTTAAATTTTTTTTAATCATATCTCAATTAGATGCTAATCTAAACTCTTGTGATAAAAAACTGTGTCTGTTAGCCCCAGGTATTTCAACTCATGGTTTCTACTTTCTGTACAACAAAGGTAGTTGCTAGTTATTGATTGAGAATATGAATGATCACCATTAATGGTGGAATTTTCAATATTTCTAATTACTTCAGAAAGTGCCTGGATTAGTGATGCCTTTTGTTTCAACAAATAGCTTTATAGTCAAGTTGTGAGAATGAAACTGCTGCTTCTGTCCCTGCATAGCTTCAGAGCTAGCACACTGGAATTGGAATTTTTGTTTGTGGTTTTCAGCTAAAAAGGGACCACTGATCCTACAAAGGTAATTAATAAATCCTGTTCATCATGCTCTCTTTGTCATTTGATTGTGTACTGAAGTAAATAAACACTATGTGATGTGACAATTTCCTCATGTTTAAAGGAAAAAATGGAATATTACTTAATGATACATCATCTGTATTGTTTTCTACTTATGCTTGTTTTTGTATAGGATTATTACTTGGTGTTTGCTAATCTTTGATTAGATAGAACTTAAAATTTAAGCAACATTGGATAAATATGGAAATGAAATTGTTAGTTGGGGAAATTCATGCATCACATGATGTTATGGTGGCCACCTATTAGTCATTTCCCTGAAAAAAGTATATAATTTGAATTAAACTTTCACCTTTATGCCCTTAGTTTGTTCTTTGTGATTTGGGAAAAATAATGAATATTCCACCCAACAATTTTTTTTATTATTTTTTTATTATTTTTTTTATATTTTTAAGGGAAAGAGCTCTTAGAGCTATTTTATTAGAAATAAAAATAAAGGTTTACAAAGTTAAAAATTACAACCCAGAAGCAATATGGTAAATTATTTTGGGAGAGTTTAGTAATATTATAGGTTTTAGGTAAAAACCCATAATTGGTTCATTAATTAATATGGAAATTTTTATTTTGGTTTTTAATCTGAAAATTGTTATTGTAGTTTATGGAATATATGAAAATGTTTATTTTGATCACGGAACCACGTAAAATATATTTACTTTGATCACTTCCCAAGTATACTTAACTAAGTCTTTTCATAATATTTTATTTGAATTTAAACTAAAATGATTCATTTAATAAATGAGGCGATGTTTTATGACTTTAAGAATGAACATAAACATTTAATTACAATCCATTAACTTTTTTTTCAGTATTGATTCAATGTATTATTATTATTATTTTTTTTATGAAAATAGGTTTTGATTGAAGGGAAAGCTTGAATATCTTTATTTGACGCAATCTAAAAACTTAAACGAGACACAAGTATCTCGAATGCAAACAAAATGAAAGAGTAATTGATGTTCCCACGCCAACACAACTAAATTTGAGAGGTTTTTAATTAGCAGAGAAGGGGGGAGATGATGGTGATGCCCTTTTTAATATTTTTATATATATATTTTTTAAAACAAATGTGTCATTTTGGTGTGATCATGCTCATGTGAATCCATGCAAACGGGTGAGAGTTTCTTGCGCATAAGATCACGGTTGCACATGATTTGCCTCTCTAACATATGCTTCTTCAATACTTACTGTATATATTAATTGAGCTGCCAAACCATTTTTAGTCTAGCAACATCGGTCCTATTGTGGACAATAACATGATTTGTATAAAGTTAATGGTCCAAATTGATGACAAAAGGTCCTACTGTTTGTTCCTATATTGCTTTGCCCCGTATTTCTCTCATGCACACCCCTGATTGTACATGAGTTTGTCATATTTAAAAAAAAAAAATTAATTGAGCTTAATTTATTGAAACAATAAAAATCTAACTCTATAATATAACCTGAAGTTTGGTTGTATCCACGAAAAATTTGGATTAAGATTTAAACATTAAACTACATATCCTTCTATAAATAATTTTGTTTTAACCCATTAATCTCAGTAAATATTTAAGTCATCAAATAATGATTTTAGAAATTTTAAATTATTTATTCAAGAATTAAAAAATTTTAAAACAGAATTAACAAATTTTGGTTGTTATTTATTGGAGGAGAACATCTTCATCATGAACAAATTTATGCAGTAAATTGAGGTGAAAAACAGGGACAGTTTGGTAAATGTGCCTGCCTCCCAATTTTTTTCCCCTTATAAATAGGGGGCCGGGGGAAGACTTGGCGGCACTATCGAACCCAAAAAACACGCGTTCTCGAAGTTCGCTCACTGTTCCTTTTGCTCTGCTTGGGTTTGTTCCAATCCAAACCCTCGGCCCTTTCTTGGAAACTCCAAGAGCAGGGCGGACTGATTCTGGCGCTAGGGATTTGATCCGAGACCAGGTGAGAGCTCTGATCACTTGGTATGTTTTCTTTTTCTTGATGATTTGATCTGTTGGAATGGATGTTTTCTTGAATGGAGATCGATGGTGATGTGTGAAATCTATTGGGGGAATGTGGGTTTTGAGGTGTGAATGGATATTAGGGTTTTGGTTTGTTGGAATTTGGGTTGTTGTGTGATAGTCTGATAGTTCGAATTGCTATCTTGGTTTGATTTTCTTGGATTTTTTTTTTTCAAAGAAATGTCTAAAGGGAAGCGATCGGATTGTTTGAGAAATGGTGATTGGAATCTTTATTTATGAAGGAATCGGCGTTTTTTTTGCTATTGTTTTGGGAGATTGGAGGTTTTCTTTTGTTGAATTCTTGATTGGCTGTGTTTTGAACCGGAGATTCTTGTGGGGATTCTCTCGGAAATGGAGATTTTAATTTGTTTTTACGTTATTTGATTAAGCGTTTTTGTAGGTTTTCATTTTGCCTGAAGTTGATGCAGCATTAGTGAAATTTGATCTTGATTAGGCCTTTGTTGTTCGTTTGATTGGTTTTCTGAGTGACTTTAGGTTTTGGATTATTGTGGAATTTTCCTAAGATCGGAGAACTTGAATTTTAGGACAAGATGGGAGAAAGATTGAAAGAATTATTTTGTTCTATTGACTAGTTTCATCAACTATCCCTTTGTTGCTTGGATTATAGATATATAAAAAGCATGATCTTATGTTTTGTCCAGGGTTTCAGAGGTTAATGTTTTGATCTATAATCAAAGGTCAAACGATGACTCTGCCAGTTAATTCAAATAGTTATGACGCCTTTACCTGAGGAAATAGGAATTTTAAGTTAAATTTTGTTGGTATAGAGTTTCATGAATTACTTGGTTTTATGGGATATGACTTTGTTTTCTCCTTTCCACGTTTTGATTTAACGCCTTTCTCTTTGTTGATCTTTTCTTTTTCATTGTCTTTTTTTTTTAAAAAAAGGTTATCTGTTGTCAGTCAGGATTATCCCGTTCACCTAGATATGTTTGTTGGTCTTTAGGTTATGCTTTGCTGGTCTATAGTGGTCTGTGAATGTAACTCATGGTTGTTCAAGGAATGAAATATGTATAAGCTGGCTAGCGCTCTTCATTTGTCTCAAATATTCTTTGTAGCTTATAGTGAACTTTGATTTCTATATAGTAATTTTGAAAATGCATGGTTGATTATGATTAGTTTTCGGTCCAGATGTTGATGTTCAGGATAATCTACTCAGCAAGGATTGCTTCCAAGGTTATTCCAGAGATATGTTAAGTCTGTTTATTTCCTCTATGTGATGAGCATTTACTTTGGATTGCCATCAACACTGTAACCATTTATCTTGCCATTATCTTTTCCTTGTTGACAGTTTTAGATATCTTCCATTATTGTGGTAATTTTTTTTTTTTTTTTTTTTGTAACAAGCACAGCTCGTACCATCTGTTAGTTCAAGTTGCTCTTTAGGAGTTGAATTTAGGAAATCCTACCTGAAATCAAGGCTTCTCAGCAAAGTGACAAGGCATCATTGTTTTTCTAGAGTTTCACCTACAGCTATGGATGTTGTCAAACCCGTAACAAGTCAAAATGAAAATGTGCAACATGACCTTCATAGGGGCATGACTGTTCAAAATGGAAATGCACAACATGATACTCGGAGGACTTTCCAAGTCATAGTTGCTGCAACCAGAAATTTGGGTATTGGCAAAGATGGGAAACTTCCATGGAAGCTACCATCTGACCTCAAATTTTTCAAGGAAGTAACAATGACCACATCAGATCCTGGTAAAAAGAATGCAGTTATAATGGGCAGGAGAACTTGGGAAAGTATACCTGTCCAAAACAGGCCATTGCCTGGGCGTTTGAATGTTGTGCTTACTCGGTCTGGAAGTTTTGACCTTGCTACAGCAGAGAATGTTGTTACTTGTGGAAGCATGACTTCAGCTTTAGATTTGCTTGCAGCATCTCCCTATTGTCTATCAATTGAAAAGGTGTTTGTCATTGGAGGTGGCCAGGTGCTAAGGTGAGGACTTGGCTGCCCTTTCTATAAATTGTTCCAACTAAGAAACTTTGCCTTTGTTTATACATTTGTATGTTGATTTACTGCAGTGAAGCCCTTAATGCTACAGGATGTGAGGCTATTCACTTTACAGACATTGAGACGAGTATTGAATGCGATACTTTTATCCCTCCAATCAATTTTTCAGTATTCCAGCCATGGTACTCATCCCACCCATCAGTAGAGAATGACATCAGATTTTCTTTTGTCACATATGTCCGTGTCCGAAATAACTCTGATATTGAGCGCCTTGAGGCTGTTAGCATTGGCGAAGCAACTGATCACCACCTACAAATGGATAAGTTTGGTGTTGAGAAATTCTCATTTCTTCCTAAAATGATATTTGAAAAGCATGAAGAATACATGTACCTTCACCTGGTCGAAGATATTATCACAAATGGTGCTCAAAAGAATGACAGGACTGGGACTGGAACTTTATCAAAATTTGGTTGTCAGGTATATCTATTCTCCCAACTTGTGCTTGTTTATTTTTCTTTGCAATAAATCATTAAAAAATGTTTTTCTAATTTTCCACATCTGTTCTGCAGATGCGATTTAATTTGAGACACTCTTTTCCACTACTTACAACAAAGGTATTTCATCTCTCTCTCTCTCTCTCTCTCACACACACACACACACACAATTTTTAGGTGCTTCTGCCCCTTTTGAGATATATAATTTCTGTTTTACCATCCTTAGTTTTGTGATTCATTTTAGTTATGTGGCTTTTATTAACTGGCATGCATTGTTCTTACATAGAGAGTATTTTGGCGAGGTGTTGTTGAAGAACTCCTATGGTTTATCAGTGGCTCAACAAATGCCAAGGTAATAGAATTTTTATAACCCACAGGTGATGGTTTCCGTGGTCCATTTTTAGTTATCTTGTTTTACCATATTTCATTGGTTGATACATGGTCCTTACTTTCTCTGCCTCTGCATATTTCAGAGGAAGCATTTATGTCTGGGATTTTTCGATTTGTTCTCTTTTTAACAGGTTCTACAAGAAAAGGGCATTCATATATGGGATGGCAATGCATCAAGGGAATACCTTGACAGGCATGCATCTGCCATGCTTGTTCAAACATCAAAACAGTTCATGGGATCACTCTTTCCTAATGTCATGTGGGATCTTTTGCAGTGTTGGCTTGGCACATAGGGAAGAGGGGGACTTAGGACCGATCTATGGGTTCCAATGGAGACACTTTGGTGCCGAGTAGGCATTGATTACACCTTAGACTGTCTTAAGTAATAACCTTATAATTTCAGTGTTCTTATGCGTATACTTCAGGTACACAAACATGCATGCTGATTACACTGGCAAAGGATTTGATCAGTTGATGGATGTGATTCACAAAATAAAGAACAACCCGGATGATCGTCGCATCATTCTTTCTGCTTGGAATCCTCCAGATCTCAAACAAATGGCTCTCCCTCCATGTCACATGTTTGCACAAGTTAGTCACTACTCATAACAGTGAATTTTATGGATCTAATATAAGTTATATCAGTTAAGTTCTTATTTACCTTGAATATATTAGTTGAGCTACCATGTTTTAGCATTACAGTGGTTGTGCTTGCTTGCTTTGGAACTTCTCTTGCGTGTGCCAATAATATACTCTTGTTTTCACATATCCAAGAGCCCACTATCAATATGGTTTTACCAAGGTGACTGGAGCATGGTTTTAGTTAGAATATCTCTTTTGTCATGGACAGCCACAGGATACCATGGACGTGCATCATATCCCCATGGTTTTCACATTTTCTTTTCGAGTAATTTAATTTAATTTAACTTGTTTCAGTTTTATGTGGAGAATGGGGAGCTATCGTGCCAGATGTACCAGCGATCAGCAGATATGGGTCTTGGAGTGCCCTTCAACATTGCATCCTATTCTCTTTTGACATGCATCATTGCTCAAGTCTGTGGTAAGTAATCATCTCTTTGCTACATATATGCTGATATATATTGTGTACTGTGTTGTGATGTTTCTCTACATATGCCCTCTCTGTTATCACACTTATTCTCTTTCCAACCTTGACAATTTGGTATGCTATAAGATTTTTGAGGTGTATTATGATAGATTTACCTTTTAGATTTCCACTTTAAGGATTTATTTAATTTTCAATTTATTAGTATCATCCTTTTGTGGGTTCTTTTAGTTTGTTTGAAATTATATTATCTCAAGCAGAGTAAATCATGACAAAGTATTGAATTTTTGAAGATTTTGGTTGAAATTAAAGAACTTTGTGATCAGCTGCAAGCACACTATTACTGCAATGTATTCACATGATATATCTTCTAGAATAAGATTTGTTGTGGTAAACTAATTTAAAATGGAAGATCACTTATTATTATTATTATTATTATTATTCCTATTGTTATTGTTGTTGTTATTGTTAAGATTTTGGTGGTGGTGGTGGCAGTGGTGGTGGTGTTATATTTGATAGGCTTATTACTGCAATGTATTGACATTATATATGAACAGGTCTTGTTCCGGGAGAGTTCATTCATGTCCTGGGTGATGCTCATGTCTATATGACTCATGTCAGGCCGTTGCAGGAGCAGCTTCAGAAGTTACCCAAACCATTCCCTGTAATTATGGCAATCTTTTCATATTAGTTATTAGCCACTAATTTATGTTAGTTATAATCCACTAATTTTCTCCTTTACACTTGTAAACAATGACCACAGGTGCTGAAGATCAACCCTTTGAAGAAGGATATTGATTCTTTTGTGACATCTGACTTTGAGCTCATTGGATATGATCCTCACTATAAGATAGAAATGAAAATGGCTGTATAGGGCAACAAGCTCTTCAAGTCAACTAGGATGGCTTACTCTTTGCACGACTTATGAGGGTAAATGAAAATTTCATACTTGCATTCGCATTTTGCCAGAAAAAGTCTGTTTAGAATAAACTGCTTTTATATACAAATTTGCTTAATATGCATGTGTACAAGCTTTTGGTAGCATCTGTTTTCTACGTTTAACTAATCCCCCCCTTTTTTTTTTCTCTGGTGGATCTTGCAGGTACCATTAGCTTTCTGTTTGACAGAAGGGTAGTTTTATAAGAGTACAATATAAAAAAAGGGAATTAGTATCAAAATCAGCAAGCGGCTATGAGATGGCGTTCGTTTTTGCAGCTGTGGTGTTTCTTGTTTTTGAGTTAGCACACCATAAAGCAGTTTCTGTCGTGGACGCCTGGCTGAAACTCTGGCTGTCTTTTGTTTTTTTGTTCAGAGCCTATCATATCAGCGGGCCTCGGTTTTCATTTTTTTTTTTTTAAAGAAAATTTATTTCACCTCGGTTTGGTCATGGCATTAACTTCTTTCATATGCTAAAAGCTTATATTTTGAGAGTCCATCTGCAATGCAAGATATTAGAAACAGTGTCTGTTGGCTTGCTTTTAAATTTAGTTTTATCTTGTTGCTTTAAAGAAGCGTGTGCGCAATGAATAAACAAACCGATAAAGATGAGAGATGATGGACGAAGTTAATCAAGTGGAGGGTGTCATTAGCTCTCAACTCATTCAATGGAAAGCTGATGATTATTGATGACACAAGATGACACAGCCTACTTATTGATAATAATAGTAGTGGTAATGGCCATTGTGCAAAATCAAACCAGTGAACCAACCTGAGCTGGTGGTCGATGAACTTTGCCTTCTTCAGAGCTCCATAGCTCTTCCAGCTGTTGCTAAATGGAGACACGGAAAGGTTTGATTTCTACAGGAGCAGATAAAAGTAAAATTTATTATTTTACGCATCATATTATGCCATTTCATTTCACACAGGTTGAATACACACATAGCACATAGAAAACATGATAGGGGATTAAAAAAAATAATTTTTTTTTAAGCAACACTGTTTTAATCTCTCTTAATGCTAATGGATTTGTACTCCTTGACCGTGTTTGTGATTGCTTGCTCAACTGGAAGCCTCTCCAAGCTTGACGCACCATAGAAGCCATGCACCCCCTTGGTGCTCTTTAATACAAATTCTGCTTCTCGAGGGCCAGAGATGGGACCTGTGAAACAATTGCTCATACTCATTTACTTCCTTCTCCAGAATAACATTGTGGCACGAAAGAGAAGAGAATAGGATTGGCTGCACGGAACTTTACATACCTCCATGGCAGAGAACAATAACATTGGGATTGATAGAAAGAGCAGCATCTGCAATAGCTTGAACAAGAGTAACACTGTCATCAAGCGTGATGGCTGTTTGTGCACCAATTGATCCTGATGTTGTCAGACCCATATGCGCCACTATGATACTAGCACCAGCCTTGGCCATGTCAATGGCTTCGTTTGTGTTGAAAGCATACGGGGTTGTCAGGAGGCCTAACCTATGGGCTTTGTGGATCATCTCAACCTCCAAGCTGAAAAAAGTACAGCAACACTAGTAAGCATAATTCTTCACCATTAAAATTATATATGCATAGTGATTGGGCACACATGCACATTCACCAGAAATTAATGCATAGATTGTAACTACCCACGTTGACAGCAGCCATATTTATATTAAAAGAGATTACCATAATAGAATTAAATGGACGTGACAATAATTTTATGTAAGATCAACCTGTAGCCCATTCCTGTCTCTTCAAGGTTCTGGCGGAAGTTACCATCAAAAAGTCCAACAGTTGGAAAATTCTGCACCCCACAAAATCCAATTGCTTCCAGCTGCTTTAGGAATTGATCCATTCGCCGAAATGGATCGGTAGCACATACTCCAGCTAGAACAGGTACTCCTTTTACTACCTATTTACGAAGAGACAGATGCTTTAAAAGCAAAGTTAATCACTCAAACAATGTTCCTGGTTACGTTCAATTCATTTAGAATTCATGGTTACAAAGCTAGATATATAACAAGTCGAGGTGCTTACAGGCAATACTTCATTGACCATCTCAAGGACAACTCCATTTGCATCTGCAAAGGGCAATAAGCCAGCCAAAGATCCCCTTCCTGCCATTCGAAATCGTCCAGAATTATACAGCACAATCAAATCCACTCCACCAACCTCTTCAAACTTGGCAGATATGCCGGTCCCAGCACCTGCTCCTATTATTGGGACACCATTATTGATCTGTTGCTTCAGTTGGTTCAATATCCCCAATGTCCTCCGCAAGGTTTCTGAAGGACAACCGACAAATAAGATCATGATGCATATAGATGCAAGATGATAAATCCTGCTCATTATAGTTTATGGAAATTTGAGTGAATATCCCAGTCAAGCAAAATAGGATGGAGAATTATATTAAGTGTTGAAATATTGTGAACAGTAAGACATTGCACTAAATCACTAGAACATTCACTACAAGAATATGAATGGCAGAGATTGAGGTATAAAGCATCATTACCTGCTAAAGAAAAATAAGGGCATTCCCGGAACGTTCTACATAAAAATCCAATTATTATTTTTTAAAAAGCTAAGAATTAGAATAAGAAATTTATAATGTGTGAGATTTTGAAAAATGAGACCACCCACTTTTCTCTATGTTTCAACATCCAACCCTCCTTGAATTCCTGACCTCTCAGTTGGAGAGCAAGTGTCTCTTCTATGAGTTTGCCCACTTTCTGATTCTTCAAAGTATCAATTTATGATCTACTGAACTTTTGTGATCACCAAATAATGGCTCCAACAAACTCTATCAGCTTAGTTGGGCATGA
Organism: Dioscorea alata; assembly: GCA_020875875.1. Lineage (NCBI taxonomy): Eukaryota > Viridiplantae > Streptophyta > Magnoliopsida > Dioscoreales > Dioscoreaceae > Dioscorea > Dioscorea alata. The sequence continues at coordinate 19,851,746 of CM037015.1, read as the reverse complement.
AATTAGATACTGTCAAATTGTTTTCTAAGTCCATGACAATATCAGTCGTGTATTAAATGATACTTTAATCACAAATACGAAGATTCATAGATGTCCATGCATGTCTGTATACCCACAAAATTAAAAGGCCATATGCTGGGTAAATATCTATTGCATTTAAGAATACCCTACAGCAGGAGTTAGTTACCTTTAGATAATCAATTGTGTTACGATTATAGGATTCATTAGCAGAGATGATTTAAGCATGCAAGGTTGTTAACAAAAACCAATGATTGATTCTAAATTAAACAGATAAAAAAATTTATGCTTCGCAATCTTGTCAATAATGGTTAACCTAAAGGATTGATCCAATGCTCAGTGATTCAGATCATCCAACAAATACATTTTGATTGATTTTAACAGAAATATTGATCGATTCAAAAGTAAACAAAAAGAAAAATTAATGGCACAATCTTCTCAACAGATAATGTGGCAAAAAGGAAAGAAAAGAAAACCTGGCTTTGCATCAGGGAAGTCTAATGGAGCCTTCCACAAGGCTTTATCATCAAGAAATTTCACCTCTGAAATGTCCACTTCCTTATCTAGGCCTTTTTTTTGCTCATGAGAAGCCCTTAGTTGAGGACTTGCCATTGAAGAAAACTTGGTACTAATCTCTAAGAATGAGTCAACCAATATGTCTGCAAATGCAGGATCATTTATGTGGTGCGGATAAGACCGCACCTATTAAAACAAAAATCATTTTTAGGAGGTAGGCATGACCAGAGGAACAAAACATAGACAAAATTGAAATTAAAACAAAATATTTAAAACTAACTCAATGATGCTACCTGTCGTTCTTCATTCTTGTCAACAAGTTTATCAAGTTCATCTATAAGAGAACATGTAGCTTGCAGGTCATAAAATGGCTTTCCAGGTGCATCCAGTGCAGAGACTCCATTCTGGGGCAGACAAATGCGAATTTTTGATGATGATTTATTCACCTTGTCAGCTATAAACCTTACAAATTTTTTGTTTTCTTCCACAGTAGTTCGAACTAGCGAAACCTGCTATTGTTGATGTTAGCTTACTAATAAGCAATCCCATGAATTTATATATGCAAATGCTTGAGTCACAAATTGAGATGAAGAACAGACAAAAGCAATAATTGCGTAATTGATTAGATTATAGTTCGAACTAGCGCTTAGAAAAATTATTTGTCTAAAATGGGATGCCTAGATCATTACTGTGGTAAGGAAGTTCGGATTGAAAAGGGGAGGACATGAACTGTAAACACATCTATCATTTTCTCATTGGCATCTATATGCAAAAAGAATAATTCATAGAACCACGATTAATTGAAAATACTAAATTTAGATGCAAAGGGTGTAAAATCTGACCTGGTCATTATGTATATGGATCTTTCTGCTTTCAAAAGCTGGAGGTATGGTATGTTTAGCCCCAAAATTCACCATATCCAAGGCACCTACACTGAGAACCAAGGGAACCTTTTTCTCTATCATGACATCAAACCGAGAACTGTCACAAGCCATAACACCACCCACTATATAATCAGCAACTTCAGTGGTTGTAATATCCAAAACCCCCTGCATTAGGCAATGGACAAAGAAAGTTATAATAAATACTTAAAGCTTTCAAAAAGAGCACACCTACATGCTCTCCACACACACACACACACACAGACACACACACAAAAAAAAAACAAAAAGGAAAAGAAGAAGAAGAAACCTTTGCAAGGTCTACTCCAAAAACTAGTTGTTTATTGTAACCATGGAATACATACCTGTATGAACCCCCCTCTAACAAGGTCCTCCATGGCTTTGCCACCAACACCGGTGGCATGGAAGACAAGCGTCTCATAGCCTTCATTCATCAATTTTTCTTTTACAGCAGTTACACATGGTGTGGTAACCCCAAACATAGTTATCCCGACTGTAGGTTTCTCAGCCATCTCCCCATAAGTATCATCTTTTATCAATAATCTTCCAATGATCATACCAGCAGCAGCTGCTCCAGCAGTAGACAAAACAACCCGGCTAACACTGTTGATACCACAGATGTCGACAACAGAAGGAAACAATACTAAATCAGATGTTCCGATGTAAGGTCCAGTTTGACCACTCGCCACAGTGGATACAATTATCTTTGGAACACCCAAAGGAAGAGATCTTAATGCAGGAGCAATTAGTGAAGTTCCACCACTTCCTCCAAGACCTATGGCTCCAACAAGGATTTCATCTTCATATGCTTTCTTTAGGAAACATTCAAGCCCAATGCTCATAATTGCAACGGCTTTGCCTCTGTCATCGGGAAGCTTGTAAAATAAATGTCCTTCAGCCTCTGGGTAGCAAGAGAGAACAGCATCTCTACTCACAAATGGAATATCTTTGACACCGGCAATCGCCTTTTGGCCAGCGGAAACATCCACTATAGTCACCTTGACCTGTTAATTTAATAAAATCACATACTAATACATTCAAAAACCATAAATACATAAGAAGATATTTACTTTCGCATTTACATATTAAGACAGCAATAACTTTGCAATGGTTCGGAACCTCAAAAATTTTCTTCATATGTATGCAGGACATGATAATTCAGAAATGCTTAGAAGTGACATTGAGCACTAAGCACATAATTATGACCACAGCTTGAGTGTCCTTGTTGCCATGAACTTTACCTTTTCTTATTGGTCTTAAAATGTTAGTTCCTTAGTTTTCAAGAAAATCTCCTCCTTAAACTCCAAAATTTGGCCATGGGATCACTTCATAATTTGCTCTATACAGAGATCTAGTGATATTTCTACAAATTTTCAGTCAAGATGTGCATAAAGTTAGGTAATTAGCTATAGGTAGAACATAGAGACAACAATAAGAATAACTGTCAGATATCCAAAGCAGTACAAACACTTACCCACAAACATAGAGACTAAATGTCTTAACAAAAATGGTTGCATTTTCCATTTGATTATCGAAACACAACATTTCTGGCAGAATGGGAGCTCTTCAATAGAAATATAAAACAACGGAAATTATCAGGATGAGACAGAGCAGGCAGTGAATAAAAACCCCAATACAAGAAATCACTGGGATCATAAGATGTACTTCATGGATAATCCGGTAAAGACTAAAAGACACTTCATATCACCAGCATTGGCTTCACAGATAGCACCATTTCCTTCATTACAAGCACTTTAAATACATCTACTCCACACACATCACCAGGAAATACAAGATCAAAGTCAATAAGATCCAGCTTTCAACGATCCAATAAAAGTACACTAAAGTGCACTAGTGATTCACCCAAGAAAAAAAAAAAAGTGATTCACAAAAAGTAGACTAGTGATTCACAAAAGCACACTAGTGAACCAATAAGGTCTCAACGATCCAATAAAACTACACTAATGATCCACTAAAAAATAAAAAAAGAGCTTCAATCTTATCCAAGAGATTGGGTATATACCTTGATTGAAGAGCCCTTAGAGAAGACATCGAGATCAGATCTGAGGCGATCGTAGAGGAACCGGAGTTCGTCCAGCTTCGTGTCGGCAGTGCCGATGCAGAAGACCTGGAGGGTCTTCTCCCCGCGAGCCATTTCTCTGCCAATCTCTCCAGGGTTTCCGATCTCTCGACTAGGGTTTCCCTCCATTCAAGGCCTTCCACCGCCCTTAGGTCGAGCTCTCTAGAGTAACAGCGAAGCAAGAGGCCAATTGAGTGAGTTATCGCTAATATATATACAGGAGAAGGAGGTGGCGTTGTGCTTACCCGCGGAGAAATGTTACTTTTAAATGTTTGGCGCCCTGGCTTCCATCATCGATCCCATGGGTTGTTGTTAAAAAAATAATAAATAAATAAATAAATTATATATATATATATATATATATATATATATATATGCCCTACAAGTACAAACAACATTGGACAATCAAATACAGATAAAATAACAGGTCCTGTGATTCCAAGGTCAAACATTTCTATAATACTCCTCTTCGGTGAAATGCATGTGAGCAAGGTTTGACTTACACATTTTCAAGTTTTTTTTATTGGAGATTTTATAAAATATATGACACAAGAAAGGCATCCATGAGTTTTTTTTTTTTTTTTTAACTAAGAAATATAACCCTTGTTCTATTAGTTTCTTATTGACGGTGGAATTCGCAGTCCATTATATTCCAATTTTTGGAAAATGAATTGTTTGAGCGCAATAACTCTCTTATAACTCTCTTTCGTTGGCTCATAAGTGGAGATAAAATCCTAACTCTTAGCAACTTTATCGAGAAATGATGTAACTTTCAATGTGCCATTGACACTTCTGTCATATGCCATAAAAACTTAAAAACGGTTGACCACTTTCTATTCAGATGAGATTTCTACAAGCGCATTTGGTTGGTTTTTAAGCAAACTCTAAACATTCAATCACTTTCCCATCCTTTCCCTCTCAAAGGTGTGGATGACTTGGATCCCCTCTATAGAAGCTCGTCAAAGAGCTCTTTGGTATCTTTCAAGAGCAATTTTTCTAGAACATTTGGTTTGAAAAAAAAAATAATCGTATTTTTAATTCCATTGTTCTTTCTCCCTTCTTTCTCATTTTTAAAATTATTCATATGTTACTTGTATGGAATTTTAGGTGTGCATTATCCATGGTGATGCCCTCCTAGTCTGCTCAAATTTTTGTTTGTTTCTTTTTCGTTTCTATTTTCGGTTTCATTTTTCTTTTGTTTGGTTTGTACTTGTTTTCTTCTATTGAATAAATCTATGATTTATTCATTTTTATAAAAAAAAATTACATAAAAGAGCAATGAATCTCATGCTGATTTTTTCAGAATTATAATTAAGTGCACCCCTTTTATTTCTGCTTTTGCTCTTGCCTCAGTAAGTAGCTCAGTAAAAACTTTGAATAGAGGATCAATGATTTGTTCTCCAAAGTGGTGCTTGATCATGGACTCTTGAATGGCTCTGATTGCCATTGCTGCGGCTCTCACATCCTTCTCTGCATCTCCACTGCTAGAACTGAACTCACACACCTCAATGTGCTCAATTGCAAATGACCCTTCTCTCTCTACTTCATTTTCTACTTCCTTTGCTGATGGAGCATAGAATGGAACATTATATGAATCCACCTTATCTTCTTCAACCACTCCCTGTTTATAAAAAATATAACATTTATGAAATGAATAAAAAGGATCAGAAATTACTGCAAATTGAGCAGGAAAAACCATTACTCACATGAGACACCAAGATTGAGAATGATTTGTCAAGCATGTTCCAAAAGAAATTGGTTGCCATGTCTTGATGGCCTTGAATTCTCCTTCCAAGCAAGAGCAGAGCCATTTTTCCACTGGATTGTAATTCTGCTGATCTTGACTTGAGAAAGAGATTGAAATCCATTTGAAATTGTTTGAAATAGGCTGTTGTTACAATCGGTGGACTTGTTTCTGATATATATGCTTTTCCCTTATTCATCGACTTGCCTTCATCATTATAAAGTCCCAAAGGCACCTGAAAATTATTCATGTTAGATATATTCAAGTCCAAATTAACTATATTAATTGATATGAGACTATTAGTTACCCGGGAAAGCCAATGAAGGCTATAGCATGAGAAGATGAAATGCAAGTAAGCTTTTCCGAAGAGCCTGCCATAGAAATTCCCGGGGACACCAGCCAAGAACAACTGAGCCCCTGCATCAACACCAATCCTCTCCATGAATTCCGGAAAGCTCGCAAAAATGGCATTGAAGTCATTGCTAGGAAGATCATTAAGAAACACCATGAACTCTGGTACTGGCCTCGCCGCCTCCCCACTCCTCTGACGTACAGCTTTGATTATATCCCCCACTAAAGACAGTGAGTTCGGTCCCGAAGCGCAGCCTAGATCGGCCATAATCATGTTTTCTGATACCAAAGACTCACAAACTTCCACTGCGGCTTTCACTATCATGTGTCTTAAAGTTTGCATAGTCTTCTTCTGATCATTGAAACAGGAAGGAGAAGATTGAAAGCCTGATCATTTTCTGTTTGTAATTAGATGAGGTGAAAAGGCAAGCTCAAACACAAACTCACCTGAAGGGATGAGTTTTGGGCATAGCTGGTGTCTCCAAGGCCTTCTTTCATATGGAGAACATGCTCTACATCCATGGCCACTCCTGGTTTTGCCATGGTTTGATGATGAAACTCTCAAGGAGAACATTGGTGTTATAACTCTGCGGGAGAATCTTTGGCCGGCAAAAAATGAGATTCTGTGATGCAGTAGATCACAAACAGACAATTAAACAGGTGGCACAAGTTGTTATATTAATTAGTTTAGTTCATTTACGTACACGGAGCTGGTCTGAGCTCCTTAAATTTATTTCTTTTTTTGTTTTTGGAGGGCGTTTGTTAACTGATATTTGGTTTTTTTTTTTTATAAAAAAAAATCTAGTGTTATACATGGAGTAACATTAGTTTACTGATACTTGTAACTTTAGTTGTTGTACATGGAGTGACATTTTAATTTGAGAGTGTGTTTAATTAATTAAATTTTATCATCTAGCTTTTTAATATGGTAATGATAAAAAAAAAATCTAATGTTTGTTTTGAGGTTTTTTTTTACAAAATGTACTAGTTATGTTAATTATACTATTCATCATATGTGAAGTGAGGCTCCTGATCCTCTATGTGAGACTCCCGTGCTTTATAATTTGGCTATATCAATATTGGCGGATCTTAGAATATTAGACATAAAATTTATTTATTTATTTATTTTCAAAATTTATTTTTATTAAATTAAGTCTTTTATAGTTAGTAATCTATCCTTCAATCAAACAAAAAACTCTTTAATAAATTTGTGATTTATTTATTTTTTTAAAAACTTATGTTTGTTTTAAAGTTGTCAAAATATTAAAATTACCTTTAAAAGTATGATAACTCTTTCTTTTATCAAGTGAGAGGTTGAGAAATCAATTTTTCGTCTTATGATGGAAGTGAACTGGAAGAAGAAAAAAAAACAAATATAACCCTAACAAAACACAAAATAACACACCTAATCCACTAGACATGAAGGTACAAATTGAAACATAAATAAAACAACAAATAGAAGTATAAAACAAACATTGATGTCTCGAAAGAAGATAAGAAAAATATCTTCTTCCAAGGCAGCACAAGGCTACAAACACTATAAGATTAGCCGGTTTCACGGGTTAGTCAATGGATCTTCAAAACCGCACCTTGCATGGAACCTCTTAAAACCCAAATTTTAAATTCTTCCAATTAAATACAATTTATTTTTTGAGTTTGTAGTTATAATTTACATAATTTTTTAAAAATATTTGTAATTCTGAGCACTTGTTCAAATTCCAGAAGATTTGTGAATATCTCCAATTGATATGTGCCTCCTTAAGGAGAAGATCGACTACATCTTATTTTCTCTAAAGGGTTTATTTTCATCTTTTATTATTTTTTAGTGTCTTTATATTCACTCGTAGTGGTATTTTTATTATCACTCATCTTTTGGGTTATATTTTAATTTAAGTGATTTATCTATTTAAAATTGTTTTTCAATATAAGCACATCTTAATATACATGTAAAAACTGCTTTCAAGATTACTATAAAATAAAAAAATTCTATGGTAATGAACATGAGCTAGCTAGAACAAAGTTTCAGAAAAAGATTAAATTATCAGCACCAAGTATGTTCTATGGTACAAGAATGAGCATCATTAATCTCAACCTTTAAAAATGAAGAGAGAGAGAGAGAGAGAGAGACTTGTGTGGACTGTTGTTGAGCTGCTGAAGGTCGTTGGAGATGCTCCAACTATTAAAAGGAATCTTGTTTGTCCACTCCTCAGCTAATAATAATTTTTTTAAAAAATAAATATGAATTAATTTTTTAAAAAATAAATATGAATAAATCACAATTTTATTGAAAAAAAATAAACAAAAAATATAAAAAAATTTCTCACAAAAACTGAAGTATACAAAATAAATAAAAAAACAAAAAACAAAAAACAGTTGAGTTGACAAAGAACACCGTCGGATAATATAGACCGACCCAACTTATTCAATGGAGTATTCTACTCCTGTGAGGTCACCTTAATAATAATTTAGAAGTTTTTTTTTTAATAAAATAGGATAAAACACATGTTAGAGTAGTGTATAAGAAGAATTTAATTTCTCAGCATATATGTGTTTTTACCTTGCGTTGGTAATGGTATTAAGAAGCCATTATCATTTATGATCTTTTAGATAATTATAAATGATCCAACTATTCCTTTCTTGTTCCTTCAAATTCTGCATTTTCTTAATTTAAGTGAATAAACGATGGCTTAGGTCATCTGATAGCCAAATCAAACATCATATAACAAGGACACATTATATGAATATACATAAATGTGCGTTTGTAGTTTTAGTATAATATTAGCTCCTAGTTTATACTTGTTAACAGTGTGTTGATAAATGGTTTATTTAAAAAAAAAATTAACATATATTTTTTTTGTTTGCACTAAAATCATTTGAACATCTTCTAGTCTCAGATAGGAGTGTCCCTCATTTATTCCTCCTTATTCTTCTGGTTTTTTTTTTAATTATTTATAGTGCTTTTTTATTTTAATTTTTGGTAACTTTTGTTGTTGTTCCTCTTGTTCTCCTATCTTGTGAGCTCCATCGCTAGTGAAGGTATGTGTTAATTCCGTCGGTATGGGATTACTCAAACACTTAGGTAGCGTTTGGATTACGGAATAGGAATGAAAAGGGGGGAATGAGAAGAAAGGAAGAGTGGGAGTGTGAATAGAGGGAAATGGGAGAATAATGATCAAGGTGTTTGGTTGGAGGGAATAAAAGTTATGAATAGTAAAAAGTATGAAAGAGAAATATAGTAAAATTACACTTTTGCCTTTTAATATAAATAGAATGACATTTTAGAAAGCATTGGTTTATATTTAATAGTAACTAATTACCATAATTATTAATAAATATTTGTAATATATTTAATTATTTATTTTAATATATTGTTATTAAATATTTCATCTAATTATAATATAACTTACAGATTAAATAAAAATTAAATAATAAATAATTAACATGATTTTTTATTATTAAGTATTTGCAATATATTTACTTATTAAATATTTAACATTATTTATAATTAACATTATAAATAATTATTTAACATTATTTTTATAATTAACGTTATTAAATATTTTTTATAATTACATGTTTACTTATTATAATTAACATTATTTATTATTAAACATTTAAAATATAATTATTTAGTTTAATTTATTATAATTAAATATTTAAACTTAATATAGTTAATTAACATATTTAATTAATATATTGAAATATAATAATTAAAATAATAATAGTTTAAAAAAATAATGATGTTTAAATTATTTTATTATGTTACATATGTTATTATAATTTAAATTATTATAATTAATTATTTAAAGTAATAATTTTTTATTAACATATAATTAATTAACAAAAATAAAATTTTTATTTATAAAATAATTTAAATATCATTATTTTTAATTATTATTTATTTGAAATTAATATAATTAAATTTATTAATTAACTATATTAATTTCAAATATTAATTAAATGTAAAGAGAGGGGTAATATGGTTATTACACCCTAGTATCTCTCTCATGAATCCCATTACCCTCAATTTTGAGGGTATTGGGACTCCTCTTGATGGGATGGTTGAACCATCCTATCAAAGCAATGAGACTCCCATTACCCTCACCCAAGCATGGGAGTGGAATGTATAGATGCTTGTGATTCCCATTCCCAAGGCATTAAGACCCCATCCAAACACTACCTCAAATTAAAACACACACAAACCAAATAAGAAGGAGACATACAAAGTTGGTAACCCAGTTTGACGTCAACTTGCCTTCGTTTGGGAGGCCAAGCCCGGAGACAAACAATCCACTAAAAAAGGTGATAAAAGATGAGTTAGCTCCTCATCACGCAGTCCCCTCGCAAGGTGCGCACGCCATTGTGGGTCTTCATGAAACTTACCAAACTTGATATTCAATTCATCCAAGTTTGGTCTTCAAATCTTCTACGAAATATCTTTAATCAATCAGCTTAATCATGCCAACAATAGGCATTCTTCAAATCATATCTTCAATAGTCTTCACATCTAACCATTGATAGGTATTTCTTCATTTAGCTCTATCCATATTTAGTCTTCAATCACATCTCCTAAGTATGGTCTTGATGATATCTTGTTTTTAAGTTGTTGCTTAGTTGATCCACTTGTCAAAAATAGCTTCATCAAGATCTTCAAAGATATTTGCCTCTTATCCAAACCTCCTTGCCATGTCACCATGATTACATGTTATCTTATATGCCACGTCATCTTGACTAGGTGTCAAATCATGCCAACTTAAAATGCTCTTGCACTAACAGCATGCATCTTTTTTTTTTTTTAATATATGTGGTTTATTCACTTTAAAAAAAAATCATTTGATGATACATTTCAATATATTAAATAAAGAGTTTTTGTTATTTATATAATTTTTTAAAAAAAATTGTAGTATTTCTTTTCAGAATATGTTCTTTCTTATTCTATCCTAGACTATAACCTTTGTAAAAATTTCATGAAAATTTCTGTTATTGTTTAATTATTACTTTTCACCACAGCACCAAACATTTCACATTATTGTACTTTGTCAAGCTTGTATATCTACCTCAAATGTCCTGCGAGCTAAAATTTATGTTAGTTTTTCCAAAATTAAAATATACTTGAACTAGCAAACCTATTGAATTAAATTGCATCCGTTAGAGCACGATTCATTCAGATAAGGAAGGTGATTTGAACTAAAAAATACAATAATTTTTCACCATCCAGGTAATCCAAACAAGACTTTAGCTAAAAGATTTCAAGAATCTCTAATCACTAGATTGAGTTCTCAACGCCAGACTCCCCAAAAGTCAGCTAAAAATACCAAGGTGCACAGTATCCTTACAATTTGAGCAAATGATCTCCATGGGTTTGACAAAAGATCAATGAATAAAAAAATGGTCCACGTGGATATTTAATTACGGCGTGATAGAAGGCATATGTGGCAGTAGTACACATGTGATACTAAATTTGCAAAGATAGAATTCCTCAATCAATCAGCGTCTTTAATAGAAACATGATTCTTCTCATCAACTCTATATATAATCTTCAATTATTTGAACCCGTACGTTGAATCAGTTCCATTATTCAAATGCATTCCAATATTGCCTTTATTCGGTAACTCGTAAGCACCATACAATGTTTCTGAAGTCCTTATATTTGTGAGACTAATGAAAGTACAAGACAACGCTTTTCAAATGTTCTTGAAAAATTTTGCAATTCATGTTCCATTGCATGTTGATGTTGCGCACGATGGAAACATGTATGTTTTGTATTTGTATTTAAACAAAATCTTGAAATCTAGCAAATTTGATGGAGCAAATTTAACTATTCTAATATTTTTGGAATTCAATCAAATGCATGATAAGTTAATTATGCCATGTAATCAAGTACTTCTCATCAATGATAGTGTACCGGTGAGATAAGGGTTCGAATCCTTCCCTATTTATACACTGTACAGTCGCGTCTAATACTATTGTTCACAGGTCCGGGTGTGAATCTTTTGTTAGAAAAACAATGATTTTTTTCCTCCAAAATTGCAGGCAAAGAGATTTTTGTTAAAAGGTCAATAAGCCACCATAGCTGGTGTATCTCTGTAATTTTTTATTTCTTTGATAATCACTTAAATAGATAGCGTTTATTGTCTATTTGTCAAAAAAAAAAAAAATAGTGTATATATACGCACACATAAGCTTACAAAGAAAACAAGATAATAATTAAATATAAAATTAACGTAATGTGAGATAAAAATCCCATTTAGAGATAATATAAACAAATTTTTAGGGGAAATGAATAGATGTAAAAAATTCTTACACTATATTTATCTAAGATTTATCATAGTAAAATTTGTGATTTTTTGGACGGCAAAAGAAAGCATGAAACACATGGAAATAAGACGTCGTACGCAGAGGAAATTAATTTGGAACACGACACGTGAAAGATTGTAAACATGAATTTTTCTTTTTTTTTTTTTTTTTTAAACCATGAATTTCTCTTTCTTAAAATAATAATAATAATAATAATAATAATAATAATAAATCACATTGAAGAAAAACAAGTCCTTAAAAGATTTTAGTTCCTTCAAATATTTATGAGACACATGACATATTTTGTGACGTTCAGCCAATGTTCTATGTGTTGAGAATAATTCAATGTTAGTTAAAATCTTGTTAATTTCTTGATTGTGTTTGATTTTTTAATTTAGATTTTATAGATTTTATGTTGTTTTGTATGACTTATTTAAGCAAGTGAGTACTCAATAAAATTAAGAGAAATTGATCATTATATTTTTATTATTATTTTATCTCTTTTCTTTTCATTAAAAACTCAACACTATGTACCTAGTTACATAAGTGCATGCAATTTTTTCCTTAAAATTAATTAAATATCTCATATTAAAACTAATATGCTCGCTGTATCGTTCCTTGGGGACATATTAAATCTAACATGCACTTGCTTCCCTATATAAAGAACCCACTCCTGATCATCTCATATCATAGATACCAAAACAATAGCACCTTAATTATATTACACAATTTCAAGGACCAACATGGAAGTTGAGCAAGTTCTTCACATGAATGGTGGCAACGATGACATGAGCTACGCCAAGAACTCCACAATACAAGTGATTCTTTTTTATTTTTTTATTGAAATCACTTGCTCTTTCCTCCTCTCTTCGGTCATTATTATTTTTTTAATATATTTTCTTTGGGTTTTTTTTTTCCTCGATAAAATCGAACTCTAATTCACTAATATAAATCGCAGAATGTGATACTATCAATGACAAGGTCAGTGAGACAACGTGCAGTCATGGATGCCTACAAGAGTATATCCTACCCAAAGACCATTAGCATGGGGGACTTGGGCTGTTCTTCAGGACCTAACACCATGCTTGTGGCTTCTGATGCCATTGATGCAGTGGAGTTACTGCACAAGGAGCTCAACCTGCAGGAGCAATTACCAGAGCTTCATATACTCTTGAATGACCTACCAGGGAATGACTTCAATGGCCTCATCAACTCACTGGAAGACTTCCAAAAGAGTCACCACTGTTTAATCTCAGTGGTTCCTGGTTCATTTTATTGCCGCTTGTTTCCCAGCCAGAGCTTACACTTCATTCACTCTTCCTCAAGTCTTCATTGGCTTTCTCAGGTCTGGAGAATATTAATACCGTTCTTAATTATAGTTATCGTAATAATTAACCTGTCAATATTTCTGAACTTCTTTGCAATATTAATTAATTAATTGTATAGGTTCCTTTGGAGCTTCAACATGGAGAGAATGTGAAGATAAACAAAGGAAATATATACATATCGGAAACAAGTCCTCCTTGTGTATTAGATGCATATGCTAAACAGTTCCAGAGAGATTTTTCAATGTTTCTCAAGTGCAGAGCTGAAGAAATAGTTAAGGGTGGTTGCATGGTCTTAACATTGATGAGCAGAAGCAATGCAAATTCTTCTAGTATGGAGAACTGCCACCAATGGGAGCTCTTGGCACAAGCCCTCAGGGACATGGCCTCTAAGGTACGTATGTTCATTTAATTTAATTTAATTTATTTATTTATTACGGAATATGTCTATACTAACTAGAAAAAAAAAAATAAGCAAGTGCAAATGAGACAGAATTAAACAATACTCAAGCACAGCCACAAAATAATGATTTAAAGTAATATAAATATTGTGGTTCAAATAAGACTTAAAGATCAAATCTCAAACCCTATATAAAGTGAAGGTATATATATATATATATATATATATATATATATATACTGAGCTAATTACTTCATGTATATCATGTACACTTCTAATTTGTGATTGTTACATACATTTCATTAAAATAAAAATATTGTGGTAGATTTAAAAAAAGAGAATATGAAATTAAAAACACAAAAAAGTTGTCAACCTGCTTACCAATTTTGTCTTTATAGATATATAATACCCACTATAATATACAAACTGATTGCAACTAAATGATGGTTTTTGAGTAAAACTAATCATGACTCGAATCATATATATATATACAATTAAACCGTAAAACTCATTACTTATATAAACAATAGGAAAGGTTGTAATGCAAATAAATATTTTTAAAAGATAAATTAATTAGAGGCTTTTGAGCCAAACTATATATCCTAATTAAAAAATGTACCTTCTTTCCATATAAAAAGACAAGAAAAACGACTATACACAAACTCCATCCATCTTTTCTTTGTTCCTTTCACACAATTATTGTCCTTACGGAGAAACATGAATATTAATGTCCACTAGTTATTTATGATTTTTCATTTTTCATTGTTTATGTCGCCTTTCACCATTCAACCACAATTTTTTTTAAAAAAAAATAAAATTGATAAACCACAGCAACCACAAAACTTTCAAAGAAGTTTATTTCAAAAATATTATTAATAAAAAAAAAAGGAATTGGGTGTACATGAGTTGTTTTCTACAAAGGAAGCATGATTTAGGATTTAATTTATCAGTTTTACTAAAATTATAATTTTATTAATTATATATAAAATAAGTACTCTCATTAAAGTACAGTAATGAGAGAGCGCAAAAGTTAACGCTATAAAGGATAGCACTAAAGACGATTTTAAAGAGCAAAAATAGTGAAAATAAATATTTAGAGAAATTACAATCTAGGTCTCTTTGCCCTTGATGTGCAAAAGCATAAAGGTAAGGCTCCTCTCAACAAATTCAACCAGCAGCACAAGATATTTATAAATGTAAACTACATCAAAAATTAAAAAAATAAAAAATAAAAAATAAAACTAATAAAATGAATAAATAATAATAATAATAATAATAATAATAATAATAATAATAATAATAATAATAATTAAAGTCAAACTATCAAAAGTTTAAGAAAATGTATAATATGTTAAATGATTTGGTAATGTCTACATGACCGTAACCACCAAATATTCTAACTGCTTTAATGTCAACCATATATCATGCAGGGTGTTGTGGAGAAGGAGAAGATAGACTCCTTCAATGCACCATACTATGCACCATCTCCAGAGGAAGTGAAGCGTGCTATAGAGACAGAAGGATCATTCTCCATTAACAGCCTTAAGAGCTTTGAAGCAAGTTGGGATGCAGTGAAGGAGCACAATGACATGGTTAAAGAGAATGAATGCATTGCTGTGAAAATAAGAACCACTGCTAAACTAATGACTAAGTGCATAAGGGCATGCATTGAATCCATGTTTGTGAGCCACTTTGGAGAAGAAATCATTGATGAGTTGTTTGTGAGGTATAACTCCTTGTTGGAAGGTTACTTCTCCAAGAACAAGGTTAAGCTTACCAACATTGTTGTCAATATGAAAAGGATGTATCCATAGTTAATAAGATGATATAGTTACCTAGTTGGAAACTTTATTTTTGTTCCTTACAATTTTTTAAATGGGTGCTTGTTGCTTATTAGTAAAAAAAAAAAAAAAAAAAAATTTCTTTCTTTCTTTTAAATAAAAGTGTTAAATATTTAATGATGATGATGGTAATAATTTACACGGGAGGTTGGGGAATTGTTTGATGGCTAAAACAAAAGACTTTTCATGGCTATGGCATTAGCGGTATGGTCACTTGAACTTTGGTGGACTGAAGACGCTCCAAGAAAAAGATATGATGATAGAACTTCCTGAGATTATTGTTCCCTCCCAAGTTTATAAAAATTGTGTTGTTGGCAAACATCATACTCTTTTTTCTCAAAAAAAATCTTGGAGAGCAAAAGATGTTTTAAAACTTATTCACTTTGATATTTCATGTAAACCAATAAATTTTACTTTTTAATAAAAATAAAAAATATTTTATTACTTTTACGGATGATTATTCCTCGAAAAATTTGGATTTATTTTTTACAAGAGATATCATAAGCTAGCCCCACTTGACACTTTTTGGAAGGTGAACTTTGGAGCATCAATATTTTCAATTGATTACCAAAGCAATCAATCGTGAGTCAGTAGTTGTCAGGCGAAATGATTGCTGAACTCATTGCTTGTGAGGTACAGCAAAGCTAGGCCCACTTGACTTGTTGGAAGGTGAACTTAGAGCATCAATCTTTTCAATTGACTACCAAAGCAATCAATCTTATTGTTTTTTAAGTTTATATATGAAAAGCTCGATGACTAATGCTTTGTTTGGTTGGGGGTTTTGGGAGGTAGAGTAAAGTAAAATTTTGGGTATAACTATATTTGGGGGAGAGGGTAAAGGTGGAGGTAAGGGTTTAGAGGGTTAGATGGAGGTTTTAAAACCTCCATTTAACCCCCACTTTCCAACCCTCCAAATTGGAGGGTTTGGAAGGTTTTCAATAGTATTTTTTTTTGTTGACCAAAATGCCCTTGGCCATCTATAAGAATTCCAACATAATATTATTAAGTAATATTATTATATTAATTAATTATATTAATATTATATTAATATAATAATATAATATTAATTATATAAATATAATATAATATTAATATGTTTATTTTTTAAAATTAATATTATATTAATTAAGATTAATATTATATTAATATATTTATTTTAATAATATATTATTATATTAATTAATATTATTAATTAATTAAAAAAATAAACATATTAATTAATATTAATATTATATTAATATGTTTATTTTGTTAATTAATATAGCAATAATTAAAGGAGATGTTTATATAAACGATGAGAAAATTATGTAAATTTCATGTAATTGTAAATAAAATTACAACTTTTGCCTTTCAACATAGGGGTAATTTGGTAATATTACTATAAACCTTACCTCCAATTACTTTCAAACCAAACACAACAAGGTTTTAAAACCTTCATTTACCTTACCTTGCCCCAAACAAGGAAGGTTTCAAAACCTCCTTTTACCTTCCATTATTTTACTTTACCTTACTTTACAAAACCTTCTAAAACCACCAACCAAACAAAGCATAAGGAAAGCTTCAATCTTTTTCCACTATTTCATTTTTATTTAAATTGTCATGCCAAAGTTTATTAGATTTTAATAATAAAAATTCTAAGTCATATAATATACATACGAACATTTATCTGGTAAATATTTAAGGTTCAATTTCAGTATGTAGAACCAACTGAAGAAGTTGTGACAGTAATGGAAATTGTATGTAATATTGAATCCTATAACCAATTTTTCTTTAATGATTTTATTGTAAATCCAATGAAGAAACATCATCTAAATAGGATTAAAAAAAAACAAAGATATAACCTAGTAGTTTTTTATTTTATTTGTGTTTGAGAGGTCTTAAGTTTGAAAGCTCTCAAACACAATCCAACAAAAATAAAAAAGTACTTATAGCTAATTTATCAAAAAAAATAGAATTAAAAAAAATTAGTGAATGCGAGTTCACTGTCAAGTGGCTTTCATATATATATATATATATATATATATATATATATATATGCATGCAGTCTTGTCTTTGCATCTGTTAGAATTATATATATGCATGTAGTCTTGTCTTTGCATCTGTTAGAATTATATATATGCATGTAGTCTTGTCTTTGTATCTGTTAGAATTATTATTATTATGAATTTAGGACTTTATTCATTTTACTTATTTTTTCTGTGACTATTATTTATAAAATAATTTATAATAATTATTTATTTAGGTAACATCTGTCTATTTTTAATTTATATGACCATTTCATTTGTGGTGATAAAGAAAGAAATAATTTCTCTCTTTTATTTATTATTTTCTCTCGTTTTTGAATGAGTATCAAATGATTATAACCTATTATTCAACAAGAACCACAGTGATATTTGTCTAAACAGTTTATTAGGATTATGATTTATGAATAAAATGTTTAATTTAATTTAGCTGTCCGCCTTGGTGGACAATTAGTTATTTCTTAATTAATTTATTTTGTTTTCAGTTGTTTTGTCTTTTTGTTATTCAGTATTATTTTTTTATTAAAGTTGTGGCTTATATATTTGTATTGAAAGAAATAATGTATCTCCAACTAATGATGATGTTAGATAATCAAGCCTTGATTTGATTTAAAATTGAAAATGGAAACCAATCTCTATCAATACGAAAGCTCTTCGTACCAACGGCTTTGATCATGCTCGTGCCTGACACGTACGTGGTCTCCTTATCGGAATTATTAGTGGCCCGCATCAAAAGCAACTGTGATATTTGTCTCTTCATCTTGCAAGTTTAATTGAGATAAGGATGACTGTTTTAGCAATTTTTTTTAAAAAATACAAATCTAGTTTAAATTATTAAAAATAATTAATTATTAATACATGTAAATGATTAATGGGACATAATAGTTCTAATTTTTTTTTTAAAAAAAGGATAAACCAAGATATATTAAATGGAAGAGAAACCAAAAACTACTACAAGCTGACAACAACAAAAACTGTTAATTCCGTCGGTGTGGTTTGTGGGTTTAGTGAACACTCAAACACTCATAGAACTCTCACACAAACCAAAACAAAAAGGAGACACACAAAGTTGGTAACCCAGTTCGACGTCAACTCGCCTACGTCTGGGGAGCCAAGCCTGGAGATAAACAATCCACTAAAAGAGATGATAAAACATGAGTACAAGCACTAGTTTGTCACTCACACTCACAAATAAATAACACTACCTTCTCTAGATTGTCTATTGTCTTCCCACTCTCGTCCACAAGAGTCACACCCAATCTCAGAGCAAGTTAAATTATATAGATGTCTCAACGTCCCAAATATAGTCCATATCTCTTTTAAAATCTCCGCGGCTACTAACTTTAGAATCTTCCAAAATTAGTTGGTGTAACACAACTTGCAACATGGCCCTGACTGCTGACTTGACTAAGTTCTGGTTATGTTAAAAACGACCTCAAGACCAATCAACCTCCCGGTCATGCTTAATCTAAGTCGATGCAACCAGATCTCCCGATCTCAATTCCTCATCACGCAGTCCCCTCGCAATGGGCGCACGCTTTTGTGCAACTTTACAAAAGTTACCAAACTTAATTTTCAATTCATCCAAGTTTGGCCTTCAAATCTTCCCAAGAAAGATCTTCAATCAATCACGCCAATCATGCCAACAATAGGCATGTCATACCATCAATAGTTTTCAATCATACCATTGATAGTTATCTCTTCAATTAAGCTTTATCAATATTTAGTCTTCAATTAAATCTCCTAAATATGGTCTTGATGAGATCTTGCTTTCAAGTTGTAGCATATACCAAAAATAATTTCATCAAGATCTTCCAAGATATTTTGCCTCCTCTCTAAGTCTCCTTGTCATGTCATCATTTATGCCAATCATAATGGTTGCCACGTCACCTTGACTAGGTGTCAAATCATGCCAACTTAAAATACTTTCGTACTAACAAAAACAAACAAAAGATTGAAAAAAAATCAAATAGGAGTGGATTTAATGAGTACAGAAACAAAGAAGGACCATTAAAAATGACAAAAAAAAAAAAAAACACAAATAAACAAGGTACAACAAAGAACGCAAAAAAACAACATGACTAAGGAGAACAAAACAACGGCAGTGGGCAACTGCACCTCCTCTATCTTGGCAGCTCTCTCATAATCATCCCCCAGCTCTGTAATGTTTCCTATGAACTCAAGGTTGCGTTTGGTTGTGGCAACCAAGTCCTCCAATCTTGCCTTCATGGTATCTTGAGTTGCACCAATCCATGAAAACAACATATAAATAACTTTAATAGCAGTCGATGCATGCGAGGAAAAATGATCATAAAAAATGCGTGCATTCTGTTCCAGCTAAATATTCCAAATGATGGCCATAACTATCAAATCCCCAATATCTTTGAGGGTTAAGGAAAGTCCGGGTCTTCATGAGCTCCACAACCCATTCTAAGAGTAAATAGCTTAAATTTAAAAATGTACATTAAAAATATTAATTCTAATCCAATACTAACCCAAAAATCCACATAAGGTGAGGTCATAGGTGTGATGAGATATTAACTTCATGCCTATAATGGGCCTAACTTTCCTTAAATGAAGGTAGCTTATTGCCTATTTGGAGGGATCGGATCGGATCTTTCCAGAAATTAAAGCAGCCATAGTTTTGCTGCAAAATGTCAACCCAGACAGAATCCTCTGAATTCAAAAAATAGAAAACATGTTTTGCCTTCACAGAGTGTTTAACAATCCAGAGATTCTATAGAGCAAGGTCGCCCTCAGTTTTAGGCACAGTAATTCGACTCCAAAAAACAACATGAATGCCCTTTCCATTGCCACTCTTGTACTAGAAGAAATTTCTAACAATCTTAGTAATCTCCTTGAGAATGGAGTTAGGAATGGGATAAACTAAGAGGTAATAAGTAGGAATGGCTAGGTCAACATGCTAATGTTTCCATGTTTACTATCTACTTCCCTTCCTGGTTCAATTCTAGCGTGTCTAAAAATATCTACTCAATTCTTAGGTTCAAAATTTCATCCTTTCACTTCCCAAACGTTTAGGTGTTTCCTATTTTAGACCTATGGTTGATAGAATTTCTCGTACCTGTTCTAGATGGAAATATTCTAAATTATCTTTAACAGCTAAGTCAATTCTGATTAACTCTTCTATCCTAACATTCATTCCAGGTTGGAGATGCCTAACATTCAGATGACTAAACCTATCAAACACATGAAGTAGTTATAACTATATACGTATGTACTAAGTGCACGTGTTTCATTCAAATTAATTATTTAAATTGATTAAAAAACTCATTAAAACTAACATGCCTGGCTTTCCTATATAAAGAACCCAGTCCTCATCTGATATCATAGGTACCAAAACAATAGCTCCTTATATTACACAATTTCCAGGACCAACATGGAAGTTGAGCAAGTTCTTCACATGAATGGTGGCAACGATGACATGAGCTACGCCAAGAACTCCACAATACAAGTGATTTACTCTTTCGATCTCCTTGCATAAAAAATTTGTGCGTTCCTGCGCGCGCGCGTGTAACGACTTATAGTATAATTTGCAGAGTTTGACACAAGCATTGACCAAGTCAGAGAGAGAAAGAGCAGTGACGGAAGCATTCAAGAACACATCCTCTCCTAAGGTCATGACCATTGCGGACTTAGGTTGTTCTTCAGGACCTAATGCCTTGGTTGCGGTCTCTGATACCATTGATGCAGTGGAGTCAGTGTGCAAGGAGCTCAACCAGAAGCCATTGCCAGAGATTCATATAATGTTGAATGACCTACCAAGGAATGACTTCAATGAACTCATTGGATCATTTGAAGACTTCAAAAAAAGTCATCCTTGCTTCATCTCAGTGGCTCCTGGTTCATTCTATGGCCGCTTGTTTCCCACCCAGACCATGCATTTTGTTCACTCTTCCTCGTGCCTTCACTGGCTTTCCCAGGTCAACTTTCCTTTTCTAAATCATGGATAAACGATCATATATTTTCTGTTTCTGTCTTGTTCTTCTACGTACATATATAGGTAGCTAATAATAGTTTTATTAAAAGTTTCTAATCTAACACTTAACCAATAAGAGGACAAATTAAACAAGCCTACCATTTGGCTTCATAGGTTCCTCTGGAGCTCCAAAATGGGCTAAACAAAGGAAATATAAGCATCTCCAAAACAAGTCCTCCTTTTGTATTAGAGGCATACACCAAGCAGTTCGAGAGAGATTTCTCACAGTTTCTTAAGTGCCGAGCTGAAGAAATGATTCACGATGGTTGCATGGTGTTTACACTGGTTGCAAGGAAAGATGAAGATCCCTCTGTTGAAAGTATCTACCTCCAATGGGAGCTCTTGGCACAAGCACTCGTGGATATGGCCTCCCAGGTATATATATGCATCTTCATGGATGCATGGATACATGAATGCATGCATGCACTCTCACACGAAGACGTTGTCTATGAATCTATGATGCATGCATGCAGGGCATTGTGGAGACGGAGAAAATAGATTCGTTTAATCTGCCATTCTACGCACCTACTTCAAAGGAAGTGAAGAATGCTATCAAAAGAGAAGGATCGTTTGCCATTAAAAGCATAAGGATGTTTGATGTTGGATGGGGTGAAGCAAGAGATCATGCCTGTGAACATTGTGAGGTTGAAGAGAATGCAACCACTGCTCAAAGAACGGTCAAGAGCATGAGGGCAGCCTCAGAATCGTTGCTTGTGAGTCACTTTGGAGCAGAAATTATGGATGAACTGCTTGAGAGGTATAGTGCCTTGATGGAAGGGTACTTCTCTAAGTATCCTGACGGTGGGCTTACCAACATTTGCGCTTTTGTTCAGAGGATTAAGTAGAGATATTTTTATTTTATATTATTTTATTTATTATTAATTATTATTATTATTTTATTAAAGTGGATAATATTTTTATTTTATGCGAGAGTGTTTTCAGATTTAAACCATATTATTTACAAAAATTGGATCAGTCACATTTATGTTGGAGTTTGGAGCATGCAAACGTGGAATCCATACTGTGCATTAACTTTTGGAGGCTGCAGGTGTAATGCTAAGTTTATTATCAAACAGTACATGATATGAAGTGTTTGTACTAAAGTAATGAATTACTGTTGTGTTTATTTTGAGGGTGTATCTTTATGCGTGCCTTCTATTTTTGAATGAATTAAGCAAAGAAGTATTTGGTGTGTGGCTCTGTGAGCATCCCAGTGTGTTTTTTCAGTTTCTCACTTCCCCTCTCAGAGAACAATTTATTCATAAAATTAAAAAAATCAAAATAATGAAAAGCATAAAATAAGCAAAGAAAATTTGAACATAAATTCAAAAACAGACAATGGGAGGTCGTCCGTAGCTTCTCTTGTTCTTCTGTGATCAAGCTCCTCATGGGTGAGGGTAAGACTCTTCTTCCCCAAAGATTCAGTTTCTCTAATGTTTGGGTGTTTGGAACTTACGGGTGCATTACACTATGACATAAGCAAAAGTTAATACCAAGCATAATTATGGGGTAATTTTCTTAGTTGCACACTAATTAACCTTTTGTCATATTTCAATTTCAACACCAACATTCAAAATATATCAAATTAAGTGAGCTATAGCATTTAATTTGATTACACTAGTGAGGTTGTTGGGATTTTCCGGCGAGAATTCAATGATATGAACGCCGGACTCCACATCATCCATACTTGTGGAGACTGCCACATCTATCATCGGCAATTTCTCCACATGTGCACTTCTCCTCCATCTCAGCTGCCACATACTCCTCCAACTCATCTATCACATCAGCCTCTTCACTCTCTTTCTCATCATATTCTTCCCCTTTTCTCTCTCATAGCCGGAAATCTAAAAAATCAAAAAGGTGATATATATTTAGTCTCCGACTAGCCTGAGGCCATCAGTAGTAAGCAAACCGTGGGGCCTCCACACTGGAAAGTGCCAGTGTTTCACCAGACAACGCTCAACCGGTATTTCACATTTCTAGAAAGCTTGACAATTATTGAGACCGTTGGATTTTAATCCAACGTTTCAACATAACATTTCTAAATATATGATCTACAAACGTACTTAAAAGGCACAATCTATATATATTATGATTTTGAATTGTTCATTTTAAATTATAAATTTATTTATGGTTTTATACAGCCCCTAACATCATTAACACTATTTTTCTACCTTCCTTATATATATATATATATATATATAAAACGTTATGCGTGATTCGTGCTAGTAGACAAAATTATTTTTTATATATTTTTGGCTTGTATTTTATTCATGCAAGCTGGCACAAATATATATTTTTTTTTATATTTTTGGCTACTATTTCATTGGATTAATTTTTTGATAGATCACTAAGTTTTAAACTTATTTTTTTCTGGTTACCAAGTTTTAATTTGCATCGTAAATATTACTCAAGTTTGATTTCTTTTCTCCGAGAGGTTACCCACGAGTAACCACATCAATGCAACAAATGTGGATGCCGGAAAAAAAAACACAGTCAGCATTGTTTGCCACATCCTCAATCTGAGATGGAGCCTCCACATCAGCATTGTCCACATTAGCCTTAAGTAGGAGCCAAACAAGACATTTGGTAACTGTTTTAATACTAAAAGGTCTATTTCATTAAATAAAAATATCATCTAAAATTTAGAGTTAACATAATGCATAGCCAAGGCACCGCTAGCATTAACAAATGAAATCCCAGGGTACACAACAGAGCATGCATGTAGGCTAGAGGAACCATGAATCCATTTGTTAGACTCAAAATCTCATTTACTACCAATAACTAAATGGTTTACTGGTAATCGAACTAGGGATGGCAATAATACCCAAACCCGATTCAACCCGACCCGACCCGACCCGAGTTTGACGGGTAAAACCCGGTTTGACCGGGTTTCAGGTCGGGTTCGGGTAAAACCCGACTAATATAAAGAGGGTGCGGGTGCGGGTATAGGAATCCTGATACCCGATCCGAACCCGACCCGAAATTCAATTAATATATATTCTCAATTATATATATTCAATTTTTTTATTAAAGTTTTTAAAATTCCCACTCTATAATGTTGAATTTGTCTAATTTTTGTTACTTTGAATGTTTATTTATAATTTCTATTCTATGATGTTCATTCAAATAAAAAATTTATGATTTTAGATTGACATTTTTAATTTTTACTTTGTATTTTAATTTTATTTTAAATATTTTTAAATAAGGTTATGGCGGGGCTGGTATACCCGCGGGTACCCGATTACCCGTTGGGTGCGGGTGTGGGTTGATGTTTTGAAAACCCGTCGGGGTCGGGTACGAGTTTGGGTATGGGGGCGGGATAACGGGTTCATATGATGTTCATTCAAATAAAAAATTTATGATTTTAGATTGACATTTTTAATTTTTACTTTGTATTTTAATTTTATTTTAAATATTTTTAAATAAGGTTATGGCGGGGCTGGTATACCCGCGGGTACCCGATTACCCGTTGGGTGCGGGTGTGGGTTGAGGTTTTGAAAACCCGTCGGGGTCGGGTACGAGTTTGGGTATGGGGGCGGGATAACGGGTTCGGGTACGGGTATGGCAAAACCCGCACTCGACCCGACCCGTTGCCATCTCTAAATCGAACGCTCATTAGAACTCTTCACAAGTGGTGAGAGTTTGAATTATGAGTGAGGGCACATTCCTTGTAGTGTGGATATTAGCTGTGTGTGAGTGGTCATAGTGCTCATGTGTATGCAGGCCTCGCTCTTACTTGCTCTATCAAAGTTTGTGCATGTCCCTATTTTTCTTAGCAGCCTAACCGCTCATCTTGATTAAAAAAAAAAAAATTCCCATTTACTAGAAAAGTCAAAGGATATAATTGGATCATGCAATGGATATTAATTAACCAAGAAGTTATTAAAAAAAATAAAGAAAGAAAAGAAAAGAAAAGAAAAGTTATAAGAAGATTTATGGTTAAGATCTAGCGCAAACTATCTTCTTGGACGAAATTAACCTTGATGGTCAGAACCAAACTATCTTTTTGGAAAACCATCGATCTCTCCCTCGGGGGTTGTCTGATCACTCTTTTCAACTCAGTCTTTTCCTCTATTCCCACTTACTGGATGTCTGTTTTCAAATTACCATCTTGGGTAATTAAGGAGATAGATAAAATCTGCAGAGATTTTCTTTGGAAAGGATCGAATCTAGGTTCAAAAGGTTTAACACTTGGTTGCTTGGGACAGGTTATGCCGTCCACGTAGCATAAGTGGATGGGGCATTCTTAACCTTGATTCCTTTAATAATTCTCTACTAGCTAAATAATGGTGGAATATCTTTACTTGGCAACAAAGGTGCTGGTCTAAAATTATTCACCTAAATTACCTTAGTAGAGGGCCTCCAAGGCCACTGTTCCATTTCCCGCCTCGAAACAAATTTTTTTTTCTGGGAGGGCATCACCCCGATTCTACCCGCTTTTAGAATTTATACCTCAAAAATAGTTCAAAATGCGGCTTCTAACTTCTTTTGGTATGACAACTGGCTAGATGGTCGAGCTCCTAAAGACCTATGGCCTGACCTCTTTAACGATTGTTTAGTACCTTAGACTACTATCAAACAACTTCTTCTAAATATCTTTAATCGAGTGTCTCTCTTTCGTGAGACCTCCTTAGAAGCTCTTCTGCCCCTCCTGCAATCCCTTCCAGATTGTTCTTCTTCTCAGGAGGATATGTGCATTTGGACTTTAGAAAGAAAGAGCTTCTTCTGGGTTCGATTGTTTGACAAATTTCTAGTAGATGGTGGAACGTGAACTCCACTCTATCCCACCTTTTGGAAAGTGAATTGCCCAAGCAAAGTTAAACTTTTTGTTATCTTGCTAATGAAAACAAAATTCTGGCTCTTTCCAATCTAGCGAAAAAAGTTGCAACTTCCAAAATGCGACAGATACTTGTGTTCTGTGTTTTAAAAATTCAGGAACAGTTAACCATTTCTTGTTACATTGTGATTTTGCTAATCGCATTTGGTCTTTTTTCATGCTTAATCTCAACTTTCACTCACTTTCAAATTCGCTTGAAAAGGCTTGGACCACCTGAATTCCGTCCATAGAAGCGCGCTAGTGCACCTTCTGCGATCTACTTTCTAGAGCAATTTTATGAAATATTTAGTTGGAAAGAAACAATCGCATTTTCAATCACATCTACCTTTCAACAACCTCAATTTTGTTTAAAATTTCTCATATGCTTCTTTCCTGATTTTCTGCAACTAGAAACTCGACTCAGCAAATCTCCAGCGGTTCCATTCAATTCGTCAAGTGTTCTCTCAATTTCCTGAGCGCCAGATCAGCTAATCTCACCAACAGCTCCCCTACACAGGCCTAAGAGTGATCCTCCTTTGCTCGACTGAGACGACCTTTGTTGTCTCTTTGTGGACTTCGTCCTCTAGTCGTCGGTCGGTAGTCTTTCATTAGTGTTTTTTTTTTTTTTTGTCTGCTGTGGTTTTAGAATTGTTACACTGCGGGTGATTCACTCTTATTAATCTATTTGTCTTTATTGTTGTGTTTTTTTATTTTTTTTATTTTTAATCTATTTGTTTGTTCACTGTTTGTTTCTGTTTTTATAATAAATTTATGATTTATCTATTTTATTAAAAAAAAAAAAATCTACCGCAACGCATGCAATGAGTACATGTTTGTGGGTCAGTAGTTGTCAGGCGAAATAATATATTGATGATCTCACTGCTTGTGAGGTACAGCAAAGCAAGCCCCACTTGACACTTGTTGGGAGGTGAACTTAGAGCATCAATCTTTTCAATTGATTACCAAAGCAATCAATCTTATTAGTTTTTAATATTATATATGAAATGGTGTGGTCCTTGGCTAACGAAGATAAGGCTCAATAACCAAGGAAAGCTTCAATCTTTTTCCATTATTTCGTTCTTATTTAAATTGCCATGCCAAAGTTTATTAGATTTTAAAAATAAAAATTCTAATCATATAATATAAAGACAAACATTGGCTAAAAGATTAAAATAATGTTTTTTTTAATTAATTCTCAAAATAAATATTTTCCCTATTATTTTTAAAAATATGTATTTTATTTTTTTATTATTTTTTTAAATTTACGGACCTACTCTAATTTTTTAATATTTAATTTTTATTTTTTTAAAAATCAGAGGGTCCCAGTAGCTTTTTAAATTAAAAACATTTTATATCCAAATCTTTATAATTTTCATTAATTTTTTTATAACTTTATTTTTCTCACTTCTACTATGTTATTTTTATTTTCACTAATTATAACCGACTGTTAATAATTTAAATAAATAATTTTAATATATTTTTATAATAAAGGGTTGTTGGGATGAATTATCGGTGGCATGTGACACCTACCCGATTCATGAGAGCCATTGGATAAAATTGATCTTACTCATCCATTTGTTAGGTAGAGGCCTATATAAACCCACCAAGTTCCTTTTCTAAAACACACAAATGGATGGCTAAGATCAATTTTATCCAATGGCACCGATAATTCATCCCAACAATCCTTTATTATAAAAATATATTAAAATTATTTATTTAAATTATTAACAGTCGGTTATAATTAGTGAAAATAGAAATAACATAGTAGAAGTGAGAAAAATAAAGTTATAAGAAAAATTAATGAAAATTATAAAGGTTTGGATATAAAATGTTTTTAATTTAAAAAGCTACCGGGACCCGCAATTTTTTAAAAAATAAAAACTTAATATTAAAAAAAATGGGACCCTCTGATTTTAAAAAATTTAAATATTAAATATTAAAAAATTAGAGTGGGTCCGCTCATTTAAAAAAATAAAAAAAACAAAATGCTTATTTTGAGAAATAACAGGAAAAATGCTTATTTTGAGAATTAATTAAAAAAAAAACATTATTTTAATCTTTGAAAAACATTTATCTGGTAAATATTTAAGGTTCAATTTCAGTATGTAGTACCAACTGAGGAAGCAGTGAGAATGATGGAAATTGTATGTAATATTGAATCTATAATGATTTTTTAATGATTTTATTGTAAATCCAATGAAGAAACATCATATAAATAGGATTAAAAAAAACTAAAACATAGTCTAATAGTTTTCAATTTTACTTGTATTTGAAAGATTTTGAGTTTGAAACCTCTCAAATACAATATAATAAAAATAAAAAAAATGTTTATGATTAATTTATAAAAAAAATAAAAAAATTGGTAGATATGAGTTTACTGTCCAATGGCTTTCATATATATTATTATTATTATTATTATTATTATTATTAGAGCGAATTTAGGACTTCATTCATTTTACTTATTTTTCTGTGACTATTATTAATAAAATAATTTATAATAATTATTTAGGTAACATTTGCTAATTTTTAATTGATATGACCATTTCATTGATTTGAGGTGATAAAGAAAGAAATAATTTTTCTCTTTTATTTATTATTTTTTTATTTTTGAATGAGTATATAATGATAATAAAAAAAGAGAATACGGCCCTTGGGTCAATTGCTGGCAGGTCCTTTATGTAGGGTGTTCGTCTCGGGTGTTGAGTGTTGCTCTGCCTAGGTTTGATCTTTGCTATGCGTAACTGTGGCCAGGGTTTGGCGGTGAGCGTTGTTTCTCTACGTGCACATCTCAGAGTAGGCACTTGTCGCCCTTATAAAAATAAATAAATAAATAAAAATAATAATAATAATAATAATAATAATAATAATAATAAAGAAAGAACCAAAGTGATATTTGTCTAAATATTTTATTAGGATTATGATTTATGAATAAAATGTTTAATTTAATTTAGCTGTCGCCTTCCATTATCCGCCTTGGTGGACAATTAGTTATTTCTTAATTAATTTATTTTGTTTTCAGTTGTTTTGTCTTTTTGTTATTCAATATTATTTTTTTATTAAAGTTGTGGCTTATATATTTTTACTAAAAAAAAAATAATGTATCTCCAACTAATGATGATGTTAGAAATTCAATCCTTGATTTGATTTAAAATTGAAAATGGAAACCTATCTCCATCAATACGAAAGTGACTCTTCTGACCAACGGCTTTGATCATGCTCGTGCCTGACACGTGCGTGGTCTTTTTATCGGAATTATTAGTGGCCCGCATCAAAAGCAACTGTGATATTTGTCTCTTTATCTTGTGTGCTTAATTGAGATAAGGATGACTGTTTTAGTAATTTTTTTAAAAAAATACAAATCTAATTTAAATTATTAAAAATAATTAATTATTAATACATGTAAATGATTAATGGGCCAAAAATAGTTCCAATTTTTTTTTTAAAAAAAAAGATAAACAAGGATATATTAAATAGAAGAGAAACCAAAAGCTAGTACAAACTGACAACAACAAAAACAAATAAAAGATTAAAAAAAAATCAACAAGGAGTGGATTTAAGGAGTACCGACACAAAGAAAGACCATTAAAAATGGAGTAAATATTACTGTAGATCACCTAATTATACCCAATTCTCACTTTGGATACTAAATTTTGATTTGTATCAAAATGGTCACCTCATTTCAATTTAGTTTCAAAAAAATATTACCCAAAAGAATCCGGTGAGATTATGCAAACGTGGATCGCGGTAATCTAATGTGGTCACCGGATTTCTACATCACTTGTCCCAATGGCCTTGCCACGTGGATTAAAATGCCACTATGATCCATGTCATGCCATTGGGACGGGTGATGCGATGGCATTTAATCCACGTGGCAAAGCCATTGGGACGTGTGATGTGGAAATCCGTCGACCACATTGGATTGTAGAAGTCCACATCAGCATAATTTCACCAGATTCGTTTGGGTAACATCTTTTTGGAACCAAATTGAAATGAAGTGACCATTTTGATACAAATCAAAATTTGGTATTCAAAGTGAGAATTGGTTATAATTAGGTGATCTACAACAATATTTACCCTTGAAAATGACAAAAAAAAAATAGACAAGGTACAACAAAGAACACAAAAAACAACATGACCAAGGAGAACAAATAAACCGCAATGGACAATTGCACCATCCTCTATCTTGGCAACTCTCTCATAATCATCCCCCAGCTCTGTAATGTTCCCTATGAACTCAAGGTTGCGTTTGGTTGTGGCAACCAAGTCCTTCAACATATGGATAACTTTAATTTAATAACAATTGATGCATGAGAGGAAAAATAATAATAATAAATGCGTGCATTCTGTTCCATCTAAATGTTCCAAATGATGGCCCTAACTATCAAATAACCAATATCTTTGAGGGTTAAGGAAAGTCGGGGTCGCCATGAGCTCCACAACCCATTCAAAGAGTAAATATCTGCAATTTAAAAATATACATTAAAAATATTAATACTAATCCAATACTAACCCAAAATTTCACATAAGGTGAGGTCATAGGTGTGATGAGATATTAACTTCATGTCTATACACAGGCCTAACTTTCTTTAAATGAGGGAAGCTTATTGCCGATTTGAGAAAAAAAAAAAAAACATATTCCAAACTAATCAAGCATGTCAATAACAACTCTAACTAAACGGTCAACATCACCTATACCAATGTTTGGACAAAGTACAAAAATAATTTTTTCTAGAAAAATATGGGCAACACAAGTCTATCTGAAATACAAGTCGTTTTGAGAAAAAAAGTTTTATTCCAAAATAGTTATTGTTTTACAATACGAGGGCAATATTTATTTGATTCTTTTTTTCAATTTTCTAAGTCATATAAATGAAGAGAATCATATTCATACCCCTAAAAAAGTATAGTTTCAAGAAACAGATAGTTTAGTAATTTGGTTTATTTTTATTTAAAAATTTAAAAAAAAAAGCATTTTTCAATTCTTATAAGATGCTTAAAATACATGTATTTTGGTATGGAGAATTTTTTTTTTTTTTTGACACTAGGTGACAAGCATCCCCATTTAAGGTTTAAGTCAGGGACGAAAACAGATGTGGAGAGCACTCGCAAACTCAACAACATAATGAAGAAAATTAGAATTTAAACCTTGATTTTTGTGCCTCAAGAGAGATTAAATACCACTACACTATTTCGAGGGAGGTATAAATTATAAAATAGTTATTGTTTTATAATACAAGGGCAATATTTATTTGATTTTTTTTTTTTCAATTTTCTAAGTCATATAAATGAAGAGAATTATATTCATACCCCTAAAAAGAGTATAGTTTCAAGAAACAGATAGTTAATTTGGTTCATTTTTATTCAAAAATTAAAAAAAATGTATTTTTTAATTCTTATAAGATGCTTAAAATACATGTATTTTGGAATGGAATTTTTTTTTTTACACTAGGTAACAAGCATCCTTATTTAAGATTTAAGTCATGGACGAAAACATATGTGGAGAGCACTCTCAAACTCAACGACATAGTAAAAAAAATTAGAATTTAAACCTTGATTTTTGTGCCTGAAGAGAGATTAAATACCACTACACTATTTTAAGGGTGGTATAAATTGAGATTCTTGTTTATGTTTCCTATGATAGCGTTATATAGATTAAGATTCTTGGCATGCTTCCATTCAACTTATAATGTCAGGATTTAACTAATTTATATTTGACGTAGAATAAATTTAAATCCACAGTGCCTCTTAATTAACTTACCCATGATAAAAATTTTAATCCAAATTAAATTAATCTTCCATCATTAACTAATTAGCTATTAATCCATGATTTAGAGATTTAGTCCACTTGTTATTTTCTGCTCATAAACCATACAAACGTACAAGATCCACATGCACGCAGATCCCGATACGCAGTACCAGCTACAAATCTCTCATTAACAAGCTGTACAAACTCATTACATAATTAATCATTAATTACTTGAAACTAATTAATTGCAGATCACTTTAGGATCGCTGATTATCCGATCCCCAAAGTAACATACCAACACCTGCACTTCTTCAAGTCTTTATAAACTCACTCCATATTTGTCAAAATAACACTCATAATTATACACAACGTCAAAGACCAACATGCAAGTTGAGCAATTTTTTCACATGAATGTGGGCAACGATGACATGAGCTACTCCAAGAACTCCACAATCCAAGTGATCATTTACTCTTTACCTCCCTCTCTACATATAAATATCTGTGTGTGTGTGTGTGGGTGTAACAACTTCTAGTATATTTTGCAGAGTTTGATACAATCAGTGACCAAGTCAGAGAGGGAAAGAGCAGTGATAGAAGCGTTCAAGAACACATCCTGTCCTAAGATCATGAGCATTGCGGACTTAGGTTGTTCTTCAGGACCTAATGCCTTGCTTGTGGTCTCTGATGCCATTGATGCAGTGGAGTTAGTGTGCAAGGAGCTCAACCAGAAGCCATTGCCAGAGATTCATGTAATGTTGAATGACCTACCAAGCAATGATTTCAATGGACTCATTGGATCATTTGAAGACTTCAAAAAGAATCACACCTGTTTCATCTCAGTGGCTCCTGGTTCATTCTACAGCCGTTTATTTCCCAGCCAGACATTGCATTTTGTTCACTCTTCCATGTGCCTCCACTGGCTTTCTCAGGTCAAATTAATTTCCTTTTTTAGATCAGGGACAAACTCATTTTTTATTTGTCACCCATACCTACATGTGCTTGTCCATATATAGACTAGCTATATATATAATAGTTATTCTAAAAGTATTTCTAACCTTCAAGTACTAGTGAGAGGACTATTTGATTTTATAGGTTCCTGTGGAGCTTCAAAATGGAACCAAGTTGGGGCTAAACAAAGGAAATATATACATCTCTGAAACAAGTCCTCCTTTTGTATTAGAGGCATTCACCAAGCAGTTCGAGAGAGATTTCTCACAGTTTCTCAAGTGCCGAGCTGAAGAAGTCATTCACGGTGGTTGCATGGTGTTTACACTGGTTGCAAGGAAAGGTGAAGATCCATCAGTTGAAGGTATTTACCTCCAATGGGAGCTCTTGGCACAGGCACTCATGGACATGGCCTCTCAGGTATATAAATATATACATACATATACACATCTTCATGGATGCATGAACGCATGATGCATGCATGCACTATCACATGAAAACGCTGCATATATTAATTTTATGTGCATCCAGGGTATTGTGGAGATGGAGAAAATAGATTCCTTTAATCTGCCATACTACACACCTACTTTAGAGGAAGTGAA
Organism: Dioscorea alata; assembly: GCA_020875875.1. Lineage (NCBI taxonomy): Eukaryota > Viridiplantae > Streptophyta > Magnoliopsida > Dioscoreales > Dioscoreaceae > Dioscorea > Dioscorea alata. The sequence goes on along the minus strand of CM037015.1, from coordinate 19,818,142 downwards.
GAATGCTATCAGAAGAGAAGGATCGTTTGCCATCAAAAGCATTCAGATGTTTGATGTTGGGTGGAGTGAAGCAAGAGATAAAGCTTGTGAACATGATGGTAAGGTTGAAGAGAATGCAACCACTGCTCAAAGAATGGCCAAGAGCATGAGGGCATGCTCCGAATCATTGTTTGTAAGTCACTTTGGAAAGGAACTGATGGATGAATTGTTTGAGAGGTATAGTAACTTCATGGAAGGGTATTTCTCTAAGTATCCTGACGGTGCCCTTACCAACATTTGTGCTTCTGTTCAGAGGATTAATGTATTGTAGGTATGAGCCCAAGAAACTGTTGGAAGTTAAACTTAAACCTTTAGCCTATGTTTGGTTCAAGGAAGAGTTTGGAGGAGAGAAAGATAAAAGGTTTTGAAAAATTTTGTGCTTGGTTCAATAGAGAGGTGAGGAGGGGTGAGGAGGAGTTAAACATATTTTTTTTGTTTGGTTGTGAGGAGTGAGGAAGAGTAGAGAGGAGTTTAATGTGTATTTGACTATTTTGCCTTTTAGCTAATAGATAAAAATATATCTTTTGAAATTATTTATCAAGAAATTTTAATTTATTTTATTATTTATATATATTTTTTAAAATTACTTGTTAAGATATTTTAATTTATTTTATTATTTATATATTTTTTGAAATTAGGTATTGAGAAATTTTATTTTATTTTATTATTTATATTTATTTTTTTAGTTATTTATTAAGTTAGTTATCCAATAATGAAAACAATTTAATTTATATAGGACATGTTCAAAATTTTTAAAATTGATAAGGGATAATAATATCATTTCCTCTTACTATTATTATTTTTTTTTTTAAGAAAACTCACCCCCCAAAAAACCCTAATTTAGGGGGGTGAGTTATAAGGGGTGAGGAGGGGTGAAACCCTCCACATTTCCTCTCATCCCTCCAACCAAACAAGAAGATTTTTTCAAAAACCTCCTCACCCCTTCAAAACCCTTGATCCAAACAAAGCCTTAATTATTAAAAATAATAATATTGTAGAGAAATAAAATGTGGGGTTATCTTTACTAGGTTAGATGTTATGATTTACTAATTGAAAGTGAAAAAGTCATGAGTTCATTGAGTTGCTATGTACAAGGAGTTTAAACTCCTTGTAAACTCCTTGTACATAGCAACTCATGACTTTGTAAAATATTCTAGAAATTTCTAGAATATTAAGAGTCCTTTGTAAGATCTATATAATGGCTATCATGAATGAGTTTGTTAAAGAGGAAAAGTTTATGAGAATAAAATGCTAATTTTATATGTGTGTTTTTCTTTCTTCTTCCTAATATTTTAATTAAGCAAATTGTTTATAAGAGAGACCCTCCTCTCTTGTTTATATATTTATTTATAATTTTTTTTTAAATAGTTAAACCACATGCATTAAAAATAAGATAAAATGAAGGTACAAAAGCAAGAGATGACAACTCCGAAGTCTTCAGAGAGTGGAAGGCCTCTCTAGTTGACTGATGCCTCATTATAACCACTTATGACTATGATGCAGAATGGAAACTCCAAGCTACACTTACCAATCATAGCTGAGTCTTTCAACTTAGTATTTTTTTGGTGCCTGGCGCTTCAATAGAGCAGGACCTTTTCCTCCCAAATTGGGTTGATTTGGAGTATAGGCTGTTAGAATAGGTTGATTTGAGCCCAGACCTATTTGTTTGAGTAGAAATGGGCTTAGACCCTTTTCTTATTTTGGGTAAATTTGGGAACATACCCATTTGTTTGATAAGAATTGGGCTCATGCCCATTTGAATGAGTGAATTTCGGCCTATTAGTTTGAAGAGTGTAAACTAGTTGGACCTTTTGAACAATTGGTTCAGTCATATTGAGTTGGAGCTGGTTAAGCTTCACCGGATTTGGGGATAAGTGAGGCCGGATGTGAATAATACGGTTAGCTTGCATTAGTTTAAAATTTGGTAGAGAGGCCTTCCACATATTTTCTATCCATTATTTTGGATAGAAAATAATGGAAAGATTAAAAATCTCTTGACATGTTGAGTCAATTAAGCTCTCTTAAATTAGATTAGTTAATTAAGGTTAAATAAAAACAAATTTAATCATTTTTTTGCTTTTAGCCTTGACCCACTTATAAAATTTCATATTGCAGGGTGTTGTGGAGAAGAAGATAGATTCATTCAATGCACCATTCTATGTACCATGGCTTCTCCATTATAAACATTGAGAGCTTCGAAGTAACCTCGAATGAAACATCTTCAGATGATGGCAATGAAACCGTGGCTGCGATTATATTCTGCTTCTTGATTTTTTTTTTCATTAATTACTCTTATTGCCCTTATATTTAATTTGCCCCTGGATGCCAGTTATCCTCTGTTTATAATTTATTTATATAATATATAATTTAACTCCAACTAATAACTATAGCAAATATATACGGTTCATTCGTTGCTTTGTTTGTTATGTAATTTCTTATTTTAATAAATTCATGATTTATTCACTTTTATCAACAAATATATATATATATATATAATTTAAAAGGACATATAATTTAAAATTCAAAATATAAACTACTACCAAGTCCCAATCACAAACAAGATAATGCTTGTTCATCTTTATGATGATGTTAAATTTTCAAAACAATAATCAGTTGTCTCTGCCAATATTGGCACCAAAGCCAATTATGCTCATAAGTCATCCTTCTTCGATAATATCATCAACTTGTTGTTTTATTTATTTATTTACATGATTTATTGACTGATCTTGGCACCGCTGATGCGTAGTCCTGGAAATTAAGTTTTACACGGTGAAGGGATCAAAGGCTTTAGATATTATTTATTTTTAAATAATCTAATTCATCTTAACTCATTTCTAATTTCCCAGCCAAATGGAGTTGTGTGAGACAGTAATAAATTTTTAAATAAATAAATAAATATAATTATACCAAATAAAAATAATTAATTTCTTAATATAGTTTAAATTGAAATTATTTAAATTAATATTGATCTACGCACTTATTATTGTCGAAAAAAATTCTTATAAATTAAAATATCAACTAATTTTTTTAAAATAAATATGAACAAGCTATTAACCTACAATTTTGAATTGAAAGAAATACAGGGTTTGGGTGAATATAATAAAATATCACTCTCCTGTCAACCATCGTAATATATATATATATATATATATATATATATATATATATATTATGAAAGTTTTTAGGGCTTTTTAATAAAGTAGCCATATTTTATTTTTTATTTAATCAAATGGCCCTAAGACCATTTTAATTGTCAAAATGGCCCTAGAACTATCACATCACCCATATATTATGATTTTTTATATTTTAACCCCTGAATTGTTTTATAATCAATAAGTTGATATATTCTTCGGTTTTTTAACCAATTTTTTTTTAAATTATTAGTGTTTTAAAATTTATTAAACTTTTAAATAACTTTTTAAGAAATATATAAGTGTGTTTTTTTAATTTAAAACCTTTATTTTTTTTATAATTAACAAATTATCTTTTTTCTTTGATTATTTAACCTAAATTTTGTTTAAAAAATATGTTGTTTTTTAATTTTATTAAAAAATTAATTTTAAAGAATATATTTGAATATGAAAATACATCGGACTTATAATTTATTCTTTAATTAAATCATGAAATCAATAATAACTTATGCTCCATTAGTTGACTGTAATGTCATACAGACAAATTTATGCTCCATGTTTTCATCCGGTATCGAGTTCACAATTTTGGCAGCCTGTACCTGGGCCAACATACTGCTCGCCGACCAAAGATCAAACGTAGAAGAATGCATATGGATGAAATCCCTAATCCTACTAAACGTAATCTATTCCTATATGTAAACAACCGAGCCATTATAGAACTACTTGCCCTAGGCAAGGGAGAAATATATGACGTAACTTTATTTATATTTAAATGCAATTATGTTTTTTAACTTCAAATAATTTTACTAGTTATTATTGATTTCATGATTTAATTAAAAAATAAATTATAAGCCCTTTGTGTTTTCATAATAATATATTCTTTAAAATTAATTTTTTAATAAGTTTAAAAAAATTATATAATTTTTAAAACAAAATTTGGGTTAAATAATCAAAGGAAAAAGATAATTTGTTAATTATAAAACAAATAAGGGATTTAAATTAAAAAAAAACACACTTATATATTTCTTAAAAAGCTATTTAAAAGTTTAATAAATTTTAAAACACTAATAAATTTTTTTATAAAAAAAATTGGTTAAAAAACACAAGAATATATCAACTTATTGATTATAAAACAATTCATGGGTTAAAATACAAAAAATCATGATTTTTTATCTAAAAATACCACATCAGCAGTCCAATCAGCGCTGACTTAGTGCCCAGTCAGCACATCGCAACACCCACGTGGGTGATGTGATGGTTCTAGGGCCATTTTGACAATTAAAATAGTTTTATGGCCATTTGGTTAAATATAAAATAAAATAGGGCTACTTTATTTAAAAACCCAAGTTTTTACATGTTCAACTCAAAAGATCTCCAAGATTTAAAAAAAAACAAACAATAATCTACAAAAAAAAAAAAAAAAAAAAATTGAATACATTAAAGATGAAGAAAAATGAATTTTGGAAAGGAATATTGTGAAGCTGATTATTAGTTCGTTTTTTTCGATGAAAAATTGGATAAATCACAAATTCATTGCAGGAAAAAGAGGTTACATAGGGAGAAAAACAACAGAGAGATTACAAAGGAAGAAAAATAACAAATAAGCAAAAAAAAAAACACATATCACCAGAAGTGTAGAATCACCAAACAACACAAATAGATAAAAGAGAGCCAAACCCGAACAACAAAGGTGGAAGTAGCGCAAGCTACCACCAATGAGGGAAAAGACTCAAGAGCTAGGATTGTGGACAGGGGATGCGTCCACTGGCAAACTTGTCGAAGCAAGGGGCTCGTGAGAAGTGTGAGTCCTGGATCCCATAAAGTCCAGGTTGTGCTTGATTGTCTGAAGAGAATCCTCAAGTTGCACACTAACAAGATCGGGAACTGCAAAAATCTAATAGATGAGCAAACAATCAATTTTACAAATGATAATAGAGACATCAAGAAAAAAATATATAAAAAGACGGTTATTGTGCTCAGCCCAGATACTCCAACAAATAGCCCTAATTAGAAGATTTCCCAAAGGTTTCGGGTGAAGGGAACCAAATGAAACCCAGTAAGACCAAGCCTCCGCTAGAGAGGACGGAAGAGGGGCATTAAAGAGTGACGCAAAGTGAGCCTGAATCCTATAAGAAAAAGGGTAGTTAACTAGAAGATGAGGAGTCCCTTTCCTCTGCAGCGTGACAGAGCACATAAGTGCTGGTGGAGATAATGTTGCACCGCCGTATTGCCAAGTTTTCCAACATTAGGATTTTTCTAGGGAGGGCAAACCAGAAGAAGACTTTCACTTTTCAGCAGACAGTGACCCCTCGAGAAGGCCTTACCGCAAGCGTAGCAAAGAACGCTATCATTGAGGAAAGAATAAAAGGATTTAACCGAAAAACCATGATTAGACCAACACCATGTCCTAATGTCTGAGCCTGGGATAAAACCAAAGAAAGTCTTAAGGGGAGAAGATCAGGAAAACAGTGATCTGGATCAGACAGAGCAAAATCCGCAACAGTGCTGAGAGGGTTCCTCCATTGTACAAACAGATCTGGCCACTTATTCTTCAACACAGAGTCATCAATCCAGTTGTCCAGCCAAAAGGAGGTATTTCTACCATCTTTAATTGAGACCTCAATACTAGAAATGAAGGCGGCTCAACAACTTAAGAGACCATGACAGAAGAAGGACTTTCTCCTAAGGATGGTGTGGAGAGGAATTTGGTGTCGCCAAGATTTGCATAATTGGAGGCAAAGATGTCAGACCAAATATAGCTTTCTGGGATGGTGATCTTTCACCACCATTTGACCAGTAATGCTATGTTGAAGTCTGACAGATTAAGAATTCCCCAGCCGCCTTGATCTTTGGATTTACAAATCTAGGACCATCTCACGAGGCAACATATAGGTCTGGTGAGGTCACAACCACTCTAAAGGAAGTTCCTCCGAACGATCTATCAATATTGCGCCTCACCCAAACATGTAGCTCAAACATTGATATCCAGTAGGAAGGAATTGAGGACAGAACAGAGTTGACCACGACAATATGACCCACAAGTGAAAGATATCTTGCTTTCCAACTAGCCAAGCGGTTGCTAATAGAAAGGGTGAGCTTAAGCCAATCTTGCTTGTTAGGTCGTCCACCAGAGAGCGGGACACCAAAATAAGTCACCGGGAGAGAATTGGTAGAGCAGTTTAGTATTAAGGCATCAACTCGAGAAGTGGTGTTGTCCCGAGAAGTTAAGTACAAACAACTTTTCCAAAAATTGACTGCAAAGCCGAAAAGACCCTCGAAGAGAAGTAGAATCAATTTGAGAATGCACAAATCATTCAATCCCCTGGTAGAAATCAGTAGGAGATTGTCTGCAAACTGCAAGTTACATAGACTAACTTGGCAACCAAGGGGGGACTCCCACAAGCACTCTCGAGGATAGGGCATGAGTGCACATGGCACTGAGGGCATTTGTAACAAGGATAAATAAAAGGGGCGACAACGGGTTGCCTTAATGAAGGCCACACTGGTAGCGGATGTACCCAGACAAAGAGCCATTAATAAGAATATTTGCCTTGGAAGTCTCAATCATGGTCCTAATCCAAGTGATCCATTTCCCACCAAAACCCCAAACAGGAAGGATATCCAAGAGGAATTCCTAGTCCACCATGTCAAAGGTTTTAGCAAAATCTACCTTGAAGATGTGGTCGTTCAGTTTACACTTCTAGATGCTAAAAATTAGTTCCTCACTCAGTAGCGATGATGTTATCAGAAATACAACGTCTCTTAATGAAGGTAGATTGGGACATATCAATCAAAGAGTTTATCACCCGACTCAACCTGGTGGCCAGGATCTTGTTAATGATTTTGAGAGGAACATTGATGAGACTGATCGGCCAAAAATCCTTAATCTTTGAAGCACCATCCTTCTTGGGAATAAGAATAATATTTTCCCAATTTATTCGTTCAAGGTTTGCCTTTGCATTGAAGAAGTTAGAACAGAGACAGGCAGGTCGATTTGGACAGTATCCTAATGCTTTTGGAAAAAGGTGAGTGGAAAACCATCAAGACCCGGCACTTTATCCTCCCCAAGGTCAAAGGTTGCTTTTTTTATTTTCTCCAAAGAGAACGGGATTTCCAAAAAACGAAGATCCATTTGGTCTTTATGATTAAACAATATGGGCAAATTGGCTAAAAAGCAGAAGTTTCTCTTAACCCCAAAGATAGCGCGAAAATGATTGGAAAGGTAGCCCCGATGTCATTTTTGTCCTCAAGCCAAACTCTACCATACATGATGCGGGCGATGTGATTGCGACGCTCGTTAGCCACTACGTGAAAAAAAAAATTGGTATTGGCATCCCTCTCATGAAGCCAAGTGGTTCGAGCTCTCTGACCCCAGAAGATTTCCTCTTACTAGAGGGCAGTATTCAAAAGAAACCTGGCCGGTCTCCAATTCTTTAGCCAGCTCAACCAAGGAAAAAGGCCGATCTTCCTTAATGATGTCTAAATCACGCAACTCCCGGAGAAGTACACTTTTTCGAATGAAGATAGAGCCAAGAGACCCTAATCAGTAGTAAGGCCATCTCCAACCCAAAACTCTATATTTGACGCTTCAGTACTCACAGCTTCTACAGTGAAAGTTTCTCCAACCACCATCTCTATTTTTAACTCTAAAATAGAATATTCTAAAAATATTCTTTTTCAACCACCATCTCTATCAATAAATTTAATATCTTTAAATCTTTCCAAAAATATAAACTTAAATTATAAGTTAATAATTTAATTAAAAAATAAAATAATAATTATAATTATAAATTTTAAAAAATAAAAAACAGAATTAAAAAAACAGATAAACAGAAAATTTTTAAATATATATATATATATAATTATAAATATAAATTTAAAAAAATAAAAACAAAATTAAAAAATTAAAAAAAAATCAAAACAAAATTAAAAAAAAAAGAAAACAAAAAAATGATAAACAAAAATTTTTAAAATATATATAGATAATTATAAATTAAAATTAAAAAAAAAATCGAAACAAAATTTACAAAAAAGAAAATAAAAAAAACATAGAAAAATCAAAATCAAAATATAAGAGAAAGCAAAGAAAACTGAAAAAAAAAAAATATATATATATATATATATATATATATATTATTGCTACAGTGACACACAACATATTGTGTGTCACTGTAGCAAATCTCCAATCTGGCACATAATTTGGTGCAGGATTGGAGATCGCCTAAAATGATCGCTTTAAAATAAATGAAAGAGAGATGATTTAATACGCGCATGCAACCATAGTCAACTCTTCATCAAGTTTATGAAACCCACCTTGTTGACGCATTGGTTCTGTCCCCTTGTCATGTAGACGAAGCCCACCACCATCCTGTTCAAGAACAGTCTTCCTCTCTTTAGTGGAACAAAAAATACTGTTCTCCCCACATAAACCTCCATTGTTGTCACTTGTTCAAGTCTTCCTCTCTTTTAGTTGGAACAAAAAAAAACTGTTCAAGTCTGCTTAAATTAATATATTTCTAGCACCCATAAAACCACCACATAAACATAATTCACACTCAAACACCAATTCAACCAACATGGACCTCTCTTTTTCCTATTGCTTCTTCTTGTTCCTCCATCTCTTATCAGTACTACTCATTGTGTTCATGGCAATTGAATTCTTGAAGATTTTACTGGGTAGAAACACAGAGATGGTGAACCCTCCTCCGGGGAGCTTAGGACCACCTTTCGTCGGAGAAACGCCTGCCTTTATCTCAGCAAATAGCAATAGTAAAGGATTATATGAGTTTGTGAAGACTAGGCATCTCAAGTAATTAATATATTTATATATATTGTGTAAATCAATATTAATTTAGCTTTTGAATTAGTTCTTAATAACATTTACTACTCATGCATGCATGCCTGCTCATGCAATTGTTTTTTTGTACGTAGATATGGGAGTTGTTTCAAAACAAGCATATTTGGGAGCACTCATGTGTTCATATCTAGCACTGAGGCTGCTAAACTGATGCTCTCTGGTGATTCTCTTGATTTTTCAAAGAGGTACATAAGATCAATTGCTGAGTTATTAGGAGATCAAAGCTTGTTATGCGCCTCCAAAGAGAACCACAAGTTGGTCCGTCACAGAATCTCCAATCTCTTCACCTCGGATTCATTCTCCTCATCTATCAACTTCTTCGATGAACTTACTTTGAAGACTATGGCTCGGTGGGAGCAAAGGAAGAGTGCTCTTATTCTTGATGATGCTATGAAGGTTAATTAATTAGTTTTCCTTTATTAGTTTTAATTAGTTATTATATATTCACTTGATGTGCAGATAACCTTCAATGCAATTTGCAAGATGTTAATAAGTTTATCAGAAGAGAATGAGCTTCAAATTCTACAAAAGGATGTTTTACAAGTTAATGAAGCAATGCTTGCCATTCCATTGAACTTGCCAGGGACTAGGTTCTACAAAGGTCTAAAGGTAAACAATACCTAATTTGCATTTAAATGATTATATTATGGTGATTAATGAAACTAATAGAGATGCACAGGCTAGGAAAAGGATCATGAACACACTGAAGAGAATCATAGAGTTGAGGAGAAAAGGGTTGGAGTTTCATGATGATTTCTTGCAGTCACTTTTGAGGAGAGATGATGATGATCATTATGATCCATTGACTGACAAGCAAATCCTTGATAACATCTTGACACTTATAATTGCAGGTTAAATTGTGTTTTTTTCTTATTGATTTACAGTTTCAAAACCTTCTAATGAGGAATTAGTCAATTAATATGCAGGACAAGATACCACAGCAAATGCAATCGCATGGATGGTCAAGTATTTGGATGAAAACCAAGAAGTTCAGGACACTCTTAGAGTGAGTAAATAAAGCACAAATGGTTTCCGTTTGATTAAATTTGTTTTTTTTCATCAATCACTAATAATCAAGATACATATATACAGTTGAATTTATCATCAGAGAATCATGGGCATTCTCTTGGTGTTGAAGCATTGAATAGAATGTCATATGCTTCAAAGGTGGTGAAAGAGTCTTTAAGGATGATGACAATTGTGTCCTGGTTCCCAAGGGTAGCAATGAAGGAATGCCATATTGATGGTATGTATTTTCACTACCATATATATATATATATATATATATATATATATATAAGAAGGGGTAAGGAATTAACAGCCCTGTTTTCAAATTGTTTAGGATTTCAGATAAAGAAAGGTTGGATATTGAATCTTGATGCAAGAGCTATACATTATGATCCAAAAATGTATGAAGATCCAAATAAATTCAATCCTTCAAGGTTTGAGGAAGATGCAAAACCTTATAGTTTCTTGGCATTTGGAGTTGGAGGTAGGTGTTGTTTGGGAATGAACTTAGCCAAGGCAATGATGCTGGTGTTTCTATTCAGACTTATGACCAAGTTCAGGTGAATTATTCCCTGGTGTTGTTTTTCTTTGGATTTGGTTTGTGAACTGGAAAACTGATTCTGATTTTCATATATGTTAATCTTTATTATCAGGTGGAGGGTTACAGACAAAGATTCAAGCTTAGAAAAATGGGGGATCTTTCCAAGGCTAAGAACAGGGTGCCCTGTTCATGTCACCCCAATTAAAACACGGCGTGAATAGCTAGCAGAGCACATTAATGTCGCGGAGTATATATATATATATGTGTGTGTGTGTGTATTGAAAGGGATGATGGTGAATGGCAACTAGTAAGACACCGTTTGAATGTTGGCAATAAATAAATAAACTTGGAAACCATAATTAAGAAAAAAAAAAAAAAAAAACCCTTCATCCAAACCCCTGAAATCCCTTGTTTAGGGGGGTTACAAAGGATAAAGTATGTTTGATTGGAGAAGTTATAAAGATTAAAGAGTGGGAGTTGGAGGGGTACTGCACCTTCCAAACCTCTCATATCTCACTCTTTCAAATTTTAGTCTTTTGAAAGAGTGAAAAAAGAAATTTATGAAAAGAATGGGGTTTTGACCAAATTATCCATTTTAATTTTATTTTAATTTGTTTTAATTAGAATATAAAATTAATTTTAATTCAAATGTTTACTTTCTAGTCTTTTAATTTTAATTTTTTACATACCCGTTTAAAATTAATAATAATAATAATAATAATAATAATAATATTATTATTATTATTATTATTATGTAAAAAACATAATTTATTTTATATTAAAGTGTAAATTCATCAAAAAAAATATCATAATTCTCTTTACTCCTCCTCACTCCATTAAATTGAACAAGAACTTATTTCAAACTCTCAATCCTCTCTTCTTCCTCAATGTGCCCTTCCACTTTGAACCAAACAAGAAAAGGGCATGTTTATATATATATATACCCGCCAACACCCCCAGAAAGGTATTTTGTGTAATACCATAAACCAGAGATCTCTTTAGTTTTCTGATTTTGTTTTTTTTAATGTTTTAAACTTTCAACTTCTAATTTAGGAGAGAAATCAACTGCTAATTCTTTTTATTAGGAGAGTGGTTTTTTTTTTCACTAATTAAAAAAACTTAATGATTTCTAAATATATACACATCAATAGAAACCTCAAATTACACATATTATATATATATTCAAAATTGAAGCTGTAAAAAGAGATAATGAGAAAATACTATGGCCTCGCACTGGCTGACATTTGGCCTAATCATTTCCGTCTCGCCCAGTGTAAGGAGATCTCTATTTGGGACTTCGCACGTAGCTCCTCTGCGAATCACTGGATTGATTTCCCGGATTGGAACAACCTTATTACTAGTATTATGGCTAATCTTTCCATGGAGAACGATGGAAAACTCTGGAATCTGACGGCTAATAGATGTTTTTCAGTGAAATCCTTCTATAATTTCCTGAATGATGGTGCCATGCGTTGCCACAGAACCCCGGTCATCTTAAGGGGCGGTTGTCCGAAGAAAATTAACCTTTTTAATTGACTAGCTTGGAACAACAAGATCTTGACGCTGGAAAACTTGGCCCTGCGTAGATGCAATCTTCTTCATTCCACCACTTGTGTGCTATGTCATGCTGTAGTGGAGACCTCTGATCACATGCTTCTCCATTGCCCCTACACCTCACACATTTGGAATTACTACTCTCATCTTCTTGGGGCTGAGCGTCTTCCCAGTTCCCTCAAGAACCTTTGGGGAGAGTGGAGGAATAAGATCCCCAAATCTCTTTTGCCAATCTGGGACTTGCTTTTGATAGCTGTCACATTGAACACTTGGCTCGAAAGAAATGCACGCATCTTTAATTCCAATTGTCTGTCTTCTGCTTCTATTATTATGAAGATTAATCGCATGATTATCCTTTGGTACAATGCAGCTCCAGAATCTAAGAAGGCCAAATTAGAAGATTCAGTGTCCAAGATCAGGAGAAGCCTGGAGTTCTTGTCATCTAGAGATGTGGAGCATGAGGCTCTGACCTCGAGACCCTCCTCCCCGGCGAGCTGTAGCTTTTGTTTGATGTGGTGTGTTGTACCCCCTTAGGACTCTCCACCCTTTGGGGGTTCTCATGTGGCCTTCTCCCTGATCTCTGTCTTGTTCCTTGTTTTGGTTTCCCACTCCTGGTGGATCTTTTGTAGAGCTTTGGCTCCTCTTCTGCGTTCTACTCTTTGTACTGTTTCTTTTTTTCAATGAATGTGGTTAATCCACCTTTTCAAAAAAAAAAAAAAATACAATATTATTAAATCAAAATATTAAAATAATTTTCACTTAATAAACTATTTTTTTACGCATGATTACATCTATGAGTACAACACAAATAATACCTATACAAGTGGTTGAGATAGAGCATAAGTACTTATACTACTTTATATTTAATATTCAATAAACAATGGACAATATAAAACTTTTATGATATTTTTTAATTTAGAGATAAAAATTTTATAAAATTATTGTAATGCGGTTTGTATTTTATATTCACCACTTAATTTTTTTAATTAATAAAATTATTAGTTCATAATTACATTTTTCTAATGTTAAAAAAAATCATTTATTCGGGTGGCAATAAATGAATTTCTTTTTTTTTCTTAAATTACATTAATGATAGCAGAGAAGTGAATTTTTTTTTAAAGATGGATAAACCACATAAATTAAGATAAAACGACGTTATACCTCTCGTCCAACAACAGACGAATAGAACAACAGGTACAACACACGAAGTTACCGCAAGTTGTGGTAACCGCGAATAAAACAAAACAACAAAAGAAAGACCAACCTAAGACACTGGACGAACACCCTAACCAGACTAGGCGCCCCCCACTAGACCGCAAACAGGCGCCTAACTCGCCCCTGAAGTGTGATCATCCCTGGACTGCAGAGCCATCTCAGCCTCCGCTACCCTGGGACCAAGGAAATCTAAGCTTCTTCTAACCAAGGCGGTGTCCTCCTCGCACTTGTCTCTGGAACTCTCTGTCACTGAAGACATCCAATATAAGATCATTAGGGCAATTTTCAAAATAAGATGGTTCACAGGCAAAAAAATGTCATTAAATATGCAATCATTTATAACAAGCCAGATATTTCACACAATCGCCTTCGAGACTAAATCGCCGAATACAAGGGAGCAAACTCATTATTCATTTAGACAATTGTATAAAATACAAGATACTTAAATCAACAATACATCAAGATATTTTTTTTTAATAAATTAGATAAACTACGAATTTATTAAAAAAATGTTCAAAAAAACAATACAGACAAACATACCCACAACCGCATAGCAAAGATAAAAACAATCTAGAAACCTCAGAAGAGATGAAGAGGAAAAAAAGGTGTACTTAACATCAGGATAGAAGCCTCACCACACATCAAGATTCAAATGAGATCATTGAGATACTCATCAACAGTGGTGTACTAAACATCAGGATAAAGTTTTGAAGCTTCAACTCCAAATCTTGGTTCAATCTCAAAGTTTGTACAATCACCATTCACAAACACTGAATGGTTTATTGCAAGTAGCAGATTCACTGGATATTCAGTCTCTGCAAATTTTTTATTACTATTTAGTACTCCAAAATAAAAACTTCAAACATCAAACACTTTAAAAAAATAAATAAATAAACCAATAAAAGTTTCTTCATTCACTCACCTTGAATTCTCTTAAAAATTTGATCCTCAGGGACATAGATTTTCTCCATGGTTTTGCCAGTCTTCTTCTCCCACAGTGCAACAAGTTCATTTTGAGAGTAAAAATTGGCAGGAGGTTTCAAGTAAAGAACCATGTTCACTGTTCTTGGATCATCCACAGCTCTAATGGTGTATGTTGCAATGTCCTCCTCTTTCACAATGATTGCTACAAAATCAATCAATCATATCTCCATTCTAATTAAATGGATCATGTATAATCATATAGTTAATTTGAATATGTGACACTATTAGAAATTTAGAAATAGAGTTAGTTAAGTTAGTTACCTCTAGGGGTGCCATCACCAAGTATGAACACTTTATCAGTGGGAGGACCTGTGGCTTCAGCTTGAGCCAATGTAGGAAGGAAGTAGCTTGCAAACAAGTTAGAGACCACAAAGGTGTTAAGGAATGCCTGATGCTTCAATTGTTCTTCTTTGTTGAGAAATGATGCTGAAGAGTGATTTAGCGGGATCCACGCTGTGTGCTCGATCGACATCAGTCCCAAATTCAGAGGGGAAGAACCTCTGTGATCATCCAAAAAGTACTCTCATAATAATGATCTAGTACATACTATATAACGTAATGATCTAATATACATACACACAAACTAGCCTTGATGTTTCCGGCTTCTTTAATGGCGTCTATGATCTTAGTCTGATCATTGACTTGGTGAGATCCCAAAGCTGATATCACTACATCAACTTGTTTGATGGCCTTCACTAAACTCTCATGATCATGTATATCTCCCTGCAATAATGCATATAAACAAGCCAATTTACCGTGATTCGATAAACATTGAGTCAAGACTATGATTAAGAGAGGAGTTATACATAGAGAATTGTAACACCAGAGTTCTTGAAGTTATTAATGAGGTTCGCTTTCACCGGATCGGAGGCTGTGGCTGGCCGGAGAACGATGAAGGTAGGGTGGCCGGAGTTGGCACTTGCTTGCACTATGAATTTTCCCATGTGGGCTGTTCCTCCGATGATCAATATTTTGCTCTTATTTTCTGACATTGTTGTTCTTTTCTTGAGATGTTCAACACATTGGAATCATTCATGTGTTATTATATCAGGGGTGAGCAAAAAAAATATGGATCCGATGATCCGATCCGATATCCCATTTTTTTACTCGAATTTTTTGAATACCCAATCCGAAAAAAAGGGTCAGGTACCCGGTCTGAATTTTTAAGGTAAAAATCGGATCGGATCCAGGTCAGGAGAAATTAAAAATTGGGTATAGGAGAAAACCGAGTATCTGAATCCGATTTAGTTTTTAGTGTGTATATATATATGATTTGGATTTTCTTCTTTTTTACTCTTTAGACCATATAAAATTTAAAATTTATATATATATATATATATATATATATATAAATAAATTTAAAATTTTACAAGGGTATAAGTAGAAAAAAAATAAAATCACTCGTTTAAAAAACTTAAATACTTAATTGCTTATATAGTTATATTTATATATATACATATTAATAAATTTAAACTCTTCTAGGGTTAAAAGTAAAAGGAAAAAAAAATTTAAATCCTTGCCGACTAGTCCTCAATGTTTATCATTTTTTTTAATGTCTAAAATTGATAAAGCTTTTTATTATTTTTTTCTATGACTTTGTTTTGTGGGGTGAATAATAGAAGATTTTAATCATTTTTATAAATTATAAGTTTTTCATATTTGTTTGTTTTTATGAATGTTGATGTTGTTATATAAAACAAATCTATGGAGTAGATGAAACTTAAATTTGGATTCAGAAATCCGATATCCGATCCGGTTTAACCGGGTCGAATACGAGTCGAGTTTTTGCCAATCTGAAAAATGTGGTACCCGATCCAGTTTTGAAAACCGGGTCGGGTACCGGGTTTTGCTCACCCCTAGTTTATATATAGAAAAATGTATGTGTCTCTTTCTGATGTTGATGTTTCATTTTTATTAGTGTGCACTCCATTGACTTAATAATTTTTTAGAAGAGCAATGCAATTTCATCATTTTTGGTAATGCAAATGGACTTGCATGTCTCTGCTAAAAATTTCAGTCAATGTTGCTGATGAAACCTCAAAGTAATGTACCTAAAATTCATGTTTCACCTCTTTTATTATTAGAGCAGAATAAAAAAAGTAAAGTATATATGTATGTACATATAGAGAACTAATTACTGCATTTTCATTGACAGCTGAAAAGACAGAAGAAAAGGAACAAGCAAACTCTAAAATACATTATCTAATAAATTCAAATCAAACCATGGAGACATTCATCATCTGTGGTGGGTTTCACATGAGGATAAAATATGGTTCAAGCTCAAAGTTGAATGGTTATTGCTAGTATGAAATTCAATGTGTTTGCAGACTTTGCAATCAAACCAAGGTCAGTTCAAATAAACCAATGTAGGAACTAAATAAATAATATAAAATTTGTTCATTTATTCACCTTGATCTTCTTCAGAACATCATCCTCAGTTGCACAGATTTTTTTTTTTTTTTTTAACCATTCAACAATAAAGAGCAATGTTTACTATTGTAATGTTGCTCAATTTGTGGCGATCTGTCCTTGCTGAGAACATTTGAATATAAAAAGATAGATCAGTTGCTGATTCAAGAACACTAAACAAACTTCTGTAAGTTTTTTTATTAAAATAACATAATTTGTTAAAAGAAAAAGGAGTTAGAGATGCCACACGGCCAACTATATTAAAAATAAAGAAACATAAAATAAAATATGAAAATGATAAGATAAGTCCATTAGAAATGGAGGATAAAACAACAAAAGGGTTGAGATATAAAGAAGAACAAATTTTCCGGGTAATATTGGGAGGAGAAAACAGAAAATGTTTACCAATATAACAGTCCAAACATGAATTTTAGATGCACTGATGTGTGGTTAATTTTATTAGAACCATTGACCTACAAATTTTTGACAGAGCTCTGCAATTACATCATGATTAAAATTTGTTTTAATAAAATAGATAAATCATTAATATATTGAAGGGGACAAAGAAGTCACAAACAAACACAAATAGAGAATAGTAAACGATAAGACAATAAACTAGAGGCTCTCACCAGAGGAAAAGCACTCAAAGACATAATAAAGAAGAGAAGAAAGCAACAAAAGGAAAGACACAAAATGTAGCTGGCGAAGACCACAAAGACATAATAAAGAAGAGAAGAAAGCAACAAATGGAAAGACACAAAATGTAGCTAGCGAAGACCACTGTCCGGAACGACAAATTTGCCCAAACTGGTTGGAAAAAGAATTACTCTCGAGTTAAAAAACATTGTCTTTTTCGGAAGTACGATTTTAGACTCATGTGCTCAAAAAATTCAAGAAGTTAGAAGGTAATAATATTTGTAAATCAAGGCTTTGTATAAAAGATAGCCGAAAGAAAATCCACTACTAGCATCTCTAATATAGATTTTTTAATCTGTAGATATTCTTGACTTTTTCCAAATCACATAAAGCTACTTGATTATGGTTTATTATGAATTATAAATTACAAATTGGACATTAATGTATATAAGTTCACATAAATTATAATTCAATATGAACATCTACCTCCATAAAAAACTTTAAAAAAATTTAAAATTTAAAAAAATACTGATCGAACACTTTTTTTAATATAAATAAATGACAAACTCTCTCATTTAAGAAAAATCGGAGATGTGGAGTTAATCCCTCACGAGGGATCTGATGCCAATCGCCCAAGAGGTCCATTAGCCATATTGTTATTTTTTGAATTTATTTTTATTTTCATGAGCTCATCCATATATATATATATATGCACCATTAGGGTTCTTAAATAATTATGATTTTACCAACGGTTTTTCGGTTTTTGATTTATTGATATTTGATCATTGGTGTTGGGTGTTTGTTTCCTGAAGAATCTAAGATAAAATCCAAAAACCTACACATATAGATGCTTATTGACCTTATTCTATGTCTGTGCATGTTTTTAATTTAAATAAAAGCAATATCGCTTATTTACCAAAAATATCACTATGATTTTGTAAGAGAAGCTCAAAGAATAAAAGATATATATATATATATATATATATATATATATATATATATATATATATATATATATATATATATGGTCTTTGAATTTCCCAATGTGTCCTGCACCTCCAAACGTCATCTTCTTTTCCACCATTGACGATCACTTTGAGCTTGTGATATTGGAGCGGGTTTGAGCTGCTAGAGGATCCAATCCATTTACAAGACCCGTTAAGGTGTTCATCAGAGAATCCGATAAGACCACCTCCCAATCTTCACCTTGGTTTGGTGAGAACTAAATAATTTGACTCTGTTTGGTGTTTAAAGTATGGAATGGTTAGTGTGTTTTTTATATATATAAGTTCATGAAAGTTATAGGTGATCTATTATAATGAACAAATAACAACCAATAGATCTCAACCTTCTGCACTTCATTACAATTTGATCTTGTTTTTTTAAAAAAGAAAGTAGTAAATGATTAATAATTCATCTGTCCAATTTGTTATATTTTAATTTAAACCAGTCATTCAACTTGAAAGGACAGTACTAGCAGGTTCACCTAACTTAAATTAGTATTTGTTGACAACAGCCGGTGACTAAATTTTGATGAACACAATGCTGAGTTGATGGTAGTCTAGTCAATAGAAATTTTAGTCCTACCCTCAAGAAAAACTTCTTGCCTAGATGGACAAGGATTGCAAATTATTTGATAGAAAAAACATAAAATAATAGTTAAATGAAGCTTGATTTCAAAGAAAAGATGATTGATGAATTAATTTCTCCATAATTAGGGCTATAAATGAGCCGAGCCGAGCCAAGCTTTGCCTTGTTCAAGTTTGGCTCGTTACTATTTCATCGAGCTTGAGCTCGAGCCGAGCTTTCTTCGAGCTTCATTTTTCATGTTCAAGCTTGGCTCATTACTATTTTAACCGAGCTCGAGCTCTAAACGAGCTTATTTCGAGCTTCATGCCCGAGCTCAATTTGTTAAGAAAATTTGAAGCTTAGACTTGTCTCGTTAGCTTGATTAAGGCTTGATTATTTTTTTATGTTCCATTTAACTTAATGAACTAGCTAACCCGAGCTTTTAACGAGCTCAGCCTTCAAATAGTAGTTACAACCCTATATGTGTGACTTAAGTTGACAACAACGACATAGTCACATATACACCTTAATATATATATATATATATATATATATATATATATATATATAAACGAGCTTGTTCACGAGTTTTGTTCGTGAACCGTGTTCACGAGCCAAAACGAACCGAACTTTCAGTTGTTCAAGCTTGGCTCGTTTATTAATCGAGCTTAAAAATGAAGCTCAAGCTTGGCTCGTTTACAATGTGAGCTGAACACGAACGAGCTCGTATCGAGCCAAACACCGAGCCGCTCACGAACGGCTCGGCTCAAATACACCACTATCCATAATAACCGGCTGTCCTTTCCTACCTGCCACCCCTCTCCAACTATTCCTTTGTTTTTAATTAATAAATTAAACCACAACTATATTAAACAGAAAATTTAAAAGAAAAAATAATAAACAAACAAAACCAAAGAAAAACCAAAGAAAACCAAAACAAACAAGTTAGCGATATAAAATAAAACCTCGATATTCACCAATGATAAATGAACAGAAAATAACAAATATTAGTGACACTAAAAAAAATAATTATTAAAAAATCATCTGTTTTAAATTACATAGATTAAAAGTTTTAGAATTCAAACACATACAATAATAAAACAGAAAATTGCCAAAAACACCCCTAAAATTTGCAATAGGCACAAAAACATCCCTTTATTTTCAATATCCATAAAAAAACTTTTTTTTTTTGAATAAAATGATTTTCAAACCCCCTAAGCATGTAACGGTGATTGACAGAATTAATTTTGAATTTTTTTTAAACGAAATTACCCCTGCGTGGGAAGTTGTGGCAAGTGCGACATGATTTACCATAATGTCCTTGGGTGCAATGATTTTTCTACTTTTAGAGGAAGCGGTTTTTTTTTGTGTAATCCAGACAAAAAACCATTATTGGCGCCGGTTATTTGCTCTCATCGCATCTTCAGCTTTCCCTTTCCAAAGATGTCATTGCCTGGATATCTTATGAAAGACTTAAATTTCGTTCAGCCATTATCTCGAAAGAGAACTCCCGCTCAATACTTCGGCATTTCATCAGTTTGCGCTTTAAGATATTGAGGCGAGGTGGACGCTATTAAAAAAGTTGTGCAGTTTTCTTTTGTTTTTCCATTCTGTGTTATTTTTGCCCTTTTGGTTTGTAAAGTATTATGTTAAAAAGAGAGATTTTTCGGTTGTTATGCAATCTCATTGCCCGTTTAAGGTTTCTATTAAAAAATGAGGTTACTGTTAAAGAAATGAGATTTCTGTTTAAGAAATGAGTATAGGCATTACTTTTCATGTTAACTTAAATTCTTTTGTTTGTAGTTATAAGTTTGTTTGTAGTTATAATATACTCATGCTAACCTAAATTATTTCCCACAAACTTATTAAATTTTCATGCAAATATCGTTGTCTCCATATAACAAAGAACGATTGTCTTTATGCTTGACTGTCTTTGTTTAACTATCAATGTTTCTGTTTAACATATTGCGTTTACATTTAAAAAAAAATGCTTAAATATCGTTGTTTCTATTTAAAGAGGTACGAGTGGCCAGCATTAATTGGTTTTATACCCAAGATTAATTTGTCACATAAATATCATTTTTTCTGTTTAAATATCAATGTTTCTGTTTAACTATCAATGTTTTGTTTAAGAAAATGAGTTTTTTGTTTAAAAAATGAGTACATGCATTACTCTTCATGCTAACCTAAATTCTTTTGTTTGTAGTTATAAGTTTTTTTGTAGTTATAATGTACTCATGCTAACCTAAATTATTTTTCATAAACTTATTAAATTTTTCATGTAAATATCGTTATCTCCATATAATAAAGAACGGTTGTATTTATCCTTGACTATCTTTGTTTAATTATCAATGTTTCTGTTTAACATATTGCGTTTATGTTTAAAAAAAGTGCTTAAATATCATTGTTTCTATTTAAAGAGGTACGAGTGGCCAGGATTAATTGGTTTTTTATACCCAAGATTAATTTGTCACGTAAATATCGGTTTTTCTGTTTAAATATCAATGTTTTTGTTTAACTATAAATGTTTCTATTTAACTCACAATGTTTTCTGTTTAAGAAATGAGTTTTTTATTTAAAAAAATGAGTACATGCATTACTCTTTATGCTAACCTAAATTCTTTTGTTTATAATTATAAGTTTGTATGTAGTTATAATGTACTCATGCTAACCTAAATTATTTTCCACAAACTTGTTAAATTTTTTATATAGATATCATTGTCTCCATATAATAAAGAACGGTTGTCTTTATTCTTGGTTGTTTTTTATGGAAGGAAGGCCTGCCACACCGTCAAGATCGCTCTAAGGTGGAACTGATACGCTTGCAGAATCCAAATACCTGCTAAAATCAAAGAACTTTACAACGAGAAGAAAGTTTAAGCTGAAATATAACAGTTTAAACAGAAACTGAAAAATTTAAGCGGAAAAATAACATTTTAAACGGAAACTAGATAATTTTAAGCGAAAACATATACTTTTAAGCGGAAATTGGGATAATTAATCAATAATTAACTTTTAAGCGAAAACATCAAAACTCCATCGCTCACATATCTCCGCTAACACTGATTCCCAAGAAGTAAGCACCGTGAACATTTGTACTCGTCCCTCCCCTTTGTATCTAGCAATAGCATAAAAACTCTCTACGATAAACTTATATAAATATAAATTGTTACACTCTCTCGCAGGATAATCAAGGTGAGGACAAGGAAGAGATTGTTACCTTATTGGGCAACCGACAGAACTCCAATCAAACACACCAAATAGGGAGGAATTGAAAAACTCCAAGGTGATATGAGTCTTCCAAAATTTGTTTGAGAAAAAGCAAAAAGGTATATAAAAAGGTTTGATATGATGTGATTAGTCGGTTTTTCCCCCCTGGAATTTCACAACATGAACCCAGTCCGAGTGACCTACAGGGGGCAAAAAAGAAGTGAAACAATAACGGAAAGGCTAGCCGGAGTATTCAAAACTTACAAGAGCTATTTGGGAAATTTTGAAATTCATAAGGGGTAAACAGTAATTTTTCCTAATAAAAATCATTCAAGCTAGCCATCAGACCAGAAAAAAGTGTCTTTCTCA
The DNA here is from genome assembly GCA_020875875.1 of Dioscorea alata. NCBI lineage: Eukaryota > Viridiplantae > Streptophyta > Magnoliopsida > Dioscoreales > Dioscoreaceae > Dioscorea > Dioscorea alata. The sequence continues at coordinate 19,795,620 of CM037015.1, read as the reverse complement.
TTGCTAATATCATGAGTAATGCAACCTCTGAATGTGGGTAGACAATGTACGACCCCGCTCTAAAAAAAAGACATTCTCCCTGTCCGACCTAGATCTAGTCTCCCTCTGTCAATACCGTAATTGAATTGCACCACCGTTGCCCCTGACCAGGTATTACCCTCAAGAAACTTCCACCACCACTTCCCTAAGAGTACCTTATTGAATTGGTTAAGATCCAGAAAACCCCACCCCCCCTGATCGCGTAGGCGACAAAGGTTCTTCCAGCCAACAAACCAACATCCCTGTCACGAAATGTCAGGACCTAACCATAGGAAGTCGCGCCGAATTTTATCAATCTCCTTGCTAACCCAACAGGGGAGCCTGAAAATGGACATCCATTATGTCGGTACTGCAGATTGGACAGAGTTAATAAGTGTAAGTCGCCCTCCAAGTGATAATTGTTGAACCTTCCAAGAAGAGAGTCTCCTTTTCACCTTGAGGATAATCTCTTCCCAATCTTGTCTACGGGGTCTTCGACCCGAGATTGGGATCCCGAGGTAGGTAACCGGAAGTATGCCTACTGCACAGTTAAGTGTGGCCGCCGCTGTATTTTCCGGTAACTCCCCCATCTTACTTGAGAAGATGCAAGTTTTAGAGAAATTTGTCTCCAGCCCGGTTATCCCCTCAAAAAGGTATAAAATCAGTTTGATGATGCGGAGATCTTCTAGCCCACCAGTGGTCACAATCAGGAGATCGTCCTCATAATGAAGGTTACACTTGCTACCGAATTCCCCTAAAGGAACCCCAATTAGGATTCTCGACCTGAGCGCGTTGGTGAACATTGAGTTAAGGATGTTTGTAACAAGAACAAAGAGTAGGGGTGAAAGAGGATCCTCCTATCTCAAACTTCGACGGTAACGGACATATCCATTCTGAGAGCCGTTTACCAGAATGGAAGCCTTGGACGAGAATAAGATGCTTTGGATCCAACCAATCCAACGCTCACCAAAGCCCTCGCCTTTAAGAGATCAAGGAGGAAATCCCAATCAACCATGACAAAAGCCTTTGCGAAATCAACTTTGACAATGTGGCCAGTGATGCGTCATCTTTGCAGGCTAAAAATCAACTCTTCGGCAGTGGCGATATTATCCAGAATGCAACGGCCTTTAAGGAAAGCCGATTGCTCTGAATCGATAAGAATGTTCATCACGCTTCCCAATCTGGTCACCAAGATCTTAGATAGGATTTTCAACGACGAATTAATGAGACTGATTGGTCTATAATCCCCCGGAGATTCCGGTGTGCCCGATTTAGGGATAAGAGCAATATTAGCCTAATTGATTTTTTCTAAGTTCGCATTCCCAAACCAGAAGTTCTGACAGAGCTGCCACATATCATCTTTAATAATTTCCCAAAATTTTGTGAAAAAATGCAAAGGGAAACCATCAAGACCCGGAGCCTTGTCCATGCCTAACTCAAACACGGCGGTCTTAACTCCCTCCATCGTGAAAGGCCACTCAAGTTGCGATAGATCCATCTGCTCTTTGTGAGCCAAGATCTTCTTAAGGTCGATCTGTAACCTAAAGGTCCGTTTGTTCCCGAAAAGCTGAGTAAAGTGGTCGGAGAACACTTTCCCAATCTCGCATGACTCCATCAGGTTCACACCATTACAAAGAACGCTCGGAATATAATTCTTGTTCTTTCTCCCATTGGCGACGACATGGAAGAAACGGGTATTGTCATCACCTTCCTTCAACCATTGTAATCTCAACCACTGTTTCCAATACACCTCCTCTTGTTTTCGAATCTCATCAAGTTTTGACCGGATTTCTGTTTCTTGTAGGATCTCCGCCGAAGTTAAACCCCTTCTTTTTTTTTTTTTTTTTTTTATCACATCAAAGTGATCGAGGTTTTGAAGTAGGGCCAGTTTCTTTAAGTTTAATGGACCCAAAAGAATATTTCGGCCAGCGTCTCAAAATATTCATGAGAAATTGAAGCTTTTTGGCAATGAGTGGTTCGTACAGGACTTAACAGTCTCTTTCAATGCAAACTTGTTCATGGCTTCTTCTTCTTCTGCTCTCCGGTGGTAAAGAATGCCCCTTCTCTTCACTTCTCTTCATCTTCCACCCAAAAGCCTTAACTTTCGCCCTCCTAATCGATTCCCAGACTTTAAAAATCCGATTTTGATGCTTGGGTCCTTGTCAAAGAGGCGCCTTTGGAAGAGCTTGAGGATCTCTGATCAGAAAAGCATGCCTGAATTGGTCCCGATTGGTAAGTTTGGGGACAGTGATGGTGCTGAGGAGGAGACCGAGGTGATTTTGGGCAATGATTCTTCAACCCAGCGACGTGGTTTTGGGCGTGCGGAATTCGATTCGTTTCTTAATCGAATGGTTAGTTTTTTGGATTTTCATGAATTTGTTTTTGTTAAAGATCATTTGCTACAGATTTGATGTGAATTATTCCATGTTTGGAGTATGGTTTTGCTTCTATGTTACTGCAAAACCTAATAAATTTTCTTTTATTGCCTCTTCTTCATCATTGACATTGTAACTTTTCTTTGTTGTTTTACTCTATGATTGTGAAGAATATATAGATGCATTTAATAACTGATGGAAAATTGCATAGTTTTATTGGTTTAGTTCCTTGTGATCCTAATTTTGGTTTAGTTCTTGAATGAATCATTTGAATATTGAATTTTGAAGTCATAGCTTCAAGTGGTGAAGTTTAAAATCTTTAATTGCCTTGGAAAGTAGATTTTAGTTTAATCTTGCATGTTACCTCATTCTTTTACAGAAATCTTAAGCTTTGATGAATTTTGAAGTCAATACTCTTGATTGATTGAAGTTTTAACGGATGACGATTTACTTTGCTATATCTACAGCCCTTGTAATTTTACTGAAACTCTAATACCAGAAACTTTGTTCTCTGTCTTCTCTTATGATAAATGTTTGTGGTTTATTAACTTTATTCAAGAAAAAGAAAAAACTTTGATCTCTTGTTTTAATGTTTCAACTTAGTAGAATAGTAGAATCCGAAATTCATTTACAACAAACTTCATGCTTTTTAAGCATAAAGTATTATTGCATTAGCTTGAAACTTTTTTTGGATAAACCACAATCATTCACCAAATAAAGAACTCACAAGATTCGTTTGGTACAAAAATCTGCTTCTTCTGTTCTTCTTTTTAATGTTTGTAAAGGTCCTTGTGTCTTTTGCCGCCAGAGCAAATGTTTGATAGTGTCTCTTCACGGCAACATAGCAAATTTATTTAGGAAAAACTTCAAACTTATCAACCATGAAGCATTTCACTAGTTTGATTTTTTCTTTTTAATTGATAAACCACAATTCTTTAACCAAATAAGAAGCTCGCAAGATTCATTTGATACCAAATCTACTCCTTCTATTCTTCTCTCTTATATTTGGTAACAGAGCAAATGGCTGGTAGCTTTTCTTTTTTGTCTGGCCATTTTATGGAAGCACGATGCCGAAGTTTCATGGGCTGTGATGGGAGCTGTTATAAATTTGGGGCTTGCAGTTACTTTGAAACGGGTTCTAAATCATCAAAGACCTGTCTCTGGATTGAGATCTGATCCTGGAATGCCATCTTCACATGCACAGTCCCTCTTCTATGCAGCAGTTCTAGGAATTATTTCATGTGAGTCTTCTCGCACCGTATTTTTATATTTTTCACCTGCTTTTGGTTCTTTCATGTGAGTCTTCTCTCTCCGTATTTTTATATTTTTCACCTGCTTTTGGTTCTTAGTCACAAACCTTAAATACAATTAAATCACGTACTTAAACCTTTGGACATAGAACTGTAAATCTGGCAGAGTTTTATTCTGCAATTGATATGATCTGTAATTTGAAAGATCTGCAGGTATTAATCTTCATTCTTTTCCTCTTATCACTGAATTATATTTGCTTGGTAATCAAACCAGCTCACATCTGAAAGAAATTCTGTTACTCAATTACAATTTAACCAGTACCTGTCATGGATATTTCGGACTTTGCAGTGTTACAATGGAAGGGGATAAATTTCATTACAGTGAGCATGGCAGTGCTCACCTTAGCATTTGGTTCATATCTTGTATGTGCCTTCCTCTCAATTTAGTACATGCTATTCACAGTTTGATATTCAGAATCTGATTATGCTAAGAATTTTATTGGTTTTAATGATCTGCAGACATGGCTTCGTGTATCACACCGGCTTCACACTGCCAGCCAAGTTGTCGTCGGTGGCGTGTTAGGATCAGCCTGTGCAATAACATGGGTTTGGTTGTGGCATTCATTTGTGCATAGAGCATTCATTTCATCTGTCTGGGCTAGAATTATTGTGCTTCTTGGATCAGCGTTATTTTGTGTGGTCTTTCTATTCCATGTTGTTCAGCACTGGTTCACAGATGAACAATGAAACCTTATTAATTTATTTCCAAACTTTGTGACACATACCAATACCATCATTGAACGTTTGGTTATGTTCAAGTGCAGATACCGATATAAATAAACGGAATTGAATAAAATCATACGATTACATTTTCATTTGATGGTGTATGGGTAATTTCAATTGATTTTTCTTATCTTCTTTTTCTTTTTATATTTTTCCCCCTAGGATTTTATTTTAAAATTTAAAATGTAAACACAAAAGTATCCACAGCAAGTAAATATCAAGGATGAACCAAAAGAAATGCATTTGGGCTGATTTAGAGCTTGAAGAAAAACATCAAGCAAAAAATAAGACCATACATAATACATCCGTAGTTATTTCACAAGCTGCTTCGAGTGGCAAGCAGCACACTTTATACATGATGGAGCTTTTAAACAAATGTTCATGATCATCCTGTGAACAATCTCAGAAAACCTTATTTAGCTTTTTTTTTTTTTTTTTTTTTTATCCTTTCTTTCTTTCTTTTTTTCCTTTTTCACTCAACAAGATACCTGTTGCAAAGAAAAGAGTATAGCATAATTAAAACTTTAGAAGCAAGCTAGTCTTCATGACTGCCTTCAGCATCACCTTCAAGGTGACCAGGCTTGGAAGCTGGAAAGTATGACCATGCAAGAGAGGCGGCACCAATCGTTAAGGCAAGGCCAATTGAGCTCCACAACCACTTCTGCCTTCTCTTTCGCTTCAGCCTCTGCTCTCGCGCCCTCTCTGAAATAGCAAAGAGGAGAAATTGAGAATGAGTATCACATTAGCAATTCCATTACCTGGGTGAAATAGTTACGGAAGGAATTTAGGTATGATAAAGCGCCACAAAAAACAGATTGATGAGTTAATAGAAAGGTTCACATTCAGAATCCAAATATGTCAAATGCGTAGCGAAAAATAAAAACTATCAGAAGATGAATCATTGACATTTAAGTAAAGCATTTCCACAACTTTTTCTTTTCTTATCTATCTTATAGCTAGGGTTCAGTTTTTAATTTTTCACTCCAGGGAAAACTGTAATTTTATAAGAAACATCGCACTTGGGATCAAACTCTAACGAGAAATCATGTTGACAAACCTGTTCCTAATGGACACAGCTACCTAGCCGCTACACCTTGTATAAAGAGTAAATAACTACACAATAATAGTAAAAGGATAAGTTCATGATTCAATGTTATAGCACTCTTACCAACAGCTTCTTGGTTCCTCTGAGACATTTCACGGTTGGCAGCTTCATAATACTGTAGCCTGTCCGATAACCTGGCAATCTCAAAGTTCTTTAATTCAATCTGAGACTCCAACTTGAGCTCAATCTCAGCCCGGCAACAACCTCTTCCAATAGAAGCAGCCACTGCTCGAGCAATAATAACTTGTTGGCAAAGTTCAGTCACAGGATCAATAGATGACAGCATGTCCCTCTCTTCTGAGATAGTTCGAGGGGCAGCAAGTTTCAATCCCACAAGTGAGAGCTGATGGCTCAGCCTCTGCCACTGGTTTTGCAAGTTTTCAAAGGCTTCCTCAGCTTGCTTCCTCTTGTCAATTTCCAACAACATAGTAAGCCTCATGTCCTGCAGCTCCTCCTGAATATTTTGACAACCAGACAGAGCTCCTTCGCTGGAGATTTCTATATGAAAGGAAAAGAAGTGCTTCAGTTGCAAATTATCAAAAGGACTGCAACTCAGATAAAACAAATATTTATTGCAGTCAATAAGGAAGCTTGACATGCATCAATGTAGAGAAGGCATATAATCAAGTTAGCTATACCAAGTACTTATTGCAGTCAACAAAGGTACCTTCAAATGCATCAAAAAACTCCCCTTGAGGAGTACTTGGCTTCCATGAACGATCAAGACCATTGCTATCATCAAATTCAGTATTACTCACAGAGCTCATTGAGTCTTGAGGATCAAAGAAATCTTCACATTCAGCATCTCTTCCTGTATCAACAGTAAGAGGCTTTTCTGATCCATCGATTTTCTCGAGACCACCATTTGAACTAGCATCACCCAGAGGCTTAGGACGATAACCATTAGGATCTTGCTCATCCTTGAGATTTCCATCATGAAGAACATCCACAGCTACTTTAACTTCCTGTCCATTCACAACTTCAACCTTCTCACCATCAAGATGTGGTTGACATCCAATAACAGTATTGTGCGAATGGCTTTTGATCAGACGAGGGCCACGACGCTTGTGATTGATGATATACGGAGACGGAGAGAAGGAGGACGGAGAGTCTGGTAAAGGGGTCGCTTCAGGTGTTGCATACAGAGCGGGTGAAACCACAGGTCGGGAAATGCTCTTCTTCTCAGAAGAGCTTGGAACAGGCCTAACGACCTTCACTGGCGCCGGCGGAGGCTTTGGGGCGGTGTTCCGAGACCCGGGCTCCAAAAGCCTGTCCAGCGTGATAGCTGTGAAGGTCGGCATGCCTGCTGGCAGCGTCGACTTCCTGAAGATCGTAGCTCAAAGAAGCTCCTCAGCATCCAAATCACAGATCATCCAGACCTACAAATACGCGCACACACACACAAATAAGCCAAAAAAAAAAAAGGCATCTTTTCTTCAAATTTGGGTGATTTCAAAACCCTAAATCGATCAATAGTCCACCAAAACGAGCGAAATCAAACGGGCGAAGGTCCTTCAGCCAGGTTGGACAAATAAACGCATGAATTCCCAGCTTAATGCGAATTTTTCAAGGAAAACATCGAATTGACTAGCAAGAACCGCAGATTTCAATTCCCAAAACCAATTCGGATACGATTCTACATGAAATTGAACATCGGAACGTGTGAAATAGAAACCCTAATGGTGCTAATCATCCAAACAGGGAAATTTTAATATTGGAGATAAATACCTCAAATGGAGACGGCGAGGAGGGAAACCATGGCGGGTCCTTTCCATTTCTCGCATCCTTTTCTCAAAAGCCAAAAAAAAAATAGTGGAAGTTTATATAAAGAGACAGAAACTTGGAGAAAAGAAACAAGACATAAATAAATAAATATGTTTTGTTTTTTATCTCCACCATTCTCGGAAATAGAGAACAAATGTTGCATTGACAACCGTCAGATCTCATGAAAACGGGGAGATTTGGATTAATCAGGACCGTTCGATTCCGAACTATACTGATTTGCTTAGGGTGTGTTTGGTTAGATGTAATTGAAAATGCAGTGGATTTTCAATTACAGTGCATTTGTAAATCTTTGGATTTAAAAATACAGGAGAATCAAATCTGGTGCTTGGTTAACTGTATTTGAAAATACTGGATTTCAGAATTTTGTGTTTGTTTGAAAGGATTAGTAAATCTGGATTTTAAAAACATTTGTTTGGTTGGATGTATTTTTGAGATATAAAAACTTTTGGTGAGGTTACCCCACTTTAAATTATCATTAAGTTTAATTAATTATAAATATACACTTAAATGTTATTAATAATAACAAAAATAATTATGGATATAATTACTTAATTTAACATATAATTATATTTTTATTATAATTTACTTTTATTTGTAATAATTATTGTAAAAATGCCCTGCTTTCTTGATCATTAGTTTATTGATTATGAATATCGTTATTAATTTTAAATAATATAATTAAATATTTGAAATAATATCTAAATTTAATAATTTATTGATTTAATTAATATATATGAAGTAAATAATCTAGGTCAAAAATTTTTTAATCACATAGCATCAAAGTTGAAAATTTAGGTTCAAGGGAAATAAAAATACAAACTAACCATTAGCTAAACATTCATTCATTCAACATTAACTAAGCATTCATTCAACATTCATTCAACATACAAACATCAAAATATTTACATTCACAATTCTCCATTCAAGTTCACACCACTCTATTCAAGTCAAGCATAGCCATGAAAATTAGATAATTCTCCACTAGCTTGATCAAGATAAACAAATATATTCACACATTCAAAATAGTTATATAACTAACACATTTCCATATATCAAAGAGTTCATAACAAATCCTTACTCACCACATACGTCAAAGATAACTAAAAGCACAACACACTTTGATTTACACAAGTAAGGTGGGAAGAGGTGAAGGTGACTTCACATTTGTTTTAAATATTTCAACAGTCTTTCTCAACAAGAAAAATGGCTTTGTCCAAATAGATTTCTCCAAAACTCATTCAATTGACATCAACACTCCAAAAAAAAAAAAAAAAAAACTCAGAATAACATTACTGAAAACCATAATTATTGAAAACCAACTCTAATTGGGGAATTCTAGGATAACATCAATAGGAACTCACTTTCATACACTCTTCACTGACCAATGAAACATAGAAAAATAAATAAATAAAACCATAATTTGAGTTAAGCTGATGAATAATAAGACTGCAAACATCTGCAAATCAAGTTATGTATTTATGTAAAACCTCATGCTAGCTTATAAAAACCTACTTACTTGATCTTCCAATTCTTTCTAATATGCAGTATTCTTGTCAATCTTGTTCTTCAGCCCAGTACACTATGCCTGGAGAAAAATGCAAAGCAAACTATTAGTTCTACGAAATTCAGAAAAATTCAGAAAATGATTTGATGAATGGTGCATGAACATACTTTGAGATCTCTTAGCTCAAAATAGGTTGTCCAGCACCTGCAAGATTCTTCTCCTTGAAGAGTGGAGCAATAATCTACAAAAGTTACCGCCAAAAGACATTTAATACGATGCTTTCGGTATTAATTGGAACTAAAAAGGTTATCCGGAGAAAATAAACATATAAGAGAATAGATTAAAGGAATTGTTTGAAGATATCTGGCAAATTCCTTCACATATCAATATTTTGAAGTAGTTCAATGAACAAAAAATAAACATAGAAATTATGCCAGACAAATGGACAAATGCTTGGATGCTTTTGATGTTCTACCAATAGAATATTATGAACAGCAATAATGTCTCAATTTCATGCGCAATGTCTTAATCTCTTGCATCTTTTGCTTCTTAAGAACAAACATTCAGGAAAGCTGATGATCAATGTGTATCCAAATTGCAAAACTCATTCAAATCATCCTCCAAATTCTCAGACTCCAAATTTGCAACCACAATGACAAGACTCCAAACAATGAAAAACGAACACACATTCAAATCAACTCACAAATCAATCAAACAAAACCACAGACATCACAGACATTGAAAAACGAACACACATTCAAATCAACCACCGATCTGTCACAAATCTAAGCCAAAGGGGCTGAAAAAATAAAAAAATAAAAGAAGAAAATACTTTCTTTAGGAGCCTTGAAGGATTTGGGGAAGACGCAAGTGCTTGATTTTGGAGAAGGCCAAGCACTGACGGAGCGGCGCCGGTGTCCGGGTTGAAGATCTGCTACAATTTCTCTGCTGCGTTGCTCTACTGCCGATGATGGAGTGCTGTGGCGGCGTTGGTGGTGACAAGCTTCTCAGGAGCCACTTTCTCACCTTCGTGCTGATGGACAGAAGAATCCCTCACGTGATGACATGTGAGGGATTTCATGAGAAGCTCAAATCCTTGGATTTTGTTTTACAGTCAGTTTGACTGTAAAACAAAATCCTTCAAACATGGTATTTCAAAATCCATTGACAAACTAAATCATGTAAAACAATCAACTGGTTTTAAAATAACAAGGGATTTGGAGTTACATGGAACTCCAAATCCCTTGAAACAAACACACCCTTAAATATTTACAGAAAATTTGTGACTTCATGGTAGGAAATATATATATATTTTTTTTTAAAACATAGATAAATCAAGAATTTATTGATAATAAACATTGTAGAAAATATTGATTTTTATTTTATGAAATTGGAAGAAATATTTAGAAATAAAACAGTTTAAAAAATTTTTATTTTGAACTTATTTAATGTAAAACTAAATGAAAAAAAATGCTTACATGCTCGTATAAATAAGTTTATATATACTTCTCAACATTATTTTTTTACACAGCCAACATGAAAATATTATAAAAATACAACCTTCATTTTTGTATATTCATCATACACACATGAGAAGAAAATAAAAATAAAAATAAAAATAAAAGATAATTCATCTTTTAATTTTTTTTTTTTAAATACCAAACAAAAATCTGTAAGAATATGCAAAATGAATAAAGATCCGAAGTTACATAAACTCAATAAGAAATACAGAATTTTTTCCATCCGAGATCATTAATAATTGATGCAGAATTACAAAGTTCAATTGAAAGAATTGATAACAATCCACTTTGACAACATTTGGTATTTCCTTGTGGTATTCCTTTTGAACTGTTTTCAAACATGCATCATTATGCCAACACCGCAGACAGAATTACTGGTAACTAAATAGATACTGGAGTCAGAAATGTCATTCGGAAAAATTGGGAAGTGAAAGGCCTTTGTTCTGCATTTGTTCGCGCATCCACTGCCAATTTTCCGGCCTCACTTCACCACCGAGAGAGCGAACAACAGAACCTCCGCTGCAAGAGCCTAACTTGCAACACTCTTCCAATGGAAGGTCTTTCACCAATCCATATAGAAAACCGCTAGCAAAGAGATCACCGGCTCCCGTGGCATCTACAGCAGGTGCTTCTCCAGTGGCTGCAACTCGAACAATCTACCAAAAAATCCCAAGAAAATAAAGACATTTTTCAGTTTAATTATGCTGATTAATAAGTTATGCTATGGTGAACAAACTTTCCAATGTTCTGTGACTTGGCATGGAAAGTATCAAACAATTGATAGAGAGTACCGACCTCTTTGCCATGTTTTGCTATGCACCCTCTAGGACCAAGTGTAACCACAGCCCACTTACAGTGATTGGCCAAAAAATTTAGAGCAGCTTCCGAATCAGATTGCAAGTCTCCCCTGAAACATTTGGATGTCATGATCAAATATAAAAAGGTTGTCTTTGAAACATTGGTTATCTCAACATTAAAGTAAGTGGTCCTTTATTCTTAATTCTTAACACATTGACCAAACATTGAACAAGAACAAAGATTCTGAGCTGTTAAACAATATGGAGCAGAAAAAATAGTTACAAAGGTGTGGTTTAAACTACCATCAACAAAAAAGTAAAAGCATCATTTTGAGAAGGCTCGAAAAGATAAGGCTAATCACCGAATAAGCTCTCTTGCTTCATCCTCATTGGCAAAGCAAAGATCTATATTGCCAGTCTCCAGAAGCTCTATGAGGTGAGGCCTGGAATCTCGAACCATCTGGCATAGTTAACATTGTAATTTACTAAGATCATACCATACTTGATTGATATATATGAAAAAGACTGAATAAGCATTGGAGACTCTCTTGTGAGTAATTCCATGGTCTCACCTCAAAACTTGCTAGATCCAAGGAAACAGAAAGACCCTCTTGTTTAGCCAACTTAATTGCCGTTTTGATTGGTTCCAGATTGAAAAACGCATATCTCAATACCAACCACTGACAGGAAATAATATATCAGAGAAGATATAATCACATATCAGAATACCAAGTGCAAAAAAAGGTTTAGCTACCTTTGAGCCTTTAAAATCTTCTCTTGCTAACTCATTGGCCTGAGAGAGGTACCACACACGAAAATAAAGAACGTCAAATTAGCAAATTAGCAAATTAGCATTTCAGATATTTATGATAATAAATAGATTCCTGCAACATACTTGAAGCTTGACTGCAGTTGATAGACAAGGCCGCATAGTACGGTTACCTTCAGCGTCAACTAAACATACACACTGTAATGGATGTGTATAATTTTCAGATCGCACCATATTGCCCTGTTAAAAATCAGGGAATCAAGGCTCAAAGCTTACCTGACCAGTGGGCCCCTTCTTCATTCTTAATCTCGAGAGGTCCACAGCACTAAACTTCATATTGTGGATGAACAAACAGCCTTGCTCATCATCACCACAAGCACCTATTATGCCACTCGAGACACCAAAACCAGCGGTCAGACCCCGGATTGTATTTGCAACACTCCCCCCAGCTATCGTCCTTATAGGAGAGAAGCCATTGATGCATGGGAGAATGTGAGCATTCACTTCGCCAAGTATATGATTTAACTCCTCAATTGCAACCTGCATATCAGTATGGATTGATTCACAATAAGAACACAAACACATTGCAGTTCTCAGTTGCGAGAAGAGCATAATAAATAAGAAAACAAAATTTACAATACAATTTCATGGCAAGTAATGTCATTTTACAAAAGCTAAAAAGACACAAGAAAATCTAGATTATATAAACCACATAAAACATGAAAGCACATGGTACCATCTGGGAAGATGATGCACAGTTGCCTAAGAGGTGATACAAGACACCAGATTTAATAACTGGATCAAGAAATCCAAAGAACATCTAAAGTTTGCATAAAGTAAACCTAAGTACAAAATCCAAAACCCACATGCCTCAAGGCATGTGCAACAGACAAGAAGAGGTGGATCCCTACGAAACTGCGGCCTAATGTTTGCCTAAATTATTATCAATATTCTCCGTTCCAACTTTCTAGCGTTGGATTTTGTGCACAATCTTTACAACAAAATTCTGTTTAGAATTCTTCATATCAACAAGCTGCTTCAAGTCCATTTTTCCACATAATCCATTTACTTAGTTCCTTGATCTTCTCAGCATAACATCCAGGCCCATTCCAAATTTATGTTCTTACAAAAACTCCTCAAATACTCAGCACGCGTGTGCCCACTAAATTTTCGATGTGTGACAAGACTCCAATAGCCAAAAAGGACAAAAAGGGACCCAAGTATACACTAAAATTTAGAAAGCTTAAATAGCCCATGTTAAGCTATTGAATCGATTACTTCAAAAGCATTTAAAGGGCAAAAACTCATGAAAAGGAGACCTTGTCCACAGCATTTCAGTGCACAGGTCGCAATGTTAGCACTGCAGAAAGAAACTAAACACTGAAATTCATATAGAAGGAGCCAAAACCAATTGGAACTTCAAATCTCCAACAAAGTTACAATTTTTTTTTATAACTTTATTTTTCATAAGAAGGCATGGCACAGGACAAAGACAGCGTTGAAAAAAAAAACTCTAAAATAACAATTTTGACAGCATAAAATTCAAACAAGATTCAGACTAAACAAAGAATGCCAGAATCTGAATAGATCGCATTGAATATTACCTAAAAAAAGAAAGCAACTAAACACAAAAACAACTCAACCGCAAATCTCATAAAACCTAAAAACCCAAAAATCCAAACAATGCACAAACAATCACCGAAACCCGTCTTGCCATTGGGAACACAAATAGTGTATCAACAACCTCCTGGAATTCATCCAAAAAAGAAAACAGGCAAAGCAATAACACAATAAAAAAGGAAACATGAAATTAGTCTAAAAAAACACAAAAATAAAAAGAAAACACAAAGGAACAGTACAAACTCAGTGGAAACAATAACAACGAGTTGATTACCTGCTGGGATCCACCGCGATCGCCGGGGATTCGGTCGAGAAGGGACCAATCGACGCGCGCCACATGGTCAACAAGGGCGGCGGGCTGGAAACCGAGCACCGTCGGCGGCGAGCCGCGGGCATCCTTCCGACGGATATGGGCCACCAGCAGCTCCCCTTCAGCCACCATTGCGCTGCAGCGCCGAGCTTCTCTCGGACAACGAGGGAAGACCTCCCGAAGCGAAGTCCTGTGGTGCCCATCGAAGCTCCCATTGGCTTCCCAATTTATACAAAAATTCTATGGATTTTTTCTTTTTGCCCCCTTGAAACCTCACAATTCTTTAGGTTTTTTGAAATTTTTGATTTGATTAAGAAAAAACAATTAATTTGATTTCAAAATAAATTTTAATTTGTTAGAACAATAAACCCATAGCGTAGCTGAATGAGATGAAATAATTAAAATGTTCCAATTCAAAATTCTTTAATATTAAAAAATAATAGTGACATATCATTAATTATAAGTTGCGAGCAACACTTGATATATATAACAATTGTCATTTTTATTAATAAATAAATTTATTAATATATATATACTTTTAATTCATGTTTTTATTTATTTATTTATTTATTTTCTCTTGTTTATATATATATATATACTTTTAATTCATGTTTTTATTTATTTATTTATTTATTTATTTATTTATTTTCTCTTGTTTTATTTTTATGTGTTTTTTGGGTTTGGCTACTAACCGGTGCTAAAAGCACCTTAATAGAGCTGGCATGGTGCAATCTAGTTACTAACACGCCTTTGTTCGTTGATGCATTATGAATTTGTGATGTAATGTATATATATATAACATAAATATTTAATTGAATAAAATTTTCAAAATTAATAAGCGATTAGAATAACATATGAATAATGGTATATATTTACCGGGAGATATTTTTATTATTACGCCTCAACTATGTATTACAATGGAATCAGACTCTCGGCCTCTTGTATGAGTGTCAGGCGTTTTAATTACTATTCAATAGCCACGTGATAAAATACTTTTTATATAACTTTCACTGTTTTATCCGAAATTATTTTAAAGTACATAACTCTTAGAATTTTTTTTATAAAATAAACAAATTATTATTTATATTATTCAGTATGTGTAGAGAAAAATTTGACTTTTCTGCTTTTTAATATTGAGACTCCCGCACCGCACCGCACTATCAATCATTAAATTATACCAACATTGACTACAACAACATTTTTTTTATTAGAAAAAAATACTCAACCAATAAAATATAAACGGAAAATTAAAAATAATGATAATGATGATTTATTTAAGTTATTCAATCAGACATCAACTCTGTTTAATTTTCCAAAAACATTGGACATGAGCCTTGCCACCCAACAAGAAGTGAAGTTTGGACTTTGGAGTTCTTATCATCAAATAAAACCGAAGAGCTGGAGCCAAAAAGAGAAACCAATATGATATTACATTTCCGCAGATAGGATGGTTTTGTAGCTTTTGTCTCTTTAAATGCAGGTTCATAAATAATTTATTTCTTTTTCATAATTAAAAACTTCCAAATATGGCAGTTTTTTTTGCAATTGTGTGTTCATATATTGTTATGTTGGCCAACTATGAGAATGTTATTTAAAAAAATTAAAACAGCTGTCTTTTTTTAATTGTTATTATTTGTTTTTTTTTTTACAAAGTCGACAAGCAAGAGATAATCCCTCATGCAACCCTAAAGAGGAGAATAAGAGGTAATTCTTATATAAAACTCCCACAGGGAACCCTGAATATGAATTGTAATCTAAGAGTTCTTGAATATAAATTGTAATCTAAGAATTTCGAACTCGAGACTTCTTAATCGCAATCATGAGTAGTTACCGTTAAGCTAGCCCATGGTTCTTTAATATTTACTTTTAGTTTTAATTTTAATTTTATTTATATTTAAAAATAAATCATATATTGTAAAAATAAATACAAAAAAGGAGATGAGACATAAAGAACTATTAAAACACTAATCACTTGTTCAGTGACGAAGAAACATAACAAAACAACAAAATAGAATAAAAAAAAAAAAAAAAAAGTTAGCTGGTAAAAAAAAAAATTTACGGAGGGTCATCAATTAGTTTAAATTGCATTTGAATTAATTTGGTGATATTAATCAAATTTAAATTCAAACGGAATAAATGATGATGTATGACTATTATCATTAGAATCCTATAATAGCTCTAATTGCCACTTGTTCCATAATGTATTTAAGATTTCAACTTTCAAGTGAGTTAATCTTTTCAGGAAGAGGGTTATATAAAGACCAACACTAAAGTTTTTGATCTATTATTTTAGTAAATACCCTGATCCATCAAAAATATATTCGGTTTTTTCAAGTGCAAATCCCAATCTCTCGTCTTTCCGTTATTAATTATTTATTTAATCAATACAACATATTAGATGCCATAATTTAGCTATTTCTAGCCATTTTATTTTCTTAGAGATTTTAGCATTTTATTATCTATTTGATTATCAAACTAATACAACAAAAAATTTAGTAAATATTTCTACAAACATACCCTAATCTCTTATTTCAATTCATACATAGTGTCACGGGTTTGTTATTTCGTTCAAAGATCCGTGCAGGCCTTGGTTGGTTTGGTGGAGGGCTATATAAACCCCTCATGACAATTGTAAAGACACACAAGTTTGCTTCATGATAAGCATCTAATATACAAGAGAGAGTTCTCCTTATCTTCTTGCTTGTTCTTTTACTTGTGTTCTTGTATAATTACATTATTGCTTATTTGATTTACTTCCTTGCCTTACTTTGCATTTTCATACTTGCAAGCTTGTAATTTTTAAGTTATATAAGTGGGAAGGCTGCTTTGGTTTAGTTTGAACCCCTTGAACAAACACATGTAGTGTAAACAAAAACCAACCAAGGGCCGCACGGATCCTTGAACGAAATAACAAGCCCGTGACAATAGTCAGAAACATAGGGCATACTTAGATTAAGTATTTTGACTCTAGTATTTTTAACTTCAAAAAAATAAAAACATACATGCTAGCTGATTAAATATCTATCCCAAACGCCATTTTTATAACTATAATCAATCAAGATAAAAAATTTATGCACTTCTTCTTCACTTCATGTGTATATATATACATATATATATTCAAATTATCATTTAAAAAAAATTCAAAAGCAAATAGGCCTCAGTGGTCTAGGATTCATGGGGAGTTTCACCTATGGACAAAGTAGACATGAATTATTTGAGTCTGAGCTGAATTGCATGCATGTGAGTGTAAAAGTGTGAAGTAAGTCTGATTCTATAATTTCTACTTATAAAATGATGAACAATGACACACTCAGTGACTATGTTTTTGTGGAGGAGATCAAAGCATCACACACAACTTGCATTAAACTTTTTAAAAATGCCCAATTATTGCCATCAGATTCCTAGGGAACCATGCCATAAAAAGAAGACAATATTATAATGGCTCTTCTTTCATGATGTCCAAAAGAACATCTTGTATTCTGAACACCATGGACCCCATATCATATGATCATTTTTATCCTTTAAATTCTTTTTCTTTCTTAGATTTGACCGTATTTGATGTTCTTCTTTCTTTCTCTCTTTCAATTTTTCTTCTTATTTATTTATTTAATTGCTCACCATAGATTGCATGAAATGTGTTAACTTACTTGCATGATGATGAGATTTATCTTTATATTTTATTTATTAAATGATGTTATATGGAAAGTGATTTTAAACCGGACGAAAATTTTTATTATTATTAAAATGATCAAGATTGTAATGAAAAGAACCAAATCTTTATTTTAATATATATGAGGTCGGTTATAAAGGTTTATATAATTACAAGTCAAATCATATAACATTTGTAAAAAGAAAGAAAAAGAGAATTTTGAAAAACACTAAGAACTAACAGCTCAAAATGATAATTATATATATATATATATATATATATAATACTCTCAGAGAGATCTATTTTTCAAAGAGTTTTTAATATCTTGTCTCATATTAATGTAGAGTCTGTGGCTCTTAAGAAATTAGAGGTAGGTTAAAGACCCAAAAACTAATTACTTATATAAAAAAATATTTATTAACACCATTTTTTTATACAAACTATTCAACATCATTTTAATTAAATATAATTTTTTTTAACTGAAGTTTCCAGAAAAAAAAACCATAATATCTTAGATTATTCATAAAACATATTAAAAATCAAATTAATCATTTTTTTATCATATTTATATAATATACCATTTCTTCTATCATTAGATATTTGTGAGCATAAAGAGAGGTTTTGAAGTTTCAATTGCAAAATAAACGAACAATTAAGAGTCAAACTAGCTAGCTAGCTATCTTAATAATACCTAATCATACAGAGACAATTATAAACCTTGAGAGAAAGAGAGAAATATTGAAGTTTGAAAACATAGCATTTTCTTAGAGTATAAACTAAGAACACTAAAAGTTTTTGCAAACCTTAATTAATTTTATATTTACATTGTTTAAACTTTTCCAAGTTAGACCTTGAAGTAGTAGTTCTAATTTCATAATCCTGTGCTAATGCTTTGAAATAATTAATAAGTGATTTCTTCATGTCATTTATTTATTTATTTATTTTTGAAAATTCAAATGCTCATGTTTTCTTCTTTGACACTACAACTATATTTGATTTAACAACTAATTTCTAAGAGTTCAAATTAATAAGTGTATATATAGATTTCAAAAGGCAATGAAAATATTTTCTTGAAAAGTTGATCAAATTGGAACTTTTTCAAGTAAGTGCTCATTAGTGCTCTCTAATGGTGGCCAATTTGTTTAAAAATGAATATATTTTAAAAGAAAAGGTGAGTCAAAGAAGCATTGGATTTTGATGTCTTTTCATTTGTTGCTAGACAAAAGATCTATGAGATCAATGATATGGTTTTTAGGCCGGCTATTATGTAATTAATAGCAAAAGACAAAGGCTTAAAGATTAGATTGTTATGTTTTAATATTATAACTTTAATTTAATTTGAATGGTCTTAGATCATGGCATGGTCAAGAACTATGATGATAAGCCAATAATTCATTAAATTAAGACAGTAAAAGCAAGAAAAAGAAACCAATTGATTCCATTGTTAGATTAGCCTATCAACTTTATTCAAAGACACAGGCAATTACTTAGCTCAATGATCAGATAATCATAATGTTTGAAATCAATATAATTTATTTAGCTTTTTTCCTTAAGAAAAGAAAATAAGTAAGTTTTATTAATTTAGTAAAACCCACTTTTCCTTGTATGATTTCCACTTTAACAAACGAAATACAAGGGAGCAAACTCATTATTCATTTAGACAATTGTATAAAATACAAGATACTTAAATCAACAATATATCAAGATTTTTTTTATTGAATAAAATGGATAAACCACAAAATTTATTGAAAAAAGTTAAAAAAAAAAACAGTACAAACACAAACATACCCACAACCGCACAGCAGAGAAAAAAACAATTTAAAAAAGAAGAGTGGTGTACTAAACATCAAGATAGGAACCTCACCACACACCAAGATTCAAATGAGATCATTGAGATACTCATCAACAGTAGTGTACTTAACATCAGGATAAAGTTTTGAAGCTTCAACTCCAAATCTTGGTTCAATCTCAAAGTTTGTACAATCACCATTCACAAACACTGAATGGTTTATTGCAAGTAGCAGATTCACTGGATATTCAGTCTCTGCAAATTTTTTATTACTATTTAGTACTCCAAAATAAAAACTTCAAACATTAAACACTTTAAAAAAATAAATAAAAGTTTCTTCATTCACTCACCTTGAATTCTCTTAAAAATTTGATCCTCAGGGACATAGATTTTCTCCAAGGTTTTGCCAGTCTTCTTCTCCCACAGTGCAACAAGTTCATTTTGAGAGTAAAAATTGGCAGGAGGTTTCAAGTAAAGAACCATGTTCACTGTTCTTGGATCATCCACAGCTCTAATGGTGTATGTTGCAATGTCCTCCTCTTTCACAATGATTGCTACAAAATCAATCAATCATATCTCCATTCTAATTAAATGCATCATGTATAATCATATAGTTAATTTGAATATGTGACACTATTAGAAATTTAGAAATAGAGTTAGTTAAGTTAGTTACCTCTAGGGGTGCCATCACCAAGAATGAGCACTTTATCAGTGGGAGGACCTGTGGCTTCAGCTTGAGCCAATGTTGGAAGGAAGTAGCTTGCAAACAAGTTAGAGACCACAAAGGTGTAAGGAATGCCTGATGCTTCAATTGTTCTTCTTTGTTGAGAAATGATGCTGTAGAGTGATTTAGCGGGATCGATGCTGTGTGCTCGATCGACATCAATCCCAAATTCAGAGGGGAAGAACCTCTGTGATCATCCAAAAAGTACTCTCATAATAATGATTTAGTACATACTATATAATGTAATGATCTAATACACACACACACACACTAGCCTTGATGTTTCCGGCTTCTTTAATGGCGTCTATGATCTTAGTCTGATCATTGACTTGGTGAGATCCCAAAGCTGATATCACTACATCAACTTGTTTGATGGCCTTCACTAAACTCTCATGATCATGTATATCTCCCTGCAATAATGCATATAAACAAGCCAATTTACCGTGATTCGATAAACATTGAATCAAGACTATGATTAAGAGAAGAGGTATACATAGAGAATTGTAACACCAGAGTTATTGAAGTTATTAATGAGGTTCGCTTTCACCGGATCGGAGGCTGTGGCTGGCCGGAGAAGGATGAAGGTAGGGTGGCCGGAGTTGGCACTTGTTTGCACTATGAATTTTCCCATATGGCCTGTTCCTCCGATGATCAATATTTTGCTCTTATTTTCTGCCATTGTTGTTCTTTTCTTGAGATGTTCAACACATTGGAATCATTCATGTGTTTATATACAGAAAAATGTATGTGTCTTTTTCTGATGCTGATGTTTCATTAGTGTGCACTTCATTGACTTAATAATTTTTTAGAAGAGCAATGCAATTTCATCATTTTTGGTAATGCAAATGGACTTGCATGTCTCTGCTAAAAATTTCAGTCAATGTTGCTGATGAAACCTCAAAGTAATGTACCTAAAATTCATGTTTCACCTCTTTTCAGCTCTCTTTGTTCTTGTTGTTTTCTAATAGAAGTGGTTTATCCATATTTTCAAAAAAAAAAAAAAATATATATATATATATAGAGAGAACTAATTGTTGGAAGTGGGGTCCTGTGGGTCCCACATGCTAATACACTCAAACCAAAACCATCTCAAACATTTAGTCCCACATTGCCTAGTTGGAAGAGTTGCATTGATATCTTGGCTATAAATACATGCCCAAGCCTTAAAAGCAAAGCACACAATTGCTTACTTCTTTCTCTCAAATTCTCATTCTTCCGGGCGTGCTCTTTGTGTGCCTGGAAAACTCAAATATTCTTGTTCTTATTCTGTGGTCCTTTGTCTGAATCTTGCGGGTGTGCTTGGATATCTCGAAGCCGAACGTGCTAGGCTACGAGAGTTCTTCCTTCCCGGGTTAGTGTATCCTGCGCTTGGAGTGAGGCCGGAAAATCCTGCACGAGGAAGGCCAATTCAGCGTTAGGGCAGTGCTTACGCACGCCTACCCCAGGCTGGAAATTTCTAACTATTATTTTTTGTGTTTTAATTGCATTGTTATTTCTACAGTCTTAGCTTGTAGTATTTGCATGCTATACAGATAGTAAATTATTTCTTACATTCTAACGCTGAATTGGTGTCTTATATATAATCTGTTTAGCTGCAAGTATAGTTTTGTATTTTGTAAGCATATTCTACTATATTGTATTTTGCACGTATAATACTATTCATAGGATTCTTGTACGTAGAAATCTTGTATATTGTATTTTATATGTAAAATTCCTGCATACTACATTCATACATATAATACTGTATCTCGTATTTTCATACGTACATTTCTACAGTACGGTATTTCTGTAATTTATTTTATTTACTTAAATTCTGAAACCCTAAACTTGCTTGTGTCACATTAGTAGACCTTGGACCTGATTAACGTACACTACACACACATGGATGCACAATCTGATACCTCGTGTAAACCTGTCAAGTTTGACGGTAAGGTGAACTTTAGGAGGTGGAAACATCAGGCTAAATTTTGGTTGTACACCTTAGGAGTTTCTACAGCCCTCACTTTATCCCCTGATTCTGACTCCTCTGATCTTGATCCTAGTGGACTTCGCCGATTATCCATCTCAACTGTAGACCAAACCTCTAGCTCCTTAGCTCCTAGTAAAACTCCTGAAGAGATCGATTTCCACTGCCGCCATAGAATCCTTAGCATTCTTTCTGATCGTCTTTATGACAAATACTTTGACTATAAGACTGCTAAGGAAATATGGAGTGCCCTAGAAAAGGAGTATGGCCCTGATAATGCTACTAGGATTAGCCACCTGAGCATAGAGTTGAGAACTACAGGATGGTAAATGGGGTAGAGATGGGAGAACAGATTCATACCTTTCAGGACTATCTTAGTGCCATAGAGAAGTGTGGTACCGTGTACAATGAGAGCCATATTGTGTCCATTCTCCTGAACAAGCTACCTCCTTCTTGGTCAGGCTTTGCAAATGGACTTAGACACAAGATTGATTCCCTGGACCTTGTAGGAGTTTACAACACCATTAGAATTGAGGAAGCCAACCGGACCTTCTCTAAGGGTGTAGATTCTCAGAAGGGTAGAGTTTATTTAGCTGAACATAGTGGTAGCCCTAATAGTTCTAAAAACTCTAGGACCTCCCACTCTTCTGATAGAGGTCGCCTGTTTTCCCCTAAAGGGAAACCCTTTAAGGCCAAGGGCAAGCCAACCCACTCTCGTTCTCAAAACTCTCAGCAACCTAAATCTTCTGCTCCTAAACCTTTTGAGAGAAGTCCTAAACATTGTTTTGTTTGTGGTAGGACAAACCATGTCGCTCGTGACTGCTTCTTCCGCAAAACTGAACCTATCAGCAAAAATCCTGGTCCACCCAAACCACAAGTAAATGTGCTTGAGATGGGTGAACCTTCCTCTGGGATTTTCTTTAGGCCTCAAGTGGAGGATGTGTGACTCTTGGAAACGGCTCAGTAGCACACGTGTTAGGGAGAGGACGAATTGATTTGATGATGACATCTGGAAAAATTCTTACCCTATTAGACGTTCAGCATGTACCCGACATTAGGAAAAATCTGATCAGTGGTTCTCTTTTGATTCAATCTGGTTATAAAATTGTACTTGAGTCAAACCGCCTTGTAATCTCCAGGAGTAATCTTTTTGTTGGTAAAGGTTTTGTATCTGGTGGTCTGTTCAAGCTCAATGTTTGTGAACCTTCTGATTTATCTGTTAATGAAAGTTCTGATTATTCTTCTTCTCCTTATGTCGCTTTGAATATTGAGTCTTGTGATCTTTGGCATGGAAGATTGGGTCATGTGAACTTTGGATCCATTAGAAGAATGATGAACCTTGAACTGATTCCTAAATCCAAAATTGATCAAAGTTCTAAATGTCAAATCTGTGTTCAAGCCAAATTACCCAAGAAACCTTTTCCTCGCATTCACCGTGATTCTGAAGTTCTTGATTTGATCCACAGTGATATTTGTGATTCTTGTAGACCTCCTACCAGAGCGGGAAACCGCTATTTCATTACCTTTATCGATGATCATTCCCGATTCTGTTATACCTACCTGATCAAATCCAAAGATGAGGCTTTTACCAAGTTCATGATTTTCAAAGCCGAAGCTGAGAACCAGCTAGGCAAGACTATTAAGGTTCTTAGATCTGATAGAGGTGGAGAGTACACTTCTAATGTTATGTCTTCATTCTGTGAACAGAATGGGATTGTGCATGAGTTTACTGCTCCTTACACTCCTGAGTCTAATGGGGTTGCTGAAAGGAAAAACAGGACTTTGATGGACATGGTAAATGCCATGCTATTAAGTTCTGGTGTACCCGAGAACTTGTGGGGGGAGGCTTTGCTCTCAGCTTGCTTTATTCTGAATAGGATTCCTTTTAAGGACCGTAGCACAACACCCTATGAACTTTGGAAAGGAAGAGCCCCTCAGCTCAACTACTTCAAAGTGTGGGGGTGTCTAGCTAAGGTTAAGATCCCTGATCTTAGAACCCGGAAGATAGGCCCTAAAACCCTAGATGCAGTGTTTGTAGGGTATGCTCTAGATAGCAATGTTGGAAGATTCCTAGTTATTAACTCAGAGGTGAGTGAAATAGCTAGAAACACCATCAATGAAGCTAGAGATGCTGTCTACTTTGAGAGCATCTTCCCTCTGAGATCAGCCTCCTGTCCCACTCCTTCTGTACCTCTGACCTCTAGCTCTACTTTTAGATCAGTTCCTATTCCTTTAGAGGAACCTAGAAGAAGCAAAAGAGGTAGAGTGGAAAGGAACCTAGGTGATGATTTTGTCACCTTCATGATTGAGGATACTCCTACCACTTATCAGGAGGCTATGGCTTCTGCTGATTCGGTTTTCTGGAAATAAGCTGTAGATGATGAGTACCACTCAATCATGAGTAACCACACCTGGATTCTTACATCCCTGCCTCCTGGGAGTAAACCTTTGGGCTGTAAATGGGTTTTCAGGAAGAAGTTGCGACCTGATGGATCCATTGAAAAGTTCAAGGCCAGGTTAGTTGCAAAAGGGTTCAAACAGAAAGAGGGACTTGATTACTTTGACACCTACTCACCAGTTGCTCGCACCACCACCATTAGGATTCTTGTAGCACTTGCCTCTGCTTTCAGTCTTGAAATCCATCAGATGGATGTAAAGACTGCTTTCCTGAATGGTGATTTAGAGGAAGAAATTTACATGGAGCAACCTGAAGGCTTTGTTGTCCCCGGACAAGAGCATAAGGTTTGCAAACTTGTAAAATCTCTTTATGGACTGAAGCAAGCCCCTAAGCAATGGCATGCCAAGTTTGACTCTACAATCATCTCTTATGGATTCGTTGTAAACAACTATGACAGGTGTGTTTACAGTAAAGTAGTAGATGGCAAATGTGTTATTGTATGCTTGTATGTTGATGATTTGCTTATCTTTGCTTCTGATCTTGATCTTGTCTGTGATGTCAAGAACTTTCTGAGCAGTAAGTTTGATATGAAAGATCTAGGAGAAGCTGATGTTATCCTAGGAATCAAGCTTACTAGATCAGTATATGGCATCACTTTATCCCAATCTCATTACACTGAGAAAGTGTTGGAGAAATATGGATATCTGGATTGTAAACCTGTTGCTACACCTTTTGATCCCAGTGTGCATCTTAAGAAGAGTAAAGGTGAACCTGTGAATCAGGATCTCTATGCTCAGATCATAGGATCCCTGATGTATCTGTCAAACAGAACTAGACCTGACATTGCGTATTCTGTATCTAGACTGAGTAGATATACCAGTAACCCAAATCAAGAACACTGGTTTGCTCTTGAGAGGGTTCTCAGATTCTTAAAAGGCTCTATGTCTTTTGGACTGAGGTATTCTGGATTCCCTAGTGTGGTAGAGGGATATACAGATGCAAATTGGATATCTGACTCAGTCGATCTTAAATCAACCTCAGGCCAAGTATTCTTACTTGGTGGAGGAGCTATCCAATGGAAATCTGCTATGCAGAAGCTCAATGCTAGGAGCACCATGGAAGCTGAATTGATTGCGCTTGATTCTACATGTACAGAGGCTGAGTGGATTAGAAATTTACTTTCTGAGATTCCTGTTATGTCTTCTCCTATGCCTCCTATTGCTATACATTGTGATTCTAAATCTGCTATTGAATTGTGCAAGCGTGAAAGTACTAACGATAAAATGAACAGGCATATGCGGATCCGCCACAAGTCAGTATGGAGACATTTGAAGCACAACGTTGTGAGCATTGATTACATAAAGTCAGAGCTAAATCTAGCAGATTGCCTGACTAAAGGCTTATCGAGACAAATGATAGCCGAGGCGTCGAGGGGAATGGGGCTAAGCCCATAAAGGTTAATAACAATAGTGACCCTACTTCTTTGAATGGAGATCCCAGGATAGAAGTTCAAAGGGAAGCTATTGATTGGTTGATTGGGAGAGCACCCTGAATATTTTTTTTTTACCCCATTCCTATGACGTGTGCTCTCATGTAGTGGTGTAAAGGTTGAGCATAGCTCTTAATGAGATCAAAGGCTGGTTAAGCGAGATATTACACTACAAATATCTCTGGAGATCTCACCTATATGGAGATAGCTGTCAGGCCGCAGCTATGAGAGTCAGCGGGCTAACTCTCTAATAATCTCCATGAATTGATATCGAGCGCATGGCCAATAACGCGCCAACCCTGTTTATCCAAGTACAATCACGAGATCATCATTAAAGTTGAATTCTGATTCAAGGAGTTGTAGTTCAAGAACTCAGTTCACTACTGTCTCTATCAGTTGGAAACTCTAATGAAAAGTTAAGGTTCAAGTCTTCAAAGACACCTCAGCTTGATCGAGTGAAATCCTAAGGTTCAGGCTGTTTTTTCCTTCATTACCTTTTGCTTTGATTGATTTTCCTTTGAGAATCCTTGTTGCTTTTGTTATTAGGTTATTAATAGAACTCATGTGCTCAAGAAATTCAAGAAGTTAGAAGGTAATAATATTTGTAAATCAAGGCTTTGTATAAAGAGAGCCGAAAGAAAATCCACTACTAGCACCTCTAATTTAGATTTTTTTTTTCTGTAGATATTCCTGACTTTTTCCAAATCACATAAAGCTACATGATTATGGTTTATTATGAATTATAAATTACAAAATCACATAAAGCTACATGATTATGGTTTATTATGAATTATAAATTACAAATTGGACATTAATGTATATAAGATCACATAAATTATGATTCAATATGAACATCTATCTCCATAAAAAACTTTTAAAAAAAATTAAAAAATACTGATCGAACATTTTTTTTTTAATATAAATAGATGACAAACTCTCTCATTTAAGAAAAATCAGAGATGTGGAGTTAATCCCTCACGAGGGATCTGATGCCAATCACCCCAGAGGTCCATTAGCCATATTGTTATTTTTTGAATTTATTTTTATTTTCATGAGCTCATCCATATTCTATATATGCACCATTAGGGTTCTTAAATAATTATGATTTTACCAACGGTTTTTTGGCCTTTTGATCTATTGATATTGGATCATTGGTGTTGGGTGTTTGTTTCCTGAAGAACCTAAGATAAAATCCCAAAACTTACACATATAGATGTTTATTGATCTTATTCTACGTTTGTGCATGTTTTTAATTTAAATAAAAGCACAATCGTTTATTTACCAAAAATAACACTATGATTTTGTAAGAGAGGCTCAAAGAATAAAAGAAAGATATATATATATATGGTCTATGAATTTCCCAATGTGTCCTGCACCTCCAAACGTCATCTTCTTTTCCACCATTGACGATCACTTTGTGTAAGAAATAATTTACTATCTGTATAGCATGCAAATACTACAAGCTAAGACTGTAGAAATAACAATGCAATTAAAACACAAAAAATAATAGTTAGAAATTTCCAGCATGGGGTAGGCGTGCGTAAGCACTGCCCTAACGCTGAATTGGCCTCCCTCGTGCAGGATTTTCCGGCCTCACTCCAAGCGCAGGATACACTAACCCGGGAAGGAAGAACTCTCGTAGCCTAGCACGTTCGGCTTCGAGATATCCAAGCACACCCGCAAGATTCAGACAAAGGACCACAGAATAAGAACAAGAATATTTGAGTTTTCCAGGCACACAAAGAGCACGCCCGGAAGAATGAGAATTTGAGAGAAAGAAGTAAGCAATTGTGTGTTTTGCTTTTAAGGCTTGGGCATGTATTTATAGCCAAGATATCAATGCAACTCTTCCAACTAGGCAATGTGGGACTAAATGTTTGAGATGGTTTTGGTTTGAGTGTATTAGCATGTGGGACCCACAGGACCCCACTTCCAACAATCCCCCACTACACTCGTAACCTAATAACAAAAGCAACAAGGATTCTCAAAGGAAAATCAATCAAAGCAAAAGGTAATGAAGGAAAAAACAGCCTGAACCTTGGGATTTCACTCGATC
Organism: Dioscorea alata; assembly: GCA_020875875.1. Classification (NCBI taxonomy): domain Eukaryota; kingdom Viridiplantae; phylum Streptophyta; class Magnoliopsida; order Dioscoreales; family Dioscoreaceae; genus Dioscorea; species Dioscorea alata. The sequence continues at coordinate 19,767,713 of CM037015.1, read as the reverse complement.
AAGCTGAGGTGTCTTTGAAGACTTGAACCTTAACTTTTCATTAGAGTTTCCAACTGATAGAGACAGTAGTGAACTGAGTTCTTGAACTACAACTCCTTGAATCAGAATTCAACTTTAATGATGATCTCGTGATTGTACTTGGATAAACAGGGTTGGCGCGTTATTGGCCATGCGCTCGATATCAATTCATGGAGATTATTAGAGAGTTAGCCCGCTGACTCTCATAGCTGCGGCCTGACAGCTATCTCCATATAGGTGAGATCTCCAGAGATATTTGTAGTGTAATATCTCGCTTAACCAGCCTTTGATCTCATTAAGAGCTATGCTCAACCTTTACACCACTACATGAGAGCACACGTCATAGGAATGGGGTAAAAAAAAATATTCAGGGTGCTCTCCCAATCAACCAATCAATAGCTTCCCTTTGAACTTCTATCCTGGGATCTCCATTCAAAGAAGTAGGGTCACTATTGTTATTAACCTTTATGGGCTTAGCCCCATTCCCCTCGACGCCTCGGCTATCATTTGTCTCGATAAGCCTTTAGTCAGGCAATCTGCTAGATTTAGCTCTGACTTTATGTAATCAATGCTCACAACGTTGTGCTTCAAATGTCTCCATACTGACTTGTGGCGGATCCGCATATGCCTGTTCATTTTATCGTTAGTACTTTCACGCTTGCACAATTCAATAGCAGATTTAGAATCACAATGTATAGCAATAGGAGGCATAGGAGAAGACATAACAGGAATATCAGAAAGTAAATTTCTAATCCACTCAGCCTCTGTACATGTAGAATCAAGCGCAATCAATTCAGCTTCCATGGTGCTCCTAGCATTGAGCTTCTGCATAGCAGATTTCCATTGGATAGCTCCTCCACCAAGTAAGAATACTTGGCCTGAGGTTGATTTAAGATCGACTGAGTCAGATATCCAATTTGCATCTGTATATCCCTCTACCACACTAGGGAATCCAGAATACCTCAGTCCAAAAGACATAGAGCCTTTTAAGAATCTGAGAACCCTCTCAAGAGCAAACCAGTGTTCTTGATTTGGGTTACTGGTATATCTACTCAGTCTAGATACAGAATACGCAATGTCAGGTCTAGTTCTGTTTGACAGATACATCAGGGATCCTATGATCTGAGCATAGAGATCCTGATTCACAGGTTCACCTTTACTCTTCTTAAGATGCACACTGGGATCAAAAGGTGTAGCAACAGGTTTACAATCCAGATATCCATATTTCTCCAACACTTTCTCAGTGTAATGAGATTGGGATAAAGTGATGCCATATACTGATCTAGTAAGCTTGATTCCTAGGATAACATCAGCTTCTCCTAGATCTTTCATATCAAACTTACTGCTCAGAAAGTTCTTGACATCACAGACAAGATCAAGATCAGAAGCAAAGATAAGCAAATCATCAACATACAAGCATACAATAACACATTTGCCATCTACTACTTTACTGTAAACACACCTGTCATAGTTGTTTACAACGAATCCATAAGAGATGATTGTAGAGTCAAACTTGGCATGCCACTGCTTAGGGGCTTGCTTCAGTCCATAAAGAGATTTTACAAGTTTGCAAACCTTATGCTCTTGTCCGGGGACAACAAAGCCTTCAGGTTGCTCCATGTAAATTTCTTCCTCTAAATCACCATTCAGGAAAGCAGTCTTTACATCCATCTGATGGATTTCAAGACTGAAAGCAGAGGCAAGTGCTACAAGAATCCTAATGGTGGTGGTGCGAGCAACTGGTGAGTAGGTGTCAAAGTAATCAAGTCCCTCTTTCTGTTTGAACCCTTTTGCAACTAACCTGGCCTTGAACTTTTCAATGGATCCATCAGGTCGCAACTTCTTCCTGAAAACCCATTTACAGCCCAAAGGTTTACTCCCAGGAGGCAGGGATGTAAGAATCCAGGTGTGGTTACTCATGATTGAGTGGTACTCATCATCTACAGCTTATTTCCAGAAAACCGAATCAGCAGAAGCCATAGCCTCCTGATAAGTGGTAGGAGTATCCTCAATCATGAAGGTGACAAAATCATCACCTAGGTTCCTTTCCACTCTACCTCTTTTGCTTCTTCTAGGTTCCTCTAAAGGAATAGGAACTGATCTAAAAGTAGAGCTAGAGGTCAGAGGTACAGAAGGAGTGGGACAGGAGGCTGATCTCAGAGGGAAGATGCTCTCAAAGTAGACAGCATCTCTAGCTTCATTGATGGTGTTTCTAGCTATTTCACTCACCTCTGAGTTAATAACTAGGAATCTTCCAACATTGCTATCTAGAGCATACCCTACAAACACTGCATCTAGGGTTTTAGGGCCTATCTTCCGGGTTCTAAGATCAGGGATCTTAACCTTAGCTAGACACCCCCACACTTTGAAGTAGTTGAGCTGAGGGGCTCTTCCTTTCCAAAGTTCATAGGGTGTTGTGCTACGGTCCTTAAAAGGAATCCTATTCAGAATAAAGCAAGCTGAGAGCAAAGCCTCCCCCCACAAGTTCTCGGGTACACCAGAACTTAATAGCATGGCATTTACCATGTCCATCAAAGTCCTGTTTTTCCTTTCAGCAACCCCATTAGACTCAGGAGTGTAAGGAGCAGTAAACTCATGCACAATCCCATTCTGTTCACAGAATGAAGACATAACATTAGAAGTGTACTCTCCACCTCTATCAGATCTAAGAACCTTAATAGTCTTGCCTAGCTGGTTCTCAGCTTCGGCTTTGAAAATCATGAACTTGGTAAAAGCCTCATCTTTGGATTTGATCAGGTAGGTATAACAGAATCGGGAATGATCATCGATAAAGGTAATGAAATAGCGGTTTCCCGCTCTGGTAGGAGGTCTACAAGAATCACAAATATCACTGTGGATCAAAACAAGAACTTCAGAATCACGGTGAATGCGAGGAAAAGGTTTCTTGGGTAATTTGGCTTGAACACAGATTTGACATTTAGAACCTTGATCAATTTTGGATTTAGGAATCAGTTCAAGGTTCATCATCCTTCTAATAGATCCAAAGTTCACATGACCCAATCTTCCATGCCAAAGATCACAAGACTCAATATTCAAAGCGACAGAAGGAGAAGAAAGATAATCAAAACTTTCATTAACAGATAAATCAGAAGGTTCACAAACATTGAGCTTAAACAGACCACCAGATACAAAACCTTTACCAACAAAAAGATTACTCTTGGAGATTACAAGGCGGTTTGACTCAAGTACAATTTTATAACCAGACTGAATCAAAAGAGAACCACTGATCAGATTTTTCCTAATGTCGGGTACATGCTGAACGTCTAACAGGGTGAGAACTTTTCCAGATGTCATCTTCAAATCAATCCGTCCTCTCCCTAACACGTGTGCTACTGAGCCGTTTCCAAGAGTCACACATCCTCCACTTGAGGCCTGATAAGTGGAGAACCAGAAACGTTCAGCACAAACGTGGACGTTAGCACCAGAATCAAGAAACCACTCTAGGTTTTGACAAGTCAGATTGATAGAAGGAATGAAGGAAACTGACCTAAAGAAAGTCCCAGAGGAAGGTTCACCCATCTCAAGCACATTTACTTGTGGTTTGGGTGGACCAGGATTTTTGCTGACAGGTTCAGTTTTGCGGAAGAAGCAGTCACGAGCGACATGGTTTGTCCTACCACAAACAAAACAATGTTTAGGACTTCTCTCAAAAGGTTTAGGAGCAGAAGATTTAGGTTGCTGAGAGTTTTGAGAACGAGAGTGGGTTGGCTTGCCCTTGGCCTTAAAAGGTTTCCCTTTAGGGGAAAACAGGCGACCTCTATCAGAAGAGTGGGAGGTCCTAGAGTTTTTAGAACTATTAGGGCTACCACTATGTTCAGCTAAATAAACTCTACCCTTCTGAGAATCTACACCCTTAGAGAAGGTCCGGTTGGCTTCCTCAATTCTAATGGTGTTGTAAACTCCTACAAGGTCCAGGGAATCAATCTTGTGTCTAAGTCCATTTGCAAAGCCTGACCAAGAAGGTGGTAGCTTGTTTAGGAGAATGGACACAATATGGCTCTCATTGTACACAGTACCACACTTCTCTATGGCACTAAGGTAGTCCTGAAAGGTATAAATCTGTTCTCCCATCTCTACTCCATCTACCATCCTATAGTTCTCAAACTCTATGCTCAGGTAGCTAATCCTAGTAGCATTATCAGGGCCATACTCCTTTTCTAGGGCACTCCATATATCCTTAGCAGTCTTATAGTCAAAGTATTTGTCATAAAGACGATCAGAAAGAATGCTAAGAATTCTATGGCGGCAGTGGAAATCGATCTCTTCAGGAGTTCTACTAGGAGCTACGGAGCTAGAGGTTTGGTCTATAGTTGAGATGGATAATCGGCGAAGTCCACTAGGATCAAGATCAGAGGAGTCAGAATCAGGGGATAAAGTGAGGGCTGTAGAAACTCCTAAGGTGTACAACCAAAATTCAGCCTGATGTTTCCACCTCCTAAAGTTCACCTTACCGTCAAACTTGACAGGTTTACACGAGGTATCAGATTGTGCATCCATGTGTGTGTAGTGTATGTTAATCAGGTCCAATGTCTACTAATGTGACACAAGCAAGTTTAGGGTTTCAGAATTTAAGTAAATAAAATAAATTACAGAAATACCGTACTGTAGAAATGTACGTATGAAAATACGAGATACAGTATTATATGTATGAATGTAGTATGCAGAAATTTTACATATAAAATACAATATACAAGATTTCTACGTACAAGAATCCTATGAATAGTATTATACGTGCAAAATACAATATAGTAGAATATGCTTACAAAATACAAAACTATACTTGCAGCTAAACAGATTATATATAAGACACCAATTCAGCGTTAGAATGTAAGAAATAATTTACTATCTGTATAGCATGCAAATACTACAAGCTAAAACTATAGAAATAACAATGCAATTAAAACACAAAAATAATAGTTAGAAATTTTCAGCCTGGGGTAGGCGTGCATAAGCACTGCCCTAACGCTGAATTGGCCTCCCTCGTGCAGGATTTTCTGGCCTCACTCCAAGCGCAGGATACACTAACCCGAGAAGGAAGAACTCTCGTAGCCTAGCACGTTCGGCTTCGAGATATCCAAGCACACCCGCAAGATTCAGACAAAGGACCACAGAATAAAAACAAGAATATTTGAGTTTTCCAGGCACACAAAGAGCACGCCCGGAAGAAGGAGAATTTGAGAGAAAGAAGTAAGGAATTGTATTTTGCTTTCAAGGCTTGGGCATGAATTTATAGCCAAGATATCAATGCAACTCTTCCAACTAGGCAATGTGGGACTAAATGTTTGAGATGGTTTTGGTTTGAGTGTATTAGCATGTGGGACCCACAGGACCCCACTTCCAACACTTTGAGCTTGTGATATTGGAGCGGGTTTGAGCTACTAGAGGATCCAATCCATTTACAAGACCCGTTAAGGTGTTCATCAGAGAATCCGATAAGACCACCTCCCAATCTTCACCTTGGTTTGGTGAGAACTAAATAATTTGACTCTGTTTGGTTTTTAAAGTATGGAATGGTTAGTGTGTTTTTTATATATATAAGTTCATGAAAGTTATAGGTGATCTATTATAATGAACAAATAACAACCAATACATCTCAACCTTCTGCACTTCATTACAATTTTATCTTGTTTTTTTTAAAAAAGAAAGTAGTAAATGATTAATAATTCATCTGTCCAATTTGTTATATTTTAATTTAAACCAGTCATTCAACTTGAAAGGACAGTACTAGCAGGTTCACCTAACTTAAATTAGTATTTGTTGAGAACAGTCGGTGACTAAATTTTGATGAACACAATGCTGAGTTGATGGTAGTCTAGTCAGTAGAAATTTTAGTCCTACCGTCAAGAAAAACTTCTTGCCTAGATGGACAAGGATTGCAAATTATTTGATAGAAAAAACATAAAATAATAGTTAAATGAAGCTTGATTTCAAAGAAAAGATGATTGATGAATTAATTTCTCCATAATAACCGGCTGTCCTTTCCTACCTGCCACCCCTCTCCAACTATTTGTTTGTTTTTAATTAATAAATTAAACCACAACTATATTAAACAGGAAGTTTAAAAGAAAAAATAATAAACAAACAAAACCAAAGAAAAACCAAAGAAAACCAAAACAAACAAGTTAGCGATATAAAATAAAACTTCGATATTCACCTATGATAAATGAATAGAAAATAACAAATATTAGTGACACTAAAAAAAATAATTATTTAAAAAATCATCCATTTTAAATGACATAGATTAAGAGTTTTAGAATTCAAACATATACAATAATGAAACAGGAAATTACGAAAACACCCTTAAAATTTGCAATATGCACAAAAAAACCCCCTTAATTTCAATATCCATAAAAAAACATTTTTTTAATAAAATGATTTTCAAACCCCCTAAGCATGTAACGGTGATTGACAAAGTTAATTTTGAATTTTTTTAACGAAATTGCCCTGCGTGGGAAGTTGTGGCAAGTGCGATATGATTTACCATAATGCTTTTGGTGCAATGATTTTTCTATTTTTAGAGGAAGCGGTTTTTTTTTTTTGTGTAATCCAGACAAAAAACCATTATTGGCGCCAGTTATTTGCTCTCATCACCTCTTCAGTTTTCCCTTTCCAAAGTTGTCATTGCCTGGATATCTTGTGAAGGACTGAAATTTCGTTCAACCATTATCTCGAAGGAGAACTCCCGCTCAATACTTCGCATTTCATCAGTTTGCGCTCTAAGGTATTCAGGCGAGGTGGACGCTATTAAAGAAATTGTGCAGTTTTCTTTTGTTTTTACATTCTATGTGTTGTTTTTGCCTGTTTGGTTTGTAAAGTATTCTGTTAGAAAGAGAGATTTTTTTATTGTTATGCAATCTCATTCCCCGTTCAAGGTTTCTGTTTAAAAAATGAAGTTACTGTTTAAAAAATGAGATTTCTGTTTAAGAAATGACTTTTCTGTTTAAGAAATGAGTATAGGCATTACTCTTCATGTTAACTTAAATTCTTTTGTTTGTAGTTATAAGTTTGTTTGTACTTATAATATACTCATGTTGATCTAAATTATTTTCCACAAACTTATTAAATTTTTATGTAAATATCATTGTCTCCATGTAACAAAGAACGACTGCCTTTATGCTTGACTATCTTTGTTTAACTATCAATGTTTCTATTTAACATATTGCGTTTACATTTAAAAATGTGCTTAAATATCGTTGTTTCTATTTAAAGAGATACGGGTGATCAGTGTTAATTGGTTTTTATACCCAAGATTAATTTGTCCCGTAAATATCTGTTTTTCTGTTTAAATATCAATATTTCTGTTTAGCTATCAATGTTTATGTTTAACTCTCAATGTTTCTATTTAAGAAATAAGTTTTTTGTTTAAAAAATTAGTACATGCATTACTCTTCATGCTAACATAAATTCTTTTGTTTGTAGTTATAATGTACTCATGCTAACCTAAATTATTTTTCATAAACTTATTAAATTTTTAATGTAAATATCGTTGTCTCTACATAATAAAGAACGGTTGTCTTTATGCTTGACTGTCTTTGTTTAACTATCAATGTTTCTATTTAACATGTTGCGTTTACATTTTAAAAAATGCTTAAATATCGTTATTTCTATTTAAAGAGGTACGAGTGGCCAGGATTAATTGGTTTTATACCCAAGATTAATTTGTCACGTAAATTTCATTTTTTCTGTTTAAATATCAATGTTTCTGTTTAAGAAATGAGTTTTCTGTTTTAAAAATGAGTACATGCATTACTCTTCATGCTAACCTAAATTATTTTGTTTGTAGTTATAAGTTTGTTTGTAGTTATAATGCACTCATGCTAACCTAAATTATTTTCCACAAACTTATTAAAATTTTCATGTAAATATCGTTATCTCCATAAAATAAAGAACGGTTGTCTTTATCCTTGACTATCTTTATTTAATTATCAATGTTTCTGTTTAACATATTGTGTTTATGTTTAAAAAAGTGCTTAAATATCATTGTTTCTATTTAAAGAGGTACGAGTGGCCAGGATTAATTGGTTTTTATACCCAAAATTAATTTGTCACGTAAGTATCGGTTTTTCTGTTTAAATATTAATATTTCTGTTTAACTATAAATGTTTTTATTTAACTCACAATGTTTTCTGTTTAAAAAATGAGTTTTCTATTTAAGAAATGAGTACATGCATTACTCTTTATGCTAAACTAAATTTTTTTGTTTGAAATTATAAGTTTGTATGTAGTTATAATATACTCATGCTAACCTAAATTATTTTCCACAAACTTATTAAATTTTTTATATAAATATCGTTGTTTCCATATAATAAAGAACGACTGTCTTTTATGGAAGGAAGGCCTGCCACACCGTCAAGATCGCTATGAGGTGGAACTGATACGCTTGCAAAATCCAAATACCTGCTAAAATCAAAGAACTTTACAACGAGAAAAAGTTTAAGCGGAAACATAACAGTTTAAACGGAAACTGAAAAATTTAAGCGAAAAAATAACATTTTAAACGGAAACTAGATAATTTTAAGCGAAAACTGAAATAATTAAGCGAAAACATATACTTTTAAGCGGAAATTGAGATAATTAATCAATAATTAACTTTTAAGCGAAAACATCAAAACCCCATCGCTCACATATCTCCGCTAACACTAATTCCCAAGAAGTTAGCACTGTGAACACTAGTACTCGTCCCTCCCCTTTGTATCTAGCAATAGCACAAAAACTCTCTACAATAAACTTATATAAAAATAAATTGTTACACTATCTCGCAGGATGATCAAGGTGAGGACAAGGAAGAGATTGTTACCTTATCGGGCAACCGACAAAACTCCAATCAAACACACCAAATAGGGAGGAATTGAAAAACTCAAAGGTGATATGAGTCTTCCAAAATTTGTTTGAGAAAAAGCAAAAAGGTATATAAAAAGGTTTGATATGATATGATTAGTCGGTTTTTCCCCCCATTTTCAAGGGCAATGATGGAATTTCACAACATGGACCCAGTTCGAGTGACCTACAGGGGACAAAAAAAAAAAAGTGAAACAATAACGGAAGGGCTGATCGGGGTATTCAAAACTTACAAAAGCTGTTTGGGAAGTTTTAAAATTCATAATTGGTAAACAGTAATTTTTCCTAATAAAAATCACTCTTCTAAAAATTAACGAAAACTGAACTAAAAAATGAGCTAGTTTAATAGTTGAGATGGAGTCCTCGTTTGATCTTTCCTGCTATAACTCGAAAAGCTACATCTCATCTATTTTGATTAGTCAACACTTATTGCTAATTTTTATATTTTTAATAAAAGTAAATAAATAATTTTCTATAAAATAAATGCTTTTTGTAATATTAGTGATGGAGGTGATTCTTGTTCTTCACGTGCATTATCCTTCGGGGCCGTTTGGTTCGCAGTAATGATATATTACCACGGTAATGAGATTAGGAATATTGTATGGCCGGGAATGTTGTGGTACTGTGATATTACTATGTTTGATTGAGAATTTACATTAATAATTCATTACCATATTTGGTTAGTCATATTAATCACCTCAGTAATATATCAAATTTACCAAAATACCCCTATATATAAAATTTAAAAAAAATATAATTTAGATTATTTAGATAAATAAATAATTAAATTATAATATTAAAAATTATTTTTTGCACAAATTTTTAAAATAACTTTGTATTTACCAAATTATCCCTAAGTATAAATTTTGAAAAATATAATTTAAAGTATTTAGATAAATAAACAATAAACTTGTAATATCAAAAATTATTTTTTCACAATTTTTTAAAATATCTTTGTATTTACCAAAATATCCCTATATATAAAATTTGGAAATTTTAATTTAAAGTATATAGATAAATAAATAATTAAATTATAATATCAAAAATTATTTTTTTCATAATTTTTAAAATACCTTTGTATTTACCAAAATAACCCTATATAAAAATTTGAAAAACTTAATTTAAAGTATTTAGATAAATAAATAATTAAATTATAATATTAAAAATAATAAAGGGAAAATAAAAACTAAGGTTTTGATAATGAGTGTAATAAAGAATTAGATTAAATGAGTGGGGGCATAATTGAAAAAGAAAAATATTACACATTATTACAAATTTGGTAATCTGGATGGACACCTATTTTAGTGGTAATCAAATTATCACCTTATTTGGTAATATTTCACTATTGATAATCTCACATTACCATCAACATTACTATTGCTACAGTACCAATAGTGGTAATCTAAACACATTACCACCAGATTCAAGGTAATGTTTCACATTACCACGAACCAAACGCTCTCTTCTGAGTCAATTATGGTTGAATCAAAAACTATTTATTTATGTTAATCCATGAATCCAAATAATGACATCATTGTTTTGGGTAATACAAAATAAATCTCTAGAGTGTCATTAAGCCACTGAAATTGATGCACCACTGTACATGTCTGTCCCTTTGACACCCTTTTATGGGACGACGCTTGTAGCTTTTATAAAAAAAAAAAGAAGAAGAAAATTTATCTCAACTTATTCAACTATTTTCATCCATATATTTTTAGAATAACTTAAAAATTTATAAATATAGATCACTCATATTTATTTTATTAAATATTCATGCAATTAAAATCGGGACAATTTGATAAAAACAATTTCTTAAATCAGAGTTTAGTGACTTAAATCCCTTTTAAAATAGCAGTAAAGCCAGAGGATTATATATATACCAACTTGTTGCAAGGTGGTTATATATATATATATATATATATATATATATATATATATATATTCATTCTATCCATCTCAAAGAAAAGTTGGCAAATTACAAAAGAAACAAATTGAGAACTTAAAAAGTCCAATTTCATTAAACACGCAACACTACAACAGCAAGAAGGTTTACATTCTCTGAAAGGTAACAAGACCACCAAAGAAAACAAGCAAACTCCCATCCATAGTTATTATTATCCACAGAAACTCTCAAAGTAACAATGCTTGTGGTGAAACACATTCAGAAGAAACGATTGAGCAATTCATCAACAGGGGTGTATTTCACATCAGGATAGAGTTCAGAAGCCTCCACTCCAAAAGATGGTTCAATCTCAAAGTTAGTGTTATCACCCTTCACAAAAACCTGATAATTGATTGCCAGCATGATGTTCAATGGGATTGGAGACTCTGCAATTGACCCAAGTTAATTTAGTCCAAAGAGCCAATCTTAGGAAGTAAATAGATACCACATAGTTTGTTAGTTTCCTCACCTTGGATCTTCTTGAGAACCTCATCCTCAGGGACATAGATTTTCTCCAGTGTCTTGCCTGTCTTCTTCTCCCAGAGAGCAACTAGCTCATTGTGTGAGTAAATATTGCCAGGAGGCCTTAAGTAAAGAATTTTGTTCAGTGTTCTTGGATCATCAACAGATTTAATTGTGTATGTTGCAATGTCCTCCTCGGCAACAAAGATACCTACAAATTGAGCAGCATTGAGACAGTAAAATTTCAAGTCACAGTATTATCAAGCATAGAAGAATGTTGATGATGATGTATATTCTCCAGTTCCTCCTCAGAAACTAAGATTAATTTCTGAGAATAAACATCATAACAGTAAAAATTTCAATTCATAATGTAATGAAGCACAAAGAAAGACTACTGGTGTACATGCTCCAATGTCTTCAACATGGGCCGCTGCAAAATGAGCATCACAATGACAGATAATTTTCAATTCACAATATCCTCCTCAGCAACAAAGATTACAGTAAAATAAGCATCACGACATCAGTAAAATTTATCCACAAATTATAAAGCCTAAAAAATGTAAGTTAAATAGCATATTTTCCAACGTCTACCTCACCAGCAAACAAAGATTGCTAGAAAATGAGCATGATAACAACAATAACAGCACAATTTCACAGCATTATGAAACATATAGGACAAGGTTGATTGAAGATAATTTGGTTTACCTTTGGGATTACCATCACCCAATATAACTATTTTATCAGTTGGAGGACCAGATACACCAACTTGTCCTAAAGTAGGCAGGGCATAGCCTGCAAAGTAGTTGCTAGAAACAAAGGTGTATCCAAATCCTGATGCTTCTACTGCTCTTCTGATCTGAGCCTTGATTGCAAAAGTCGATTTAACCGGTTCAACAGCATGCCCACGATCCACATCAAGCCCGAAATCAGAGGGGTAGAACTTCTGCATCCATCCAAATTCATTAGATTCTTCACAATTTTCTTTTCCTATTTTTTTCTTAAATTTAGATTAATATGAACTTTAAAACATTAGATTGATAAGGAACCAATCCAAGGAAGGTTTGTATGTGACCTTCTCATCAGTATAAATTCAGTGAAAATTTATTCTATTTTTCCTTTGTTTATTGAAGGAAATTAAGTTCATGGGCCATGGCTAATTAACAGCATTTTGTACTGTTTGACTACTAAAGTTCTAAACTGTTAGGACGCGGTGGTTATCATGGTCCATAATTTCACATCATCTGTGGAAGCCAATCCCTCTAGTCTTATATACTCATACCAAACCTTCCCTGTAACTTGAGTTATGGAGAAATTAGAGTGGTGAGTCCCTATATTAACATGTATTAGAGTTGTAGATCCCCTGCACCTTACACCTGTGATCAGCTATGACTAAGATCTTGGGTCTCACATTCACTATGTGCCCAGAGGTGTTGAGACACAGTGATTAACATGGTTCATAGTCCCACATCACCTGTGGGAGCCAATCTCTAGTTTTATATATTCATACCAAACTTTTCTGTAACTCGGGTCATGGAGAAGTTAGGGTTATGGGTCTTGTATTAATACCTTTCTGTTTTCCACCGCCAGACACATTACTGAAAACCTATCATTTCCATGGAAATGCCAACAAATTGTAGATTTAACCCAAAATTTCAGATTAACAGAAAAAAAAAAATCCTCCTTCAAAACCCAACAATAAACCTAAGAATCATTCAAACAAATGAAATTAAAAACTGGGGATTAAAAAAAAATAGAAAAGATCAAAGAAAAGCAAACCTTGATGTTTCCAGCCTGTTTAATGGCATCAATGATCTTAGTTTGATCAGCCAATTGCATGAACCCCACGGTTGAAATCACAACATCAACCTGCTTGATGGCCTTCACCAAACTCTCATGATCATATAAATCCCCCTTCACGCATTCCAGATCATCACAATAAACTTCAAAATCTAAAAAAATCCATCTAAAAAAGCAAATAAACAAGTAAAATAACTAAGCATACATGGACAATGGTAACTCCAGCGCTCTTAAATCCATTAATAAGCTCGGCTTTCGCCGGATCGGAGGCGGTGGCGGCCCGAACAAGGACGAAGGTTGGATGCCCTAGTTTGGCACTTGCATGAACTATGAATTTTCCAATGTATCCCGTTCCTCCAATGACCAGGATCTTGCTCTTCTCTGACGCCATTGATGATCTCTCTTGAGCTTCTCAGTTGTCCTGGAGCTGAAGAAGAATCGGATCAATTTATAGGTCCATGTTGCCGTCCACTGTGGCATCGGTAAGGTTACCGCCATTCCTATGATGAAGTGTCAACAATGATTCGTTGGGGTCGCTGTTTCGTGTTTGGTGTGTGGCACGGTTGGTGTGTGGATGCTTAGATACCAAGTGACTCTCTGTCCTTTGTCATGTTTTTATTTTTATTTTTTATTTAAAATTTAGAAATTTCAAATTTTTTTTTTTTTTTTCCTTAGAATGGTTTTTAAGAATATAAAAATTTAAGGGTTGCCAAATAAGTCACACCAAGTGCCCATTTGAGATCTTAAAATATTTAGTTATATTGTAATTTTTTTAAGTATATATTGAAGTATTCTCATTTTTTTTTAAAAGCCACATTTCTTTCTATAGTAAAGTTGTAGATTCTTTTTTTAATTAAATGCTATTTTTGGATTAAACCATTTTGTTTAAATTTTATGTCCTGATTTGGATTATTATGTGATTTGATATTACTTGAAATCCAAGAGACTATAATTTATTCATCAAAGCAATAGATAAGCTCTAAATTAGGTACAATGAACATGGACATTATATCAGATGATTAAGATTTTTTTTTACAAGATAGATAAGCTATTTTTTATAATTAACAACTTTTTTATTTAATTGTTGAACTTTCCATCTTTTATTATTAGTCTTAATTTTTTTTCTTTTGTTTTTCTATTTATGCAATAAAAAGAATGCCCTTCCTCAGTTCCATAATTTTTAATTGAATTAAACCAGTTATTAATTTTTTTCCAACCAACCGTTGATGAGCACCTGTTACTATATAAATTTTAGGACCTATCATGAGGGAAAAATATGTGTAGCCATACCAAGACATCAAATACATGAAAAAGAGAAGCTTGAAATAGAAAGTAAAAACTTGTTTTCTAAGAAAATATATATATATATATATATATATATATATATATATATTAAAAAATATAGATAAACCATGCATTCATTTGATGGAAGATGTTTAGGAAACACTACTTAATTTTTTTTTATAAAAATAGATAAACCAACCACTATTTACTTTGATGCGAGAATCTTAAAAAAAATTGTTTTTATTTTAATTTGTCACTGAAAATATTTCAAATTAGGCATTAAATGCTTTGTATTTTTTTTCTTTTGATGGAGACTAATTGAGATTTTTTATTAGAAACAATATATAAATATATATATATATATATATATATATATATATATATATATATTTTGATATTTGATTTATTGATTTATTATGAGTTATGTGCTCAAAATTAGTTTGGACAAATACTCAAAACTCTATAAAAAGGTTAGATCTCTTCCAATAAATTTTTATTGTATACCTATATCTAGATTTGAATGCAAAACTATTTACTTAAATGACTTACATGTTAATTATTTAGACAAACTCCTTTTGTTAGTAAATAAAATTTTGAATATCTTAAAGAAAATGGTTACATATTGTTATTTTATTTTATTGTAAAAACACTTGTTATTTGATTTAGGAAGAGTTTTAGAAAATAGTTTAGAATTAAATTTTTAACTTTTTTCAAAGCTCAAGTGACAGCTGATGATTGGTCAGGAAACTTCTAGGGGCAAAGGTAGGTGGGTGGCTAAATCAAATCAAGTAGGTAGGGTGGTGAGCTTAACGCACGGTGTCAGTTACTGTTTGGATGTATATGGACGTGATTTTGGGTCTGGTCTTTGTGAATGAACAAGTCCATGTTCAAATTAATATATAATGTTAGAATATCCAATTACAATTATTTGGATGTATATGGATGTTATCATGTTACTGATTTGGTGTGAGGATTACCACAAAATGGATATCTAATTACAATTATTAACAATTTAGAAAATTAGGCTTGTATGTTGCGGAGTTTGTGATAGCTTCCCGTCAAATGGGTTCATTTTTCTCACTTATGTTAGAACCTTTACACACCTTGGACTTCCATGAGAGAATTTTGTACATAAGTAGTTGGAAAGAGTTAGGTGTTTTGCTTAAATTCTATAAACATTGATGAGGACACTTAGGTGGCATTTGATTATATGTAATTAAAAATATAAATTTGAATTTGGTTGTTTCATTTAAGATTATTGAGAATTAATACTAATAGTTTAATATCATTATTTTTAAATTATTGTATTTGGTTGGTTCATTTAAGTTTATTGAGAATGACAAAAAACAAGTCATGATAATTAGACTAACCTTTTATCATTATTCATTGCTATTAGATCATTGTCTTGTATATATTAGATAGTTTGGTACATAAATTTAATAGTACTTGTTCCATTGATAGATATACATTGCCTCACACTTCTATATCTATGCAACCTCAAGCATGATTAAAACCTTGGTTATGGATTAATTAGAACATATAGAATATATATATATATATAGCTAAGTTGTCATACTCACCACTACAGAAAAATAACATAAAATAATACTCTTTCAAAGTATACCAATGCCAATAACTAGATATATACATATCTACATATATTTTATATACAGTCCAAAATTTGAGTTTCACTACATCAAAAACAAAAAAGGGTAAAAAATTCCCTCACCACCAGTGAAAAGCCAAAAAATTGATACTATCACATGTGATACTCTCAGTCAATAAAACAAATTCACAGAATTATTTGATTGTTCATAGAGTATTCAGCAGAACATAATTTTACAATCAACCAAGAACAATGCCATGATGAAAGTTATCATGGCATTGTGAAAATTACTTGGTTATTTATAGTGTATTCAACTAAACATAATTCTACATTCAGCCAACAAACGCAAAGAAACAAAGCTCAGTGTCAATACCATACTAACAAAATCCTATTTCTCACAACAAAGAGCTAACAACCATATGAATTAACAAATAACTCAGATCATAATCACAATAGTAAGACCTCAAAATTTATAGAACAAACCGATGGTGTAGATCAAAAGAATAGATCTACCAACAAAGCAACAACCAGATAAAAATTACCAAAAAAAAGAAATACCTTCTCCACAAGGAGATTTTCTGGTGGTGATGTGAAGAATCTTGGTGGGAATCCTCACGGGTCCTTTGATCTTCAATCTCTTCTCTTTCTCTCCCCTCACAAGATCTGCACACACTGCGATCAACCAAAACATCATTAAAACACGATTCCAAACAATCAAACAAACAAAATCAATTGATCGAGATGAAGAAAGTAAATCAATTGATCAAGAGAGAGAGCGAAAGACAGAGAGATCTTGCCTACCTACTTGTCGCCGATGATGGAGGAACTCATTGGTGCTGGAGGCCATCGTCAGTGGTGGAGCTCATCACCGGTGGTGGAGAGTTTGAGTTGGTCTTTGCTTTTGGAGTTGAAAATGTGGTAAGGTGACTGTAAAACTTTTGTTTTACAGTATTTTAACTCATAGCAAAAGTTGCTGAGTTAAAATGTTGTAAAATAGAGCTCTCATGTAAAACTTTTCACGGGTAAAAGTAATTTTTACATTAAGGCAAACACCAAAAAGCAAGTTTTACATGTAAAACTTTTTACATCACACCTACTTACATCTGACCAAACAACCCCATAGTATATTTCATATTACAATATATTTGTAAATCCTGTTTTTGTCCGTGTTGAACTTAGTGTTTTATTAGATGTATTTGGAATGCTGGATTATAAAATTTTGTGTTTTATTGAAAAAATTTATAAATTTGAATTTGGTATATAACACAGCTTTTATTAATTATAAAATACACTATTATATTTTATTAATTATATAATAAACAATATATTTAGTTGCTTTAATATATTATTATATTATGCATTCATTTATTATATATGTTTAATATTTATATTAAACATAGTATACTATCAATTATTTTCCAATAACAACAAAATTTAAATTAAACATTTTGAAATTTAGTTATAAAATAAAACATTTTTAATGAAGTTGTTTATAATTTTAAAATTAAAATATACAATTAATTTCAATATCTATATAAATAGTAAAATATTATTTAAAAATATTAAAATAATTTAAAATTAGATTTTCATATGCCTCACGTTCCATTCACATCTCTCGTAATAATTATTTTAAATCCCATATTCGGAATTGGTCAAATTCCAAAATCAACTCAAAGGTGGTTCGATTGGATTTATTATTGCATTAATTTTTTAAATTCCACCAAACTAACAAAAGATTTTGAGAGAATTTTGTAACTCCAATTACATGGAGTTTCAAATTCTCTCAAATAAAACGATAACATATCCTATAGTTTGAACTTTGTCTTTGATATTTTAGGGTCAATTTAGTGAGCATGATATGATAAAGCAGGATAGGATATAAAAACTTAATAAGAGTAGGAGAGTGTATAGCATAATAAACTCATATCTAATTATTTGTTTGATGTGCACTAAATAAACTATCAAATAACATTTTGTAATCTTATTTTTATATTTGAAGTAGATTAAATAAACAAAATTACCTTTCATTTATGATATAGTTATATTTTTTAAAAATAATGTTTTTAGGATATATCTCGGTTTTTCTGTATCAAGCCCTGAGAAAAGGGGGATGAAACCCTAGATGAGAAAAGAAACCACGTAAAAGGATAAAAAGCAAAATTTATTTTTTTAATCTTATTCTACTATGTTTTTATCATGATTCTACTTCTAGGATTAGTTATTATTCGCTTACCAAACAAAAGCTAAGAGAGGCATATGATAGCTTATTCTATTCTTTTTTATCATGTTCATCAAGCATGCTCTAATAGTATTATTATATAGTATTTAAAAAAAACAATGTATTACATTATATTGATAAAAATATGATGCTAAATAGGCTTATGGGCCGGTGGGAATATAAGCATAATAATTTGGGCCAGGCCCGCTCCAAACGACGTCGGGTTGGGCTTGTAATTTAATGATACGGATCCGGATCAAGCTTTTCTGATTTCGGATCGGGTTTGAATCCACTTGTACGTTGATGCTTTATCAGGTCGGATCCGGGTTGACCTTGAACTCATCCGACCCGATCCATTAACTCCCTCTTGGGACGGATGGCCTCATTCGCATTTCTCCAGAACTTTTCTATCGCCGCCCACGTCTCCGGGCAGGAACCCTAGCCGCCGCCGGACCCTGCCGGATCTTACGGTCCCTCCTTGGATTCCTTTATTGTTGTGTGAGGTTCGATGTTCTTCCCCAATATCTTGAGTTTCTTCCAAATTATTTTTTTGTTTGCGTATAAACGACCAAACTCGAACTCTAATCCCAGCAATAAACCCCAATTTTCTTCTTCTATTTTTTTTTTAATTCATTTTACTTCGTTTTACTGTGAAATTTCTGTTTTTTTGGTCAAATTATTGATCAAGAACTCAGTTTGATTGCGATCAGTCGTTTTGCGGTGCTTCAAGACGTGAATTGTAGTTCTGTGACTTTTGAGATGGATCATATAAATTATATGGATGTATATTAGTGGCTCATGGTTTGATTTTGATCAGAGAAAGCCCCCATTCACCCTTTTTTTCATCCGCTTTGATAACAAATGATTGTTTTTTTTTTTTTTTTTTTGGCATTGGATCCATTCGCAAATAGGAAGAGGCGCCGGCAGATCTCTAGTTAAGATCACTAGACCAATTGAAATTAAGCTGGAGTTTTATAATCTGCGTGTTTTGAGAATTTGGTAAATGTTTGTATATAGATAAACCCCCATTTAAAACTTCCACTAGCAACTCCTTTATCATAAGTTTTCAGTTCACTATCTTGACCAGTTATGTTTGTTCTTACTCCACTTACTGAATGGGATATATAGGTGTTTTTGCTGGTAATTGAAACAAGCATAAAAGCATATGAAAGAAAGAAATGGTGCCATTCAGAAATCCTTCAGAGCTCCTCACTCCACATTTCGTGATTGGTAGTCAAGAATGAGGAATGTGTCTTACAGCTGTTTGAACCAATGATACCTGATCAGCTCAAGCTTTTCTATCTGTAGCTTTATATAAAATGATGCTTGTATTATTCCATTTTGTCCTATATTTTATCAAGTTTTTTAATTAGCATTCTCTCCTTTTTTATTTTTTTGTTGTCTTGTATGTTATGATGGACTTTGTTAGTAATGTCCATGTTTTGTCTTTTATTCTTTCAAGAGGTTTTTATATTCAGATTAATTTACCATTCTGTGTCCCTGGTTTAATTTAGCCATTGTGTTTCCAGCTGCCATTTCATCAGGGAACTTGAATGCTTTATGTGTTGGTGGATGTTGAATGACCATTTCTATGGATTTAAATGCATCACCTCTGCCTGAAGAAGATGAACAACCTCTTGAAGAACCAGTTGGGGAGGATATCATTGAGGGAGGACACATTGAATCATCTGTGGAAACCTTTCGCAGAGTAAATTACTTTGTTTATATTTTTTTTGGAGTGCATGCTAATGATTAAAGATCATAAGTCTGCTGATTGTTTTTGGGTTTTGCTTTGCGCAAGCATTTAATTAGTGACAAGCTTTAAGCTTTAGACAGCTCAAGTTGTTGAATGACCTGAGTTGCTTGTCTTGATATAAATTGTGCATGTAAATCTGACGCTAAATGTCGGCACTTGCAGACTGCTTCATATTTTCTGATTTAAAGCATATTTTAGTGTATTTCTTATTTTGTCAGATTATTTTGCATTTAGATGTTTATATATACATGCCTATAGTGTTTTTGCACTTATTTTTGTGATAGGAACGTGAAGAAAGACGCCGTCGCCTGAAAAGAGAAAACCAAGATGAAGGACAAAAACGTTCTTTCCATCAATCCAGGAATGATTTTACACCTCAAAATAGAAACTTTAATTCCTATAGAAGAGTGAAGCAGCTGCCTCAGGGTACGTGTTACACTACCTTCATTTTGTTGTTTGACATAGCACATTGTTATTTTCTGTATTTTTCATGTTTGCTTTAGTCTAGCACCGTGTTTGGTAGATTCTTTTACTACTGAATTGGGCTAATATGCTCTTCTAAAAATTGTATTAACTTATGTACCCCACTAAACACTTTAGATATCGCATGTTCATTAATAGAATTTTGGTACACCTTTGGACCTGTAGGTTGTTGTAGACTGTGCAGCCATAATGACTATCATATGAATTCAACTTGCTTCTTCACCTCTAGTTATACTGATTAATGGTGTGAAGTTTGTGTCAGAAAGAACTTAGGAGTTAGGAATGTATTTTGTATGATTGTGCATAAAGTCTCTTTGCATGAGTAACATATGTCTCCATGGAGACTAAGTTATAAAAGCAAAGTTGGTGTTGTGGTCTGGTCCTTTCTTGCCAAGATAATAACAAGGATTCATGGTGAGAGCTTGAGTAAACTTGAGCTGGGGCCAGTGTAGTTTGAGACAAGCTCATTTAAGGTCTGGTTGTCTCAAGCTCAGTTTGTTTAACCGCCTAGTTCTATCCATGGTGTTGGCAAATTTTGTTGCTTCAGATGACAGTTTACACATCACAAAAATCAACTTACTTTTATAAATTGGCTTTTTTAACACAAATTTTAATCATATTTTAGTTTTTGTTGGCCTATTTTTATATCTCAGGTTGGTTAGATTGTCCTTCGGCTGGTCAGTGTATAGGTCTTATTATTCCTTCTAAAGTTCCTCTAGATGAGACTTATAATGAAACTGTGCCGCCTGGGAAAAGGTACTCTTCAAAACAAGTCATCCACAACCAAAGGAAAGCAGGGCGTGATGTAAGTATCTTGAATATTTATTAACTTTTTTTTTTGTTACATGTTAACACCATTAGGTTTGCTTTGCTATGCTGAAATTCTGTTTAGTTTTTCCTGGATGTGGTTTATTAAGTAAGGTCTCAGGCACTAGAGAGCTAAAATATCTGTGCTTTCTCCCCTTGACCGTTGGTGATTATTCATGGCATTTTTACCCATCATTTTTGGAGGCTTTATCCTAACCTAGATTAATTTTTATCCATGAAATAACTGTGAAATCTGAAGGGGTGGAGTGATACATCTGATCCATCCAAGCAAAGAACAATGAAGTGATACATCTGCTTCTGCATAAATCACTAGTGAGAACTAGAACTATTCCCTGAATATGGGCCTTAAAGAAAACCTTGCTATGAAGGGGTGGAGCACTCACCCTTGTAAGAAAGACCATCAAATCTCTTTGTGATGAGTATGACAATTGTTAAATTTGGTTACTGTTGGATCAGTTCAATGTCCGGACCCTTTGTTCTCTTTGAACTCAAGTGTGTGTGCTTCGATTAATACCAAACATTCAAGCAAAGAATTCAACCAAGCATTGAATAAGTCCATAAATATGTATACCTTGTGAAATATTGGCATCCATGAACCGCGCGTGTGGGTGTGTTTGTAATTTTAAGTCCTCTTCTTAGATGTTATAATTCTTGTTACTTTGCAGGCGAAAGAAAAAGTCAGGTTAACAAAAAAAAAATGAAATTCATGATTAGCATTTTAAAGGTGTCAATGAGCAACAGTGCAGTATTTCAACAGAACCAAATTGATTGGAACAATAGTACTTTCATTTTATTATTCACAGATTATTCAATTTCATAAAGAAAACTTGAGAGTGCTGTGACCTAGCAACTAAGTTGCCCTTAACTGTCAGATAGAAACCATTTGGTTGAACACTGGCTGATAAACCTGGTGATCCATAAACTAGTTTGGTCATGGTTAGCTCTGCTGATCTGTTATCTCTAAATTTCTTTGGTATTGAGTTGAAATAATATATGTTGCCATTTCTATAGGCATAGGGGGATTTTCTAATGAGCTGATGTCTATTTTTCAATCTGCCTCATTTTTCTGGGTTATTTATTCTGTATGTTTAGATTGTTTTCTGGATGTGCTTTTCCAGCTTGGTTTGGTTGTGGATCTTACCAATACTAGTCGTTACTATTCACCATCAGAATGGATAAAGCAAGGGATTAAACATGTGAAGGTGAGATTAAATTTTCTTTTATATTTGATTCGGAGATGCTTATGTTTCTTCTTTACCCTTAGAACCTAATTTTCTACTATTGCACCAGATTCCATGCAAGGGCCGAGATGCTGTTCCAGATAATGAATCTGTTAATGTTTTTGTCTCTGAGGTAGTCTTTCAATGATAAACCTGTAAAACTCTTCTGACTTTTTGTATATTTATTTGCAACATATAATGATTAGGAGGTTAGTAGCTCATTGCTATTACTTACCCAAATTCTGTCTTGAAAACTTTGTGCGTCTTATGCTTATGCTCAATTGTTTGGATCCTCAACTTGTTCAAATGGTACCAGTGTGCTTATTTGCATGCCACAATGAAATCCATTTAGTACTTTTCAAATCAGAGATTATGTAATTGTCCCTGTTGGATCTTCTGAAAATGCCTATTACCTGACCTGGAATATTTAACGCTGGTAGCTTAGTGGGAGAGGCATCCTTTCTTGAGGGAGAATTCTTGAGTACCATTTTAGTCCGTGGTGTTTGGACTTGAGATTTTGTGAAAAAAAGACTGGTCTTCTCAGAAAATATTCTTGTTAAACATAATGAAACAGTTCAGTTGGATGCTTCCTTTAGATCTCTTTCTCTCGTCAATCAGAAGTATAATTTCTATGATTATTTTTCAATCTTCAACCAATGTTATTTTGCAGGTTATGCAGTTCTTATCACGCCAAAAGCATTCAAAGAAGTATGTTCTTGTCCACTGCACTCATGGGCATAATCGTACAGGGTTTATGATAGTCCATTTCCTCATGCGTACACAGCTCTTACATGTGGCTGATGTATGGTTTCCTCCAAAACAATATCTTGATCGATTTTTTCTCCTAGTATGTTATTTATTTATTTATTTATTTTTATTGAGTATTTTCTTATTTCTATGGACTAGGCATTACATATGTTTTCACAAGCACGCCCTCCAGGAATATATAAGCAGGACTATATTGAAGCTTTATACACGTTTTATCATGAAAACCCCGAAAACTGGATCTGTCCTTCCACCCCGGAGTGGAAAAGGCCTTCTGACCTTGATCTGAATGGTGAAGCTGTACAAGATGATGATGATGATGCTGATACTGCAGGCCATTTGCACGTGGGTACTATTTTTGCTGTTCATATTTTAGTTATACTTTCCAAAATTTCCTTTGTGTGTACGTGTGTGTGTGTGTGTGTGTTTGTGTACAATTTCCAGTAATTGTTTTTTTTTTTGTTTAATCAAACAGTGTGTAGTCCTTTTTTTTTGGCTTAAAGCTTGACAAATGCAGTTAGTCGTGAAGCAGGGAAATAGCATTAAATGGTTGGAGGCATTGATGTTGAAAATAGAAAGGAGAGGTGGCTTTGCTTTAAGTAGTAAATTATATAGTAACATTTTAAAATGTGGTGAAATTAAAAGGGCTGACATGGTGGCTTTTGGATTTTCTCACCAAAATATAAAAAAGCTATGCAGTATGAACCTTTAGGTTTCTCTTACTATGCTTGACCTGGATGAAATCTTGTTCCATGCATGGATCCAATATTTTGAATTTTAGTCTGGTCATTTGCAATATTTGCTGGCTACTTTTTTGTCTTAAGCTGCAAGTGTTTTAGATGGTCTATCATATTTTCATGACTTGTTTAACTTTCTATGCTTATATCTATTTTAAATTTTTTTATAAATGGAAGGAATAATAAAAGTTGTCTTCATAACTTAAGAAATCCTTTCGTGGTTGTAGGTGGATACAGAAAATAAAGATATTACAAATGATGATGTTCTGGGGGATGCGATTCCATATGACCAACAAGATGCCATGCGCCAATATTGTTACCAGTTACTTGATTTGGCTTCTTCAGTATGGAATCTTCAAACTTTTCCCATTTGATGTGATTATTGAACTTTTTATCTATCATTGTGATGATGCTATGGCAGCAGTGATCTTGCAAGTATGGCTGCATTTTTGCTTTTTTTTTTAATTATTTTCATAACAATGAGTTGAAGTTTCATTTGTGTTCTGAATACTTTATTTGATTTGCTTCAAAACTTTTGTTTGAATTGTTCCTTCTAGTTTACAGCGGTTCTTGATAAGATATTCCCTTGTTATTCGTTTGTGTTGTCAGGGAAGGGGTAATGCGCACTTTCCAGGATCTCACCCTGTGTCACTCAACAGGTTTGTTTGGCCATAGCCTCCTACTATGTCATCAATTTGTTTTCTTAATTGCTGCATTCATTAGTTTAATGACCATATGGACGAGTTTGATCCCACTTCATTCTTGATGATGGAGTTTATATTTTATATGTCACGCTCTATGGTTTCTTTATTCTTGTACTTTATTTTATTTTGCTTCTGGTAATGTCCAATTTTTCATTCTCTTTCATCAGATCATTAAGAATTGTAGCTGCTGTTTTGACAATGTTCAGGGATAATTTGCAACTATTACGGCAACGATACTATTATGCAACGTGGAAAGCAGATGGGACCAGATATATGATGCTTATTACCATGCATGGTTGTTATCTAATTGATCGAAACTTTTGCTTTCGAAGGGTTCAGATGCGATTTCCTCTGAAGAGTTCAACAACAAGTGAGGTTTGTGGATAGTCACTTATAATTTCAGAGGAATTGTATGTGCGCCTTATGTGAAATGAATTCTTATTTAACTCTGTTTTGCTTCTTATTATCTTTTCAAGGGTTTCCATAACTTGACTCTGATTGATGGGGAAATGATTATCGACACAATTCCTGGTTTAGGGTTGAAGAGAAGATATCTGGCATATGATCTAGTGGCCCTTAATTCACACTCTGTTGGAAAGGTTAATTTCGATGGATCTAAATACCTTATGCTTCTGGGTGGCCTCTC
Organism: Dioscorea alata; assembly: GCA_020875875.1. Classification (NCBI taxonomy): domain Eukaryota; kingdom Viridiplantae; phylum Streptophyta; class Magnoliopsida; order Dioscoreales; family Dioscoreaceae; genus Dioscorea; species Dioscorea alata. The sequence goes on along the minus strand of CM037015.1, from coordinate 19,742,388 downwards.
TTTATTTTGTTTTATGTGCATTTATTTATTTTTGTATTTTAAACATCTCATGCAGTTACCCTTCTCTGAACGTTGGAAACTACTTGAGGAAGAAATAATTCGACCCCGAAATCTTGAGAAAAAGCAGTTTGAGTGCGACAGCAGAGTCAACCCCTTGTACAAATATGATATGGAGCCATTTGGAGTATGAAGGATATCTTTTCTTAATATTTCTGGTAGAGATAATACTTCTTGAAATTATTGTTTATTAATTTCATAGAGTTGCTCAGGTTAGAAGAAAGGATTTTTGGTTGCTATCAACTGTTACAAAGCTTGTAAGGGAGTTCATTCCAAGGCTTTCACATGCAGCTGATGGCCTCATTTTTCAGGTTAGATTTCATAAATTTTTTTGACTTCTCCAATCTAATTCACTATTTGGTTTTAGTGTGACATGATTGCATTTTAACTTAGCCATTATCCTCTGAGAGCTGCTGATCATTAATTTTGTAAGATAACAGTGTGATCTTCTACAATCTTTAGATAGGATTATTGATTTTCTGTCTGAAGATGCGCAAATGCCTCAGGGAACCCTATTATGAAAGAACTGAACAAGTTGGCACTTATTATATTTGATTTCTTTCGACTTTATTGAACCTTTCTTTCAACATACTGGATTTTAAGAGTTCTATTGACTTGCTGTTTAGCACTGCCAAATTGGCTATTCCATCTTGAGATCAGAGTTCATCTCAAAGCTCATGTAGAGCCACAGTTCCCTTTTGAACAAGCTTTTTCCATATGCTAATCCACAAAATAACTTGGAATATAAATAATTCATTTTAGGAAATCTAATTTATTAAAAATAAAATCAATTTTTATTAGTATTGATTAAGTCTTAGTCACATCAAGTTGGGATAAAAGCCGTCTCTTTAAACCAAATTTGGGCACAAGTTATGCTGATTTGACCAGACACTGGTAGAGTCAGTCATCTACATCACCTTCGACATTATGATCTTGTTTGGTTGAAGAGATAGGGTTAAGCTGGGAAAAACTAGTTTGACCTTGCTTGTTACTCAACCAAACACACCCTATGTCTTGAACACCAGTCATTTTGCATGATAGATAAGCTTGTTGCTTCTTGACTTTGCAATTTCTGAGTGATTTTATTTTATTTGTTTACCATTTGCAGGGTTGGGATGATCCATATGTGCCACGTACCCATCAAGGTCTTCTAAAATGGAAATATCCGGAAATGAACTCAGTAGACTTTCTTTTTGAGGTTCATTGTTTTCTTTAAAGGAGCTAATTTATGTGTTTCTGTGAACTTTAATCTGAGACCTGTTTTTATGGTTAAAATTCCGTTATTCAATTTGTATTTTTGCCATCTCGATTGAAGTTGAATTTCTACAGATTGGAAGTGATAATCGTGAGTTGCTTTTTCTTTTTGAGAGAGGGAGAAAGAAGCTTATGGATGGGGCTCGAGTTATATTTAAAGGTAGTGAATGCTGTCCTATTTTTTCTCCAAATTTATGTCAGTTAATCTCCTTTAGGTACATGTATATATATTATCCTGAACTTCAACTACAATAACAGAGGAAGTGGAGGCATCTTCTTTATCTGGAAAGGTTATTGAGTGCTCATGGGATCCAGAAGAGGGGTGCTGGAACTGTATGCGCATCAGGGTGGATAAATCAACCCCAAATGATATCAACACATACCGTAAGGTAATATTCTGCTCGTCACGGACTCAGTGAACTTCAAACTGTCTGTGCAAGGCCGACAAATACTAATATGTTTAGGCTACAGGTAATGAGGAGTATCACTGACAATATTACTGAAGAAGTGCTGCTGAATGAGATCGGGGAGATAATTGGCCTCCCAATGTATGCTGACAGGATAGCAAAAGCACACCAACAGCAACAACATCAGCGCCGGAGATGAGGTCTTAAAATACGCTTGCAGTTATTTTCTCTTGAAGGAAATTACTGGCAAGTAGTACGGCTTTTAATTGTTGTTCGAGGCTTACTATAGGCCAGTATAGGTGTTTAAGTTTTCTCTGTAATTACAATTAACCAATGGGCTGTAGTAGCTTGGATTATAGAGTTCATTTATCTCTATCCTAGCCGCCACCCATGTATATTTATTTTTTTCCATGTAAATTAGCAATTAGTAATAAAGATATTCAGAAAAAATACATTGGCTTCACTTAGGACTCACAGGCGTCAGGCAAACCATTCCTTTGGTTTCCATATTTGTTGTATTTCAATGATCCATCTGAGCTGGATCCTGCCAAGTTTGATAATTAGTGCTGTTGTGTCTCATAAATGAGCAATGCTATTACATAGCGAATTTGACGCGAATGTTAATCATGGTTCTGTGGTTAGCATTCTCAATTCCAGGGTTAGTAATCCCTGAAGGGCCTGAACTGAGGTTAGCATGCATGTTAAATTTCGTAAAATATTTTCGTGATGTATAGCATTATTCACTCAATCTGCTGTCTGCAAATTATTTTTTAAATATCAAAAATTGAAAAAGAATCATTTTGTTTGCAAATTACAAAGAAGTTAATCAAAGTTTAGAAGATGCTCGTTGTATTACCGTTAAATCTGGTATCATATGACTTGGTTGCGTCCTCCTCACAGTTACGTGGATTGAATCCAAACCCGCTAACGAAATAGTCCTTGATCCGACCCGTTTAAGCCCCTGATTTGGGCCTTGTCTTGTGGGCTTGCAGACAAAGCCCAAAATGGAGGTCTCGGTTCGGCTCCTCACCTTCGCCGTTTCCCCGCGCCCCCTCCTCCGCCTTCCCCGCCGCCCACATATAAGCGCTCCTCGCCGTACCCTTCCTTCCCTCGTGCTCCCTCGAAACCCTAACCCTAGATATGGGCCATTTCCTTTCCGCACAATCTCTCCCTTCCTCTCCATCTCTACCTCGCCTCCGCTTACCGATTCCAGTGCGGTGTCGTCTGCACCGTCTTTGACCATAAACGGTGGCCATGAAGAAATCACAGGCTTTAGAGCGGAATTGGGGGAAGCTTGGATGGTGGTGTTGTTAGGGTGGCTTGGGGCGGAGACGAAGCATCTGAAGAGGTATGCTGAGCTGTATGAAAGGAAAGGGATCGCCGCAGTGAGATTCGTGGTGCCCGTGAAGGAGACTCTTGGTTTTGATCTGGGCCGCAGAGTGGAGGAAAAAGTAGGGAGATTGAGTAATGAGCTGGTGGACTGGTGCTTGGATGTGGAGAGGAGTGGCAAGGTGCCGCGGTTGATCTTCCATACATTCAGTAATACTGGATGGCTTGCGTAATTTCTCTCAAAGCCTCGTCTCTTCTTTCATCTGTCTTCATAAAAATGGCCTCTTTATGATTCGTAGGCTACAAAAGGGTTCAATATTTGTCAATAATTTGGACAAAATCAAATATGAGTAATGCGGAAGAACACGTATGGCCTGTAAATTTCTCATGGATACCTGGTCTTAAATTGTTCTTGTTTGCAGGTATGGTGAGATCTTGAATAACTTACAATTGAGGAATGATATACTTCAGAAGATCAAAGGATGTATTTTTGATTCCGGAGCCGCCCCAGAGATAGACCCTCAGGTGTGAATCAGATGTATTTTAATCTGTTTATCTTCCTTCTGGGTCTTTAAAGGAAAATCTTTTATTTTTCATTTTTAATGATTTGCTTTACACTTTTGTTGCTATGAGAAATATGAACAAACCATAGATTAGAAATCTCAACCTCTCTGAACGGGGAGAATAATGAAATACCAAGTCTAAGGATGGTGATCAGCTTGAACACTCTTACTTCTCCAATATTTATAATTTTATCAATCTTTTTATACGTTTGATGAGTGGCAATAACTAGTTTAGAATGTTACGTGCCATTAGCTACCACTTTTCTATGTTTAATGAGCGATCACATGCAAATGAAGGTAAAACGTAGTGGGCAGCATCATGAGGATTTTAATCGCATCTAATTTAATTTTCTGAACATTTCAAGTTTCAGAAATGCAACTAATTTTTGATAAACAATGCTGCTGAATCTATCAGATTTGGGCTGCTGGATTTTCTGCTGCTTTGCTGAAGAAGCAAAGCTCTTCAGCATATGTTTCAGCTGAATCTACTGAAGGAAAATTTGATGGGGATACGAATAAATCACGCGTGCAACAGAACAGACCCAACCTATGTGAAACAACTCTATTATCAATTTTGGAGAAATTCTTTGCCATAATTTTGAAGCTGCCAAGTGTTAACAAGTAAGATATTATTCTCCTATGTATTGCTTACACTAGCATGCTTACTCAATGCACAATATGCTTTGATCTTCTCTTGCTTGTTTGAGCAAAGCAAATCAAGTGGAATAAAAGTAAAAAATTAGATGTTTGTTGTTTGTTCCGCAGGAGATTGACCAAGGTAATCTCAATTTTATCAGAGAAGCAGCCTTTTTGCCCTCAGCTGTATCTTTATAGCTCATCAGATAAGGTAATTCCTGTTGGCTCGTTAGAGAGTTTCATCAAGAAGCAGAAGGCATTGGGAAGAATAGTCCATGCTCATGATTTTGTTTCATCACCACATGTAGATCATTTCAGGAGCTTTCCCCATATATATTCTTCCAAAGTTGATGAATTTTTAGAAGAGTGCTGCTCTGCACCTGTCTGCTAAACATCACCTCATCCTGACCCCCATTGTTCTGTTTTTGTTTCCTCCGGCTTGTGCCTCACTGCTGAAAAATAAAATAGAACAGTGATGTGCCTGACGAAAAAAATAAGTTAATCTCGTGTGTTATTGGAGTATGTAAACTTGGAATGACGATTATCATTGCTCGTCTTTGCTTCCAGTATTGTTTCTCATTTGCAAGGTCACATAATATATATTTTTTTCCTTTTAAATGCCTGGGATATTTTGTCTCAGTGTTCCCATAAGCTGCCCATCCTATCCATTTGCTGGCAAATTGTGAACGCGTTTTGGGAAAGATCTACAATGTGGAAGCTATCCTTTCTTTATTTAGTAGCCGACAACTATCCATTATCCATTTAAAAGCTGACAGGTCTTTTTCTGGAGGCACGCGTGGGACCAGGTGATGAATTGAGTTTGTTGTTGAGTCGTTCTCCTGATCTCTGAAGTCTATTGCCTGATGTTACATGGATTATTTTTTATGGAAGCCAATGTAAACTGATGCTAAGGAACATTTTCTTGATCATCAATGTTCTGTTCTACTTCGCAGTGTTTTTCATTAGTAAATGGTTAATTTTTTTGGCTGTATTTTGTAGAAGAATAATGCTCAAAGCAGCTTTCAGGCATTATTGGGAATAAAGCATGCCATACTCCTGTTTTGATTGTGCCACAGCTGGGAGACCTTGCCCGGAGGATTATCAGCTTGCCCAAGCTTCAGGTGTGCATCTTTCTTTTCTGGAGGTTGCCAATTTGATAATTAGTTATAATCATCTCTTTACCAAGAAAGGTTGCAAGCAATTTTGGCATGGATTTCCAAGATCGTAGGTTTTTTTTTTTTCTTTTTTCTTTTCAAATCTTTAATGATATATTTAAACTGTCTTGTGGTTGTTAACTTTCATATTTTGCAGATAGAAGGGGTACCTTTGCTGCCCGAAACTGGAGAAAAGACGAGTTTCAGCATTATAAAGGAAAAAGAAACTGACGGGGCCATTAGGAAAAACCAGTTACCGAAAAGGTAATTATTTCATTCTGAGAGCAACTTTACATGCAATACCATGCCGTACTCTAGTAGTTCAAGGCGCTAGAAGTACATGGCTAAACTTACATGGAAACAAGACGATGATGGCAAACACACACTAACCTTATCTTTACCTCTTTGTTACATAGTGAAACCCAAAGTCAACAATATATAGCAGGTTATTTTACATCTATAGTAACTCATATGCATAGTATTTCTCATGACTGTCAAACTCATGTGCTTAGTTGTGGCTTGTTTACTCCTTTTGCATTGCCAATCTCTGTAACGTTGTACTGTGATACATACTTGTGAGGGCCTTCCGTGGTTACCACTGGAGGTTCATTTAGAAACGCCCAGTTACTCCTTGTCCACCTGCAGGAACACCGGAAAAAGGATTATGAACAACTTTCAATACAAAAAAGTGAAAAACAAGAGTTGGTAGAAGAAGTATCACCTAGAGTCAGATGTTAAGAAGTAGGAAATGTTTTACTTGATCAAAATCAAGACTAGAAAGTAGAAACCAGTAAAAATTTCTGGATTTTAAGCAGAAGGAAGAGGTAAAAGAGTTACCAGCAACTGTTGATTTTGCTGAACTTTTCCTCATCTGGTTTTGCTCCATATTTTGATAAGATCTCTCTCTTTTCAACTAAAGGAAGGGAGCTAGACCTCTGCATCCTTCCTTTTGACTCTTCATAAGAGCTCTCCTGTCAAAAGTACAACCCTTTATAGATTTTAAACTAGAACTCTTCAGGTCAATGAGTTTTCTTGATAGATAAATTACCTGGGTGTTACTCTTAGAGCCAGAAAGCTCACCAAGATGCTCTTCTTCAGTCTTCTTCTTAGATTTCCAGTATGCATCAATTTCCCCTCTAGTAAGTGACTTGTTCCTCTGATACATAACTATTACAAACATAAAGACAACAAAATTAAGGTTATAGTTTTGTAAAAAGGAAAGAGTAAACAAAAGAACTTACCATATTTCTGATCTTTGAAGGATGAATTCCACCCTGCCATTAGAGACCCCATGAAGCTCTCTGCTCTTGGGACAGTGGAAGGAACCAGTACCCAATGATGAGACTGAGTCTTTGATGGTAACTTGCTCTTATCTTCCCACCAAGAAAGTAATTAATTAAAAAACTATAAAAATCCAAAACTAATCTGTTTGGATTAGGCTCTCCACCTTTGCAAGCATGTCAGCATTCCTATTTATAGAAGAAGCCAGGTGGCTGCTCCTCAGAGCCAGTGTCACTTGCCACCGCCATTGTTTAACTATTGTACCAAACTTTAGTTTTTGTTAAAAAATAAATAAAAAATTTCTTATACACTGTTTGTATTGGATGCTGCCTGCCAATATCTTTATGGTTGTGGGGAACACAAGTTTAGTGAGTGTCTTTTTCAATAGTCTTCACAACTTGAGAATTTTTCTTTGGGAGTGATACCCATCTCTTTATTCAGAAATTCTTCAATTTGGTGATGTTGATTCAAAGAGTAGTGCATAGATTTATGATTGTTGAAATGGTACATGATGTGAGATATATGGGGAGCTTGTGGGGTTGCTGTTATTAGTAGTGCAAACATCTTTTGACCATAAGATATAGTGATATCCCTGTACGTATCTTGTGGTTTTCCTTTGTCTTTATCGAATAAATATCTCTCCAAGCAATTGGTTTTAATTCTTGTTTATGTGTATTAATTCTTATTATAGTGAGCTAATAGTTTCTTGGGTTTTTTTTAACTTATACCCCTGCAAAAGCCTGAAATTAAACACATTCCTTTCAGAAAATTTCCCTTTAGTTTATAACTCCAGAAAACACACGCGCGCACACACACACTTATGGGTTGTTACAGTGAATCATTAAATTAATATACAAAATTTTAATTGGTGTACATTTGTATTTTCAGAGTTTTCTATCTGTTTGCCAAAGTATATATAAGCATATTTATTTTGATAAAAAAAACAAATATATTTTAAAATTGATCCAACATATGCATAAGAAGAAAGTCTGACTTAGAGATGTCAACAGGGCAGGGATTCACTGGGGATGCATTTTCCGGTCCCGACCCCGAAATTTCACTCTCATCCCCAAACCCGGCCCCAAACCCGAATATGGGGAATTTTTTTTCCCCATCCCCGTCTCCGCGGAGATTTTTTGGGTTCGGGGATTCCCCGGTCCCGATTAATAAATTAAAATATTATTATTATTTAAAATAAAATTTATAAAATATTTGTTAAAAATACCATAAATTTTTTTAATAATTAGAAACTCATTTATAAATATGATTAACACAAAATACCAACATACACAATCACCAATAAATTATTTTCAAAATTTTAAAAAATTAAAAAATGCGATATAGTTAATATAAGTTTAGACTTTTGTTTAATTTTTATACTAATGTTTATTTAATTATTAATAATTTTCTAATTAAATAAATAAATGGGTTTTTCTAATATATATATATATATATATATATATATATATATATATATATATATATATATATATATATATATAAAATATTTCGGGGCTGGGGCGGGGTAGGGAGGATATTCCCCGACCCCGACGGAGAATTTTTTTTTTTTTGCCCCGTCCCTGTCCCCGACCCTCGAAAAAATTCTCCGACCCCGGCCCTGACGGGGCGGGGAATCTGGTTCCCCATTGGAACCGGAACCAATTGACATCCCTAGTCTCACTTCCACTTTCAGCCCATTTAAACAATAATGGGCCTACTAAATAGGCCTTCTTGTCTAATATGATCAACAACCTCCTTCTCTATAAGATGAAACTCTTATTCAAAATTTTTGAATAAAATCTTGTACCAAAATCCGTAGGACAGATCATAGGGAACAAAGCAGTTAAATGCTCTCCAATAATAAGAATCTCAGCCATTCATTTCTGATAGTCCAACAACAACATTACTTTGTTTCATTGTCCTTGATAATGCTTCCAAGAGTAACCTGCCACCATTTATATTTGCCAACCAGTACTCCTGTTCTTCAATCCATTCTCTATATTTAAATAATAATAATCATCATCATTAAATGAAATTAAATGTTAATTTTAACTATATGATTATCATCCACTCATCAATGAACCCACACGCATGAATCACTGCAACTCTAAAAGGCTCATGAAAGAATGACTTGATAAGAGTGGTTGCTTTCCTTATCTTTCTACATATATAACTCCATTTGAGAAGACTAAATTGAGTGGAGGGCCCTTAACAAATTCATAGAGGCTTTCTATCCTTGTTGCAAATAAAGAAGGTGGCCTGTGCCACAGAACTTGCAGGACATCTCATCTTAGGACTGTGCATGTCCTTAAAAAGGGTTTTAGATTGAATAAAGTATGAGCCATACGTAATCACTTACAGCTGTGGGACATGAAAGGCAGGGTCCTATATGTATGTATCCTTTAATTTGGTGAGGTCCCGAAGAGTTTTTTTTTTTTTTTAATTATTATTAACAATGTGGTAACTCACCCCTTAAATTTTCAACCCTAACTCAAACTCAAAATTTTTTACACAAGAGTTAATCATATTACCATACACCTGTTATAGTAATCATAATGGTTCCAAGAGAGTTACTGTGAGTTTAATTACCAATAATTAAATTAAATTTAAAAAAATATTAATATATCTAAAAATTTATTAGTTGTATTATGAATTTATTAATTTTTTTTATGAGGTGTGAACAAGTTTCATGTCAAGGATGTAAACAGATGTGAAGTTATTATCTTAATACATATATATTTTCATACTGAATTGATGTTTAAGTCTGTCTCATCAATAAAAATATGAATATTTTATATAAAAAGTCCGGTATTAATAGATGAAGATGATCTTTACGGGCTTGTTAGTTGTTAATATATCAAAAGTCCGGTATTTATATAAAAACTATACTAAATGAAATAAAAAAATGCTAAACAGGACTCAAACTCGTATTTTGATTATATATATATATATATATATATATATATATATATAATATTTAAAAGTTTGAAGTTTGAACTGCATTTGGAGTTGGCACATGTGGCCGTGCAAGGCCTGACACAACCCATGTTGCCTTGTGACCTTCCCACGTGCTGAACCAAAGGGCTAGGAGCTTATCTTTTGACCAATATGGTTCCTATGTGGGAAAAAAACAGAAAAAAGAAAAATTTTATAATTATCACAAGATAATAGTGCTTATTTTAAACGTCATAATTATAATTAAGAACAAAATTGGAGTTGCTTAAAATTGGAAAAATAAAATACCAAAAATGAAGCCAGTCTGGTTCAGGATAGCTGTATAGACATATCACAAGGCGAGTGTTAACAGTACCAAACCCCACATAACATGTTATTAGTGCCTCGCTGCATCTTTTGTTTTAAAGTTGATTGCCCTGATGATCTGGAATGGCTGAAACAAAATAATAATAATAATAATAATAATAATAATAATAATAATATTCAGAAACAAATAACATGAAAGGTGTAAATAATTGCACATATAAAGTCTAAGCAAATTACTGAAATTAGTGCAAATAATAATTTTTTTTTTGCCCAAAAAAGTATTTGGATAAGGAGAACAAGAATCAAATGAAAAGGTGGTCATATATTTATCACTTCCTCTTTTTAGTTTTTGTGGGTTTCATAATTTTTTTTCTTTTTTAATTTTGATTTGTATTTTCAAAAATTAAAATTAGACTAGTATGTAATAAAAGAGTTGATATTTCATTCTTTTTATTACTCAAAAATTTATTTATTTATTTGATAAATATCGATAAGTCATGTGTTAACGATGAACACATGAGAAAAACTGAACTTGACAATAACTGTGTCATTCACATGCGTATGCTGAAATTTGAACTCACCTTCTCAATAAGAGAAACCCCTAAACAAAAAAAATACTAATAGAGTAAATCATTATTGATAAAATTTTGAAAATTTAAATGCTCTCAATGATTTATTTGCAATCCTCTTAAAAAAAAAAAGTTTTAAATATCAAGATTTAAATGCTGGCAATCTATATAACAAAAATAATCTCTGATGTCCTTTGATGGCAGAACATGAAAATGGATTATAAATGGATTTTATCTTTTCTATCTCTCTATAAAAATAATATATATATATATACTATTTTTAAACTTGCCCGAATGAAAGCAAAGATGGAATATCATGGTGGAATCTTGTTAGCTCTTCTTTTGTAGTTGCCTGAATGAGAGAAAAAATGTTCTTCACCTTTTCCAATATAAATAAATACATAAATAAATAAATAAATAATTAAAAAATGGTCCACATAAAGAGAGAGAGAGAGAGAGAGAGAGAGAGAGAGAGGATGGTATTCAAATTCATTTGAGAGGGAGAGAAGGAGAGAGATCTAAAAGTTTTTAGATGGAAATGATGGGAGGAGTGAGAGGAGAGAGAATGGAGATTTAGGTGGAGGTGGTGGATATTTTGGGATGGGCGGAGAAAATGGGAAGTCTTGAAGCCGCCCGATGAGATAAAGATTGGATTTTTATTTTTGTTGTTATTATTATTATTATTATTGGTTTGGGTTCTTCTTGTTGTTGGATTCTTGGATCCAAAGCACTGTTGATTTCTCCTTGCATTGTCGGAAGTCGGACAAGAATTATGGGGAAATTTGAGTTTTAATTCGAATTTCGAGGGTTGCAATCACAGCATTGCCTCGATTTCGTTGGATTTGATCTCAAATAGCTCGATTTCTTGGAAACGGATCGAATTCCTTTGGAATTGGACCACTTTTTTGTTTCTCGCCCTTTTTTTTTTTTCATGTTAATCGTCTTGTTCCTCGCTTGTGACGTTTTGATCTCGTTTTTCCGATCAAAAAGATCTGATTTTTCGTGAAAACAGCTGAAATTGACGATTTTTATTCCATTTTGTGATCTCACATCGCAAATCCGAGCTTCGAATTCTTAGATTTAAGAAAGAGATCAAAAGAAGGGGGGAAAAGTTTTCTTTTTTATGGTTTTCGATCCAATCCCTTGAAAAAAAACCCATTCTCTCCGTTTCATTTGGAGAAGAAGCTCAAAATGTCATTTAAAAGTATAGTTCGCGAGCTGAAGGAGATGCGGGACGGGTTCGGGAGCATGTCGAGGCGCAGCAGCGCGGCGGAGGGCCGCGTTGGGCCGAGCCGCAGCGGCGCTCGTCTCCATTGGCACCAAGCTCGGCACCAGCGGCACGCGCCATGTGACGATGTGCAGGAGAGCCGTTGGGCTAGCTTGCCGCCCGAGCTACTGCTCGACGTGATCCAACGCATCGAGGCCAGCGAAGTCTCATGGCCCGCTCGCCGCTACGTCGTCGCCTGCGCCTCCGTCTGCCGCTCTTGGCGCCATATCACCAAAGAGATTGTCCAAACACCAGAGCAGTGCGGCCGCATAACATTCCCCATTTCTCTCAAGCAGGTGCATTGGTCTCGTCTGTCTCTCTAAATTTTATAGATTGAAAGCTCGGAGCTTTTCATTAATGGAGTTTGTTCTGGTTGTGGTTATGATAGCCTGGACCAAGGGATTCACCAATCCAGTGCTTTATCAGAAGAGAGAGGGCTACTGCTACTTATCGTTTGTATTTGGGACTTAGTCCTGGTGAGACACTGTTCTTTGTTTCTGATTTATGATTATGTGAAATGCATAAGATTTTTTCTTCATGTGTTCTTGTGAATTTTGTTGCAATGGCAGCTCTGCAGGGTGAGAATGATAAGCTTCTCCTTGCAGCTCGCAAAGTGAGGAGAGCAACGAGCACTGAGTTTGTGATCTCATTGTCCTCTGATGATTTCTCTCGAGCTAGTAGCACATATATTGGAAAACTGAGGCATGTGAGCTTTCATTTTCTGTCTGAATTTTGAATCTTTTATGTTCTTCTGTTGATAATTCTGGTTGTTGTTGAAATTGATATCAGGTCGAACTTTCTCGGTACCAAATTCACCGTTTATGATAGCCAGCCTCTGCATGATGCTCCCATGGTGTCAACCAATCGTTCAAGCAGAAGGATTCACTCCAAGCAGGTATCTCCCAGAGTACCAGCAGGCAACTACAATGTTACCACCATTGCATATGAGTTGAATGTTCTTCGCACCCGAGGACCGAGGAGAATGCAATGTACTATGCATTCGATACCTGTCTCATCCATCCAGGAAGGAGGAACTGCCCCGACTCCAACCGCATTCATTAACTCACTTGATGAGCATTTCTCTTCGCTAGCGGTGTCTAAAGGCAAAGATCCAATTATAGAATTCTCTTCTACAACCCTTGGTGAGCCACTGGTGCCTGTTCAAACATCAGGTGAACCTCTTGTTCTGAAGAACAAGGCCCCAAGATGGCATGAACAGCTGCAATGCTGGTGCCTTAATTTCAGAGGCCGAGTTACAGTGGCTTCTGTCAAGAATTTCCAACTCGTAGCAGCAGTTGATGCCTCACATCAAGTCCCTCCTGCAGAGCAGGAAAAGGTTATACTTCAGTTTGGGAAAATAGGGAAGGACATCTTTACCATGGATTATAGGTATCCATTATCTGCATTCCAGGCATTCGCTATTTGTTTGAGTAGCTTTGATACTAAGCCAGCTTGTGAATAAACAATGCAAGGAACAGTCGCTTGATCTTCTTCTTTTGCAATGTTTTGGTTCTATCAAAAGCTGATGTATAGATTTATTCTCCATGAAATGATCTCAACTCACCAGCAATTGTCATTTTGAAATGCATTTTCAGGTAACTATGTATCTCTTTATTGTTGTAACTGATCTATGATCATGCTGAGATTCGATCAATTCCATCCCGGTTGATTCCATCGATGACAAATTTGATTTATCGTGTTCATATTATAACCAAATTGTTGATATGATTTGCGGAAACTTGAAATTGGCTCTTGTATGTGCTGCAATTCTGTGAAATGGTAGTATAGAGTTTAATTGGTTGGATGCTTCATCTTTATAGGTTCAAATCTATATTTCTAACAATTCACAAGAAATCTCTACAATGGTTAGTGGAACAAAAAGCATCATTGATATCATGAAGTTCAACCACTAGTCCCATTCATTGGTTCTTTAGTTCAATGAATCAAGTCTTTAGTTAGGTGCTATGATACTGTTCTCTTAGGTCCTCGCTTTTTAGAGGGACAATAATAATAGCTCAACAAAGTGTAGGTTCTTTGAAAGGAAGTAGCCCTGAAATCATGGCGCTAACCTCTGCATGCCATAAAGTGTGCAATAGTTAAAAGAAAGCAGACTAAAAAGCTTCAAAAGGAGAAGCGGTTTTTTCTTTTTATCTAGTAACTGAGTGGACAACCACCACCTTAAAGTTTCCATGCAGTAAAAGGTGCTTTAATATATACAAACTCATTGCTACCCTTTCGCAAGGGAGGTATGACTTGGAAAAGGAGGAAATCCTTCTCCTCTCCAAGAGACAAAGCCAAGAACTTATTCTTGTTTGCAGGACAAGCACAAGTTTCATTAATGGCCTATTAATTAGAGTTGTGAATGATCAGCAATGGCCACCATTTTACCAGGTCTAATTTCTAGTAAATATGCAAGGAGTTGCACAGGCACTTAGGTTCCATGGAAACAAAATTAAGCATGCAATACTGCAGCAAATGAAGGCAAAGGACATGTTTCAATGGTCGAATGTATTTGCTCGTTTTGAGAGTGATTCATCAGCTCCAAGCATGGCAATCAAAGGATTGGAGAATACGACAGTTGCTGATATCTTAAATACTAAGGGTGATGAAGCCGGTGCATTGTATTGGTGTCACAGTAATGACTATGTCTATGCTGCTGCGAAGCAGGTAATTAAGACTTATGAAACACTAAATAAGTTGCAGATGAATTGAGAAAATAAATCATAGTAGAAATGGTTGGGAATCACAGATGACAGATAATAGAGTTGGAGCTCTTGTCGTTGTAAAGCCTGGTGATGAAAGATTGGTTGCAGGAATTATAACTGAAAGAGGTAAACAACTCAAATTCTTGCACCTTTGCAACAGGAATATATAGTACCAACAGATCTATTGTTATAGATTATCTCCGGAAAATCATAGTACAAGGAAGATCATCTCAAGCCACTAGAGTGGGAGAAATCATGACTAATGAGGTTGTTTCCTCAACATCAAGTTTATCAAGCAACACTGTTGTTTAGATTTTCATTTGTTCTTCATTGATGCACAATTTTTTACAGAACCAGCTGGTTTCAGTGTCATCGGACACAAACATTCTCCAGGCAATGCAGCTAATGACAGGTAAAACCAAAGCATAATAGCTTGCTTTCAGTTCTAAATAGCAGATTTGATTTACCGCTGTCTAACTGCAGATAAACGCATCAGGCATGTTCCGGTGATCGATCACAAGGTGGTGGGCATGATTTCCATCGTTGATGTTGTGCGAGCAGTGGTGGGGCAGCAGCGTGATGAGGTCAAGAAGTTGAATGAATTTATCAGAGGAGATTACTATTGAAGATAAAATTCTATTGTGATATCTGAAAACATTTAGCAATGAAGATTACCATTTGATCCCATGTATCTGTGTTTATAATCTTGGATTCAACAAAAACAAATGGCAAACTAATACTTGTAAAAACATTATAGCACAAAGTAATCAAGCATTGCACCTGAAAAGCAAAATCGCTGTTCACTTGTAACTAAGGTTTTCGGAGGGACAAAAAACTGTACATACCAGAGACCACGTGTGATCACCGAAAGCATAAATTTATCTTCTTCAAGAAAAATCTAATTCTTCGCGTGAAAGAACCAGAAGCATGTTTTGATGAAGGTGCTCGGCCTTTTGCAGAGTGATGATTTGCGACACTCTCAGTGCCTTTAGAAGTTGAGGTGGACTGTGAATTCATACCATCAGTACACTTACTGTTGCTAAGATCTCTTAGAACAACTAGCAACGCCACAGAGCACTCCCTTGCTTTTGTGGTACCATTTTGAGAAATAACACATAAAGATGGAATAACATCTTCACACTTGACCTGCAAGAGATGGTCAGAGCTATGCAGGCATAAAGAATGAAGGATAACCACTGCATGTTCCTGCTCATCGCGATTGCCATTATCTAGTAGCTCGGCAATAGATGCAATGCATCCATTTGTTTCGGCAATCATCAACACCCCTTCTTCAGTTTCGCTTAAGTTCCGCAAAATTCTCATGCACTTTTCTGCTAATTTTCTACAACTTGTTTGAGGAACTAGCTTTGATATACATTCAAGGGATAGGACTTGAGATCTGAGTTCACTCTGAGCTGATATATCAGTTATGATCATCAGTGCCAGTTCAAGAATACCTGTGTCTTCAGAATCCAGAAGTCTTGTAAGCAATGGAACAGAACCCGATGCCACGATGTTGAATAAGTAGTTTGGATCACATGATGTCAGAATTCTCATGATCATAAGAGATTCCATTATTAACTCAGAATTAAGGAACATCATTGACAGCTGAAATGCATCTTCACATAAAGATGGGTCTTCATACCTGACAAAAGAAGTTTCAGTGTAGTGAAATTCATGTTTTTTGTTCATTCAATCTTTTAACTTAAATCAGATAAAAGAAAAACCACAAAGGGAAAATTTATGACCTCCATTTATCGAGAAGAGCAAGAAGAATTTGAGCTCCTGCTTTTTGTGCTCGCACATTTGACAGACCATTTGCGTTCTTAATAAAACACATGAGTGCTTCTGCAAACCCATTAGATAGCATAGCATGCCGTGTTTCTTTTTCAACATTCAAAAGAAGTTTCACATCTTCCACTGCTTTCCGTTGGAGCTCAATTGGAAGTTCAGAGAGACTATTGAAGAACTTTAGATATGCATCTCGGTCAAAGTTCATAGAACGTTGGGATATTTGATAGTTACCAACCAAGAGAAGTTTGTAAAAAAGGTTACCATTTGAGATACCAATGTCTTTAACATGGGATGAATCCGTGCAACAGTCAATTTGAGAAGATATAAATGAAGCATTGCTTTGATCACTTTGAAGTATGTAATTGCCCATTGTCCCTTCTAACAATAGTGTGGGGACATTCATCAAGCTAGATATGGAGTCAAAATGCGAGGAATCAAAAGTGAGGAATTTTGTAGGATTAGCTTGATAACCAGGGTCCTGAACATAGATGCCAAGATTTCTGCACCAATCAGCAATACATTCCTTGATTTTGGGATTTGGAACCATAGAAAGGTCAGGTAACTTCTTCCGAGTCTTCGGGCATGTATCATTTCCCTCATTAAACCACTTTTCAATCCATAATCTTTCATATGTTTTCCCAGAAGCGATGGTCACAGGATCAAACATTATTTTTAATGAGATTGGGCAAAGGAACTCCTCAGGAGTTGTGTTGAAACGTGATGAATGATTGTGAGGCTTGGCATCAGAAATAAGTGAGCCACTAAAAGTGCATTTAGAATTCAAAATTTTACCCTTGGTGAAATTAGAGATGGCCTTCTTTCCATGCTTCTTCAAAAGATAGAGGAGGAACTTGAGAATCCCCTCCTTTTTAGGATCAGTGCCTCGGAATTTTTCCAAGAGTTTCATAATTGATCTTCTCTCCAACAAAAGAGCTTTAGAAGATATAATGTCCAACTTGGAAGCAGCAACTTGGAATGCTTCTAATTCAGATTCAGCACTTGTTTCAGTCTGTCGAAGCAATTCTAGGATAATCTTCGCTGCCTCCTCCTCTGTTGAATCAATAGAAAACTTCACCCCTCTGAGATAGCTGAGAATTTCACCAATCTGTCAATCAAGCACAGACCAATATGTTATGCAAAATGTCCTTAAACCAGCATCTATTTACGCCTTTGGTGCATACTCCTTTTCAGCATCTATTTTCACCTTTAGTGCATAATCCTTTGCGAATTATGAACTCATTAAAGATAAAAGTCTCACTAACCTGAGCAGCTAATCGCTCGGGAACCATATTCTGAATTTGAGTTAAACTGTGATTCATTGAATTCCTTATCCTTTCACATCTTAGCAAAATAGTCTCCCCAGTTATTGCCTGTGTAGTATAAATCACAAGCAGCTGACCATTACACACTCAAAGATGTATCAGAAAAACATTATATGATTCAATAACTCGGTTCATGCAAATCCAAAGACTGTAAATACCAAGTATAACTTGCTAGATTCTGTGCAGTGCCGAAGAAGTAGCATAGCTTTCTCGACCGCATTGTTTAGGGAACACAACTCTTGTATCCCAGATCGACATCCAGGCCGAGCTAATTCTATTTCAGGAAGAATACAGTAAATTCTATCCAATACCTTCATAAGCTCATGGCATATTGAAGTGTGCGCCTGACAACAGAGTATCAATCAGAAATAAGTCAAATAACTAAACTGATGCATAACAAATTAAGAAACAAATAGATTCAACAAAAGAAATTTTGTTCAACATAAAAATCATGAAGAAATCTTTTATATTATATAATCCCAATTTGAGCTTCCAATTATCAAGATATCAAGTGGAAAACTCACCTTTACACAAGAAGAATTTGGCAGAACTTGTTCTTTAGCAGCATCTTTCCCCATCTAAGTCAAAAGCTAGTTTTATCTGTATAAGGTTCAAGAATCAGAATACTCTAATATGTGAAGATTCAATCAGATAAACATGAAAAACATTTAGCAGTAATTCTTGCCACAGAACCAGATAAAGTTCAGAAATCATTACAGTTATTCAAAAAAAAAGGCAGCACCTTCCACTTCTACAGCTTCAATGAACATAGAGTGCCTCAAAAAGAGAACCTTTTTCACCTCCTTATCTTCTCTCAATGACTCAGAAGGTGTACCCCGTGACCAGAGTTCTTCAACCTGATACTTTTCATGTATAAACCAACAAATGAGACCAAATCAAACAAACCTCAAACATTAAAGCAAAACTAAGAAAGCCAAGACCTTTCAGGAAAAGTACCATGCATGAAAGGATCAGAACAAGAAGAAGGTCCTACACAAAGACATCCTCTGCTTGAAATGAATGTCCGTAGAACTGCAACAGCAAAGCTGTGAGCTTTGGGCAAGTGTCTCGGCCATCGTCTTCTGTGAATGAAAAAGGAGAAAGACTTTTCCGAAGAACCGAAAGATTAATTAACCACCAACATCAGCACTTCACCGGGAGGATGATCATGAACCTTCCGAAAATGAGTTTTTCTTTTTTGTTTTCTTTTTCTTTTCTTGAATATGTAATATATTGATATAATAAATTATTATTATTATTATCAAATATTTAATTTTTTAGAAGAGTCAATGTCTTCATATATATATATATATATATATATATATATATGAAATTTTTTATTTTTTAACCTTTCATATTTATTTTTGTCGGTTTTGAAAAAAAAATTTCTCCCACTTTTATTGATATAATGATGCTATATGACTGCTCTTACTAACCATTATGTATTTATTTTGTGGTATCTATAAATTGTTTTAAAAATGAAAAATTGTAGTATTACTTGAGAGGTTCCTATACTAAAGTCCGGCCAACATGAAAAATTCTGCCTTTTTATTTGATTTTTAAAAATAAATAAATAATGCATATTTTTTTTATAAAACAGATAAAACATACTTAATTAAAACTTAAGAATCAAGCCCATAAAATTTAACAAGTGAAATGGTTACAAAGAAGAAATAAGAATAAATGAAGATAAAAGAGTTTATCAATAGTGGAAAAAAAGAATAACCCTGCAAAAAAAAAGCACCATCAATAAAGTCACATAGCTTTATATGACTCCTTAAGATTGAGAATGTGATCATGATTTGCATTGAAGATACAATTATTGCATTCCAATCAAATATTCTAGTAAATAACAATAATAAGAATATTCCCAAATCCACTAAAAATGATATCATACTTGGAGATAAATTTTTTTGGATTATCACTTAACTTTAGTTTTGTATTAAATCCGTTATTGAATTTTAATTTGAATCAATTTAGTCATTTTACTTTAATTTTGTTACACCGGTAAATCATTGGTTAATTTTTCACGCTCTTTTGCTTATGTGGCAATCGAAGAACTCCAATCATCTTTTGACTGCCTCCACATCAACAAATCTATTCATACACATACTGCTCAGTTGCCAACTCTCGTTGAACTCCATACGCACACTGCTATGTTGCCACCGCAGTAACCAAGCTCTTGAATGTGATAACCAATGCATCATCTTCGATCTTTTTAGGCTTCTCGACAGCATCCTCTTCATCACGCTGAAGTTCATCGCCAATGGAGCTCTTGAATCTCGCAAGGCCGAAGTCAACGATCCGAGCAGAGAGATTAGCATCAGGAAAACGTTACTGGGCTTGATATCTCCATATAGAGATGGCAATTTGTACCCTACCCGACGGGTATACCCGCACCTGTACCCAGTCAAAGAGGGTATTACTCTCTTTGACCGGGTACGGGTATGGGTACGGGTATTACCCGTAATTTTTTGAGCGGGTACGGGTAGGGTAAGGGTATGCCTCTACCCTACCCATACCCTTACCCGTTGAAGAGAGTAAGGGTAAAACCCGTACCCATACCCTTACCCTACTACCCTTAAACATTTACCCAATAATTTACCTAACATCTTTTCATTGTGATTAATTTGAAAATAATTTAGATTGGATACTATTTATTTTTTATATTTATATTTAATAGAGCATAATATTATTAAAATTAAAATTTGGATTTATATTAAGAATCCCAATTAAATTAAAATTTTAAATATTATAAATAAAATATAAAAAATAATGTCATAATAATGTACTAGTGTTATGCTGTTAAAAATAATATTTGCACCGGCATAGTTGTGATGATTCTTATAATTTCTTTGAAAATTGAAATTTAACAAAGTATATAAGTATATTGTTAGTTTGTTACTCAATTTTTAAAAACAACAAATTGAATCTAAAATTTAAAATTTATTTATAAATTCTTTCTCATTATATTTGAAAGTGCATAATATTCTTAAAATTAAATTTTGGATATATATTAAAAATTGTAATTAAATTAAAAAATAAAATATTATAGAACAAATATAAAATATAATGTCATAATAATTTGTTAGTGTTAGGCTCGAGCTAATTATTTACCCAACAATTTACCTAACATCTATTTTCATGGTGATTATTTGAAGAAAAAAAACCTTAAATTTTCTCTTAATATTTATATTGTTAGTTTGTTACTCAAACTTTTAAAAACAACAATCTAAATTTTAAAAATTATTTATAAATTCTCTCATTATTATGATAATTCTCTTTGACTGTGCATAATATTATCAAAATTAGATTTTGGATTTATATTAAGAATCATAATTAAATTAAAAATTAAATATTATAAAACAAATATAAAAAAATATTGTCATAATAATTTACTAGTATTATGTCCGAGTTATGCTGCTTATGGACGGGATGGGAGAGATAAACATTATAAACATAATTGTGATGATTTTAATAATAATGTTTAAAAATTGAAAGTTAACCAAGTATATTGTTACTCTCAATCTTTTAAAACAACATATTGAATATAAATTTTAATTTTTTTTTTATAAATTCTCTCATTATTATATATTAAAAACATCACATAAAAAATAAAAATCAATCAACTTGTTAAATCAACTTGTTATTATTATTATTTAAATTTAATTCGGTAATTTGAATAACGGGTAAACGGTTACCCTGCGGGTATACCCGTACCCTGCGGGTAAGGGTAAGGGTATGATTTTTTTTACCCTGAAGGGTACGGGTAAGGGTACGGGTACGGGGTAGAGGTTACGGGTACGGGTAAGGGTTTTGGCATACCCTACCCATACCCTACCCGTTGCCATCCCTATCTCCATAGATCACCAGGGGGTCACATATAAAGTGGAGGAACTGAAGGTTGCAGGCGATGTCGAGGGCCACGGAGCAGCGGCGAGACCAGTCACAAAGCCCTGGGCAACGCTGGTCGAGCAACACGTCCTGGAGACTAATGTTGTGCATCAACTTGTACACCAAAAGGACCCGTTGCCCCGGGACGGATGATCATCATCGATGCTCGTCTCCCGCTTGAAGCATCGCCATCGGGCTATCTGGTATCGGGAGTGGCACCCACTGGCGATCCAAGGTGACCATCTTCTCAGTTGGTAGTTGGACGTGGTTGGACATGGCTGTTTCTTCTAGCATCTTCTGAATTATCTGGATGGTTTCCATCTCTATTATTCTCTCCTCTCTCTCATGTGTGTAGGTTTCAAAGCTGACGTGGATGCGGTCAAAGGATGATTGGAGTTTTCATTGCCACATAAGCAAAAGGGTATGAAATATCAGCCAATGACTTACCGGTGTAACAAAATTAAAGTAAAATGAGCAAATTGATTCAAATTAAAATTTGATGACTAATTTGATACAAGACTAAAGTTAGGTGACCACAAAAAAATTTACCTCATACTTGCACCTCCATGAAGACCGAACATCTTTAAAAAAAATATTTGGAAGATGGATAAGATTGAAAAGTTGTCTAAAATGATCCTAAAAATGAGAAGTAAATGGGCAATTAAGGAGTAGATAGTACTCACTTAGTTCCTTTTTATATGTTACAAATCTATGTTTCTTTTTATATGTCATTTTTTAATATAAAAAAACATTTATTATTTTTTTTTCCAAAATTACCTTAACACTTTATTTAATTTTCTTCTTGGAATTAAATATTAGAGAGAAATGTGAAAATATAGATTATGAGTAATTTTGGAAATATAACTAATTTTTTTAAAAAATTTTATGAAATAACTAAATTTTTTTGTACGTGAGATTTGGTTAACCACGGCAAATAAAAAGGAACGGAGAGAGTAGTTGAATTCTTTCTTCTCGTGACAGAGCACACATATTGTCATAGAGATTCTATTGCAGCTTTGCTGTTGTGAGGTTATCCATTATTAGGATTTCACTATTTTGAGTAAAGCCATTTAAATATTGTGTATTCACTGTTTTTTACGATAATCGTGAAACTTAGATAAAAACTGGTAAATAGTTAAGAATCTCAAGCATAAAAAAAAAAAAAAAAAAAAAAAAAAAAAAAAAAAAAAAAAAAAAAAAAAAAACTCCTTGTAAGATGATGCTTGGTGGAAAAATCTAATGAGCTCAGATTGAAAATAGTTGAAGGAAATGGTGGGTGAATAACACAACGAACAACCAAAATAAAACTTCCACTATCATTTACCAAATACAGTGTTATTATAATCTTGAAATTTAAGAATGCCCCATCCTCTTGCTATTGCGATTTGCAAATTTGCTGCAAAGAGATAATCAATATTTAAGATTGTTGAGGTCTTTACCACACTAAAGAAAATCCCTATTTGGTCCTGTTTATTTTCTGAATGACTCACTTCAGTAAAATGAAGATAGACATCCAATAAGTTAAATTGGTGTTTAGAATTGAATTAAGGAGAGTTAGTCTTCCGTCAATGGATGGAAACTGAATTGTTCCATAAGGATAACCTTGATCTGACCGCATGGATGAGCTTTGACCAATCTTGGAGTTGCAGATTTATTGTTGAGATGACAACACCTAGATATTTTGAATAATATATCAATAAAGACTTTAGTTAATAATTTTAAAGTGAAAACATAAAAATAAATATTTTAACTAAATGTGTCAATGGGTTCATGGCACCGGTGAATTTTGGCTGCTGGACTGGTACAATGGATGACCACAACCGAGACCCATGATCATGTTGGGTCAATTCAGTGACTTATGGGTACGTGCCAGGACGAGATTCAATACGGGGTCTTGTTCATGTAGGCAAGTGGGTTAGTGGTACACGAGATGTGAAGTTTTCCTGGAAGATTAATAGTTTTTTTAATTTTTAAATATATAAAATTAATAAAATATATACATGTTATAACAACGGTAATTTTTGAGATATTTAGAAAAAAATATTTATATTAACTTATTTTTTCAATATAATCGATTTATTTAAGTTGTGAAGGTTACCGTAATTTATCATGTGAACCTCGGTATAATTTTAATTTTGGAATTTTTTTTTTTGAAAAAAATGACAAATGTTAAATCAGAGACGAACACGTGAGGGAGCAGCACTTATCGCCGAACCGTGCCCTTATCTTACACGTGATGGGGATCGAACTCACACTCTACGTAAAAGACCCTTTGTCAATTGACCTAAAAATCGTTGGCAAATTTTCAAAATTTTTATTAAAATAATTTATTTATTTATATTTTAAAAAAGTTTGGAAATTGTTGGGAAATATTGAAGTTCCATGTTGTGTGGATATAATCCTTTAGTTTGATGTGCTTCGAATATCATATATTGAATATATGTATAATGAATAAGTTACTATTTTTTTTTACACTAAACAATAAATATTTTTATTTAAAATTTTTAATCATGGCATGTACAGATGTAGAACATAATCACAAGTTTAACAACATATTATTTTTACTTTGCGTAAGTTTTAATCTCGAAACTCCTTTGAAATGAGAACTTTACACAAAAGACCTGATATCAATAGGTTAAATAACTCTTGACGAACAAGTCATTATTCCTATACATATAATATTCATATATATTTTTTTAATAAATTATAAATATAAAATATTATTTTTATTTGACATATCTACGGTTAGATTTTCTTTAGTGGAAATTAGTGGTGACTTCTAAGTGAAGAATAATGAAGATTAAAATGATGACTTATGACTCATTTCCACTGTTTGTTAAGGGTCTTTGCATTAATTCTAATATTATTATTATCTCATTATTAAGGGGTCTTTACAAAAAAGAAGTCATGAGTAATTCCCCAAATTAGCCTCGCAGACGCATCACATCATCTCCCATTCTGAAGGCTATTATTAAACGATGACGTCGCCTATAGTATACGTCAAGAAGGAGAACCTGTGACTAAGCTCGTTCACACACTGACACATGGAAAAGAGTTCATGAAGGGGAAAAAGGCGCGAAAGACTATGACTTGGTTTTTATCCGTGTGAACGGTATCTCTTCCTAATCTCGTGCCAGACCTTTGACCTTTACTATGTATTTGCTCAATGTTCTGCGTGTCTGCTGACCACTTAGCAGCCGTGTGTTTGGTTTTTATTTGGCTTCTGTGGTTATTAAGTTAATATTAAAAAATTGTTATTCATGATAAATAATTCTTTTTTTTTACTTGTCATGTTTTGATGTTCTTCTTTGTTATTTTTTATTTGTCACATTAGAAATTTTATACAGTATTAAATAATTTTATTTTTCTAAATTTATCTTTTAATTTAATATATTTGTAAGATTTTTAAAAAATCACAATCAACTAAGTATTAAATTATATACTCCATTTTAAATATAGGTAGTGATGGAAAGTAATGGAATTTTTTATAAAATTTAGATTGTTAACTAATTTCAACCGATCTTTTTAATAGGTATGAAGTGGGTAAATTTGATAATTAAAGAGAAACTGAAAGAGTAAAAAATATTATTAAACAACTAACTTTGGCCACATTGTGACAAAATGACCGAGAGAAATGATTGCATGTTTAATGACAATTTTGCGCCTGTGAACTGCATTATTTTGAAAACTGTCCGAATGATCCTTTTTTGGTTGTCTTCAGTGGCTGAGAGCCCCAGTGAGAAATTCGAGGAGGATATTTCCATGGTTAGAAGAAGCTTGGACTTTCTTGGCCCGAGGGTGTTGGATGCTAATTTGGCGCCGCAAACAGGGGATGATCACACTTCGGAGGAGACTTAGGTGATTGTCGCGTTTGTTTTGGGGAGGCCGGCCCAACTCCTGGTGTTCCCATTTGTTCTTGGTTTTTTGTGCTCACGGTTTCTTTTTTCGGGTCGGTCTTGGTCTAGGTTATCACAACTTGTGGTAACCTATATTTTGTATATAGTAGATGGTTCATCGTTTGTTCGACGAGGGGTGTATATTCCGTTTATTTAATTTAAGTGGTTTATCCACCTTTTTCAAAAAAAAAAAAAAAAAAAAAAAAGATCGAGTCATTAAAATATTTAACTCTTACATGAATCAGGCGTCAATAAGATGCATATGTGAGGCGATTTATCTATTTTTTAAAAATATATATTAATTGAGAACTAGAGATTTATAATTCTGCAGTAGTTATTACCCATGCTTAACAAATATATATATATATATATATATATATATATATATATATATATATGATAAATCTTTTTACCCACACTTAATATTGTGACATGAACATCATCTGCTAAACTTATTTTAATTGTGAATATATCTAGTAAGTATTATATTATATGAGAGAGAAAATGATTGACTTAGTCATCAATGTAGATGTGCTGTCTAATTCACTTGATTTGTAATAGATTTGTTTTTAAGGAAAATTAGGTCCTTGAAAAAACTTTTGGGCTAGAGTGAGAAGTTTTATTAAGGTTTTTTGTTTTTTTTTAAAGCATAATTCTTCTTTACCGTATGGAGGACGCAAAATTGCAAAACCACACAATGTCTATGTTTTTATGTGATTGTTCTCATGTTGTGATCTTATCCCACGAATATACAAAAATTAATATTTTTGGGATGGATATAAAGCTAAACAACAATTGATTTTAACAACATGCCAAGGATTTTGATGTTGTCCGATATTTGATTATGCATTAATTTTTTCTTTCTAACAATCCACTTGGACGGAGTCACTCTTAAAATAAAATAATCATAATTTTTATTTCTAACAATCCACTTAGATGGAGTCACTCTTAAAATAAAATGATTATAATTTTTTCATTCTAACAATCCACTTAGACGGAGTCACTCTTAAAATCAAATGATCATATATATGTAGAATGGTTTTTCATTTAACTCTTCAGTCAATAGTCAATTATTTTTTTTAACAAAGATGACAAACCTTGTTTTGCAAGGAAGTTGTTAAAGAATAGGTATGTGTAGTGATACACTTTTCCGTTTGGTGCTTTGCAGTGAAAAAACAAAACTTTTCCTGTAAAGTCTTTCACTGCAATTACTTTCTCTACAAAGTAACAAAATAATGTTTGGTATGTATATTAAAAATTGTAATTAAAATGCATGTAAAGTTAATTCCTTTGTTTGGTAGTTTTCATGTAAAGTTATATGCATTCTCAATTTTACCCTTGATTACTCTAATTAATAAAATTATATATATAAAGTTAAAATCCCATCACCAAACTTTTGTAACATCAAATGAATTCATTAAAACTATACAAAAAGCTAAAATCTAGTTCTAAAAATATAAAAATTTAACAAAAAAAATTAAAAAATTAAAAAAATAAATCTAATAAGTGATTTCTCTTGTCCTAGAATTTTTGAAATAAAAGAAAAACGAAGGAGTTTTGCTCTAGGGTTTTCAAAACCAAGAAAAGATAAAGAAAAAAAATTATTTAAATAAGGTTAGTATCGGAATTTCACTTGTCTAATATTTTCACAACCACTGTGTAATCCTTTTCACACCCTCCCCCTATGAATCATTTTCCCTAGTCAAAGGGAAAGTAATTACATTAAAACCTTTACTTTACATAGTTCGTATTAAAATCAAACATGTGAAAGTCTTTCACAAATTACTTTCCCTTACAAAGTTGTTACTTTCCCACATACCAAACGGCCATAATTACGAAGATTTATTGTCTCACTAAAAATTTATTAATTCTGTATGTCTTGAAAATTTTCAGAAACCAAATCGAATTAATAAATATCTCTTACTATGTAACACTAGAGGGTAGGAAAATGATATACTCACATGAAACCCAACAAATAGTACTATAACAATATTTATACAGTATTACATAATACTGCAAGTAACAATTCAAAGTTCATACAGTATGATCCCAACAGTATTACATATTACCCAACAATATTTGTACACTATTATCCAACAATATTATACAATACTACAACAGTATTACCGATCCAAAAAATTCAATCCTTAATCTATTTATTCACCGTTCAAGAAACAATTCATTCCACTAGAAAGTAGTTATTCTTTTTGTTTAAAAGTAGGATGATATTTGAATTCTATTCGTGGCTTATCACAATTTTTAGAAAACCCTTAATATAAAAGTTTGCATTTTAACAGGGACAAGCCACTATGATCTTGCTCCATAGGAGGAGATTATGACTTCTTGGTATGGACCCATATTCTATTTACTCTTTAAACTTAAATTAATGGATATGATTTATTTACTTTTACCAAAAAAATTTTTAAAAAATCTCCACTTGATCATTTTTTTTTTTTGGAATAAAATGAATAAAGCATAAATTTATTTTTTTTTAAAAAAAGTACAGACATAAGCAGAGAACTCCACTTGATACCCAAATTATTTTTTTTGAAAATCCTGATACCCAAATTAATACTCAAGATTAATACTCCCTCATACCCACTCAAAAAGCTACCTAATTGATGCAGGAGTATCTAGTTTGTACCTCGAATATACAACTAAAAAAAAAAATCACACAAGAAGCCGAATCTCAAAGCAGGGACTGACTATGATGTTAGTGCACCGTAGACTCAGCGTTCTGTGTTCAATATTTACGCATCTTCTCTCACATCAACTCTCCATCAGTTCTAGAAAAAAACATCAGGAAAAACAAAGTGCGTGACAGTCACAATTGGTGTCTGGTACCAAATATATATATATATATATATATATATATATATGGCCTTATTTCATCTTTCCTACTTCAGTCCAGTCCAGTCCAGTCTCAGTCTGAGTTTCATATCATTCAACTGAGAATCAGACACACTTGAAAGCTAAGTTCCCCATCAGTTTAGACCAAATAAGAATTATACCCAGATCATTCAAGAACTCAATTATGTTGTAATACTATAGAAATTTTATTCTTGTCTCCTTCTTTTTCTACAATCATATCAAATCCAACCAGTCCAAACCACATGCATATTATCATCTATTATCATCTATTATCATCATTTATCATCAAACCAAAGTAAACTTAACCTTTCTCTGCAGATTCTCAACTTTTCAGTTGCACGCATGATATGGTTAGTAGTATAGATACATTACATCCACAGGCATGGGAACAAATATCTTGCATGATTCTCATTGCTTGGTCTCTGAATTGCTTATCTCTAAAGTCAAGCGAAAATTCCTCCGGCTGGCCTTCGCTGTTGTCGGAAGATCAAAGATTCGAAAGTTGATGAGCATCTTGTTCCTTTGATTCATGATTCCCTTTGTAGGTGGTTCTCATGTAATGCTGGTTATCTTTTTTCACAACTTGCTCAAGTGACTTGAAATTAAAATTGTAAAATCTTACGTTATTACAGTCAACTGCTGCATATTAATTGTTTCTGCAGATTTGACCTTAAAAAAAAAAAAAGTAAAGAAAAAATAAAGAAATTCCAATCTGATAGATTAGATTGGAAGACATATTGTTATGGATTCCACCAACTTGAAAATGGAGTTTGTTTATTAGAATGGAAGGCAAAGAATCCACTCACGTTAGCTTTACTTGGAATGGACATGAGATGATGAATAAATACTCTACTACATGTTATCAGGAATTTGCATCTCAAGGACCACTTTACTGCACTCCAAATCTTCAGAAATCCTTGGCAAGATTCCAGTTAAAACAACAGCAATTCTCTGGGAACTCTAAACCTTTTCAGTTAACTGTGGAAGTGAATCTACTACAGGAAAAATATATGTGAATTGAATTACTATCATTTGCAGTGAGAATTGATTTTTGCAAAGGGACATGAGCACATCAACTTGGTAAAGAGTTTGCAGCACTTAAAATTGGCCCACAGATTCAGGTTCTCCTTACCAACTTGGTGATATTCTCAAGTTGGAATTTCAGAGTTTTTAAGCAGAATTCTTAACTGATATTCTCCAGTCAACATTTCAAATATTCGGCATACCTCAGCAGTGGTATCTTGAAATTATTAATCAGCAATTTGTGTTCCTTTTTTTCACAATGACACTTGACATAGGCACTACCAAATTCCACTAATTGCAGTACATTAGTACATACATATTAAACTGCATGTAAAAATGAATCCATCACGCATCTAAATGGTGTTTGTACAAGACATGAAAAGTACAGGCCAGCTATGAAGTAGTCCTTGGAAACAAAGCTTTAAAAAAAAGTAGACAAACTCATGAGCGATTCTAGCAGACAAAAATATTAGCTAAATTCTTGCATACATGTGGCTCATTGCACTGCCAAATAATAAAAAAGATACCAATCTCTTTATATTATCTATACTTTGCCCTTCCTTCCAGGAAAGATGAGATATCAGTGCTTATTTATTCTTATCCAATGAGTAGAAGAACATTAAAAAGATGTTCATGTCTCTACTCCCAAACTTCTCACTAAGATTACAACCAATTTCCAGTGATAACAAATTAATTAAAACAACATCTTCTTTGTTGTTCTCAAGCATTATTACTTCTAAATACTTATTCCCTCCTTTTTCACAAGTATTATTCTCCAACTAGCTAGCTGCACCCCACTCTCTTTCATCTTCTTATAAGAAGCCTTTTAGAGCCAACTCAAACTCAAACTCAAACTCAAACTAAAACCAAAACATTTGCATTTGCACTAGTTCCTTAGATCTCAAAGCCTTACAATGGCATCAGGATCACTGTCACGTAGCTCAGGTTCATCTTGGACAACCAAGCAGAACAAAATGTTTGAACGTGCACTGGCAGTGTTTGACAAGGACACACCTGACCGATGGCAGAACGTCGCCCGTGCCGTCGAGGGGAAGTCTGCCGAAGAAGTTAAGCGACACTATGAGCTCCTCATTGAGGACCTCAACCACATTGAGTCTGGCCAAGTTCCATTCCCAACCTACAAGTCTCCTGCTTCTTCCCGTGTCACTAATGAAGAGCAGAGGTATCACACATCACTTAATTTAATAAATTTAGATTTCAATATATATATGTACAGCAGTTGCTTTCAACAAGATCTGAGTTTCTGTGTATATAAATGTCTGCATCTGTTTTTGTTTTTTGTTAATGTAATTTGGCTTGTCACATCACATGATTCATTCATCTGATTATGGGTTTCAATTTGATACATTTTGTAGGTTGAGGTATATGAAGCTTCAGTGAAGCAAGAGCTTTAATGAAGGTGAAGTATAATCATTGGTTCTCTGTCTGATGGTATAGCATGAAATTAAGAATGCCTATGAAGCAGTTTTAAGAAGGAATTGAACAAAATTAAGAAAGAAAAAAAAAATCTTGGGTTTCTCCTCTATCTACTTGTACATGTATTTAAAGTGACCCAATTTAGATATGTGATTGGGTTTCTCTTTATATTTGATAGGCTTATTGCCTTAGTGGAAGTCAGAAGTTGGCTATTTATTATGTAGTTGTGGAACTAATGGATGAAATGAATGAATCATCAGTGTGCTCTTTTTTTTTTCTGCAGGAAAAAAAATTTAAGTTTTCTTATCTAATAGTTTTGATAATTTTGTTGGGTTTATCAAATGTTGATGTTTTGAAAGAATGGTTAATGATTCTATTGTGAATCTATTGAAGTATATTTGAAGTACATCTCTTTTTAGATGGAGTTTGATTTGGCATATATGCCCCTCAGAAAATTCATAATTACATATAAATTTGTCTAAGGTCTACATCAACATCCAATCTTGCTTAATTAATACTTGAAAGTGAGTGATTAAGTTAATAAACTCTATCTATTAGTAGATCTAGATTTATCATAATCTCTCTCTTTGTTCTCTTCTACTTATTAACAAATGAAACTTTTACTTGGAGAACTAGGAAACATATGAGACAATTAATAAACAAAGCCTAACAATTGGATCAAGGAGAAAGTTTCTGCATAAAATTTAATATCCTTTTGAGAAGATTACTAGAAAACAATAAAGTTTTAAAGCAGGATCTCATTAGTTACAGTTATGAACTTCAGAAATCTTATTTTCAAATCCTGGATAATTAACTATACAACAAATTAAGATGAGCATTGTTCTTGTCGTGCAAGCGATGATCTTAATTAAACTTCATTCAAATGCACCATTGAATATGAACATGCAGGCCCAAGCAGAGGGACACGTAATGGAAACACTAGAACAGCAATTTATGGGGCCATTGGCATGATAGAAACTTAATGTTATTAAATCAAACTGTTGTTATTCAATGATGCCAAATACTACTATTTATTATTACCCATAAAATGATTTAATTGGAGCTATGAGCAAACTTTGGTTTCCTATTTTCAGAATGTCAGAGGGAGAAAAACATCAAAAACAACCTTGAATATACTTAAAAATAGAAATAAAGTTCTTCATATATGGTTTGGAGTGATAAGCATTCTTTCAATAAAATAAACAGAGTTATAGAGCTCATGTCTATTCTTTATGTATTTTCTTTATGTATACGTCCGAGTTTGTGACTTCAATTTTATTTGATCCGATAAGAAAATTTATGATTTATATGATCTTTTAAGAATTGAGAATTTTTTGAGATCTTTAGAGGAAATAAAAGGATCGAGCCGATAACTAGTATCCGATCATTTGAAGAGCCGAACAAAACCCCATAGTATGAACTTGTTGAGAGAATTTAGATAATTGAACTACACTTAATTAAGCAGTAACAAAGTTAAGCTACGACCCAAACTAAATTCATATCACTTTGACTTGTCATCAACCTAAAGTTTATTGACATATTTTGAGATTTTTATTATGATGAAATGACTTTGACAAATAAGCTATGAAAATTGTACTGAATTTTCAATATAGTGGAATCATCATTTTCTTTTTTACCTATGGTTTTTTTTTATCCTAGATTTTTTACATAAATTTGCGTATTCTTGTTTTATTTAGTTTCACTCATTATTTCTTTCGGTTTACATTAGAAGAAAAAATAGTTGTTGTTCATACATCTCTCCCTAATCAAACTTATAGTGTGATATTATTAGATTAACATTATTGATACATGTGTAAGACTCTAAAAGATTCCATAGAACTATGTCAACAACAACATGATTAGGCGTGCTTGACAAGTGAAATAACTTATATCCATTGTCATCTAATTGTTCGTTATGCTCCCAAAAAATCAATCAAAGAATGTCTTAAAGTCATTATCTAGAGGCCAAGTGGATAATTAATGATAATACAAATTAAGCAAAGCACTCCTTAAACGCAAGGTTTTGTTCACATGTTGTGGTTATGAAACTTCCCAAACTCATCCTTCATTTATATTATACAGTGCCCTGTTTGTCTGTCCTCTTTTTCTTATTTTGGTGAATTTTATTGAAAAATCATTCAAACATAAAATGATATTCAGCATTGGATCTCAACACTCTTGCTCACTTACCGTTAGATTATAAAATCTCAAGACATAATAAAAGTATATTCTTTGGATTATGACATTGAATTCCTTCAAGTAATCAAACAGCTTTTGCTTGTGTGGATGAACCACATTTTGGCTATTTAAACTCATGCTTCCCTCCACTTTTTCATATCATTCAATTCACATACACTGATAACATCCTTGAAAACATGACTATGTTTACTGTAAAATTCTTTGCTTTTCTCCTCCTTCTTCTCTGCATTCTTAGTTCTACTTTTCAAGCCTGTGAGGCGAGAAAAGGTGGCCTCCATTCAAACAGTAAAAGAAAACCAAAACCAAAACCGAAACCAGAACCGAAACCGGAACCGAAACCAAGCCCACCCCCTGAACCAAGCCCACAGCCTTCAAAAAAGTTCAATGTACTAGATTTCGGCGCGAAGGGGAACGGAATTTCTGATGATACTAAGGTGTTTATCTTTCAACAAATGATCAACCAATAATTACATTTCCATGTCTACTAATTCTAATTAAACTTGGATGTATTTGATGTTCTACAATGCAGGCATTCCAATCTGCATGGGCAGCTGCTTGCAAAGTTCAATCATCAACAGTCTTAGTTCCTTCTGATTCCAAGTTCTTAGTGGGTCCAATTTCTTTTGCTGGTCCTGATTGCCAACCTAACATAGTGTTTCAGGTATAAAAACAATCTAAATAACAACGAATTTATTATTATTTTTTGTTCTTAATTCATAATCTAATGCATATAATGCATGCAGTTGGATGGAACCATTATTGCGCCGAAAAGCTCGAAAGCTTGGAACTCAGGTATGTTACAATGGCTAGAGTTCACAAAACTCAAAGACATCACAATACAAGGCAGTGGTACAATAGAAGGGCAAGGAAGCACCTGGTGGAGTAGTTCATATCTCAATGATAATTTGGTAAATATCATTCGCATTAACACATCGTATCAAAAAGAAATAAAATAAAAAACATATAAATTCACATAAAAAAAAACCAAGTTATAGTATGATAATAAAACATTAATAAATGTTTAAAAAAGCTCAAGTTGGGTTTATTTGAATTTAGTTTGAGCAGTTGATGGCCAAAATTTTTTAAACATGTCCATACAATGGGAAGAACTCTTGTCTTGCACTCTCAACAGGATCAATTTTGGGATACAAATTTTAACAAAAAGTCATATTATGTTTCTTGGTTTTTTGCAGGCAGGAAAGGAGACACACAGCAAACCAACAGTAAGATCTGACGTGAATAAACTACTTTAGATTGATTTATAAATGGAATGATATTGATATATGATACTTTTGTACGTTTCTTGCAGGCATTAAGGTTTTATGGTAGCTATAATGTTAAGGTTACAGGGATTAGAATCCAGAACAGTCCTCAGTGTCACCTCAAGTTTGATAACTGTGAAATGTTAGAGGTCTCCAACATCACTCTATCTTCACCTGGAGACAGCCCCAACACTGATGGAATCCATCTTCAGAACTCCAGAGATGCTGTTATCCATCACAGTGATCTTGCCTGTGGTAGTTAATTTTCATATAAAATTTTTTTTACAGTTCTCTTTAACCAAATATTAATCACTCTAAATTGTTTTCTTCTTTCTTTATTCAATAGGAGATGACTGCATCTCTATCCAAACAGGATGCTCCAACATCATGGTGCATGATGTTAACTGTGGACCAGGCCATGGGATCAGCATTGGAGGTCTTGGCAAGGACAAGACCAAAGCCTGTGTCTCCAATGTAACTGTTCAGGATGTTCACTTTGCCAACACCTTAACTGGTGTCAGAATCAAGTCATGGCAGGTTAATCACTTATAATAATACTGTATATATGTGTTTAATTTGAATTAAAATTTTTTCTGTTTTTTGGTGACAGGGTGGTTCAGGGTCAGCAAAGAACATCAGGTTCACAAATGTTCAGGTCTCACAAGTTGAGATGCCAATTGTGATTGATCAGTATTATTGTGATGGGAAAAGTTCATGCAAGAACCAAACATCAGCGGTAGCATTGTCAGGAATCACATATGAGAAAATCAAAGGGACTTATACTGTAAAACCAGTGCACTTAGCCTGCAGTGATAGTTCACCATGTTTAGCCATCTCCTTGACTGACATTGAGCTCGAACCGATTAACAAAGGGTTAGAGATGTCTGGGCCGTTTTGTTGGCAGGCTTACGGAGCAACACACCGCCCGACAATCCCACCGATTGATTGTTTGCTCGAAAACAAGACGACAAGTTACAACATGAATACTGACCAAGATTCTTGCTAACAAAAATGCATGAGCATAATAATAACTAATAAGAATAAGAGTGCTGTTTGTGTGTGTGCTGTAGAATGTATGGAGTTTGATAGATGTATGTATACATTGTGTAAATACCCGGGGCATGCATGTATTGGTGTGACAATTGTGATTGGATGCATATGCATTAGTGTGCATGTTTGTGTAGGATGCATAGATGTATTGGTGCGCATCTTTTATTGGTTTAATAATAGAGTAACTTTGGCTCCATATTTTCTTTTTCATGATTACTTACCCTCAAACTTTTTAATATATGCAAAACTAGCTTTCATTATTATTTATTTATTTTAAATAAAGTGGATAAACCAACTAGCTTTCATCTTTATAATTATAAATCTTAATTTGATAAAAAATAAATACATTTCTTTTTTTTTTTGGATATTTTAAAATTCGCTTGTAGTTACTCACATGCTTTAAAATTATGGTTTGTAATTTTTGTTTACAAATGTAATAACCAATTTATTATATTTAAATTATCGTAAGTTTTAAATCCTATTTATCATGTAAAACCCCCATTTTTTTAATAATAAAATATATTTATTCATTGACTTAACCTCTAACACTAACATATCCATTTTTCAAAAATAAAAAAAAAACTGTTAAAACTGACAAAAGGAATGGCATCACGACAATAACCGGGCTGTCAATACAATGGCAAATAAATAAATAAATAAATAAATAAAAATATATCAGTTAACTGAATTTCTAATAAATAATTAATCCTTTGATAACTTACACTATTTAAATAAATATAATTTAATTAAATATAAAGTTATAATTAGCTCGTATACACTACTTAATATATTTTATTTTATTTTTTAAATAAATAAATTATAATTTATTAAAAAAATAGTTGAAATGAATAACAAGAAGAAAAAAAATATCAGAAGAAGTACAATATCCACTAGAGATAGAAAACAGAAAATAAAAAAAACACATAACTACCAAACACACATCTCTAAAGGTTAAAAGAGATATTTCACTTAAAAAATAAATCAGCGAAGAAGAAAAAAATTAATCAGTGATCAGAGGGATCTATGATTCTGAATTGTATTTATTTTCTAAAGAAGACATGGGTAACTGAATACTCCTCTTTATCATCTGTCTCTTCTTAGTTGCAGAAGCTGAAACCCAAAAGATCAAAACTAAACTTAATAAATTTTAGTTTATATATGAATGGTTATGGAGTATATCATCAACAGGAGAAATATAAAATCTGTCAGTGAATCTTAGCCGTCCATCATGAAAGGCGATGGCATCAGATGGTTCGCATTGAGTACGCGGGCTGTTTCATTAACTTACACAATAAATACTTAAACTTCTAAACTCGTCCATCTTTTGCTTCTCTTTCCCTCGTTCCCCCCCAAATTACCATGAACTCTTGGAATTCGTGATCCTCTAATGGCTGCGAACGAGTTCCGCTTCTTCCTCTCTTGCGACATCAATCTCCCCGTCACCTTCCGGATCGAGCGTTTGGAGGGTCAATTGCCACAATCTCCATCCCCGACTGGTATGAATTTTGGTTTTTTTTTTCAAGAATTCTATGCAATTAGGGTTTAATAGTCTTCAATTAGCATCACGGATAGGCATACGTCTTGAATTAGCTGGGGATCAGGGTTTATAAGAGCTTCTTGTTCTTTGTCATGATAAACCCTAGATCTTAGTGATTTGAGGAACTATTGTTGAAGAGCTAACCGCTGGTTGATTTGGCATCATAGATTTTGAAGAGCAAATATATGTTGTTTCGAACCTAGATATTATCATCAGTGACATTTGTTCTTTTCAATTTATATATATACATTTAATAAAAACTCGTACCCTAAGCCTTGTTTGGTAAAACTCTTCACATCTATAATTAATTTCAAATATTTTGATAGTTTGATTGCAGGTTAAGATTGATACCTGAGCTTCTGAAAAAATCTGCAGGTAATGATTCAACAGATGGGAATAAAAATGCAGAGCTATTTGTTGAATGTACGTTGTATATTGATGGCGCTCCTTTTGGGCTACCGACAAGAACAAGGTTTTCATAACATGTTCTACTGTTAAGGATTACTGTTCTGAACTCTGTTGCATGGCTTCTTTTAAAATCTTGCTCTTAGTTCTTCATTTGCTATACTTTCATATGCCAGGCTGGAATCATCAGGTCATCCATATTGTTGGAATGAACTTGTTACATTGAGTGCTAAATATAGGGATTTGACCTCTCAAGCGCAACTTGCATTAACTGTAAGTTTCATTTATTATATCTACTTTCTTAAATGAAAACCATCCAAGAATTTGTATGAGGATTTGGAAACAAAGAATGAGGTGGTTCAAATTCGTCTGCATGTTAATTAATTAATGTTATTTATAATGTAAATTGGACATTAGTTTTAAAGGTAACATTAGCTAATTTTGTTATTTGGTTATAAATGTTTTTTCTTTGTCTAATTAAGTACTAATCTCACTTGTTTGGTTCTCTATATCTTCTCTGTTGGCTTTTAGGTATGGGATGTTTCATGTGATAAGGATGGTGCTTTGGTTGGAGGGGCTACTGTTCTCCTTTTCAATCGCAAAAAACAACTTAAAACTGGGAAGCAAAAGCTTCGTCTCTTGCCAAAAAAAGAAGCTGATGGTAAACACCCTACTAGCACCCCTGGAAAGGTTTGTTGAAGGCTTTGATATTCTGCCTAGTTTTTTTTTTTTTGGGTATAAGTTATACTTTGATTTACATTTCTGTGGTTCACTTTTACATGCATGCTTGATATGATGTATTCCAGGTTCCCAGGCATGAGCGTGGGGAGGTGGAGCGTTTGGAGAGACTTGTGAACAAGTACGAAAGGGGTCAGATGCAGCGTGTTGACTGGTTGGACCGCCTCACATTTAGAGCTATTGACAAAATAAAGGAGAGTGAAAGTGGTAGAATTGGCAATTCTCACCTAAGCCTGATAGTTGACTTCTGCAGCTTTGAGCACAGAGTTGTTTTTCAGGTTATTATTTAAATTCATCTTCAATTGACGTATTTTCTTATCTGCTCATTATTTCATATTTGTTTGGTTTGCTATAGTTCTTTTGCATTCAAAATATTTCCTTCTATACTAATTGATATACAATGTTTAGTAGTGGTGGTAATTTACTCGATCAGAAGGCTTTGTTGATTTTTATGAACTTGTTAAATGTCATATAGTTGGCTATTGAATGCTAGTTTTTTCCTGGATGAACTGATTATTGGGCTTTATTATGGAAATTATTGTCTGCACTCTGCAGTTTGAACTGTTAGCATTCTTGTGTGGACCCAATTTTGTCATGGACTGCAAATCACTTGCCAAAAGCTTATTCTTTTTGAGATTGGTAATATTTTAAAAAATTCTATAATGTGAACTGTTACAGTTTATCATTGTCACATTGAACTCTCTAGATATTTCATATTTCCCATCATCCATTTCAGTAATAGGTGAAATATTCGTGCTGCACATTTCATTGCTTTTTTTTTTTTTTTTTTTTTTTTTACTGTTACAGTTTATCCTCTTGGCATTGAACTCTCTAGTTATTTCATATTGCCCATCATCCATTTCAGCAATAGGTGAAATATTCATACTGCACATTTCATTGCATTTTTTTTTTTTTTTTTTGTATAATGGACAATATTTGATTTTTTTGAATTGTGATGAGTTGATGGATCTGTATCATAGGAGTCAGGATCAAATTTTTTTACCCCACCTCCAATATCCACGACAAATGAGCTTGTAATTGTTTGGGATCCTGAAGTTGGAAGAACCAATCCTTCTGAGCACAAACAATTAAAGCTTGCAAGGAGTTTAAAACGCGAGACTATTGATAAGGATCTTAAACCCAGTTCAAGTGAATGGAAGTAAGTTGATTCTACAATTTCTCAGGTGCATCATGAGTGGTAACATTGTTCTTTAACTGACCCTTGTCTTGTCTTTTTTCACATTAACAATGGTTCGGTATCCTTCATCTGTATATATATATTTAATTGGTAACTTTTGGTGCCTTCAAGCTAGTGAATTGATGTGGCAGAGGCATAGAATAAATGGTGCACTTTTGGAGTTTTTTTGTATTAATAATCATGATATCTGTATTTAACATGAGTATATGATTGAAATGAAATTGTTGATGCTTAATTATTGCTTAAACTTATTGTGCATCTCAAGTCTCATCAATATCATTATTATTTTCTACAAATGGTTAATATTTGATGGTGCATGCATCTTGAAATTATATAATCACACATTTCTTTTTTGCATAAGGTCAATACAAAGAATACTCAAGTACCCACCGACATGCAATTTGAGTGGTGATGAGAAACACTTGTTATGGAAATTCCGTTTATCTTTAATGTCTGATAAGAGGGCCCTGACAAAGTTCCTTCGCTGTGTGGAATGGAGTGATGTTCAGGTCAGACATCTGAGTAATTCCCTTCATTGTACTCCTCCTCCTAATAATAATAATAATAATAATACTATTGAGCAGAGAGCATCATCATTAATATTTGATACCTCCTTAATTTGAAATTACTGTATTGACCAGCAGCTGATTCCTGATTGTTTCTTCATTTCAAATTATTTCAGGAAGCTAAACATGCAATTGACTTAATGGGAAGGTGGGAAACCATTGATGTCACGGATGCCTTGGAACTTCTTTCTCCTGTTTTTGAAAGTGAGGAAGTGAGTTTGAATACCTTAAGCTTATTCTCAATTTGTCTCATATCATCTGCTTGATTATCAAGCATTTTAATTACTGTGCTTTTGAACCCCTTAGCGTCATCAGTGTGCATAGAGGCATTTGCTATTGCCAAGTTGATTAAAGGTGAATATTTCCAATGTAATAAAAAGCATGACGAATTCAATGTTTTGATGTCCGACTTACTGAAATGTATCTCGCCTTCAGCCTACTATTCAGATTTTTATTTTGTTTTGATGTCATTTTAATCATGTTGATATTTTCATGATCAGGTTCGTGCATATGCTGTTGGAATCCTTGAAAGGGCTGATGATGAAGAGCTTCAATGTTATTTGCTTCAACTTGTACAAGCCCTTCGGTTTGAGAGATCCGACAAATCTCGTTTGACACTTTTTCTTGTACAACGATGTATGTTAACCCCTTATAAGTTTTAACTTATGATTCTCATGCTCCAATTCACTTTTTTGTCGGATAGTTTGTGTCTAACTAAAGCTGATAAAATCCTAGAATTTCTTTTTTATCAGTTTTCTTTTGATATGACTATATGTACAATAAACATCTCTTATGTTGACAATGGGGATGAATGGTTAAGTTCCCCTTCAATTTCTCATTCCTCTGTTTGAGTTGTTGTTCCAAGTTATGGTTCGTGTGCCCTTAATGAATCTTCTTTTCTTTTAACTGCAGCATTGTACAATATCGAGTTGGCTAGCTTTCTGCGGTGGTACGTAGCGGTGGAGCTTCATGATCCTGCTTATGCAAAGCGTTTTTATTGTACTCATGAAATACTTGAAGATAGTATGATGAATGTATGTGTTTCTTATCATTGTTTGTGCTTGTTTTTTCGGTTTACTGCAGAGGCTTATATTGATTCAGCTTGATATCATTGTTCTGATAATTTTAGTAAAATATTCTTCTATGTCGACGGAAAGATTGCAAGCGATTGAGATTCAAATTATGGTTTCTTACTGGCTGCACAATTTCTATACCAGCAAACACATGTTAGAGCTTTAGTTAGTTACATGTTTGTTTTAGATTTACCATTAATGTCTGATCAAATAGCTTTATATATATACAAGGCAACTGGTTTTAATGGAGAAGATGGACGCAAGTTGTGGCAAAGTCTTGTGCGTCAAACTGAATTGACGGCACAGCTGTGTTCTATTATGAGAGATGTAAGAAACGTCCGTGGTGGTACACAAAAGAAGATTGATAAATTGAGGCAGTTGCTTTCAGGTCTCCTTAGTGAGCTTACCTATTTTGATGAGGTACTGGTTTCTTCAAATATTGTGTATCTCTATGTTAGTTATTAACAATCTATTACGGATGTGAGCTAATGCATTTTTCTTGCAGTATTCCAATATTTTTTCTGTGGCTATTCTCTGGATTATTTCTGTTTATTATGTTTTTCAGCCAATTCGCTCACCTTTGGCACCTGGTGTGCTCATAACTGGGATTGTGCCAGCAGAATCATCCATTTTTAAAAGTGCTTTACATCCTCTACGACTTACATTTCGAACAGCAAGTGGGGGAACTTGCAAGGTCATATTCAAAAAGGGAGATGACCTTCGGCAAGATCAATTGGTAGGTGCAGAACTATTAATTTGTTGACATGTTTCAAGTTGTTGCCATCCTTTTTCGTCCTTAATTTTCTTTTGTTGTGATGGTCATTGTGCTGAATTTTTTGGTCTCTATATATTTATGAAAGGATTCAAGTTTGCTGGAGGTAGCGCTTGTTTTATAATAAAGCATACATGTGATGGGAATTTTGGGGTTTAGAATACTTAAATTGAAATCTCATATTGGCAACTGTGTTAGATAGTAAATCACATAGGTTATCTTATCAAAATTTCTACTTTTGCATTCTTCGAGTTTGTATGAATGCTATCAAGAAATTTTTTTCCCTGAGATTTTTACTGGTCTATGTTGTATGTAATGTTTTTTGCCACGTGCCCCTATGCAGGTCATTCAAATGGTTTCTCTTATGGATAGATTGCTGAAGTTGGAGAATCTTGACTTGCATCTAACTCCATATAGAGTCCTAGCTACTGGACAAGATGAGGGAATGCTAGAGTTTATTCCATCCAGCTCTTTAGCACAGGTGACCTATTTTCTTCTTTAGATGACAATGATCACTTATGTCAACATGACAAGTGTGAATGAGAGAACAATCTTATAGATGCTCCTATGAGGTTACATTTATGAGTCTGGTGCTTTTTTCTGTTTAAGATAATTGTTGTCATTGTTGTTGTGTTCTTTTTTTCTTCGTGATATGCTTGTTGCCTGCGTTCCTTTTTATCCAATTTACCTGGAACTCTTCTAAGTCCAGACTTTACTGGATGCTACAATTTACATAAATTATAGATTACATAGATGTAATGAATCTACAGTGGCAGGCTTATGTATCATGTCAGTTTGATTTGTTTACGATCTATGATATGTAATGCATACCATGTGCATTCATGCAGTTAGTTTATAACCAGACATTCCTTCTTCCAAACTCATTATATGGGAAGAACTACATTTGATTTTGATATCAGGTGATTTAGTTCCTTTTATGTCACTTATTTTTTTCAAGTGACTATGCTTTGCTGCTGTGCATCCATTTACTTCTAGAACTTCTCTTTGTTCCTGCATAGATGGGATAAACACTACCTATATGAACTTTTTTCTCATTAGTCAAAGGTAACACTTGCTTTGGATCTTTTGTACTTTTCTTCTCTTTCTAAATAGACCTACATATTGCCTTCTCAGATTTTATCAGAGCACCGTACTATTGTAAATTATCTTCAAAAGTTCCACCCAGATGAAG
Source organism: Dioscorea alata (assembly GCA_020875875.1). Taxonomy (NCBI): domain Eukaryota; kingdom Viridiplantae; phylum Streptophyta; class Magnoliopsida; order Dioscoreales; family Dioscoreaceae; genus Dioscorea; species Dioscorea alata. The sequence goes on along the minus strand of CM037015.1, from coordinate 19,699,676 downwards.
ATGGACCATTTGGTATTACTGCTACCTGCCTTGAAACATTCATAAAGAGTTGTGCTGGCTATTCTGTTATCACATACATTTTGGGTATTGGAGACAGGTAGGTCTGCCATTCGCTTGTGATTTTTGGTCTGAAATAATATTTATATTGTGTGGAAAAGGGCTTTATTCATGACAATGCGTATCATTTATGCAATAATCACTGTAAGTAGGGACAAGAGTAAGGCCACTGTTCATTTCAATAGAATAATTTCTTTATTTAGAATTCTATTCTTTGCATGACTTGCCGTTTACTTTTTCTGTTGCCTAGATACTCCTCCATTTGTTGCAAATTGTCTTCAACTGTTACTGATTTTCCATTTCGATCTTCGTGCAACTGTCTTTATTCAAGTTTTTTACTTGATTAAATTCCATATGAAATTTGATCTCTGCCTGTACCATGAATTCACTTCAGATGAATATCTTTTCTAAATCAAATTTATATGCTGTGCTTTCTGCTCTCACTTGTGTACTCTTATCTTTCAAAGTGTTGGTTGTTGGATAGAAATTTCAACTGCTTGGTTGTTCGCCTGTATTTTCATGCTACAGTTTTACAATCTCTTGTTGAACTTGTTCCATTCTTATGTTAAGCAACCTCATATAGCAAAATATTTTGATGCCTGACTTAAATTTTTACTCTTGGGTTTTAGGCATTTGGATAATCTTCTACTTAGAGACGATGGACGCCTCTTTCATGTGGATTTTGGCTTCATTCTTGGTCGCGATCCAAAGCCATTCCCACCACCCATGAAACTGTGCAAAGAAATGGTTGAGGCCATGGGTGGAGCTGAGAGGTTCCTTTTTTTGTGTGCAAAGCATATTCTATTGCTTTGTGCATTTATTATTTTGGTATTTTCTTCAAAATATGCAAGGTAAAAATGATCCTGATTTGATCTTCATTTCACTGGCAGCCAATATTATACCAGGTTTAAATCTTACTGTTGTGAAGCTTATAACATTCTACGGAAGTCCAGCAACCTCATCTTGAACCTCTTCTATTTGATGGCTCGTTCTAGCATTCCTGATATAGCTTCGGACCCTGAGAAAGGCATTCTCAAGGTAAGTGTATTTCACACAGTTTTATTTGGTTGTGAAATACAAGATTCCTTTTGTGTTAACTTGCTTTCTGGGACTAACGATCATTTCTCTGATTAGCTCCAAGAGAAATTCAGGTTGGACTTGGATGATGAGGCTTCCATTCATTTCTTCCAAGATCTTATTAATGACAGTGTAAGCGCCTTGTTTCCTCAAATGGTTGAGACCATCCACAGGTGGGCTCAATATTGGCGCTGATTGGCAGCATTCCGAGTCACAAACATCTACCAAAATTCCGCACATGGTATGCTATTAAGCCTATCCTTTTTGTTTGCTAGATATCACTTGGTGTGGCATTTCGTGTTGAAGTTTGTCATTAGAACTCAGAAATACATCAAGCCAGGCACTTCAATATAGGTTTCTTAATGGTCCTCTGCAAATTTGTTTGCAGAATTTTATTCACTCTGTGACTATGTTGATGCATATCGTCTGATTCATGGCTCTATAACGTCTGGGGCACTCTTTAGACCACTAGGGGTTTTCAGTATTTGGCTTTGTTCTTAATTTGTTTTTCTTTTGTTTCAACTTGTTCTCACTCACTAAATAACTAACCCCACATGCTCAGCTACCCGTCATTATTTAGGAACATGCGAGAGCATTTTGCCGAGCTAGTAAACCATGACAATGTTACACCAACCATCCCTTTCACTCTCTGCTTAAACGGTTATAAGACATGAATGAGTCTTATTCTGAAGAGACCCTCCCTTAGACCTCAAGCTCCTGCTTTTTGCCCTGCTGTGTTTATTTATTATGTCTGTCATCTTAATGTTGTTTTCTGTCAAAATTTCAGTCATTCTCACAAACTTATATTTTTTTACCAGGTGTGGAGTCGCTTAAAATGTCGCCATCTGATTCTGGCCCATGTAATTATGGCATTCATAATACTAACCTATGTTTATAGCTTTTGTTATTTTCTGATGAGTCCCCACTTTCCAGTCTGTATATACCTTTCTTCATGTTTAAATTATGTACTTTTTCGTTACTCAACTGTAATAGAGGGGAAAACAATTTTAAGCCAAAAAAAAAAAAAAGTAGCAATAATAAAATTGTTTTCTTTTGCTTGTGACTACTTTGTATCCCTCCTATGACAATAATAAGCGGGCGAACATAAATGGCCGAGGTGATTCATCTTGCGTCGCAAGATTATTGAACGGCTGTGATCATTGCCCATCCTTGACACGTCAAACGTCACCGTGTACTGGCTATTATCCCCCGGTGATATCTATGCGGCATGTGTTCTCATGGTTCGTCTGTGGAGAGTGAAAACACAGCGATCTCTCCCGTGTTTCTTTTCATCCATCTTCCAACATACCTCTAGTCTAGGCTGTTTATTTTCTCCCAATTCCACTACCACCTTACGCCCCCTTCTGATTTTAGGTTCTGAAAGTTGGTGTTCTGATTAACCAACAAAAAATTAACAGGAAATGGAAACCCTAACCCAGAAACCACCCGACACCCAAACCCTAGAATCTCCAATGGTGGTAGTAGAAGCTACGGTTTCTCCAGAAGCTGATGAAACCCTAGCTGAGAAGGAACCCCAGGAAAAGGGGTTAATGCTGTTCTCCATTGGTGATTTAGTTTGGGGGAGAAAGGATGCAGATCAATGGTGGCCTGGTATGGTCTGTGATCCATCACGGGCGCCGGACGAATCTCCAGGTAGGAGCTCTGATGCTGTCTTGGTTGCGTATTTCGGTGGTGACGACTCCTTCACCTGGTGTCACCCTTCACAACTGAAGCCTTTCAAGCTTGAGTTCCCGAAAATGGCTGCTCAAAGTGAGTCGAAGAGCTTTGTAAGCGCTGTAGAGAATGCTCTAGAGGAGATGGAGCGGTGTCTGGAGCTGGAGTTGTCCTGCTCTTGTGTGGTCGATGAGTTTTCTAAGCAAGAAAGCAGGAAGTTTTCTGTCACTAATTATGAGCCAATTGAGTTTCTTAAGCTTGTTTTTGATGCAGCTAAAGATGCGTTGGCTGTGAATATGCTCGAAATTACAATGCTTAGGAGCTGGGCACTGGCGATTGGCCGTGGAGGTGGTCAGCATCGTCGCAAAATCTTGGATTTGATTGATAAGATTGATTTTGATGCTCCACGGGGGGAGTTGATGAGCGAGGATGATGGGAGAGTTGAAGTTGCTGCAATGGCAGATGTTTCAGAGGAGAAGGATCAGAAGACGAAGAAGAGGAGCATGACCAAGCTCATTGCAGAGATGGATTTGAATGCTGTTGAGGTTAGTGATACTGAAGAAGAGATCGATGTGGTAGTTGCTGCTGTTGTTAATGAAGATAAGCATGAGGATGTAAAGGATCCTGAGTTAGTGAATCCTGTTGTTGAAGTAGATGATGGAACTGGTTCTGGGAAGAGGGAAAGGAAGAAGAGCAAGTATTTATCATATCCTTACACTGACTACATTGAGAATAACAAGAATTCGGCATCACCAGAGGACATTGAGATGAAGACGCCAAAGAAACGGGGTGTGCTTATTGGGTCACCAAGGAAGTCAAGATTCAATAGTGATGGATTTGATAAGGAAGAAGATCAGAAGAGTCCAGTGTATAAGCTTGATGACACTCCTGTATCTGAGATTTTAGCAGAACTCCAGGCTACTGCTGTCGATGGCCTTCATCTGAAATGGAACCGCTTAGCAAAAGCAGTGAGGGGTTTCCTTGCTGTTTATCGAAACTCAGTGTTCTCTGATGGTTCAGAGTTTCAAGCTTACCAGAAACACCTCAGTGAATGTGGTTGCATGAATGGTAAAGGTCTGGATACTGCCAAGGTTGATTGTTTGAAAGAAGACAACAATGAGCGGAGTGACAAGCTGAAGAAAGGTGAAGCTAATGGGGACATTTTGGATGATGGTAAAATGAAAAGGTCTGGGAAAGGTAATGCTTTGCAGAAAAAGAAGGCAAGGAAGGATAATGCTGGAGGGCAAACTACATTGTTGGATTCAGCTCCTAGTTTGACATTGTTGAAGAGGCAGATGAGGATTGATGGTGGAGCTCCAGTCAATGTGTCCGTGGAGTTTACAGATGATTTAGGGAAAGGCAAATCTATAGGCGGGAGGAGGAAGGGCAAGAACAATAGCGATTTCCAGGTTGCTGTAGATTCAGGACCGAAACTTTGGAATGCAGCCAATCTCAGTGAAGCTCTCGAAAAGCCGAATGCAAGCGGGGTGCTTTCAAATGGTGGATCATTTGCGCATCCTGAGCATATGGTTGTTGAACCTCCCAAAAGTGGTGGTAAATCAGGCCAAAAGAGGAGAAACAGCAAGGAAAGCATTACCGATGCTTTGGAAGGTGGCAAATCAGGGAAGAAAAGGAAGAGAAACAAGAATGGGAATAGTTGTGCACTTCCTGAAGCTCTGCTCTTGTCATTTGCTCCAGGAACCATTCTGCCTTCCAAAGCTGACCTCGTTACAGAATTCAGCAAGTATGGCAGCTTGAATGAGGCAGGCACAGAAGTGCATGAGGATTCATTCAGTGCCCGTGTTGTTTATACAAACAGCTCTGATGTCGAGAAAGCCTTAAACAGTCAAGATAAAACCGGAGTCTTTGCTCCTCCAAATGCTACTTATCGTATTCATTACCTACCGGGAAACTTCAGCCCCTCTGAACTAAAACTCTCTGTTCCACAGCCACTTCCTTACATAAGGAAAAACCTCGAGAGGATGATCAGTACTCTGACTGGTTCTTCGGTTCCTGGCAAACATGCAGGGCAAGCAGATGGACTGAAGGTTGATGCAAAGGAAAATTTAGTTGGTGAGATGCAGGGACTTCTGGAGAAGGTCAACCAGCTACTTGATGAACCACCAACCGGTACTTCTAGTTCCTCCTAGTTGAGCTATACTAGTAGTAGTAACATATGGATATGGTTCTAACATATGATAGTTTCAGTCTTTACTAAATGAGAGAGTGTTTGTTCTCTCCTTTGGCTGATTAGATATTGATGTTATCTCGTTTGTAAGTAGGTGGGATTCAGTAGCTGCTAGTTTTTGTGCATTAGAAGTAGTTATTTGTATGGATGATCAAAAGACTTTTTATGGTTTCAATGCCCCATGCTTGTCTAAAATATTCCTTGCCTGAGATGATACTTGTGCAATTCTCAAGCATTCATTTTGTTCGGAATGGGCTAAAGTTACTTATCCTTGCCTTGTTTGGGAATATGCCAAGAGATTTGTACTTTTTGGTTTCCCTTGTAAATGCTTCACAAAAGCATTTGGTTTTATGATTACATGCAGCTCTGCTTGAAATTTGTGAAGTTGAAATGCTTGATTGAGTTTCAGAAGTTCAGTGCTAATCTTTAACTGTTTGTTGTAAATTTTTTGTAAAGTTAATTATATGTCTGGAGGATTTGCACTTAAATTGATGTATATGTTTGGAGAAAAAAAAAATCATACCTGCTCTTTATTATTGTGATTTATTACTCTTTTTTCTTTTGCGGAAATGGTAAAACTTGTTTTTTTGATACAATAGAATTCCATCACTGTACGGAAAATATTATGAAAACTGAAAACCATTCTATTTTTCTTGTGCACTATTTGTTGCGTATGGTGGTACTTTTCAACAGTTAAAAGTGTGGTATTTTAATGAATTATTTCGTATTGTGCATACACTGTTACATTCAGGATTCAAATCTTTTATGTAGCATTGGGATAGCATGTGCAAATATGTGCAGCAGTTAAGTTCTAGCATACACTGTTCAAGATAAATTTTTTTTTTTAAATGGTTTTCTTATAAAACTGAGAGATGATATATATATGGGAAAATATCCTCTATGAACGTCCATAATTATGGATCGTTGGATCATGATCCAATGGCCAACATTGATGAATAATAGTACTATGTGATGTAATGTTCTAAACAGTAATTACTGTATTAATTACTGTTTATTAATATTGGTCGTTGGATTTGGATCGAAATCCAACGGTTGATAATGGGCATCTATAGATTTTTTATTTATGGGTGTCTATAGATGAATGATCCTATGGATAAGGGACAAACTCTGAACAGACTTAGGAGAAATTTTATCTTATTTATTTTATTTTTTATTATTTTAAAAGGATTTTTATATCTCTTTTAAAAAATAATTTTTGAATTCAGGGATACAAGAGATTTAGCTGTTTTTACAAGGGTGTGTCCAGATGATGCAATGGATGGGGAGAAGTAATCCATATTAGTAAAATTAGTTAAGTGATGCTGGCTATTCATTGAGCCAAGCAACTATTTAATTACGCCATTAGATGTTGTTCTTGAAAGCCAAATTACACTTTGAGTGTTGCACTCCAAGAGAAGTTCCTCTCTACATCTACCTGTTTTTCTTATTGTATTCACCTTCAATGGACTTATTCTATGTACTTTGTATTTTGTTTTCTTTTCCCTGTGTTTTTTCCGTTCTCTTGATTTTGTACGTTTGAACTTAATATAATATTTTGGTTTTCTAATGCATTTTCGGTTGACAAAGAAAAAAAAATTGAATTACTCTCAAAGTGGTGGATATTATAGACATTATTATAATAAAATATTGCATATAAAATGGTTGTCAAATCTTGAATTCAATCTTCTTGAGCATGCGTGATTGATAAATTGAGCCTGAGAGGCTCAGAAGGTCAAGAAAATGAGCTGGCTCATCTATCACAAAAATCTCTTATTTAGCATGTCTTAATCTTCATTAGTCTCTATATTTAGTTTTGGTGGGGTTAAACAGAGGACTTCTCTGTCCCTCTTTCCAAAATACATAAATGATAAATATCCAATCAACTAATTACCATCCATTACCCAAACTAATTGGTACATTCTACTGGATATAAAAGAATTCAAAATAACAAAAAATTTGGCCAAAATCCATCAAACAAAAGATTTAAATATCCCAATTCTCTGGTATGCAAACTTATCAAATTTTAGGCATTCTTCCTTTGTTTTTTATATTTTTAATCTTGCAGCTGTGTCAACAAATTCTTTAAAAGATTTTTTTTTAAAAAAAAAACATTCACTGTCAATGTTAAGTAGGTGAATGATCAGCCAACAACAAATCTCTAGCATAGAGATTTGCTGGCTGTGGCACCTGAGGTCCTTTTCTGAGACTATTCCTGAGCAACCTACACACAAACATGTACATATATTATTAGGTCTATAAGCCTCTAGTGCTTTGTCATAACTCTCATTTTTCCAACCATTATTAAGAAAGTACATTGCTTGATGTGATACATGTTCTCTTTTGATGTGGATAGCTGCATGCATCTAGCCTTGTTCTTTATTCTTTTTATTTTTGTTTTCCCTTCTAGAGTTCAAACTTCATGCTGTTTTCACATCCAAAGATGGATACAAATCATGCTCATTTGTCAAAGCATCTACTTTGTTTTCATTTGATGAAGAAAAGCACATTTTGCTTTTTTACATATGCATATATTAGAATATCAATTTGTTGGATTTCATTTGCTGTATCACTACAGTGAAGAGTTTGTAGTTTTTCTTCATTGAAACACAATGTGCTTTACTTACATAGCAGTTAACAAGTACTAGTTTTTCTATAGAAAAATCAAAGAGACAAATTCACACATATTCATGAAAAAGAGAAGCTTATATAGATACTTAAATTTCAAACATCTTACCGCCTGGTTCAAAGAAGAACAAAAAAAGAAAGGCGCGCAACAAGAACATCAAATGAGAAAGCCATACATCTCCTCTATGGTTATCACATGCATAGTTCCTTTAGAAGGAAGAAATGCTAGACCAAATGAGGAGCATAAAACATTGAAACAAACAAAAGAAAGAAGAATATAATGAAAACCTTCTACTTGATCAAATATATTAGTCTTAGAAAGTAGTAAAGTAGTTGTTCTATATAAATATATATGGATTCAATCCATTTCATATGGCAGCTGAAGATCCGTGGCTTCCGATCATCCCTGTCCATAAACCAAGCCCATTAGAGTATCCAAAAGAGTCTCGACCGACGTCGGAGCATCCTTGATCTTGCCATTCAAGCGATAACACACGACCAGCCGGCTTCACCTCGATGGCATTTGGATCTTCTTCATGGCCACCAAAAGGCAAAGCCAGCCTCTGGCAAGCCTCCATCAATGCTCCATGACCACCTTCAACTGAAAACCCAAATGGAGCACCACTCACTCCATTGTTAAACATTTGATGGTTCACATGATGATCTCCTCCCACTACTCCTAAATCACATCCATTCAAGAACATATGACCTCTTGAACTTCCCAACATTGATCCAAACTTTCCATCCATGAGATCAAGGCCATTCACTGGGCTCTCAAGTATTGGGTTGTACTTAAACTCCATGAAATTAAGGTTTCGAGGAGTGTCAGGCAAGGACTCAAGTAAAGGCAGTTGCATTGGAGGGAAGGAGAGGTGAAGATCAGTAGTGCCATCATGGAATGAAGAGATTGGTTGAGGTTGGTGAAGTAGTTGTTCAGAGTGTTTCTTATTGTTTGATCTCTTATTCTTTCGGCAGCCACCGCCAACGGGCACGTTCCTCAGCGAGCCGCCTTTAGTCCAGTATCTTCGACAAGTCTTGCAGAAGTACCTCGGCTGTGAAAGGCTGTAGTTGTTGTAGTAGCAGAACTTTGTGTGTGTTGAATCACAGCGAGGGCATTTGAGCGCATGATCGTGCTGAGGCCGGAGCCTACGCTCCATCAACGGTGGCCGTGAGCACACGATCATGTCGCCCGATGGGGAGGAGGAGGAGTCCATGCCACCTTCTTCACTAACAATTCCCTGAATTCAGAAAAACAAGAATAAGATGAGAGCAATCTAACTATGTGTGTGTGTATTATATATAGTTAGTTGGTAGTTAATGAGGTTCTTGAATTTGAAGTAGTAAAGGAGGGAAAGTACAAGAAGATGGTTGGTCTATGAGATCTACTTTTGTTGAGTGTCTTTAGGAAATTTGCTTAACATACATATATACTAGATTTACTTGAATTGGGAAAAAGAAATGGTGCAGCATACTTGTTGTATGATTTCCTAGAAAAGAGATATAGCATAGGGATGAGTGTTTTTGGTCCTTGGAGCATCTTCTTCCCATGGGTTTCAGTGCCTTAAAGAAAGTTTGAGCCTATGATTGAACTCACTGAAACATCAATATTATATATCTATATATCTATATCTATGTATATATATATATATATATATATATTAAGAGAGAGACACAGATCCATGTCATGTAAACGAAATAAAGATGATTTAATTAGAATTACCTTAAGCCAGTCAGAAGTATCCAAGCAAACTTGCATTGAAGAGCTAGCCATTTCTATAACAAGAGAAAAGACTCAAAACTAAAGAAAAACAAGACGTTTCGTTTTTTATGAAGATGACCAAAAGATTGAGATGACAACACTCCACTAATCAAGGCATTCAAACTATTAATTACTTGAGCCTCATGCACAAAAAAAAAAAAAAAAAGAAGACCTCAGGATGTTGAAGGAGATGAAGGAGTGAATGAAGGAGAAGGGGTCTTATAAGTCTTTGGAGAAGAGAAGAAGAAGAAGAAGAAGAAGAAGAAGAGATTTGGATTGGTGGTGTGTAGAGTTGTGAGGATGTGAATATGAAGGGAGGAAAAAGGTAGCTGTGCAGCAACCTTGCTATGTATCAGTGTCCCACAGTGGACCCTCACCATGTTGGAAGACACTTCTGACCCACATCCCCTTCATCTCATTGGCTCATCTAAGTTGGCTCCAAGCCATGGCTTGGTTTCATTTTCCTCAAATCCATCCATTGTTTTTCCAAAACCCATCATTTTCCTCACATGTGCCTCTCATTCTTCTTTCGTAAACTAAAAATAATCTTATATCATTTAATTGCTTAAGATATATATATATATATATAAGATGGTAGGGTCTGTGCATGATGTCTTAAAATGTTGAATATTAAAAGAAGATGGATTTTGTTCTGTCTACTTAATCATGCTGATCATGTTATTATTCCAGTTGTGTGATCAAAAACTTTCTTTTTAATGATGAAAGAAACTTGTTAAATACTTAGGATGAGCATGAATATATATATATGTACTATGTATGATGACAGGTGTATATAATATAGTATGTGGATTTGTGATCAATCACTGTTCTGCTTTCATTCTTTTGTTTTCATTCTTTGAAGGTGGTCCCTTATATGAGCTACATACAAAAAAACAAGTACAAATATTTTATAGCATCTTGGACCAAATGTTGTATGACTGCAGTGTGATTCACAATCTCACTCTGTTTGTGTGTGAGTGTGTTTGTGTGTGTGAATTATAATGGCAGTGAGACAGTGGTGACCAAATGGATGAATCCAAGTCAAAGATGTTGTACAATGGTACTAGACTGAGTGTAACATGCTAAAAAGAAAAAAACAAAGACAATATCACTGCAGTAGAGTTTAAACCCATTACTGTTTCTGTTTTTTTTTTCTTCAAATACTCTTTGTCGTCAATCAGTAATAAAATAAAATATAATATATATAAATGGGTTTCTAAATCAAATTCTAGGACATATATTAGTAGTAAGTTTTAATTAATTAAAGTCACGTAACAACTTGTTCTATCATAAAAAAGAGCCTTGAGATGTGGTTGGTGGCCGATGATAATTAACTTCTTATTCCTACTTGTTCATACATTTTATCTAACTTTTTATTTTTCTAAATATTTTTAATTTATAGGTGAATTAATTAAAAGTAACTAGAGCCGAATAAATCATGAAAGAGCCGGCCTAATGACACATGTCAGTCATACGTAGTGATGATGGGGACAGTCCACTTAGAATATATCTCTCCTCTCTTGGGAATACCAAAAGCTCTCTTACCCACACTACTAGCTCCATTTTCTCCTTCTTCACAATCTATCCAACCAACATGAATCTATAAATGAATCAATGAAAAAAAAAAATATAATAATAATAAGAAGAAGAAGAAGAAGAAGGCTTTCTTTGTTTGTGCCTTTAACTTGTTCTCTTTATGTCTTTATTTTATTTTATTTATCTTTTTTTAAGAAGAAGAAGAACAACAACAACAAGAAGCTAGAAGAAGAGGTAAGGACCAAGGGGAGGTGGAGGAGGTCTCTAGTAACAAGCAAAGGATATATTCTTGAAGAGCATGGGCAGCACTTCCGAGGCACGTGACCTCCCTTCATTGAGCATGAGATCCTTTTCTCTTTCAGGACGCCGTGTCTACTGTCCCCTCACTCCGGCTTTTTGTCGGCAGTTTTCAATGTCTCTTTCTTTCCTATCTTTCTTTCTTTTCATTTATATATATATATATATATATATATATATATATATATATATATTGTGAATGTATGATGAAGAATCAAACGTCACTAGTTATGCGCCGTGATATTTTAACAATGACCACCACCCTTTTCAAACATTCATAAATGAATGATATCTTAATAATAATAATAAAAAAATTCTTTATACTTTATATATAATTATTTTTTTATGTTATTATGGTTTTTAGGATGGGATAACCAATGTTGTAAAAACCGGACCGGACCGGCCGGTTCAACCGGTTGAACCGGGAACCGGCCATTAAACCGGTCCGGTTAGGCACATGAAACAGTAAAAAACCGGACCGGCCGGTTCAACCGGTTCAACCGGTGAACCGTTGAACCGGTTGAACCGGACCGGCCAATTTTTTATTTATTTTAAATTTTTAAAATCAAACCTATTCCAAAAAACAAGAAGCAAGATACTACATACTTATATTTTATTTTATTTCTCATTTTTTATTGTTGTTTTTGTTGTTGTTGATGATGTATACTTATATTTTATTTAATTATTTATTTTTAAATATTTGTTGTATAGTTGTATCTTTGTATATTTGTATTTTGAAAAATTCATTTTTATGTAGAGTTGATATTTTGTGACCTTATAAAGGCAATATAACTTTGTAATACATAATTTTATATTTTTTAAATTTTTAATTAATTTATAAATTGTTTTTTACTTATTTTTTTAAATTTTTTTAATTTATAAAAAATTATTTATATAAAAAATATTGAATCCGGTTGAACCGGCCGGTCCAACCGGTTCAACTGGTTGAACCGTGAACCGGTTGCCTAACCGGGTCGACAACCGGTCCGGTTTTTAAAACATTGGGGATAACACATTAATATTGTGTGAATGGAACCATTGCACGCGCGTGTGCAGTAAATTTGTCATTAGAGAGCGGAGAGCCCACCATATTTAGCACACTTCAATGTGTTTGGTGTTTCCCTTTGTCAGCTTCTTGTTAGATTGAATCAAAAGCAAATAAGCAATTAATATTTGATTTTAGATTGATGGAAATTATTAACTTGAAAACGATGTGAATACATACATATATGAGAATATTTGCCTTATATTTGATTATGATGATGTGGATGAAAACAACATGTATATTATTATTTTTATTTATTTATTTATTTTTAAACAAAATACGACAAGCATGACCGAGAGATGTGTGCACATGTAGAATAAATTACACAAGTATATGTGCCCAATAAATATCTTATATAAAAAACTTGATACAATAGGCTAAGAACCCGTTGATAAAGATATGCCACACGTTTGCTTATAATGATGCGGATGAAAACAACATGTATATTTCATCATCATCATCATCATTTATTTATTTATTTATTTTGATAAAATACAATAAATACAATTGAAAGATGTGCACACGCGTGGAGTAAGTTCCACAAGTATATGTGCCGAATAAATATCCTATATAAGAGACTGGGTATAATAAGCTAAGAGCCTATTGGTGTATTTTATTATCATTTTAATATTAAAAAATAGTGTATATATATATATTAAAACTCTAAAAGCATCTTAAAAATTGAAATTCCACAAATATAATAATAAATTCTGTAAATATCACAATAATTGAGCCGTTAAAGAATTTAACTCTTATATATGCATGTTTAAGGCATGAGTGTGTGATTGTGAAAATAATAATAATAAATCCCTAGCTTATCTTTGTGTATGTATATGTTTGTTGTATCATGCTCACAGTGGACCCTTTTTATTTTTCAAACCAAAATTTTTGAAACTTTTTCCTTCTATGTGTATCATCTATTCCATAAAATTTTAAACTAATTTCAATGTTTTTTTTAATTGGGGATAAACCATAAATAGAATTGGAATCCTTAAATTTTTTGTAGGAAGTGACTTAATACCATGTTACTAACTACTCATTTATGCAGAAAATGGACAAAAGACTAAGTTACTAACTACCCTAATGCAAGGATGGTGATAATTTATTTTAAATAGTAATTCAATATATATATATATATATATATATATATATATATATATATATATTAGTTAAAATAACAATATCCTTTTAATCCTCGTATATCAAATTATTTGCTATTTTTATAAAAAAGTTTAGTTAAACAATTTTGATAAAATTCTTATTAAAAAATTATTTTATTAGAAGCTATAAAATTTTTATTAATTTTTTTTTTAAACAAACGTTTATATTTCTTAAAAAAAAAAAATATGAACATTCTTTTTCTAAAAAATTTCACTCATCTGAGGAACATTTGGCTTGCTCTTTCCGATCGCGTTAGAGACAAATTCGATGATCTGATCACCCTTTCGAAGTTTTCGGATGAGCTCTGTTGTCTGTGAAATTCAGACTATTGAAGGGATGCTTGATTGTGACTTGGGTTAGAGGTCTTTAGTGCTATTTGATGGCTTCAAGGAGGGCTTATTGTTCCTCGTTCTATTACTTTTGTCTGTTGTAGTTGCTGATCTTTATTTGTCTAGTGTTTGTTTTGATTTTTATCTTAATTGAAGTGATTTATCTATTTAAAAAAAAACATTTGGAGAAAAAAAAAACACTTGAAATACTGAAGCTTATTATATACAGCAGCAAGAATGAAAATAAATAAAATAGCATTTGAATTTCATTAGATTCAAAGCAAGGTATCATCTAAAGATGAATTTATTGGTCTTATTTTATTGAATAATTTTTTTTTAAATTTTGAAAAAAAAAAAGTCGAAAACGTGTCTTGAAGCAAAAAACGTCGCCGTCGTCGACCGACCCATCGAACTTCATCACGTTCCCATGTCTACACTTTTCTATCCACTGTGCCCCCTCATACTTTGAATCTCGCGGACCAATCTTGGCCGTTCATTTCAACATCTAGTCGGCAGTGGGCCCCATAGAATGTTGACCCAGTCAACACAAATGGAACCGATATTCTTCCAAGTAACAAAATTTTGTTTCTTTTTGGTTTTTGGTTTTTTCTTTTTTAAGTTGAATGTTAAAATCTTTGGTTTATGTGTTTTAATTGAAGACTTTTTTTTTGTTTTTTTTAATAAATGAGAATCATGCTCTTCGTTGTAGAGAATATAGTTGCCATTTGTGAACTTCGTCACTTTTGAATTGATTTTGTCTTCACTTGTTTATATGAAAATCAAAACCAAAGCTTTATCGTTCCAATGTTCTTTTTATAGTATCTATGGTTGACGCTAAAGTTTAGATATGATTAAAGTTAAAGACATGAGAAACGTGGCTTGATTCTTAAATCAATGTTTATTTATCATATAAATAATTTCAAGTATTACAAAACAAAATTAGGTACATTTTACTATAACTTCCTCCCAGTGCAAGAGTAATCGACTCCATTTTCAGTTTGAGAACTCGATACTAGAGGGTAGACCTCGTCTTTGAAGCTATTTTTTCTCTTTAGCTTGTTTTTTTGTTTGGTTTATACTTGTTTGTTCCTTTTCTATTAAGAAAAATAATATTTATTTATTTTTTTAATTTTATAAAATAAAGGATTTCTCACAATTTTTTTTAAGAATTTTTTTTTTTTTGGATATAATTGTTGATATAAGAAAAATGTTACGCAGGTCTTTTCATTGTCTATGAGAGTACATAAGCAAAGTTTTTTTTAAAAAATATATATACAAAAATGACAAAAATATATATAAATTTGATATATGAATCTGCAATCTATCCATTCAAAAGAATTGAATTCATATAAAATTTTTATAAATATTCTAAATAAATATTTATAAAAGCCCAAAGCAATATATATATAATTTAATTGGACCTTATCACACTGAAACTCATCTGGGCTAGCATGATTGGGCTGCAAAATGATATCAAATCCAGCCCATAACGGAAGTTGATCCATAGTTCTTGATCCAGTCCACCAAATGAATTTGTGAGTAATTAGAATTTTGGAATTTTTTATAGGGCAGTTATACTGTTAAAATTTTAATTACTTGTTGTCTTCTTTATCTCTCACTTTTATGTGTGTATATATATATATATATATATATATATAAGAGTATCAAGGCCTCCTATATAGAGCATGCTGACAGCTAGGAATGAAACCATGTGGCAAATGAAATCATACCTCCAACATAGACCATAATGTTTCATTCTTGGAGACAAAGGTATGTGCATTCAACACTTTTGATTTAATAAATAAATAAATAAATGGGAAATGAATATTTGATTTAACCATTTAATACTTTTTTTCCCTCAAAATTTAACTTCCTGGAATTATTTAGGCTCTCCATTTCATATATAAAATCAGCTTAATAAGTTTAAAATGTTTGGATTTCTACTTAAACACATGTTTTTCTTTCAGGAATTTCATATAAAAATCAGCACCCTTCTCTCTCTCTCTCTATATATATTTATAATGTTTGAAATTTCTAAGACCTTTGGAACAAAACCAATGTTTGCTCTCAAGTTTTACAATATGATGGTATTAAATCTAAAATTATATCTAAAGGCTCTGCTCCTTTTTAATACCTTGTTTGTTATTAACTAATTTGTAATTATGAGAACAAGGTAAAAAGAAAAAAAAAAAAAAAACTCAAAATTTTATGATTGTAAAAAAATATTGACAATATTTATCCCATGAAAAACTCACTCAAAAAACAAGCAATATTTGGACCAAACTTTATCTTTTTAGCATTCTTTGACCCATCATTTTGTCCACATCCCAATTCAAATAACAGACCCACCTACATTTTCCATCTCCCCATCAGACAAAAGATCTAACATGTACACCTGACCATTGGTTCAAAATTTTTAAAAACAAAACCAAAAGAGAAAAGAAACACACACTGATATGAAATCCAGTACGATTCTAAACCAGCTGCAAAGTTTCCAATCTCTACCAACTTTCTCTTGTATCAAAGCATTCCAAAGCTTCCATGTTTGCAGATAAAGCAAATAAAGCAAAACCCCAGGCAACTCAATGAATCCATTCAAAACATAAAGCTTATATAGAGAGCTCCTCAACAAGCTAACATAATAAGAGAAGAAGAATAAGAAGAAGAACCTCTCTTCTACTTGGGTTCTCTCTTTCTTTCTCTATCTAATTACACTCAAATGGCATCCATTTCTGAGCCTCAACCTCAACCTCAACCTCTGGTGTTATACCCACACAGCATCTCCAGCCAAGCCAGTGCTCCAAGCTCTAATGGTTCATTTGGACCAGTGTTCATAGTTTTGGCAGTGATTGCTGTTGTGGCTATACTGGCTTGTATTATTGGCAGGCTATGTGCTAGGCGTTTTTGCAAAGCAAAGACAACAAGTCATTTAGAAGATGATATAGAGTTTGCATTTGAGATAAATTTCCCAGCAAGAAAACCAGGACCAGGAGTAGGTGCAGTTGGGAATGGAATGCATAAAGGAGGAGGAAAAGGAATGCATGTTGGGATGAAAGAAGCTGCATCCATGCATGCTGAAGCTGGTTGGCAGAAAGGCAGGTCCATGCCTCCTGTTATTCCTGCAGGCAAGGCAAGTTTTGTCACTGAGTTTTAGGTAGAAACAAACAGCTACTTGTGATCCTTTTGTTGTTGTTCTCCTTTTTTTTTCTTTTTTTTTTAAATTAATGCATTATCAATGTACTCTGTTTTGATATGCCGTGAAATGGTATTATCCTTCTTGTTAATTTTCATAATATCTGTTAAATGATAGTATTCACTTATTATATAAAGAAAAATAAAAATGTTACAGCTAGAAAGAAGCACAAAATTCAAAGTCTGTCATGCATATATCAGGCCTATTTATGAGACTGAAGAAGTTCTGGCGCTTTCATAATACCTGTCAAATGATATTCACTTGATATCATGAAAGGGGGAAAATGTTACAGCTGCGAAGAAGCACAAAATTCAAAGCATGGCATGCGTATTTATCAGGCTTGTTTATGATCAGAAGATGTTCTTGACTTTTCATCAAACATGTATTAATAATGTATCAGATGTATCAGAGAAGAATTGTCTGCCTGCAGGGAGGCAACAAAGCTGTCTTCCAATAGCTGACATAGAACATGAACAGAGAACATAATTCAAGATATGACACAGGCCTTCTGCTTTTTGTTCTTTTTTCTTACAATTCCAGAGGAAGAAAAATCTATTCCTACTAAAATACAAGACAGAATTTGTAGCTTTTTCAGTACAGGACAAACTGGTGTCAATTGGTGGAAACAATGGCCAAATAGGAAGATAATACTGTAACAGTCTAGGAAGCACTGCTTGCTTTGTGACTTGCTTAAGGATTGCACTCCTTTGTGACTCGGTGTTCAATCACTACCAACGGCGGTGGCCGACTTGGTATCCAGGTTGTTCAAGAACACAGCATAGAGATCCATCCAACAAATGCATGGAGAGGGATCATACCTGACCAGCCACTAACAGTTACAGCTATTGTTAGAGAATGATAGAGAAGTGATCAATAGATGCAGAAGAAGTGAACAGGCCTTGAATCAGTAAAGATGATTTTCTTATAAGAGCAACAAAGTATTCAGGTAAATAGAGCTGAGTTCTCTAAGAGTAGGGATGCAATTGAAATACACTTCAATATTTAACATGAAAACTTCTCATGCACACTTTTTTCAGCAAAGGTTATCTAATGCACTTCTCACTATGAAAGAGGGATTCCATTCAAATTTGTATGAAAAAAACCAAGAGAATTCTATCAATTCAAAATGAAAAACTGACACATTTAATTAGAATGTTGGGCTCAGCAAAGATGCTAGTTTGTTCAAGGAAGGGCTTTCAAAGAGCACTTCTCATATGAGAGGTTAGAAACGAGCAATCTTTCATCACAGCCCATCATCAATAATTCACAATGAAGCAAGAAGAACAAAAAGCAGATTGCGAGAATTAGACCAGATCAATGTGTTCAAACCTTTTAGATATCTTCTTTTATTATGAATTAGATAAATCAAGAACAAGAGGAAATGTTAAAAACAGTTAAATAAATGATCAGGAACAGACCCATCTTGTCAAAAAATAACATGTTTTCTACGTCACTTAGCAATTGGTGATTTGAGTAAATAAATCAGAGGAGACAAATTAAAAGCATTTCCCACTCTCAACAGGAGCATAAGCAAACCATCCAAGCAATATACCAAATAATAATAACACACACACATATATATTACTTATACCTCTCAGCAATTTGTGATTTGTAGACATTGATGATAAGACGAGAGACGTGAACAACACTTCCTTCCCTAGGTTGTCCTCCTCGTAGACAATTCTGTTTCTAATAGGCTTCTATCATACCAAGGCAAGCATTAAAGATACAGAAACGAAACATATGACACAGAAACAGAAAATTAGGAAATACTCCAATTAATTCAAAACGATAGGTACAAGTACAACTTCATATCAAAGTAAAAGAAGCATTGCAAAAAAATGCCAAAGGAAAGAAGAATGTACCTTGCTAAAGAATAATATGAAATATATTTTTCGTATGCAGCAACATTAGTATCCTGACTGATTAATAATCCTATCTTTAGAGAACACTGGAGTTTGACCACTCAGTTGCTCCAACACCTGGAAAGCATTAATTAAGAAAGAAAATTCACAAGAGATGAGGATGAGATAGAATAGAGACAAGGAAAAACCCAAAAAAGATCCAAACTTGAAGATGAAAATTGACCATTCAAGCACCAACAATACTCTATAACATCACCTATAAACCAGATACCATTAAAGCAAGCATTGGATTATGACTGTACGCATTCTAAACTTGGATAATTGGAGATAGATCAAGACTCACAACTTCATAGATAAAGACTATAAGAAACCAGAAAGTACAAAAGATGTGAACTGCAAAACCTCAGTAGCTCTGGACCTCTGGTGAGCAGATCAAAGTTCTCGCCGGCGGAGATACGGCGGGCGAGCTTCTGCACCTTGGTTTCCAGCAATGGATTCTTGCTTCTTTCTTCTCCAGATGCCTAGCGCGAAGACGGAACGGAAGCCCTAGACGTCCTGCAAGCAACCCGGCAGCTAATAACATTAGCCCAACCAATTGATACCAGATAAACAAAATAAATTCAATTGATTATTTTTTTTTCTAAATATTCAACTGTTTCTTACTTTTTTATAAAATTTTAATGGATTTTTTAAAGAAAAGGTCTCGATAAAAAGCCGAGTCGCACCACCTTTGCTGGTATCCTGTAAAAAGGAGGATGGGCACGCTCCTGCGCGGCGCGATCGGCAACCGCGGCGGAGCACGTCCGATCTTCAAGGCACTCTCAAGCCTGGCACGAGCTAAGCCATGGTCACCATGGTCGTCGCGTCGGAAACGCATCAGATCGAAGAGGAAGCTGTCTCCAATCCAGAAACTCGAAGTTCCAACCCCGTCCGAGCATCGCGACCTCCTTCGTCCTCCACCCAGATCCGTGGTCTTAATGCCGATCACCGAAGACATCGGAAAAGCGAGGAAGCAGCTCTCCGGATTCTCCATAGCATCAGTCCTCGACGGCCAGACGTCGGAGGCGGAGTTGATGGTCGGTCTCTCAAACATGCTCGGCACCCAGATTGTCGAGGTCACCCCTTTTGCAAATAGGCAATTCGAGGTCTCCTTCAAGATGGAGAAAGATGCGCGCACGGCGGAGGAACTCAGTCCTTTCGGCCTCAACGGAAAATACGACCCTTGCACCATTGGTTTGGCAAAATGGTCACCAGAGATAGGTTAGATTGGGTCGGACGCGGCCTGTTGGATCACAATAACGAACCTCCCACTTCACTGCTGGAGTCATGGTTCCATCCTGGAGATTGTTCGTCCGGTGGGGGACCTCGTCGGAGTGCAGAACAACTCAGTGACTTCCTTGGAGTTCGTTTGCGCCCTTGTGAGACTTCACCCGCCGTCACCTTGCCACGCGAAATAGAACTACTTGTGGGCACAAAGCACTACGAGGTGCATGTCAAGCTGTTCTCCCCCTCAAGACAGCTAGCCTCGAGTAATCGAGGCCACTCCGACCGCCACTCAACCGCACTCTTATCGGTCCGTTCAGATCTTCGGTACAGTAAAGGAGACGCATTGCCATACCCTCAGAGAGACCTATCACGTAACAACAAGGGAAAATCACCCTTGAACCCCGCCGACGACCTTAGAAGCTCTGAAGCAGTTTGGCGACCAGTGGTTGAGCCCAGCTCTCACCAGTCGACGCACAGAGAACAGGCGACATGGCCGGAGGTCGAACCTAGTTCCCGACGGGGACTCGGAGGCCAGGATAAGGGACCAGTGGTTGAGAGCAGCTCCCTCTGCCCCTCTGACGTGCCCCGGTCAGTGGTTGGGCCTAGCTCCCACTGTTTTCTCTAAAAAGTTGCTCCGGCGCTCACAGAGCCTCCTGCGGCCGAACGGACCGTTGGTCCGACAGATGAGCACCGTCGGACCACTGGATCGACATGCACAGCCTCCAAGAGGACAGCCGGAAGCGTACCCGGTGCCGTTCCCGCGAAACCGCTGAGCTCCGTATGTACACCACTGATACAGCTCCGAACTTACGCAAGAAAGCCGAGCTGACTGCCAGCGTGGCGACGGGTGAAGCCTGAGGGGGAAAGCGCTGAGGAGGCACGCAAGCTTCCCATTGCGAGCCCTCCTTCAATCGCAACCACGAACTTCATCTCGCGATCTAATCCCGAGGCACAACAGACGGCTGTGAGACAAGGAGAGACGCCGAACCCAAGCCCACGTCATCATGCATGCAAAGTGAAGAGCATCCCCCCTCCAGCGGTGCATAACCCCGTCCACTACGGCCGCGCCCAACCAACTCAGATGTCTGAACCTCCAATATCCCCTTCGAAGCAGGCTGAGTCTGACTCGTTGTTGGAGTTTAACCCTCCGACCTCGCCCATGCCAGCTATGAAGGCCCCATATATGTCACTCTCACCGGAGTAATTTTTTTTTTTTTTTTTTTGATAGGTAACTCAACTTTGCATTTGTTTCATTTCGGTAATTTAACTTCAATTTACATAAAAAAAGTTACCCATTTTTAATTTTGTTTCTCCGGCAAGTCACTCTCAAGTAACACGATTCATCTATTTGACGTCGCTGCTGGAAAATACAGTCAGCAACTCCAACTTAGCGAGCATTTACCACATGGATTAATTACCGCCACGTCAGCCTAGTTCACCCCATTTTTTCATTAAACCACCTGTGTTTATTCTGAATTATGTAGGGGTGTTTTGCAAATTATAAAAACTTTACATTACTTTTTCAACAAAAGCCAGTAATTTTGAAAATTCTAAACCTCTCTATCTCTTTCTCCTCCTCCATCTCCGGAGCTCCCTCTTCGCAGTCACCGTTGCCACTGCCTCCGCCCATCCTCTTCTTTCTCCCCAAGAGAACCCCTACGATCTCATGAAGAACGACGCCATTAATACCCTCTCGAAACTCTGGGTTCGCTCTTTCTCCCACCCCTCCTCCTTCTTCCCCAACCTTTCCGGATTTCTCAGGTACTTCGATATCTGGATCCTCGTGTACGAGCGCTCTTGCGCCCACTTCATCGCACCTTTCCTCCGACAGCAGCCATCCAACTCCTCCACCTCCGTTCCCTTCTCTCCCTCCACCTCGCCGTCATCTCTCGCCCTCGCTTCTTCACCTAGGGTGCCACCACCAACCTCCTCCTACGATCGCACTCCGATCCCCCCTTCACTCACCCTTTATCCCGCCGTTGAGGAAAAAGGAGATGGCGTGGCGGAACTTAAGTATAAGAACTAGGCTGACTTGGTGACAATTAATCCATGTGGTAAATGTTGGTGGAGTTGGAGTCACTGACTATGTTTTCCAGTAGCCACGTCAGATAGATGAATTGGGTTACTCGCGAGTGACCTGCCGGAGAAATAAAATTAATGGTGAGTAACCTTTTTTGATGCAAATTAAAGTTAAGTTACCGAAATAAAACAAAGGTAAAGTTGGGTTACCTCTGAAAAAATTACTCTCACTCTCACCTGAGTGCAATTGGTGTATCAACCTTTGTTCCAAAACACAAACTGACTGTTGTATTGACCCACAACCCAGTTGATATTTGTATAATTGAACCTTCTTGGTTTGCCACTTACAGACCACCTAGCCGCTCGTCATCTATTGAATGACCCCTAATTGTGAATGGAGGCTCAAGCAAGAGAATGGGCTCTCCTTCCATTTAAAAACTCTACTAATCATCCTATCATTTCAATGGGTCAAGTTCATGATCTCGAGTTTCAAGCTCCACAATATCAAGCAGTGACCAAATCTCCTGCATTTGCCAACTCACCTAACGCAACCTCTTCAATGCAGGTAGATCCACCATCTATCGAATCCCTCACTCCCATGTGGTCGATAAGATGGTGGAAGAATCACCGATTGATAAGGTGGATTATGATAGTAAAGAAAACTGAGAACCACCACCAGAGGTTCCTAGCGTTGGCATAATCGCCAATCTCCCAACCTTGCCAGCCATTGTAGCAGAATCTTCACCAACTACTCACTCGAAGTGATCAACTTAGAAAGCCTTTCACTTGTTTGAACGAGAAAATGGGCTTTTTGATGAAGAAACTAATTGAGTAATGCTTGTAATTCAGCCTTTTCACTTATATATCTCCAAGTTCTTCCCAATTATTATTTTATTATTATTATTATTATTATTTAAGTGGATGAATCACTGTTAACTTGCAAAAGAAAAGGTAACATACAACAAAACAAAAATAAGTTGTTGCAGTTTCCATCTATTGTTTATATTTTTTTTTAGGTTTTTTTATCAATTTATAGTTTATTTATTTTAATAAAAAAAATTGAAGCTACTATTAAAAATTTGCAAATTAATATACAAATTATTTCCGGAAGGCATTTATTCAAATTAATATACAAGACTAAAATTAAGAACAAAGTTTTCAATAAAAAAATAAAAGAGAAACCATTGACCCACCACAAACAAACAAAACCAAAGCTTGAACTCATCAATTTATGCTGTTTTTGCTTTATTGGCCTTAAGGTCAACCAATTCTTGGATTAATGCACTCGTATCACTGTGCGACGAGCCCCCTTGACCAACGGCCATCTTGGCCATTTTACTTAACTCCTTTGCTCTCTTCTTCCTCTCAACGGCCTCCACTTCTCCACCCATCAACCTCTTCACAGCCACCTCTATCACCTCTCCTTTCACCACCACCCTCCTCTCCATATCCATACAACATTGCTTAAACCCAACAGACACCCCAACCCTCAACACCTCCACTATCAACTTCTCATTGAAGAACTGTTCAGCAAACAACGGCCAAGTGATCATCGGCACGCCGGCGGTAATCCCTTCCAAGCTTGAGTTCCATCCACAGTGCGTCATGAACCCTCCCACAGACGGATGGTTCAATATCAACACTTGAGGAGCCCAACCATTAACAACCAAACCCTTCTCTTCATCCACCACCGGAGTCTCGCCGGAGCTTTTCACCACCCAAATAAACTGGTGCCCAGAACCCAAAAGCCCAGACGCCATTTCATGCATTTGCATGGCCGTGAACTTACCCAAACTCCCAAAACACACGTAAAGAACCGACCCTGGTTCTTTACTGTCGAGCCATTTGAGGCACTGGTCGGAGACATGCGCCGGAGCTTCACTGCCGTGGTCGAGAAGACCTTGGTTGCAAAGAGAGACAGGACCGACGAGCCACACACGCATGTGCCATGACATCTTGAGGAGCTCAACGTACTCTGCTTCTAATTCATGGAAAGTGTTCATGACCATGCCGTAGCTCTTACCCTGAGTTTTGGCCATCCTATGAATATCATCGTTCGGTTTCAAGATGTAGGTGGGGAGTTCTGACCTCATGAGCTTGATCTCATGAGGTATCATTGGTACTATGAAAGGCTCATCGTCTCCGGTGACGGTCTCGTGTGTCTTTAACTGAGAGAGGATGCCGGTGAGGATGAGTGAGAAGAAACCCATGCCTTGGAAAACTAACCTTGGGATGCCGAACTCGGCAGCGACGTCCGAGGACCAGGAGTAGAAGATGTCGGAGATGATGCAGTCTGGGTGGTGATCGGAGAGAAGCTTGCGGAACGGAGATTCAAGTAAGTCAAGAGCTTTGACGAAGGCTGGGGGAATTTCTGGGGTGGGGAGGCTGGTGAGGTTCTCGACGCCGTCGGGGAGGCCGGTGAAGGCGGAGGAGAAGGGGATGGTGAGGATGTTGAGGTTGGGGCCGGAGCGGACGTTGGTGGCGTTGGATGGGGTTGTGACGATGGTGGCGCGGACTCCGCGGTCGGCGAAGAGGCGGGCCATGTCGACCATGGGAAGCAAGTGGCCCGGGGTGAGCATAGGGAGGAAGAAGATGTGGAGTTCCATGGATTTCTCTCAACTTAGCTTGGGTTGCTGAAGAAGCTGAAGAGAAGAAGAAGAAGAAGAAGAAGTTGATTCAACAATGGAGATGTGTTTGATTAGTTTTTAAGTACTTTTAAAAGGGATTTAATTATTTAATCAAATGTTTTTTGTTATTCAATATTGCGAGTGACTGAAGATAGAAGAAGAAACGTATACACAAAGATAGACAAATATGCTTACCTTCTCTTGACTTCCTTGTTAGTGCATCGAATGTCAGTTAGCTTTAATATTATGATTATTATTGTCATAGGTAATCACGAAAATGATTGTGTTTTGAATTTTTACTTCAGACTTGAATATGTCCCATTTTTGTAATTGGCTTGGCATTCACGAGTAGTGTTTGTTTAATCATATGAATATGAAAGCGGAGTCATGCACTCCACTAAATTATAAAAGTAATCATTTTATTTAATGTGAGATTTTTAAATTACTTCAACCTACATGATAGGTACATGTTGGGAATAAATTTATAATATGAATCCTTGTTTGTAATTCAAAATCTTATATTTTTGGATGAAATTATATAGGATAAATAATTAATTCTTATGTGCATAGTACTTTAATTTTTTTTACACTTATTGCATATATATATATATATATATATATATATATATATATATATATATATATATAT
Source organism: Dioscorea alata (assembly GCA_020875875.1). Classification (NCBI taxonomy): domain Eukaryota; kingdom Viridiplantae; phylum Streptophyta; class Magnoliopsida; order Dioscoreales; family Dioscoreaceae; genus Dioscorea; species Dioscorea alata. Next base: position 19,674,309 of record CM037015.1, on the reverse strand, counting down.
ACTCATTTATTTGTTGGTACACATTTTTGTTCCTGTGTACGAAGATAACAATTAAGAAATATACTTTCAATCTGAAATGGGTTCCCAAAATGACACTAGCTAGGAGGGTTTTGGTTGATTTTTTTTTTTTCATGTTTTTAGACATACAACAATTTAGAGGTCTATATGATCTAAAAAAACTTTGGAAGAGCTCCAAAGTTGACGCAGTGGATGTGCAATTCTAATCCAAGAACTCACACTCAAAATAAAGTAAACGAGAACATAAAAGTTTCAATTCATCAATCCCCTTCCACAAAACTCTAAAATAATATTTATAGAAACCTAAACTATGGATAAAATAGTAAATAAAACTAAAATAGTTACAAATTATTAGATAATAAACTAACTAATAAACCTAAGATAATTACAAAATCCTAAACAAAACTACTTTTAATATTTAAATTTAAAATCCTAAAATCATTAGCTTGCGTCATTCAACCCCACTCGCGAGAAACTCGACCTTGAGTTTTAATCTGGGCAATTAAGTTTGTAATTGAATATTTCAGCAAATCATCATCATTCCAAAATTTAAATTTCTTGTTCTTGAAATCTTCCAATTTAGTAGCTTTCTTTCTCTTCCTCTTCGAAAATAACCATATCCTTAGCTTGGATTCTTCTAGATGCTCTGAGAAATCCTTCTCATTGGTCTTTTTTCTTTCATCAACACTTTTTCAATCAACTTTTTCATTTTTTTCCTCAGTTTTAAAAGCTTCTCTAATTATCTTTTCACAATTTCCATCATCAATAATAATATTGAACACCTTATTATTAATTAACTGATTGTTTTTAGGAGTTGACATTATCTACCTTAAAAGATAAACTTACCTCTCTTCTGCTTCATATTCTTCTTCTTCATCACCATTTGGCTCACAAATAATCTCTTCAGACTCTCTACAATGTTCACAGTCTTTCTCAATGGACATTCGTTTGACTTGTGTCCCGGTTGATTACATTTGAAACACTTCTCCAAAATAGGTTTGGCATATGGATTTTCTATTCTTCTTGCGTCTTTATCTTTCCCTTCTTTATCTATCGTCTCTACGGCCTTGTTTCGTCTATATTGGTTGTTGTTCTTATTGCTATGATCTTCAAACTCTTCTGTGGACTCTATAACTTTATGATCTTCATGGTTCCTCCAACCTCGCTCTTGTTGCATTAACTCTGCCTTTAGGGCCATATTCTTCGCCTCAGATAAGGTTCGGATAACTTGTATACCGATTCTGTTTCTGAGTGTTGGCAGCAACTCCTCCAAATACCTTGCAACTTGCTGCCCTTCTGAGTTAAAGAGGTTGTTTCTCTCATCCATTCTCATGAATTCCGCAATGAATTCATGAACAGATCAATTGCCCTGTTAATAATGTTGGTACTGCTGAAATAGGATTTGCTCAAAATCTTGGGGTAGAAACTCCCTCTTCAATAAATACTTCATCATGTACCAAGTTCGTACAGAACCTTTACCTTTTCTTTCTCTCTTGGATTGAATCTGTTCCCACCATGTAGATGCTCCGCCTTTCAAACGGCATGCTACCAATCTAACTTGTTATCTGGAGGGGTCTCCATGTAGTCAAAGAATCTGTCAATTTATGTAATCTAATCCAAAAATTCTTCTATGGCCATACTTCCGTTGAAAGACGGGATATCCACCCTTAATCGAAAATCTCCACCATCCCTGCCATAATTATTTCTCACCCTTCGGCCTTCATATGGTTGACTACGCTCGAACCAATTTGGTTCAAAATGATCTTCTTCCTTTGAATCTTCATCATAGACATATTCTCTATGAATAGGGACAGGACGACGTCCGTCATTCCGTCTCCTATGTACATATTTGTAGGGCATCCAAACAATCTATAATTTCTTCAAAGAGCTCATCAAAAACGCTCACCTGATGCAACGGATATGCAGTTCCAATCCAAGAACTCACACTCAAAATAGACTAAACAAGAACATAAAAGTTTCAATTCATCCATTCCCTTCCACAAAACCCTAAAACAATATTTATAGAGACCTAAACTAAGGATAAAATAGTAAATAAAACTAAAATAGTTACAAATTACTAGATAATAAACTAACTAATAAATCTAAGATAATTATAAAATACTAAACAAAAAACTACTTTGAATATTTAAATTTAAAATCCTAAAATCATTAGGTACTATGTTGCATCAAAAGTAACCTTGTGAAACAAGGTTGAAACAAGGTGTTAAGATTTGCATTGAAGTACTAATGGCAGAGTGATGTATATCCAGTCCTATGAAAGAAAATATGCAATGAAGTACTTGAAAGAAGTTGTTTGGGGTTTATGTTGTTTTGATGATATGTCTCAGCCACAAAACAAGATGGGTCTGCTTAGGAATTAGTAGATCCTTCTCTTCACGGTCGGGGATACACGTGGACAAATGGCCAATCAGATCTAACCTAGGTCCTCCTCGACTGATTTCTACTTTCACAAAATTGGTTTAATTACTTTGCAAGGATGTGCCAATATGCTTTACTGCAGACCACGAGAAAATCGATGAGTGGGGAATTCTCAATATTTTTTATATTAACAAAACTCTCCTAGGTAAGTGGTGGTGGAAAATCTTCTCAGGGAACAAAGGATGATGGTCCAAAATCATTCAAGTTAATTACTTAAACAGAGGACTCTCGGGAACGCTTTTTCACTCTCTACCTAGGCTAAAATCTTTCTTCTAGGCAGGTATTACACCGATTTTACCTCCTTTTAGATTATGTACCTCGAAAAATGTGGAAAATGGGAATCCACATTGTTATGGTTTAATAACTAGCTAGGAGGTAAAGCACCCGAAGACGTATGGGCTTATTTGTTTAATATCTGTAATTTCCCTTGGATTACAGTCAAACAGTTCACACAAAACTTCCAAACTCTGGAAACATTCTTTCGAACAGCTACTCCTTCGGAGAGCTCTTATTTCTTGTCATCCATGCCAAATTGCTCTAGTATTTAAGATGATGTCAAAATCTGGAACTAGGGAAAAAAAAGTGTAGTTTCTACATTCGCTCCTTCTATAAAATTCTTATGGATGGAGGATCTCGTAGTACTTTATACCCCTGTTTCTGGAATTACCCGAGCAAAATAACTCTATTATGTTGCTTAGCTTGTGAAAATAAAATTATAACTCTTCCTAATCTTGCCAAAAAAGGCTGCAACATACAAAATGCTACTGATATTTGTGTTCTATGCTACAAAAACTACGAAACTGCATGCCATCTTCTACTTCAATGTGAATTTGTTGAAAGGATTCGGGCATTCTTCAAACAATCCTTAAAGTTACAGTCACATACCTGCTACTTTTCAAAGATGTGGATTTCTTGGATTCTGATGAAATCTCCCGCAAGTGCACGGGGTCGTCAAGTAATACCTCTCGTGCGGGCACGAGAGGGTTGTATTCCCTGGGCCCAAGGAGCTACCCTTACTTCCTCTTTACTCGTTGTTTAACCTACCAAATCACTTGAGAGCACTAATGACTAACAAAATTAAACTAGCAGGTAAAATGCGGAAATGCCGAGTATAAGTGTAAAAATCCAGGGATGAAGGTGGTCTCGGATGTGGGTCCCCTTGGGGTTACGAAAGGTTGCAAGAATGCCAGACAAGCTAAGCATGCAGTGGTTAAGCCCAAGAGAAATCCAAGAATGGACTATCCCAATAGTTACGGTAATAATCCCTAATCCAATACGAGTATTGGCGCGGAATCTCTTCCGGCCAAATCCCCCTACGATTGCATTACGCGCAAGGAATTCTCTAATTAGAGCCAGGACTCAACCTAGGTCCAGCCCTAATAATTGGAGGGGTACGAAACACCCGATGGTCACGGCGAGTTCATACAAAATTCCCTAATAAGCAAGGTGAGTCTAATACACGGGCGATGGTCACGCGCCGAGTACAACCTAAAAGTTGAAATACAGAGTTCTCATGCAAGATCAACACATCAAAAAATACACCAAGCTTAAATCATAAACCAACTACATGCATTACCAAATCAAAGCAAACTACAACACAAGTTCACCCCAAGGTTCACTGACATCCGGTGACCTTCGGGTTTAGCCGTCCATACAAGAAATAACACAAGATAAATCAATGGAACAACTAATAAAAACATAGAGAAGACTCCCTCAATCAAAGAGAACAAGGAGAGACGAAGAGGAATGCGGATGGCTTCCACGAACGCCGCAAGAAGGGGCGGCTTCTCTCGTCGTCTCCAAGCTCCTAAATGATGGAATCGATGAAATTCTTGCCCATTAACGTTCTCCTCTCGATTCTCCTCCTCTAGATCGCAAGATTCGGCCTCCAAAAGCTCCGGTGAAGTCGCCTCCGCCGAAAGCTCCAAGAAAAGTGTGTAAAAAAAAAAGTCCTTCCAAATGTGCCCTAGCTTTCCTTAAAACATGTTCGCCCCGAGCCGTGCGGGCGGTGTGCTGGCGCACAGTGCCCGCACGGTTCACTGTCAATTTTCTCACAAAACCGGGTCGCGCTACAGTGCCCATCTACAGCACTTTTGCTACAGTACTGGCCATGAGTTCAGTGAGTTGTGCAGGCGTACAGTGCCCACACGGTTCACAGTTCGCTTTCTAAACGACCCAACTTCCTTGCTACAGTACCGCTACAATGTCGATGCTTCGAAAACGCGATTTTTGATGCCGATTTCACTCCAATTGCGTTCTCGAGCCCATTTTGGCTTTTTTATGACCTGTAACAAGGAAATAACCGATTTAGGCGAAAAAGGGCATTGATTCATCTAAAATAGCCTGTCAATGTACACAAAACTAGCATAAAAATACATACATTTAGTCTCTTATCAGATTCCCTCCATAAAGATCCAACAAAGATTCATGTGGGATCTTCTCTTAAGAGAGAGCAATTTTGTAGAATATTTGGATTGAAAGAAACAGTCGCATTTTTAATTTACATTTCACTAATTCTTTCTTAGTCACTGTTAAAATTATTCATACACTCATCGCTTGGAATTCTATAGCTAGGGATTCACTCTAAGTGTCGGCTAACTCCATTCAAACGCTTGAGCATTCCTTTGTTTTCCTGAATGCGATACAAGAGGAAAACACCAACATTATGGAGCAATCAACCCATGAGTAATTCATCGTCTTGGATTGGCTGAGTAGACTTTTGTTGCCCTTTGGTGGACTTCGTCCTCTCAACCGTGTTTATTTTATTTTATTTTATTTTATTCTTGTTTTGTGGCTATGCTTTTTAGGAGTAGATTATCCTTAGTGATGAACTTGTAAGCATGTTAGCTTTTGCTACCAGATAAATTAATGGTGTATTTTTTTTATATATATAAAAAATAAAATAAAATAAAATAAAAAATTCCTTGTATATCTTGAGTCAAACCACTTATTATGATGGATGTTTATATATATATTATGTTTGGCCCAACATAATAAATAGTATTTGAGACGATAACAATACTCTTTATATATATATATATATATAATTTGGTTTTTGATTTGATTTTTTAAATAAGGTTTTTATTTAAGCTTAAAATTCTAAATTTGAATCACTAATTAAGCCAAAAGCAACATATTTCCTTACCCTACAATGTAAAGTAAAAGCCTTACAGAATGGCTCACTTCTTATTTCCAATTTATAGAGAAAAGTTCATATGTGAAGCATCCCTTATAATTTATAAATGAATAACGAAATTGATATATTTTCAAGCATCCCTTATAATTTATAAATGAATAACGAAACTGATATATTTTCAAGAGTTACAAGATATTTTTGTTGATATTTTCTAATTAGGTTATAAAATGGTGTAACTAATCAACTTTAACTGTTTATAGTTATGATTAGTATAATTTTTTTTAAAAAAATGAACACAATACACAAGTTAAAAAGAAAAGAAAATAACTAACTTCTTTTATTTATTATTATATATCAAATATACATTTACAGAAAAAAGCTTCTACTTATAGGTTAATAGTTTCATACATCATATGGAAATGAAATATTAAGAGTCACATGCGCTATATATTTTTCATCCACTGTTTAGAGGAGGCAAGTACTATTTTATAGTTCTATTTAAATGAATTCCGATGAATTTTTTATAAGAGAAATCATATTTTTCAAAAGTTAATAAATCACCGTAACTGATGTACTTTTACAAATATGAGGAGATGAATCACAAATGAGATTAAAAAAAAAATTAATCAAGAGAAATGAATATGAGCCAACTAAAAGCAAAGAAAAAATTTGAAAAAACCAAAAAACCAAAAAACATGCAACTTTACTTTCAATTAATTATGGATCAATATAAGTTATTTGACTAAGTTTAACTTCTATCATCTATTACATGTTGGTGATCTTGTTTGAGCATAAGATTTCTCTCATAATTTTCTTTGTGAAAATTTTACTTTCAGTAATTTTAATTTCAGCAGTTTCTTTTCTGCAATTTACTTTCAGTCTTTAAATATCAGCAACTTTTATTTTTGCACAGTTTATTTCAGTACTTTTATTTCAGTACTTTTATTTCAGCAAGCATATATTATAAATCAGAAAAGCAACTAAAAAATAAAAAACCAAAAAGAAACTAGAAACTAAAAGCAAAAACAATATATAAATCAAAACAAATCACAAACAAACTAAAATTACTACTTTGTGTAGTATATCTAAAATCAAACTAAGAAAAGTAATCAAATAAATATATGTATAAAAAATCAAAACAAGGTGAAGAAACAATTAAAATTAACAACTATAAATACTAAATCAAAAATCAAAAATCAAATGAATCAAAAATATATTATCAAAGAATTAAAATAAATAATAATATGGAATTCCTAAAAAATCTAAAAATGGAGGAAAAAATTGAAAATATATATCCAGGATATAACTGGACAATAGACTTTGAAGAATTACCAGAAGAAATAGATGATATAATATTTCTAATTGAATGCAAATATGACAAATATGACTATCCTATAAAAAATAAAATAGAAGAAACTTATATAATTGAAGAATTAAATACTATTGAAAATAAAGAAGAAACAAACATAATGGAAGAAATAAACAACAAAAGTAAAGATGAAGAATATAATGAAATGATTAGACAATTAGAAGAAATTAATGTTGAAGAAATAATGATGAATGTAGAATCAGGAGCAAGCCATAATCCAAATAACCAAAGAGCAGAAAGTTCTAATACTAGACCAATAATAACACCAACAACAATTGAAAAAACAAGTAGAACAACCCAACCATTACAATTTCCATCTCAACATAATTTTAATAATAACTATTATGAACAAAATTATAAAATAAACAAAGGAAAACCAGATCCCTTAGAAGTTATAAAAACAATGCCAAAACAAAATAATGAAGGAAGTATGTTAATATTAAGTACAATCCATCCTCAAAAATGGCCAGAATTAATAGACAGATGGGAATCAGATGCCATAAATGCATTAGAAAGAATACCTCATACATTAGATTCAATAGTAACAACAAATTTTATTGAAAATCTTTTAGGAACTACTGCAAGAGATTTGTTAAACAGTTGGAAAATAAATTATGCAGAAGAATATCAATATATGGTACAAATGGCAGACAACCCCTACAATGTAACAGGACAAATTAGGCAAATAATTTTAGGAACAAATCCATCTAGGGGAGATACATTATTACAAGATATGGCAGCCAGAGATTTAGAAAGAATCCAAATTAATAATTTTGGAGAAATTGTTCAATTTAGCCAAGCCTATATCACCTTAGCAGCCAAAACAGGAAGAGCATTTACAAATAATGAATTAACTAAAAAATGGTTTAACAAACTCCCAAAACCTTTAGGAGATATAATTTTAAGAAACTGGATAGAAAAAGGACATGAAAATTTAATTGGAATAGGGCCAGCAATAATGTTTACATTTAATTATCTAAAGGAAAAATGTTTAGAAGCAGAAGCAAACAGACAAATTTCAAATTATAATTATTGTAGTAAAATCTATGTACCAGCATTAAACAATGAATGGAAAAAGACAAAAGGATTAAAAAGAAGTCAATATTTTAAAAAAGGAAGACCAAAACCAAACCATGTTAAAAAATTCAAAACACATAAACCACCAGGAAAATGCAAATGTTATCTATGTGGTATAGAAGGACATTATGCAAGAGAATGTAAAAACTCACAAGTTAAAAAAGAAAGATTAAATATGTATCAAAATCTAGAAATCCATGATGAAATAGATATTGTAAGTATAGACAGCAATGATAGTGAAAATGATAGTGATGTATGTAGCATATTTGATGGAAATGAAGGACCAAATTTTTATTCTGAAGATTAAAATATTAAAATGAAAAAACAAACATACAGTTTAGATAATAATCCAAAATATTTATTAGAAAAATATAACCAAGTAGAAAATTTTGAAAATTGTAATCATGAATTTGAGCCATATAAAATAAATTACAAACAAAAATGTGATAAATGTTATAGATTTCATATTAAAAAACATAGAGCAACATGCCAAAAATGTGAATTATCTTTATGTAGAAAATGTGTCTTAGAATTATATCAATTTAGTTTTAAAGAACAAAAAATTGAAAAAGAAGAAAACAACAAAAATATAACTCATAATAACATAATCGAACAATTATTAAAAAGAATAAAAAATCTAGAAGAAGAAAATGAAAAATTAAATCTAGAAAATAAAGAACTTAAAAAAGAATTAGAAAATTTAAGAAAAGAATCTGAAAACAAAAAGATAAAAGAAAGAATAAAAGGAGAAGAATTAAATAATAAACAAGGAAATAATAAAAATAATCCAATAATAATAGAAGATGATGTTAAACAAGAAATAGAAATACAAGTAAACAAAGGAAATAATATAATAAAAAATGAAAACATAATAACAGAAAGTATAATGACAATATATTATAAAGATAACAATTTATTAAACATAGACTTTATTTTAGAATTTAAAGATAAATTTAAAATATCAGGAAAAGGAATAATAGATACAGGAGCAAGTAAAACATATATAACAGAAAATCTAGTACCAGCAAAATATAAAGAAAAAACATCTCAAAAAGCAATAGTAAAAGATGCATTTGGAAATCAATTAACCTTAGATGAAAAATTAATAGACTGTTCAATAATATTAAACAATCAAAGATATAATTTACCATATACATGGATAAAACCAATCACAAATAAAAATTCAATTCAATTTTTGTTAGGAATGAATTTTATTAAAAATCAAGCAGGAGGAATATTTATCCAAGGAGAAAAAGTAATGATATTTAACAAAGCAAATCATTTAGAAACAACAACAAAAGTGCAATCTTTAGAATATTTATCAGAATTAAGTATCCCAATAGATGAAGAAATAGAAATCATAAATTATATAGAATTAAACCAAATAACCCCATTAAAAGATAAAATAGAACCCATTCTAGAAGATTTAAGGAAAGATGGAACAATAGGAGAAAATCCTATAAAAAATATAGACAGAACAAGTGAAGAATGCAAATTAGAAATAATAAATCCAGAAATAAAAATAACCTGCCCAGTAATAAAATCAACTCCATATGAACAAGAAGAATTTAATAAACACATCAAAGAACTTCTTGATTTAGGAATAATAGAACCAACAAAAAGTCCTCACAGAACTAGAGCTTTCATAGTAAATAAACACAGTGAAATAGTAAGAGGAAAAAGCAGAATGGTATTTAATTATAAAAGGCTTAATGATAACACAGAAGATGATAGATATCCATTGCCAAACAAAGAAGCTTTATTAAACAAAATAAAAGGAACAAATATTTATAGCAAATTTGATTTGAAAAGTGGCTTTTGGCAAGTCAAATTAGAAAAAGAAAGTAGAAAGTGGACAGCATTTGTAACACATAATAGACATTATGAATGGAAAGTAATGCTTTTTGGTTTAAAAAATGCCCCTCAAATATTTCAAAGAAAAATGGATAACATATTCAGAAATGATTCTTTTATTGTAACATACATTGATGATATTTTAATATTCAGTAATCATTTAAAAGAGCATGTAAATCATTTACAAATCTTTTTTCAAAAGTGCAAAAAACTGAGTGCTTAGAAACAAGCTTGAGTGTGTGCTTAGGAGAGTGTCATTGTAAAGAGTTTTGTGAGCTTCATGAAATAAAGAGAATCTTTCCTCTTATATCTCATTGTCTCCTTATCTGCATCTCTAGTCTTTCTTCTCTCTTGTTCTCCTTCTCTATGCCCTGAGCCCTAAGGGAGGCTCTCAGCTTAGGGAAGAAGGCTTCCGCCCTAACCTTTACCACAAATATTTATGATAACTATATATATTTTTAAGATGATTATTATTTTTAAATAAAATTCAAAAGCCCATCCATATCTTTATAAATATAAATATAAGTGAAACCACGAACTTTTCTGGTTATCTTTAGTTAATTATAAGTACAAGTTTGAATAAATTACAAAATCGGATTCGAATTAATTCATCCTACTCACACCCGAATCCGAAGTTATTGTCATTATGGATGCTAATCCAAATTGGGCTCTATTAATCCCACTAATCCAAGTTTAATCCTAATATCGGTCGTCAGTCACACCTCTCGATAAAGGTGCTCCACTACTCCGCGATCGCAGGAGCTCTCTCTCTCTTGCTATCTCGATTTTCCGATCATCTTCTCCTCCGACTGCGTTCATGGACACTGACATCAATATGGTCCCCGCCGGCGAGGGATCGAGCAGTGCTGTACCGTCGTCATCGGCGAAAAAAGTGAAGCGGTTCGAGATCAAGAAGTGGAACGCCGTTGCCCTCTGGGCTTGGGGTATGACGTCTTGAAATTAAGAATTTCTCCACTAGTTTTCGCTTGTTTGATTCCTAGAATTAGGGTTTTTGAGATCTGATTCACTTTCTCTAAAACTTGATGCCGTTGCAGATATCGTCGTCGACAACTGCGCGATTTGTAGAAATCATATCATGGATCTCTGTGAGTTTTTTTGCTTCTGTTTTTATTTTCTTTTTGGTGGATATTTCAGTGTGATATTCTTGTTCCATTGTTCGTTATGTTCTTAATTTAGGGCTAGAATTAGGGTTTTGAATTCTTAACTTAGGCCTAGTTTTAGGGTTTGGGGTTCCTAATCTATGGTTTAGAATTAGGGTTTTGAGTTCCTAATCTAGGGCTAGTTTTTGGGTTTGGAGATCTTAATCTATGGCCGGGGTTAGATTTTCGTGTTCTATGGTTGTCCTTTGGGGGGTTTTTGGTTTCTTCTGCTGATCTCTTGAAATTATGGCAGGTATTGAGTGTCAGGCTAACCAGGCAAGCGCTACCAGTGAGGAGTGCACCGTAGCTTGGGGTATGGCTCTGTTGACTTTGTTCTTTGATTTGTGATTTTTTTGGTGTCTTTTGTTTTTAAATATATGCAAATCTTTGCAGAATATTTTGATTGCTCAAATTTGTCATCATGCTTGTCAGTTAACTACAATATTTCTATGTGATCTGAACTGCTGAAGTTTGTTTTTCTGGGTAGATTTCAGTTGATAATGCTTAGTGATTCATGAGGATCATGCTGACAAACTTTGCTGTAATTAAGTGACTATTAATTGTTTTGATGGTTTTGGTGTGTCTTTATCAGACATGCAAAGTTATCCTTCAGGTTTTTTGGTCTGCTTCTTGACTTAGGAGGATGGCTAAATTTTACTTGTTAATCGGTCTCAAAAATAGTCTAATGCTGGTAGGATATACTGATATATTTAGACTATGGAAGTGAATAAAGCATGTTTCCATTAATGAGTAAGGATGGCTGCTTGTGATATTTGAAGAGTGAAGTTGGGATAGAACTAGTGGGATTCAGGAATGAATGTTACTGGTGAAGGTAAGATATCTGGGTCAATGTGATACGCACCATAAAGACTTGCTTGAAGCAAAAATCTATGTAACTTAAGTGACTTATCTTATTCCTATTTGGTTTCACATGGCTCATGAATTAAACAATAAGTTGTCACAATGCAATAATGAGGAGAAATGCATGACTTATCATTGAAATTGTAACCCCCTGCCCTAAAAGTTATGTATGGATTAAATTCCACTTTTTGTAAGGTTTCTATCATATTTATTTTCTTCCAACATTTACTTAATATTATCAATTGAAGGACATCCAAATCATATAGTTTTGTATTTCAAGGTTGCTTATGTTATAGGTCACGACTGGATGATTAGGTTTCAATTAAATTTTAAATATTGAAGATCAACAGGTGAATTTACTTTGAGTTCTATGTTCATATTTATACCCGCGATGTAGGCAGAGCATAATAGCTGATAAATACTGAGGATATTGGTTAAAGGAGCTATACAACTTGATCTTATGACAGGGTTAAGAACTTGAGGTACAAAACATGGGTTGGAGTGGGTGAAGATAAGCTTGGGTGTGGGAGAAAGAGGTTCAGATACCCAGTTTTGCTGTCCAAGTTTTCATGCTTTTTACATGACAAATTGTGTAGACATTCCTATGTATAGAGGATAACACACACACACATATATATGGCTTTAATAATAGCTTTTTTACATCTCAGCCTGGTTGTTTGTGTTTATTCTGTTTTGAATAATTTCTTCACAGATGAAGTCAACCTTGGCATTTATTGAAGAAAGTTAGATTTGTGATTTTTTTTTTCTTTTTTTAACTGATTGCTTGCATTTCTTGGAGCTTGGCTGGTAATATATGATATATTTAAAGTTATGGATTCTAAATTTGCTTTTGTGTTTGGATTTGTGCGTGTGTTTAATTGTACTGTTGTTGGACGATGTTGGTCAATAGGCAACATTTTATAACATATACTACAGTAGCTATTGATTATCATCATTGCTATGCAGAAATGAAAACTCAAGTTCTTGTGGAACTGAGGCTTTTTTTTTTCAATGCCATTTATAAAGTGTGGAATTTGATTAATTTGTTTTTGGCGTTTAAACAGGTGTGTGCAACCACGCATTCCACTTCCACTGTATTAGCAGGTGGTTGAAAACACGTCAAGTGTGCCCACTTGGTAACGCATTGTTGTCATCTATATCTATTTCTGTCCTTAGTTAAAATGGAAGCTGATTTTACCTGAATCAACTACACTAATATGTGCAGATAACAGCGAGTGGGAGTTCCAGAAATACGGGCACTAAGCTCGCTGCACTAGGCTGTTCAGCAAAGTTCCTTCGCTGCATTCGCACTCGACTTCAGCCCATCTTGGCATCATACAGCACATGTGTTATGGCCACCCTTTGCTTAGGCCTGCCTGATCAAAACCTTTGTGATTTTAACTATGTAGAATGGAGTATGCACTTTGGGCTAGTGAGTTTATTTCTTTTTGTTTATGGAATTTTTCATGTTTTCTTTCTCTTTTGTGTTTTAATGCAAAAACTGGTTTTATGCACTTTGGGCTCGTGCATTTATTTCTTTTTGTTTATGGAATTTTTCATGCTTTCTTTCTCTTCTGTTTTTTAATGCAAAAGCTGGTTTTATTCCCCAATGGCTGTTGGCTCTCTTGCTTGCATCTTGCCGAACCATTCATACATTCTTGCAAATACAAACTAAGCTCATTTATTGACGCGCTAAAACACAGCTAAAACACAGCCCGTAGTTATGTGCATGCGTCTATAAACTCAACATCCAAAACCAATGATTATCCGGGTCTTCGACCTGGGAGATGTGTGCAGTTGGTCTCATCGCTCATGTGAGTGCGGGCCCGTTCTTACCTGCTCTACCCTGCTTTCGGGCTGTCTGTAAAAAAAAAAAAAAAAAAAAAAAACATGGTTGTCTACGCTCAGAATGACCCTACTTATATACACACAGCTTACAGGGATGCACAATATTTGCATGCATGCATATAAATAGATGGGCGCACAACATGAATAAGGGCTCGCGTATGCATACACCCAAGAGCTCACATACGCTACACCCGAGTCACGTACATTAGTTGTAAATGCAATCCGTACATAGATATGCACCACTTATATATGATCCCACGCTGAAATCACGGGCGCGCGCGCACACGCACTTAACACAAATAGAAGCACAGATGAATCTTACATATAAAAAGCACATTCATACGCAGCCATGTGTGCGCACGTATCATACGCATGAGCACACCCACTAATGGAAAACAATCCTTTGACAAACGAACCCAGAAACACAAACTGGGGATACCGATGACCACTCTTTTCACAAACACAAATGCAGATATCTACATGCGCACAAGCAATACGTTCCTAAGCACTCATTTTTCAAACACAAATTCATGCAAGTAGGCAAAGAAAAAGCACACAGATACACCATAGGATTTGAATATCCACACAAGCATATTAAAAAAAACACACAAACACTAAGAAAAGAAAGAAAACACAATGTTAGTTTTTTTTTTTTAAATGGTGAATAAACCATATTCATTGAGATAAAAAAAAAAAAATAGAACAGTGGCGAGGGGAGTACAAAGGTGTCTTCCAAGAAGTGCTGGATTCAGGAACATAAGAAAGACGCAAACACGAAGAGAAGGAAGAGAAGAGAAAGAAGAAGAAGAAGAAGCACAAGTCACCTGTTCCACCAGGCGTGAAGAAGAATGACCAAGAGGAGAGAGCAGCAGAGTGGTAGTAGGGTGAGTGAGACTCTAGAGATGGGTGCTCGGTGAGATGCATGCATGCGCCAGGCCACAGCGTCACCTGATGATCGCCTGATGTCATTCATTTCTGCCATGAGTTTTGCTCTGGCAGCTTCAATCCTATAGCAGACGAAATCATCATAATAGCTCTATCTTCTATGTTGAACCAAAATAATTATATATTTCATATTATGTGTTGCAACCACATCAACCCATGGGAAAAAATGAGAGAAATAAAAGTATATGGATCATAATAATGCAAAATAGTGAAATTACATAAATTAAAATGATTTTTTTTTTTTCTTCATTCAAGCAAAGGATTATCTACCGAATTGTTGACAAAATTCTTAAAAACTCAAATTTTTTAATAAAAATAAACAAATATTGTCACTGCTATTTTTATTGTAAATTGAACTGATTTCTACAAAAATTTGAGTTCGTAATATTTTTAACCGTAACGTCAAGTTCTCAAAATCACAATAACAACATCAATATGTCATTGGTTACTGTCCTTGACACAAATCCTACTTTTTAAGCATCATTAATTAACAGATGGTTTACAGTATAAATGGTTTTCCAGAACCTATTTTGCCCGTTTATTAATGTCTACTTACATTCTCTGCAATTGTGTCTCACCAGGGTTGTGAACTTTTTATTTATTTATTTATTTATTTTAAACTTTAACGAAACTATGGCTCGCCAACTTTGTTTAAAAAAAAAAAAAAATACAGACATTAAAATTTTATAGAGATGCCTTCACAAAGTTTAACCTATTTTATTGCCCAAAGATCCTTTGTTCCATTATGGCTTAAATATTAAACAACAACCAGATGTCATAGGATTTACTGATGTCAAGGAGAACTAAAATGGATTGGTAAAAGATTATTTTCTCCAGATGCAAAACGTGCTAATTAGGGATGCTTCAGACCGGTTTTAGATCTTTCGAATCAATAAAACAAACAGAAAAAGAATATTAGATATGATGTTTGCTTTGTACTTTCTGGATAGATTTATTTGAGCCCTCAATTGTTTTATATCACTGAGGATTTCTCAGATGGTTCCTCTTTCTCACAGTGCAAGCCACTACTCGTTTGGGGAAAGTTCATATATCCTTTAATTCCTTTTAGATTAGTTCCCCTATAACCAACTTGGAACCTTTGAATGTTGACTACTGCTAAGTTGAGTCTAGAGTTGACCACACATGCACAAAGCCCGCACACATGATACATGTAAACAAAGTTGGCGGCTAGAGTTTACTTTTTCCCCAATCACCTTGGGTGCAAAGATTCTAAACGGTGGTACCCCACCATCTAATTGAAAGCTTTGGCTCTAGAAGTTAAGCACTCCAAGCACCTTGTTATCTCTAAATTCAAAACTCTGGCTTTGGCCCTACCATAATAATTGCAAGAATTATCAAAGACAAGAGACCTACCACTTCCTGTGATCTTCTAGATATTGTATTGGATAATAAATGATGTTTAAAGTAACTAAACTCAATTTTTAATTAGTCTAACCGTTATGTAACTATCAAAATTTTCATTGATTAAGTTTCTACTCAAGAATTTTCGTGCCTTTGTGGAAAAATTAATCATGGCACATGGAATTCATTTAAGTAATATGACAGTGATCAATATGCATTTAATATAAACAGCTTTTCGTTGAGTTTAGAGAGTAGTTTTTATTATGTAAAAGCATGGACAGACTATTTTTTCGGTAGAAGATAAAATAATCAGAGCCAAAACTATTCTTATCTAGTATTGGCAGAAAACAAAACCAAGCCGTGTATAATTATAAAATGAATTATTTTGAAAGGAAACAAAGAGGAGAAATATTTTATAAAGGAATACTCACAAAGAGACGTTAACAGCTTAGATGATCCTCTAGAAAGATTTCTAGTCTTGAAGAAAAGATCTGGCCAAGAGCTTTATTGTGAAATAACTCAGCTCCTTTCCCTGCATGGACTATGCAGTTAATTGAATGAACCAGACCGCAAGCATAAAATTAGCAATAAGTGGGTGACCACGGAGATAAATGCACGTTAAAAGTGAGCACAAATAGAAAAGAATGACATGAGAAGTTGAAAACAGAAGAGTAAAAGAATGATCACAATTAATACTTTATCATAGATTTATCTGGGATGTAATAGTTTATATGATATCTAGATTAATATTTTTCAAACATGATTAAAAATTTGTCCAAAAAAAAAAAAAACATGATTAAATACATGATAAGGGAATTGCTGACCTTCTCAGAAGCCTGATTGGGTGCCAACCCTGCTTAAAAGAGAAGAAAAATAAGTCAAACTTGCTCCATAGAATATTACAAACAAGACTTGGCCATAGCCCTTACACACTGACAAAGAAAAAATCATAATGATGAATTTTATGATTTATACATTTTTATAAAAAAAAAAATAATCAAAATAAAATGAACATTTATATCAATCATTAAAGCTTTTTTTTTTTTTATTTTGAGAAAATCACTTAATATTTTAAATAAGTTGTGAAAAAAGAGTTGTAGCAGCATGTATATGCCCCTTCATGCTGTAATATATGTAATTCATAATTAAACCATTTTAATAAAATGAACAAACCATCCGATCAATAAATGATAATATATAAAGAGTTTTAAAAACAAAGGGATAAATATAATTAACATCAAAACTGTAGCAGCATGTATATGCCCCTCATGCTGTAATATATTTAATTCATAATTAAACCATTTTAATAGAATGAACAAACCATCAAATCATTAAATGATAATATATAAAGAGTTTTCAAAACAAAAGGGCAAATATAATTAACATCAAAACTAGGACAAAGACGAAATCGATTTTATTATTCAAAAAATTTCTATTCCATTTGAACCAATGGCTTCACAAAACAACCAGAAACGATAAAATTCCAACAAAGATAGATATGAGCAATAAAGACAAAAAAACTCAGGAGCGTAAAGATATTTTTAGTGGATAATATTGTATTACTCATAACACATTTAATAATCCTCCATGAACTTTACCATAGCAGAGTCACAATAGCAACAAATAATTAACAAAACATTATACAGTTAAATGTATAATTAAATTAATACTAATTAATTGTATACATCTTAAACATCAGATATTTTTTTATAAGAAATATGGGCAAACCATTTCGATAAAAACATGCATCAAACCTCAATTTTGATTAGAGGATAAAGTATTATGCCAACTCTCCATTGTTGAGATCATACAATCTCAAATTTATTATCTTATCCACTATATTAAAAAATTTTAATATTTTTTTAACATTTAATTTTTAAATTAATCACTCTTACAAACTGTTGTACAAAACTGTTGGGTATCATATCCTTCTCTCCATGTTTTTTAATTTGGATAAATAGATGATAACCACCACCCAATTTAAAAAAAATCAAAGACGTGCACATGCATAAAATTAATATCTCAATAATCCGTGCTTTCCCCTTGTGTGGACTTTAGGGTTCAATCTTAAATCCTCCACAAAACAAATATCGGTAGCAATAGGCCAAAAACTCCTCTATGTTCTTTTTATCAAATCTTAGAATAAATTAGAATTATGGATTAACCATTGTCAATGAACACCATATGATTATTCACATTGATTACCTAATCACCTGGATAAAAACATACTAAGAGATCAAAGTGAAAGATCCAAACTTTGGATAAGACACCAAAAAGGCATGTATTATCTTGATACAGATGTCAAAATCCTAAGGTCCAACATTGCCATTCATTGCATGAAAGTAAGACAAAACCAACCCTATTGACCTCAAATGCAAAGTAATGAATTCAATTAATATATATATATATATATAATGAATTCAACTAATATGTCTACATAAAGATAAATATTTGAGAAAGCCCTGCCCACCAAGAAACCACTCATTGACCATCCAGAAATCATGATGGAACCAATCACGTGTCCAGGCGCTTACTCTTTCAATGCACACCAAAGATAAGCCATCCTCACTAATGATATCACCGGCCGAACCTTCCTCTACCTCCTCTAAAAAACTCGTTTTCATATTAGTTCCAAACCCAAACCATCAATTCACTCCCCTCAAGATTCACACGCAACAATTGATGAAAATCCAACGGCTGAAATCATGTTTTTGACTTCTTTGCCCTAGTTCTAGAAATTTATATTTTTCAGGAAATTCACTACCACCACCACCACCACGACCGCTATATAAACTTTGCACCTCCCGATTCTCACAAACGAACGCAATCGAGAACGAAATCGGAACAGCTGAAGAGATAAAAGGATTTCTTACCATGGATCCAAGGGACAAGGGCCACGCCTTCCATTTTGAGTCGTCGAACTGGATCTCACCGGAGGAGCACGATGGTGGGGTGAATTTTGAGGAAGATGCCGATGATTCTGATTTCGAGTTCGTGCTTCGGGATCCAGACTCCGGTAAGGAGATCACTGCGGATGAAATGTTTGACAACGGCCGGATCCGCCCGGTTTTCCCCCTCTTTGGCCGGCCTCTCTCCCCCACTGGAGACGCTCCCACCGCAGCCGCTGCCGATCTGGAGCCGGAGACCAGGATCTCGATGCAGAAGCTCCTGATGGAGGAACGAGACAGCCTACCAGCGTCCACATCATCATCGGAGTGCGATGAGCTGGAGAGCCTCCCTGACTCCACCTCCTGCCCCTGGTCTCCGGAGAAGCAACGGCGAAGCTCGTCCGCCGGGGGATCGAGGCGGTGGCGGCTAATGGACCTCGTTGATGGTCGGAGCCGGAGCGATGGGAACAAGAGGTTCGTGCGTATGCCGCCGGAGGAGAAGGATAAGAAGCCAACAAACAAAGCTCCAAAGGATGGAGAGAAAAAGCCTAAGGCGAGTAAGGTTACCGAGTTGGATATGGTAACCGCCCACAAGCTCTATTACTCAAAGAAAGGCGGTGATGTTACGAAGACGGGCCGCAAATCCTTGTTGCCGTACCGGCCTGAGTTCATCGGTTTCTTTGGCAATGCCGCCAGTCGGGCCCACAGCCCGTTTTAATTTTAATTTTAATTTTTTTTTGAACTTTGAATTTTTATTTTACTTTTAATTCCAATTTTAATTTGTTTTTCCTTTATTTCCCCATGTTTATATGTAAATTGTCTGGTATATATGAGGCATTCAATGCAGCACAGCATTAATTGTGTGAACATTTGAATGGATTTTTAATGGATTGGAGCTGTGGTTTGGTGGCCAAAGGGAAAAGTTTAAAGTTGTTTGTTAGGCAATTAGAATGGGACCATGGATGTTGACCTGGTGCATTCATTCATATTAATGCATGAAAATGTCAAAGGCATTGAAGTGGTTTCATTATAACTTTTGATTGAAGAGAGGACTAATTCTATAATCACATAAAATGTCAAGTTTGGCCTGCTGAAGAAGATAAAATATTAATTTCAACAAAGCAATCTCATGTTTGCTCTGATTCTAATGCATGTGATGCATTAGAGTTGGAGTTGGAGTTAGAGTTCTCCATTTCAGCAACTGGGTTTGGTAGCTCTGGCCTTGTCATGTTCTCCATTACATCAGAAGCGATTGAAACCTCCCGTTCAGGTTCAATATCAATCACCTTCATGGTTTTGTTGGCCTGATCACATGACTCTGAAGAATCATGGCTCTTCCATGTAAGCTGGTCATTCTGATAATCACTAGTCCGGTGTTAGACATAGAAGAAGAGATACTTCAAACCCATGAACTATGAATTTATTAAAGGGTTGTTTAGTTATCTGTAAGTGAAATCACATGCAACTGAAATTACAGTGTAAGTGAAAATGTTGTATTTCAACTTACAACACTGTTGTTTAGTTTGCTATAACTAAAAATGCTGTATTTATTTTTATTTGTTTGGTTTGATATAAGTTTAAATCTATAGTTACAAAGTAAGGGAATGATGAGATTGCCCCAATTATCTATTATTATTAATTATTTAATATTTTCATAAAAATTAAGTAAAATAAAAATAATTAATTAAATTTAAAATACTTACTATTTCTTTATTTTTATTACTTGAAAAAAATTATAATTAAATTTTAAAAAACTTACACTATTAATTATTTTTATAATATTTTCAATTAAAAAATATTTTTGTTGTAAAAATATTTAATTATATAAATATTATTTTATAAAAAATATTTAATATTTTTTAAATTTATTACATAAAAATATTTTTATAATTAAATTTAAAGACAATTTAGTTTATCACATATTTATATAATTAAATACAAGTTGAATATGATGGTGACCGGATACCAATTACATTGCTGTGTAAGTTGAAATGCTGTAAAAGTACGATAAATTGTAAAATATTTTATATGTAAAACTCATTTTACAAACAAACCAAATAATATTTTACATGTAAAATCAGTTACATAATAACTATTTACAACTATTTACATGTAACTAAACATCTCAAGAAAAAGCAAGTAAAGCAAACTAACAAACAAACAAAGAACAAAGAACAAAGAAACAGTACCAACCAGGTTTTAGGGCTCTCACCAGCAACTTCTAAAAGTATCAAGCAATTTCACATTTCCAAGCAGTTTCACATTTCCAAAATGAGAGAATAATAATGTTGTCTGAAAGAGAGGTTTTGTTGTATAAAAGAGTATTTTAATAAAATATCCACTGTTAAATGGTTTTTTTTTTTTTTTTTTTTTCAAAATCCTAGTGCTAAAATCTTAAACTATAGTTATTTGGAAGCATAAGAAATATTATCCTTATAGACTAAACTAGATAAAACATTATTCAATGATGAGGCAGGTAAATATCTAAATTGCTTCGAACATAATCCTATTCTCCGCGTTTGAACACACATTAATCAGCAAGATACATGAACTTTCGTAGTGAATACACCATGTAGAAGATTACGTACCTTAGGATAGAGAAAAGACATGCCTCAGCTTGAATATTCAACCTTTCTCCATGGATTAGCTGTTGACCAAGGAAACATAAATACTATTAATTTGATACATTTTATGTTGCACGTTGTCAATGATAATTATAGATTAATATTATTCAATTCAATAAAAGGAATTGTGAGTTAATGGCATCAAGATGAACCCAGTATATCCCCATATATCCATTTGATCAACATACCATTTTTTGTGGAGTGATATTGTTTGTCTATTCTGTTTTCCAATTTTTGGATCATGTAACTCATGTTTTCCATCTGCTTTACTTGTGAAAACATCATATCTTTAAGTGCCTTGAACTGCATCTGCTCTGGTGGAAAACAATAAATAAATAAATATATTAATCAAGTTCAAGATTAGTAAGAAAAACAGAATCATTTTAAAATGAAAGGACCTTCAATTTTTGCATTCTGTAACTCTTGAATTGCATTAGCCACAAGAGAAGCAGCATGTGCAGCTTCTTCAACCAGACTAGACTGGGCTCTATCTTCTTCTGCAACAGGGTTTCCAGCCCAGGTTTTCAACCAAGGAATAACCTTATTCTACACAAATACTCAACAAGGTACAAAGAGAATTATCAATGACATGAAAACTAATAATAAACAAGACCAAGACCAAAATTGCACACTAACTGTGAGTTGTTGTGAGTTGTCCCCACAGTGAGAATTCCAAAATACTTTTGTCTACAAAAATTTTAGTATAAATGCCAATAAAACAAGGAATACCTTAAAACAAAGAGTTCCAGTTCCCAGAAAAGCAAGGCCACCAATTGCAACCAAAGCATGTGGTCAATAAGACATGGTTTTCCACTTAGTTGAAGCTGAAGAAACAGAGGTGACAGGACCAGCTGCAAGTTTAACCACAATGATAGCAATTGCAATGGTCATGTTAATGAACAAGAATTCTTTCATTGAGATTGAAATAAAAACACTAGAAAACACCACAATTTCAATGACTTAGAACTTCAGTATAACAAATGAAACATTCTTGCATTGAGATTAACCAAAAAAAAAACTATCATGGATTTCATACATAAACACGGCGGAAAGCTTCATCTATCTCACATTGAGTCAAGCCTTTCTTCTCCAAGAAAATTCACGTCTACTAATGATTGAAGAGCTCCTCACATTTGGATCAGATAAAAAATTAACTGCATTATATATCATCTCTTCCCTCACCATTGGCTTCATTGAATCAATCTCTGCAGTTGAAAATGGCATCACTCATTAAACAAAATATATAAAGATTACGCTGAAATAAATCCAAAAAAAAAAAAAAAAAATCAAGAGCAACTAGAATTTCTGATCAACGACTTCAAAATATATATTTATGGGGAAAATAGTAGTAACTAGTGATTACGGAACCCTAATAAAAGATCTGAATTCTCAGATTTCAGATGATTGAAAGCAAAGGAGATTAAACATTGAGGATTTGAGAGTTGAGAGTTGAGAGATTACCAGGGTTTTGATCTTTGGTGGGTGGCTAAAAACGAGGACTTTTGCTCATTAGGCCACCATGCAGAGCCTTCGAAAACTACACATGGTCTTGGCTAGGGATGGCAATGGGACAGGGCGGGGCACGCCTCTACCATCCCCCCCAAGTGGCAATAGGGCGGGGCGGGGCAAGCCCTGTCTCTTTTTTTTTTTTTTTTTTTCCATAAACCACTCATAATTATAAATAAGTAACTAAAATTCTTAAAAACATTTTTAAAATTTTTATAAAACATATACTTATAAAAACATGCTCATAAAAATTTTTTTGAAATTAACAAAAAAAAATTCATTTACCCCTACACTATATAATATTTATATTAAGTTAAATTAATTACGGGCGGTGCGGGGCATGGAAAAACCAAACCCGCCCCGCCAAAGCCAGGTCGGTTCGGGGCGGATCGAGTCGGTAACCTCGGGTCGGTTCGGTTTTTGCCATCCCTAGTCTTGGCTTATATATATATATATATATATATATATATATAGAGAGAGAGAGAGAGAGAGAGAGAGAGAGAGAGAGAGAGAGAGAGAGAGAGAGAGAGGATTCGGGTGTGATTGGATCGGGTTCACCCGTTAGCGGGCAAAAGAATCCGATAATTAAGAGTTTATCTGTAAAATGAATAAATGTGGATAAAAATTTTAAGTTTTATATGCCTCTTGGATGAATTCTCGTTGAGATCATATTACCTAGTTCAAAAAACCAAAGAATACCATAATTTTAGTCTAACACATGCTGACATGTGTTTTCTAGAAAAGAAAATTTAACTACAACATAAAAATAAAAGAACACATGTCAGTCTGTAATAGGCTAGAACTAGAGTATTCCCTGATTTTTGAACCAAACAATATGAACTCATCTTCGTTGGTGAGTGTTAACTCTTTCAGTCGAACGTTATTCATTGCGAATTTATTTCATTTTAACAAATAGATAAATTTTATGTTAATAATTTAAAAAAAAATAGATAAATTATTACTATTAAAACTAAAAAAACAAGATATAACAACCCTCCACTAAAAAATAATTAAAATTTTATTTTGTTATTATAGTTATATATTCTGAAAGTAAAAAAAAAAAAAAAAATTTTTGAAAAGATTAATAAATCACTTCTGTGAAACGCAATTACAAGCTCAACATTCTTTTATGTTCTCATATAAGCTGAGATTCGAACCCGTTTTTTTAGCGAGACACAAACACAAGAGGACATATATGATACTAAAAGACAAAATGATCGTTGATCTTGCATGTATCTTTTTCTTGTGAAAAATTGCAACATGTTAGCAAATATTTCATATGCTTATCGCATTTGGGAAAAAAAGACAAAAAAAAAAAAAAGGAAAGATCCGCTCAGTATTAGGAGGAACTCAATGACAAGGGAGGAAGAAAAGACGAACTTTATAAATTCTTCCTATATGTATTTTCATCATATGTTTAATATAATCATCATTTATTCACTTTTATTGCTACAAAAAAGAAAAGTTTGCAGATGATATGAAGAACAGTTGGCAAGTGAACATCCTTTCTTTTCAAGGAATAAACAAAGGAAAGCAACAATCAAACTCATTCTTACAATCAAAGCAACAACAAGAAAAGAGTCCCTTTTACTCACTAACAACAATGATTCAATGAACCAACGGAATGAGTATCCATGAATTAATATACATATAAACAACATCAATCATTGAGCATTTTAGTATCCTCCTATACCCTTCAAAGCACCAAAGAATACATAAAAAAAATGATGATAGGAATAAAACCATGCATGCTTACTGGCAAGGATCATGATGCAATGATATCTTTTTTCAAAATATAAGGGTTGGTATCAAGCAGAGTTTCAAGTGACCTGGCTTTCCTGCTCCTAACCTTGCCAGCCTCTTTTAATAACTCAGCTAACCTCCTCTTTTCATCATCTACAACTGGGTTAGCAGTTCCAAGTTTCTCCTCCCTTATCCCAACGACGTACTCCAAGATCTCAATGGCTTCATCCAACCTGAATAAGCAATTGAAATATGTTGTTTCAGTTCTCAAGTTCATAATTTACAAAGAAATATGACAGAACAATGCCTTGGAAATTATTGGAAATGTTTTGTTTCACTAATTGTGATATCACATACTAGAAAATAGCAGTTACAAATGGGCCTTCAGCAATATGAAGTTGGCAAAAGAAAAGTAGAACTCCTGTCTCGCAATCAAAAGAAAGAAAAGGTAACCCTTGGTTGGAGTTTCAGAAGAAACATGTGTTAAAAATTGTAAACTGAAAACTAACTAGTGATCAACTACGATTTCCCCATTTCAGTAAAAAAGTTTTGTATTTCAGCAGACATGTGCCGCCTTATCTTGATCTCAAGAATGTTTTCTAGATTAACTTTGTTTTACTCGTAGATAACAAGAGCTGCTACTTATAATCAAGCACGCTCAGAGATATATCAGAAAACACCCTATGCTAAACTCTGCTATTGTTGGGGATAATTTGCAGGATGGCTGATATTTCAATTTATACACATACAATGAAGCCCAAAATACCAAACAATTTGCAGAATTCTACTGGCTACTCTATGTACAACTTACCAAGCAGCAGCAGCATAGCAAGCAATTTGCTAACCAAGCACACAAAATGAGAAATTGTAGTTTCAATGCCTTCAATTAGCGCAAGTTATGCATAAAAATTGAGGAAAGGAAGTTGACAAATAAGAAGCTATTACAGGTGACATACCTTCCCATTGCATCATATGACCCAGCAAGATTGCAATAAACTCCTAGAGTATCTGGATGGTATGGTCCATACTCTTCCACCAGGATATTCCTGGCTTCCTCAAACAGCCCTGCCGCTTCACTCAATGCGTTTCTCTGGACACAAGATAATCCCATTTGGTTCAGGGCAATGCCGAAGAATGCTGATTTCTTCTCCCCGCAAGTTCGCAGCTTTGTGATTGCATTTTTAAAGGAATTATAAGACTCGCCATAATTCCTGGTGATATAATACAGTGCCCCCATCTGTGCCTCAATTCCAGCAATAGTACTTTGATGACCCGGGGCATTATTATAAATCTTTAAGGCTCTCTTCAGTAACTTAAGAGCTTCCTCATGTTCATTTATAGACTCATAAACTGCAGAAATATCAGTAAGACCAGTAGCAATTTCCTCAGGCATTGTTCCTGGAAGAGGTTTTCCATAGATTTTAAGTGCATTCTCACAGTAAGACTTGGACTCTTTGTGCATCCCTATCTTATTATACAAATCAGCAAGTCGCACATAAACAGAAGCCACAGTTGGATGGTTATCCCCTTTGATGGACTTGAACACTGATGCAGCTTTCTGATAAGCAAAGATGGCCTCGTCGTAACGAGCCAAAGATAAATAAACATCTCCTATGCTGCAGTCTACATAAGCCACATCTATTTCCTGGCCACCGGATGCAATTGCCATGCTTGCTAAAGCAAGATGCTCGAGAGCAATTTCATGATTTCCTTTTGTATCACAAATCAGGCCCATGAGTCTCCTATCTGCAGTTTCCTCAAGAGAAAATGGAGCAACATTCTCTTTATGAATGTCGAGGGCCATCTGGCACAACCTCTCAGCCTCGTCAAACTTCAGTGCTTGTACATTTGCTTCAGCCAAATATCGGCAAGTTTCACCAACTCTTGTGTCCCGATCACCCAAAGTCTGCTTCTGAATTTCCAAACCTGTTGTATAACACTGCAATGAATTTTCAAGCTGGCCCATCATGGCATAAGTGTCTCCTAATTGCATGTATCCTGAAAATTTAGCAAGAGCATGGTCCTGACCATGTTCCAAGACAGGAATCTCCAGTGATTTTTTTAGTACAGGGATAGCCTGCTCATACTGTCTAAGTTTGCAGTGTATTGCTGCAATAACATGCAAACTCATTACTAGATTCAAGCTTGGTTTCCCACAAGCACATTTCTCCAAAGATTTAGATGCCTGAAGTGCATATCTAAGAGCTCTTCGGGGATTATCCGAAGACAACAACTCCCTAGCATGCTTAAGCAAAGAAAGTCCAATCTCAGGTTTATCAAATCCTACCTCTGATGCATCCTCATTTCCATTCTGTAATTTAACCTCTCTGGTTGAAGAATTCTTCTGTTTACTCACAATACCATCACTTTTTAAAGGAGACACCTTGATCTTATTATTAGACTTCTTCTCAGATTTCAAGCTTAATGATCCATTTTCTCTTTGTGCAACCACATTGTTCATCCTCTGATCCTCTTCTTCCACTATCTCAACAGTGTTCAAATTTCCACCAACAAGATGACACAACTCTGAATCAATTCTAGATTCCTCAGCATCCGAACTAAAGCTTTCCTGTGAAAGGGATCCATCACCATAACTTTCCATCTCACACACATTGTCATAAAGTTGTTCAATCGATGCATCAACATAATTCTCTGCAAGCATATCAATGGCCTCACTCTGAAAACTCACTGTGGTCATTGGTGACTTAGCTAAGCTTAAGTTCTCACTGTGAATTCCATTCACTATAACTCCAGGCATTGTGAGAAGACAAGACAACAAACCGTAGTTAAACAAACAGAAATCTGCAGATTAGTGTCCAGTGAAGAGAAATAAAAAACTTGGATTAGGAAACTAGTGCAAATATACGAAATGCTGAACAAAATACTAATAACAAGAAAAAAATACAAATGAAATCTGAAAAGGTTGAAGTTGATACATTTGGCAATCCAAATCATCCAAATAACATAAATAAACAACAGGACAAACTGATGAAATATATCTGGAGCATTAAACGAATGTCTACTATCTGATTAATTAAACTGATTCAAAATTACGTGCTTTGGGAACATCAATCTATTGATCATTAGATGCAAATAATTCTAATCACAACCCAAAATAAGCAGCAAATTCATTCAAATCCAAAACCTAAAATATCATAAAACCAACAATAAAGAACTCCATCAAATATCAGAAAAAATTAATATTAATAATAATAATAAAACCAATAAAAAGAAAAGAAATTTCAGCAAGCCTAGCACTCGCACAGTCGCACAGCCTAGCAACACATTAAGTAAGATTCAGCAAACTCCTTAACTCCATGATAGAGCAAAATTACAAGAGAAAACTCATACCTCAGCACCACGCCATTCGAGAAAGCTCTCAGCTTTTTCCCTCCCAATGACATTGGGGAGAAATGGCAGCTCGCTCTTATATACCAGTTCACTTCAATGGAGGGTAAAATGGAAATATAAAAAGAATTTGTTGGGATTTATTTATTAATTTATGTGAAAATTAATAAAATAAAAATTTGTAAATGAAGCAAAGCCTGAAAGCGACGTTGCCGCAATCCCGCCTCCTTTCCAATTTTTTTAATAATAATTAAATAATTTATATTAAATGACCAATCTAGCCTAAAAGCAGCATGAGGATTATTATTAAGTTTTAAAAGGACGTTTCCTTCAGGTTCATTTATTATTAATATTATTAATTATTATGATGGTTGTTGTGTTGTTAGGCGTGTGGCACCAAACTTTGGATGCGCGTGGGACAGTGAAACGGACAACGCACCGTCACGGGCCCAGTAACCCGGGAATTTTGATGGCGATACAGCTATTGTACGGTGGAGATTAAAAGACACTAATAAAATATTTATTTATTTATAATTTAAAAATGATTAAAACAAAATAATGACAGCTGTGGGATTTGAACCCACGCCCTTTCGGACCAGAGCCTAAATCTGGCGCCTTAGACCACTCGGCCAAACTGTCACATGAACATGAGTTCTTGAAAAGTATAAATTATTCTATAAACAGATTCTAGAGAATATATATTTTGCTAGCGTCAACCAACCAGAAGGGAGGGAGTTTACAATAAGCTGCTAATACATAATATCATTTGATTCGCAGAGCATCAATAAGAATGCTTAGAACCTCAACCAATTTAACATACATACATTGACAACAGCAAGGCCTTCTTAGGACTTGCCATGACGGGGGCTAATAGGATAGCGCAAGCCCGTAAATGATAAGAAAATATAATACAATCATATCACTGAGAACTGAGAAAAATTCCGCTGTTATGCTTCTAGAGTTGCTGATCTCCTGCAATGCAGCTTGGGAAACATTTGAGAAGAATCTGCTGCTGAGCAGGCTTGTAGGTTGAAAAGAATGCGGGATCTTCTTCTAGAGAGATTGTATACCTTTCAAGCAAGGAAACAATTTCCCGAAAGTGAGGTCTCTTATCTGGGTTGGTTGCCCAACACCGGTTAATGAGATGACTCAATGCCACTGGACAGCCAGTAGGTAGCGGCGGTCTAGCATTCTGCAGCAATTCATGCATGCAATCTGTTAGCTTCATTTGTGAGGAAGAATAAATTCTTATCAGAAATTTTTCAGAAAAAAAAATCCTCTTGTGCAACTTATATGATATAATGTGGAATGCACTTTCATACCTTCTGGCAGACAGCATAAGCAGCTTGTTCGGGAGTCATATCTTGAAACGGGGTTAAGGCCGTTAGAAGTTCCCATAGGACTATCCCGTAACTATATACATCAACCTTCCTTGTATGATGCTTTTCTTTTATCATCTCTGGTGCCATCCATCGGTAAGTACTCATGAACCCTTTTCCACTACCACACTCGGATTCATCACATGAGATTCCAAAATCAGCTACCTTCACAGACATATCTTCCCCGAGTAAAATATTTTCTGACTTCAAATCTCGATGGAGAATTCCCTCAGAATGAAGATAAAGCATTCCCCTTGCAATATCAAGAGCTAGCTTCAAGACAAGCTTTAAAGGTAATGAGTAAGGTTCTTGCTTGTGGAGATATTTTCTCAGAGAGCCACCTGCCATGTATTCTGTGATGATGCAGAAAACCGGAGGCTTCTTACAAGCTGCAACAAACTACATATTAAGAGCAAAATGTGTCCATTTGAGTTTGATATTTAAATATTAAAAAAACACAATAATCCTGATTCAACTCAATCAGGGAACCTCAAATGATTGCGTGTATGGTGAAGGCAAAAATAGATAGTCATACAAAAATGTTTGACAACTACCCTGATGCAACAGATCTTTGACATCAACAAATAGAATTATATATATATGTATACATAGTGAATACAAGGAGCATAGATTAGGTATAAGCTCAGAGAGATTGGTTTGATCAGTCTCAAGTACCAGGATGACAGATGGGTGCATAATTGATCCAGCAATTAACCATTATAATCATTGGAGTTTATGACATCTAAAAACAGGACCAATGATACATTACATAACATATCATTTTTTTCTTTCTTTACAAGGGTGATACTAAGAAAGGGGCATCTGGTAATTTGGTTGAGTTTCTTGTTTTGGAACAACCGAAAAATTAGTCTTAATTGAAGAAAGGGTTAAAAAAACATAATTTGGTCATACTTCAATATTGGCGACTTTTACATTCATCTAATGTTGCAGTACACAGTAGGGTATTATGAACAACTTGGTTTTCCTGATATCACCAAGCTTGAAGAGTTCCCTTCCATCCAGGATATTACTTTGAATAACCAACAGGAATCATCTAGATTATCCACGTCCAATCACTTTTGAACCTTCCGATAAGCGGAAAGCAAATGACTAGTTGATTAAAACTGTAGCAATTGAAATAAGCAGGGGTAACCAGATGACTGCTAGATATATCATAATAGCATGTCAAAATTATCTCCCTTGGAATGTATCAAAGGGATGCAATTCAATGAAGTTTTTTTGCATCTTGAGTCCTAATAGGAGTGTGGCCTGTCACAACAGAAATCTGGTTGAGAAACTTACAGAATTGTCTCTAAATTATGCTAAGACAAAATTGAAGAGTACAAGATTCATCGAACCACCTAGTAGAAGATGGAGACAGCCTTCAAAAACAAAGATCTAGGCCATAAAAATTCTGACACGCAAGCAAGGTCAAATTACAAACATCCTTTTCGATAGAGCATCAGTGGGTATCAAAACTGGAAGTCATAATACATGGCTCATGAGGTCAAAAACTAGAAGACATAACAACAAAGCAACAAAAAAAAAAAAAGGAGAAACTGATTCCAGAAAGGAACTAGAAGTAGATATTTCTAAAAGACTAGGTCAAGTAAGAATTGGTGATGAGATTTTGTACTAAGTAGTAACTTGGAGAAAAATTAATAAGCTGGACACTTTAAAAGAGATGACCAGAAAAGATCTCAAACTCAAAACTTACCCCTTTCCTATTTAATCCATGTATGGATAAACAAATGTTAGAAATTTTGAGTTACTCATCAAGTGGCATCAAGACTAACAAGACTAGTAGGCAGATAAAGACAAGACCCATCACAATCTTATTAATACATATCCCCTTCAATGACAACCACTTAAGACGGAATGCAACTATAATTTGCTTTACATAAAAGAAAGTCCATCACATGTTAGTGAAGGATAGTGACTTACAAAGATGCTATGATTTATGGATGAATTAGGAAGATCTTGATTTTCTTTGTATGCATGAGTTGGTGGGAGTGACAGACTTATCATGATGGTAAGTCTGTGAAAATCAGTTATAGAATAACCCAGAGCCCATTTGTTTGAAGCTACCATACACTTCCACGAGCATTTACAGTTACCATTTTACATTCTTAAATGTTAATGTTAAAAACTACAAGCACCAAATACCTAGATGGATATACATCAGAATGTACTAAACTGAATTACTTGGACTCCAGTAAATTCAATGCATCTGACATCACTATAATATATATTACAACCTAAAGAAACATGAATAACAAGAGGCTACAACCATGTGCGCCATGCCTTTGCTGCATCAGACAACCTTTTGACATAAAACAAATAACTAAGAAAGGATCAATTCAGGGGAAAAGGATATTCTGTTTACCGTGATTATGTTTGGATGCCGAAGGCGAAAAAGCAATGCAACCTCTGATGTGAACTGCTTCTCCAGAGAAGCTGCCAATATCTCATCCTCCTCAGGCTGGCTCATTAGCTTAATTGCGACTTCTTGATCCTTGTAAATTCCATGATAGATCCTACTATGCCTTCCCGAAGCAAACTTGCTCCCAATGAGTAATTGTGACATATCTGCACTCCATTCCTCCTCTCCTCCCCCCTTAATCTCCCCTCCAAAAGACACCAAATATTTAGACCATGACACTGCCTTCTTATACTCTCCGAGAGAGATCCGTCTATCAGATCCACCACGATAGGAGTTCTGCTTAAAGCAATCCAAGCTCCTCATGATTAACACCACCACCACTCATCCAACAAAACATCAAAACGCCTCCAATTCCAGCCCAAAATGCCCCAAACTCAATATAAAAATCAAATCTTGAACCGCAAATCAAGTGCAAAAAATGTAATCAGAGCCAAAATTCAACCTCCACATCGTTTAAAACCTCAATTCAACTAAAAAAACAATAAACAAAACACGAAAAAGAAAAATCATCCCAAATCCAATAATTTCACCAACAATCAATACAGACAAACACAAACAACCGAAACAACAGACCTCAAAATAACCAGAGAGCTTAAAACAGCTCCCGAAACCCCATCCATTCCACCTACATTACTCTCTCCCCCTCCAAATCACAATCTACAGCTCCACAGCTCAAAACCAAACAAACAAGCAAACAAACAAAAATCCGTACAAAAACAAAACACAAACAAATGAATTAAAAATTCAAACTATCTAAAAAAATAAAACAAAAACAAAAACAGAAACCTTGATGATACATTCTTGCAAGAAACTTCAGAAGATTAAGAAGCGTGGAACTGGTTCACACATTACCCAAGCTAGGGTTAGGGTTAGGGTTAGGGTTAGAGAAGAAGAAGAGGAATTATGATCTCAAGAACAGAGAGAAAGAGAGAGGGAACAGAGGAGCAGGACGAGAAATTGGCGGTTTCTCATGAACAACGTGGGACGAGACCCGGGTTGGGGGGCAAGCAGTGTAAGCTGCCGCACAAATTACCCTCGGACTTCCACTTTAATTTCCAAATTGCCATCGTTAGGGAATCTTAGGTCACAATTGATATGTTATGTCTAGTGACTAAATTGGAATTGAAAGGCATTGTGCTTCCAAAAGACAAATTACAAGCCATGCTTGACTTGATTGCTGATGTGGCATGATATTAACCCAATAACAACACATTATTTTTTTTATTTTTTTTTTATTTGTTTAATCTTTTTATAGCAAAATTAGGATAATTAGAATGACTTATCAACAAACTGTATTAATTTTGTTTTGTTTTTTTTTCTTTATTGAAATGTCTATTTTTTAATAAAAAAAATGTTTATTTCCATAGGGTTGTCAATGTGTCAATTTTTGTCCAATTTTTTCTGTTAAAAATTTAAATATATATATATATATATGCAGACTTAAGTCTTCAAAGTCAAGAAAGAATATTCGATTAATTAGTTAAATCTTAAACCCTTCACATATATGTATGTGTGTGTAATTATATTAATTGGTTTGGTGTACTAGTGATTTTGGGATGATTTATTTTGTATATTATCTTAAGATGCACGTAATGTCAGTGTACTTTTGAGAAGATTCAATATGAAAGTTTGGTTCATTAAATTAAGAACTGTTATTAGTAGCAATACAAAAGGATGTCTTATAGATAGTGCCAATAAACAACATTATAAAAGTATGAATTTAATAGCATTATCTATGATGGTCTTGGAATGGGTTATCCATTTTATTAAAAAAAAACCTATCCCAATCATCATTATTTGTATTTTACAAGGCTATGTATCAAAGCTTTTATCCACTCAAATCCTTCACTATTCAATCATAGAGTGTATATTGCATTGTATTTAATTGGTTTATTTACAAAATAAAGACATACAACATGACTTGCATACTTCAATAAGAACTGAGTGGATAATTTCTATATATTTTTATAAAATTATTATTTATTTATTTATCTCTAAAAAAATGCTTTTATTTACTTATATATGTTTATTGTTGAAAATTAACTTCAAAGGCTTATAATTAGTTATAAAAATACACGTTAATTGTTATTTATTTTTAATCTTAAAGTCAATAAAAATTATAAATAATATTTATTATTTAAATAATTTTATTTAATTATTTTTAATTTTTAAAAAAATAAATTAAATAAAAAATTTATAAAGATATGTAATAAAAATATCATTTTTAACAGAGGCCCATAAGAAATTTTACAATTTTATTTTGCAGCGGCGTCCTATGAGAGAGAAAGAAAGAAGGTAGAATTATGAGAAGGGGTGGCAGTTTGGTTAATAGATGGAAGGTGAGGGGGTAAAAGTGGAAGGATAGAGAAGACGTTGGGGTTTGGATTATTATAAAGAGGTGGGACCCTCATCCGCATGAGCTCCTGCGAGGACTTGTCGGACAAGGCCGTATGGGTCCTTCCGTATACGGCCTTTCGCACTTGGCCCGCGAGCCAAGAAAAAAAAAATATTATTATTATTATTATTAATATAAAAATTTACAAAAGAAATCTCAAATAATAATAATAATAAAACATAATCTCATGTTACTTGGCCTAATAAACACTCGCCTGGTTATCACCACCCTTGTTTTTCTCGAACGCTACTCCCTTCCCGGGCCAATACAATGTCAAGTGTTTTTTTTTAAATAAATATGAATAAATTATAATTTTATTGAAATAAAAATAAACAGAAAACATAGGAGAAATCCTCTCACTAGAGATGAGAAATAGAATCAAAAAACAATAATAAGAAATAAAAAAGATAAATAACAGCTAAACTGACAAAAAAACCGGAACAAAATCATGCAAAGTATTTTTTTCATTATAAATTTAGATTATATTTTTATTTATTACATTTATGTTGAATATATAAGTCTATAATTTATTTATTTTTATCTAAGTACAAAAAAAATAAAGGATAATGGCTTTTTTTTTGGCAAGTGAGGGAAGAAAAATAAAAATTATTTTAAAAAATTATAAAAAAATAAAAGTTTGTTATTAGTTATTACCTCTTTGGTTTCGTAGTTCTACTGCCTTCAATTAGATCATATCAATTTTTTGGGGGAGTTATTTAAATTCTATTTATTTTAACTTTGTAGATTTAAGATCCAATCTTTGTTTAAAATTTTTAAATAGCAAAATCTATTTAATAAAAAAAACTTAAATAGAGAAATTCATGATTTGTCATTGTTGAAAATTTATACATCTTAAATTATGCAACTAAAAATAATTCATTTTAATTGTTTGAAG
The DNA here is from genome assembly GCA_020875875.1 of Dioscorea alata. Classification (NCBI taxonomy): domain Eukaryota; kingdom Viridiplantae; phylum Streptophyta; class Magnoliopsida; order Dioscoreales; family Dioscoreaceae; genus Dioscorea; species Dioscorea alata. Next base: position 19,639,019 of record CM037015.1, on the reverse strand, counting down.
TGAATTAGAAGCGACACTAAAACGCGGCAACATTAAATTTCTATTAATGAATTGATGGTCCCATTTGACCCAATCCACCTCAAGCCTTCTTTCTTCATAACTAGTCTTATCCCAAAGAGAATTAATTTAGAACATTAGGAATAAAAAAAACTTATTAATGATTATTTTACATAGTTATACATATAAATATTTATTGTTTATATAGAAATAAATAGATGTACAGAGGAATAGAAGAATGAATAGTGTTGGAGTTTTAATATCAGGTAGCAAATAGAGAACATAAAAGAAGAGGTGGTGGTTGTTGCAAAAGTGATGAAATAAATAGCTTAAAAGAAGGTCACCAACCAGTTCATGTGCTTCTCCTTTAATGTCACTTATGAGTCATGGACATTGGATTTTATAATGTCTCCCAATTAATATTTATGCATGTCTTCTTCTTTTTTTCATTTTTATTTATTGATTTAATCTTATGATTTGGAACATGAAAGCACTTTAGAGATCAGCCCTTGAATCAAAGAGGATACATAGAAGATTTAATGTGATAAATTTATGGATATTAATATGGGATGATTTCATTTTGATTTGATCCACCGACAATGTTATAAAGTTTGTCATTTAATTTTGTGTTTTTTATTTGCTGATATTTATATGTGTGTTTTTATTTTGTTGAGGTTGTGCATGCTATTGGGAGGCATTAATAGCTGGATGTTTGATATATTGTAAGTTTGAATTACTATGTTTGCAAAAAAAACACATCCAATAAAAGAGAGATATTTTTTTTATAGAGCTCTTTTTTTTTTTTTTTTTTTTTTTGAGAAAAATACAAGTAGTATTAAGGAACAAATAAACAATGAGGGGTGGATCATTAGCTACTTAATTGACATATTAATTAAAATAATATGTTTACAAAGATTTACCCATCTTTTATATATTCATTTAAGAGAATAGTAAAATAAAATAAAATCATTTGGATCATTTTTTTTATCAGAATTATTTGTAATTATTTTATTTTTAATATATTTGTTTGTAGATCATTCACTTTATTTAAAAAAGTGAAAAATTCAATTATAAATATTCCTCACAATCTTATTTTTTATGTTTATTTATTTATTTTATTATATGGTATGGAAGGATAAAAAACTTAATTCATTTATTTATTTTCTAATTTTGTTAAATCCCCAAACGTGTCAACTCAATAATAATCAAGTAAATATTGGATGTTATGGTGAAACTTTATAATAATGTTATTTTTATAAATATAACTTTTTAAATGAGTTTCTGTTCATTTTAATAATTTCGATATCCATGCATGATCTATGTGACCCTTATAATAATGTTATTTTTATAAATATAACTTTCTAAATGAGTACTGTTCATTTTATGTTCTCCTATTTTGTTCAAACCTCTTGTTTTGTTGGATTTTATGTATTTTTTTTCTGTTTTTAATAAATTTATGATTTATCTTTATTTTTAAAAATAAAAAAAATTGAACATTTTATTTTGTATATTTTAAGGGAAAAATGGTTGTCATCTAACTGGAAAATATAGTTTATAAGATGGTACTCAATTATGGATCACTTTAGCTGCATTCTTACATCGTACTAGATCTTATTATTAAAGTATAAGAAAAAAAAAATTTAATATTATATTATGTTTCAGATATGGCATTTGATAAGGTTGGCTTTTCTTTTACCAAAGCGAAAGATTGAACTTTGAGTAGAAAGCTTAAAAGAGATTCCATGTAATCCTTCAATTTATCAACTTTTTTTTTCTTCTCTAAAGTCAAGATAGCTTTTAATTACAAAGTAGATTTAAAATAAAAAATTATTTTCATATAAAACAAGTCTTTTTTAAATCAGATATGGTGCATGATTGATTGTGACAAAGTTGAATTTTTTTCTCAAAATTTGGATCCATGCCTGCTATTATATTAGACAATAATTTTATTATAATTTTTATTCTGGGAAAAAAGAACATAAATATGAGCATATAATGTGCAAGCAAGATCTCTTATTTAATTAATTAATTATTTATTTATTTTGATGAAAATGATCTCTTAAACTATGCCATTTAATTATTAATATTAAACTTCTATTATGAAACATGTCCAAGTTTTAATGGTCTAGTCAGACATCCATCTATTCCATGGTTCTTGTCTGCTTACTTTTTATAGGGAACAAACTGGAAAAATAAAGGAAATTAAAAAAAAAAAGTGATGAATTATAGAAACAACAGAATTCATCAATAAATTTCCTTCCGTATAGAAAAGTTTCTCCATAAAAAAACATCAGCAATTAATAAGAAACAAAGAACGGTAAAGAAAAAGTAAACATTTTCCCTATTTTTTAATCCAAAATTTTTTCCCTATTTATGAAGGCAATGCCAAGATTTTTAGCATGTTTTTGCCATGTGATCAAAACAAAGCTTTCCTAAAAAGAATTTAGACTTGAAAAAAAGTATTTAACTACCAAAACATCTGCGGTAGTTAACAGTTACTATTAATATATATATATATATATATATATATATATATATATATATATATATATATATATATATATATAACAGATAAGTGTTATTAAAAAAATAAAATTTAGACCCTATATTTAAATAAAACGACATAAAATAACACAAAACATAACAACCTAAGAAAGCTGAAGCACTTTCGGCTTTCCTACAAGAATGAAGAACCTAAAGTTCTTATTTTTGATAGAGGGGCCATCCATATTCAATCTGGTGGATAGTTTGCTCTTGGAGTATAACTCAAAGAATACAACATTGACATAAAAGATACATTCAACATTCAACATTCAAAATTCCTTACCAGTTCTGCACAACTTCAGTTAAGCCATGGCTTTTGGATTGATTTGCCAGTGCAGCAGCATGGTGATGGTCAAGAGTCCAAAAAATTATTGCCTGCAAGCACATATTCCACAACTTTAGTAAGTAAAAGACTAAGGGCATCTGACAAGATGGAACATGACAAACTTGCACCCCTTTATATTTAGAGGCAAAAACTGGAAACACTAAAAAAGAACATTATACTAGTATCCATGTACTCTGTCTACTAATGCATATAGCTCTTAAATGGTCACAATTAACAAGAATGTTCATTTACAAAAAATGCACAACATTCTGCTCTGGCAGTTATCTTATTTGTTTATGACAAGCTTGGCATCCAAAATCTAACATCATTTGCATATTAAACCTAGTATGCAGCAAAGCTGAAAAAGAGAGCTGAAGAAGTAAAACCTTACGCCATTCAATAGTTTGTTAACTAGACATGTGGCAATGGTTTACATAAGATACATTACACCAGCTAAAAGAAAAGATTAAACAATTATGTTTTACAATGAGGAACTCATTTCCAAAACCTTAAGAAGCAGAACCTAAATTTTCCAACTTCATCATGGAATTTCACTATATATGTAGAACACTGGCAATATAAACCAAAGGTGAAGCATAAATTCCTTAATATAAAGAATAAGATGATGAATTAATATCCTAAAAGCAGCAAACATAGATTCATCAGAAGAGCACTTAAGAAGGAGAAGTTTCAAGGGGTTTTTAATTAAATTGGCAGGAGCTAAAGAAGGGTTTACTACGACTGAGTTAGACTAAGTTTGAAGAATTTTCTCAAACATCAAAAGTAGAGACAAAAAAGACTTTGAAGACACCAACGACCAAGTGGTTTATTGCTAACCAGGTCTCCATTAAAACCATTCACTAGTGATGATGAGGGTTCAAATCACGGGTGAAGGTACATTTCGGGGGAGTCTCAACAATGGTTATGTGCAGGTGATTCTAGTGGCCACGTGTGTGACCTCCGCTGTCAATTACTCCACTGAGACTTGTGCACAACCCTATCTTTCAACAGCTTATCTTGCCCAAAAAAAAAAAAAAAAACTTTTAAGACTGGAAAAGTCAAGCAGTTTTTAGATTCTCTATCACAAGAATCACATTGGTGAGCCCAATAGTATTCCAATTCCATTGAATGGATATTCATGGCCATGGAAATGGCTGATGGTGTTGACATTGATTCTCCATTCCATCCCTTCTCCTTCTTCTATCCCTCCTTTTTGACCGAAGAACTTTCAAAGATGAGAATCTTTTGGTCAAAGAAGTAACAGTACAGACAACTAATAATCATAAAGTAAAATTGCTTGTCAAAAAGAACGGCTGTAGTCAAACGCTCAATCCTTTTAACCTCCTAGGCAAAATGTATGATAAAAAAAATCTAGATATGGCTTAGATGAGGATTCCTAATCTGGACACGCAAATGGATAACAATATAAGTATCATTAGATACAGAAGCACATATTCTATTTGTTTCCACATTACAAAACTACTTAAAGCTATCTAGTTAGGATAAGGTTTGCGAGATGATTCTTATTATGGACCTGTCATCAGTACCACACAAACATATATTCTGTTGCAAACATATTACCCAACCCTATTACCATCTGGTATGAGTGTTATCTTAACATGGCTGTTATTTCAGTCTTTCTAGAGCAATGTATTCACACAACAAAATAATTTTAACTTTATCAAGAGCAGTATACATAGGGATTAAGCAAAAGGGTAAGCAAATAAATTTGAAACTGACAGACATGCAGATGTGTGCACACATGGGCAAGACAGATTCCAATCATGTAGTAACAATCCAACTCAAAATGGCAAGGATTGCAAGGAATATCACTATCACATGTGTGCACAATCTTAAAAAATCTTTCAGAAATGAAACCTTAGCAATTATTCTGAAGTCCTACATCAAAATACCTTGGAAAAACAGATAAACCCATAATCATTTTGGAATAGATTCAAGAAGCATTTTGCCAAAAGATTAAAGCAATTAGCAACCAGTCTTTAGTTCGCAAACTACAGCCCACCAACATTCCTTTGGTCATTAAATCCAACAGCGTTTTAACGTTAACATTGCTGGAAGTAAATACTGCTGGGCTTCTTGTATAAATACCAGGTCACCTCCCATATGTCTCACCAGCCAAACCATCTATACAGCTCCTAGCATCAAGCAAATCAACGAACGATGGAGAGCAGGCCTGAGTCTTCTGAAACCCAAAGGTATGATTATCTTTCTTGTTCTAGGTTCATGAGGAGAAGCTTTTTGCTAATATGCAGGCACTATAGTAGCACATTGATCTGAAGAGTAGCCTCAAGTCAATCACAGATGAATATATAATATTTCAGTTAATGATTGTTTGATGACAGCACCAATAAAGTGACAACATCAGGGAACAAGTCGCATCTTCATTACTCAGTTTCAAATTGATGGATCTTCTCAAGTATCATGCTTGTGAATTGATGAATCTTATCCTTATTGATTACTAAACCTGAGACAAACATGAAGAGTTTTAACTAAAATCTAAAACCCAAACTGCTGCACTGCTATTGGCTACGCAGGAGTTATCTTTAACACCACATACATGATATCAACAATACACACACACATATATATATAAATTTTAAGTATGTATGCATGCATACATATATGTCTATATTGACACACTTTCCTATGTCAATCATATGTATTCAATCCTTACTTGTCTCCAGCAGGAACAAATGCTCAGCATGCTTCAAGCAGTACAACAGGATGGAACACCTTGTTGAGCACATGAGGATTTCATTTCACTCAGCTCACGAGCCAAATTGCGGGATCTGCCAAAAGCATTGCAGATCATTTGAATCACTCAGGGAGCATCTCATAGGTAAGCCACGGTCTAAAAAAGTGAAAACAGAACTATCAGAATACAGTTCTTGGTTGATTATCAAATCCACTTTGTTTTTATTCTTGAAGGACCACTACCAAAGATTGAATGTGCAAAGATTTTCAGCATCAGAGGGTGCAACCTATGCTTGAACCTTTTTGATAGCTCAAATGCTCTCAGAATTCACCGAGGATCATGCCAGCTGTCACGCATGGCTCCTGTAAGTACATTTTAATTGGATAACATTTCTACTAAATTCTAGTGCCGCACTTGCCTTGGTGTTGGATTTTGGCATTATTCATCACATATCTGATCTAGTTAGCTCAACCTCTTGGAAACAATTGGAAAAGCACCGATTTTTTAATGGTCACATGACTGAAGAAGAGATACATGGCAGTTTCCTCACAAAAGACAGGGAAAAGAGGTGATCTTTGTAGTGCCAAAGGAACAGGAGTAGATGGATGTTTTAAAACAAGGAATCCGATCATCAATCAAAAAGTTAACTGCAATTTGATTTTTCTTGGCTTAACCTGATAATACCATATCAAATCTCCACATTTATCTTTTCGCTTATGAGTAATGTGTTAGTAACAATCTTATCACTTAATATTTGTGAACAGAATGGGAACTGTTAGGTTTTCCAGGGAATTATATATTTTGGACTTGCAACGAAACCCTTTTGTTTCAGTGAAAGCTCACAAACAGAATGATTGTGCACACAATACAAACATAAGCCCAAATACTTGGACATGACGAAGAACCTAGAGGTCTATTGATCAATAAATTCATCAGAGCCTGGTAATAGTTGAAATATATAACTTTGATTAGTGTTCCATTCCATCCGCGCCACACACTCTCCAGATCATTGCCAATTCACACAACACACACACTTGCTCTCCTCTCAAAGAATGCTTCTCAATCTTAAAAGTTGTTAAATCAATGAGTGCATCACATTAAATTAGCCCCCTATAAATGCATATGATAAACTTCCTCTTGAAAATTTGCTAGCAGTTGTTAAGTTAAAGTAATATGACCATAAACTTAACGGAACTTTAAAGGTATTTGACTATTCAATCCATGTCTTTCTCATAACCAATATGCGTATATAATGAACTTCCTCTAGAATTTTTTCCTTATTTGGAATAAAACTGACATAATCTCTACTTTGAAGGGTCTCATCCACCGAATGGGAAGGTTGAACTTACAAGCTTCAACAGAAATTGACACAAAAGCAAGGGACCCACAAGTGGTTGCATTGGCATGCAAGATGGTTGGAGGTGGGAGTGATGGATCCTTAGATCTCTGTGCAAGGGTTTGCCTGATTGATGAAGATGAAAACATCATCTTTCACTCTTATGTCAAAGCCCAAATCCCAGTCACAAACTATAGGTAACCAACACATACAAAGAGAACTCTTTAATAGTTATTGAATCTAAGGCCATCCAAAGAACGAGCAGACCCATTCATCACAGGTCTTCTTTTACAACACATTCATAGACTCATACACTATAATATAAAAGGAAAAACTATATAGATCATCTCAAGTTAATTTGGTTTATTTAACCAGCAACAGTTCTAACACATGAAGTAACTCGGTAGGTTTGAGACAACGGGCATTCGAGCTGAGCATCTGAGAGATGCACCACCACTGAAGCAAGTGCAGAGGAAGATTCAGGACTTTTTATGCAATGGAGAAGCAATATGGAAGATACGGTCAAGAGGCGGGAAGGCAAGGATTCTTGTTGGACATGGCCTCGATCATGACCTCAACTGCCTAGGCATTGAATACCCTGCCCTTCTAATCAGGTAAACGACATAATCACTTCACTTCATATAAAATTAATCTGTTTTCAGGAACAAGTCATTATCAATTTAATCTCTTTCATAATCAATCATTAGGGACACAGCCAACTATCCACCACTGATGAAAACGAGCAAGCTAAGCAACTCACTCAAATACCTTACCCAAGCATACCTCGGGTGAGTTTCCAGTCCAAAATATGCCTTTCTAAGAAAATGCCAAGAAGATTTCTAGTATCTAACTAGCACTCTCTGTCTCACATGGTACAGATATGATATTCAGACTGGTATGCAAGATCCATACGAGGACTGTGTGGCTGCACTTAGGCTCTATAATCGAATGCGTTCTCAGGTGCATCCACCTGACTACTCTTCAGGGTCAGGGGAAGCACAGAGCCGCAATAACTTCGCATCTTGGAAACAGAGGGACCTTGAGAAGATGACACCAGAGGCAATGCTAGAGATCTCAGCTTCTGACTACTACTGTTGGTGCTTGGACTCTTTAAGCAAATAATGGAATACAATCATCTCCTTCACCAAATATCAGCAGATGTTAAAACTCACCACAGTTCTAGTGTCTTAATAAATAAAAGGTCAATAACATATCTTTGGTTTAAGATATGTACTGGCTTAATCTAGGGTTTATTACAGTCTAATTCAATGTATCTCCCTGAATCACTTGGGTCTATATCCTGGCTGTGAACAATCTATTGATATATGTAAACTTTGATCATGCTTTAAAGCTATAATAATTCATAATTATTCCTACTATCCTGGAAATTCATTTGGTTGCAATTGTCACTGCTAACACTCAACTCTCTCTCTCTTTTTTCCAAAAAAAAAAAAAAACTCAACTTTCTCTAATAGCCTTTCTTGGCTAAATAATCAGTCCAGATTGTAATTATAACACACACACACACACACAACAGTGAAAAACACCTCGTGCAAACATTACCAGCGAGTTTAGCGATTCGTAGCGTCTTACCGATTAAGAACTCCACCTTCACACATGAATTTATGAGCAAAATTGGCCCGACACCTCCCCCCACCCAAAAAAAATTAAATTAAATTAAATTAAATCAATCAAAACCCACTACACAGCATTCGATCGAGTTCGTGATTAAATCAATACTATAGACAAAGAACGCAATGCCAAACCCTCAATTACCACAACAAAAAACAGGAACAAAACTTATCGAATTAGGGATTTCAGGGAGTCGAGCAACCTTAGGGGAGTGGCAGTCTCATCTCCCGATTCAAGTAACCATTATCGATGGCAGCGGGAGATGGAGTACGACCGCTTCAAGCTCTTCGGCCGCAGCGCTCCGGAGAATGGCCGACGGATTCCAGCGAACTAAAGTGCAGACTAGGCGCGGGAGAATGGACGCCGTGAAACAAAGGTTTCTAGAATTTTCGTTTTGACATTTTGGCCCCTTCGAATGTTTAAAATTGTTCACTGCTCTTTTTGGCCAGAGAAGACAATAATTTATTTATTTAAAAATAATAATAAACCACTTATTTATTTATTTATTGATAACTGAAAATACAAACAAACAAAACACTAAAAAATAAACAAAAATAAAACAAAGAAAACTAGATTAACAAAACATCAATAAAAGACTGTGGAATTAATTATTAGTAGTGAGACACTCTAAAACTAAAAAAAGTAAAGAAACTCGAAACAATAAAAAATACAAAGTTGCAAGAAAGTAGTTGTTACTGTATGATAGCAAGGCCCGACTCCTCTGTTAAAAAGAGGAGGTAATTTAAACAAACATTTTTTTTAGCTTCTTGAAAAATCACTTAATTACTTGTAATAAATGATAAAAAATTCTATCCATATGTACTGTAGATTTTTTAAATAATAATTGCATTAATATTTTTATGTACATATCATTAAAATTTTATTAATTTTATACATTACATATAAACGGTAAAAATTTCTAATTATGTGTACCCGTACATTTAACTTAACTTTATTCATTATATCCAAATAAAATTTAATTTAGTCAGAGAACAGTTAAAAAATACTATAAAAATAATATTTATATAATTTATAATGTATTTTAATAATGTACACGGGGTTGAGGGATATATATATACACATGAATAAAAACTTTAAACAGAGGTTTTTACTCGCATTTCTCCCCAAAAATTTGTCATACATAATTGATTGGGTTATTAAGAAGATTGACAGGATCAGGAGAGACTTCTTTTGGAATGGGGTTGACATTGATAACCCTGGATGTTGGTTAGTTAGCTGGAAGAACATATATAGGGCGCGTGAGCAGGGGATGGGGTATTCTCGATCTGCGCAACTTTAACCATGTCTTACTCGGGAAAAGGTGGTGGAAATTTTTTAGAGAGCAGAACTGGTGTGGAGCCAAGGTTATTCAATTTAACTATGGGATAAATCAGTGGAACATGTTTTCCAGGATTTCAAGTAGGGTTTCCTACTTTTGGAAAGGGATTACTTACGGCTTGGCGACGTTCAGATGTGGCATTGCTCACTTAATTAAATCAGGCGACGAAATTCTTTTTTTGAGAGACAGGTGGCTAGATTGGGTGGCACCTATGTACTGGTGGCCTAAGGAATTTGGTGAGTCCATCCAGCAGAATGGTTCGCTGCGCGATTTAAGTGGTTTACTGGAGACGTTGCCTTTTTCGAGACATCCAGTTGTGAGAGTTGCTAGGGATTCCTTACGGGATCAGACTGGTGTTGCTAGTGATGTGAAGAGATGGATTTTCTCGAGTAACAGCGTGTTCTCTGTTAAGTCATTCTATAATTTCCTCAATGATGGGGGAGTTAGATGTCCGGTGGGGAAGTTTTTCTGGCGTTCTCTTTGTCCAAGGAAAATACAACTGTTTAATTGGTTGGTTTGGGAGAATAAGATTCTCTCTTTGGAAAATCTGGCTAAACGTAGGTGCAACAGGCTGCCTACGGAAACCTGCGTTTTGTGCCATGTAGGGATCGAAACTGTGGACCACCTATTCATTGAGTGTTAGGTTGTACATTCCATTTGGGAGTATTTCTGCAACTTAGTGCGGTTGTCTTCTTCGCCTTCGACTGTGAGTGATTTGTGGCCGAAGTGGCGTAATCTTCTCAACCCAAATCTACACAGTATGGGATCTTTAGCAGTGAAAGCGATAATCTGGAATGTGTGGCTTGCTAGAAATGCTTGTATATTTAATGCCATTTCCATGCCTGTGGATAATATTATTCTCAAAATTGATCATATGCTATTGGCATGGTTTTCTGGTATCTCAGATGGGGCAAAGGAAAATTTGGAGGGGCCTATGGAGCTAGTGCGCAGAAGCATGAACTTCCTTAGTGCCAAAGTGGAGATCCCGGAGGGGAGGACTTCACCGGAGGCGAGCTTTGATCCGAGTGAGGGGTAGTTCTTCTCCAATGAGATTTTTAGGACGATCATTTCGTATGGGGGGCGCGTCTTCTTGCTTTTATTTTGTCTTTTGTTTGGGTGACCACATCTAGTGGTTTTATGTTTTCTTTGTTGTGTATGTCTTTCCTTTTAATGAACGTGGTTTACCCATTTTAAAAAAATATATATATATGTGTGTTTAGACTTAAATCAATTCGAAGATTCCAAAAAAAAATAAATTGTTCTTTATCCTCTCCACTTCATTAACTTTTAAGAAACAATTTACCAAAAAATAATTCATATATATCTTTATAAAAGCCATAATTTTTTTTTTTAACCATACCTGTACAAACAAATAAAATTGTTGTATAAAAACATAAATTTTACAAATAATTTTAATTTCCAAAACAACCAAAACTTGAACCATCACCTTTAACCAACTCGAATGAACCGTTAAAAGGATGATTAAAAATTAAAAAATCCTATTATAAAGGTATTTATATTTTTTTTAAAAAAGTTTGCTTTTCAAACAACCTAAGTGATATTTTTTAAAAAAATAAAACTTGATTAATTAACTTATTTTTTAAAATATTTATTTAATTGTTATTAATGACGTCTTAGTCCATTGCTATTAAATCTTTATATAAGATATTATGCACACTTATGACATAGCTAATCCATCACTTTATCAAATAATAATAATAATAATTAACATCCGCTTTCATGATCCCTCATTGATTAATCTGATGTGATTAAGGTTTGTGTTTGAATTTTTTTTTAATAATATTTGAAACTTCTTTTATTTTTGGAAAAACAATAGATAAAACATATTTATTAACAAAATAATAAAATACCAAAAAGTATAAGTATAGCCCAATGGTATGACACCAATGTGTTAAAGGGGAGGTCATGAGTTCAAATCCTCTCCCCGAAAGTACTGTTTCTCTCGACTGTTCATACACTGTTCATCCGGGATGTCTGTACTATTTTATACTGTTCACACACTGTATAACGGGCTTTAACACTATTTATATACCCAGGGTGCTTGTCGCTTATTATTCAAAAAAAAAAAAAAAAAAAAAATAGAATAGGGGTACATCACATGAGTGATGAAAGTGATATACAGCATAGAAAAATACAACACAAAATCGATTCCGCTGGCTGTAGAATAATTGTTGCAAATAAGTGCACAAGTATGATAAATCGAAGAAAATTTTTGGCAAAATAATGGAAGAAAGAAAAATGAAATTGAATAATGTAAACAAGGCACTTATAGAAAAGTTTCGCCTCAATATTATTCTTCTTATCATGTGCAAATGGCCTTAATAAATAATATTTTTGGAAATATTGTAAAGTAAATAGAGTGATCCAATATGCGCAACAGATAATATGAGTAGTCAAAGAACACATGAAGATAGTCCAAATTCAGCAGATAATTAGATAATCACTAATGCATGCCAAAAATCACAAACAAAATAAATAACACAAAGATTTACGTGGAAACTACAAAAGGAAAAAATCACGGACGGTACAATCCAAAGCAATCCATTATGTGAAAAAGAGGACAGGAGAGATTTACAAAAAATATGAGAGGGAATCTAAAAACAAGGAGCTCACCGAAGAAGTAATCCGAAACATAGAAGAACACTCAAAGACAAAACATGATTCCTATTTTTCTAAAAAAACTCTATGCAAAACCCTAATTAATTTTGGGTGGCATATATATATATATATATATTCAACACCCTTAGAAAAAAAAAAAAAAAACTAAGGTTACATATGTAACTATCTCTCCAAAAATATAAATAGACCTTGGTTTTTCAAAAAATTCAAGGCAAATTTTTGACAAATACAATATTTATTAATTTAGAAACAATGTATTTTCTCAAGAACCCATTTTGTTAGTGCAAATGCACTTTAAGATTGGCATAATTTAACACCTAGTCAAGGTGACGTAGTAAGCAAGATGACGTGGCATGGAGAATGATGTGGAATGAAGGATGACATGGTAAACAAACTTGGCTAGGTGGAATATATCATGGGAGATATTGGAGAAGTTATTTTTGGCAAGAAGTTGCAACTCTCATGAAGATTAAATGAAGATCTTGTTGAAGTTATTTTAAGCAATAAGATCAAGCAAGCAACAATATGATATCAAGATCTCATCAAGACCATATTTAGAAGATGTGATTGAAGACTAAATATGGGTGAAGCTTAAATGAAGAAACAACCTATCAATGGTATGATTTTGAAGACTATTGAAGGCAAGATTTGAAGAACCCTAATATAGATGATATGAAGTCTATTAAGGGTATGAAGATGCGCCTATAGTTGGCAAGATTCAGCTGATTGAATGAAGATCTTTGTTGAAGATTTGAAGATCAAACTTGGATGAAGTGAAGACTAAGTTTGGCAAGTTTCATGAAGACGCACATAGGACGTGCGCCCCTTGCGAGGGGGCTGTGTGGTGAGGAGCTGAAGAGGGAGGTTAATTGCTGGTAGTTCGGATCAGGTGATTGGGCTGCATCGACTCGGACGGAGGGTCTTGAGGTCGCTTAGCAATGGAGCCAGAATTCAGCCAAGCCAACAGTCAGGGTCATGTTGCAACATATGTTATAACATAAGTTGCGACATTTAATTTTGGAAGGTTCTAAAGTTAGAAGCTGCGGAGATTCTAAAAGAGGTATGCGCTATATTTGGGACGTTGATGCGTCTATATATACTTCCTTGGTCTAGGATTGGGTACGACTCTTGAAAGAGGTAGTAGGGAGGTACCTGACAATCTATAGAGGGTAGTATTCTTGTATTGTGAGAGAGTGACAAGTGTGTTTTGTACTTTTCTATCTTTTACCTCTTTTAGTGGATTGTTGATCTCCGGGCATGGCCCCCCAGACGTAGGCGAGTGGACGCCGAACTGGGTTACCAACGTCTTGTGTCTCCTCTTGTGTGGTTTGTGTTTGCTTTTCTTGAGTACTTGAGTGAGTAAGTATTTCTCTTAATTCACAAACCCTAACCGGTGGAACTAACACATTTGAACAAAATGAGTTGAAGAAGATACAATAACGCAAAGAGTTATTTGAAAAGTTAATTTTTAATTAATGCAAGATTGATAAATTTTAAAGATTTGTAGGGGTATTGATAAATTTGAGAAAATAGAGGCATCCCAGATGAGTAAAAACAGGCGTGAAAAAAATATTAAAAAACAACATTTAAATTTATTTAATTTTAATTTTTAAAATTTGAAATTTTATATAACAAGCACAAAATTAACTCTTTTAATAACGAAAATAAAATGTTGAACTTTTGAGTGCACTTTAGATCTATAACCATTTTATTTTTATTTTTATTATTTTTATTTTTTTTTAAAAGGTGGATAACCACTTCAAATAAATAAAAACTGAGAAACAACCACTAGATATGGTAGGACGACAGAAAAGAAACGGACAGTACAACAAAGACCAAACCCAGGCTCACAACCGAGCCAAAACCAAACTGACACCTACTCCCCCGTATGAGCTAAGACCTCCTCCTCAGTTGTAGAATTGCGGTCTCCACCAACTTGAGGACCAAGAAACTCCAAGCTTCTCTTGATAGTAGAGGATGTCACAGCCACAGTCTCATAGGCGCCGTCAGTCACTGAAGAAAGCCAAGAGAGGATCATGCGATGAATATTCATGAGAATGCAATGCAAAGTTAACACATTGGCATTAAAAATACAAGCATTTCTAGCAAGCCAAATGTTCCAGACAACCGCTTTTGCAATAATGGTCCCTAAGTCTTTCTGTAACCATCTTTTAACTTAAACCTTAAATAAAAATTATTGTCATCTAATAAAAAAAAAAATCTAACTCTTTTGTGAGAAAAAAAAAACCGGGCTCGCTGGACTAGAACAAGTTACCGATTAACCAAAGCCCAAATGAATCAACCATGTCTCAAGTATCACTCTCTCCATCCGCGCTGGAGACATCTTGACAACTCCATGAGCGACCTTGAAAAGGTCATATCTCAGAGTTTGAAATTATAATCTGAGTCCACCTTGACAATTTCAAAGTTTGAGCTACACCTTTAATCACAAAATACGAACATTGACTTAGAGCAACTCAAGAGTCAAGTCAAAGTTAATTTAATGACAACATAGGATATAAATCCTATATGTATATTCATAAAAATGTGATTCCTAGTAACTGAAATATTACAAGTTGTGTTTGGACCAGCTTATTCTCAAATAGTCAAACTATTTTCAAAGTCAATTCCGAGTTGCAATAATTCAAAAGAAATTATGTTTTATTTTTTCTCTGTGAAGGTTGCCATGCAGGATTTGACAGTATCATTTTTGATAATTTATATAATTTAGTTTTAAATTATACACAAATTTTTCTAGTTGAATTCCAAGATAAAAAATATAATATCTTTATAGAAGTTGCCTTGAACTTTCTCTTTTTATCATGGAGTCTAGTATTACACCAATTTCTATAATTCAGATACAAGTAATTTTTTTAAAAAAATTATAGCAAAAATAAATTTTTATGTAAAGAATCAACCACAAATATCTAAATTTGTTGCAAATTTAAACCTTTCCTCTATCATTGTCAAACTTGAGTGGAATGACCTAAAACAGAGGCAAAAACATAATTTTATTTTATTTTGTAGGTTTTATCAAAAATTTGTAAATTCAAACATAGTGTAGTATTTTGCTTGATAAAAATAATAAAATTATTAATCTTTTTTTTTATCAGAGTTTTATCTAATTTTCAGGCTGGAATATTTTATTTTATTTTTTACCAAAATGACAAGATATCTCAATGGACAACTAGTTGCAGGAGTGCATTAGTTACGACTATAATGCACTATAGGGTGATTTAAAAAACCCCCATGTTATGTAATTGTGATAGACCGGCCCACCTCAGTTAGACCCAAAACATAACTCATCACAAATCATGTATTGTTTTGCTTGGTCGCACAATAATTCACACTTCACTGGAGTCGAATCCGTGACCTAATCCTTTTGTGTCACTTAAAGCGAGCGTATCTCACCAATTAATTCGCATTCTATCGGAGTCGAACTAGTGACCTAAGCTTTTTGTCTCACTTAAACTGAGACAAAAGGCTTAGGTCGCGAGTTCGACTCCGGTGGAGTACGAATTATTATGCGACCAAGCAAAATAATACCTGCATTGTGATAAGTTATGTTCTGAGTTTCACTGAACTAGTCTCTCACAGTAACCATAGAGGGGAGAGAGGATACACCATCTCTTTTGAGAGACTCATCCAAAAATGAGATCAGTGCATGAACAATATTGTTATAGTATCATTATAATACTACTACTATGTTTGTATTGATTTGTAACAATCACTAGTTAACCCAGTGGATGCGGTTTGGCTGCAACAAATTTTAAAATAAAAAATTTCGCCCAAGATATAAATTTAGGTAGTAATAATTGAAGGCAAACCTACGGGAATCTAATCCCATCAGTTATTTATTTATTTATTAAATTCTTTGATTTTCACAGTTGTTATTTACTATATTTATTTTCAAGAAAATAAGAAAAAAGGAAATCTCTGCTTGTTTTCTAGTGAAACGCGCAGCAAGAACAAAGAGAGAGATTTCAAACGTCTCGTCCTCTCCGACCTTTCCCCCGTCGCTCAAAGACCTCACACTAGAAAACTAGGGTTTCCGAGGGCTTCGTCGTCGATCTTGGTCCCTCTTGCCTCCACCGGAGCCAGATCTCGGGCATGGGAGCCTTTGATACGATCTCCGGGGGCGGGCTCTCTTATAGCCAGGACCGGCTGCCAGCGTGGGCAATCGCTGTGGATGGTGGGTCGGCGCCGATTGGGAATTTGTCTGACCAGTTCTTGGCCCTTGACGTCGGAGGTTCGTCGAACGATCACCTCATTCAGGTCATGAAGGCCGTTGAGGATGCTGAGGCCATGATTGGTCTGCAGGTATTTAGCTCCAATCTCTCGAAATTAATACCTTGATCCTTGTCAGAAGCTCATAGAATCAGCTCCATCTCGTTTATGTTTCTTAGACTGTGGCTACAATGAATTCTGAAGAAATTGTACTGCAATCGTGATTTATTGTGAATAAATAGTCTCTGATTGTGTTTTTGATTTTACTTTTGGGGTATAAGAATAGTCTTAGGTAAGGTTTTCATCTCTAAATTTGCCTTACAAGGAACTTTTTCACATCTGATTGTCTGTAGACCTTTGGTGTTAAATGATGACCAAGGGTGTGTTAGAATTGTGGAAGAAAAAAGCAATGAGGTTGATTTGGTTACTAAGAGTAGAGAATGGATAAGAAATGGGGAGAAATTTACTTATAGCATTGTACTTCTCCTCTCATGTTGTCAATTCTTTTCTTTTCATCTATCTGCTTTCTTCCCGTTCAAACACTCCTTTAAAGTTTACTTGGATTTAATTCATTTGGGATTGATTCTTGAAGGCATTTAAGTATAATGAAAACCTTGGCTGTTTTGTAGATGGAAGAGAATAAACAGTTAAAGGATGAGCTTATGCGGAAAGAGAAAGAACTAGAACAATACGTAAGCCATCTATGTTCTTGGTCATGGCTTGCACTTTTTTTTTTTTTTTGGCCCACATTTTTGAATGGCTTCCTCTAGTTTATTATGCAATACAAATAAGTCGTGTCTGTGTGGCTTAAGTCTAGAGGTCTTCATTAAGTTACTATTTATAGATATACTCTTTGTTGCAGAAGTTAGTCTCTACTTCTGTAAAGCCGCCTTCCAATATTCCAATAGATGAACAAGATGCTGGACGTTATAAGGTACACCAGTCAACTTCTGTAATTGGAAATGAAGCAGACAGATTCAGATGGGCAGGTAATGGTTCCTTAGCTGACCCTTATGGCGCACTCATCTTTTGTCAGATTGGAGCCCAAGCAAGCGAGGCCCCTTCGTTACCACCTAGCTCTGGAGACATCCTTTATTCTGAGAGAATCAATGTGGATGGAACTTTGAAGAGTTTTTCTGGACTCCGTGCTGGCTTTGAGAATTCTAGCCTATCTCAGTTAGCTGGTTCATCATCTAGATCATTCTCTCCAAACAGGTTGATGACATTTAAACTTTGTGAGTGAATTGGAAATCATGATAATAAACGTGTGTCCTTTTGATTTCCTCTGAATGGGGTACACAGACATCAGGGGGAAGGTGAATATGATTCCAGGATTACTTTACCTCGTCATCGACTATTGGCTGTATCAGATGTTAACTCAAATGTTCTTCTGAAGCAGGTAATGTCCACTAATAGTTGATTGTAGGTTTTCATAAGTTGCTTGTTGGAAAAGCTTACTTTTGGTTCAGGATCTTGCTAACAAGGTAAGGGAGCACGAAGAAGAAATTCTTCAGTTAAGGAAGCATCTTGCTGCTTATTCTGTGAAGGTAGGAAAAGCACAGCTGAAGATCAATATTTCTCTTATCTAATTACATGTGCTACTTTTGAGACCCAAAGTCTCTGCTGTTAATCTTTTAGGAGGAGCAAATACGTGGCGAGAAATGTGTTCTAGAAAAACGCATTGCATATATGCGTGCGGTAAGCAAGAATTGCTTTATACTGATATTGCTAGTTAACAAACAATGTATTTAGATGAAATGTTGGCCACAGGCGTTTGACCGGCAGCAACAGGACTTGGTTGAGGCAGCATCAAAATCTCTTTCGTACAGGCAGGATATAATGGAGGAGAATGTCCGTCTTTCATATGCGTTGCAAGTATTATTTCTATCTATGAATTCACTTGAATATTTTGCCCCTGATTATGAATTATTGTCACTCAAATCTATTTTGACTGTGTTGTTGTTAGTATAATTCCTACAGAAGTTTGTACTGACTTTTTGGTCAATTTGCATTTAAGAAAAATTTTCATGATGACATTCTCTTTTTTCACAAGGAATAAATTTGACATCTCATGTAAGCTGTTGCATCCTGCCTTATACTATGTGAGCCAGGACCTTTTCTCGTGTGAAAAATTGATTTTCATTGTTGATCCTGAAGTGACTAACTTGATTTATGTCATCGCGGTTTCTTAAGCAAGGCTTTAAATGGTAGTTAGTACTTTTCTTGACCTTGGGTATACTTGTTACTGACAGCAGGTAGTTCATATTTAGGAATTGCTTCTTCATTACGATCTTTACTGCATATCAGCATGACATTACTGATTATAAATCACTGCTATTACAGGCAGCACAAGACGAAAGAAGAACTTTTGTTTCTTCCTTGATGCCTCTGCTTGAAGAATACAGTCTCCAGCCATCTACTGTAGATGCTCAATCAATTGTTAGTAGTTTAAAGGTTGCTTTCTCCTTTGTTATACTGAATTCGTCACTCTGTCATCATCCTTCCTATTTAATTATAACTTTTATTAGACCATTCCATCCCCATTTTCTTTTCTTCTATGCATGTTTTATGGTTAAACTTGCAACTTCTCACATCTAGCTTGGAACATTCAAGAAGGATGTGATGGTTGTTTTGATGCGCTATTTAATCATTGACTGGAAGTACTCATTAATTTAGTAATTTCTAAGGTGAATTAAAATGTCAGTTGATAGATGAGTTAGCCGACAATGGGAACATCTGTTCCTATCAGTTCTTTATTGTTTTGTATGGTATGGTTACTGGTAAAATTTGTGCCAATACTTCTGTTTGATATACGTTGCCCCTACAACCATTCATTTTATTTTCCTGAAGTAATCTCTAGAAATTTGTGTGATGCTATGTTGATTATTGATTTTTTCCCCTCTCTTTGTACATTTCTTTCTTGCAGATTTTGTTTAAACATCTTCAGGAAAGACTAATTAGTACTGAGGTATGCATTTTGAGTTGAGGTGTTCTGGTGTGGTTATACTATTTTTCTCTTGTAGTAAATGGAAGTATTAAGTTTGATATTTACCATGTTTTTCTTGTTGACGTCATCATTGTTGCGTGAGTTGTGTGAAAGCTATCCATAATTTTTAAGTTCCCTTTTGTTATGTAATTTTGGATGTTGCAGGAGAAGTTAAGAGAATCCCAATACCAGGTGGCTCCATGGCATCCAGAAATATCAAACAATACAAGTTTCCCTCCGCAGTCACCTTCCCATCTTCCTGTTACACCCCGTGCTCCTTTGGTAATACTACAGTCACAAATTTTTACAGTTTAGTCTATTGTAGTTATCTCTAATGTATTATGTTTATTTCAGAGCAAAAATGCCCTAGAAATTGTACCTCAAGCACCATACTCTCATGGGCAGTCTCCGGTTTCTTCTCCTTCCAACCTTCAAACAAGGGTTGATTGGGAGACTTTAGCCAACCAAAGTCCTCATGCTGCTCCAAGTAGGGTTGCCATGAATAATCTAGACCGTGAAAACTTAGATAGGAGTACTCCCACTGTTAGCAGGTAATCCTGGTCAATCTGAGACCATATATATGGCTACTATGATCAATCATATTCTTTGGCAATTGTTCTATTTCTAAAATCCCCACATATTGCTATATATATATACTTCCCAACTCCCTTTTTTTGTGGGGGATTGTTTGGTTTGGAGTGAGCTTGCTGTTATACTTTTTTAACCCCTTTAATTCTTGCTCTTTTGACCTTTTATTGCTGCTAATTTACAGTGTTTGAGGCACAAGCATTTCTTTGTTTTATTCCTGTGAATATTTAATGAATCTTAATAACATGTGTTTTGAAAATAAAATTTCTTGGTTTCCACCATTTCACTTTCTAAAGCTGTCCCTAGTTATTTATGACCTTTTGCAGTGCCTAATTCACTGGTCTTGCCTGAAACAAGCACCTTTTTAAAATTGTGGATGCCTGCCAACTGAAAGTTTTCTTAGTTCCTACACGATGAGGAACATGGTCACCATTATTATTTGACATGATTTAGGTTTGGAAATTGCTAAGAATAAAAATCATATTTTTAGATATTCGGAGTTTGGTAATTTCAGTTTTTGGCCTACATGTGTGTGCCAAATCTGGTGGTTTTTTCTTAAATTTTATTATGAGCTGAGTTTATCAACAAGTCTAGAAGTCCAAATAAGTTCTAATTTAAATACATTGTATCATATTTGAAATCGAACTTTGTTCAGATTAGATCTCAGGTCTCTACAAAAATAAATGAATCTTCATAGGAAATCAGTGAATGATTATTAGTTTTCTTAGTTCAATGCTACATTTGAGTTTGAGGTGTGATTGCGTAGAAATGCTAAGTGCAATTGCCTAGCCTATCCACATCAATATTTCTACTCACAAAATCATTGTTTATGTTCCATAGGGCATGTATTCATGAAATATGTGTTAGTATTTAAGGGTGGTTTGCAAACATGTCGATGTCCTTGAGTTTGCCTAATCCCACTCGCTGACTTCTGGGAAACCAGTTATTTCTCACATTTATGTTTGATATCATCCCGATTCTTCTTATATTTGCAGGACTTCCATGACACAAGATACATCAACTGGAGTAAATCAAGGTGTTGTGCATCATAGTGCTGAATCCCAGAATCAGACTCCATCTTTCAAGGAATTTACTCCAGGAAACGTGGTTGATGACTCTGATGCAGTTGCGTTTCCGCATGGTAGGGAAAATTCCGGTTCTTCTTATCCTTATCTGGATGATGGCAATTCTTCTTATCCTTATCTGCCACCTGTACTTGAGGAGCCCGGTTCTTCATTTTCTGAAGGTACTAAGCAATGTATAATATAAAAAATTGTGAGCATTCTAAAGTGTCATTTGACAATTTCCCACGGGGGATCTCCAGGGTAAGGTTACTAAAGCAATTGTTTAAGACCTCCTAATTTTGGATGCTTCATTATTAATTTTAAAGCTTTAGAACTTGTTAATAATAAATTTAAACTAACTTTTTAAAATTTAGAATAGTAAATTAAGGGGTTAAATATTTAATTTAATGCTTAGTTAATTCCATACCTTCTGTCAACTAACTTTTTAAAATTCATTATTTTTTCCCATATACTCTTTAATAGTCTAATTCAATACGTTCACTACTAATCTAACATTCATTTTTATAATTATAAAGAAATAGTTTTTTTAATTCATTTATATTGTTGCTCTTTCTTATCTTTAGTTTTGAGTTTTTGCTTTCAAATTTAAAATATATCTATTGATCACATGCGATGACGAGTCCTAGTGGCTTGTAGAATGATTAACAAATGTCTCATATGCCTTGTTAAAAATAAATTCAAATAAATTGGTTTTTATTGAATAAATTAGAGGCTCTATTTTAAAATGTGGCTTGAGGTCTTTAATTATTTTGAGCAACCCTTGGTGTACGCTTATTGTTCTATCATCTTGCATTATTGTGCAGCTGCAGAAGATGAACCTTTGCCTGGAATAGATGGCCTTCAAATTGCTGGTGAACCTTTCCCAGGCAGAGAACTCCAAGCATGTGGGTATTCGATCAATGGTACTACCAGCTGTAATTTTGAGGTATATGTTTTTGAATCTCATCATTTTGATTCAGGCTCGAATAGTGTAGTAATTTGGTCACTAGCGTATTTGAAGGTTTATACTTCTAGCATGTGTTTATTTCTTAACATGGATATAAGTTTATGCTCTCTTTTTATCTCCCCTATAGTGATTCCTCTTGCTCATTTCTTAACTTGTAGTGGGTACGCTATTTAGAAAATGGGGCTCCGAATTATATCGAGGGTATGCTCCCTTGCCTATTCCTTTTTGACTTGACTACACCTTTCACTGCTGTTATCCTGATAGATATTGAAACTCATCAATTTTTGTGGTGACAGGAGCAAAGCAACCCAAATATCTTGTTACTGCTGATGATGTTGATACTGTACTTGCCATTGAAGTTCAGCCTCTGGATAACAGGAAGCGGAAGGTATGCTAGGTTGTCAAGGATGTTGCGGATGCAACATGAATACATGATCTCCTGCACACTATCTTAAATTATTTTGCAACCACTTCACATGAGAGATAAAGAATACAACACAACTTGGGGAGAGGAAGATGCATTTTATTATCTAGTGTTGTCTCACAATTTTATTTGCAGGGAGAACTTGTTACGGTTCTTGCTAATGATGGGAGAAGAATAACATGCGGTAAGCTTCATGGTTTTATTTTATGTATAAATTTCTTACTGCTTGATGCTTGTGAGTTGAAGTTGAGGGTTTACTCTGCATTCTGTTAAACTGTTTCTAAATTTGTATCATGATTCTACTTGGTGACCATTTTTGCATGATTCTGTACTACAAGTTCACATTTTTATTTCATCTGGGTACAGATGCTGAAATGAAAGATCAAGTTGAGAGAGCCTACCGTGCTTTTCATGCATCATTTGAAGTATTGTTATCAGTATGCCTTCTGCTATCCTTCACCCAAACAAAATGCTTCTTGTCATATTTTAGCAATACAAATTTATGGCAATGGCTGATACTTGCATGTGTAACTCCTATTGGCATGAATACATTAACATTGTCAGGCTGGAGCTCTAGATATTTGGGAGCCTGCTACATTGGCAATTAAGAGGGATGCTTACAGTATAAAGTGCAATGGACCACGAGGAGTTGTGGTGGAGGAGAAATTTCAACCAGCCGTTGCTGTAGGTTTTTCTGTTCTGATAATTCTGAATGCTTGCATCTTTGTTTTCTTTGCTTGCTAAATTCATAGTTCATTTTTTTTTAAAGATTATAAAATGATGTACTCAAACCTGAACAAGGTTCTAGGATCATATATATTGATTATTAACAATTGAAGAATGAAGCTTTGAGAAGGGGAGCAAATCTATATCATTAATTGATGAAAGAGCCTTTCTGGTGGTGTCACTTGAGTGTAACAATACTAACTACTACAAGCAAGAATTGACATCCTCATGGTTTGTGGACCAAACAAGTGCCTAAGATTCAACTTTGGTGAGAGCATTCCTTACATAGATAATAGAATTGGCACTGACAAGATATCATTAATATGTTTAAAATTTAAGCATAACTAACCTTAACAAATAGTTCGTAGGAAGTTTGTTTAGGAGGGAAAATGTTGACTACCTTTGGAGTATTGAAGAATCTGGATGGAAAACGCAAGAGATGAATCAAATATGCCTCTGTCTCTTTAGGTAATGTGTTGCTTGTTTCATGTCAGAAGATGATAGACTGTCTAGGTGATTGAACAACTGAAATGTCCTAAAGGCTAATATTAGGAGATATGGTTTTCTCTCAATTAAGTCTTAGACCTGTACATATGGCCACTATTCTGTGGAAATGACCTTATTAATTACATTCAAGAAAAATTTTCTTTGATTGTAAGTACATATTTGTTCCTGTACATAGAAATACTGGTTTGTTCTTTATGCATGATATGCATCTTTAACTTGCATTTGTTTATGAGACGGCCAAATATCTCATATAATTTACGCTTGCAGATAACAATTCCATTCGGACAAGCCAATGAATTTGCAATTAGTTCTACTGGTGGGGAGCATCTGTTAAGGGCTGTTGAAACTGGCGTGTAAGTGGCTTGTTAATCTCCTACTGAGTTCTGTACTATCAGGGTTGACATAGTTCTGCATAACTGACCGATAATTGGCTTATTGATAATATAATACCCAAGCTTTTCGAAAGTTGTCAATTGATGGCCATTTCTGTCATGGTTTTTGGATTTAAAACTGTCTTCTTATGTTTCTATCTAATTTTGCAGGTCAAGGGATACAATTGTCCTCACCATGAGAATGCTAAAAATGAGGGTACTGTTTGAAATCACACTTAAATCATTCCTGTTATTATTCTGATATTTGCCATGCGACGGAGGAACTATTTTCAGCTTCCTCTTGCAGAAGAACTTTATTCTTGACCTATTTTGGTGCATTACTGTTTATTCTCCATTATATATATCTTGGGTCGACTACTGTCTCCCCTTCAAAATTAGTTCAATGCCTCATTATCTGCTCAATCACATCATTTCTATGCAAAAATCAATTTTTATTATTTTGAAGCCACAACACTTGGAAGTCTGGAACACACTGCTCGTTTGTGTACTTTAGGCCATTTACAGACAAAGCACCGAATAATGCTTAATTAGCTCCAAAGCTATACTGCCTCTAGTTAGTAGCCCAAAGTCCTCAGGCAACAATATTTTATGGCTTTTTAAGTTCAGCAATTTTGATTTTGACTGTAGATAATCTGTGTTAAAAATTACATCTGATTCATATATATCATAAATGTCGATCATATGAAGGTGAGCAAGATATATATATATATTTGTTACTACTTTGTTTTACCTGTCAGATATGATATTTATATGCCCGCGTTCTGATGATGAGTACCAACTTTTAAAATCTTCGATTCATGCGTGACAGCCTAAATATTTGGTTTCAGGCTGTGGAGAAAAGGAAAGGAAGGAGGCGAGGTCTGTTCTTCAAGTAGATTTGGGTCTACTTCATCACAAGTTCCTCAAAGGACTTGTTTTCATTTGTTTGTACATGTTTGCATGAGTGTATATCCTGTGAAAAGATTTGCAATAGCACCACTACATTCACTTGTAGAAGTGGTCAATTTTTTCAATTAGAGTAAGATCACTTGCCTTCTTGGTCATTTTTGTGAATTGCATGTAGCCAAATGTTATATAGATTTTTTAGGATATTTCCACATTTGTTTGCAATTGACTTTCTTGTTTGTATTCCCTCTCTCTGTGGCTCTTACAATTAACAAGCTAATGAAGCTGGGCATTTGGATTGATTTTTTGGTTTGCATGAGAACATTTTCATTGAAGGATTATTTTTCTCTGGAGTTTGAAGCTTTGGTTTGGAATTTTTTCGTACTAACTGAAAAGCAAAATCAAAGAGAAAGAACATTTTGAAATTTTTAAGGAATTATCAGCTTTAACGTTCATATTTTCAACTCATTTCTTTTTTGCATTATATATTTTGTAAGCATTCCATATAACGTCAAAAATGTTAATTTAAATGCTACACCCGAGCACAAAACTTTTCTTGCTTCTAGATAAAAAAAATCTCTCTAAAAATACAGTTAAAAAAAAGCACATTTTTTTTGGTCAAAAACAATCCAAATGTTCCCTTGAAAGTTGACTCTTTTGATTGAATTTCTTGGCTGAAAAAGTTCATAAAAAAAAAAAATAAGAAACCAGTAAATTATTCAAGATTAGAAATTTGAATAACCACTGGGCCAGAATTATTGTAATCCGTCGTATCACGTGACTCTCTTGTGACTTCAGTAGCCCATCTCGATTTATATTTTTTTATCTATCTTTTTTTTTAAAAAATGGAAAATAATAAAATATGTTTTGGATAATTCTAATATTTGATTATTATAATAATATAATAAAGGACCCTGCCTTTTGTCTTATTCCCTCAAACCACTGGCACTTGTCCGCTCCCACAAGCTTTGCTTTCCGTTCAGTCTTCTTCGTCTTCGTCTCCATCTCCCCTTCAGTTGTGATCGAAATGGCAATGCGAAAGGTGGCAGAGAGTGCGATCCGAACTCTGGGATCTAGGTCTTGCCAATCCAGGCAGCTCCATGTAATTCTAATTCTCTTGATCTCCTTTTTCACCTTTCGACTCAAAGATTGTAGCTTTTTCATCTCTTTTCAAGTGTTTGATTTGGTTTATTGATGTAATTTATCAGCTTGCTTGCTTGCTTTTTCTGATCACATGGTTGCTTCTTATTGTTGTCTGATTTGAGAGTAGTTTTGATTCAAGGATCGGATGATTTTTAGCTGCTTATCATCAGAGTATTACACAGTATTTATGTTTTGATTCAAGGGATTTTTGTTTTTGTTGTTTTTTTTTTCTTTTATTGATTAGAATAAGAACGTTTCTTTTTAGTTGATTTTTTTAGATATTTATTGTTGGTTAATTGAAAGCTAATTGATCTTTGTGAATCTAAAACCAGGCAACTCCGGGAAGCAAGAAGATTGTGGGGGTATTCTACAAAGCTAGGGAGCACGCGGAGAAAAATCCCAACTTTGTAGGGTGCGTGGAAAGAGGGTTGGGTATTCGGGAATGGTTGGAATCTCAAGGCCATAAATACATTGTTACTGATGACAAAGAAGGCCCTAATTGTGGTTTGTTCCATTTTATTTCACTATAAATTTTGAACTATTTCATGCTCTCTGTAGTGATACTATCAGTGGACATGTATATATATATATATATATATATATATATATATTAATCTGTTGTGATTTACTTCTTGAGCAATCATATGCTCATTTCTATCAGTTGTTTGGAAATATTTTCTCTTTTATGTGTATGCTTGTTCATAACTACTGTTATTAAGCATATATTTGTTGGTGTTATATCTTATTCTCTCCACTCTCTACCGAATACCTTATTATACTGATCTTTGCATCAAATTCATGTGTTTTTCTTGTTTTGAAATTGATAATATCTGTATTTTTCTTGAGCAGAACTTGAGAAACATATTTCTGACATGCATGTCTTGATAACCACGCCGTTCCATCCGGCCTATGTGACGGAAGAAAGGATCAAGAAGGCTAAGAATTTAGAACTTCTTCTCACTGCCGGGATTGGTTCTGACCACATTGATCTGAATGCAGCAGCTAATGCTGGATTGACTGTAGCTGAAGTTACTGGAAGCAATGTTGTATCTGTTGCTGAGGATGAACTAATGAGAGTTCTCATTCTAGTTCGCAACTTCTTGCCTGGTTATCATCAAGTGATTAATGGTGAGTGGGATGTTGCCGCTATTGCACACAGAGCATATGATCTTGAGGGGAAGACAGTTGGGACTGTTGGAGCTGGTCGCATTGGGAAGCGACTGCTGCAGCGTTTGAAACCCTTTAATTGCAATCTCCTCTACCATGACCGGCTCCAAATGGAGCCAGAGCTGGAAAAACAAATTGGAGCAAAATTTGAGGAAGATCTTGATGCTATGCTTCCAAAATGTGATGTGATTGTTATCAATACTCCACTGACTGAGAAAACCAGGTAGTCATGCAATACTCTCTTTAATCATACTACATACAAGTTCTTATGCACTTCATTAATCACTCTCTGTTTAAGACAGCATTGTGAAAAGTGAACACTTATCTATTTTTCCAGAAATCTGCATCAAGTGAAGCATGCTAAAAGCTGTTAATTTGATCAGGCATATCAGTGAAATGCTGCATATTCATCTTGTTTTGCCTAGATAACAAGAATTATTTGAAAAGTATTGCAGAACACAGTCTGTCGCATTTATTGAATCACTTCTGTGGGCTCATGAAAAGCTTATCTACTAAAAAGATTTAAGCATTTTGGGCCACAGACATCAGATATATCTGGTGGAAAATAAAGTCTTATTGAATGAGAGTTGCATGTTTCATACAATCCGTAACCACTCTGTTAACTTGATCATATAATCCTGCATTCTTGGTGTATATGAGCTTAACGAGCGCAAGATGCCTTATATTATTATGTTTTAAATAAGATGCCAAAAATAACCTAGTTTCCAATGCTGCAGTATCATTTAGTCCAATGAATACCAAAGAAGAAAAATGTATGCTCGGCAGTAACATTGCAATTTTAGTGCTCATAACATTGAAGATGAGCTTATTTACAAACTTTTATAACATATTTGTATTCTCTGCTGGCAACTGATGAAATTTATTTATGTTTAAGGGGGTTGTTTGATAAAGAAAGGATTGCCAAGTGTAAGAAGGGGGCTGTCATTGTGAACAACGCTCGAGGCGCAATCATGGATACTCAAGCTGTTGCAGATGCTTGTTCAAGTGGGCATATTGCAGGTATTCTTGTTGAATATGCATATTTTCAGCAACCTTAAAATTTCTTATTTCCTGTGAATGTCTGCCTCATCACCTAGTCTTTGTTCGCTTGCTTTTGGTGAATGTGGGATAGACAAGTCGTGATTAACCAAGCAGGACTTATAGTTGACAAATAGCATACACTTTAGAAGTTCTTTGGATTTATATATACTTTCTCAAACAGGCTATTCTTTGTGAATTATTTCTCATCAAGATCTGTCTGTCTACATATCCTAGAGAAACTTCATGACTTATTTGTGCATAAATGATATCTTTAGGTTACAGTGGTGATGTCTGGTATCCTCAACCAGCTCCAAAGGACCACCCTTGGCGGTACATGCCGAATCAAGCAATGACACCTCATATTTCCGGCACTACCATCGATGCCCAAGTATATCAGCTTATAAATTCAACAGTACTTATTCTTGTGGTTGCAAAGGTTTTATCTTAATCAAATTGAACTGATATTGTGCAGCTTCGATACGCGGCTGGTGTTAAAGACATGCTGGACAGATACTTCAAAGGCGAAGATTTTCCTTCGCAGAATTACATTGTGAAGGAAGGTAAACTGGCTAGCCAGTACCTGTGATCATGTCTCGTTTCGACTAAATTGGCATGCCGAATTGCAAATCCTGGTTCTTCAATCTGAGGACATGTCATCAGTGCTCTTATGTATGATGCTTGTCTACTGTTTGTGAGAGTTCCATGTAATAAATCAGATAAACTGATTGTACTGTGTGGATTATATGTATCAATATGAGGCCTCATGCTGTTTCTTTATGACTATAAATATTTTGAATGTCTATCAAGTGAAATTCCACAAATCCAACTGAAATCAGTAATTCAGAAATGGTAATGAGTAGGAAATTTAATTGAAAAACTAAGAAGTAAAGATTGCCATTCTCTCTTCTTTATAAAGTGAATTATTTAACATTTTGGTTTAAATATATAGCATAATTAATAAAGTGAGGAAAGCACAGAAGGGTTGTTTGTGGAATAATTTACATTTCAAAGTATTGACGAGAAATATCAAACTTTTGAAGGGGCAATAAGTAAATACACATGAACTTTTTCCCCACTCCCCTGCCTACCGGCTTACAGATGTAGGGTCAAGATCAATCGAATCACATCGAACGGCCAGAGTTTCATAGCTCGATCTTTATAGTCGATCCTCCAGAGCTCGCTCTTTGACGACCCGTTCAGATCTCTCTTAGCGAGCAAAAAGGGGAGAAAGGCGATAGAAATTCGTAAGTTTCCGAAACCCTAATTGTTTAATTGGGTTCGATTTTTGGCGATATTTTTGCTTCTTTTTGTTGTTTTTATGGTAATGAATTTGTGATTTGTGTTTCGTGGATTTATATTGCAATGCGATGCATGGATCCAGTTGTGATTTTGTTGGATGCCATGTTTTTTGGTTTCTCATTTGATTTATAGATGTTTTCTATTTCATAGTTCTATTTGATTGATCGAAACATGATAAAATAATGAATTTGAGGTAAAGGAAAAATAGTGCAATCAGACTTAATTTTCATGCCTTTTTTTTTTCTCAGTGGTTCCAATTGATTTGTTGGTAGGTATTAGATACTATGGAAATGTTTCTAAAATTAATGGTTTTGTTGTTAATTGAAAGCTAAGGTCTGTGCATTTGCATTTTATGAATTGTTGTTGAGAAAATGAACTTAATTCAATTTAATTTAGTAATTAGGATCTTGATGTGGATTAGTATTTGAAGTATATGGATGGTGACACTGAGAAGGGCAGGATTTGATGCATAAGATGCCTGTTTTCTCGCTTATAATCCTCTGGAGAGCAAAAATCTAAGATGCTGTTCCAGTTTTATATTGATTGTGCATGAGGTTTAATGTTTAATTTGGAATGTATTTGACTCTGTTTTTTGTGCCAAAATGAATGTTCTTGTGTGTTAATCATATGGTTTTTGTGCTTATGTGATTGATTTTGAGTTGTATTTGAGTAGTAATCTGTGTTGTACAATATAGTATTTGGGCATAACATGGCGGAATCAAAGCCTGGATTAAGAAAGCCAGTTTTCACTAAGATTGATCAGCTTCGACCTGGGACAAATGGACATACTCTCACTGTGAAGGTTGTGGAATCAAAGATGGTTGTGCAGAAGGGCCGCCCTGATGGACCGCACGTTCGCCAGATGCGTATTGCTGAATGCTTGGTTGGAGATGAGACTGGAACAATCATTTTTACAGCGAGGAATGAGCAAGGTAGTATATTTGCCCTCTTAACAGACTTGTTGGTTAAATCATACTGTATAGTGCTGTTGTTTTTCTACTTCTGCATGGCTATGTGCAATTTCATATATGCGCGATTGCAATTAACTTCAGCTGTCTTCTTTCCTGCTGTCCTTGTGATTTACACCATAGTTAAAGCCTTAAAGGGAAAAGCTTTTACTTTTGGGTTTGCGTTTTACTTGACTTATTTCTCAGTTTAACATTGTCTAAAACCATTTTCCATTTTCCCGATCATACTTGGGAACTTGTTTTAGCTACCAGTGTCCATGCTTTGTATGCTTATCATTTATTTGTGCCAGACGGTGACTTACTTTCATAACTACATAATTTCTAGTTTTCAGCTTCCTCATAAGTTTATATAATACAGTATACCAATTCATCCATACTTGACTTTCAACCATGTTAGTTCCTTGTTTGGTAATTATTTGTTGACAAAAGGCTTATTATGCACAGTGGAGCTACTGAAGGCTGGAGCCACTGTAATACTTCGCAATGCGAAGATAGACATGTTCAAAGGATCAATGAGGCTTGCAGTTGATAAATGGGGTCGTGTTGAAGTCACAGACCCAGCTGAATTTACAGTTAAAGAGGACAACAACCTTTCATTGGTGGAATATGAACTTGTGAATGTCGTGGAAGATTGACCCATAGATCGTTGGTTGGCTCAGATACGTCGAGTAGTGACTAGTGAGATGCCGAGGCAATGTATTGGGTTATGTTGTTTCTAAAAGGTTATCAAGTGCTTTATGTTCTATCCCTCGCAGCTTTGAACCATGAAGCTGTCGAAATTCTCTCATATTCAGATGGAATATGAGGCTGTTGGTACAATGATATAAAACAGAGCAAGCAGGAGTAGATATTGAGCTTTGCAATGCTGCAATGCAACCAGTGGGAAGTGCTGGTCAGGCTTGATCATGCTAATTATTTTGGCATGTAATTATTATATATGTAAGATCTTGCTCGAGTATGTCTAATAATTGTTTCTGTGTTGATGATTATAGTCTTGTTTGATTTTCATCTGACATCATTATGAGTTAAAGTTTGGAGCTATATGATCATATACTGTGCTATGATAATAATGTGTTATTTTTATTCATATTATCAGTGGTCAAAAGTTTAGATGGTTGTGGAATATGTTAAATGATAGTTTGCGGATGAGATTGAATTGATTGATGGGGATTACTACGTCACAAATTTGCATGGCAACGTGGCAAGTGCAATTTGTTGGTTTCTCTATGAGCACTTTTCCTAAAACCGAAAAAAAAAAAAAAAACTTGCACCAGTGAAGTTGGAACTCCGAAGCGGTGGAGTTGGGGAAAAATTAAATTAATAAATGATATACGTGCGTGTATTTTACAATTGACTAATTTAACCGGAACATGGCTATCTCAGATGACGAAAAACAAGGGAACCAGGGTGGGGGCATTCCGAGAATCGAACTCGGGACCTCTCGCACCCAAAGCGAGAATCATACCACTAGACCAAATGCCCGGTTTGTTTAAAGGCTGGCTAAAAACAATTTTTAATAATAGATTATTTTCAATGCACCAAATCCTTGCGCACAAAGCAAAGAATAATCCAACTTACTTTTGCATGTGGCCCTTAGAATTTTGGAGAGTTGTTTGGTGAGGTTGAGCACATAAGAAAACACATTATCCATCTATAATAAGCATGAATTTTGTCTCACATGATCTTTTTGTCAATTGTGAAGGACATTCAACAAGTCAAGTCCGCGTGAAACAAAGACTATCAACAGTCCCCCTATTTTCCTACCCATCAATGATTCACTCCACTCACTACATCCCACAAATTCACAAACAAAAAGCCTAACTTCGATGCTTATCTTGCAGGCCGTTGTCCATCAAATCTGGAGATTCCTTTGCTTTAATAATTCCTAATTTTTTAATCCACATCTCCCTTAATACTATGCCCTTCTTCCTCACGCTATACCTTTATTCAAACAAACATGAAATAGAACATGCCCCTTGAAAAGAATAAATAAAAATAAAACTTTCAATTTTTTTAATAAAATATTTTACTATCAAATCAAATGATTACTAGTATCATTATGTGAAATAAAATCTCACTTTTTTTTTCCTTTTCCAATCTCAAAATATTATTATTATTATTTTTTTAAAAAACAACAAGCCACACAAAAAAGTATCTAAAAACAGACAAATACGAATGTGCACCAATTACAGTGATTTAATAACCCTTTAAAAATTTATTAACTTGGTCAGATATCACATGAGGTAATTAGATTCTTGTCATGTGCATATCTAAAAGATATTTCAGAATCAAACCAAATTAATAAATCTCCTTTGTCCTGTAATTTTTATATAGATACATAGTATTGTAACAGTACGGTAAAAAAAAACACATTAAAACCAAGAAAGAATACTTTCAATATCCCAAACATAGCACCATACAATTAATGGTCTATTGCCACTAATATTTTTAATTAGTCTTGAATTAAGAACTTTGTCTCCCCTGCAGGATCCCCTTGGTAGCTGTTTAGATTTAATATATATTATAATTATAAAGGTCCTAAATGCAAAACCGACGAACGATCTGATCAGAACACCAATCTCGACGCCGTAAGAGCAATCTCAATCGTTCATTGAGATGAAACGCGTCACCAGAAAAGCAGAAGAGCAGTGGAACAAACGTGGGACCCCACGACGCAAAATGATAAAACTCCCGCTCGCTCTCATCGCTTCAGTCCCTCGCTTGCTTTCGTTTTCTATATAAACCCCAAAGAGATTGAGATCCCGCCCCACGAACCCTAACGTTTTCTCCAGACGGAGCTCAGCGAACGAGCGAGCGATGGGGGAGTGCTGGGGAGGCGATGTCTCGGTATCGCAGGAGCGGCTGCCACGGTCTCAGGTCCTCAACCCTGTCGCCGCCCCGAATGACCGCCGGTTCTTGAAACATGTGTTTGATAACCTCCACGGCAACATCTCTCTCGATCCGGTATTTGTTTCGTCTTTTACATGTGGTTTTCGAGTTCTTGCTTTGTTTTGTTTTGGGATTTGTGGTCTTTGTTGTTGTTGATTGTTTGGAGTTGGTTGCTGGGATTTTAGCGATTAGTCGGCGGTTTCTGGGATTGATGGCTTGATTTGCTGTTATCTCTGGATTTTATTTTTTTGGAGTTGTATGGGTCTGAATCATTTAGATCTTTATTTGTTTGATTTTTTTTAAATATTCCGTGGATTTAGTTTTGTGGTGGAGGGTTTTGCTGGAAAGAGTAATTCAGTGGAATTTTCTGAATCTTGTGATGTTTTCGTTGTACTTGTGCAAATAGTGTAGGAGTGGTTTGAATTTGGGAATCCTCGGTTTTTTTTTTTTTTCCTTTTTTGTGTGTGTTTTCTTTCTTTTTTTCTTTTTGTCTTGTGTTGGGGCGCTGTGGATTTCGTTGTACTTGTGCAAATAGTGTAGGAGTAGTTGAACGTTGACACTGTTTTTTTTTCTCTTATCATTGATGTAGCAGTTCACCTCCCTCTTATGGAATGATTCACAAATTACATTTTATTGCAGCTTTCCTTGAAGTTTATAGACACGGAACAATTCCAGAGGTTAGATGCTTTATAATAGTTTTTGCTAGTGAATAGTTACTTCCTTTCGCACTTTTTTTGAGTTGGCTTCTTTCTAGACAAACTAAGTTTAATTGCACTTCATGGTTTTCAATATGCAGGCTACGTGATCTAAAGCAACTTGGTAAGTTTTGTGTTGCCCATTCATTTTTGTATGCATATTTGTGTCGAAATGGTGTATTTTCTTATTTTAGCTGCTTTTGTAATTGGTGTCATATTGTAAGTTTTGTGTTGCCTATTCATTTGTGTACGCATGTTTGTGTGGAAATGGGTATCTTTTTTTATTTCAGAAAAGATTCCTCATAGAGCCAGGATCCCTCCCACTGTAATGTGGGGATGCCGTATGGAGTTTATGGATAAGCATTATGAAGACTCCTTGAGATAAATCTAGGAAATTGAGTTAACCCAGGTTTTTTAAATTATTTGTATAAAACACAAATAAGTCATTCACATTTTGTTTCTTGGTAAGTTTTTGTTCTGGCCATTTATATATTTTAGGAAAAACCAAGGGTGAAGTGACCCATTCATCTGATCAACTGGAAATTTGATTTTAGGTTGTAATGAGGTTTTTCAGTGCTCCATATAAGTGGCATGGGCCTGAAAAGGTTGGTAACCTTGGCAAATTCATTCTATAATTTTTATTTCCGCACTTTGAAATTATGGCTCACATGCCTTTCTTGTACCTGACAATGTCCATTTCATCTGCTAAAACCACATAAATCTTTGAACCCTCCAACAGATGCAGGCATATTGCATACCCAATCATAAGCACACTTGTGGACAAAGTTGCTTATTTGTTTTGGCCCAAATTCCTACATTGAATGTTAATTACTCTCTCAATGCCCTTTCAAGCCTTTGCAATGTAAGTAGCAGTGCTCAACATATTTCAGGTCTCACTTATATGGTTTACCCGGGAGCAGTGCATACACGATTTGAACATTCTCTTGGGGTGTATTGGCTTGCTGGAGAAGCTGTTCGATGTCTTCAAACCTACCAGGTTAGCACTCATTTGTAGCATGATCTTCTTATTCAATTAGGAAAGCCTATGTTTCTTTGACAATGCTGGTTGTGCTGATTTTTTTCTGTAGGGTTCAGAGCTTGATATTGATTATCATGATATACAGACTGTGAAACTTGCAGGTATATATTATATATGGATGATCTGAGAAAAGGAAAAGCTGGATTGCAATCTTGTAATTTTTGTTGTAACTAATTTTTATTTTCATATTTTAACCTTATAGGTCTTTTGCATGATGTGGGACATGGACCTTTTAGCCACCTGTTTGAACATGAGTTCCTTCCCCGCATTCATGCTGGATCTAAATGGTGAATCCTAACACCATGTGTATTATCCAATCAGAGCTTGATCTTAAAGAAATTAACATGAGCATTGAATGTGAATCTTATGTAGAAGTGAAATTCGAACACTTATATGTCCAGATCAACTGATTAACTGTGTCATGCATATGTTCCATATACATTTTCTACACTTCTCCTTTGGCATGTGATGATTGCTAGTTTTGAGTTTCCAACATCTAATGCTTATTGCTGTTACACGTATGAAACTATTATATAGCTGTTTAAACATTTTCTAATTATCACAGAAGATTTAAATTGGCTGCACCACCAATAAATGATATGATAATCTTTTCATCCTTGTGCTTTTCATATTGGCGATAGTGAGAGAGCAGCGTGGGTGATTAAACTCTGGTAGGCTTTACTGGTAGATACATTCCTTTCAATGAAATTTTTTGTGTTCGAGTGCCACACTATGAGAGTTTTGAGATACAAGAGTTGGCTAGATTGATTTCCAATTACTTCTGTATGATGGATGTATGAAACGAACCATGTCTCCTAGTATTGTACTAGTTTTAGCTAGAGGCGCAATTGAATATTATTTTCTGGTCCACTCTACTTCCTGATATATATTTTTGAAATATTTACTCCATTTCTTATTAGATCTGTTATGAATTTCAAATGAGCTCCTGAGTAAATATGCTATGGCTTATTTGTATAGGCCTCCATAACTTGTACAGATTAAGAAGCCTAACCTGATTGTCTATCACATCTAAATAATAGTGTCCTTTGAGGTGAATAAGTTCCACTATTGTTTTCTCTACATGTGCCCTATTTTGGTCATGCATACTATGGATTAAGAAAGGATTATCTCAGGTACGTGCCCAAAATCATTACTCTATATTGCACCAATTGTTGATCTTCTGTTAATGTTGTTATGCAAGGACTAGATATTATACCTGAATGGCTATACCTAATCTGGACTTGGACAAAATTTGAATATGGTGATATGTATGGATAATATCTGGCGTAGTGGAGTAGCTCTGGGTAATGGAACCTTCCATGCATTTGGTTTGCATATTATATGTACCTGTCTTGAACCTAACCTGCCACATTCGTGTTTTCAACTGGAGTCCGGGAATGCATAGTTCTTGAACCCATAGCACCATATTGAGTGGAGACCAAATAAAAAGAAATAAAAGGAAAATTTGAATTTTCCTAGGTTGGCGAATAGGAAGCTGGGGGGATTTTCTTTGCAAGTTGGAATAATTCTTTTTGCAGGTTCTTATATCATTTAGCTGTAGGCATGAATTTCATGGTGATATCTTCTTGTGATACTAATGGCAATGCAAAGCATGATTGAATATATGTAACTTGTGAGTTCTGATTATCTTGTCAATTTCAGTTTTCTTTTACTCATATGTTTACTTTAGGTCACATGAACAAATGTCATTGGAGTTAGTTGACTACATCGTTGATGAGCATAATATAGACATTGACTCGAGCACTCTTAGGAATGTGAAGGTAATGTATCTGTTCAGCCACTACTTGTCAATGGATAATTCATGACTTTGATGGATCATAGAACCTTAAGTATGTTGAGCTATTGAGGTTTTGCATATTTTCTCCCTTAATCTTTTAGTGTATTTTTGAGAAAGTTTTGTTATCTTCACTAAAAAACTTTATCCAAGGTGTAATAGCTCTGAGAAATTATCACTGTTTTTTTCCTTCTATCTTGTTAGTTTGCTTTTTCTCTATTGTTATTGTTTAATGAATGCGTGTTTAATCATGGGAATGTAGCACAAGATATTACGTAACTAAGCTATTTGCCTTTTTTTTTTCCTTTAGGAAATGATAGTTTCAAGCTCCAAAACTGCTGGTACAAACGTAAGTTTCTTAAGTACTATTTATCATCATGGGTCCTATCAACTCATCTCCCATCTTTCTAATGGAATCATTGATTTTTATTCATATTTTATTCCTTCAAGCAATTAAAACCTTATTACTTCACAGTGTGCCAAAGAGAAACGTTTTTTGTATGATATAGTCGCAAATGGTCGCAATGGAATCGACGTAGACAAGTAAGTTAAATCTTTCACTTTTCATTTAATTTGGTTGCAATTCGGACTAGGTTCTAACAAGCACTTGTGTTATAATTTCCTGACTACAGGTTTGACTATATCAGTCGTGATTGTCGTGCTTGTGGACTTGGCTGCAATATTCATTTCCAAAGGTATATCTTGAACTTTCTATATATATATATATATATATATAGTTTTCTTCAGTTTGCTATTTGTGGAAGTCAAAATATTCCGCTGTTTAATTTGGAGGGCAAGCATTTGCAAATTTTCAGCATTTTAATTAGGAACAAAATGTTGGATTTGTACAAGTTGGAATATATTAAGAAGCTAAATGCCTCTTTATTAGTATATCCAAGAAAAGAATTGTGAAGAAATGCAAAGTTTTTATCTCCTTCTATGAAACTGATATAAATGTTAAAAGAGATGTCTCCATGGTGCTGAAGACTATTACAACTCAACTACGCTAGAATTCTAGATCTGCTACACAGCTATATATCCTAAGGCATTCTTTTGAATATGATCATATGCTGTTAATCAGGCTAGATTCTAGAGGAAAATGAACATGTTGGCATTTCTCGCTATAGGTCCAGTGGTATTAAGACTGAGAAATAGATATTCCAGACTCCATAGTGTTTTTTATTGAAGATAAATATGAAATTTCAAAGGTAGTACTTGAGTGGAAATTTCTGGGGTACATGTTTACAAGCTCAAAATGCTACATATTTGAAGGCTAATTACTTTATGGAATTTGATAATCGATGCGATGCTTACTTCTGTTTTCCTTTTTGTTCACTTGCAGGCTATTTGAAATCATGCGTGTTATTGATGATGAAATATGTTATCCTGCTAAAGAGTGTTAGTATCTTGTATCAAACTGTGTGATTGAATTTACTCAATACTTATGCTTCTAGTAATTTCTTGGACCAGATCTCACCATCCACAAAGTTTTTGGAACACGAGCTGACCTTCATCGAACTGTATATACCCATGCTAAAGTAAAGGTGTGCCCTAGTTCCACCAATTCTTTCGGGGTTTTTTTTTTTAAAAAAAAATCCTATATTAAGATTTTATTATCCAGGGATGGTTTAGCAGAAAGTTTGGCTTCAAAAGTTGCCTCTCTGAAAGTTGTGTAATATTTATATTCAGGCCATAGAGCTTATGCTTGTAGATGCTCTTGTGAAAGCAAATGATTTTCTTGGAATATCTTCTTGCATTTCTGATCCAGCTGAATTTTGGAAGGTGAAAAATCTTTATTCAGCCATTTTGCTTTTTATTGGATTTATCCATTTCATGGGGACAGTCTTTAGAACCATTTTATAACCTTGAATTGTGCAGCTAGATGACACAATATTGAAAACAATCGAAACAGCTCCTGACTCTGAACTGAAGGAATCTAGAGATATAGTACTACGTATCCGCCGGCGGGATTTGTACCAGGTGATGCCATGGAACTTGGTATAGAGAGAACAGAGATACCTAATTTGCTTTATTTCTAGTGATAGTTACTATCTTGCTATGGTTTGCAAATGCTTCTTGATATAATTTAGGGTTTGCCCTGGACTAGGCATGAAGAAACAACTATATTTTGTCGTCCTGAGTCTGGTTTGGTATTGTAAGGCCCTTGAGCTCCGTGATGGGAGGGATTTCACTTTCAAAGTGTTTCAAGTTTTCAACTATGATCCCTGAAGATTTTGAAGTTTCCTTATTTGTATATTTGTAGGGTGCATAGAGTTTAATTGATTTGTGACTTATAATAGTACATCTCTTGCAGTTCTGTAACGAGTATGCAGTTCCAAAGGACCAGTTAGATCACTTCAAAGACATCACCCCAAAAGATATTGTTTGCTCTCAGGTCTTAAAGCATTGTTCATTTTTACACTTTACGGTTGTTTTTAACCATTTTGAGATCCATCTCACACTGAAGGTTTCTTGTCTTTACAGAAAGCTACTGGAGTGACACTGAAGGAAGAGGATGTTGCTGTTAGCAATATTAAAATTGATTTGACTCGGGGAAAACATAACCCTCTTGAAAGGTTCTCAACATAACACAAGCATATTTTTCTTATTTTTTTCACCGTTTTTCTTTTCAGAAAATTAATGGCTATTTTACTGTGTTCTGAATGCAATGCAGCATTGGTTTCTTCAAGGTAATTGATACTGCATGGATCATAGCATTTACCTTTGATAAGCTCGTTTGTTTGACCTTTATTCTCTGACCCCTTGTTCTCTATTTTGGCGTGATTTATCTTGTCAAAAATATTAGGACTTTGAGAGTGACCAGAAGTTAACCATACCAGACGACCGCATCAGCCATTTGCTGCCTTCATGTAATCAAGACAAGATAGTGAGAGTATACTCAAAAAAATCCGAATTGGTTGGTGAATCACATTCACATAGCTTCTTTTAGACAGACGACAGTTATTAACCTTGTTATCTGAACTTTTAAATTTGATTTCTTTCTTATCATCGATGAAGGTTGAGGCCGTATCAGAAGCCTTCGAGAATTTTCAGTTGAAAACTTATGGCTTAAAGACTCAAGTGCATGACACACCAGACAAGAAGAAACGGCGTAGGTAGACAGACACTGGCACTACTTAACTATCATCATATGACTAATTATTTGTGTTGCTACCGCTTTGTATACAACATATGCAAAGGATTCTCACCGTTGTACATCACAAAGAAAAATGGTGATTATTTAGCTACTTAGGATCACAACCAGAATGCTTGCTGAATGTATAGGCAACTTTTACTAAATCCTGGTTTGCGATATATTTCCAGTGCGAAGAATGGAAGCAGCAGCTCAGCAATTTTTTTTTAAAAAATCTTCAGCATCATTAATGTAATTTATTTTAATATTCGGTGCTTCACGTTGATAATATCAAGCTATGAAATGCATGCTTACTGCTTACACGATGTGTGTATATTTGCTAAATCTGTATATATATATATATATATGTAAGGGTACATTTTGGGAAGAAATTTTTAAGTTTGAAATCTAGAGATATCTCATATTGACCATTAAATTTACATTTAACAGCAATTACCATTTATACTGTAAACTCTGCACATCATCCTTACAAATATGTTATTATCAAACATCCCTAAATTTAAAAAAACTAAATACATACCCAGAAAACATATACTATATACTATATATATATATATCTGGAGCCCTGCCTTGGAATCGAGATCGGATCACTGTAACCACCGATATTTCAACACTATAACATACAGTTCCTGTACATTACATTCTCACAAAAATTTTTTCCTCCAGCCAATGCATGTGGAGCTGGAGCAACCAAAAAAAAAAAAAAAGAAAAAAAAAAAAATACCCAACCAGAACTCTTAAATTATGTGGCTACTCTGAAACATTGATCAATTTACCTACAGGTGCTGAGCTCTACTACTGGTGCTGGTGGCTGTGTTAATTGATTCTCCGCGATTGGGAGGTCAAATCCTAAATAACAACATTCTTCTTTGCCGATCAATATATGTCTGTTGGTGTAATGTTACTTGTATTGCATTAAATCACTCTTCACCTTCTCTTACGGAACTGCTAGCTAGCACTGGCGAATCACTTCTATGACTGTCCACCAACCTAGCTTTCTCAAACTCCTTGGCAAGCAAGCAGTGGATTCGCTTCCTCAAGCTAGAAGCATCCTCCGGCTTAAACCATCTGCGCCCAAACTGAAAACAAAATATCATAAAGGACAGAAGAACGGTGGAAACGAGTTGTGCAAAT
Source organism: Dioscorea alata (assembly GCA_020875875.1). NCBI lineage: Eukaryota > Viridiplantae > Streptophyta > Magnoliopsida > Dioscoreales > Dioscoreaceae > Dioscorea > Dioscorea alata. The sequence continues at coordinate 19,597,400 of CM037015.1, read as the reverse complement.
AAATTTTGGATTCCATTACCATGTTGTGATCTTTCCTTCTGAGTCTTTCAGGAGCATCTGCAATAAACCGCTCCATGAAATATAGCACAAAGAGGCCACAATCATACTCATTTTTCTGCTGGGGGACCTGTTGGTGATCACGTTAAGTTTCTCCATATGTTGACTAGGAGTTGCAGGCAAAACAGTTAGCATAGCAGAAAGTAAATAAAAACAAAAGGGCCTTTTATGTGAGATGCTATCAGTCACAACAGTTAAAGTTCTGGAGAACTGAGATCATGACAATAATAATAAAAAACAAGAAGCAGCTTCAGCTAAACTAACCAGGAAAAGAAAAGAAACTTAGTATGTATTACTAGAAAAATAGCTATTGAAAAGAATCTGACAGTCAAAAGCAACGACAGATGCTTTGACTAAAGTAGTTAAATTTTTAGAGGATTACAGTAATTTTTCTCTTCTCGATCCGGCGTGGCAGGTTTTTCCATATCCGCTCTGAAATAGGGAGATCTGAAGGCGGCGCAGCATTCTCATTTATGTACTTCCATTCTTCCTTCAGATAGCTTCAGACAAAAGAAACAAACTTCGATTTTGGATTAACTTGCAGGGTACTTCTAGTGAATATTTGAAAACCATGCAAATCTAGAAACCACATTCAAAAGCACATTATACTTTATGAAGCTTTCCAATAACATAAGCTAGACATGATAATTAAAGAGTCAAAGGGTCCCACATTACCCTGATTTGATGTTCATTCTACAGCCTATAACTGTGAAGTAGCTATAAATGAAAATATTCAAGTTCATACACTTAGATATTTAGCATCGACATTTCAAGAAAAAAAAAAGTTAATTATAACATAAAAGAACTTGATCAAGCTTTGTGGGTGCCTTACCTATCAACAATATCAAACACTGAGTTACTAGAATGAAGCCCCAAAGAGTCAAGATGAAGAATTGTAGGGCCTGTTTCCTCATCCTTTGGTGGGATGCAAATTATCACCAAACTCCAATGCATTCTGGTTTCAAATAAAGACAAAAATCAGCAAAGAATTAGGAGAGAACTTTCAAGAATATGTGCCTTATTTCGCTGAGAATGAAACTAATAAACTTGATTTCATTGATACATAAAATCTTAAACAACTAACTAGTCACAACATGAAAATAACACAAAATAGAAAGAATATTTTGGCAACATGAGATTTTTTTTTTTTTAAGAGTAAATACATAATTTTCACATATCTATTCTGAACTTTGTTCAATGTGTCAAAATAACTATTATATCTTAAAATACATTTGAAAACACCAAAAGTTGAAGAACAGAGCAGGTTCCTATCTGAAGGAATTCTAAATAACCAATAACAAATGTTTCAATTTACCACGTGCCATAACGTATCTTTCAAAGTGATAGAGATGTATGACCACAGTTCCGTTGCATATCCAATGACTTCCATAAGAATTCTTTTAAGGTGAGTATATTCTCTCTAGCCTGCTGTTAATGTATATGAAACCAATAGTTTTGGGAAGCACATCAATAAAGAAATGTTCTCTAGGTAAAGACAATATTTAACTCTCGATAACAAAATAATAATAGACTAACTCTCCATGGATTATCAGAATGATATATGCCTTTTGATATATATATATATAGAGAGAGAGAATATATATTTACACCTACCATTGCTTTAATCATAAGGATGATAAGAAAATAACAGAAACTTACTCTCCATGGATTGGCAAAAAGATATATGCCTTTTGAAATATATTTACACCCTTCCACCATCGTCTTAATCTTAAGAAGGATGCAGATCTATCACCCTGAAATTGCAAATGAAATGGAACTAAAATTAGCTTAATAACAAAAGAAAATTAAAGGCAAAGCTGCAAAGCGTAGCATTGATTTTCTGAAGGGCTAGCAAGACTTATGAACAAACTAGCTTATAAATATCACGAGGCTATTCAGTATCGCTACCAACCACTATCACATCCTCATTTTATTATCGAACAAACAAATTCTTTGGGCATCTGCCATGCTATTATTTCCTGCCAACATGGTTGAAACAGTGCATTTAATATATTGTCATACCTTGAATGATAAAGCTTCCACCAATTTGCTGTAGAAATAGGTATTGAAAAAATGATACTCGCTTCTTAGCTTAGCAACTGGTGATGATGGTCCTTGCAAATACCTGGCAACAGGTGTAATTGGAACATGGCCATAATTCAATGAAAATATAGTTAAAACATGAGCTGAGTATGATAACTGGAAAAGGAAAAAATAGCACTCTTAATGATCTAAATAGTATAAGCACTTACTGTATGTAAAAGTTCATTATAGGAGACGATAAATATGATTCAGGCTCTAGGCATTTGATAGCAGAATATGAAAGTTCAACAGCTTCTGGATCATTCCTGCTCAAAAAAATTAAGTTGAAGGATAAGCTGATTCTTAGAATGCATCATAAGCCTATTAGCTTAGAGTTAACTGCACCTTGATGGATAATAAATCTTCAACTCCATCCTGAAATTTAGGTGAGTATTTATCACTGTAGAGATATTAACAAAATACTGGACTAGACAAGAAAGAGAAAAACAAAGATATTACACTTTGTACTAAATGATGTTGATATTAAAATGAAAAATTCACCTTTCATCAGGGCTATCCCCTTGTACAAGCTCCGTAGGTTGCGCATCTTCATCATCCAAAAGAACTAAGTGGCGAGCCTAAATAGAAATATTTAAAAAGGTCATACATTATAAAATTTGAAAATCCCTGAACATGTGGACTCCTAGAACAATCAACTGATGCAATCTGCGTTCGCATTATGGTGTCAAGTTCATAGATAAGTGGGCAGGAAACAAATCTATAAAATATTAGCAAAATTTACACAAAGTTGATTGTCTCTGCATTAAAGTATGCATTAACAAATCCATGAATGTATTTTGAACAAAGTCTAATAAAGTACCGCATTTGAGGTTCTTGTAGAAAATATATGAGCAACTTCTTTAATGATACTTATTAGACAAATTTCACTATATTGTCTGTGAAAAAAGTCCATTCAACCCTGATACTGAAGATTCAAAATGTAGAGCTTTGACAGCAACAGTTGCAAAATAAACTAGTAGATCAGTACATGCCAAAATAGACATCGGAAAAGGTAAATGAAAAGCATATCCGAAGTTGCAAGGTACCATTGATGAATTTGCTCCACTCTATAAGAATGTAAACCCCCCACAACAGAATTTCCGAGAAGCATAAGTACCTTCTTTAGCTTCAAATCTGATGACACCCCAATTTCAGAAGCTCGCCTCCTACCAAATACCAGGTAGATTGTGTATTAGAAAAACCCTACCTTGGCAATTGAAATAAATATAGCTCAAAGAGAAAGTAGCATATTTGGTAGAATAAAAAAGTGGTGATTTGCTTGCCTAGGAATTATTTTTATCATATTTTCCTTCTCATTCTCCCATACTTCCTCTTCTCTTCTCTCATGTTTAGTCTAAATAAAACATACCCTAAGTGCATTCACTATACCCCAGTAAACTTAGAATACCTCTTAGAAAGACCACTGGTAATGTTTCCTCCTCCATGATAGGAAATATTGGAATTATTAATGCCTTTGGGACCAACACTGCAAGATGTCACTTTATCTTCACCAGCTGAGCTATCTGTAGATTTCTGCCCAGAGGAAGGTTTGGCTGTCCCAGAAACCTTTTTAGCTGGCTTCACATCCTGATGCAAATGAGCAGCGCTTGCCCTTGAACTTTTGCTTTCATCTTGTCTTTTAGATTTCAAGTCTTTGTCACATGAAATATCTGTCTGATAGTAGGAAATTAACATGTCTTCACTAGTGAAATTTTAAGAAATTAGTAAGTTTGAAACGAGTGATGTATATTCACCTTGTCTTCTAACTTATTCAAAAAACTAGAGGCAAATGAAGACTGCAAATGAGATGAAGTTGTATCACTGGAGCTTGAAACTTTTACAGAACCTGCAGAACAAACAGGTATCAACATTCTGCCAAAAAGAAAAAAGAAAAAGAATCCCTGCAAAGTATAATCTAAGGATTGTATGAATGATAGAAATCGAGCGTCAATGCTAAATCAGTGCAATTAAGTGTAACCATGAATCTTCTATTCCGTGTCCTGCTATTTTTGCGTCAGTCCTTCTAGTTCTCTTTCCCCATTCACCTTGTTTTGCAGATAAGTTAATATAAAAGCGAATAAACTTTAAGATGTTTATTTACAAGATCTACTTACATAATGATATGACAACTTAGAAAACCATTTGGCTTTCGTGAACCATCCGCTGCATTAACTAATGAGCACTGAAATTAGTCTAGCTCACCACCATGGATAAGTCAGAAGATACATACTGCACAGTAATACAGTTTAAGAAACACCATGAAGATTCTGATTCTACATTAATAAAATGTCCTGAAAACAATTCCCTGTTGAGCATCCAGGATAACAATTCAATGGGCAAGAGAAAAACAACTTATATATAAATGTTGACAGATTAGCAAGATATTCATGTGACTTGGGGTGCGACTTGATGCCCATAGGGTTCTTTCCAACTCCTGATAAGCGTAAGCCATGTTATTGTTGAGCCTTGAGGCATAATTGTTGCATTTACTTCTGTTAATCTGAAAGATCTATGCCTAAGCTTTAACTTGATAGCAATGTCTCTTGGATCATAAATCCCAATTAGTATTGTTGCTCACGATGGTGTTGGTGAAAACATAAATGCTTGTATTTGATTAAGACCAGGATTGCCATAATCAGATAATGTAAGCTTCCTAATTTATTAATTGAGAAGAGATTTCATGTTTCCTATACAGGTGACAGACACATGAGTGGAAATTTGATTAACATATACTTGTATAGAAATTGTGATCAGTCAAGATTTATAAGCACGCTATAGAACAGACAAAGGGAGACAAACAAAACCAAGCTAATTAAAACAAAAATACAAAGTCGGTCGACAAACACATGCATGACAATTATCCAAAAAAAGAAAAATACGTATTTGACATTTCATCAACTCTTTGTCTGGTAAAACAAGTATATTAATTAAAATACGATTTAGAACTTGAATTCTGAATAAAATTAGATAACACAGCAATCAGCGGTATAAAAAATATAATTCACCGGTGAGTTAAATAAAAGTGTTTCTGAAGGATTACTGTTGTTTTATCGTTATATAAACATGATTTGAAGCTTACTCGAAGGTTCTCCTGTCTTGGTAAGTGAGGAGGCCTCAGACTTTTCGTTCTCCTGCATAACAAAACAAGGCATTTCAAAGAAAAGATGAGACCTCCTTGTAGCAGCTATTTATGATTATATGCCTTCTCTAGTGTTTCTTTAAACAAAACAATGCAGTCAAAGAGATTCCTAATTTAAGTTACCCAGATTCTAGGTTTTCTTTGCTCTCAAAGTTTAATTCCGTCACAAAGTAGTAGCATGTGACCTATTTATAAGCATAAATGATGGTGAATTGAAACATAACACTGCTACGATCCATGTGCTGTCCTGCAGTAAGTGCAATCTAAAATAACACACTAGAATGGATGAGGATGCCTTCCAGTATCAAAGAAATCCTGACTGACATATGACAAATGATCACAGACACCGTTATCTAGTTGTGTGCCATTTCATGGGTAACGACACTTGTCCAATTATCCGACCAAACTAGCCAATGCTCATGCAAGGATGGCTTCACCAAGTAAAGCTATATTCAGGAAACGACAAAACAAACCGTATGATGACAAGCGGGATCATCAGCATTTAGACTGCTATCAATATTTTTAATGTTTCATTGCTTCAATCACAGATCGACAGACAACTATAAGGGACATAAGGGGATCTTTCTGGGGACAAGTGGCATTCCCAAAGCATATAAAATTCTCCTTTATCCCCTTCTGGAATATTAACTGAATTATAGTCTTATAGATTTTATACCTTGCTGCCTGAATTAATTTACTTGTCAAAAATAGCGCGTAATGATGGATATGTAAGAAATTAATAGAATCAAGATCGGACAACTTATGAGTTAAACCATGGTGTTCTTTTAAAAAGTTATAGTTTGCAAGGTGAAAAGGCTGTGAAATGAGCCCTTTTAATGAGATTTATAAAGTTGCCACAACAAAGCAGACAATGAAAGCAATTATTTACACCTCAAAACCGCTACCTATGAATAGTTCATGTGGAGTCCTCAGTTTGCCCTATGTTTTCCTATGAAAAATACCTACCTTCTACCAAAACTCTAAGACTTAATCTTAACTGTTCTTCCACATCCCTGACCATGTATATAATTCTTTGAATATGAAGAATCTAAACACCTAAAAAGGCAGGTAATGCACACCAACATATAACATTCTTGCTTATAAATGGTCCCTGACTAGTCTTCACTTGATCGGTCCAACAAGATCCTGCTGAGTAATACATGATCAATGGCCATCCTCTCTCTCCATGTGTTCTTCTCCAGTGATATACCTTATTTTCCCAAAACCTAGATTTATCTCGCCATGAATCAATCACACCAAATTTACCATATTTTCTATTTCCTACATTTCAATTATATAACACTCACACCACCTTGCCCTCTTCTCCTATCAACGGACGGACCCCGTTTCAATCAGAGCGATGCCAATACCTTTTTTCCCCTCTTCTCAACACTCATCCCAACCCGCCAATCCACAACCAAAAACCTACAACCAAAGATCAACCACCCCATCTATAATCCAATTCGCCTAGAAATCCATTGGAACACTCCCAAACCCTTACAAAACCACAAACCCCCATTACGACGCTTTCCTTACTCACAAACGCCAACACAAACACACCATCCAACATATTCCTCTGAATCTACATTTCAAATCCACGCAATCAAAAACATCAGACCTTCTTCTGATGATTAACAAGCTTCCGACGATCCAATTCAGCCTGCATCTGCTTGAAACTCGACAGGAGCTTCGCCCCTCGATCAGGCAATCGGTAATGGAACCGAGCCGAAAGCATCTTGGAAATCCGCTGGATTTTATCAGAGAGCTGATGATCAGAGAGCTCCGCCAACGCCGCTGCCTCCCCTCCACCTTCAGCTCCACCATCGCCGGGAACGACCTCAACCTCCGGCGTCGGACCATCCTCCCGGCGCCGCATGATCTCGCTCCAGTCTAGCTCCAGCGGCGCTCTCACCATCGGAAAAGCGAAAGAGAAAGCGAGAAAGAGCAAGGGATTTTCACCGTCACAGCAAGAGCATTATATCGTGTACAAAATCATGTCGCCTTCTTTTGTGCATCTTTTAAGTGGTTTGCCACGTGGCATGCTGACACATCGGCCGTTCCAAAATCACGTCCGTGGAACTGTGCCTCGTGATTGTTAACAGTTAGGCATGTTTTTTTAATGCACTAGTAAATATACTGAGTAACTGCAGTGTTTTGGAAAGTCTTTTACAAACGAAATTTTTTACTTGATTTTTAATTGTAGAAACTTAAATTTGTAGAAACTTAAATTTTTAAATAAATTTACTAATTCTTTTAGAAACATGAAAAAAGTAAAATAAATTTATTAGATGCGGGTGGTTGCAAAATTCAGTAAATATGTTTAATAATTAAATTGGTCAAATAAATTTTTCCATCCATTTTCATTCTCTATTTTTTTTCCTTTTAAATTTTTAAAATGAGTAAAATATCAATTCTATTTTTGAGTTCATTATAGAAATGATTTTTTTAAATTAAATTAATATTTTAAAATTATATTTGAGTGCTATTATTATAGTGATTTACGAGTGATAGTATTATTAATTTTTATGTAGAGGATTAACTGTTTGATTCCCTTCAAAAAAAAAATATCACAAGGATTTAAATATATGTTTATTAGTTAGTGGTTGCTACGCATTATAAAAAAAATTCTAAATTTGGTTGTTATAACTTAATTGAGAATTTTTTTTTTTCTAAAACCCGGTAAATAAACTGCTTTCGGCTATGCTTGAACTTCCACCTTTGATAACTTAATCGAGAAATATTACATACACAAACAACAATATTTCTTTGAAAATGTGTGAAAAATAATAATATTTATATCTATATATATTCCAAAATGGCTAGGCTCATAAAAAACACAGAGTGTGTACAAATTTCAATGAAGCAAGTGAAGACTGGACTTGGATATATATGGGCGCTAAAATCATCCAAATATAATTATTACTTATACTTTAAAAGAAATGTTTCATTATCTATGATTTAAATTTATTAAAGATACGTTATATATATATCACAGAGAGTGGAATCATCTGACAATTTCCCATAATGAATGAAAAATGAAAAATTTTAAGTTTTTGGTGATATATAGGCTGGTCAATCATGGGCTAGACCTCGAGATGAAGCTGAAGTAGATGAATGGTTGATATCTCCTGTATGCAGTACGAATTACACAGGCAGCACATGGAGCACAGCTCCAATATCTTCTCCAAAGAAATCAATAAACAATGCTCATCACTAGTACTTTGTGCCTCACCATTGATGCTTTAGAGAGAGCTTGGGCACATCTCAAAAATGATTGCCAGAAAAATCTAAGCATGAATCCTTCCGAGAGGACTATAGAAGTGTCAGTGCACTGTGTTAGAATGACATGGTTTGCTTCCTTCTTACTTCTTGTTACATAGTGCAAGCGAGGAAAGTGGAGATGCGGAGTGAAAAAGATGGGGAGAAGATGAGACGGACCACTTTATACAGCTTTTGGAATGTAGGTATCTGTTTGTGGTGTTCCTTTCAGTGGAGGTCACAGGGCTTTGTTTAGATCTCTTGTCTGATGCATGTTCTTGTGGAATTTTTTTTTTTTTTTTTTTTTGAGAGAAAAATTAGTTTTTTTTAGACTGGTTTTCTGTAAAAATCTGTAATGCTTTTGAGGTTCATAGATATTGTTTATTTTTGATTTGTTTCATTAGAATTTTAGAGTTCCATTCCATGCTTTAGAACTTGGCTTATGCTTGATTCTTCATTTTTTTTCAGTAACAATGTGCACATCATTGAGTGATTTCTTTGGACCCTGTTCAGTAGGAAATGCATGCTTCTAGGATGTGTGAACTATATCTTGTTCTGAAGGGAGGAGCTCTGAGGCTTCTGTTTATTGGGAAAAGCTTGAACCTTTGACTATGAGGTCTTTGTTTTCCTAGATAAATCTCATAGTTTCGTTAGTGCTTCAGTAGCAAAGGGATAAGGAAACTCTAAAAGTTCCAATCTTTGTCACAATGGCATCCTCTCCATCTTCACCCATTGCTTCCCTGCCACCAAAACAATCAGCCTCTGATTCTCCTCCTCCAATGGCTTCCTCACCATCCACTTCTCAATCAAATGTTATTTCCGCCCCACCTCCTTCGTCTCCTCCTCTCATGTCCACTGCCCCTCCTCCCTCTCCTCCACCTTTTCCAACTTCAGTATCACCATCCTCTCCTCCACCTTTATCACCACCAGCACCTCCTTTGGCCATGCCTCCTCATCCAATATCTGCACCACCACCTACCCCCACATTGTCCTCCCCTCCACCACCTACATTACCATCATCGCCTCCTCCTAGTCCACCTACCTCACGTCCGTCGCCCAATGTTGCTCCTCCCCCAAGTCCACCTAGCTCAGCTCCAATTCCTGGTGGCTCACCTCATACTATTGCTCCTCCTCCAAGTCCACCTATCTCACCTCCATTGCCTGATGCCATGCCTCCTGCTGTTACTCCTCCAAGTCCACCTATCTCACCTGCATTGCCTAATGGCACACCAGCTACTACTTTTCCCACTCCAAGTTCAACTATAGCACCTCTGCCGTCTACTACTATTCATCCTAGATCACCAGCTGAACCTAAATCACCACCCTGGGCATCAGTTGTATCACCCAGAACTTCATCCCCGCCACCACCTTTACCAGAGTTGCTTCCTTCAAGGTCTCAGGCACCACCTTCCAATCCTAGAGTGCCAAAATCAACTGTCAATGCTGATCCTCCCCCTTCTGCTGTGAATTCTTCTAGAGGTGCAAATCCTTTGGTCTCAACTGTGCCTTCTCCTCCCGCTACTAGCAGTCCTCTTCCCACTTTTCCTGTTCCAGTAGGTGATCATTTCAACCCAAGAAGCCCTGTTCCCAATAGATCTGCTAGATCTCGTCCAAATGTTATTATAAACCCGGGGAGTAACAACTCTGACGGAGGTACTGAGATGAAAAGTGGAATGGCCACTGCAATTGTGGTTGTAACAGGTCTCCTAGTGCTTTGTTTAGTCGGAACAGCTCTGTGGTTTGTGAGGAAGAAGAGAAAGTCTGTTAGTGAGGAAAATGGAGGCTATCTTATGCCTTCATTGAACATGGTTAATGCAGGTAGTGCTCATGCCCTTCTCTTCAATTATTTTATGCATTTCCTTAGACTTGATTGAATCCCAAACTCTTTCATGAAGAGAAATTATTTACAGTCCTCAAAGTTTTGAATGCTGTTTAGGCAATCATATTAATTTAATGTGGGTTTAATCATCAGAGTCATATTACTCGAGGTCTCCGACAGCACCTCTTGTGTACAATGCTGGGATTGCATGCTCATCGCCTGAACTGGAGCTAGGCAATTCTAAATCATTATTCACATATGAAGAGCTGTATGAGTTTACCGGTGGCTTCTCAAATCAGAATCTTCTGGGTGAAGGTGGCTTTGGCTGTGTATACAAAGGATGTTTACCTGATGGAAGAGAAGTCGCCGTGAAACAACTCAAAGTTGGTGGTGCTCAAGGGGAGCGTGAGTTTCAAGCTGAAGTTGAAATTATTACCCGCATTCACCATCGGCATTTAGTCTCCCTTGTAGGCTACTGCATAGCAGAAAGGGAGAGATTACTCGTCTACGATTATGTGCCTAACAATACACTCTATTATCATCTTCATGGTAAGATTCATTTTGTTTCCTTCTGAATTGTTTTGCTAGCATAAGAGGGTCAGTCACGGTTTCCTAATATCGAAAATCCATTTTCCACACGATAAGAGTAACTGCCATTTACTTTTCAGGTGAAGGAAGGCCTGTTATGAATTGGGCAACAAGGGTCAAGGTTGCTGCCGGTGCAGCTCATGGATTAGCCTACCTGCATGAGGATTGTAATTCTTCCTTGTCTTACACTTATTGTGTTTGATCTATAGTGTGAGCTATTAATGATCTTCTAATATCTATTGCATTGCATTGCAATTTGCATTCTCTTGTTTCTTCTTCTATCAGGCCATCCTCGGATAATTCATAGAGATATAAAGTCGTCAAATATTCTTTTAGGCAACAACTTTGAAGCTCAGGTAACCTGCAATAACACTCTCTATCTAGGATCATAGATTTTAGGTGCTTGTAACTATTACATCTTTCTTTCATATGTCTCAGTTTCTCATCTATATTTCAGGTTTCTGATTTTGGGCTTGCAAAATTAGCTATGGATGCTAACACACATGTTACTACTCGTGTTGTGGGAACATTTGGGTATGTGAACCTTGCCACATGTTCTGTTTTAGTTCTTTTAGAAACTATCAAAGCAATGCTGTTATCTTTGACTCCTGAAAAACTGACAAATACTTTTTTCGCCTAGTTATTTGGCTCCGGAATATGCATCGAGTGGCAAGTTGACTGATAAGTCTGATGTCTACTCTTTTGGAGTTGTGCTTTTAGAGCTTATTACTGGTCGAAAGCCAGTTGATACATCACAACCTATTGGAGATGAGAGTCTTGTTGAATGGGTATGCTCTAATGAACCTAGCTGTTGTTAGATGGACTTTTCTTTACTGCACTAAACAGAAAATTTTGCCATTTCACAGAAACAACTCCAAGGTACTTTTTATTTTATCTTATCCAACACTAGTGTTCATAAAGCAACTCCAAGATACTTTTTATTTTATCTTATCCAACACTAGTGTTCATAAAGTTCCAATTAAAATTGAAATATGACTGCTTCCATTGGTTGGATTTGATTTGCAATGATGCCACCTGTGGTCCAAGACTGTCCAAGTTCTTTGAATTTCAAAATTTGTTTTTATCTAAAATTAAAAAGCAGGCTGCATTCAGAACATGCTAAGCTTCAAAGAGAACAGAATGTAATTAGCCTCATTTATCAAGATCGGTCTTCATATAACAATTTCCTTAGCTGTTGAATTTCTCTTTATTAATTTGTTGATTAAAAAAAAACTTTCTTTGATTGTAGCTAGTTCTATCTTTGCTTTTCTTTTGTTGCTTTCTTCTTGTCTCCTCTCTCTCTGCGGTCCTTAACAATGACCCTTCCTTGGTCCCCTGCTTATCTATTGCTGGACTGCCTAGCATTCAGTATTGTTTATTTGCTTTTAGTTCCCTCTGTATCAAATGCCTTCCTCTGAACTTAAGAATCAGAGTGTGCTTTTACTGAGTATATTATGCAAATTCACTAGACATCTAATTGAGCTTGATGTACTTATTGATGCTGTTTTCTCACTAATTAAATTTCTAGGATACTTATATTTAACCATGGAGAGAAGTTAGATAACTGCAGAAGATGATCTCTGCTCATATTAATCAGACATCACCAAGTTCATATGTTTGGATGAGAAATTCTATGTGATCCATAACTGAAGTATATTTTTTAGTTGATTCTGCGGTGATTTTGGAGATGTTCTTATGTTACTCTTTGAAGCACAAACATGACATGTTTTCTATGTTCGAAAACATTGTCTCTTTGGGTGAGACATGATACATATGCAGATAGTGGTAATTAATGTGGGAAACTTAAAATAGATCTCATGTCTGTGTTTGAAATGGCTAATTGATGCTTCAGGCTCGACCATTGCTGACTCAAGCACTTGATACCGGGAGTTTCCAAGAACTGCCTGACCCTCGGCTAGAGGGTAAGTACAATGAAAATGAGATGCTCCGAATGATAGAAGCTGCTGCAGCATGCATCCGACATTCAGCAGCAATGAGACCACGCATGGGACAGGTACTATTTTGTGGTCAATCGAATCGAACTAATTCAATCTGAATAAAGTGAGTACCTGTATTGCATTTATTGATCATTTTGTTATCTCTCAGGTTGTCCGAGCTCTCGATAGTCTGGCTGAATTTGACATAAGAAACGGCATCATCCCCGGTCGAAGTGAATTGTTTGCTCTTGGCCTGGACTCATCAGAAGTAGAACTATTTCAGAATATGGTATCTGGCAGTCAGAAATTCTAGCTGCAGTAGTCACAGTAAATTGTAAACAAGGCATAATACAATGTTCTATTGCATTCTTGTGTTCATATATAGCTATCATTTTCTTCTTAATTCATTGTAGAATGGAATTTTTGTGTGATTTTTTGTTATCTTATCTTGGTGTTGTGGTTGCCTGTGAATCTTATTTGTTTTCTAACAGTATAAAGACTGCAACTTCAAAGTGACATGAGCTAAATATTCCCAAAATTGAGCTGGAACAGTGCTTCCAATAACTTTCAGATCTGTTTTGGAATATAGATACTCAATGACCTTCATAATGGTTCCTGTGAAAAAACAAAACATTTTTATAATTTTCATCATTTCCTGTAGGTTTATTTTGTGAAAGAATGTTGAATAAAGAAAATAGCAACAAGAGTAAATTATCTTTTTAAGCTTTATAGTTAATCTCAATTTGTCATTAATTTAAAATTTATATTTCTACTAATTACATTATGTATTTTCGTCTAGTTAATATTAATCTGCCCTTGATATAAATTTGATTTTTCAGCTAGTTTTTTCAGTGATGACCTATATGTAACTAAGACAAGATGAAAAATAATTATAACTAATTTAACTGTTTGGAGAAATATCTTTAATATTCTGAGATCAATTTCTAAAACTCACTAGGTGGAAGCATTGGTGCTTATTGAGCTTGCGGTTGTGTTTCATGCTAGGCGAGTCCTTAACTTTTCTTGGATGAAGGCACTTGTCTCCTCCTTGTCCCAAAAAAAAAAAAAAAAACACATAAAAATCAAGCTGCACAAGCTTTGTTTGATGAGCCCAAAACAACCTGGTCGAACCTGCTTCGCCAGCTATAAAAGTTAAAACCGAACCCAATATTTGGACCGAGTTCATTGCGCTTAAAAGGAGTCTGCTTCCTCTCCTACTCTGATTTCCTTTATTTCTCTTCCCAAATCCTCGCTTCGAAGATCGAATTCTAGGGTTTGCTGATGGCGCTGTCCGGCCGTGTCCGATCCGCGCTTTCTATCATCTCGAGAGCCGATTCTGCGCTCTCCCACAGATCCATCTCTGATCGGACTCTGGCAAACCCTAATCCATTGGTGTCGCAGGTAATCCCCATGATTTTGTGCATCTGCATGGTTTTCAGTAAATTGGAAAAATGATGCTTTTTTTTTTAATTGCTTCGTGAAGTTCGTTGATGCGCTCTTGATCGGATTCTGTGAAAATGTTGAAGGGAAATTTCTCATGTCAGCTGTTTTCTATGTTCCTTGTTTTTGGATGATCTACATTGGTTTTGTTGCATTTGATTCTAATCTATGGATTATGTGTCTGTTTTTATTCATCGGAATTGCAGTGCTTGAGGGCATTCGCTTCCCAGGCAAAGACCACCAGTGCTGATGTTAAGGTGAGTGAGGGTCTTGACAGCAAGGTTTCATTATGTCTATTATTTATTTATTTATTTATTTATTTTAATGGTTCAAATTCTGTTGTATTTTGCAACATTGTAGGCTATTGATATGGATTTTTTCAACTCTCTGGTGTATGTTGCCATTTGTTATAAAGTTGGACTTTTTAATCTTTGTGAAAGTTCACTTCCATATCAATACTTAAGTATGCTTATTTGGAATAGACTGGTGGCATGTCTAATTTGTTCTCAAGGTCTCACTTCTAGTTAACCTGTGATTTCTTGTGTTTGGTGTTAACAACCTGCATTGGAAGTAGATGATATACTGATAGCGGGGATGATTAGTTTCATAGCATGCAAAGAGTCATAGGAAGAGTGAAATCATCGTATTATCTTGACAACAGACTACTTTAGATGATTTGGAGAGCTGTGTGGTGATGTCTAGCTAAGGAAGGACCTGCATATCCGTGTTTACATCATGAAACCTCTATTAAAGATGATAGCTGAAAATTATCTCTTAACAGCGAGTTATTAAAAACCAAGACATTACTTCATTCATATTAGGATACGCATGCTCTATATGATGGCACAATTCTGTCTTTTTTTTTTCTTTGTATTTAAATTTGGATTTAGAACTCGATTTGTATTGATGCCATGGTCTGCTAAAGTGGTTTTCTCTGTTAAAGGGTTAAAGGGCGTGGCTTTTTTCATGCAAATTTTATTCATATTTAAGCTTTAATTAATACAGTGAATTAACACAACTGTTTTCTTTTATATGTGCTTCACATAGATTTAATCTCAAAATGATTTGTTCTACTTATGATGTGTTGGAATTTTATAGTAGACTTTGGTGCTAGCTTTTAGCATAAGTGTCAATCCTTGTGACCTGCTATCAGGTGCCATTGTCATTGTTTGGGGTCACTGGAAATTACGCTTCTGCTCTGTTCCTCGCGGCTGCCAAAGCTAATGAATTGGATAGGGTTGAATCTGAGATCCTTGATGTTATCGAGGCTTCCAAGAGGAGTTCGCTGTTTTCACAGTTCATAAGGGATTTATCAGTGCCTAGAGAAACCAGAGTGAAGGCAGTAACTGAACTATTTTCTCAAGCTGGCTTTTCTGATGTTACTAAAAATTTTCTGGGTATGATGTTAAACTTTGTTCCTTGGATCCAACCGTATGAGTTATTTGGTATTTAACCTTCTTCCATTTAAAATATCTTGGAGCAGTCAAAGATTTGAAACATGTTCATGAATATTGCTTATAATTTTGAAGAAGGTTTGTTGTGTTTTGAATAAGATATAGGAAATAATTTTGATCTTTAAATTCGTATATTATGTTACCTACACCTCTTTTAATTGTTGATGTTATCACTAAAGTTTATCAATACCTGTCCTTTGGGGATCAGTATACATCTTACTCTTGCTTTATTTCTGCGTTTTTTTCACAAGCTGTAATGGCTGACAATGGGAGGCTTCAATTCCTTGAGCGCATTGGAAAGAGGTTCATTGACCTCATCATGGCACATAAAGGGCAAGTGAAAGTGCTTGTCACAACAGTTATTGTAAGTTTTGAACTTTCTATGACTTGGTATAATGAAATCTATAAAGATCACATTTAGCATGGACTCTGAAGAAAATAGGTGTACATTGTGCTCTTTTGTCTTTGATATAGGAAGTGATCTACCTTATTTTGAAGTACATTCTTTATATCTATCTTTAAGCTAATCATGGAGTTTAGGTTATTGGTAACTTCTCAGTGCAGATTTTGCTGCCATGGACGAATTGTACCTGAAGTTTTTGTCTTTGTGGAAGCTCTCAGTTCTTGTGTGGGCTTTACTTTTTCTGTTCTTCATTTGTTTCTTTTTATTTCAGCCACTACCTGCAGAGGAAGAGAAAGAGCTTAAGCAGACATTGCAAGATATTATTGGACAAGGGAAAACTGTGACTGTTGAACAGAAGGTAATAACTAGTGTTTTCATATAAAACAAACTTGTGCTGTTTGAATTCTTTTAACAATGTTTCAATATAATTTATGTGTGTTCTGCACAATAACCAAAATATGCCAGCAGTATGTATGTCAAATTCTTTCACCCTTGTTTGGTAGGGTATGGAATGCCATTTTCATGTTTCAGCATGCATTCACTGCTGGTATTTAACATGATTAGTTATTTTTGTACTTCATTGACCTCATAATTGAAAATGCGTTAACCACATCAATTCCTAGATAGGCCTTTCATTTGAATCTCTACGCCTCTCTTTGCTTATGCAGCTACAATTAGCAGATGATCAGATCTATTTTATGTGAATTGAATTCTGTGATCTCCATTTGATTGTATAAAAATTGTGTAATCTGCTATATTTTTAGCATACTTCTGGAAAGACCAGTGCTAGATTGTTGATATTGCTCTATTTTGTATGTTTTTCTTCGGACTCATTTTGTTTTCCTGTTGAAGCTGCTTGATCATATTAATTACCAAAATTTCTTGTCTTGGATTTTCTAATGCATTTTGTCTTCCTGCAGATTGACCCCAGCATTATGGGAGGACTGGTTGTTGAATTTGGCCAGAAGGTTTTGGACATGTCAATTAGGACCAGGGCGAAACAGATGGAGAGGTTCTTGAGGGAGCCTATCAATTTCGAGAACTTCTAATGCCTAGGAAGAATTAAGGGACTAGTGGCATCAATTCTCTAGTTACCTTGAAGTGTTATTTTGTTTTTGTGCAAACTTTTTCAGGTGGGTGGTCTTCTCCACCCCGAATAAATCTTTTCCTGGAGATAATCCACTCTGTTACATTTACCCCCTAGTGGTTTTTTAAAAACACTATTCCATTGTTTTTGATAAATTTGTTACTTATGTTTTAAGGTTATCCTGTGTGTAAAACGGTGATCTACTTGTTTCTACAACAGGTCTAACTTGGAATTTGGTTGCGTCTTTACTTTTACTTATTTCCCAGGGTTCTTTAAATTAGCTGATAATTTCTAATCTTGCCTATATATGCATTCTATTTAGACATTTAATGTACATTGGGGAGTTCAATCTAGAGAGGGGAACGGCCGGTTAATCGGGCCTACCAGGCCCGACCCGGCGGGTCCGGGTCGGTTTTTAGTCGGCCGCCCGTTCAACTGCAATAATCTGGCGGTGACCTGGCTTTTTTATTTTTTTTAATTATTATATTAAAATTAAAAATTCAAAGTTGTTGATAGGATTTAAACTTTGGTCACTTTATAAAAAGTTTTACCTTCTAACCATTCTATCCAACTTTTCTTTTGAGTATTAATGTTAAAAAAATAAATAAAATTTAAAATCTGGTTCCAAACCGGGTTTTGACCCGGCGGGTTTCCCAACCGTAACTGGCCCGTCTACGGTACGGGTCGGTTACGGATCATTGAACCAGCGTTTCTTAGAAATTATTTTTTAAAATAAATTTTTAACAGCAAGGCACAAACACACACGCATGCAAAATAAAAACAAATAAAAAAAAAAAAAAAAATCTGATAACCCTTTGTACTGGGAAGATCCGATAACCCATCACAGAATCCGATAACCCGGTTGGACTTCTATCGGGTAGACTTGCTTCTTATCAGACCCGATAAAGATACCCAACCCAAACACAGAGGCCGGTTCCTCCCAATCGACCATCTCTACCTTTCTTGGATGGCAGACGAGGTCGATCCACAGAGCTCCAAAAGGGCGGCCGCTGCGGCGTACGACTACGACGGTGATCCTCGATGGGCGGAATACTGGTCCAATGTCCTCATCCCTCCCAATTTGGCCTCCCGGCCCGACGTCATTGACCACTACAAGCGCAAGTTCTACCAACGCTTCATCGTATGCCCTACTCCTCTTGAATTTGCATCTCACCTGTATTTTTCTCTTCTTCTCTGCAATTTGATGAAGTATTCATGAAATTTTAGTTGAATTTCTGAATTTTAGCTAAAATTTCCTCTCCTTTCCTTTTTTATGCCAGTTTTATTGATTCTGTGCTTGGTTTTTTAGTCTGGTGTTATATGCATGTAGTTTCATATACCTTGTCTACTTTTAGCATTAATTGAATCATGGGATGAACTTCTTTAAGTTCCTTTTTGTTGAATTCAAGGTTAGAGTTTGAAGATGGTTTTATCTATTGTGATCATTGAGGGCTTTGGTGTTAATTGGAAGTGAATTCATGGAGTAATGATGATTGTTGCTTCTTTTTGTTTCTTCTGGTTGATGTTAAGATGTATGTGAGTATTATTTTTGTTTGCAGTTGTAATTTGTGATTTTGAAGATTGTTTTTTTATACTCTCATATGAATGCTAATGCTAGTGTTTCGTTTGTTAGGATCCTGATTTTGTGGTTGAGACAATGTCTTCGTCCAGCAGTTCTCAGTCAGGGAGAGCATCTGACGGGTCTTCATCATCACCAGCCACTGAAACTGCGAGGTCTCATAACCCAGGTGGAATAGATTTCAGACTGTTTTGTAATTGTTGTTGCCTTAGAAGACTTTCTTCGTATTTGCAATCTTCATGTTCAAATGTAAAAACCTGATTGTAAAATACAGGGCCTAATGCTGCTGCAAGGTCTGCACCACAGAACATGGCCCCTGTGCGGTTAGATCGACAGACCATATATTTTTCTCTCAATGCTTGGGTATGAATGGTTTTCTTCTCAAACTAAACTTTAGTATTTGATTTACTGAAAAGGCTTGTTTTTTTGCTAGGTTTCACCATCATCTTACATTTTCGATATTGCTTGAACATTTATGGTTTGCTATGCTAAATTTTCTGAGGCTTGCATTTTTATTTAAATTATCTTCTTTTTTTTCCCCTCCTTTTTGTGTGGTTCTTGTCAGGTGCTGGTTATGGCTTTGATTGGAATTTTTCTTTTTGTGTCTCCAAATCTTGCACAAAAGGCTTATCGGTTGTCCTTGTTGGGCACAGGATGTTCATCACTGTGTTCATTGTACGCTTTTTATGGGGTAATGTTTTGTTTAGTTATGCATCTGATACTCTGTTCTCAAATTTTGTTTAGCTTAAAAGGTCACCATTGTTCCACTCATCATATTCATCTAACTCAGAAACCCAGGGCGTGGACTCTGCCTGCCATTCAGTCATGGCTTCATTCGATATTTCCAACTAAGGATTTCATTTGCTTCCTTTACTGCCTAATTCTGGTCACATCTAGAATGCACTTTAAATGTGAGTATCAGTGCATTTCTTATACTGATATTGTGAATTGAACTTTTATGGAAATGTTACTACAATATTTTTATTCTTTGCCATTTGCTGGTTATATACTGGTGCAAATTTGGTGGCAGTTGCTCTAATACCTGTTATTTGCCGGCCGCTTGAACATTCTGCCAAGTTTCTAAGACGTAATTTTGTCTACTCATCCCTCTATAGGTAAATGCCCTCAAGTTCGATTGCCTAAGTCTTTACTAACAGTAACTACAATGAGTTTTGCATGCAAGCATCTACACCATGTATTCCTGTCTTTTATTTGAAAAGTGAAATATTCAACCCACTAATGAGATGGAATGGCAAAATATATAAGTATAATATAAAAATATAGTATTTGATGGATACATTTTCTCCTATTACATAATAAGTATCTATATATTTGTAGTTTTACCATGACACCTTCACCTGCCAATCAACTAATATCATGTCATATTGATTGCATGAGTAGAAGATACTTGGAATGGCCTTGCTTCTGGATAGAAGCACATACAAATACTCTCAATTTCATGACCACAAAGGCAGAGATTGGTGTTGGGTTTCTGCTGATCATGTCACTATTCTCGTAAGTGGGTTCCTTTTTTTTTTGTTGTCCTACGTGGTGTTTACTTTCCTCTTCCAACCCCAAGCAATTTTGAAACATTATTTTTTCTTGTTGCAGTTGGCAGCGCAACGTGCTTCATACATTCATGTACTGGCAGGTTTGCAAAATATTTCCATTTATTGGTCACTGTATCAAATATTAGTCTTAACCCTTTTGCCACGTCATGTATTTTCCATCAAAATAACTATGTGTGTATATATATATATGTTTAAAATCTTTTATTGGCCTTAATTACACCTCTGAAATTTTCTCCATTTGCTAAGACTAATGTATCCATATCCACTCAAACTGGTACAAATTCAGAGGTAACAACCTGAGAAACCTCATGAAATACTACATACATATTTTATTAGTGAATTGTTCTATAGTTATCCTTAAGCAGTATATCTACTGGCTTAATGCCTCTTGATTGTTTTTTATCCCTTGGCCCAGGTTGTAAATGTCTTAACTCTTTCTATAATAATTTTTTGCTTTTGGCAGCTACTGAAGCTCATGTACCATGTACCTGTAACTGCTTCCTATCACAGAAATGTGTGGGCGAGGATCGGCCAGGTTGTCAACCCTTTCATACTTCACCATGCCCCGTTTCTTCGCACTCCAATTTCAGCTGTTCAGAGGTGGTGGTTCAGATAGGTGAAAGGATACAGAAAGCATGCAGGAAATATACCTGGAAAGAACTCTGGGGTCTCTTTGAGTGCCCAAGAAGAATTTTGTTCTGGAGAAGACACCTTTACAAGGGAAAAACTAATAGAACGTTTTACTAAAGTGTGCTTTACTCTCGCAGGCCACTGTCACATTGAACTGGGTGTACAAACTCCTTTTGTAATCACATCAGGGCTTTAAATTTCAAGTGAAGAAACCATTTTTGTGTCAAATCACCTCGTAGATACTGATGGCAACTACTTTGCGATGAGATTAGAAAATTAGTCTTGCAGTATTTGGCTTCACTGTATTGGTCTGTGTGTTTTCCTTGTGTTTACACTTTTCAAATAAAGCCATTGGTAGCATGTTAAACTTTTTTTAACAATTTAAGCACCACCAGCTCTCTGCTTGGTTTCTTTTGAAGTCTTTAACAGCACTCCAAATCTATGTATATTCATTTACATTGATAAAAAAAGAAAAAAAGCAAATAAAGTGCAAAAAATTTACATCTCTTCTATATCTTTCCTTTGTGTATCTTTTCCCTCCAAACTCACCCAAGTGATACAACAAGATCTCCCTGATGCCGAACTTCAACCCATTTAACTGTACAAGAAGCAGCTATACTTAACTAGTTACAGCTACAATGTCTGAACCGCATGATGTACTCTACTTCTGATCTGACTAACTTTTGCTTCCAATCTAGCTGATACTCCGGCCATAATCAGCCTCTCAGACCGCTGGCGCACCTCACCGGAATACTCAGATTCCGCCACACGGTCATCGAACCGAATCCATTGTATCCTTTCATGGTACATTGGGAAGAACCTTACACGTACAGCAGTAAACGTGAAGTAAGGAATGAGAGTAGAGATCACCACAAAGAGTGTTACTATCCAATAGGAAGGAGTATTTGCCAGCTCCTCAATGAAAACCATGAATGCAGTTGCTGATACTTTAGGAGTCATGGCACCATAAGCCAGTAGGAAGATATACCACAAGGCTATTCCTCCCCAAATGAAGATGTGCTGAAATAGAGTGAAGTAGCTGACAGAGAGAGCCATCTGGCAGTTCACCACCCATACAATGCAGGTATATAAGGTAGCCCCTAGGATCTCACGGTCTACTACCTCGCCTCCTTTTCGGAATGCTTGATGTTGTAGCACAATGGTGCAGAAGAAGAAGATGGTTATCGCGCTGCAGATGCCGTTGACCATCCAACCTATGATTTGTGTCCAACTGAAGAGGACATTTTGCACACCTTCTTGGTATAGAAGTGGGTACTGCATGAAAAATGAGGTTTTTTTTTTTCAGAGCGTATTCTATAGAACAGAACAATGGAGTTGCAAAAAAAAAAGGGTGTTGTTGTACCTTCAGACACAAGCGTGCCGAAACATCCTGATCGAAAACTCCTAAAGCAATGACCGGGAGTGATGTGAAGAAGACATTATACAACGACATGAACCAATCGTTATATGCTGGAGTACCGGAGAATGATGCATATGCTTCATACACAAAAAGGGTAACTCCGAATGTGATGTTCTTGTAGAAGAAGTAGCATATCTGCAGGAACAGAGGTTGGAGCATGTTGGTGCAGGAGCTTGTTATTCATGATACATTTGATAATTTATGTAATCAAACAAAAGGGTACCATTAATGAGATTCTTCTGTAACACCAATGTCCATGAACAAGTAACAAGCGCTCAAGAAACCGAAACTGAGCTATGGCAATGTCACTAGACATGGCAGCCTGAAAAGAACATCAGAAGCACAATACAAGCATAAATTTTGGAATTATTTGATAGAAAACTAGAGATAGAAATCATGAATTTTCAGATACTAACCTGCATGCCTTCAACACCACTGATACCAATCCCTATATCTGCTTCTTGAATCATGCCCACATCATTAGCTCCATCTCCAATGGCTAAAGTTACTTTTCGAGTGCTGTTTTTAACTAGTCTTGTTACCTGGATATACATCACAAGGAGAACTTCTTTGGATTCATTATCAGATGAATTTACTGAGAAAATTGCTTATTATATGACAATGTGCATACTAACAAGAGCCTTTTGTTTTGGTGATGAACGGCAGCAAATGACCGACGCACAGTTTACCGCTAGCTGTAGGAACATACTCTTGACATTGTCCTCTAAAGCATAGTTAAGTGACTTTCCATCTATAATAAGAGCGAAAGTCTCCTCACTCGATGAATTTCTCTGCAAATTCCCTTCTATTTGACGGATAACACTTTCTCTTGATGCCTGAATACAAAGAATAGAGTTTGTAAACTTCAATAACACTCAGACAAGACAGAGTAATAAATGTAACAAACTAGGAAGGAATGATGGGAATACTATAAATATAAAACAAGCAAGGAAAAAATGATGATAATAATATACCTTAGCAATGGACTCTTTGTCGCCCTTTTTCTCCAATTGTTTAATTTCTTGTGCTTCCAAAGTGATAAGTATCTGCTTCATTCCTTGTCTTAATAGACTGCAAGCAAAGCTGTGCAATTCCAAGAAGTTAGGAATAAAGCATTCTACAATCATCAAGATAGGTATGATTAGCGAAAAAACAAAATGTACCCAATATTGATAGCAGTCTCCATTTTATCGCCGGTTAATACCCATATTTTAATCCCTGCTTCTGCCAGCTTGTCGATGCATTCAGGGACCTATAACATAGAAATAAGGAATTAAATTTTAGTACGCAAACAATGGTAATAAGATCTACAATACATCCTGCCATTTATGCTATACCAACCCCATCCTGCAGTTTGTCCTCAACTGCTGTGGCACCAAGAAGAATCAACTCTCTTTCTATCATCTCAGCAGCTTCATCCATCTTCTCTTCCCGATCAGCACTGACTGAATTCTTCGCCTCAGTGAACTTTCTGTTGAATGTCTCATATTCAGCCTCATCAAGCTTTCGATATGCCAGAATCAAGATTCTCAATCCATCATCAGCATAATTATTGGTGTGTTCCCTCGTCTTGTCTTCAAATTCCCTTCCATTTTCTGCGAGCCTCTCAAACATGACACTGGACATATATCACAAATAGATAAGCAAATGTTTTTCAAGTCAATGCATTCAAATCATCGCTAAATATAGCAGCTTGCAAACCTGTCAGCACCTTTGCTGAGCAGCAACAACTCCCCCTCCTTGTTCTTAACTATAACCGACATCCGCTTCCTAGAGCTACTGAACTCTAAAATATTCAATAGCGTATATGAACTGTGAAAATATAACAATGTTAGCAATTTAGTTGATGAAACTAACAAATTCAAGAAACATAACTAAGCATCGGAAAAACCTTTCAACTGTCTTTCTAGACACAGGATCCAGTTCATGCAGAGAGATGCTAGTCTGTGTTCTCTTGTAAAACTCGAAACCAATTTCCCTTGCAGCGATAACGAATGCAGCCTCATCAGGTGATTCTGCTTCATATGATATCTTCCTGGACTCTGCATCAACTTCAGGTATGACAGTATGGCAGATTGCTAATAACTGAAAGAACTTCTGAATGACATCTGAGCGAGGCTCATTCAACCAATTTCCATTCATGATCCGGTCATCTTCGAAATTGAACCCTTTTATAGCAGGTTTGCCTTGTACAGGATAATCTTGATGCGCATTATCTGATACGTAAATAAATGATGACCCTTTTCTTCTAGTCATTGTTTTCTCAACCTGGCTTACTCTTTGACCATACGCAGTCCCGGCGATAGAGCATTTAATGAACTCCATTGAGTTGCAGGTTAGTGTTCCAGTCTTGTCGGAGAGTATTGTGTCAACCTGACCTAATTCTTCATTCAAGTTTGATGTTCGAGCATGAGCCGGTTTATCTGACTCCTCATAATACATTTCACGGTCTTGATTAATGAAAATTACTTGCAGGACTTTGACCATCTCTATAGAAACATACAAAGAGATAGGAATGAAGTAACCATACAGCATCATGGCAGTTAAAAGGTGAAACATTGCCGCAATAGCATCTTCTTTAGGATCAAAATAAATGCTGGTATCATCAGGCCTAAGATACCATCTTCTAATCTTGCCATCTTTGATGTCATTACTCGTTGTGATTGCGAAGAAAATTGAACCGATAAGTGAGATCAAAACCAATGCAGATAACAAGAGATAGATAATTTTATCCATTTTCCTCTCAATTTTGCTCCTCTTTGAAGGTGGCTTTGTGGCATTCTGCATTACTTTCGTATCATGACCGGTGAAGATGACGACGCCATAAATGTAGTCAGTGTTGCGCAGTTTTGAGTCCCTTAGGAGAAGTTGTTGAGGTGACAGTGGGTATTGCCGAGACTGATACTCTAAGGTTCCAACAAAAGTATAGAGATGTGCATTTGGGTCTTCGCATTTAATCAGTGCTTCAAAATGTTGGAAACTAGAGTCATTATGTAAATCTGAAGTTACCTCCAATGACTGTTTCAGTTTCAAGTTTGTCTCTCCATCCAGATTCATTGTGTCAACATAACAGATTGCATCTTCATAACTAGATGAAAGCAGTATGAGATCAGCCGGAAAAAAGTTATCCTTTTCAACCTTCACTACATCTCCAACTCTCAAATTCTTCCATTCAGTATACTCAAAAGTACCATCACGTTGATGAACATGAACTTTGATTTTCCTATTGTTCATTTCATAATCCTGAATCCAAAGTTCATATCAAAATAAAACATCAAATGGATTCTATTAATCAATGTAGATTACATCATACAACTAACAAATGGGCTAATTATCAATTGATCAAAATAAAATTTTCCTTAATGCAAGCCAGATCCCAAACGGTCGGACCCATGTTCCCTGTTTTGATGCCATTAGAAAGAAGTCTTATCTTTGTCCATCAAATGATGCCAACTCTCTAAAGAATCATTTAATTAGCACAAACATCTAGTCAGGAAGGAACTGCTCAACAACTTTGACAATTGCCTATTTGCTATAAATTACCAGTAAAAATTTGAATGGTGCTTAATTAGCAAGCTGTCACTTCTAACATAATCAAAGAGATGATAAGTTTTAAATTGATGGCGTATCAATAGACATAAAAACATTAGAAAATCAACAGAAATAAAATTCTGAGGAACACTAAGCTATGCAACATAACCATAATCACTTGCAGAAAAGCAAAATAGTAATGAAAGGAAACTGATCACCTGTCTGTATCGCCGAAAATCTTCGATAGCCTCCTTCGTCATCGTCACCCCAATAACGATGATAAGAGGGAGAATGGCACTGAAAGCAGTGTATGGAGCCAAAGGGGTGAAGGAGAGGCAACTAGTGACCAAAAAGTAGATATTGGCAACCCTTCTGAACTGCTCAAACAAGGCCTTGGGGATAAATGTAGCTAATGTATACTTGGTAGTAGAGACATAGTTGGAAGGATAATACAAATTGGTAGCCTCAAAGCAATCAGGATCATTAGCAAATACTATTCTGGAGAAGCCTGGGCCTCCAATCTGTGAATGTTCTTCCTGAAAGGACGCTTTGCAACAGGAAAAACTATAAAATTTTCTCAACAAGTTCTTCCTTCTCTTCCCTCCTGCCATATCTCAATCCCAATCAAAGCAATTCACAACTAATAACAACTCAAGAGAGGATAAGGAAAATGTCATATGGAGAGAAGAAAGGTCATCATGCCTTGCTTGAGCTGAAAAAGAAGCCAAACCAAAAGATACCAAAATTGAAAACTAATACAAGAAGGAAGCTTCTGAGCTGCTGCTGCACTTTATAGCTACCCCCCCAAAGCCTTCCCAGATACCTTCTTCACAAGCTGGAGTTCCTCTGAAAGCAAAGATTAAAAAGTAAGAATCGCTTCTTCATTCATTGAAACCAATTTCACCAGCAGAAAGCAATCCTTTCACCAAAATCCAATCTTTGCATCAATTCCAAGGCTGACAACCAATGCCCAACTGATTAAACTTACTAAAATCTCACCTTTCTCATCTCCTCTCTCTCTCTCTCTCCTCTCTCACTCTTTCTTTCTCTTTCCACCTCTTAAAAAAATTCCAAAAAGGACATCCCACCTTGGAATCTAACAATTGGAGATCACTCACTCAAAGAGCCACCTCTGAATTCTCTTCAGAGGTGGCAGCATGGGGTTGAATCCTCACCCAAAAAAGTTCAATCTTTTCAATGACTCCGGACCTTAAAAAAACCATCCCAACAACCTCCAAACTCTCTTTTGTAGCTTCACTCCGAGTATTTTGGATCTAAATGAGATAGATAGAAACACAGAGCATGCACGCAGCTCTATACGGTCAATGTGATCAACATGATGTAGAATTTTGGCAGGCACCTACTCCGCCTCTTCTCTCGCCTCCGCCATTGCCGCTCTCTCTATGAATTCTCTAAATCCTTTCTTCTCTCTCTATCTATCTCTATCTCAATCTTTCTAAAATTCTAAACATCAAATGTATTAACAGAGAGGCCAACCAAGATGCAAAAAAAATTACAAAAAAAAAAAAAGAAAAAAAAAATCAAAGGAACGTTGAACACATGAATGGATGAGAATTTGAGTGTACATTTTGAGAACATTGCATGGAAGTGACAATAAATATATTTAGGAAGCGAGTAATATTTTATGTGTTCTGCCACTGTTTTGGTAGATATGGTAGGTGAATTTTCTCTTTTTTTTTTTATTTTCAAATTATTATTATTATTATTATTTATTTTTTTATTTGGAGGTTGATTGATCCACAAGTTATTGAATCAGAGTTTGTATTCTATCCATTAATTTTAGATTAATTAGACATTTGTTTTGTTTCTTCGTTTTCATGTCTCCAGCATGCGTACGTAGAATATGGGATGGAGATGTAGTTTTTTATTTAGGGAAATTATTTGTTTATTTATTTATTTTGAAAAAAAATGGGAGTATTTATGGTTTGTTTGGATTTGAAATACACTTGTGACAACAAATTGATTTATCATGAGAATTTTTTTTAAATAATAATATTTAATGTGATCAAATCTTATAGTTTGTTAGACAAGTTCAAAGGTTTTTTTCTCCTTTTTTTTTTATTGACGAATATAAGATTGAAAAGTTCATTTTGATATGAGATAAATTATATTAATTTTGAATTATTATAAATTTTTATGAAAATGAGAGGAGAAGTAGTTGTGCGTTAATTTATAAAGTTCTATTAAAATGAGGTAATAAATGGTTTTAATTAGTGGTCCCAAGATTGGTTTAAATTTAGTAGTTATTTTCCGAGGCCCAATGCTTTAAATCCAAGGGTCCCAATATTAGAATAACTATTTTTTTTTTTTTTACTTTTACGCTGTAATTTTGTGCAAAAATTTCCTATTGTTTATATACAACGCTTGGTAATTTTTGTATTTATGGAGTAATGCATAAAAGAAGCCCTTGTCATGTTTGGATTGTGGTTGATATGAGATGTGAATAAATATAGATCAAGTGAAATAAAAAGATATTATCCTCACCATAGTCTTCCATTTTCCTTTTAATATAAAAAATTTAACAAATTTTATTATTATGTAATCATAATAATAATAATTATTATTATTATCATTATTATTATTTGATAACAAATATTATAACAAACTTATCATGATCCAAACATCACCTTGTTACATCACAATTTTTTATTTTTTTTATATTGTGGATAAATCAATTCACCCATATCACTTATACTCTCAATTATGGTTTATAGTTTAGAAGAGAGTTGACTCCTCGACCTTCATAAGAGTTAATAGAATTACCATTGGCTTATTGTGGTGATGATAAAGAAAAATATATAAATTGACAGCTTTCATTACCATTACAATCACATAAATTAAAGGTGGCATTTCTTCAAATGAATTCTAAAGAAAATTATTTATATTGAGAATGATGTGATGGTGTGGATGCAAGGTGACAAAAATTTCAAGTAAACTTTAGCTTTCATGGCAGAACAAAACCCTTTTGGAACTTTTTCTCCATTTCTTTCTTCCTAGCTAACAACCTGTTTGAACCTTCCACTCAACAAACCCATAATAATGTGCATTATGAGCCTGAATTTAACTAAGATGTTGATTTAAATTTTTTTTTACTACAATACTTTATTTAGCCTAAATAAATAACATTTAATAATAAAATTTATATATATATCCTAAAATTATGTTTTATATTGAATATATATATATATATATATATATATATATATATATATATATATATATATATTGAAAAAATTGTTTTAACGCAATTTTTTTAATTAAGATATTGAAATTCATAGACACTATTTGCTTTATAACTATTTATATCAATTAATGAGCTTTGTTCAACTTTATATATATATATAAAAGCTTTCAATATTTAGAATTTTTTTTCCTTTTCTACAATAATGGTTTTCTGAGGAATCTTAATTTAGTCACTGATGTTCAACTCTTCTTATCCAATTAGAATCATAAACTTCCAAACTTGAAATTATATCTTGGATAGTTCACAGGTTAGGTTAGGATTCATCATGCAAATGAACTCTTAATTAAAATAAATAAGAATAAAAAAAAAAAAAACCACATAACATCATGAGACTCAGGAAAAAGTCACTCTCATACTATGGTCAATCAAGCTACAAGTCCATGATCTCATAATTGTTATAAGTATGTGTTTATCAATTATATATTTGGACAGGACCTGGGCAAATGGAATGATGGAGTGAGTGCATGAATACTTTTCCAACTTGTCATTCATAAATTAGATCTTTAACAGTATGGACAAATCTAATGGATTAGGTTAATCAGCATATATTGAACTTTATCAGATGAATTGGGTGTGTTTGTTCAACTTTAAAGTAGTGTTTAGTTGGTACTTGGTAGGAATTGGAGTTGATGTAACTCTTTAAATGAATTGAAGACATTAAATTTATATGAAATAAACTTTCCAATTTATTTATAACAAAGGATTTGGTTAATGAAGTAATCAGTACAAAGGACCAGCCAAGTGTTTTCTAATGTTTTAGCAAGCACCTAATTGAATTAGATATGTAATGTTTAGCAACTCAAGTGGCCCATTTTATTATGTGAGAGAAAAAAAAGCTCAACCAATCTCTTAAAGTGCTAACTAGCCTTGCTTTTGTTGTGCAAAATGATTTGGATGGTCCTCCTAATTTAGTTTCTTTATAGATGATACTCTCCCATCCTTGTCACTTTATGGACAAACAATTGGGTACATGGTTTGTTTGGTTATGGTTTTGGTATTTATTAATTGTGTGTAGTTTGTACTCTAGTCAAGGGCCACTAGAAACCACAAAGTTTCACAAACCATATATCAAAATCATCCATTATTGAAGTTCTTCTAGGAATAGTTACAAAGCCTCAGGTCCCTATGTAGACTGGTTTTGGTTTTAACAACTACACCTTTGATAAAGTTAATAAGACCATTTGGCATATATTTCTTGAAAGGTGGCAAAAAGTAAAGGTCTATGAGAAACAAGGAACACTGAATGATTTGATGATGCATGCAGTTCAGGAAAAATTAAAATAAGTGCTATTATTAATCCAGATGAAAACATTTAAGAGAAATACCACTTTCAGTTGCCGCCTTTCAATTCAGCAGATTCCTCAATAGTTACTCCGTTGCTTTCATAGGGAAAGGTAACCCAGCCGCTGACCTGTCATGAAGAAAAAGGAGCTTCAAAAAGGAGATAATGCCATTTTGGCAAGAATACAGAGACTTGAATAGGAAAAGAAAGATAAGATTGACAACCAAACGAAAGAAAATGAACAGATGAAGATGAATTTTTCTATTACCTTTTCTTCTATTATATATTCCATCCAAACCGACCGTTGCTTTGGATCAATTAAAGAAGGCCCAGTTTAATGAGACTTCACAGATTCAACAGCATAATATCATTGAGACTAAGTGGCTAACTGTGCATGCATCTCAATTCCATTATCAAGTTTGTTCTTAAAACATTACCTGATGAAACTAATACAGAAACATGTCACTTTTACAACCCTAAGATTTCTCAACACAGAATGAATGAACAAAACCTTCCGATCAGGACCGATTCAGCGGTACTTTCTGTAGTCATCATGTTTGGAGTAAGTGGCATCACTTGCTCCGTCCCTGTGTCTCTTATCCTTTCTCCTGTGATCATCCTTTCGATCTCTATCATCATCATGGTTTGAATATCTTGACCTAGATCTTCTCCTTTTGTGCTTGTGATGTTTGGAATGTTTTCTACTTTCTCCTCCAGAAGACCTTTTGTCTGATTTCGACCTTGAATGAACACGTTGTCGACTATCACTGGAAGAATCAGAATCTGAACTCCTACTCCTTCGACGATGTTGTGACCGGATTTTATGTCTGTTAGATCGGTGATCTTTTTCCTCTGATGGATCCTCACCTTCCTGGTGATCAGAATAGATGGTTCTTCCACTGGAACTAATGCTTCTGTTACTTCTTCGTGAATCAGTATTACCAAGCACATCTCCTTCAAGAGGAAAAGCCCTTTTGTCAATCATGTCATGTTGTGCACCCGAAGAAACATTTCCCATGACAATCTCTAGAGAACTTGATTTACTAACTGCGGGTTCTTTATTTTCCCAAAGCATGTTGGACGATTGATGTTCTAAACCAGATCTTTCATTCTTTGAAGATATGTTATTGTTACCATCACCACCAGTTTCCAAGTTGGCCTTGTATGGTCCATCATTTGTATCTGAAGGAACTCCTAGTCCTAGCTCTTTCCCAAGAGACTCCAGAAAATCCCCAGCTACCAGACGGTTTAGAGTCATGTTAGCACCTTCAGCCTTCTTTTCTTGATCATCTACATTATTAGGACTAGCAAAATCCCCTTCATCATCTGAATCATCAGAGAAGATAGCCTGCATATGAAAGCAATAAATAAATTATAGGATAATTAAGAGTAGCCTCATCATCAATGGCCACAAAAAATAAACGGCACAAGGATATCCAGACATGCTATGAAGTAAGAGCAGGAGCGCATGCCAAGGAGAAATTCATAATAACTGAGGTGTGCATGACTGAGAAGGAAACAAGCACCTTATATAGATCAACTGGCCTCTCAACATTTGCCAGATTTAACTCATTATCAGCCTCCTCTGCATTAAGCTTGGTTTCCTCCAGAATCTTTGGTTGAGATATACGCAATGCATCTCTCTCTGCAGCCTCAGTTTTTGCAGGTTGAACACTCTTGGCAGAATCTGTGGTGAAAATGAGGGTCTCCATCCTGCTTCTTGCTCTAGGAAGGGGAGGTGGCTGCAAATGGCAAGCTAGTCAGATCATCATGTGCATTGGCATATGATAGCTGCTTATGTCTCCCCTAAAGGTAGCATTCTATGTTTCACAAAGTTCAACAAAAAATGCAAACTAAAAAAGGCATTCCAATCAGAACTCCCATAGTGAAAAAAGTTTTTCTATTTCATTAACTGAATCCAGTAATAATAAGGCAAAAGAATATTATGCAACATCTAACCTAAACATGCATATGGATATAAAGGCTAGGTTGAAAATCCATATCAGGTAAAGCACTTCTTGTGGATCACCAATGTTCCACCCCTACAGACAACCATCACCCAGGCCACTGATTCCTATCTTATGACCTCATGACCTTCCGGCTCATAAATAATTGAAACATCTTATCGTGCCAAGAAAATGACACTATGTAAGGTACATCTGCTTCCTCAAATCCCCAATCATGAACACATTCATTGCACACAACATAAGACATTTGCATAGACAAGTCAAAGGTGTAAAACAGTTAATGGAGTAGATATATGAAAGAGAAATCTAAGTCACAAGGATTAGAGGCTTGCAGAAAGCAGTGTCAGGTTGCAGACTAATTGATTTCATACGCCATAGACTTGTATTGTGAAAATAAGTGGAATCAACCACAGATTGTTTTACAAATAGCAACAGAAGCCACGGCTCCAACATTTCCACATAAGAAAATTCAGTATGACAAGCAAAGATTGTTGGATAAGGTCGAGAAAATGTGTAAGAAAAGTATAATTTGAAAGAAATGCATTGATGCAAAAAGAGCTACCTAGCATACCTTCCCCATAAAAGGATCAATGATATCAAATCGCTTGCAAAGAATGGGTGAAGGTCGCCATTGAAATTCCTCCCTCTTGGGGTAAATTTTGGTCTTTTCCTCATCATGAGAACTTTGGTCTTTCTGCTTAAGCATATAACAGGTTGCATTGCTGATTGCTGATCATATATCATAATTTAAATGAAAGTAGTAAAATGGCCAACGAAGTTCTACCTCTGTTCCAAGGGAAGGGATGAAGTGCAGATCCCCACTTCTGGCCAGCTCCAGAAACTGCTCAACTGATTGATTATTAGTTTGTTTGTTCCTCTTCCCTTTCTCAATTGCTTCTGCTGCAGCCTCAAAGTCCAGTCTTTCACGAGCTCGATCAGTTTCAGACATCCCATCGGTACCTGAAGAATGCGTGGAGCGGAGACCACCTTGATATTTATCCTTAAGAAACAGCTCAAATCTTTTTTGTTTTGCAGGATCACTTTTGAACGGTTTCTCAGATTCAGATGGCTGAGCCTGTTGCTGTTGGTCAAACAAAAATTAATTTAGATTTTATAAACACTACAGCAAAAACCAATACACAAATGACTTGAAATTGCAAGAATGAATGGTGATCAGTACACAAGGAATACATGGGGTATATGAACAAATAAAATTGTGCAAGGAACGGAACTCACAAGAGATGCTGGTTTAGTGAAAGTATCTGAAAGATTGGATTGGAGATGAATGATTTCTTTGGGGACAACAGATGAGCTGGATTCAGCGCTTTTCTCCAGAGGTCTTTCACCTAAAATTCGTCCACGACTCTCAGCTGTCAGCTTCGGGACAGATGGCATAGATTTCGTGTCCATTTGCTTTTGCTGATCACCATGTTTTTGTTTTTCCTCCCACAACTTCCGTAAATAATAACTATGGCCATTTCCTCCCGTAATAAAAGAAAATAGGGGGTTGGACTTATTCTTTTCTTTGGAAAGATCCTCAAATAATTTACCACAACGAGCAACCAGAGTTGCAAGCCCATCTATCAACAGTTTCAAATTGCTGTCTTCAGGAGGAGGAACTTCTTGAGGAAGAGCTTCAGCAAACTTGCTTGCAGGCTCAGGAGGAGAGGAAAACTTGTGAACTGGCTCAAAGTTCTGTGGAATAACAGGAGGATGGAATCTGCTGGACAGATGGCAAGAATTAGTATAAAATATTCACCTGAGATTTAAATAAAAGTGTAAATGGCTGTGTATCCGTGAACTGGTTATGTATGCATATGCAACAATGTGCAAGTTTATAATAGTACAGCAGAACTGCAACAATAATAACCACCATCATATGCAGCAGTTTCAAAATGACAGTTAATTATGGAGAAGGATCCATTGATGACTTCAGAAGACATTACACACGCGCGCGTCACGATATAAAACAAGATTTAGAATACATCAAAAAATCACACTACTTAGTCCTAATACCTAGGTGGTGTGGTTGGAGACTTGGAGTAAGCTGGGATAAGTTGCAATATTGGAATTTGAATTTGTATTGAAGGGAAAACTTTCATCCCAAGTTATTTCCAAATTAATATGAGGTTTGGCCTGGTTACCACTAAGGAAAATAAATATTTTGCAATTCAAATTGTTTTAGTTCAATCAATCACAGAGGCAAATTAGTGGCTAATGTTCAATCAATCCTAAGTAATTAATTATTATAATAGTTTAATTAATTAAGATTTTAGAAGAGTTATTCCTGTTCCAAGTTATTTCCAAAACAATCAAGGACATAGTGCATGCATCAGATTTGCCCATTTCATGCTTCCACAGGTCGATAAAAGATAGTCACATGAAGAAAAAATTCACGTAGTTACCTCTCCACATTGTAATCTGGGTTTGATGCAACTTTAAAACCAGAAATAACACCTTGTTTTCTATATTCCAGTTTATTGTTATTTTGGGTTACTTTTGCTGGCTCCTTTTCTTCAACTTCAGTTTCCTCCAAGGCATAACCTACTGAATATCAAATATCAGAAGCAAGGCAAAAGAAACACCAAATATACAATCACAAACAATTTATTGAACAAGAAAAACTGACATTTTGTAAAAATAAGTGAACCACTTGATTAAGATAGGATAAATTTGTCAACTGAGTAAAGAACTTGTGCCTTAAATCACAGATATAGGCAATATATATATATATTCAAGGCATATGACTTCACAGCATTAGACAACACCAAGACAAGTGGATAGAAATATGATTTAAAAGTACAATATTCTTCAACAAATTTTCTCAGACTTATTCATCAAAACAAGGTTTATTACATTCGCAAATCATGCCAACTAACATTCACTTTAATTGGTCGCACTTTAATTGGTCGTTTATTACATTCGCAAGTCACTGAATCGATTCCAGGTTCCTTAGATATTGCCTGACTTCTAAACTGGCAAACATAGGCCAAACCAGTATAACACCATATATCTTTTACACCTTCAAAGATACCGCCCATACACATGGAATTGCAGAACTACTAGCATTCATTTTATTATATCCAAAAAAATAATGAAAATTCAACATTCACTGAAAGCTGAGGCATTTTGCCTTGAAGATGACTAGCTCAAAATAGAACCACTGTACATCATTTACCACAAGTGTGAGGTAGTGATAGTGTGCAATGTGTTAGGACCCTATAATAACTATATCCAGTATTGATAGTGCATATCCATGTGGTTGCAAGTTTTGGCTTTCAGCAGAGACCATCGCTGTGCCAGATGAGTCATAAAGCAACCTGGAGATAAATGGTGATCCTTGGGTTCATATTAAAGATAGAAGCAATCACTCGTAGCCACATCATAAATGTTTATATGATAAGCGCTTTACTTCAGAGTAAACTTTCCTTTCTTGAAGAAATTGTGATAATTTATGCATATCTGAAACTAAGATATCAATAATCATAAGTCAATAAATATGAAATTTATGGTCATGATCCAAAGAAATCTTCAGGTGGCCATCATATTAACTGACTAGAAGATATTACAATGATGAGGTTCACATACAGGCAGCGCCAGATGCATAGATGTCTTCATCCTCAACATCAAGTTCCTCAAGTGCCCCAATTCCAAAGCCTGGTGCATATTTTCCTGCTGAGAATGGGCTAAGTGATTAAATTTAAAAATTCACCCACCAGAAATACAATAATTCTGAAAGGAAATCACAGATAACAGCACAAGGAGAATATACTCAAAATTTGGAAATCACACAAATTTAACAACGTTTCATGTTACTGATATGGGGATATCTTACAGTTAGAAGCAAAAAGATTCTTCCTCATCGGAAAACCCTTTCTATTATCCTGATCTTTTCTTCTAGCTTCATGTAACTCTTTCCTATCTGAAAAGGAGTCAAAAAAAAAAAAAAACATCTGGTCACATAATATCCCACCAGACACAGGACTCGACAGTAAAAAATCAACTGTTTTTAACTCTAAAGTACCTCTGAATTCAGTAGCATGCTTGAATGGATCATAACCCAACCCAAACACGTCCTGCTTTGGGTTGAGTACATATACCTGACAATGGTAAGAAAAAGTTTAGCCAAGTAACACATATAGTGTATGAAGACAATACAATCACAACATTGACAATATTGAGCCAAAAGACATGCACACCTCGTGGACAAATATTAAGTGCAATCATGGGAAACAATAGGCTTGATTGATACAATACAGCCCTAACATTTTTGTGAAATAAAGCAATGAAGCATGAAGAATGATAACAACAAAGTCTGGTCACATAGTTTAAGGGTACCTTCGAAAGTCCATGGAAATAAAAATACTTAGTTAAATAAGATAGGACATCAAAACAGAAGGAAATGCTTTTGAAACAAAGATTAACTAGGTAAAGTCCCATTGAACGAATTTGTTCAAGCCAAGTATGTACATTAATTAGCTGAAAAAACTTAACAGAAGCACCAGTTTTAGAAAATAAGAGGAAATGAGCAACCCATCAAATGGTTCACAAAGCCAAATCAATTACTTACAGGTGTGCTCCCAGAACTGTAAATTCCATCATTGGATCTTTCAATTAACTCATCATTTCCAGATAAGCTTGATTCAATTTGAGCAAGATCTGGTTCACCAGCAGCGCTAGAAAATGCAATGAGTGCTTTCCTAGCTTCCCTGCGTGCATCTAAAACACAAACATCAAGAGAGCATTAGTTAGATTTAAGCTCATATCGCAACAGTAGTTAGAAAATTACATAGGCAAAAGAATTAACTAAAGTTCTAGCAAGAAAACATGAGAACTATAGACCAGCAGTGAAGAATGCATTCATGAACAATGATCTAGCAGATAAAGAACACACACATTAATGCATGAGGCAATAATAACCGTATCTCTGGATTGAACAGTCATATATATAAATCCCTACATATGAAGATATTAATTGATACATGGTTCAAGAAGCATAAAACAGAACTGCAGTAAGCTTCCAGTGGAGTTCTGAGACCAAATAACACAATTCATATACCAAAGGTAACTTTATAAATCTTATTTTCATTAGTAAGACTTCTAATGCCTCCATGCCCAATTTGACAAAACACAGCAGATAGAGAGGCATAACCGGAATCAGATCATAATAATCCAACTACTCCTTCCTCACTAATGAATTCAAACATGCCATACTCCCACAGACCTCAAGTCAGTATCCAAATGTTTGAACAACAGAGAGCGTATATGAAATAGCAAATGTAGAAGCTTACCATATAGTGAATCAGCTTTGGTCTCCCTAATTGAATGACCACGTCGCCATCCCATTTTCTGCAACAACTTCATACCTATAGAAGGATCAAATATTCAACTCAATGTGAGAAAGAATTACTTGCTTTCTTAATTTGAAACTAGAAAGCAAAAGCAAACCAATGGAATCTGTCGCTGGAAGAACAATGTCATCAGGAGCAGGTCCAGGGATAGCAGATGGCCTGTAATTATAGGAAACAATGAAATATACATGTTAGACACTATTTTTATTATTATAATATCTGCTTAAAAATGTCAATTGGGTTAGGTTCGATAAAAGTTTAGAATCTAACCTCAGGGTTTTGAAATTAAAAGATAGAAATCAGTTAAGATGGTATTTGTGAAAATCAATATGATGCCCAAATAAAAACACCATGAATCCCAATAAGTTTTAAGATGTAATTGGTTAATTAAGATAGGGTATAGCCATATGAAGAAATTACTATAACATGTAACTGAAACCAATCGCACATTCCAAATATTTATGTTTTAATAACAAAATATACTAGATTTTATCGAAGGGATGTGGCATTACTAAATAAAGCTTCATCACTATTGTAGCAACCTCCCATGA
This sequence comes from Dioscorea alata, assembly GCA_020875875.1. Taxonomy (NCBI): domain Eukaryota; kingdom Viridiplantae; phylum Streptophyta; class Magnoliopsida; order Dioscoreales; family Dioscoreaceae; genus Dioscorea; species Dioscorea alata. The sequence goes on along the minus strand of CM037015.1, from coordinate 19,558,989 downwards.
AATAGAATCACTTGTACATAAGCAAAGTTGTTAAGCAAGAGTTAGACCTCTTCTCCTGTTCCTTTTCTGCTTGTTTCCGAGCATATTCTGCTGCAGTGAATCCAAAAGTGTCAAACTGTGTAGATGTCTCTAAAGCATGGCCTCCCATGTCCTATGTGTTCGCATAACATAGATAAGGTGAAACTATGAACAAAGTTATAATTTACAAAATATGTGTTCATTCATATTTGAATAATAAAGAAAACAAAAAAAAAAAAGGCTTTGAGCTTTAATAGTAAACATTGGTATTAACATTAGAAGCTAATAACATCAAATCAAAAATAATTTGTAGTCAGTAAATGTAATTAAATGTTCCATCACAATAGACAGGAAGTATTACTTAGCTAAAAGGTGACTAGGAAATATGCTATCATATTGAACAAAGCAAATCCCTTAGCTGAAAAAGAAACAAAGCTCAAAGACAACCCTTCAGCACATATATGTCCATCACAAGCAACACCCTCTTTAACATCATTGGAAGCATCCCCTATATATATCTCCCAATAAATCAAAGCATAAAGAGGATTAAGAGATATTGTTGATTAATGGCAAAATAGTGATCCAGGATAACTGTTTAACAATTTATGGAAGAATTAATTGAAGAATCAATATAATAAGGGGAAACACCTTTAGTGAGCTCAAAACCACTGGAACAGGCACAGTTGTACATAATTTGCTCCCTCAATACATCCCTAATCCCCTAATATGCATCCCCATCTATTTACATAGAAAAGGATAGCCAGCCATGATATAAAGTGAGCGTTGAACTACTTCCTATCTAAGTTTGAAAAGAGCATATTCTGCACATAAGTCAGCTATATGAGTGATCTTTCTGAAAATTCTTTGAAGTATAGATGGTTTACATACAGACAATGCTCACATGACTTTATGATATTTTCTTCCTCAAGTAAGCATGCCATTATGCTGTTCATATTAAACATACAAGACAGCCACTACATATTGCATATCCTTATGCATCCAGAAATATAATAACTACTCACTGTTTACCGTAAAAATTTCAACCCCATTCTATTTAAAATTATTTCTTCTCAATTATTATCTAATCAAAACACATGAAATACCCCTTCACTATACATATAAAGGCAAGAAGTTAAAGAATATTGATTGAAAAGACTAATATAATTTGGATGTCTATTTCAGTACCTTTATCTCATCATCATCTAGAAATTGGTATATACTCTGCTGTTTAAATTCAGCTCTGCTCTTCCGTGATGAAGTAAATGTCTGCGGAGTCCATCCTGGAAAGCTTTCAATTAGTTCTCTGAAATTCAAAGCCATAAAAATTCAGCCACAATTTCAAGTTTCTAGATCTCAGTGTAGCAGACCCTCTTTTGAGCCAACAGTGTTGTAATAGCCAGCAGAGAACCCTCCGGTAAAAGCACCGTGAAATCTTCTTCTACCTTCCTCATCTCGCACCTGGATTTTCATCAACAATTAACCAGAAGTATATAAAAGAGAAAAGAACCAAAATAAAATAAAATAAAATCTTCTACTGCAATCTCCTTGTAACTTGAATGAATGCAACAAAATAAAAAACAAAAAACAAAAAAACAGAGAAATGAAAAATTTACAGAATTCAATTGAAAATTGAATAGCAACAATACAAAATTCAAAAATTGAAAACTAAAGTAACCAACTCAAGGCGTATCGAGTATGACACCGCAACCCCAACATCAAATCCCATGAATGAATCACATCTCCATAAACAGCACAAGTTTGGAAGTCTATCCGACCTCAGACAAATCATTCACAAGAAACACAGCACCTCAAAATCAACCGATTCGTGAAAGCAACTAATAAAAATGTCTTGAACTAAACCTAAGCCAACGAAATCAATAAAAAAGTAAAAGTTTATGTCAAAATTCCCAAAGACTGAATTGCTTCTTAAAATAAAAATCATATCCATGATCAGTAATCACAAAATTCAACCATCCAAGCAACCAAATACAGAGCTAGAGCTAATCAAGGGAAGTGAAAGAAATCAGAGCAATGGAGGGACCTCTTGCTTCCAAACGGGGAGGGAGCGGAGCTGGCCCGCGTCGGCGGCCGCCTTGCGCTTGCGAGTGGAGGTATCCTCTTCTCGCTCGATCGGTGTGCCATAGAAGACGTGGTCCTCCTCATCTCCGTCCATGGCTTCAGCCGGAGTTCCGATCTTCAATGCTAGAAAACCTAAATGAATTGAAAGACAAGAAACCGAGGGAGAGATGAACCTATTCGACCTTTCGGGTTGGTTCGGCTCATTAATTGAAATAAACCGGTCTCGTTTATTCTATTTTCAACCAATCTAAGTGAAAACAACCCGAATTATCGATTTCAATATATATTATTTTCACAAAAAAAAAAAACTAATTTTTATGCCTTTTTCTTTTATTATAATGATACTTATTATTATTGTTATTTTTTTAACGAATAAAATATTTGTATGTGAGCTCATTATATATGCATGTTGATAAAAATTTAAAATGAAATAAATAAATAAACCCGCGACTAAATAATCTCTTCACATAATTGACTGACTAATTTTTATGAGAGATGATGATGAAAGTTAGTTGTGGTAATTAGTAATGTTTTGCCTAAGTTAACTAATATAAATTTTTTCAGAATTTTATTCGTTCTAAGTGTTTTAGTCACAAATATACAAATCCAAGGACTAGAGAGGATGGGGCATGATAAACTTACAAGACTTCAATCAATCAAATCCTCTTAGGTAAATAGTAGTAGAAGCTTTGTTTCGAAAGGACATGTTGTTAGTCACAAATGATTTCTTTCAACTATTTCAGAGTACCTAGAACTGTTTCTCCATACTTCGTCAAATAAAAAATCTTTTCTCTAGAAAAGCATTATAAAAAATCGGCTTGTTTTCCTTCAAGGGACTGATTCAATGGTAAAGAATGGCAAAATCACAATGCTTTGCCTTGATAGTTGGCTAGAAAGGAAAGCACCCAAAAACATCTAGCGAGACCTTTTTCATGCAGGACAAAAATCATGATTTCTTGTTGATGCCACATATCCACCTCAATAACAACCTCAGTGCTCTCCAAAACCATATCAACTCCATGATATCAGAAGGCTCAAATTCAAGATTCTGGAGATGGAACTCAAATAGAACCTTCACAATCAAATCCTTTTACTTTTTTCTAAATTATGGCAGCGATGTCTCCTTAGCAAACTTCCATAGAAATGTCTACCCCCTTAAAATTAAAATTTTTAATTGGCTTTTTGCTTGGGACATGAAGATCCTAATGATGGATATTCTAGCTAAGTATGGTTGTAATGGAATCTCGTAGACAATTTGTTTACTTTGCTATGAGGCGGAGGAAAATAGTGGACAACCTATTGGTCACCTATCAGTTTGTTAAAAGGATTTGGTCACATTTCACTAGCTTGTTCAATATCTTATTCATTCCTCTTACTTTGAGAAAGTTTTGGTCTTTCTGGGAAAATAATTGTTTAAATTTACATGGTTTTACCTTCTCATCGGGGCAATTTGTTGGTCAGTTTGGCTAGAAAAAAGCAATCACGTTTTTAATTGCGATATACTATCTCATTTTTCTATTATTCGTAAAATTAATTACTTAATTATTACCTGCGTGAATGTTGCTCCTGTTGTAAAGAAGGCCAAGCTTGAGGAAATAACCCCTACAATTAAAAGAACCCTTGCTTTTGTTGAGAATTTGTTGGCAACTCTAGTGCATTCCGATTGATTCCACCAGCACTTGAAGGACGACTGTTATTTCTAAATTCTGTGTTTCCCCCCTTTTTCCCCTATTCCTTTTCCATCTTTTGAGTGCTTTGTCATTTTATCTCCGTAAATAGTCTTTTATGTTGTGTATGCACTTCTGATGGACTCGTAATTATTGTTTGGTCTTTTCTCTTCCGTCCCTTGCTCATCCATATATTTGTATTTTTAACTTAATATATTTGTGGTTAAAAAAAAAAAAAAAAAAAAAAATTCCTTCCATCACAAGTGGCTTTGGAGCCTCTCTTGCTACTCTCACTAAAATTTTTAGTATAAATGACACATTGTCTACCATGACTTCCCCACAAATAACACATTGTTTGTCTTAAAAATAGTAAAAAAAAAATTTATAGAATTTAAATTTTCGGGAATTATCTCTGGAAATTAGAAAATTTATTACTTATTTTCCTAAATCATACAGAGAAAAGATTAAAATTTTGGTTTTTTATTTTACTATTATTGTTAAAATTTGTTCATGCTAATGATATTCACATATATTCATCAACTTAATAATACTTATTATTATTATTATTATTATTATTAATATTATTATTATTATTATTATAAATATCAATACAATAAATTGGAGAGGCCACCATATGTTGCGAGTATGCGCCGCGAGCGAGCTTTGCGGTAACGGGGGCATCGGCGTAGCTTGGAGTATCAGCCATGGTGAGGCCATACGCAGTGAAGGGGAGGAAGCACAAGAAGAGGAAGATGGAACGAAGAGAAGAAGCAGTAGAAGAAGAAGTGGTGCGGGGAGGAGAAGAGGAGGCGGAGGAGGTTGCGGCGGAGAACGAGAAGAAGGTGGATGCTGTCCTGGATGAGCTTCCCGGCATCCCTAGCGTGGCGCCGGTCGAGAAATCCAAGCAACCTAAAGTTATCTTCATACTCGAGAAGGCCTCTCTGGAGATTGGCAAGGTTGGAAAGGTACGAAAGGTGGTGCCTTTTTCGCGGTTTCTTCGAGATTATCTAGGGTTTGGAGATTAGGGTTTGATTAATCGGGGCGTATACTTGAGAATTTATTCATCAATCGGTGAAGGTTGTAATTGTATAAAGGAGAAAATTTTCAAGGTTTTACGCTAGGGTTTTAAGGATTGAGATTGGCCATGGTGTATTGGGTTTTTGGAGGAAGGTCTTGTGTTTGGAGGTTAGTGTTTCTTGTTTGAGTCTCGATTAGTTTGCACTCATTACCTATTTATCTTCATGTTTTCTTTTTAGGATTCTGGGGTAAGGTATTGATCTAGGGTTTATGTAGGGTTTTGGGAAGAGATTTGTTCTTTTGGGGGTAAATTTGTTGTGGATAGCCATCTTCCTTTATCCATGCCTTTGGTGATCTGGGAACTTCAATGTTGATTTCTAGTGCTTAAATTAGTGTCATAGATTTCTTTCTTTTTTTGCAGAATTTTCAACTTTTGAACTCAGATGATCATGGCAACTTTCTTAGAAAGCAGAACCTGAATCCAGCTGATTATAGACCTGACATTGTTCATCATGTAAGCTATTGACGTTGCCTTCTTTCAATTTGCTATATCAATGCTCTGTGGTAGTACTTGTATCAGCTACACAGTTTTGTAATTATATTGATGCATTGAGAAATTGTTATATTGTAATAAAAGGGCTATTTTGTACACTAGGGAGCTAAGGAACTACAGGAACTGCAATAAACGAATGAACCAAATTTGAGCTAGTCAATTTCGCTTAGTGTGTGATGTCGCCATTTGTCTGGTCTATGTCAGAATTTGTCAACGGCATATATAATCTTTCAAATGATGGCTTAGATTTCAATTAAAAAAAAAAGTAGTTTTCTCTTTCCGGTGTAGTGATATGTTCTATGAATATTGGATGGTAGTGTAAATATAATATTTAGCCTTGCTCCTCTTCTTGATAGTTTCTGAATCACAACATAAATTTGTGAAGAATATCAGTTGATGCTTCTGAAATAGTCCATCATATTATGCAAACCAAGAAGCTACAGAATTCAGGATTCCTGCAGTATTAGTAATTATAAGTTTATCTATTTAATCCACATTCTTACTAATCTGTGTCAGGCTCTTCTTGCCATATTGGATAGTCCCCTAACTAAGGCTGGGAGGCTGCAGGCTTTATATGTTAGAACAGAGAAAGGGGTCCTCTTTGAGGTTAAACCAAATGTCCGCATGCCCCGAACAATCAAACGATTTTCTGGTCTCATGTGTAAGCAAGTCTTCCACATCATTAAACTCAACATTGTTCGTCTATTCTTTACTCTTTGTTTCCCCTGTTTGTAGAAATTTAAATTTTTTAATTTCCTCTTACAGTGCAATTACTTCAAAAGTTGAGCATTACTACTACAGGATCACATGATAAGCTTCTCAATGTGATAAAGAACCCAGTTACTCGATACTTGCCAGTCAATTCTCGGATAATAGGTAAGGATTTGCTTCTGCCTTAGAAACATCACCAATTATCTTTTCTTTTCTTTTCTTTTTTATGGATCATTGCTGAATTATCCGCTGGGACATTAGGTCTTTCATATAGTTCAGAGAAGTTAGTCCAGTTGAAGGACTATGTTGCTGCTGCCAGTGATGACGCTACCCTTGTCTTTGTGGTATGCATATCCAGTCATTTCATTGCTGTAGATATTCCATAAGCATGCTTATATTGGCTCATGTTCTTTCTTGTTGCTAATAATTTTTCAAGGTTGGTGCTATGGCCCATGGAAAGATAAGCAATGAAAACACAGATGATTACATATCAGGTGTGCTTAAATGTGATACTCCTTGAAGATTTATATGAGCATGTATTTGAAAATAACAATGTTTGTGGTTTTTAATAGAAACGTTGCCTTTATATACTAGTAGAATTCACATGATTTATTTTAGTCAATAAAAGAACAGATAATCCACAAGGCCGGCCTTTTATTTTTTCTATACTCATGAGCAGTGTCTAGATGTTAAATCAAGGCCCTTCAAATATTTATCTTAAGTTTACCATCTTTCTGTTTGCAGTTTCTGGCTACCCATTGAGTGCTGCCTGCTGCATAAATCGCATTTGCACTGCACTCGAGCAGAAATGGAAGATCTTGTAAGTGTAAATGCTCTCTTCACGTCAAGTTGCAAGTTGCAATATTTTCAATGAGCAGGCTGTTTAGAAGGTCTTCGACTGACTTGGTTTCATCATTATTATGTGAGTGGAAAGGAACTTCAGTCTCTATCAGTTTTTGAAGTATAATCACTTTAGCATCATAAGTTTAGCATAAGAATCTAGATTGATATGAGGGAGATTTGTGTTGTATTTGAATGCTCTTATTTAATTTTTGCTGAAACTGGTGGCTTAATCAAATTTACCAAGTGTAGCCCACGGACAATCCTTTTCTGGCTTGTCTAATGTGAAGATTAAACCATGGCGCTTTTTTATTTTAGTAAAATCATGGACAGTAAATATTGAACCCTTTTTTGTTTAGTGGGCATTTAAGATTAATGTCTTTTGCATACAGCAGAAAGAAACCTATTTTGTATTTGCAGAAGGTGTGTACATAAAAGATTAGAGATAAAGTCTTCCACAATTCATAATGCTTAATCATGTCTATCATCATCTTTTTATGGGGCCGTTGTCCAGGATGCCTCCGGTGCTTTCAAAGGTGCAGTTCATGGATTCATTCCGTTCACTCAAGATTTGGGTTTAGTGGAGGCTCTCGCGTGTAGAAAGCCGCTTTAGTGGTTATGAAGGAATGGATTTGCCTATGTTGACCTAGAATCAAATTCCAAGAATATTATCTTGAATTTTTCTAAGCAAGTTTATTCTTAGGGTTTTATGTTGGCCATAGTGTTAGGGGGTGTTTGGTTGCAAAGAATGGAATGGAGATGACTGAAAACGTAACGATAATAAGGGGGATTAAAGAAGAAATGTGATTGAAAACTATGTTTGATTGGAAGGACTGGGGAGGTAATGTATTGAGAATGAGAAAAGTGAAAAGAAGAAAATATAATAAAATTACTATTATGCTCTTTATTCAAATGAGTATTATATAAAGCGAAAAAAATAAATTAATTGTTAAAATCCAATTTAATAGAAGGTCTGGCAACTGCGCAGCCTATACATTAGCAAAGGCTGTTGAGGGCAGTATATGTATGAAGGAGTGGTTTTCAAACTCTCCTACATTTCTGCTGGATGTATTAAATAATGATCAAATTAATGCTATTTATTTAAAATAAAAATAAAAATTTCAAGTCATTTCATCATAATATCTTGATCTTTCATTTTTCTACTTAAAAACACAAAACAAAATAAATAAGTAAATAACCAAATAAAAGGAATGAAGTGCCTCGTGGGTTTCCTAATGAGGCGGCCTAACATGTTTCCATATCCTGAAAGAACGTATATTGTAGAGCCATTACCGTAGCAGCCAAGGCCGTGAAACATGGTTTTGTCGTAAAAATTATAAAATTGGATGATGTAAGATGTCAAAGAACTGTTTGAAGCAACAAATCGGAGAAAGGTAGGTAATTGTGTTTACACTAACTTTTCTTTAGGATTATTATTATTATTTCCTCACAGCATTAGGACATCTAATGATGGGCAAACATGTATGGATTCAAACGTTGTATTTACACATATTTATGAAACAAATGAGCTGATGAATGAACAGCTACTAGCCAGAGAATTGGATGAGCTTAATTGCTGCAATTGGAGCATCTTAAAATTTTATAAAGTTAATAGTACCAATGCCTTCCTTTGTTGGTCATTCTGAAGTAGTAGCAGTCTGTGAAGGTGGTCTGGTCCAAAGCTAGCGTTGGGAGACTTGCTCTCCCATGGCCAATGATGGTGACTAGGCCAGCAAGCTTTTCCTCCATGACTTGGATTCCCACCAATTTTCTCCCAGCTTGCTTCCTAACAGTTGTACGTGTTTAGATTGCTTTGATTTTGTGTGGACCCAGAGTGATACAGAGACTTCATCCATATGTATATGGGAGTCTTAGAAGATGCACATACACTTTGTTGCAAATGTTGATGCGGATAGGTGGTTGGTGAAACTGGGAATATATAGTCAATGTTTGGGTTCAGCATGCAATTGCAGGCCGAGTAGCTTGACTTTGTGGACTTCAACTTTAGAGAATGATCCAAGCAAGTAAGCAACCCAAAGTGGGAACATTCCTTGATTCTACGGAGCACAGCAAGGGGCATGAGAAGAAGCAATTGCAGTTTCATCAAAGTATATATTTCTTAATGGCAAGTTGGCAACTTCCTGGAAAATGATGAGGATACTTTGACCTGATACTTTGATGAGTTGATGTAGAGCGTGTTGAATTTGCCTAGACTTTCATTCACCCACCAACAAAAGTGATCTCGTGTAGCAACCACCCTGTATTCTATTCTATGAATACAAGATGCTTTCAGAACGTGAGGCACCTTGTCCAATCAAATACCAATTAATCCCAGTGGACGGCAAATCTGCATGGGTGTGTAGTCAAATTAATTATGAGTTTTGTCTTTTAAATTCCTTGTGGTTGATTTGGTGTTTTCGGCTGTAATGTTTATTTAGACTTTGTATCATTGTGTGCTGGTGTAATGGATTAGCTGCTTGATTAATTGCTCTTTTAATTCTTTTTTTTTTTTTGTAAGTAAAGTACAAATCCAGTTCTCTTTTTCCTTTTTGTTACACCTAGTATAGAAATACAGAGTTCACACATGCTCACTTGATACTCATGGCATTATTCTAATTTGTTTTTTAAGGGTATGTTCATGGTATAATTCGTGTATTATGCCATAATTTAATATTTTCTGAGAATTATACCATATTGACTGTTTGGGTGCTTATTTTAGAGTATAAAATTATGTCATAATATTTATATTATAGCATAAAAAAAATTCCACTCATTGTAAAAAATCTTTCTTTTTTTTTTTTATCCAGTCACCGGCCTTTGGCCCACCGGCAGTCCTGTTGGCCTCCGGCGATCGATCCCCAATTTGTCCGGCGGTTTGACCAACCTTCGGTGACCAGCCACCAATCCACTGGGGGTCCGGCTAAGCCACCGGCCGCTCGGCCTCCAGTGACACCAGTGATAAAATTATCAGAATTTCTGTAATAATCACTTGTATTTCTAACATAATAAAATTATACCATATTTTTTTATTTTGCAGCCAAACATACCCTTAAATCGTTGCTTTATTGAAATTAAAAAAAATGATTAAAAAAAACGATGACATAAGTTAAAAGTTTAAGTGGATGTAATCTACCCAGTGATTCACTGGTGGTGAAGTAAGGCAGACAAATAAAAACAAAAACATTGACGCCAAAACAAGGGAGCCGTTCCATCCCTTGTGACCCGCAAGATGCCTACTCAAAAGGAAGGCATTTTTCTAATTAAACAAGCTTCTAACACATGTATTATATTTTAATAAAGATTAAAAAATACATATATATTCACTTAGTTGCGTGCTCTGTAGTTTTTGTTTTTCCTAATTTTCTGATATATATATATATATATATTCAATTGTGTTTGTATATATATATAAATTGTTGGGAGACAAATCTGATATTATTTTATTGCAACGATATATCCATTACCCTATGTATAAATATTGTATCATTTTTTCTCTCTTTCAAACAAAAAAAAAAAAATAATCTTCAAACTCCATGAAATAAATCTCACTATAATTATTTATTACAAAGAACAACAACAACCAAAGAAAATTAAGCTAGCAAGGAAACACTACGTAGAACAACCAATTCCATAGTGAGTCCCGGTCCAAAGCCAAGAAGAACCCCAAGCTCATGACCTTCTCCACTGCTCCCTTTCCCTTCCTCAACCGATCTCTTCCTCATCTCATCCATGATGAACAGCACTGTAGCGCTTGACATGTTCCCATACTCACTCAGCACCTGCCTCGTTGTCCTCAACTTCCCCGGCGCAAGCTTCAGCTCCTCCTCCGTCTTATCAAGTATTGCCGGCCCACCAGGATGCACAATGTAGAACAACTCGTTCCAATCAGTGACACCCACCGGCTCAAACACTTGTTTCAAACTCTTCTCAATGTTCTTAGCAACAACATGTGGCAATTTGTTTTGGAGATGAAAGGTCAGACCTGCATGGCCATAGTGCCCCTCTACAGACCCTTCACTGTCCGGCAGCACCGCTTGCATGGCAAACCCAATCTCAAACACCGGCTTCTCAACATCTATAATCGGGTCCGCACCAACAACAAGCGCTGCAGCACCATCTCCAAAAATGGCTTCACCAATCAAAGAGTCAAAGTGTGCCTCATCAGGACCACGGAACACCTGAGTCATGATCTCAGATGACACCACAAGCACTCTGGCACCCTTGTTATTCTCCGCAATATCTTTGGCTATGCGGAGCACTGTGCCACCAGCATAGCAACCAAGGCTGTAAAGCATGGTGCGGTTAATGTTGTGTGAGAGACCGAGGAGTTTGAGCAGCTGGTAGTCAGCACCAGGCATATCAGCACCTGTCATGGCACAGAAGACCAAATGGGTGATCTCTGAGCGTGGTCTACCCCACTCTTCCAGTGCCTTGACGGCTGCCATGCTTGCAAGCTCTGGCACTGCAGAGACAGTGATCTCCTGCCTGACGTCTGTGGATGGAGCTTTGTACATGCACATGTTGGGGTTCTCTTTCAGTATGTCTTCAGTTAGATATGTGTACCTCTTCTTCACTGTGGACCTTTCACCTACATATGTATTATGTTTGATCAATACCATGATTGCATGTAAGTTTGGGAGATGTAATAATTAGAGACTTACAAATACGACGGAACTTGTTCTTGAGATCTTGCTTGTGCTCGCTGTTGGTGACACGGAAGTAGTAGTCAGGGTAGGTGCTCTGATCGATCACGTTGGGCGGGTTGGCTGTGCCTATGGCTAAGATGGTGGCAGGGCCTTGTGGCCTCTCCTTCCTAAAGACATCTTGGATTGCTACCATTGTTTCTTCAAGTATTATTGTTGATCTCTTGCTCAAAGTTTATTGTTGTTTTGGATTTTGATGCTTTGTAGAGATGGCTAGCTGAGCCCTTGTTTATATAGAGAGAGAGCTGGATTAATATATATATATATATATATATATTGTTATTTGTGGAGTTTTGTTTTGCATGTGAAAGGTGGTTGTTGGCTTTCTTTTAAGCTTTGTCATGAGTCTAATTCGGTGTCTGAATCACGTTGAACGTGGAATGGAGTGAGTTGTTGTTGTTCTTTATTGAAAAAAGTTTGTATATTAAATTGTAAATATATGCATCATCAGTATTTCTGATTGCTGAAAAGTCATTAAATAAAATTATTTTAATGAAATATTGGCCCATTGGTCCTCCATCTGGGGCTGCTTACATTTTCCTGTTTGGGCATGGTCGTTGTTTGTGGGGGTTTATATGACCCGGCAAAATTGGGTAATTTTTAATATATTTTTATGAAAATATGTTTATTTATATACATGTTTATGTATTTACGTAATTTTTTAAGAAAATTCAACTCATAAATTTTATTTAAAAAAAGAAAATAATTACTTGTTTACCTCTATTAAATGTATGCTTTTAATTGCTTGTATATTCCTATAAAACAATTGCTATTGCTTATATATCTCAATCATTGTTTAGGAGGGTTATAATTTTTAAATTTAGTTATAGTTTTTTATGAATAATTTAATTATAGTTAAAAAAAAATCTAAACTACTTTTTATGCCCATTTTCATTAACTACCATTAATATTCTTAATTTTTTCTTTTTTTCTCCTGGGTCAAAAAAGAATTAAATCAAAGAATCCACCATTTTTTTAATGGAGAGAAACTTCATTTTATGATGTCTCACTTTATTGATGCGAGCAATACTTACTTCTTCATCATGGCATATACTAATCCTCCACTCTACACCAATTAATTTTGTTATCTTGTTTTTAGGTTGTTACTCTTTTTATAAAGTTGTGTCTCATCTATATCTATTATTTATATTTTCTTTATCTTTTTGTTGTTGTACTTCGGTTTATTTTTCTTCGTGGTTTATTCACGTTTCATTAAAAAAATTATTTATTCCAACCTATTTAAACATATTCAAACAAATATCATATTTTGAGTGAATTGCAATAACTTTTTTTTTACAAAATTTAATCATTTTAAAAAACATAGATTAATATTTTAAATCATTAATTATTACATTTTATTTTATTTTACTCTATAAATATGCTCATTTCGTTAATATTAATTAATAAAAAAATACTAAACTTGAGGTAAAAAAAAGATTTCTATAAGATAAATTGATATTTAAAACTCAACAACCTTTCTTGTTTTAGGGCTTCCAACGTAAGAAAAGACTATTTGTAGTATATTTTGTTTAGAAGATGAAATTATAATTTTATTACTTTATATTTATATACATGAACAAATGGTTGGTGGCGCGCGTGGTTTTGTCTATAGTATTATATTGTCAATATAATTTTTTTATAAGCTTAATTATAAATATTTTCAAAATGAGGTTACTAATTAATTGGGCATGTGTTTATTTCAAAGTGTCGTCGATACATGCGTGCTCAAAAGCCAAAGGGAATGCATGTGTTCCTAGTGAAGATTAAAATAATAATAATAATAATAATAATAATAATAATAATAATAATAATAATAGTAGTGAATTGGTTTTCTCATTGGTCAAAGAAGTAGATGGTATTTGTTTTCTTTTAAGAATTTCTCAAAGATTAATTTAAGTGTTGCCTGCGATCCTTTTTATTATTATTAGTCTTATTTCATATACAATTTTTTTTTTTTATAATATAATCAGAAAGTATCCTTTATTTTTAACAAGTGGTACCTTATGGTAAACAATATTTAGGTAAATAGAATATATAAGCGCAACAATAACTCCATCCATTTTATTATTATTATTTTTAACTAAATCAACAAGTTATTATTTACAATATTGCTACCATGTGAAGCAGTGAAGGGAGGGTTTGAAACCTCTTGATCTATCATATGGGACTCTCATATAAGATTCTATGTGTTTTGCATTTGGGCTATATCAATATTGACCAAAATATTTAAAATTAATATGATTGAGTTAAAAAAAAGCCCAGAAAAAAAAGTTATGTTCAAGTAGGTGATGACTAAATTCTACACCTTTTATTATTTACATACATAAAAATAAAAAAATAAATATGATTTCTCCACATTATCAATAATAATAATAATAATAATAATAATAATAATAATAATAATAATAATAATGTAACAATTTAAAGTTTAAACATCAGTAAAGATAAATTCATAATTGAAAAAAAGATAAAAAGAAATTATAACATTAGTAGTATTCGAATGAAACTTTGAGGAAAAAATAAAGTGATATAATAATAAAGTTATTCTTATTTTATTTTCGGCAGAAATCTTTGGACTAATTTTTATTTTTTAAAATTTATGTCCGTTTAATATGAGATAAATAAAATAATTTTATATTATTGCTGCATAAGGCACTCGTAGCTCACATAATTTTTAATTTTAATTTAAGTGGGATTTATCACTAACTTGGTTGTATGAAAATTTGGCTTGAGACAATATTGCATGGGTTCATTATTGGCATAATGTGACTAATAAAAACAATTAATTGTGGTTTGTGATGTGTAGTGTGTGTGTATATATATATAAACCAACAAACTTAATTAAAAGATATCTGGGGGAATAAATTAGGATAAGATACTTACTTCAATTTGTTCCAACCATTATAACATTTTAAATAACTTGTTAAAGAAAAGGATTTCTTAAAAAATTTAAGCACATGAAAATTAATTAATTATAATATAAAAATTAGCTATGAATAATCATCATTATTTCATTTATTTTATAAAAATAAATTTAATATAATAGTAATAAAATAACAATGCATACATTTGATATAAAAATTTCCCAAAAAACAAAAAAATTTAAAAATCGTGGTTATTAATCAATCAATCAATCAATCAATTTTTTATTATTATTATTATTATTTAAACTAGCTCATGTAAGAATGATGATTAAAAATCCTATATTAAAAAATAAAATATAATAAAATAAAGAGACCAGTTTCATTGTTACTTTGGATAATATTTTTTGACAGACACTACAATAGGATAATTAGTCTTTCATTTTTTTCCCCAACTCAAAAAATTAAGGGTTAAATATCTAATTTATTCATATTTATTAAAAAAGAAAAATATATTTTACAGTTGCTCATGTTGTTTCACAAGTCTAAAGAACAAAAGGCAGCTGAATTACATGTATGATCACATTTTGATGTAATGATTTCCTGTTTAATTTACATTGCCATTTTTTTTTGCTAATGTTCAGCTCACTTCAAACAAAGGCAAAAGCACAAGGTAAACTTTTGCCAACACAAAGAAACAGCATCATATGAATTAAAAAGTAATGTCAGTGGGGAATTACTGTTGTTATTGCACTAAATTAAAATGGTATATTTGATTTGGGAATTGGCAATCATTTTGAAGTGAAATCTCTTTCCAAAACACTGACTTGTTTCTTCCTAGACATCACTTCAAGAACAAAACTTCCTATCTTTTGTCCGGAAAAGATGATGGATAATATGGGTTGGCAAAACATCCATTCTGCTACAAATCTGCAGAAAAAAAAACAAAGAAAACAGAGAAAAAAGTTGGATAAAAATCTGATTCTCTGTGTCAACCACCCCACCACCCATTGATTGATTACTGCATACCTCTTTTCCAAGCATATAGAATCTACAAAGTGAAAACTACATGTCCAATCAAAGATTGTCAAACATGCAAGAATAGTCTTATCCCAAATCACCAACCCAGTGTCCAGTGATATCACATGCCTAACCAAAGATTGTTTTCCATTGATACAGAATCAATAACCACGGTAAGTAAACAAATGTTATATATATATATATATATAGAGAGAGAGAGAGAGAGAGAGAGAGGATAGCATCATGATTAAAAAGAAAACAAGGAAGTAGGACCCATAAAAAGTCTTGAACAGAGCACAATAGCCTTAAATGGAGAGCCTAGCTAGTCTGTGCTTTTGTTGTCTCTGTCCTGAATGCAGAGCTGTAGAGTATAGTCAGAAGCAGCCACCCAGCCAGAAAGCTTATTCAGTAGTTATTAACAGCAACATCAAGACATTGTTCATTTTGAACACAAGAAGAAAAAGCAGCACACATTTCTGATTTTTCAACAGCCATCTTCAAAATTACACTCTGTTAAACATTTCTTGATATTACATTTTAAATTTAAGTTAGCACTCACAACCATATATAAATATAGTGATGATAATAACAATAATACATTTGATCAAAAGGTTATAGCATTAATAGTAGTATGGTAAAAACCACCACCTCCTGCACAAGAACCACCCACCAAAGTTCATGAAAAGAAGCTGAGAGGCCAAGTGAAGCCATGATACTTGAATTCTGATCTTTGTCTCCATCCCCAACATTTGAATTTGAGCTTAAGACATTAACATGCTGCTCATGCTTGCACTGTTGCACACCATAAGGTGCATGTCCCACAGACAAAGTCTCCACAGTAGAATAACAAAGGTTTGTATTGTTCCAAGAGGCAAACCTTCTTCCCATTCTCTTATAGAAATCATCAGGGAACTCAAGAACTCCTGTCAAATTGTTTTCATTCAAGTATAGAGTATTGAGCCAAGGCAATGATGCAAGCTTTTGAGGCACATTGCCAGTAAGGTGATTGTTATCCAATGCTAAGTATCTCAGTCTCCTTAATCCTGCAATGGTTTCTGGAATAATTCCAGTGATGCCAGTATTGGAGAGATCCAATGTAGTGAGATTAGACAAATTTTCCCAACTAAATGAGACAAGATCTCCACCCAATGGATTGTTGGACAGGAGCAAGTCTTGGAGAGAAACCAAGTTTTGCAGAGATTGAGGCAGGCCATGAGATACAAAGTTGTCCTTGAGATCCAGAAGAGTGAGATTTTGGAGCTTTCCTAATTCATTTGGAAGCCTTCCATTCAGGAGGTTGTGGCTCAAGTCAAGCTTAATGAGTGAAGTGAGATAACCGAATGAAGCCGGAAGAGCACCGGTTAATGAATTACGACTGAGGTCCATGATCAAGAGCTCTGTCAAGTTAGTAGCAAGCGAAGGCGGTATCGATCCGGAGAATTGATTGCCAGAAAGCACAAGCCTTTTAAGATGAACTAAGTTGGAGAGTTCTTGAGGGATTACTCCTGTCAATGCATTGTCGATAAGAACTAGAGAATTGAGGTTTGTGAGTTTGCCAAAAATGGATGGAATTTCACCATTGAGGCCTTGGTTTGATCTGAACTCCAATGTTTCCAAATTTGTAGCTAATTTGTCCCAGTTTTGGGAAGAGATGGTGCTTGGTTGATGACTAGTAGAAGTGAAACAATTGAAGATTGATAAACTCTTGAGATGTTTGAGTTCAAAGAGTTGTGGAGTGAACTTAGCGTCTGGAGAACATTCAAGAGAGTTTTCGAGGACGGGACCGATGTTTATATCAGTTATGTACCAAAAATTATCAAACAGGTCACAAGATACACCCTGTAATTAATCAAGAACATTGAAAATGCCATAATAAGATCAGAAACATAAACTACATAAACTAAAACATTGCAAGAGTGGAATGAAAACAAGTCTCACTACATTTAATCATTGTTCTAATTGACATGAATATAACAGCAATTTCTCTAGTTAAGTTCATTTATGTGAGTTTATCAAGTAATGATGGATAACTTGTTAATTCTTCAAAGATAAGCACAAAAGAGGATAATAAGTGAAACCAGAACAAGTGGACATGAATATAATAAGCTAAAAAGAAAGTGGAGAGTGAGAAAGAACAAGGAAAGAACCTGAATCATTGTCCATCCACAAGGATCTGGATAAAGACCAGAAACATTCCAACCTTCTCCAACAAAGCCTTGGATCACCATGTACAGAGCTTCTTGCTCTGCTTTCTCCATTGGTGCACTCAAAACTGGGGTATCAGAACATACATGGTACAAGAAAAGGAATGGAAGATGAAGAAGAAGAAGAAGAGGAAGAAGAGCTTTTTTGCTAATGAAATTTCTCATCAGGAATGTGTGCAAACAAATGGCCAAAACAGAGTTTGCTAGGAAACAAACCAAGAAGAAGTTACATTTAAGATTATAAAGAAAGTGTCATGTGGTAATAAAACCAGTTGTTTCACACTAAAGGAAACAAGACCAACATCCCCAGTGAAAGCTCAAATCCCATGAGCACAGAGTAAGAGATCCAAAGAGCAGCAAAAGAAAAAGTATCCAAGGATGGACTTGCTTGTTTTTCTTCAACTCATGTCTCAGTTACCAAGAAAGAAGAGTAGTTTAGGCTGAGAGAACTTTCTAAAAGCTCAAGAAGAGACCAAACCAAAAGAGAGTAAGAACAGTGGAGAGATGTTGGAAGAGATGGACAGGGATATAAGGATTGCCAGAACTGGTGGCTGGCCACAGTCCCCAAGGTTAAACTAATAATAGTATTGATAATAATAATAATAATAATAATAATAATAATAACAATAAGAAAGTGTGGTAAAAATGGGAAGAGGTATATAGTTGATGTACAGAGAGAGATAGAAGAGAACAGAAAAGGCTAGAGAGGCTCTGTTGCTGAGGTTTGTACTTTGGTTGTTGGACTTTTTCTTTTAATTTACTCCCATCTTTTTTTTGGTTGTTTGAATTGGGAATAGAGAGGGAACTGCTTATGCATGTGATTCCATGCAAAATAAAATAAATAAATAAATAAATAAATAATCAAGTGTACTAATATTCTTTAATTTTTGACTGAGAAGAGTTGGGTGTGAGCCTTAAATTATGAGAATAAGGAAGATGAGGGGGGTTGTTGCTTTCAAAGCGTAATGACCATTAATGACCAACAATTCACTGTTTCTCAATAGAGACCAGTGTGAGCTTTTTCTTTGTGGCAAGTTTCTTTTGTTTTCTCTAACTTGCTCTTTGTCTTTTGTTACTATTTTGTTTCTTTGCTCATTCATTTGCATGTACCAGTCTTTTGTTAAGCATGGAGCATGAAGAAGAGATGTGCCCACACACACACACAGAGGAACACACAGCACATGTATCACTGGACTTGGGTGTTAGGCCTGGACCAAGAGAGAGGAGAGAAGGGAGGACCACCATGTCAAGCATCAGACACAGCAGTAGCCCACTAGAGTTGGGGTGGGGAGGTTCAGTACATTGGGGCTGGAATTGATGGGGATCTGGACCACAAAACTGTGCTTTTGAGAAAAAGAGAGGATCAATGAAATGCTTTGTTGTTATTATTATTATTTTATAACTCATATAATGTCAAGAGTGATGCAATGAACAACAAACACTAAACAAGCTCACTTCTCTAGGATGGGAGGTCCCTTTCATTGCCTGCTTTTTCTGCGTTTGGTTATTGTTAACCCTCCAATTATGATGATCACCTGTAAGAACATAACAACAAAAGAGAACAAAAAGAAAAATCAAAGACTTGCACCTTGTCAATCGGTACAATTATTTTGATAAAGAGAAGAAAGAAGCAACTGGGGCGGCATAAGAGAAGAGCATTGTCTGAGATTATGAACCATGGAAATCAACTTCAAACCCTAGATACATGAATCATGAATTGAACTGACTAGAATTACAACCCCAGACTGCTTAAATGAGGTCAGTGAACTACCCCCTGAAATCAGAACAAAATAGTGGTTGATGATAATGATACAAGGCAAAGGCAAAACCCAAATGAATAGAGTCAGCATCAAACATAAGATAGTGTCACAAAATACAAGGTGCACTTCTTATCAGCAAGGTGATCTTAATCTATCAAGACGAAAAAACTGCAGGGTTATGTTGTGAAAAAGGTCCACAGCTTCTTGCCAATGGATGCATTGAGTTTCTCATCATCCTCATCCGATCCATCATCATCGCTCCCAGAATCTCTATCAGAAGGTGTTGCCGGAGTGGCTGCTTCAAGTTCTGTGCCATTTACTTCATCCTCACCATCCACGCTTTCAACACTGATCTCCGATTTTTTATTAATATAATCATTGGTCACCACTTCAACTTCTTTCCTTACGCTCTGCAAAGCACAAAAGCAAGGTAGATAAGATGGGTGCCCTATACTTAACAGTCATAGCTAGGGGACCATAA
The DNA here is from genome assembly GCA_020875875.1 of Dioscorea alata. Classification (NCBI taxonomy): domain Eukaryota; kingdom Viridiplantae; phylum Streptophyta; class Magnoliopsida; order Dioscoreales; family Dioscoreaceae; genus Dioscorea; species Dioscorea alata. Next base: position 19,539,075 of record CM037015.1, on the reverse strand, counting down.
AATGTACATTTTGAACTTGAAGCAACCTACACCAAGGATGTAAAATATTATTAATATTTCTTGACCAAATATTGTACATGACACACTGCATAGGTTGCAATAATACTCAATCACGTTTTTAATGTTTCCTGACACTTCATAGTTGCAGGTCCTACACTCAGTGGCAAAAACTAGTGAAACATAAACTGTACTTTTCGAGCCAACCTACACACGAGATTTGAAATATTAGAGAACTAAATGATACAAGAATCACTGCATAGGTTGCAATAACACTAGCATGGCAATGAATCACCCATGCTGGTAAACAAATCATGGCCTGGACGTAGGCTTTGAATATACTCAATTGCAGAAAAACATGAACATGCCCCCTCAAAATCTGATGGTTACATTTTTCTTTTAACCAAAGCTCCATAGAACAAAGAATCAACAAAAATTTGCTAATTCAGATGCCAGATCAGTTTCTTTAGAAACAAGACCTTTCAGAGAAAGGGGTCTAGGAGATCAGTTGGAATGGGCAACTAAAAGTCTATACCACTCATCAGGTTTACAAAGCCTGATATCTTCCCATCAAGAACCTCGTTGTGGCTTAGTTAGCTTAAAGAGCCAAAAGTGAATGAAGTAGTAGATGGAAGTATGACACACAAAAGAGTGAATATGATGGCCTTACCTGGATAATATTTTGAGATGAAATTTCAGCTTCCACAACAGTCTCAACCACGGTTGTTTTCTGCTGAGAATATGTTGTTTTGTTTTCACCAGAACATGCATATGAAGGTTCATCGGTGGGTGCAGCCCTAGAACTACCTTCTCCATCTTCAACAACATCACCCTTTACCATTTTGCTTTCATCTGTCTGCCTATGCCCAGTCTTGCGACCTTTATATTGATCAGGCACTGCTTGCACTGCTCCAACTGTCCCCGCACTGGCATATGAAACAGAAACAAAAACCTTAAACCAGTCCTCATCAAAACATAACAAAATTAGCCTATTTATATAGGCTCTAAGAAAACCTCTCATGCATATGCCAAACTCGAAAAACTCCTAAAGCCTTTCATATTCAGTAACTCCAAACTCTTCATTTTTAAAACCCTAAAACTCTTTGTATTTTATAACTAAAATATTTTAATTTATTTCCAACATTCCCCCTTACTCTTCGATATTTTATTAAGTTATCTGACACAACAACCACAATTAGCTCGAAAATCAACAGCTGCATTAGATGACCCTGAATCAAACTCTTCATATAATACCAGGAAATCCCTTTTCTAATTATATCAAATATCAAGGTCCGTGATGTGCTCATGGTGTTGTGCACACTACTCCGCAAGTGTAGTGGTCATTAAGTTAATATACTGTGTGAGTAGAGTGTCATCAATTAAATCTAATCCTTGAAAACCATAACATGTAGCATTAGACTTAATAAAGACAAGACTTGCACAGCCATAAAAGAAGATAGTAAAACAAGTCATCTAGATCGTTTGTCAAATAAAATCCTCTTCAAAAACCATAATCTCATGAAACACTAGATAACATTCAGATATATCAATAAATCAACATTTATGAACAAATTACTCACATTGTGGAGCGCCTAAAGTTATAACGTCTTTCTCCAGGAATTGATGTCTGTGTTCCAGGGGCTGTAGAGATGTGTCGCCTCTTGCGACGCCCTCCCACTGATACACTGCCTGAACGCACATCACTGTCCTCCGCATCCAGGTCACTAGTTGTCATTGAAGTGTCAGCAGGACGCTTATTCTGCCTTGAACTTGCTTGCATCTGGTTTGTATGAATGGAATCTCCTTCACTTTCATCACGAGTGTTCATAGAAGTTTTGCCATCCCCATTCAGTTGTCTGTCCCCACCCTCAGAAGCTTCTCCAAGGAAAGCTTTTGCATCTTCAACAACTGCCTTGACAGAGCGGTTTCTCCTGAGTGTTCTAGACTTCCCTTTCCTGCCAGGTTGGCATTTTTTGTTTTGAGATGGTTCTGGTTGAGAGTCGTCTGCCACAGGTAGCGAAGAAACCGCCCTTTCAATTTGTTCAAAATTCGAAGGACCGACATGCTCAGCTTCAATCTCCTTCATTCCATTATCCGCTACACCAAAAGATGGTTCTTGCTCATCCACACCATCACATCTCACTGATTCTTCATTAGCTCTAAACATACCATCAGATTGCGCAACCCTTTGGGTATCAAAGGAATCATTAGCAACAAATAATGGCAGTGAGGTCCTATTGTCCACTTCAACATCTGAAGTGTCCTGGTCAAGTTGTGTGGTAAATAACATAGAATGCTGTTCCTTTGCTTCACTACTAGATTCTGATTTTTTTGCAGGGGAGAAATGAAATATTTTTGAACATTTCTGCAGCCATGACATGCGGCCACCAGAACCACCAGATCGATGGCCAGTCGTCACCTGAGGAGTTGTTTCAGCATTCTTACCTTTAATACAATCTTCCAAGTAGCCATCAGCAAGACTAGGCAAAAGTAAATTTCCTGCATCCTCTATTCCTCTTGATACCTGGAGACCAACAAGCTCTAATTCACTTATGGTAACTCCACAGTTCTTGCACACTTTGCATTGCTCTGCCACACTGAAAAAGCAATCTCTTTCCTTAATAAATTCCTCCCGTTGGTCTTTCAAGTTCCCGCTAAGAACACGAAGTGCATCAATGTCTTTCTGGATTTCACTTTGATCAGTTTCAAGCCTTTTCCGGTGCATAGAGAGTTCCTCTTTTTCCCTCTCCAAGCGGTCTTCTTCAACCTTTAGCTTATGACTTCTTACATCATTTAGGTTTGCTGATGCTCTAATATTAGTAAGGTCTGCATCTCTTTTCGTATTAAACCCACTGATTTCCTCCTGTAGCTTCTCCATCGCTTCCTTCTCCTTCCTCTGCAACCTAATGTTAAGCTCATGCTCACGGCGCTCAATCTCTGCAGCAATATCAGCACGCCCTCTCTCAAGCTCTTCGTGGACCTCTGCAAGTTCGTGTGCCTTCAATTTCTCAAAGGCTTCTTTCTTTTGATTTAGTTCTGCCAACTCCCTTTCCACATCAGCTCTTGAGTCAAGCCTCTCCTTTCTCAACCGTTCTTCCTCATTATGCCTCCATTTTTCAAACTTCTCACGTTCATCAGTGTAATGCTTTACTTCTGCATTTAGCACAGACCTCTTCTCATCAAGCTCCTCCCATTCACTTTCAAACCTCTCCTTCTCCGATTTCAGATCCTCAATCTGCTTTTCGAGTGATTTTTTCATTAGCCCACAGTCCTCAATTTCATCTTTCAATTTCAATTGCAATTGGAAATGTTGATCCCTCTCCTCCTGAGTCAATTTCAAGGATTCCATATCCCGGAGAATCTGATCTTTCTCTGCTTCAATTTTAGCTTTCAAACTCTCAAGTTGAGTCTTAGAAGCAACCAACGCCTGAGTTTCTTTTCCCAGTTTCTTGTTTTCTTCATCCAACTTCATTTCTTCATTTTTTATAGTTTTCTCCATTTCCTTCAGTTTTTTACACTTTGTATCAATCTCTTTCTCCTTGTCCTTCAGACTGTCCTTTTTGCTTTCCAGTGCTTGTTCTCTTTTGAAAACTTGTTCCTCTTTGAGATTGATTTCATGTTCCTTCTTCTTCATTTCTTCCAATTTATTTTTTATCTCTTCATCAAAAGATTTCCTCTTATTCTCCATTTCCAAGTCAAATTCTTGCTTTTTAGAGTCTAGTAATGCTTTGTGATCATCAATGAGCTTTTGGATCTCCACCTTCAGCAGAAAATAGAACACATAAGGAACTGGAAAAAAAAATCTCTTTACTGGAAAATTCACATCAGCGGAAGTATAATGCATAAGTGCATGCAACAAAACCAAGTTCAGGATTATCAACTTAAGAAAAAAAAGAAATCAGACTTAGACAAAGATAATCCTAAAGGACAGAACTGCAAGATGTGAAACATACATCATTATTCAAACTCTAAAAGAAATGTAAAAGGATCTATAAACAAGCACAACAAATAGGGTTAAAACTATCAATTAAAATAAAGAAAATTCAATGAAAAGTTAATTCCAATTCGCATACGACAAGCCTCAACTCCACCAAATTTCACTAGGTTCAACAGAGCACCAAATTTGAACCACCTCAAAATTAAATATGCCATAGGAACCAAATTTAGCAGATTTATTATCAGTTTGGTTAGGAATGAATAAAGATTGCCACACATCATGGATTGCTTTAGACAGTAAATTAGAAATTGACTTTGATGTTTTTCAAATTGTAATTCCTGCTGAGAACTTCAGCAGAATAAGCACTCACTGTTTCTCTAGCATTCAGTTTTTCCTCGAGTGCAAGTAAATCTCGCTCTTTCTGCTCCAGGTTCATTTGCTTTATATTCACTTCCTGCAGTCATCGTTTTTTAAAAAATAAGGATGGCATGAGAAAAAAAAATTCATGGCAAAATTACGTTAAACATGACTAAAACTGTAACAGTCCAACCTTTTCTTTGGTGGTTAAAGCTCTGAATCTGCTGTTAATATCATTATCTTTCTCTTCCAGAGAACTAGAAAAAAATTCAAGCTTTTTGCGTGCTTCCGCAAGTTCTCCTTCCTTCTTCCTGAGATCCTGGTCAGCCTCATTTGCCCTATGTTCTCTCTCATTAAGAGAACACTGCTCATCAACAAGCCTCTTCTGGCGTTCCTGCAGATTTTTCTCCCAATCTCGCAGATGTTCCCTTTGTTTAGCAATATCTTTCTCATAGGCTTTCCTTCTGAAAGTCAACAAATTTAAATTATAATCACCACCTAAAACATAATGCCATACTTTGTATAATCAACAAAATTGGGTGGGTACGAAAATGAAAATAAAGCAAAGACCATACTCATTATCCAATGACATATAATCTCTCTGAATCTTGCGTTCACGAGCCTCAACTTCCTCTAATTTTCTTTCAATCTCTGAGCTTTTCCGGCTTGCTTCTGCAAGCTTGGCATCTGCAGCATGCAGCTTTTGCTCAACCTCCAAAGACCTCTCTTCAAGGCTAGCCTCCAAAGCATGAGCTTCAACCAACTTCCGATCAGAAGTAAATTTAACTTCAGCCGTTTGAGCACGCATCTCACGCAGAGCTTTTTCAAGCTGCACATGCAGAAATAAGCAAATGAAACCAACCCAAGTCAATGACACAAGCACTTGGAACAATATATGGAATGCATCAGAAGCAAGGTAAGTTCTCAAAATAGCAAACAAATAGCTGCATGATGATGATAAAATAATAGTATGCTCCACACTCATCATTAAGTCACTAAGATACACAATTATAAGCCAACTCGTCTGCAGTTGAGAAAGATAGGATCAACTCAATCAAGAGGTTAAGCAAGCAGAGGAAAAAGGGAAAACAATATAACTACAAAGAAGAGATCATTCTTCAATGATGAAAACAATATAAATTTAAGGGAAAAAAAACCGAAAATCAGTGTCTTACATCTGCAACACACTGCTTTTCAACTCCCAATGCATTCCGTAAATTTTCCTCTCGCTTTTCCACTTCAGCAATTGCAATTAAATGTGATGTTTGTTCTCGCTTCAATATTTCCTCTGTTTCAGCTAGTCTTTCATTGATCTCATCAAATTTACAAGTCCAATCCTTTTTCTCAATCAGGAGAAGCCCCATATTATATTGGTACTCATGAAGCTGCTCAAACAGAAACATTGTCAAATGTCAGCATGAGATGAGAAGCCTAAAGAGAGATCAAAAGTTAAACATGGTGATCAAAACATTGATCCAAAAGCATACAAGTTTTATGAAGATACAATATAAAATGTTTGTAGATAAAGACCACTAAAAACGAGAACTCCATCCATTAGTTCCTTAAAAAAACGAAGAGCAAAACTATACAAAAGATACACTAACAGTAAATACAACCGAGTCAAGTTGGTCAAAATTTCTAAAAGTATTAACAAGAAAGTTCAGATTCCAAATGATCCACCAGGAATACAAATAAAACAAATATGAAGTAATAGAATTAGCATCCACTAGAGGAAAACCCTACATTTGAATCACCTTCGAAAGAGCATTTCCTCAATAACTTCTAATCCAGATGGCAATACAGTTTACGTGAAATGGGTCAAAATCGTTACGAACAAGAACAGAGCTTTTTGGTTTGTATGAATTTCCACGCATAAGTAAACATTGTTTATCAACAAAAACAAAAACAAAAACAAAAACAACAACAAAAAACGAAAAAATGAGACTGGTTTCCACCAACCTCTGCCTGAAGTTCGGAGACCGTCGTGCGGAGAGCATCTCTTTCCTTCCTGAGTAATCCCGTCTCATCCAGCAACCCCTCCTGCCGAAACCTCTCCCAAGCCTCCACATCCTCCCCACCTTCTCCCAAACCCCCCCGTCCATCTCCCAGAGACCCCAGAGGCGGCGGCGGAATTGGGGTCACCTCAGCCCCAAGAACACCCTTTCCCTTCTCCCTCCCGAGAACCGACCCTCTCCGGCTCGCCGGCGCCGAGCCCTCCGTTCCACCGGCCCTCGCCGGTGTCAGCGACAACCCGGCGGCCCAGCCCTTCCTCTGCGGCGTAAACATCAGCAACAACTAACCCTCCTCATAAGCGGATCAAGAACACCAATAATTCGACAAGAACCCCGTCAAGGGCTTCAAATCGAGATCCTGAAACCCTAGAATTCGATTGAAGAGTATAGATCGAACGTAGAGAAGCCCTAATTCGGGGAAATCGAAACCCTAGAAAGGGAAAGAGTTCCTCTTTTTCTCTCTCTCTCTCTATTCCTCACTTTTGCGCGCACGCATTCTTTGCACGCCACTAAAATTTATTTTTTGTTTCTTTATTTAGACGGGTGGGTTTACTTGCGAAGAGCGGTGTTTTTTCTCGGACGAAAATACCCCTGATTTAAATTTCAGGGGGGTACTTGAAAAAAAAACTATTTATGGTTTTTCTCAGATAAACCCTTTATATATATTTAAATATTTGAAAAAAATGAATAAATTTTCTAATAATAACCACCACATTCCAGAATCCACACCACTGGTTGTTAAATTTTCTTTGTTTAATTAAATCCTGAGTTTTCAATTTATTTTAATGAATAATATTGTTACGAATTTTAGATAAACTTAATTATCATCGGGTAACAATAAATTTTAATTTATTTTTAGGATATTTTTATTGATTTTGTTTTTATCTGCATCTTTATTAACTGAATAATTAAGCGTAAACATGAAGAATCATCTGATTTTAAGTGATTTATTATTTATAATTGTAAAATAGAGAAGGGTTTATTTGTAATTTGAACAAGGGCGGCTCCACTTCAACGTCTACATGTTATCCAGATGAAGCCACTCAGTTGGCAACGTGCGCGCTGCCAAAGGGTTATTTTGATTTGACGAAAATAGCCTTGTTATTTGCGGATAAATACGAACTTTAATCATCAAGGGTGGGCGTGAATAGTGATCGGAACAAGGGCTTTTGAGTAAATGCAGTCAATAAGATGGGTCCGGATTTATTGGAATATGCTTTGCAGTTCAAATGCCAGGGTGTTCCACTGTGAAATAATCAGAACAAACGAGAAAATTTATGTACCTTCGATTTTAAGATTTTAAAAAAAAATTAACAAACTTCGTTAAAATTAATATTTAAAATTTGTTATTTTGGTTGATGGAAATTTTGTTTAAAAGGTTTTTTTATTCTTACTAATCTATAAAAAAAAAATATTATAGATTATAAGTAAATCTTTATAAGAAAACCATAAAATAATTTCGTATTTTTCATATACATTAATAAAGCATGAGAACAACATAAAGAAATAATAATTAAGTGAAACACAACTTTATAACTTCTATCCAAAAACCATGATGCAAAATAACTAATTATTTTTAGTATAGCTAAAATCAGAATGTATTATCCATTAAACATCAAACAACAAATTATTTTATGCTGTAACTGTATTCTGTTATCATCTTCTAATGAACCTTATAAAACTATGCCAAGCTCCACATTATCAAGAATATTAATTATAACAGAAAACAAAAATTACACATCTTTTCCATTGTTATGATTTGAAAAATCAATTTAAGAATTACATTAAAGAAAATTCCCCCTCATCTCATTGTTCAGAAAAACAACAAGCATTTGTGATTACTTTAGCACTAGTCATAACAAAAGGAAAACTGGGAAAAAAAAACCAATAAAACACCAACCATTCCCAATAATTGAGTACCAACAACATTATGGGAAATGGAGATAAGAATGGCAGTCATCACAGTGATCATGCTTTTCATGTCTAATGAATGTGCGCTTCCTCCAATAAAAAGAAAAAAGGTTCTCTTATTTTCTCTACTCTAGCAAGCCACAGTTGGTGATTATGATCTTGGAGTATGGTCTGTTAAAGCCTCTCTCTGCTACCACTGCTCTTTTATCTCCTATCAACTTTGCCACCCTGCCACCATATATAGAAATCCAAATGTAACAAAATACATCAATCACTATGATGATCATACATGATACATGAACTAATTAATTTTAGATTTTCATACTATAAACCCCAAGTGGTATTTTTGCACTTACTTTTGAATAAAGCTATCACTCTAAAAGCTGGTTGTTCAATGACCAAGTGGAAATCAGTGAGAAAGCAAAGATGAAATGTAGATTTAAAGGAAAAAAAACACTAGTAAAAAATTTATAAACCATTACTACTTTCCCTACTTTCTAACATCTTAATATAAAATCAAACCAGTAATCCAATGTGGATGAAGTTAGCTCGTTCTTTGGAGTTTTTCCCACTTGTTATGAACAAGGATGTAAAAACAGGGAGGTAAACAGTGAAAAAGTGTGTCAGAGGGAATTGACCTCTTCCTCTTCCTCTCCCACTTGACAAATAAAAAAAGTTTTTATCTTCGAGAAAAACAGCTAGATCACTAAAGCAAAAGACTCGTGTATATATAAATATTGGAATCATTTGCACACAATTATTATTTAAATTTTTTAAAATGCATTTTCACCCGTGATCATTTATGAAGATTTAAAATAACCCAATTACTAATAAATCGGTAAAATAACCCAATTACCGTTAGATCGAGCAAAACGGATGAGTTACCATCCTTCTCAATTATAATGTTTACGTGGCGTAATAAATTTTTATTCCACAAATATATCACTTAAAAAAAAAAAAAACCTAATAAATCACCCCATCACTTCAACATAAAAAAAGCAAGGTAAATTTAGATAAAAGAAACGCCAAGGTAAACCATGTGTTTACCTGAAATAAGGTGAGCTAGTGTTCTCCTGTACAGTCTTGACCAAAGCCACGCTCTCCACCACCTCCATGCCAAGCAACACCTTCCCAACCACCAACGTGGAAGCATCAAGCTCCGGCGCATCCTTAACCGCAATCACAAACTCTGTTCCATTGGGCTCCTTCCCTACCTCCTCCTCATCAATCTCCAACCTCCCTTTCCTCGCCACCAACTTCATCTTCGGCCCGGGCTTCAACGGATCCCTCACAATAATCCCCACCGTCCCCGCCGTGTTCCTTGTCCCCTTGCACCACTCCTCCGCCGCCTCCCATTCAGCCACCAACCCTCCCTCTGCTTTATCCACGTTGCCTCCCTTCTTCCTTGTTAACTCGGCATCTACACCGTATGATCTCACACCTCCATGCTGTATGTAGTTTGGCATTATCCTGATGAACTCTTTTCTCCGGTAGCTAATGCCAGCGGCACCAGTGAGGAGAGATATGAACCTTGAGACGCCCAAGGGTGCTGTGTCCTTGTAGAGGCCAATGAGGATTCTGCCGATGGGTTGGCTGTCAATGGAGATGTCCATGAAGGCCTTCTGAATGGAGGTTTGGTTGCCACAGTTGTCAGTGGTGACATCTTCACCGGTGTTGGGTTGTGCATAGGAGGGGGAGGGGAGGAGGAATGGGAGAGAGATGGTACTGATGGCAAGGTCTCGCCGGAAAATGAGCTTTTGAGGAGGTGGAGGTGGTGAGTGTGAGTGAGAGTGAGAGGTTGGTGGTGGTGATGGAGGGTTGAGGAGTTGAGGAGGTGGGTTGAGGGATTGAAGTAGATGTCTCATGGTTCAAGATGGTGTTGTTGTTGGACTTTGGAGTGTTTGATGATTTCATAGCTTGGGTTAGTGGTGTGGTTGTGGTGTTTTGTTTGTGTGGGTGGTGTTTGAAGGTTGCAATATTGACTTTGTGGATAAGGTTTGGGGAATGGAAGTGTGTGTGTGTGTCCCATATAGATAAGGAGAAGCTGATTTGCACTATGAATTATATATACAGAATGAGGGGAATGAGTATGACTTACCTGATGGGGAAGAACAGGAATTGGGATGAATTGAAGCCCTTATGTGCTCATGTGTAAAATTGTGAAAAGAAAGAGTGCCTGCATTTGATTTATGATTCAGTGAGCAACCATGCCTGCTGAACAAAGAGAGTTTAAAATCTGTTACCATTTGCTCTGCTTCTGCTGTATCTGTGAGTGCCTGAAGTCTAGAGTTTGACACATTGGTTTTCTCTTTGCTGTCAGGATTGTTGAAATTCCTGAAATTTAACGTTTGCAACCTGCATTTTCACACGTTTCATTCGTAAAGAACTTTAAAAAGAGATAGACTTGCAGACAGTTATGGTAGATGAATAACCACAATTACCCTATCTTGAAGGCTTGACACACCTTAGCATAAACTTCTACTGATGTGAAGACTATTCCTTTCAGAAGGAAACCAAACAAGCCAAACACTGAAGTCAGGAGTACTATTGCAAACTAAGACCAGTGTTAAAGGAAGAGAAATATAAGGGTGAACAGGGGAAAGATAACCATTGAAATAAAGAGCCTTTTTTCTTAAACTCCAAAACTAGAAACCAAGAATTTTGAAGGTTAGATGAATAATGTCAATTGATATCATCCTCAGAACTTCTTCAAAAGTTGCACTACTGGTAACAAAATACGAAGATATAGACTATTTTAAGAAGTTATGGGTAATACATGTATTTTTTGCACGGCATTCTTCTCGTCCAACTAGGTTCTGAATTTTCCAGCTTCAGCACGAATCTGAAAGTAACAATAAAATGCAAATTCTTGAGTATAGTTTCATAAACTCATAACTTCCACAACAATATTACTTTGGTTGCATGTTACATTTAGGGATTAAATAGCTCACCTCATCTATTTTAGTATTGGCAAGCCATGATTTTTTCAGATCCCAAACAATAAAAATCTAAAATAGTTCACATGGAAATTACCAATGCCAAAATGTAAAGATGCAGAATACTGTCCACTTAAAAAACCAGTAAAGCCAGGCACAATAATTATCATGCATGTGAAGAAAACAAGACATTTGACTAAAAGCTGCTCTCTAAAGTGAGCAAGCCTTTTATGTACACATTAATTATTAATCCTCCAACAAACCAAAAATAGTTATAATTTTATACTAAACAATTTTATTTTCATTAGATTTTGGCATATGCTAGAAGTTGCACAATTGTGAACTTTCACAATACCACAGATTTTACACTTCCCTTGACAGGGCTTTATTACTCTCAAAAAATGTCAGGTATTACCTCTGTATTACCAGAACAAATAGTTAAATGCTTGTTTTTATCAGAAAGACATTGAACCTGAGTTTTCAAAATTTAGCTTTATGGTCAAATTTTCAAACAATCCCTGCCAAGAGGTGTTAAAATGAGACGAAGCTTTGGTCAGATCAGTGGTTATCTTCTCTCAACTGATCAGTTCTATTGAAAACTATGCCTCTAAAGTAGTAATGTCATTATCATTTACTAAAGAGGCTTTTTTTATGCATTTCAATCAGAGTTGAAAGTTTAGTCCAGAGGCACATTAGACTTAAATGAGGTAAACTACAGGCAATCCATCGTCTTTGCTTTTCTATGAACAGATTACAGGTTTCACCTCAGCAGATGAGCTAAATCGTACAATTTAGTTTCCAATGCCTCAACCAACACTCGTCATAATTCAGAAATATTCAATTCACCTAGAATCAAACATGTTTACATCACAAATTCAATTCCTGGAAAATAATTTAGTTTCCAATGCTTATCTTTCAAAGGGGGAAGAGATTGTTCCCACAAGTCCCCACAAAGTAAAATTTCTCACGATTTATGCTGCTTATCAAAAAGATATAATTAATATCTATGCTTAAACCTCTGTAAAACAATAATGTGCGTACAAGTCTATGAATTTCATAAAACATTAAAAAAGGGATGGAGAATCAGAAAGAACTCAGAGTTAATGACTGCATCAGGAAATACTAATCTGCTCCATAGTCTCCTCATGCATATTATCAATTCCAAGCATATTCTGGTCAGAAATTACGAGGAAGCTAACTTATGACCATCACTTGTTAAGATAGGACAAAAAGCATTGCAGAAACAAAACATTGCCCTATTTTCTGTAACACAAATTTCTTTTGACAAGCATGAGCTAGATGATATGTAAGAGGTGAAATACAATTTAATATAATTGTAACCACAGTCAACAGTAAGAGATCATGTCAATTGATTAAATATTACATGCATCAATGAAATAAAAAAGAAAAGCCCTGTAACCAGAGATCAATGTCACCATGACAATATTCAACTGATGGAACCAAAGTGTTTGCACTTGAACTTAATAATTCTTTAGTATGCTTAATCTTGAATTTTATTGCTGACAAATAACTAAAAACCATCAGTTATTAAGATAGTAAAAAAAATCAGTGCAGAAACAAAGATTTTGAAACTGTCCCTTTATCTTCTGTAACAAAAATTTCTTCTGAAAAACATAAGCTTGATGGTATGTGGAAGGTGAAATACAGCTTAGCATAAATGCAACCAGAATCAACAGTAAGAGATCATGTCAATTGATAAACTATTACATACAACAATGCAATAAAAAATTAAAAAAATTAAAAAAAAAAAAGATGCTCTTCAAAATAGAATATGAAAGTGACTGTCACCTTGCAATCAGAAATTAATATCCCCATGAAAAGATTCAACTGATATAGGAGGAGCCACAGTGTTCGCACCTAACAATTCTTTACTAGGTTTACCCTAGGATTTCATCGCATCAATACCATTCCTAGTTTGCGTCCATAAAAACGCATCTCCATGTTCATATCTCCAACTTCAGATCCTTAACCTATTAGAACAAAATCACTAAGCTAGTATGCATCTCCAAAATCAATCTAAATGCAAACAAAGAAGTTCATAGATTCCGGAAACTGATTGAATTTTATATGAAGTAGAACAATGCCCCATGTCACCTTGCAAAGGAGATCCGAAGCACTTGGTGGTTTAGATCGCCGGAGATGGGAATTCCGCCATGGAAACCGAGGGAAAAAAGCAGCGCCGAGCTCAATGTCTAGAGAAAGCGAGGGAAATGGAAGTGACGATGGCGTGGAAGTGCACCGTTAGAATTTTGCCACGTGGAGAAAGTAACGTGACCGATGAAGGTGGGTTAGTGATCTTGAACCGGAGATCACTTGCTGAACGGCCAGGATCATGAGGGATCTATCACCGCGGCATCACCCTCTTGATCGAGATTGAGAGCGAAATCGAATAATTGAATACAAGCCTAATAGTAGATTCTTCTGATTGAACCCCAATCATGAAACAGTGGATCTGAATTAAACTGTTGACCATAAACCTTAAATTTGAATTTTAAATTGATTTGATTTTGAGTGCGACTATTTTTTCGATATATGATTGAGATTTAATAATAAAAATATATTTATTTAAAAAAAATTATTCATATTATACAAAATATATATATATATTAAACACACATTATAATAATTTTTAGGTAAAAAAGAAAAAATAAGAGAGAGAATAAATAAGAGAGACAGACATAAAAGAAAAATAAGATGAGTTAAACATATGTATCAACAATGCCAAAAAATCATTGTACTTGCTAGGGAAGTGTGAGGGTGTGAGGGTGTTTATAATTTTTTTTCCCCACTAAGGAGGGATTGCAAATAAGATTAGACGATCTAAATTACACAACTACTGTTTTGATCAATGATCCAATAGCTATCAATGCATTAAAAGAGCACGATTCATTACTCTGTTTTGTTCACACTATGCAATGTTGCTACTTATAGTACGAAACTGTTCATCCTATTGAGTGTTATAGCTATTATGAGCAACTCAATCCAACGGTTGATCTAATCTAAGGACGTCCGTATTATTGCTAGGTATTATTCATCCCACTGAGTATTGTACCAATAATGTGTGATTCAATTCAATAATTGATCTACGGATTTCTTTAAATTACAAATCTAAGGATATCTGTACTATTGCTAGCCATAGTACAGACTGTTTGTCTCACTGAATATTGTACCTATGATATGTAACCCAATTTAACGATTGATCTACGGATGTTCTTAAATTACAAATCTAAGGACATCCGTAAATAATTGACCCTTATACACATACATATTTTTAGATTTAAATCTAAGAGCATCTATAAATAACCAGCGCTCATATTGATATTGTGAAAATTGTCAACTATTAGGTTTATTGACACGAATACTAATATGCTACTAACATAATTTCATCGTACTTTTTTTTCTTTAAAATGTGTTAGGATCTAGAAAAACAAATTTCTTTTTCCACAAAACAAATATCCCCATAAAACTATAAGCTTTGCTAGATAGTAGTGTTTCATTAGTGAAATTTTGGTATAGTAAAATTAACACTTTATTTTTCTCCATGTCCGAAGGTTCAAGAATTGAATCCAAGATGCTGTGTGCAAAACATGATTTTTAACATGAAAAAAGAAAAGAAAAAAAAAATCAAGAAGCAAAATGTCACTACACTAGTGCACTTCATAATCTAAACCTTTTTGCTTGTTTTGCAATTATCAAAAATAAAAAAATAAAAAAAAAAGTCTTAGTTCCTGCATTTCTTTTATACTTTTCTATGTAGCTAAAAATGATTCCCTAGATATGACCTGATAGAAGTGGCATGTGATGGATGGATGGGAACTGGATTCTCTCATTCGTGGCCATCTAAAATCCACCAAAAGAGATTTCTCTTGGACCATGCATGAGTACCATGTGTCATTCTCTCATAAAATTATAAATAATCTTTTGTAAAGCTGCTTAACCAAATAAAGACCAACCAATGTTTGTCTCCATATTTACATATACAATGAATGCTAAAAGAACATGATCATAAATTATTCTTATATATATGTCAATAGATGAACTTATTATCAACACCACACACACACACACACACACACACACACACACACACACAGACCCATCCCAACCCCCATCACACCCACACCACAGCCACACATCCCCAAAAAAAATAAAAATAAAAAATAAAAAAATAACATTTTTATATAAAAAATAAAAAAATTAAACTTCTCATTACAGAGTTGAAGATTGAGACATAATAATTAAAACGTGTGTATTTGGAGTGATTTATAATTTTATACATATTATTAAAAATAAAACAATAAAATATATATATATATATAACTCTTATTAACCATAATGAAGTATATAATCAAAATACCTCATAGTCCAGTGTTATTTAGTCCCATATAAAAAATTAGGTGAGACATAGTACTTGTTTGTTTTTACAAAAGAAAATATATCTTATAGGCAAAAATAACTACGGACATTGTTCAATCTAAAATAGATAGTAAATTATTAATATCTAAAAATTATTATTTAAAATTTTATCTTGATGCCATATCTCTTCACTTTTCCCCTTCTTTGCCACACATATCAAAGTTAATAAGAACTCTAGAATAGAATTTTTAGATAATTTGTTAGTATTCAAAATTTGACCCTCATGATTTTCCAAAAAAAAAAAAACAATTACCTGATTTTACAAGGGGCATGATGTAAAATCGACTAAATTGAATGAAGAATAATTTACTGTCACAGAGAGGAATATGAGAAAGCAAAAGATCTCAGGGGGTTATCCGAAAATTCACAAAAAAAAAAAGGGAAAAAAAAAAATCTCAGTTATCACCGGGTTCATCCACACATTCTATAAATAGAGCCCTCTTCTTCCCATTATTTCCCACATCGTCTTCGATCTCATCGCCGTTCTCTCGAGCTCGCTTGGTGCAGGTCGGGACTCGACCACTCCGGCGTTCGATCCGCTCCGGCCGTGGATCCCTTCCGTTTCGGCCGGCTCCCCACTTGCATCAAGTGAATTCGAGAGTCACAGGCGTTCCGATCCCTCGCCGCCGAGATCGATCTCAGATCTCAAACATCGGTAATCTCTTTCTAGGTTCTCTGAAATTCTCGTTTGATCTTCAGCTTGCTTTTGAATCCATGCTCTTGTGCTGTTTCTGGTTTTCCGATCCGTGTTCTGATGGATTCGATCGATGATTTAGATTTTTAAGTATAAGCTCCATCGGAGAGTTTTTTTGGTTTTTAATTTTTGCGTCTTAGATCGAAAGCAACTTCTCTGGATATTCTTATTGTTTTCAGAAATTTTCTCTATGATTTATTGCTGTTCATGTTTGCCATCAATCACATTAGATCCTATTTTTCATCGTCAAGGAAAACCTTGTTAAAATTGAAAATATATGTATATATATATATATATAATTAATTGGTGTCGTTTGAAGAATTTATCATAAATGAACACCTTATCAGAGTGAAGAAATCGAAAAATTATAAATTTAAACGGTAATCCTTTGAAAATTTATTTTGAATGAATACTTTATTGAAATGAAGAAATCAAGAGCCAATAATTTTAACTGATTGTTGGTCTGATTTTTTTTTTTTCCGAGTTAGAAATAGTAGATCTAGTAATTTTTTTTGGATAATATACATGTTGTGTTATGATAAATAAATTTGTTGTATGATTTTGTCAAGGTTGATGCACACTAATGATCATCAATATCTCTTTGTGACGTTTTTCATTAATAAGTATCCTTCTATTTATCTGTTTCTTGTCATGAATGCATGCTCATGGTTTATCTCATACCGTCAGTGTTTGAGGAATATTTCCTAATTATGGACATATGAGTGCTTCCTTCTAAAATTAGTTGGTAATACACTCTCTCTTGCTTTGCTCTTTTCATCTATTGTGTTAGGCCTTAACTATGGCATGAAGCAAAAACAACACGTTCTTAGTTTGCCACACACCATTAGCGTTCAAGAATTCTCCCCAATTATGAATGTACAGATACCCCCTTGAAATGTTTGTTGGTAATGCATGACTCTCTTTTGATCTCTTCTTCTTCTTGTTTTTTTTTTTTAATTTTTGGTTCATCTATTGTGTTATGCATCAACCAAGGTAAGAAACAACTACTGCATGTTCACAGTTTACATATGAATGGCACTGTAATGTTTGTCAGTAATCTACTACCTCTTTTGCTCTGCTTTTTGGTGCCAATTGTTTTAGGCCTTAAACAAGGCATGGAAGGACAACTACATGTTCTCAGTTTACTGGACAACATTGGCATTCAGAGGATCATGTCATAAATGTCTGCAGTGTAATGAGTCAAGAACTGATGTTGCAAGCCTATGTTCTAAATGATCATTAGAACTTGGTGAAGACTTTTTTTTTTGGTTGCCCTCGACTGTGTTGTATGGAGCTTATGCTTCTATATATTAAATTCCCCAATAAAACAA
This sequence comes from Dioscorea alata, assembly GCA_020875875.1. Lineage (NCBI taxonomy): Eukaryota > Viridiplantae > Streptophyta > Magnoliopsida > Dioscoreales > Dioscoreaceae > Dioscorea > Dioscorea alata. Next base: position 19,521,463 of record CM037015.1, on the reverse strand, counting down.
CTTTAGCCTAAATCAGCATTAGCGCTGTTTTTACTGTTCAAGAAACAGTTCAGTTTATGAACTTATTATCCATGTCATGTTGAACGTTTGTACTTCCTGATTTTTGTTTCTTCTCTTTGTAAATTCTCTTATATTTCTTCTGGTGATATTATACCATTAAAAAATTTTCTTTTCCCCTATATATGGTTCTTTAATCTTGTATGCTTTTCATTCATTAAAATGTTGATATTGCTTGATATGGTATAATATCTTCTTTGCTCTTATTGTTTCATTTGTAATTTAAAGCTATTAATATCTAGGTTGTCGAGTGCCATATGATATCAAAGCCTTGTTTTACAGACAACTTTTCCAGATCATCTGTTCATCACCCTTACAATTTAAACAAAACTAGGATTTGGCTGGCAAAATCTGGAATCTCCTGGTAAGCATTTTGATAAAGCATTAATTCTATACAGCAATCATCTTGCATTGTTTATATGGGGCATGCACATCTGCACATCCTGCAAAGTACTAAGTTTTGGACAAACACTGAGGTTTTATAATGCATTGACAGCGTGGATCACACTATATGATGTCAATGAGTGATATTGATCAGAATCTACTAAGCATTTTGTTTGATGGGGCTAATAATGCTGAAATATATTTGGTGTCTTCTCTTGGATTGTCAACTCTGCCATTAACTCAATCAATCATCGAATGTATCTTATTTTTGTTTTTTATGTGAACCACTGCACTCGGCACCGACAATTTGTTACTCAACTCCATCTATGTGTTGGTTTACAATATTAGTGATTCATTTGCCCTGTAAACCAAGGCAAGTAGATTAAAGCAAGAAGTACCATTAATGTTCCAACTTGGTCGTGAATGACCCTTCCACAGCAATCAGCTAGCTGGCATCTCAACAAAGTATAAAAAAGTCTGCACGCTTGCTGATTAAGAAATACTTATTGTCATTTTCTTACATTTTTTTTCCTTGTTGATTAAGAGATACTCTTGTCATTTTCCTACTATTTTTTCTTTGCTATGCAAGAAACTTTAGAATTTTCCTGAAGTATATTTGGGTTCTCTTCTTCAAGATCTGCCTTGTTTCAGATTATCCCTTGCCAAGTTGTTTAGGACCACACTTTGTTGACGGTTATGGCAAGACTTTATGTCATTATCCTGCTTTTGTAAGTTGACGAAGCTTTCTGTAGTAAGAGCGTGCAATGGCTGAGGATGGACCGATGGAGTTTTCAATTTGTGATCATGTACAGCTCAAATAGATGCAAAAGAGTCAGCAAATATACCAGAAAAGTTTCTTTAATTCTTTCACAAAATATCTCTTCCTTTATGCTAGTGACACTTTACATGAACTTTCAAAATTTCTCATCTGTCTTTCTTGAAAGATGGGTATGATAAATTTTTCTATTAAGTTTTCCCTTTAAAACATCTCGTTTAATTCTATATGTAAAACCAGAATTGACGGAATATTTACTATATATATCACAGAGACAATTTTGTTAATTTGAATAAAATAACAATGCGTGCATGAATAATACATCGTTTTTTTTTTATGTTTTCAGGAGCTGTCAGGAGCTGAACTCAGGACAAGTTTGGGTATTGTTTTCGGCATTTGGTGCTTTCCATAGGATCACATTGTTGCATCTATATATAATAAGGAAAGAACTGTACCATTTATTGTATACCTGATTGAATACCTGCAAGTTCAGAACAAGCAATTCCTTGCACTTGCTATGAGTTCATCACAGCCATCAAGCCCAGCATTCCTAAACCAAAGAGAGTGAAGCCTCCTGCAATACAATGGCTCCACCCTCTCCTCCACTGGCACAAGATCTATCACCTCGTCATATGCCGGAGGAATTTGACGAATAAGCTGAGCAAGCATTCCCAGTTGATTAAAATAATATTGCCAGCAAAAGTATTTCATTTAACTTGAGAGAAAAAACTTATGTTTCCCATCTAGAGTCTGTTTGAATGTAAAATATAGAACAAGAAGTTGAGTTGATTAACTATGAACAGAATTACAATCCATTGGTATATAGAAAAGGTGCTTCTCATATACATGCTGAGAACTAACTTCCATCTCCCATCAATACAGAGTCTATATCTTAAAAGTAACATGTAAGCAAACCCATGAATCAGGAATTAATGGTATTGTCATACAAATGGTTGTCATGCTTCAATTTAGTGCATCAGAAGATTCAAGCATTCTCCATTTGCCTCACATTTAGAGCGTGTGCGTCCTTCCATTGCAACAAAAGTTCAAAGGCAAAGATTGTTCAGAGAAATAACTGGTAAATAGAAGCTGCTTCTCCAAGTTAACCACCATCACTGGTCCATTGTTGTGAGAAAAGAAGCTGATTATGTACTTTGGCAGCGGCAAGTCTTGACAGAATTACGTATCTTCTATCTGAGTTTCGGAGATTGCATTTGGGTTCTCTTCTGGTGATGCACTGGACAACCTAATAAAGCTGAGCAGATAGTTAATTAGCCACAAACATCATAAAAAACACTAAACCACATTCTGCACAGAGTTCTGCATCTGTGCTGAAAAGGAAACAGATGTATAGAATATAATTATAAATTATTCTTGGCAAGTGCCCTCAAATGCAGAGCAACTTCAAGGAAATAAGTAATATATCAACAAAAGATGGATTCTCATATCAGATGCCATGAATAAAGTTATGAACACTCAGAATGATCTAATTGAGAGTCCAGCCAATTTAATTTCAGTAATTCATTGTGACAAGAGACATACTTCTGTAGGCAGATTTTTGCCGTCAATTTTTTTATGAGAAGCAACAGCTTTTCTTTAAAACTAGATAAAATTGGTCCAAAGGGTAACTTTGTCCACGTTAGCATGATATGGAATAAAATGAAATGAATGAGGTTCTTGCTTAGAGAAAAATCTGCAAACATTTTAAATGGTTGATTACCTGGTTTCAGAAATAGAAAAGAAAATATTATTTAGTAATTGAAAGAGTGATGGGCTTACTCTTCATCAGACTTTGCTTTCTTTTCTTGCCCATGATCATTTCTTGTCTCGAATGAGCGTTTCTTGATGTGGCTTGAAATCATAACTTGAGGACCATCAGGGACTGTAGAGGTATCGACGGAAGCAATTGCTTGATCATTCTCTTGAGAATAAGATTCATTATGGGTCGGTTTGCAACCATTGTTTCCAACTCCTGATAATTGCCTACCTTGTACAAAAGCAGGCACATATGGATCACTTTGAATTAATTCAGAATTTCCTTGAGACAGAACTTCATCCATTGGTTTCTCTAATACAGAAGGAACAAGGCGTGGTACTTCAGCATTGACATGCTCACATGACGAAAATACTTCAGAGTTATGTCCTGTCAGCGGTTTGTCATTTTCTATAGCTGTATGAAACCCTATTCCAAGCTGAATCCAAGGACCAGGCTGATCCTCTGCAGATCCTACCAAACCGGCATTTGTGTTCAGATTTACTGCCAAGGCATCAGTTCCATGAACTGCAGCATAAAATCTACTCTTGGATTTTATAATTTGAGACATCAGAGCTTTGGTGTCGGAACTGCCTGAGATATCATCAAGAAAGGACATCAAAAAATTTTCTAGAACATAAAATTATGACAAGATGTAGCTGTTAAATTACTCAAACCAACATTAATTGAGAGACATACTAAGAATGGACTCAATAGCAACACGTGCAGCTGACTGTTCTGCCTCTTTTTTAGTCTTCCCATGAGCACCAATATAAGATTTGCCTCCAAAAACTAACGTGGAGACGAAAACGGGAATCACACTTCCTGATTGAGCTGTTGTATAAACAGGCTTATCTACAGTCGCCTTCATTGCATATTCATTAAGAATGGACTTGCAGAAAATCTTATCCTGCCAAAATAAACAAAGATGATTTCATAAACTAAGGCGGCATTGATTGCAAACAACGCAAGGTCATATAAGTAAATGTCACTCCTCAATAAAATTAGTTGCATGAACATGCAGCGATAAAGACAGTTGTTGATGGATGCATAGTAAATTAGTAAGAAAAACCATATTATCCTAGAATTGAAAGCATGACCAATTAGTTACCTTATTAATAATACTCGATGTAACGTTTGTAACTAGAGTAGAATCCAAAATTAGTATGACAATTGCAAATGGGAATTTTAAAATTATGCAAGACATTGTCTTTAAAGACTAAAGTACCCGAAAGAAAAGCATGTGCAGCAACAATTCAATACTTCGATAACTATGATGGGAAAACAACAAAGCGAATATGATGTTAAGGAGAGTTTCAGTGACATAGAATACAAAATATAAAACTTACCTGGTGAATTAGATGCATGCCTTCTTGTTTTGTCTTTTGCAAGATCCCTTCAAGGGCAATTCTCGCTGCATCTTGCTCTGCCTCTTTTCGACTACTAAAAGTGCTGGATGACACAAAGCCTACTCCATCTATCATAACAAATGATCTAAATTTTGGAGCATGTTGTTTTCCTTCATTAATAGTTTGATATATAGGCAAGGGAATGAGAGATTTCTGTGCATACTCTTGTAATTTGTTCTTGTACAAGAAATCCTCTGTCATCCAAATAATCAAGTTCAAATCGTGCAACCACAAATGGGACAACAATAACAAATAAACTTTGCAGATCTTTAAATTGTGAAAATACATATGGCACAACAATAATAAATAAACTCTACAGATCTTTAACTCATTAATAATAACTTAAACATCAAGATTAATAAAAAAAATTCATGTGAAAGTTTAGCTTTCAGTTTGTGAACACAACTATAAAAAAAATATGAGCAAAACTAGATTAGTATCACTTATTATTAAAAATGCAACCTTTGGACAGGGGCACCCTTTCTCATTGCGTGAATGACCACCATCTATGAAAATCAGTTCATTTCCCACACAACATAAAGTTCATAGATCCAATCAAAATAGAAATTACAACAAAATAAATCGACATTTTCACACCTTATATATAATATAAAAAAAATCAAATTCAATTCTCAATCGTGCTACAAAAAAACAACTCCATATATTTCTACTAAATCAAACAATCGATTTTCCAACAGTCAATCTGATCATTGAAAAGGCATAAAAAAACAAAAACAAACAATCAACCTCACTGATGAAATCTCTCGGAGCAAAAGAAACGACGGACGGATGAACACTTAAACTGAACGAAAATGCTTCAATATCAACCAAATCTCACTAGGAAAAAAGTGAAATCCCATAACGAAACCATCACAGATGTCTTAAGGACGCTTACTAGGGTTTCGAGCCGGTACGAACTCCATTTCTCGGATCAGAGAGAGAGAGAGAGAGAGGAAGGAACAAGAGGAGGAGGGAGAGAGAGGGGGGAGTAGAGTAGAGTATATAGGGGCTTGGATGGGAGAGAATCGCAATTTGGAATTGGAAACCTGATCCCGAGGCAAATGTACGGTCGATATAAAAGTTTAGTTGAACATGAGTTCTTCGGAGCAACCAATGTACTTTCTAGATCCTATTAAAATTTGGAGACATTAGGGCATGCGGATTTCATGTGATTAACCCATGTGGTACTAATTCTAAAATTTTTATTTACTTTATGAAAATAACAATAGTTACAAAAAGAAGTCTTAAAATAAGAAATTATAAATTATTCAAATGGAACATTTTTTTATTTTAATTTGTTTTAAAAATTCAAATTTTAGATGCCATGGTGATGGCAAAACTGGGTAGGTCCAGTATAGATGAAAACAAAATGTAGGCCAAATTCTTAATATAATAAAGTTGTGGTTGTAGTATTATTTTCGAGTATATACTGTTCTGTTTTCGTTTAATAAAGTTATGATTTATCTATTTTATTTAAAAAAATTCCTGATATACATCTTGGCATATGATTTGTTCATATTTATATAAAAAAAAAATTTAATCACATATAAATAAACGAACAAAAAATGTAGAATTGGATGAAAAACACTGAGATAAATATGAAGTAAGAGTGATAAAATATCATATTGTTTGTCAACAGTCTTTTTTATCCCAAAAACTAGACAAAAACAAAAGGAAATCATAAACAAAAGCTTGCAGTGAAATAAGTATTCATGCAAACACAGAAGAACAACCCATTTGCCATTTAGGGGCTACTGCATTCCCTTAGAAGCTTTCTCACTAAAACACTTGCACTGAAATTTCACTGTGGCTTGCTCCTTGACTGGATGAGAAAATTTCAGTTTTTTATCAGTTGCATCTGTAGTAAGATGGAGCTCCCTTCATTGTGACAAAGCATCAGCCACCTTCGTCTGTGTTCTCGGAAATCGTTTCCTGTAACAGAAGACCATGCCAAACTGTCTTAAGCATCATTCAAAGCTGAGTTGAAAGAGACGAGCACTGAATTTTTTATTAAGATCAAGGAATATGATACGCGAAGCATGATACGCACAGTTTAGTGTCATCGACACAAATGCAGTAAATCAACTACGAGAAATTTCATACTGATTGTAACCTGGATGTTGACAGTACGAATAAAAAAAAAATTAAGAAATGAACTTCATGGGACACTATTTGTACTGTGGCATTAGAATAAGGATCATACTCGATCGAGACATTCCTTAAAAAAGAGAGCAATAAATGATATTCAGTCAATCACTGTGTATTTTAGGAACTCCTACTCCCAGGTTTAAGAAATTCATAAAAGGAAGGAGGAAGAAGATAGTTCATTGTGCACTTACTTCAGATTCTTTTTTTGGTTTAACGACCACACACTGCGAGGCACTGATGCTAGCACTCTTGAGTAAACTACGAGCACTGTAATTTGGCTTGTTTGGGCCATTCTCTATTGGCTTCGCATTTTCTAACACCTCACCTTGTTGTGACCCAGGTGGGCTCTCTAGTGCAACACGAGCAACCAAAGCTGCCGCTGCTTCCTTTTCAAAATCATTGTCTTTGGGTCTCTCCCTAGAAAACCAACAACACAAGCATTGAATTTAATGATTTAACTGCATATCAATGCTTGATGAAATTGAGATGTTCTTTGAACATAAAAAAATTTGTGCAGACTTGGGGGCCATCAAATTGGTTGGAGACAATTATGAACAAGTAGTCAAGAAACTGGGATTCATATCTAAGATCAGTCAATTACCTGGGTAAGGAGGCATGCTGTCGCTGTAATGGAGTGCTTCTTTCACCCTTACTGTAGTGCTCTTCAAGATGTGCAAATTGTCTCTTAAAGCGATCAACTCCACTGTAATTGAAGACTTAATTTAGTTAACAATATTCAACTGAAGAACCTTGGTTCTTTATTCACTCAACTGGAGATTTAGTGTTTAAACTCAAAGGGGAAACACTCAAAACTTTGCAGCAAAACAACTTGGTTGAGAGTGATTTTATGGTTCAAACTTGGTGCAGAAATATTTTGACTCTAGGATAATACACAGAATGCTTGACATCTTTGTGATAGAACCTTTTTCACACAATAAAATGCATGTAATTTTGCTATAGGGAATTTTTTTTGATAGAGGAATGGACCTTGGGTACATGAAGCTAGTCTGATCTGCACCTCGAAGATATTCTTGCAGCATCTGCGGATGGTACTCCAGAATCTGTTTACTTTTAAAAGGAAACACATTATAAGAGAAATTTGCAGTTGCTAGGTGCGAAATTGATATTAGTTGAGAGATGTTAATATGTGAATCCAACTACCTCTCTGTAGATTAATTCCCGGACATCATCTTTTGTCAATTTCCTCCTTTCAAACTCAAACTCAAGTTTTGAGATGGGCTGCGTGGATGGTTCACGCTCCACATTGGCCAAACCTCGGAAGTACGGATCAGCTAGTGCCTGAAAGCAGAAGACACAATGATATCAAAAACATTTGAGAAATAAATCGGCCTTCTGAAGATAAAGTTCAACTTAAATTCATGTTGAGGGATAAGCTTCCATCACCAAATATTTACCTCTTCGGCAGAAGGTCGATCTTTGGGATCAAAAGCAAGTAGCCGTTCAAGTAAACGAAGAGCCAAAGGATCTACGTTAGGGAACTTTTGTGAGAAAGGAACTAAAGGCTTCTTCCTCATGTTACTTAAATACCTTCTAGCTTTGTCATTTCGAATCTGCAGATAATACTTACAGGTAAGCACCATGTCTACAACAGATTTCATAGCAAATTATACAGAAATTGCTAGAAAGAACTGAAAAGGTACAAAGTAAAAAATGTCAATATAGCAATCTTGGGATACATCTTAAAAAAGCATAACAAGATCCCCAGATTCCTACTTAGAAATTAGCAAACTATACATTAACACAAGTGCTGCACACAGATTCAAAATGATCCTTCAGCTAGCACTAACCTGCCTTCATCCACTAGTTGAAAAGTCTAGTTTATCAAAAAATAAAACTTAGGCCAACTCTCTCAGCTATAAAAATCATGTAAGAATATAGATTTTAAAATCACAAGAGATAGGTTTCAAATGCAAATAGACAAAAACAACAGTCTCAGAGAGGATATGTGAGGAAAACATCATGCATATCATCCTAGAACAATCTTACATTTAATAAAGCATAGTTTGTTTATGCTGGATACAGAGTTACACATGTATACACACAATAAATACAAATGAAAGAATGGACAGAGGAGTAAGCCAACCCTTGCTAAAGATTCAGCAGAAGGAGTGCCAAGAAGATCAGTCATGAGATCCAACTGATGCACCACATTTTTGCCAGGAAACAATGGTTTTCCAGTTAACATTTCAGCAAAAATGCATCCAATGCTCCAGATATCAATCGCAGGTGTATACTGCAAAACAGAAAGTCTTAGAATGCAATATTGGTGAACAAAGGACGTAATTCATTGCTACCATTTATTTAGAGTAGTATAACATTACAACATCAGATTCTCCCCCACGGAGTTCTTGCCGCTGATTCCTAGATTTTGATATGGAAGCATTATTCTACCAAATTATTTTGAAGTTGGGGATAATTATGAGAATATCAGAATCCAACTAAAATTACACAAACTAAGGAGAGGAATATGATGAAATGTGAAAGAAAACTACACCTCCAAGAAATATCACATATTAAAACATGTTGGGCAGATGCAAGACTATCATCCACCTCAAGAAAAGTCTCTCTAAACATATGAGAAAAACAAATTCAGATGATCCAAAATAGAAATCCCAAAGCGTGGTGAATAATCTACTACCAAATCACTCTCACATTCAGACAGATGCCAATCAAAGATACAAAATAACAGTAGAGCCACAAATCACACATTCAACATTAACTAAGTGATTTCCAAGTGAATTATAAGCAAATAGAAGAAATCACTGAACACCATGTTGTAAAATTAACACCTGAAAAATTGATACAAGAAATATGAACATTCACAAAAATTCAGTCTCTAAGACAGCCTACCTTAGAGAAAAAGGAGCCACATAACTCAGGCGCGCGATACCACCTTGTTGCCACATAATCCTACAATAACAAAGAAAACCCAATTTGAAAGTTACTAAGATGAAAATATATCACTGGTGATTTATGGGTACAAAAATTATGAATATTGACCAACATCAGATTCATATCCTAATAATCAACACTAAAACTTCACAATCTAAATAAAGATTGCATTTAGTTCAAAGGAGGTATTTACATACAGTCCAAAATATAGCTGATGGTGCATCATTAAATGATGCACGGGCAAGCCCAAAGTCACAAATTTTCAGCTTGCAGTCTGCATTTGCGAGAATGTTTTTGGGCTTCAAGTCCCGGTGAAATACATTCGCTACAGAGCATTAAAAAACATACCATTAGAGTCACTGAGATGCAGAATCAAAATGCAGCCATATTATCAACTAGGCAAATGTTCAACCTGTGTGAATATACTTAAGAGCTCGAAGTAGCTGGTATAAGAAAAACTGGTAATGCTCAGGGGTGAGATCATCATTTGCCTTTATTACTTGGTGAAGATCAGATTCCATCAGTTCAAACACAACATATATATCCCTAAATTCTCTCCGTGAAGGAGGAAGCATTATATGCTTTATTTCCACAATATCAGGGTGGCGGAGAAGCCTAAGCAGCTTGATCTCTCTTAAAATCCGCGTGGCATCGGAGACATGCTCAAAGACATCATTGATCTTCTTAATGGCTACTTTCTCCCCTGTGTGAGTGTCAATGGCCGCCCCAACCACGCCATAGCTCCCCTTCCCAACCACCTCCTGTATTTGGTATTGGGTTGCTTCACCATATTCCGTGAAGAATTCCTTGTCAAACATGTTCTGAATAACTTGAAAAGGAGCATTTTTAGTACCAAAATAAAATTTCAATCTGGAAGTGACAATAATCAAATTGAACAATTACCAATCACACAAAACACATCATCTCCAGCAACCAGACAAAATAACAAACTTTTTCAGTGGGGAAAAAATTGAAAACAGTTAACTAGGAATATGAGAAACGGACACTGTTAAAACTGGGATAGTGCAATTCATCTTTGAACACCTTTTTGATAAGAGAAAGCCAATTAGCAATGGATTCAAAAATTTTTTTAAAAAAAAAACACATAACATTCCAGAGAATAAATCTCATTTCATCCTCTTAACACTTCCTAGTGTGGATTCCGTCTGAATTTAAAATGAGCCAAATAATAAGGACAGAAACCAAATCAAATTAGAAATCCTACTAATAGGGATCCAACCGATCAGTTTCACCTCGCCTTGACATCACAACAAGTAACATATTTGAAAAAAAAAAAAAAATTCTAAAACCCATCAACCAAAATTCATGCTGGTTAAAAAGACAGCAAGGCAAAGAACAGTGACAAAGATCCCACTTTTCTAATTTAAAACAGAAAACAAGACCCCAAACAACATATACTAGATAAAAAAAATGGTTAAACGCAAACTCTGTACATACTGCACAAAAAATCGGCAGCGAAAGATAAAAAGATACCATTAAAAACACAAAATCAACACGAATCCCACCTTGCCACACATAATTTCAACACGTTTACCAGCCAAAGAACCACATCCAACACTGGAACCTAACCAAAACAGTAAAAACTCACCGAAGAGAAAGCGAAGAAACACGCAGAAATAAATTAGAACCAAACATGAAGTAGCGCATTAAATGCTATTCTTTGAACGAATCCCCAAAAAGGAAACAATGCCCACGCTCTATGGCGGGTGTCAGAGTACGAAAAAGATCATCAATCCTTCGCCAAATCATCAATTAAAGAAAAATCCCAAAGTAAACGAAAAACAGAACAGTAAAATCAAAGCTTAGATGCCAGGCCTTCTTATGAGGATCAGCGGAGACGGGCAAAGCGATCCGCTTGGGGACCTTGAGGGGCTTAAGCCCGCAGAGATTGGGGTCTACGATGATCCGTAGATCGTCCTGCTCGTCGTCCTCTGCCTGACGAGATGCGCGGCTCAGGGATGAAGGTGCGGGTGTGGATGCGGATGTGGAGCGGCGTTGGAACCAGCGGCGTACGCCATCGACGAAGGAATTGGTACCCATATATCATGGAAAGATGCGGCATTGCCCGCTCTAGCTCTCCCTACTTTCCCTCTCCGCTCGCCATGCCACCATCTCTCTCGCTCTCTCTCTCTCTCTCTCTGTGCTTAGACTTTGGAGGCAGATGAGGAAATGGATATATATTTAGAGATTTATATATGAATATTAATTAATAATATTTATATTTGTATATTAATTAGTAGTTGTTTTTATTTATGATTAGATATATTTATATTTTCTTGATTGAGTTTGTTTGGTTTCCTAACTGTGTTTTTATTGTGGTTGTGTTTTACTAACTGCTAATAGTTATTAGGATAACTGTGTTCAAGATATATAGTGTTTTTTTTTTTTATTATTATTATTAATATGCGACAAGCACCCCCACTCAAAGAATTTTAAGAATAATATTAGACCCGAATATACTTTGTATGAATAGTATATGAAAAATTATTAGAGCTCGGGTGAACAGTGCATGAATAGTATAGGACCAGTGTATAAACAGTACTGGTAACAGTACTGCCGAGGAAAGGATTTGAACCCATAATCTTCCCATTTATTTCAAGATATATAGTTAGTGAAAATTTTTATTGATTTTTTTAAAAATTTATTACTCTATTAATAAAATAGAAAGCAAATAATTGGATGCTTTAATTTTTTCTAATATATAAAATGAAAATAAACGCTGCCTAATTGCATGAAATTTTTTTTCAGGTAATTACCAAAGAAACCCCAAAAGTTTGCAATATGCACAAAAAAACCCCACACATTTTCATATCCCTAAAAACACCCTCCTTTTGATTTTATAGAAATTTAAACCCCCCAATGCTGTAACGGTGATTGACGGTGTTAAGTTTGAATATATATGACGAAATTGCCCTTACGTGGGATGCTGTGTCATTTGAAGCGTGGATTGACTATAATGCCCTTGTGTGCAATGATGTTTCCGCTTAAAGAGGAAGCGGTTTATTTTTATTTGTTTAATCACTGGAGAACACCATTACTGGCGCCGGTTATTTCCTATCATCGCCGCTTCATCGGTTGGGCATCTTGCTATCATCGCCTGTTCGGCAGTGTTTCGAAGGAGAACTCCCGCTCTAGTCTTCGTCATTTCGTCGATTTTCCAACCAAGGTAATGAGGCGATGAAGCTGTGCGGTTTTTCTTTTGTTTTTCGCCATTTCGTTTGTAAAGTATCGTCTCTGTTGTTTTTTTGGCCATACATTTTCATGGTTTCATTATTGGATGATATTGTAGTTTGCAGGGAGATTTTCCGTCTAGGGTTTTCTTTGTCTGTGCACAGTATCGAGAGCGAGAGTGTTGTGGTGCAGGAGATTTTTCGATGGTTATGCAAACTCATTCTGTTTTCAAATGATTATAATGTGTGTTTCCCCGTTAATTTGATGTGGGTATGAGTTGTGTTTAAAAGTATCAGTGTAATGGTTGGATTTTATGTTGAATACATGTCGTTTCCGTTTAACAATCGTACTCTCCGTTTAACAAAGGAAGTTTCTGTTTAATTAATAGAGTTATTGTTTAATAAATCACTCTAAACAAATGTATTGTTCTTCTTGTAGTGTATTGGTCATGGCGGTCAACCTAGTTAACGGCCGATGCTACTTGACACCGGTGGTCCAGACTTTGAATGAATTGAAAGTTCACATGACTGGACGACACTGGGAGATCATCAGAAGGACACCGTTCGCGGCTTTGACCGAGATTGAAGCCGTCCTCCAAGAGAGAGCCCTCCTTGATTCTCTGCTGCAGAGGTTCGATGGCCGCAGCAGCAAATTCAGGATCGGGGCCAGCCTCGTGAGTTTCAGACCTCAAGATGTGGGTCTCATCCTTGGTCTACGCTGTGATGGGAACGCAGTCGTATTCCAGAAGAAGAAGACACACTCGCCGTTCGAGCTGAGGTATTTTTCAAGATCTTACGAGAGAAATAAAGACTCCATCAAGAACACACTTGAGCGGATAGTTCGCGAGAGGGGGGAAGAGGAGAATTTTGTAAAGCTCCTCATGGTGTACCTCATGGGTACTATCCTCTTCCCTAACACTTCCTGCTCTGTTCCTGTTTGGATCGTTGACTACGTCGACGACCTACCAGCCATGGGACGATTTGCATGGGCTCAAGCGACCCACAAGTGGATAATGGAGGACGTTCCACAAGCGGCCGCTCGAGTGCAAGCGAGATGCGCCGGGAACAAGACCAACACGGGGTACGTCAAAGGTTGCTCGGTTGCGTTGACCACCTGGTTCTATGAGCTCACCGGCACCGGCAAGAAGTTGCATTTCGGAAAGACCCCAAGGATCCTGTGCTACGGTGAAAACAGCTACCGGAAGCAAGTGTCGACGGGGACTTTATTTTCATCACTTGAAGGAAAAGAGGTAATGAATCTATTTAATGAATCTTCATTTAAGTTTACCGTTTTTGTGTTTGACAATCTGTGTTAGTGTTTAAATATAATAATTCGTATTTAACAACTATGTTTACAATTTAAATTATTTTCTTAACATTTAACTCGTATGTTTATTGTTTAAACGTATTGGATTTTTACAATTGTTAGTTTCCCGAACTGGTCGCCGCCAACCAGGACGAACAAATATTTGTTGGGGCCATCCGCGGAGCTGCCACCGGCCACGGAGGTGTTATTCCTCCCGCTTCCGCTCCCGTTCCGCTGGCAAGCAAGACTCCCGCTCCGCCTGCGAGAAAGAGAGATGATCGGGCAGCATCGTCAAAGCGCGTCCGACGCCGATCACCTTCTCGGAGCCCGCACCGCGCACGGACTGCTCGCCGACGGGCAAGCCCCCTTCCACCCCCCTCCCCGACACCAACAGGCGACGAGCTGACCAGACGTCTATTGCAGACGTGCGAGTTAATGTTGCAAGAGATCCCACGTCTTGTTGCTCGCGTTGATGCTCTGGAGGCGCGTTCGCAGGCCACGACGAGGCCGGATGACTATGATACGATCTCCGGCAGCCCGAATGCAACGGACGCAGCCCCGGCGATTGCCAGAGCCGACGTTCTCGCGAGGGCATTCGCGAGAGTCCCGCGCAGGAAGAGGCTTATGTGGAGGACTGCAACGATGTGTCTCCCTCCGCCGGCCGACGTCGAGGCAACAGAAGTACCAAATGCTGTCGAACCAACAATGGCGGAGGCTCAGCCAACTTCAGGTCCGAGCTCGCCATTGGAAAAAGGACAGGCAGCGGTGCCGCCGGCTGCAATGGATGTGTCTCTGCCCGATGATGCGACTGCCGCCGTCGACACGTTAATTGAATCCCTTCTCAGTGACCTCCCTGTGTTGGAGGCACCGGCGCCGGCGTACGATTGCTGCGCGACGAAGGCAGACACAATCCTGGCGCCAGTGGCACCAGAAGTGAATAAAGACTCCGTGGCATTGCCGGTGTCGAGTCAGCCCACGTTAGCAGCTGAACCGAAAAAAGACGCTGTCGCCGACGCTGTGGCCTTACCGGCACCGTCACATGTTAAAGACTCTGTGGCAGTACCGGAGTCGAATAAAGAGGCTGCCAAGGAAGGGCAAGGAGACGTCGACGACGCTGTGGCCGTACCGGCACCGTCACATGTTAAAGACTCTGTGGCAGTACCGGAGTCGAATAAAGAGGCTGCCAAGGAAGGGCAACGAGACGTCGACGAGGCGCAGAAAAAATTCGTTCCGAAGAAGAAAAAATATGCCGGAATGTCGCGTCTCGACGAATTCGAAGAGAAGATAATAAGAATCTTCCTCAACTGTGTCATGGACTCGTAAGTATATTTATGTTAACAGTTAAATAAATACACTTGCGGTTTAACTATCTCCTTTAATATTTAATTGTTTGTAAATTGTATGTAACTATTTAAGTTATCAATTAACTATATCATTATCCACTTAACTATGAACGTTATTGTTTAACATCAGGACTATCGTATGGAGGACTGACGCAGTTCAGACGACACGCGAGGCCGTGTTCACGTTGGTCGAGGGTAAGGAGAATGTGACAGACGATGTCGTCGATGCCTTCGTCTGCATCATCCAGAAGTCGCTGAAGCTTCAACCGTATCCTTATAAGAAGCGCGCTTCCATTACCCGTCCACTTGCACTATTCCTCTCCCAAAGGGAGGACACGGCGGAAGACGCTCTCCACATGATAGACGATGCTGCGCGGAACGTCCACGAAGTCGACATCGTAATAATGCCTATAATTTTGCATGACCATTTCCATATCGTCGTTCTCGACAACATAGCGCAAGAGTACAGGCATTACTCTTCCTGCCAGAGCGAGGAATACGACGAAGACGCCGCCGAAATGGTAAGCTCCCGTGTTAACTATAACGGAAATAACTTACTTCCTAATTTTCCATCTCGACTTCAAAATTTATTTGTTTACAGCGGAAACTATTCGATAATTGCATCGAGATGGAGCTTGGCGAGGCGGCGACGTCCTCGTACGCCCTCATTCACGACAGGAGCACTCCAAGACAAAAACGAGGAAGTCTTGACTGCTCGGTGTATGTGATGCGGTTCATTGAGCAACTTCTTGCTGACGAAAAGCTGCGGGTACCGCAAACGGACGTGCCGTACTTACGTCTGAAATACGCCGCACGCATACTTTTGGATGGGAGGGCAGCCGGCGTCGGGGATAAAGGGGAGACGTCCTCGAGAGTCAATCCTGTATAAAGTTCTTTCTCAATTTTACTGTAAAGTTTGTAACATACATTCTTTTGCAATAACTAAGATAGTTAACATTTAACGAAAACCTTTACCTATACATACGATAAAAACTCTCTGTTTAAACTAAGATAGTTAACATTTAACGAAAACCTTTATATTATAACTATCAGATTCTATGTTTAAATATAAAATCCTTCGTGTACGTAATCAGGCTTCTGTGTGACAACACTGATTGAGAGAACGAAACGTTTTTTTTTTTTAACTATACATGGGAAGTCGTGGGCGGTTCGTAACGGGCACTGCAATAACTTGTCCGTGTTAGGCGGAGGTTGGGGATTTTGAATATATTCTCTTTTCGCCACTGTACGACCGGAATTAACCTTTCGAACATCGTCTCCACGGAGGACTTATGGCGACAACCCTAGTTAATGGGCGATGCTCCTTGGCAGCGGTAGCGGAGACGATAGCCGAATTGAAGGTCTACATGAATGGACAGCACTGGGAACTTATACGAATGACACCGTTCGAAGCATTGACTAAGGTGGGAGCGGTATTCCAAGACAGGGCCCTTCTTGATTTCCTATTGCAAAGTTACGATGACCGCACAAGCAAATTCAGGATCGGGACAAGCATGCTAAGTTTCAGGCCTGAAGATGTCGCCCTCGTTCTTGGTGTGTGTTGCAGTGGAGAGGAAGTCGTCTTTCAGAAGAAGAAATCACGCTCATCTTTCCAAGAGAGGTATTTCTCGAGAACGTACGAGAGACACAGAGACTCTATAAAGAGAACTCTTGAGCAAGTTGTTCGACAAAGTGGACAAGAAGAAAATTTTGTCAAACTCCTGATGGTTTACCTCATGGGTACGGTCCTCTTCCCAAATACGTCATGCTCTGTTCCAAATTGGGTCGTTGATTATGTCGACGATCTACGTGGCATGGGCCGATACGCATGGGCGCAGGCGACACACAAGTGGCTTATGGATGACGTCCCACAAGCTGCCGCAAGAGTGCGAGCAAGATGCGCCGGGGAGAAGATTCAGGCGGGGTTCGTGAAGGGTTGCTCGATCGCATTGAACATATGGTTTTACGAGCTAACCGGTTGCGGAAACAAAGTGAATTTGAGCAAGACACCAAGGATGCTTTGCTACGAGAAGCAAGGGTCGATACAAACCATTTTGCCATCTCTGGAAGGAAAGGAGGTAATCATACCGAATTCTCCGTATAATTATGGATATTACCATTTACTATATGTAGTCTCTGTTTAACTAGAAGCATTACTATTTAAATATTTCGTTTACCGTTTACATATTGACGTCTTTGTTTAAGAAAACATGTTCTCTAACCTTACCTTGCATATGTTAGTTTCGTGAGCTGGTTGCCGCTAATGCGAATGAAGATATAACTGTTGGGGCCGCCCGACGGACAATGCACGATGAAACTACAATCTCTCCCGAGCGCGTAAGCCGTCATTCACGTACTACGAGTTCAACGCGCCGTACGGGAACACCCCCCTTGACGTCGGCTGCCCCCCCGACGACGGCAGCCACCCCGCCGGCTGAAAGGGACGATGTCAACGAACGTCTGCTGCAGGCGTGCCAGTTATTAACATCCGAATTCCGAGGGCTTGTTGCTCGGGTTGATGTAATGGAAGGACGGTCACATTCGAATGAGCCGTCCATACAAGCAAATGAAGTTCCCGGTTCGGATGCACCGGAGGTAGACCAGGCGAATGCGGGGGCCTTCACTGAGACCAGCTCGGAATTTGACGACGATGAGGTCATTGCGGTCGCCATTCGAAGACGGTCAAATTTGAAGAGACCCGCGAGAAAAACCAAAAGAATAAAGCTGATCGCTCGAGAGGCTGACGACGCAACAGTAGCAGCGTCGCAGACAGACACAAATCCGGGGACCGATGTCGTGGTCGCCGCAACGCATGCGGACAATAGCAACAATGAACCACCCGAACAGGTACGGCACGATTTCATTCCGAACCGGAAAAAATACCCCGGCCACACGCGGCTCGACATATTCGAGCAAGAGTTAATAACGATCTTCGTCAACGGCTATATTGACGAGTATGTAGGAAGT
The DNA here is from genome assembly GCA_020875875.1 of Dioscorea alata. Classification (NCBI taxonomy): domain Eukaryota; kingdom Viridiplantae; phylum Streptophyta; class Magnoliopsida; order Dioscoreales; family Dioscoreaceae; genus Dioscorea; species Dioscorea alata. The sequence continues at coordinate 19,503,217 of CM037015.1, read as the reverse complement.
TTTTACATCAACATTAGCCTTTACCATTTAACTATAATTGTTACCGTTTAACCATATCTTTTAACGTTTAACTATGTCTGTTGTCGTTTAACTATTTCTTTTACTCGTTAATTATAGTTTTCTTTCTCTTACTGTGTCTGTTACCGTTTAACCGCAGCACTATCGTTTGGACTAATGGCTTTGTCAGCACTACACGGAGACAACTATTCTCCATGCTTGAAGGACAAGAAACGGTTCCCGACGATGTCATGGACGCGTTCGTATGCATAATTCAAAAGTCACTGAAGAGGGTACCATACCCTTATAAGAAACGCGCGTCCATCACACGTCCACTGGCATTGTTTATGTCCAAGCAGCCTGACGCGTGCGAGTCGACGCTCGCTATGATCGGAGACGCGGCGCGAAACCGGCATGAAGTTGACATTGTTATCTTCCCAATCATCATGATTGGCCGCTTCCATGTGGTGGTGCTTGACAATGACAAACAAGAATACAGGCATTATTCGTCATGCCAAGGTGACGAGTACGAGAGAGACGCGTTTGAAATGGTAAGTGCCTCGGTCATTCAGAGGAGACTTTTTAACATCAGTAGTTTATTAACATCAGTTTGTATATCTCAACAGAGGAGACTTTTTGACTATTGTGTGGACATGGAGTCCGGCGAGCCGGCGACTATACTGTACCCTCTAATTCACGACGATGCCACCGCACGACGGAGACGAGGAAGTGCCGACTGCGCCGTTTATGTGATGAGATTTATCGAGCAAATACTCGAAGGTGACAAGCTACGCCTTCCTCGAAAGGATCTACCATATTTCCGATTACAGTATGTTGCACGCATACTCATTGAAGGTCGAAGGACCAGAACCATAGAAAGAGGCGAGTCTTCGACTGGGGGGGGGGGGAAACCGACTTGAGTTATTGTTTTGAGATATTATGTTTAACTAACTATGTTAATCTTTAACAAATGTTATTTATGTATAACTGTAAGTGTATATATTTAAATTTAAAAGTTTCTGTTTAACTATCAGCCTGGCCATTGTACTATCGGCATTGTAGTCCTTTAACATTAATACTTAAATGGTTAAAAGTAACCGTTTCTGTTTAACTATGAAATGAAATATGTTTATTGCAAATACGAGAATAACTCATTACATAAATTGCAAATACGAGAATAAATATTAAACAAGGACACGTTTTAAAACAATTGATAAGATATCTGATCCACCAGGACATGAGCAAGATGCAACTCGGCGACGTAATCGTAGGAATCTTGCACATCAGAGGCTTCGCAGGCAGTTGTTCAAATTGCAAGTTGAACAACCACCGGGGAAGCCTCTGATATCGAAGAAATCCCCGATTACATTGCCAAGATGCATCCCGCCGATCCCCTGGTCGAGCAGATGTCACATCAATTGTTTTTGGTAACTTCATCCCTGGCCATTGTACTATCTTCGCCTGCAAAATCTGTTGGTGTCTAGAAACCTTCATAAAGTTTTAAAACAATTGATGGGATATCTGATCGAACAGGGGATGTCCAGGATGCATATCAGCAATGTCATCGCCTCCGGATTCTCTGATCTCGAAGGATGGACCGATTACATTGCCGATATGTGTCCCGGCGATCCCCTGGTCGAGCAGATGTCGCATCAATTGTTTTTGTAACTTTGTAACTCCACTCCAAGGCAATTTATACAGTAGACGGGAAATTGAAGGGTCGTTCAACTCGGCTGCTTCGATTCAGGAGATACATTAAATGTCTTCGAATGAGAATTCCAAGGGTCGATCAATTTTGACCGGACAACTACGCTTTGGTGTGATATGTACTACATTTCTATGTTATCCTTCAAACAAACCGTTCTCCATTTAAATATAACTTAAACCATTTAAATAGTAATGTCTCCATTTAACGAACATTGGTACTCATTAAAATAATATTTTTCTGTTTAAACTTACTGTGTAAATATCAAACATGTAGACATAAATATGCTTATTATGAGTTAAGACAGGTGTTTATTTACAATGCCTACTCGGCGACAGGTTCAGTACAAGATCTACGATTATGGCCGGACGCGTGGCAGCGGCTGCACCGTAACTCGCGGACCGCGGAAGCTTGCGACTCGATCCTCTTCCGTCTGGGTCGCCCAGGTTGCCTTCTCGTAACCGGCGGACGCAGATGGAGTTCTCGATTGTCGTCTGTAGGCTTGTCGTCGTCTGGTATTGGGAAAATAGCTTCCCTATACGCCAGTTTGTATGTCTCGACGGTGAAGTAGTCGCTAATAAATTGATGAACGTTGGTGTCTGTCTGCATTATTGCAGCGCAAGCGTGTGTGCACGGGATACCATAAATTTGCCACCTGCGACATGAGCATGTTCTACCCGATAGATCGACGGAGTTGCTGCAATGGTCAAGGACTTCATAGCGATCATCGACACAACGACCAACATAAAGATTTCGGCTTTCCGCAACCACTTCGTCTACCTTCTTATGTATATCGGGGCATAAGTAGGTGTCCCATTTGTTCGCTTGCTCACGACGGGTGCATATCATCCGCATTAATTTGAACCTGTATCATAACAAATTATAATTGATTGTTAAGGTAAACCAAGAATAGTTAAACATAAACGTAATTATTTAAACAGAGAAAATTATAATTAAACACGAACCATCATAGTTAAACAGAAACCATTATAGGCAAACGTAAAGCACACGAAGTTAAACAGTGACGAAGAAGTTTAAACCGAATGAAAATCAAACATTCAAATACCGTATGGAGTCGACCATTCTCGTCACTGGTAGATGGCGAGCTTCTTTTATCCACGCATTGAAGGACTCTGCGACATTTGAATACATGTTTCCCCAACGTTGACCTTTAAACAAATAATTACACCAATGTGACAAATCTGACTTTTCAAGCAACCAGCGGTGCGCTTCTGGTGATATGGCCCGCAATTCATTCACCGTATCATCAAATTCTTTAGCCGTTGACGCCCACGCAATACGAAAACATATGGACCAGCACTCGTCCTTCAATGCCTTCCCAAGTCCGCCATTTGCTTTCATAAAATTCGCCTCCAAGTGTCGAAGGCAATAGGCATGTGGGGACGAGGGGAAGACCCTTGCAATGGCGTTCACAAGCCCCTTAGACCTGTCCGACACAAATGTAATAATCTCTTCATAATCGCCGTCATCGTATAACGCATCACCTAACTTGGAAATAAACCACGTCCAATTCGCATCTGTCTCGTTGTCGACGATACCGAAGGCCAAGTGGAAAAACCCATTGTTACCATCTTTGCCTGTGGCGCCCAGCAACGTACCACGATATTTTCCAAGAAGATGGGTACCGTCGACAAACAGCAGCGGCCTACAACCCCGCTTGAATCCCATGATACAAGCACGGAACGAGAAGAATGCGCGTTTAAAACGGTCACCTTCTCTTTCTACAATCGCAATGCTGCCGGGATTTGTCTCGGCCACCTTATCCACGTACCAAAGCAGCAGATCATAGCTGGCGACGTCGCTGCCGTCGAGAATCACCCGGGCACGCTCTTTACCCAACCAAGCTTGCTTGTATGGAATGTGGACACCGTGTTCCCGTAACATGTCCTTCTGAATGTCGATAGGCCTGTACAATGGCTGGCTTTTAAGCTTGTCAATCACTCGTGCGCTTACCCATTTGTTCGACGCTTTCGGATGTGACACCGAGCCAATTCCACCACCGCAATTGTGTGACGGGTGCATTGTCTTTATTCTGAACGTATTTTTATTGTATTCCTTCGATGCATGAAGGCGCCAGCCACAACCAACGGCAGCGCATTCTATAGTCACCCTGTGTTTCTCATTCTTTATGAATTTGAAGTCGAAATTCCTCTTGATTGCAAAATTCCGAAGCGCGTCTCTTAAATGGTCAACGTCTACGAAACGTTGTCCGATATCCAACGACAGCACTTCGGGATGATCCGAGGAGGACGGAAGACATGCTCCACCGTCCGGGTCGCCATGAGATGGAACAGGTGCGCTGGCAGAATCAGAATTCCTGCCAACACTTCAGTTAAGCGGAAAACATCAGTAACTTAATCGGAAACAAAATAAGTTACCTTGAAACATGTATATTTAAACAATAAAATAATAAGTTAAACACAGAAACTATTTGTTAAACGGAAAATGGTGTAGTTAAATAAAAAATACAATATTTAAACGGTAACTATAATAATTAGGCGAACACATATGACTTCAAAAGTAAAGATAAAGGATAAGAACTTTACAATGACAAGAATTCGTTTTGACTATGATGCGACAATGGCACATCATCTGTCTCAACAACGAGATCGACTGCAGCGCATTTGAAGAGTGAGTATACATGACACATGCGCTGGAAGTCAACCTCATTTTCTATTGGACAAATCGTTTTATGTCCATCGGGTGTGATAAACTTCACCCTAACATGGGAAACATCAAGACCCCATCGGTCACATATCTCCGCTAAGATTGAATCCCAAGAAGTCTGTGCCGTGAACACTAGCACTCGTCCCTCACCGTTGTATCTTGCAATTGCACAAAAACTCTCCATTAAAAACCTGAAACCTGCATATAAATAAATATAAATTGGTACTCTCACTTAAAGGATGATCAAAGTGATGGAAAGGAAGACATTCTCACCTTATCTCAGCTTATCGGCCAACCGGCGGAGTTCAAACGAATGCAAACGATGAATCTTCCAAACTTTATTTCAGAAAAATCAACGCAAGCAGGGATAAAAAAGATTGACAAAAGCCAAATAAAAAATGTTTAACATGATGTGACTGGGCGGTTTTTTTCCCACCATTTGCAAGGGCACGCACGGTATTTCACAGCATAAACCTTGTACAAATGAACGACAGGGGGGAAAAAGGAATTCAAACACTAACGGAAGGGCTTTCTGGGGTATTACAAACTTGCAGGGGCTGTCTGGGAAGTTTTGCAATTCGCGAGGGGTGAATAGTAATTTTCCCATTTTTTTTTAACTATTTTCATAGTTTTTTATTTTTTTATGAAGTAAAAGTTCGCTAATAAGCGGACCATGCCCATCAAAGGGTGTTGTAATTGTGGAAATTATAATAAACATGCTTACAACTCATACACAAATATCTTCATATTTTTTATTTGTAAAAAAAAAGACTAGCCTTTTCTTTTCAAAATCAATCAACAACTGGTTCATAAATAATTAAAAAAAAAAACTCAGTCATTGCCTAAATATTAAATTCAAGAACCTATCACTTTGAAGAACATGCATATCACTGCCATCCTCCTGTCTCTTTGATGTAGAAATTGTCTCTATCTTTACATAATCAAAACACATTTATTTATGTATTTATTTCAATTGGATACCTTGCGACACTGTCCCAAAGTATTTATTGGAATTGATGAAATGTAAAATAAAATATCACCATCTTTGGTTGCCAATTTAACAAGTCTTGCAAGCAACAGCATGTATCCTAATTTATCCAAAAAAAAAAACAGCATGTGTCATGTAAAGTATTGTCTATGCATACCAATCATATACACTAAAAAACAATTTGTTGAATTGATTGAGAAGGACTGAACAGACAAAGATACAAAACTTGTTTATGTGGTGTGATTTGTTTCATAATAAATCAAATAATATATGTATATTAAAAGTTTTGAGCATTGATTGAAATCTTTCGGAGGGATGTTAAGTGTCTTATCATTTAAGGTTTGCCATTAATAAAATTTTTACTAAATATTTTTAAAATTTACCTCTTCCACTCTTATGACTATTCACTTAAGGTTACACTTTATGAGAAGAAGATACCTGGTTTAAAAAAAAATACAGAAATGTGAGTTTTCAACAGTGGGTGGTTGCTTTGAATGATTTATTAGCAGGTGTAGTACAAAGTTGAAATATATGAGGATAGTACAGAAATGGATTGAAGAATATTATTGAAGAAAAGACTATTTGTAACATTTCAGACAAAGTGGTCTTGAATAGGATTAGTTGAACATCATATTCCAGTGATGTTACAGTTCATTCTCTTTCTGCTCATCAAGTTGGGAAGCAAGGGAGGAACAGGGGACACCTTCATTTTTCTTTTGTTTTTGTGGTCTGCCTATTTTATACTTTTTTGGTCATTAAAAAATTAACAAATAGAAATATTGTTCATGAATAGAAAATCAACATATTTGATAGTGAAAGTGCTTGTGTAAATTCTTTTCACCATAAAGTTGAAAGTGTCTTGAGATATCGATCGAGAAACAAAGTTGAATTCAGAGGCGAAGGGCCCTTGCTTCTTGTCACGGGCTGGGTCAATAGACTCCTCTCCCCCTCAACCACTGTGTTTCTCGATAGTTTTTATCTTTCTTCATCTCTTACCCAATTGCTTCTCATTTATTCGTCTGTCTATGATTTTGTGGGCCCGTCATGCGTGAGAGGTTAGAGATTTGGTAGGTGTTGAAATTTTACCCAATTGAGAGAAAAAGTAATTTATTAAAAATACAGTTGGTTGAATTACAACCAAGAGACTTATATATGTATTATCATTAAGAAGTGGTGATTATTTTCTTTATATATATATATATATATATATATATATATATATATATATATACGCACACATACATAAATACATACAACAGCTGTTGTCCCACAAAAAGATGTCAAGGGACAAGCAGTATGATGATGCACCAATTATGGTAGTTTAATAATTATGTAAAGATTTATTAATTTGGTCACATGTCACATGAGACAATTAGAATCTTACCATGTGCATGGTAGCAAATGGAGTGAATAAATTCTCCTGCCATATAATCCTGAATGGGAAGAAAACAACATCCTCTCACAAAAGACTGTGAAACAATGAAACAATATTGCTGTAGTACATGCACAATAGTCACAATAGTACTATCTATCCGGAGATTTGACCCTGGGTTTGTCATTTATCATTCTCATAATATTCCACTGCACCAAATAATGGTTGTTGTTGTGTGTTTTTTTTTTTTAATTCACATATTGATGGTAAATAAAAGGTGATTTTTTTAACAAAATATCATAATCAGACTTATTAAGGCTAAATTTGGGACAAAAACAAATGACTTGTAATAAAAAAAAACATTTTTTGAGAAATTTATTACAGTAAGCGGATATCTTTAACTAATAAAACTTATTCTCCTCCTCAAGAATGAATGATATAATTTTAAAAAAATGATGTATTTTTTTTTTATAAAATTAGCATGTGCTATATATATACATACAAAGGACATACATAGACTGAAATTGATCATTAAGACCACATATTCTCACCCAAAGAGTTTATGTAATAAGTCCATACTAACAACCAAAGACTCGTTATCACTACTGTGTCAATGATAATCGAATTCAAGATATTTCACATTCATTTTTTTTTTTTCCAGTGGACCAATACTGTTGGATTGGGCACGAGACTTTTGGTATTTTTTTTTTATCAATTTTTTGGAATACAGTATACTAGCACTGAGAAAAACAACACTAATATAAATACTACATATTCATTGATTTTTAGTTGAATCTGGACCGCACATAGATAATACGTGCGATCCAAGCCGCTCATCAAGAAGCACAAAATTCTTAGCTCACTCGAATTATTCCCAAATGTGGCGGCAAAGTGCCTCGCCGGGGGGCGCGCGAAACCCTCATTCCAAATCCCTTCCATCTTCTCGGGCGAATCGAGTTCCAGATCGAAATCTCTCCGGTAATCTCTTCAATTCTCCTTCAATTCTTTCGCTTTGGTGGTGGATTCCTCAATGGTCGTTCTTGTTTCTCAGATGACGACGAGGAGTTGGACGAGATCACTTATGGTGATGATTCTTTGGAGAGCCTCCGATCTCTTTATTCTAATCACACTAAGAAGGTATATGTTCACCAATGGCTTCCCATACGTCTCTCAGAGATGTAGTTTTTAATTTATTGCCTCTGAAATGAGCTGATGTTAGTGGATTTTGTAATTTGTTTAGAAGCATGAGATTTCGTTGGCTGAGAATGAGAATGCAAGGCGTGAGCTCGAGAATGATAGCTGTGATCATCGCAAATCTTTGTTGATGGAAGAGCTTGATCATGACTCTGGTGATGAGTCAATCTCTGACGAGGTTATTGTGATTCTTGCTTACAGTCTACGATTTTTTTTTTTTTTTTGAGAAAATTGGATTAACCATTGATGAATTAGAAGCTAGTTATGTCCATGAAACTTAATTTTGCTACAATGGGATCAATAAAACCTGCATTTAACTGTGTATAGAATAGTTGACATGAATAATTTTTCTTGAATAAATTATTATAAAGGTGAGAGCTTCATCACGAATCTGGTGATTGTTCAAGTTCTGATAATGTTACTGGGATATTTATTTATTTATTTTATTTTATTTTATTTTTGATAAATGTGACAAGCATATACACAGTTAGGGGCATGCACATGGATTGGGAATTTAATCTTCTAACTTGTGTGTCTCACCTAGAGACATGTGGTTTGGGCTGCAAGCTTGCACCCATAACCGAGGGCTTGTTACCACCATTACGTCTAGTGGGACTTGAACCCGGGGCTCTTAAATCTTTTGGTTGTGAGAACAATGCCGTTGGACTATGAATCCTTTGTCACTGTGATTCTTGATTACATTCTATTATTATTATATCGTCATTATTACTATTTTTAGAAAGTAGGATTTATGCTGATACATTAGAAGCTAGATAAATGTATCATACTTAACTTTACTAGAAAAGTAATGCAGCCAAACTGTATTTAATTGTGCATTAGTTCTCTGATATGAATAGTTTCACCTTAATGAATTATTATAATCCTTTCATTTTTCATCTGTATAAATTTATCCAAGTTTTAAGCGAATGTTCAACATAGGCAAGTTTACTGTTCTTTGTTGAAATAGGACAATAATGTGCTTTCAAATTTTTTGCACACATCCGGGGTCGCCAAAGCGAAGAGAAATAATGATCATGGGGTAGAAAGAAAGAGACAAGAGGTAGCGCGCAAGTGGTCTGCTGTTTCTGAAGAAGCCAATGAATTTGTTTATTTAAACGAGAAGACTCCCAGCTCATCCTTCAGAGGTGCCAAAACAATTTTTTCTTTCTGGAATTTATTATAGTATTTATAATTTCATACACCAAGGAGTGTTGCATATGCAATCAATGGACTCTGCATTAGTGATATTTCATATTTGTGAGTTCATGTTGTCTTTGCCTGCCCAAGTTCAGGTAAAAACTGAAATCCATCATCTATCAACTCTACGGTATTTTATTATTGCAGAGCAGAACATGTCCAGTCTGCTGAATTATGAACTTAGCAATTGTAGTGAACACACATTGAGGGATCTGAGCTTTAGTGATGGTTGCTGCATATCCATCAATTACAGGAGTGCCTTGATTGCATTGATTGATAGAAAAAACAATATTGTGAGAATTCATGCAATTTGACTAAGTAACAAATTTAAAGCATACCTCTGTGAGAATGTGACTTAGCGACCGTAGTGAAGAAGTGTTGATAATTTTTCGTTATCACATCAAGTATACTATTTCTTCAGGATACTCTCTTGTGCCACGAGGGGATAAAGTTTTGATGTATCCTGCGTCTACAAATCATGCTAAATTTTCATATTAATTTACAAACCCTTATTTTATTCATTCAAGTACTTATATCTTTCATAGGCAGCAGGGGCAGAGCCAAGCCAAAGTTTTCTATTCATTCATACACACACATGGGGGGCATGCCATCTTCTCATGGTTTCAAAGTTGAAAATGAAATATTACCTCCTGAAGGAATTAAAAATTATGCGGACTTTATAAATCTTCATGAAACCAATGAAAATTCAATGTCTGAGCTATTGGGAGATCTACAAGAAGAAAAAACTCAGCTGCTTGACAAATTCATCTCTCACAAGCCCATTGCAGCACCTTCAATGGCTGAGCTGTTGGAAGGTTTACAAGAAAATAACCATCATTTTCTGGGGGCTTCTAACCTGGTATGCCTTCTTTTCCATCTCAGTTTGACCAAAATTTGCAAATGATCTGATATTATGCTTGGCTTTGCAGTTTCTGCAAAATGATAGGCCAAAGGGAAGGAGGAGGAACTACATTGCTGGGAAGAAAACCACATGCACGTTAGGTCCTAGGATACTTGATGATGAAGACCCCCCTGAATTTGTTGATGACAGAATGTCTAGCGACGATGAGGTATTTCTCTGAAGAAGACAGAGCTTTGCTATCACCTTTTTTTTGTGTGTGTGTGTGTGTGTTAGCCTTTTGGATGAACCCCTGAAATCTATATTCCATTCTATCAGGACAACTATAACGATGACATTAGGTATACAACTCATCCTGTTAAAGGACAGACAATGGCTGATTTATTTCAAGAAGCTTTCAGTACAGCTGCATCAGATGAGCCTGTAGTTGAACGTTCCTGCAGACAGCCTAGGTAAGTGCGTGGGCCTGCTCTAAATATGGTAAAGTTTATTTTTGTTTTATGTGGATTCTGAATATTATGCATGCCTTCATCCTTCTTTTTTATTGTTTCGGTGATTCTTCTACATTATTGTGCAGAGTTGAATTTCATCAGAGATTGCAACGAGTGATGCAGACTGAAAAAGAAATAAGTATGGAGTTTTTGAAGCGAATGCAAGAAGGATGGGTTCCTCGCTGTAAGTAGTTTTCTTCTTCCTATGCTTTTTAGAAATTAGCATGTAAAAGAGGTATAAATCAGTTTTCACCATTGTATGTGATAGACTCATGGACTTAGCATTGTGGTCAATCATCAATGCAAGCCTTATAGATGCTGTGCATACCTTGTCTCCAGATGAATCCAAGTTTATGGATGTGCAAATTTTGTCAAGAGTTTTGGAGGCAAAGCTGACAGTTTGTTGGTGCTTGTTGGGAGAAAACATTGAGGTCTGAACTCTGAAGTAACTTTATTATATTACTCTAGTTGGTGTTCTTTTTATTTTGTTTATTTGTTTGGCTAAGCTTAAAAAATGTTAATATATATCACTGATTGTAGATTTTTACAAGCCAATATCCACGAGATACTCTTTATCATTTTGTGTGATTATAGTAGCATACCCTTCAAACTTTATCTTGAGCAATTAGATGAAAAGTACTTCTATGTTATGAAATTGTTGAAGGATGCTATTTATTTCGCTTTCAGGCATTCAGTTTGGGCTATTAACAAACACTATATTTTCTAAAACTTAACATTGCCAAGCTTCAATTAGTGCCCCCCTCCCTAAGCTTTTGTATTTTGTTGTTTGATGATACTTTTAATTTTGTAACATATTCTAAATGTCTTTATTTCTTGGAGGTCGTATATCACATTGTATATTTTTGTTCTAGAGTTCCGAAGGGCACAAGAGTCTCCAACTTGCCACTGATGTTGGGACGTTGAAGATGAACGTTATTTTCAGCTCAAAGATATGTGATAATGTAGAGCTTGAAGTTGGTAATAGGGTTCGCATTTACTCACCATGGTATGTGCTTGCTCTCTATTTCCATCTATTTTGTTTCTGATCATTGATTATTATTATGGTTGCACAGTACATATTAAAGTAGAAACTGTTGCTAGATAGCATGGTCCCCATTGGCCTTGCATCCTCCAAAAGGCATATTATTATTCTTAAACCTGTTGTAAAAGACATTATTATTTTAATATTTTTAACCCAGTTTGCTTCAATACGAAGTGTACTGTGTATTGTTTGATGAATGCCATTATATCTTCATGGTATTTGTCCTCTCATTAACAGGAAAGAAGTCCAAGTTGATGAAGACGAGACGATCATCCTCTGTATGTTTTTTTCCCAAATCATGTCATGAGTATGTTTCTGCCACTACAATCAGACTGCATTTATTGTACCTCTGCTTTGTATTAATCTTTCGTTGCTTTGATATACCCAATTCTTACCCTTTACCAGGTTTGATAAGAATATGCACTACCATTATACCAGCTTCTAGTAGCCGCATTCTTTAGGTCTGTGAACAGCTTACAGTCCACGTTCAATTCTATTGATAGTTGTGTGATGGGTTTACCATTATTCTAGGCTTCTAGCCTTCCAGGTACAGATAGGGGGAAAAATCCGCCACTCCTTTAGACTTCCAAGTACATTTAAAAAAAAAAAAAAAAAAAAAATCTTCCGAGTCATTAGCTCTGTTAAGCATCTATTATCAAATCAACTATGAGACCTGACTCTACAAAAAGAAAAGTTATGCATTGCGAGCATCTTTCTGTAATACTTTGAAGAATATCAGTTAGTTTCTTCTTTACTTTGTTTACTAAAAAGGGTCCTAGGGCAATTATATTTAATACTTTTGTTATTGACAGTGTATATTAATTAAGGTATAAATGCTTTTATGGGGTTGTATATGCTAATTAGCAGTTGAAATTATAATCACGATATTTTGCCTATGTATGCACGCAAAAAGAAAATTAAAAAAAAAAAAAACTTTTATCTGTATACCTCTATAAAATCTCGAAGTTCTCTTACATATCTACCTTTTGTCAAATGAAATATTTATTTTCTTTTAATGATGGATAAAAATGGGTTTAATGTCACTTATATCTTTTTATATGCACACAACTTTGAGCACTTGAAATTTCTTGTATATTTTTTTTTTTTGACAAATCATGTATATTTTACATTTCAGATAATTTTTTATTGTAAATTGTAACAGAATAAATTAATTTTTGGAAAATGTTATACATACGAGTAGATACTTAAAATTATGTACTAGAGTCTTATTGGGTTGAAGGACTAGCCAATAGTGGGCCAGCCCAAATCGACCCGAACGGATCAGACCAAAGAGTTTAAAGTTCGAGCTCACGCACTCAATCCCATCTCTCTAATGGCGGAAGCCCTATCCTTCATCCCTCCCACTACTCTCATCACTCCCAAGCTCTTTATCAATGGCCGCCCAAACCCCAACCCCAAACTCATCCCTTCTTTCTTCCCTTCCCTTTCATCTAGACGATACCCTATCTTCTGCTTGTCCTCTCATGGCTCCCCTTCTCTCACCAAGCCCTCTAAGACCTCGCTTTTCAGTGAGGGACGTGACGAGGATGAGGCCCGCCTCGTCTGCCCTGGCTGTGGCGTGTTCATGCAGGACGAGGATCCTAATCTCCCTGGATTCTTCATCAAACCCTCCTCCAAATCTCCGCTTGACGCAGACGATCAATTCTGCAACTCCGATGATCTATCGGAAGATGAGGAGGATGTCTCCAATGTTGATTCGGTGATCGAAGGGTTTGTAGATGGAGATGAAGAGAAGGTTGAGGAGGGGATTGATTGGGATTCGGATTGGGACAGGGAATTCGAGATTGATGAGAAGAAATGGACAAAAGAACTTGATGGATTTGCTCCGGCTGGGGTGGGCTACGGGAATGTCACTGAGGAGACGCTGGAGAGGATGAAGAAGGAGAAGATCTCGAAAGCTGAGAAGAAGAGGAGGGCCAGGGAGAAGAAGAGAAGGGAAGCAGAGGAGTGTGTCCTGGTATGTGCACGTTGTCATTCATTGAGAAATTATGGGCAGGTGAAGAACCAAAACGTTGAGAATTTGATACCTGATTTTGATTTTGATCGGTTTATTACCACCCGGCTGATGAAGCCTGCTACTGTGGCTCCCCTTGTTGTTGTGGTTGTTGATTGTGTGGACTTTGACGGATCTTTCCCTAAACGTGCAGTGAAATCTTTGTTCAGAGCATTGGAAGGTGGGAAGAAGAACCCAAGGGTTTCCAAATTGCCAAAACTTGTGCTTGTAGCGACTAAGGTTGATCTCCTTCCATCACAGATATCTCCGGCGAGGTTGGATAGGTGGGTTCGCAACCGGGCAAAGGCTGCTGGAGCTCCTAAACTCAATGGTGTGTACTTAGTGAGTGCAAGAAAGGATCTAGGTGTGAGGAACTTGCTTGCTTTCATTAAGGTGTCAGCAGGGCCCCGAGGTAATGTGTGGGTGATTGGGGCTCAGAATGCCGGAAAGTCAACTTTGATTAATACTTTTGCCAAGAAAGAAGGGATGAAGATCACTAGACTCACAGAGGCAGCAGTGCCAGGGACTACATTGGGTATATTGAGGATTGGGGGGATTTTGCCAGCAAAGGCCAAGATGTATGATACTCCGGGTCTTTTACAGCCTAACTTGATGACAATGAGATTGAATAGAGAGGAGCAGAAGATGGTTGAAATAAGGAAGGAGCTAAAACCGCGAAGTTATAGAATGAAGGTATGTTTATTCTTGCTTTTATGTTAAGGTTGATAGTAGTATGATTTTTTTAGCTAAATGATTTTGCGTTAAGCCAGAGTGTATGGGGTCAGTGGTCTTTTTTCTTCATTTTGGTGCATTACTAGTGAATAGGTGTACTTCATGTTAATCATTTGGCAGCTAACAAGACTATTTTGCCGTAATGAGAGCAGCAATTGAATGCCTAGTTAACTTGATGCTTCAAAGTATAGTTTTCTGATGTGATCGTGCCATGTTATCCAAATCCAATGTTTCTCTAGCATTGTTTCAAAACTAGGTTTTACCAGTCTACTCATTTCATGTTTCACTCTTCTTAGTTATGCCCATAAGCTCATTTTAGCAGAAAAATGAAACACAACTGTCATTAATTTGAGACCTGCTTCAAAAAATTTTAAAGAAGAAAGCTATTTTTAACCTCTAACTATGATTTTTGAGTCCATGCAGGCCGGGCAAACTGTCCATGTTGGTGGTTTGATGAGACTGGATGTGCTTGAGACCTCAGTAAGCACAATTTATGTCACAATTTGGGCTTCACCCAATATTTCCCTTCATATGGGGAAAACAGAAAATGCAGATGAGTTACAGACAAATCATGTGGGCATCAGGTTGCAGGTACCCTGAACTTTTACATTTGAAATAAACGTAATATATGAACATAAACTGACACTCTCCTTAGAATTTCATCTATGTACTGCTTTTAAAACCTTTTTCTTCATAATGATCTTTTCGATTGTCTGGGTGTTCAGCCACCCATTGGGCAGGACCGAGTTCCTGAACTGGGTGAATGGAAACCAAGAGAAATAAAGGTGTCTGGGGTCAGTTGGGATGTGAACAGCATAGACATTGCAGCTTCTGGGCTAGGATGGTTCTCTCTGGGATTAAAGGGTGAGGCCACTGTGATGTTATGGACCTTCGATGGTGTTGAGATAACAGAGCGAGAGGCATTGGTTCTTGATAGGGCGCAATTCCTTGAAAGGCCAGGGTTTTTGCTACCAAAGGCTATATCTGATGCCATTGGTAACCAGAGCAGGAGTAAAGCAGAAAAAAAGAAGAGGAAAGAAGAGATGATAGATACCCTTGTGGAAGCCAGCATATGACACACTGGAGACTGTCTCTTTGCGGGCTGTTGGAGAATAGGGCCTGGATCTTCTTTAGAGCGTGATGGTGTAATCAGAGATTATTGTTTAGCAGCAGATGTCCTTGAAGTTCTCTCTTCGGGCAGAGATCTGCTGATCAGTTCAGCTTGTTCTCCGAATTTATCTGTTTATGTACTGTATTTTTTCTTGTAGGACAACATTAATGAAATGGTTCTATGTTATTTACATTTAAAACACGCTTGTGTGTTCTACTAATGATGTATGTATAGCGTCTGCGGCTGTTATATAAATACAGGTTGGTGCTTAAGTTTGTTAATGCCATATGGTTTTTGTTACGCATAAGGCAGACAGGTGTCATATAGAATATTGGTGTGCCATGCTTTATGAATCTGGCAAACAAATTTCCTAGTTTGAAAAGAACAATAGCTTCAACGTATCAATCTTAACATGCATTTAAATTCAGTTCAGTCTGTTCCAAGTTCTAAGTTTCATTTGGTAAATCACAGAACAAAGGCATCCATTTAATGTTTGAAACAAGTAGCACGCCAACATAGCGAGTGCATTGAAGGGCTTATTTCAGGCTAGGGCAAACTGGTCCCTTTGACAGGCCAAGGCAAACCTCCATGCCATGATGCATCTCCGCTGGTCGATGAGTCTCGGAGTCTTGGGGCACTATGAACGCAAATAGAAGAATAAATTACAAAAGTGAAAACTCTTACAAAAATCTATCAACTTTGGATTGTGTTAAAGACATTCAAAAAGGAATGAGCTAAAGAAGAATAAATGGGAAAGGTTATACCATTAAGGTAATCTTCAAAACCAAAATCCTCCAAACCACCGGTTAGAGCTTCAAAACCAAGCATTGAGGATGGCAGCTCTCCTGGAGGCCTTTGGAATCTATAACAGAAAACACCATGGCATGCTAATAAGTCTAACCGCAGTTTAATTTATTACAACATTCATATCTAAATGTTCTCATAACAGATCTTCTGAATGAGTGATTGATGCATTTGGCATTCCAATAACAGGATATAATGAAAAATCCAATTGCCAATCAGGATACATGGCCTATTCAGCCACATGTATGCACACAATATTGCAATCATTGTGGTTTGGTGAAGTTATCCATCAACAAACTTTGTTAATTCATAATTCATGAACAGGGTAAAACAAAGTTTACAAACTTACAGAACAAAAACCTAAGAAAATTACAGTATAGAAGTTGAAAGGTAAGATTTTATAATCATCTGTAGTAGAAAAACAATCATGTCTATATGTTGAAACAATGTTTTCTCTTTGACAGTCTGTAAGATTGATAAAAGTTTGCTCCCTTTTGCAGTGGTAGAATATGCTCCATGTACCAGCAAAATCTCATTAATGTAGCTCTTAACTAGAAGTTCTCAACATGCGGTTCTTGGAATTTCCTTTTGTTATCCTATTATCTCAACCATAGTTATATGAACTCATGATTTTCAGTATGGTAGGGTTTGTAGTTTACCAGGGAAATATAATCAAATAAATTAAATCAACCTCAAATTCTAGTAAAACATAAAAGAAACATGCATGATCCATGCACACATTGCAATAATAGTTTCTTTGTGACTACCATGGCCATAGGTATAGGAAACAGAAACTTGCCTAAAGCTATGAATTTTCAACAAACAAGACAGTTCCTAGTTGACTATCAAATGCAATCCAGTTCTTACACGTTTGTTTTACACATATAGATGCACCTGACTACCCCAAACATTCAGTGAAGTAGAGATGCAATAGTTAGAAAAGCAGTTAAGAATGTCATTCATTTTATAAAATGCCTATTCATAACAGAAAATTAACAACAAATTAACAACTTACAATGAATAACAGTGCTTGTTGGTCTATGTACCCTATAGCTCCTTTCTATATGGTTCTCAAATGGCCCCTAGTCACACTTCTACATCCACTGTACTTTAAATTGATCATTTTCCACTACCATTTCCGTCAGGATTTTGTATGAGATTCTCAACATGATAGAATGCTAACAAAATCCATGAAGAGATTGAAGACTTCCCAGAATTAGAAACTAAAAAAAATATTAGCTCATGACTCCCTCATCCTTTCTAGTTTTGACAAACAGCTATGATTGAAAACTCGAAACATTATACAGAGAAAATAGAGCCATTAATCGGAAACAAAATGCAAAACTAGGCTCAAAGTAATAACCTTGCATGATTTCAAAACTGTAACATCACCAAGTTCTCATTTTTCACACTGACAAAGCACTTAGAGCTAAAGACCAACACCAATAACCCAAAAAAAAAAAAAAAAAAAACAATTCAAAAGCTAGAGAAGGCTAGAAAACACGAATAGCTGGGGAATTAGGGATACGAACCGGAAAAGGATCTGGCGATCGAAATCGTTGCGAAGATTGAAGGCCGAACCATACGTGAGATCTAAAATCGACCGCTTCTTCCCCTCCAAATCCAACCTCATCTGATTCACATCATAGTCCTAGGGTTAGGGTTCCGAGAATCGAAAAATAGACAGCGAAAAGAGGAACGGGGCAAGGATCACCGTCTCGCGAAGGGACTGGAGAGGGTGAACACCAACGATGTCGCCTTTGACGCCATCGAGGCCGAATCGAAGTGCATCGTGACCTCCAACTACATCGTGCGTGATCCTCTTCGACGCCATTTCTTGCTCTTCGCTCTTCTTCGCCGGTGGCTTCTTCGACTTTGCTTATTTATTGGTCCAGCATTTTCACAAATTTACCCTTCAAAATAATAAAATTTCAATCACAACTTCTCTCGATTTGCTTTCAAATTCGTGTATATACCCCTTTGAAATTTATATAAAAAATATTAACATTTGCACAAAAAACCCTAGAACATTTTAATTTTTTTCGGCTTTGTTTATCTGTTTGTATAGAATTTTTATAAATTTAACATTCAAAATAATAAAATTTCAATTAACTCCTCTCGGTTTTCTCTCAAATTCGTGTATATACATACCCCTTTGAAATTTATAAAAAAATTACTAAAATTTGCACATACAACCCTAGAAAAATTTAAATTTTTCTTCGAGTTTGTTGATCTATTTGTCCAGAATTTTCACAAATTTATCCTTCAAAATAATAAAATTCAATTAACTCCTTATCTCAGTTTGCTCTCAAATTCGTGTATGTACTACCCCTTTGAGATTTCTCTTCAACTTTGTTTATCTGTTTCTCCAAAATTTTCATAAATTTACTTTAAATTAATAAAATTTCAATTAACTCCTCCTTTCAGTTTTCTCACAAATTCATGTATATAGCCCTTTGAAATTTTTCTGCAATTTTGTTTATTTATTTGTCAAGAATTTTCACAGATTTATCCTTCAAAATAATAAAATTTCAATTAACTCCTCTAGGTTTGCTCTCAAATTCATAGATACCCCTTTCAAACATATAAAAAAAATGTTAAGTTTGCACATACAACCCTAGAAACATTAAATTTACAAATAACATCATCTCATTTAAAAAAAATTATGGTTTTAATTATGCATATATACCCTTGTAAAACTCCAAATATACATAGACACCAGCGATGTGTATCAATGTCTGCAAACAGAGCCTCACAAGTGTGCATAGCTGCAAAAGTATACATTTAGGACAGCTCAACAGAAAAAAAGAAAAATTACAGCTATTGTTGTCAACAAAGGAGAAAAAGGAAATAAATTTTGGTTTTATTAACTTGTCATGGTGATCAAAAAGGTCAGGAAGTTAAACCAATGGTCTTGACAAATGATGATGAACAAAGTTATATGGCTCTGAGTTCTAACGTAAGGTGACCACAAGGCTTCTGTTGATGAACTTGGCCCCTCCCACTTTGCCTTGCATAGCATGAGGTAACCGAATTATTCGTCTTTGATCCCCTGCTTCCACTAGTAACTCTGCTCCTCCTCTATACTGTTCATTAATAGATTAAATTCTTATCACTCAATATCGATATTGTTAGGATAAAATCACATATACGAAAGCGGGAAAATTTATTGTATTTCTAGTGCATGTTTTCTTAACTCAGAAAGAAAAGAGAAAACATGAAGATGTTGAAACACACACTAAAAATATGAATGTTCAAGCTGTGTAGATGTTATGCATTTGTTACCTAAAGGATCACCTTGAATCAGAGATTTGATAGAACAATATGATGTGATTTTGAATAATAAAGCAAAACCAAATTCTATCAAAGTATGGAAAACCATTAGGACAATCAGAGACAAATATACATACTTGGTATAACTTGATCTCCGCCTTCTCAAAGCCTGGCATGAAAAGGGTAACCAATTTCTGGCTTGTATCAAATCTAACTGATGGCTGTGAATCATCAGTTGCAGAATGAAGTATATGTTTTGCATCATTGCTTAGAGAATTGATGATTGTATCCCAATCCAAAGAAGAACCGGTCGAAAGATATGGTATACATGCAAAAGCTAAGGGGGAGAATTGCTGGGAAAGTTCCTTAATGGATAAAGAAGATTGTGAGGCAACACCAAATGCGCCAGATATCTGTGTTCCTGCTTGAATTGCACAACCCCAATATCTCATTGCTGATTTGATGGATGCTCCACTACTTGGATTCATCACAAGGTAACATCCAAACTTTGAAGAGTCAGCAAAAGAAACTGAAGCTCTCTGCAAACAAACAATAGCAACCGGAAAGAATGTTTTGCTTATTAGAGAGCACAAGTGGTTGAAAAAGAATATTGTAAGGAAATACCTCTAGAATCTGTTCAATATCATTCCATATTTCTGTGCTTGTTTTCCCATCACTAGAACCATCATTCAGATTTGCAGATTCATATGCTAGTTTCAACAATGAAGGAGCAGTCAATCTTCCAATATCAGTCTTCTCAGCCAAACTACGTATATACTTCAAATACCACCTAACTTTTCACAACAAAGAGAACAAGAAAAAAAAAATTAGCTATCATATACTGGGCCTTGATAGTGAACATTTCATTCCAAGAGTCTCAAGGGAGATGGTTCATACCTTGCTCTCTCAGTGGCACCAATTAATCGCAATGTTTCCTCAGAGCTAATGCCATCATACACAACAATATCATAATTTGTGCGTAACCAGTAGTTAACTCTTGGAAGAAAATGAACTAGTTTTTCTAGTGCCAAGGCCGGAAAAATTGAATCCATTCCTGGCAGAACCCCAAGCTCTTCTCCGACCACCTAACTTATAGAAACAATCACCGTATGATACCATCTCAATAATCAAACTACAAAGAAGAGCAGGGAAAAAACTCATTCAGCTAATTAAGTTCAATACTACTTACATACCCACCCCATCAAGTACCCCTTGTGTCAAATTTAGACGAGCATCTACTTTCTTCATCCTCTCCAGAGGTTCAAGCAACATCTACCATTAATAATAATATAATTATAATTATTTTTAAATTTAGAAACATGAATGAAAACAAGTATCCAAACAAACAACAAAGTCACCTTACTGGTTTCCAACCTAACAATGGAAAGATTGTTCTTGCATTCAGTTGGAGAATTGCCAATATTACAACCCATCAGTTCTTCTGCAGTTTTGTCTTGAGAATGCACGACCAAACATGTATTCAATCCTTCCTTTGCATAGTGCTTTCATCACAGAAAAACACATTCAAGTAAAAAAAAAAAAACATCTTTCAAGCTTAAACTGCCAAAAAAATCCCAAATTTCATACAAAATATTCATTATGATTTCATTAATTCAAAGAAACATTGTGAAATCCTTTAAAAATAAAATCTAGTTTAAAATCAGGAAAAAAAAGAAACAAATTCTACCTGGGCAGCGAGGACTGCAGCGGTGGTCTTTCCAGAACCTCCTTTGCCCAAGAAGGTAACCAATCTTGTGGATTTCTCTGAAGAATTCGCCATGATTGGAGCTCGAATGCACCTTCGATTCAGCACTGGGGCATGTGAACGAGGCACAGAGACGAGGAGGGGAGAAGCGAAAGGCATAGCGAGAGAACGAGAATGAGAGAGAGAAACAGTGAAACTCGCGTTTTGGTTCCAAAATGGTGGGCTCGATAATGGGCTAAACTACAACTTCCTGCCCAATCTGGCCCAATTGGCCCAGCTCGTTATGATGATGATGATAATAATAAAATAAATAAATAAATAAATTTTAAAAAATTATATTAAATATAAATCTCTGAAAATATTATTTTGCTGGTCAACCGTTTTGGTCATTGGTGTGGATGTTGTTATGCTCAATTAGGCTAGCCATCATTGCAATGTAATTTTTAACAATGTTACTAGGTTTTAAAAGTTGGGTTTTAGTCTATAAAAGCATGCATAGTATTATATTTAAAGAATTAACTTTAGTATGATAGATTGAGATATGTTTTCTCTTTCAGAGGTTCTTCGAGTTAAATATTGAGATATATATGTCCTCTCTAATATGCTAATTAATATTCTCTCGATATGTACCTCTTTAAACTTATTTATATAAATATTAAATTGAATTGTTATACAAGTTAATTAAATGGCCTTCAAAATTTCTTCTAATACATACAATTAAATACTAAACACACAAATACACTCATATTAATCCACTATTAACAACCACAAGGCCTAAATAGTTCTGTGTATGTTCCTCAAAACAAAAGAGTAAATAAGAACCATGCATAAGAGGATATGAAAAGATCAAATACTGTAATAAGATTAGAACACCAACTTAACCATGCATGCATGCACGTACATGTAGTAAATGGTTTTCTCCAAAGAACTAAAACATTTCATGCCGTCGATGAGACCTCGCCGGAGGCTCCGGCAACGGATTCCCTTGAGAGTCATACAATATCTGACCGGAAAAGTCCTGTGGGCGGCATTTATCACCCATGATGATTGCCTTCCTCCATACAGCTTGATCATCAACATCATCATCAACATCATCATCATCTTCTTCTTCAACCTTCTTCCATGACACCATCTTCACTACAACAAGAGCTTTGCTACTTAGGTGGGAGAGGAACTTGTTCTCTCTTTGAGGTGGTGGTGATGATGGTGCTAGCCCACTTTGGCTAGCTTTACTTATCTTGGTGTGCTTGTAGGTGGTGCAGAGCAACATGATTATTGAAAGAGTTCCAGTGACTCCGGCGAGGAAGATGAGGAAGCTTGTGATGTTGGATAAGGATAGAGATGATGGATTTATTGAAATATGGTAAGCTTGGAGAAGTCTTGCCATGGTGTATTAGTATTAGTAGATGATGATCATCACTATTACATGGTGTAGAGAGGAAGTGAGAGATGAACATATATGCTGGTGGTTGCACCGGTATATAAGGGATTGGGACTAGTGAAGAAGGGTAACTATCAAAGGTATGGAATTAGGGGATTAGAACAGGAAGAATATCCGAATTTATAACTAGAATTACATGCATGACATTTAGGATGGTAACAGTTACCACTAAATTCTAAATATTATGTTTCTCTCCAAGAATTTTATTAATGTTTAACCAATTCAGGAAGGTTATACGTACATTAAGATATGTTATATTAGTAGGTGTTATAAAACATATATATAGGTTGTTGATATGTTAGGTGTTGGGTATTGGATGGAATCAGACTAGTTTTTTAAATGAGTTGAATAGAGGTTTAACACTTTGATTTGTTTATATGATCAAATTGGTCAAATTCAGATAAATATAAATAGGTACAATCTCATATGAACTTGACTCACTAATTGTTTTGATGATAATTAGTTGGAAACTTAATGGTTTTGTTTGTACACACTTGCAAATGTGTGCAGTTTAAATTTGAATATATATATAGGCAACTGAACTCTAATATACACACAAAAAAATTGATCCAGGGGATAGTGGCAATGAGGTCATTAAAATGAACGACAGGAGTATTCTTGTTAAGCAAAATATGGTTGACCAAGTCAACTTGAATCGGTCTAGGTTGGGCCATGTATGCACCATCCTAGTCAAAGCCTCAAATGGAGAGAAATAAAAATGAACTAAAGCAAGGAAGTGATCACCGGGAGTTGCCGGTTGAAAGACTTGGGATTGTGACTGTAGACTTTTTAATGGCCATTCGGTTCCCCACCCACTAAAAGTCACTTTGAAATAATTAAAGGGGACGATAATGGAGATAAAGAAATAGACCTGTGATGGCACATTAAACCAATTACTAATTTTTTTAAAAAAAATATTTTGTATTTTTTATTTTTTTATGCATTACTTGGCATGGCAATGTGATATTTTAAGCCAATTATTTGTCGTAATCCGGATTGATATGATATTTTCGTTGGTTCAGTTTTTTTTTTTTATAGTTCTCTCACCTCTAATAAAAATTTATTTTTTATCTTTTTTTGTGTGGTTATTTTTTTTAAATAATAAGGTATTTTCTTGTTATTCATTTCATTCAATTAAAATACTAATATTAGGATGTCAAATTCCATTGACACTGTTCTCATGTATAATTGTCACTATCCAAGGAACAAGTGTGCCTATACTCTTCTTGAAGTTCATTTAGTGATGGAATATTAAAAAAAAAAATAGAAAAAAAAAATAAACAAGGTATAGAAGCCAATAATAGAGATCAGAAAGAAAGAAAGATGAAGAGAATCTTTATTGGAGAAAGCAATTGGCATTTGGCATCTGCCTTCTTATCATCATCACCATCTTCTTCTTCCCTCATATATAGCTCATCAAAGCATGTTATGATTCTTCTATTCCCTTTCATTCTTTCATCCATCTATTCCTTATTCTTCCATTCCAAAGCCCCAACAAAACAAGTTTGGTGGTGTGTCTCTATCTTGCAAACAACCCATAATCAAATCATTCAAAAGCTTATCTTTTTTTTTTTATACTATAGTCAATGTCTCATTTACCAACAATTAGTTCATCATTTAGTTTCCCTTTTTCTTTTTGGTTATTTTATAAAAAAAATACCATATTATAAATAAAACTAATTAGATGGTCATGAAAACTCAGTCTAGATCAAACTAAACCGCTTAAAATACAAGAAAAGATGAAAAGGTTGACTTGTTGACCATGATGGCCCACACCCAAAGAAACGAGTGAAAGAAATGCAAAGTCTCACGTCACATTAGCCTTCCTATATCCACAAAGCATGAAAGAAAAAACCACTCTCTATTGCCCACCTCTTCATGCACTTAAGCACAAAACAATTGAAAGATAAAACCTAACAAACCCAACCATATCTATGAATCTATGATATGTATCTCTTCCTCCTCTTCTTCATCTCCAAGCTCTCTCAACCCAAAACAAAGTAGCCATGCTAACCAGAACTAATATTTTGATGCTCTTGTTCATTGTTTTCTCTTCGGCTTTCGTCGGTAATAGCTTCACTTCCGACGTGCATGATGGAGAGACAGTGAATCCAACTTCACCAGGATCAGAAGAGAAGTGCACATGCTCACCGTGTGGAAGCACATGCAACACTCCAAGTTTACCACCACCTTCACCACCTTCACCACCTTCACCACCACCACCAACAATTTATAGCCCTCCATCACCTTATTGTCCACCTCCACCTTATTATGCATCATCTCCACCACCACCATCTTATTATGGATCAAATACTCCACCTCCTCCAACGTACTATGGTTATACTCCACCTTCTCCAAACTATGTGTGTTGTTGGAAGCCGCCGGGGATCTTGTATCCTATTGATCCATCTTATAGCTTATCGCCCGATGGCCGGAGTTCTTCGATGATCTTGCATGCCTTCTTGTGCTTGTTTTTATTGGCTTTGTTATAGTTCTGATGTTAGGGATGACAATTGTGATGTGTTAATTAGATTAAAATAAATATCGAATCATCGATTAGTTGTTGTTGTTGTTGTTGTTTCTTGAGAGTTTAATTAATATTGACTAGTTGTTGATGTTGTTTCTTGAGAGTTTGTTTATGCTCTTGTAATTTCTCAAATTTTCTTTCATCTATCTATCTATCTATATATATATATTATATATATATGAAGGTGAACAATGTGGAAAAGTGTCTGTAAAGTTAACAGAACAGAGAGAATAAAAAGAGAGGATGAATCTTTAAGGCAAAAGGAGCAGTAGGTATGAGGGAACTTGAGTACATGGATGTTTAATAAATAGATGATGACTTCTTTTAGCCCATATGTTTGTCCTCAATTTCTAGTTAAGAAAGAGTAGGGATACTTTTAGGAAAGAGGCTTCTTAGTCAATGACAACTATAAATCATAGTCAAGTCACTACTTATTAAGAGTTCTCCACTTGCAATGGCATACATTGATTAAGTTTATAGCTTATGAAGAATGATTGATTGAGTTTAATTTACTCCTAGGTTAAACATATATAACTACAAGTCTACAACACAAGGAATTGATAGAGGAATAAAGAAAGAGGTTAATTTAAACAAGTATGTGGAGATGGTCCATGGTTGGTATAAAATAGAGGAATTCTTGGATCATGCTTTTGAAGGCTTCTTGGAAAAATCCCTTCCTTTTGGTAAAATAAACTCCTCTACCATGTGCAAATGACTTTGCATGAAGGCTCTATGAGTACCATGCACTTGCATGCCATGACAAGGTGAGCAAAGCATTGGGCCACACCATAATAATAATGATATAATTAGGAATGAATTATATCAAGCTATTTTTTTTTAAAAAAAAAGAAGAATTGAAGTAAATACTCATACATCCAATGCCATGCATGACATTAAATTAATAACTCAAACAATAAAAATTCCACTCCCTTTTGCATTATAAGACCAAATGAAGTTATGAAACGTTCCAACGCCTTTTCAAAAGCCTCTCTTCTTCTATTGTTCCTCCATTGATCATCACCATCATCTTCTTCATCTTCTCCACAAGCTCCATTTTTGACAACAATGTCAACCAAGCTCTCCCACATCATCCTCTCCCTTCTTCTCCTTTTCTTTGTAATCTCAACCTATGGTTGGGATCAATCAGAGTCACCTCCTGAATGTCCTTATCCATGTCTCCCTCCACCGACATCAGTCACAAACTGCCCTCCACCGCCACCTTCACCTCCTACAGAGCCAGTGATCTACCCTTCTCCTCCTCCTCCTCCTCCTATTCCTCCTTACCTTCCTTCTCCGGCATTTCCTTCTCCTTATCTACCATTCTATCCTCCACCTTATGTTAGCTTCCCGGCACCTCCTCCTCCCAACCCCATCCTCCCTTATTTCCCTTGGTACTACAAAACACCGCCGTCATCCTCATCGTCTTCTTCATCTTCTCCTTCCATGACAAAGCTTAGAGCTTTGCTTGCAATGGCTCTTGCCGGGTTACTTGCTTGTTATTAACAGGCATATATTGTATGTATTTTCTATTATGAATATCAGCATTTGTAAGTCTCTTATAATTGTGCTTTGAGTTTAATTATCCTGGAAGATCAGTGTAGGCAGCTAGAATGTTGATCTTTTTCTCTATCATCTTCTTTCTTTTCTTTTCTTTTTTGTCCCTTTGGTTTTCCTTTTTTTTCTTTTTTTTTCTCTCTTTTTTGGCCATGTAGAAGGTAGTAGTTGATCCGGAACAGACAATGAAGATAAGTGAAGGAAGGAGAGGGTGGACATAATTGCTCTTCTTTTTTTTATGGGTACATCTATACACATTCTATGCATATATGCTGTTAATTACTAGTTTAGTATAATTTTTTTTTTTTAAAGTAACTATAGTTGGTTTGGCACATGGAGAGAGATATATGGCGTCATATGGTTGGTGTTGGTGCTTGGTAGATAGAATGATTCAATGAATTATGATATAATTGACTAGCTACGCACTAAACTCAGTACTCTAAATAAAATAAATATTATAACGTTTGTTGAGGGTTCTATGGCTTTTGGATTCTAGCTAGCTTGCCACTGCTTCATAAATATTAAAGGTTCTCATCAAAAGCCAATGCCATACCAACAACATAAGATGCTTCTTTCATAGCTAAATGCACTGCTGGTCCACACATCATACTTGCCTTGCCTTCCGTTCATTCATGTTCAAGTCCTTCAGCATGTCAACTATTTTGGCAAACCATAGCCAATCAAGAAAAATTGAAGAGTAATTACTATGACATTATACATGAAAACATGCACATTATCTATAAAAACTATTGGTGTAGTTCAGTTCAACAATAGCTGGTTGACTCTTTTGAAATTCAAAACTATAGTGCCAGTTGGTAATTGTGTGATATCTCCATTATCAATACAGAGATGTCAATATAGCAAGCAATGTTGGCGTGATACTCGTGAAAAAAAGACACATGTTCAAAAGTCACAAAATAGTAGTCATGAATGCTGAATACCGAGATTGATAATTCACATCTTACATTATTTAGAATTTGTATTTAGTGGGATGTGTATGTAAATAAACAACTGCAAAGGTGTATAAAAATAATGAACTTCTGTAAGGGTATACATGCAAATAGGTTTCCAGCTCATAATTATAAGATCAGAAAATATATGGATGATATAACATAACAATTGTTTGATATATGTTGAACATACAAGAAACAAGAATGAAGAATATCTGGAACTTGGTGGTGTAAATGGTAATTCTCGGATTACAATAATGTAAAAAAGGAGCAAAAACTTAATCCAGTTGAGGGTGTCAAAAAAGTGCACGGTCTCTGCAAAGATCAATAGTTCCAACAGCTTGGTTTGATGGGAACAAAGTTGAAAAATTTGGCAAAATTTTTTACTCAAAGAACTGTTCACTGAAAGCTTGCCTCGCCTTTTAACAATTGATAACATCCATTGGTGAACTGATGTAATCTGGATTAAATACAATCACAAGACATGAAAATCAAATGCCAGAAAATTGCTGTCTTTTTCCATATTGCTAATAATATAATGTGGTTCTTGATATGCTGTATAACTGTGTTTCAGAATCAGATGGCACACCTAAAACACAAGGAAATTCAAATCACAAATGAAGACTATAAAATAGAGATGGAGTGAGATGGACATGCATAGATGATACATGCAATTTTGAAGGAGAACAGACACAAGAATGGTTTCACTTAGGGCTTCACTTAAAACATAATGAAACAGCACTGCAGTAACGCAAAGTTTGTTCAGAAAAAAAAAAGAGACCTTATGATTATAGTAAAGCTACTACGTAGTTAACAATCAGATCTCTAATTAATCATCAAACTTTGCCCAACATCTTTGTACGTAACTGATAGACAACATGAAGGGAAGTTCAACTAATTTGCAAACAAGTACTAAATTATTAAGATAACTGCATTCAAAGGGTAGAGAATTCCAAATTTTTGGTGAAAATAAATACAAATTTTAAACTCAACCATAGAGCCCAAAGGTGACAAGAAGAAACATATTGGAGAACCTGGATAAAAAACGACCTGAATTCACCACTCATTTTCATATATAGCAGGCAAATAAAAGACCAACAACATTGATAACAACTCTCACATAAACAGCAACATAGAACATAGTCAGACTTCGTACCTCAATACTGCCTTGCTTCCAACTGCAAATGCTTGATAATCTCATTCACGGGCAAACACAACTCAGCTTCTGATGCAAAAGATTTCACTAGCCTCTCAATTGCTCTCATTTCCTCATGGAACTCAGAACTCAGAACCAAATAGGAGAAATGCTCATCTAAGACCAACCCCAATCCCCTGGCCACTGATTCAAGTGAAGGAATACTATCACAAACGGTTAAACCCAAAACTGGCATTGCCGAGGGGCAAGGCCCAGATTCGGGAAATCTCTGGTACTTCTCCAGCCACTTGATAAAGTACCTAACAAGTGTCAAAACCTCTGACCCATCAAGTCTCGAAATCGCAAATGAAAGCACAAGATCATCCAAATTTGATGATCCAAACACATAATGTAGGCACACCTCCGAAGATGAGAACCTGTCATGCGCCATGGCTAGCAAGATGGAAGCTTCTCTAGCTAAAGCCGTCACCTTTTCATCTAAACCTCTGTGAGTTGCCTTCTCAATAGCAAAAAGAGCGTCATTTTCCAACTTTTTCCTCACTAAAATCATACTATTCAAAGAATCATCAGTTGGGGATAAGAAGAATTTGAGAATCAAAACAAGCTCAGAAGACTTAAGGTCTGAGATTTCTCTAACACACAAACAGAGCAATTCTGATTGGTTTTTCTCGATGAGCTTTTCAACTAAATTCATAGATTTTAGATTCCCTGCAAGCTTTTGCAAGATGAGGGTTTCGATTACCTCCCAAACCTCCAGAATAAGACATCCTTCAAGAATCAGTCCCGCGGCTTCCCTTCCAATCACAAACCCCAACTTTTCAATCGATTTGGGGACAAAATTAGGGTCAGAGGGGTCGACACTGATGGCAAGGCCGACCCTTTCAGCGCACTTCTGGAAGAACGAGCCGAGAAGACCTATGAACTCGTCTCGATTCAGCGATCTAGGGTTCTTGAGCTTGCGAGTTAGGGTTTTGGAAAGGCTGGAAACAAGAACAGCAATATCCATATCAGTGCTGGAAAGGCTCCACCCAGAGACGCGCTTGACGAGGGCGGCGTTTGCAGGGGAGTCACTACCAGGAACGAGGGAACGGACTGCAGCGTCGCCATTGAGGATGAGAGGGTGTTTCGGCGCCGGCGATGGAGCCCCGGCTTCCGCGGCCGCCGTAATGGCTGAGAGGAGCGTCATGGGGCTTGGAGGAAGAAGGGAGAAGTTAGGGCTTATGAGGGGGGTTTTGCTAGCCATTGCTGGGCTGGGCCGTGATGGAGCTCCTTATTTGTATTTTAAGCCCAATAAAAAGTAATATTTACATTTAACATCTGCCTCTTTAGTATAGTTTTATTCGCTTTCATTACAAATAACGCATTGCCAAATCTCATAATTTTTTGTTTTTTTTTTCTCCTTTTTTGAAAGATTTCCATTCTAACAGTGTAATAATATCTGGGACTTTGGACCTGCTAGAATTTTCATTGAAATAAATAATTAGATTCAATCAGCCTAATTCACATAATTAGAAGGTTACAATGCAGTACAGTTTTTACTCTGAAATGGCCCCATTTTGTATTTCCTGATGATATACGCTGTCAACAAACACCAAAGCTAAAAATGCATGAAATCAAGGGGAATATAAGCACCATTTACCACCTAGATCAGATCGAGAACACATCATAATCAATGATTTTTCCATTCACACAACTGTTCATTATTTTGGTTAAACAGTAAATAATTAATGGTACAATAATAAATTACATACAAACAACAAACAGTCAAAAGGTTTGGCAATAGCGGCCATTATGCTTAATTGTTTTGAACCAATATGCAGAAAATAATATAAATCAAAAGATAACCCATTTTCCTTAAATACCAAACTGGATAAATGAAATATCTTATTATCAGCTTCCTCCTAGTCCTAGACTACTGAGCTTCTTGGTATCATCCCCTTGCCACCAATTCCCATGTTTCAGGTCAGTTATCAGACAAGATGTTATTGCATGATGGCATCAACTAGTACATATAACTTTTGGAACTGAATTCTTTCTGAAGGCTGCCATGGAATAGCCTCCTTGCTGAAGATACAATAATGTAATTCCACTCAAGAAAAGTTGCCCCCATCCAATATTGACTGATGGCCAGGTGTATCTGTGTATATGAAGTAATGAATGCTTGGAAGATGATTCATGGAAGAAAACTTCAGCAACTAGATAATTATCATGCAATGCCGTTGTCCAATGCTTTAATTGTTTCTCTGCGCCATGTTGTGCTTTCTGGATCAAACTTCAACTCCCATGTAGGCCAGTAGTGAAGGTCTTGTTTTAATGTTAACACCCGGGGCTTTCCATTCAAGTGAACTGTCCTCACTCGCACAAACTCTCCATGTTCTAGCTCCTATTATTCGACATGGAATGGAAACATATAGAAGTCAAGGCAGAAATATAGAAAATGAAATGTTGGAGCAGGCAGTTAAAAAATGTATCAACTGGTTAGGTGGAAATATCATAGAGGGAACTTCATGAATAATGCTATGTTAGGCCAAACTTCAGAGTTTAAGACATGATTATGTGAAAATATTCAGCCAACAGAAAATAAGATATGCACCTTAATGGAGCAACTTGTTCGGTTTGTGCTATGATAGTTTTTATTACTAGGTGTGAAATAAAAAATCAGAGACTAATAAGGAGTTCCATTGTTTATAAGGTTATAAATTACTAATAAACATGAGGTTCTTCAGATCTCGATAGGCAATAAAAAGAGACAAATTTTTTCTTGAGGCAATGTCTTTAATTTTATAATTCCATCCATTCAATAATGCTGGACCAAACATGATGAACTTGCTTCACCAGAATGTAAAAGCATTTAATACCTTCACGACGTTTACAAAAGTTTCCAGGTCTGGGGTGAGTTTCCCATTAACTTCAACTATCCACTGGAGGGCATATAAACCATATCTGTGCACTGGACTCCCATGGCACCACCTGTAAATAACAAAAAAGTTTTAATACTAGGTCAAAGCCCAAGAAGCAGATACGATAAGCTCTAAGGCAAAATGGTTCTTCAATTAAAATTTGGAAAGCACCAAATTTTAGTTCCTACATATAGAAAATTTAAATCACCAGAGGAATTTGCTCCAAATTTGCAATTTAATCTCCAAACAGCTTACCCTTCTCAATTTAAAATTTGTGAAATAACATACCTAAGAACAATTGCCTGGAAAAAGAAGTGCCCTAAATACATTATCCCAGTACTCATTCAAAAATCAAACCTATGATTGTCCAGTTCATTTCACCAACAAAACTTTATTCCTGAAGAAAATAACATGAAGCAGAATTCTCACCTTGCCACATACACACCATGCCCTTCTTCTGGAAGAAATCCAAGAGAACGAACAGCTGGATGTGGATCTTGAATTATGCATCCACACCAATTCACCATTCGAGTTGTGCCATTGCCATCTCTGATATCAGTTCCAACTATAAGTTCCATTTCATGCCCCTGCCAGAGACATTAAAATGCTGTTATCCTATTTACAAGCAAGATAAGAATAATTCTAATTTCATCTTACCTGTCGAAAGATAGTCATATTAAGTCCATCAATGCATTTGTCTAGATCTTGGCAGGCCTTTTCTATATCTCGGAAACATGTTATGGGTTCTTTATTAATTGCCAGGATCATGTCTCCTTGCTCTAATAAGGTCTCAGCTTTTGATCCAGCCAAACAACCTTTAACGCGCAGGACTTGTCTTCTTATTGGATCCTTTTTGGCAAGAGCCTGCACAAAGAATGTTAAGGAGATCAAGCTTGCAATTCAAATAATACAACTTGGACAAATTAGCCCAATGATATCTGTGGTAAAGGGGCATACACACTCAAGCAAGTTCTTATTGATTTCTTTTATTGTATGTCAAATGCTTATTTAAAAAATGACTTATTCTTTATAGCTGCAGTTGTTGATCAATTTCACCTAAAATGTTCCAACAAAAACTGACGGACAGCAAGTGCTTTTCTAGGCCTGAGACAAAAATCTGAGATGTCGATTGCAAGTTTTACAATGAAAGGTGGTAGGAGTACTCATTCTCTAGTTTTAGTAGAAATAACATTATGCAAAATCATGATTGTATAATAATATGTGACACACTCCACAATGGCTAAACAAATTTTAAAGTTCGCAATGAACAGAAAATAGAGGCAAACAAGAGCTCTAGCACCCTGTCTCTACAAATTAAAATTCATTAGATTCTGATTTTTTCTTAAGATGCTTACCTGCACCCAACTGTCATTGAGCCCAAAACTTCTTGCCTTAGAAAGTAGGGTTGGGTAAAGCTCCACCTCCAAAATCCTAACAAGAGGCATTGGCCTCTTAATGCCATTGATTAGAAGTGGAGGTCCTGACGCACCATTGATTATCTTATCAAGGACTTCACTAATTGCATATATAGGTATTCCTCTAACGAACTGATGATCCTCCAAAGAACTACAACCATATTTCAGCTGCACAGAGGGATCATGAAAGAGGCAGTTTTAATGTAACATGCAGTTTCCATGTAAATATGTGAACAGTAATCACAACCATAAGCACACCTGTGTAGAAAAGCTTGCCCATAGTGCTTGTACTCTTCCATACTCATCAGTTAGCACACCAGAGAAAGTATTGCCAAAATCTACAATTGATAATTGCTAAGCATTTTCGCTAAAACATTATACCAACAACTACAGCTAGATATGATGCCAGAAGTGAGCAATACCAGTATCAAGCTCAATGACTTCCATATTGGTGGCACGGTAGCGTGGACTATCAGCTGACCCAATATTTATAGCCGCGCAAGGATTTGTAACAGTAGATCTTCTTGATGTTGCCTGCAAACTCCTACTTAACCCCACAAGATAGACAGAATCTCCACGACGCAAAGCAGGCTCTGATTAGGCAAAAGAGTTGAGTGCCAATTTTGAAGGATCATGGCAAAGAAATTCAAACAGAGTCTGATAAAAATCTACCACTGTTTAATGATGATATTCAACTTTTTCACTCATACCACAACTAATACCAAAAATTTTTTCCATAAATTTCTTTTTTACATGGCTTATAAGTCCTACATGATTCAAGCCAATGGTAATTCCTCAATCCATATTACCTAGATTTTAAATCTGAAACAAGATTTATTGACTAATAGATCTTTGTATCATCAAGGCATATGAAAGACCTATTGGAACATAATCCAATAAATAAATATACTCAGAGCTAATCATAGATACAGGAAAGTAGACTGACCAGGAAGAAGTTCCGCTGCACGAACAATAGACGCCCCAGCTCCCAAAGCAGAAGGATCATAAGCAACAAGTGCATAGTTATGAACAGGATGCAGAAAAACAACCTGGGAAAAAAGAACAGGCTCAACAAAACCTAGAATACCGATATAGTTTTGCATAGACAGACTTACCTCTCCAGGGATTTCAATGGGAAATGCAGCAAATGAGAGCATAACATCACAAGCTGATACAGCAACAGTATTTCTGTCAACAACAGCCAACCCCATATTTTCTGAGTGATGTACAATAACTCCTGTTCCAAAAAAATGTGCAGAGTGCACGCCATCAAGCATGCATGATGGCGGGACATGAACCTGCAACATGCAACTTACAATATCACAAACCTGGAATTGAGGAAAGCACACTGACAGTTCTTGTGAGCATTGCATGAGAGAAAATAATATGTTATCTTACAAAAAGGAGTGAAAGGATAAAAGGGAGCCAATAAGGATACCTTAGCACAGCAAGTATAAAAAGAAGAATGGGAACAGATAAAAAATAAAATAAAAAACAATAATAATAAGCATCAAGATGAGAAAATTATCTGGCTGAATGATAAAGATCTAATAGGAGTTATCAGATAAATAGGCCCTACCTCAAACATTACAAGGGCAGGCTCAATAACATGTTCTGCTGGCGAAGAATTAGTAGCTGTCAGTGAAACATTAGTTGCTGTCGCCACACGGCTGTCTGAAAGATCAGCATTTTCTAAGTTTGAAGGGCATTCAAATCTCCTTTCTTTGAGCTCAGGCATGGTTCCATTAGATGCACTGCTACCTTCTATGCTTGAATCCTCCTCTTCTCGTCGCCTTTTCTTATTGGTGTTAGCATCCTCACACAAATGTGATTGCTCAACAGCAATTTCCTCATCAGCTTGAATCCTAGCATATCCATCAGCACTACCGATATTTCCATATTGGTGCTTATCTTCTAAATGACTGGAAACATCAGCCAATGTAGTTGTAGTAAATTCTGTCTCAAATGGTGTTCGACGAATGGAAGAAGTTAGCAGAAGCGAATCTGGCAGTATTGCTGGTCGAGCTGTCCACAACCCAGTGCTATCATTCCGAGTATATATCAGAGGTTGAGCATACCATTCTTGACGGTCAACTGTGACCAGTACCGACTGCACCAGCAAGCAGAGATGACAAAATGGTGAAATATAATTTTAAAAAGTTCAATGGTGAAAGAAAAAGGACCAACTATCATGCTTGATAAAATGATCATTTACCTTATTCCGATAGCGGTCTGTGTAGCTCACATATTCCAAAGGCACCCGAGAACCTTTTGTCAATTTTGCAAGAACTGAAATTAGATCATCTAAGTTTGATATATCTTCTCCCGCAAGCTTCTTTATAATGGCATGTCGGGGTACAGATGCCCGGGATAGCATATACCTACAATTTATGGTTCAACATTCCATCATTACCATTTGTGTGTTCATGCATGTAGCACGCATACCAGAAGAACAATGTGAGAACAAAAAAGCCAAGATACATGACTATGTAAATTACATATTAGTTTCAAAAACAGATAAAATCAGATAATGGAACCAAAACTGTTACACAAACAAAATACACTTACCCAGATTCTGCAACATACACAAGGCCACAATTAAAGCGAAAATTCCGAGCCTGTGAATTAAAAAGCAAAAACAGCAAAATAAGGTAAATAGTACATAATAGTGCAACAACTCAACACAATATCTTAATCAGATAACTTCAACAGCCATAAGAAATGGAAGAGTCTGAAGTATGGCCACAAAATAAAATCTCCAAAGAGAACATAAGGGATACTGCAGTTTGTCCACGAACTTAAAAAAGGACATGTTAAATCACTGGAGAAGTTAGAAGCATAATGACAAACAAGAACCAAGTCTACCGAGGGAGCAGATGTGAATGTTGTCAAGCTTCTCAAGAAAGACAGTTTACCTGCTGATAGGACAGTGGATGGATGACTGCACCACTCACTTCCAAGAAAAAATTTGGAGTAATAGAATGCAAATCCTGAACCTGAAGTGTGAATTTTACTGGCATGTGAGCTTGTAACACTAAAGCAAATTCAAAATCACCTGAATTATTTCCACTTCAATAAAGCTAGCCAAGGCTATAGTAAATACTCTTAAACAACAAAAGTATCAAAGCATGAGATACTTTAAGTTTACCATCAACTTCACTGCCATCAATGCACCACCCCTTTCAATCTCCAATGCTATCTCCCTGCCAACACTGTCATCAAGAATTGTCTCCAGTTTAAGAAACTGCGTAACTACCTGCATCAGTGTTGGATA
Source organism: Dioscorea alata (assembly GCA_020875875.1). Lineage (NCBI taxonomy): Eukaryota > Viridiplantae > Streptophyta > Magnoliopsida > Dioscoreales > Dioscoreaceae > Dioscorea > Dioscorea alata. The sequence goes on along the minus strand of CM037015.1, from coordinate 19,466,828 downwards.
AACACCAGAAATAAATAATTTTTCATACATCTCACAAGGATATATATTACTGTTTCATGAGCATACCACCTTCAAAAACAAATATGCAAAAGAGAAGAATAGATCCAGTATAAATGCCCCTCGAGAAAACTACAAACAAGAATGTTTTCATGCCGTTTTACATTAAGAATTGGCTATAACTTGCACTCCATTTTTAACTTACCAGAAAGAATTAATCATTTCAAATTCTTGTTCCTGTCATTGACATTGCATAGTATTATGGTAAGAATAAAAACACTAGAATGCAATACAAAAGCCATCCCTAAGTCACAAGCTTTATGATTTCCCCCAGAGATCAATCTTCTTGTCAGCAAGTTAGGTCCAAAAGATGCATACCGCCTCCCCCAACCCTCCACAAATAAACACACACACAATATTTACAGTTCACAAGAGAACTTTCCTCAACGGAACCATCTAACTATGAGGAAATGGTGATGGAGAATTAGCTTGTGAGCTATAAGCAAATCAGTTATCCATAATTAGGCAGGAAAGGAAAAGTTGTTCCTAATATTACACCACTTGAACAAAAGCATAATGCAAAAATATCATGTTTCTGAAGAGAGCTCACCCCACCATTCACACGAACCAGGACATCACCAGGTTCCAAAAGCTTGTATGCTGGACCACCAGGGACCTGAAATAAGTATGGCAACTTAAAAAGCATGAGAGGTTAAGGACAAAAACACAAAACACCACCATATTCAATTAAAGGATCATGGCATTGATCATCCAAAAACTTACCACTGAATCAACAACAAGCATTCCTGTCTCGCCAATTGGTGAAACATTCCTGACCATCTAATTATTAAGAATGCACCACACAACAACTTTTGACATAAGTTAGATGGGAAATAAAGAAAGTGAAACTGAATTCTAACAGAACTTTAGGGGTATGCCAAAAGGCTCAAAACATAATATATTAAATGAGGCTCTCTGTCTAGAGGCCCCATGTCTGAATGTCATCCTAAAAGATATCTGACCTTTTCTGTTGTACTTTGAAGTCCAAGCCGGCGTGTTTCATCATATCCTTTATGCAAAAAAGTCACCTAAAAATTTAATGATGCATCAGATATCAAAGTATAATTCGATGCAGAAGTGATAACACTTCATATAGAGGAAACCTAAGAATGTCTTACTTCAAAGCAACAGATTAAGGATTCCATGATCAAGAGAAATTCTACACAGCCAAAAAAGCATTATGAAGAAGATATTGTGGAGTAGTTCAGAAAATGGAAAAGGCGAAAAAGGATAGAAAAGGGATAGATAGATAGATAGATAGATAGATAGAATAATGAAAATGCAAAATTAAATGCACAAACAAGCCTGTGAAAGACAAAGAAGGATGATGTTCATTGTTTCTAGAAGAGCCAACATCTCCTAGATTAACTCTAACAACAATCAGAATTATGCTTCAAAAAGACTGCCTCTGAAATTTCCATCCTTGCACAGAAAAAGTGGAACTGAAAGATCTTAAGGAACAACAGACCTGAAGTGTACCACGAGGAATAGTCACTGCCTCAGATATGCTTCCATATGCATCCCAACTCTTCTGAATTAAATCTAACGCCCTCACAACCTGCCATCGAAAAGAAAAGGCAGGAAAACAAAAATCAAACCCTTTACTTAGTCATGAATTGTGGATCTGAGTAGCATTTAAAAGCAGAAAATTTAAAAGCAACCAAACTAACTCGTTCTAAAGGAAGGAAAAATGCAGAAGCACTGGATGATTTGCTCCCTGCATTGAGAGCAACAGCTCTTCCTTGGCAGTCAATGACTGGTGAACCACTTGACCCTCCTTTTGTCCCGGATGCAGCCTATGTAAGAAACGAAAAGGAATGGCAGCAAACGAGAAGATAATAAATCAGCGAATGTGCATATTTGCCACTAAATCAAGACTTACTGAATCACAACTTCATCCATGAAACACTAAAGGAAACCCCATACATACTGACTGAAAGTGGTTTTCCAAAATAAACAAAGAGTCATAACATGAAGCAAACAAAAGAAACTAGAAAACAAAATAATTAAGAAAGTGAAAATATTTTAATTTTAAAAGGGCTAATGTAAATAACAATATATATATATATATATATATATATATATAGACCATGCAAAATTTTAAAGTGTTCAAGGGAAAATTAAAGGGAACATACCTGCATGTAGAATGTATTGAAATCATTGTATCCATCCCTGAAGATAAGGAAATAATAATTTAATGCAGAGATACAACCTTATAACCAATTTGCAACTAAGATGAATTAAGAACACAGACAAGTCAAAAAACAAGCTTGACTTTTCAAAATGCAGCAATTCTAAAGCCATTATATGAGCCAAAATTAATCATGTGTTATATCACAACTATGTAGCCAAGGAAGACGTACTTTTTATAGTGAGGTGCTTCCCTATCAAGACGAGCAAGAGTTCCAGCCAAAATTGAGACCTGAAAACTCAAAATATATTTAGTGAACGCATGATGTGCACACATATTCAGTTAGAAAATATATGATTCAAGAATCAAATTAAAAAAAAAAAAAATACCCAGCTTCATTATAAGCCAACAGTAAAAAAAAAATTAAAGCAAGTCCCTTTGCCACTAGCACTAAGAAACTCAACATTAGCAGGATACAAACAAAAAATGAAATAATTCAAACCCTCCCTCTTCCATGTGCTTATTACTTCAGCACTCAAGCAACAATTGAAACTTTAGAATATTAATAGGCCTTCACACACAAAAGAACAAGATGAAGTCATCAAGAGGGAGAAAAATATTATAAATTTATAACAGAAAGGTTCATGGTGAAGATTTCAGATTGCCCATCCCATTGTTTTCAAGAGTGGCACCAACAGCATTCTATCACTGTTTCACATACAATTGCATAAGTATATACATAGGTATGCATTCATTTTAGTAACAAAATAAAATAGTTTTTCAAAATATTTATTGACCAACAATGTGCTAATCAAATTGACACGAAATGAACCAAAAAAAAAAAAAAAAAAACACGCCATCCTAAATGCCAGAATCTTTTACCACAGCAAGCAAGCAAAAAGGTAGCTTATATGGCTTGATGGCTGATGTTGAACTAGTATAGATTAGACAGCCACAGATGCAAATCAGAGATTTGATGCTTAACCATAATTTTATCCAATGCATATCAATTGTACATAAAATGCATTGCTTAAAGTGACTATTAATGACCAAAAAAAAAAACTTTAAAATGTAATGCAAAATTAAGAAGAAATTCAAACCTTTTCACCACTGTCATTACCAACCACCCGGATTTCAAGACCAACACACGCAGCTTCTGGTGCAAGAGGAATTTCCTCGTAGCTTAGAAATTTAATTGCTTTAGGATCATAGCGGAAAAATCCAAAATCGTGAACCTACAAACAACAGATGCATGGATATTGAAATATAAGACAATTATTATTCCCTGAGAACATTGTTGCTAATGAAAAGCAGAAGAAGCAATCCAAAAATTGATCGCTATACCAAATACTAAAATTACAACAGAATGGTGATTCTCAAAATGTGTGAGAAGTATCAGCTATGATTACCAACTGTGATATTTGTATTAGGTTTGTAAAGCTCTGCAGTGCAGCAAAACTTGGCAAAGAAATGACAGCTAAAGCAAGCAAACATACAGAACATGGCATAGATAATGATTGAGACATTGAATGAAGATCAATGCATCTTTTTTTTATGAGAAGCAAGATGGATTTAAGCAAATAATAAACAGGAATATTGGATGTGTAACTGCAAGAACACCGGCCATGAATATCTTAATTTGACTAGAAGAAATCATGAACAAGGGAAAAAAATTCATTCTTGATCATGAATACATCAGTAACAGATGAACAATGGAATGAAAAGCAAACTAAGCATGAATAATTGATCTATATGATTAATAAAACAGCCAACTAAGAAAGGTGAGGCTTATTGCAACCATTAGGAGTAACTGTTGTTTCAGAATCCTTAGCCACCAATGAATGCATAAAAAAACACATGGAGCTAGAAAGGTAACATATTGGTCCTAAGCTTCTTCACATATTTGTTCAAGAGTTGAAGACTTCATCTTGTTATTAGGGTAGGGTATACAAGACTACAAATACAAGCTTTAGTAAGCAACTCAGTGTCTAGAATCCCGAGTTTTGGCTCTTTATACCTAAATAATACGCCTACACTAAATGGACACTATACTCAAAATAATTCTCTGCTGCTCCCTAAATGATATCTGCACGATCTCAATCCTTGACTCCCTAATTCCTCTCCTCCTCTCTGATAGCAAATTGGCCATCCTCTTGATCATCTTAAATTCCAATCTCCTTCATCGATTCTTCCACCATTTCTTATCTTATGTGATGCTACCAACAATTACATTAGAATCCTAAAACCTAAAATGTTTATCAGCCATAGAAACACAGAAAAAAAAAAGTAGGAAGAAAGCAAACATATTTCCATGTTGATACAACATGTTGCAACCGCGTTTTTCATTGTTAAATACGACAAGCAGTTGGATTGCCTTCAGGAAACTAAAATTAGACAACAAAAAAGAGGTGAGCCTCGAGATTGATGTTCTTTTAATCAATGATTTATAAGGATTTCATATAAACAATCAAGAGCTCAACTCACAGGATCTCTGTACATGGGGTGAACTGGAATCTCCTCACGGTTCACAAACATCGCCTCCGCCACCACAGGCCCTGCATGAAGCCATTCATCAGTACCACCTCACACTAAAAGCATCAGGATGCACCCAAAAAAAAGGGTTTTTTACCAGGTTTCACAACATGGCGGTTGGTTAGGATGATGCCTCGGGTCTTGTCCACGATAAAGCCGGTAGCATAGCCGGCACCTGCGGATTCAGTGTCGAAGGCGCGTGAACCGTTGGTGCGAAGCACGACGACGGAAGGCACCACCTTGGCAAGCGTCCGACGCCAGTCCTCAGCCGTGGCAACACCCTCGGTCGGGAGAGCGTCATCAATCTCCAAGGCGAGATCGCTCTTCATGCCCGATTCCTCAGCCTCCGATCCGAGCCTATCCAACACCTCCTCCGTCTCCCCCATCTCCAGCTCTAGGGTTAGGGTTTCGATCGAATTTGGGGATTGAGATTTGAGGGATAAAAGGAAATCTGGGGATTGAGTGAAATGGTTTGTCGGAATGAGAAGGAATGCACTTACACAGAGTTACAGTGATGAAGTTGAAACTTTTGCAGATAAACCCTTGTATTTTTCACATTTTAGATTCTTCCGGCAAAGAATATTCTCTGACTCCAAAACCAAAATCTAAAAACAAAAATCTGAAGGGTTTTCTTGTAAAATTTTACGATGTCTAGAGAAGAATCAGTTTTCCGTTGGAAAATGTAACTATGGAAAGATTGCGTTTGGTGCCAGTGATTATGTTGGATTTTTTGCTCAGAAGTCCTTGTACTTTCTATGTTTTACGTTTGAAGTTAAGATTCTTGTAAGACCTCGCCAGATATTTTAGAGACTTTTTTTTAAAATTTAATGGGGGGCTTTAAGTAAATTTCTTGATGATTATTGGTTGGAGATATTTTTCCTTTTTTTAATTCACTAAAATTATGTAAACATGATTATAAAAAATTGAGTTTCTTCAAAAGCTTTTTTGCGTACGTTTGTGTTTAGATTTTCTTCTTTGTATTGACCAATTGAAAGTCTAAATTTGAATTTTTAGTTGATTAAAATAACTCTTTACGAATTTTCTTTATATTATTATTTTTTTTTTTTATAAGAGAGTGGTGAATGGTGAATGTACCATCACCTCCATTAGATAATTTTTTATTTAAATATTTGTCTCATTCGTAAAAAAGTTATTTGCTTTTAAAAAAAAAAAATTCACCCAATAAGGTCTCTTATTTAATGACTTTAACGCACTTAGACTTTGATTCCAATTGAATGGAATGCACTTGACCATGTCAATAGATTCATATGACCAATTCAAATGCCTTTTATATTCAATACCTAGATTTTCTAAGTAACCTAATAATCTTGTATTATTCTTTTCTGGTGTATAATAAGCAATAGTTTGTTAATTTTGACTGGGAGACATGAGCATTTTAATCAAAAGAACAAATTGAAGCAATATTATAAAATATATATTTTTTAGCATCATGATTAATTGAGAAAACAAAAAAGGTTTAACTTTACTAAATAAGTTGTCAATTTTCTTTGTTCAGCTAGTTCAAAACTGCTTTGATAATTAATATTTTTTTTTTTCAGGAAAAGAGCTGACAGAGCTATTAATAAGTAATATTGTTGACATGGCATTGATATATGCATATAAGTTAATGTGTAAGATTTATTATTTGAAAATATTTCTAATTTATGTGATGAATTTATTTTTTCAATATTTCTTTCTTTTTTTAATATTTAATTATTTAGATTAATATGTTTATTAATTATTTTAAAAACACTATATGAATAAATATTTATACTTATAAAAAAAATATTTATTTTTTTATTAATATTAATTAAAGTCAAAAGTGTTGTTATTTAAATAATTTTTTCTTCAAACTAATTTTTTTAAAATTCTATTAAACATATGCTTTTTATTCGTCAGATCATTTACATACTTGTTCACATCATTATTTGTTAATAATTATCAAATTATTTAGTCAAAAATGAATATAAAATTTAATTAAAGGTCAGAGAATTTTTTTTTTTTTTTTAAACTCCAAAGGTTTGCAAAAGTCAACTATTCCTACTAATTTAAGTTTTCAAAATTATATTTTTGTTTGTTCCTTTTTTTCATCGATTAGCTTGCTAGCTCGTTAATTACTCATTCGGGCTCACAAGTGCTTGCTGAGGTGGGTTAGTCCTCCTCAACCATTGGCTAGCTTCTTGTCTCCAAACGAGCTCACCCAAACCTTTGTGACACCCTTGTGATTCTCTAGTACGTACCTCGATTAGTCTACTAACTTGGTAATTAATCTTGCTGAACCCGATAAGCTTGGCTAAGTTAAAAATTTTATTATTGACATACATCATGATGATATATATATATATGTGTGTGTGTGATGTTCTTTACTTTTGTTTTCGCTGTTCTTTTATTTTTGAAGTCTAACAGATGGCTATATGTGTTGTTTGCCATATCTCTTCTCTATGAATAAGCTTCACAATTTTTATTTTTGTTGCTCAAAAAAGCGGCTAGGCTGTTAAAAAAAACAAGACCGTGCACAAGTCTCGTCAGAATAAAGCAGGCAGGGCCTACGTATACATGGGCGCTGAAACTACCCACACATAACTACTATTTACAATCCCAGAAATATGCCATCATCCATAATTTGAAGTCTCACTATTTGTGAAAGGTTCTAATGGAGACTTGACTACCAATATACCACTTGGTCATTGGTACTTTATTCTTATTGGTTTTATAGGGTTTTGAGTAAAAAGGAAGAAATATGTGGTAAGCCTTGTGTTTGAGTTGTCTTTTTTTCTCTTTCACTGTGCTTTGTTTTTATGATGGAAAGGAGGCAAAAAATTATTATTTTTATATTTTTTATTTTTTGCAGTGTTTATTTCTTTGTTTGATAAGTATTTTTTTTAAGGGAAACCTGTGCAGGGTATCCGAGATACCATTTTATAGTCAAGCGATGCATGGCACCCAACCTTTCTGACTACGCTCAGTTTTCGTTAAGCTTTTTTATATCTCTTATGTATTGGCTATGATTTTGAGCTTTTATCTTAGCCAACAACATTTGGATGGCCTAAATGAGATGAATCCGGTACTTGCCATTAGAGTAACAACAAGAGAATGTAATGAGTGTATGAAATGCTTAAATCTTGTATTATAAATGCATGCAATTTGCTTGTCCTCTTGTATAATTTTATCTATTTTAATGTTACGGCATGTATTTTATGCTGAATGTGTAGATTAATAGGCTTTAGGACAAAACAAAAGAAGTAAAAAAAAAAAGTAATTTTGAGCGGAACAAGTACAAAAGAACAATTCCAAATAAAAGCAAGGCCTTAGCACATGTTTAGAGTGTACGTGCAAAACTTTGTATAGAAAACTCTAAAGAGCACATCCCTTTGCATGGCTTTGTTGCCCAAAGCATGACCATGCTCTTGAAGCATGTGCATGCTTCTTCGCCATGCAGATCTTTGGATGCCAAATTTTTACGTAGAATCTAGCCTAAGTGCTGCCAACAATCAACATGGATCAAACACACCTAAAGCACAGGTGTCCACTATCTTTTTACTTACAATATAAAGCCTGAAAGCTAAGTTTTATGAGGGATCTTTTGGTAAATCTCGAAGGGGACATCTAGGGTTCCAATCGGAGATTGAAGGCAGTTGATTTAGGACAAGTTGACTCTATCCTTTGGTTCATTGGGCACCAAATTTGACGACATTGTCTTTTCTAATCCGGGAGTTTCCATCATCATTGACTTGCAGAGAAGTTTGAGAGAGTTTTCCATTATGTTTTTAATCTTTTCTCTTGTATTGGATTGTATTAGGATTCTCTACACTATTAGAGGTTAAAGCTTCATTGGTGCCTTGAACCATGAATCTCAGTACTACTTGTATTTGATTTCCTTCTATATTATATTGGCTTTGAAGTTTCTTATGAATCTCTTATGTTTTTTCATGCTTGTAATTGCTAGTGCAAAAACCACAAATACCTATTAGATAAATATGATTAGGATTGAGAAATTGATAATGTTAAATCACACATAGGTTGAGTGCATGTCTAGAGATAGAATGTGTGGTATTGAACTCTCCATATTAGGGTTAAGCCTAATAGTGGGATTCATAGAGCGTTTTAATGCAATCGTCGGGCAATCATCATTGTCGTAAAAGATCAGGGTTTAATTGCTAAGACCAAATGTATTAGGATATTTTAGGGATCTCTACGGTCCAAGAATGCTCAAACAATAGCCATTATAGGAAATTAAATGTGAGGATGTCTTGAGAGGATTGAGTTTGAGGTACCATCTTATCTCCTTGATCCTGCCACAAATTCATTGTCTTGTTTTCTTAGCTCTTAATCTTTAATTAAGGTTAGCAACACCAATCAATTTTATTGGCTAGATGACGGAGAATCAAATAGTACTAGGAGTGTTAGTCCCTATGGATGATGAAAATATGCATACGCAAGTGGTGTATCAGAATGAGGGGACTCTAAGTCAATGAAGAAGAACAAGGATGATGAGAATGTGAGCCTCTCTAATAGTGATAGCTTAAGGAGGCTCAAGTGATGATCTTGAACACGAGAATCTAAGAAAGAAAAAAAATGTTATTGTGGCATACTCCCTAGTGAATCAAAGAAAGAAGAAATGTTATTACGGCGGACTCCACCCTCGTGTTGAATTTAAGAAAAAAGCTCATCGGGTTTGAGGTAGGTTCACCTCAACCCTGAGGAGCTTGCCCATGCCACGATGAGACCCCGTGGCTCCCTAGTGTTGTGGTAAGCCCATTATAGCCAAGGCGTTCTCTCCTAAGCTGCTACAATCTCTTGTTGACTACTTGAGACTATGTGGGCTTGTCTTGGCCATACGTAAGGTCCCAATGGCCCGCAGAGCTCACCCAACCACGACGCCCTCAGCCAATCACAAAGAACTGGGAGAAAAAAAATGAAAAAAAAAATACAAAAGAAGTAGAAAAAGTAAATTTTAAAAATTAAAATTAAAAATATAAGTTTTTTTTTTTAAGAAATATCTACCATCTCTGCAATAGAAGAGTGATATTTCATTTTCCTCCTAAAGGGAACGTTGATGGTTCTACTTGATGGAACTTATCAAGAATAATTCCTATAAAGGCTTAGATCATTTTGTTGAAATTGATTGGGAAACATGAAAAATAATAGAAAACATACCTATACTTGAATCCATTGATGCGAATATCGAGTCTTGTGGCTCTTAAATTGATCACATGCAAAGAGGGATATGGGAATCCTAATTCAGAATCTCAATAATTAACATTTATCAGTCATAGGTCACACCTTATTTATAAAAAAAATTTATGAGGCTAATTACAAGTCTGTCCATCACAATTTTGCTCTCAGAAATTCTATTGTAAATCCATACATTTAATATAGATAAGTATGACCCAATCAAAAATTTATTTAAATCACTACAATTAGATCTTTTACATTAACGGTGATATATACACAATTATTAATGTAATTCGTGTAAGTTTACACTGGTAAATGCATATATGTCTTGTTAAATCCTTACACAATAACCCAACACAACTCACTTCCAATGAGGTTAAGATGTTCATGGTTTATATATAATAATAATAATAATAATAATAACTTGAGATTTATTGCGTTCAGTAGAATTTAGAGGTCCTTTTGGTATTTTCCTGTTAATATACTTTTGTAGGGAGAAGAAAAACAAAAGAAAGAAATGGGTGGAAGTTTTTGTTATGACATGAGACTCGCAAACAGGTGCACAATGACTAAGAAACACGTGAGTAAAATAATCAAAAGTAAAAAAAAAAGGACTTTGGAGCTAATAAAAAATCACTGATAAATGGGAGTGGTTGGGTGCTCACATTCATTGAAACTGATATTTTGTGGAGTTTTTTTCATGGTCACTTTCAGATTGGAAAGTTCATAACTCTATCATGAATGACTTGCACACCTTGTTAACGGTTTTTTTATTAATTTAAAAATATGGATAAACATGGTTGATAAACTAAAAAAGCAATAATAATAATTTATCAAAATATTTTTTTAAAAATAAGTTTTTAACTTGAAAGTTTACTTTTTTTCTCAATCAATTCATGATTTATTTATTTATTTTAAATATTTTTTTAAAAAATAATTTTTTAATTAATAAAATAAATAAATGTGTAGAGCTAATGTCTCACATGCTCTCACTTTAAGTTATTGGGATCTACATAAATAATTTTAACTCCACAGGATGATCATATACCTTTATATAGGTTTCAAATTCATACCGTCTTCTCTATCCCAAAGATTTTTTTGGTCAAAGTCGCTAATCACTTGAAGTGGCTTTGGTATTTTATTAAAACTTAAAAACACAAGAACAAAATAAAAAAAATAAAAGTAATGAATTATTTCATTCCATTCTTAAAGTAAAGTGAGGCTTTAATAAATCATCACTTCACATGAGAAGGGCAGTAACTGTTTTTTTTTTTTTTTGGCTAATTGAGAGGTTAAAATATTATTTTTTTTCACAACACTGGTAGAAGTGAGTGGTTTCTCTGCTTTATAAAAAAAAAAATATTGAGGGCTCAATATGTAATTTGTATGTATAATATAATAAAATAAAATAGAGAAAAGACAAAATAATACACAAAATATAAAAATAATTATTTTAATATAAAGATTATAAAATTACTTTTAAATATAAAAAAATATATACCATTTTCACTCTTCATGTTTAATATGGGGATAAATATTATTCCTCCGATTAAACAACACGGTATAGGGATTAGTTTTTTAATATTTTTTAAACATATATATATATAGTAATTAATTATTAAAAATAATTAATATTTATTTTAATATAAAAAAATAAAATTTTATTTTAAAAATTTTAGTTTTTATTAATAATAAAAAAATAAAAAAATCATTTGACCACATATTTTTATTACAAATGCGGGCGATTACCGTCCAAATGTATACAATAAAAATATCGCAAACTGACAGCTTAACCAAAAGCCTTTAATTTGGTCAAAAACGCATTTTATGAAAAAAAATGTATTTAACCAAAAGCCACCTAGATCTAGTCTTATTTCACTCATTTGTTTAGGATTCCAAGACCACCCTACTTCTTAGACAAGCTCTGGGTGATTTGGAAGAGGAGATTGCCTCTTGCCAAAAAAACTTGTGGGAGATTTAGTTGCAAAAGATTTAATTTAGAATATTTGGCTTGCCCGAAATGAGTGTATATTTAATGCCAATTACATGCATGTGTATGATATTATTTTGAAAGTTGATTGAATGCTTTTGTCTTGGTTCTCCTCAGTACATGACGGCGTTCGTGAGAAGTTCGAGGAGGCTATCACTTCCGTCAGGAGAAACTTGGAGTTTTTTGGTCCTCAAGTGGGAGATTCTCAGGGATCGATACCTACTGACGATAACCACGGTCTTATTACGGGTTAGGGGGTTTTGTGTGTTTTTGCCTTGATCAGGAGGGCTCTTGTTCCTCTTTTGTTTGGAGGTTTGTTTTAGGTGTTGTTCTGTACCACACCTAGTGGTATTTTCTGTAAATTTTCAGCTATTAATAGTAGTGGTTCATCCATTTTTTTTAAAAAAATAAAAAAAATATTTCTGCTCTATAACCTCTAATTAATAATGGCCATAATAAATAAATAAAAAAATAAATAGAAGTCAATCTACAGCCAAAGAAGACTTGGACCATAAGCTAGCCTTTGACAAAGCAAGTCCTGTAAATAAATAACCATCAACTACAGCCTATGCTAGATCTCAAAGGAAATGGAGCTTGTCCACAGTCAAGTGTTTAAGAGCTTGAAGTTAATCTGGCAAAGGAGAAAGTATGACAGGCTTGAAAGCTCTACAGCAAGCAAGAAGAAGAAGACACAAGGAGTAGCGGTGAAGCTTGCCATTAATGGAAGTAGAGCTTGGAAGATGATAAAGATGGTGAGATGTGTCTTTCGGATCAAAGCAAGGAACCCTCCATTTATGAAGTTGTGTGCTAAAGAGATGGGAACATTGGATATTCATAAAAACTTTGAGAAGGTGATGATGGTTCATATCTACCATAATATTTTGTCTCCGATAGAGGACAAGATCATTAATCAGAGACAAGAAGAAGGGAGGAGAACTTGATAAGGATTTGAAGAGTCACACAGTATGTTGTGGTTGATCCAATGAAGTTGCTTGTTGTTTTAAATTATTATTATTATTGTTATTTTATGTATTGTGTTGTCCATTTTGTGAGATTTTAGTTATAATGGATACATGATTTATATATATATATATATATTGCGAATGTCAATGGTGTTATTTATTTTTGACTTGTTAATGGTTCATCTCATCTTTTATTTAATACAATTATAGAGACATATAAACATGGCAGTCCGAAGAAATGATTCATCGAAATAATGAGTCATGGGATCCCAACTCCATTTGGTTTATTAATTTATTTTTAACAATCTATTAATAAACTCATCTTTTATTTTGGTTGGCACTTCATATATTTTTTAGTTATTTTTCTATAGAACTGTTTGCCCTCTATTTTCATTCTTTGTTTTTTTTGTTGGTCTCCTTTGTCTTCCTCCACCTTTGCACAGCTTCTTTGTGATTTTTATTATTGTCTTTGTAATTTGTTATATTTATTTTCTTCTCTATTGATAAATTTTATAATTTATTTATTATTATAAAAAAAAATATGTTTAGGAGATTTCTTAATATATTGTCATATCTTTGCCCCAGTCATGCTTTCTCCGTTGTTCCCTAAATTTAACTTGTTAGTTTGCAATATTCCCTCTTTAGTTTGTTTAATATAAAGCAAGATATCATACATTGCATGTATATAAGCAACAAATTATATTTCTTGCAGAATGATAAAACCAAAGATAATGCTAACATATAGACAAGCGTGCTACATTCAAGATCCCATGAGCTTGATAAGAAACACACTGCCATAGTTAATTAAACAATTAAGCTAATAAATTAATTATTAATAACCTTAAATTAACAGCTATATGTGAATTAAGGAGAAGATCAAGTCAACAAGGAATCACAAAGATCATTTTCCCAAAAAAAAAAAAAGACTGGACTAAAATATAATTATCTTAAGCGTTCCCATGTACACCACACCTCTAATGGAAAATGGCATTCATTAATTTATTAGTAAGAGCCGCCTTTAGCCTCCATTGAAGAACAAGTCAAGAAGCCAACATTTTGACCAAGAATACAATCTTGGTCAACATGACAGCCGTTCAAAATGCCTATATAAGATATGGCTTCCAAATCTCTCATATCCATTGCTTAATTATCTTCATCATCTCCATCTGAGTTCATAAAGAGACCTAGAGGAACATTAATGGATAGTGTGGCTACTGAAGTGTTTAGAAGCTTAGATTCATACTGGCGTAGGAGAACATACCAAAGGCTTCAAGGTTCATCATCATCTAGCAAGAGGAGAGTTATTAAGCTCGGTGAAAGACGTCGCCGGTCTTCGAAGTTACGGATCACAAGGCTTATCGTTAGACTTCGCCTGAGCATCCCTTCACCAGTGAAGATTTTTAGCGGGCTTAGAGATGCTTATGTTAACGCCATGCTTGTTTTAGCTGGAGAGAAGCAAAGAGCACCATTGATGTCAATGGCGAAGAACAAGAGGAGTAGTTGTCATGAGGGTATGTTGATGGAGAGGATTCCAAAGGCTTTGAAGATTAGTAAGAAAGGTAGTGAGTTTGAGAGAAAGATGATGATTCATATTTATAATGGCCTTGTGGCTCCTAGGCAATCACTAAGTGCTTGCAAATGAAATTCTCTTTCATTCTTTGATCTCCTTGTAATTAGTTTTTGATTATATCATTCACTTTAATTTGTTTGCATATTTGTTCATTTATTGTTGTTATATATTGAATATATAACAGATTATGTTGTGTTGATGGAATTAGAGTCCAAATGTCATGTGTTTTAGTGATCACTTTCGTTTCACTTAAATAACAATAATAATAGTTGTTGCAAATAAAATTAAAAATATCTCCCTTGGAAGATCCTAAATAATCAGGTCTCATGCCTTCACCCTGTACATGAGGGACTTATCATTCGCATCGGTCAAAAGACCCTATTCACTATGCTTCGGACAAGTTTGAATGTTAGGGCGTAGGTGTTTATTGATCTTATGGTTGTGCTCTACATTTGTGTACCTTACTAATTTTCTTTAAATAAGATACTTGCCATCTATTTTTCTAAAAAAACAAAATTAACTTTGTTTTATAATGATGCAAATTCATGATTCCAATTCCCCCTCCGTTCTAGCAAGCATAGTTGTACTCATGAAATGGAGTGAGGAACTCTGTAGCCAACTAACTTTTTTCTACATAAAGTTCCTAGTAAATTTAATTAGAATTTTTTTTTTTAAGATTTTATCAAAAACATTATAAGTGGAAAGCACACATATTAAACGAATCAAAAGAAAGGAATTGTTGATGAGGAATACAAGACCAACTGTTAAAATACCATGCTAGCTAGTTCCAAGATCCAAGAGTGGCAGCCTATCAACTGCATAGTTTTATTGCTTAATACAAAGACCCACGAGCAATTAAAGGAGAAGTTACTCGCCTTCATGTTTAGAATGGTTTTGGCATAACTAGAGATTTTCTTATTACACTATGGAAATGGATAGTGAATTTAGAAGAGTTCAGTTTTTGACCTTGTAGTCTTTATAAATATCAAGACATAATTGACAATTTTTAGCAAATACCCTCGAAGCTTTAGTTACAATTATAAAGTTATTAGCAAGTATACAAAAGATGTCTGAATTAATTTCTTAATAACCTAATATCAAACCCAAAGACTAAGTTTATTCTAATTAAAACCACAAATTAAGCAGGACAGTTTAAATTTTAAGCTATTAAAATAAAAGGAAATATGCCTCCCTCCCCCCAAAAATTTGTCTAATAGGGGCTTGTCTGATACCCTTATTAGCAGTGATTCAGTTTTTAGCCTGATCATTAGTAAAAAAAATAAAAGAAGTTATACAAGTCATTACCCATAAGATCCAAATCTTAGAAAACCTTATTTTGGCAAAATAACCTTCCACTCCAAAGCTTTAGTTGCTTTTATATATATATCATCCTTCTAATCAGGAGAATGGAAGAATTATTCTCTATTTGAGTGTGCAATTTCTTAGACAACAATAATATTATTAAAAGTGAACTAAAGCGCGATAAAACCACATTTTTCATAACCAACTCGATTATGGATATGCTTAAGGTGATACAAACATGCGTTTGTAAATATACATAAACAATAAACCTTCCATGCACACAAGGATAAATCAAAGATCATGCTAGCATCGCCTATGTGACTCAATGGTAAACACAACCTCATGGTTAATTGAACACCTAAACCAAAAAAAAAAAAAAATTATTAATAACTAAAATTAATAGCTGTACGTGAAGAAGAAGATCAAGTCATCAGGAACGACAAAGATCTTTTTATCTCCAAAGAAAAAAAAAAAACAACTGGACTAAAATATATATATATATATATATATAATTAATTCTCTTGACTAAGCGTACGTCAAAGATGGAATGATATTCATTTATTAGTAAGAGGTGGCTTTAGCGCTTCCATCAAAGAACAAGTCAAAAAGCCATTATTTTGACCAAGAATGCAAGCTTGGTCAACATAACAGCAATTCAATATGCCTATATAAGGCCTTCCAACTCTCTCATGTCCATTGCTTATCTTCATCATCTCCATCTAATTAAGTTCATAAAGAGACCTAGAGGAACATTAATGGATAGTATGGCTAGTGAAGTGTTTAGAAGCTTAGAATCATACTGGCGTAGGAGAACATACCAAAGGCTTCAAGGTTCATCATCACCTGGCAAGAAGAGAGTTATTAAGCTCGGTGATAGGCGTCGCCGGTCTTCGAAGTTACAGGTCACACGGCTTATCGTTAGGCTTCGCCTGAGCATCCCTTCACCAGTGAAGATTTTTAGCGGGCTTAGAGATGCTTATGTTAACTCCATGCTTGTTTTAGCTGGAGAGAAGCAAAGAGCACCATTGATGTCAATGGCGAAGAACAAGAGGAGTACTTATCATGAGGGTACGTTGATGGAGAGGATTCCAAAGGCTTTGAAGATTAGTAAGAAAGGTAGTGAGTTTGAGAGAACGATGATGATCCATATTTATAATGGTCTTGTGGCTCCTAGGCAATCAGTACTAAGTGCTTGCCAATGAAATTTTCTTTCATTCTTTGATCTCCTTGTAATTAGTTTTTGATTATATCATTCACTTTAATTTGTTTGCAAATTTGTTCATTTATTGTTGTTATATATTGAATATATATAACAGATTATGTTGTGTTGATGGAATTAGAGTCCAAATGTCATGTGTTTTAGTGATCGCTTACGTTTCTCTTAAATAATAATAATAATAATAATAGTTGTTGTTGTAGATAAAATTAAAAATATCTCCCTTAGAGGATCTTAGATAATCAGGCCTCCTGTTACTGAAGAGAAGGTTATATATATTTTTTTATTATTTAACTGAGTGGATTATATGCCAGAAGAATGCATAGGTGTATGTTGAATGCACCATGTGCCCTCACTCTATACATGAGGGACTTATCATTCGCTTCAGTTGAAAGACCCTATTTAATATGTTTTCAGACAAGTTTGAATGCTAAGGCGTGCTTATTGATGTTATGGTTGTGCTCTATATTTGTGTACCTCACTAATTTCTCTCAAGTAGGATACTTATAGTCTTTTTTTTTTTAAAAAAAAAAAAAATCAACTTTGTTTTACAACGGTGCAAATTCATGATTCCAATTCCCCCTACATTCTAGCATGCATAGTTGTACTCCATGAAATGGAGTGAGGAACACTGTAGCCAACTACTCTTATTCTGCATAAAGTTCCTAGTAAATTTAATTAGAAATTTCTTTTTAAATTTTATCAAAAACATTGTAAGTGGAAAGCACACATATTAAATCAATCAAAGAAGGGAACTTTTGATGAGGACAACAAGACCAACTGTTGAAATACCATGCTAGCTAGTTCCAAGATCCAAGAGTGGCGGCCTATCAACTGCATAATTTTATTGCTTAATACACAGACCCATGAGCAATTAGAGGAGAAGTTACTCACTTCATGTTTACAATGGTTCTGGCATAACTAGAGATTTTCTTATTACACTATGGAAATGGATAGTGAATTTAGAAGAGTTCAGTTTTTGACCTCGTAGTCTTTATAAATATCAAGACATATTTGACAACTTTTAGCAAATACCCTTGAAACTTTAGTTACAATTATAAAGTTATTAGCAAGCATACATAAGATGTTTGAATTAATTTCTTAATAACCAATATCAAACCCAAAGACTAAGTTTATTCTAATTAAAACCACAAATTAAGCAGGACAGTTTAAATTTTAAGCTATTAAAATAAAAGGAAATATGCCTCCCTCCCCCCAAAAATTTGTCTAATAGGGGCTTGTCTGATACCCTTATTAGCAGTGATTCAGTTTTTAGGCTGATCATTAGTAAAAAAATTAAAAAATAAAAAAATAAAAGAAGTTATACAAGTCATAACCCATAAGACCCAAATCTTAGAAAACCTTAGTTTGGCAAAATAACCTTCCACTCCAAAGGTTTAGTTGCTTTTATATATCATCCTTTTAATCAGGAGAATGGAAGAATTATTATTTTTTATTTTTTATTTTTTTCTTTTTGAAAAAGTGGATAAAGGAAGAATTATTCTCAATTTGAGTGTGTAATTTCTTAGACAACAATAATATCATTAAAAGTGAACTAAAGCGAGATAAAACCACAATTTTCATAACCAACTCGATTATAGATATGCTTAAGGTGATACAAACATGCGTTTGCGTATATATGCATAAACGATAGACCTTCCATGCACACAAGGATAAACCAAAGATCATGCTAGCATATAGACATGCACCCAACGCCTATGTAAATCAATACTAAACACAACCTCATGGTTATAATTAAACACCTAAACCAAAAAAATAATTATTAATAACCAAAATTAATAGCTGTACGTGAAGAAGAAGATCAAGTACTCATCAGGAACCACAAAGGTCTTTCTATCTCCAAAGAAAAAAAAAACAACCGACTGAAATATATATTACTCTCTTGACTAAGCGTACGTCAAAGATGGAATGCTTTTCATTTATTAGTAAGAGGTGGCTTTAGCTTCCATTAAAGAACAAGTCAAAACGCCAAAATTTTGACCAAGAATGCAAGCTTGGTCAACATAACAGCAATTCAATATGCCTATATAAGGCGTTCCAACTCTGTGATGTCCATTGCTTATCTTCATCATCTCCATCTAATTAAGTTCATAAAGAGACCTAGAGGAACATTAATGGCTAGTGAAGTGTTTAGAAGCTTAGATTCATACTGGCGTAGGAGAACATACCAAAGGCTTCAAGGTTCATCATCACCTGGCAAGAAGAGAGTTATTAAGCTTGGCGCCAGACGCTGTCGGTCTTCGAAGTTACGGGTCACAAGGCTTATCGTTAGGCTTCGCCTGAGCATCCCTTCACCGGTGAAGATTTTTAGTGGGCTTAGAGATGCTTATGTTAACACCATGCTTGTGTTAGCTGGAGAGAAGCAAAGCGCACCATTGATGTCAATGGCAAAGAACAAGAGGGGTACTTGTCATGAGGGTATGTTGATGGAGAGGATTCCAAAGGCTTTGAAGATTAGTAAGAAAGTTAGTGAGTTTGAGAGAAAGATGATGATTCATATTTATAATGGCCTTGTGGCTCCTAAGCAATCACTAAGTGCTTGCCAATGAATTTTTCTTACATTCTTTGGTTTCCTTGTAATTAGTTTTTGATTCTATCATTCAATTACATTTTTTTTTGTATATTTGTTCATTTAATTATTGTTGTGATTAAATATATAATAGATTAATCTCTTCTGATGGAATTAATTAGAGTCCAAAATGATGTGTTTTATTGATATCTAATTAAGAACATTGGTTGCAAATGAAATTAAAAATATCCCTATTCCAATTCCACTCTTTTTATTTCAACAAATGCAAGTGTTTAACATATCCCTCTTTCACTTCATGTCCTTCATTAAAGTTCCTTTTTGCAAGTGTTTAACAAATGCAAGTGTTTAACACAATAAGTAAAAGAGATAAGTGATGCACCGAACTTCTTTTTGCTACAATACAAATTCAGATACGTTGTGCATGCAGCACAATTTGTCACCTTTTGTTAAACGAGAGCTATATAGCAAGATAGAGACGGAGGGGAGCGGAGGTGCTGCATCCATTTGTTGGTTTTACTATAGTTCCATGTTGGTTATATTGCATGTGAAGTACATTGTACCATCTACACAAGAAGAAATACAGAAGGAAAGTGTTTATTGTGAGTGAGCGGATGAAGACAGAGAAGAGAGTAGACCAGATAAATGACGCAAGAGAGAGTGTGTTCATGGTTATCTCAACACTGAAAGCAAGATTATATTCTTTCCTTGTGTCAGAGAGAAAAGCCTGTTTTAGCAAGTAGAAACCATTTCTCTCCTCTCATCCATTCTTGTTTCCCTCTATTCTTCCTGCTTTTCTATTTAGAGACAGCATTACTTTGTTGTGTAGTTCATCCAAGTGCTGCAACCCTCTTTCCTTTCTTGCTTAATTTCTGCCATCAACATCAATGGATCATTCTGAAAGTGATCCCAACTCAGACAACTTCCCTTTCAGTGCTCCACCACCTCCACCTCGTTTGATGTATGAGTTTTCTCAGGTTCATGTAGGGGATCATTCTGAAAATTATCAGAACCCTATTAGTGCTCCACCTCCACCTAGATCCATGCTTAGATTTCTTCAAGCTCCTGTTATGGATCATTCTGCAAATGATCCGAACTCAATGTACTTCCCTTTGCCTATCCATAATCCATCTCCACCAAGATCGGTTTTTCCTCAGGCTCCTGTCAATTATCCTTTTATAAATCAGGTGAAGAATTTTCATGCTATTGAAATTTATTTTAATAATAATATGTTCATACTTGCAAATTGTGAGTTTCTTTAATTCTTATTGAAGTGTGCCAGATCTTATTGTATGCTACCTTGTGTTTACAGATAAGGTTGCCTGATTTGGTGTCTCATTCTGATCTTATGACGATAGAGAAGCAACAAATGGACTTGTTCTGGCAAAACCAGAAGACGCGTTTCGAAAACCTTCAAGGTTTAGAGTTCATTTTAACTCATTTATATATTTTTGTGGAAACTAATTTTTTTTTTATATATATATTGTTTTATAGAGATTTACCTTCTTCCTTGTGTTTAATCTAATGCTTTTTAAAGGATCTTGATCTGCGGAGTTTTATATGCCAATTTCATGTTGATCTGTGTTTGAATTTTGTAATTTTGGTAGTTTTAAGCAAGTGAAATATATATATTTGTGCTAAAATGTAAGAATGTGAATTTCAATATCAATCTTGGTTCGATTCCCCTTGTACTCCAATATAAACTAATTCATCTTTACAGGCCTTTATATTGATTTATACACACTTATATAAGTCTACTTTCATGTTCTTTTGTAGAATTTTTTATTCATAAACATTGATGTATTTGATCTCATCCCTACCGGCATTTAATTTTGTCATTTGGGCATACGATTATGAGTTTTTAGAAGATGCAAAATATGCTCATGCTTACAGCGAAAGTTGGCAAAATTAAATAAAGAATATCATGAATTGAATGCCAATCTTGATCCCATTCTCCTTGAACTCCAGTACTAGAAACTAAGCCAACTTTGTAGGGCTTTATATATATTGATTCATACATACAGTTCCAAGTGTTCGATTTCATGTTTTTTTTATGGAATTTTAGATACCAAGGTATTCACATGTTTGGTCTCATGCTTACTGACATCGAATTTTGTCGTTTTGGTGCATGATTATGTGTTTTCAGGAGAAGCTCTATATGTTTGTGCTTACTACTAGTATAGGAAAAATATAAGAATGTGAATTCATTGTCGGTTTTGATTCCATTCTATTTGTCCTTCAATGGAAACACATTCATTTTTGTATGATTTTATATCGATTCACACACGACCACGTGTTCGATTTTGTGTTCTTTTATAGAATTTTAGCTTGAGAGGCATCAGCTTTTTAGATCTCATGCCTATCGTCATTGATTTTGTCGTTTCGGTACAAGATTGTGAGGTTTTTAGCTGCCAAATTGATAGTTGTGCCTACTACAAAAGTAGGAATGAGGATAAAATGATGATCTTGAATCCATTCTCTTAATTATACTTCAATGGAAACTCATTCATTTATGTATGGTTTTATATCAATTCAAACATTTCCATGTGTACTCAATCTCTTGTTTATCAATAGGTTTCATATATGTGCAAAATGTCATGCATACATTCGTCGAATATTATGATTTCAGTGCATAATTATGAGCTTTGGAAGATGTAACTAATGCTTGTGGCCACCGCAAAATAGCCAGAAAGTAATGATGTGAATTCAGTATTGATCATATGGTTCTTTTCAAGAGTTCCATCCTGTGTACATTCTCAAAACATCATATATATATATATATCCATTGCTTTGCAACAACCTTTTGCTTTCCTTGTAGAATCCATGTTTGCAGAAATAGAATGTTGAAAAACAAGCCTTCAATTAAACGAGTGCGCATTTATATATGCTAAAGAATTCAACTGATCAAGCATTAATAATGTCTGCAGCTTCAGATTACAAGAACCATGAGTTTGCAAAGTCCAGAATGAAGAGGTTGGTGAAATCGAACAACTCTGCACAGGTTTGCATATGTGATCAGATTACCTGTTCTTCATTAATACTAGTGAATAGCAAAGTCTTTAACCCTTCCATCTCTTTATATATGTATATGTGTATATATAAACAGAAGGTCAAGGCTGAATCACCCTTCATCCTGGCAAAGGCTTGTGAGCTTCTCATAGAGGACATAGCCACACGTTCATGGCTGAGAACTAAAAATAACCGGAGATGGAGCCTTGAAAGATCAGATGTTATAAATGCTATGTTAGACTCGAAGGAACACAGCTTCCTGATCGACAAAATCATAACAGATAGCAACCAGCAGGTACAGTGTTCATAAGTAGAAAAAGTATATATTGATCAGAGATTGAATTTTAACCCTGAAAAGGAAGTAATTAATACACCATCATCAAAGCATTTGATTAATCTTGTCAGAGATTGCTACTTTAGTTCTTACTTGTTATTGAAACCAAATTGAAGAAACTTTCAAGTTGCATTTTGTCTGTGCAGTGATCTCAATTTGTTTCTGAAAACACTTGCAGAATGAAGGAACTAGTTCCCAACCTGGAGTTTAGAGGATGAAAGAAGTTGCTGAGGAGCTAAGAAGTTAATAATCAGCTTCTTGTTTTAGTATAAAAAGTACAAACTGTTTTGTTTTGGAGATATATGTTGAACCCTAGTTAAAGCTTTCATTTGAGTGTTGATCATGGATAGTTATATATCATAAGCATGATGTATCTTGTTCTAGAGTTTGTATTGTGTTGAAGATTATAATAAGGATGTGAGCAAGCCTAGCTTGGCTCATTCTCTATTTTTCCGAGTTCCAGATAAGCAAGAAGAAGATCCAAAAGGAGAATTAGGGTTTGAAAAAAATAGAGATCCACATATATATATACCATATCCGAACACTATATATATTCCATTTCTGATTAACCTTGTTTGACTGAGAGGCTTTCTTAATCTTTACCCAAAGAAAATCATCAAGCAATCAAATTTTGACAAGTATTATATATCACATAGTTCTAACCAACCAAATTAATCTCATGAAAAGGGGATTAATTTAGGGTTGGAATCTATTTGATGGGTATATTATGTTAGAATTTGGTATAATTCCATAAATAGTACTATTTTTTCCAAACTTGCCATTTTAGTCATCTTATCTGTAATTTTTCGGCCCCTCTACAATTTTAATTTAACAATATCAGTCTCTCTCTTAAACTCTAAACTCTAAATTAACCCTAAACCCTAATCCTAAACAATAAAAAAAAAGACTGACATGACTCATTTAAACATAGTAGAGGGACTAAAAAGTTACAATTTAAAATGAAAGACTAAAAAGATAAATTTGAAAAAATAGAGAGATTATTTAGAGAATTATATCTTTAGAATTTCAAATCAAACTGTCAATAATGCAATATTAGTTATCAAATTATTGTATTATTTTTCTACAAAGTGAACAAGACATGTCACTGAGATGTAAAATTAATATTTCAACAAACCTGTATTCTCACTTTAGTTGAGCTGAAGTTTGAATCTGCCCCCACATTCAGAATATGAACACTCTATGTGAAGAATTCAATACCAATAAATGAAGAGATATATTTGATTGAATATTATTTGACCATCCTCTATTTCAATAAATGGAATATTTTATTTATTTAAAAAAAAATGGTTACATTAAATAATTAAAATAAAATTTAATTTTCTCATTACTAAAGTGCTAAATCTCAAAAACTCCCTGAACAGGAGACCACCAAATTAATAGCTAATACTGAATAACATATTTTTTTTTTCTTTTATAATGAAAGTGGTTAAACCACTTAATTAAATTGTGCAGAAAATGAAGATAAGGGGAACTTAAAACACAAGAGATGGTGCTATGTTCCTTGTTTGAATTTATTTTGTAAGAAGTGGTTTGTTCAAAAAAATATTAAGTTTTACTATTATTGATTAAAATAAATATTTCTTTTTTTTCAAATAATGACAATTTTTTATTAATAGTAATAATTATAAAAAAAAAATAACTACTAATTATATTTAGTTAACTCATAAATCGAAATCATATTTTCTGTTAAAAAAAAAATGGATAAACCACTTCTATTAAACCTGAAAGAAAATCATTAGATGTGGTGATCACAAATCACAAAACAAATTCAGATACAACCACAAAATCGAAATCATATTTAATCACCATCCAAATATATTTATACCAATAAACAAGTTAAAAATATTTTATTGTATTTATTATATTTTATTATTTATATAAATATAAAGTGAAAGTTCTCTCTTTTATTCGGTGTCCAAGTTTCTTTCTTATTCTTTTTTGAGGTCCAAACATGGTTTATCCATTTAATTATGTTTATTTAATGAAAGTGGTATAACTATTTTATAATATATACACTTTCTTAATATAATCCATATATATTTTAAAAATTAAAGGCACACTACTTTAATTTCTCCGCACATGAAAGGAAATGACAAGGAAGTTTCACAAGATTTGTATGAATCTTGAAATAAAGACAAGTGGACCACACAATGGCCTTTATGACAGGGCAATGCCCTCTCTTTTTGGCTATAATAGGAGACCAACCCAAGGTTTTCTTCCATTGTAAGTAAGAAGAATGGTGAAGGGAGAGGGGAAGAGAGTAGTTGTTAGAGGTTGTAGGAATGGGTTCATAGAAAAGAAAAGATGATATCTATGGAGTGAAAGGCTAGCTAATTAGTTCTTTCTCTCATTTGATTGTCTTCTTTCCTATGCCTCCCATTCCAATGATCTCTAATGACTTATTCTTTTCCTAATCCCCCTCTAAACATTATTTACCTTTCTTCTTTCTTTAATTTCTCACTTCTCTATCATGGTTTGGTGTAGTTCATCTTGTAGTTCTCTGTTTTGCTTTTTATTCAGAGTTTTTTTGTGTGATGTAAAATAGGATTTAATTCGTACAGTTAGTATAGTATAGCATGCTTTTGTGCATGTTTTTTTTTTTTTCAACTTTTTTTTCACGAAAAAATGGAGCATTTGGATTGATTTAAAAAAAAAAATTTATCTTTTTTTTAAAGGGGCACTGCTTTATCTTTTTTTTCATTCTTCTTAGTTCATCTGTCTGGCGTTTCATGTTGTGTTCTTTGTGCTATGTTATTTTTGTTTTATTTTTTTTTTTCTGTTTTTTTTTTGTGTGCTGTAAGTCAATTTTTTTTCAAGTTTAATTGATGTGATTTATTTATTTTTTTAAAAAATATTGATAAAAATAACTCTGCTATCTATACATATCATCACATATGGCTAAAAATAGAAAAAAGAAAAAATTTCATTGATGGTTTTCTGTCATGCTGTCTATGGATAGATCACTAATTAATTTTTCATATGCAGAGTGCAAGAGTACTATTTTCATCAAGTGAATGTAAATGGTTGGATGCATTTCATATTTTGATTGGTTGAACTTGAATACAGACTGGAAAATGTCATGCACCATAAGCTTCTTATGAGATGTCCCTTTAAAGGCCAAGTGGTGTCTCTGGACATATGCTGCACTGGACTTTGACTTGGCATCTTCCAGTTGTTTCCAGTATTCATGTTTGAACCTCTTCTTGGCACTAAATATCTTATTACATCAACCTAGATTTCTGTGTGGAATCTTTAGTTTTAAAATAAACCCATAGCTTTGGGTATAAAACTTGGAATATAGATTCAAATAATTATGAGTCAATGGAGAAGCTGAATTGCAAAATTAAAAAAAAAAAAGTGAAATTTATGCCTGAATTAATTGTGAATTATCACAAGGAATAGATTATAAAATTGAAAAATTATAAATGTATGTATTGGAGTCTTAAACTGGTAGGATTGTACATTGAATTGACAATATGAATTTTTTCTATATAATGAACAAGTCCTGTGTGGTGTTCATATCTTAATTTGCATGCCATTACTAAAATGCTATGCATAAATTTTGGTGTTAATAGATTAAAAAATCAATGATGATTAGATGAAATTGTGATAAAAGACATGAATTAGAAATAAATAAAATCTTGAAGTAGTACATATTAGTCATTTTATGCGTAACGTGTTCATTAAAATCTCATATATATAATTTAGGTATTGTTATGAATATCTTAATAAATAGAGGATGTTTACTGTAGTAACTGCAACATTACTTATTATAGCAGACACTCATGTGGTATTGTGCCAACTGCCATGAGTTACTGTAGCAAATATTAGTACTGTTACTATTTCACCTACCAGGGTATAATGGACCGTCGAATTGAATGAATCATAATCGTTTATTCAACTCTTGAAAGCCTATAAATACCCTTTTATTATATGTTTTAAGAGATAGAGAAAGAAGAGGTGTATTATAATCAAAAGTATTCAGTAAATATTTTTTTTTTCTTTCTTTATGTTTTTCTTTATTAATGGAAATCTATATTTACATTTACATTGAAGATGAATTACTAGTTGCATATACAAAATGAAAATGTATAACAAGACAAGATTACGAGCAGATTCGTGTTGATAACGTATTGTATATGCAACTAGTAATTTATCTTTAATATAAATGTAAATATAGATTTCCATTAATAAAAAAATATAAAAAAAAATACCGAATACTCTTGAATATAATGCATCTCTTCATTCCTCTTATTATCTAACTTCTTTTCTTTATCTCTCAAAATAAATAAATGAAAGGGTATTTATAAATCTTCAAGAGTTGAATGAACGGTCATAATTTATTAAATCTGATGGTCCAAAATATCATGGTAGGAAGCATAGTAACAGTGCTTGTGTCTGCTACAATAACACGTGACGCCTGCTACAGTAACACATGGGTGACTGTTGCAGTAAGCCGTTTGCTGCAGTGTTGCGCTACTATAGTAGAGATCCACTATTTATTAAAATATTCATAACACTCTCCCTTGGATGTTTACAATTAAAGGATGCATCTCATTAAAACCTTGCTAGAAAAAATCCAGTGGGATAAAAACCTAGACAAGAAAAAAGAGTTTTGAGGGTGACTACCTTATTAAAAACCTTGCCTCGGAAAACCCATTAGGATAAAAACCACTGTGAAAGAAAAAAAAGTAAAGTCTCCCCCTCAAATAAATAACTTTAGTTTATTTCAGAAGTACTTACATCTTTGAATCTTCTTATCTTGATTTTATATACAAGTCTTTTGTGAATGCACTTGATAAGTGATTTTGTGAATAGATCTGCTTGATTCTCACTAGATTGAATCTTTTGAACTTCTATAATGCATTCATTCTGGAGGCCATGAGTGTAGAAAAACTTTGGTGATATATGCTTCGTTCTATCATATTTAATATAACCTCCTTCTATCTGAGAAATACAAGCATTGTTGTCTTGATATATTACTATAGCATTTGTTGTTACTGATGTTAATTTGCATGATGATTGTATATGTATGATCATAGATTGTAACCATTGACATTCTCGAGTTGCTTCATGGAGAGCTAGGATTCCAACATTATTTGATGAAGTAGCTGTAAGAGTTTGCTTTTGTAGAACGCCATGAGACAGCCTAGCCCACTCTCGGTCACAAACTCTCGGCCATGCGCCCATGCACGCTGCCTAGTCCACGTGGCTGTGCACCTGCGGGTATCAGCCTATTTCGGCACCACTTGATCAGGTCACGCCGGCTGGCTCCCGCGCCTAAGGCAAAATGCCATCGTCGTTCATTTGAACATGAAAAGAGATAGTAACTGAAATGTAAGGGTGTCAAACCCTTACAATTGCTCTATATGCTATTGTGTCATTTTTGTGGCAAGTTAGAAATTTGTAAATTTTTCAACAGAAGAATCTAAAGCCTAGCCTGACAATGTATTTGCATAAATTAGAAAAGCCATCATGTTGAGATTCAATACTCATAATAGTAAGGGCAAAGATTAGCTATTTACTGGATGGAGATAAGGGCATGAATCTGTATTTTTTGCTGTCAATTTTATCATGTATTTTTCTTATATTGTGTTATTTCTAGTTGATTTTAGTTAAGAAATAAATGAATTGCGTGGTTGAAGTTTTTTTTTTGAAATGGATAAACTAATATATATTATTGAAGAAAAAAACTGAGCAATAGACTAATAACAATTGATAAATGTAGTAAAAAAAAGTAGTAAAACACTACGAAAACAAACACCAAAACTACAAAAATCCACCAATGGTGAAACCTGAAACAACAATAAGAAAAACTATAGCAATTACAATAACCACATAAAAAAGAAAACAAAAGTAGAAATAAGGATGTCAACTATGATGTCAACAACAAACTGCCAACAAACCGAGAAGAAGAAGAATATACAATGTTGGTGCGAAAGCACTTTAAGTTGGCATGATTTGACACCTAGTCAAGGTGACGTGGCAACCAATGTGATGTGGCATAAATGATGACATGGCAAGGAAGCTTGAATAGGAGGCAAATATCTTGGGAGATCTTGATGAAGTTATTTTTGGTATATGTTACAACTTGAAGGCAAGGTCTCATCAAAATCATATTTAGGAGATTTAATTGAAGACTAAATATGAATGAAGCTAAATTGAAGAGATATCTATCAATGGTATGATTGAAGGCTATTGATGGTATGATTTGAAAAATCTTAATATATATGATCGAAGACTATTAAGGGGATGATTTGAAGACATGCCTATTTGTGGTATGATTGGCATGATTGAAGATCTTTCTTGGGAAGATTTGAAAGCCAAACTTGGATGAATTGAAAATCAAGTTTGGTAAGTTTCATGAAGATGCACAAAGGCGTGCGCCCCTTGCGAGGGGACTGCGTGGTGAGGAACTGAGGAGATAGGCTAGTTGTCGGTACTCGGGATCGGGAGATCTGGATACATCGACTCGGACTAAGCATGACCGGGAGGATGATGGGTCTGAAGGTCGCTTCGTAACGTAACCAGAACTCAGTCAAGTCAGTAGTGTAGGAAGAGTGTGGGAAGGCATTAAACAATCTTGAGAGGGTAGTGATCTTTGTTTGTGGGGAAGAGTGACAAAGTGTTTGTACTCATATTTATCACGTATTTTAGTGGATTGTTTATCTCCGGAATTGGCCCTCCAGACGTAGGCGAGTGGACGCCGAACTAGGTTACCAACTTCTTATGTCTTCTTTTGTTTGGTTTTTGTGAGATTTCCTTGAGTGTTTGAGTATTTTTGTAACACACAAACTACACCGGTGGAACTAAGATACAACAAACGTCATTAGTGCCTTCTGCCAACACTACCTACACTGCCTTCTCAGAATGGTTGCCTGAATCCATGCAGGTCCTTAAAAAACTCCAGACTACATTTTTGTAGTGGCAACCAATTCCTCCCATCTCACCTTCTTGGACTTTGGAGCTGTATCAATCTATGAAATGAACGTCCAAGCGAAAAATATTTATCAGTGAAAATGTGAGTGTTTCGTTGCAATCAAATGTTCTAGATTACTTCTGTAGACTGTTCTCTTTCTGTTCCTGTTCTTCTACTTCTGGTGGATCTTTGTATCCTCGTTTCGTTTTCTTTTTAATATATGCGTGTGGTTTATCCACTTTATCAAAAAAAAAAATGTTATAGATTACTGCTTTGACGATGAGATCACGACATCCCTATAAGAGGGGAGAGTCGGACGCCTCCACGAGTTTTAAGTAAAATTTCTTTTTCATTTTCATAAAACATATATAATATAAAATATAAATAAGAAAAATGGTGAAAACACGCTTTAGACGCCAGCAAATAACAAATTTGAAATTATTCAAATCAAACAAAAAATTATATTTCTCATATATATATATATATATATATATATATATATATATGTATATATATATATATATATATATGTATATATATATATATATAGTGAAATATAATAAAAGATGGTTTTGTGAGACAAAAAGGCTTAATATATATTTCTTTCAATTCAATGGTAAAAAATTAATTATTTATTTATATTTATTAAAAAAATACATAATGATCTGGTTTATTAATATCATTTTTTTTATAAAATATTTGTTCAGTTGAGGAGGTGTGTATGAATTCTAACTTGCATATGTGCATCTAGTTTCTTACATAAGGTGTTTGTCTTGTTAGGGAGGTATGTTTGAATATTTGCTATGAAAGGCATAGGTGTTATATAACTCAATTCTTTCTGTGTTGTCCATAGCATATGACTTGTTCACATTTGTAAAAAAAATAAAAAATACAATACATATAAAATTTATTATTAAATATTAATTTTTATTGTAACTCAAAATTTCTTTTTTATTCAATTCAAATTTCACATGATTTGAAAAAACATTTTCATATCTAAAAATAAAATAAAAATAATTTTTCATTAAGTGAGAAAAAATCCCGCCGACTGTTATTATTGTAAACATAAGAAAAAAAAATAGATTTTCTTTTCTTTCTTATACTACAAATTATGTTTTCATTTAAAGAAGTCAACAGGACAGCGCTCCACCGTTCAATTGAGGGAAATGTCAAGGAAGTTTCCCAAGACTCACATAAGTGTAGATAAATAATAAACATAAGCCCTTTTTTTTGCCTATAAAATAAGGCCTCCTCCAATTGTGTCTTCCAGCCTAAAAACAAAGATGCAGACAGAGGGGAGGGGAAGAGAAATGGTTGCTAGAGACTGTAGGAATGGGTACATAAGAAAGAGAAAAGGATCTTATGGAGTAAGAGAAAAAAAATTAAGGTTTTTTCTCTTTCTTCTTTGATTCCCCTTCTTTCCTATGCCACCCATTCCGATGATCTCCAGTGACTTATCCTCTTCCCCAATCCCCTTCATAAAATAAGGAAAAAAAACACAACTCCTCTTCTCTTTTCTTTAATTGAAAGCATACTTATTATTATTATTATTATTATTATTATTATATCTTTTTTCATCTTTTGACTTAATTTTTCTTTGTATGTATTAGTATAACCTTTCATTCAGGTGGTGTTTTTGTGCTTCTTTATTTATGCAGGTCTGGAATCTTCTCTCCGTAAGAAGGGGAAGAGATCTTGGGAATAATATTGGCTGTCTAACTACTATCACTTTCAAGAATGGCATTATGCACTGTGGCGCTACATAGCTCACTCACCCTAAGCCGGGCGGAT
Source organism: Dioscorea alata (assembly GCA_020875875.1). Lineage (NCBI taxonomy): Eukaryota > Viridiplantae > Streptophyta > Magnoliopsida > Dioscoreales > Dioscoreaceae > Dioscorea > Dioscorea alata. Next base: position 19,435,271 of record CM037015.1, on the reverse strand, counting down.
TCTGGGTCTGACTACCTATGACCCAGACTCGTTGAGTTAGACGGGTAGATCCGGTCCGGCAGGTTCTACACCCAAGTCAAGTTAAGTCCGGGTCAAAGGGTAGGTGAATCGCAACCCAGTGGATCGGGACCGTTGGGTTGGTTAACCGGTCCGTGCCATCTCTACTCTAATGCTTTTTATTTTTTTAAGCTGAAAATATTGTGTGTATATAAATACATGTATAAAATCTCCATCTAGTTAAATATTGAACTAATCTACTTTAAAAATCACTGTGCGACATGAGGTTTGAATTTTATTTTTATTCCCACTTTAAATTTGAGGATTATTTGATCTTATGTCATTTGTTTATATTTATAAAAAATTAAAAAGTATGTAATAATATTATTTTTATTGGCTAAAATTCAAAAAACACTAAACATAGTGGTGTCACATGATGGACAATCGACATGGAAAAATAAAAAAAATAAATAAATAAAAAAAATAACAAAGTAGTATTGTTTGATGGCTTTTGTTGATGATTGGTGGTAGATGATATTATTTACATTTTTTTTTATCTAGTTAACATATTTATTTCATTTTATTTAAAAAAATACAAACACACTACTTTGAAAGGAGAAACCCTAATTATCCTCCTTTGATGGGAGAGGTGCGGAGGTGGATCCAACTTTATATTTCATTGTAGTTTATTTTTTTAATATAAAAAATGATTAGTGGGTGCTAAGATGGTCTCAATAGTTTATGTATTGATATTAATTATTTAATTGTGGCAATATCTTTCAAGTGAGAAGTTTCTCAGGTATCTTCCTATTTGACAGAAGTGATTCTCTTATCTCTTTTCCAAAAGAGACAACGGACCACACGGAGAAAGACCTTGACTTAATAATAATAATAATAATAATAATAATAATAAATTAAATTAAATTAAATTAAATAAATCACGTAAAACATCCGTCCACCCCTCATATGAGTGCGGAGGTTTTAACTATAAAGCTATTACTACAGTGACATGATAAGATTTTAAAAAAAATAATCACCTAAAAAGATATACTCTTTGTGAAGACACTGAAGAGTATTGGCTCAGATATTTTTATTAATTTTGTTAATAAAATATAAATAAATCACAACTGAAATATAATTAATTTGAGTTAATCTCTCAACACTCGTTTGGTCGTTAATTAAAGTTCTAACCAAACAAAAATTCTATATATAAAAAACTTAGTGTTAATATATTAAATTAAAATGTGGTTAGCTCATTTTTATTGCTTTGAGATGGTTTTTTTTATTGTGAATTTATTTATATTTTTTATTTTGTGTACTAGGCTCCTATTATTTATAAATAAATTAATGTGGTCTTGTCTCTAATAAATTTTCAAAATGGAATGTAATTGGTTGATTAGTTTTTTTATTATACACAAAGATGTTATATAATTAAATAAAAAAATATAGTTTGTAAATATGTTCATGGATCAGCCATTTAATCTTGACAAGAGAATTACTGAACTGGAATAATTCTGTGTCCACTTATTCTATTTAAAAATTAAATAAAATCATATTTACTTAAATTCTTTTTTTCATAAAAATAAAAAAATAAAAAAATATTTTTTTCTATTATATATATATATTTTTTTAAAATTGGACAAGGTATAGGATCAAACTCTTGATCCGTGAATAAAGAGAAAAATGGCATGTCAACTATGTTATATAAAAGTGGTTTTAGTATTTTTCTACTATAAAATCATTAAATAAAAAATATAAATAGCTAAACAACTCTATAGTGAGGTGATTAAAAGATCTGAGTTTTTATAAAATTTTTTGGAAGCAATAATGATAACAAGTCACTTGTTGTGGGTATGGTTTTAAAGAATCAAGTAGATCCATAATGATCTTTTAAAGATTTATCATGTGGAGTTGGCTAATGTGTGAGACAATAAACATATACCATGTATGTCTAAAATAATATATTAAGGTCCATAATTCTATAATGATAAATCCCTCGTCATGCAACTCTAGAAGGGTAATGAAAAGACTTCTCCTATAAGAGATCTATAATAGAACCCAGTAAACAATAAATAAACAGTACTATAAAATCTAATAAATAATATATATGTAAACAATATTATTACAATCACAAACGTGAAGTTTTAACCCTGCATCAGTCCATGCACTTTCAATTGCTTTACTATTAAACTAAATAATTGTTGGATTTTGTTAAATATATTAAACAACTATAATTTTTAATTATCAAAATTTTGTGGTAAGATATATATATACCGGAGAATTCTGGTGTAAAAGGTAAGAACTGAGGTTTATTAAAAAAAAAAAAAAAGGGTAAGAACTGAGGAGTTGAGATTAATAATATTGTTTTAAATTGATTTATTTTATTATGTTTAATTTCAACACAATATAGGCAGGTTCCTCCTGTTTGCTTTCCGAAAGGTTAAAGAGGAATTCCATCGCAAGAACCGAAAGGAAAAAGTACTAAAGAAGCGCACAAAGAAAAGGAAAAAGAAAAAGAGATGAAGATAAGCATCATTTTCTTTGTTTAACATAAATAAATGATCAGTGATGTTTGCAACCACATATTAAATAATTTGTTTTTTTTTCTGATGGCGCATGGTTTGTCTATTTTTTAAAAAATAAAAAAATAAAAAATCTGAAAGAAGTTGATCCAACCCCGTACTGATAAAATAATAAATTCAGATTATAAATTTAAATCAATATATATTTATGATAAGTTTAATTTGAGACAGTTACAAATCGTTAATTTGTATATCACAATTTTTTATTATAATGCTTTTATATTTAAATTAGAAGAATTTTAAAATTAAAAGTTGAAGAATAAATCAGTTAAAAATCTGCAAAAACTTAGTTTGTGTAAGGAATAAACTAAATAAAAATAAAATCATAATATTTAGAAATTTAAATACATTTTTTAGTGATTAAAAATATTTTTTCCTAATTTTGTATTACGAGGTTTATTATTATTTTTTTAAAATTGAGATACAAAACACTGTAACTAAATCATTTTTTAAAAATTAATGTACATATGTATTTTTTATTTTTTAATAAACTAAAGTTTGGAATTCGTCCGACATCTTTAATAAAAGTGCTTTATGAGCACGTAAGAATAAAAGTGATTTAGTCAAAGATAGTGTAGATCTTGAGCATGTGACAGTCACATGATAACAGTGGTTTTGAGCAATACCATGGGCTATCAATCCTGTTTCACAAAACCACTTCCCTAACTTTTCATCCACATTAAAACTACACAAAATATCACATCACACTTCACAGAGACCAAGAAGGAGAAGGAGAAGAGGGAAGGGAAGTAGGAATTTCTATGAGTTGTTGGTATGGGTATTGGATTGGGAAATAGTACTCAAAATTCTAGTGAAGCTTTTAACTATTATGGCTTCATTGGATTTTGAAGTCCTTTCCCAATACCTCCCATGCCAATGGTTTATAGTTACTCCTCCCTTTCCCTAGATTTTTCTTAACTAAGCCAAGAATGAGTCTTTTCTTTTCTTCTTGAGCTTCTCTTTGGTTTAGTTTGGTTTTATTATTAACTTGTTATTGCTACTGTCTCCTAATTTCATTATGTTTCTTTCTTAGTCAGGTCAGTTCAGGTGGTATTGTTGAGAGCACAGATTTTATGGCTTTGAACATGTTTGGTTTTTGTATTTTTGTATGGCAAATGATTATGTTGATTTCTTGAAGTTTTCTGGATAGTAGTTTTATTAAAATTTAAGCTTAAGAGGGGGTCTAAAATTGGATTAAATTTTGATTATCATTTACTAATTATATATATAGCTGTCACATTGATATAGTCAAGTTCTGAAGTTCAAGGAAGAAGATGTGTGTATCTTCTTTTGAACATGAGAAGCTTCCTAATTGGGTTTCTTCTAATTACAACTCTAATCTCTGTTTATCTTCAACTGGTTAATGGGGTTGGAAATTCTTGATTTTTATTAGTTTTCAGTTACTTGATGGTTTCTGTGATAATTTGTGAGGAATTTTTTATTTTAACTCTTTTTTTTTTTCAAAAGAAGAGGAAATTAAGCAAAGAAAAAGACATGTATATGTAGAGATGAGCTGTAAGAATTAAATTGTTTCGGTTTGTTATCATGAGTCATGGCAAGTGACAATGGTTAATGCCTTCACATCAGAATTAATGCAGAAACAAACAACTCAATTGACTTGCACATGGCACTGGCCATTTGGTTTTCATTTCCAGCTAATTTCCTCATCATCTTCTTATCCATTTTGAGTCAAAGTCTTACCTGTTAGGGTAAGTTGGATTTTTTTAATATAAATAAATAAATCATTAATTTATTAGCAAATAAAAATTACAAACAAAATCTGCTCCTACCGATGTCACTGAATTCTTCATTAGATTTATTTGCGAGCATTGGATTAGGAATGGGTTAGGAATGAGGCTAATTCTTGTTTGGTTGTCAGGCATAGAAATGAGTTGGGAATGGGATGAGGGGAGAACGGGTGATTGGGATGCCTTTAAGGGTGCGTTTGGATGGCGTCAATGATTACCCTACCAGGGGTAATCATTGATTACACATTCCTTTCTCCTTGTTTGGATGGTTTTTTGTGTAGGTAATGATTGAAGGCTTGGGGTATTCATTACCTCCCCCAAGGGCTAAACTCATTCCCCCCATATTGGGGGGAATACCCAGTAATGAAAGTTGAAATTACAATTTTGCCCATTTGCACATTAAAATAAAATAATTGATTAACTTAATTAATAAAATCATTAATTAACATAATTAATTAAGTTAATAAAAATAATTAATTAATTAAGTTAATAAAATAATTAATTAACATAATTAATTAATTTAATAAATTAATTAATTAAATTAACATATTTACTTAAATAATTAATTAACTTAATTAATTCAGTTAATAAAATAATTAATTAAATTAATTAATTAAAAATTAATTAATTAACTTAATTAATTCATTTAATAAAAATAATTGATTAACTTAATTAATAAAATAATTAATTAACTTAATTAATTCAATTAATAAAACAATTGATTAACTTAATTAATAAAATAATTAATTAACATAATTAATTATCTTAGTAAAATAATTAATTGTATTAACTTAATTAACTAAATACGCAATTAACTTAATTAATTTAGTTAATACAATAATTGATTAAATTAATTAATAAAATCATTAATTAACATAATTAATGAAGTTAATAAAATAATTAATAGTATTAACTTAATTAAATGAATAATTAATTAACTTAATTAATTCAGTTAATAAAATAATTGATTAACTTATTTAATAAAATAATTGATTAACTTAATTAACATAATTAATTATGTTAATAAAATAATTAATTGTATTAACTTAATTAATTCAGTTAATAACATAATTGATTAACTTAATTAATAAGATCATTGATTAACATAATTAATTAAGTTAATAAAATAATTAATTACTTAATTGACTTAATTAATTATCTTAATTAATTAAGTTAATAATTCTTAATTCTCATTATATATATATATATATATATATATATAAAATTGTTTTTAAGAAGGGTATAAAGGTAATTATTTCATATATCCTCCACTTACTTTTTATATTCCCAATGCATAACCCTTTCAAACCAAACACAATTTTCATTCCTATCCCCTCCCCATTACCCCCATTCCCATCCCTCTCTTCATTACCCCCATTCCTATCCCCATTCCCATTCCGTCATCCAAACGCACCCTAATTTTCATGAGGAATGTCTAATTCGGAATGGGTTAGGAATGAGGCTAATTCTTGTTTGGTTGTCAGGCATAGAAATGAGTTGGGAATGGGATGAGGGGAGAAGGGTGATTGGGATGCCTTTAATTTTCATGAGGAATGTCTAATTCGGATCAGAAAATTATTATTTTACTCTTTATTTTAATTTTATTTTCATCCAATATATATTACATATATATTGTAAAAACAATAATATTAATAAAATAATACTATAAAAAATTACAAAATAATACTATAAAAACAACAGTAATAATAATAATAATAAATTATAAAATAATAAAAATAATATGATAACATTTTAATAAAACAACTATAAATAATAAAGAATTTATAAACTTAATTATAAAAATAATTATAACAATAATGGCAACATATTACAAATAAAATAATATTGTTTGGTAATATATTTATTTATTTAATATTTATTTTATAAGGGCATAAAAGACATTTTGTATATATATATTTTTTTTCTATTTACTTTTTTCATTCCCAATGAATTACTCTCCTATACCCTCCAACCAAATACAGTTATTTTTTCATTCCTAATCCATTTTCTCTTATTCTTATTTCTATCTCATTCTTCCTCAACTCCATTCTTTGTAACCAAATAGCCGCTTAGTCTCGTGATTAATGAACTAGTTGGTCTTGTGGCCTTGTGATTAATGAATTAGTTGATGAATCATAATTTGGTTGGTTTTATTAAAGACAAATGTATAACAAGTAATATAATTGCTGCCCAAGAAGTGATTTTTAATCTCCAAAAAAGGTTATTTCTTGGCTTTGTTTTTAAAGTTGATTTTTTTATTCTCTACACTAGGATTTTCTATTTGAAATACTAGCAGTTAGGGGATTTGGCAACCGATGGTTATCCTGGATTTATATCATTCTACAAACTGTGAAGACACAAATTCTCATTAACGGTACAATCTAGAGGTATATCCATCGCAAAAGAGGGTTAAGACAAGATGGCCCTTTCTCACCTTTTCTATTCACACTAGCAGCTGATGCTCTCAGTGCAATGTTTGCTTATGCCATTAGATCCAAGGTCTTGACTGACGTTCAACTTGATCGATCTAATATCATCTGCCACCTACAATATGTAGATGATCTCATCATTTTTTCAACCGGAGGACATGAAGATTTTGAAATAATCAAATTAATTATTTATCTCTTTGAAGGATTTAATGGTCTCTTAATCAATTTCACTAAGAACTACTTATACTCAACAAATTATGGTTTCCAACCACGCACTTTCTTTGCTATGATCCTCAATTGCAATAGGGATTGTCTTCCTATTACTTATCTGGGAGTTCCCCTTCCGGGAGACGTCCAAGACGTCAAGACTAGACTAAGCTCATTGAAACTATCTGTTCCAGACTCTCACCCTTGGAAGCAATTTACCTATCTTTGGGAGGACAATTAACCCTGATTAACTCAATGTTGTCTACCATCCCAGTTTATTGGATGCCGGTTTTTAAACTACCAGCATGGGTCATACATGATATTGATAGGATCAGAAGAGACTTTCTGTGAAAGGGTCCATATCTTGGTTCTAGTGCATTCCCCCAAAGATCTCTGGATAACCTATTTCAATGACTGTAATTATCCCTGGCTATCCTTAAAGCAGTTTACCCTTGTTCCCAACTTTCAAGGAAACCTTTTTCACACTGCTTTTTTAGATGATTTTAGTAGATTATTGGTTACAATCCTGGATTGCTTTGGTGATCAGGATGATAGTTACACTTGGCCACTAGAAAAAAATAGAAATTTTTCTGTCAAATCCTACTACAAATTCTTAATGAACGGAGGAACCCGTAGCCAGTTGTACCCACAGTTTTGGAAAGCTAATTCCCCTAGCAAAATCACGTTTTTTTGCTGACTTGCTTGGGAAAATAAAATTTTCATTCTTGACAATCTTTTCAAAAAAGATTGTAATTCAATTGCTACTAGTACATGTGTTCTCTGCCACAAAAATTCCGAATCAGTGGACCATTTTTTTTATCGGTTGTGAGTTCTCAGAGTAAATTTGGTCCTTTTTTAGACAAATTCTTGCTTTAGAACCATTTCCGTCGTCGGTTGCCAAAATCTGGATTACCTTTATCCCTTCACTCAATGTTACCCAACGGAACCTGTGGGATCTTAGCGCCCGAGTTTTCTTCTTGAATATTTGGCTGGAACAGAACAATCACATTTTTAACCTAAACTGCTCACCTACACATTCAGTATTCTTTGATACTGCTAACATACTTTTTTTTTGGCTTTCTGCAGATTCCGAGTCTCATCAGCAGGAACATTAAAGTCTCTGGGAGGATCAAGCGAAATCTCAGCTTTTTGAGCACTAGACTTGCAGATCATTCCTGTGACCCTGAGCACATCATGGATCGAGAGTAGTCTTCTGCTTCTTGTAGCTCGGACTAGCGTGTGACTCCTGATGGATGTCTTCATCGATTCAGTTTTTTCTTCTTTTCTCCGCTACTTGGCTGTCTTTTTGTTTGTAAGTTTTCTCACCTCTTATGAGGATTCTTGTCTTCTTTTTCCTTCTGTATGGTTGTTCTTTTTTTTCATCATTTTTCTTGTTTGTACTATTCCGATTTTCTTTAATAAAGTTGTAGTTTATCCACTTTATTAAAAAAAAATTACAAAAAAAAACTACCGGAAAAAAAAACAAGACAAACAGTATAATTTAATGTTACTCTTTCTATCCCTCACATTGATCTTCAAGTTTAGAAGTTCATAGGAAGAAGAAGAAAATGCAAGTCTCTTCTCTAACATGAGAGGCCTCCTAATTGGCTTCTTGTCATCATCATTCTCATCTCTGTTAATCTTCAAGTGGTTCATGGAGGTGAGAATTCTTGACATTGATAAAATTTCAAGTTGATAATTTCTTTTTTTTGATAATTTTTGAGATTTTTTAGTTCTTTTTTGAAGGAGGAAGGGGGTTTGACCATGCTTCACTATCTTCGGACAGTTCTGGTGCATACCAGGGAAGTGTAACTTAAGCAAAGATTATTTGAGGTTTTGCATATATATATAGTGTTACTCATTCATGAACGTTGGAGAAATTGAATTTCATATATCTTTAATAAAATAAAAAAGCATTAGGAATATTTTCACTGTATCAGTAATTATTTAAAGGTAGAGGGCATGGAAGACGAAGATGGCTGGAGCTTCCCTTTGGTGGAAGACGAAGAAGACAAAGATGAGGACGATGACGACAGCTTGCCGGAGGTTTTGTCCATGCGTCTTGTCTTCACCGCGGAGGGGGAGGCTGTTTACAAGCCTGTTGTGCTCTCGTCTCGCCGGAATGACAACGCTTTCGAGCGCCGGAGGCCCTTGGAGCCATGTTTGCCTCCTATGGGGGCACAAGGTGCTGGCCTTGAGACGGGTGTGGCTGCGACCAGTCCGGCTGTGCGTCAGCGGTCGGCAGTGAAGTTCATTGAGGACCTGAGTAGTGGCAGTCACTGGTTTACACACGAGATCCCCGCCGAGATCAAAGGAAAATCCGTTCACGTGGATAACCTGTTAGACTGGGGATGCTGCTCCGGTGTGGCGGCTTTAGGGTTGGTTGAGCTCGGCTCCCGCCCACTCAGCAAGGTTTCCTTTGACGTGCTGACCGACGGCTCGTGCACAGAGACAGTGGTTGAGCGATGCTCCCACTTGGCCGGGTCCCGATCCCAAAAGAAGGTTGAGTCGGTGGTCGCGACGGAGGGGTCGATGGTGCCGGTGGAGCTGGGCTCCCGGTCTACGATGAAGGAGACTTGTGGTCGACCGGTCGAGCTGGACTCCCGGACTGCGGTGAAGTTGCTCCGTGCCTGGCCAGTGGTAGAGCCGATGAACGCTACGGGGAGGTCGGTGGTGCCGATTGAGCTGGGATCCCGGACAGTGCTGACGGAGAAATGTGGTCGACCGGTCGAGCTGGGCTCCCGGACCGCGGTAAAGATGACCTGTGCCCGGCCTGTGGTGGAGCGCGGCTCCCACGATGCCGGTGACCGGAGACTGGCCATTAATCGGGCATGGAGGCCGCAAGGTTGAGGGAGCGACAGACCTACGGTCAAGAACCGGCACGGACCTCCAAGCACCGAAGGCCTGACAGGCCTGCTGCGCCGTCGACGCGCGGATCAAAGCTACGACGTGTCGAAAATTGGGTGTTGAAAAATCCCAAGGCACTTGACGTCATTCATCCGACGTCCGAGGTCTCGCTAACCGAAGATGTAGTGCGCTTGGTTTTGAAATCACGTGCTGGGCGCGCATCATTTTCCGGTGCGGGAATCTCAAAGCCAGATGATGTGAGTGGATTTTCAATGCCGAGTGCAACCTGGTTGGGCTTTTATCCATTGGCTTTGGATGGGCCGAATTGGTGCTTGGGCGGCCCATTTCCAGACAGCAATGTGGACTCCGTATGCAATCTACTTCTTCTCTGTGACGTGGGCCAATCCATGGGCTGCTCTCATGCTTCTTTGGAAGAGACTGAGGAGGCAATGAAGGCTTCTATTGGGGCGGGTGTCTTGATTGCAAAGCCCGGTCCGGTGGTGAATATGACTTTGGGCCATAGAATGTTGGATAAGGAAAGCTTGGACTTTAGTTTTGAGTTCTTGGGCCCGTGGATGGGCCAGCTGCAGGAGCCTTTGCCACCAGAGGAGGGTTTGGACACACTTTCTGGCTAGGTGCTATACAATCTTGAGTCTGCTTTGAGGAAAATTGTTCCTCATCTTTTGGTGTTATTTGCTTTCTGTTGTTGTTCTTGTTTTCCTACCACACCTAGTGGTTTATCTTTTTAATTGAAGTGGTTTATCCACCTTTTCAAAAAAAAAAAAAAAAAAAAAAAATTATTTAAAGGTTTTAAGACATGTATATTTCACTGTTCATACTTATATATGAAATGAAATGTATATTTCTTCAGAAATGAAACCACAAGCATTCAGAATCTGGAGATTGTTTGTGTACAATCAACAATAATAATCTGTATGTGAGATCTCCTTGTGATAAAATTCAGTGGCTTATACAGTTATACCTACTTCTGTGAATCATTAAATGATTCAACTATTATTGGCTTTGAGATTAAAAAGTGAAAAAAAAAAAATCAAAGTTACCCAATTCTTCCACATTGCGCAAGTCAAAGAACAGCATACAAAACCATGTTCCAGTTTGCTTCATTCACATTGAAATATTCTACCTCTTTCATGACCATACAACTGTAAGACGATGGCCATATCTAAATGCCAACTGACCACATGATATTCATATTTCAGCTTTTGAGTACTTCTTTAATATATTTTAGATACACTTCCAAATTACTTTCTTCAGAACTGTTCAAAATAGAAAAAAGCTGTTGCCCCTTCAAAAAAGATCTCAATTTAATTAGTAAACTGATTCCCTGTATTCAAACATTGTTTTTCAATTCCACAATGTCAGGCACACAAGTCCACAAATAATATGAAGGTTTCATTAGAAAGTCTAATGCAGAGAATTAGGAATTGTCAAGAATTAATTGCAGTTGGTAGATAGGTGTTCTTTTCTTGGTTCAATTTTACAATTAACAATAATAAACACAATAGCCAACTTAGACATGATTGTATCTATAGACTAATTGAATTTAAGAGAGCAATGAAATTAATATTATCTACCATTTTCCTTCTTACTCTTGAGACCAATCTTCTTCTTTCCTTTGTTAGAACAACCAACTTATACAAGACTGACAACCAATTATAACCTTGGTAATTATGTGACAGTTGACAATGTCTATTGTACATATTCCAGTATCAAGATTAAATAAAACCACTCAAATTTCTTCATGACTCATTCAAACAATCAGTAAAACATGGCAGAAATAAACTTAATATAATAATGTTAGCGAGTGTTTGACCCAAGGCCTTTATTTACACACAAGGATGAAGGTGATCATCATTGGAGAAAGATGAAGTTCTCTTCTCTCATTCAGTCTCTCCTTCTCATGTTTATCTTGTTGTGCTTCCTCATCCTTGAGTTCCAAGTAGCCAATGGAGGTCTAATTCATTCTTATATATTTTGGCAAGAGTTTTGACATCTTATCACATGTAATGATTTTTCAAATTCTGAAAAATGTCTGCAGGTAGGATGGAGAGGATACTGGGTGGTCGCATTGGGCAACAGCCTCCTTCTCCTCAGGGAAAAGATGGAATACATAACAACGACTGAGAGCTGTTTAGTATGATTCAAATTCATGCAACCTGATCCCTTAACAAAAGCAAGAGTTATATGTTTAAATGACAATTCCAATTGCAGCTTGTTATTTTTGATCTATTTTGTTGATAACTGAGTAATATTCTCTGTTCTATTGCCCAGATCATTGGTTTTTATCAACCTTTTAAAAATAAATAAATAAATCAAAATAATATGCTCTGTTTGGAATCTAATTTGCTGGGAGAAAATCTCTCTTGTAATTTAATCCTTGATATCTTGTAATTGATATTAGAAACGCAGAGAGAATTCTTTGTGAATTATGCATGGTATTATAATTCAAGTGCTTGCAACCTGATCTCTGAAGTACAGCAGCGATTATCTCTTTTTTAAGCTATTAAGCTATTTCTTGCTTATGTTATTTTTTCTTAAAGGATATGATTTATCTGGAGGAGCAGCGGCCAAGTTGACCGCATGAAGGATGAAATTCTTTTTGAGTGGTTATACCTATTGCCTCTGAATTTGGACCAAGATGTAGTTTTTTTTTTTAAATGGTTAAACCACACTCATTAGAAAAGAAAAAAGTACAGAAACATAAAAGAACAAAAGAGGAGGCTAAGCTCAACAAAAGACATCCACCAGGAGTGGGCTAAAAATATAAAAAAAAAACCTACAACAACAACAAAAGAAAGAACAGGAGAAAACCCAAAGGAAAGAAAAATCTTTTTAGGGAGACACCATCTGACCGAAGCTAAAATTCGCTCGAGGAAGAAAGGGCCACCGACGGATCGGACTGCTCCGTAAATCTGGAAGACGTAAACTCTAGGCTTCTCTTGATCTTTGACATATGTTCGTCCAGTTTTGATCTTTTTGAGTCCGGAGCTGCAAGGTACCAGAGTAGTAACATGTGGTCAATCTTCAGAATAATGGAAGTAGGGGTAAGACAATTGGAATTAAAGATGCGTGCATTTCTTTTAAGCCAAATATTCCAATTGATTGCTCTAACGAGCAAATCCCATAATGTGATTAAAGATTTGGCAACCTTCCTCCTCTAGTCCCCCACAAGTCCTTGAGGGACCTGGGGGATGACTAGTCCCAAATAACTGTCCAAAGTAGTTCCAGACGTGTGAAGCAAAGGGGCACTGGACAAGGAGATGCTTAGAAGTCTCAACCGCAGCGTGACACATCACGCAAGTGGTCGTTTGGAGAAAGTTGCATTTACGCATTGCAAGGTTCTCAAGCATCAAAATCTTATTATCCCAAGCTAACCAGTTAAACATGTTAATTTTTTTTGGGCAGGCACCCCTCAGAATGATTGGGGTTCGATGACATCTCAAACCGCCATCGTTCAAAAAAATGTAGAAGGACTTCACAGAAAATCTTCCATTAGCAGTTAAATCCCAGCGTTTCTCATCCTTCTTAGACAAAAGATGTGCAATGACATCATTAATGTGATTGTTTCAGATGGGAAAGTCATTCCAGTGAGTCACAGGTGAACAACCCGCATACTCTCGGATTGAAATCTCTTTACACTGGGCTACTTGGAAATGGGAAGGCCAAATGTCCGCCGGCTCACGCCCCTCAACCCAGTTATCCAACCAGAAGAGAGTAGTAGCATCATCCCGAATGAGAGAAGATCAGTTTTTTCTAAAAGCAGGGAGAGAGTGAAGAATGCCATTCCAAAAATAGAATCACCTACGACAATGTCTATGAAATAGATTCCACATGGGGGTGTTTCTGTAGTAATTTTCACGAAGGATGTTCTCCCCACACCAATGGGCTTTGTTAGCAACCTTTCACCACCAATTTCCCATCAGTGCACAATTAAACGTGTGCACCTTTGGAATACCCCAACTTTCCTGCTCTCTTGAACTACATAGTCTTGCTCAGCTAACAAGTCTAATTTTGCTTTGTTGAACATATGGGCCAGACCAGAGGGAATCTCTACTGATTTTGTCAATACTTGTAATCACCCAAGAAGGTAATTTGAAGATCGACATCCAATAAGTGGGGATAGCTTTCAAAATAGAGTTTACCAAAGTAAGTCCCACCCACCTAAGGAGAGGAGTTTAGATTTCTAAGAAGCAAGTCGAGACCTAATTTTGCTCAACAGGATATCCCAGTCTTGTCTTCTTGGTCTTCCTCCAGAAATACGAATACCAAGGTAGGTCCTAAACCAGTAAGACACTCGATTTACAATATGTAGGTCTTTTTATTCTCTTGTAATGTATTTATTTTATTTTTTTGGATAAAAGCTACAAATATTACCCCATAAAAAGATTGTGAAAAGAATATACAGATATGATGATTTACTAATTACGTTGGTCTAACAAATCTTATAAATTTACTATGTGAGGTGAGTTAATACACAAGATAATGATGCTCTACTGCAAACATTCAAAATAATATATCAGGAAGTACAATTTTACAATAGTAAATCTCAAATTTGCAACTTTGAAAAAGTAAAAAATATGGCATCTTCTATAAGATATCTAATGAACAATGTGTGGATTATAGCATTTTTATAGTGTTTTTGACGCAACACATGGATTTGATTTTGTGCCACTCATCCCATTCAAGTGATTTACCATGGGACAATTTAATGATGGTCAATGTATTTATCCTTTTATCTGATGCATGAGATTTATTGTTTATATAAAAAATAATTTATTTGTTTCAAAAAATGTGATGAAAAAATTTGTGGTTTATTTATTGAACTTTTTCAATAAAACTATGGTATATTCATATTTATTTTAAAAACAAAATGTGATGAAAAAATCGCATCAATGATAAGTTTTATATATATATATATATATATATATATATATATATATATATATATATATATATATATATATAATGACTTAGAAGTCATGAGAGACTTAATTTGCAAGGAACACTTATGTGCGAAAATGAAGTGAGAAAATGGCTTAAGTGGTCACCTGGCTTGGCTGACTTGGAAGTCATCAGACGTAATTTTTGATGGGACAATTAATGCACTAGCCATTACCGCACAAGTACCAATCATCACTTGCAGAAAGGCAAATTTCCTAGAAACCACAGCAACGACCGACTCTTTATTGTTGCGTGTAGGAAAAATCACCGAGTTAGGGTCTGTTTGGATTCATAATAAATTTTTCCATAGGAATTTTATTCCATAGGATTTGAAAATGATTCCTGTGTAATTTACTACAGAAAAAATTCCTACAGAATGGTGTTTGGATATGCACAAGAATTTTTCCATAGAAATTTAAGTTTGAAAATAAAAACTTCTCAGATCCTTCTCTTGTTGTCATTGCTCTTCTTCACTTAAGGCAAACAAGGATTAAATCATTCTTAAAATGCAAACATGCTTAGCTGTAGCTTTCCAGTCATCCAATTGTTGAACCAATTTGTTCGTTATAGCACTTTTATAATCATAAATAAGTTCCACCATTAACAATAATTTCAAGTCTTGTATGGTTATATAAACATATACACTTATGTTCCTTTCATCATAAAATTCCAGATGGAAATCTGGACACATTTGTGAAGATAATAGTTGGTTTCATGAGCTAGTAACATAAGCAAACCAACAAGCACACATCACCAAAGATGGCTCAAAATCCGGTTTCAGCTTAAGATCAAAATAAATAACAGATCTCAACATTTCAGGAACTAAAAACATCATTCAAACTATAAATACCAACTCAATACAATACCCTTGAAAACTCAGACAATGGCTCAAAACTATGAAAATAATAGTTTCTAAAAAATAAAAGAAAAGGCAAGAAACAACAGAAGCCATTGAAGAGCAATTCACTCATCCTCCTGGCTGCGAATCCTGACAAGCTTGTTGGTGACAACTCTATCAATTTGAGCAGCTCGCTCTACGATCTCCTTACATTTCTTGTAGAGACATTGTGTGCAATTTCAGCACAACAAGTCCTGGATGTTGTTCTTAATTAGAAGAGTATAATGCAAAAATCAATGGTGTTGTTCTCAATTAGAAAAATATGATGCAAAAACCAAAGATGTAATAGATTGGGGGGAAGAAGCATGTGACAATCATGACGGCGGTGCCGGCGAAGCGGATAAGGAGGAGGTTGAGATTCTCTAATGGCTGGGGCACCTAGGGTGATGTCAATGAACACCGGGGACATCAAGGCGAGGCCGGTGCTTGTGCCGGCAGGCAACAAGGGCCAGTTGATGAACAGGGAGCTGGTTTCCAAGCCTCCTCCGAAGGTGGAGGCGAAGAAGCTTTAGATTCTGGTTCTGGCAGTGGATTTGTTGCCTTCGTCGCAAGCTCTTAGCCCATCGGCACTGTTGAGGCAGCAGAGTTGTCACTTCACTAGAACCTTTCAATGAATGCTTCTTGCTCGTCGGATGCACTGAGTCCTCCTACAGCCGTGCGTCCACTGGAAGGATTGGAAGAATGGGGTTCACCGGCCAGCGAGGCAGAGTTGAGCTGGAGAAGAGGCAGAACATCATTCCTACCCTCTTCCATTCTCCTCTAGCCACAAACACCCTATCGCAGTGCCCAGCCCGAAAAACGAAGGAAAAAAATATTTTGGTCCCACCTCATTATAAAATTACTATGGAACCAGGTGATTCTATAGTAATTTTAACCTAAAAAAAAATGTCCAAACACCCATTTCTATAATTTCCTATGTAATACTAAATTCCATAAGAATGACCACTATTCCTATGGAATTTAGTGGTATCCAAACTAGAGGTGGGCACGGGCCGGTTAACCGGGCCCGGCGGGTCCGGGTCAGGTTTAGCCGGACCCGGAACCGGCCCGGACACTGTTGCGGACCCGGCGGACCCGCCGGGTCACAGGTCACCAAAATGTGACCCGGACCCGGCCCGGGAGAGTCAACAACCCGCCGGGTCGGGCCCGGCGGGTTGAGACCGCCTAACCGGCGGGCCGGGCCAAGCCCGCCGGGTTTTTAATATATTATTATTAATTTAAATAAATTTTTAAATCAAAAATAAATTTAAATGTTGTACATGGGATTTGAACTTAAGTCTCTCATAACACCCACAACCATTTTTACTAACTACTCTATGAAAATATTATGTATTTATATTAAAATATAATAAATAAAAAGAAGACTTCAAAATAAGATTTTTAAAAAAAATTTAAAAAATAAAAAAATAGTTTAAAATAATTTTAATAAATCGGAGGAATTTGAAATGACTCAAAATAAATTAGAAAAATAATAAAAAAAATTACACTAAGTTTGTTTATTTATTAAATTAAATAGTTTATATATTATTTTGAGTTATAAAATTATATTATATGAAAAATCATAGTCGTACTACTTTATATTGAAATTTTACTATCTATTTGTTCGAGAGATTAACATAAAATTTATTGGTGATTGACATAAAATATTAGAGAAATTATATTATAACTAATCTTATTAATTGATGATTGAAATTATCTTATATGAAAACTTATTAACATAAAAATTAAAACTCATGAACTTAATGTAAAAGAAAATAACTAATCTTATTAATTGGTGATTGAAATAATAAAATAAAACAATACATGTAAATATAAGAGAAATCAATACTAAGTTATTATATTATAACCAAAAGTTAAAAACATTAGTTATGATAAATATATAGAATTTGATAAGTAAATAGAAGTAAAAAGTAAAAAATTCAAGTAATAAAATAAATTTAATTAAATGGATAAAAAACTTATTAACATAAAATTTAAAACTCATTAACTTTGAATTTGAATTCAAATTCATATTTTCATTATAAATTTCTTTAAAAAAAAATTAAATTGTTATCATCAAAAGTTAGCTCAAATGGTTTTTCAATGAACTTCTCTCTTTGGAGACCAAGGTTCAAATCTTGGAACTTACAAGTTTTTAAATATAGTTTGAAATTTTAAATCACAAATAAAAAAAAAAAAACCAACCCGCCGGGCCGGCCCGCCGGGCCACGGGTTAACATAAGGTCAACCCGTAACCGGACCCGCTACAGTGCGGGCCGGTTACGGGTTGTCGGCCCGGCCCGCCGGGTCAGTTGACCCGGCGGTTTCTGCCGGGCCAAATGACGGCCCGTGCCCCCCTCTAATCCAAACAGGCCCTTAGTGTTACAATTCATCCAATAATATATAATTAATTTCATAAAAATAAAATAAAAAATATTAATTTAATATGGTTCAACTATGACCAAACTTATATCCACAGGAGAACAATGTTTTACTATGTTATGAGGAATAACAAAATTTCCAGAGTACAAAAAATAGGCATAAAGCTATGAGAGAGTTACCAAGCTTTAAAGGCTACCCTTACTTCAAAAACAAAGGTTTTACCTTGTTTTAATAAGATCAAGTAAGAACAAGAGCTTTTCTTTACACCTTCATTTTTCCCACTATCTAAATATAAGATAACTCACTCTTTTATCTTTTCTCTCATTACATAATACCTAACAAATATAACCGTATAAAAATAATAGAGAAATTTAGGCCGTTGGATTAGAAGAGATCAAGATTTAATTTTTTTCACAAGAATATCAAACCAATATTTAACATTATCTTGAAACTGGAATATATATATATATATATACACACACAAAGAGAGAGAGAGAGAGACCGTTGGTTCATATGCATTAATATAACTTTATCTTAGGAAACTTCAGCAAAAATGACAGCCGGTGATCATGATCATGTTGCAAGCAAGATGTTTGGAAATTCCAAGTACAACAACCATTACAAGTATAGTATTCACCATATAACATTGGTGAAACATGAACATTAGTTTTTGATATTGGCGGTTAACAACACATGAGCATTATATATTTTTATAAAAAAATAATTAATTAAGTTTTATAAAAAAAATATGATGAGAAAGTCAAGTCAATTGATAAGTTTACTTAAAAAAAAATCAATTAGTTGACTTGGAAGTCATCAGATATGTAAATTTTAAAGGAATACTACATTATGTGAACAAAATGCACTGAGAAAATGTCATCAAGTGGTCATTTGGTACCGGTGACTTGGAAGTCATCAGACATAATTTTCAATGGGACAACTGCAATATCAGCCACTAAGTTACAAAAGTATCAATCAATCATCACTTGCTGGCATCTTAACTAATTAATTAGAAGGCAAAATTCCTATGGAAACTTCAGCAATGACTAACTCTTTATCTTGAAACAGGAACATACATACCGTTGGTTCAAATGTATTACGATAATTTTTTCCTATAAACTTGAGCAAAAATTAAAATGACAGCTGGTGGACTATGATGGAATCATGACCATATTGCAAACAAGATAGATATTTGGAAATTCCAAGTGCAACAACAATTAAAAATAGCATTCACCACATAACATTAGTTAAACACATTAGTTTACGGTAACAGTATTGTGATCAGTGATATTGGGAATAAGTTATGCACGATATGAATGTGGTCCATACAGAGAGGACGTTCTTCGTCTACTATTAACATCTAACATGAAGTTTCACATAGCACAAGGATTAGAAAGGAAATTATTGATCTAAATTACATGGAATCATATATAGCAGCCATGTTTGACCATTCATAATTTAATTTGTAGAAAAGTTGGGTGCACGTATCTTAGGAAATAAGTGCCCGGGGAGTTGTTACCCAGTGCAAGGTAGGCTAAATACCAGTGTGAGTGTCATTTATTATAATAGTGTTCCTTCATCTTGGATGATACAGCCATGGTCTGTGCTGCAGTAACTCTGCTTTCATTCTACTTCATCTTCTCCTATATTCCTTATTATGTGCTCCAGAAACAGTGTGGTTCTTCTTGTGGAAATATCACCGTTAAGCCCCCAGTGGCTCTTAAAGGCAGTCCTTCCAACTGCGTCAAACCTCATCAACGGAAGTATGAACTCACCTGCGATAGCAGCAACCGTGCCATTTTGAATCTATTCTCCTCTGATTATTATGTCACCGACATCTTGTACTTTGGATACACTGAATTGAAGGTTGTTGATGTTGGCATGGCTAACCACAGCTGCAGGCTTCCACTTCATTCTCTGCCAGCCAGCAAGTTTATGAGTCATAATTACCCTTACTACTTCCCATTATATAGTGGTAACAGATGGGTTAGTTTTGTGAATTGCTCAAATGAGGTGAAGAACAACAACATGTACAAGCCTGTCCCTTGCTTTAAAAATACTGATAACAAGAGCTTCATCTACGTTATTGCCAGCAAAGATGCATATAGAGTTGGTAACCTTGTCAGTTCCTGCAGCTTTATTGCCATGACTGCCGTGAGTTACGATGCTGCTACAATCGACTCAGGAACTGACATATTTAAGCTTCTTGCGCAGGGGTTCACCCTTCGTATGCATCTTTCTCATCTCATGCCATTTTTATTAGAAATGTTTATTGAGACTCTGCTGCTGATAACCCCATATGTAACAGGTATGAATACAACATATTTGAGCATCATTTCACTGTTTCCTTTCACAAGTTCGTTAATAGTCACATCTATATATATATATATATATATATATATATATATATATATATATATATAGTTCATTGAGAAATAGGAACTAATATTTTCCATTAATATCTGTTTGGCAGCACACACCATGTTTGGAAGGTTTGTAGTTGCGCCTTTGATAACATGCGGGTTTTTGGCTTACAAGTTTCACAAGATGATAGCATCTGTTGACAATGTAGAGAGGTTTTTGAGGATGCAAAAAGGTCTTGTACCAACTCGGTACTCATACACTGACATGATAGCATTGACTAGCCATTTTAAGGAGAAACTTGGGCATGGAGGATTTGGTTCTGTTTTCAAAGGCCGACTCCCAGGGAACCGTTTTCTTGCCATCAAAATGTTGGGCCATTCCAAGTCCAATGGTGAAGATTTCATCAATGAAGTCTCTACCATTGGTAGGATTCATCACGTCAATGTGGTGAAACTAATCGGTTTCTGTTCTGATGGTTCACATAGAGCCTTGGTATATGAGTACATGGCAAATGGTTCACTGGACAAGTTCATATTCTCTTCCAACAATGGCTCGAACCATAGATTCTCTTTGGAGAAACTAACCGAGATTGCTTTAGGAATTGCCAAGGGGATTGATTATCTACATCAAGGATGCGATATGCAGATACTTCACTTTGATATCAAGCCTCATAATATTCTATTAGATCATAATTTCATACCAAAAATTTCTGATTTCGGTCTTGCAAAGCTATATCCAAAAGACTACAATTTTGTGACACTCAGTGTTGCACGAGGAACTATTGGATATATTGCTCCAGAGTTGATTTCAAGGAGTTTTGGTCTTATCTCCCACAAATCTGATGTTTATAGTTTCGGCATGCTACTCTTGGAAATGGCTGGAGGGAGAAAAAATGCAGATCAGAGAGCAGAAATAACTAGCCGAGTTTATTATCCATCATGGATTTTTGATAAACTCAATAATCCAATTGATCATGATGCCCAAGAAATTGGCACTGGTGTTGCAAAGCTTGTAATCAGTGATGCTGAGAAGAAGTTATGCATGATAGGTTTGTGGTGCATTCAAATGAGGCCTTTTGATCGGCCTTCGATGAGCAAAGTAATTGAGATGCTTGAAGGTGATGTTGAAGACCTGCAAATGCCACCCAAACCTTTCTTTTCTGATTCGCGTCCACCTATTTTAAGCCTGCCATGCTCCAACATCTCACAGGAAGAACTAAATACTAGTTCTGACGACATAGTTTGTTTAGTCTAAATGCAGTTCATCTTTTCAATTCCTCTATTTTAATTAAATGTCAGTGAATGATACTGATAAAGGGAAATGATCTTAGCTTCAATATTGCAGCTTGCAATCTTTTTTTATAATATTTTTAATATTATAAAGTTTTAATATGGCGTCCTTTCATGTCATATGGTGGTTGTAGTGGTTAGTGAACACCTCTTCTTTTAAATAAGAAGTTATGGAAGTTATGTTGTATCTCTTTGTGTAATAAAAAAGTTACATGTAGTTAGAAGACATCTCTTTGTATAATAAAATAAGTTAAATAGTTATTCTGCATCTTTTTATGTTTAAAAGATAGTTAAACCTTCCAAGTTTGAATTCTATATAAAAACACTTAAGTGTTGAATGGAAGATATATAGGAATATAGAATTTTGGAACATTTCTTTCTAAGTGCAACAACAAACACATTCTCTGTTTCTCTAAGGCTTACTTTGTTGTGAGTAATATTGTAAGTGGATTTTTTATATCTTAAAAACCTAGCATTCACCCTTGACACACATTATAAGGGGCTAATTTTCTTTTAGAAAAGTGTTTTCATGCCTAGAATCCAAAATGAGCATCTTGTTATTTTTGATCCATTTTGTTGATAGCTGAATAATTTGCTCTGTTCTATTGCCCAGATCATTGGTTTTTATAAACCTTTTAAAAATAAATATATAGATCAAAATAATATGCTCTGTTTGGAATTAACTTGCTGGCAGAAAATCTCTCATAATTTAATCCTTGATACCTTGTACTTGGTATTAGAAACACATAGAATTCTTTGTGAAGTATGCTGTGATGTTCGGCTTCTTTTTCATTTTCTTTTCCATTCTATATGTGTAGTAGGATTGAAAAGAGGCTATTTGTAATATTTAGCAACTTCAGAGGGATTTCTGAATAATATTTTTATTAAGCCTATCAATTCGAAACAGTGAGTTTTTGGCGAGCTAGGTATTGGGAGAGGAAGAAGGAGTAGAATTGAGTGTATCATATCTATTCTTTTGTGAGAGAGATTGGGGATTTGGAGCCTCCCCATTGTTGTTGGCTTCCACCTTGTATTGCTTCATTTCTATAGTGGATTGCCTCACCGTCACTCGTGGTTTTTCCCGCAAGGGTTTTCCACGTAGATCTTAGTGTTCTTTGGTATATTGGTTGTTTCTTGGGATGTTAATTGTTTTGGTATGATATATCTAATAGGTATTTTGTAATTTGGAAACTTGTACACTTAGGTGCATGACAAGGTGTTGTTACATGGCCATATGCACGCAAGGTGTTCGATGAAATACCTATGAAGACTTAGCTTGTTATTTAATTGTTTCCGCTATCTCATTACACTCACATAAGCGTAGTATTATAGTTCAAGTGCTTGCAACCTGATCTCTGAAGTGAAGCAGCGATTATAACCAAACTCTTTTTAAGCTTTTAATATAACAAGCAACACAATAAAGTAAATGAACTTTTATCTTCAACGTAAATGAGGCTGTGGCGAATGACTTTTGTAATTAGTGGCTATTGCTTTATGCCCCTAACCTTGTATTTTTGTATTTGAGGGAGCTATACTGATGACTTTGTTATCATCCTTTACTTTACTCTTTGCTTGTGTTAGATTATGATATTTGCGGGAGGTGCAGGAGCCAAGTCGCATGAGGGATATGTTATTTTTTGAGTAGTTACATCCTATTGGCTTTGTATTTGGACTGACATGTAGTTTTTCTTTTTTTAACTCTTTTACAATGTTTTTATTTTTTGAAATAGATAAGTTATTTATCTTAATCAATATTGTGAGAGTTAGTTAATTCCTTAATTTCTCACTTGGTAGAGGAAAGAGTTTGAATCCTTCTTATGGGAAGGTTGTTAACAACACATGAGAATTATATATTTTTATAAAAAAATAATTAATTTTGTTTTATAAAAAAAATATGATGAGAAAGTCAAGTCAATTGATAAGTTCACTTAAAAAAAAAACTAATTAGTTGACTTGGAAGTCAGCAGATATTTAAATTTGAAAGGAATTCTACATTATGTGAACAAAATGCAGTGAGAAAATGTCATCAAGTGGTCATTTGGTACGCCTGACTTGGAAGTCATCAGACATAATTTTCAATGGGATAATTGCAATATCAGCCACCAAGTTACAGAAGTATCAATCAATCATCACTTTCTGGCGTCTTGACTAATTAATTAGAAGGCAAATTTCCTATAGAAACTTCAGCAATGACGCAAATTTCCTATAGACTGACTCTTTATCTTGAAACAGGAACATACATACCGTACGTTGGTCCAAATGTATTACGATAATTTTTTTTCCTAGAAACTTCAGCAAAAAAAATGACAGCTGGTGGACTATGATGGAATCATGACCATATAGCGCTAGCAAACAGGATGGATGTTTGGAAATTCCAAGTGCAACAACCATTAAAAAAATATTCACCACATAAACTTTTAACATCCAACATGAAGTTTCACGTAGCACAAGGATTAGAAAGGAAATTCTTGATCCAAATTACGTGGAACCATATATATAAATATAGCAGCCATGTTTGACCATTCATTATTTGTAGAAAAGTTGGATGTACGTCTCTTAGAAAATAAGTGCCACGGGAGTGGTTAGCCAGTGCAGGGTAGCTTAAATATCAGTATCGTTTATTATAATAAGTGTTCCTTCATCCTGGATGATACAGCCATGGCCTATGCTGTAGTAACTCTACTTTCATTCTTCTTCATCTTCTCCCACATTCTTGCTTTTGTGCTCCACGTGACAGCTGAACAGTGTCCTTCTTCTTGTGGAAATATCACCATTGAGCCCCCAGTGACTGTTAGAGGCAGTCCTTCCAACTGCGTCAACCCTCGTCAATCGAAGTATGAGCTCACCTGCGATAGCAGCAACCATGCCATTTTGAATCTATTCTCCTCTGATTATTATGTCACCGACATCTCCTACTCCAGTGATACTTACCAGTACATTACAATGAAGGTCATTGATGTCGACATGGCAAACCCCAGCTGCAGGCTTCCACTTCATTCTCTGCCAGCCAGCAAGTTCATGAGTCCTGATAATCCTTATAATGAATTCCCATCTAGTAACATATGGGTTAGTTTTGTGAATTGCTCAAATGAGGTGAAGAACAACACCATGTACAGGCCTGTGCCTTGCTTGAGAAAAGCTGATAATAAGATCTTCGTCTACGCTATTGCCAGCAAAGAAGCATATAGAGTTGGTAACCTTGCCAGTTCCTGCAGCTTTCTTGCCATGACTGCCATGCGTTATGATGCTGCTACAAACGACTCGGGAACTGACATATTTAAGCTCCTTGCCGAGGGGTTCACCCTTCTTGCGCGTGGTTCTCGTGTCACACCATTTTTATTAGAAATGTTTATTGTTACTCTGGGAACTATAATCAACCTTGTAGTAGGTATGCATACAACATATTTGAGCATCATTCACTGTTTCCTTTTACCAGTACGTTAATATATAGTCTCATCTATATATTTTCATTAACATCTACTCTCTGTTTGGCAGCACACACCCTGTTTGGAAGGTTTGTAGTTGGGCCTTTGATAATATGCGGGTTTTTGTCTTACAAGTTTCGCAAGATGATCGCATCTGTTGACAATGTAGAGAGGTTTTTGAGGATGCAAAAAGATCTTGTACCAACTCGGTACTCCTACACTGATTTGATAGCATTGACTAGCCATTTTAAAGAGAAACTTGGACATGGAGGATTTGGTTCTGTTTTCAAAGGCCGACTCCCAGGGAACCGTCTTCTTGCCATCAAAATGTTGGAGCACTCCAAGGCCAATGGTGAAGATTTCATCAATGAAGTCTCTACCATTGGTAGGATTCATCATGTCAATGTGGTGAGACTAATCGGTTTCTGCTCAGATGGTTCACATAAAGCCTTGGTATATGAGTACATGGCTAATGGTTCACTGGACAAATTCATATTCTCTTCCAACAATGGCTCGAACCATAGATTCTCCTTGGAGAAACTAACTGAGATTGCTTTAGGAATTGCCAGGGGGATTGACTATCTACATCAAGGATGCGATATGCAGATACTTCATTTTGATATCAAGCCTCATAATATTCTCTTAGATCATAATTTCATGCCAAAAATTTCTGATTTCGGTCTTGCAAAGCTATATCCAAGAGACTACAACTTTGTGACACTCAGTGTTGCACGAGGAACTATTGGATATATTGCTCCGGAGTTGATTTCAAGGAGTTTTGGTCTTATCTCCCACAAATCTGATGTTTATAGTTTCGGCATGCTACTCTTGGAAATGGCTGGAGGGAGAAAAAATGCAGATCAGAGAGCAGAAATAACTAGCCGAGTTTATTATCCATCATGGATTTTTGATAAACTCAATAATCCAATTGATCATGATGCCCAAGAAATTGGCACTGGTGTTGCAAAGCTTGTAATCAGTGATGCTGAGAAGAAGTTATGCATGATAGGTTTGTGGTGCATTCAAATGAGGCCTTTTGATCGGCCTTCGATGAGCAAAGTAATTGAGATGCTTGAAGGTGATGTTGAAGACCTGCAAATGCCACCCAAACCTTTCTTTTCTGATTCGCGTCCACCTATTTTAAGCCTGCCATGCTCCAACATCTCACAGGAAGAACTAAATACTAGTTCTGACGACATAGTTTGTTTAGTCTAAATGCAGTTCATCTTTTCAATTCCTCTATTTTAATTAAATGTCAGTGAATGATACTGATAAAGGGAAATGATCTTAGCTTCAATATTGCAGCTTGCAATCTTTTGATCCATTTTGTTGAGAGCCAAATAACACAAATCTGATTCGCTGGCAGAAATTCCATTCATTCCTTGTTATTGTTAATTAAATGATAAATCTCCATAGGACACAAGAAACTAAACAAGAGAATGCAGTGTTGTTTGGTATGACTCAAATGCATGCAACCTGATCACTTAACAAAATCAACAGTCATTTGCTTAAATCACAATTCCAAATTACTGCTTGTTATTTTTTTATCCATTTTGTTTATAGCTGAGTAATATGCTCTGTTCTATGTCTCAGAAAATTGGTTTTTTCATCCACCTTTTGTAAATAAATAAATAAATAAATAATATTGTGAGCCCCACTCCTTAATTAAATCCTAGCCATTGATATTATTTTTAATCCTAGCAGTTGATATTATTTTTTCTAATCCTAACCGTTGATTGTGTTTTCAGTTTCAAAACCTATACACCTCTTCGTCTCCTCCTGATTTAGATGACCGTTATAAAAGAGAAAACCCTAGTCTCATCTCTTTCTCTCCAAATTTGCGGGCAGTGTCAGTTGCGAGGACGGGAGTAGGGTCTTGTCGCGAGGGTTTTGTTTGACTATTATTTTGAGGTAAGGTTCTGATTAATGCTCTTTCTTATGATTGTTGTGACATGATACTATTTAGGGTTAGAGTTTGGTGAGGATGTTGATTTGATTTAATTTGAGGAAAAGATTCAGAAATTCCTGTTAGCATAACAAAACCCCTATTCAATTTTAGAGGTCTTAGAGGTCGAATTTGGAGAAGAGTAGAATAAGAAACTTGTAGATTTCGACATTGGCTAAGTGCCTACAAAATTTCAGAATTTTTACATAATTATCCTGTAAATTATAAGTTTTAGATGCAGGTGATGCGGACACAATTTATGTGCAGCCCTTGAACAGTTTTTTATTAATTTCATGATTATAAGTTTGGATTTAGATTTAGATTTATATAATAAAGTTATAGAGGATGATTTTATCTTTGATTCTGCCAAATTTCAGAATTTTTATCCATGTAATTTGTGAGACATGATCAGATTTCTATAGTGATGCTCAATGGCATTTCCACAGGAAGCATAAATTTTGATCAGAGAATTTGAGAATCTTAGATGTTGAATCATGGCTCATGTTTAATAAAAAAATTGTTAAATTTCGAGTTAATTATATAATCCTAAAGTTTAATCTTATTTGAAGTTTTATGTTGTGAGATATTGTTATTAGAAAGGGCATGTCTGAAATTGTTGGTTTATATATTTATGATTTTTAAAAGTGATGGCTTAAATTCTGTAGATCACAAATCATTGTGAAATTTGGATATGTTATAGATGAAGATGTCTAGTGGTCTCAGAAGATTGAAATTTTTAATTTGGATTAGAATTTGCAAAGCTATACTGATTTCAATCTTAAGGTTCGTAGGGAATTGGTTATTAGTCTCGACCCAGAGTAGTTTTGTTAGTGTCTTGATTATGTTTTTGCATTCGTGTGAATTTTAGAATTTGTTTTACTTGTAATTCTTATGGTGAAAACTCGATTGGTGAAAGAATTCGAAATCTGACCGTTAATCAGGTAATTATCACACATATAAATCCTATTATATGTATATACTTTAAAATTCTAGCTTTCTGAACTTTTGGAATTTTTGAAAAAAATACTGTTTATTTTGAATTATATTTTGAATTATTTATTTATTATTATTTTCGGAATTACTTTAAATTATTTGAAATTTTGAGTTAATGATATTTTATTTTGGATTAAAATTATCTAAAAGATTTAAATATTTGTTTAAATTTGGATTATTAATTTCTAAAGTATTTAGATAGTTTATTTAAATATATATTATTTAAATTCTGTTAATTTTTTATTAATTATTATTAATATTTTTTAATTATTTGTTCATGTTTGGATTCAAATAACTGGTTTATTTTGCTATGGAAAATGGGATCACATGACTACTAAGAATGTTGTTTGGAAAATTGCTTTGTATTTTGCTCAATCTGAATTTTGATGGTTTACTGTTTATGAACATGAAGTATTTTGACATAAAAATTAGTCCCCAATTAACTATGCACTAACCTTGTCACTAGGGGTTAAACATTTACTGTATCGACACGTATTTTGTTATATAAACTATAGTTTCCCATTGCTTTCCGTCGGTGAAAAATAACGGCCTCTGATAATTCTGGCTCGGGTCACCGAGGGTAAAAATATGACCTCTGATAATTTTGTCTCAGGTCACCGAGGTAAATATATAAATTCTGTGATTTTGTTTTGGCAATAGTTGTTTAGGGGACCTGTATGCTCAGTATTTTGATATCTGTATTTGTTGAAATAAAATCTAATTTCTGATGTTTGGTATTTTTGTATTTTGACTTTTAAAGTGATCCATGTATTTTTAGTGGGTACTTACTGGGCTTTTCAGCTCATTATGTTGTTGATATCTCTTTTCAGATCAGGAATAGAGTTTGGGTGGTGGATAGCTTAGCGGGGAACGTTGGGCAAACATCGTCTTATTAGCATGTAATAAGTCCCTTCTGTGTGGGCCTAGGTTTTATTTGAATAAGCTTGTATTGACTATGCAAAACACTTAGTCTGTTTCTTTATTCTGTTTTGGATCAAATATTGAGGCCTTGCACACCTACTTGGTTTCGGCCTTCTAGGTGTGCGGCCGTTTGTCGGCGTCCTGGGTCCATTGAGCCGGGTTGGGGGCGTGACAAATACTCTCAATGTTAGGAATTAATTTGCTGGCAAAAATCTTTCCCCTATAATTCAATCCTTGATGTCTCATACATGTTATTTGAAACACAGGAGAGGCTTCTTTATGAATGATGCAAAGTATAATTCAAACGCTTGCAACCTGATCTCTGAAGCAGAACAGCAACTATAACCAAACTCATTTTCAGCTACTAAAATAAGAAGCAACAAAAGAAGAAACTGAAACTTTAATCTTCAAAGAAATACTTACCATGAGGCTACGGAGCATGACTTTTCCGATTAGTGGCTCTTGCTTTATGCCCCTAACCCTGCGGAGCATGACCTTGTCTGATAGGTGTAACACTGTGTGGGACCAGGAATAACCATGTTGAGTCTTATCCTTGTATTTCGATTGAAATATAGGTCTTTTTATTCTCTTGCAGTGTATTTACCTTTTTATTTAATCCATGAGTTTTTTTTTTTAAATAAAGTGAATAACATATGAATTAATGAAGTTTAGGAACCGTGGGCTAGCTCAATGATAACTATCTGTACTTGTGATTGAGATGTCTCGAGTTTAGGTCTCTCAAATTACAATTCGCTTTCTGAGTCACTATTTGAGTTATGTGTAGGAAATACATTTTGTTTTTCCTTCCAAGATTGCATAATGGGGAGTTATCCATAAAAAGTTAATTATGCCACCTTAACTTGTGCACATCTGTATTCATTTGTTTTTTACTTTGTCGCTTGTCGACTTTGTCAAATAATAATAATAATAATAATAAAGTTTATTTATTTTTATAAAAAAATTATTAGTTGATTTGGGAGTCACTGGAGATTTAATTTGAAAATGACACTAGGTTATGTGCAAAAATGAAGTAAAAAAATGGCACAAATACTAATCATCCTTGCCGGCATATTAGACTAAGGCTAATTAGAAGGCAAACATGTAATCGCCAATATATTCATCTTGAATCCGTCTTTTCCTAGTATCTCCTAACAAATTATTCTGTTTTAATTTAAAAATCAGTTAAAGTAAGTTTTTTAAAGGACCAAATTACCATTTACTTCTATTTCCAACCTTGGTGAGGAAAAAAATTAATTTTTTTATTAAATTGAATTTTAACTAAAATTTAAAAATAAATTGATTTTTTTAAACTTTTTAGTAATTACTTATTTTTACAATTGTATGTAAATATATTCTTTTTAATGGATAAATTAAATTGGAGACAAAGTTTTTGATAAGTCAACTATACAACAAAAGGAATAATGCAGAACTAAACAAAATAGTATAGATCCACTAGTAGTGGATATAACATATTAAACACAAGCTGACCCTACCCTCGGTGAGAATAAGACGGTGAATCTCTAGAGAAGCACAAGAAATCACTGAGTTAACCAACTTTTGAGATAGCTATTGACTTTAGTCTCTTCAAGTGCACTGCTACTCTTTCACAAGGTCCCAGGAATGCCATATTGCCAAATTGGAGATATAAGGCTTGTGGTTGATGTGTAAATAATATGCGGTATGGGTTGGTTCATCCATATTGTCAAAACATAAAATTAAATAATAATATAAAATACTTTTCAATAATACTTAACTGATTTTAATAAAAAAAACAATACTTAACTGAAGTATGAAATGTCCAAGATCAAGAGAAGCTTAGACTTTCTTACCACCAGAGAGGCGGAGCAGGAGGACCCGTCTCTACTTACCGCGCCCCCAAGCCTGCCACAAATTTGATGCTTGTGTTGTTTTTCCCCTAGAGTTTTCTCCTCTCTAGGGTGTCCCCCTCCCTCTCTCTCTTAGCTTTCGTGTTTTGACCACTTCTTGTGGATTGCTGTTCTTGACTCTGTTTCGCTTTCCTCTTTAATGAATTGTGGTTCATCCATTTTTTCAAAAAAAAAAAAAAAAAAAAAAAAAAAAAAAAAAGTATGAAACCATTTTCTTATTAGAATTGGCTTTATATCTCACATAAAGAGATGTTTCCTATATTTATAATTAATCTCTTGTAATATCTTTTTCCCCTTGTTAATTCACTATTACAAACAGACGTGTGAGTTTTACTCAAGATTAGTTTACCCTGCATTTGTCAACAAGGGTACCGAAAATTCCAACCAAGTTAATCAATATTTTTTTAATAATGAGGATAAACTTCAGACCATCAATTTTTTTAAAAATATATATATCTAATAATTAATTTTTTTAAAAATATCATACAGTTTTCCACGTTGACTCAACATATAAACTTTTATGGGTCTTTTAATTTTTTTAAAATATAATATAGGTACAATACCCTAAATAGTCCTTGTACTTTGCTTATCATGCATTTTTAGTCCATCAACTTTAATTTGATCCCATTTAGTCCCTATACTTTCCCAATTAGTACAATAAAGTTCAACACAGGTATTAAATGTGAAGAAGAATGTGAATTATGAGAATAGTGTATTGGACTTGATTGCACCAATTAGAAAAGTAGAGGGATTAAATTGGACCAAATTAAAGTTGAGGGACTAAAAAGATGAGGTGAGAAAAGCAGGGGGACTATCTAGGGAATTATACCTATAATATATGGCACTTATTTTTACATGTGGAACATATATGACATGCTAATCACTCATTAGGCAATTATCCCTATTTTTAAATAGAACATATTGGCCAAGACTATCAACCATTAGATAGACCAATGATATGACGTAAGAGTGTAAAAGGGAAGGTAAATGTTCAAATCTTTTCACCGGTAGATTGTTTATGCACTGTACATTTGGCTCTATTACTATTTATGTACTGTCCACAAACCTGAGTATGGGTTTCTATGAGAGAAATAATAGTTTCACCCCTTTAAAGTTACAATGGGGGTAAGGGGGATTTTTAAAAAAAAATCTGGAAGCCACCGTAACTAGTTCACCTTCGTATTTGTCTGCCCTTTTGACAATCCTTTAAATTTGGAGTGTTTATCGCCCATTAATAAATAAATATATATATATATATATATATAATAATTTTGCTTTGTTCTGTATCAAATATGCTTACAGAATTTTTTTTTTATTATTATAAGAGTTAAGTCTTGATATTTACAACATATTACAATCTCAAAAAGGCTCCTTTAGATTCTCAAAACTTGATCTCTTAACAAAAAAACAACAATTATTTATTAAAAAATTAACATACTATGATATATAAATACACAAAAGCAATCTTATT
Organism: Dioscorea alata; assembly: GCA_020875875.1. Taxonomy (NCBI): domain Eukaryota; kingdom Viridiplantae; phylum Streptophyta; class Magnoliopsida; order Dioscoreales; family Dioscoreaceae; genus Dioscorea; species Dioscorea alata. The sequence continues at coordinate 19,402,946 of CM037015.1, read as the reverse complement.
AGATAAATAATGCGCAGAAGCATATACTTCCGACTATAACAATTTCAACAAGCATAACATTGAAAAATTAAGCTCAGTACTTGAAGGTCATGACAGTACTTCCAATTTATGTACATCCATATTGTCAAAAATATTAAATTAAATAATAATATAAAATACTTTTCAACAATACTTAACTGCAGTATAAAACCATTTTCTTATTAGAATTGACTTTGTATCTCACATAAAGAGAAGTTCCCTATAGCTCTAATTAATCTCTTTCCTTGTAATATCTTTTTGCCTTGTTAAGTCACAATTACAAACAGACGTGTGAGCCACTTGTTGAGTCATAGTCACAAACAGACGTGTGAGCTTTACTCAAGATTAGTTTACCCCGCATTTGTCAACAAGTGTACGAAAATTCCAACCAAGTTAATCAATATTTTTTTAATAATGAGGATAAACTTCAGACCATCAATTTTTTTTAAAAATATATCTAATAATTAAATTTTAAAAAATATATCATACAGTTTTCCACGTTGACTACATATAAATTTTTATGGGATCCTTTAAATTTTTTTTACATATAATATATGGCGCTTATTTTTCCACGTAGAATATGTATGACATGCTAATCACTCATTGGGCAATTATCTCTATTTTTAAAAAGAATATATCGGCCAAAACTGTCAACCATTAAATAGATCAATGATATGACGCAAGAGTGCAAGAGGGAGGGTAAATGTTCGAATCTTTCTACCAGTAGATTGTTCATGCACTATACACTTGGGTCTAGTACTATTTATGTACTGTTCACGGACTTGAGTGTAGGTTCCTGTAAGAGAAACAATGGTTTCACCCCTTTAAAGTTACAATGGGGGGAAGGGAAAATTTTTTAAAAAATCTATAAGCCACCGTAACTGGTGCACCTTCATACTTATTTGTTCCTTTGACAATCCCTTAAATTGGGAGTGCTTATAGCCCATCAAAATATATATATATATATATATATATATATATATATATATATATATATATATTGGCCAAGGCCATTGTTAAAGTTAACTCTTCATTAGAAGATAAATAAATAAAAATAATAATTTTGCTTTGTTCTGTATCAAATATGCTTACAGAAAATTTTTTGTTTTAAAAGTTAAGTCTTGATATTTACAACATATTACAATCTCAAAAAGGCTCCTTTAGATGCTCAAAACTTGATCTCTCAACAAAAAACAGCAATTATTTATTAAAAAATTAACATACTATGATATATATATACACATAAGTAATATTTATTAGATAAATAATGTGCAGAACATAAGTAATATTTATTAGATAAATAATGTGCAGAAGCATATACTTCCAACTATAACAATTTCAACAAGCATAACATTGAAAAATTAAGCTCAGTACTTGAAGATCATGACAGTACTTCCAATTTATGTCCATCTTAATAGATAGGGTATTAATAAAAATAATATATTGGACACCGTGGTATATGATCTTCTTTTCTATTATAAAGATTTAACTCTACTGAAAATTTTAAAATGAATAATCATCCAAAATTATAATTTTTTTATAATTTATGATCCATAATTATGCATCAAATATAATTAATTTAAGACTACTATTATTATATTATCATAAAAATAATTGAAATCCAAATTACATTTTAACAAAAAATTATTTACTGCATTCTTTTAAAGCTATTAACAGACGAAACAACATTAGAAAAAGTAGAACTTTTATTAATAAGCAAACATGAACACGATTGCTAATAGCACATGGCATGGGGAAGTCATCTAATTAAGATTTTTCTTTTTTTTATAAAGATAAATAAGTCATAACTCTGATCTACTGTTATGGGGAGAGATTTTAACCATTAATCTCTCACTTGAGAGTAAAATGACTTACTATTGTTTTACAATAGAGAGACTAGTTTTGAGATGTAATTTGGAGGTGCTTGCTAATTAGTTAGTCTGCCATTATTCACATGATGACTTTGAATACAAGCACAAGCTTGAAGTCTTGGTAGACGCTTAAATTCCAACCTCATGTTCAAGATGATAATGTCACGTATTTTTTTTTAAATTAAATAAAAGCTTTAGAATTTTGAGTTGGTCATTCACGCCTATGCAACAGGCCGGATATCTGAAAGGAGTGTGTATTGTGCCTTGCATAGAAGAAATTAATATATACTTGTGAGGTTGCAACAACAATTTCGTATTCCAGAGATATGGCTTGCTCGGCTTCTGCTGCAGCTTTGCTCTCCATTTTCTTGTTCTTCTTCTTCTTCTCCTCCTTTGTCTCCGGAGGGCGACATGATTGTCCTCCCTCTTCATGTGGGAACATCACAAACATTAAAAATCCTTTCCGTCTAAAAGATGACCCGCCCAAGTGTGGCGATCCAAACTATGAGCTCACCTGCGATGATCTCAACCGCACCATCCTCACTTTACTCAACAACAGCTACTACGTCACCAATATTACATACTTGTACGATGATTTATATATGGAAGTCGATTTCATGATAGAAGTCGTGAATGTTGGCATGGTGAACGACGGCAGCTGCCATCTTCCCCTCCCCTCTCTGACACTCTCTGAGATGAACAGTAACAGTTACTACGTACTGACAAGCACATACTCATGGGTTACTTTGGTGAATTGCTCAAAAGAAGTAAAGAACAACTCCAAGTACAGGCCTGTGCCTTGCTTGAGCCACAACAACTCCTTCATCTATTTCATCAATGATACTTATGAATCATATGTAGTTCGTAATCTTATGTGTTCCTGCCGCTCACTTGCAATATTTCCTGTTAATTATGAATTCTCAAGCCAACTGCCAACTGACATAATCAAGTTTCTAGCTCAGGGGTTCACCCTCTCTAGGAATGATTCCATGCCAAACACCTTCCGAGATTGCTTGTGGACTTCCATAAGGTGAGCATTTATTTCCAGCAGAGTATGTGAGTACAGTACATGTATATATGTTTATGCATACCACGTAAGCACTGGACTCTCATATGAAACACTGTAATTTGTATATATTTTGCAGGAGGACTTATCAGTTCATCACGGACAATGAAAATCCAATTTTATACCGAATTCTAATGGTCGTGATTGGATCAGAGTTTAATTTTGTTGCCTGCCTATTCGATGGAGACTGTATCAATGATCATCACATTTTTATGGTACCGATGGTTTTGGTGGTAATATTGATGCAAATATCGAAAGGATATTTTGGTATAAATACAACATCTCAGTGATTTATAATATTTATTTTACTATATATTAGATTCTGACTATAGGTTAATCTTCTTGATTTTACTTCTTTGCAGCGTTTGTTGTGTTGGGTAGATTTGTGTTTGCGCCTTTGACAATATTTGTCTTCCTCTTTTGCAAATTGTACCAAATGATGTCATCAGTTGATATCGTGGAGAAGTTCTTAAGGCAACAACAAACTTTTGTACCAAATAGATATTCATACACAGATATCATTGCTTTGACCAACAACTTTAGAGATAAATTGGGTCAAGGAGGATTTGGTTCTGTATTCAAAGGTCGACTGCCTTGAAATCGACTTATTGCTATCAAGATGTTGGTAAATTCCAAAAATAATACCGGTGAAGAATTTATTAATGAAGTTTCAACAATTGGTAGGATTCACCATGTAAATGTGGTGAAACTAGTTGGTTTTTGTGCAGAAGGCCAACAAAGAGCTTTGGTGTATGAGTACATGGCTAATGGTTCCCTTGACAAGTATATCTTCTCTTCCAGTAATGGTCCCAACCACAAATTCTCTTTAGACAAACTGGTTGATATAGCAATTGGAATTGCTCGAGGAATTGATTATCTACATAACGGATGCGATATGCAAATCCTTCATTTCGATATCAAACCACATAATATTCTTTTGGACCATAATTTCAATCCAAAAATTTCTGATTTTGGCTTGGCAAAACTATATCCAAGGGACAACAAATTCGTATCGCTTAGTGTTGCTAGAGGAACTATAGGATATATTGCACCAGAGCTGATATCAAGAAGTTTTGGTATTATCTCTCATAAATCTGATGTTTATAGTTTTGGAATGCTACTCTTAGAAATGGCTGGTGGAAGAAGAAATTCAAATCCAAAAATAGAGAATACAAGCCAAGTGTATTATCCATCATGGATTTATGACAAACTTATCAATAATATGGTTAAGCATGATGCAGTGGAAGTTGATACAAGCATTGTGATTGATAAAGGAGAAAAAAAGTTATGCATGATAGGTTTGTGGTGCATACAAATGAGTCCCTCAGATCGACCCTCTATGAGCCAAGTAATAGACATGTTAGAAGGTGATGTTTATAGCTTGCAAATGCCACCGAAGCCCTTTTTTACAGAGCCTATCCAGATACCTCAAGAGATGTCATACTTACATAGCGGTGATGAAGAATTGACTACTATCTCAGAAGATGTTGATGAGATAAATTGAAGGGGTTTCCCTTGATGGTATTTACTCCTCAGCGATCAAATGTAATCTAATTAAAATAGCATATGAATTTTATGATTTTGTTTTTATAAACAAATTGTATTGCCGAGTACTTCTTTTTATATTAATTGTGGTTTATCCACTTTTTCAAAAAAAAAAAAAAATTGTATTGCCGAGTTTTATCAATTGGTTAAGTAAATATTAATCTAATTATGCAAGCTTAATTCTTATTGTTTTAATTAATAAATTTAATATGATAAAATTGCTTAAAGTTTCTATTTTAATCACTAGATAAGAAACATTAATTAGAAAAATATAGAGAAAACAAAGAGGAATCGCAATGCTTTAATCTACTTAAATGGCTTGTGAAGGCCAATGAGCATCCTGGTTTCAGTTTCTCTTAAATGCTTAATCCTGTATCTTTCTTTTTTTTCTTTTTTAATTACCACAGCTGTATGGTTCATTGATTTAGCTAAATATTATTATTTTTAATGGTATATCAATAATTGCTTGCTTTTACAAGAATATACAAGCAATTCTCCCAAATTAAATTTGTCAAGACAAAAAACTGTGACATTATGACAAATTTTGGAGTAAATTTTTGGGGCTAATAATGCGCAAAGGTTTAAATATAATTTATTTATTTTCAGGGATTCACATGCAATTGCAAAGTTTTTAATCTTAAGTGATAATTGTCAAAAAAACCTCACAACTTTGTAATATTGCCAAAAACACCCTTTTAATTTGGCAATCCCTAAAAACACCTTCCTTTTAAAGTCAATGATTTTCAAACCCCCAAAAGTTATAACCGGCTGTAACGGAGTTACTTTTGAATTTTATGGACAAAATTGCCCTTGCATGGGAAATTGTGAGAGAACAATTATGTTTCCGGATTGAGAGGGACGGAGGGTTATTTTTTAGGTAATCCCTAGAGACAACTATTATAGCCATCGGCGAGATGGGGATGACGGTGACGAGATGGGGATGACGACGGCGAGATGGGGACGAGGGTGGCGAGATGTGGATGACGACTACGGAGAGGAGAGAAAACAGGGAGATGGCATCCACGGGTCTCCTTGTTAAGTTAGGTTTTAATTTTTTTTTTTTAAAAACCTGATAAGATGTGATAAAGATTTCGTGTAAAGATTTCGTGTGAGATGTTCGGCATATGGGCATCCACGTCATTCGTGTAAAGATTTCGTGTGAGATGTTCGGCATATATATCTTTACTCTTTCTGTTTAAATAACAAGATATCTCTGTTTAAATATCATTGTTATTGTTTAAATATTGTTATCTCTATTTAAATTCTAAAAGTTTCTGTTTAACTTTATACTTATTTACAATGTCGTGTTTTCATTTCTCAAAATGTTTAAGTAAAATGTTTAAGAGACAATATCTATGTTTAAATATCAAAAGTTGACACTCAAATAAGTTTATTTCTGTTTAAAATATTTGTTTATTTATAATGCCTACAAGTATCTCTACTTGCGAATGTTCAACGCCTTCAAAATGATGTCCGATATCTAACGACAATACTTCAGATTGATCTGACGAATAAGGAAAGCATGCCACACTGTTAAGGTCTCCATGAGATGGAAAAGAGACGCTCACTGAATCCAAATTCCTGCCAACACTTTTGTTTAAACAAAAACAATCAATATTTTAAACAGAAACATAAAAGTTTTAAACGATAAATAGAAAAGTTAAACGGTAAGACAAATATTTAAACAGAAACAAAATAATTTAAGCGGAGAAGACAATTTTTAAATGGAAACTTCTCTCCGTCGTCATCCACATCTTGCCACCGTCGTCCCCATCTCGCCGTCCATCTTCCCGCATCATCTCTCCGTCGTCACCCCCATTTCGAATGAAACCAAGGTAATAAAGAAGATCGGAAGTCATGACGGCAGCGAGATGACCGGCGAGAAGGTGATGACGGCGGCGAGATGATGGCAGGGAGATGGGCGGCGAGATGGGGATGACGGTGACGAGATGGGGATGACGACGGCGAGATGACGGCAAGATGGGGACGAGGCTGGCGAGATGTGGATGACGACTACGGAGAGGAGAGAAAACAGGGAGATGGCATCCACGGGTCTCCTTGTTAAGTTAGGTTTTAATTTTTTTTTTAAAAAAAAACATGATAAGATGTGATTGATGGGGATGACGACGGCGAGATGACGGCGAGATGGGGACGAGGGTGGCGAGATGTGGATGACGACTACGGAGAGGAGAGAAAACAGGGAGATGGCATCCACGGGTCTCCTTGTTAAGTTAGGTTTTAATTTTTTTTTAAAAAAAAACATGATAAGATGTGATTGATGGGGATGACGACGGCGAGATGACGGCGAGATGGGAACGAGGGTGGCGAGATGTGGATGACGACTACGGAGAGGAGAGAAAACAGGGAGATGGCATCCACGGGTCTCCTTGTTAAGTTAGGTTTTAATTTTTTTTTTAAAAAACCTGATAAGATATGATAAAGATTTCGTGTAAAGATTTCGTGTGAGATGTTCGGCATATGGGCATCCACGTCATTCGTGTAAAGATTTCGTGTGAGATGTTCGGCATATATATCTTCTGTTTAAACACTTCTGTTTAAACAAATTCCTGCCAACACTTCTGTTTAAACAAAAACAATCAATATTTTAAACAGAAACATAAAAGTTTTAAACGATAACTAGAAAAGTTAAACGGTAAGACAAATATTTAAACAGAAACAGAATAATTTAAGCGGAGAAGACAATTTTTAAATGGAAACTTCTCTCCGTCGTCATCCACATCTTGCCACCGTCGTCCCCATCTCGCCGTCCATCTTCCCGCATCATCTCGCCGTCGTCACCCCCATCTCGAATGAAACCAAGGTAATAAAGAAGATCGGAAGTCATGACGGCAGCGAGATGACCGGCGAGAAGGTGATGACGGCGGCGAGATGATGGCAGGGAGATGGGCGGCGAGATGGGGATGACGGTGACGAGATGGGGATGACGACGGCGAGATGACGGCGAGATGGGGACGAGGCTGGCGAGATGTGGATGACGACTACGGAGAGGAGAGAAAACAGGGAGATGGCATCCACGGGTCTCCTTGTTAAGTTAGGTTTTAATTTTTTTTTTTTAAAAACCTGATAAGATGTGATAAAGATTTCGTATAAAGATTTCGTGTGAGATGTTCGGCATATATATCTTCTGTTTAAACAAATTCATGCCAACACTTCTGTTTAAACAAAAACAATCAATATTTTAAACAGAAACGTAAAAGTTTTAAACGATAACTAGAAAAGTTAAACGGTAAGACAAATATTTAAACAGAAACAGAATAATTTAAGCGGAGAAGACAATTTTTAAATGGAAACTTAATATATTTAAACATAAACTGGAATAATTAAACAATAATTAGCTTATACAACAAGATAAACATAAAGAGAAGAACTTTATAACAAGAAGAACACGTTTTTATTAGGATACGACAATGACACAACGTTTATCTCAACAACAAGATCGAATACATCGTATTTGAAGATGGAGTACATGTGACATATGCACTCAACCTCATTTTCTATTGGATAAACCGTTTTATGTCTATTAGGTGTGATAAACTTCACCTGACATGGGAAACATCGAAACTCCGTCGCTCACATATCTCAGCTAACACTGATTCCCAAGAAGTCAGCTCCGTGAACATTAGCCCTCGTCCCTCCCCCGTTATCTAGCAATAGCACAAAAACTTTCTATAATAAATCTGCATTTTTTTTTTTATAAATTGTTACTCCTTCCCAAAGAATGATCAAAGTGGGAGCAACAAAGAAATTCTCACCTTATCAGAAAACTGGCAAAACTCAAATCGAACAAACTAAATGAAGAGAAGAAGAAGAAGAAGAAGAAGAAGAAGAAGGAAAAAAATGTGATGAGCCTTTCAAACTTTGTTTGACAAAAAGCAAACAAAAAGGTAAAAAAATAAAATGCAAAATTATATGTATAAAAGTTGGACACGATGTGATTGGGCTGTTTTCCCACCATTTTCAGGGGCAAAAATGAAATTTCATAATATGATCCATGTGAAGTGAACGATAAGGGGTAAAAGAGAACTTAAACAATAACGGAAGGGTTGTCTGGGGTTTGCAAAAGTTGGAGGGGCTGTTTGGGAATATTTAAAATTCATGAGGGGTAAAAAATAATTTTCCCTAATCTTAATCTTGTGTTATAGTTTTTTAAAAAAAATAATAATAATTATATATATATATATATATATGTAACTGCAAATAATTCTAGAGAAAGTAAATTTTTATATATTTTTTTTTATTAAAAACAAACCCCACTCGGTTTCTAATAAAAAAAACCCTCGCTTTCTCAGTCACTGCTCGACTGCTCGAGGGATTTCGTCCGCTCGGCCTCAGGTATCCATTCTCTCCGCCTTCTTCTTAATTCCACTTCTAGGGTTCCGATCATGGATGGTTTTGCTTCGACATCGATTGGTTTTTATATATTTACAATTTCTACGGAACGCCTATTTTGGAAAATGAATTTGTTCCTCCTGTTTATTTTATTTGTTTAATTTTATTTTTAATGATGTTTTCTCTTGATTGGTGAGTTTAATTCGAGGTTTTTTGCAGTTTTTGTGAGAAAATCATTTGATTTAGGGCTTTGTGGAGTGGCGAAATGGCTACTGGACCTGGACTTGAATCTCTCGTGGACCGTAAGAACTCTCTATTTGTTGTCAGTTAGACTAGTCTGATTATTAGATGCTTACAGATTTGAAATGCTGCATTAAAAATCTGTTTTTTTTTTTTTTTATAAATGTCTAGTGGCATTGATTCTGGTTTTCTTTCTCTTTGCAGAGACCATATCTGTGATCACAAATGATGGACGCAATATAGTGGTGAGAAGCATTTTTTTTTTTTTTTTTGTGTGTGTTGAATTGTTTAATTATCTTATTTTTGTAGGTAAATCTATGTTATTTGTATTCCTGATGAATTCCGGACGTGTTCTCTTTTCTCTTTTATGCTTCCAAGATGTTCCCAATGTCTTTATTTTTGTTCTTCAGTTGTTCACATTTTTAGGTTTATGCTCTAGAATATGGCCTTTATTATTTCTGATGATTCAATTCTTATTATCTTGTTGAATAGTTCTTTGACTTATTTAAATTTGTTCAAACATTATTAATGATTTATCTCCAATTTTCTTGTGATATGATTTGTGATTGCCATAGGGAGTTTTAAAAGGCTTTGATCAAGCTACAAACATCATATTGGATGAATCTCATGAGAGGGTTTACTCCACAAAGGTACCTTCAGGGCATTATCTTGTGTATATGATTCTTAACCTTTTCATGATCATCACTGACTTGTCCTGTTTTTGTATAATAATTTATCCTACATCCAAACCTTTTCTCAATGAATTTCTGGTCTCTAGTTCCTACCATAATTTTGGATAACTTGTTATAATGAGAGTGGTTTAACTTTTAGTTATATATATATATATATATATATACACACCTGCAAAGGTGTGATATTATCTCTCTGTTAGTTTTCTTGTTTGTGGCTGAAAGCTCGTCTGTTAGACCACATGATTCTTTAAATTGTTGGGTATTTTCTGAGATCATATTTTAACTTTTAAGTTGAAAATTTTCCATTTTTTATTTATTCATCACCGTTACTGAAAAAAGTTCTGTTTAAAACTTCACCATTATCGTTTATACCGCAGTATTCAATGTATTAATTTATTCTGTTTCACCTAATTGTTTTTGAAATTTCAGAAGGTTCTTTTAGGCTGCTCTTGTATAACTTCCCCAGCACATCTGTCATTTCATCTTATTAAAGTGATCTATTATGGATGTAGTTGCTCTATTATCGTACATGTTCAACTTTACATTAAGTTCAACAACCTAGCATGTTCAATACTTGCCATTTGCTTGTTTTTGCACTGGTGTGTCTTATGCTAATATCTTCCTTGCCAATCCAATTCTTCATGTACTTTAACAAACTTGGCCAATGCGGTAATTAAATCATTAGCAAAACGATGATGGTTCTATGGTTTTTAGACTAAGAAAATCAGATGTTCTGTGACCCTCTGTTATGTGCACAGACCAGGATTCGTTGAACAATGAGAGGGCTTTTGGAAGAAACCTTAAACTGTCGTAGAGAATTACAGAAATATTTTGAGACTAAGGATTGAAGTTTGAGCCTTTGAAAAGAATTGAACTATTTATTAATATAGGTAACTAAGATTTCTAAGGTGAAATAATTTCATAAGTTCTCTAATACTTTTCAATGATTGTTCCATCATATGACACCCTTCTCAAATTTTATGATCTATGTTATATGTTATAACCATAAGTACCTCAGGCCTAATTGCATTGTCTTACAAGGAAAGTATATGCCATCTGTTTTAGTTTCAGGATTCATTTTTTTTTGGGTCTCCTTTTACCTTCTGTGCTTTGTATAATGCGGTAAAATTGTATTATTTGAACAATGGTTTTAAGCTTCCCATGGTTTCTTTATCATCACTGTTATTATTTTTGTAAATGTATTGATTTCAGGAAGGTGTCCAGCAACTTGTTCTAGGTCTGTATATTATCCGCGGTGATAACATGTAAGTTTAATTTGCCTTTGCTGATTGTTTATTGTGTTTTATTTTATGTCATTTACTATTGTTATTTGCTTATTGAATCTGGTTCATTAACTCTCTGACATTTGCAGAAGCGTTGTTGGAGAATTAGATGAAGAGCTAGATTCAAGTCTGGACTTGTCAAAACTAAGGGCTCATCCGCTCAAGCCAGTGATCCACTGATGTAGTCTGATATACCCTCAAGTTTCAGTATTGTTAGAGCAAGTTAGGACAAAGTGATACTTTATTGGGAGAGGGTTCCTTCTGGCTAGGCTTTAATTAGTTTGGTCTTATTCTATGATATATCTTGTTAACTAATTAAAGACATTTTTCACTAAATAGAACTTGTTGTTGTATCAGAATGCAGGATTCTGGTCGCGAATTCCGCCTGAGTTATTTGTGCAAACTTTATGCCCTGGTGAAAATTTTTCTGTGGAACATTTGTTAGAAATTTTCATTTTATAAGTGCCACTTATTATCTTTTTGAGGGTCAGGAATGTTTAGTCTTCCTTTGAGATTGGAAGCGGGATGAGTTGACACGCCAACAACTAGTCATGCGTTTATATGATGTGATTGATGCATTATGACAGGGCTTGACTTATAATTCTGTCAAACTTTCTCATTTGATTTTTCTTCTATAAACGTTGTAAGTGAAGGACTCATTCCTCATGTATCACCATTGTCACAGCTCTCAGAGACCATGAAGGAGTTGAATTGAAGAATTTCAATGTAGAAGGTTGTTAAAATCAGTTGTGGTTGCGGTCCATGACTGCAAAATTATATTTAGACCATTTCAAAGTCTACTAATTAATTGCTGTTGAATGAATGTTGAACTTGTTTATTTGTGTGTATATATATATACACTTGCAATAGCTTCAATTGCTGTATTGTGATATTACAAGATGAAGCTTCATAATTTTGCCGTGCTGGTGATCATAGGTGCAATACTTTCAGCAAGCAGTCTGACAGAGGCCACCATTGGAGACCAACATTTTCAAGGTATGTCATTTGTTAGCATTGCTTAAAATAGCTTCACCGTGAAATATCTAGACCTCTTAGTTTTCCCAATTTATCAGGTACAACTACTGCTATATTCTCAAAAAATGCAGCCATTCTAAGATCTGGAGAATCTGGACCTCCTTCTCCAAAGGGTAACGATTCACACGGCCCTGGGCATTGATAAGCCTTATCAACGTTGTATGGTTTAGCATGCATGGCAATTGTTAACAATATCAAAGTTTTCTTTTGTATTTCTTTTCTTCTTTCATTATTGTAACCTGCTTGCAGGTTTTAAAAGCAGAAAAAAGAAAAATGGTTTGATGATGTTCTCAAAGTACCCAAAGTGCGACACGTATTTCTATTGATCTAATTTTTGTTTGTATGCCCCCATGTAACGTGTTGAGCTAATAAGGATGTAGTGTTTGAGTTGTCATCTTGTGTGGCTGATAGAAACTCATTCACAGTGTCAATTGTATTACATCTTCAATCGTTGGTTTCCCACTAATTTCGGCTTTTATCAGACCCACATTCATCCATAAATTGATATATATATAGTAAGCCCCACATATCCATCATGGTTGACTGAAGCAAGCAATGATTTTTGTTTGATCACTCATCTCAACATAAATCAACTCAAGGGATAGTGGTTCTACTGTTTGTCATGGAAATATTATCAATGCTAAACATGATGGCACTAAAGTCAGGAAAACTTTACTTTATCCCACTTTTCTTAACAGTCAAGTGTGTGTAGATGAGTGAATGGCTTAAAAAAATAAAATAAATCACAATTCCTCATTCGACCCAACTGAGGCCCTAAAATATTGGAACGCATAAATTTTCAAAGCCAAATTCATTAAAAGCTTGACCGGAGTTTTAGTTGATTAGATGGGATAGTCTTGTTGCATCCTTCAACTTGGTGCATGATTGGGGGAGAGGGCAGCACATGGACCTGGTCCCATTCATTCATTTGAGTTGGAGCCCTATTGGACCAAACAAACGAAACATTTCAAACACCCTATCTCTTTTACTTCTTAATTTTAAATAATACTAATAGTAATAATAAGATAAGATGATTCAAATATTAGCTTCTTCTTCTTTTTAATTATTTTCTTCCTTTTATTTATTTATTTATTTGACCAAATGGCAGAGAATTATTCTGGAGGGATTGGGCCGTGGGCCCACTAAAGAGGGAGCCCGACCAATCTACGGTGTGGAACACCTGATGCCCCTTTTTTTGTCGTGTTCTGTCTTTGGACACATGGGTGGGTCCCACTTGCATGACGACAAAGATTCCCGCTCCTCCAACAGCCCCACCAAGATTCACTGCCGTATCTCTACGTTTCTGTCGGGATCTGTATAAGTCTCTCAAATCTTCTCTTTCACCTTCATTTTTTACCATGAACTAAACCACAATTTGTTTTTTCTTAAAAAAAAAAAAAAAATACAGCCGTAAGCTAAACCTATTTAATATTGATTGAAAAAAATAATAATTCTCAAGTAAAATAATTTTAAACAAATTATTTCATGTGAGTTCATTCTCCAAAAATAGAGAGAAATAAAGAAAACAGACATGAGTTCGGGTTTTTATCTTTCCGATAATTATTAAATTTATAAATAATGAAAATAAATGCTCAACCCTTATACAGTTATATTCCTCAGCAATTTTGTCATATATAATAAAGCAAGACATATAAAAAGATAATGATATAATCTGAAATTACGTTCGAAAGGAAAACGATGAAGACTTCTAGATTGAAAATTAAGATTGGATCATGGAACAACAAAAAATTGAAGAATAAAATGAGAATCTATAGAAAGTGATGAGGATTAAAGTCTCCCGGGAGAAAGTAGGTATCATCATCAACTACCATCATCACCGACTTTAAAATCTTTTGATACTTATTCTCCTCGTGTTGTACGACACCACACAAAAAGGGTATGTAAGCAACAAATGAAGTTATAAGGGTCAAACTATTTAAATATCCATATTAAAATAATTAAAATATAAAATTTATCTCAAGCAAATAGATAAAGCACTATGAATGCACCTCCAAATTTTTGATAAATTTTGCACCGTTCATTATTAAAACCGTAGAGATTGATTGTATATAAACGTCATGCGTAGATGGAGAGGGGTATTTCAGTAATGCTATCAAAGCAAATATTATTCTATAAATTATGGTTGCACTTAAAAAATATTCTTCCCAGAAAGGGCAAATGTATATCAAAAAAGAAGAAAGAAAATCAGAAGAATTTAGTTAAAGAGAGAAGAAAGTGTGGCTGGTTCAGGGATAAGATATTCCTAGTGGCCCACCACCTTTCCAAGTTCCATACTAAAAAGGGTGTGCTTCCAGACATAAGCCAAGCCAACGGCTGGGAAGAGAGGCTGGTGGAATCCAACGGCTAGGGATTGACCACATGGATTTATTTGTCAGGGTTTAAGCAATGTGGGGTGTTGGAATGGTTGGGATGGGATAGGGATAAGGTTCTTGTGAGTGCTTTGAAACTTTGAACTTTGGACTATGTGGGCGCCTCCTTCAAGCTTTTGCCATGCTCTTCCTTTTTTTCTTTTTCTTTTTTTGTGAGTATTGTTACTATTATTATTATATATGTTTCTTTTGTGTCTCCCAAATCCATCTATATTTATTTATATTTAGGTTCCAATGCTTGTAAGCAACTTGCACCACCCTCACCATATATGTATCTCTCTCCCTATCCTCATCTTTAGCAACTTGCTTGATGCTTGCCTTTGCTAAGGACTGAGTGAACAGACTTAGTTCCCTACTCCACTTGCTTAATTGTAGGCCCTTCACTTGATTGATTGAGTTTCACCTCGAATTCGATTCTATTATTATTATTATATACACACGTAGATTGGTTTAGCGTAATTAAAGTATATATCAACAAACTTAAATGACACAAAACGTAACTTAATTACCTCTATTTATATATAACACCATGAAAGAATATATGATCAACTTCACAAAGAGAGAGAGAGATATATATATATCTACTTTTGCATGTGTGTGTATGATGATATGATAGGAAGGAGGGATATATATTCAACTGATTTCTGATTAATCTTTATATTAGTAATTAATCACCTAATGTTTATCATGAGTTTCATCCACATGTCCAAAAAAAGAAATGGAAAAAAATGAAGTCCAAGTCATTGGCACATAATTAAATGCCACATTTGAGCAAACATTGGCCACCTGGGTGAAAAGGGTACAACCACATGTCTAAGCAAGGAGAGGAAGGAGACAACGAGGCACCCATTACTAAAACCATATGTTAATATGGATACGTACGTACCATATATATACTGCCATAAATAGTAATTTTTCCAATTGTTATCTGTTTGCGTCATGAGATAGAGATGATCACCAAGTAGGTAGAGGAGAACATCAGTGCAGCAGGACCTGCCTACAAAGCTCTTTGCCCTCTAAAACTCTTCTATAAATAAAGGACTCCTTTGGTACTTGAAAATCATCAAACATGCCTACACTACTAGTACAACACCAAGTACCCTTTCCTCCTCCTCATCACACAGGCCATCTTCTTCTTCTTCTTCTTGTCTCCTTAATTTCTGGACTTGCTTTACTTGAATGTTTTTATGTACATATCTATATATATTTTTTTATATATATCACTTCCATTTATATATTTGTTTGTTCTTTGCATTAGTAGCATGCATGAAGGCTCTAAAAGAGAGAGAGAGGAGGAGGCTTTAGGTGAAGTTGTTGACAGAAGATAGAGAGCACTAAGGATGACATGCAATGGGCTTTCTGCATCTCATTCCTTGGTGCTCTCTATGCTTCTGTCATCACCCTCAGCCCCTTGTTTCACTCATTCTCACTGTTTCTTTGAATGAACATATCATAGATTAGGTTTAGGGTTAGGGTTTACTATAATTTTTAATTGTTGGCTCAGTTTATTCTTTTAATATTTTAATTTGCGGATCTCATTGCATGTGGCCAGAGAAAGTGGGTGGCTCAAAGACTGACAGTATTTCTTGTCATAAAATACTGGTTGATCTTTGTTGTTTAGTTTCACTAAGATATTAATCATTTCAATGTTTTGCAGATCTTAGTATATATTCTATTTTTATTGCTGGAAGAAGGATGAGCTCTTGAGTTTTAATGGAGGTCAGATTCTTGGTGGTGGTGGTGCTTCTTCTTCTTCTTCAATTCTCTCTCTAAATTTCTCACTTTTTTCAATTCTTTTATGAATTACAGCATAGTATGTTAATGTAACAGTGTGCCTAGCTAGTTACACACACATTTAAGAGTGTTTTTATTTTTATTTTTCTGGTTACCAAGAAAGAGAAGGTCTTAATTTCATGTGTTCTTAACGTTCTTGTTACCACATGTGTTTTTTTTTTTTTTTTTTCATTTTATATTTTTGTTTCAGTATGATCAGAGTTAGTTTCAAGGTTGAAGAAGCATGCTAGTATAAAGTTACTCATAGTGATTTAATTTATGAGGTTGGTTAACAACTTCTTCATCGAAGAAATGAAAATTAGATCTTCCCTCTTTTTGTCAAGTGATAATCTAAAGCAATTGGTTTAAATAAAATAATAATAAAACAAAAACAAAATTTAACAGATTTTTTTTTTTTTTTTGAAAAATATGAATAAACCATGAATCTATTATTCAATCTCTTGTTAGGGAGGAAAATAAAATACCTACACTAGATGGTACAAGGAGAAAAAAAATTAGGTATAGATCCAATCAAACAATATATTTAAAGAATTTATTATTTTCATTTGCAAAATTCATAAATCCAAAGCAATCCCAGTCGGTAAAAGCTATTGGAAAAATTTGTAAACAAAAAACAAAATAAATAAATATCAATTTTTATATAATTAATTTAACATTTTTTTTTGATATTTTGATTGATTGATTCTAAAAAAAAGTCACAAAAAAATTATTATTTCTCTTCTAGATTGACAAAAATTATATTCGAATTCCCGTCTTTTAATTAAAAAAAGATGTTTCGTAGTATAAAAAAAGAAAAAAAAACATTTGAACCTATTGATATGTTAAACATAAATTGCTCTTAAAAAAAAACAAACACTTGTAAGTATGAACACTATTGTTAAAAAAAAAGTATGAACACTCTAATGAATTGCGGCCAAGAAACAAGGTGGGTCAGTTTCTCTCAAGATGACAAGAATATGTTAAAAGGAGCCATAACTGATTGTCTCCATAGAGATTCTTTTCCTCTTTAATCTTTTCAAATTAAGGTTATGGTTTCTCTTTAAACAAGATATATATCAAGCAACATTTGCCTTATTAATTTACTTTACAAATTATTAAGTTCAAACATGTGTATATACAATATATATAGATATAATATGTATTTGTATGGTACAAAGTACATCAATTACTTCTACCAGTCAACCCCCAAAATAAAGAAGCCATTCGTAAATAATAGAAAACTATACATTTGGTAAAACATATAAGGAAAACTATAACATGAATACTCATTGACAAATAACAACAATAAGAAGAAGCCATTCGTTCCAACTATATGTTTTTTGTCGGCTTTATAAATATTTTTCTTCAATATTACTTGTTCTATCATAGGCCAAGGGATTAGATAAACCAAGCACAAAATTAAATATTATTATATTAAATTTCTATTAAACATTTTTTATGTTTAGCTCATCTTTTTCTACGATCTTTTATCCAGAAAATTTTTAACTTTTTTTTATGAGACATTTACATGTTATATAACAATATGTTCATTCCATTTTAACCAATTCTCTCTTAATTTGTGAATAATATGCATCATTTCAAATCTATTTGAAATACATTCATTTATCAATTGATTCTTTCTAGTGATGTGTTGTGTCGATTTTAATATTTTCATTTCAGTCATTTTCATCCTTTGAATGTGTTGTTTCTTCGTTGCCCAACATTTGGGACTACACATCATAACTGGCTTAATTATCATTTTATAAAGCGCATCTTTCAATTTAAGAAGTATTTTATGAACACATAAAACTCTAAAAGCTATTCTCCACTTTACTCAATTTGCCTTAATTCTATTTATAGCATCTTTTATAAGTTTTCCGTCATCTTGAATTATAGTGCTTATATAGATACTGAAACTTTTTACCCCTACAAATCTCAATAATAGTCATTCTAACTCCTCCCATATATCTAATTATTTTATTACTGAAATTACATTTCATATATAATGTCTTTACCCCTACTTAACTTAAACACTTAGTTTCTAAAAGATTCCTTCCAATTTTAAATTGGTACCTTCTCTACTTTTAAAAACTAAGACCACATATATCATTAGTAAAAAGCATACACCAAGGGTTTTGATCTTGAATATCATGTTTAGTCAATTCAACCATAACTAAAGAAAACAGGTAAGGGCTTAATATTGAGCTTTGATGTAGACCTATATTAATGAGAAGCTCTCTACTCTCTCCATCTTTAGTTTTAATGCTAGTGACAGAGCTATCATACATATGTGACAAGATTATAATGAGAAAAGAGGATGGTCTCCATGTTAGGTAGTTGACAACATATGGTTAAACATTTGTCATAACACAATGATATTGATACTTACCAATTGTAAAAGTTCAAAGCAAATTAATTCTTAAATATACCATGAGTCTTCTCTATTATAATTTTGTACTATAAATTGTTAAATGCAAATCAAACATATTATCTGATCTAATTTAACCCAAAAATTTAGGCTAATAAGAGCCAAACAAACCAAGCTCTTATACCATATTAAATGTAAACCAAATATATTATTTAGGCATGATTTCACCAAAAGCTTATGCGGATAGGATTGAAACCCAATTAATGTATCTAAGTTCATATTTTTCAAATTAACTATTATGATGAAATTATTAATTAATTTAATTTAAATAATATTATAAATCAATTAAAAAATATTATAAATACATTTTTATGATAAAAACATACTCATTTTTATGATAAAAACAATCCCACTACCTTGTCACTTCCAGTATTTGGTCAAGACAACATGTTGGTGATATGAAAAAAAAAATCAGACTCTTAAAAACTCGGTAAAACTAAAAAAATGGATAAATGAAGAATTCAATATAATTTGTTTTTAACTAATTGACAAAAATTAGCCATAAATTTGGCAACCAAATAAATATATGAAATATCATGAGATTTTTATTTTAGAAAAACATATATCATGCGTTAACTCATATAAAAGCCAACACTTGTTGTTTAGTCTAACAGTAAAGGCACTTGGTAGTTCATGAGCTAATGTGAGTTTGACATACCGCCCCTGTAATACAGTGTACTTACTATTCATGCAATGTTCCTTGACTTAGGTATTATTTACCGTACTCATTTCCAAAATAGCATAGTATGAGATTTTTCAACCTTGTTGTTAAACAAAAAAAAAAAAAGTCATACAAAAAAAAGCAGGTGTGTATATATATATATATATATATATATATGTTCAATAAGGTGAATAAACCACTAATTTATGAAACAAAAGGAACGCACAAAGAGTACAAACTCAAAGAAAGAGAATATACATCAAACACAACAAAGAACAATAGACTCTCACTAAAGATGAAGCACTTACAAAGCAAGGAAAGAAATTAAAAAGCAAAAGAAAACACATAAGATAAGCATCTAGGTAGGCGAAGTCCACCAACTAGCTACAAAGGCCTGCCTTAGCTGTAAGAAGGAGTAAGGACTCCTAGACTGAATCTTGGTTCATATCACCATTGTGGTTTAAAACTCTTACGCTCATGAAATCTAGGGAGTGCTTTATCCTCTGAGAAGCTTTATTTGGAGATTGTTGATGTTGCTCTATAGCTGTGGAAAACCATGGAAAAAGCATGTCAATAGTTTTAAAAATAATCATGTTGAATGGTAGAATAAGTAATTTAAAATTATGATTATTTCTCTCCAGCCAAATATTCCAAATAATAACTCTAGAGTTGAGGTCCCAGATAGTTCGTTGTCTGGTGTTTAACGATAGTAGCCAGGATGTCCAAATCTTAAAGATGGAAGGGGGAGGGGCATGTAGGTCTAAGGTTTAAGGTTTGAAGAAAGAAAAACCAAATCCGCTCCGAATATTCACAGTTAAAAAAAAGATATTCTACTGTTTCAAAAGCTTTGTGACAAAGAACACATGTATTAGTGGCAAGTTTGAAGTTACAATTTTTTTTTTTTTTTTTTTAAAGATTCGTCAGAGTTAAGATTTTATCATCCCACGGTAGCCAATAGAACAACAAGATTTTACTTGAACATTGTATTTTCCAAAATTGATGATATAACATTTTAAAAGTGATTTTATCATCCCACACGCAGGTAATATATTCATCATGATCCATTTTAAAATTGATAATATATGCACAATGAACCATTTCAATAATATCACAGTGAATTCAAGCACGAGCTCAATGGCTTCTTTTGGTTGTCGGATCTTTCATGGATCCGCAGGCTATGTCGACCCGAATCCGTTAGTGAGTTCTAGCTTTATCTCTTATTCACTAAAAAAAAAACTTGAAATTGCAAGGGGTAATGTGCAAAATATCGAAGAGCTTGATTGAAAAATTGAGGGCTTTTTGTGTTCTAGGGTTTGATTGATCTCCGAGTGGGAGGGCGATGGATTCCCGTGCTTCGGAGAAGCAGAGTGAAGATCTCGAGATCTTCAGCGCCGAGAACCTCCAGAGCAATATGAAGTCCATTTACTATAGGTTTGTTGGAAATCTTTCAGTTTGGCGGATGTTTAGTGATTGGATTTGATTGTTTTGAATTTGTCTTTCTTCTTGTGAAGCCGCACGTTCTTGTCTATTGTTGGTGGTGTGGTGGCGGGGATCTGGGGATTTACAGGATTGATGGGCTTTGTCTTCTACTTTTTGGTAATGGCGATCGCTTCCTTGGGGTTGGCGGCGAAGGCGAAGTTCTCTGTTCGCGCGTACTTCGATTCTTGGAACAGGATCGTAGTTGATGGGTTTCTGGGTGGACTCATGGTATGTCTCTGAAATCTTTTTCTCTCACTTTTTCTTTAAAGTAGTCTTTCATTTTGGATTTGTTCTACCTTAAATTGACGCATTTGATTCATATGAATATTGAATACTTGCTTTGATGAGTAGCTGATTTGAATATTCTTGTTATCTATGGAGAGGAGTAGAGAGTAATGGTTTAGAAAATGCAAAAGCTTTGATTTTGGATACTTCAACAAACAGATAACTTTGGTACCCATATAATGAAGAAGGGTGATGAGATTCTGATGATCATATGATGTTGGGGATTGGTGGTATTTATAGCTAAAACAGCAACCTTTTGGAGACTGAAACTGCACTGTAGCTCTTGTCAATGAATGTGAGGTGATATTAGTGAGCAATTGCAAGTAACCTTTTTAAGACTTTGACATTGTAATTCCCTGTGGATTGGAAAAACAAGTTTAGTTTTAAGCATTTTGACAGCATACTGTTTCCAGGAACCCTTTAAAGTTTTGATTTTGTACCTGTGGTGGGAAAGAAGTCCTGTTTTTTAATTCATCTCAAGCTGAATAAGGTTGTTTGGTATCTGATTTTGTTTGGTAGCTTGTCCCTGAAGATGTTATAGCTTGAAAATAGTATCTATGGGTACATTAACCATGTGCTCGAATTAGTTCGGAATGATGTGCAGATGGTGAAGGTGCAGAGCAGTAAAATAAATTGGGAAGTAGTAGATATGTCATTTAACAACTTAATTTTATGGTCTATTCCCAAGCTTGGTTAGAGTTGGTGTCAAAGATAGGTTTATGTAGGAACACGTGGTAAAGATAGAGCTACAGATGTATGTATTGCTATAAAGCCTTTAGTGCTTAAATTGCCAACAAAAATGATTTTAAGGTATGATATACAAGTAAACTAGTGTTGCACTGGCACATATAGAAGAGTTTGAAATCCTAAACAATGGACAAAATTTTTGTTAACCATGTTCCTACCTGACCTGCACTATACTCTTGTACAAGCAGGGCAAGAGCGAACATAATAGATAATGAAATTCGCACAACTAAAAGAAGCCTTCTGAACTAACACTAGTATGGGGGTGGGTGGTTAAGTTCTAAGGCGGTTGAGGACACTTTACTGTCCTTTTTATTAATCTGTATTGCCTTCTTATGTCTTCTTTGACTGTTATTTATAATAAGGATTATGATTTAATTAGTGATTTAGATTTTTCTATGATGCATTATTGAATGTTATCATGATGATATCTGCAGTCCTATGTGCTGTTCTGGACGTTTGCTTATGACATCGTGCATATATTCTGACCAAATGGAAGCTCGTAGCTGCTAGAGAAATGGAGCTTCAATGCAAAATCTGGGCTCCAGAACGGCATAGTGCCTTTCTACTTTAATCTGATGTACGCTATTTCACATGTGCTATGAATTTCCGAAAAAGAAACGAGAGGCAAGAATTGTTGTTTATTGTGGCTTCTGTCCTTAGTAGAATCTTTTTTATGTTTACAATTTTGGTTATGTATTTTGAAATAAATGGGCCATATTTAGTATGTGATCAAATTGTCACTGTCTACCACGAATACGTGTGTTAAAAACAGCTTAGGAGCCCATGCCGGGCCCGTCAGTGTTGAGCCCATTGCCCATGGGCTCCCAATGCCGGAACGAAGAAAGCCTGCATCCAAAAAAACAACTTAGCAACTGTTTATATGGCAATTATAAAAGTAACAAATACAATATGGTTTCTCCATAAACATTGTTGATATTTTAACATTCTGTAAATTTCTCATATCATCTGTAAAACAGAAAAGATAATGATCTACCTACACATGTACCACGCAGCAACTGATGGATCCCTTTCCCTTCCATTTTCTTTGGAATAAAAACTAAGACTTCACCGCCTCATGTTATTGCAGACTCTGACTCCACTAGAACTTCCTTTGCCAACCCCCTTCAACCCCATCGGAGAGCTTGTTAAGCTACCACCGGAACCAACGATCTGCGCACTCACCTGTGGGCTGCTAGCAACACTAACGCCGGCATTGGCCTGTTGCGGAGCTGATCCTGAAATAAACTGCATTGGGCTATTTGGTGTGCACTGACTCATTTGAGTTGCAGCCGGTGAACTATATTGCTGAGGCAAGAGTTGTCGCCGCTGCCAATTTTCTGGCTGTTGTAATCTAGCTTGTTGTGCCTGATGCTGATGCAGTAAATCATAGTTTGAGCACAAGTTGCTGCGTGTCCTGGTCCTGATTTGGTTTTGATTACTAGGACTCATATCCAAAGCCGGGCTCAGTGGAGAACCATCGTTTGTCCAAATAGTCCCACCAGAGGGATTCATCCTTGGTCCACCTTCTATGACCCCTGTTCCCACGCTTGGAGAGCGATTTAGCCTTGCAAGAACTGCGGCTTGGATTGCGGAACCTCCTCTTCTAATTTGTTGATTATTGGAGGAACAGAACTCAGTAATTCTTTGGTCATCTGAAGTGAAAAAATGCCCTCCAAGACTATTATTACCCGGCATAGTTTGCTGCATAATAGACTGCTGTTGGTATTGTTGTTGAAACTGCTGCAAGTTAAGGTGCTGAAGACGAGGGTTGTTAGGCAGTTGATCAAGCATCAGAACAGTTGTAGCATCCAAAGTGCTTTTCGGAAAAATTGGCAAGAAGCTTTGGTTTAGTGACTGATGCATAGGGACACAACTGAGTTCTGGAGCAATTTCTAGCTCTATCGGCCTGGTCAAATTTAGACTCATAGGCGATGGATCATTTTGTGATGGATATCCAAGACACTTGAGAGTCGGAATGCTATTGGCGGTAGTTGTTTCTGCAGACTGGTTTGGAAAATACCCGGTGCTGGGAAGCTCGCCGGGTCCATGGGAGCCCATCCGGCTATTAGATGTTCTAGCAGGGGTGGCAGAAGGTTGGAACCGAACTTGATCATCTAGAAGTTCAAATCCCTCACGTACCATCTACAAAAGCAGAGAAACACAAGGTGCAGTGAAAAAGCTCTGAACACAAAGGAAAAAATTCATCAAAATGATGCAAGATCAAATCATAAAATGGAGCGGTGGACAATCAGCGAATCCAGAAATTATGCTGCATGTATATCAAATCGAATACAAACCTAGCATTTAGACATAACAAAGTTGGGCGTGTTAGTAACATAAATATTTTATGCCAGATCCATAAAACTTACCAATGAAGTGAACTGGGAAGCATATAAATCTGCATGATGCTGAAAACAAGTTGGGAATGTGAGTAAGAACAGGATGGATGACAAAGGTACTTTGTCAATGATCATAGGCTAGAGTAGACTCACAGCAGTTGGAAGGTATGTAAGATGAATACTCTGTTCATTATCTCCATATAGCATTTCTGCAGCCACCTTGTGGATATCAGGCACGTCGGATTCGCGCAAGACTAGTTTGCTCCAAGAGTCATCAACAAAGATGGGCATACCATCTGCTAAGGTGAAGAAACTGAGAAAGTTCAGACAGACTAGCAGGTTGTACAAACTAAAAGCAAGAAAGCAAGAAAGCAAGAAAGCAAGCAAATTTACCCCTGAATAAAATTCTGACACGCCGATAACTAAGTATTCTGATCTTGCAAGTATTCCTGCTACCGCAAAGAATGGATTTTGACATGCATTTCTTTTCAGCAAAGGCAATAAAGTCTTCGGTATTCTTATCCATTATTAAGCAGCGCTGGGGCATTCGTGGATCAGGTAATGATCTTGTTTTGAGAATTTTGTCATTCTTAACCTTTCTTTTATTTAGCCCATGCCTGAAAAGGGAAAACACAAAAAAAAAAAACAGAATCACCAGATAACAAAGCTTCCTGATAAACTTAATATAATTAGAACCAAGGGGACTATCTTCTAGCAGTACCTTTTGGCCACCACTTCAATCCTTGAGAAGTTCATACGAATAGCGCGAACGCTATCAATTTCAGGTAGAAACTGCAAAGACGGAGTTCTGACAAGGACATTTTTTGAATAGTTTGGAATTTCAGATTTGATGACAGCTCCTCCCAAAGCATTGGCACTAATGACAGGGGCTGGATTCTTGCAGTTGGATCTGGAATTATTCTTAGCGCGAGATGGAGTTTGACTTGCACTGATCAAAGAAATGGTAGAAGAAGGATTTGTAAAAGCATTTTCATTTGAAGTAGCAGGTACTGATGTTACATTGCCCTTTGACGTTTGGATAGGAGAGGCATCTTCGCGCATGATATGTGAAACTTCTATCACGTTCATTTGCTTTCCTCCCACTCGAGAAAATTGAGAATTCAGTGAGCGTCCAGTGGAAACCTGGGAGGCTCCTACTGCCTTCTTAATCCGTGAAGCAGTTTCCTTCTTGGGAGGCTTCTCTATGGTCGAACTGGCATTTATCCAGTACATCTGTGGCGGCAAAGGTTTTATAGAAGCCAAAGGCAGATTCGTGCTGGTTTTACTGCTTCTAACACTCAAGGCCTGTTCATTTGTACCATTCAGAGGTTCTGACTTCACTATATTTTTGGTTTCAAACTCAACGGGCTGTTTTACAATGCTAGTTGGCACATCCCTTAAGCACAAAGGAAATGGGTTCTGACCGTTTGGCACCCATTTTTCCCCAGAAACTTCTTCATTCATCACCTGAGGATGAGCGTAGTTATCCGATCTTGAACATAGCAAGTTAAGAGGGTCCTGTGATTCCCCTGGCTCACATAAAGCTGCGATCTTCCTTTGCAGATCTGGTTCAAGAAATTTTGCCCTTTTAGTAGTAACAATCTGATGTGTATCAAAGTCTTGCGGCTCTTGCTTTGGCCGTTTAAGAGTAGGCTTCAAGCAGGGTACGCCGGGGATCAACTTATCACTCTTTGCAAGAGGAAAATTCGCGGGAATCTTATGGCCTATGCATGAGCCTTTAAGAGCTTCGTCCCGCGCTGTCCTAATGGATGAAACCGGCTCAGCATTGGGAGAAGAAAAAGGGTCATTGATTACCGAGCCATGGAAGCATGTCAACGGTGAAGCTTGCTCTATACCATATTTTGTACTCTCCACATTTGGCATACTTTTAGGATGGGACTGAGTAGGACATTTTGCTTCACCTTCTGGGGCGTCAAATGGTTGGGATTTTAAATTGCCCACGGAAGCGTTGCTAAGGGCGTCCGTCCTGTCTGATTGTCTACTGTACTCGAGTTCAGCATCCGGTCCGATGTGATGCTTTCCTTTTAATGCAGTACCATGTGTGCCTAAACCAAGCTATATAATACCGAAGCTTACTATCTTTCGGTAACATAAAAGGTGAGTGCAATAACATGAAGATAAAAAACGTTGCCACACTGAAGCAACAGATCAATTCATATACCACTTAGTACCTGTTTCAATACTGGCGCTTTACATAGTCTGTCCAGTGATGGCTTTGGTTCTAAATAGAGAACGGGTTGCAAGGCCTTAATAATCCTAGATTCAGCTTGCTGGAACAATGAATAGAAATTAAATGGCTAGAACTCCTAAGATGATGACGTAGGAATGCGCCAAAGCCATACATACTCACCAATAAATCATTGTATGTCCATGCATCATCAGATATTAATGGCATGTCCTTGACTACAGTTTCTGTGCCCATTCGTAAGAGCACTTTCTGAACTTTTGGAAACACTTTAGAAGTGCCATTGCTGTCTAGTTTAGAGTCTTTAGACATAATGTCTCTATAGTCGCACACCTGATTATAATAGATCCATGTTAGATAAACATACTGCACAGCCAATTATAATCATAAATCACACCATGATAATTAGAGAGCAGTTGGAAAGGATTTAAAGTGCAAGAAAAAATGCATAAATAAGACTTTTTTTAAATGAAAAATGGTAAAAGAAAATTTCAGCAAAAACTTCCCGATATAATTAAAGAATGATACTTCAATAACGGGCATTATGCCCATACTATTTGAAGGAATAAGGGGATTAAACATTGTCAACAAGAATACTCCTTGTACTAGAAAAATCCTTTCTTGACATAAAAATAAAATTGTATGATATCAAAATTATTACAAGTAAATGTACATAACAATGTGACAAGGAGCTAGGTAATCTAACACAATAACCAATATAGGTAGATAAGACATCTATTGACAATAACCAATATAGGTAGTAGATTCACAACCGTTCTCCTCAAAGATTAGAAGCAGGTTGCAAATGCATTCTGCTGCTAACCAAAAAAAATAATGCTTCCTTCTTGGATTAGTAGTATCACTCAGGACAGATTAAAAAGCAAAATTAAAAATCAAGCTCATGTTATCCAACTCAGATGACGCCTCACCTCACACATAATAGTTCCATTAAGGTACTTGCATGGCAAGTCATCCAGTATTTCTCCAGGCAGCCAGCCATTCTCAATTGCCTGTAAAATAAACAAAAAGTATATTAGTTATAATCTTAAACATTTGTTTATGGCATCATATTACTCCTCTGATAAGAAAATAAATAAAATACTGATTTCAATGCCTCTCAGCAGACAAAGGGTGTGCAAAAGCAAAAATCATGCATAAATTTTAAATGCATTCATGTAACTTAAATATAGAAAAACCTCCCCATTCAACTCGAGCTTCTACAACAATTTCAGCAACTCAAAACACTGTATATATCAAATTCTCAGCCATGCTGTCAGAATTATTGATATGCACTCTCTCTCTCTCTCTCTCTCTCTCTCTCTCTCTCACACACACACACACACACACACACACCCGTGTGCATGCACGCACACAAGCACACTAATCTCCATACAACAACATGAAGCACAACATCTGCATATTGGCAAGTAAACAACAAGTTCAAGGAATTAATACTCCCCTCAGAAGTAAGCCCAACCAACTTCAATCAAAAAAAGATTACAGTTTCACAAAATGTTTGCAAGCACTTATTTTACCAATGCAAGAACTGGCCGCATATGTCAATAACCAAGCCTTTTAAAATCTAAATCAGATTAAGAAATAAATGTAGTTAGAGAAAGCATACTTACAGAGAACAAGCTTTTAGATGCCCTATCATAAGGGTGCAATGATTTGGGCAAATCTCTGACCAAAGTCAATAGCATATCCTAAAATGAGCAGGAATCTCAATGACATCATACAACAAGCCATTATACAAATAAGTAGCCATGGTAATCATACAAAGCCAACTGACCTCAGTAGGTTTTCCAATAGAGAATCCATCAGGAAATAGATTCAATGAGAAAGACACGTGAAGATCTGCCATCAAAACACTACCTTAGGATAACAAATCAATGCAAATGATGAAACACCAGGAATTTATTTTGTTCACCTTGTTTGTCAGGATTCTTATTGCAGTTAACTGATGAAACAGAATGATCAGCAAGGCCATTATCTAACCCCAACAAACAAACCTGAATGAATAGATAAACATATTACAATGCATACACTTGTATTAAAAGAGCAGGCCAAAGAAAGCAGCAAAGTGATATCCAGAGAAATGGCGTCACTTCTTTCATGCTAAAAAGAAAATATATGAAAAGGGCAATGCAAAATCAAAATGGAAGATATCATACAGTTCTGAACCTTGCTCAACAACGAACATTTTGAACCATCATTAGAAAAACTCACTCTTAAGTAATGCTAACTTCACAATCAGAATGGATCTTGCCTCATGAGCCATAACCATGTAATAAGCATGCATTACTACCTGAATTCACCCAAAAATAAAATAATCATTTATAACCAATTCAAAGAAATAATAATGCAATGAAGCTCTAAGCTTGGTCCTTTCCCTCCATACCAATGTTCGTGCAAAAATGTGTGCAAACACTGCCCCATTACTCTTCACATTACTCTAGTTCTGTTCCATTTTATTATTGATTTTATCCATTTCAGCTTGTTACCATTAAATGCAAAGCCCTTTTCCACTATCGGATATCTTCAACAAAAAAAGATGTTAACAATCTTTTCGTGTTTTTTCAATTCAGGATGCTTAGAGATTTATGTTTGTCTCCAGTGATAATCATTTTCGTGCAGTCATCTGGGTGTTTTGAAATTCCTGTTTCATATGCTTCTTTAACTTGTGATTATAGTCCACAGAGATGTTCATTATCTGCCCTGTTTCCACAAACTAAAATTTTCAACACATTTATCTTGTCTCTGCGTCCAAACGGTTAGCAAAACAATCAGAACTAGCGTGATTTAAGGTATGAATCGTTCTCCTCAGCATTAAGCAGGCCTTAAAACACTAAGATAGAAAAGCCCCCTGGCATTGAAACTCATCTCTGGTCCAAGCTTCAACTATGACCAGATTGATAGTTTCTAAATGCAATCGCATTCTTCCTCAATCCAAAACGGGAAATAATACCACCACCACTCATGCCATTACGACAGTTCCCTGCTTGCATGCGCAATCAAGTACTAGAAACCTTGCCGATCATCCCGGCTTTACACCTTCCGACCAAGATTAAACTCTCCAGAACCTCAAACAACAACGACCCACAACCTACTCACAAAACAGAGCTCATTCTCCTTTCACCCAAGCAATAAAAACTACAATCCAATCCACAATCAAACATTCATAATTCATTCTCAAAAGAAACCATACATCACAACATATCAAAGCGACCATAAACAGAATGGGATTAAAATCAGAGCGAAATCAAACATAAGAAACACAATAGAAACCGAAAGCAAAAGGCAGGCCACCAGCCCACCATTACCACAACCACTCACCTTTCCCTCTATTTCCTCAGGGCAAGAAGGGACACACCCAGAGTCTTCAGCGGCGGGTAGGTCAGGCGGTGGAGGGTGATGACGGTAGCGGGAACCAGTGCGAGAGACCTTGAAGGAGAGCCCCATGAGATCGATCTAGGTCTCTTCCGCTTCTCGCCTCTGTTGTAGGGATTGGAGATTAGGGTTTGGGGATGAGAAGAGATGTAGAGAAGAGAGGGAGAGGGCGAGAGAAAGAGGGCTTCGTTCCAGCGAAGCTCGCTTCAAATGCATGCAGAGTGTCGAGAAGAGGGCACTGTTTCGGTTTCGTTTTGTCTTTTATGCTCGTGTGTGTTCTGGTTACCGGATGGTGAGTTTAAGTCTCACTCATGACTGAATTGCATTGTAAATGGGCCGGACTATAAGCCCAAACTTCTTTATATATATATAGGATTTCTTATTTATAAAAGTAATTGGGAAATGAAATGGTAAGTTTGCATTTTTTTTTCTTTTATAAGATATATAGATATATTTGTGGGTGTGAATGTAATACACCTAGAAACACCAATATTTTCATATAAATATATCTTTTGGTCAGAAGTAAAATATTTGTTTAAAATAAATTGTTATTTTACCATGACTCTTTTGTATATTAATTTGAGTGTTTTTGAAATAACTTAATAGAAATTTTGAGGATTGGGTTTTTAGTTCTATGTCAATTCATTGTATTGGGCCGGCCCGTTGATAGGGCACATGTATGTATATATATATAGTGGAGATTGTGGAGTTGCTTAAAAAGGAAAAGGTGAAGAAATGGAAAGTATCTAAAGTGGGACAATTTAGAAATTAATTTATTTCAGTGAGATAATTGCACATTAATCAAATATATTCATATATGGTGAGCATTAATTTCCTAATGAGGATTTTTCTCCTTTTCTTTTCCTTGGTCTTGTTCTCAATATTGCTGTTCTGTGGAGTGAGGACTTTCAATGTTTACTTTAAAATACATAACTTGCCCACCATCTATGAAATTGATAACCATTAATTAATTAATTAAAAAACCCGCAAATTTTCAATGTTTAAAATCTAAAAAAATGGTATAGTTTTTGTTAATTGTTCAGTGTTTTTTCAAAAAAAAAAAGAGAGAGAGAATTTTGAAGACACATAGACCTTTTTGTTTGTTTTTCTTTTTGTTATTAAAAATATAAACTATTGTTAAGAAAAAAAAAAAAAAAGAATGAAACACAATTTTGATGGAAAAAAAATAATTACAAGAATTATGGTTACAAAGTCAATTAGGGATGGAGACATATTAACAAAAATAATAAAATTAGCAACAGATAGATATTCTATTGCAACATTTAGAAATTCACTATAAAAAAAATTAATTTTTTGGGAATTGATGTTAAAAGAAATAAACCATAACTTAGTCCTACCACAACATGTTTACTATAATCTTTATCCAACAAAAAAAACTTTACTATAATCATCATTCAGCTTAATATTATCCTTTTTCCACACTGATTGAATTTCAGTTCATATTTTAATTTGAAGTATTTTTATACAACAATAAATCTAAGTTAATAATTTAATTTTTGTCGGCTCACCTTGCCTTTTAAGTCAGCCTATAATTCCAGATGAAAATCTTCATACCAAGTTTCTTTTCTACTTTTCAGTCTTTTTCTTTCTATCTCTTTTCCTTTCTTTTTATCCTGTTTATTTTTGTTACGTGTGTTTTTTTAGTTTGTCGTGTATTGTCTTTTCCTATTTTAATAATATTGTGATTTATCCAATTTATTAAAAAATTAATTATTTAATCATATATGTTTCAAATCACCATATTATTTATTTATTTATTAAAGTTATATTCCATCCTTGATTTTTATTTATTTATTTATTTAATAAAAAAATAATCTATGAGAACACAAAAACAAATAACAGGAATCTAGAAGACAATGTAAAACTAAAGAATACTTAAATAAAAAAAATATATTGACCACCCCATGGGAGTTGTTGAAATTGACTCTCTTTTAAAGAGTTGAGGTGCTTGTGAGTAGACCTGTCCAAGGACCGGGCTACCCGCCCAAACCAGAAGACCCGCCCGAAAGATGGGAGAGAATAGGAGAGATTGGACAAGTATATAAGACCTGATGTCTGGGCCTTAAACAAAAAAAGAAGCCTGTTTTAAAAATGGGTTGGGTTTGGTTTTCATTGTTAAAAACCAGACCCGACCCGGCCCGGCCCGAATTATAAAATATATTTATTAATTAGTTTTGTTTATACTTATATATATATATGGGTGACTTTCCATTGATTATTTATTAATTAGTTTTGTATATACTTATATAATATATATTTATTGTTGATTGCCATTGATTATAATGGTTAGATTTTAGTTGTTGTAATTATATAAATATTTGTATTTGGTATTTAAAATTTTAAGTGTTTTGTAGAATAATATTTGGTGATATTTGCACATTAATATTGTTGTTAATTTTTTTATAACTTATATATTATTTGATGAAAAACCTATTTGGGCGGGCCTTGGGTAGAGGTCATTAAATTTGGGAGGGTTATGGCAAGAGTTAAAGCCCAAATTTTCAAGCCGGGCCGGGCTTAGACAAGGTTGAATTTTAGTAATTATGGATTAAAACCCGGCCCGAACCCGGCCCGGTCCGGCCAATGGACAAGTCTACTTGTGAGAGATCAGTGACTTGTTCACATTGTTTATTTTTTTAAATAAAAAAAATCTCCCTTTGGATTCAATCCAAAAACTTATTGGGAGACTTATTACAACCTCCATTTTTACTAATTTAATGGATCATGAATATGAGTTCTCTGAATTTATGATCTTCAATAATATCCGGTGGTTGTTTAAGTAACTGAACCGTGACAGATGTAACAGTAAATTGTCAAACGTTTGCTGCTCTGTTGTATAAAAATCCAGAGGAAGCATCTTCTTTATGAGAAACAGTACTGTGAAAGAGAAACTCCATCCAAGAGTTCCTGTGTAGATCTTCAATCACTTCCCACAGAGATATAAACATTTATGCCACAAAACAAGTGGCCATTATTCCCTTCAAATTCCTCCTGACCATTCCATCTTGGCCATGCTTGCTATCTCATTTGGTTGCAAGAAAAAGACACTGAAAACATGAAGGCCTATCATTTAGAGACAATTCTTATGATGGACTTATGAATGTTGATGGCTCAATTAGTCCTTGCTGTTTTCTTAGCATCAGACATCAATTTGCAAGGACTAAATGATCCAATAGTTCTCATGAAGTTGATGGAACAAGAACATGTTGCACAATGATAAGATCAGTAACTGTTTCATCGCAATCAACAGACGAAAACCAGGGAATAACATACAAGGCATGAGTTCTTGGGTTCTTGGCTTTTGGCCTTGAAATATCAATTTGGTATATTTGATTTTTATTCTATGCAGCAAAACAAGAACTAGGGGGAATGTCCTACACCTAATGAAGCATAAATGGATGATCCCATGAAATGAACTTGAACAAATTATAAGCTCATAACCAGATTCACAGTTTCCATTTGATGAGGTTTCTCCATGTGCTTTGAGACTTAGTTTAATAATGGCCTTCATTAGAGTAGAACAGTCACAGCATCAATGGAGAACCACATGACATTTGATTCCCTATCCTCATCCCTCTTCCCTCTCCAACCCAACACCCACAGCACATTCTCAATTTGACAAATGGCTTAGTGTTCTTCATAGATCATTAGATCACACCCACCTTATAATTTTCAGCTTCTTTTAGGAGACTAAGATACCCTTAGAAATCAAATGGAAGTTTAATTAGTTGTGTGCTTGAAGGAGATGAAGGTCATTGCACCCATGCACACTGTTATGATTTTTGACATATAAAAATTAATGGTATGGATTAAATTAATAGTGTGGATTGGAGGTGGGTGAGAACAAGATGATTTAAGTTGATAGGGAGATGGCACTGTCTCTCTTCCTCACTGATTGTAAGATCCTGCAGCCTGGCCAACATGGTCTAACTCCACTTTGTCCCCCCAACCAAATTCAAATCTTGAGTCAACTCTGTACATCTATACTTTGCAAGTCATACATAATATAATTATATTAAGCTTAAGTGCATTATAAGTGTATTTACTAGTTAAAAAGAAGACAGAGAGAGAGAGAGAGAGAAAAGAAAAAGAAACTGTACTCATTTTCCTTATCAGAAATAAATGGATACAAATGAGACTTATCATGCATCCCACCATCCAAAACAGTATATATACAAGTCCCTGCTCACCATCAACCCACACTCCATTCAGAGAAAGAGAGAAAAAAATTAAAGAAAGAAAAAGAAAGATGAGAGGAGAGAGAGGAGTTTATTCTGAGAAGGTGAAGCTTCTCGTTGGAGTTCTTGCACTTCAGTTCTGCTTTGCAGGATTCCATATTGTATCAAGAGCTGCTCTTAATATGGGTGTCAGTAAAATTGTGTTCCCTGTGTATAGAAACATCATAGCACTGGTTTTGTTGGCACCTTTTGCTTATTTCCTAGAGAAGTAAGTCATTTCAAAACATGCATGCATTTCTTGTTTCTTTTAAATATATATTTTTCATCTGAAACTATAATGTTTCTTTCATTCAGGAAAGATAGGCCACCTCTCACTTTCTCTTTGACGGTTGAACTGTTCTTCTTTGCATTAGTTGGGTAATGACAAGGAGAAGAAGCTTATTTAATTACTTTCTAACTAGTTAATGAAGAAATAAAACAATGATTAATTCATTCTCTTAATGTTTCACTTTCATGCAGGATAACTGCAAACCAAGGATTCTATCTTCTAGGACTGTATTATTTATCACCAACTTATGCATCTGCAATACAAAACTCAGTTCCTGCCATCACCTTTGCCATGGCTGCAGCTTTAAGGTGATTTATAACTAATAAACTTAACTCTCATCTTCTTCTTTTCATTAATAATGCTTAATTATCTCTTTCTATATATCAAGGCTGGAACAAGTGAATATTAATAAGAAGCATGGAGTTGCAAAGCTAGTAGGAACAATAATAAGCATAGGAGGTGCTACTATTATCACTCTATACAAAGGCCCTCCTATCCTTCACCAACAGCACTACATCACCTTAGGAGCCATCTTTTCTTCAAGCCAGATATTAAACTGGACTTTGGGGTGTGTTTACATTCTTGGCAATTGCATTGCCTGGTCTGCTTGGATGGTCCTTCAGGTTAATTATTAGACCCTTATGAAATACAACATGTTAAACAATTTGATTACTGATTAAATTTGGTGCATGTATAGGTTCCACTGTTGAAAAAGTATCCTGCCAGGCTCTCAATCACAACAATCACTTGCTTTTTTGGAGTCATTCAGTTCTTAGTTATTGCAGCTTTTGCAGAACCAGACATCAATAAGTGGAAAGTTCATTCAGGAGGAGAACTCTTCACCATTCTCTATGCTGTAAAACCTCAACTGAAAGTAAAAGACTCATAATTATTAGCTTGGAGTTCAATTATGTGATACTTTATATTTGATTAACTGCAGGGACTTGTGGCATCTGGGATCTCATTTTCTCTTCAGATTTGGTGCATTGACAGAGGAGGCCCCCTCTTTGTTGCTGTCTTCCAACCTGTACAAACAGTAGCAGTGGCTATAATGGCATCCTTAATACTTGGTGATCAACTATACTCTGGAGGGTAAGTAATTAATCAAATGTCATAACATTCAATAAAGAAAACTAGTTATATGTATATATTATTAAGATTTTTCATTCATTCATTCATTCATTCATCTCTATCTATCAGGATTATTGGTTCAGTCCTTATTATCATTGGTCTTTACTCTGTGCTCTGGGGAAAGAGTGAAGAGAAGAAGCCTGGAAGCCATGAAGGAGTGAAGGACATAACAAAACAACTCCTTGATGAAGAGAATAATCAACACAGAGCCAATGCTGACATCCCATGTTAGAAGCTTTAAGCATTACTGTCTTAATGTTCTCAACTTGTTAATATTTTGCTGAGGAACTCCTTAAGAAATGTATGGTTTGCAGATATATATAAATATATAAATATATATGTTTTTTATCATGTGATGTTCTTAATATATAGATCCTTGTCTCATTTACATAAAGAGGAACTAAGGTGGTGAAGATTTCAAAGATACATTTAATGAGGGGGACCTTGCACAACTGTGTTGAAGAGGAGAGAATGTGACTCACTGTCTCTATATAATATATATAAAACAGCACTAATACTGTTTATTGATGTTTTATGGGAAAAAGAATTGAACCAACTTGAATGTTACTTATAAACAACACTTAAATTTCAGTGTGTTTTGCATGTTGGTAATAGAGATTAGCATCTAATTATGCATTAAGTTTCCATAGTGAGAAACCCACAAAAGGAAAAGTGGGCAAAAGGAACAATGACATTTATGTTGTTTGGCCTCAAGTCTATGTCATTCACTGATAAGGGAATTTTTTTGACCAAAAGAAAAAATCAGAAATAAAAAAAAAAATTCAACATATACATATCTATATAAACATATGTTAGGTTGATTTGCTGGGCAATTGGACCCAATTGAGCCAGCCTAGTCGCTAGTACACATGTACTTAATCATATTTATGTTCATGTTGCAGTCTTATTATTATATTCATTTATAATTATATATACACAAAAAATTAATTAGAGAATTGCAATAGAGTTCATGGAAAAACTGGCTAAACGAAAAGAAGAAATACACTAAAAATAAAAACTGATTTAGAAATATAAACAAAAAGATCAAATTATTCACTAAGTGAGTGAATATGAGCAGACGGACTGAGTTAGTCAAAGCACAAATTATTCATTGTATTCCTAAAATCACTCTCATAGAATCTTAAAAACTCAAAACTCCTATATTGAATTTTACCCTCTTCATAGTGGAACAAAAATTCTTGGTTTTTAGGTAGTATGTATGGAAAAATACTTCTCACGCTATATATATGTGTGTGTGTCTACAAGAAAAAATTAAAGATTTCTCACAAATTATATAGTGATGGGCCTCATGGCTTTAATAACAGAAAACAACACTAGTGTTGTCACACGTACCCCATTTCATTATTTGTTTTGAAAACTAAATATTAATGCATTTATGAGAATTATAATTTCACTAATAACTCATCAACAATTATTAAATTTTATAGAGGGCCAACCCATACGTGCACAATTAAGAACATGTATGGTTGATGGGGTTTTATGAAACGCGGTCACACCCCACCCATTGCTGACCAACTCCACCAATTCAATGAACCCTTTCTCAAGATCCATGCATTTGGGCCCATCTCCTTAATTATCAATATTAGCATTTAAACCTCCTAACATAATAGAAAAGTAATAATAAGTAGAAGGATATTTATTTAACCTATATCTGATGTATAATCCTTAGGTATTAATCTTCTCCTTAATTTAAAAAAAAAAAAACTTAAGATTGTTTGTTGTGTCTAAAAACTCATTTTTGTTAGATTGTGAACGGTCGTGTTTTCAAAAGATACAACTTTTTAAAATATCTTATACATTATCAATGAAAAGATGCAAAGTATCATATCTTTGAGATAATAACAAGGAGATATAACTTTTTTATCGGTTGTATATAAACGACTAGATGTATTTTTTAAATAACAACTACGTGATAAAATACACATTTTTTATAAAAGATATATTTAAGTTTATCTTTTAATTAGATAAAATATTCAAATTTCAACAACATAATAATAAAAATTTTATTAATAACCCGGTTAATATAAAATTTCCAACCATAACCCTATGGTAATAAAAGAGAAATGAGAAAGTATAACATGGTTTTTAGGAAATAATCATAAAAACAAATCCTTTGTCCATGATAACTCTATCAATTTTGAATAATAAAAATATTGATCATGCCCACGATTGGAGAACTTCCACTAATTGCAAAAGAGGTGTATATAAAATTATAGTTGCATTTGATCATCATGACATAATTCCTCATATTAATTTTTTTTTTCAAAAATACCAATGCTTCTAAGAGTTTAGTATAAATCAAGTGAAATAGAGAAGGAAATAAATATTCAGTGATAAATTAGATTAACATAGTTATCAATAATTTATCTTAGAATAGAAGTTAACATTATGCATTATTAAGGCAGGCTAACATCTTTCTCTTCACAATCATTCTGATGTTTTAATATTTTTATACTCCTGTTGATTAGAAATGGCGTGAAGCAAGATAAGGTTTATTCAATAAAGGAGAAATAATAAAAATAGCAATCCTGTAATAAATGTGAGGTTCTATAAGCTTGACATTCCGTTGTGATGTGATATATATATTTTTTTCATCCAATAAACACATAACACTTACTTTTTCTTGGAGTGAAAACTTGATTCATTGGCACATTTAAATAAAAATTTAAAAATAAAATAAAGCAAAATTTGATAGATTGAGAGCCGCTTGCATGTTTCGGTTGCAGTATTATTAATATTACTTCTATAGTTCTATTCATAAGAACATGGATGGGCCGGAGTGTTCTATTATTCGGCCCAAAGTTACTTGCTGGTATTTCCTCTCTTGATTCATGGAAATTAAATGCATATTTGTTTAATTCAATTAAGCTTAAAAGGTTAACTCAATAGAGCTAAGATATTTATGTTTAAATTTTATATTTATACATATTTATTAAATGCCTTTGATTTCTGTTGTACCCCTAAAAAAAAATTTTTTAAGGGTTTTTTTTTGTTTTGTTGATTAGTCAGTTGTTTGTCTTCTCACTCATGATGGATGTTTTTGTAGAGTTTTGGCTCTTGTTGTTTTTGTCATTATTTTTTCTGTATTTTTCTTTCTTTGCTAATGAATGCGATTTACCTATTTTTTTTTCAAAAATAAAAAAAAATTATATATTACCCTTGAGGTGATGCGCTGATAGTTATTGGCTTAATGCTTGCTACTATTTTTGTTTTAAAGTCATAGTGTTAGACAACTTAGACTAGGGAAAATTTCGTGTGTTCACAATATAACCAATACAATATTTTGAAGATAAAAACTTAATTTAAGGGAAAAAAACCCTTCAACTGCCAATGTCCTGATTAGTGATTACAAGACCAGTTGCCATAGTTGACTCATTGTGATGCAATTAAAAAAAAAAAAAAAAATTGATCTAGAAGTTTTTTTTTGACGAGTTTCAAAAGAAATTCCAGTTTTTACAATTTTTTTAAAATAAACATTAAATCTGTAAAATTTTAAATAACTATCTTTAAGACCTCTTCATTTTTTAAATTACTATTTTATTTTTTAATATTTTTTCTTCTCATGATTAGGACAAACTTAATTAATCCACCATGGCAACTAATCATAAGGCCAAAAATTCATCCACATGTGGCTATGATCACGGTGAGCTCACCCAATTGATGCATGTCTTAGTATAAAAAAAATCTTATAAAAAATTTTTTTAGTCGGAAAAACTCATCCAGCATTAGGGAATCTGGTTATCTGAGCTTTTTAATGTTGGAGCAAACATGATAAAAAAAATTAAAAAATTAATTTTGTAAAAAGAAGTTTTTACACAAACTTAAATTGTTAAGCACTTATATCATTTTTTTTTTTTTTTAACTTTCTCAAACCTGGATCATATATAATTTTTCTAAGAATTTTATGAGCCCTTAAGTGTGAAAAAAGAACAAATAACACATGCTTATACATGGTTAAGGAACATAACCAAACTTTCTAAATGAGATACGTCTACAGGTTTGAGAATAATGTGACGGTTGATGTAAATCCAAAGTACCTCTCAATGATCCACTTGTGATTAATGATCCGAATAATGTTAATATATAAAAATTAATTCTGAATGAGATACGTCTACAGGTTGGTAAATTATTGTTGACTTAGGTGCTCATTGAGTGAGATCATGTCGCATAGATTTTTTAAGATCAATATCTTCAACTAACTAGTTGAAGATATTAATCTTAAAAAACCCCATTTTCATCCTGATGTGCATCATACTATATACCTCTTGTATTACAATTTTACTGTAATAATTTATTATTATTATTATTATTTGTATTTACCCACTTTTATTTTTATTTGCAAGAGTGGGCATCTAATTTTATCACAAAAAAAAAAAAAAAAAAAGACAAAAAACAATACTTTGCCTAGCACCTCCTTCTTGGAGTCCATGGTGATAGTACTAGTACATTATCATTGTGTATTGTGAAGGACTCCAATGTTCCTATTTTATATTATAATTAAGTGTTTCACTAATTATTGCTCACATTCCATTCAATGATTTGACTAGGGAGAGTGATCAAGGGGCCGCCTCTAAATTATGATTTCAATTATATATAAATGTATATTATGTGATTTTAATTTTACGCTTTGTGATAGAATTATGCTTCATTTGGTACAATTAGCTATTTTTTTTGTCATTAATTAAAAACACAAAAGCAGGCAAGTGAATTTAAATGAGAAAGCCTACTTGAAATAGGATTCTTAGTATCCTAGGGAGGTGGCATCCGCCGGGGCCGCTGGCTGCTACTTTAATGCTTGAAATGTCCAAAACGTCCTTGGCCTTACCCATTGAATGTTTAATGATTATTGCACTACTATGGTAATTGAGCAATTTTATTTGGTCTTTCCCGGCAAAAAAAAGGACCCAATTTGACGAAATTGCCCCTGAGCGTGGTCGGTGTAGTGGTATTTATCTTGCTCCGCGAGACACCACACCTCGATATCTTCTTTTAATAAAAACCCACTCCATCTCGGAGTCATAAGCTCATAGCTACCAACCAAGCTCGAGGGCTCTCTCTCAATGGCGACTGTGACGGAGCCGAGCAATGATGCCCTGATCGATGGGAATGCGGTGGCTGCGCGCGCTCTTCATTGGGCTGGAGTGGAGAAGATGTTCGGAGTGGTGGGGATTCCGGTGACGGCGCTGGCGACGCGAGCTGTGGCTCTGGGAATCCGCTTCCTGGCCTTCCACAACGAGCAGTCGGCGGGATACGCTGCTTCAGCGTACGGATACCTCGCCGCCAAGCCTGG
This sequence comes from Dioscorea alata, assembly GCA_020875875.1. Taxonomy (NCBI): domain Eukaryota; kingdom Viridiplantae; phylum Streptophyta; class Magnoliopsida; order Dioscoreales; family Dioscoreaceae; genus Dioscorea; species Dioscorea alata. Next base: position 19,362,179 of record CM037015.1, on the reverse strand, counting down.
AGTCCTTCTCACTGTCTCTGGTCCCGGTTGCGTCCATGGCCTTGCTGGCCTCTCTAATGCGATGGTCAACACTTGGCCGCTGCTCATGATCTCAGGCTCATGTGATCAGAAGGATTTCGGGAGGGGCGACTTCCAGGTATTGAAAATTTCACTAATTGTCTGCGAATTTCGTTCCGATTTCGGAGAAATTGATTTGTTCATGGTGGATTTTGGGGGCGGTGATCGCAGGAGCTGGATCAGATTGCGGCGGTGAAGCCATTCGTGAAGTTCTCGGCGAAAGCCACTGATATCTCTCAAATCCCCCGTCTTGTCTTCGAAGCCCTTCACCACTCGATCTCTGGAAGGCCCGGCGGCTGCTATCTCGATATCCCATCCGATGTTCTCCACCAAACAATCTCCGAATCGGAGCTTTCCAAGCTCTTATCCGAAGCTGAGAACTCCATATCCCAGCAAACCCCTGGTGAAAAACCCCTTGACATTGAGAAAGCTGTCTCCTTACTTCGCGGCGCCGAGCGCCCTCTCATAGTTTTTGGTAAAGGTGCTGCCTTTGCCCGCGCTGAGGACTCGCTGAAGAAGCTTGTTGACACTACTAGAATCCCCTTCTTGCCGACCCCCATGGGGAAAGGTTTGCTGCCTGATACTCATGAGCTCGCTGCCACGGCCGCTCGGTCACTGGCGATTGGTAAGTGCGATGTTGCGCTTATCATTGGTGCAAGGCTCAACTGGTTGCTGCACTTCGGTGAGCCACCAAGGTGGTCCAAAGATGTGAAATTTATTCTTGTAGATGTCTCTGAAGAGGAGATTGAGCTCCGGAAACCATGCTTGGGTTTGGTTGGCGATGCAAAGAAGGTTGTGGATTTGATTAATGAGGAGATCAAGGATGATCCATTTTGTTTGGGGAAGTCTCATCCTTGGGTTGAGGCAATATCGAAGAAGGCCAAGGAGAATGTTGCGAAGATGGAGGCGCAATTGGCAAAGGATGTGGTGCCATTCAACTTCTTGACGCCGATGAGGATAATAAGAGATGCTATTATTGCACAGGGGAGCCCAGCTCCGGTTTTAGTATCAGAGGGAGCGAATACCATGGATGTTGGAAGGGCTGTGTTGATTCAGAGTGAGCCTAGGACGAGGTTGGATGCTGGGACATGGGGGACAATGGGGGTTGGGCTGGGGTATTGTATTGCAGCTGCTGTGGCGATGCCTGAGAGGCTGGTTGTTGCTGTTGAGGGAGATTCCGGTTTTGGCTTCAGTGGCCTTGAAGTTGAGGTAACATTCCTGGTCTTGTTTAATCTCCTTCTTTTTTGTCTCTAATTCATCATATGTTTGTGGCATTTGTAGTATAATACATGTGTCAGTGATGGGAATGCTTGAATTATAAACTTCTGCATTTGCTCATTGTGAGATAAAGTGTGTCTTGACAAAATAGTTAGCGGAGTATCTTTTCTCTGCATTGTTAATAGGTAAGTTAATGGAAAGATGGAAGTGTTATTTTGGAATGGTAACCGATGGTTAGTGTCTTTTTATCTTTGATTTTGTTTGGACATGAGGGACATTTAATTTTTCAGGAAAGGAGGGACGCAAGACAATCCTCCATTTAAATTTCATAGTCTGGAAGTAGTTACGGTGGATTTCAATTAAATTATATAGGATTGCATCCCTTTTATATATGGCTCAACTATAGTTTGACTAGTTATTCGATCTTACTTTGGAGTCAATGTAACTGCTATATTCAGTCCATTTCTTTATCAAGATTGCCATTTCCTAATGACTACGCCTCTGTTCTTGCCATGAACTCTTCGTATGGATGGATTTCCATCATAGCTTATTAGTATGTGGAGTTGTATTTATGCCCTCAAGTACAATCAGTAGTTTAAACTTTTATTATATCATGGTGCAATAATAGATATCACGGTGGCAACTTTTATTATGTCATGGTGCAATAATAGATATCCCGGTGGCATATTTCTTGTGACAAGTGTACCGTTTTATGCTGGTCTGGTCTGGTCTTTAATTTATTGTACAAGAAGTTTGAGCATTTTTTTCATGAATTAGCTTCAGTATTCCTTCAAAGTATCACTCTGAACCTTGTGATACAGTGTATCTTTTTAGTAATTTCTTGTTTAGTGAACAAATTCCTTTCCTCAACTCTTTTGCAGACATTGGTAAGATATCAGCTGCCTGTTGTTGTGATTGTGTTCAACAATGGTGGAGTATATGGTGGTGATCGTAGAAACCCTGAAGAAATTACAGGACCACACAAAGATGACCCTGCCCCTACTTCATTTGTCCCAGATGCAGGTTACCATACTCTAATTGAAGCTTTTGGTGGAAAAGGTTATATTGTTGCAACTCCCGATGAACTCAAATCTGCTCTCACTGAATCATTTGCTGCCCGAAAACCAGCAGTTATAAATGTTATCATCGACCCATATGCTGGTGCTGAAAGCGGTAGACTGCAGCACAAAAACTAAAGATGCTATCCAATCTAATAAGTTTTAGTGGCCACATAAAATTTTCCTTGAGTATTATACACATATGTTGCCTAATAAATATGTAGCTAGTGAGAATAACATCACCATGTACTGTGTGATCTTTTTTCATTCAGGGGTTACTAGAATTGATTTTCCCCAAAGCTTGATGTTGTTTGCCTTTACAAGTGAATGTATCTATTGACAGAGAAGTTTGATATGTAATGTGATGTGTTATTGATTCTAGAATGTGTTAAAAGAAACAAAGAGTAATACCATAACGTAGTAAATATTACAAATCATTACTTCCATGTCCACGATTGAATAGACGTGAATGAGCATGTACAAATTCAGTATTTTGCTTCGGCATTGATAGCAAAGTCTTGAACTCTGTTTATGGCCTTCATTGCCTGAATTTTAAGCAGCAATGCATACAAAATGGTTAGACATAAGATCTAAAGGCTAGTATCTGTGATGATTTATTGCATATTTTAACATCACTTACTTCTTGATCCCAGTTGGTGCGAAGGATAATAACAAAAAGCACTGATAGTTGAACAATAAGTGCGCTTATGATTCCAAACCAAAGTCCCTGATACACAGCATATGTGATGAGTCTTCATCTTCAAAGGACATAAAACAAGATCACAAAAAATACGAAGATTACCTGCCCACCAGCGTGCAAGATAAAAGCGAAGAGAATAGCAGAAGGGATACCGACAACGTAATAAGCTCCAAGATTAATAAAAGAACAGATCTTCTGCCAACCACATCCTCTCGCAGCACCTGAAGTTTCAAGATTGTTAAACTCCAATGTTTCCATAGGAATTCCCAAAATATTATAAGAAACAAATAGGGCAGGTAAGTGCAGTTTCATTTTAAACCTGAAAGTGCACATTGTATTCCATCCATGAAGTCAGAAGCTGCAAGAACTGGCATCATTGCTGAAACATAACTCACTACTTCTTGTTCACTGCTATACAAATAGCCCCAGACATCACGCACCAAAATAGTGAAAAGGGCCACTATCAAACCTTCCGTGATGGCTATGATAAATACAGCCAGTACTGCTAAACGTGCAGCTTGTGAGTTCCCAGCACCCAATTCATTTGAAACTCTTATACTGCAGAATAACAAATAGGTGGACAATAAACAAAGACTTAAGTTAAATACTTGGAACCAAAATTTTATGTCTACTGACCTCACCGCGCTTCCAAGGCCAGTGGGGATCATATAAACCATCCACATAGTGTTAAGGCTGAAAAGATGGCAAACATGTCAGAGTCGAAAGTTATTTCTTGATATGGAAACTGCTTGTAAAACAATAGTATACTCAAAGAAGCATAAGAGAGTCTCACAGAAAGAAAACTGTTAATAAATCAACTTCATCAGGATTGACCAATAGTCACTGCACTAGATCAATTGCCACTAGCTGATGATTAATTCCATTCAATTAAGTGTTAATATCTAATCCTAAAGTGCTCATCTGTGAACATTTAAGAAGGTATTATAACGTAATTTTGGTAGAATAAAAATATGGTATACTTCGAATGCACAATGTCTCATACAGCATTCAGGCATTTGGTTCTGCTGAAAGACATGAAATCAAGAACAACACAAGACATCCAAGAACCAAGCTTGTGAGGACTGAAAGGTAAAGAGTGTCCTGTTGCTAACCTGATTGACAATACAGAAGTTTCAAGCTTTGGATTGGGAAGAAGACCAGACAGCAGAACCACCATCTCAAATGACCAATACTCCAAGCTGTGTATCAAACAAAATCAACAGCTTTATATATTACCCACAAATCTAAAGAACAGAAGTCCACACTGCATAATACTAATTCATTAACTCAACTAACATGTTTAAGCATGAGACTCTATAATGACTTGAGAGGCCAACTCACCAAATCATAAAGGCCGAAGGAACAGCAAGCCTTATGAAGTTGATTATACCACGCATTGCCTCCCTTGTCAGACCCACCCAAGTATGTTCACAGGATTTAGAGAATTTGACATACATGGCTAATAAAAAAACATTAATCCAGTATGATATGGAGGTTGCACAGGAAGCTCCCTTATTGCCGAGTCCAGAGTTGTATACCAAAATCCAGCATACAAGAGTGTGGAATAAGGTAGTGATTCCTGAGCATATTAACATTGGCCAGATAATATTTTGGGTTTGCAGAAACCTAACTTGGCACTGAAGTAGACCGTAAGCAAAAAGGCTGGGGATTAACCAACGAGCATATAATCCAGCTGCAGCAGATATTTCAGCATTTTGGCCAAGTATCATGAGAATTTCGCCGGTGAAGGCCCATAAGAAGGATAAAGGAATGCTAACAAAGAGAAGAACAATCATAGCTCTTTGCATGTGTACACCAAGTGAGCGATACTGTTTTGCGCCATAGGCCTGCCCACATAAAGTATCCAATGCACTTCCCATGCCCAACTTTGTGAGGTCAGAGGGAGAAAACCAGAAATCACATTAGGCCAAAACTTTTAGCAATAACACTGGTAAGAAAACAGTCAAATAAACATAGAATCCGAATCAATATGAAGCCATAAAGAACCAAATGCTATGAAAAAGCTGATGATAAGTGTTATCGTCATGTTTGATATCTTAGTTATACAAAAAAGAGTCGCAACATGTCAGCTGAGAGACAAGGATGTAAACTCTCTCCAGTCTCCAACAATGGATGAATGTCAAACAAGAAATGTCAAAGTCATGGTTTGAAGAGTGTTCAGTGTATGCCACACAAATATTCTTACTATGTCTAAAGTATTCAGCCTGAGGACCTAAACTATCAATGTTCTCATATCACTGAATTCTCCTAATGGTTTATGCTGTAAATTCAATTCACCTGTCATTATGCTATTCTTGGGCAACATAGTTCACCACACAGCCACAAAACAAATACCATAGCTTACCTCTGCTTACCATGTTTCCTTTATATTTCAACAATTCCTTTTCAAAACATCCATTTGCTTCTATGCAGTCTATGAAAACCACTACTCAAACTAAATCATCAGAAAAACAGAGACATACAAACAAAGCAGCATGGTCAAACATCAATATCTCATATAAATAGTTCATATCAATCATGAAATTCCTCATAACATTAGTGAATGTTCAAAGCAGCTGAAACAAATAGCAAATCATCATAGTCATCATCATCATCATCCAAAGGAAAGATGAGCAACAGCCATACCAGCAAGCTGAAGCCAGAGACATTGGCAAAAGAAGTAGCCATAGAAGCCCCAGACAAAGCAAGCTCCCCAAGGTGCCCAACAAACATTAGAGAGATAACCTGCAAGAAGTATTGCAGGAGACTCACTGCTATCAAAGGACCTGCAAGCCATAGCTGCCTCTTCACCTCCACAACAACATCAGACCATGAGAACCCCATGAAGAATCCATGCCTACAAACTTGTGAAGAGTTCTCTGAAGAGTTTGGGAGCAGAGGAAGCAAAGTAGAAGACATGGAATGATCACCATCTTCTCCACTTCCTGCCATTGTTTCTCCACCTCTGTCCAGGAGCTTTATAAGTTTTTCAGTTATATCCCTCTGATAATTTTATATTACATTTGACTTTCTGAATTTTTATTTCTAAATAATTTCGATACTTACAGGGGGCTATCAGTAAAATACCCCATCCAATAAGACCTCAAATCGCGAGGGTTTTTGCCCAAAAGTGATAGAGAGAGAGAGTGTGAGAGAGATGGCAAAAAGGGAGAAGAAGGAGCACCTCGCTCGAGTTCTTGATTCCCATATTCACAACATCGAAGAAACTTTGCAGGTGATTCCATTTATCTGGTTATTATTTTCAGTTTCTTTTAATTTTCTGATTATTTCGTTCATGGCCTGCAGATGCTGGAACGTCCTGCGGTTTCTCAGAAGGTGGATTGGTCGGAAGTCACTAAAGTTGGGGATGAAATCTCCAAACAAGCAACAGTTGGTATGATCATCGTTTTTTTCTGATCCTTTTTGTGATAATTTTTTAGATAGTTTCTCCAAAAAAAAAAAGTTTTTTTAATGCATTTGGAGGATATTTACTTGTTCTTGTTAGTGAAAGTTAATATGGCATGTTATTTGGAGTTGATTTTGTGGTGAATGTTTGGTTGATGGCAAATGGAAAATCATGGAGAAAAGAAAGTTACAATTTTTAGTTAAATTTGATTTACATGTAGAGCTAGTGTTGTTTTGATGTGAAAAATAATGGGATGCTGGTGATTAGATTAAGCTCAGCTAGAAACGTCCTTTGCATGCCAATCTATTTATTGCTTATATGCATACTTTTCAAGTTATTTCCATACTGCATAGACAAGGCATTTTTATCCTAGATCTTACACAAATATACTTAGATAATTGTTTAAATTCTCCTGGAAAATGTTAATTCATGCTTAGCTTGCCAGTTGAGGTGGAGGGCTCATTTAGGGAACTAGAACTTAATGATGTTTGTGAAGCATTTTCCTTATGGTTGTCAAGGATCTTTCTTTTGTTATGATAGTTGAGTTGCCTATTCTCCTTTTATTGATTATTACTTATTAGCTTGCAGCTGGAATGCTTTGGAATGGAGAACATGATGTGAAGAATCTAGAGTCAAACATGGGAGTGTACATTAATTTGCTTCAAGGTTTCCTTTTGCTCTGCCATAGCAGCTCGGCTGGTGCCGGCCCAACTCTTCATGCGTGTATGGTTGCTTCAGCAAGGAATATTGTTGACCGTAGTCTTAAATTGTTTAAGGAAGCAGTCTCCTTCTGCGGTAGGTCAATTCCTGCATAATCCCTTTGATAATTTTTCATTGTTGTGATTTTTGCATAGAAATCATTTAAAACCAGGACACAAGCTGTTGAATTCTCATAATATTATTAAAGGGTACATATTCATTCGACCATCACGAACCCGCCTCTGCTTGTACTTAACACTTTGTTCTTGGCAATCAATGGAAAACAAGTCGACATCTAGATTTAACTTTATCTACGTCATGTTTATGCTCAATGGTCACTTGGGTTATATGCAGATTCTGACAATGCGAACAAAAGGCAAACTATTCCACAGCTCTCGGGTTCAGTCTGGGAAGCATGTGACGCCCTGAAGAAAACCCCCACCACAAACTGCATTGCAATTGGACGAGCAATAACTCAACTAGCTGTCTCTATGAAGGATGTTCTTCGGGAGATGAAAGAACTGAAACCTACTCAAAATGACTCATCTGATGGACCTCCTACTGATGCCACTGATGAGGATGGTAGCTTTAGCGAGGGAGACCTCGGGGATGACCTTTCAACTGAAGAGATGGAAATCGCACAGTTAGCAACTGATGTAGTCACCAATGCACTTACTGCATTCAAAGAGATTATTCGCTTCATCACAGGTTTGCTTCGGAAATCAAACAGAGATTCAGCAGAAAAGGAATATGTAGACAGCTTGGAGAGAATACTTAGCCACTGTCAAGAAATGGGATCAGAGGTGAATGATCTTGGAGCTTGTGTATACCCTCCTCAAGAGATATCTCAGATGAAACTCATCACCAAGAAGATAGATGGTTTGGTTGATAACATCCATGAGGCAGTTGAAACACTAAATGGTTCTCCAGAGGATTTATATGGGGCCTTAACAGTGTTGAAGAACTCATTGATTAAGCTCTTGTGTGCATTAGGTGATGTAGATTTGGCTCCCAAAATGGAGAGCCTTGCTGTGTAATTTTGTGAACTATTTGTTATCTTGAGAATTTTTTTTTTTTTTTGGGTTTCTATATTAGATTTTACCAGCCTGTGCTTGCTAAAACCTATTCTTATGGAAATGCTCTTGCAGGGGTGTATGTATATATGCAAACATTAATAACGTGAAGAGACGAGCTGGAGGGTTATATGCATGCGATTACAAATTTGGTGGATTATCTATACGGTCTTTAGGCTAGTTTGGATTGAGATAAATGTTGAATAATTTGTTAAACAACTAAATCAAGATGGGAGGACATCGACTAATATGACCCCATTGCCGCTGTGGCCGAGGTTGAGGTTCGCAATGCCCCGGAAGAGACTCCCAAATTTGATGATTAAAAGGTCCATCTCTCTCATCTACATTTTTGTTTTAGATTTTAGGAGTAACTTTTCTTTTTTATTATTTAAATAGTTTTGTTAAATGATTCTCATTTGATCAATTTAGAAAAAGGAACACTACTATATCCAAGTCAAGTAATGAAGTCCTACTTAGTGATCAATCTTTGTGATATTATAATACATGGATGATATGGATTAAGGAGAGGATTATAAATTTATAATCTTGATTTATGTCCATTGAGTATTAATTAAACCTCATTGTCTAAATTTTTTTCCTTTGACACACTGGTTTATGAGATAAGGTGATGTAATAAGCATACGTAATGTGTGTTTTTCTTAGTACACAAAAGTTCATACTCAAAATCATTTTCTTGAATAATTAATCTAAATCTATGCCATCTGGACCAAAACCAGTTGGTGTTGTTTAAAATTTTTCAGAGAACAAACCTATGATAATAAGACATTTATTTAACAATTAACATTATTCAATGAACATGCATACTTTTCAGTACCACCTGCTACTATCTTCAACATCAACTACCTCTGACACTACTCATCCTTGGTCACTCACAATTTGTCACATTTCAGAACCAAAATAAAATCCCAGTAACTTTTACATGTATTCATCTCTAAATTTTGAAACAAACAATAATGTCTCTTTCAAGATATATATCTCCAAAGAGAACTATTTGACAGTTATATATGCACAGAAACAGATGAGAAGAAATGAAGAATGATAGGAGTACATACAGTGATGTCAAAGAAGAAGAAGAAGAAGCACACAATCAAACTACACGTTGACACCGGCACCAGAATGCAATGCCACCACTCCTGCCCTGTGCCACAGCAATCTCTTCATCCACATAGAACCAGATAAAGAAAGGGTCTTTTGTGCTAGGCTCCCTCTCTTCTCTTCCCAAACTGACCCTCAAAGGACCAAATGGCCCAACCTTTATATTTATACTCTCAAATATGAATGCCAATATTCTCTTATTCCATGTCAATTTCCCTTCAAATGTTAAACATCCAAGTGCCCCCAAATATACTCCATTTTCGATCCTCTTCCCCTGAAAAGTTTCAAACTTTAAGATTTGTTTATAATTATAAAAATTTTGAGGTGTTGATGTGTTAATGAAGAACTCACTGCTGCGTCGAATCGTTGCACTGCGGTCAAGGGAAAATATCTGCCTTTGTTCAACTGGCCCTGAATATTAAATAATGAATTTTTTTTATAATTAATAATTATTGAAAAAAAATTATAGAAATGAAAAAACTACAGGGTTAGGGTCACACCTCCGCAGTGAAGACAAGCATCCATGTTCTTCCCGGCGACTCAGTGCCACCGAGCGTCTCGAAGAACTCCGAAGGATCGACCTTCGCCTTCTTGATTGCATCAAGAGCCGATAACACTTCGGCGGCCGGGGTTCGCCGTGTCTTAGCGGCGCTCTTGAGCACCCCGATGCTCTCCCCCACGCCCTAATAATCAACAACCGCGATTTCAAGTACTGCAACTACTTCAATTTAGAAATGCTAGAATCCCTAACCATCACCGGACTGACCATTCCTCCTCCGATCGTGGCGGGGGTTTTCTGGTCTTCATCAACGGCCCCGAGTTCCGGTGAAGCTGAAGCCGAGAAGGATCGATGGCGATTCCGATGGTAAGGAGATGGGCGGAGGTTGAGGGTTGGAAACGAGGAAGGGGATCGAAATCGGGATCGAAGAAGAGGAAGGCCAGGGGATGAGGAGAGGGCGGTGGCCATTTCTATGAATCCTGGGGCTTCACTCGAAAACTTCAAGCGGGCAGTGGTGGCGTTTTAAAGCTCCCGATGGCCACTCGTTTCGGCTGGAGATGGGCCAAGGCCTTATCCTTTTCTTGGGCCAGCCCATTAATAGGCCATATCTTAACATAATTTAAAAAAAAAAAAAAACTACTTTTATGCTGATAATTTGATTTTAAAAATTCATTAAACAAGCCAGTGAGATGCAAGTAAATCTATTTATGTATGTAATTCTAACTATTTCTTGCTTCACAATCTTGAATAGCATGCCATGGATGAATAACAGAGTCTGGTGAGAGTTAACCATGAATGAACTGAAAATGACAACAATTAGAAAGAGCTCACAAAGTCTGCTTTCATTGAAATGAAAACTCCATTTTTAACACTGAAGGGTGTTTTAGCACCGGAAAAAAACAAGCCTTTCATTCTTAGACTTGGGGACCTTGGGGCAAGGAAGGCTTAGGCTCATCACATCCATTGTTTTCAGACTGTCCTGGCTGAAATTCATCGGAGTTCGGGTTTTCAGGTGATGGGGAAGGTGGTTGTTGGGCTCCTCCCTCACTGGTTTCAGGATGGAAGTTGATGGGGAACTTTGTGACACGGGGTTTGTCAGCCAAGATGTTTCTCTGAACTCTGTCAATCAACACTCTCGGAGGTGGCTCTTCTCTTAGTTGCTCATCATCGTAATCATTGTTAACATAGTAGCCAACACGGATGAATTCCTGACCCAGATAAGAGCAGGTTAGAAGTAGCACAGTCACTCCTATGATATCCTCATCACGGATCTTCGAAGGGTCAGGTGGGTCTGCCTGGATATGGAATAAATAGGTCTTATAAATGAAAGATGAATTCAAGATGTGGCGCTTAGCTATAAGACGTCAACTTACCTGCAAAACAAACCGGTAGTTTCCAACATTGACAGGACCAACAAGAACACTCTCAAGAAGCTGATCATAAGTTTCATCCTCTGCGGATCCTACATACGTTAGCTTCCATTCCAAATCTGAACACAATGACCAAAAAGAGAATTTTTCAGCATTTATAGAACAACAAATTTGATCTTTAAAATTTTACAGATATCTATGTTGCATGACACAAAAAAGTCTTTCAAGAATATCATCATCATTCACAACAAGCCCATGAACAATGAATATTCAAACAATTGGTTTTCAAGAATGTCACCAGTAGATGTCTGATACAAATCAAAACTTAGCACCACAATAGAATACACTTGGAAACATCAACTGTCTCTTAATTAACCATTAAACCATATTTAGCTTAATGGCAAAGCCACTTAAATAACCAAGCAGAAGATATGAGTGCTACTTCCATCAATGAACAGAATCATCCGAAAATATAAGACAACTCCGAACAGATGAAGCTGTAAAACCATCAGAGGCAACCAGCTGGAAAGTAAAAATGAATGTGTACTAGCAAGTAACATAATCTCATTTGTGATATTTTGGGCCACAATAGGCAGGAGCCTTCAATAATGAGCAAATCAATCTCAATTGCAGAACTCATACAAGCATGTTAGAAGTTAGCAAACTACCCAATTTTTTCACAATGTTAGGTAATCAAAGAAAATTATATATATATATATATATATATATTCAAAAACTAACTCAGTAGTGTTAAAGCTGACAATGTTACATTACATATAGATTGCGCTACTAAGAGGTGTGTACCATTGAAATCCTGACCAGTTTCTCACAGCACAAAATACTTGCTGTCTTGTCAACAAGATATCTTGATTACAAAGATACAAGAGAAATTCTTATAAAAAACAATGACTTTTGCTATTGAACGGAGGAGGTTCATTTCATGACAGAAAGCTTGTTTTTGCAATATCCTATTGCTGAAAGAACACATAAGTCTTCATTAATAAAAGTCCCAAGCTAGTTTATAAATGTTTGTTCTGAATCACTTCAACTAGAATCTCCCAAAATAAGGAACTCAAAAGACTCAAAGTAACATAAGGATAGCACTATCAACTATGAATTTAAAGGTATGATGTCACATCTAAGCGATAGTTGCTCAAAAGTATTAATTTTTCAAACAGCTGGAAAAATGTATATCTAACGTCAGTCAGGAGACAGAGTGCATCACTACTCATTGATGTTGATCCATAATTGATATCATGGATTTCAAGTGAAACACTTCAACTACAATATCCCTACATAAAAAACTCCGCGGCTTCAAGTATTAAGCATCTCATGCTGACATAAATGATTGATGTCATATCCAAGTGATAAGTGCTCAAAAGTATAACATTTCCACACTTAGATTATCACATATAAAGTTGGCTGAGAAACTCCATGTGTCACTACTCTTTCAGCACTTCAACCACCATTTCTCCTTACAAGTTTCATCAAGCGGCACCCTGCCAGGTAAAACACCAGAAGACTGCTGGAAATTTCGATCTGCTGTCAATCACATTCCAAGGTTCCTTTTTCATGCTTGCATTTCCTAGTCTCCTAATATTAAAAATACAATCAGCAGGAATGATTTTTTTTTTCCTAAGCCAATTCACTGCAACTCATTCCCAATAAACCTCACCAAAGACTGCAGTGCTATAATAAGAGAACATAATTGAGATATCTAGATTAATTCATTCCAACTTATTTCTGATAATTCATATACAAGCTTGATGTTGCATACAAAAAAGAGGCTACCAAATTCAGGTAGTATCTACTTAATTCCTTTAATAACTTTCATCTTCTCTAACAATGAATGAGCTGGTCTTCATCATAAGCAAAAGCTAGTACTCAAGTTTTATAGCTTGCAAGAAAAAAAGATATTTTCTAATAGACATGTGTACTTGAAAGGAAATGAGGGTTTCTTTGAATTTCTTTCCCTATGGTCTGTTGGTTCGTTCCATTCAGATCATTGACTGCCCGCCCATGTTTGGGTCCATAACCAGTGAAACACGCACTATAACAATGTACTGGCTACAGCTTCATTGGGTTCTCAATGTCTCATGCTGGTCTGGCGCAAATGTTTAAATGATGCACATATATGCTCCAGCAGCCTACCCAAGAAATCACAAATAGCATTCTTTAGTTGCTGCTTATCCATCTGGTATATCCTCAATTTTAGAGGCTACTTGTGACTAAAGATTAAAGTGGAGGGACACTCATTTTTCCTGTCATACCAGAGGTAACTGTCATCTGTATCATGGTCTGTATAAATTACCATGGTCTCTTACTAAAATATCGACATCAATGATGAAACTTGTCAAAAGGGCTTGGGTATAAAGTAAAAGGCATTTATGCAATGAGCTATGCTGTCGTGCTGGTAATGCAAAAGCACCGTTTCTCATTTACACAGATCCAACCCCATCAAGTTTAGATGATAAACCAAAAAGGTTTTTAAAAAATTATGTTAGTGTTTAGGAGCTTATTGTATCATAATGACATTCCCAAGTTAATATATAAATATTTTTAGAGCTAAATATTACATTTCATTGAAGGTCACATCTAATGGAAATAAACCATTTTACATGGCAATCTCAACATCATGACCGATTCAATGCTTAGTCTTTATTACATTGAATGCAAAGTAATAGGATCAAAGTTACATGGATCTTATGACAAAATTTGTGTATGACAAAATTTATGATTTGAATTATATGGGGAACGTGAGATCCTAAAAAGAATTTCGATTTTACTTGACTTCTTCCTGTTTTTTATATTAATTTTTTTCCTTTTAATTTTCAATCTAATATTTTTAAATTTTCTTTCTTTTTATCTTTTTCAATTACATAAGTTTCTCTTTATTTTTTTTATCTTTATAACATAATTCTTATCTTTAAAATCTTTTTAATAGTGACTTCAATTATTTTAAAAATCTTATTTTATTATAATTTAAATTTTAATATGATTTAAATCCCTTGTCTTAAGTTCTATTTTTTTTTAATAAAATTGTTTTACTATAATGTTCTGTATCTTTCCAAGGACAATGTGGTTAATAGTGTTTATATCCACACATCTAAAAAGAATTTATTTTACTAAAATATTCCCCACCCTTCTAAAACCAATATGATCCACATGTCTACGTATTTATACACACATTTTTACCGTCATACCTATGTATCCAGTTTTCATTAAATTCAAGTATTAGATATTCTCTAATACTTGGGTACTCGACACCCACATCCTTGTCCTATTAACACAGGTGGAAATCCTTGAAGTGCATAAGCATTCAGCTTTAAGAGCTGTACAGGAGAGAAAATTGAAGCAATTTTTTTTGGGTCATACTACCAATGATAAAAACCTTGCCAACTATGAGATCTATCTCCTGGCTATAATATGGATGGATTTGCAAATTGGTTTGCTCAGTTTGCTGATGAGCAGCTGATAAAGAGGAGATTGGTAAAAGGCTGCAGGGGATATTTGATTATCTACTTGATTGAAATCCAAGAAACAGTAGATAAATGGCATCAAACAGAAAATAACTTCTGTGCAGATTTTACTTCTCCCGAGGTCTGAAAATTTCATCAAGCATGGTCCAGCAATTTTTTTTTTAAGTAATTTTTTTTTTCAACAGGCTACTTTTCTGTTGTCCATTAATTTTGGTAAGTTTGTCACAATATCTGCATCGTTTATTTTAGCATTTTACAACAGGGATACATTTCCCAAAGTTGAGGCAATATTTGCAAGCCAAAAAAGTAAAATTGCAGATAGGCAAAAAAAGGATAAGCAAGAGAGAGAAGGAAGTTGATAAAGATTATCTTAGGGTAGACAAACATTTTTTTTAACGAAGGTTTCATTACCCTCGTTATTGAATAATTGTTGCTGTTAAATGTAATGTAGCTACCACAGCAGAAGAGACACATAAGTTTTGAGAAAAAGAACATGGACAGATTTACTATATAAAATTTTGAAAGAAATGAGCAGGCATCAGAAATGAATGCATGAAATAGGAAGAAAAATACAGGATAAGGAGCTCAGTGGCTAAATGTAAATTGGTCATGACACTATGGTGTCACATAACAATCCAAGATTTTTGGGTAAAAACAGGTATGGGGGGCAATAGCGAATATGAAAAAAGGTAGCATTTTAAGATCCTATTTTATCAAGCTTTTGAAAGGTCCCCAGATAGAGGCTTGTCAAAGCTATAAAGTAAGAAACCATCAGGCATGTTCCTATTTGCTGGTCACAAGTGGAAAGTAAGGAATAAAATGTCCTTTGAATCTGAGAGCTCAACCTAGGTTAGACAAACCTCTATTGGAGATTGGACTGAAAATACTAATGTTAGCAAACAACTACAACCATGAAAAGTGGGGAGAAGAGAAATGGAGGTTCTGCAAACTAGATGGCCAGAATATCTTCATCATATGTAAAACCTCAGCCTTGTCTTAACGAAATCTGAGAGACCTTACATGCCATTTAATTGCCACCATAGGGGATCTTACCTTATGTTATGTCCTGAATATTACTCAATCCTTCAAAAAATAGACCTTGTAAATCCAAATCAATGTGCAAGCATAGTCACTGGTTCTTCAAAGACACATGGACAGAAAAAGGATAGCAGGTCCTTTCGGTGCCTATAAAAAATTATTCAAGATTATTCAAGTTTGAGACCTAAGACCATTTCTAAGTATTCACATATGCCTACAGCTCCAATGATGAATCCCCATGACCCAGTGTACACAATTAAGTATTAAAGTTTCAAAATAATCTCTCACACCACTACAAAGATTAGCTACACCTCGCGAACAAGAAAATCTCATTAACAAACAACAAAATGAAATCATAGAAACATCCGCCTGATTCAAGAAATCAGAAGCCACAGTCAAAGCACTACCAATGCATATCCAGTCATAGCAAAACAAGAACAAAAATCAAACCCGAGAAGAAAAACACAATCTAAACTTTCACAGAACAATCAAAACCCTAATCAACTCGCCACTCACGAAATAGACAAATTCACCACCAATCCAAAACCAAGCACCAAAGGAGAAAAGAAAAACACGACAGGACGAAATGCATACCATCTTTAAGAGGGATGAGGCACTCGTACGAGATCTCGAACTGGAAGGGATTGAGGAAAGCCGCGGGGTTATCCAAGACGGTGACGTTGGTGATGTTCACAGCGCTCATCGTCGATGGAAGCAAGCCCTAGCTCTCGAAACCTTCATTCAAAACCCTAACCCTAGCCACGGACAAAGGACGAGAAGGAAGCACGGTGGTGCACGCCGGATTTATACACGGCCCGACGGCGGGTGGCGGCGAAGGCGGGGGATTTTTGAAATTTCGGGGTGTTTAGGGTGTTTAACGTGAAATGATGAACGGGGGGGAAGTAACCAAAACTCGAAAAGACTTTCCAAAATTTCCAAAATTAGTACAAGTTTCAGGGACTAAATAATAAATTATTGGAGAAGAGGGATCTGGATAAAGGCAAGAGGGAATGAATTTATCGAATAATAAATTAATGATATTGGATTTTAATTGAGGTATTAATTATTATTGAAGTGATTTATGGCTATTAGTCCTTTGTTAATTTTGAAATTATATTGTAGTCCCTATGTAAAAATTAGGGATTGATTTTGGAGTTAACCGGTCTTAAACGGGTCATATCTTATTTGAATACATTATGAAATTATTATTATTATACAGTGAACACAGTATGGAAGACATAATCGATGATTGGATTTTTTTTTTTTGAAAAAAAAAAAAATATATATATATATATATATGAATTTATACATGTTTTGAGTTATATAATTAATAATTTTATAATTAAAAAATGAAATAATCAATTAAAAAAAAGGTTAAAATGGGTCATATCAAAGTAAAAGTTAGGTATAGTGATATGATTAAGAGGATTGACATAATTATGAATGAAACACAATTAAGGCATGAACCAAACTCACCTGACTCAGTATTGTGTTTTCTTCTTTGTTTTGGTCACATCTTGTCTACGGAAGAATCTTAAATCAAATTATTATTTTATTAATTTTATTCAAATAAATAATATGTCAAAGAATTATCTTCATACAAAGAAAGCCCAGTCGTCACAAAAGGCTGAAGGCCCATTTACACAACTCGATCCAAAGAACCCGGACTCCAAACAGAAGTTTAATTCCACTTAGATGGATACCGTTGGCGTCCGCCCTTCAACACTCCACCATCTGTTTCGCTCCCTCAATACAGTGCTCAAAATTCTCATTTTTATTCCCTTGACGCTGTTCTCCGGCTCACTGATCACTTCCAAAACCCTAGCCCTAGATTGGCTTGTCTTTGGAAACCCCCAATACTCTGATCGCCGGCCATGGCGACACGGCGGGCCCTCTCTTCCCTCCTTCATTCCTCCCGTCGTTCCGTCTTCTCCGCCCCACGGTTGCCATCGCCTGCTCCGCTCCATCGACCTTCGCCGGCTGGGTTTATCCTCTCTCGTGCCGCGGAGTATGCTAGTGCCGCAGCGGCGGTGGCGGCAGCTCCTGCCCCTTCTGCGCCTCCCACCAAGGTCGCCGGTGGCCCTGGAGGGAAGATTACGGATGAATTCACTGGGGCAGGTGCGATTGGCCAAGTTTCTCAGGTGATCGGTGCTGTCGTGGATGTGAGATTCGAGGAGGGCTTGCCCCCGATTTTGACGGCTCTGGAGGTTCAGGATCATTCGATTCGTTTGGTCCTTGAGGTTGCGCAGCATCTTGGGGAGAACATGGTGAGGACAATCGCTATGGACGGGACTGAGGGTCTTGTTCGTGGACAGAGGGTGTTGAACACGGGATCCCCCATCACTGTGAGTGCTGCTTATATTGTTTGTTTGTTTGTTAGAATAAAGTAAATGCAGAATTATCCGACCTTTTTTGGTGTTTTGATCGAATGTGGAATCTATTTTCATTGTTGTGAGAGAAAGATGGTAACTTTGGAGATGTTTTGCCTGACCGGCAGAACATAATGTTTGTTTTATTTGCATTTTCTGGACATTGAAAATCCCAATTTTCTCGTTCTATTGAGTCTGCAACTTAGGTTATTATTTGCGTTTCTTGTATTTAAGATTTTCCCTTAAAACATCATCTTCTCTCTCTCTTTTGCTTTGATCGGGTGAAATCTTATCAAGGTATAAATGGCATAAGCCAATAATTTTGGCAATATGGAATTGATAGACAGCGGGCGAATTCTGATACAATTGTGTCTTCTTCTCTTACGATGCATATCCAATATGGGGTTTAATTTGAAGTCTAAATCAGATTATTCTTTCAATTATGTGCTTAGGATGAGAAAATGAGTTGATGTTATCAGTTGTCTATTGAAAGTGAAGGTTATGGTTGAAATGGCAAATATTTCTATTTAATTATGGAAGGAGAGGCATATCCCTTCTAGCGCAGAGACACCATATTTGGATAATGTATTATGCATGTAAATGAGGAAAACTGAATGTTGTGTGTGAGCAAAACGGCGTCATGGTTCTAATGATTAAACTGAAATTAAAAGAACAGAAGAGTGCATTGATCTCATACTACCTTTTGTATTTTTTTTTATATTGTGTATGTGTTTATTGTCCAATATTTGGAGAGAAATGCCTTTTTTTTTTTTTAATTCATGGTATAGTCGTATTAGATGTTATATCATTTCGCTTGCGTATATTTGTTTCTTTGTGATACAAGCCTTATATGTATGTTTTTATGTGTGTCTATGTACATGCGCATCATTTTAAGTGATTATTTTTTATTACATGTTAGGTTCCTGTTGGTAGGGCCACTCTTGGGCGTATCATGAATGTGATTGGGGAGCCGATTGATGAGAAGGGTGATATGGGTAAATTTTCTGGATGAAACTCATCTATTTGTGCAATTGCACAAGAAATACTTGTTTCTACTTTGTGTTAAGCATTGTCTAATGTATTGCCTTTCCTCTCACTAGAGACCAATCATTTCCTTCCAATTCATCGTGAGGCCCCTGCTTTTGTTGAGCAGGCGACGGAACAACAAATTCTTGTCACTGGAATCAAAGTATGTTTTTATATCTATGCAAATGTGTAGGTTGTGTGTGGCCACTTATTTTCCACTGGTTGGTCCTAGGAGTCTGTTGAATGCCCTTTTCCTTGAATGTGGCTATATATACATATGTACATATATTCTTTCTGTAGTTGTATATGCATTTGTTTGAATTTGATCTTATTTTTTTACTCAAATCCTTCTGTGCTCATGCACAGGTTGTGGATCTTCTTGCACCTTACCAAAGAGGTGGGAAGATTGGGCTATTTGGTGGTGCTGGTGTTGGGAAGACCGTGCTTATTATGGAACTAATAAATAATGTCGCCAAAGCTCACGGTGTGTTCTGTGAGAGTTTCTAGTAATTTCAACTTTTTATAGTGTGTTGTGCTCATTTAGTAGTTTCCTACCAGGTGGTTTCTCTGTTTTTGCTGGTGTTGGAGAGCGTACTCGTGAAGGCAATGATTTGTACAGGGAAATGATTGAGAGTGGTGTGATTAAGCTTGGAGATAAGCAGGTTTGAAGTTTGGACAATATATGTCCTCTTGATATTTTGAGAACTGTTAATTTATAATCCTTTCTTGGCCTCCTTCTATTTGGTAGAATGAAAGCAAGTGTGCTCTTGTGTATGGGCAAATGAATGAGCCTCCTGGTGCTCGTGCTCGTGTTGGTTTAACTGGATTGACAGTGGCTGAGCATTTCCGTGATGCCGAAGGTCAAGATGTGCTGCTCTTCATTGATAATATTTTCCGTTTTACCCAGGTGGGTGTTCAAGAAATATGATTATAATTCATGAGCTTTTTTCTTATCAAACAATTCATGTGATGTGCTTTTGTTTCTCAGGCAAACTCTGAAGTGTCTGCTTTGCTTGGTCGTATCCCATCTGCTGTCGGCTACCAACCAACATTGGCCACCGATCTTGGAGGACTCCAGGAGCGGATTACAACAACAAAAAAGGGCTCTATTACCTCTGTGCAAGCTATTTATGTCCCTGCTGATGACTTGACTGATCCAGCCCCAGCAACTACCTTTGCACATCTTGATGCCACAACTGTGTTATCAAGACAGGTATGCTGCTCTATTGTTCTTTATTGTTTGGTTCTAACGGCCTTTCTTTCTAGTGTATACCATAACTTTGTTATCTTTCCTCTTCAGATTGCAGAGCTTGGTATTTATCCAGCCGTTGATCCTCTTGATTCCACATCCAGAATGCTTTCTCCCCATGTATTAGGAGAGGAGCATTATAACACTGCTCGTGGTGTTCAGAAAGTCCTCCAGAACTACAAAAATCTTCAAGATATTATTGCTATTTTGGGAATGGATGAGCTCAGTGAAGATGATAAATTAACTGTTGCTCGTGCTCGTAAGATCCAGCGTTTCTTGAGTCAGCCTTTCCATGTTGCTGAAGTGTTCACGGGTGCACCTGGAAAGTATGTCGATTTGAAAGAGAGTGTCAACAGCTTCCAGGTGAGGAAGTCCTACTTCTCATTTGTTCTTTTACGGATGAAAATTTACTGAAATATTATATTCAACCACCAATGTATCCCATAGCTTGACTATTGATAATATTTAATGTATTCTGCTTATACAGCGTTGCAAACCTGGGTAATTTCTGTTATACTTGTGTAGAAGCCATATTAGCCTGTAAGCCTCAATTTTTTTAGAAAAATCAAATACTACCCTTGCTTTTCTTTTCATCGATCTTGAGATTGGGGAAAGAAAAGATAAGGGTAAGGCAAATCTATTAAAAATTCAAACTCTATTATTAACCATAAGTATATACAAGCTAACAGAAGAATTTTGTAGGGGTAATATAAGCAAATATGATTTTTATAAAGGTATATTAGTAATTACCCACTTTATGGGGTTGTGCAAGTAATTTTCTCTATAGTTGTTGCCACTTCTGTTATCTGAGATATTTGCTTACGCTCCCATATTCAATAGAAATGACATTATGCATGACAATTGTTTTTGTTGAATCATTTTGATTTCAAATTTCTGATAGATACCTATGTCTAATGAGCTCCCTCTGATGTACTAAGTTTGCAAACATGATGGCTATTTGTTCCTTTTGTTCTCTCCCCTTTCTCATCTTGCCAAGTTTCTTGTGTGTTGGCAGGGTGTTTTGGATGGGAAATATGATGACCTTCCCGAGCAAGCATTTTATCTTGTTGGAGGAATTGAGGAAGTAATTGCCAAAGCTGAGAAGATTGCAAAGGAGTCCACATCTTGATCGAGATAGTTTCATTTATTTAATAATTTCTATTATGCAGCACAGACAATTGCTGTGTCGGAAACCTGCGATTTTTTTCTCTTTTTCTGAGGTCAACAGCACGTAGTTTTTTTTTGTGATTTTGGCCACTCACGGCATGTGTAGATGTCGAGGAAAGAGCCGGTGCCTGCTCACTGCTGGGCTTCATTTTGCCCAATAAAATCTGGTGACATTTTTTCAGTTTTCAATTGGATACATGTTGACTCAATTTAATCACAGCTGTTATTATATACAAGTTCTTCTCAATTCTCAATGTGTGCCTTGCGTTTGTGCTTGTTTTGTTTCTCAATTCTTGTATGGACTGATGTATGGAATTTTAGTCCTGTCAAGCGTTTGGTTCACAATGAAGTCAGACCGGCCAAGTCTTGTAAAATGCTCTGTTGTTGATATGCTGTTTTTTTTTTTTTTTTCTTTTCAGTTGAGTTTGAGAAAGTCTTTAGTGCATCAGTTTCCTTTTCTCAGACAATTCTCAAATCATTCTTTCTACTAACAGGGACCTAACTAGAAAGCAAGCTCTCTTATAAGAAGAGAAGCTAGTAATTTCAGTTTCTAACTTTTGTCTCACCAGTATCACTCCTTTCACAGAGCTTGATGTGCTAAAATTTTCCTTAGCTTGTATATAATAAATAGTCCGTTTTCAGATCTATTTGGGATCCCCTACTATCTCTTGCTTATTTTTTGGGAGGCTTGCAGCTAGGGTCTGCAGAGGTTCTTGGAGGTCTTTGCAATCGATTCTACGGCGTCGGCATCGATATCCTTTGGAAGATAGTTATTGGGGGAGTTTTCGTCGGCAACGATTCGGTGAGGTGTGCCTAAAGCTTGACAAGAGATTCATTGGAGAAGACGTGCGGCTCCATAAGACCGTCGATACAATCTACAAAGCGGTTTTCTTTATGGTTTTTATGCATATGTTCTTAAACTCTTCATTGATTTTATATTGTTCCATGGAGAGCTAAACCCCTTGTGGGTGTTCGGACTTGTAAACCCTAGGATGACATTGTTTTTATGACTTTTATTATGCTTTCTAATTGATGCTTTTAATTGAGTTCCAATTTTGATTGCTTATTGTATTGATTTTTCCCTTAGCCGTGACACCAGAGTTGAGAATCATCTAGGTTATAATAACTCCTATAGGGTTAGACTATTTGAGATTGGAGAGGGTCGAGAGGGTGAGTCGTGAGGTAGCGAAATGTCCCATTTCCCCTCCGGTGTGATTTTCCCTACCTCTATGTTCCTAGAGTTTGTAGTGGTCGATATAGAGCGAAGTGCTAGGAGATAAACTCCCTTGAGGTTTAGTTGCATCAGTTTTCTTTTCTCAGACAATTCTCAAATCATTCTTTCTATTAACAGGGGGGGAGGGGGGTCTCATCCATTTAAACCACTCATCTCCCTCCCTTAGCTTCATGTGCTAAAACTTTCCTTTCTTTTGGATGGCCAAGAGCTTGTTTTTAATTTTTATTTACTACTTTCTCTTCTTCCCCTTGTCCATCTTAGCTAATAATGCCTTGGGCTCTTTCAGTGATGCCGATGTACCTGGTGCCTTTTTCTTTGGATACTGCAGGCAGGACAGGACTTTCACCATCGCCCCACAGGTTGGTTCACAAAAAGAAAGGATGGTCCAAGACTTCATCGGTGAGTAAAAATCACCAATCACAGCTTCTTAGTTTTCTACAAGTCCATGACACTGAACCAATCCACTTTGATAATTTTTTGCAGCTCTATACTTAGGCCTTGATCTACAAATGCCATATCTAGAGGTTGATATGTTAGTGAAGAGTGGCAAACTCAAGAATTACCCCACCAATGGAATAAACTTTGCAAGTGCAGGGAGTGGAGTTATGAAAGAAACAAATTAAAGAATGGTAAGCAATTCTTATATTATAGCAAAAAAAATTTCTTGAATGATATTCGCACAAGGTATGATACCATGGCAAGTTCAGCTTCAACAATTTGAGGACCTTGTAAAGCAAAACAAAATCAATGAAAATACAATCAGACAAGTCCTCTACGCCTTCAAAACAGGTCAATGACATATTCATTTGCAAGACCATCAACCTGATCCTGATACTTTCATTAACATGATGGTATCAGAGTTTCAGCAAACAATCCAAAGTATATCAACTTGGAGTGAGAAAGATTGCTATTGCTGGCTTAGGTCCTGTCGGTTGTATTCCTGCAAGGCTCTTTTTGCCAAACACTTAAGTTGATCAATGTCACTTTCAAATGAATGAACAAATTTTATGGAGTGATCAGCTTCTATGGAGATACACTTGATATTGTCAATCTCTTCCTCAACATTACGGTGAGTCGCAGCATTTTTCTTCATAATTTTTGCAGTTAATTCATGTGTTTTTTCCTTGTCTCAAATGCAGGTTTTTGAATGTATCAAGTGCTTGCTGTGCATCAGGAATTCTTAGAGGATTATCACAATATGGAGTTGGTACTTAACGAAATTTGCAAGAACACCGAGGAGTATTTGCTTTGGGACTTCTTCCATCCAATTGAACATGCTTATAATCTCATCTTCAAGGCATTTTTGAATGCAAAATCATCATTTATCCGCCTAATGAATCTGAGGAGCTTAACAAACATTTTAATTCCTTACTCCCTAATATAACATTAGTTACTCCGGTGACTGTTATTCCAATTAGTTTTCCTTGTTGAGTTAATCAAGAACACGGCTCAAGACCATTAACAAAAATAAAAATAATGCAGGACTTGATTTCTGATCGAATACTTCCTATAATTTCTGTTGAATATTTGAATGCTATTATCATGTGAATGTCTTTGTGGAGAAATCATTGAGATTAATCTAACCTTTGAAATCAACAAAGGACAAATTCAAACTTATATTATAACATGAGTTTGTTGAACAAATTTTCTGTTTGATATTGATGTCAGAGAAACTCTTGGAATTGACTTGTGAATTAGTTTAATGCATTGTTAGCTAATTGTCTTTTCTTTAATCTTGGCAGATGGTGATTCTATCATTAATTAAAAAAAGTATTATGCTATGTATAGCCGATAAAGATTAACGCCAATTCAGGGTACTTTGTCTTCTTCAAACATGACGAAAACTCTATGAAAAGCTCAGCACTTTATGAGTTGTTATAAGACTTCAATAATCTCTAGCTTAAGATGTCCCTAACAACACACAACATCATTAGATTATCTTGATTCCAAGAGTAAGCTGAAAGATTTCAAGAAGACAATAAAACAAAGGTTTACAGTTGTTGCTTAATGGAATTCAAATCTTTTCAAAACTAGTACCAAAAAATGGAAAACATGATTCATATAAAATAATCACATTAATATACAAAGATTACAAGAGTCTCATTTAAAAAATACTTATATAAACACTCATCCAAATGAATAAGTTTGTTCCTTAAGAAAGTCTCCAGGCTCCCCACTTTTTCATTATATCTCTTTTTATGTATAACCCTACCTTGCCAACTCCTAACCATGTGCTTCTCTTATTAAACAAGCCTGTCTAAACAGTGACCTCCTGCCTAATCCCTCTCTCTCACTCTCTACATGCCAAGACATATATATAAATTAATTAGTTCATAAAATATATCTTAATTCTTATATATCCATCATTCACAGAGACAGGATAGCTACAATATCTCTCCCTCTCTTTCTCTGATGGGAAACACTACATCATGCACACCTTGCATGGCCTCCAATGGCTCCATCAAGGTCATTGACATGAATGGTGTGACCAAAGAGTATAAGCAAATCATAAAAGCAGAAGACCTCATGCTAGAGAACAATGGAAAATTTATCTGTGACTCAAGTCATCTCAAGGTTGGTTTTAGAGTCCCCGGCCTCGCTGACAAAGAAGAACTGCGGCGACACCGTATCTACTTCCTCCTTCCTATGGACATGCTCTTCTCTGTGCTCACTGAGGAGGAAATGCTCACATTGTCGTTCATGGCCACTAGATCAGTGAAAAAAAGAGGCTCTAAGAAGCTAGCAAGGATTTTTCCAATCCTTACTGACTTTTTCTTGTGTCCGGCTTCTTCGCCGGAGCCGGCATCACCAAAGCCTGAAACAAATGTTAAGTTTGAGAATGTTTCAAGGCAGTGGTCATGGAGACCTTCATTGGACACCATTGAAGAGTCTGCTTGAATGATCTAGTGATGAAACTGAAAGCTCTGGTTTTTTCTTTTTGGCTTAGTTGTTTATGAAGTTTGATTGTGTTCTTGTTTATATGAAATGTTTTCCAGTTGAGGTCTTGATATTGTTTATAAACAATTTGAATGGAGATTAAACTTTGTTTTTTTCAATTTAATTCTTTATGATGCATTGCAAAGTTAGAACTCATTGGTTAATATGTCAAAATGTGAAGGGCTAAGGAGCAAAATATCACAAAATCGGCGCCAAATGGCGTTTCCGTAAATAATAGTTCATCAAAGGTTCACACTGAGAAGGATCCGCTGTTTCTATCCTAACACCATACACAATTAGCCTGCAACCCAATCCATCAAGATGCCTCGAGATTAGTGTTTTCGAATCTTGAAGCTTTGTGTACGGCTACGGTTGTTCTCCTCCAATTTAAAATAGTGTCCCATTACCCCAAAAAAAAAAAAATACCCATTTCTCTCGATCTCGATGGCGGGGGTCCGGTGGCCGCCGGAGGACTCCGATCTATTCCCGTCGAGGCCGCCTCCGGCAGCGACGGAGATGGTCTCCGATGACGACAGGTCGGTGGCGGCGGACTCGTGGTCCATCAAGAGCGACTATGGCAGCACTCTTGATGATGAGCAGCGCCATGCCGATGCCGCGGAGATCCTCTCGGTCTCCACCTTCCCCGCCGCCTCCGATAGCAGGTCTATTGTCGTTCTCTCTAATTAGGTCCAGCTTTGGATTTGGAATTCTGTTTGATTTTATTAGGCTTCTTTTCAGCGAAATTTTTTAGGTTAGATGCTGGCTGAAAAGGATTTGATATCGTAATATTCTTTTTTTCTTCTTCCAGTTTTGTAATTTTAGATGAATCAAAGAAAATTTGGTGCTTTTATGTATGATTTTGGACTCTCTTCAGTGTCTTGACATGTAGACCAATATACTAGATTGATCTTTTGTCAGAGATGAAGTGATTGATTATGTAACTTCACTAGTTTTCATGTGTGTTTCTTCCCCCCATTTAGTGAATCTCAATTTTTTTTTTTTTTTTTTTATACTTTTCGTTATATAAGATCAAACGTTGAAGCTGATATCTGATTGTTAATAGTGATAGCTGAGGAATGTTTACCGGTAATAACCTATTGTTTATCTGATGCTTTATTAGTCTCTGTGAAATTTATTTATTTTTCTTAAATTTATGTAGTTTATCTACCTTGGATTAAGAAGATTTTTATTGGTAATGCAGCTCTGATAAAGAGGATTCAGATACTAATGAGGCTGAACCTTCAATTTTGGGCTTACAAAGCTACTGGGATGCAACTTATGCCGAGGATCTTGTGAATTTCCATGAGCATGGTCATGCTGGTGAAATTTGGTGAGTAGTTAGATAACAAGTGAATTTGGTGAGTAGTTAGATAACAACTTATGCCGAGGATCTTGTGAATTTCCATGAGCATGATTGTAAGGTACACGTCTGTTTGATGCCCTAAAAGGTTCACAGTCATCTTATCCCCGAGCAGTGTTCAGAATTTTAAGTTCCCTTCTGCGGTGATGATAACAAGTGATTGATCAGTGCACTCGTTGAAATTCTTGTTCTGTTTTTCTACTGCAAAGCTATGGACTTACAAATGTTGGGGCATATGTTTTGACAAGCGATTACTGTTGGGAAATGAAGCTATTTAAATTTGAGTAATAGCCAGTGAAGCGTATAAGTAACAAAGGAAATTTGCTTCAGTTATGTTTTGAATGTCTTTACTGTTATGATCCAAAGGACCATTTCTCGTGAATTGTTGTAGGAAAGTCTAATCATTTACGAAGTATCCTTTCATGGCGCAAATGACTTATAAGAAACTTCTTTAATTTTCAATACTTACTGCTGTATACCAGTTATTGATGCAAATTCTAAAACTCATGCTGCTTGTCTTCACACAGAAAATTCCATATTTATTTCTATGTAAATCAATTCACAGATATGTATAGTAAAACATTTGAAACTTCTAATTGGATTTTATTTTCAGCAGAAAAGTTAATACTTAGTGATAGTTTAATTTTTTTTTCCTTGTCAAGGTTCGGTGTTGAAGTTATGGATGTTGTAGCATCTTGGACCAAAAACTTGTGCACAAACATGGTTGGAGGTGGGAATCTAGCCAATGGCAGCAGCAATAAATCTAAATCAAAAGACGAGGCTTGTGGAGACTTGTCTAAATGGAGCGTACTTGACATTGGAACTGGGAATGGTTTGCTTCTTCAAGAGCTTGCAAAACAAGGGTGTGGTATCATCTTCACTTTACTCACGATTGGTCCTTTAATTCCTTAATGTCTGTGTGCCATGTATATTTAACACTTTGGTTTGATAGATGGAAGAAATTATTTGCACCCACATGGTCTTTGGTTGTTGAAGTTATTTTTAAGTGGCTTAGAGCTTGCTTGCCTGAGAGAAATTATTTTCTCTAGAGGCAATAATTTTTTTTTTCCTAATTGTTTTACTCAAATCTTCCCATTCTATTGTTTTACAAATGCCCAAATATCTTTATGCCGCTTATATATAAAAATTTAGTTTGATAGACGGAAGAAATTTTTTTTGCACTTGCATGGTCCTTGGTTGGTTGAAGTCGTTTTTGTGCAGCTTAGAGCTTGCTTGCCAGAGAGGAAGTATGTTCTCTAGTGTCAAATCATGTTATTTTAAACCTTTTTACTCAAATCTCAAATCTTCCCTCCCTATTCTTCTACAAATGCCTAAATGTCTTTATACCACTCATGTATTAATTAGTCTGGTAGATGGAAGATTTTTATTTGCATTTACAGGGTCCTGGTTGGTGGAAGTCATTTTTATGTAGCTTACAACTTGCTTGCCCTAGTGGAATTCTGTTCTTTGGAGTTGATCAAATTTATTTGCAACTCTTCTGTAGCCTGCTTATCCTATCCTATGTAACGGTGCTTTTGTGAAAGGTTCTTAATATGCATTGGACTTGTCAAACATTGTTAGTTCATCTCACAGTTTTTTTCGATTTCCAAAATAATATCAACTAAGAATTCATTTGAATTGGCTTGCAGGTTTTCTGACCTGACTGGAACTGATTATAGTGAAGGAGCAATAAATCTTGCACAAAACCTTGTTGAGCGTGATGGATTCTCTAGTATTAAGTTTCTGGTATGTGATGCTATATTGCTATGATTATGAAAGCAAGCTATTTACTCCTGACTCTTATTTATGCTTCAGGTGTTGTACCCTATCCTAATTTTAGACCTCGGGTCTTTTTAGATTATTGTGCATGCATTAGGGGTAAAATGGTCATTTAGCACTACTGGCATCCTTGCATAATTTGCATAGTAGCTGTAATGTGAAATTAGCCAAAAATCAAGGGCAATTCAGTCTTTTGAACTCATTTTAATTTAATTTTTCTGCTAAGAGGGCAATTAGGTCATTTCCTATATATATATATATAAAAAAAAAAAGGAGAAAACGAGACAAAGTAACCAACCTGGCCTTCTTTCTTTCTTCTTCTTCACTTGCTTCTTCATTCGGCCGACCACCACTCTTCAAATTTGATTTTTTTCCGACGAAATTTCCGACGAACCAAGCATCCTTCCCCCTCCTTCTTCACTTGTAAGTCTGGTAAGGCTTCGATCCAAGCTTTTTATCCGGTATATTCATCGTATTGCCTTATTTTTATAATTTTTTTAAAACCTATATTTTTTCATGGATTTGATTGTATGTAGGCTCAAATTGAAGCCAATAACTTGTTATTCATATATGAGAATGTTTGTGAAGAAATTTCTTGATTTAGCGTTGTAAATTGGGAGAAAATCATAGTATAAGGGCCGGGTTTACTGTAGCAAAATCGAAGTTGCTGTAGCGCCGAATATTTTTGACATTTTCTTGTATTTCCTTGATCTAAATCGAAGCCCTTCTTACTTGGAATTTATTAGAATTAGTGGTTTAATTGATAATTGCATAGATTTAATAAGAGTATTATAGTGTCACTTTATAACATAAATTTGATGATAAATTAGATTTTATTATATATATATAATTTTATTATATATATATATATATATATATATATATATATATATATATATTTTTTTTTTTAGCATGAATGGTATTTATTTTGAAAAGAACATGTTTACATGTGTATGTATTTTATACGCAAATGGAATATGGTTTGATGTACATTTCGGTATTTAACCCGGGGTCACCACACGGGGAATCTCAGCGGTCAACACCAAGGAAGGCAACATTTTACATTTTTGAAGGTTTTAAAAACACCTTGGTGGTCCCGTAGCTAGTCGCGGCCACGATTAGCTTGGGAATTGTTTAAGGCCAGCCTGTATTTTAAACTGTGCTCAATGTGTTGGAAAAATGTTACTTGCTTATACTATTGACAAATCATTATGTTAATTGTTAATTTTTTGAACACTTGAATACTTTGAACTACTTTTATATGTTATTACCATTATGGTAATTAGAAATTTGAAATGCTTTACTACTCTATTATATCTATGCTGTTATCACAATGGATCAATTGGTGAGAAGCGCTCACTATAAGTGAGATAAAAGGCTTAGGTTGCGGATTTAACTCCGGGGGAGTGCGAATTAGTGCGAGACCAAGCAAAATAATACATGACTTGTGATGAGTTCTGTTCTGGGTCTCACTGTGGTAACAACATAGATATAATAGAGTAATAAAGCATTTCAAATTTCTAATTACCACAATGGTAATAACATATAAAAGTAGTTCAAAATATTCAAGTATTCAACATATTAACAATTAACATAATGATTTGTCAATAGTATAAGCAAGTAACATTTTTCCAACACATTGAGCACAGTTTAAAATACAAGTTGACCTCAAACAATTCCCAAGCTAATCGTGGCCGCGACTAGCTACGGGACCACCAAGGTGTTAAAACCTTTAAAAATGTAAAATGTTGCCTTCCTTGGTGTTGGTCGTTGAGATTCTCCGTATGTTGACCACGGATTTTCACATAAAAAAACCCTTGTCAATGGTTCTACGCACCTCTTGACCAAGATAAACTCAGGATGAACAACGCCGCCTCCCATTAAGCCGGACCGTGGGACCCCCACTGTAGTGTCAGACTTAAGTCCGTAGTCACCATCAAAATTAAATGCAATAATAAAATTCTTCCAATTCCCAACTTAGGGATTCCATCATACAATGTTTAAATACGGAAATGTACATCAAACCATATTCCATTTGTGTATAAAATACATACACATGTAAACATGTTCTTTTCAAAATAAATACCATTCGTGCATATATATATATATTTTGAATGAAATCTAATTTATCATCAAATTTATGTTATAAAACATATAAAGTGACACTATAATACTCTTATTAAATCTATGCAATTATCAATTAAATCAGTCGTCTCCCCTCAAGACGCGCTCACTGGTTGGCGATTTCCTTCCCCTTGGAGGATGCTTCGCCACCTAGATACAAGCAGAGAACCTCAGAACAAATGAACACAAGAATGAGAACTAAAATGCATGCGAATGCAATTATACATGCCAAACATGAAACTTTAGGGTTTTAGGGCAAAACGACGTCATTTTGGATCCAAATGACCTTAAACTGGAGTAAAACTAATTCTAATGAATTCCAAGTAAGAAGGGTTTCGATTTAGACTAAGGAAATACAAGAAAATGTCAAAAGTGTTTGGTGCCATAGTAACTTCGATTTTGCTACAGTAAACCCGGCTCTTATACTATGATTTTCTTCCAATTTACAACACTAAATCAAGAAATTTCTTCACAAACATTCTCATACATGAATAACAAGTCATTGGCTTCAATTTGAGCCTACATACAACCAAATCCATGAAGAAATCTAGGTTTTAAAAAAATTTTAAAAACAAAGAAATACGATGAATATACGGGATAAAAAGCTTGGATCGAAGCCTTACCGGACTTACAAGTGAAGGGGGAGGGGGAGGGATGCTTGGTTCGTCGGAAATTTCGCCGGAAAAAAATCAAATTTGAAGAGTGGTGGTCTGCCAAATGAAGAAACAAGTAAAGAAGAAGAAGAAAGAAGACTAGATTGGTTACTTTGTCTCGTTTATATATATATATATATATATATAGGAAATGACCTAATTACCCTCTTAGCAGAAAAATTAAATTAAAATGGGTCTAAAAGACCGAATTGCCCTTGATTTTTGGCTAATTTCACACTACAACTACTATGCAAGGATGCCATTAGTGTTAAATGACCATTTTACCCCTAATGCATGCACAAGAATCTAAAAAGGCCTGAAGTCTAAAATCATAACAGGGTACAACATCAAGATGTAGAAATTTATAATGCAAATATATTATGTAAATATTTGTACTTGTCGGTGTAGTTGCCCATGTGTCTACATATGTTCATGTACACTTGTGTGTTTCCACCTGATTTGTAGGACATCTGTATCTATTTTACTGCTATTTCACTTGTATTTTAATTTAGTATTGATTTTTGAGAAGGACGACCTGATTAATAGACAAAATTAATTGTATTTGACTTATTTGCTTCAAAGTTTCCATAGATCTAAATGTATCACTTTGTTTCAGTTATTTGGTTTTGTGTTGCTTGCTTTAATATCTACCCATGGTTCATGTTTTCTCTTCTTGTTACCTTTTGGTTAAATAAATGTTAATAGGTTTTTTTTTTTTTTTTTTGTGATGAATATATCATTAGTTTGATGGCTTATTTCAGGTCGATGATGTTCTAGACACAAAATTAGACCGAAAATTCCAGCTTATTGTGGACAAAGGGACTTTTGATGCTATCGGGCTACACCCAGATGGTCTTGTCAAGAGGTACTAATTGTTATCCTTATATAACTCTACAGTTGTTTCTGGTATTTCATGATACTACTGATAACTAAACAAATCTTCTAAAACTTGTTTTCATTATATGGGGAAAGATAATTCTATGTAGGAGTGCTTTAATAAACTGTACCAATGCCCCTTAATATATTGTAATGCTCATAAT
This sequence comes from Dioscorea alata, assembly GCA_020875875.1. Taxonomy (NCBI): domain Eukaryota; kingdom Viridiplantae; phylum Streptophyta; class Magnoliopsida; order Dioscoreales; family Dioscoreaceae; genus Dioscorea; species Dioscorea alata. The sequence continues at coordinate 19,329,528 of CM037015.1, read as the reverse complement.
GTGGTGCTCGGTTCCCGCAAGAATTCTTCGCATGGGGCAAGAGTTCGATTCGTGGGTGGAAGTGTGAGCGGTGGTTGTCCATAAGTGGTCTCAAGACTCACGTGTGCACGGGTCCTGGTTCCACTTGCTCCACCGATGATTGTGCATGCCCCTCCTTTCTTAGTGGATAAGCTGTTCGTCTTAGTATTAAAAAAAGTGGTGCATCAAATTTTTCTTACACTTCAGTTTAAGTCATGCTAGGCACTTGGGTTGTTGACATGGTTTTCGTCATGTTATTACACATTAACAGAATTAGAACTGCTTCTTCTAATGCTCATGAAGTCAGATATATTGGTTGATTTCTCAAATATATATATAAGATTCAGAAAGCTGTTCAGAAAGCAATCGCCAATGCCAATCGCCAATCACCAATTCCTACCCACTCCCATATCGCAACAATTCTCAGTGACCCTACCTCCAACCTTTTTGCCTTCTCTCTCTGAGCACCCAAACATAAATCTCACTCCTCACCTGGTCATTTCTGTATGTCCACATGTCTCACTAGATTCTAGATTATTTTTGAACCAGAAGGATCAAATGATCCGAGAACGAAGAGGCCCTTCGATGTGTATAGTTCACCCATTGGTTCCATGCACTGCATTGAGGCAGGACTTTTAGGGAAAATGAAAACATCAAACAAAACCTGAGCTGGCCTCTGGGAAAACATAAATTTGTGGTTTTTTTAACTATTGCTTCTGGGGTAATTATTATCTTTAGAGAAAGCATAGGAATATCATTTGATGGTTATGTCATTATTTTGCATTTAAAATAAAATGTAAAGATATGTATACAACCTATTGGTAAAATAGTTGTGGAAATCTCACTTTTTTGGAAGTACCCTAAGCATTTTCACCTTGTGAGAGTTGCTCTCTTTGCTAGTCCTTTGTTTAAGTAATTATCTCGACAATCATATTTAATATGTAATCTCATGCAATCTTGATAAACAGCAAAAATAAAAAGCATTTAATATACAATTTCCTTTTTTTTTTTACTTCTTTAGGATGATGTATTGGGAGGCTGTATCAAACCTGGTCACTGCTTTTGGATTACTGGTAAGGATTCAATCTTTAACCTTGTTAACTTGCCTAATTAATGAATGCAGTCTTAACATCATGGTCTTTGCATTCATTTCTCTTCTTTGATATAATTTGCAGGTAATCACATCATGTAACAATACAAAAGATGAATTATTAGCAGAAGTTGATGACTTCAACAAAAGGATCAGGTCTAAAAACCTTGTCCAACATCCAGGTACTGAACCTAGTGATGTCTTCCAATACTTAGATCATGTACGCACATATCCTACCGTCGTCTTCGGCGGGGTTGAGGGATCCCATGTGTCAACTGTTGCATTTATTCGCAAATGAAACCCGAATTTCGCAATCAAAGTTAATTAGGATCCATGGTTTAGTCTTTCAGTAGCCATTAAACCATTCTCCTATTGTCTTGTCTATCTTGCTCCTTTATTGGATTTTGGACAATGTATTTGTAACTCCAATGCAGTATTTGTATGTACAAAGTTTAAGTTTTAAAAGTTTGTTTTTTTATGAAAGGGCGACAAGTCCTTAAGTGAGGGTTGTAATATCACTAGTGAATTAATTGTTCTGATAAAAATTTAAACTTTCACCATTCCGCACTTCACATGAAGGTTTAGTATATGTTTCTTTCAAATATATTTTTTTCGTATTTGTTTTGTTTTTTAAAAAATAAATATAATTGTTTATCATTTCCCAACAAACTTATACCAAATCACAATACAAGACCCAAACAAAGAAAAACAAAAAACCATGTGCTCTACAAACACTATTTGTGGATTTTGACCAATAGCCGCATGCCAGCATCTAGGCACGTTGCAATCGACAATCGTTTTAATTAGATTTGGGCCTTACCAACCCTGCTGGGCCTAGAGCCACCAACCTATCTGCAAGTCCCCACCGCTTTGTCACCCCCATTGCTTTGTTTATTTAGATCCATAGTATATTCTAAAGACAATTTCAAATACACCCTCAACTTTTTCTTATTTGTAAGCTAATTTTGTCTTGTTTTAGTAATTAATTTCCAATTTACACATTTGATTAAGCATGTAATTTATTTAACTGAGAGAAACTCATGTAAGAATTAAGAATTTGTATGAAAACAATAAAAATTAATCTTTTATAAAAATAAGTATAATAACAATTACCAGTTTATTTTGTGGGTAAAAAAAATAAACTAAAACTAAAAGGATGTTTATATAAAACTACGTATCAGGGAGCTACATGTAAAAAAATAATTAATTATAACTTAAAAATATATATAAACATATAATGCCTAACCTCGTATCCATCGCCGTTTCCCCAATACAAACATAGTCTTCATTTAGATACCACTGTGAACCAGCTCCTGTTCTTCCTCTCTCTCTCTCTCTCTCTCTCTCTCTCTCTCTCTCGCTCGCCCTTGAATTCACGATGCAGAGTGCCACGCTCAACCTCTCCCGCTCCGCCCCCCTCCTCCGCCATCGCCGTCATCTCTCCTCCAGCCCTAACCCTCTCCTTCTCCGCCCCCTTCCTTCATCCTCCTCTCTCAACCCCTCCCCGCTCGTCATCCATGCCCTTCCTGACCCCCTCCGCTCCTTCCCTTCTCGCCGCCTTCATAGCTGGATCTCCGACGCCCCGCTCTCATCCGAACCTGAGAGAGCTGAGTCTCTCACTGTGCACGCGAGTTCTTCCTCGGAGAGCATCGAAGAGAGCAAGCCGGCATCTGGCAACCTTCTCCAGACCTTGCAACTCGGTGCCCTCTTTGGGCTTTGGTACCTTTTCAACATCTACTTCAACATTTATAACAAGCAGGTCATTCGCCATTAATCCGATGATCTCGTTGATTTTAGATCTCGTGTTCCTTTTTTACTTGTTTTTGTGTGACCGTTGATGCTTTTGCGCGTGGTTTTAATAATGCAGTGTTTTTCTTTTGAGAATTTCTGATGTGGATCGAGCATTGGTTTTGATCGTTGTTCTGATCTGACGCTTGAACATGATGCAATGTGTTTTTGCTCGTTTTTTTGATAATAATTTGATGATTCGAGCAATTCGCATCTGTATCTCCTGCTTTCATTTGTGTTTATATGTGAAATTGATGGAAGAATTCTACTATGGGATGCCATTCATATCCCAAAATGCTGATTTTAATTCTTGCGCCTAATAAATACATCCATTGGCATTAGATTATGTGGTGGGTAACCATTGTCATTGCATCACCTGGAAATAATTGTGTTAAAATTTTCGCGCCTTTGTATGCATGAATTTATCGATTTATTTGGAAAGAGCTACTTCTAATGGTATTTCATGTGTCTATACTCTTGATGATATTCCCAGTTGATGAATTCTCAATTTTTCTATTATAGATCTTGGGGTAGCTCCCTATCCCATTCAACATATAATTTTTCCTTATGTAGTAAGCCAATATGTGATTTTGTTTCTTATGTGATTTTGTTTCTTTATTCAAAACTGAGCATCTCATGGTATTTTCCTTTTTATTTAGATAGCTTATTAGACTCATTCCCTTAATGTATGTGAGACTTTGATGTAAGATTGCTGGTTATAGTTAATGATAAAATGACAATTTTCAAACACATTTTCACTCCTAGTCTCTGTGAGACTTTGGATTGTTTGAATAAGCTATTGACTATTTCCTCCCTCAATCAGTAGTATGAGAGAACAGATATTCTGCATACCATGGCAGGACCAAGTTTCGATTTGAAACCCCGTGTCAGCAGACATGGTGGAAGGTTTTATTGTACTAATGATTGCATGGGTTTGACAGGTGTCGATTGCCACCTAAACTTTGATTCAAATGATCAAAAGTAAATTTATCTTATTTGCCAGTTAATTTTTATTTTTAATTTGAGCTTTATTATTCTAGAATGTTCAATTAGAGATTGGAAGCCTTAAGATGCCTTTTGGTAATGTGCTTGATGAAATACCTGGTTTGATGTTAGTGGACAGTGTCCAAATTTACATAGGACTCAGCCACCTCTTTGTAAATTAGCTTATTGGATGTTCCTTGTGGTTGTGTGCTGGACAGTGCAATCTCATATTCTACTTGTGCAGGTTCTGAAGGTGTTCCAATACCCGATCACCATCACATCACTGCAATTTGCTGTTGGAACAGCACTTGTCCTCTTTATGTGGGCTACCAATCTGCACAAGAAACCTAAAATTTCTTCATCACAGGTATGCTTGCTTTACTGTATGGATGGTTTTCAGAAACTTAAATCCAATATCTTAAGCAGGGTTAATTTCTGCAGCTTGTAGCAATCCTTCCATTGGCCCTTGTCCACACACTAGGCAATCTTTTCACCAACATGAGTCTTGGAAAAGTTGCTGTGTCATTCACTCACACAATCAAGGCTATGGAACCTTTTTTCTCAGTTTTGTTGTCTGCCTTGTTCCTTGGGGAGGTAATATTCAATCTATGCTTGTTACTGATAATGCACAATAATTATATCCCTATTTCTTCATTCATCAAAATCCTTGTATTTACTTTAATTTTGCTTTAATTGTTTATTCAGATGCTTCTCACTTGAATTTTTTATTGTAAGATTTGGCAAGTTGCGGCCTTATACCTTATGTTTTCTTTATGAATGTTAGAACTATTTCGCCTTGAGAGCCTCTATTATTTACATTTACATCATAAGGCTCGTAAAGTTAATATGCTCCATGTCCACATGATATGGTCATGGAAACATATGCGAATCAGTAGCTTATCATTGTAGTTTTGAGAATTATCAATTTCATTGAGTTCTAGATAAAATGATATTATTTCCTCACTAATATTATTTGGTAGCTTGATTATCTGTCTCTGACAACTTGAGATTCTGGTTGGCTGTGATTGTAGATGCCTACACCATGGGTTGTTTTTTCTCTTGTGCCAATTGTTGGTGGAGTCGCACTAGCTTCCCTTACTGAAGCGTCTTTTAATTGGTAAGCCTATTGCTGATAATGCTTGCAGTGCGCTCTTTCAATGTTGAGTGGGAGGAGGATGTGGGAATGTTACTGGAATTTCTGACTTCAGTGCTTTTGTTTTGAGATCATCAGGAGAGAAATGTGCTCTGCCCTTTTCAAATTTTAACCAAAACAACTATGCCGATCTCATTTTAAGTAACCCGAAGTGATATAGGTTGTATCCATATGCATTGATTTTGAAGTTTTCACTTTTCTGTTTGCTTCTGCAACCTGTCTCTTCCTTTCACTTCGATAAAAACAAGCGTGATCTTGACTTTGACGATGTAAAGAAGCTTGATAAGAACCTTTTGTGTGTGATGTGAATTGCTCTTTTCATTCTAATATTTTTTATGATCTATACTATATTCCTTATCCACTGCTGTGTTTATCACTTTACAGCCATTTGAAATACCACCTATTATGAACTCTCACCTTTCTCTCAATTTATGATCACCAGGGCTGGATTTTGGAGTGCAATGGCTTCCAATGTTACTTTCCAATCCCGCAACGTTCTCAGCAAAAAGCTCATGGTTAAGAAAGAGGTAATTGTGTTTCTAGAAATTTGGTTTGTGTTCAAGAAAAGAGGCAATCCATTGTTAATATAAAACATATCCATTCATTTGTGTATGACTTTATTCATAATCACTAAGTCAATTTTCATGCTGTTGGAAGGATCACTATATATTTGTATATTATATTTTCTGTGACACTCTTCTCAAGTATAAGTTGATATTTAGCCTAATGCAACTTGTGATGCAAAAGCTTCTCTGTCTTATTAGCCCAACCTCTGACTAGATATTTGTTCTTTTAACAGGAATCGCTGGACAATATTAACCTCTTCTCAATAATTACCGTTATGTCACTTTTCTTGTTGGCTCCTGTGGCACTATTTGTTGAAGGTGCCAAGTTTACTCCTGCATATTTACAATCTGCTGTGAGTAGAAAAGTTGTCATTGTGAATCATTTTCGCATGATGATTACTGTGTTTCTTGAAATATTAATTTGGACCATTTGTTTGCTCCTCTGAAATTATAGGGCTTGAATGTTAAGGAGATATATACGAGAGCCCTCATTGCTGGACTATGTTTCCATGCTTATCAACAGGTGAGGCACTCAACTTCTTTTGTTGCTGTGAATGTGGCTGTATTTAATTAGCTTGTAGATGAAGTAATACCCCACTCCATACTACACTAATATAAGTAATATAAATTCAGCTGAACATGTACGCCATGTGTATGGCGTTATTATTGACAAAATCATATCTCCAAATTTGATTTTATTTATTTAACTCATGGTCGGTTAGAAAATATGACAAGTTACATGTACTATTAATCCATCAAGCCCTTGGGTTCTTTAGATCAGAATTATTCCTGATTCACTTTTCTATAGTGACAAATCATCAACAGTCCTAAAATTAATTTCCCCTCAGAAAACTTTCATATATTTATGTATCACAAGATTTACGACATGAAATGAAATACAACAGACAGATATGTAGAAAATAACACATGATGCTAGATATTGCTTTTTGGTTCTCATCCATGTTAAAATTTATTGATTGAGAGCATGGATGCAAGGCTTACTTAACAGTTCCTGGTTGTGAAACTGTTCCCTCATCCCTTTGCTTAAATTTGCAGGTTTCTTACATGATCTTGGCTCGGGTATCACCTGTCACACATTCTGTGGGCAATTGTGTGAAGCGTGTTGTTGTCATAGTGACCTCGGTTCTCTTCTTCAGGACCCCAGTTTCACCCATTAATTCTCTTGGTAACTCCTCCTTTTCATAATGCCCTAAACTCACAAGAAATTCACTCATCAGTTGCATCATCCGTGGTATTCACATCCTTGTGTATTTGTGGGTCAATGACACGTGTTTATTACAGGAACCGCTGTCGCGCTAGCTGGAGTTTTCCTCTATTCAAGGGTGAAGAAACTCAAGCCAAAGGCTGCCTAATAACCATGCTGTTGTGATTGTGATCTGATGCTTCACTTATTTTTCCTTCCAATTTGTAAGCATCTAGTTGAAGTTTGTTTGTACTTGTTAGGATGAGAATGCCTGTGTCATTTCCAAGGGGCCTAAATAATGTTCTCCGGCTGCATCGCCTTCGCAATTTTTCTGCAGGATTATTTTTTATTAGGTTTAGGAAATCCTTGAATTTTCTCCTCTGCTTCGTTCTGTTTATGAACCAAAAGCACGTGCTTGTTTCCTTTATTTATCATGCAAAACTTTGTAGGAACTATGAATTAAGGCTGTGAAGAGTTTTGGTCTCACTGAACTTTTTGCTGAGCAGGTGCTCAGAAAGCAGTATAAAAATCAAAGAGCTATTATTCTTAGCAGGCATTATATCTAGTTAGTAAATTACATGCTGAGTGAGTGATTATAAATGTTGATCTTTGAAAGAAGCTCTTAGGAACTCTTGCTCATTCTTAATGAAAACAAACAACCAAAATTAATTGAAAAATGAAGGACATGACACAAGATCATTTAATTGATGACAAATGGAAGTCTTTATCATATTTATTAACTGGAAACAGAGTTTCCAAAAGTAAACAATACATGCATCTTATTGGGTACAGACACGTTACTATCCAATGCCATATCTTTCCCTCAATTAAAGCTACATAAACTGGAGCTGAAAACAACGTAAAGCGTTAACCCCACCCACCACCCCAATGAATCCAGCTTGGTCCCTTCCAGCCTGCATTCATATTCCAAAGCTAAGTCTTATCCATTCACACACATTCATTCTCAGTTATCCATCCATTTAACATCAGAATTACTGAAAAAAAAATTACAATTTGCTGCCATTTTAGTAAATAAAAATAAATAAATAAATGCTCATATCAAGGCATTGTCATTTGATCCCAGTCCTGTCACTTGCTTTCCCCTTCTTGTTCCCATTATTGTACGAGTTACCAAGCCACCATGTCCTTTTAATAATAAAAAAAATACAAAGAGTGTAATCCTTGAAGTGCACCTCAAAGTTAGATTATTTAATTAAAATGACTTGTATTTTTGCTCCATAAGCAATATAAAACCAATGATTCATTAATACTTTTCTTTTTTATATGTAAACTAATTGTTAAGATAAGATAGAGATTCTCAAACTCTTGAGGATAAACATGACAGCCTTAAGGAGTGTTTGGCAGTAAAACAAGAGTAGTATTAATTAGCTTATTTGTGAGATTATTCCTCTCTTGTCAAAAACACTGAATAATAATTGTGTATTCCCTATTATTTTATTTAGATACTCAATTTCAAATTTTATATTTTTTATTCTCTTGCCATTAGAAACTACTGAACAACCAAACACTACCTTAAAAGATAAAGAGTTAATTATCCAAACCTCAATGTTTAGGAAAACAAATAAGACATGGAGTGAAAGAGTGCGTACGTATGCAAGTACCAAATCCAATGGCTCATGAAACACTATTCTTTGAGTTTATATTTTTATAGAAAGAAAGCAAAGGATATGAGAGGGCCAGCCAGCATGTGAGTGAGTGATCAGGAGTGCATGGGAATCTTATTCACTCCACACTTGCCAATCCCATTCTATTCAAGATTTGGTGAAACCACACATTTAAACAAAAGAGAGAAAAACCTCTTTCTGCTTCTTCTTCTTCTCTGCTACCATAATAACAACCTTATAATTCTTTCTGCTATGAAGTTTTCAAGCTGTTGTTTGGAGTACTGTTCTAACTTCTTGTTTTTAGTTTATATATAGTAGTTTAATTATTTAGTTAGTTAGCTAGTCATGGAGGTGGAGCTCCCTTCAAATCCAAACTAGTGTTTTTTGAGAGGTTTGATTGAGCTGCTGGGTCATGGATTCCACTCTCCTATTCCATGTTATATAAAGAGATAAGAGAAAAGGAAAGAGAGAGATGAATTAAGGTGTTTGGGATAGGCTTGTGGTTTGCATGATTCAGGAGCTTTATTAACTTCTCTTGACTCTTGTTTGGATTGAAGGGAGCTCTGCATCCATTGATTTATCACTGTGGTATTGTTATCTTCTTCTATCTTTTACTTTTTTACTTATTGTTATTATTGTTATTATTTTATTTTTTTTAGATGCAATATATGTTTAAAGCTAGCTACATGACTTTGCTCATTTTTTGACCTGCTTGCGTGTGCTTATACATGATGCACACTGTCAAGCCGCACAAGCAGAAGGTGGACATATGTATATATATATAAAAAAAATAAACATGTTAACATAATGAACCTCTCATAAAGGTTTTCAAGTTGAACTTATTCTACGCTTCTTGAGGACTAGATTTCATGATAAGCCTATAAAAAGTTTTGAGATGGTGGTTGTGGTTGGTGGGATAACTGTGCCGTTAGTTTTTGCTTTGGATTCTGAACTAATTGTGTAACATCAGTTAAAATGGTTGCGGTTGGTGGGATGATTGCCCTGTCAGATTTTTCTTTGGATTCTGAAGTAACTACTGTTGCAACAACAGTTAAAAATCAATCTTAGTTTAATGTATGAATATATTTTACAGACTGATCAGTTGCATGAATAATACATTGCACGCTCTATCTTTTCTATTTTTAGAATATGGAACTCAAGAAATTTCATGTTTATATATATATATATATATCTTTCTGTTTTATTCTGTTTTGTTTGTTATCATGTGCAGATAAAAATACCATTGCTTGACATGCAAAATAAAAGGTATGCTAATCTACGAAAACTCTTTTATATATTTGCATGTAACTTTAATCTTGTCCTTTTTTTTTTTTTAACTGAGAACTACTCCATGTTTATTCAATAATCAGGATTTGTTTGACTTTTATACCTCACTACAAAATCAAATAATGAACATAAATTATACCAATCCATATCACAGCTGAAAACTCTATATATATGTTCTTTAAATTCCACACCCCAATATTATTACCTTCAAGGAACATGCATCAAACAACTAATTAAGAAAACAAATGCTTAACAACATCAACAAAATGAAACAAAATAAAACCCATGGAAACAGGAACACTCAAAGCAACAAGCACAACCATCCCAATCCCCAAACTTGGTCTAGTGTTGAGTAACAGAGCTTGCACCAAAGCCATGATCTGAGTCACATCAGAGCCATAGTTAACAAAGTATCTCCTCTCCCAGTCCATCCACTCTTTGGGAGCTTCATAGTTCTTCTCAGCCATCTTCATCTCATGTATTCTTCTCCGAAGCTCTATCATGCTTTCGTCGACATACCGGCCTCCATAGTCATGACTCTCATTACCATCTCTCTTCCAAGAACTAGTAACCAACCTTGTCCTTTGTCTCCTCCGGCCATGATCACCACCGGTGGTGATCACCGGAGCAGCTGGGAGGATTAAGTTTGAGAAAGTATATGAATGAGAGGCTTGCATTGATGTGTTTTAGTATTGAGTTTGTTGTTGTTGTTGTTGTTGTTGTTGTTGTTGTTGTGTTGTATTTATAGTAGTCTAAGGTTATGGCGCTAAGCAACCGTGTTCCTGTGATTTTCTTGAAAAATAAAACATCATGTGATTTTTGTGATGAAGTGGGGGCCTTGGCTAAATTCCAAACAATGTATTTGGACTTTGTGTAGGATTTGATGTTCATGAAAATTTAACTTGGAAAAGATAATAAAATGAATAAGAAAAAAAAAACAAGGTGTTTAATTCCTTTATATATCTTTAATACAAGATATGAGAAAATTATGTGATTAGTTAAAGAGAATGAACCTGTTAAATGTTGGCGCTGTTGCTTTTACGGCGCCTTCACCGTTGTTTTTGAAATGGATCTCTGTGTGTATATATATATATATATATATATATATATATATATTTTTTTTTTTTTTTTTTTTTTTTTTTTGACAAAGTGGATAAATACATGCAATGAATTGGGTGAGATTTGAAGATGCCGTTCCCATATGTATGTCTGAATGTATATGAAATGTTTTTTTTTTTTTAATAAATATATGAGATGGTGAAATATAATTTTTGGAAGAATTTTTATATATAAATAACATAATTTAAAAAAAATGGAGAAATTTTTGCTCGGAATCAAGTGATATATATACAGAGAGAGAGGTCTGATTCTCTGTGAAAGTCCATAGTTTATGAATCTATGGACGTTGATTTGAACCGTTGAGTCTCAATCTAACGGTTTTTTTTATTATGAATTAATGTGCTTATAAATAGTGCACAGTAAAAGTTAGATGTATAGTATTTAAATGTCAATTGTTGAATCAATTGTTTGTACAGTTACTAAACAAATCTCAATCATCGAACCCTTTTTCTGCTAACACCTATAGTACATAACTCAATAAAAAACCAAAATCATGTTACATCTACGGACATCTACAGAATATATTTTCTCATATGTATATATATCGTAATTTAAAATAAAAAAATTAATTGGAATGAGAGAATAACAAATTTCTGATTTATTTATTTTTATTAAAAACATAAAATATATCAACTACCTCTTGATTCATTGTTACCAAGTTTTTTATGTAGAATATTTATTTTATAAAAAATTTGAAATCAAACTCTAAAACTCAAGTAAAGTGGGAGTAAATATGTTTATTGAATTTATGTCAAGATGTATACGTCCCTAATATGGATTTACTGTATTTTTATTAAAAAACATGAAATATTATTATTATTATTAATTTGAACTTGAAATAAATTGATGGGTCAATGATCGGTGATAGGGTAATAAATGCATGACTCATTTTTCAACTAATTAAAAGCCCTTAAGTCTAGTGTTTGTTTTGTATTTTCTTTCTGGTTCATTGCTTAAAATGGAAGGCCCTGTTTGATTTGAAATTTCTTGCTAAAATTTAGTTTTTTAATTTTATTTTAATAAAAATAGTTTTTTATTTTATTTTCCGTTTTTATAAAATATATCTGTTCAAAGAACAAGTTTTAAAAATCAAAGCAATATATATATAATACTGAATCAATACGCGTTTTACGCATGACCAGGATAATAAACAATTTAAATATATTTATTATTGTGTATTTAATTTTTTTAAAAATAAGATATGATATTCGTAGATAAATATTTTTTATAACATATAATTACATACTTTGTAAATATAAACATAGATTTTAAAAGTACAAGTAAATATCCAATACTTTAATTGAGTAAAATTTTTTATAAAGCATCAAACTATAGTACTTTTTTATTTTGGGGTCAAAACTTCAATTTAAATCAAAATGATTACTCAATTTCAATTTTGCTTCACTAAATATTCTGGTATATTTTTTATGATGTAATGTAAGAAATTCTCTTTTAGCAGATGAGATAAAATTATCAGTTGAACAAATAGTATGTCATATATATGATGACAGAGAATTGCCAACATATATATCATAAAAAATAAGCTAGAATCTCTTAGGTGACCACTCGGTGAAAAGAAATTGAAGTTGGATAACTATTTTGATTTAAATTGAAGTTTGAATCCCAAAATGAAAAAACCTATAGTTTGGTGTTTTATCAAAAAATTTACCCTACTTTAATTACTAGATATGTTTTTATATTCATAATAAAGGTATAATTTAAATATATTACGTTAGCCATTATAAGATAATCAAAAATAAAAATCTATTGGTTTGCACTATAATATATAAACAAGTGATATTCAATGAATGTAGGTTTGCGGTTGTCGTCTTCTTTTATACTGCTTTTTGTATATTTTTTTAATGAATGTGGTTTATCCACATTTAAAAAAATAAAAAATAAAATAAAAAATAAATAAAAATAAAAATCTATTGGTTTGCAATATAATATATAAACAAGAGATATTCAATTTGTCATGCAGCCTCCAAATTTGGAGTAATTAATTATTTTTCAAAATGAAAAAAAAATATTATTAAAATGGGAAATACTAGATATGTTAGATGAAAATCACAATTTAAGTCTTTCAAATGAATGCTCAAACATATCTTCTAAAAACTTTTTCAATATAAATGAAAACAAATAAAAAATATGCTAGACAAACATTCCGAATCAGTTCTTAGGCTAGTTATTGTTGTGTAGTGTTAGGAGATAATATTTATAAAATCAATAAAATAAAGTTTTATACTTTATATTTAATATATGTAAAATAAAAAAAAATAAAAATTATAAAATTCAAATTAAAAATTGTACTTTTTCATTGAGTTTTAAATATTATTTTAGAAGAATTATTTAGGATTTTTCAGACAATTTTGTATGGTTGTCCTAAAAATAATAATCTATTGTAAAACTATTATTTGATTTTTTTTTTAATTTTTTTAAACCAATACTAATAAAAACAAAGTATTTTTAAAATAAATTTTAAATTTTAAATAATAATAAATATTTATTATTATCAATATTTCAAAACTAAATTAACTATATTTATGTTAAAAAATAATTTTTTTATAAAATAAAAATAATATTTGATCCGGAGTCGTTTGGTTGAATTCCAGCACTAATTTCCTTAATTTATATTTTTTTAAAAAATAAAATATATAATTCATGGACAATTACTGTTGATTTTATAAATTCGTAGTGAAACTAGTGATTAGAATGTGGCTCATCCTCATTTATTTAATTACCTCAATTTAATAATTTTTAAAAAAAATATCAATTTTTGAAATAATTAATAACATATTTCTAAATTATATAATAAATAAATAGCAAAATTTATATATCCATAACTAAAAATGAGCTACATCTACCATGCCACAGAACTATGAGCCCACTGGATTATTATTAGTTAATTATTTATTATGTATTATTATTTATGAGATTATTATTATTATTTATTAAAAATATTTACAACATCTGATATTTATTAGTAGTTTGTTTTAATGGGAAATCATAAATTCCATGTTACAATAATCAGAAATTTAGTGTATATAATGTTAATAATAATTTAATAATTTTAAAAAGAGGCAAATTTCCTTTTTTTTTTTTAGGAAAAAAGTAATTCGTTTATTAATTAGCTACCGTGGCCTCCCAGGTTTCATTTTGGAAGTGAAATCGCCGGAGCGCCTTCGAGTGGAGCTTCTTCTCCTTCTCATCGTTGTCTCCCGGACAAACCCTAGCTTTTTCCGGAGCTACGAAGAAGCTCATAAGGTACTGAAACCCTTATCTACTCTCTTGTGTGAATTTCTATTGTTTGAATTTTATGAGACGATGTTTGGTTCGGGCTTTAGAATTCGGTTTATGAACTTTTTGACTGATTAGAGCACCATTAATTTGATCAAAGATTGTTTTTTTGGGAGTATTTTTGTGCTGTCATTGTTGTATTGTTTTGCTTGACTATCAAGTCAATCGAAGTCCGTCAATGAGAGAGGATGGTGGAAAAATTAACGTTTTCTTCGGCTCATTTTTTTTTTTTTTTTAATGAAGAGTTCTGGAGTCATGAGTGGTCTGTCTAATATCTTCTCCGTTCTCAATATGGACGCTGAGGATGATAAAGAGGAAGTAGCAACATTGGCTGCTGCCAAGAATGGGGCTGGTGCTGCTAAATCAGGTGAGGTGATTCTTGTTATTGTGAATTTTAAGTAAAGTTGTAATTTTGATGAGTATGATTGTTGGAATTGATGACAAAATTTGGTTTTAGTTGCATGTCTACTCTTCTCTACACCACAATTTATAAACAAAAAAGAAGATGCTTGAGGTTATGGTTGTGGAGGGGCAGGAGATTAATATTAGTGGCTTGTAACATTACAAACTTTTTACATAGTTTCAAATTTCAAACTGTAAGGTTGTTGGTGTTTTATGAATGCAGATAAAAACAATGGCAAAGGCAAGACATCAGGAAAGCAATCAACTCTTATTAAAGATGAATCTAATCTAGAGAACCCCAAATCGTCTTCATCTTCAGGAGAGTACAGATTGCCACTTGTGTGGATTGACTTGGAAATGACTGGTATCCATTTTATTTTTATACCTCTTTGTTCTGTATCTTATAGGGGTCTTGCACATTTGATTTAGTTTGATCTTGAATGAAGTTGGAATATAATGTTGAAAAAATATCCAGTTTAAGCCTAATTTTTGCTTTTTTTTTTTCATTGGCGTATTGCTGGAATCAGGAAGTGTTTCTTGTGTTTTGGCGAGAGCCCATTCTTGCTATGAGATCTTACATGGTCTTTGAGACTTCCTTAATAGATTATGTAACATTTTTTTTCAAAAAGTTCATTTTTAAAATTTCTGAGTATGTATGTATCTGGATTGCTGTATCTCCTGTGTATGTAGCCTGCATTTATGGTAGTCATGGGCAAATTTTACTGCTCATTGTTGTAAATATAACAATGCTTAAAGAAGTTTCAATCTATTTTATTTTGTTCTTCAGTAATTTGCTGATGCCTGTTAGTTGTTTAACTTTTGTGAGATTACTTATCATAAGCTTTAAGTTAAGTTTTTGTTCTTATGTATCTTTTCTTTTATTGAACTTATAGGGTTGAATGTTGAAGTTGATCGTATTTTAGAGATTGCTTGTGTCATAACGGATGGTAATCTGAACAAGTTGGTGGAGGTGTGTTTTTTCCCTTTGGAATTGTGTATGGATTAATATTTCCTCTGTGTGTTTGTGTGGGTTCTCTGTGTATGTTTTGCTTTACTTTTAGGTGGTACCTGTGATGGTCTTGCAGTCCCACCATCTTAACCTCATATTTTACTTGCCTGAAAAGCCTCATTTGTCTTCGTTGAAGATTTCATTGGTATCAAATTCGTAAATACCTCATTGTACTTACAATACTGAGAAGCCAAAGCCTATCCCAATGGCTAAATTAAAAAGCAATGGCTATTACAAATGGAAAATTGGATATTAATCCTAGGAAATCTGTAGTTGAACAGATCAGCACCTTCTTCAGCTTCTACAAGCTTATGAATTAGCCCTTGAGATTGTTCACAAGAATATCAAAATATCTGCTCTATCAAAGCATGCAATTTAAATACACCAATATCGGCTGGTCAAAATACAATTCATGTTAATGAGATGCCATTGTTGCCACATGAGATAGCACCTTCATACTATTTTGATTAATATTCATGCCTTATCCTTGCATAGCATACCCATTATGGTTGGGCGCGACCTTTGTAATGAACGCCATATCATGTAATAAATGTTCATAAGCAGGAACTTGTATATGCTTTAACGTAATCTTATTATTTATTGTTATTATTATTTACTTTTATTCAGGGTCCTGATCTGGTCATTGGACAAACCAAGGAGTGCTTAGATAACATGGGGGAATGGTGTCGGGAGCATCATGCAGCTAGTGGTGTGTTATGATGCTATCTCTTAATAATATTACCCTTGGAAATTGGAAAATAATCGCAATTTTTTTTTACAAAGGTTTAACAAAAAGAGTTCTGCAAAGTACAATTACTGAGCATGATGCAGAGAAACAGGTTAGTTGACATTACAGAGGCTCTTCCTTCCTTTTTTTTTCTCTTTTGCTATAGTTATTTGACTACTGACATTTGTTTAACCATATATCAATGATATCCTATTTTGTTTACATGTTCACTTTTGTTTTCCTCTCACATTGATCAGATTCTAAGCTGGAGCTCAATCCTAATTAAATCGATACCTATGTTAGTGCTATATATATAAATATACATATGCATGGTCTAGCTGCATGGCCAAAGTTATTTTTGGAGCAATATGATTTGAACACTGCAAATTGCTTTGTTATTTTACGATGTCTGCAACTGATGTTAAAATGTTATTTCTAATTGGGTTAATTTTTCTTTAATAATTTATTTTCTCCAGAAAACATTGTAGTGTATTTTTCAGCTTTATCATAAATCGGGACCAGTGAATAGGAAATATTTTTAATACATCCAGAGTTGGAAGAATGCTTTCATTGCATACTATAGCTGGTCTCATAGAAGTTGATCGGTTTCAAGTTCCAATTGATAGAGAACCTTCTCAATAGTTTTGGTAATTCTTTTGTTATTCTTGCATTCTATGACTGGAAATTATCTTAGGTCCATCTTGGAGGAGACCTACTGATTTTTCCTTAGTCAGCAGGGCTCCTTCAACTCTGATACTAAGGCTTCTTGATTCAGTATGGGTGTGCCAATTTTCATACGAAATACTTTTCTCTTCTTTATCAGCGGAGTTGTTATTACTTTTATTATTTACCGAAAGTAACTTGTAGGATAGTGTGCATTATTTGATTTAAAAGAAAGAGGCTACAAGTAATTACCACTTTGTGGTTCTATTACTGGTTAATTGTACTTATTATACCCAGAAATCATTAAACAAAAAATATTTATTGTATTTCAGGTTATTGATTTTGTGAAGAAATATGTAGATTCAGACTCACCACTCCTGGCTGGAAACTCGATTTATGTGGACTTCATGTTTTTGAAAGTATGTAATGCACTTTCTATATGTATGTATATATATTTATATATGCTTCCTCTGTTGTTTTGTCCATATTGGAAGTTTGGCAAAGATCCTAGAATGGTGGATGCACCAGGAAGTTGCTTATGAGATGGTCAATAAAATTTGCATGCCTTCAAGAAGTTAGACTTATGAAATCATAAGGCACTTGTTTATGCTAGCAATTTTTTTCTATGGATAAGAATATTGGGATGATAGCCTAGAAAGGCATGAGGGCTGCAAAGTTTAGAAATGTACAATGGGAGCATTAGGATGTCTGTTGAATTTTTAAGTCAAATTAGATATGTCCTATGCCTGAAAAATTTGGGATGCAATTATGCATCTATGCAGTTATAATATTTTAGATGGTGTTGTGTTGAAATTTCTGAAGAGCATGTTTGGGACTGAAGCTTTCAATTATGTTACGCTGTCTCAATAGTTTCAGATCAATCTTGAGAAATTTAGACACCTTTCAGTCACCACGGTTCATGTATTCCATATCGTGCTTTGAAATTGGTCCATGAACTAATGCTGTTGGTTGTTTGTCACTGTTTTCATCCCTTGTGGTAGCACTGTACCTTTGATTTATTGACTCTTTTATTGCACATAAATAAATGACCTAATCATGTGATTTTAAATATTCATCTGTAATAATAGTCTGTAATGGATGCCTGTTTTTTTCTAACTTGTCTAGCTTGTATTTATTTTTCTAGAAATATATGCCGGAATTGGCAGGTCTCTTCCCTCATGTACTCGTTGATGTTAGCAGTGTTATGGCGTTATGTGTGCGATGGTTCCCCAAAGGTAATTGCACCTCTTCCCTCTTCCCTTCTTTTTAGTTGTCATATATATATATATATATATATATATATATATATATATATATATATATATATATATATATATATATATATATATATATATATATATTGTTTAGCCTGAATTGATGACCCTTAAAACTCATCATGTAAATGTGTATTGCAACTTGTCAATCTATGTGAGCAGTGAATTTAGATTCCTGTTCATCTTCTATCAATGAAACTCATAAAAAGAAAAAAAATTATAATGATGATATTATGCAACATCAGCTTACATTTTACTTCGGGTTCTCTGTAGACAAGAGAAAGGCCCCTAAAAAGGAAAACAAACACAGAGCAATGGACGACATCAAAGAAAGCATCAAGGAACTCAAGTTCTACAAGGACAATATTTTCAAAGCGCCTAACCGGTCAAGGCACTGATATAACTAGAACATCATGTACAACTTTCGGTGCATCTTTAGATTATATCAACATCATGCCAATATTGGTATCAAGCAGGGTCATGTTTTTTGTTTTAATTATTTTTTTGCTCAACACCAAAACCACTGAAGGTGTCTTTTCACTCATATGTCTTACATACAATATTTATATTCTCAATATATTTTCTTCATCACTAAAAGGACTTGCATGTTTGTCATCAGTTCTGCTTGTCTCTTTGGATTCCAAGTATTATACAATATGAATTACTGACCCACACTGTGTATTGAATATAGCCAGCAATCCAAGCACTGCTCAACCAAGAGAAGGCATAATGTGACTGGTCAAATGAAGCAGGATCAAAACCACTGAAACAGGCAAACTGAGCAAGTGCAATAGCAAGACAGAAACTCCGACGCTTGGCCTGTTGTTCATCAAGAAGGTCTGCAAGAAGCCAACGGCAACACAAACATCGGACTCATACTTCGTGTAGTACCTCTTCTCCCACTCCATCCAGTTCTCCGGCGGTTCATAATTCCGTTCAGCCATCTTCATTTCATGCATCCTCTTCCTCAGAACTATCATGTTCTCATCTACAATACCTTTGCTGTGATCTGACCCATAATCACCACTGTTCTTCTTGCTGGCAAAGACGGTTTTCCGGTGAGTCTTTAGGCGATGATAGCGACATCCAATCTGTGGAGGCGGTGGTGATGTTTTGACAGGGAATGGTGTATTGAAAGAAGCAAAGAAACTAGTCTTCATTTGGTTGAAAGTTGGAAGCAATGGTTTTGCTTTGTCAGTAAAGTAGTCTCTTGGTATTTATAGGATTTTAAGGACGAAAGGGATGGCGCCAAGAACGGTTTATTATGAATGATGGGGAAACGAGAGGTGGGAAACGAGTTGGAGAGCGTGACGAACGGAACACGGTACTTAATAGTTAAGGCTAAGCGTGTGGGGACTAACCAGTTCTTTAATTTGGGTCTTTGTCAAGTGGATCAATTGATGTGGATATGATCCAATCAATTTAGGGCAGCTATGAAGGGCGGCTATGAAGCTTCCTAATTAGGGCTTTTTTCAGGCGGATTAGGGTTAGGGTTAGGGTTAGGGTTGGGGGTTTTTGGAGCTGATTACATTGATTGGAAGGCTAATTTAGAGTGGTTTTTGGAATTATTTTTTTTTGGTTGGATTTGGAGGAGGGTGGGTTGCAGGACAGAATTATTGAGTCAATTTAGGTGGTGGTGTTGGATTAGGGTTGGAATTAATGTTGGAAACTTTTGGATGATTGATTGGGAGTATTTTAATTTGAGTGGAGTCTTTATGATTTGATTTTGCAAATTTAGGGCATTGCTTGTAAAGTATGATGATTATTATTATGCATGTCGCGTGCATTTGGAGTTACAAGCGATTCCAACCTTTCCTTCCACAATTTAAGGAGGTATGTTTCGGTGGACAATTACAATTTTTTCTTTTAAATTACTACCAAAAAAAAAAAAAAATCCTTAGAGTTTTTCTTTCATGTTTTATGGGAAACACGGAGGACCCAATGATTAATAGGTTTTTTCTTTCTTTTAGAACTAAAAAAATTATATATTTTTTTCTTTTTGTGGAAATTTTAAAATTGAATCTAGCTGTAAGAAAAATTGCAAGGGGTTCGATTAAATTGTATATTAAAATAGTGTTTATTAGGCTTATGTTGATATAATTATATAGCTATTTTGCTATCATATTTTGGATATTATAGTTTTATTGAGCGACCTGAAAATAGATAAAGTGATACCATGAGCACATATTTCCATTTTTTATTCAACCTGTTTTGTTTGCTTAAGAGTTAAGTCTATTCAAATTAAAATATGTGTATTTTACTACCTCCCCATCATAGGATTGGTTTTTTATTTTCTTCTTATTTTTATTCTTAAAAAATATCTTTTAATCATTTGTCATGTATGCTCATGTCAATAAGATATTAGAAGTATATAACTAGATCACACGTTGAATGTTATATGAAATATAATTTATTAGCATGAGCTGATGTTTGTAGACATTGAAAGATGGAGATGAATGTTTTAAAATTAAAAAATAAATTAATACATAAAAAAATTATTATTGTAATATATATATAAAATTGAGGACAAGTCATAATTTTAAACGGGGACAAGTCATAATTCTGAACCGTTTAAACAAGCAGTTTCATTAAACCCGTTGCTCTCAGAATACTAGTGGCTTAAAAATTAAAATAACAGTATCTAAGTTTCATTAGAAAAAATAATTAATTAAAAACAACTGGAATATGTGATTAATTTTTTTTTTTTTAACGGTTGAAAGTAGGCTTCCTTAGCTGTAAAAAACCTCAATTCTAAGGAAAAAGGAACATGTTAATAGATTCTAACCATGAATACCGCAATGTGAAATTAAAAAAATAAAAATAATAAAATAGATAAATTACTAATTTATTGAAAAAAAAATTCAAAAAGTAGCTCAACAGAAAATACAAACATGAGAATACAAATAAACTGAAAATCTCACTAGAGGCAAGAGAAACAAAAAAGTAAGAAAAAGAACAACAACATCCTGTAACTAATTATATTCGATTCATACAACTAATAACAAATGATAGGATACAATCCATATATATCATAATTAAATAAATAAATAAAATCCCAATTTACAAAACAATACAACCTCTTTTCATATAAAAACTCAAAGATCAAGAAAACTATGACTTCCCTCCATCAAAAAGAAAAAACATGAAAATGGTGATTGAAGAGGGAACACTAAACAAAAGCATGAACACAATCCCAATTGCCAAACTTGGCCTAGTGTTCATTAAAATGTTTTGCACCAATCCTACCACCTCATAAACACCTTGTTCATATCTCTTATGGTACTTCTTCTCCCACTCCGACCAATCAGACGGCGGCTCATACTTTTTTCCGACCATTTTCATCTCATGCAATCTTTTACGAAGCACAATCATATTTTCATCAACTAACCAACCTCCATAGTCCGAACCAAAATTATGCTTTCCAGAACAAAACACTCTTGTATTTCTAAGAAAATAAGTATTTTTATTTCCAAGAAATGTAGTATTGAAAACTGAAAGGGAAGCAAAGGAACAAATATTGGAAGTACTGGTTTCCATTTGGTTAAGAGTAGAGAAAAGAGCTTGTTAAGAGATATATAATTGATTATTAAGCCTATTAAGCATTGACACGTGGCAGCTGATGATGCATGTTCAAAGGGTTGTGTAAGTCTATGATTTACAGCCAAGGATTTGTGGGACGGTGCTGGTCAGTCATTTTCCCATTAAAATACTAAAAGTGGAAGTTACATTGTGGCTTCCTTTCTTGAATTGGACTTCTACCAATCATTCTATACTAATATAGTACATATTTAAATATTATAAACTATCTCATAATTGAATAATTAAGTTGGCATTACATTAAGATTAATGTTCAACATGCACTGCATCAAGAATGCACTTTGCAGCATCCATCAAATAAAGCATGATAACAAGCACAGAGGTTGGAACATTGAGACGTAACATTAATGTAATGCCTATACGCATGCTTGGCTCACTGCTTATCATATGAACTTGTAACCATCCTAGAATCTCACAAACATCAGAGTCATATAACTTATAGCAGTAATCCTTCTCCAACTCCACACATTCCTCAGTTCTATCCAATGCCTTCACCTCTTTTATTCTTCTTCTCAATGCCACCATGTTTTTATCCACTATGTTTTGATGGTCTTCGTCTTCTTCGTTGTTTCGGCTTGCATGAATGCGGAGGGGTTTAGATGAGGTCGAGGTCGAGGCCGAAGAGTAATAAGAGGTGAAAAGGAAGAGACCTCCATGTGAATTTTAGTTGGCCTCTATGAAATTTATAGTGACAATGGTTAAATGGTTTTCAGTAAGCGTGCAAGCAATAAGTGAGTTTGAGATCGAGGCCGAAGAGTAATAAAGGGTGAAAAGGAAGAGATCTCCATGTGATTTTTAGTAGTCCTCTAGATATTTATAGTAACAATGGTTACAAGGTTCAGTAAGCGTGCAAGCAATACGTGAGAGTTTCTAAGTATAAGTATGATGGAACTTTGGCTTTCACGGCATGCAAGCTAGCGTCCATAAAACAGAAGGAATTCTATTAAGAGAATAAAGAGAAGCTTGCCTTGAGGGGGAGTCAAGGTAGTCAATTCAAGATGCTCACAATATACAATCTCATTGTCTACGAAACCAACTTGCAGTTATTGAACTCATCTAGATACACAACATGACCAAGAAACCGGCATTTATATTTTATCTTTTGAAATTAACAACGGAAAATTCTGTTGTTTGCCTTTCGGCAATATGTTGTCACTCACAATTCTAAGTTGTTATAGCATCCTCAATTTGCTTTATTCATAAACAAGGGGTAATTTCATACTGCATTTTGTTGTCCTCCTTAGTGTCAGGTGATTTTAATCTCAGGCTCCATACTTTGGTGCTTTCCAGAGCTTGAACGCCACCTCGTGCAGAAACCTATCGGCGAGTATAGTGAGGTTCGCCCCATGCTGCATAAATGCAAAGAAATGTGTGTACATCAATTATCATGGAGGACAGAGATATCGAAAGAACAAATAAACCATAACAGAAAACCAATCTTGCATGTTTTCAAATTCGGTAACTAATTTATAATGTACTTAAGCCAATCAATATCAATAGATTACATGTTTCTTAGCATTCTCGTACTATCTACAAATCCTGTGGCCCTAACAAAACTACAGCTTGACATGGTTATAAACGATATAAACAACAAAAAGAAGAAGTGAGCATTCTCTACATTCTCTAATCTCTTGGCAGTTAAAATCTTCTTCATTCCATCACTAAATGCTATGTGTTTCTCTCTCTCTACAACTTCTATGGGCAAATCAGATACTTATCCAGTTCTTTGCACATGCGCAAGACTGTAAAGTGGCTTATATTTCATCGTTCACTGTTGCACAAATCATCTTTAAAGCAGCTAAACAAATTTTCAGAAACATCATCTGAATCTAATATCACTTATTTGCCAACACCTTTTTAAGTAACGTATTGACTTAGAAAATTAAGAGAGAGATATACCTTCTTAAATTCTTCAAAGGAAAACTTTGTTACCATATCTCTACGAGTTACTCCCTCTTGCAACTGAGCAACTAAGATAGGATGATGATGCCTATAAAACACAAATGCCTCACATAAGAATCAAACAAAATGCCTTAGCTGTTACAAATTTAGCTAAATGCAGGAAGATCATATATACCTGATGTCCTTTAATAAGCTTCCCCCTTTCATTGTGTAACTTTGACGAGGGCGAAGTAAAGACAGATCGGAATTTGTTTCTGTTGAAGAGTTCAAAACCAAAGTACAGTTCTCATCATTCTTTGAAACAATACCATAACTCAACAAGATGGAGAAGTGCAAACGAGAAGCAACTAGTGATCCAGGATGCACTGTTTGCATGATCCCGCCAACCAATTTGTCGAGCCACTCAACATCGCTATTTATAAAAGTCTTTTCTTTCTGATCTTTTGACTTTTCAGTAAATATAACATGCAAGAAGACTAGATCAAAATCATATTTTTCTAGTACATCCCCTCCTGAAAAACCTAGAAGTGATAGTAGCTTAGATATTACAGCATCAGAGACTTCAGGAAGCAGTTCACTGGACTCATTTTGCTTGACTATTTCATGAAGTTGCAGAACATTCAAACCAAGATTTCTTGCAAATGATCCAGAATCAGTGCAGTTAGTAATGAAAGCAGCTCTCAAACCCATAAACCTGAAGTTTAACAAGGAAGCATGTCAGTGCCATGCTCACATAATTTGCACAAAAATACGGTCAGGAAATATATAGTTCGATTTAGTGTTACAGGCAATCTCATTGCACCTCTCAGAAATTGTTGGACACACAAGCTCCTCTTTTTTCACATCAGTATCGACTTTATAACGGTTTCCATACTGCAATACCGAGATACATGGAATGAAACATAAACAAGCTCGAAGGTGACTAACTTTTGAAAAACCTAACATGATATATAGACTCACCTTGTTCACATAGAAATCATATGCATCAAGCAGCTGTGCTAATTCTCCAATCACTCTATCATTTTCACTTTCTGAAATTGAACCACAAGAAAATGCAACAGAGAAAAAATAAGCAAAAGCCCAGGAAATCCAATGGTATATTTTTTTTAGCTGGGAGTAACTAAAAGAGTCCTGAATATATTTAGCCATTCAACACTATCATCGATCCTTTTCCTACAAGAAAAAAGAAAAAAACAAGCATTCCCAGAAACACTGCATAAACACAGAACTCTAAACTTATAAAACTGATGAAATGAGCATAGTATTTGATTCACATAGTTAATAAATTTAGTTGACGACACCAAGTATAGATTCAGAAGATCGTTGCAGTACTACTGCAATGAATCATACTAAAGATCAAAAAAGCCATGGAAAATCCAGAACGGAGGAGATCACAATACTTTTGAAGTGAAGAATGTCCCTTGATCTCAATGCCGTGAGTTCTCACCCAGAAAAATTACAACTTTCTGAATGTTTCCAGTGAGTTGGATAACAAAATCCCTAAAGACACCACCTTCCTTACCGCCCAGCCAATAAAAGCAGGATCAATCGCAGTAAAACCAATCAATTGGAACAAAGATTCAATATTTACAATCAACCCACCAAATCCCTGAACCAAATGGTCAGTGGATCACCCCCAAATCAAATGGCCGTCAATCTCCTCACCAATTTTTTTCCAAAAAAAAAAAAAGGAATCAGAATTCAGTGAATATAAAAAGGGAAGTGAAGTGAGTACCAGATGGAGTAGGAGTTCGAAGGGAGAGGAAACCACAGGAGGCCCTGGAGGCGAAGGCGTGGAGATTCGCGTGTGAGGGTGAGACGCAAGCAGCGTGGCCATCACCAATTAGAACCAGAGCTCTGCTCGGCTTATCCGCCATTGTCGTCGGCTTCCACTTTCCTCCGATGACCTCCGAGCTTTCCCAACTTTCAGGCTGTGCGAGCCTTGGGCTGTGTCACGGATCTCTATGCATGATGAACGGTATGCAGAAGATCACACAGAAGACTGTCCTGATCTCGAGACAAGTTGGGAAACGAATAACATATGGTACCTTATTTATTTATTTATTTATTATTATTACTATTATTAAAAGCAACTTTGATAGGCTTGCATCCGTAAATATTGATTTTGATTCATATATTTATAAAATATTTAAGATAATCTCTGTGGCTAATTGATTTAAATATTGTATTCTTTTTAATTAATTCCCAAAATGCTCATTTCCTTGATTATTTACGGAAATGCGCATTTTGTTATTTTTTTATTATTTTTTTAAACTAATGGCCCCATTGTATTTTTTTAATATTTAAATTTTATTTTTTAATTAATCAGAGGGCCCCATTATTTTTTTAATATTAAGTTTTTATTTTTTTAAAAATTGCGGGTCCCAGTAGTTTTTTAAATTAAAAAAATTTTATATCCAAACCCTTATAATTTTCATTATTTTTTCTTACTTCTACTATGTTATTTCTACCTTCATTAATTTTAATCGACTGTTAATAATTTAAATAAATAATTTTGATATTTTTTATAATAATAAAATATTAAATATTTAAAAAAATTCACATGTCAAAATTACTCCCACAACTAAACCAAACTCACTTGATATTTTGAATGCACTAAAACAATTACAAATATTATAAAATAATTCAACAAATACAATATTTAGGTTACATTATGACATACGACTTGGACCAGCGGCATTTGAACAATTTCGACGATTATGACCTTCATTGCGACATAAACCACAACGTTTTGGTTGACCGTTTTCCTTTATGTTCATTTCATTACGAATTCTATTAGATTTTGGACGCTCTGAAGGTGGTCATATGTTAAAATTATAGTAGAAGTGAGAAAAAATAAATTATAAAAAAATTAATGAAAATTATAAGGGTTTGGATATAAAATTTTTTTAATTTAAAAACTACTAGGACCCGCAATTTTTAAAAAAATAAAAACTTAATATTAAAAAAATAATGGGGCCCTCTGATTAATTAAAAAAATAAAATTTAAATATTAAAAAAATACAATGGGGTCATTAGTTTAAAAATAATAATAAAAAAATAACAAAATGCGTATTTCCGTAAATAATCAAGGAAATGCGCATTTTGGGAATTAATTAAAAAGAATACAATATTTAAATCAATTAGCCAATCTCTGTTTACCAAAAAAAAAATTGGTGTGTATTTTTTTAATTTCACCCTGTGCATATCTTAACATTAATGTGATTTATCCATATTTTATTAAAAAAATTATTTTTATTAGAGCCATGAACACATTATACAATATATATAATAACTATTCTAATTGATTTTTTAAATTTATGTATCACCTTTTTTTCTGTGTAAATTGGCATACAAGGTCAAGATGGCATTTATTTCACATAATTTGTTTTATGATTTTTCATAACAAAAATAAAATAAAATGCGTGAGAATATGGTAAGTTTGTTATGTTATCTACAGGTGATCTTAAAAATATTAAATGAATGGTGCAGGGTACATGCAAATGTGATACCTTTCTTTAGATTGGCAATATGAGTTATGAACTATTAAGCTAATTAAGAACAGGTGAGAAATTATTTGCATATGGTAACCAAAAGATGTAAAGCCAAATTTTTCTGATGAAAGTGAAGGCAGGATTTCTAGCTAATAAATGCTCCATGGGGAGCATACGTTGTAAGCCCGATTTAGTCTTACATTGCTTAATTGAGGGAAATTCTATAAGCATATATGTGGGGACAATCCCACCCTATTAAGCAGATCTTTTGAGATTGTGGGTCTCCCATTGTGTGTATCATTGATACTTTCATTGAGAGCAGGTGATGTGGGGCTAGGTAAGGGGCTGACCAGCAGAGGGTTCTAACCAAGGACAAATCCTGAGTGAAGTGCCATGAGTGCAGAGTGAAATGTCATTGAGTTAAGCCTACTTGACCTAATGAGGACGTCGGGTCTGATCAGGGGAGTAATGTTGCAAACCCAGTTTAGTCTCATACCGCCTAATTGAGGGGGAGTCCATGAGCATATAAGCGGGTGTTGTGTCTGATAGGGTGGAGTTGCCACCCACATGCTCATGGACTCTCCCATCGCATATATGCTGATGGACTCTCCCACCGCATATAAGCGATATGAGACTAAACCGGACTTGCAACAGCATGAGTGATGGTACTTTAGCAACATATTTACTAGTAAATTGTAATCTAAAGCTTGCTCTCTGCTCATATCTCCTAGTGTTTGACTAATTCAGATGATTAACAATGTTTGTTGCTGATTAGTTTTATATTGCTTCAGACTGATTATTCCCTATTAATTTATATGGATTTATGATGCCATTGCTATTGCTTGGCATTCAGACTATGGCGTTGCAGAATATATTTTTCCTCGTACATTGGTGCTGCAGAATGATCCACTTGATCATCAGTTAGAACCACAATTCCTTAATATGACCCATTACCATGAAATGTCAGTTGTGAGACCATTCAAATTCTCACTAAGATTGATGTAAATTTACTGCATATCAAATCAGTCCAAGGGCATAATGATTAACACTGTGAAGCCAAGTCCTTGAGCTAAAAAGTTCAAAGAGTTGATGAAGAACATTGTAGATGCCTGGGAACCATTATTCTAGTTCCTGCAAGTAATCAGAAACAACATTATCATTCATTTTTCTCCTCAATTTTCTTCTCAGAAAGAATACAGCAATACAGCAAACATGATTTTTTTTTTCTAGATTGAAACTGATGTAGCTTCTTACATCCATTGTAGATTGTGAATGAAGAGAAGCTCCTTTTTTTTAAGTCAGTGCTTCCTTCTTCCATTCATTGTTTGCATTCTTTCATTGGTGAAATTCCCAGCTTTTTTTTTTCAAAAAAAAAAAAAAAATTCCCAGCTTTATTCATTTTTATGCCTATAGGCTATAAGAACTGGACTAGGTTCAAATATTTGAAATTTTTTATTATCAAACATAATGGATATTTAATACCTTTTTCAATATTTAACGAAAGCATTATCACCCCTTCCATCAGTTTTACTTAAAATTGATTTACAAATCCACCAAAAACAACGTTATTATTATTTTATATATTTTATCCTTAACTAAATTTCAAACTCTCAACTTAACCTTCATCCTATTTGCATAGATTTAAAAACCTGATCTTATTTTAAGATTTATTTAATAGATTATAGGATTAAGATGCTCAAAAAATTTGAAATTATGTTTTTTTTTTATTTTCTATTCTTTGTTATTCTAACTCCTTCACCTAGCTTTTGGCAGCATTGTCGTTCTTGTGTCTTTCTTTATTTTTTATTTTTTATTTTGCTCTTGTTTTTACTGTTGTTGTTTGTCTATTGTTCTTTTATTTTTCCGGGTTTGTGTTTTCTTTAATGCATGTGTTTATCCATTTTTTAAAAAAAAATTAAAATTATAGGATAATAATTTAATAATAATCAATATATATAATTATAAAAAGAAAGAATAGTCTTCGTATATTCCACAAGGTATTTACACCACCACAATTTTTAGCAAAAATTAAAAGAAGTTTAAAATCATAATAAATGCAAAAAAAGAAAAAGAAAAACCCAAAGAAAAAAGAGGTGAGATTATATTTTTTTTTTTTAAAAAAAAGGTGAGATTATTCATCAAATCATAAGTTGCTTCATGGTATTGCATGTATACCTAATCTCGAGGCAATCGTGCGGTGGATAAGCAGGTAAACAAAACAGCAGTGAGCTCGTAGAGGCGGAGGACTTTAAGGACTCGCTGCACCTCCATCTCCGTTAGACCCGGGCTCATCTCCAACTCCTCTCCATCAAGCCCAACTAAACCAGCGATTAATTAATTAAATGAAAACAATTAAACCCTTTTTAATTTTAATTTCATCTTCTTCTTCTTTTTTCCCTAACCCTAACTATGAGTTAGATTGCCATTGCCATTGCTATTGCTTGTAGGAAATGGCTACCATGAAGCTGGGATCCAAAGCTGAAGTCTTTCGACTAGATGGCCATTCATGGTAGGTGTTCATTCCCATCTTTCTTCATTCTTCTCGTTCTTTTCCATTCATGCATTTTTTAAGGTTTTTTATTTCTTTAATCACTGATGACGCAATAATTAGTCATTTTTTCGTGTGTTTTTTGGTTTAATGGAGAAGATTATTGGATGGGAAGCAAATTAAAGCAAAAAAAGTTTGTTTTTTTAAGTTTTCTTGATAGTGATTTGATGTGTTTCTTTTAATGTTGCATGTAAATTTGCTTTTTTTATATATATATATAGGATATGTACAAATGAGCTTGATAGTGATGTGATTGTGGAGCTTGGAGAGATGTCCTTTCATCTCCACAAGGTATTATTTCTGCGTTTTTTTTTTTTTTCTTCTTTGATTTTTCATGTTCAAGAAATGTTTATTAGTGTTTTAGAGCAAAATTTTTTATGGAATTCAGTTTCCGTTGCTGAACAAAAGTGGACTCCTGCAAAAGATGATCAGTGAATTCCACAGTGAAGAAGGAAAAGGTTGTGTTTTGCAGCTGCATGACATCCCTGGTGGTGCAAAGGCATTTGAGCTTGTTGCTAAGTTCTGCTATGATGTTAGGATGGAGTTGAATGCTTACAATGTGGTTTATCTGAGATGTGCTGCAGAGCATCTTAAAATGAATGAAGAATATGTAGGAGGAAATCTCATTGTGCAAACAGAGAATTTCCTTGATGAAGTGTTTGGAAGCTGGAAAGACTCTATCAAAGCACTTGAGAAATGTGAGGATGTTCTCCCTTATGCTGAGGACCTTCACATTGTGAACAGATGTATCAATTCACTGGCAATGAAAGCTTGTGCTGATCCATCCCTCTTTAGTTGGCCAATGGCCGGAAGGTGCTCGCTGAAAAGCCCAGGAGGCATAGCTCTGTGGAATGGAATTTGCACTGAAGAGAGACCTACATCAGTAGGTGCAGATTGGTGGTATGAAGATGTTTCTTTCCTAAGTTTACCTCTGTATAAAAGACTCATATTGGTTATGGAATCGAAAGGAATGAATCCTGAAAACATTGCTGGTTCTGTCATGTTCTATGCAAAGAGGTACTTGCCAGGACTGACTAGGAATTCAAGTTTCCGCGAAAACACTAACCGCATTGCTCCCACCACTGCAGTTTCTGCACCATCAGAGAGTGATCAGAGGGAACTCCTTGAGGAAATAGTAGCCATGCTGCCAATGAAGAAGGGTGTCACTTCCACAAAGTTTCTACTCGGCTTGCTTCGCACTGCAATGATCTTGCACGCAAGTCCTTCAAGCAGGGAGAATTTGGAGAAAAGAATAGGACTACAATTGGAAGATGCTGCGTTAGAGGACCTTTTGATACCAAACTTGGGCTATTCAGTGGAGACTCTGTATGACACTGATTGTGTTCAGAGAATTCTTGATCATTTCATGTCAACAGAGCAATTATCCGCTCCAACTTCTCCTGGAATTCTCGATGAAGGGCAGTTGATGGGCAGCAATCCTTCAGTGAAACCAATGACCATGGTTGCAAAGCTAATCGATGGCTACCTTGCAGAAGTTGCACCTGATGTCACTTTGAAGCTTCCTAAGTTCCAGGCTCTTGCTGCTGTCATTCCTGATTATTCACGGCCTTTGGATGATGGCATTTATCGAGCAATTGATATTTATCTTAAGGTAATCTTTTCTTTTGTGAATAGAACATTGTCTTCAGATATGCATATCAATAACTTTTGTTTCTGCAATGCCTCTGATTAGTATGGTTTCTTGATTCTTGATTCTTGATTCTTGATTCTAGTCACACCCATGGCTCACAGACTCTGAACGCGAGCAACTATGCCGGTTAATGAACTGTCAGAAGCTCTCATTGGAGGCATGCACACATGCAGCACAGAATGAGAGGCTTCCTCTGAGAGTTGTTGTCCAAGTCCTGTTTTTCGAGCAACTTAGACTAAGAACATCCATTGCAAGCTGGTTCTTTGTCTCTGAAAACATGGAGAATCCTCATGGTCCTCATGGAAATCTCATGATGCTACAGAAGAACACTGATGGTGAAATAACTCAAGAATTGCAGGAAGATGACTTGATTCTGAGCACTGATCAAATGAGACAGCGTGTTTCAATGCTCGAAAAGGAATGCTCAAGCATGAAGCAAGAGATTCAGAAGATTGGCAAGCCTAAGAATTCATGGAGTCTTTTTTCTAAGAAGTTTGGTTTTGGATCAAAATCTCAACAACAGCAGTAATTGCACGACCATTTCTGTTGTATATCATAGCCATCTCACTGATCCAATTGTTGAATCTTCTAACTAGTTTATGATTGCTTTTTTTTTTTCTCCAAGTGTTCAATCAAACAAATTGAAGGCCTGAATGTCAAACTCTACTGATTCATTGTCAAACAATGAGGTTGGAGAAAGGCCTAAATCGTTAATAAATGCATCAAAATCTTTGTTCTTTACTCGTATATCAAATTAGTACTTTAAAGTTTCAATCAAATTGGTCTCTAAATGTCAACTATGGTCCAATTTTCTCTCAATCTTGCGCTTAAATTCTAAGAAAAAAAATTAAAAAAAAATGTATATGTTTATATATATATAGGAAATGTAATGGGCTGGCAATAAATTTAAATTCGTTTTCTTGATGAGGTAATCATGACCGTCCCATCACCACCTCGCAATCAAACTAGAGGCATCCACGCCGTCCACTGAGCCTTGAGCTATATTTCACCTCCAGAATTGAGAATACCACCACATCGACGTCAAATTAGAGTTAGTGTCCCATCCTCCGCGACGAAACTCGCATTAACCTCAACTCACTACGTGGCGGATATACAGATACTTCTAAATTTCACACATTGCCAAGTTGAACTGCTCGTACGCCGCCACGTATTTCTTCCAGATTCGGTTACATTGGACTCTGGAGTACGTTACCAACCCTCGTTAAAACGCCCCCACCTCTCTTCGTTCCCTCTTCCCCCCCAAAGCTCTCCCCCGCCCACCGATTCTCTCCGCCGCGATCCGATCACCGCCGCCGTGATGCTCTCCATGCTTGCCGATGGCGGCGGAGCCGAGCGGGAGGAACACCGGATCACGTACGATGACCCATCACCGCCCCGCGAGTCCAAGTCTCGGCTTCATAACTTCTCTTTCCCAACGCTAAGCTGGGGTTCCACTCGCCTTCTCCGATGCTCCAAGCTCGCTGCTGGATCCGCACCCCTCGCTGGAGATCCTAAGACGCCCTCCTCCCCCAACGCCGCCTCCTCTCCCTCCGCCACTCCCGAGGAGGAGAACTCCATCCCAGCCCAGCCATGGAATCTCCGCACACGCCGCGCCGCCTGCAACGCTCCGATAGAGAAAGTTTTGCCTTCGTCGTCGAAGTCCCCGTCACCGGTGCCGGTGGAGAAGGCCGGGAACGGCGGGAGGTCCGTGCGGTTGAGATCGGATAGTTCGGAGAGGAAAAAGTTCTCGGTTCAGCTGACCAGAGAAGAAATCGAGGAGGATTTTTACTCCTTTAAGGGAACGAAGCCCTCTCGCCGGCCTAAGAAGAGACCGCGTGTTGTTCAGCGCCAACTCGATGTATGCCGTGATCTTTCCCTCTTTTGCCTTGTTTTCTTTTGAATTTAAGGTTTATTTTAGTTTTCACTGTTGATTGTTGTGCAGGCGCTTTTCCCTGGGTTGTGGTTGTCAGAGATATCTCTGGATACATACAAGATTAGTGATTAAGGTGATCGATCATCTCTTGGGTTCATGACCTTTTGAATTTTTGTACAGGATTTTGTTTTTGGATTTGGTAATGAGACTTTTTTAATGGTTGCGTGTTCCTTTGCAGAAGATGGTAGGGTGTGGAAATGAAAAGTTTGGTTCTTTGGATTGCTAATGGTAGCTGATGATCGATTGTTATGGCGTTGGTTAGTTCTGAGTTTTACCGCACCTTATTTATCTGTAAATTCAAAAATTTTGAACAGAAGTGCTTAACAAAGTTTGCATCTTGATCTACCATGGTTGTTTATTTCAGATTTTTTTATTTTCCAGTTTCTGGTGTTCAGAGTTTTTGCTGGACATCCAAGTTTATTTCAGTAAATATCTCTCATTTTTTTTGTTGGAGTGATAGATCTCAATTAAAATTCCCTTTTGGAACTGTTAATTTGGATATAATAAATGTTCATAGTATGTGTGTGGGCTGCATTATTGATTCAGCCATTCAAATTTTATTTAATTCAAGTTTTTTGTTATTTGCTACATTGTGGTTATGGTTTGCTTAATCAGTTGTCATGGGAGTGCAGTGCAATGATGTACATTTTGCTATATCTCCCTGAATTTCTTGTTCAAATAATAGCAAAGCACCTTAATCATCTTAATGCTTTAATTACGTAATGTATTGAGTACCATATGTGAAGTCGAATGAATCCATTACTGACAGATAGATGAAAGATCCTGCTTGTTAGTTTTCTGTCCTCTGATGAAAATATGAACTGCTTTCAATATTATTTTCATTCCCATTTGTGGTCGCATTTATTGCTGGTAATCCCCTCTGTAAACATATGATTTTGGTCTTTTAATGTATTTATTGCTGAAGAACACCTAAAATCTATACTTTTCTTTTGAACTATGGTAGTTCATTTCTTAATCAAAGAATCAAATAGTGTGATTTAGATTTCTAGAAATAATCATCACTTGATGCCTTGCCATATGACTCCTATCTGCAAAACCCATCCTCCTGGTTGCTACCTTCAGCAGCATTGGTTGTTTTGGGTTTCTACTTGTTTAAGGTTGAGTGTGCCAATTCAATTTCATTGTTCTCAAATGCATTACAAATCTTATTCCTAAGCCTTATATCTCTGTACTTCAGGATTGAGTTTGCTCATGTTTAATCTCCTTTTTTTAGTATTCCAATAAGCAGATGTTCTCTTTTCCCTGTGAACACCATCATAAATAAATTTTTGAGCTGGAGATCTTAACCACGAGTAAGTCACCAAACTATGTAGATGGCCGTCTGCTGCTAGCTTTGACTTTATGTCAACAGATATGGAATGTAAATCCATATGAACCTTCATTCAATGATTTTGCCTCTTGAGGGTCTCTCGTTGCATTTATTTCATCTTTTTGTAACTTGAAATTTTATGAGAAAGTATTCCTGAAATTGTTCTCGCAATAAGATACTGAGAACCTGTAATGTTCATTTTATAAGAGAATCCACAATTTGAGTCTGTGGAATGCAGTAAAGAAGTAACTGATCAACTGGTGATTTTTTGCCTAAATACATTTCTGGGAGACTTGGCTGATGATGATGAGTAGGCATTCATGTTTGGAGACTTCCATTTCAACTAGAGTTCCTTGAATGATCTTCATATTGGGGCACAGTTGATTCCTTTGCCTTTATGTTGCAAGGTGTTGGGTCTTAAGATGAAAGTATTATTGTTTATACAATAATATTAGATTAGTATAGCACTCTGCTTGCTATGTGAATTTGCAGGCTTTTTTCATTTGTTAGAAATTTTATTATTCTTGGATTTGATCATGGTATAGATGACTTATTTTAATCTTTTTTCAGACGTACAGTGAGCAGGAGAAGAGATTTTAATGCTTGAACTCAATTATTTTTCTTTTTTTTATTATTATTATTTAAGTGTGAAAAGGTGGTGCTTATTTTTTTTAATCCTGAATTTCAGTGGTGTATTACTGACTGATGTGTAGTCAGCTCAATTTTGCACATAATGCATTCAGTTTTTCCCATTAGAATTTAATTGCCATTTTATTGCTTTCTTGACTTTCCTTAATTGTGTGCTTGTTCCTCTTTGTTAACTAGTTAGTTTTCTATCAAATCCGGAGCTTTAAGATCCTATCTGCTTTGAAACAGCAATTGATGAATTGTTAATCCTGGAGGCCTTGAATTTATCAACATGAAGAATAGTTGGATGCAGATGAAGTTCGACACTTTAACAGTTCAAACATTCTCATATGTTTTATTTATCTACAGATAAATTGTTACTTCTAGAGATCATATTTGTATTGTGATTTTAAAATAGAAAACACAGAAAAGAACGAGATCAAAGGCTTTATCAATACATTCTTGTTCATTTGTTCATCAATAATATTTCTGCGTTTATGTATATGTATATATATGAACATATTTGTCCTATGGCTTGTGCATTCGATTGTTTTCATATTTGCAAGCAAACAAACAAATTTATGGCAATATCCCCGGCTTTCAACAAGAACAGGTGACTGATCTCGTTTCCTCTTGCTAGTTACTGCACTTGCATATGAGATAACCAAATATGCTTGAATTACTGCTACTTCTGCAGCTAATATTGCCAGGACTGTTTGAAGCTCTTGACAGGTATGGCACATTGAGAACAGGGTCAATCCTGACTCCAGTGCCTTGAGACTGTGGTTTGATGCCTGAGTAGTAGTAGGTTCTCTTGGAGCTTGAATCAGTAGAACCTTTATGACGAAACGGACTTGTGTTGCCGTTGCTGTTCTGGTTACCGCCACCGCTGCTGATGTTCATGTTCTTGTTATGCTTCGTGTTAACTCTGTCATGAGGGCCTGCTGATTTACTCCGACGAAAGGAATAGATGGAGCTCACCTTGGACTTAAAGCCATCGCTGACACTCCTACCCAACAGCCAGAACGACCCCCGGCTGGTGCTGCTTCCTTCTTTAATTTGAATTGGCAAAATCATTACTAATAATCATTCAGAAAAATTAAAGCATGTTTCTGTTTATTACCTGATAATCTAAGCTTTTGAGTTGAATTGAGCTCGTGATTTGTGTCAGTGATGCTTTCTTTGACACTATGTTGCTTCATATGATGGTGGTGATGATGGAGAGTTTTGGTTGGTGTTACAACAGGAGATTTGATTGGAAGGGGGAGGATCTTGCCGTCGGAGAAGAGCTCATCAGCAGACGAAGGCTCATGCGCAGGCAACTCAAACCTCGTGCTGAAGTCGAAGTCAACAGTTTGAGTTGGAGATTGCACAGGGCTGATCTCATACCCCGGAACGTCGGGGTTGAAGGAGAGCCATCCACTCTCCGGCTGCCGTGTCTTCTCGGAGCTCCGGTTCTTCTCCATCAAATATGTATATTGCAACTTGCAAGTTTAAGCTGCTTGTTCTTGTTATTGAGCATAACACAAGGATTATTAGTAGTGTAATAATGGAACATTTAGTATATGTAAGTTGATGTTAGAAGTGGCAGTTTGTAGGTTGTTGGTGAGACGTTGATGACCTTTGAAATATTCCAAGTTTGTGCAGGTTGATAAAGTCACAAAACACATTTTTAATTTTAAGATGAAGTGTCGTGGAAGCAAAAAGATAGTGAGTTACTATATCTGGAACATTTTGATCTGAAATTAAAAATATTTTGTTTTTTTTTTTTATTATCTATCTCAATTTGTTTTTTTAATATTTTTGAATTAAATTTTCATTAAAAGATGGGGTCAATGATTTAATGAATTTTTTTTAATGTAAAAATTTTAAAAATCTGGATTCTGGATATGGCTTATCCACCCTTTCTCAAAAGGAAAATAAAATAAATTATCTGTTCTAAGTGTTTTAGATAAATTGCCGGTATTGTGAATGTATACGTATCTATTGCTAACCGTCATATTACACTAATTTTTTTTAAGTAGAATAAAATATTTTATTGTAAATGTCCCGGAAAATTTTAGGTTCTCAAACGTACCCCCTTTTTATATGTAATTAATTATAGGCTATTTAACTAAAGCATTAGATCGGTTTATATATATGGTATTCTGAAATTTCTATCCTCTCCATCGGTCATAAATATGATTTATATAGAAAAGTATAAATTATTTCATAAATGATTATAAATGGAAACTAGTAAAACAAACTATAGATATAATTTATAGAAGATACATGAATGTTAAATGTACAATATAAATAGTTTAAAGGATATTTAATTTATTTTCATTTACTTAAGATGTATGTATGAATGTATGTACGGGAAAAGAATTAAGTAACCAGATAAACGTCGCCATCTGCACCCACCGGCATCCATTTGCAGGTTTGCCTTTCTTATATTGTTATGGCGGCTGCTTGTACGGCGTGATTAATTAATAATTACGAGATGATTTAGAGATCCCTTCGTTGCTTATTCTTAATTAAGCGACAACTAAACCTTTCCGTGCTCATCAATTAACTATAGTTGGTAAACGTTTAGACCAGGCTAAGGATTTTTTATAAATGGAATTATTTTAATTACGGGTGCAAAGAAGCAGTTACATGATCAACCATTCTATAAGATAAACCTTCTGATTAGGTCGTCATTTTATTTTTAATGCCATTTGATTAGCTAATTTGATTAAGATAACAACTTATAAGTTCATTCAACTTGATATTAAACTAATTGCTTTACATCCCTGTGCATATTACAAGCCTTGGAATATAATGAAACCAATAATTGTTTATTCAAAATGGTTTGTGGCGCTTTCAGTGACAAGCAGTCATTGCATTGTAAGTTTACAGGTGGAGCAAAAAAAATAAATGGTCACTGGGACCTTTGAGACTTTACACTTTAACAGCAATTCAGATGTTATGTACAATAAAAAACTGAGAATTACTGCTGAATAGCTACTGTGAAAGGTGGTAAATTCACAAGAATGAGGCAATGTTGATCACCGAAAGTCGACCACATCAAACCTGAGGTTTGGGTTCATATAAACATCGGAGCATTGGTCGTAGATACGGCCGCCGTCCGGGGGATTCTCATGAGGATGGAAACCACGGTGTGGGCATTTCCGGATGACTGACATGCCCCCAGGAGTTGTCAATCTAAATATTCCATGAGTCCTGCACAGATTAGGAAAAGTGAAGATCGGTGTGCAATTCAGTGTGCAATTCAGTTCATAGTTATCAGATGTTACTGAGTTCATAAGATGAAAAGAAATATCTTAAGACTTTATTTAAATGGAAAACTAGTTGTGTGTTGACTAATATTTTTGCAAGGGAAAGCTACATTTATAATTGCACTTCCCTGTGATGTCTTCCCAATCCAGTGAGACTTCATAAGATGAAAAGAAATATCTTAAGACTTTATTTAAATGGAAAACTAGTTGTGTGTTGACTAATATTTTTGCAAGGGAAGGCTACATTTGAAATTGCACTTCCCTGTGATGTCTTCCCAATCCACTGAGACTTCATAAGATGAAAAGAAATATCTTGACTTTATTTAAATGGAAAACTAGTTGTGTGTTGACTAATATTTTTGCAAGGGAAGGCTACATTTGAAATTGCACTTCCCTGTGATGTCTTCCCAATCCACATTCAAACATTTGAGAAAGTCTTGATTATATATCAAATAGCAAGAAAAGAAAAGCATACCTTGAACCATCTCTTGGAGCCATAACTATTGCGATGGCTTCAGGCAACATGATCTAAGCCAAATCAAGAAGAAGCTTAGGTTAGATGAAAATAAACAATAGACAAGAGAGGATTAATTAGAAAAGATGATTTTGTATAACACAGTCCAGGTACATATATTGTTCTCTGCAAACCTGGTAAGAGTAGTGTGTATGGACATCAATTGAGGACATGAAGCATGATTGAGTAGGATGAGTCTGCAAATAAAGTTTGAGTTTTGGTCAGGAATCAAATTACTTCAAAATGGAAGTGTTGTTTGGAAAACACAAAATTTGTACTCTGAATCATATGCACAAGCAAGGGAAAAAAAATCAACTAATACAAATGTCATGATATAGATTCTAAATGTGAAAAATTAGACCAATATAACTACTACCATTAACCTGACAAAATGCTTAACAAAAGAATTTTGAAGCAAGCAATTACTTTTAACTAGCATTGATCTCAAATGATAAATATACTGGTTCTTCACATGTTTGTCTGCTTACAAAGAGCATTGA
This sequence comes from Dioscorea alata, assembly GCA_020875875.1. Classification (NCBI taxonomy): domain Eukaryota; kingdom Viridiplantae; phylum Streptophyta; class Magnoliopsida; order Dioscoreales; family Dioscoreaceae; genus Dioscorea; species Dioscorea alata. Next base: position 19,289,966 of record CM037015.1, on the reverse strand, counting down.
CTTGTTGATAGCGTGAAAACCGCAAGTTATTAAAAATAAAACCTTTCCTAGGTTATATATACTCACATGAATCCAACCAAGTGGAAAAAGTGATTGCTTATCTTGGTAGTCAAATATTTCCTCTTCATTTGTTGTCTGGCACTGAGATAAAAAATAGCTTGTAAGTAATAGGTATGAAAGCATGTGGATAAGCATAACAAGTGTAAACGGTGCTCTATATCTTACTGAATCAGAAGTAGATTCCTGCTTCGGAATGATGAGAGCTGTCACAAAGAATTTCCTATTTTTCTGTAAAGCAACAAATTGACAATCAGTGCCCAACTATATAATTATATATATACCAATATCTTATATTGAGAATTGAAGCCATTGCTCTTACAAGTGAACCCGCAAGAACACCACAAGTTTCCAAATTTCTGTCAGTGTTTGACTTGGCTAGCCTCATAAAGCTCTCCATCATTGTTGTTGACTACAACCAAAAAAAAGGAATCAAATGTTATCTAACAAATTAGACAAAGACACACAAAACAACTCTTTAATGGACTCAGATATTTCTATCAAAACAACGCCCTTGAAACTAAGATCAACATATGTAACTTTAAAAGCAACTTCTTAGTGCTCACTATGTGAACTTCCAAAGGAGTTTCCGAGCGGGCAAGTTCATCCTGCAATGATATTGAATCTCCAAGACTTGGATTAGAAGCTCCTAAAGCAGTACTCAAATCTTCTACATGTGCATGAACAGGTGGAACAGAAGGCTCTTTGATAATATCTAAAGTACTAAGGGCTTCTGCAATCTCTGGGGCAATTGTTGAAGATGGCTCCTCAGCTCTAACCAATGATCCATCATCATGCAAAGAAAGAACTTCCTCAAGCACAGATCTTTCCTTTTCTGAAGCAACATTGCTTTTTACATCAACAGGTTCTTCTTGTGTTGGTGGATTCAAGCTGATTATGAATGAAAAAATATTATGACAGAAAGAACATCACATAATATGCATAAGACATTAAATAGAAGAAATTCATATTCCATCTTATGGTTCATCAGATTGAAATGTTTGACCATGGAAAGGAATGACCATACTAAACCTTGGAACCTCGATTGGAGTCAAATCAAGATTGCTGGGATATTTTATCTGCATAAACAATAAAACAATAAAATTGAGATCAAGTTTTAGGATAAACCTTCAGGAACAAGTAATAAAAAGATAAATATCCAAAACATACCTCTCTATTTACAATGGTTGGCCGCCATTCACCATGAAGCCCATTGGGGCCCAAGATGGAGTGTCTTGATAGTGTCTCCTCCGTGGCACGTGGTATACTCAGAGAACTACATGTGAATAATAATTTATCACAACTAAATCAAAAGAACATAGCCATTCTGTGAGACTAGAGAAGAAAAACCGTGGACTTACGATTTGATCTGAGAAACAAATTTTATGTCCTCCAGTCATACAATATAATAACTAATACATGTATACAAATATCAAATTTATTCATTTCATTGTTATAAATCAAGCAATTTATTTAACATGTGAATTGTTGAGCAGATACGAAAACATGTTAATCTCTAAAAGGTCAGCTGTATCTCAATTTCTAGTTCTCTAGAGTTTAAACAATTTATTTAACAAACTATAAATCAAGCAATTCATTTAACACGTAAATGAGTTTAACATTGTTCATCATAACTCATGCTAATTGTTACGCAGATATAGAACATGTTAATCTCTAAAGTAGGCTGCATCCCAATTCCTAAGTCCCTAGAGTTCAAAAAATTGCTCTTCAGATTATATGTAGATTTACCAATCTTACCAAATTGTAAGCAATAAAGATACAAGGAAAGATGGTTGAGCACTGGACCTCTAGAGAGCTCATTCAAGCTTAACTGTAAAACTTATGATAACACTTACAATTTTCGGTCAACAAATTTTGATTGAGATAACTTGTCATGCTGAGCAACAGGACCTCTTGAGAAGCCATTCAAGCCACCTCTAGAGAAGCCATTGTAGCCACCAACTCCATGAACCTGTGAGAGGGTAATTGTATCACAATGGCATCACTAATCAATGGCAATTTGTTGAAAGAATATATAACAGCTCGTAGCCATGACACAGTACAAATAAATGTACCTGACTGAAATCGTTGATTTTTGATGTCTGCTTCTTGGCAGGAGGCCACACAAAGGAATTATCAAAAGAAATATTTTGTATGGGCTGAAACCACATAGTTGCCTGATTTCTGGATTTACTGTTCAATTCTTCAAGTTTGTGTCGTACATCAGGCTTTAGTGCCTCCAACTCATCAAGGACATCCAGCAATTTCTATAAAGGAAATATGTAAAGTCAAGTGGGAGCCAAAAAAAAAATCATTTTGTGATCAGAAAGATAGAAATAATCATTAACACATTTGAAAATGAGTGTACACAAAATAAGAAAAAATAAATAAATAATCAATAATGGATGAATAAGACCAAGCAAAATTGTCAGCATTATGTGACAAATGACCATGTAGCACATGTACCTTTCTATACAATAGCTTCTCCCTTTGGAGAGACACGTGGTAATCTCGGTGATTAGGTATGGTTTCAGTGATCAAACTGCATCAAAATTGAGTCCATTTATCTTATGGTAATTGGATTTAACTTAATAAAAGAATGCAGAATAGAGGGCTAAGGAAGAATAACTAAAAAATCACAGTTTCTACAGTTTCTTATTAAGCATCACAATTTTCAATAAGAATACCCTGATAATAACTCAATGTAATATATATCTATATAGACTACTATCTTACCTTGAAAACCGCAGAAGCATAATATACAGATCAATGATATTATTCTCATCTCGATAGATGTTAGCCTGCACAATTACAGCAATGTCAGTTAAAAACTCATGAAGTAATAACGTAGACGGTTCAGTTTTGCAGAATGGAAAGGATGTATGTTAATTACACATTTCAACAACATATCAAGCTTAATTCACAAATAAAAAATGTAGCCCGTGATAACCTTAAAAAGTGCAAAAAATCAATTGAGGAGCAATCAACCCAAATTGCAAGAACTCCTTACTCAAATACAAGCTAGAGTTCATTGATAATGTATTTATCCAAATTAATACAGAATGGACGGGCTAACGTCCATCAATAACATAGAATTGAAACTCTGGAAATCATAATAGAAAGACAAAACGAGTAAATGCTAAAAATCCAAAGAAGAAATCAACACAAGATCCAAAATTTATAGGTACAATTTCTTAATTTTTCCTATTAATTTTCTCTCCTCGATTTATTCTCAATCTAAACCCAACCCAAAACATCAAAATCAAACAATGAAAAACTAAAAAAATTAAAATAAATTCCGAGATTGAACTACCTGCTTGATGAGATTATCAGCAATCCTGTAATACAACCGAAGGGAGAACCGATTGTCCACATCGATCCTCCGCGCGCTGGCCGCGATGCTGATCGCCCCCGAATAAGGCTTCAATTTGAGGTTATCGCCAACCATCTCTCGATCTCTCTCACCCCCAAATCGATCAATCCTATGTCAGACAAAAAGCATTCGGATTGATGCTTGGAATTCTCGGGAGATCTTCGAACCGGAGAACCAAACCCTAACCCTAATTCAAGAGAGCTAGGGCGCTTCTCCGAAGGTGTCTTCACTGGGGCAGGGGCATGTCCGGAAGAAAGGAAAAATTTAAAGGAGAAACGCTTCAAATACTAATAGTAGTAGAACTCTAAGGAAGGAAGTATTTTGAATTATTATTGGTATTTTTCAACTGTAAAGAAAATAAGATTAATACCAAAATTTTATTATGAGGAGGATTGTGATGGGAATTAGTAATTTTTAAACTTAGGAAAACATTTAGTTTTTATTTATTTTTTATTTTTTTATTTTTTACATTCAACCTAATTCCATGTGAAAATATGGATTGGTTGTCATCTTTATTTAATTTTTCGTTTTGTTGGCGGTAATAATATATTACCACGTAATGAGATTATTATGGTAATGAGATCGAGAATGTTATAGGGTTTTTGCAGGTGTACCCCTTAATAATTTTTGAAATTGCATATTTGCCGCTGAATAAAAGATAATTGCATACATACCACTGAATAATACATGTAATTGCGTATATACTCCTGGGTTCAAATTGGCTAAAAACTCATTTGTTAACCAATAGCAGATATATAAAATGACCATTATACCATTTTGCATATATACCTTTGAAAAGTTTTTTTTTTATTGTAAAATGACCATAAACAAAGGTTATTTTGGATGTTTTGTATGTCTTAATCCAAGTTATAACTATAGTTAATAAAATTTGATTAACTTCTGTTAATGAAATCTAACAATAGGGGCATATCTGCAATTACCTATATTTTTCAAGAGTATACATACAATTATGCTTTTTCTGAGGGTAAATATACAATTATAGAACTTTTGAAGAGTTTATAAGCAATTTTCCCAATGTTATAGGCCATCTTCATTTAGTTTTTCATTGTTTTATTATTTTATTATTCTTTATATATATATATATATATATATATATATATATATATATATATATTGTAGTTTATTTTGTTCTTCTCTCGGTACATATTTTCCGTTATTTCAATGAATTATGATTTATTCACTTTTAAAAAAAAACAACAATTAACTTTAACTTGGAGAAAAAATTATAAAATTCGAGTGGTTTACGATTTTATATATATATTATATGACCTTTTAACTCTAATCTTCTCTCAATCTTATAATAGCTAAAAAACAAATCACTTAATAAATCCTAATGTCTCTCTTTTAAATTTATATTTTATGACATTAACCATATTGTATTTTCTTTATGTATAAAACTAACTCGCATGAGTGAACTAATCAAAGTGATTTACATTTCACCAAACTAAAATAGATTGATTAATGGTAACAGAGGACATGAAGATTTTGAGGTTCTATCAAATTTGGATGGGATCTAGGACTGAACCTTGACTTTTGGGTTGATAATAAGGTGTGGCATGCCTTAACAGTGGGTGTAATGGTCAATCAAGCAAATCCAATCTAGTTATGAAAAGCAAATATGCAACCGTGTTTTTAAGTATTGAAAAAGTGCTTTTAAAATACAAATCTTTTCTTTTCTTTTTTTTTTTTAATAATCAAGAAATGCATCCAATGGGACAGTTATGCAAAACAATTGTAATGCATTTGCTTATTTTATGAAAATTCACAGGAAGACAATTAATCACTTTTAATGTAAAAAAAACAAGTTTTTTATCCAAAATACATCATACATATAGATTTGAACCTAGTTCACACAAGATGAGAGTACAGATATGTTAAGATAATAATGTTATGTTTGTATCTATCTTTAACACATGTATATCATATTCTGTTAAAAAATGTATCGTTTTCATTTTTTATTAAATTAATAAACCAATCAAAACAAGAATTATAATGTGGGTTGGTTTTTTTATTCATGCACCAAATTTCAAATAAGATGACAATGGAGGAAACTATACCAAGTCATATTTTCGTAAGTAAAAATAAAAAAAAAAATACCATGCAAATTGCAATAATAAATTGAGAAAGAAAAAAAACCATAGTTGTTAGAACTTTTATATGACGATACATCAATCATTATCATAATTAAATATTATTGATTTTGATTTACTAAAGTGTTGACAGGGAAGAAGTTTTGAGAATTCAAAATTTTGACCGTATAAGTTTTCTCTAAATTTTATCGTTAATGAGATCTAATACACAACTTTTATATTTTATTAAAATGATGAAAGATACATACATATATATATATAACAAAAAATCAACCTTACACTGAGGGTCATCAGTTATTGAATTAAATCATTAATTTTTCATGAGGTTGTATCAATCATAATCATACTCAAATATTTCTCTAATTTTCATTTATCACTATGGTGACCAAGAGAGAAGCATTGGGAATTCAAAATTTTGACCATGGAAGTTTTCTTTAGATATTTATCTTTAGTATTTGTAGCAAATTTATTAAAATGACAAAGGGTATATAGTTATTGTGTAATATTTTCACCCTGGTTTAAATAATTTAAAATATATATATATTTTTAAGAAATGTGGACAAAAAACATTGATTTTTAATTCAGAGGCGAATGTAATACAACTTCTCATATTATTGATATTTACCTTAGAGTTAAAAATTTGGAGTTAAAGAAATTTTTTTCAATTATTAGGTTAATTTTTTTATTTAAATTGACCCAAAAGTAATTTAATTAATATTTTAAGATTAAAACTCACAATGAAATTTTAAAAATTATATATAAAGAATATAAAAAAAATTATTTTTCAATGATTGTTAAATAATGATAAATAGTTGAAAAGGCTTGAATAAATATCCATAATCTCATTTGCAAATGAGAAACTTACAATGTACGTCCAACATGGTTATGTTCTCGTTGAGGACTGCCACCAATCGTATCGTTGACCATTGACTGGTTCAGAAGCTCGCATCAAATAATATTTTGGTAAATGTAACAAATATATATATAATAAAGTTGTTATATATACACATTCAGTCAGCCTGTGCAAAGTTTTAAGATTTTTTTACTTTGCAACGGATGTTTGGTCAGAGATAAATGGGCATTATTTTATCACAATTGTTATACATTTCACATGAAAATAAAGTTGTTAGTCATTCTAAATTATCCAATTTTTTTTATACAACGTGTCAAACTATCCAAACAGACACATTTTTATTATTAAATTTATTCAAATTTAAATAACATATTTAAAAAAACTTATTATATATGAAGTAATAAATGAAATACATCTACCAATTCTTTGATGATACGAAAAATAATTATAAATATTTTTTATTTTTAATTTACATTATACTTTTTGCTTGAGATCTTGAGATGCTACATAAGTTTGATTTTTTTTTTTTTTGCTACAATTTAAAGAGTAAATGTGCTAAGGTTTGCTTGTCCACCTAGTTATATTAAAATAATTAAAAAAAAAGAAAAGAAAAGTGGAATTGGAGAACTGCATATGTTGATTATACATGTATTTTCAACTATAATCACAAATCTCAAATTTAGGGGTGCAGGATGGATGATCCAAAATTTAGAATCCCACATATATATTATTTATTATTATTATTATTATAACTAAAATTATAAAATTTATAATTCATCTTTAATATAATTATAAGTAATTAATTTATATAATTATAAAATTTATGTGCAATTAATTAATTAATAATAAAAGTTTTAATTAAATTAATTTATGTTAAATTTATTGGACTAAATAGTTAAAAATATACTTAAAAACGATAAAAGACACCTGCACTATGTATTTATAACAAAATATATTCATAAATTATACAGGTAATTACCAAAGAAACCCCAAAAGTTTGCAATATGCACAAAAAAACCCCACACATTTTCATATCCCTAAAAACACCCTCCTTTTGATTTTATAGAAATTTAAACCCCCCAATGCTGTAACGGTGATTGACGGTGTTAAGTTTGAATATATATGACGAAATTGCCCTTACGTGGGATGCTGTGTCATTTGAAGCGTGGATTGACTATAATGCCCTTGTGTGCAATGATGTTTCCGCTTAAAGAGGAAGCGGTTTATTTTTATTTGTTTAATCACTGGAGAACACCATTACTGGCGCCGGTTATTTCCTATCATCGCCGCTTCATCGGTTGGGCATCTTGCTATCATCGCCTGTTCGGCAGTGTTTCGAAGGAGAACTCCCGCTCTAGTCTTCGTCATTTCGTCGATTTTCCAACCAAGGTAATGAGGCGATGAAGCTGTGCGGTTTTTCTTTTGTTTTTCGCCATTTCGTTTGTAAAGTATCGTCTCTGTTGTTTTTTTGGCCATACATTTTCATGGTTTCATTATTGGATGATATTGTAGTTTGCAGTGAGATTTTCCGTCTAGGGTTTTCTTTGTCTGTGCACAGTATCGAGAGCGAGAGTGTTGTGGTGCAGGAGATTTTTCGATGGTTATGCAAACTCATTCTGTTTTCAAATGATTATAATGTGTGTTTCCCCGTTAATTTGATGTGGGTATGAGTTGTGTTTAAAAGTATCAGTGTAATGGTTGGATTTTATGTTGAATACATGTCGTTTCCGTTTAACAATCGTACTCTCCGTTTAACAAAGGAAGTTTCTGTTTAATTAATAGAGTTATTGTTTAATAAATCACTCTAAACAAATGTATTGTTCTTCTTGTAGTGTATTGGTCATGGCGGTCAACCTAGTTAACGGCCGATGCTACTTGACACCGGTGGTCCAGACTTTGAATGAATTGAAAGTTCACATGACTGGACGACACTGGGAGATCATCAGAAGGACACCGTTCGCGGCTTTGACCGAGATTGAAGCCGTCCTCCAAGAGAGAGCCCTCCTTGATTCTCTGCTGCAGAGGTTCGATGGCCGCAGCAGCAAATTCAGGATCGGGGCCAGCCTCGTGAGTTTCAGACCTCAAGATGTGGGTCTCATCCTTGGTCTACGCTGTGATGGGAACGCAGTCGTATTCCAGAAGAAGAAGACACACTCGCCGTTCGAGCTGAGGTATTTTTCAAGATCTTACGAGAGAAATAAAGACTCCATCAAGAACACACTTGAGCGGATAGTTCGCGAGAGGGGGGAAGAGGAGAATTTTGTAAAGCTCCTCATGGTGTACCTCATGGGTACTATCCTCTTCCCTAACACTTCCTGCTCTGTTCCTGTTTGGATCGTTGACTACGTCGACGACCTACCAGCCATGGGACGATTTGCATGGGCTCAAGCGACCCACAAGTGGATAATGGAGGACGTTCCACAAGCGGCCGCTCGAGTGCAAGCGAGATGCGCCGGGAACAAGACCAACACGGGGTACGTCAAAGGTTGCTCGGTTGCGTTGACCACCTGGTTCTATGAGCTCACCGGCACCGGCAAGAAGTTGCATTTCGGAAAGACCCCAAGGATCCTGTGCTACGGTGAAAACAGCTACCGGAAGCAAGTGTCGACGGGGACTTTATTTTCATCACTTGAAGGAAAAGAGGTAATGAATCTATTTAATGAATCTTCATTTAAGTTTACCGTTTTTGTGTTTGACAATCTGTGTTAGTGTTTAAATATAATAATTCGTATTTAACAACTATGTTTACAATTTAAATTATTTTCTTAACATTTAACTCGTATGTTTATTGTTTAAACGTATTGGATTTTTACAATTGTTAGTTTCCCGAACTGGTCGCCGCCAACCAGGACGAACAAATATTTGTTGGGGCCATCCGCGGAGCTGCCACCGGCCACGGAGGTGTTATTCCTCCCGCTTCCGCTCCCGTTCCGCTGGCGAGCAAGACTCCCGCTCCGCCTGCGAGAAAGAGAGATGATCGGGCAGCATCGTCAAAGCGCGTCCGACGCCGATCACCTTCTCGGAGCCCGCACCGCGCACGGACTGCTCGCCGACGGGCAAGCCCCCTTCCACCCCCCTCCCCGACACCAACAGGCGACGAGCTGACCAGACGTCTATTGCAGACGTGCGAGTTAATGTTGCAAGAGATCCCACGTCTTGTTGCTCGCGTTGATGCTCTGGAGGCGCGTTCGCAGGCCACGACGAGGCCGGATGACTATGATACGATCTCCGGCAGCCCGAATGCAACGGACGCAGCCCCGGCGATTGCCAGAGACGACGTTCTCGCGAGGGCATTCGCGAGAGTCCCGCGCAGGAAGAGGCTTATGTGGAGGACTGCAACGATGTGTCTCCCTCCGCCGGCCGACGTCGAGGCAACAGAAGTACCAAATGCTGTCGAACCAACAATGGCGGAGGCTCAGCCAACTTCAGGTCCGAGCTCGCCATTGGAAAAAGGACAGGCAGCGGTGCCGCCGGCTGCAATGGATGTGTCTCTGCCCGATGATGCGACTGCCGCCGTCGACACGTTAATTGAATCCCTTGTCAGTGACCTCCCTGTGTTGGAGGCACCGGCGCCGGCGTACGATTGCTGCGCGACGAAGGCAGACACAATCCTGGCGCCAGTGGCACCAGAAGTGAATAAAGACTCCGTGGCATTGCCGGTGTCGAGTCAGCCCACGTTAGCAGCTGAACCGAAAAAAGACGCTGTCGCCGACGCTGTGGCCTTACCGGCACCGTCACATGTTAAAGACTCTGTGGCAGTACCGGAGTCGAATAAAGAGGCTGCCAAGGAAGGGCAACGAGACGTCGACGACGCTGTGGCCGTACCGGCACCGTCACATGTTAAAGACTCTGTGGCAGTACCGGAGTCGAATAAAGAGGCTGCCAAGGAAGGGCAACGAGACGTCGACGAGGCGCAGAAAAAATTCGTTCCGAAGAAGAAAAAATATGCCGGAATGTCGCGTCTCGACGAATTCGAAGAGAAGATAATAAGAATCTTCCTCAACTGTGTCATGGACTCGTAAGTATATTTATGTTAACAGTTAAATAAATACACTTGCGGTTTAACTATCTCCTTTAATATTTAATTGTTTGTAAATTGTATGTAACTATTTAAGTTATCAATTAACTATATCATTATCCACTTAACTATGAACGTTATTGTTTAACATCAGGACTATCGTATGGAGGACTGACGCAGTTCAGACGACACGCGAGGCCGTGTTCACGTTGGTCGAGGGTAAGGAGAATGTGACAGACGATGTCGTCGATGCCTTCGTCTGCATCATCCAGAAGTCGCTGAAGCTTCAACCGTATCCTTATAAGAAGCGCGCTTCCATTACCCGTCCACTTGCACTATTCCTCTCCCAAAGGGAGGACACGGCGGAAGACGCTCTCCACATGATAGACGATGCTGCGCGGAACGTCCACGAAGTCGACATCGTAATAATGCCTATAATTTTGCATGACCATTTCTATATCGTCGTTCTCGACAACATAGCGCAAGAGTACAGGCATTACTCTTCCTGCCAGAGCGAGGAATACGACGAAGACGCCGCCGAAATGGTAAGCTCCCGTGTTAACTATAACGGAAATAACTTACTTCCTAATTTTCCATCTCGACTTCAAAATTTATTTGTTTACAGCGGAAACTATTCGATAATTGCATCGAGATAGAGCTTGGCGAGGCGGCGACGTCCTCGTACGCCCTCATTCACGACAGGAGCACTCCAAGACAAAAACGAGGAAGTCTTGACTGCTCGGTGTATGTGATGCGGTTCATTGAGCAACTTCTTGCTGACGAAAAGCTGCGGGTACCGCAAACGGACGTGCCGTACTTACGTCTGAAATACGCCGCACGCATACTTTTGGATGGGAGGGCAGCCGGCGTCGGGGATAAAGGGGAGACGTCCTCGAGAGTCAATCCTGTATAAAGTTCTTTCTCAATTTTACTGTAAAGTTTGTAACATACATTCTTTTGCAATAACTAAGATAGTTAACATTTAACGAAAACCTTTACCTATACATACGATAAAAACTCTCTGTTTAAACTAAGATAGTTAACATTTAACGAAAACCTTTATATTATAACTATCAGATTCTATGTTTAAATATAAAATCCTTCGTGTACGTAATCAGGCTTCTGTGTGACAACACTGATTGAGAGAACGAAACGTTTTTTTTTTTTAACTATACATGGGAAGTCGTGGGCGGTTCGTAACGGGCACTGCAATAACTTGTCCGTGTTAGGCGGAGGTTGGGGATTTTGAATATATTCTCTTTTCGCCACTGTACGACCGGAATTAACCTTTCGAACATCGTCTCCACGGAGGACTTATGGCGACAACCCTAGTTAATGGGCGATGCTCCTTGGCAGCGGTAGCGGAGACGATAGCCGAATTGAAGGTCTACATGAATGGACAGCACTGGGAACTTATACGAATGACACCGTTCGAAGCATTGACTAAGGTGGGAGCGGTATTCCAAGACAGGGCCCTTCTTGATTTCCTATTGCAAAGTTACGATGACCGCACAAGCAAATTCAGGATCGGGACAAGCATGCTAAGTTTCAGGCCTGAAGATGTCGCCCTCGTTCTTGGTGTGTGTTGCAGTGGAGAGGAAGTCGTCTTTCAGAAGAAGAAATCACGCTCATCTTTCCAAGAGAGGTATTTCTCGAGAACGTACGAGAGACACAGAGACTCTATAAAGAGAACTCTTGAGCAAGTTGTTCGACAAAGTGGACAAGAAGAAAATTTTGTCAAACTCCTGATGGTTTACCTCATGGGTACGGTCCTCTTCCCAAATACGTCATGCTCTGTTCCAAATTGGGTCGTTGATTATGTCGACGATCTACGTGGCATGGGCCGATACGCATGGGCGCAGGCGACACACAAGTGGCTTATGGATGACGTCCCACAAGCTGCCGCAAGAGTGCGAGCAAGATGCGCCGGGGAGAAGATTCAGGCGGGGTTCGTGAAGGGTTGCTCGATCGCATTGAACATATGGTTTTACGAGCTAACCGGTTGCGGAAACAAAGTGAATTTGAGCAAGACACCAAGGATGCTTTGCTACGAGAAGCAAGGGTCGATACAAACCATTTTGCCATCTCTGGAAGGAAAGGAGGTAATCATACCGAATTCTCCGTATAATTATGGATATTACCATTTACTATATGTAGTCTCTGTTTAACTAGAAGCATTACTATTTAAATATTTCGTTTACCGTTTACATATTGACGTCTTTGTTTAAGAAAACATGTTCTCTAACCTTACCTTGCATATGTTAGTTTCGTGAGCTGGTTGCCGCTAATGCGAATGAAGATATAACTGTTGGGGCCGCCCGACGGACAATGCACGATGAAACTACAATCTCTCCCGAGCGCGTAAGCCGTCATTCACGTACTACGAGTTCAACGCGCCGTACGGGAACACCCCCCTTGACGTCGGCTGCCCCCCCCGACGACGGCAGCCACCCCGCCGGCTGAAAGGGACGATGTCAACGAACGTCTGCTGCAGGCGTGCCAGTTATTAACATCCGAATTCCGAGGGCTTGTTGCTCGGGTTGATGTAATGGAAGGACGGTCACATTCGAATGAGCCGTCCATACAAGCAAATGAAGTTCCCGGTTCGGATGCACCGGAGGTAGACCAGGCGAATGCGGGGGCCTTCACTGAGACCAGCTCGGAATTTGACGACGATGAGGTCATTACGGTCGCCATTCGAAGACGGTCAAATTTGAAGAGACCCGCGAGAAAAACCAAAAGAATAAAGCTAATCGCTCGAGAGGCTGACGACGCAACAGTAGCAGCGTCGCAGACAGACACAAATCCGGGGACCGATGTCGTGGTCGCCGCAACGCATGCGGACAATAGCAACAATGAACCACCCGAACAGGTACGGCACGATTTCATTCCGCACCGGAAAAAATACCCCGGCCACACGCGGCTCGACATATTCGAGCAAGAGTTAATAACGATCTTCGTCAACGGCTATATTGACGAGTATGTAGGAAGTTTTTACATCAACATTAGCCTTTACCATTTAACTATAATTGTTACCGTTTAACCATATCTTTTAACGTTTAACTATGTCTGTTGTCGTTTAACTATTTCTTTTACTCGTTAATTATAGTTTTCTTTCTCTTACTGTGTCTGTTACCGTTTAACCGCAGCACTATCGTTTGGACTAATGGCTTTGTCAGCACTACACGGAGACAACTATTCTCCATGCTTGAAGGACAAGAAACGGTTCCCGACGATGTCATGGACGCGTTCGTATGCATAATTCAAAAGTCACTGAAGAGGGTACCATACCCTTATAAGAAACGCGCGTCCATCACACGTCCACTGGCATTGTTTATGTCCAAGCAGCCTGACGCGTGCGAGTCGACGCTCGCTATGATCGGAGACGCGGCGCGAAACCGGCATGAAGTTGACATTGTTATCTTCCCAATCATCATGATTGGCCGCTTCCATGTGGTGGTGCTTGACAATGACAAACAAGAATACAGGCATTATTCGTCATGCCAAGGTGACGAGTACGAGAGAGACGCGTTTGAAATGGTAAGTGCCTCGGTCATTCAGAGGAGACTTTTTAACATCAGTAGTTTATTAACATCAGTTTGTATATCTCAACAGAGGAGACTTTTTGACTATTGTGTGGACATGGAGTCCGGCGAGCCGGCGACTATACTGTACCCTCTAATTCACGACGATGCCACCGCACGACGGAGACGAGGAAGTGCCGACTGCGCCGTTTATGTGATGAGATTTATCGAGCAAATACTCGAAGGTGACAAGCTACGCCTTCCTCGAAAGGATCTACCATATTTCCGATTACAGTATGTTGCACGCATACTCATTGAAGGTCGAAGGACCAGAACCATAGAAAGAGGCGAGTCTTCGACTGGGGGGGGGGGGGAAACCGACTTGAGTTATTGTTTTGAGATATTATGTTTAACTAACTATGTTAATCTTTAACAAATGTTATTTATGTATAACTGTAAGTGTATATATTTAAATTTAAAAGTTTCTGTTTAACTATCAGCCTGGCCATTGTACTATCGGCATTGTAGTCCTTTAACATTAATACTTAAATGGTTAAAAGTAACCGTTTCTGTTTAACTATGAAATGAAATATGTTTATTGCAAATACGAGAATAACTCATTACATAAATTGCAAATACGAGAATAAATATTAAACAAGGACACGTTTTAAAACAATTGATAAGATATCTGATCCACCAGGACATGAGCAAGATGCAACTCGGCGACGTAATCGTAGGAATCTTGCACATCAGAGGCTTCGCAGGCAGTTGTTCAAATTGCAAGTTGAACAACCACCGGGGAAGCCTCTGATATCGAAGAAATCCCCGATTACATTGCCAAGATGCATCCCGCCGATCCCCTGGTCGAGCAGATGTCACATCAATTGTTTTTGGTAACTTCATCCCTGGCCATTGTACTATCTTCGCCTGCAAAATCTGTTGGTGTCTAGAAACCTTCATAAAGTTTTAAAACAATTGATGGGATATCTGATCGAACAGGGGATGTCCAGGATGCATATCAGTAATGTCATCGCCTCCGGATTCTCTGATCTCGAAGGATGGACCGATTACATTGCCGATATGTGTCCCGGCGATCCCCTGGTCGAGCAGATGTCGCATTAATTGTTTTTGTAACTTTATAATCTAATCACTCCACTCCAAGGCAATTTATACAGTAGACGGGAAATTGAAGGGTCGTTCAACTCGGCTGCTTCGATTCAGGAGATACATTAAATGTCTTCGAATGAGAATTCCAAGGGTCGATCAATTTTGACCGGACAACTACGCTTTGGTGTGATATGTACTACATTTCTATGTTATCCTTCAAACAAACCGTTCTCCATTTAAATATAACTTAAACCATTTAAATAGTAATGTCTCCATTTAACGAACATTGGTACTCATTAAAATAATATTTTTCTGTTTAAACTTACTGTGTAAATATCAAACATATAGACATAAATATGCTTATTATGAGTTAAGACAGGTGTTTATTTACAATGCCTACTCGGCGACAGGTTCAGTACAAGATCTACGATTATGGCCGGACGCGTGGCAGCGGCTGCACCGTAACTCGCGGACCGCGGAAGCTTGCGACTCGATCCTCTTCCGTCTGGGTCGCCCAGGTTGCCTTCTCGTAACCGGCGGACGCAGATGGAGTTCTCGATTGTCGTCTGTAGGCTTGTCGTCGTCTGGTATTGGGAAAATAGCTTCCCTATACGCCAGTTTGTATGTCTCGACAGTGAAGTAGTCGCTAATAAATTGATGAACGTTGGTGTCTGTCTGCATTATTGCAGCGCAAGCGTGTGTGCACGGGATACCATAAATTTGCCACCTGCGACATGAGCATGTTCTACCCGATAGATCGACGGAGTTGCTGCAATGGTCAAGGACTTCATAGCGATCATCGACACAACGACCAACATAAAGATTTCGGCTTTCCGCAACCACTTCGTCTACCTTCTTATGTATATCGGGGCATAAGTAGGTGTCCCATTTGTTCGCTTGCTCACGACGGGTGCATATCATCCGCATTAATTTGAACCTGTATCATAACAAATTATAATTGATTGTTAAGGTAAACCAAGAATAGTTAAACATAAACGTAATTATTTAAACAGAGAAAATTATAATTAAACACGAACTATCATAGTTAAACAGAAACCATTATAGGCAAACGTAAAGCACACGAAGTTAAACAGTGACGAAGAAGTTTAAACCGAATGAAAATCAAACATTCAAATACCGTATGGAGTCGACCATTCTCGTCACTGGTAGATGGCGAGCTTCTTTTATCCACGCATTGAAGGACTCTGCGACATTTGAATACATGTTGCCCCAACGTTGACCTTTAAACAAATAATTACACCAATGTGACAAATCTGACTTTTCAAGCAACCAGCTGTGCGCTTCTGGTGATATGGCCCGCAATTCATTCACCGTATCATCAAATTCTTTAGCCGTTGACGCCCACGCAATACGAAAACATATGGACCAGCACTCGTCCTTCAATGCCTTCCCAAGTCCGCCATTTGCTTTCATAAAATTCGCCTCCAAGTGTCGAAGGCAATAGGCATGTGGGGACGAGGGGAAGACCCTTGCAATGGCGTTCACAAGCCCCTTAGACCTGTCCGACACAAATGTAATAATCTCTTCATAATCGCCGTCATCGTATAACGCATCACCTAACTTGGAAATAAACCACGTCCAATTCGCATCTGTCTCGTTGTCGACGATACCGAAGGCCAAGTGGAAAAACCCATTGTTACCATCTTTGCCTGTGGCGCCCAGCAACGTACCACGATATTTTCCAAGAAGATGGGTACCGTCGACAAACAGCAGCGGCCTACAACCCCGCTTGAATCCCATGATACAAGCACGGAACGAGAAGAATGCGCGTTTAAAACGGTCACCGTCTCTTTCTACAATCGCAATGCTGCCGGGATTTGTCTCGGCCACCTTATCCACGTACCAAAGCAGCAGATCATAGCTGGCGACGTCGCTGCCGTCGAGAATCACCCGGGCACGCTCTTTACCCAACCAAGCTTGCTTGTATGGAATGTGGACACCGTGTTCCCGTAACATGTCCTTCTGAATGTCGATAGGCCTGTACAATGGCTGGCTTTTAAGCTTGTCAATCACTCGTGCGCTTACCCATTTGTTCGACGCTTTCGGATGTGACACCGAGCCAATTCCACCACCGCAATTGTGTGACGGGTGCATTGTCTTTATTCTGAACGTATTTTTATTGTATTCCTTCGATGCATGAAGGCGCCAGCCACAACCAACGGCAGCGCATTCTATAGTCACCCTGTGTTTCTCATTCTTTATGAATTTGAAGTCGAAATTCCTCTTGATTGCAAAATTCCGAAGCGCGTCTCTTAAATGGTCAACGTCTACGAAACGTTGTCCGATATCCAACGACAGCACTTCGGGATGATCCGAGGAGGACGGAAGACATGCTCCACCGTCCGGGTCGCCATGAGATGGAACAGGTGCGCTGGCAGAATCAGAATTCCTGCCAACACTTCAGTTAAGCGGAAAACATCAGTAACTTAATCGGAAACAAAATAAGTTACCTTGAAACATGTATATTTAAACAATAAAATAATAAGTTAAACACAGAAACTATTTGTTAAACGGAAAATGGTGTAGTTAAATAAAAAATACAATATTTAAACGGTAACTATAATAATTAGGCGAACACATATGACTTCAAAAGTAAAGATAAAGGATAAGAACTTTACAATGACAAGAATTCGTTTTGACTATGATGCGACAATGGCACATCATCTGTCTCAACAACGAGATCGACTGCAGCGCATTTGAAGAGTGAGTATACATGACACATGCGCTGGAAGTCAACCTCATTTTCTATTGGACAAATCGTTTTATGTCCATCGGGTGTGATAAACTTCACCCTAACATGGGAAACATCAAGACCCCATCGGTCACATATCTCCGCTAAGATTGAATCCCAAGAAGTCTGTGCCGTGAACACTAGCACTCGTCCCTCACCGTTGTATCTTGCAATTGCACAAAAACTCTCCATTAAAAACCTGAAACCTGCATATAAATAAATATAAATTGGTACTCTCACTTAAAGGATGATCAAAGTGATGGAAAGGAAGACATTCTCACCTTATCTCAGCTTATCGGCCAACCGGCGGAGTTCAAACGAATGCAAACGATGAATCTTCCAAACTTTATTTCAGAAAAATCAACGCAAGCAGGGATAAAAAAGATTGACAAAAGCCAAATAAAAAATGTTTAACATGATGTGACTGGGCGGTTTTTTTCCCACCATTTGCAAGGGCACGCACGGTATTTCACAGCATAAACCTTGTACAAATGAACGACAGGGGGGAAAAAGGAATTCAAACACTAACGGAAGGGCTTTCTGGGGTATTACAAACTTGCAGGGGCTGTCTGGGAAGTTTTGCAATTCGCGAGGGGTGAATAGTAATTTTCCCTAAATTATAATACATAAATATTTACCGATAATAAATAAAATTATTAAATAATTTTAATAAAAACTAATGTAATATAAAAAATAATAATAAAAAAAAATGTGTAAAAGAATTTTTTTTTTTTTTACCAACGACTTTCGGGTCTATTGGTATTCAGGTCCCTGCGTAGGGTTTTCGTCTTGGGTTACAAGCGGTGGCTCCCCGTTTCGATCCCCTGATTGCGCAGGTGAGGGTGATGTGGGGTTTTTAAGCTCCTCGTGCCCCCCACGTGCCCGCCCTTTGATTTGACGCTTGTCGTCTTTGCCAAAAAAAAAAAAAAAATTTTGTTGAGAGTAAAATTTAAGGGGAATATGATTTAGTAATTTTAAATATAAAAATTTGGGGGTTTGGGTTGGAGACCGCAAAGGTGTTTGACTAAAACAACTCCAACAGAGTCAGATATTCATGCATTCAGACATTCATCTCCATGAAACTTCTCCCTCAAAATCCTCCGAAGCGAGCGGGGATGGTCCAAGCTCTTCAAACGTATCGTAGGTACCCTCTTCGTTGTGGATCTCGAGAGTTTTGATTCCATGGTGGCGCCTTCGTGGCTCTGTGGTTGTTGCTGCGCTAAGAGCCTCAGAGTCCTCTGGAAGAGCCCGGAGGATCTTAATCAGCCGTCTCAGGCGCCGGCGACGGGGAATTCCGGTGCCGCGGCTTGGGATTTGTTCATTGATTTGAAGACTCTTGAAGCTGCTACTGATTGCTTCTCTGATGCTAATCGGCTTGGCCAGGGTGGCTTCGGCCCTGTCTACAAGGTATGGGATTTTTTTTTTTTTATTTAGGGGGGGAGGCAGAGAAGAAATTGATTTTTTTTGTTTATTGATGATAGGAATTGATGATTGAGAGGTTTGTTTGAAAAAAATTCAGGGGAGGATTGAGGGGTGGGAAGAGGAGGTGGCAGTGAAGAAGCTGGCTATGGATTCTAGGCAGGGAGTGAGGGAGTTTATGAATGAGGTTAGGCTGTTGCTCAAGGTTCAGCACCGGAACCTCGTCTCGCTCATTGGTTGTTGCGCGCATCCGGAGCACAAGATGCTTGTTTACCCTTACTTCCCTAACCGTAGTCTTGATCACTTCCTCTTCTCTGGTGAGTAGCTTGTTGTTGCGTTCTTTGCTCCATTGTCTTATATGTGAAGTGAAATTGAGAAATGATTGATGGGTTAGAGTTTCATGTTCTGAATGCCTTGCAGGTGTTTGCTCATCAGTGTAATTATCATAATTTCGGTCTCTTTGTCTGTTTTTCATTCTTTAGTGATTATCAAGTCCTAATCTTTGCATGAGATGTTTATCTAATGAGTTAACAAAGCATTT
The DNA here is from genome assembly GCA_020875875.1 of Dioscorea alata. Classification (NCBI taxonomy): domain Eukaryota; kingdom Viridiplantae; phylum Streptophyta; class Magnoliopsida; order Dioscoreales; family Dioscoreaceae; genus Dioscorea; species Dioscorea alata. The sequence goes on along the minus strand of CM037015.1, from coordinate 19,270,211 downwards.
TATGAAGTTTTACTGACAGATAACTAGACAACCGGAGAACAAGAAGGTTGCACTTCGACATTGGCAATATCTTGGGTTGGCATTTCTTGGCCATGACTTCAACCCTCATTAAATCAGGGATATCCAATCTTTCCATAGGGTCTTGGTAACGCTAGGCCGTTTGTGGGGACTCATTGTTCTTTGTTCATTGAATTGGTGTACTTTTTGAGTCAAGGAAAAGTTAGGTTCTTGATTGTAAATCTCAAGTCGTTCAAGTCCATTATGAAGTCTTCCTTAGCCAACTTGCTATTACTCTGGTCTTCAAGGCAATTTCCTTCTAGTCACATTAGCAACTTAATGATTTTTTATAGGAACCCATTAAGTCTTGCTTTAAGCCTACTTTATATTCTTTTAGTCCACTTTATAAAATATGGGGTATCTTTTTGAGACATCTCTGTAAAGAATGTGACTTCCAAATAAAAGTCTTCAACCACACACATGGCCTGATGTTTGTTGCGATATTGCAAAAGCTCATAAAGTTTATTGTAGATTATGAAAATTTAGTTTTTTTCAGGAGGAAGAATGTGCTGGTACATTGTTATAATGCTTTATCTTTTCGCTCTTCTTAGACAAGGAAAAGCGCGCATCACTTAACTGGCCAAAACGATTTGAGATAGTTGTTGGAGTGGCAAAGGGTCTTCTATATCTTCATGAAGAATCTCCTGTCAAGATCATTCACAGAGATATCAAGGCAAGCAACATATTGCTTGATGACCAATTATGCCCCAAGATCTCTGATTTTGGCATGGCAAGACTATTCTCAGCTGATGATACTCATGTAAATACGTTTAAGATTTCTGGCACCTAGTAAGTTCTTTTTTCTTACGTGTTTTCCTTGTATTTCTTTCCTTTGTTACAACTGACTCGTAAAACATCCATTTCAAATTCTTAATGAAAAATCTGTTTTTTTTTCAGTGGTTATATGGCACCTGAATATGCAATGAATGGCTATTTATCTGCAAAGGCTGATGTATTCAGTTTTGGCGTGTTGGTACTAGAGATTGTTAGTGGAAGGAAAAATCTTGATCGGCAGTTGGATGAAGATAGGGTTGACCTTCTGACCTATGTAAGTCACCAATAAACCAATCTTAGTTAGATCATCATATGCTACAAGTGAAGTTTGTTATCTAAATTAGATGTTCTTCCCTTGTATTATGTAGACATGGCAACTCTTTGAAGCAGGGAGGGCATTAGAGCTTGTAGACCCTAGCCTTGATAACTACAATAATGAAGAAGCAGCATTGTGCATTCAGCTAGGGCTGCTCTGTTGTCAAGCCCTAGTTGCTGACAGGCCTGATATGTACTCAGTTCATCTCATGCTTTCCAGTGATTCATTTTCATTGCCAAAGCCTGGTAAACCGGGAATCCGGGGCCGTGGAGGACGATGGACTGCAACATCTTCTACAGCAGCCACTAATAACACTCGTACAAATAGCACCTACACTGGAACTGACACAACTAGAGCTTCAAATATTTTTAGTTCAATAGAGGAGTATTCAGGAAATTCCATGTCTACTTCTTTTACTAGAGAGGGCCGATGAAACAAATCTGCTCATGGTATGCATCTCCAAACATCATGTAACATAGATATCACTGGGTGCTTGCTTGAGAGGAGTTTTTGCATTTGCTTTTGTTTTTTTTTTAATTTTTCGGATTGTTACTTGGATTGTCAGCTATCTTGTAAGATAACATTCATAAATTCTGGTGGGATCTTGGGTATGGAAATGTATTGCTTCTCGGGAAGTGTATTGCTGCCTTAAACCAGGCTGATTATGTACACTTCTTGCATTTTCTAGATATTTAATTGTCTATATTTGTTACTATAGATCAACCTTCTGTGTTCACAATCCATCTCTTGAGAGTCCAACCCAAGTGACATATTTCTATTGTATTTTATTGGACATCACTGTGTTGTTTTGGATGAGTGACTTTCTAAATGGGCTTATTTAGTGAAATGTTTGACGCTTGTGATGTTATTGTCATGTATCCAATCATTCTTTGATCTGATAAGGCTCTATATGTGTATATTTTTTTGTCATCATGTTGTTGTTATAAGTTTATATGCTAATTTTCATGACGGAATGAATGTTGAAAAGAAAAAAATAAACCACTGAGAGAAACACTTTTCAAGTGGCATGCTACGTGCTGTGTTTCATTTCGATGAGTGGGTCTTTTATCGCTTTGACTTTCTATTGGTCTGTTTGTCTTATGTATGTATCTAGTTTTTCTAATTTTTTTAATAAATTTATAGTTTATTTACTTTATAAAAAAAATAACATTTTAATGACTGAGGAATTGTGGGAGAAAGTTGAAGTGTGACTTTTTTTCAAGACCAATCAGCAACCCGGGGTATGGCTTCTGACTATTATTAGGTAGTTTGAAATCAATTGGGAAGATAATAAGTCTTGACTTACTAGGTTCTGTTGCTATCCAAATGACTTGGTAGCACAAGCTAAAGCCATCGATTGGTTGAGCCATTAAAGCATGAATTTATTTGTTACTGGGAATATAATGTAACATTTGACTATAATTGATTTGCAGCTATGGACTTTGAACGAAAATTATATTTGAGTTTATTGTCAAAATTATCTATTGAAGTTGTCCTCTTACTCTGAGCCTTATTTCTCAGGTTGCAGGTTAGAAAATGGATTGCAATTACGGGTCAAGGTGGAAGACCGCAATTTCCTTTTCTTTTATTGGCTGCAGAGCATGAAGAGCAACATAGTCAATGCCACAAGGAATGGTTAGTTCGCTGTTTCTTTTTATGGTTTGCTTCTCTTTGAATCATGGACACTTGTTAGGCTTTGTTTATTCACTGTTTTCCAACCTTTGATATTGAAGAGTTAGTTGATTTGTTTCTCATTTTTATAATTTTCTTGTATTAAATTTTTGCTTACATTCATACTGTTGTCTTTTCGATGTTGATGTATAAATATGGATACTGTTTTGTAGAAGTCTGTTACATTCAATGGTATTGGATTTGTCAAAAATATAATGGCGTACCACCAATATTTTGTTTCTTCACTATGAGCATTTGAGTTAGAGATGCAGATAAAATAGACTACATCATCATCGAATAGAATTGATTGACTTAGAAAACAAAATTATTTCGATATGCTAGAAACTCTTAAACAGTCACAATGATCTGTATCTATACAGGCATAATACAAAATTAGAATAAAATCAAATCGAAGAGTGGTAAATTCATGTTTTTCACTCTTCATTTTGGAATACAGAAAGATGCAAATGGTATTCTAAACTTAGATGAAATGCATGAGTCCTCTGAAGTCTGACCACATTCAGCAAAAACTAGATTTACATACTCTTACAGCATGAAGTTCAACAGAACAATACTGTGGCTTATAATAAACTGCATTTTTTTCATTTGTTTGATGTTTTACAAGTTACAGGTCTCCTTGGATCCTCTGCTGATGATTCGGATCCAAACAAAGCACTTTGGCTGCAATGCAGGACCAGATCAATGGAAACAAACATAATTGAACCCCTTTACACCTAAAACATCAACACATGTCTGATGCTTTATGATCCAAAATAATGCTACTTGCCTAGCCTTCTTTTGTCTCTAGGTAACGTAACACATGCTTAACGTGCATTATTTATCATTGGCCTTTTCTTCCATTGTCATTGTATGGTCACTATACAAGCGTTTTTATGAAAAACATGATACAAACTTGTGTCCTTGAGGTGTGTGAGTAGCATTCTCTTTTCCCTCCAAAGTTGTATTATTATTATTATTATTATTATTATTTTGAAGTAGATCATATTAACTCCCTGAATAGAATAAGTTAATCCTTAGGATTTAAGGAATTCAGTTCAATTAGTGCAAGCATCCCAGTTGTCACTTAAGATTAAGGAAATAATTAACTAATTAAGTAATGCTTCGGTGGTGATTTTGATTGGTTTGTTGAAGAGTTTGACGTAATTGGACTGAAATCCACTTTTCGTGATGAGGAGATTAATGCTGGAGTCACGATAATTTGATTAAATATATATATAATCAAATACATCCCTGCCGTACATTGAAATCGAGTTTTAATCACAACCGTCAATTCAGTGGATAAAATGGCCATTTCGTAATATTCTCAATCTCCAGGGTCCAAAAGTAGTAGTGCACAAAAAAAGACGTGCCCTCGTTAAAACGCGGGCTCCTTCTCTTAACTTGTACACCGTACCCTTCTAACTTAAAAACGCGTTTCCCAAAAATACTCCTTTCCAGTAAGAATCCAGTAACTAATTTTTTTTTTTTAAAACATTAATATAGTATTCTCAAAGCAATGAAATTTAGAAAATAGACATTTACCATTAAAAAAAGTAAAAAAAAAACACATCATATCATCGTTTCCCGTTTCACAAAACGCGTTTCTCGTTCCAAGATGAAGCCAAGGCGCGGCAAGGGCGGTGAGCCAACCAATGCTCCATTGCATCTCTTGTCCCTGTCCCTCTTCTTCTTCGTTAAAAACCCTCACTCTCATCGGCTTTCATGGCACTCCTCCTCCTTCTCCTTCACCTCGGCGGCATAAATGGAGACCATTGTCAAGCCTCGCCGCCTCCGTGTCGCCGTCCAGAACTATGACTGGGGTCGCACCGGCGAGGACGCGGCCGTCGCCCGCCTCTTCTCCCTCAATGACCCCAACTCCCCCATCGACCTCTCCCTCCCCTTTGCCGAACTCTGGATCGGCACTCACCCCTCTGGTCCCTCCTTCTTATTCCCTGATGACTCCGACTCGGAGGGGGTTGTGCCATTGAAGGACTGGATTCTCCAAAACCCCAGCGCCGTCCTTGGGTCTGAAGTCGCGAAGCGGTGGAGAGATGACCTGCCGTTCTTGTTCAAGGTTTTGTGTTGGTTCTCGGAAATCTATGTTTGTTAGGATGGTGATTTTTTTTAGCTGGATTGATTTGATTTGGCAGTTTGTGGTTGTTGTGGGTTTTAGGTTTTGTCGGTGTCGAAGGCGCTGTCGATACAGGCGCATCCGGATAAGGAGTTGGCGGAGGTGCTGCATAAGATGCGGCCGAATGTGTACAAGGATTCTAATCACAAGCCTGAGATGGCGATCGCGCTATCAGAGTTTAAAGCCCTCTGTGGCTTTGTCAGCTTAGAGGTAAAATTTTCTTCAGTACTTGTAGTTGTTGCTTCTATTTTTTAATCCAAGTCTATTCATTTTGAGATAATTGGACTGTTTATGTGCTTCTTTGGATTCCTTTTTAGTTCATCATCACTGAATACTGTGGCTTCTTCTCTGTGACAATTTGAGATAATGCTGCTTATCATCTGTAAGAATCTAGAAGGTGATGGTAAGGGCATAAGAGTATGACTCAAGTAAAGGTGGATGATTTGATCAATCTTGTTATTGTAGGAAACTTGTTGTAATTGAGTGTACGAAGGACGGGGGATGGCAATAACTAGGTTTGACTGACAACTAGTTTTAGAAGTAAAGAAAAGAAAAAAGTGATTTTCTGGGGTGGAGCGCTTGCATTTGATTGCTTGGATTGTGGAAAGGGAGGTCAACTAGATGGGCTTGTAGCCAAGTAATTTTTTTATTAACTCCTTCGTAAGCAAGATGCTTCTGGAGCAGGGTGTCCAATCTCAAACATCTAAGTTTGTTGGGGGCTGGCATTAGTTCCTGGTCCTGGCAGAGGATTTTGCCCAAGAGAATATTAAGGAAGAAGAAGTGCAATGAGACATTTTGGCCATATTTGATGGCTGCAAAAGCTGTTCAGTCTTTTAGCACACTGAAAATTCAGGCTTTGATGGTCATAATCTTACTTTCTATATATAAGCAATTGATGTAGTTCCTTGCTAAAAAGTTTTTCATTCATGAGTCGCTCTATTTTATTTGCTAGGACTGTAAAGACTTGCATTCTTCAATCCAAATTTACATCTGTGCTGCATATGAACCCAATAAGCCTGCCTGGTTGCAGAGATATTGAGGCATACATAATATACAACAAGAATTGCATGGTTGCAGTTTTTGAATTTATTTATTTTTTCTTGCCCTCCATTCACATACACGGTATTCCCTTATTGGGCTTAATCGATTACAACAAAAAACTATATGGTTGCTGTTTTGAATTTTTTTTTTCTTATTCCACTTGTTGATACACATACTGTACTCAGTATAACCTTATGATGCTTAATGGCATCCTGTATGTGTAAGCATAAAGATGAGTTCCACAATTCATCTTTACAAACAGAATTTGTTAGTCCGAAATTGAAGGTCAGATGCTATGAAGTGTAGTTTTTAGGCAGTGGCACTGATGTTAGTCCCTTTTTTTCCTGCAGGAGCTTAAGGATGTTCTTACTAGTGTTCCAGAGATTGGAGAGATTGTTGGTGATGAGCATGTTGACAGGATTATGACTTTCAAAGAGACAGATGCATGTGAGGAAATAAAAATTGCTTTACAGTCAATTTACACAAAGCTGATGTTGGCAAGCCAGGAGACAGTTTCTGAGCAGGTGTCTAAACTGATGCACCGTTTGAATGCAGAAAATAAGGTACTTCGATCTTCATGTTTTCTTTTTTTTTTTTTTTTTTTAATGGTTTGCTCAATTGACTAGTATGCGAGGATCCTTGCTTTGGTTAATGGTGTCCAGATTGTTTGTTTCACCAGGAGCCTAGCTGTCATTCCCATGAATCCCACATTGTTAGACAATAAACATATGAAATTCATCATGAAACATCAAGAACTGCTTTAAGAATTTAAGTTTGTATCTTCTATCTCTCTGCAATTGTTTTGAAATCCTGGTTTACTAAAAGGGAATGCAAACTTTTGAACTCATAAATTTATTTGGCTCGATAATTGAATAAAAGAAATAAAGAAAAATCCAATGAAGTACAATTTCAATAAGCTGCAAAAATGGATTGCCTGGTTTCTATAAAGGTACCAATGTTCGCATATTGCTCTTTCATATTAAGGAAAGAATTGCCTGAGAAGCCATCATACCAGGTAATGTAATCATACAGAGAGTTGATTAATGTAAAGCATCAATTTTAAATATCTATCTTAGAGATGTACTGCTGTTAAAAGGATATGAAGTCATCTTGTCTTGGTAATTCTTAAGTTCAAGCTATCTTGTTTGTTGTTTCTTGTAAGTCTAGTAATTCATCAAATGTTCTAGTTTGATGTTGGTTATTTGAAACTGATGGGATTAATACTGTTTTTGGCCATAACAGGATAGGATCCTAACAGAGAAAGAACAACTAGCGCTGCAGTTAGAAAAGCAATATCCAAGCGACATTGGAGTTATATCAGCCTTCTTCTTTAATTATGTGAAACTCATCCCAGGTGAAGCTTTGTCTATTGGTGCTAATGAACCCCATGCTTATATTTCTGGTGAATGCATTGAATGTATGGCAACATCAGACAATGTTGTACGTGCTGGCCTGACTCCTAAATATAAGGATGTTCAGACTCTTTGCTCCATGCTTACATACAAGCAGGTTAATGTCTTCCCCCACTCTTAAAATTTACTGAAATCTTTATAGACTTGTAAATTAAATGACTGCTATGCTATCCTTGTAGAATTAGAACAGTATGCTATCTTCTGCGAGGTTTCTATCTTATTGTCTTCATTTGTCATTGTATGCGACATTGCCATAAATAACCATTTTATATGAACTTTATCTTTTTCATATGACTGACCTTTAAAAGTACACTGGGTTGGGTTGTTAATGTTAACATTACTCTCTGTTGCTCATGCCTGAATTTCTGAACATATTTTCAACAAAACTGAGAGTTATCATAGACATTTGTGTGATAGTTGGATCGAATAAATTTATGTTATTTTAGACTAGCTGGTTACTGGGTTTTTAATGCAATGACCCAATTAAAAGTTGGATGAAGGTGTTGGAAGCTTAATGAAAAGGAATATGCATTCTAGTCCTAGTGATCCATTATGACAGAACTCTCACTCCTGTAATGTGACCATGCAGGGGTTTCCTGAGGTTCTGCAAGGGACTCCCTTGAATGATCATGTATCAAGGTATACTCCTCCATTTGATGAATTTGAGGTTGACCGTATTTCACTGCCTCCAGCAGAGTCTCTGGAGTTTCCTGCTATCCCAGGCCCATCAATTTTTATTGTGGTGGCTGGGCAAGGCAGTATGCAGATGTCCTCTACAACTGCTGGAGAGATGATCATGGAGGGAAATGCATTCTTTGTCCCTGCCAAAAATGAAATAAAGTTCAGTGCTGGTGTTTCTGGAGGACTGCAACTCTACAGAGCTGGAGTGAACAGTAAATTCTTTGATTAATGCTTTGGATGGAAAATCTCTAGTTTTGGCTTTGCAGCAAATCAAAATATTGCGCACTAGTTCATCAAGGATCCCTAGTTTTGGCTTTGGAGCAAATCAAAATAATGTGCACTAGTTCATCAAGGTAATATTATAGAATAAGAGCCGTTTCTGTTCATTATCATTCTCTTTGTTTTCATCATACATCCTATTACCAAATATAATGTAATATGATTATTATATCAACATGTAAATCTGAATAAAAATCTTCTTTTATATTACATATATGTCTATTGAGTGTTTCTTTCCTGATGTTTATACTGGTCAAGAAGCATCCACAATTTCAATTCCACGCATGAATCTGGTTCCTTTCTTTCAATTTCTGGTCAATTTATCTGTTTTTTATTATCCGCTTGCTTGTTGTTCCACAAATACTAGTGACATTAGTCATATTTTTTAGATTGAACAGGACAAGAGAGCCATTTAGAGCAGGTATGAAATTCTACAGTTAGTCACCTAAACCATCCACTTCAATTCATTTATTTTCCTTCATTTGTCGTTGTCCATTTTATCTCTATATGAGAACGTTCAAGAGGGTATGGTGGCATGTTTTTTCTACACATTCCTCTTGTTAGCTTGCTTATTTCTTTGTAATTATATTACACATATATTTAGTTTGATATGCTAGGAATTGATGTAACCATATCCGGAAACCTATTCCGAATATATTCATCTAACATGGAAAGCAGAAGAGCGCTGATCAGATTACTGTGTTTATGTTGGTGAACATTGTGTACTTATTCAGGCAATAATAGCTTACTGTGCCATGTTAGGAAGTTTAGGTCAAAGTGACATAATATTATACATTCCGGTTAACAGAATTGTTAATGAGTAGGTTGGACCAGATTGTTTGAAAAAACAGCTAAAATATTTTATTGGATGAGTCTATGGGCTGCTACTACCGTAAGCCATAACATTTCTTTGCGCGTCTCTAACTGAAGTTTCAAGTCAATACTCTTTTAAAAAAAAAAATTAGGGTTTTAAAGTGTCATGACTCGGACAACGATGCAACATATGAGGGCTAGGGGGAGTGTACCTAAATATAACTCACGTTTTAATTTTGTCTCATGGCTTTGATGTACCAGAACTGATTGCCAATTTCTTTTATGTTTTTTCTGAAGGAACTCTTTTCCCATTGGAGTTCAACTTCAACCAAAATTCTGTTGTGCTGTCTTGCTGTCTATTACTTGCAATTTCCACCCCACTTTACTTTCTTTTGTGCTTTTGCTTTCAATCCAGCATTGAATTTATTGTTTTTGGTGTAACTGTGGCTGTATTAATTCAGCATAAAATGACAGAATGAAAGTCCCTTTCTATTAGTTTTTCCCTTGCAGTTCTTCTTGACAATGCAGGACTTTTAAGGTTTATATTAAACTTAGAGGTATCCAACTGTAAATTTTTCTCCTGTCATGTGAGTATACATAGTTAAATATCATATTTAATTGCCTTCTTTTTCCTATATGCCACAGTATAAAATGACAGAATGGAAGCCCTTTTATTAGTTTTCCTTACAATTCTTCTTGTTCAAAAGAAAATACTGTAGAACTTTTGAGACTAAATGTTAATGTTGGAGATGAGAATACATGTTAAATATCATGTTTAATTGCATCCTATGGCCTATATACCCACCCAAAGGGTCAAACAAAATATAAATATTCATTTACAATGAACAGTGCTTATTTTATTTCAGAAATGGGGGAAAAGGTGACATCTTGTTCAAAAGGTTAGTTGGAATTCTAAGATTCCACACTTATCAGAGCGTGGATTTCAGAAATGAGAGAAAGTGAGGAAGATTAGCGTTTATTGCATATCCCACGTGGCAACCATATGGGGCATGTACCATTTTCCTTCCCAAGGGCCTATAACTTAAGGCCAAAAACCTCCAAAGCCCTTGCTTGGATGTACATGGGTGAGGAAAGAGGGTGATAATCCCAAGGCATGATGGATCACATCATCTTACTGTGATTGGATGGTTCCAAGAGCAACCCTTAAGATTTGGCATCATCCTCTGCACCCTAACCCTAACCCTAACCCTCAACTTAGCACCATTACTCACACTCGAACAACCAATGGTTATGTCATGCTAGTGATGCCATCCATGCTTCTGGGGTCCCTTCCATAAGAGGATAGTCCTGCTGCCCTTTGACAAGGACAAAGGGTGTCTGTCTGTCACACTGGTTTTTCTTTATAGTTTTGTTTTAATCTTATTTTCTTAAAAATAATAATAAATAATAAATTTAGTCAAGGCTTCATATGAAAAATTGGACTTCGTTTTCACAGCGATAAATTCTTGTTTTTATTTATTTAATTATTTATTTTTGTTTAAGAGAAGACAAGAATTGTGGAATTAGACCAAAGCGTATGCAAGCTGAGAGATGCAGAGATTTTTATAAACAATTAATTTAAATTATATTAAAGTCTTAATTTATATATATAAATATCTTGGCTGATGAATGAAGCACAAGTGAACTTGATAGTGATGCTTGATCAAAATAACCATTTAATTCTTTCTCTGTTTACACAAAATCAAGCCATCATAAAGAAAAGAAAAGATAAGAAAAGAAAAAGAAAAGGACTAGCAATCACAATTCACACAAGTCTAAAGTATCAACTCAATTGATCAAAAGCCACTCCATTCATGCAGTAATTCTCCAACAATCCACAGGTCATCCATTGTCCATGAGCCATTTCCATCAGGTTCCCAACATCAATGTCCTCAGCCACAGCACCATTAGACGAATTAGCCATGAAAGCAAGGTCCAAAGCTTGAAGTTCATTAATGGAGTTGTGGTAGTACTGCTGGTGATCTCCACTGTTACTAAAAGAGCTCAACACCATGTTCTGCAGTTCATCTTGAATTTGCATGGCTGCAGGGTTGATAAATTCCTGAGGATTTTCATGCATAGTTTGATTCATAATAATGTTGTTGTTAGTGTTGCTGCTACTGCTGTTCCAGTAACACCTGATTCCATCTATCTTCATATGCTTTGCTTGTTTCTGAACTCTTGTTCTCCAGTAGTTCTTTATCTCATTGTCTGTTCTTCCTGGCAGATGTTGTGCTATTCTTGACCACCTATATATAAATATATATAAACTCAAATAACTAAACTTGAATAATAATCTATTGATATATCTATCTATATACATGTGTATATTTAAGGATACAATTACAAAGAAAAAGATTAACACCTGTTTCCCCACTTAGAATGGAGTTCAAAAATCAACAACTTTTCTTCAAGTGTGAGGTTCCCTCTCTTCACATCAGGCTTCAAGTAGTTCAGCCACCTTAATCTACAACTCTTTCCAGTTCTCTTCAACCCTTTAAGAACACATCAAACATATACAAACACTAGAAATTAAGATTTAAAAGGACAAGAAAACAAGTATATATATGTATATAATTAAAAACATGAACATATAGACATAATAATAGAAAGAATATATACATACCAGAAGAACGAGCAAGGAGATTCCAGCGGCCTTCACCATGAGAAGCAATGTAGTGAACGAGAAGGGAGTCTTCTTCAAGAGTCCATGGTCCTCTCCTTAACTCCATGCTCTCATCTTCATACTTGAGAGTTCCCTTCTTCTCAGACATGTTCCCTTTCAGCTTCTTTTTTCTCTTAATGAGAGTTTCTTCTTCTTCTTCTTGTGATTTGTTTCTATAGCCTTTTGTTCTCTCTATATATACATATATGGTCAAGAATATATAGAGAGGTGAAACTAATCAACTATCAAGTAGTTTTTTTTTAATATTTATTTTTACAATAGGGGTTTATCCTACTCCAGATAGGTTGGAAGGCAAGATATGGAGGGAAACAAAAAGCCTAGTTTCATGGGGATTGGATCATTCATTCATTCATCTATACATGAATTTTCAAGCTTTGTTTGTGGTTTCTAGACACTAACTTTAGCTTTGCATGAAACGTGTTTGACTGACCAAGAGATTCACAATAGCATAATTGGCTCCATGTTTTCTAAAAGCTAATTTAATTTTTTTTTTTAGTTTTAATTAATGGGTTCTTTTTTATGACTCAGAGGAAGAGAGAGGTTGGCCAATCTGGTGGCATTCCAGCTGCTGGGTTTCATAAAACATCCTTGCTGGCTTTCATTCTATGGCCTAACAATTCAAAGGGTGTCATGTCTCATGTGATGCAACAACAATAGAAGCATTTTTCCTTTTTTTGTTCCTTTCTGTTCATCATATATATTAATTCTTCAAATTTCTAATTTTATTTATCCAAAAAAAAAAACTCTTATTTATCCAAAAAAAAAAAACTCTAATATATATATATATATATATATATATATTATCAGGTGCATGAATATATTCCTTTAAATATGGGTAAGTTAAAGTATATAAATTGTCATGTTCATTAATGGACACCTAACATAAGTAGATTCATTCAAATATAGCAATAACAAGAAAATCAAGTTTGCCAAAGAAATTGATAACATTAAATATTAGAAAAACATTGCACCATTGGAATACCTTAGATATGAAGGAAGATGACAAGATTAGCGAAGTTAAAACTTACACCGTTATGGAATACCTTAGTCATGAAAATGACAAGATCAACAAATTAAGTTATTTTCATTGTTTATGTTAATCGATGTGATTGTTTAGGTATATTTCATGTCATCTGACTTTTATTTTACTTATTTTTTTTTTATTCTACATAGCAAAATTTCTCCTTCTAGTAAATGCGCATGCTTGATTTAGTGATTTGTTTATAAAAAAAACAAAAAATGAATGCATAATATACCCTTCAAATAAACATTAAACAGTTAACCTTGAAAAATTAAATTGTAGCCTAATTCTGAGCAAAGTCCTAATTATATATTTCTTGTAATTAAAAAAAAAAATACGCATCCAACAAAATGAAAGTGGTAGTCTATTTTCTCAAATTTTTCTATTTCTTAAATGATAGTGTGATAGTCTTTGTGGTCCCATCCTTCTCAAATTTCTTGATCTTTGATTGATTTAATATGATTATGATTCTAATGTAAACATCTTGAGAATAAGCATATCAATTAATTAATGCATAAGCCTTAGTCTTGTTACTTAATAATTTTCAAAAATCATGGCAAAAATGCATACATAAACATACAGTAATTGTATTTGTATTTGTTCTGATTGAATTTGTACCAAAATATTTAGTTAGTATAAGATATAAATATATAATTTTTTGCCAAGAAGTCACTAGAAATGATTGGTTTTGGGACTGTTGATCAATCATCATCAGCATCAGATCTCAAACAAATCACAGTATCTCCATCTATTGGTTTAAGTCTAAGTCATATAGATCTACTTGGAAGTGGGGGCCATTTAAACATTGCACCTAAACATATGAGTATCAAAGTACGACCATAAAAAGAGTGACAAAAACTACTCAAACATTGAGCACTAGATCAAGAACAAGAACAATAACCAATAATGCCACTTTAATCTGTTCACATGAACAGATAGATTCTCTCAACTTTATTTGAAAAATTAGAGCGTTTTGTTTACTATTTATCAATAGTTTTTCTTTTTTTTTTTGCTCTCTCTCTTGGGAATAATAAATATTTTTTTTATATATTTTGACCATGTGGAAAATATAGTCTAACACATATAATTTTTATTATTAGACCCAATTATATTTTAGAAAAAAATCAAACTCTCAGTCTCCTACATAAAACTCAATTATCTTAACTGTTCAATTATTGTTGTGGTGACAATATATATATATAACTCTTATACTTAAAAAAAAAAAAGGCACTATAAATAACGGCTCAATAATGTTTTTAGAGAAAGTCAAACTCTTAACTTTCTATATAAGAATTAATTGTCATATCTACTCGGTTATTATTGTGGTGACCAGAAATAAAAAAAATAAAAAACTTTGATCATTAAAAAAACACATATAAAGTTACCAAGTATTAGAGATAAAAGCATAATGATTTATTTGGTCAAAGAAATATAAAGCAAGGTTTGGCTTAGACTCTCTAATAGTAAATTAATAAGTTCATTCAGAACATTTAATATCATCCACATCTCGTCAACTTTTCTTAAAAAATAACAAGAATTACACACACACACACACACACACACACACACACACATGTGACATATATATGTATAAATTTTAAGCATGTTAGGTTGGTCAAGCTTCTTTCTTGAAAAAAGAAAACTTTAGCATCTAAAGCAACAACCATTAAATTCCAACCACGGATTTTCTATAGAAATTAATATGACAATAAGCATATTGATGATATTTAACAAGATTATACACCAGATGACAATGTGCAAACCATTGATAAGTACATGTTTTAAGCACGTTTGGAAATTAGTACACAAACTTACAAACTCATTACAGTGATTATTAATGCTTTCTAATAATATATGTGTGTGTATATATATATATATATATATATATATATATATATATATATCTTCAGGATCTTATTCTCTCCTAAGTGTTCAAGTCTAAGCCTAGGACTAGGGTTAGATTGAGCCTAAACCAAGACAAGAACAACTAAGATAATGACTTTGAGGATGAAGATGATCTTAATGGCCATGTCATGAAGGAGATGACCATATTGAATAATTATAAGCAAAGCAAAACTTGTGGGTTTTTCCTTCCTTGACACTAGACATATTCATGTTCTTGGACACAGAACCCTGTTAGGGTTTCATCTCAATGCAAAACACATGTTAAATAATCAAACTCCTCCTTTTTGTTTTTTTTCCCTGTATGTGTAGTTTAAAAAATTTTAAAAATCTTAGTGATTTCTTAGTACTAAGTTTTTTAATGTATAATATTTATATTCTTACTAAAAGAAATTCGAACCTCAAATCATATAGGAGGAGAGCACATATGGATTAAAGTATTAACTACTTATCAAATACATCCTAACACATCTGCCCATTAAAAATAAAAATAAAAAATGTATACATTCAAGAGTTAAGCACCACAATACATGAGAAAGGAATTTAAATACTATTAAATGATCGAGGGAATAAAAATAAAGAGAACAAAAAGAATGTTTAGCAAAATTAAAGAACATAATCTATTTCTATATATTATCTCATAAACTTTGCACCATAAATTTAAGTGGGCGCGGATGTTTCCTTATTTATTAATGGATTGTTTGTCAGCACAGATGTTTTCTTATTTATTAATGGATTATTTGTTAGATATAATAATAATAATAATAATAATAATAATAATAATAATAATAATAATAATAATAATGAGTTATTTGTGACAATAATTTGTGCTTGACTTGGGTCTTCAATCAAAGATAAGTTTAATTAGAATTCCGAGGCAATGAGAGAATAAAAAATATCTTAAAACAATAAAATAAGAACATCACTTTGAACAAAGAACTAAAATGATTTGATTCTAGTCTCAAAAGTAGAAAAGATGATTCTAAATACAAACTAAAAAGAATCACCGAAATATTAAATACACCTAAATTTTCCATGCTTTGGAATATTAATAATCAGTTAATTATGTCACACTCTTTCAACGGGCATAATAACATTATCATCAAAATTGTTCACATATTGGGTTGAGCCCAATGGTTATGGGCTTAATTGTTTTTAATGGGCTGAGTCACGTGCTCTAGATCCCTCACGTGATCCATGATAAAACCACGCCACTATCACCTTTGCCCAGTGGTCAGTGAACTCTGGAGGCCAAGCTCCATCAATGGCGGCCCTTCTCCTCCTCGCTGTTCCGTTTCTAATCCAATCCCATTTGCCACAGTTGTCCTCTAAAAGGACGAGAACGGGCCTCGCCGTCACAGCGGCATACGAGCTGAAGGAAGGGCAGTCTCGTATTTTTCACCGGTTGCCGTCCGGGTTGCGGATGGAGGCCATCGTCCAGAGCCCACTGCCCGGGAGTGGTGTGTCCGGCTCGACGTTGCCGTTGGTTTTCGTCCATGGGAGCTTCCACGCCGCTTGGTGCTGGGCTGAGCATTGGCTTCCCTTCTTCTCCAGCTCTGGTCACCATTGCTTCGCTCTCAGCCTCTTGGCTCAGGTGAGGTTGTCATTAAGAAAAGAGAAGAAAATACTGAAGCAATATGAAGATTTAATTTTTATTATCCTTTGGTTTGTTTTTTTATCAATCTATGTCTTCTTTGTTGGTTTAGGGTGAAAGTGATGTTCCAGAAGGGAGTTCATCTGCAGGCACTCTTCAGGTACTAGATGTACTTCAGTTGGCTTCTTTTTTTTCTGAGTGTATAGTGATGCTAAGACTCTGTGCAGTAGATGCATGTGAGCAATGTAGCTGATTTTATCCGGAAAGAAGTGAACTTGCCGCCAGTCTTGATTGGACATTCGTTTGGGGGGCTCATTGTTCAGTCATACTTGTCAAGAATGGAAAATGGTGGCCAACTCAATGCATTATGCTTACCATTGCTTTAACTTTCTTTGCCTGGTTCTTGTTTCCGTGGTTGTTGTGTTTATTAGTCTTTGTTGTTGTTGTTTTTTTTTCTTTTTGTTATTGTAGAACGAGAAGATTTGTTGCCATTGCTTGCAGGTGCTGTCCTTGTTAGCTCTGTGCCTCCTTCAGGGAACAGGTGATTGCTTGTACATTATCACCTGCATTTATACATGTACATACCCAAAAAATTGTTTAAAATAATTAATTGGTACCACCTTTGTTTGTGCACTGATAACTTAAATCTATCACATTTAAAAGACATTTCAAGAACTTTAGGTTGCCAGGTCTCATTCACCGATATGCAATCCCTAATTTGAAGGTTGTTTGGTGTTTGGTTTTGCGAGTATATGTTTGACCAGTATTGTCTGGTTCAATGGATACCGTTGTCTTTGGTGACTTTATAATGGGTTTTAAGTTTCTTCTACTCTAGTTTGCATAGTTTTTTTTCTAATGTAATTTTTTTTTCTTTCAGTGGTCTAGTTTGGCGGTATCTCTTCACCAAGCCTATTGCTGCTGTCAAGGTATCTGCTCATGTTAATCAATGCCATACCTTTATGTTCTGTTTGCTATTAAAACTTACAAAATTCAGCTGATCTTATTATTCTTTACTGAATCATTATAGAGAAATCATTAAGGTTTGCCTTTCAGGTGACACTCAGTTTAGCAGCAAAGGCTTTTATGAATTCTTTGCCACTTTGCAAAGAAACATTTTTCTCGTCCACAGTGGATGATCACTTGGTTCTTAGGTATTTACATGCTTCACACTGAATACATAATTTTCCTATTTTGGTTTGTTAGATGGTCTTAATTAGTCATGTAATCAGACTTTTTGGCCAACTAACATTGAAGGAATTGCATTTATTTTAATGTTGTGTTCAATGTTCCTATATTGAAAGAGATACTGTTTCTACTTGAAGCTTTCTACTACATTCTGATAGTATCGTAGTTTATCGAATCAATCACAACATTCAAGTATCAATTTATATTTTGAAAATGAAATGCAATTTAACTATCACTTCCATTCTTCTTGTAATCCAACATCTCTCAACTCTGCAGATTGTGAGATTTGCTGTTTCATTTTATTGCAGATATCAATCGCTGATGCGAGAAAGCTCAAAACTGCCATTGTTTGACCTGAGAAAGCTTAATGCATCTTTGCCCGTGCCCTCAATACCAAAGAATTCTGTAAAACTCCTTGTAATAGGTGCAAGTGATGACTTCATAGTGGTGAGTAACATAGCTGTTCTATCGAAGTTATTCTTGTTTCAATTTTAAAAGTATATGAACACATTCTCTATCTTTCTCTCCCTCCCTTTGCCATGCTGTAACAACACAAAATGTGTCTATATATGTATATGTCTATATGTTCCTTTAACTTTATGTTTCACGCTATATAATATAACTTATCTTAATGTTTGAAAGGTTTGTAGCGAATTGCGATATCAATGATTGGCCAAGATTATGCAATCAGTTGTGCTTGTTTAATCTTATAGAAGTTGGAAAGTAGCCTGGGATTTACTCTTTTTGTGAAAATGTTGGAGTAGTGTTGTGTCTGTGTAGCTCCACAAACTACTATTTGGAACCTACTCTGAAACTTATTAAATATGGGCATTGATTATAAAACTGAAAACAGGTTGCTACAGCTTTCTCTTTGTCATGGATCAACAATCAAGAGCTTAGCAGAAACATAGTTCCACACATTTTAGCATGCAGTTGTAGTGTAGTTTGACTTTGATTTACTTGCTATGCCAACATTTTGTTTTCTTGATTATACAGTGAACATCTTGTTCTAAATCCATAAATTTTCTTCATGCAACAGTAAACAATATTCTAGTTACTTCAAGGTCACATCCTAGTTTAAGATGAGCATATTAGAGTCTCATATAAACTGAAATCTGTCAAAGTGGTTTCATTCAATTTTAAGGAAGATTATGTTTTTTAGTTGTATCATCTGTAAATGGGAGGAGAAGGCCAAGGCTTCTAATGCTAGTCCTTGCCCATCATGTTGCAGGATTTAGAAGGGCTTCATGAAACAGCCAAATTCTATGATGTGCAGCCAGTCTGTCTGGAAGGGGTTGCCCATGATGTGATGCTGGATTCAAATTGGCAAAAAGGTGCTGAAATAATCAAATCTTGGCTCAAGAATTTGCTTTAAGCTCTATTCAAGCATCGGTACCACAATTCTTTCCTGTTAATTCAGCCATAAGCAGTGCTGCAGTAATAGTCACCAAACCAGTCCCGGTGATTCAGTTCAAATCAATTGAGCATGAATGTGATTTTTTTATCGGTAATTTCTGGCCAACAAGACTTACAAGGCACTACCATAAATGCATTATGTGTAGCTCTAATTTCATTTGGTATTAGTACCTTTCAATGCTTTGCATCATCCTTTGTTCAGAAGGGATACCAAATCCAATTGCCAGTTGTGGTTCATGACTGAAAGTGATTGTCATACAGTGTCTTGCTCTATATGTAGACATCCATAAAGTCAAGCCTTATGCCTGTGATATCTTCTGTAACCATGTTTTTTTAATATAATTTCAGAGCTGGCAAGGCTTTATCCAATCACAAATGAATATTGCGGTGCAAGTGGACTATGCCCATAGTAAAATCTTCATTTTTTTTTGCTTTTCTTTACCTTTTCCCTCAATTAGTTTGTTACCAAATTAATCTACGGATATGAACATGGAGCTAGATTGGAATAGTTACCAAATTGCATTCAAGTTAGCATTCAGAAGGGGGAGAACAAAGGAAAGCATGGCTCCAAAAGAACAATCTCAAAACCATCAAGAGAATGTCAAAAGGTAAAACCATTTGGACATTCAATTCATGGAGATTAAATTCTCACCAGACTGAGTTGCCATCTCCATTCAATAGAGCCTTTCATTGTGTCCATAAGTCTTATAGCCATGTGTTACAACTATGTAAGATGTGAGAACCAACAGAAAGGCATTTAATACCAGAGATGTGTGCATGAGTGGGACCCAGTAAGTGAACCAAACCACACAATCAGGGAGTGCCACGTGCACACTTCCTGTTAAGAGCATCATAGCTCACTGTAATGCATTCCTGGTGCCAATCCATGGGCTCTCTTTATACATAGATTCAAAGTGCCTCTCCTTATAAATTTCTCCCTCCTCTCTTTCCCCCTTCCATCTTTCTATCTATCATCACTTCTTTTGGCACACCTTCCATCCAACATTCATGGCAGAGTTTGAAGGGAGCCTTAATGGCCTCAAGACATCTCTCACCTTCACTGAAATGGACTCAAGCATGGAATTGATGAGCCACTTCACAGAGATGAATGACACTGGCTTCCCCAGTGATTTCTTGTCACCATTCTCTGATAATCTTTCAGTATTGTTCCCTGCCGAGAGCTCGAAAACTGTATTGCCTGTGGAGTCTCATACCATTCATAGTGATCATCATCAGGGGAGCAAGAAGAGGAAGGCAAACCTAATGGTAGAGACTAGTTCTAGTAACTCTTCTTCACTTCCTTCAGACTCACGGTTGACAGATGAACAGAAGCCTAAAGGAGGAAAGAGTGTATGCTAATTACTGATTATATATAATTAAATAGTCTTTTCTTGATTTATCTCATACATGAATTGGTGTTTACTGTTTAGACATTATGAATTTGGATTTCAGAGCTCTTGCAGAGTTAAGAGGGGGAAATCATGCAACTCAAAGGATGAAGAGAAGCCAAAGGAAGTAGTTCATGTAAGAGCAAGGAGAGGCCAAGCTACTGATAGCCATAGTCTAGCTGAAAGGGTTTGTATTAAATTCCTCAAACTTAATAAGTATAGTGATCTAATTCTTAACTTCATTGTTAATGTTTCAGGTAAGAAGAGAGAAGATTAATGAAAGGATGAAATGTTTACAAGGCCTAGTTCCTGGCTGTTATAAGGTTTTAATACCAACTAGTAATTAATCACCAAATTAAGATGATGATCTATGCTTCTCTGTTTTCTAACTGTTATATATTATATGTATGAATATATGTTCAGGCAATGGGCATGGCTATGATGCTTGATGAGATCATAAACTATGTTCAGTCACTGCAGAATCAGGTTGAGGTGAGAATAGTTGATGATATATATAAACTCTCTTAATATATATTTACTTCATTTAGTATATAATTAATTAATTATCTAATCAATCTCCATGCATGTATATATATACGTCTATAGTTCCTTTCCATGAAGCTTTCAGCTGCGAGCTCTTACTATGATTTCAACTCAGACGCAGAAGCCATGGCAACAGAACAAGTGCTTCCAAGATCAGTGAGTTTCTTATTTGCTGCATGCTCCAACTGAAAGTAAAAGTGGCTTTTTTTGTCCTAAATATGCATGAAGCCTGACAGTCTTGTCAGCTTTCAACCTTAAACTAGTAACATGGATCTTTGTCTCTTGTTTTTAATCTCCTTGTTTTCAGGTTGGTAATGTGCATGAAGAACAAGTAATGGAGAGATTAGCTAGAGAAGGCTATGGGGGATGCACTGGCTTCAACTCAACAATGCCTTTTTGACTCAAGTCTTGGCTGCTAGCCCTCTTTTATTATATCACTGAACCACATCTTCATCCCCTATTTATCTAGTCCTGATCCCGTGCATGTCACACGTGCAAGTGGTTATATTATAACTCTCCATGCATGCACATGTGTGGGCCTCTCTTTCACTCTCTCTCTCTCTCTCTCTAATGTGATACTACCATAAGCTTAATCTATTCATTTTCTGTTCATTATGTTTGATGGTGTAATATGTCAATCTCCTTCATTTGCTATATATATATATAATTTAGAGTGATGTTGAAGTGATTTTGAGAAATGAAGGATGATTAATTAATTCATGCATAGTCTTAAGAAAGAGAAATTTGTCGGCAATTCATGCAAGAGTTAATCAAGCTAAACAAATAATTCAATTAACGCGTATATTGCGTGTTAACAATATTATCAAACCATCCACAACATTAATGGCTAGAAATTTCTTGTCACTCAATATGAACCACCTATCATATGTATATATACAACTCCAACTACCTGTTTGATTTGCTACATTTGCAACAAATCCAAAATCCACATCTAATTGAGTCAAGAAGACGTTGAAACGAGACATCGTAACGACCACACCAAGAAAAACTTGTTAGTTATGAGATTCCACGGATTTAGCCATGAATGAAAGATATTAAGAAAGTTTTAATTAAGATACATAATTAATTTCTTAAATTTCTTTTGCAAAGGGCTCATGGGCCACACCATGGATGAGTTGGTGTGGATCTTCAAATGATTGAGATTGTCCCATGCATGCATTATGGATATTTTGTCTTCTTTTCAATATGAAGAGTGGAATCCACTAAACTAAAACGGAAGAATTTTCAGTCCATTATTGTTATACGTGTTAATAAATTAATGGGAAGAATAAAAGAAGTACATAAAGCTTGCTAGCTAGGGAATGAATTGGTTTGGTACTAATTATATGGAGAGAATGGGTCAGCACTCTTCAATTCATATATCTAAATTAAGTCACATCTCATTTTTGGATTTCTCTTTCTTCTTTCTAATGCCAAATTCTTTGTACATATGCTCACTTGAATCTCCTCTTATGAGAAGACCATAGACAATAAATTCCTTATTATACTCATGCTTTCCTTATAATATCTTATCCATTCGCATGTGATGCATGCCTTCTACTCATGTTTCACGCAACTGTAGTACTAAAATAACAAGCAATGGTTAGACAACTTGTTAGAATAGATGATAAGCCAAGAAACCTTCCAATCTGAAACAAAGGTAATTAAACAAACCCCCAGTGAAGTCTCATGCAGAGATCTGATCAATATATAAATCAGAAGCTGAGTTGTTATTTCACATGCTTAATTTGCAAGATAAACACACACCTGCATTCTCACGTTGACTGCACACCAAGCTATATTATAAGTATAGGAGCTAATTCAGTAGGAAAGTAACACAAAACCAGAGAGTGATAGAGAGAAGGAGCTAGGAAGCCATGAAGATGATGGGGTTTCTCCAGTTCCTTCTTGGCTTGAGTCTCATGATCACTATAATGGTTAGTACTCCAGTGGTAGAAGCCTGGGGAAAAGAAGGCCATTTCATGGTTTGCAAGATAGCAGAGGTTTGTGATAATAACTATATATAAACTCCATGAATATATCCATGCATGCATACAGGCATGCTTATGATCTTCATCTTCAGTTTAGTTTAATTTCTCTTAGTTTCTCTGCATGAGATTAATGGGGGCCATGATTTTGCAGCAATACTTGACGGAGAACACGTCTAGAGTTGTGAAGGAGCTCTTGCCGGAATCTGCCGGCGGCGAGCTGGCGGAGGTGTGCTCTTGGGCGGACGAGGTGAGGTTCAGGATGAGATGGACGAGCCCTCTCCATTATGTTAATACTCCTGGGGTTTGTACCTTCAAATATTCAAGTAGGTCCTTCTTTTCTTTATTTTTAGTTTTTAGTTCTTTTTAGGCAATGCAGATATAGGTATGGGACCAGCAACCACAAGGCATTCACTTACCTTCTTTTTTTTAAAAAAAAATTAATCAAAATAGTACAAAAAAAAAAAATATACACATGATAAAAGAGCCAGTTGAAATTAATCCGAGATATTATTATTATTATTATTATTATTATTATTATTATTATATCAATATAAACAAGTTACCATAAAATTATATTAACATGAAATATCAATTTTGAGATAAAATTGTATTAACTTGGTTAAAATGAAATATTAATTTTAAATATTGATCTACAACATTAAAATAATTTGAATAATAATAATCATGTCAAATGATTAATTGTAATAATTAAATGAATAATAGTAAAAGATATTATTTAAAATTTTTTATATGAAGTTATTTTATATAATACTCATCAATACTTATGTTAAGGGTATTAAAGTAATTTTCATATAATTTCATATTTCATATTTTTTATTCCTAATATTTATTTTTTCCAACTAAATATTGATTCATTCTCATTCCTATTTCATGATTCAAACATGTCCTTAATTTTTATCTTAAACATTTAAAAGAATTGAATCTTTAATTTTTAATGAGAGAGTTAAATATTTTACTGTTTGATCATTGTGATAGTGGCAATATAAAATTGTTTTTAATAAACTAAAAACTTTTGTTGTATTATTAAAACAATCATATATTAATATTTAAAAAAATTGTTGTGAAAAACAATTTATAAAATATACTTTATAGATTAGAAAGAAAAAATAGATTTTTATAAGTTTCATTTATAAATATATATGCACTTGTTAAGTTTTTTTTTTTTTTAAGTTTAGAGTCCCATGAAAGAGGTTAAGTGGTTGAATATCTCCTCAAACATGATGAATAATTCAACAGTAGCTTGTCCTAATAAATAAATAAATAAATATACCGAGAAACTAACATTATTAAAAATATGGGCAGAAATTTTTGACTTTTAATACTCAAGATGTGTCTGGGCTTTGAATGCTTAGTGTTAGTGGTGAAGAGAAGAAGCACGCTTTGCCAAACCTCCCTTGAAAGTTTCAGCCAAAAAAAAACCTCCCTTGCAAGTCTGGTTGTCTGCTTTTACCAACCATTTCCTTCAAAGAATATGCCACTTTTATACTTTACAATAGGAGTAATATTCATTCAAGTTGCAATAAAAAAAAACCTAATTTACCTCTAAAGTCAAAGTAATTAATATTAATTATAAACTTGATGATGGTGCTCGACATGTACTAATAAATTAATAATGACAGCTTAAATGTTAAACAATTAACCCCATTCTTGTCTTGATGTTATTATGCATAGGGGACTGTTTCAACTCCAAGGGAGTCAAGGACATGTGTGTAGTGGGAGCAATCAACAACTACACTGCACAACTTCAGAGCTATGGAGATTCATCAACTGCATGTATGAACTAATTAAGTTATCAACAAGAAGTTCATTATAAGTTTATAATTAATTGATGATCAGCTTCCATTGATGAATCAAAGCTTTGGTTTTGGTTTTCAGATGATTTGACACAGAGCCTGATGTTCTTAGCTCACTTTGTGGGAGATGTTCACCAACCTCTTCATGCAGGATTCAAAGATGATGAAGGTGGTAACACCATTATAGTCCATTGGTACAGGAGAAAGACCAACCTTCACCATGTATAGTAGTATACCATGAATCCATGTTAATTGTTCACTGTCAATTAAGTTTCAGAAATGTTCTAGTTTTATTTGCAGATGATTAACTGTTTTTCTATGAATTAAAAAGGTTTGGGATGTCAATATGATCGAGACAGCTATGAGTGATTACTACAACAAAGATCTAAACGTGATGATAGATTCAATCCTGAAGAAAATAGATGTATGCAAAATTTATTGTTTGCTTGATTTCAGCTTCATATGTTTTTTCGGTATTAATACTGACTGTTTTGTTTTGCAGAATGAGTGGTCAGATGAAGTTAATAAATGGGAGACATGCAGAAGGAAGACATCAACTTGTGCAACCAAGTGATAATCTTCATTCATTACTTGATTTAATTCCTGTGAATTTATATGTATCTCAAATCAAATTAGCTGAGAATTTTTCTGATTGAAAAATGCAGTTATGCCACGGAGAGCACAAGTATAGCCTGTGAATATGCATACAAGGATGTTGAACAGGATTCTGTATTGACAGGTAAACCATTATTAGTTAGTGTTGTGTTCATCAAGCTCAAATCCCTGCTTAATTATTTAAATTATTAAACATTTTCCAAATTTTAGATGAGTATTTTGACTCCCGGCTTCCGGTATTGGAGAAGAGAATAGCACAAGGTGGAGTCCGATTAGCTGCAATACTGAATGGATTATTCGATTCGAGTTTCAGTGAAAACAGAATGAAGTTACAAATGAAGCCTAGAATTACTGATAAATTTCAGAAGTTTTAAGTTTTAACCGTTGTTGTATTTCCAAATAAGGAACTAATTCTATTTGTGACAATAACACGCTTTGCATGTTTTATTCCTCTGTAGTAAAAACAAAGTTACTCTTTCAATTATTGGAGATGCTTTGAAACCATGTGAAACTTGCTAACGATCAATGCCATCAGGACCACTAATGTAACAGTGACGTTGCTATAAAGATATCAAACTTGATATTATATCCACAAGGCCAGAAAAAGTTATGGGTCTTATTCTCTTGTTCATTGTCTTTCTCATCTCCATTGTTGCTAGAGCTCCAACTGGAGAAGCTTGGGGCAAACAGGGCCATTTCATGACCTGCAAGATAGCAGAGGTAAATATAAGATATGTAAATCCTAATTGTATCATGTACTTTTCCCTCTTCTTGATGGTTTTTGTGCAATATCTATGCAGAAATATTTGACAGAGAAAACTTCAAAAGCAGTATTAGACCTTCTGCCGGAGATAGCTAACGGAGAGTTAGCCTCGGTGTGTGCATGGGCTGATGAAGTTCGGTTTCGATATCGGTGGTCTAGTCATCTGCATTACGTCAACACTCCTGACTGCACATACAAGTTTTCTAGTAATTGTTAACTTCTCTTGCATATATCATGAGATTGATCTCAAACCAAAGAACAATTTAATTATGCAGGGGACTGTCATGACAATAAAGGAGTGAAAGATAGGTGTGTGGTTGGTGCAATCAACAACTACACTGAACAGCTTAGAAGTTTTGGAGATTCATCAAGTGGATGTAAAGTGAACTGAACTCAATCTATGCTATGGAGATTGGTTTTACTGAATATAAATAATTTTTTGTGTTTTCAGATAACTTGACAGAGAGCTTGATGTTCTTGGCTCATTTTGTGGGAGATGTACACCAACCATTACATGTTGGACTTGAAGCTGATGAAGGTGGCAATACAATAATCATCCATTGGTACAGAAGAAAGACAAACCTACATCATGTGTGGGATTCCAACATTATAGAGACTGCATTAAAAGATTTCTACAGAAATGACCAGAGCTCCATGATTGAAGCTATTAGCAAGAACATCACAGTAAATTATACACATTTCTTCAGCTTCAATCCTGAATTAAAATGTCTGATTTTTTCTTTTAACTTTGTTTCTGTGAGATTGGATTGCAGGATAGTGATGCTGATAGCTGGGACAACTGCAGAAATAAAAGGGTCACTTGTGCAAACAAGTGAGTTGAATTATAATTAATTATCCTTCAACCTTGAAGGTTTGAGATGATTAATGAATTGATTATCTTGATTTATCTTGCAGTTATGCATTGGAGAGTATACATTTGTCCTGCAATTATGCATATAAGGATGTTGAAGAGAATGCAACTCTTGGAGGTATGTTATTAATAATTTTTTTTTTTTTATAAAAAATAGATAAACCACTAATTTATTAAAAAACAGAAGGACTATGTTATTAACAATTCACTTTATCAAATTTTGGTTTTCTTTTAGATTTTATAATTTAGTGACGGACATGGTTTGATTCTTTTGCAGATGATTATTTCTTTTCTAGGCTTCCAGTTGTGGAGAAGAGGATAGCACAAGGAGGTGTTAGACTTGCCGCCATTCTCAATCAAATTTTTGATACAAGTTTGGTTGAGATAATCTAATTGAATTAGTGTTGGGCTGGTGCTATTAATACAGAATGATTTGCTCTGATGATTATTCACCTTAATTTTTTTTTAATTTGCATTTTTATTCTAATATTCTATTGCTTTCTAGTTTTTTTTCCAATATTATCTTAAACTATTTACTTTTATTATTCGCGGATGTGGTTTTTTTATTTTATTTCAAAAATAAGTAGTTATATAGACTCACTCCAGTCTCCATTGTAAATAGCATTCGAGCAAAAAGTTAAAATCCTGAGTTTAAACTAAATGTAATGAAATGAATAAATAAATAAATAAAAATAGTATATCTGAATTAAAAGATTTGTGAAATCAATATATATTTTTTTTTATCATTTTTCATGATATTTTTAATTAACAAAAATTATCAATGAATATTTTTTTATTATCAGGAACACTGTTTATGATTCCCAAATATAATATTTTTTTAAGTGGATAACCACTAATTTGTTATGAAGAGATAGATAATACAAGACTAACATATAATAAATTTTGCTAATTTTCTAGATGCATGTGCGGATGAAAAGAGCAGTTTATAAAATAAAATAAAATAAAATAAAACGACAACAATAGTTAAAAAAAAAAAATCAACCTCATCATTCGTCATTAATGCTCAATATAATAATATTAGTAACTAAAGTGACAAAATAGGAACCTGTGGAAGTTGTAGATCCAAACAAAGATCATAAACAAACTTAAATATAGATACATATCCATAAATTCTCATCCACCATGATTGACTTTTCAACTCATGAGGTCCATATGGCAATTTAATTAATAAAATAATATTAATTTCATTAAGTGAAAAAAATATAATTAAAAATAATCTAGAATTATATTTTTAAATAAAAAAAATATATTTTAATATATACCTTGCTCTTTCCCTCATCCACCGCGTTCTCATACCTTCTCCCAACCGAACTGCGAGCTCACAGTGCTGTCTTTATCCCCTACAATGGCACCTTTGAAACCCTAGGTTTTCCCAATTGGGGATTGGGAGCGATCGGCTTAGCCATGGCGATGATGAGCAAGACCCGCAACATCCTCGAGGGCTCCTTTAAGTGGGCGCTCAGCCGCCGCACCTCCTTTGAGGACGAGTTTGAGGACCTCGGCAACTCCCCCTCTGGCCGCCGTAAGTGGATCTCTGATATCTCCCCCATCGCCAACATCATCGTTGCTCGATGCTCTCGGTACTTTCCCTTTTCACTCCATTGCTAGTGCTCCTTCGCTCTTTTACTGATTTGCTGCAGGATGCTTGAGGTGTCCATGGACGATCTCCGCCATAACTTTGACGCTGAAGCTTCTGATTCTATAAAGAGTCCTTCTAACTATGCGAGGAACTTCTTGGAGTACTGCTGCTTCAGAGCGCTCGCGCTTTCTACGCAAATCGCGGGTCATCTCGCAGATAAGGACTTTAGGAGGCTTACATTCGATATGATGTTAGCGTGGGAAGCTCCTGCTGCTGCTGATCAACCTTTGCTTAAGGTTGTGAACTTGAGGATTTGCTCAAAATTTTGTTTTGGAGAACTGCTGCGTCAAATGTTGGTGTTTTGTTTTTATTGTTTGTAGGTAGACAAGGAGAGCAGTGTTGGATTGGAAGCTTTTTCTCGGATCGCGCCTGCAGTTCCTACCATTGCAGATGTGATTACAAGTTATAATCTTTTTGAAGTGCTCACAAGTTCAACTGCTGGTCGGCTTTCGTTTGCTGTTTATGATAAGTATCTGGGAAGCTTGGATAGGTGAACCTCTATTATTCATCTGGAACTTACTGAAAGCATGTGCTTCTGATACTTGTGATTATTATTGTGTCCTGTTTCTGTGATCCTCTGCTTTGGCGTAAGAGTTTACTACATGAACTATCACATGGGCCCTTTTTGAAGCTGAAAATCCATTTTTCGATATGCGAATTTTGGAGTTAAAACTTTAAACATTCATGAGGCATGTGGGAGAACCAAAATTTGGATCAGGTGTAGAAAGTTATTTGGCGGTAGGCATGCTTTCATTGCTGTATGTGTATTTGCATAACGAAGATTTAGAAAACAATTAGAGTTGCAGGGGCTGTCTTTCATACTTGATTGAATGCTCCGATGCACTACTGAAAGCCCACAGAGTGGTAGGCTTGTGCCCCAGTGTGCTATAGAAATTTGTTATTATGTGGTTATTCATCCTGGTGGTTGCAAACTTAGATGGTCTATCACAGTCACTGTGGACTTGCAAGTGATGCTTAAAATTCTGAAAAATATGCATAGCTTGCTTTTTGATAACTAATGGGTGGATTGCAATGCATTTAGTAATGAAGCTGAATCATAGAAATTTGCATTTTTAAGTCTACTTCTAAACATTGGAGTTGCAACTTATAAGCACATAGCTTGGGGACACTGCTGCCACTAATCCGTTTTTTAGAAATCTTTGTTGCTTTGATCTTAAAAATCTGCATGTCATGTTAACTTCTTTTGGCTTCAATACTTGAATACTCTCTGGGGTTGCCTAGAGATGTATATCAGAGCAAAAGAATGATCAAATAAGAGTCTCTAAATATACTCTTTTCATCCTACAGAGCAATAAAGAAAATGAAAAGCCAATCCGAATCATCTCTTCTTTCTGGCCTCCGCTCACATAGAAGAGAAAAGATCCTTGAGGTCGATGGGACATTGACCACCCAACCAGTTCTTGAGCATGTAGGAATCTCTACATGGCCGGGTGCGTTTTTGGGGTAATTAATACTTTGTAGAAGATGGCTGATTAAGAACTACTTTCCATGCATTGTTAGCCATGCGAAATTGTTTGCTCTATTCTCACTGAGGTCTATCCGTTGCAGGAAGACTAACTCTGACGGATCATGCCCTTTATTTTGAAGCGTTGAAGGTTGTGGCTTATGACAAACCAAAAGTATACGAATTGGCAGAGGACTTAAAGCAGGCCATAAAGCCTGAGATGACTGGGCCATGGGGTTCACGTCTTTTTGATAAGGCTGTCATGTACAAATCCATTTCCTTGTGAGTTATTTTTCTCCATCAATCGATAATGCGTGGTATATTAAATTTTGCATATATGAATGATTCTCTTTGCAGTTTGCTTTCTTCTTCTTCCTGTTTGTTATTGGTGACTTAGGGTGGACATCTGGGGAGTATTGTATGTGCTTTCAGAAAAGTTCACTGATAAATTAGCACTGAAAAATAGTCTGTTATTTTTTATAGATCAGAACCGGTTGTCATGGAGTTTCCTGAGCTCACAGGTCATTCTCGCCGTGACTATTGGTTAGCCATCATGCAGGAAATACTTTATTCTCACAAGTTCATAAGAAAATTCCAGTTGAAGGGAGTTGAAAAGGAAGAAACACTGCTGAAAGCTGTGCTAGGGATTTTGCGCTTACAAGCTATTCAAGAACTAGCTACTTCTATCCCTTTCCGTTGTGAGACACTACTCATGTTCAATCTAGCAGATCAACTTCCTGGAGGTGATTTGGTACTTGAAACACTTGCAGATATGACAGTATCTAGGAGGTTGAATCGACCCAGCCCTTCTAATTCAGAAAGTGGAATGTATTCTGTATCTGCCCTACAAATTTTATCTAGCTTGGGACTGGTCTCCCAAGTTTCCAATGATGAACGACTGCTTGTGGGTGACATAGTTGTAGGGGAGATGACTCCCTTGGAAAGAGCTGTTAGTGCATCAAGGAATAATTTTAAAAAGGTTGAGCAAGCCCAGGCATCAATTGAGGGAGTTAAGGTAGATGGCATTGACACGAATTTGGCTGTTATGAAGGTAAAAATATTGTCTCTGTTATTGAGCTATTTTGACATCCCTTAAAGTTCATTGTTTACCTTTTGCCTTCACAGGAATTGCTAAACCCTGTTTTGGAGCTTGGAAGACAACTAATTCTTTTGGCATCATGGGATGATCCCACAAAATCTTTGATATACTGTGTTGTGACTTCGTACATTATCTTCAGGTTTGATTATAAATCGCTGGGCATTATTTCCAAGTTTGATTTTAAATTATTGTTGAGATTTTTCTTTAAATGATGTCAATTGTTTCCACACATGAAATAATGCAGGGGTTGGCTCCGCTATGTCTTTGTTATGATGCCTCTCTTTCTTGCGATTTTCATGGTGCTTACTCGGTGTTGTAGTCAAGGAAGGCCGATTGTAGAGCTTGAGGTGAGGGCTCCTCCACCAATGAATACTATGGAGCAGCTGTTGGCTGTTCAGAATGCTGTATCACACATTACAGAGCTCATCCAAGATGGAAACATTGTCCTTTTGAAACTAAGAGCATTGTTGCTAGCTTCTCCTTCCCAGGTTCACTTTGAATCTTTTTTGTCCATGTTTTGTTTTGTCAATTTGCATGGTTGCTCTTTATTGTCATACCGTCTTTTGTGCATCTGTGTGTGAAATATAATATGTTCATAATGAATTGATCCATTCATTGATCAAGTTGTCTCTTATTTTGTGAATCTTCTCTGCAGTCGCTCTTCAATTGATTTAAACTAATGGTTCGGGCTATAAACACACATCCCACAATTGAGTGATTAATTTCACAAATAGACTAATGACAGAATCCTGTGAGATAGAGAGAACATATGTTCTTGCGATAACTATTTGATTGCTGATTAGTGTATGAATCTCTTCACAATTCTACTTTTTCTTGTGAAATAACTCTATTTATTGATGTGTTGAACAGGCAACAGAAAAAGTTATTCTGATGCTGGTCTTAATGGCTGTAGCACTTGCCCTTCTACCCAGCAAATTCTTACAACTTCTGTTGTTCCTGGAGATCTTCACAAGGTACTCACCAACAAGAAGACCAAGCACCGAAAAATGGATGAGAAGATTAAGAGAATGGTGGTTCAGCATTCCTGCAGCCCCTGTTGTGCTTGAAAGAGATAAAGAGGAAAAGAAGAGAAGGTAATCCACTTTCCTGTACAGTTTGATGTGCTTTAAATAAGGGCGCGTTCTTAAATTCTCTGCAATCGTGACTGTGCATAGCATCAAATACAAGCCAGCAATAAAAGAATGGGTGATTTCTTAACAAGTCAGTGTCATATGCTTGCAAACAAACTTACAATGTTCAATCTGAATACACAAACAATCAAAGTTGAAAAAGCAAAGAATGAATTGAATCTACAGAATTACAGATCTCCTGTCTGAAACAATTATCACAAGTCAGGAATGGTTCTCACAGCCTCTAAGAGAGAAGGTGAAGCTGAAAGCGGCATGGGTGAGCAAAACAACTCGCAGAAGTTCATTGACGGAGTGAAGATGGTTGGAGTGAAGAGGGGGACATCATCAAAGCTCCATGGAATCTTGGACACAGGTGAGAACGAGCTACCACTGACTTTAATATCTCTATTGGCATTCAAAGTATCATCATCTGCATGAGCTTCTGGATGTGAGGCTGTTTTGCTGCTGTTGTTGTGGTTGCCGGTGAGTTTCTGGACAAGAGCCATGAAGTCATGGGCATGCGTATGAATGATCTTCGGCGAGTGTGCATAGATGATCACTGGGTTTTGTCGTGAAGTTGATGAAGAGGAAGGTTTGTGAATGGTTTTTTGGATTTTTAGAGGGGTTGGGCGAATGCCTTTGAGTTCTTTGGATGGAGGACTCATGGTGGTTGTAAGATGGAGATGGAGATGGAAATGGATGGGAAGGGGGATAGATATAAGAGGCTAAAGGCAGCAGCCATGCTGACCATGACCCAAGGAAGAGTATTGTAAGGCAGCTTGCGGGTTGACAATTGCATGGTTGGTGATGAACAGGAACTTGCGTTGGCTTGTCGCTGTTTTTTTTTAACAAAAGGTCAATGCACTTGCATTGACTTTCATCACATAATATAATCTGGTGAAAGTTGAAAGATGAAGATAAAAGTGAAAAAAATTGTTTATTTTGAATTTGAATGGAGGGAAGGAAAGATGGAAGATCTGACCAAACTTCTGAGTTTGGACATCTTCATGGATAATAAAAGGTAAAAGAGAAGACATTTGATTCATGGATAAGAAAAGGTGAAAGAGAAGACATTTTATTGGAGCATGAAAGAGGCTCGTGGGAATTGATATATAATTTTTAAAAAAATAACAGCTTCATAGAACCTTCAGTATCAATACCTATACTTTTCGTCATCATTGAAGCTGATTAGTACATGTCGTACTTCAAACTTATCTTTGAATTACTTTATGACTTTCCTGTTCTCAAATCACGAGGTTAATTGAAAAGACGGTTACCTTGTCTCTTTTCTAGGAAACCTCCATTTTATCAATATTCATGTCTGGTTATTGAAACAAAATCCTCAAAAGTGTTAAGATATCCTACCTGCTGAAACTTCTCATGTCTAACCGTAATTATCAATTAGAATCTAAACACAAATTTTTATTTTTATTTTTTCTTAGCTAAAAAATATCTTCAAACATATGGGGGAAATAACAAAAATTAAACCAATGAAAATAGATACTTAAAATTCAATACATATCCAAACTAACGGTACAAAAAGCCACTTTAATACACCTCAAATTAGAGAATGATAATATATAAATGGACTAGATTAGATAGATCCCATCACCCAACGGCCTCTCCGATAAACACTAAGTCACCTCCACGTTCAGCTTCTCCAGCTCTTTCTCTCTATATATATCATCCTCATGCACCAAAAATAAACATCTCTTCCCCTTCATCTTCATCTTCTTCATTCTCTATCTTTCTCTGCATTGAATTGCATTGCCTTGCCATGAGTCCGGCACCAAGAGAAGCAATGGCAGCAAGGCCAGCACGCCTGAAAATTCACAAAGACTCACACAACATTCAAAAGCCATCATCTTCATCATCATCCTCATCATCCACTGCAGTAACAAACGGCAGCAGCATTAGCCATGCACGTCATCACCCTGTCATAATCTACACTCACTCTCCCAAGGTTATCCATACACAAGCCAGAGACTTCATGGCTCTTGTACAAAAACTAACCGGACTTTCACATTCTGATGACAATGAACAAACAAAAACTCCACCACCTCCGCCACGACCCACACCAACATTGCAAGATCATGATGAATCTTCATCGTCGTCAGAGAGTTATATTCACCTTGGTTGTTCACCGTTCACCTCCACCTCTGTTTCATCTTCTATCTTCAATGGTAACCCGGTGAGACCTCTTGAAGGCCCTTTTGATGTGCCATTGTTAGTTCCTTCTTATAGATGTCCTGGGGCAACAGCATTCACTTCCATGCTTAGCATTGAGGAGGAGTTCCCCACAACCTTTTTCTGATGTTATGAATCTCAACTATTGATTAGTTTATGTTTTTTTGTTTTTTACTGTTGTTGTTTCAGATCACTTGAGATCATCTTAATTTAGTTTGAGGAGACGGCATGATCATTACTGGATGCATGCATGCATGGCTCCTTGTGTTTTGACGTTTCATGCTCTCAATAATTTTCCATGCATTTACTCATTTCAATTGAGAGTCTGTGTTTAATAAAGCACTCTCAGTAATTTCAATTTCAATGAATGAACTTCATTTCAATTAATAAATAAATAATGTAGCAATGGACTGCAAGCAAACATATGCATATATATGGCGAGGATTTTTTAAGTACAAGGAGAGGAAACTCTCAAGGAGGTATTGATCGAGAAGCTCCTGCTTTGATGCAATGCTCATCCAACCAAGAAATTATATCATCCAGAATCTGAAATATCATCTCATCAGGTTCACCTTCAAGAAGAGAATGATATGCATCTTTGTAAAGGCACAGCTTCTTGTCCTTGCTGTTTGCCTTCTCATACAACGCTTTGCTCACCGAAGGATCAGTTACGATATCAGCTTCACCATGTAGAATTAGAAGTGGTAGAGAAACCTGCAAAGGAAAGATGAATTCTGAGTTGCTGCAGAGTCATGAGCAGAAAAAAGACCAGTAAAGAGTTTCATACTTCTTGTAATTGATTTTCTAACTCTTGAGTTGTTCTGA
This sequence comes from Dioscorea alata, assembly GCA_020875875.1. Taxonomy (NCBI): domain Eukaryota; kingdom Viridiplantae; phylum Streptophyta; class Magnoliopsida; order Dioscoreales; family Dioscoreaceae; genus Dioscorea; species Dioscorea alata. Next base: position 19,234,881 of record CM037015.1, on the reverse strand, counting down.
GCATCTCTAACGCTGTTCGTAGACGAGGTTTATCCTTGTAAGCAATAACATTGTAAGAAGTCTGCATCAAATGAAGAAAATTTGCTGTTTAGTAGGAAGAGGATAATCACCAGTCAGTTCAGTTGAAGTACAATTAATTTACAAACCTGTTCGCGCTTTTTAACATCTTTAAATGCCATTTCTGCTAAATCCTTCTGAGGAACCAGCTTCCCTTTGGGGAGAATTTTAGCCATGCAGATCAGAATTTGCTGCACGGGCCAGGATGGAACAACATCTTCTGCCATCTGTATATATTAGAGAAAGTTTCAGTCTTTAGAGAGAAAATTTATGCTGTTTGGAATCTCAAGAAGAAGAAGGTTCAGATTATGTAATTACCTTACACATGGGTGCAACTAAGACTGCACCATCCCATGCATTAGGCTGTTTGAAATGCACTTTCAAAGCCACTGCTCCGCCCATTGATTGCCCAAATAAGAAGCTTGGAAGGCCTTGGTATTCAGGGTTTTCTGCTAGACAAAGCACAGACAGAAATTTCAGTAAGTTTTGTGCTGTGTGTGATAACTCACGTTGTTGCATGAGAATTCCTGCTTGGAATAGTGTTCACAACTTTTGAACATGAAGAAAATATATTCATTATCAATTCTAAAATCAGATCAGAGGCCCATAAGAAATAACAATGGTCAAAAAACAACTACAGAGATAAAGAGTGTCATTCAATTAGGAAGGCATCATAGTCAAATTTAAAGATTGCCTCATACCTTTGATTTTGGTGTAGTGCTCAACAACATCATCAACAAGATTGTCAAAACTAGGTATATATCCATGAAGTCCTTCTGAAAGGCCAAAACCAGGATAGTCCATAGCAAATACTCCATATCCGGATGATGCTAACTTCTTGGCAATACCTATGCAAAGCATGTGATATCATCATACATTCATAAAATGTACACTAAAAAAATATTAACTGAATTATCATTATACACATCACATAACAAACCGTCACATCAAATACCTTCAATGAAAAATGTGCAAGTGTCCCCATAACCATGACAGAAGCAAACCAATGCCTTCATAGGAAGGCTATCTGGAAACCATCTTCTAGAGAAAATCTCTAGACCTCGGGAATTCACTCTGTAAAACTGTTATAAAAGAAGTCAAATGGTTAATAGATGCAGAGGTTAGAGTGTAGACAACTAGAGAATGACAGAGTGGTTTCCATTGGACCCTATAAGGCCAAACATAGCATTCCCAAATATGTGGTTTTTTTAAGACAGGGCTGTCTGTAATGAGGCCTTCATAAAAAGAGATATGAAAAATACTCCAAAAAAAAAATCTTGATTACCTCTTCAGTTTTGACTCCACTGTATTGTGCCTGCAAGAAAGGAAGCGAGTATTAGTTAACTCTAATTTTGTCTGTTATACTAATATAAAATGACAACTCTCTAATATCAGGGATCATTTTCTTCCAAAAAATCAGTTAAAAAAAAATATATGCACTCAATAAAATATTTCCAAGTATGGCTGGGCACAGCCATACCAAACTTAAATACTATGTATATATATATATAACTAATCCTCTTATGGCGCCGATAATTTTTTATTTACTGACATTGCGAGTTTGAACTCAATAAAGATCTCACATACTGATGATCATGCTGATTCCACCTAATAACTGCATCAATTAGATCTTTGGTGATTCATAACCATGAACACCAATGCTTAACTTTCCATGCCCTTGTTGATGTATTTCACCAAATATTAACCAAGACAGGTTAACTTTTCATTTTTAAGTGGGGTTCTGATAATTTAAACTTTGCAGAAAATTAAATGACTAGAAGGCAGGTATCTTAATATATTATGGAGCACATTAAAGTCCTTCAATAACCATACAGACAACTCAATCACCATTGATGAGGTCGATGAATGAGTCAATGCTATCTATAAATCCTAAGTTTTTCAAATGACATCCAGAAAACCAGAAGAATATGGAGTAATTAAGTTGCCATATCTATTATACTCATACCCTGAGTTTTCAAATGTTTGCTTAGGGAAAATGTCAATGGCATGTCATCCTTGACCCAATCCCACACAAACTTGAACTAAAGGAAAATTTGAGCCAAACCTTGACAAATCAATCTGTGAAAAAAATCATGAAATACTTTTGATACAACTATCTTTGGGTAACTTAATAATAAGTTCAACATTCAATGTACAACTTCATTTCAGAGGCTTGAATTTTTGCTACATTTTCCAGACATGTATCATACATATGACCACCTCAGATACAGGACACATATTTACATAAGCTGATAAACAGTGCACAAATTGTTTTGCATAGCATTAAGTCATAAATGGCATGCCAAGAGATGTCCAGCATTGAAACAAAAATAACAACAAAAAAATTTTACAGCCTAGTATCTTTGGTGAAAGAATCAAAGACAACCTACAATGTTGTGAGTCACATGAAGGATTCAAATGAAAACTTTTAGGGTTTCCTAGTATCCAAAAATACATCAAGTGTATGTAACAAGGCAATTCATACATTACTCATACATAACCTGTTTTTACTACCATTATTCTAATTACACAAGAATAGAACAACATAAATTGCTTTCAAGATGATAAAATGCTCAGATTACTACAAGGTCTGTCTTTTATTACCTTTTGGTGTCTATAGAATTAAACCAGACACACCAAAAACCCTAAATTTTCGCAATCCCAAAACAAAAATTTAGAGAAACCTATGATCATACTCCAATTACAGCCACAAGCTCTAATCATTTATGTACAATCAAACCAAAAAAAGTATTTTTTTTTCCTATTCTCAAATAACAATTAAGAAAAAAACATCATGCTAACTTCGTCTTCAAAGAAATCAGAGATGAAATTAAATACCTTAAAAAGGCAATGATCAATACTAAGCTGTATATCCTTAAACATCTCTCGAATCCTCCGCCGCTCTGAGGCATGATCAAGGTTGGCCTCAGAGACCATCTTAGCGAGCTTCTCATCCACCCCTTCCCACTTCATCGGCGTCACCACGGCAACCCTCCTTCGGCAACGGAGACAGACTCTAATCGCATCTATTGAAGGTCAGAACGATGAATTCCACCCCAATTCCATCCAAATTCAAAGAGAAGAGAACCAATCGAGTACCGTGCGCCGGTGGGCGGAGGAGCTTCTCCGGCAAAGTCGGCGGTTTGGACGCCATTTAAATCAGCGAAAAGATAAAAAAGCAAGCCCTTTTTGACGCTATCTCCGAATCCGGGCGGCTCTCTAGATTGTCCTGGTGGATTTATGCCATTTACACCCTTCTATAATTAAATTTCATTTTAAGTCCCTCTTTTATCAAAACTTCATTTCATTTGTTTTGTTTGTTAATACTTTTACACATAATTCAATCTTTTATAGTTTGTTTTTATGCTTTAGTATTAATATATTATTTATTTTAATATAAATTATAAAAATTTTCAAAAACATCTCAATATATCTTTATTTTTTTTTAATATACTTTCTTTTTTTTTTTTTAACTCCAGCCATCAAAAAATTTTATTCTAGACAAACCCATAGAATTTTATTAATATGCAAATACGTAAATTTTAAAAAATAAAAAATAAAATAAAATTTTGAGATTTTCAAAAGGATAAAAGAGTAGATAAATAAGTCTTGGTCGTATCTGGCGACGCCTTGTATGACCCAATCAGAATATATATATATATATATATATATATATATATATATATATATATATATATATATCACAATACATAAGCATTGTCTAATGAAAATCTAGTCAAATTAATGGGTTTCGTATCAGCCTTGAAGACAAGTTTTTTTTTTCCCAAATAGGTTCATAAGAAAACTCAATTTTTACAACTTACAAGCAAGCAAGTTGCCTTAATTATCTAATCCAAATTAAAAGTCAATAATTATTGTCATAAAACAATCTAATTATTCAACCAAATAGGCTACTTAATAATGTAAGGTTCTGTCTCATACTTATCCTTTTCTTTTACAAAATATCTTTTTCCTTTATCACATTGATAATTACATAACAGCGAAAGCTATATATATATATATATAAGTTAAAGAGAACATTAATGAGCCATGCATGGTGGTGGCGTGGCATGAAGTTGATCTTATCTTGTTGCAATACAAACATATATAGACTTACAAAGCAAAAGTGGAACTTGTCCATGCATGCAGTGGATCTCCACTTCCTGTCTAGCCTCTAGATCTCTCTTTATATGTATTCTAGTGACTTTAACTTTAAGTCAAACTTTTTTCTTATAAAGTTATATGAAGAAATACTACAAATCTCACCTTTTACTATTTTTCTCTCTAACCTATCTCACCTTTTACTATTTTTCTCTCTAACCTAACATGAATCCCATGTTTATGGATGGACATTGGCCTCTGCATATTCATGTTCATGCACTTTATCTAGTCATGAAGCAATAGGGAAAAAAAGTGGGGAGGAATCTCTTTGTGTCTTGCCATCCCAAACACTCACTTTATTGATCTTCTCCTCACACCATTGTAACTGCTCTTCACTTATTTTAGGCATCCTCAAAACCCTAGACACCACCTTCATGTCTATGAGACCCATTAGTATCTCCATCTCTTGAGCTTCATTCATCTTCCTCTTTGTCAACACTTTGAGCTTTGACTTCTTCTGAAGTAGATGTAGTGATATTCATAAACAACTTGATGAGTAATTAATAGTACTGCGTATATATATATATATAATCTGATTAATTATGATCATCATGCATGACTTACTTTGTTTTTGGTTTTCTTGATCAAACTGTGTTTGCTTGATGTCTTCTTGAACAAAGCTTTGAGCATCTCACAGTGGCTCTTCTTGTCAGTTTTGAGAAAGTTCATGAATGTTTTTAGCCCCTCTTCTAGTATGTTAAGAAACTCTGCTGATGAAATCCTTGAACTCATGTTTTCCTTGCTTTCATCACCTTCTGGATCTTTTAATAGAAAAGGAAAAAAATCAACATAAAAATATATTATAAGTAATAAATAGTTAGCCAAAAGTAGAAAACTTGAAGCTAATGAGAAGGTACCTCTGAATTCAGGAACTTGAAGTAATTTTGGAGAAGAGATCTTCATTCTAGCAAAGACTTGAGGTCTTGAGCCATGTTCATAAGGCTCAATCTCTATAAACCGCTGAAGTAGGACGTGAAACTGCTGAAACTCTTGAGCAACTCTTGCAGAATAACCATAAAAGTCCATATTTTTATCAAGACTCACTCTGCGGAAGTTGCTGTAATTCCAACTAAGTGCTTCCCATGCTAAGCAAACCTGAGCTACATAAGCACTCTCCAACTCTTGATATGGATCCCTGCTTCCTGGGAATTGTTTGTGCTTTTTGATCTTCAAGTACTTGTGGGCTATCCTTTGAGACACTGATCTTGGCTTGATCTTGATAGACTCCAGAGTTTCTGATAAAATGCATGCAAGGTTTAGTAAACAATTACTTTGTAGCTAATTAGAAAGATAAGTTTGAGTTAGTTTGCATGCATGCATGACCTGTTTCATGGAGTTTTTGGGCGGTGATCTTGTCAAAGAACAGCATCTCTTCATCATATTTGCGGAACATTGTGTAAGACTCCCAAAGCGAAGAGCTTCTTCTTGATGATGAAGAGAATGGATACTCTGTTTCTGAGTCCCTGAAAATAGTTGAGCTTCTCCATGAGCTTGACTCACCAGTGATGGAGGAGTCACCATAGTTACAATCACTTTCTCCATGGATTTCATCAAGCTTGAACTTCTTGCTATCAGAGTGAGTATTATGGTCTACTAGGATGAACCTCTTCTCCTTGGACAAGTCCTCTTCTTTAGTTTTAGAGTCAAATGCAACAACTGGCTCAGAGGATTGGATTGTTGGAATCTCAGTATAATTCTTTTGAGGGGAATCATGTGCTGTTGATTCTGAGGCATTATTATTGATGGTATCATCATCAACTTGGAACGCAAAGGTTGTTTGTTCACTTGAATCTTTGTCTTGCCCCACAACATGAGTATCATTCCTCTCACTGTTTTCATAGAAGAAAAGCAGCAGATCTTCACATCCAAAGACAATATCTTCTATCAATTCATCCTTTTCTAAAGGTAAGAGCTTCTTCTCTTCATGATGAATGCACTCTTCCCTGCAAAAGATGGTAGATGAGTTAACATGCACCTATATGTATTATATACACACAAAAAGAAGAGAAGGAGAGATATAGAGAAAGATTGAGAGAGACCCTCTGAAAGCTGATCTTTGGTGAAGGTAGCTGAAGAGCTTGGAGAGGAGAAGAGAAGAGACGTGAAGGAGTAGAAGAAAGAAGCTAAGAGAGGTGGTTGCATGGAAGAGAAACATCACATTCAGGCTTGCACTCTTGCCATGGTTGCAAAGAAGAGATGTGTCCTCAAAGGGAGTGTAAAATCCATGCAGCTCAAAAAATTGGCTCATAAACACATGCTGTTGATTTTTAGATAAAGATGGTAAAGTTTGTGCAGAAATGCCAAGGCTTTTATCTCATCACACTTGATTAGACTTAACTTTCTTTTCTTTATCCCTGCCATTAAAAGGTGCCTCGTGTAGTGTGCTACATTAAAAGTTAAGCTCAAAGATGAGGAAATGTTAGGTGACTTAAGCTTGAATGCATGTTTATGGTGGTCACACATGAGCTTTGTAGTCTTTTTAGAGATGCCTGCCTCCTTATTTGTCATGCATTGCATCTTAATTTTTTTCCGTTCGTTGTCTGAGAGCATCACCTTTGCCATTAAAAGAGATTGTTTTGTGTAAGATTTTCAAAAAAGAGAGGGAATAAAGAGAAGGTGGTGACCTGGAATGCTTTTCCATAGAGTGTGACTACTTTGTTGGAATATACTAATTAATTAATTAGTACCACATAAATATATATATATATATATATAGTTGACTTAAAAGGCAAACCATCTCATGACAGAAACATGAGAAGAAATAAGGTAACAATTGTGAGTAAACTATAATCAAATTATGTGAAAAAAAAAGTTTTTTATATAGGATACATATGTCACTAAGTCCAATATAGTGTTGTATCTTATATAAATCTCAGGAATGTAAAAGATTTTTCAGAGAATATGAACATCAAATAATTAATCCAATCAATAATTTAGTTGAACCAAAATCAAATATTTGGTAGGTTTCTTTAAAATAAAACGAAGGCTCACCAAACTTCGAGGGAGACTACACACTTGCATAAAATTTGTTCAATGAGAAGCTAGCTAGGAAGAATTGTACAAAGAATAAAAGGCATGATCAAGTGGTTGTCTTTTTATAAGGATTATTTAAAATAGTTTGGTAATCAACAAGGAGTTGGTCAATGGAGCAATGGAGATTAAATAGTGATACTTCAAGAAGCCACATCACATCCATCCAATGGATGTACATAAGCTCTTTCTGCAAATCATCACCCACTTAATATCTTTTGTTTAATTTGTGCTGGAGTTCATATGAGACAATATGCATCTCTTTCAAATCCACAAATAGAAAGGAGAACAAATTAAGCAAGAAACGAAATAGTCAGAATTCCTTGGTTAGTTGAGTTTTTAAAAAATAAAAATAATAATAAAAAAAAAGCAATGCCCGGCTACATCAAAATGAATTAAAAGAAAAAGTTGAATACATTATATAAAAAAAAAACACACAAACAGACACACATGTACACACACAAAGTGAGTGGCTAAAAATACATGTACATCATCTACATGATGGAGTCCTGGCCAGAGAGGGATCATCCAAATCATCTTCTTCCCCTTTTCTCATAAATATTTAGTTCAACTAGTCCCTTTGTCCTCTAGCATCCCATTAACACTTTTGTTTTATATCAAGTTGGCATAATCGGTATCATGTTATATTTCTCTACATTATTAGCTAGATTATATTTTCTTAAGTAATTAATACATGGAATACTACATACATTTTGGTTGGTCAACATATATATGAACATAAAACATAAATAAACTTGAACTTCGTCTTGCTTTGTATAAATTTTTTTTAAAAATAAAGTGAAAAAATCATTGATTTATTAAACGAGAAAAAAAAAAGCAACCACAAGAAAACCATAAGAAAACAATTAGAAGATTAATTTTTTTCCAAACAAGAATTAGATAATGATAAATAAAAAAAATAAATAAATTAAACAGCATAAGAAGAAATGAAAGAGAAAGACACTTCTCCACACGTGCGGTGGAAAAGCACAGGTGGCAATGTTTAATTGGGTGGCAGACTTCTGCGAGAGCGAGTGTTGATTGGGTGAACAAGGGTGGATAGAAACGGTTGGGGTTGGTTGGACCCCGGATTAGCTCTAGAGACAATGACTTCTTTCCCTACCGTATTCAATTGCCCCTAAATCTCTTTTAATTTACCATTCTGCCACTTCTATACCATTTTCTCTTTAATTTTATCTCCCTCCCTGACTTTTCCTCTCTTTATGTGTACATGCTTAAGTTTAAAGATCGATTTTCAGTATGGTACCAACTTTATTTCTCATTCACGAATATATATATATATAGTGTGGAGTGTAATTGGTCCAATAGCCTAGCTAGGGTAAATTCTAAAAAGAATGGCAGGATGGTGATAAAGGAAAGATAAAAGGGTGTAAGAGTAATTTAGAGATTCACACAAGACTAATCAACTTCATGAACAATGTTAATTTTTCAAAGAGTTGGATGAGAGAAACAAGGTTTCTAGAAGAGCAGTCTAGCTTGCATTAATATATCAACTTCAGGCAAGGACTCATGCTGCCCTCTGGTGCTACAACCATCTGGTCTTTGGGCTTTTATTCAGGAGATGAGAGCTTCATCTGAAAATCAAGTTCAGTTCATGGTGTGATATATATATGTTAGAGAAGTATATATATGTTGCAATGGAGGAGAGTACTCTTCCTCCTGGTTTTAGGTTCCACCCTACGGATGAAGAGCTCATCACTTATTATCTTACACACAAGGTCTCTGATTATGGGTTTGTTTCAAGGGCCATAGCTGAGGTTGATCTCAATAAGTGTGAGCCATGGGACCTCCCTGGTATATTTCTGTATTAATATGCTGTTATTTGTTTCTAAACTTTAGTTTATATATGTATCCATGTTTGCTCTGTGTGTGTGTATGTGTTTAATTATGTGTTTGGAGTGATGGTGTAGGGAAGGCAAGTATGGGAGAGAAGGAATGGTATTTCTTCAGTTTGAGGGATAGGAAATATCCGACAGGGCTTCGAACAAATCGGGCAACTGATGCCGGTTACTGGAAGACTACAGGCAAAGATAAGGAGATCTTTCAGTCTGGTGTTTTGGTAGGGATGAAGAAAACCCTGGTGTTTTATAAGGGAAGAGCACCCAAGGGTGAGAAAACCAATTGGGTCATGCATGAGTATAGGCACCAGACTAAGTTCCCTTATAGACCCACAAAGGTATGTGTGTGTTTTATCTTCTTGTTTGTTTTTTGAGTTATTATTATTATTATTATTATTATTATTATTATTATTATTATTATTATTATTATTATTATTATTTTAGGTTATATTTTAATATAATTGGTTTTTTGTAGGAAGAGTGGGTTGTTTGTAGGGTCTTTAGGAAGAGTTCTAATGGGAAGAAGTCACAACCAACCACACCTTCTTTCCCTTCATTGCTTGAATCACCATGCAATACAAACTCATTGAGTGATGTTGGAGAGCTTGATGTATCTATCTTTAGCAATTTGGTGAACCATTCAAACTCTTTTGAAGCTGAGCAGACCATTGAAACATCCATCACCAACACCACCACAAACAACAACAGCAGCAATAACAATCATAATAAGATCATGGACATGGGAAGCATGTACATGAATTGGGTATTGAATAGAGAAGCAATGAGTTCTACAAGTCTACTTCCATGGCCTGCATCAAGCCTTCTTGGTTCAAACTTATCGACTGGTCAGACGATCTTGAAACCGTTACCATTTACTGGTTATCATCATCATCATCATCATCATCATCATCAAGATGAAGCCAGCAACGTAACGGCACCATTGAGCTCTTTCATACAACAAGAAACTCTCTTTGGAGCTGAACTGAAGTCCAGCTTCCCTGCAGCCTCTTCTTCTAAAGCTTCTGATACTGTCTCGCACCATCCTTTTGAACAGGAATCCATTTGGTAAGTTTAATGTGATAAATTATAAAGATCTCTATTTCTATCATACAAAATGTATAAAAACTCATTACCATTTGTATTTAATTAAACAATCAAAGTTTGTAAAAGTTATATATATTTACTTTGTCATGCACCTCTGGTTCATGTTTTCACTTGGTAATGTAATTAGTCCGAACAGAAGACAAGCATACAAACCATTGGAGAGTCCTAGGAAACATCAACAGGTCTTAATAGTAGAGTTTGTATTGCTAGGTCAGGATGAACAAATCAAAAAGATCATTCTTATCTTTCACTGTGTGCCTCAAATTGGGTACTACCCCCAGGAAAACAAACTATTCGTAGTACCCCCTTGATCGGCTGATAACTTTATCATCAATAAATTAATCTCCAACTAATTAAGTATTGAGTAGACACACACACGCACATATATATATTATACACGTACACCTACATGCAGGTAAGACTTAGGAGGTGTACAACGACAATGCTTGGGCTATTTAGCTCCACGCCATCAGTGAATCCAGAGAGCCTGCACCACATAATAGAAACAAGTTCATTGCTCTAATTAGTAATGAAAGCATGCATGCATGAGAGGGTTAACGATGGAGGTAGGGAGCTCCCTTCAGTCCAATAAGTGGGGAAAGAAAGAGGCAGGAGTTGCTCCCACACCATGCATTGGCTAAAGCTTACACTCTTCTTCTTTTTTTTCTTCTCTCTGTTTCTATGAACTAAGTATCTAACTCAAACTATGTCACTCAACATACTTATATATATGATATATATATATCTGGTCGAGACTTGAGTATAAGGCTTGACCAAATCCATGAAGTGGCAGCTCTGAACCTCTTCTTAACCCCTTTCATTGGACTGAAGGAGCTCCATAGCCCCACCACCATAATACACATGCAAGACCAGAACTCAGAGCGCCAAATTAAGCACGTCCTTCTTCTTCTTCACCTTGGATTTATAGTACTTTCTTTAAGACAGGAAAAGAATACCATGAAATCAATCCCCATAGGCCTCTAGCTAAAACGTAGCTGTGATTGCTACTGTGCTATGTCTTGTCACATTGAATGGTTTCAGTCTTTCAGAGCTCCCCCCCAACGTGTATATATGTTAAACTGAACCATGGATCTGACTCGAGGGTTTGGTATTTCTTTTGTTTTTAAGATTGGTTTTAGCACGGGAACGGGTTTACTCGTTTGTAGCAGTGGAACATTACTATTACCTCGTATGGTTTTGTCCGGACGCTAGATAAGACTCTGATTCATGGTCAAAGTAATCAATCCGTAGTGACGGAAATACCCCTTGTATGATACTTGTCTTTTCTATCATCCATGCGAAATTTTTTCAAGGACCGAGGGCAGAATGGTTACAAAGAGTCAGCATGGAATAGAGAATAAGACAAACACGCTACAAACACGCTTGTTGGATTGGGCGCAATTGTTTGCGTATTTATTTATTTCTTTTTTCCTTTTCAGTTTTTAAGATGTCTGAAGAGAAGAAATAGATTGTATTTGACAATCTATGAAACAAACAATTGCACCAGTTCTTAATAGAAGTATTGCTTCCTTTTCAGTATTTCTTTTGTTTTTTAAAAAAATTTATACCGGTCGCACAATCGATTTCTGATGCATGCGCACAACGTAACCATACTGCATTTATCTTATTTTATCAAAAATAAATAAATAAATAAATAATCTATGAAACAATGAATTCTTGCAATCATAAATAAACAATTCTCGGTGTAAATGTGCCATTAGTTCACACTAAAACATAGGTGTTGTCATTGCATTTCTTCAATTTTGAGAATTCTCCCCCAACTCAATTGAGTTTAATCCTATTACATATCCATATTTATCAAAAATAAAATAAAATAATATAACACTAATTGCACCAAAGGATGTCACGATAAACATAAGTTAATTTTGTATACACTACACACATACAAACAATTAAGCTATGGAAACTAGTGAGATACATTTTTACAAGAGATCATACCCTCCTGGCATTTCGAAAGAAGCAGAGAAGCGATCTTGCCTGAAAATTAACAGCCAAATCCAGATAAGGTTTTTTATATCAGTAACATACTAGGATACATAACCTAAAATATGTAACATACATAAACTTTTTTTTTTTTTTGCTAAAAAGACAGCATCACTTAGGTTTGAATGCTTACAAAGTATAGCAGAGCGCAAATATTAGCCATTTAAAAAAATGGCAGTGCTCAATAAAGTTGTGATTTCCAAGTTTACAAAAAAGAAGCTGCGGTGATAATGTTACTACAAAATACAAGACAAGGCAACATCTATGCAACAACTGCATCCCGAAATGATCTTTACTATTTGATTCTTAACGGCGTAAAAGTGACACAACAAGACAGCATGATGCATTGTGGTACACATGAAGTATCTATTGACAACAATCTAAACCTTTGAAGGATAGATTGACTAAACTGGATCCAACAGAAGGCTGAAAGTTAAGGAGACAGTAATTGGTGCCATGAATAGGAAGTCTGCAAGGTTTCCTTCATTAAAACACACCCCAATGTAGAATAGCAGAGCTAATTGTCTTCCTAGACTCTTGAATGTCATTTATTGAAATCGTGTGGACATGAACAAACGTCAAAGAAGCAAACATGTTAGTTTCTGATGCGACTGGAATTTCTCCAATAGGAAGCAAAACATCCTCACAATTCAGAAGACTTGAAATAACATGAATCTAAAAGTTTTAAGACAAACAGCGTGCTCATTGAAGAATAGAAAATAATCAAGTCAATGTTAATCTAAACAAAATTGAAAACAGAAACACATGCTATACATATAACAAGTTGCAAATGTAATGAAGAAATGCAAAGGCAATCATACCTTCTCCTTAGCACGAGGAGTTCCTGATTGTGATAATGCGGCCAAAGGTGGCACAGCACCTTCCTTGAGCACCTGTCTACAAAATCTTTTGCTACTTGTACATAACCGGAGCAACACAGCAGCAGCATTCTCCTTCCCTCTAGCAGATCCTAATTCAACAACCTCCACAAGTACTGGGATCCCACCTTCACGGCCAATTGCAATTTGTGCTTCACTGACAGTAGCAAGGTTTGCGAGTATAGCAACAGCCTTGTCAACCATACCCAGGGCTGGGTCCATAAGCGCAATCAAAGGCCTGATAGCCCCAGCCTCCACAATTCTCGGCTTATTCTCAGTAATTACTGATAGATTGAACAAAGCACGGATTGCATCTTTCTTTCCTTGTGAAGAACCATTTTCCAATAATTCCACCAAAGGCTTAATCGCCCCAGCACGTCCAATTCTAAGCATAAGTTCCTTAAGAGCTGAAAGATTGAAGATGGCCGCAGCTGAATTTTCCTTTGCTTCGGCATTCCCAGTCTCAAGCACATGAACAAGAGGGTCAATGACATTGGAATCAACAATTGCAGCTTTTATTTCATCATTTATTGATAAATTTAAAAGGGCTGTAACAGCATTCTCTTGAATACCTAAGTCTGTTGAGTAAAGCAAACTGATCAAGAGACTTATAGCTCCACAATTGGCAATGACAATCCTATTCTCCATGTGCTTGGTGAGCATTCGCAGCTCAGACGTGGCAAATCTTTGCACATCAACTGATTCACATTTTAAATCCTCAATCAACTTATGAACTTGTGTCTCACTTCCTGAATTCTCAGGTTTAAGATCCATAGAAGGCAAAGTTATGATGTTTTGCCCACTCTTTCAGGAAAACGTCGCCTATGTTTTGACTTCCAGACTGGGCCTCAGCCAACCTCCGCAAGAAATCGGGTCTTGCCTGAGATACAGAGGAAGCCATGGATATTTCTCAAGCTCCCCTGTATCATTACTTCATCAATGAATTATATAGCATCAAGGTAAAGAATTTTTTTGTTTTTAAATCTCATCCAATTAGTAAATTATATAAAATGGACCCACCCATGTCAACCAAATTATAGGGAAAAAAGGAGCAGTAAAACACAACGTCACTGACAAATGATATCGAAAGTTTCCAAACAAATAATCATAATTTTCCGCATCATCCGCTAATCAAAAATCATTGTTTTGAATGAAAGGTCCAGGCTTTGTATGCTCTCCTCGGCTAATCAAAACCCCTTAAAAAAGAAACTAATTCACAGATAAAAACCCTAGAGCATCAAACACGAAAAATGGCAATGATTTACCCTAGATCATGCACAGAAATGCACTATACCTGTTTTCATCCGATCAAAACTAAGAACCAATACTAAAACCAGGATCTTTGCATTCAAAACTTAGTTAATATCACCATGAAACCCTAGACGTGCAAAGAAACAACATGGATGACTGATTGAATCATCGATAAATAACGAATGAAAAGGAGAAGAGAAGATCACCTAAACAAGCTCATCTCCGGCCGGCTGATAAGCGGAAGAGAGAGAGAGAGAGAGAGAGAGAGAGAGAGAGAGAGAGAGAGAAGCGCGAGCGAAGAAAGAGCGGAAAGAGGAGGAGACTTGGGAGTCTCCGGGGGCGCTGGAAGACGGAGTAGTTCGCGGGTAAAGGGCTTCCAACGTGTAAACGGATCCAACACCGACACCCGATAACATAATCGGGTTTCGGGTTACCGGGCTTCGCATTCCCTTGACCGCAAGAGGCATTCTCTTTGAACTTTCAGAAATTTTCTAATTTTTTAAAACATTAACATCTTCATTAGCTCTCAGTTACTATTATTATTATTTGGGCTTTTTTCTAATAATATCGATGAACCACATATTTATTGTAATAAAAAAAAATACAAGCAAGACCAAAATAAAAAACGGCCAAACAAAATGAACAGAGAAACAAAAAAAAAAAAAAAAAAATTACCAAAGGTGAAGTCAACCAAAACAAACAACAGCAAAAACCAAACACGTAAGAGAAACCGCTAGGAAGGTGAGGGCCACCCTCTGGCGTCTAAGGCCTGCATAAGCCGAGATATTTGGGTTTTTTCATATACCAAAAAAAAATTATTTATATGTTTTTATATAAATAAATAAATTTTATTTTATAAAATTTTTAGTTTTAGTTTTTCGTAAATTTTTTAATAGAATTATCAATAAATCACGAATGATTTAAAAAAAATGGATAAACCACTTCAGGAAAAAAAAAACAACAACAACCCGCCCAGACGACGGGGACAATGAAGTCCCATAAAATCGTCCACTAACTGTGGAACAACCCAAGCGACAGAAACAGGAAACACAAAAGGAGGATACAACTAGCATTCTCAAGCCACAAGAACTGAAAAGACTAGTCGTGGTCATGGCCTGATTCTCCTTACTAGTAGGTGCCAAACTAGCGTCCTCAGTGCATGGTCCTAGGAACTCCAAGCTACACACCTGATAGAATTAATGGAATCATGTAACTTCTCTCTCATACCACTAGAGACTGCGGAGAACCAAAATAACAAATGATCAATCTTCATAATGATAGCATGCACATGCAGGAATTTAGTATTAAATATGCAATCATTTCTAGTAAGCCAAATATTTCACACAAAAGCTTTGAGGACAAGGTCACCCAATTCTCGTATGGCGTGCCTCAATGTCGACCTCTAGACTCTCAGAAAAGGGGCAGCAGATAAGAGTTGTGCAAGGTCCCGAATTCTGGCATTAGGAGTACAAGATCTCTAAATGCCACAAGCCACAAATAGGCAGGCACCCAACCAGGAAGCAACCTATCATTCTTAAAAAGTGACTCACAACCCCAGTTGACATCTTGCAAGATACAGCTCTGAAAGGCTAGCAAGCAACAATACACCCATTTTCAAAAGAAGGAAATTCTCCCCAGCTGACGCTGAAATACCAGACCACAGAAAATCTCTTCTAATACAGTCGTTGTCTTTGATAACCCAGTTCGTGAGTCAAAAAAGTGACATCTAATAAATTGGAAGAGCTGAAAGCACCAAATTTACCAATGTGAGGCGACCACCAATTGAATGAAATTGGAATCTTCAATTTTTGAATGAGGAGATAAATGGAGTACCAATTACTTTTTACGATTTTTTTTTTTTCAGCATAAGAAAGTATTACATCTATTTATATGTATATGTGGGTATTTAACATTATTGTTATTGTTATTATTATGAATGTGATATAGGTTGGTTCAACTACCTATTTGGTAGAGAATTAATGCGAATAGAAATAGTTAATGTGATTTATAAGCATGATGAACAGCGTGGCAGTGAAAAAGCTAGCACAAACTGATGATGCCGCCTGCAACACAACAATGCAATGCAGTGGGTGGTTGGACCCCCTTATTGATGGGAGAGTTGGAGTGCTTATGATGGTATTCCGATAACAGAGTATGAAAAATGAAGTTAAGAGGGCACAGAGCTCATCATCACTGTTCAACCTAAATTGGTGAAAAAATTGAAAGACGATATAAATATATAACTCTTTATATAACTAATTATTCACTTTTTTTTTTTTTTTTACTTATGTGTCCCAGATTTGAGGCCATAACATCATGTTGAATAGTTTCAATAACCACAAGCAATGATTACCATGCCATCTCTTTCTTGTGGTGAGGATGTAGACATAAAGTTATTGTTAGGTAAATTAGGAAGAAATAATACTTACACTCTGCTGCTTTCATTGGTTTTAGTAAACAGTAGCATGTTTAGAAATTTGTGATTACTTAAAAAGCAATGCAAAGGGAGGGAACTTCACTTTCAAGTTGAAAGACAGATTCCCTGCATGCATTCTATAACAAAAACTAGGTAAAAGCCAAAACCCTAATGCATGCATTATCAACATGTCCAAATTAGAGCCTGATAACAAAGACATATATGCATGGGACCACTGATGCAAAAGAGAGAGAGAGAGAGAGATGATTCAGTGAGGTTTTCTTTGAAGAGTGTGAGAACAAGGCGTTATATGGGAGAAATACAGGACAAGACCCTACAAGAAGAGAAAGAAGACGAGGGGAAGAAGACAGGCTAAGTGTTTGCAAAGACCAAGAAGAAGTTGGAAGGGTTCCAGCTTTTTGCTGCCAAATCTACAAACCGAGAAGATATATTATAAGCCTTCACTTTTCTAAGTTCTCTCTTTTGAGCAGCTTTTTTTTTAATTTGAGGGACCCTTTCTTAGGAAAGGTGTTGTAGAAAGAGACCAAAAAGGTTTTATGTCCTTAGCTTAATCCCACAGACATATGATAGGCTTGCTTTAGGAGCTTCATGTTTATGATTTGAAGGAACAACTATTATTTATTTTATAAAAATAGATAAACGACATGCAAATGAAACAAACTAAAAGAACCCTATTTTGAGTAGTCCAAAAAATAATACAGCATGACCAATCAAATGAGTCTCATGTTCATCATGGGTGAACATAAATACAAGAAGGCAAAGTAGTTGAGCCCTCCAATCAATATATACAAATAGCAAGCTAGTTGAATATCTATATAAAAACTTTGTTATCCAAAATTAACTAAACAATAAAATTAATTTTCACAGTAAAACATGATCGATCGCTTCTACTGCTAGTGAGCCAAAGCCAAGGAAATAAAAATTCATCATAAATGTGGAACAGTCCACGTGGTTCGTCATAAGTTGACAAGCAAGCTCTTAGTAAGTTAGGGTTTGCAAGGAAGGACAACATGCTTTGATGAACTCGTACAGCAAACACAGATCATATGATATACGGAGACGGAGACGGTCACTTACAAATGTGAGACATTTCAACTCGGTTCATCTCGTGCTCTAAAATACATGCCAAACTGGTACATCAGTTAGATCAAACGGTTTAAGATGAAACAACTAATGATTTATATAAACGCACTTACCGTGTATTAACTCTCAGTACAGACACCGCCCGCCAATACCGGCTTTGTACGGTTTGACCGGCAGGCTTCCCATTCTAGTGGCACTCTCGTAATTTCCTCTTCAGCCCGGGGTAGAGATGTCCACCCACTTCCCGTCTTAATAAAGCCCTCCCTCCCTCCCGCATAGACCTATTCAGGAACCCACACTCAAAGGCTCAAAGCTCACGTTTTTTCCACTCCCTCACCACCTCTGGAATATTCCGGCGATGTAGAGAGATTCCGGTGAATACCATCTATCTCCGGTGATGTCGGTGGCCGTGAGAAGTAGGAGGCTTTACGTTCTACTCGTGTGCATTCTCAGCGTGTGGCTCTTGTTGGTGTGCTGTTC
Organism: Dioscorea alata; assembly: GCA_020875875.1. Classification (NCBI taxonomy): domain Eukaryota; kingdom Viridiplantae; phylum Streptophyta; class Magnoliopsida; order Dioscoreales; family Dioscoreaceae; genus Dioscorea; species Dioscorea alata. Next base: position 19,216,537 of record CM037015.1, on the reverse strand, counting down.
TAGCTACATGGCAGTGGCAATTCGGATATTTCCTCGTGAACACATCGGTGAAGACACAGGGATGGGCCTCCTCGGTAGAAGGCCGGTGCCTGAATCCGGCTTGGACGAGAGCAAACGAAGGGTCCCTAGCTGCCCGGACCCTCTTCATAACCGGTAGCAACAAAGCTTCTCTCTTTTATGTCTAGCTCTCAATATTGGTGATCATCAATATATCATTCATTTTTAATGTTATGTATAGCTTCAAGAGAAATTTTAGATGGTTTTGATCAGGAGGAACTAATTAGCTAGTGGCTCATGTGTTCATAGAATCTCTTGTCATTAATTCGCTTGCAATTAATGAAGATGAGTTTATGTTTTGAGATGCATGAAACCTTTGCTGCATTTAATTTTAGTGTTTTTTTTTTATTGCTCTTGAAAACAATTAGAGAAATGAATTAAATAATGAATCAAGTTCTCATGACTGCTTCACTGTTTGTTCGGATGATGAAGAAAGAGTACGGTCATCTGATCACAATGGAGAAAAAGTATAAGTGGTTTTGATATTTGTTTTGGATGATGAGGGCTTTGGTATGTATATATGAATATGAGTGTGTGTATGGTTAATTTGTGTGGTCTTGGTAGTCTGGTCCTCTGAGAGAGGTAGGGTCCACTGCAGCTGCTGACACGTGAGACAGAAGCAAGGATGTGGTGTTGGCTAGTGTTTTGGATTTGGAATCTCTTCTTGACCTACTTCCTGGCAAGGCCATCACCATATTATATATATACACAAACACACAAACCAAAGTTGGCAAGCCATCTCTGGTTTCTCTCCTCTTGTAAACGATTAACGTGCCTCAAGTCTCTTGAGAATATCTGAGAGACAAGATAGCATCATCATGCATGCATGCATGCATGGAGTGCGCCGCAAACATCGGTGCTCAGAGTGAAATCCGACGTGCATGGATGCGCACCAAGTTCCAATGAGGTTATATGTACTTTTATCTGTATTATAATGTGATGTATGGCTCGGATGGAGGACGTTGATGACCTTGAAGATGGAGAAGGTGGAGCTGAGTTCATTTCAGCTTGGTTCGTGCATACTTGGTAATCCAACTTTTGGATTTTGCTTTGGATTTGGATTCACCTAACACAATGCAGTACTGTACTGATGAATGTTTGAAAGATCACTTAACATGTGATGTGGGAGGAGTAAACAAAGCCATTTTAATTTGCAAACATAACATCAAGTTGCTCTTCATTGAACCATCAACAGAGTAACAAGAATATTTAATGTTCAAGACATATATATATATGATGAACTGTAATAGGTTTAACCAGAGTATTCATAAGTCTCCGTCACTGCAGGTATCCAAGCAATTCATCCTAGCTAGGAGTAACCAGTCATCCCAACAGTAGAAGTAGAACTCGAACGGGTTGTCTTCCCAGCGACGAGATGGCTCGTTGTTTTGGTGAAGAACATGTAATAGTATACATTTAGTATCATGGTGAAGAACACAAAAACCGCTCCTGCGATGAACACGCCCTTCCTCAAAGATTCGCATGTCCAGTTCTGAGCATGAACCACATGCCTGTATTTTGTATGGTATGCATTCTCTGTGGCACCAGCAAGCAAACAAGCATCAGCAATCAAGAAAGCCAGCCTGCCAGGAATAGATATGATATCAAATAACAATACACGCAAGAGGTACTGGTATTAATTTTGAGAATGTCTCATTAATCTCGTAATTAAGCATCATTTATCCTCCAATAAATTTTCAGCAAGCAAGCTTGTCAGTCTAAGAATATAAGAGGGAATCTCACCATGAAGATGTAAAATATATTATACACCTGGCTCGATTCCCACCAGGGGCCAAAGGTTGGCCAAAACACATGCACTTTGTTACGCCCATAATAAGTGACTGGCTTGAGAGAAGGAATAAGAAAGCACCAACTCCATAACCAGTAGCAACATCAGAATCATAAACACAGTAGGTGGTATTGGTGGCTGGATCAGGGTGTATACTACCCTGTAACACAAAAGGCTGATTTAAACTACACAGCCAAATCTGTTTTAATTACCACAAACTCAGAAACACAATAACTAAATCTGATGATTAACTCCTATTTAACATTGAGCTATTAAGCAAGTATATTAGCTTATGTACTTATCCTGCAAACAGACCAAAGTTCAGTATAATTTGTGTTCTCTTGCAAAGATGTCAAAGTTCAGCATATTTATGTTCTGCAAACAGATTGAATTCAATATTTTTTACACCCAGAATTGGCAATATTTAAATTTCATTCAAATTTATGTGAATGAAATTCTTGTTTTGTGGAGATGTATATTAAACAAAGTAGACTAGCAGCTTAACCATGTTTGCAACCAACCACTTGTCTAATTCTTTTTCTTTTTTATGGTATTATTAATCCGTTAGACGTTATATACAATTATACTCACGGCTATATTGATGGATTCATTTTCTTCGACTTCAATGCTTATTAAACTACATGGTGCCAATAGAACTTCATAATTAACAAGAATTACCATCACATAATAGATTGATTGCACTCGAATAAGAAACTTATCATATTGTACGAAGTACACACATTTGCATAGACAGAGATCAAATGCTTATGCAGACAATCAGTATGATTTGATGATTTATGTGTGAGAACTGCTATCAAGCGCCATCTAGATTTGGGCAAAGGCATAATAATACCACCATCAATTCGGTCAAAGCAACAAATCAATGCCAGAATTAAAGTGTCAGCAACAACAAAGAACACGCCTGCCCTTGTCAAATAACAAAAGCAAATGAGGCAGGACAAGGCACATTAGCAAAACTAAAACCACGTTCAAGCCAATCATGAACATAAATTTAAAGCAGGGCACACATCCAAATAGCTAACAATCATCCAAGCCCTTATTGGAATGAGGTAAAGCATGCAAAACAATCATTATTGTTTCAATCATACTTATTCTGCCGAAGATATTCCAGCAAGGTTCATCATTGTCACTATTAGAGTGAATTTTAGATAAAACCAAATTAGCGATGTATTTATACCAATTGAAAATTGCAATATTCATATGAATACTTTTCCACTTGTTCCATAAATCAGAAAGAATAAGTCGAAACTTGAACAGATTACCAATGATATTCTCTTCTTTGCATCTCTTTAGACAAAGCTCCATTGAAAGGGATATCAATGTTCCTTACAGCACATCATAGGGAAAGAAAATGATTCCTCAAAAAAATAATCAATTAATTAATTAAAATGTAACATCTTGCTGATTGGCGAGAAACTTCATCGAATTTTCAAAAGTCTAAATTAAATAAATAAATCTCAAATAATCAACCTTCACTAGCCAATTGATCTTCATAGGAACACGCAAACACATCACACTAAAAACCAAACAATAATCCCAAAAAATCACAGCTTTTCCATGAGATCAAGCTCCATATGCTCCAACTATTTCCGAAAATGAATCCCAACTCTCAATAAGACAACAATTCTAGAAAAGAACCTCAAAAACAAACCATCAATAATCCAAGTAGTGAAAGCGACACAAATGAGGTGAGGGTGAGGGATGCTCACAGTGCTCCTGCGACGCTCAGCGGCAATGGCGAAACTAAACGCGGTGAGGGAGAGGGCCACCACAAGGATGCGCACAAGCGTCGACCCCGTCCTCTCTCCCATCGATCTCCTCCCTTCTCGTCCATCGCAAACCTTCGACCATGACAAAAAGCTCGAAAAAGGCCGCAACTTTTGAAAACCGAGCTCATACTCTGTGTCCTTAAACAGAACTATAATTACAAAAGTACCCTATTATGAATTTTTTTTTAATTTTCCAAATAATCCTCAACTTTATGGTAAACCATATAAAATAATATATATTAATATATAAAAAGCCGCAAAGACAAGTAAATATATTGGTGTACCAGTTATAATAATTTATTAATTTTTAAATATTTATTAATTGGTCAAACATTGAGTGGTTGTTCCATATATATATATATATATATATATATATATATATATAAAGAGACAATTAATTGTGTAAATAATTCATGTTTCATTTCATCCATTCATCATAACAAGAAGAAAAGGACAGGAAGAAAGAAAGGAAAATTAAGGAAAAACTAAAACAGTTGTTATTGTTAACATAATGGAAACTTTAGAGCATGGCTTTGTGTTCTGGCCTGTGAGTGCACTCAAAATCAATGTGAACAAAGGCACGTTCAACTTCAGGGAGGTTCTCTAGCTTGACTTGAAGGGTCTCACCAATGTCATGAGCTTGGCTTAAGGGCATGTCCCCAGGAAGGACAATGTCCACTTCCACAAAGTAATGAGACCCAAATGTGTAGGCCCTCACTGTGTCTATCTGCTTGATTTCTTCATGGTGGTTCCATATCACATATATCAACTTTGTTAGGTACTCTGGTGGTGCTGTTTGCCCTATCAATGACCATACATTCTCCAGCACTGTCCTTGCCCATGTGCTTATTGTGTATATAGCAATCTGTATTATTATTATTATTGTTATTATACATTGCACAATGGAATATATTAATTAGAGTTAATAAAACAATCAGTGTATTTGATTAATTAATTGTAAATTTATGTCTATATATATATGCATATATACCAGAATGGCTCCGAGAGGATCAATCCACCAAACAAATTTGATGCCGAGGACTGCGGTGATTAGACCGATCGAGTTCGTCACAACATCGAAGAAATGGTCTTGTGCGTATGCTTTTACAATCTCATTTTTGTACATTCTGCAATACAGCATAAGGATGAACTTCACCACTGTAACTGATGCCATGATTCCTATCATCCATTTCTCTTTCTCTGGGTCCGAATTCGGGTGTGACTGTGTTCAATATCAATCATCAAGTTGAATCTTATACAAAGATCACAAGAATATATGTTATATTTATGTTGTATAATGGAAATCTGCAAGATAATATACTTAAATGGTGACATCATTTATAAACAATATGCATATAATTAATGATAAATATATAAAGTTTTACATAACATACCTGCTCCATGATCTGCCTACCAGATTCAAATATTACTTGAAATCCAAGAGTAGCCATCACTGAGGCAAATACTATAATGCCCTGGAAGGAAAGGAGCACTTAATTAATAACAATATGAGTAATTATATATATATGATGGTTTAGTTACATATATATCATGCGTAAATATATAATAATATACCACTGGTTGCATGCGTTTCTTTCCAATTGGGTAGCTATATTGATTTGGTTTTCTCATTGCGTATGATGTGATCAAGAGAATAAGACCAGAAAGAAGATCCAAGAATGAGTCCAATGTTGAGGCTATCACTGCCATGGATTGGCTTACAACTGATGCATAGACTTTAGCCACAAAGAGAACCAAGTTTGCAATATTTGAGATGTTGATTGCCATTCTTTCACTCCTGGCAACTGCTTTCAGCTCATCCTAAACATCATTATTAAAATAAATAAAAAAAATGTGATTTAAGAAATGAAATAATTAAATCTCAAATATATGAGAGAATTAATTAAACCTCTGATGGAGCTCCTGATAGACAACCCAACTCTAAAAAGCTCTCCAATTCACTGAATTCTTTGAGAAGCTCCTCTTGCTTCCTATAATACCTTGCTATTTTCCTTTGTTTTCCTGAGAGATCAAGAGACATGTATATAATAAACACTAAACAGTTGTGTATATAAATAGATACGTATATATATACATGTAGATATATATATACACTTACCATAAGAACAGAGGAAAACTCTTGAAGCCAAAGAAGGATCTTTAGGTCTCTCAGGAATGCAAAAGTCACTGAAGTTGAGCCTCCATGAAGATTGCTCTGTTGACACCGGCTCGACGGAGACTCCGGCCAGCCTCATCGGAGACAAAAGCTCCGTTCTATAGTCCATAGACTCACTCTGAAGATCCATTAACCCTAGTTTCACCTTCACTTCCAAGTTTCAACCCTTCTCCTGCTCCTCCTCCTTCTTGACAAGTTCCATATTAATATGTTTATGAAACAAATATCTTAATAATAAGTGGAGTTGTTACATGATAAATACGTGTCAAACTTTTCATTAAAAAAAAAAAAAAAACTTAACCGATCGAGTTTTCTTTTCAACAGACACAACTTGCTTTGTGCTAAAATTAGGGTTTATGGTGCTTAACACGCATGCAGATGTAGTATTTTATATGATATGAATAGTTATATATCATGCCGCTTTTCATGTTGTGACTAAAAAGGAGTTACCAGTTCAACCTAATTCATTGGGTTTTCAGTTTTTTGTAACGTCATTGCATGGCTCATGGAACATGAAGGTGTTGTATATGCTGGAGTTGTAATTTCATTGATTTAGTTCTTTTCACAATTGAATATTAAAACCGCATTTTGATTTCTATTGGTTGTCTTGTCTAATAATTTATCCATCATTTAGCACTAAGACTTGAACCATGTGAATGGAATTACTTAGGATATATATATATATAAAGGGGATCATTTGGATATATATATCCGGTATCTCAACATTAGTATATATATGCAAGAGTTTTAACCATTTAAGTATGATTAATTGGAGAAGTTTACTTGCAATCAACTAATTAAGTTGTTATATATACTGAAAGTTGTAGAATTAGTGGTCATGTTTTGGGCTTGGCCACCATGTCTATTTGTTAGGACAGCCCAAGACAATAAATATATGGGTCTGTGAATTTTTCATTGGTTTTTATTAGATATAATCATACAATTTAAAATCACTGGTTTTTCTTGAAAACATTTTTTCCCTTATCTCCAAAATTACGGTTCTTGAAATGTAGTACTGGAGTTTAAAAGATTAATTAGAACAATAAATAATTAGTCAAAACAAAAGATAAATAATACTAAATATTAGAAAAAATGAAAATAAGAACTTGCATCCAATATATATATTAGGTTGGATAGTGTAGTAGTTTCTTATTTTGATAGTTGGTGGACAAGCTCTAGTTTGAACCTCGTACTCATGTATTATATATTACTGTTTATTATGATTAGACATTGTATATTAAGTGTGTGGGTCTTTTATAAAATAAGTTAAATCTTTTCTGAGTTACATCTCCTCAAATCGTCGGGCTCTACTCTCATCATCATCAACCAGTTTTGGAGGATACCTGGCAAGTCTATCAAATTCCATCTCATATTCATCCACTGTCATGCTCCCTTGGGTTAGATGAATAAACTTCCTTTCTAGCTGCACCAATTTATCCCTTGTGAAATACTTACTGTAAAAGGCCTTTCGTAACTGCTCCCAAGACTCAGAATCCACTCCATGGCGAGCTCCGATTTCTCCTTCATAACAATTGTAGGCAGGTCCCTTGAGCATATACGGGCCAAATCTGAGTTTTTCTTCTTCAGTGCATTTCATCACAGCAAAAGCCTTCTCCATCTCCTTTATCCACACCTCAGCTTCATCAGGGTTTGTTGTGCCCTCAAACCGTGGTGGTCCAGATCTCTTGAATTCCATAATGGTCTTTTCTTTCTGTCCCCCCGAGGGAGGAGGTGGAGGGGGTGGTATTGGTGTCTGGTTCTGCCTCTGATTTCACACCAACCCTACCATTTCTCGCATCAACTCCAGCATGACATCCTGATTGTTAGAAGTTTCAAACCTATCTCCAGCAGGAGATTCCTCATAACGGATGCATACCCAAACAGTTCCTCAACACTCCTACTAGCAGCTCTACGTGGCGGCATTCTGCGAAGACAACTCAACTAGAGTCAATGCTATAAAATGGCTCTACGAATTGAACTAATAACTCAAAACTAAGCTAGCATGGAGTGTGATTGCTCTAATGCTTCAAATCAGGCAGTTCTATCAGATACTAAGATTCTCAATCAAATTTGAACCTGGCTCTGATACTACTAAATTTGTCACCCTCCGAACCCGGTGCGCTGACAAACAGCCGCATACTTATGGGCCAAAGGCCGATAGGCATGCAAGGCCTCAAACCTGTCTTAGAGTAGAACATAATATCTAATAGCAACATAACTTCCAAGATAACAAAATATAAAGGTACTACAAGTTCAAGGTACAACATGAAAGCAAATAACAAGTTCAAGGTCTACAAGACGAAAGGAAATATATAAACAACCTAACTAAGAAGGGAGCCTGACGCTTGATGACCACAGCTATGCTAGTAACCACAAACTTACTCCTAATCTGAAAAGAGGGAATAAAACATTCATGAGCTCGACAGCCCAATAAGTAACCCAAAAACAAAACTTGGATTCGAATCATGATTCAAAACTTCATATCAAAATAACTTCAAATAAACATAAGTATGAACAAGAAAATATAATGTTGCAACTTTGATTAATCAGCATGGTAAGAACAAGTTTCAGAATATAGCAATTTTCAAAGTATATGTCTCCTAGACTATGGTCCAAACAGAATATCAAGGTTCATTTGTTTATTCTCGTTGACCCGAGCCAGAATATCAGAGGCCGTTATTGTTTCACCGACGGAAAGCGGCGCGAAACTAATTTCTATTTTAGGATTTCATGTCGACATGGTCACTATTTGACCCCTAGTGACAGGGTTGTTGCATAGTCAATTCGGAGACTAGACTTTCATAACAAAATAATTTTAGTGTCAAAATAGATTTAATTATTTACATCTCAAAACATTTCAAATTCTAAATCAAACAAAGCTTAAAAATTCCACTAAACCAAAATACTGATATTATGGGTTATTTGCATAACCCATAAGAACCAAGCCATTTAAATTATTAATAAAAGTAACTCTTAACCTCATTCTCCAAGATAAATGAATAAATAACATTTAAAAATTTAAACAGTCAAATTAATAACCATGCCATCCGTAAGTAAAATAGTTTAATATAGATTTAATTAATTCAACAACATTCAAATAGTTCTCTTTCAAACACTAAAAGAAAAATCAGGATAAATGGATAAGAAATTTAAATCAATGAAATCTACTGATTTAAATAAACTAATAGAATATTAATCAATTACAAAATTCAAAACAAAATAGAAACTCTATCAAACGATTAACATGAAAAAGAAAATTTAATAACTTAAATAGTTTTTTTTTTCTCAAATACTAGATCATTAGAAAACAAATGGATAATATTCAAACAATTAATGTTTACATAATGTTTAAATAGAACCCAACAAAATCAAATATTTTAAAATAACCAATAATGATAAAAATTTGAATGAAAGGATAAGAGAAGAATAAATCATCAACTACTCAAAGATTTGGTTAATTAAACTCATACTTAAACAATATCCATTTATATTAAAAGAAAACTTCTCATAATTTAAATTTAAAGAAACAATTAAATTTCGGGATGTAAAATTCTCAGATAGGTCAGACGATGCTTAAAATGAATTTCAAAGAAACTCCTCATCTCAACCAGGAAGTAATTGATTAAAAAGTATAAGAAATCAAATAAAACCCATAAAAAGTAGGAAATCAATAAACAAGGATAAGTAATGAATCAGATAGCCAATCATCAATTAAATAATTGATTTAATAATTTAATAAATTAAGCAATTCAATAATTTAGACAAATCCAAAGAAGATAAAATAATCCAATGAAATAAACTTTAAATGTCAACCAAACTTATAAATTTTAAAAAAAATTTCCAGATAAATGTACGTGGTTTACTTACCTGGTATTCGCTAAAATTCCTGAATCCGATTCAAACACCCAAATTTTAAATCTTCACAAGAGATCCTATGGCATACAATGACAAGAAGGTTTTAAAAATCTCTCATAAAGCTATTAGGGTTTCTAATCCTAGTTTCTGTCCTTGAAAATAAAAAATCCTAATTCCTACAATCTAACAATAAGAACAATTCATACACACCTGCAATGTCTTTCTCAGAAATTTCTCTTCTCCTTGACACCAACGAGATGGAAATACAAGGGAGAAGAGTGATCGCTAGACTAACATCTTAAATCTACAGTTTGGCATCGTGGTGGGCGACGTTTCTCAAGAACGTGGCTAGGGTTCAAATTAAAATATATATTTTTTTTTAAAAGATAAAACACCCCACGTGAGAATAATAATAATAAATATAAAACGAAAATAAAATAATAAAATAATAAAAAAAATAAATAAGAAAATGTGGGGTCCACAATATGATTTTGAGTATAACTTTTATTAACTCATGTGCTAGCCCACCCTATATTGTAAATTTTTTAGTGGTCAAATTATTGTAAATGGTGCATTTTTATACATATTGTAAGTGTGAGAGTAGAGCGCTTTGTTGAGAATAATTCAAAATTGGTTAAAATCTTGTTAATTTCTTGATTGTGTTTGGTTTTTTAATTTAGATTTTATAGAATTTCTGTTGGAAAGTTATGTCTTTTGGTTTGAAAAATGCCCCTGGTCATATTTTTTATTTGTCTTATGGCGTATTTAAGCAAGTGAGTACTCAATAAAATAAGGGAGAATGATCATTATGGTTTTTATTATTCTTTTATCTCTTTTTTTTTTCATTAAAACCCAACAATTGGTATCAGAGCTATTAGATCTAAAAGAACTGTGAATGATCAACATGGCTACTACCAATACGTCTTTTTCACCTACAGTTTTCAATGACGAAAATTATCAAGTTTGGGCCATCAAAATGAAAGCTTATTTGAAGGGGCTTGGTTTGTGGCAATCAGTTGAAGATGAGAGGAGCATACAACCTTTGGGAGATAATCCATGCTTGGTTTGTGGCAATCAGTTGAAGATGAGAGGAAGAAGCAAAAGCTCCAAGGTCTTTATCCTTTATTCATGCAGCTGTTTCAGAATCAATTTTCACAAAAATTATGACCTGTGAAACAACCAAAGAAGCTTAGGATGTGCTACAAGAATTATATCAAGGTAATGACAGAACAAGACGAATGCAAGTGCTAAATCTTAAAAGAGATTTTGAGATTCTACGCATGAAAGAAAAAGAGACCATACAATCATATTTTGACAGGTTGATGATAGTGGTGAATAAAATCAGGTTGATGGGAGAAGAGCTACCTGATAGTAGAGTTGTGGAAAAGGTGTTTGTAAGTTTGCCCGAACGATTTGAGGCAAAGATTTCATCTCTAGAAGATTCAAGAGATATTAGTCAAATTACTTTGTCAGAACTAATCAATGCTTTACAAGTACAAGAACAAAGGCGAAGTATGAGAGAGAAAAGAGTAGAACAGAAAGTTGAGGAAGCATATCTAGCAAAAGTTCATCTTCAAAAGGAAAAAGAAGAACACTTCTATGCGACCATTGCAAGAAGTCAGGCCATGAAGAGAAAGACTGTTGGCACAAAGGAAAACCTCAATGTTTCAAATGCAAAAAATTTGGACATTTACAGGTAATTTGCAGATTTAAGAATGAAGAACATGCAAATTTGGTAGAAAAGACCAAAGAAAAAGTTTTTTTTTAATTAGTTGGTAAGAAGTGCATCAGTTAGGTATCCGCTGGTGAAGAGAGGTGCTTGACAAATTTTTAAGAAGTTTGGAGAGAAGTGCTCCATGGAGTTTGAAGTTTGAAGAGACGCGCTCCACAAAATTTCTCATTTAGAGAAAAGTGCTCTACCAAATCTTAATTATTATTTATTTATTTATTAGAAACTTTGAATTAAATAATTCAAAGTTGGTTAAAATCTTGTTAATTTCTTGATTGTGTTAGGTTTTTTAATTTAGATTTTATAGATTTTCTGTTATTTTTATGGCGTATTTAAGCAAATGAATACCCAATAAAATTAAAGAAGAATGATCATTATGGTGGTTATTATTATTTTATCTCTTTCATTTTTTTTATTAAAATCCAACACGCTTTTCACCTATTTATAAAAAAAAAAATACAAATATATATAAAAATATATATATATATATATATATATATTAAAATAAATAGCATTTGACTTTGAATACGTGCTCGGAACTTTGGAGTTTCATTTGACTTTGAATACGTGCTCGGAACTTTGGAGTTTCATTTGACTTTGAATACGTGCTCGGAACTTTGGAGTTTGAACTTAGGGCCAGTGCTATGTCTATATATTATAAGATATTATAAAAAATATTTCCCTTACAAAAATAAAAACCAAAAATTCTTTCAGAAAATGCAATCAAAATACAAAATTGTCAAGTACTTGTGAAAATTAGGCTCGGTAGATAAGTAAGAAACATATTCTTTTACAATATTATATATAAAACTTTATTTTTATAAAAAAAACACATTCCGTGATGTTCAAATTGAAAAACATAAAAACCATTGAGATTAATTGTCTATCATTTTTGCTTTCTTAATTTATTAATTTTTTATATAATAAAAATAGATAAATTACAGCTATTGTCTCAACCGTCATTTAAGTGGTGTTTGTTTTAAAGGATTTGGAGTTACATGTATCTCCAAATCTCTTGTATTTCTAAACTCAAGTGTTTGTTTTGAATTATTTCATTTTTCATCTGTTTTTGAAATCCCATAATGAGAGATTTTGGTTTACGATCGAAATAACTGTAAAACCAAATCTTGGGAGTTCAAAGCAACGTATATGCATATGCATATATGCATACATACATACATATATCGAAATCAATATGTATACACATACGCATAGACATATGCATGTATATATATATATATATAGTATGTTTACATGTACAAATACATCTATACATGTATGTATGTATATGCATATACGCACTGAGATTAATTGTCTATCATTTTTGCTTTCTTAATTTATTTTTTTTATTTTTTTTATATAATAAAAATAGATAAATCACAATTATTGTCTCACCTGCAATGCAAATATTTTCAAACTCGTAATTGATTAATAGAAAATAATTAAATCAAAATAAATAAATAAATAAATAAAGGTTCTCAAAGAAGTTTGGTAGTGCTTTCCCTTCAATCTAATTTAATGAAAAAGTACATCACTAAAACAGTAGATCAAATTTGATTAATCTCCAAATAAATGGAATGACATAATTATAAATTTGATCTGATCCCATTGCGTACATGGACCCGACAAAAGTAGAACAAGTAGACGCGCATAATATTGCTTCTAATTAACTCAATTTAATTTTTCATTAGGTCACATGACCCACTAACTAATTCTTTATTCTTAATTTTTTAACTAATTAATAGCACACTTAATTAAATAATTGATTAAATTTTTTAATTAAAAAAAAAAGAGTCTGTGATGAAGAGGCCACGACTAGGAATTGATGAGTGGAATCCAGCAAATCACAAGGAATTAGGCATAAAATGTCCAAATTCTGAAGTTTGGTGGCTCCCAAGAAAACAAATTTAAATAGACATGCACCCAATTGTAATGAAAGGGACTAATGAACCTGTTTGGCATGCTCCCTTGTTTATTGCATGCATGGCTCTTTTATCCTTGGACCTTAGCCCTACCAAGGGAGCAACACCATGTGCTTCTCATATGCCCAACTCTCAATCATGCATGTTCTACTCGGATCCGGATCCGGATCCAATCTAACTCTATTATTATTATTATTGTTTTTTTAATAAAAATTAAAATAATTCATAATGCATTCAAAATATATATTTTAACCTTTTAATGTGTGTATATATATAATAAAAAAGTTTGTAGCATACCACCTCTGTAATACAATAATTGCTATTTCAGTCCCATTTCTATTGAAATGTTAAGGATGTTAATAATAATCTATGATTCATAAAAAAATGAAAAGTTTAAATTTACATTTATTTTTGAATTTATCATGCTTGACAAAAAATTGTATTTAAGATGACAAATAATGCTTGCTTTATTTATTCCTTCTGGCTGCATGCCTACAAGTGCATGTATGCTTTAAAGGTGTTTTATTTTTTTATGTTTTAAATGGTAATCATTTTGTCTTGTATATTTATAAGTATATTTGATATATGTTTTATGTTGAGTGTGATATTCGCAAAATCACAATGAAAGAGGAAACAAAAGGAACAAACATACAAAAGCATTCAAATGATTATTTGAATTAATGGTTAAATCAATCTTGTCATCTCTGCAAAATATAATTATAACTCATTATGTGACTTCATCAAAAAAAAAAAAAAAAAAAAACTCATTACGTGAGTAAATAAAAAAATAATTATAAGAAATTCTAAGCGCTAATAACACACTTATTCTCAACTTAGTGGATTATATGCGATTTTTGTCTTAATAATTGTGAGAGACAATTCAACCCGGAACAGAACTCTGCACAAACCAGATATTATTTTGTTTAGTTGCGCATTAATTCGCACTTCTTCAGAGTCGAACCTGTGACCTAAATCTTTTATCTCACTTAAAATGAACACCTTTCACAATAATAATTGGGTGATAAATGAGTGGGGCAAGTTATTATTATTTTCAGCCAAGTTAGAAGATGATATTTTTTCCTTAAGCTGGCCTAATTTAAATTTATTAATACTAATAAAAACTTAAAATCTAATTTAATTTGTTAATTTAATAAATAATCTTTAATATTTTAAAATTAATTATGAATATATTTATCTAAAAATAAAAATGATTTTATAAAAATAAGTTTAAAATTTATCCCAACTTGTTTGGTTAAAGCAATAATATTTATCCCTTAATCAAATAGTGACAGACTTCTTAAGTGCAAAAATAAATTTTCAATAAACTATATTTTATAAAAATAATTTACTGGGATCAATTGTAAATCAAATCACACATATACTTGTTAGTTCCGCTGGTTAGGGTTTGTGAACTTAGAGAAACGCTCACTCACTTAAGCACTCAAAAATAGCATACACAAACCACACAAGAGAAGACACAAGACGTTGGTAACCCAGTTCGGCGTCCACTTGCCTACGTCTGGGGGGCCAAGCCCGGAGATCAACAATCCACTAAAAAGAGATAAAGATAGAAGAGTACAAAGACACTTGTCACTCTCTCTCACATACAAAGAATACTACCCTCTCTAGATTGTCCGGTACCTTCCTACTCCCTATTTCAAAATCGTACACAATCCTAAACCAAGGTAGTATATATAGACTAATCAACGTCCCAAATATAGTGCATACCATTTTTAGAATCTCCACGGGCTTCTAACTTTAGAACCTTCCGAAATTAGATGTCGCGCGCAACTTATGTTATAACATATGTTGCAACATGACCCTGACTGTTGGCTTGGCTGATTTCTGGCTCCATTGCTAAGCGACCTCAAGACCCTCCGTCCGAGTCGATGCAGCCTGATTACCTGATCCGAACCACCAGCAACTAACCTCCCTCTTCAGCTCCTCACCACACAACCCCCTCGCAAGGGGCGCACGTCCTATGTGCGTCTTCATGAAACTTGCCAAACTTAGTCTTCACTTCACCCAAGTTTGGTCTTCAAATCTTCTACAAAGATCTTCATTCAATCAGCTGAATCTTGCCACCAATAGGCGCATCTTCAAACATACCCTTAATAGACTTCATATCATCTCTATTAAGGTTTTTCAAATCTTGCCTTCAATAGTCTTCAAAATCATACCATTGATAGGTTGTTTTGTTCATTTAAGCTTCACCCATATTTACTTTTCAATCACATCTTCTAAATATGGTGTTGATGAGATATTGATATCATCTTATTGCTTGCTTGATCTTCTTGCCTAAAATAACTTCAACAAGATCTACACTTAATCTTCATGAGAGTTGCAACTTTTTGCCAAAAATAACTTCTCCAAGATCTCCCATGATATATTCCACCTAGCCAAGTTTGTTTGCTATGTCACCCTTCATTCCACGTCATTCTCCATGCCACGTCATCATGCTTGCCATGTCACCTTGACTAGGTGTCAAATTATGCCAATCATTAAAGTGCATTTGCACTAATAATATCATTTTACTGAGATATAAAACAGTAATTCATTGAAAATTATATCTTTCATCGTATATATTGCATAAGATTACAAAATAAACACAAATTGAAAATGATAGCCCAATGATATGACACCAAAGTGTAAAAAAATGAGGTTATGGGTTCAAATCATTCCCCTGCAGTATTGTTCCAAGTACTGTTTATACATTATTCATGCATTGTTCCCCTGACAGTATTGTTCATCGTACTGTTTATATATTATTCATGCATTGTTCTCTCTGGGCTATAGTACTGTTTATATACTATTTATATAATGTACCTCTGGATTCAGTATTATTTTTTAATCCCTTTAGTGGAGTGCTTGTCGTTTATTAATAAAAAAAAAAATGTTATACATGTGTGTATGTGTCTATGGCTTTTTCCCGGAGCGGTTACAACCTACACTTAAAATCAAACTATCTCATGAAAGCATCAAAGTCAATGCATCAAATTGAATATAAAACAACATATAAGTTTTCTTTTTTTCTGCACATTAATTGATTTTGATTCAAAATCTTTCATATATATAAATGCCCCCAACATACATTATATAAAACAAAAGTATAAATATATTAAAATATTAATTTTATTATTATGTATGTTTATGGCTATCTTTAGATGGGGGCACTCATGGTCTATATGTTATAAAAGTAATGGGTAAAATAAAAAAATATATATTTGTAGTTTTTAACTTTTACAAAATAAATATATGTTTTTTTAATGATGTTAATTCATATAGACAAAATCATTATTTTTTTAAACCTACAAATATTTATTTTGTAAAAGTTATATATATATATATATATATATATATATATATATATATATATATATATATTAAGTTTATTTGTCTTTTTTTTATTTTTTTAATAAAATAGATAATTTTTTTGAAAATTATAATTAAAATCTCAAAAATTTAATAAAATCATGTTCAAAATGAGATTTTTTTATGCCAAACATCAATGTTTTTATATAAATGGATGATTTTATATTATATAAAAAAGTTAATACCATTAACTGTTTTTCATCAACCACAACCAAATGTCAGAATTAAAAGTTAATACCTTTTTTCATGTTTATTATTTCTTGAAAAATAAAAAGAAAAAACCATAACATAATAAACATTTTCAATATATATATATATATATATTTTTTTTTTTTTGATAAAACATTTTCAATATATATATCTAAAATAAATAAATAAGATTCTGAATTAAAAAAAAAAAACTGATATTTGAAGAGAGAAACAGTTCCAACTTCCCAAGTTCATTAATGTGGATCTTGTCATGTGAAACCTGATATTATTTATATTTAAAATTATTAGTTTTCCTGCAGTTTGTTAAGAAGGTTTTATTACAGTACGAATATGAAGACAAGTGGTTGAGTAAAGAATAAGAAAGAAATTAAAAAGATACTCTGCGTTTCATTTGCATAGAGATCCACGCTTTGCTTTGTGTGTGCAATATGAAAAATGAAGAAAGAGAGAATGGTTGGCGGTGCAAATGCAATGTAGAGGTGGTTGTGAAGAAGATATTTAATCCCAAAGCCAAGAGTAGTACTTCATGCACCGTTGGCGCACGTGCCGTACACTATGCAATTAAACGTGTGGTCACCTCCGACTCAAATCTAATATATCATTTCACACTTGCATGCTCATTGCTCACTGCCATTTTTAATGTATGTATATTAGATGAACTTATGTTTAATATTTTTTATTATTTTATGGTCATCTGTCATCCATTTTAGGACACACCACTGTGATATGTTTTTTTTTTTAACAAATTAGTTTATACATATATTTATCAAGCATAATTTAAGTAATTTAGATTTGACTCAAATTTAATTTTTAAACTGGTGATTAATAAAACAAATTTTAAAATTACTTATATATTATAAAACTGAGAACAATTGAACATTAACACACCAAAACATCCACAATAGTCAAAGATTTATTTTTATTATCTTATTAAAAAAATTAATCCATAAATAATAAAATTCATGGAAAATATTAAATATTCACGTGAAGAAAATTATAGAGGAAGCATATTTTGGGAAATAAGTAGACTGTACATAACTTAATTTTACATTAAAATATTAAAATGAATTTTTAAATAAAATTTATTTTATTATATATATATATATATATATATATATATAAAATAAAATAAAATAAAATAAGTCAAATTGGCTGGCACTTACCATCCTCTATTTTATCGCGTGGCCACTAACTTTTCTGAAAATTAAATCCAAGTCCTTCAACCTCGCTTTATATATAAACTCACAACTATTACTTCTCATCTCCTTCAACTCCGTCGCACCCTCCACTCCTTTCCCTTTCCCTTTCCCTTCTCCCCAAACACAACGCAGCATCTTCCTACGGTAAGCCATCTCATCTCATCTCTCCTCTCCTCTCCCCCTTCACCTTTTTTTTTCTCATGTTTTTCGCCCTTTTTCTCTTTTTTCTTGGTGAAAATATTATTTTTCTTCTCACCAGATCTGATGTTTTCCGACCTTAACCTTCGTTGAATCTCATAAATCTATCAGATCTGCAAAAATAAAAGCAAAAGATTAATGAATGATCTGAATAAACTCTTCTTTTTTCTTCAATTTCAGCTGCTGTAGTTATAGACTCTTAAAGGCCTCACAAGATCGGATCCAAGATGAGCCGCTTCGCCATGCACCCCAACTCCGAGCGCCCCATCTTTTGCCCCAAACCTCGCCGCCTCTCCCATATCTCCATCCCCGCCGCCACCGACCTCGACGGGTGCCGCTTCCGTCCGACGCCCTTCGACTCCAAAGCTGGCGCTGAGCTCCTTGATATTTTCCTCTCAAAGGTATTTTTTTTCTCCTTTATTTTATGAGATAAGCATCCGGCCGTTGGATCAACATCCTACGGCCCTGATCGTTAGATCTAATTAATTTTTGTTTTTTTTATTTATTAAAAGGGAGGTGCGCAAAACAACGCGACAGCCTCATCGCCGCCGTTCTTTACCGGATCCCCGCCGACTAGATCCGCTAACCCGTTAGTACGCGACGCCCGTTTCCGCGAACCCAAACTGGGTCCGATACAAACTAACCCGGCTGGTTCACCCATGTCTCCAACCCGAAAGGGTTGCGCCCCGACCAAGTATGGGTTCAAACCGGCTCCGGTCCGCATCGAGGGTTTTGATTGCCTCGAGCGCCGTGACCGCCCATCCCGAAGCATCACGGCCGTTGCTTGAAACCAAATGATCTCCACCGTACATAGATAACCAGATCAAGAGGCGAAAGAGATTGTCATAAATTAACAGCCACCAACCATTATGTGAATATAATTTGTCTTGATGGAGGGTCTTTTTTTTGTAATTAAGTTCGCTATGTATGTAGATATTTTTGTCATTAAATAATTGGGGGGGGAAAAACGGGAGGCACCTTCTTTCTTTATTTTTATTTTTTTTTAATTTTCCAGAATTTAAATGTCGGCACGGAATTTGTAAAAAAAGGAATATAGGGAAACGTCCACTTTTGAGTCCTGTGAATGTATGATGTATATATATATTTCATTTGGCTTTTGTTAGTGTTAATTATGAAATAGTGACCGGTATAATTTCCGGTTTTGTTGAAATTCTTATTTTATTTATTTGTTTTTTTATTATTTTGGGGATGGTGTTTCTTACCTACTTAATGAAAGGTTGAATTAGAATTTTGCCATCTTTACATATAAAAGGTGAGAGGATTAATGAAAGGTAGAATTAGGAGTAGGACCTTTTCATAGAAAAGAAAAAGGAAATTAGCATTGCTACTTAATGAGACTATACAGGTAGCAGCGGAAAATCAGGTATAGTTTGAGGAAGGTGAACCTTTTGCACAATTAACTTCTCGTTAAAAATGGTTCTCTTTTAACCGTTTGCAGATTAAGAAAATTTACTAAAATAAATGGATAATTATAAATTTATAAATTTTATTTTTAATTTTTCAAAATTATCTTTATTAAAATCCATTTGTATTTCATTTGTTTTTCTCACTATTTTAATTATTATCTTCTATTCTCTCTCAAAACAGTATCTTATATATATATATAATTAGATAAAAATATAAAAAAGAACAACAAAAACTTTTTAAAAAGTACATGTATATAGTTTGTGTTATGTGTCCAAATTATTTTAATTAATATAAACGGCATGAAAATAAAACACCAAACAATTATTAGCGCCTGTTTGGATAGCCCAGAATTATGGCATAATCTGTACATTATGCCATAATTTTACATTTTCTGAGAATTATGCCATATTGGTTGTTTGGGTACTTTTTTTAGATTATAAAATTATGGCATAATATATGTATTATGGCATAAAAAAAATATTCCACTAAGAGTGGAATATTTTCTCATTGTAAAAAATCTCTCTTTTGATCCAGCCACCAGTCATTCGTCCATCACTTGTCCGGCTGCCCTCCGGCGACCGGCCACCGGTCCGGCCAACCTCCGGCGACCGGCCACTAGTCCGGCCAACCTCCGGCGACCTGCCACCGGTCAACCAGGGGTCCGACCATCGGCCGGCCAGCATTCGGTGACATGCCCCGTTGGTGGTCCGAGCGGCCTCCGGTAATCGGCCACCGGTCCACCGGTGGTCCAGTCGGCTACCAAATGACCTCCGGTGACCGGCCATTAGTCCGATCGGCGGTCCGGCTGACCTCCGGCGACCGGCCACCGACGGTCCAACCATTGGCTGACCAGCATCCGGTGACATGCCAGCAGTCCATTGGTGGTCCGGGCGGCCTCTAGTAATCGGCCACCGGTCCACCGTGGTCCAGTCGGCTACCAAATGACCTCCGGCGACCGGCCATTAGTCCGGTCGGCGGTCCGGCCGACCTTCGGCGACCGGCCACCGGTCCATTGGCGGTCCGACCATTGGCTGACCAGCATCCGGTGACATGCCAGCAGTCCATTGGTGGTCCGGGCGACCTCTAGTAATCGGCCACCGGTCCACCGGTGGTCCAGTCGGCTACCAAATGACCTCCGGCGACCGGCCACCAGTCCACCGGGGGTCTGACCATCGGCCGGCCAGCATCCGGTGACATGCCGGTGGTCCATTGGTGGTCCGAGCGGCCTTCGATAATCAGCCACTGATCCACAGGTGGTCCAGAAGGCTACCAAATGACCTCCGGTGACCGGCGACTGACCACCGGTGATCCGCCCATCGGCCGGCAATCCACCGGTGGTCCAGTTGGCCTTCGACCACCAGGCACCAATCCACCGGCGGTCTAGTGGTCGACCAATAGATTTTCATAATTTTTTTTTATTTTATTAACCAAACACTCATTCTGTAAGAATAAAATATGTCACAATTTCTGTAATAATCACTTGCACTTCCTTCATAATAAAATTATGCCGTATTTTTTTATTTTGCAGCCAAACAGGCACTTAATCATGTTAAAAATGCAAATAATACCAAAATGAAAATTACCGACATGAAATAATTTTTAACAATAAAAAAAATATAAATATAAATATTCATATACATATCTATTTGGAAAATTTAAATAATAGTGTACTTTGATATGGTATCAATAGTGGTGCCAGCTATGTGTGCAATTTGGGTAGCACGTTCCGGATATGAATCCACTGTGAGTTGTCCGTGAAGAGACATCTGACCAGCATCTCTGCCATTGCTTATCTTTCCTTGGTTCTGTTGGGCATTAATAACACTAAAAATTAATTGTTTTAAAAAGCGAAGAAGAAATGAATATGAAAATGCAACGTCAGAAAAAGAGTGATCACTTGATCGATAAGAAGAAATCCATACATAATGTAATCATAATAAGGTGAGTGGGGCACAAAAAATGGTGGATATGAAAATGCTCGTCTTATCATAGACATGTTTAATTCAGTCAGATATACAGTAATAATAATAATAAGAATGATGTTTGTCAGTCAACATATGGATCGAGTATCTTTTCTTTAACAAGTTTTGTGCTTTCAACGATGAGAATAAGAACAAATCTTACATCACTTGCACTTAAAATTGTGTTCTTTTTAATTTTTTTTTAACGATAAGAACGAAAGATCGCATGATTTAGTGTGATTGGATTTGAAATTAATTGTTTACTCATCCACTTGAATGGTTGGTTGGTTATTCACGGTTTAGGAACGAGAGAAAGAGAAAATTGGCTTTTTTTTTTATATATACATTATGTTTTAGAGATTTTAAATTCAAAATTTTTTTAATATAAAAAACCATTAGACTATATTTTTGTTCATTGCCTTTTTTTTTCCTTATTTTTTACAATGAAAAAGTTATTTTATCATTGAGTTTGTATATATATACAACTCTTTGATTTTTTACATGGTTACAAATAATTCTCTCTTATCCCTATCCCAAAAAAATTTTCAGTAGTTAAATCTCTTAAACCTTGAATTAATTATGGGGTAGTGTGCGCATTTTTCTTTGCAATAGTAGAGGAGATGAAACAATAATAAACTTTTAGAGTTTTGAAGAAAATAAAAACGGAAACACAAAAGTATTGAAAAGGTTTATCATGTGTTGAAGGCCGGAGAAAGTCTTAACTCTTAGGGGGTGTTTGGTTTGCGGTAATGTGAAAACATTACTGCTTGTTACGTGGTAATCTGAAAAGATTACCACGTTTGGATGGATGGTGGTGGTAATGTGTGATTACCAACTTTGGAAGATTACCAAGAAACTTGGTAATCCCATTACCACCAAAATAGGTGGCTATGTTGGATTACCAAGTGAGTGCCTTTCAACCTACTCCAGGGTCGCCGGACTCCGGGGTGAGGTAAAGGTTAGGGCGGAAGCCTTCTTCCCTAAGCTGAGAGCCTCCCTTAGGGCTCAGGGCATAGAGAAGGAGAACAAGAGAGAAGAGAGACAAATCTTTTTACACTAGGAGGGTTTTCACAAGGATGAAGACAAGAGATAATGGTAAGAAGATTGTTTTCTTATTTCTTATAAATGGAGTTTCTTACAATGGATCAGGGATGAGGTTGAGGGGAATATTGGCAGATTGAGTTGAGGGTCAAAGGAGGATGGTTGGTTGTAGAAGTTTTTTCCTGCCATTTTCTGCAAAATAATAAAACCTATTTCAATAATATTTCTTGCATAGCAAGTATTTATCTGCAAAACAGAAACTTGTTAGCATAAAAATTTCTTGCTATCAGAAGCAAGTATTAACCTGCAAAGAAACTTGTCAGTGATAATATTTCTTGCTTTCACAAGTGTTACGGGAAAGATAATCCAGACTTTCACCATAGTAAGAACGCAAATGGACCTGCTGGTTTTTGCAGCCACAGTCTCACTATACAGATGAACAAGTCTTTTGTTTATTTGGGACTTTGGTTACATAGTTTCCACAATTAAAGAAAACGCATATGAACCTGCTGGTTTTGCAGTCACAGTTTCCTCTAATGCAAATGGACAAACTATGGGCTATTTTTAAATCTTTTTTCCTCATAAGATCATAAGGATATTTAAAACCTTTCTTTTATTTTTATCTTTTCTTCTTTTTCTTTCTCATTTCTTTTTATGTTTCCCACAAAGGAAAGATAAAGGGAAATTCCTTTTGTTGAGTATTTTCTAAATTTAAAGATAATTGTAAATCTTCCATTCCTAAATTAAGAATAGTGTTTGAAAAGTATTTTGGATCTTGTATTCCTAAAGAAGAGGAACATCCTAACGAAATCTGATTTTCAGTTTCAAATTGTTTTAATTTTTCTTGATACCACTGTAGATGTCGGGATGCCTTTCAACCTACTCCAGGGTCGCCGGACTCCGGGGTGAGGTAAAGGTTAGGGCGGAAGCCTTCTTCCCTAAGCTGAGAGCCTCTCTTAGGGCTCAGGGCATAGAGAAGGAGAACAAGAGAGAAGAGAGACAAGTCTTTTTACACTAGGAGGGTTTTCACAAGGATGAAGACAAGAGATAATGGTAAGAAGATTGTTTTCTTATTTCTTATAAATGGAGTTTCTTACAATGGATCAAGGATATCTTCTTACAAACACTAAGGGGCCTTATATAGGCTCCAAGACTTAACCATTAAGTAACCATAACTCTGGTTAACATGCTAACCATCGTTAGGTTTACCTAACCACTAGACAAAGATAAGACTTGATAAGACTTTAGTGGAGTACTAATATTCTCCACTAAATACAAGCTAACACACTTAGCTATCATGCTTAGTACTATGTCACTGTTTCTACAGTGAATCTACTGTTACAAGCTACCTTTCTTATTTATACAATAAAAAAAACAAACACCGCTTCAGTTCACTGTAAGAGTAGAAAGAGTCATTTCATCTGACTGAGGCGACTGATCTGAGTCATATTCGGAGTTATATCCACGTGGGAAGCCCAAAGGAAGTTCATCTTCTTCTTCAACAACTGGGAGATATCCAGTAGAGTAGTCTCCCATATGAGAGAGTGCGATAATAGCATTGACATCTTTGAAGTGTTGAACCATTGAGGGATTGTTGAATTTCAGATTAGGAAATGGAATGTCAATGGGGAGTACCTCTTTTCTTGCATAAACCTTCATTGTGGCATCTTCAAGTGCTAATGGATGGTAGTAGGATTGCCCACTATTGATAAAAGTGAATGCTCGCCACAGAGATATTTGTTCAGCTACAGAGGTGTCGAATTGTTGAAGTTCCTCCTTGAATGCTCCAATTGGAAGGTGTGTCTGATAAGGAACAGATTTTGAAAAGACTTCAACTGTAATCCGGTGTCGTGCATCCTCTATATATCCTTCGTTGTAGCTTGGTGGAATTGATGTGATTGCCAGATTTATAACTGCAGGAAACTTTGTCTTCTTGAATATCTTGGTCAGTAAATAAGAAAGCTTCCAATGTTTCTGAAAGAATTTGACTTGTTTGGACTTTGTGAGCACTATTCTTCCAATCATTCCAAACTTCATTAGTTTCTCAAAACTAAGAGCTACTCCTTTGATTTCTTGATCAATCCAGGAAGAGAGCTCAAAAGATGCTTTGACTATGAGAAACCCCTTTTCGCATTGACAGTTCTGATGTCGATGTGGTTCTTCTTTGAACAGGTCTACTGAGAACGCCATTCCCAGAGGTTGTATTTCATCTTTAGCCATTTCTCTGAGAAGTACTTGTGTCTGAACAAAGTCTTCATATTCTGTCTTCAGGACTTTTTGTAAAATGATCTGCTGTACATCTTTGAATGTTGGAGGAAACCTTTCCAGAACCTCTTCTTTTTGTTTCTGAGATTTGATCATGTGCTTGGTCATTTCATCATGATCATCAGTTATCTTTTGTAATTTCTTTTGGAATTCTTCAATTTCTTTTTTCTTAACTTCTATTTCTGTTTCCATCATTTTAATTTTTCTATCTTGGGCAATAAAATGTTCAACAGCAGGTGGAGAGAAAACTTTGGTTTGTGGTTGATTTTTGGTTGTGGAGTTATAAGGAATTATTTGATCAGGTTTTTCATTTTGGTCCTGAAAATATTGGCTAAGGTTTTTCATGGATTGAAGGAATAGAGAATTGTTTCTTGTAGCCCAAAGGTCATCAAGAATGGTTTGCTGTTGATGATCAAGAACATTTGTAGTACGGAATTTTTGGATGGATCTTTTTGGGAAGATGGAAGGGTAGGGTGTGATATTTAGTGGAGTTTTTCCTTGAATTGCTGGATTCTTTGATGTTGCCATCTGCAAAAAAGGAATTGGTTAATAAAAATTTCTTGCTCATTCAAGCAAGTGTTAACCTGCAAATAAACTTGTTAGTAAAATATTTCTTGCTTTCGCAAGCATTATGGGAAAGTTAATCCAGACTTCCACCATAGTAAGAACGCGAATGGACCTGCTGG
The DNA here is from genome assembly GCA_020875875.1 of Dioscorea alata. Lineage (NCBI taxonomy): Eukaryota > Viridiplantae > Streptophyta > Magnoliopsida > Dioscoreales > Dioscoreaceae > Dioscorea > Dioscorea alata. The sequence goes on along the minus strand of CM037015.1, from coordinate 19,190,859 downwards.
TTTTTGCAGCCACAGTCTCACTATACGGATGGACAAGTCTTTTGTCTAATCATGTTTGCTTTCTTGTATAATTCTGCTTAATTGATCTGCAATGATATTATCTTTTCCTTTGATATGTTCTATAACTACATGAAAGCCATTTCCCACTATATAATCTATGAATGTTAACCATCTGTTTGTTGATAATTTATTTTCTGACTTTTTATGATAGAAAGACACTATTGCTTGACAATCAGTTCTTAACATAAATTCTTTGCTTTCTATAACAAATAATTTGAATTTTTCCATTGCTTTTATACAGGCTAAAATTTCTGCATCTGTACTTGTCACTTTAGTATTGTATGTTCCACTGTCATATCTACTGATTTTTTCTTCATTTTTAAAGGATTCTTTTTTGGGTCTAAATTTCAAAACAGCTCCCCATCCACCTATTCGACCATCTGTTTCAATTATTAAATAATAATTTGGTGGTGGCAACTCTAAAGGTTGTATGTTGCTTACAATTTGTTTTATTTTCTGGACTAATTTAATGTCTTCACTATTGAATTTTCTTTCTCCATTTTGTTTTGTCTTGTTGTATAATGGTCCAGCTAATTTGCTTAAATTTGGTATGAAATTTCTTGCATAATTCAATTTTCCTAGAAATGATTGAATCTGTTTTAATCCTTCTAATTTGTCTGGCATTTCTAAGATACTGCTTGCTATATGTTTTTGTAATTCTATTTCCCCTTTTCCTATGATGACTCCTAGGAATTCTATTTTTCTACATCCTATTTTCATCTTTTTCTCAGATAAAACAAGACCATGTTTTTTGCATTTTTGAAAAAAGATTTGTAAATGATTTACATGCTCTTTTAAATGATTGCTGAATATTAAAATATCATCAATGTATGTTACAATAAAATTATCATTTCTAAATATGTTATCCATTTTTCTTTGAAATATTTGGGGGGCATTTTTTAAACCAAAAGGCATTACTTTCCATTCATAATGTCCATTATGTGTTACAAATGCTGTCCATTTTCTACTTTCTTTTTCTAATTTGACTTGCCAAAAGCCACTTTTCAAATCAAATTTGCTATAAATATTTGTTCCTTTTATTTTGTTTAATAATGCTTCTTTGTTTGGTAATGGATATCTATCATCTTCTGTGTTATCATTAAGTCTTTTATAATTAAATACCATTCTGCTTTTTCCTCTTACTATTTCACTGTGTTTGTTTACTATGAAAGCTCTAGTTCTGTGAGGACTTTTTGTTGGTTCTATTATTCCTAAATCAAGAAGTTCTTTGATGTGTTTATTAAATTCTTCTTGCTCATATGGAGTTGATTTTATTACTGGGCAGGTTATTTTTATTTCTGGATTTATTATTTCTAATTTGCATTCTTCACTTGTTCTGTCTATATTTTTTATAGGATTTTCCCCTATTGTTCCATCTATCCTTAAATCTTCTAAAATGGGTTCTATTTTGTCTTTTAATGGAGTTATTTGATTTAATTCTATATAGTTTATGATTTCTATTTCTTCATCTATTGGGATACTTAATTCTGATAAATATTCTACCGATTGCACTTTTGTTGTTGTTTCTAAATGATTTGCTTTGTTAAATATCATTACTTTTTCTCCTTGGATAAATATTCCTCCTGCTTGATTTTTAATAAAATTCATTCCTAACAAAAATTGTATTGAGTTTTCATTTGTGATTGGTTTTATCCATGTATATGGTAAATTATATTTTTGATTGTTTAATATTATTGAACAGTCTATTAATATTTCATTTAAGGTTAATTGATTTCCAAATGCATCTTTTACTATTGCTTTTTGAGATGTTTTTTCTTTATATTTTGCTGGGACTAGATTTTCTGTTATATATGTTTTACTTGCTCCTGTATCTATTATTCCTTTTCCTGATATTTTAAATTTATCTTTAAATTCTAAAATAAAGTCTATGTTTAATAAATTGTTGTCTTTATAATATATTGTCATTATGCTTTCTTCATTTTTATCTATTGTATTATTCGTATTTTCTTTTTTATCTTGATTTTCTTGAATTTCTATTTTTATTTCTTTTTTACTATCTTGGATTTCTTGTTCATCATCTTCTATTATTATTGGATTATTTTTATTATTTCCTTGTATATTATTTAATTCTTCTTTTATTTTTATTTTTTCTCTTTGTATTCTTTCCTTTATCTTTTTGTTTTCATATTCTTTTCTTAAATTTTCTAATTCTTTTTTAAGTTCTATATTCTCTAGATTTAATTTTTCATTTTTTAATCTTTCTATTTCTTCTCTTAATTTTTTATTTTCAAATTCTTCTTCTAGTTCTTTTCTTAATTTTATTTCTTTTATTTTTTCTAGTTCCTTTCTTAATTTATCATTTTCTTCTTCTAAATTTTTTATTCTTTTTAATAATTGTTCTATTATGTTATCATGAGTTATATTTATGTTGTTTTCTTCTTTTTCAATTTTTTGTTCTTTAAAACTAAATTGATATAATTCTAAGACACATTTTCTACATAAAGATAATTCACATTTTTGGCATGTTGCTCTATGTTTTTTAATATGAAATCTATAACATTTATCACATTTTTGTTTATAATTTATTTTATATGGTTCAAATTTATGAGTACAATTTTCAAAATTTTCTATTTGGTTATATTTTTCTAATAGATATTTTGGATTATTATCTAAACTGTATGTTTGTTTGTTCATTTTAATTTTTTAATCTTCAGAATAAAAGTTTGGTCCTTCATTTCCATCAAATATGCTACAGACATCACTATCATTTTCACTATCATTGCTGTCTATACTTACAATATCTATTTCATCATGGATTTCTAAATTTTGATACATATTTAATCTTTCTTTTTTAACTTGTGAGTTTTTACATTCTCTTGCATAATGTCCTTCTATACCACATAGATAACATTTGCATTTTCCTGGTGGTTTATGTGTTTTAAATTTTTTAACATGGTTTGGTTTTGGTCTTCCTTTTTTAAAATATTGACTTCTTTTTAATCCTTTTGTCTTTTTCCATTCGTTATTTAATGCTGGTACATAGATTTTACTACAATAGTTATAATTTGAAATTTGTCTGTTTGCTTCTGCTTCTAAACATTTTTCTTTTAGATAATTAAATGTAAACATTATTGCTGGCCCTATTCCAGTTAAATTTTCATGTCCTTTTTCTATCCAATTTCTTAAAATTATATCTCCTAAAGGTTTTGGGAGTTTGTTAAACCATTTTTTAGTTAATTCATTATTTGTAAATGCTCTTCCTGTTTTGGCTGCTAAGGTGATATATGCCTGGCTGAATTGAACAATTTCTCCAAAATTATTAATTTGGATTCTTTCTAAATCTCTGGCTGCCATATCTTGTAATAATGTATCTCCCCTAGATGGATTTGTTCCTAAAATTATTTGCCTAATTTGTCCTGTTACATTGTAGGGGTTGTCTGCCATTTGTACCATATATTGATATTCTTCTGCATAATTTATTTTCCAACTGTTTAACAAATCTCTTGCAGTAGTTCCTAAAAGATTTTCAATAAAATTTGTTGTTCCTATTGAATCTAATGTATGAGGTATTCTTTCTAATGCATTTATGGCATCTGATTCCCATCTGTCTATTAATTCTGGCCATTTTTGAGGATGGATTGTACTTAATATTAACATACTTCCTTCATTATTTTGTTTTGGCATTGTTTTTATAACTTCTAAGGGATCTGGTTTTCCTTTGCTTATTTTATAATTTTGTTCATAATAGTTATTATTAAAATTATGTTGAGATGGAAATTGTAATGGTTGGGTTGTTCTACTTGTTTTTTCAATTGTTGTTGGTGTTATTATTGGTCTGGTATTAGAACTTTCTGCTCTTTGATTATTTGGATTATGGCTTGCTCCTGATTCTACATTCATCATTATTTCTTCAACATTAATTTCTTCTAGTTGTCTAATCATTTCATTATATTCTTCATCTTCATTTTTGTTGTTTATTTCTTCCATTATGTTTGTTTCTTCTTTATTTTCAATAGTATTTAATTCTTCAATTATATAAGTTTCTTCTATTTTATTTTTTATAGGATAGTCATATTTATCATATTTGCATTCAATTAGAAATATTATATCATCTATTTCTTCTGGTAATTCTTCAAAGTCTATTTTCCAGTTATATCCTGGATATATATTTTCAATTTTTTCCTCCATTAAGAATTCCATATTATTGTTTATTTTTAATTCTTTGATAATATATTTTTGATTCATTTGATTTTTGATTTTTGATTTAGTATTTATAATTGTTAATTTTACTTTGTTTTTTCACCTTGTTTTGATTTTTTATACATATATTTATTTGATTACTTTTCTTAGTTTGATTTTAGATATACTACACAAAGTAGTGATTTTAGTTTGATTTTTGTTTTGATTTATATATTATTTTTGCTTTTTGTTTTTTTTTGTTTTTTTTGTTTTTGTTTTTTTTTGATTTTTAGTTTCTTTTTGGTTTTTTATTTTTTAGTTACTTTTCTAATTTATAATATATAGTTGCTGAAATAAAAGTGCTGAAATAAAGTACTGAAATAAACTGTGCAAAACTGAAAAAGTTGCTGAAATAGTAAATTGCAGAAAATAAACTGCTGAATTAAAATTACTGAAAGTAAAATTTTCACAAAGAAAATTGTGAGAGAAATCTTATGCTCAAACAAGATCACCAACATATAATATGATAGAAGCTAAACTTAGTCAAATAGCTTATATTGATCCATAATTATTGAAAGTAAATTGCATATGTTTTTTGGTTTTCTAGTTTTTCAATTTTTTATTTGCTTTTAGTTGGCTCATATTCATTTCTCTTGATATAACCAAGAATCATGACTTTATCCTTCATATTATGAGTTAACCCTTCTTTTTTAATTATCTTTTGTTCACTCTTCTTATTATGATACAGACGCTCATAAGTAAGAAAATTGATTATATCCTGATATTGGGAGCTTAATCTTTCCAGTTTAAAGAATAATTCAAGACTTACCTCCACACTCTTTTTCCCCTAAACGGCTCTCCTGGCCTCTGGCGGGTACTTCTTGGTGCTCTCCAGTTTGTCTTAACTTCTTCTTTTTACCAGTTAGATTATCTCTAGCCAAATACTTTGGATTATGTTTGAGTGCTAAAAGATAGATTATCTCATAAATATTTAGGATGTGATATTCTTTAGTTGCCATTAATTTTTCCAAATTTTTAGTTGTTTTTTGTTTTTATGGTATATGGATCAACATAAAGCCTATAAGACTAAGATAAAACTTACTATCTACATGTTGGGGACCCTGTTAAGGGTTTTACCCCTGCATGGTTAGAGATTACCTTGTTGAGGAAGGTAACCTGGGCTCTGATACCACTGTAGATGTCGGGATGCCTTTCAACCTACTCCAGGGTCGCCGGACTCCGGGGTGAGGTAAAGGTTAGGGCGGAAGCCTTCTTCCCTAAGCTGAGAGCCTCTCTTAGGGCTCAGGGCATAGAGAAGGAGAACAAGAGAGAAGAGAGACAAGTCTTTTTACACTAGGAGGGTTTTCACAAGGATGAAGACAAGAGATAATGGTAAGAAGATTGTTTTCTTATTTCTTATAAATGGAGTTTCTTACAATGGATCAAGGATATCTTCTTACAAACACTAAGGGGCCTTATATAGGCTCCAAGACTTAACCATTAAGTAACCATAACTCTGGTTAACATGCTAACCATCGTTAGGTTTACCTAACCACTAGACAAAGATAAGACTTGATAAGACTTTAGTGGAGTACTAATATTCTCCACTAAATACAAGCTAACACACTTAGCTATCATGCTTAGTACTATGTCAATGCTTAGTACTATCATGCTTAGTACTATGTCAATCTTAGGTGTATGTAATATATCCTAATTGACTCATATGTTACGCTACCCCACATGATAAATCCCAAGAGGGTCGGAAAAATAACATAATTGATGTACTTCCTTAATTAAGATGAAAACGTCGAAAAAATATCTTAAGTGAGGCAATTAGTATATCAAATTTTTTTAATATGAAAGATTGAGAATTTAAATCCTACTGGTAATTTGTTCGTGATTTTTTTAATAAATTAAAAATTATCTGTGTAAATAATGAGAATAATTTAAAAAAAAAAAACATACTTTAGAAAAGGTGTTTGATGGAATATTTCTTTTATGGTACAATTGCATAATCTTTTTAAAGTAGGAATGCACATTGAAAAATAAAATAAGAAGTCAGGGAAACTTCCATAAAGGATATGTTAAAAAAGATATATATGCTTTTTAGAAAAATTGATTTGTGTACAAAATAAAACAAAAATATAATTTTTTTTAGAATATAAAGATGATTTTAATAGTTAAAAACATCAAATGAGATATAGGGTAAAAGTAACTATTATTGCGATTCAAATATAAAACAACAACCATTTTCATATTAAAAAGATAATAAGTTTTTTATGTGAAGTGAGAAATTGAGAAATGAACCTAATCACAGTATTTGCTGAGGTGAGTTATTTGTCAATTCTATCAAGAAAAAAAATATCAAAGTGAAAGAGAAATAAAAAAAAAAAAAAAATCTTTTTAAGTCTTTCATAAATTCTCTGGTTTACTTTTGTTTTCACATCTTATTCAAGGGGGAAATTCTTACATAATGCAGTGATATCCACTGAATCATTTCCCAAGAAAAATCTTACATCCATATGCTTCTACTTTTCCTCATTTTTCATCCTCTCAAGACCAAGTAATTCACACAATCATCCTCAAGGAAAAAACTTATGAATATGATTGGAAATGCAATGTTAAAGTCAAAGCAGACTATCAATCCCTTTTTTGTTTTTTAGTCTTCTTTTCTGTGTTTTTATCTCTCTCTCTCTCTCTCTCTCTCTCTCTCTCTATATATATATATATATATATATATATACACACATCATGTGTATGTGTGTATATAAACTTTTGATGTCATGAAGAGGTGTGACCATTATTCCTATGGACCACCACAACCACCAACTGGCCTAATGGACTCGCTTTAATCCAAGACAAAATAAAGAAGACGATGGTGACTTTTTTAATTTTGCATTATTCTAATTGTTTAATTTGATTTCATATTTAATTTTATACAAATTTTTTTTTCATATTAGTTATTTATCAATAAAGGACATATTAGGAGAAGAATCGTTATAATAAATACGTACCATAAGATACCATATATTTATTTTAAAGTTCAGGTATGCTTTTCCTTCTCTCAATATTTTACCACCCCTCTGTTTCAGTGACATGAATTTATAAATTAATATCATAATAATAAATATATGTTTTTTTAATGATGAGGATATACAACGGATTTATTAAAAATAATTGTTAAAAAAACAACAAGTATATATATAAATTAACCAAAAATTCTAAACAACAGAGATGAACAAGGTTTCAGAGAAAAGAAAATCATCCATCATAACAACACACCAAATTAAGCAATCAGTTTATTCTTGGAATTTTATTGTAGTTTGCTTGCCAAGAGTTGAGACAACTTAATAATGAAATGAAATCTATAATTCCACCTTCCAATGTTATTTGTTTAGTTGTAGTCAAATTAAAATTCTAATAATCATAATAACAAAATGATCATAGGATTTTTTTTTCTATAATATGGACAAACCAAGATATTGGTGAGTCTCAATTTGCACAGTAAATATTTTTTTATATATAATAAAAAGAGATAAAAGATACTGATTTATTAAAAAACTAGATATAAAAACAAAAAAAGCGACAATAATAATAATAATCACAAACTATTAAACTCTAACTAGATGTGGAATATTTTTATTAATGATCATTATGCAATGGTTTAAACAGTGTTTTTTTTTTTTTTTTTTTTTTGAAAAGAGTGATAAGGGTTTTAATCAGAGGTGTACACGTGGGGGAGTCACGCTCGACACGCACATGTGCACTCACTTTGCATGAGTCGGGATTCGAAATGGAAAATCACTTATGATTTCCGAGATAAAACTCTATACAAGGACCCAATGTCAATTGACCGAAGAACCGTTGGCTAACTAATATGACACTAAGTCCGAGAGAGAGAACCGTTGGCTAAACAACATGACACTAAGTCAGAGAGAGAGAGAGAGAGAGAGACAGAGAGACAGAAGTATTGGATTCACCGTCCATTTAAAACATGTGAGCCGGTATTCCATTGAAGCCCACTTCGTCAATGTAAAACGGCAGCGCAGCACTGGTTATGGACCCTACCAGCTCTGCTAACTTTCAAACGTGCTCATCAATTATTTTTCTCATTTTCCTTTCAAATTAAAACGACCGCAACCTCCTCCTTTCCCTTATTTTCCATTTTCCTTGTTTTTTTTTTTAAAAAAAAACATGCATGCTTATACAAAATTCAGAACATCATAATATATATATATATATATATACTTAAAAAAAAACAGCAACTTAAAAATTATAACAATCCAAACTCTTAAGTTTTTCTTTTTATTTATTTTCCACAAACTAATAAAAGTCCAGTTTAGAAAAACAAGATAACATCATAATAATAGGTAATAAATAACACAGAGCATAGAAAAATAAAAGTACCGGGCTAAGCGGATTCGGGTGCGGGTGTCTCTAAGGCTCCGGATCCGCGTTGAGATCAATAATCATCCTCGGGATCGGATCTGAAGCTGAGATCGGAGGATCAACTTTATCGTTCTGGAAATCCTCCATCTCGAAAGCAGGACGCCACCATGCGGCGGCGTGTTCACCGTCCCGCTGGCGCCGTCGCAAATAGGCGTCTCTCAAACGTTGTAGGATAGCGAAGAACTCCTCCACCTCCTCCTCCGGCACCGTCCGATCTCGTTTCCCCTCTTCCCGCTCGTTTCCTTCCCCTTTTTTCCGCTTCCGATTCCGATCCATTCGCTCCGCTGAAAGTGAGGCCTCTCTTTCTTTCGAGGGTTTGGAACTTTGGAAATTGATCATAATGGAGGCCGGTCCGTTTTTTTCTTTGGCTATTTTACTTTTATGCCCCTTGATATTATTGAAATTACTTGTTCTTATTTATTATTATTATTATTTTTTTTTTGTCTCAATCTTGAATAGACCAACCAATAGTCAATCTGTTTGATAACAAGAAATAAAAGGGGTGGAATGTAAAAGTAATATAGTTAGAAAGTTGTGTGGGTTTATTATTAATTTACTCACCGTCAATTTATATATATTTTTTATGTATCTTAATACAAGATGTTAATTTTGAGAATTTCAAAGTCCTTCCTTTTTTATTTATATGTTGAATAGGATATATAATTAGTTCTGAACATGTTTTCTTTATCATTTTTTTAAGTAAATTTTGAGGCATTAGAGAGTATTTGACGAGATTTTTCAGACAGTGGTCTAATCTTTGTGATTAAGAAATGCTTTTTAATGAATTGATCTTTTTAAAATAAATAATAAAAGATAAGACCATGTCTGTCAAACAATATACTCCATATTTTAATGTTTACAGGAAATAAAAGATTAATTGACCTGCTAGAAAAGTAGTATATTACGTTTCCATCGGCCTTAAAGTCATTAACGATGTTTTATTTTGAATGAACGGAAATACTACAAAATACTACTCTAGTTGAACAAGCAAGGATGAGGAGGTTTGGAGAATTGGAATTCATCACAAGGGTTTTTACAAAATTTTCAATTAAAAAGATGAATATTTATCGTGACGCATCTGCCATGATTTCATCACCGATCGAGACATTTACCAAAACCCCCTTTATAAAACCAATTATTCATTCATATCTACGTCATTATTTCCACTCAAGGACCTCATTTTTATAGTTGCTTAGGTTGGAATTTTCATACTGTTATTTTTGGTAATATGTATATATTAAAATAAAATTGTTGAGCTAGTTTTGATAGTCCTCATTATATATGTACACACACAATTATGCAACAGACATTTTTTTAAAGCATTAGGTAAATAAGTATAGAATTAATATATCAACATTTTTGTGTGCATAGAGTTTAGTTTAATCTTGAGATTTATATAAAACAAACATTTTTTTTTTTTTTGTACAAGCACTAATGTATTTGTTTTTTTTTTTTAACAAGGAAATAAAACAATTTCATTGTTTCCATGGGTTTAAACGTAAAAACAAACAAATAAAAAACAATGACCCTACATTCAAAAATAATCAATGACCATAGAAAGTCACGGACCGTTGCATAAATAAATTAATAATCAACCAGTCAATGTCTTGGTCACACCGAATGCTTGCCAAACGTCACACATCGATGATGCCTCATGCCACATTGCACCCAATCTCTTACGTCATACTCCATACGAAATATTTTTTTACATTTTTTTTCCTTTTAAATTGTCATTTTCCGATGTACTTACCCATTTGGGTTGCTTTAATAATACAGCATCTTGAAAGAACAATTGCAGTAAATTAAAATTAATTTTTATTGTTAACAAAAAAAAAACACATTTCTTAGCAGTTCATTACATCGAAAGGTCAAGTTAGTCATGATTCCGCGGTACAGGCACCGCAACAGTGCGGTTACCCACGGGATTTGAGGTGATAACACTAGCGCTAGGTTCTGGTTCAGCGTTCAAATCAAAGGACTTAAGGATCGGATCCTTCGCCGCCGGCCTCAGTCTCTTCGTTCCGTTATCACTGACGGAGGTGGTCGTTTGGAAATCCTCCCACTGAAACGTCGGTTTCCACCTCCACTCGACGCCGTCACCGTTTCGTCGCACGTGATTTGCGCGTGAGTCGGCGAGACGCTTCTTGGCGTCGCGCACACGGCTGAGGATGGCGAAGAACTCGTCAACCTCGTCCTTAGTCACTTCACGCGTTTCACCTCCGACTACTCCGGCGTTGCCCCGTCGTTCCTCCTTCGTCGTTTCCATCACGGTCATGAGATACGTTTGGTTTACGAGGCGCTGGTGTGTCTATATAGAGATTGAGAAGGAGGTGAATATGGTGTGTGACGTCATTGAGATACTAGTTAATGATGTCATTGTTTGTGGGACACGCGTGAACTGTTGGAAGGAACGACTTGCGGTCTTCCTTTGGGGTTTTGTTTAAGTATTATTATATTCTTCAATGCACGTGGTTGGCACGTGTGCCATTATGGAGAGAAATAGTTCAATTATTTAACATTTTTTAGATTTTTTTTTTTTTTTGTGATAAATGGGAAATTACGCATTCACCGAATTGGAAAAGAGATAGAGAGAGAGGAATCAACCTTTAACTGGCTTTTCGTCAAGGAAGAAAGCAACCTCACGGATTGAAAATTTGTACACAAATTCCTTTTTTTTTTTAATTTCTTTCTCAAAGTTGTACCCGGTTCATATAATTTTAGTAAAAGCGGAGCAGGTAAGGTTTACCCCATTTGAAGAAGATTCGTCTTACCACCGCTTGTTTATTGTAGCGGTGCAATTGGTAGTTCATTAACAGGCGTGGGATCAAAAACTTTATGCTCGCTTGTTTGTAATATTAGTACTATTTTATTTAATATTTATTAATTTTTAATATAATTTTTTTTGTGAAAAAAGTTATATTTTTTATCTTTCTACTTTCTAGTGTTGCATGACAAATAGAGCATGTGGCATGTATTTATTATCTAGTATGGTAATTTATCTATATAGTAAATTTTGACCAAACTAATGTATTTTTATATAGGTCTGCTTTTTTAATTACGTTTATTAATTTTATTAAAAAATAAATAAATAATCCTCCTAAAGCCCAAGGTCAAAGTTCAATTAATCTGGCAGTTATGAATGGATATAAGGTCATGTGCATTGCTTGCAAATTTCAGCAGTTACAAAAATTTGTGACAATTTCTCACGAAATAAGATCAAGAATTCACAATATTTTGGTGGGAAAAATAAAAACTTGTATTGAAGATTTAAAATGGTTAACAGTGTCTTAAGCATTTTAATCAGATGGAATACACGGCAGATTTGCCTAAATGACAGCTACTTGATTTGATTCTCAACTGAAAACCAGCTTATTAATTCAGACAACAAAAACGTGGAAGCTCATCTATATGGGTAGTCTAATAATGTGAGGCATTGCACAGTTAAATTCATCATATCATACCTAACTCCCAGCATGACTTGATGCAAACTTTATTTTTAGGATTCTGATTTTAGAAGTGATCTTCAGTCTAACAAACGAAGGTTAGTTTTATTCATCGTCCAACAATTAACAACAACTACAAGGGGGAAGAATAAAAAACATCTCATTTTTAATTTGTTATGGACTGATTTTTTTTTTTTTTTTAATAAATGTGATTAAATCATAACTTTATTGGAATAAAAAGGACAAGAGAACAAATCAAACGAAAAAAAAGGAAAAAAAAAAAACCAGGACAACAAGACAACATCAAAGAGACTGAAGTCTCATCAGGAATGAGGATGCTATGGATTGATTTAAATTGATATTAAAAATTAATTTTTTAATCAAACGTCAAATGAACTTATTTGGGACTGAGTCAACTTTTGTCATCTCCCCGGTTGAAGACCAAAATTTTGTTAAATAGTAATTAATAAGCGATATAATATATTGAGTTATATAAAAGTGGAGAAAATCAAGTGAACAAATGATGCGTGGAGTTTCGCAATGAATATATATATTTTTTTAATATGTGCATAAAATAATATCATATGTAATTTTATATCATTGATGATTGGGCATATTGAGTGATTACAATTTTTTTTACAGCAAAAATTAAAATGAATTAACAACTGAGTTATTAAAAAAATTAACAACTGTTTATCCATGAACATAATCATTTGTTATTTAATATATAATTATTACTATATTAAATATGTATTTATTATTTATTATACATAATTTTTTCTTAGCAAACAATAGTCTAAATCATCTGTTATAATGGTGTGTCGACTTTATGTGAGGTGGATGTGAGGTGCCTCAACTTTGGTGGCCCACTGATTGACATCCATTCATGAATTCAAATTTAAAGTTAGATCCATTTAGATTGTTTGAACTAGACAAACTATATTCCATGTTTGAGAGGCCCATGGTTTTTCTTGATTTATTCTTTTTATCTCCTTTTTCACATAAATCTGATCGAAATTGAACTGACCCGATTTGTTTTTTAAAATTAAAGCCAAACCAGGACTTGTCATGACAATTTGAATAGTGTGTCCCACCACACCCACTGATGTACATTGGATTCTACATTATCAATGAAAGTATTAAAAAAACAAGAACATCATGCATGCATGCATGCATGAAAGACTTGAATTTCATTATGCTATACCAAATGATTACCTTTATCAAATGGCAGCATCCCATGGGGGCATGGATAAAATAAATAAAAAAAAAATGGGGCCGTTAATCATGTGGATATGGATATAATTCATTCTTTTGTTTAGCTCTAACCGGACTTGAATATATTTTGGTTGCATGCGCATGCCGGAGATCATCAATCAAACAATTGCGCATGCTTTTGTAGCCATAGACAGGGACCAACTGGGTTAGATCTATAAAAGTGAGATGGTTGAACCAAGAGATTGAGACTTATCGACCAGACTACAACAACCACGTGCTTTCACTTAATATTCATATATATATATATAAAGCACTTAATATTCATATATATATATATATATATATATATATATATATATATATATATATAATATCATTTATTTGACGGGTGTGTAATGTGTAACCTCACCAAGATGCCAACTATGTTCATATATATATATATATATATATATATATATATGAACATAGTTGGCATCTTGGTGAGGTTACACATTACACACCCGTCAAATAAATGAGACATAATATCAAAGATGACACTTTATAAATTAACACGGCGAAAAGAAATTAAAAAAAAAAAACAACTGGGGATAATTGTAATGGAGCACAGAGGATTGGGTCTGGTTCACAAGAGACATTCCCCATGATACACTTGTAAAAGGGTCTTCTAATCCCGAGTCACAACTAAAGTATATTTTATTATTATCTAATAACTATCATGATGACGATGATGATCACAAGAGAACAAGCACGGCTGTGATTGAAAGAGGTGAGCAATGCTGACACGTAGCACTGGTTCACGTGAAGATGTTGGACTGTGGAACTGAACTCTTCTGTGGATTTCCTCACACGTGTCCTCCAACACATTGATATTTTCACTAATGCCCAAAAAAGGACAGTATCAAAGCCTTGATTCAAGGCTAAAATGAAGATCAAACAATCAAACCAAAATCATCCCAAACCGAACTTATATACACGCTAATAAGATGACAAATTTTTTTCTTTTTTTTTTAAATTTTTTTTATATGTTTATAATTGTTTTTATTTATTTATTTTTTATGAAGGGAAAACAGAACATTGAAGAGATATTAATGGTGGCAAGTAGATATGGTGTGGCCCTAACAGAGGACAAAGGCACATGCACAAGGATGAATCCGCATTCACATGAAGAAAATGAGTCATGGTGCAACGGTTCACTCACTACTACTATATCAGTGTGTGTACCACACTGACCGCTTTTAGCTCAACACACCAGAGCTGGACTGGAGAAGAAGATAACCATGAAGGTGAACAAACTAAAGCTCTCCATGCTCTGCTTGTGCTTTCTCTTGTTCATGTCCTTCCAGCACTGTGCTTCTGCTGGGAACCAGAAGATAGGCTCAGGGTATCGTTTAGTGTCTTTAGAGGAGAACTCTAATGGAGGTGGGCTTCTTGGGAAGCTGGAACTCAAACAGAAAACCTCTGTTTATGGCCCTGATGTTCCACATTTGTGCCTTTTTGTCAAGTAAGTCTTGCATTTTTCTTGTTTTACAATAAAAGCCCCAATTTTTTCCATGAAAATTTAGTATGAAACATTTCTCAAGTGCAGACATGAAAGTGAAGATCGTTTGAGAGTTCATTTAACTGATGCTAGTGAGGAAAGATGGGAGGTTCCTTATAATTTGCTCCCTAGAGAGCAACCCCCAACAGTGAAGGGATCTACTACTACTACTACTTGTGTTCCATTCACAGCTACTGAGTACTCTGGTGATGAGTTGCTTTTTAGCTACAAAGCTGACCCTTTTAGTTTTTCTGTAAAAAGGAAATCAAATGGAGATGTTTTGTTTGATTCAACTGCAAAAGATGATGATCCTTATTCAAGCCTTGTGTTCAAGGATCAGTATCTTGAGATCTCAACCAGGTTGCCTGAGACTGCTGCATTGTATGGTCTCGGTGAGAATACGCAACCGGGAGGCATTCGGTTGCGGCCTAATGATCCATACACTCTGTATACCACTGATGCTTCAGCTATTAATCTGAATATGGATTTATATGGATCACATCCTGTTTATATGGACTTGAGGAATGCTAATGGAGAGGCCAATGCTCATGCTGTTTTGTTGCTTAACAGCAATGGTATGGATATTGTTTACAGGGGGAGTTCTCTAACGTACAAAGTCATTGGTGGAGTGTTTGATTTCTACTTCTTTAAAGGACCGACACCACTAGCTGTGGTCGATCAATATACTACTTTGATCGGTCGTCCTGCACCCATGCCTTACTGGGCTCTAGGTATTGCTCCTCTTTCATTATTTTGTCTGCTCAACAGTTTACAATGGCTCTCTTTTTGTACTTTATATTATATTGGTTCAGTGATGCTATTCCTGGATTAATTAATCAATCTATATTTTGTCTGTTTGTCTCTTAGCATTGAGCTGGATGGTTGAAATTTATGTTGTAATGTATAAGAAATGGCTTTTATATGGAGTAGAGTTAGAGTAGAGTAGAATGGAAAGATTGTCACTGGACACAAGATGGATAGTCTTGTTAATTGAATGTTTTGTCTGCATGCCATTGTTAATATATAAAAATGAGCGTTGGTGATTATTTATTATTCTATTGATAGTGAGAGGATCAAAGTCTGTGAATACTTGTAAAAATCTAATTAACTATGCATGCTATTTTTGTTTTTCTGCATTGCATGTAACTGAGATTTCTGCATCATCTATTTAGCCATAATAAGTTCATATGCAGAGGAAGAGGACTATTGCTTTATTGTTTAAATTCTGTGGTCCTAATGTCCCACATCATCTCTTGTTTGGTTTATTTTTGTTTCTAATTCATTTCAATCATATGTCACTGCTTTTCATAGTTCATGATAAAACTAATTAACTAGAAACAGATTCAAAAAGTGCAGAGTAATGAGTAATGGTTGGTGTCTGTATGATTGTGTAGGATTCCACCAATGCAGATGGGGTTATCGGAATCTGTCTGTGGTGGAAGGGGTTGTGGAGGGTTACAAGAAGGCGCAAATCCCACTTGACGTGATTTGGAATGATGATGATCACATGGATGCAGCCAAGGACTTCACCCTTGACCCAGTGAACTATCCGAGGCCCAAGCTGCTTGCGTTCCTTGATAAAATCCATTCTCAAGGCATGAAATACATCGTACTCATTGATCCCGGCATTGCTGTTAATTCCAGTTATGGTGTCTATCAGAGAGGAATGGCCAAAGATGTCTACATTAAGTACCAAGGAAAACCTTATTTAGCTCAAGTCTGGCCAGGGCCTGTCTACTTCCCTGACTACCTGAACCCTCAAGGTGTTTCATGGTGGGTCGATGAGATTGCTCGCTTTCATGAGCTCGTCCCCGTAGATGGTCTGTGGATTGATATGAATGAAGCTTCAAACTTTTGCACCGGCAAATGTGAACTTCCAAAAGATCATCCGTGTCCAATTCCTAATAGCTCAGAACCTTGGGTTTGTTGCTTAGATTGCAAGAACATAACAAGCACTCGATGGGATGAGCCACCATATAAGATCAATGCATCCGGAGCTCACGTCGCCTTGGGCTTTAAGACTATTGCAACCAGTGCTGAGCATTACAACGGAGTACTGGAGTACAATGCTCACAGCATCTATGGTTTCTCTCAAGCGGTAGCTACTCATAAGGCACTTCTAGGGCTCGAGGGGAAGCGGCCATTCATCCTAACTCGATCCACGTTCGTTGGATCAGGAGCATATGCAGCTCATTGGACTGGCGATAACAAGGGAACATGGAATGATATTCGCTACTCGATTTCAACAATACTGAATTTTGGCCTATTCGGAATGCCTATGGTTGGTTCAGATATCTGTGGGTTTTATCCGGCACCAACAGAAGAGCTTTGCAACCGATGGATTCAGCTAGGCGCATTCTATCCATTCTCAAGGGATCATGCCAACTATTACTCACCTAGACAGGAGCTCTATGTGTGGGATTCAGTAGCAAAGTCAGCTCGGAACGCACTTGGATTACGGTACAAGCTGCTACCATATCTCTACACATTGAACTATGAAGCTCATACAAGGGGAGCCCCGATAGCAAGGCCGGTTTTCTTCTCGTTCCCTAACTTCACAGCATGCTATGGACTAAGCACTCAATTCTTGCTAGGAAGCAGTGTAATGGTGTCACCAGTGTTGAAGAAAGCTGCAAGGTCTGTCAAGGTGATATTTCCTCCGGGAACTTGGTACAACTTGTTCGACATGACCAAAGCTGTTTTTTCCAAGGACGAGCGATATATCACTCTGGATGCCCCACTGAATGAGATCAATGTACATGTGTATCAGAACACTATACTTCCAATGCAGCAAGGGGGATTGATTTCCAAGGAGGCAAGAAAAACACCATTCACCCTTGTAGTCACTTTCCCGTTAGGTGCAACTCAAGCCGATGCCAAGGGTAATGTGTTTGTAGACGAGGATGAGAGACCGGAGATGAAACTAGTTGACGGGGAGTCCTCGTATGTTGAGTTCTATGCCAGCATTCGAGGAAAGACTGTCACTGTATGGTCTGAGGTTCAGATGGGTAGTTTCAGTGTAGAGAAGCAGTTGATGATTGAAAATGTTATAGTGCTAGGACTGCAGGGAAGTGGACATGGACTGGCCATTGAAGTGGATGGAGAAGCTGTGACTGATGTATATGGAGTTCATTTCAGTGATCCTGCTCAAATGAACATGGAAAAACTGGAAGGAGGGAACAAAAAGAACAGTATGATGGTTGAAATTGGAGGACTTGGTTTGCCTCTTGGGAAGAAGTTCTCCATTTCTTGGAAAATGGGTATCAAAGGATGATGAGTTTCTTATTGGTTCAAATTATGATCTTTGATTTGCTACTTATCTTTCTCATCTAGTGTTTGTTTCTGTTTTCCTCTTGAGTGATCATGAGAGAAGAGATCCAGAGGTTGCTGAAACATTGTTGTTTACTTTTCCTCCATTTCTTTTACTGATTCTCTTGGCAAAACTTAATTTGTTTCTTTTTATCAGATTTATTATGATGATCCTTTGTTGAATTGAAGTTAGTAGAAACATAGTGTAATGTTTAGCTTTAAGAAGAGTTTCATGCTATATATTATTTATATATCAACTAACATTTGGCATTATGACAATCATGTTTTCCCATAATAGTTTTTGTTTAGCTTTTAATAACTTAAAGAGTTTTCATTAACAACGGACTTTTGAGCTCCATCCATCAAGACAGAAAAAAAAAACAAAAAAAACTTCCTATGAGTTTTTCTAGAATACTATTAACTTTATTTATTTT
The DNA here is from genome assembly GCA_020875875.1 of Dioscorea alata. Lineage (NCBI taxonomy): Eukaryota > Viridiplantae > Streptophyta > Magnoliopsida > Dioscoreales > Dioscoreaceae > Dioscorea > Dioscorea alata. Next base: position 19,172,272 of record CM037015.1, on the reverse strand, counting down.
CAATCAGCAAGAAAAACATTATTTTAAAAAATCACATGAGAATTTCAAAGGCCGGCAAATCTCTCATGCAATGAACACTTTGAATATGCAAATGCTCAAATTTATCAGAGATCATAATTTCAAAAAGTTTCATAAAAAATATTCCATGAGGTCGGCTGAGTAACGTGGACAGAATGAGATTATTATTATTATTATTATTTGTTCATGAACAAAAGAACAACACGGATTAGCTAATCTTAGTTTGACAATTAACTTTAATTAATTACATCATTTGTCAACCATTCCTTGTCTCATTGGGATCACCAACCCGAGATGACTTCTAGCATTTGTGCAGACATATTTATAATTACGTAAACACCCCTCTTTAAACCAAGAATCTCATATAATACATTACACAACATTAGCGTTTTATATATATAACTTGGAAAACCAAAAGCAAAAAAAAAAAAAAAAAAAAAAGAGAATGAATAGAGGGAGGAGAGAAGAAGAGTGTGACTCAGAGGCAAAGAAGAAGAAATGCAGGGAAGAGAGCATTGCAATGAAGTTGGAGTTGGATGCAGAGCAGGAGGAAGAGGTGTGGGAGATGAGGTGGTGGTGGTTGTGGGGAGTGGAGGATGAAGTGCTGTTGGGGTGGTTCCCTTTTGAGGATAAGGACTTTGTGTTTCCAGAAGTGGCTGCATTCTGGGATGAGTGTTTTGATATTGGCATCTCCAGCGCAACAATGAGATCCCCCACTCCTGCCTATAATTGATCAATTGTTTCCTCTTTTCTTCATGTTAAATTTAATAATCATGCACAATGTTAAATTTAATAATTTACCACTAACTGAAGCTTGTGGCTTTTTGTTCACTTTAATCACTCAATTCATTTCTGGCCTTCATCTATATCAACACAGATATCACTTTTTCATTGGAATAACAGTATGTTGGTTTATCCGCATTACCATTAAAAAAAAAAAAATACTCACACACAAAGTGTATTTTATAATCATAAGTTATGTTTTTAATCACCATTAGTATTTTTCCTATTCTCCAGTGTTGTTATATTTTTTAGTTATTTTTATTATATTTTGTGTTGGAAGATCTACCAAAAGATCAATAAAAAAACCGAAAACAATCACACAAAGACACAAGATTTAATGAGGTTTGACAGAATATGATTACATCTTTGACAGAATATGGTTACATCTTCGAAAGTAGAGCGGTTGTTAATTTTCTTATTAGAATTGAATTAGGATTACATATTACATAAATAATATATATACCCTATTCGGTCCAATTTACCAAAATACCCTTATTCACCCTACTCCACTCCACTCATGTGTTTGTTTTCTAGAATAATTGCTCATGAACTAAATGGATTTGTACGTTTATTAATAAACTCCGAATCAAATAGTTTCCTAGAACAATTGCTATACCAAAAAAATAAATTTATCTATTTCAAAATTAAAATTAATATGTTTTTATTTAAAGGAGCAAAAGGAAAATAACTTGTATGTAAATTTATGGGAAAATTACTATTCACCCCTCGCGAATTGCAAAACTTCCCAGACAGCCCCTGCAAGTTTGTAATACCCCAGAAAGCCCTTCCGTTAGTGTTTGAATTCCTTTTTCCCCCCTGTCGTTCATTTGTACAAGGTTTATGCTGTGAAATACCGTGCGTGCCCTTGCAAATGGTGGGAAAAAAACCGCCCAGTCACATCATGTTAAACATTTTTTATTTGGCTTTTGTCAATCTTTTTTATCCCTGCTTGCGTTGATTTTTCTGAAATAAAGTTTGGAAGATTCATCGTTTGCATTCGTTTGAACTCCGCCGGTTGGCCGATAAGCTGAGATAAGGTGAGAATGTCTTCCTTTCCATCACTTTGATCATCCTTTAAGTGAGAGTACCAATTTATATTTATTTATATGCAGGTTTCAGGTTTTTAATGGAGAGTTTTTGTGCAATTGCAAGATACAACGGTGAGGGACGAGTGCTAGTGTTCACGGCACAGACTTCTTGGGATTCAATCTTAGCGGAGATATGTGACCGATGGGGTCTTGATGTTTCCCATGTTAGGGTGAAGTTTATCACACCCGATGGACATAAAACGATTTGTCCAATAGAAAATGAGGTTGACTTCCAGCGCATGTGTCATGTATACTCACTCTTCAAATGCGCTGCAGTCGATCTCGTTGTTGAGACAGATGATGTGCCATTGTCGCATCATAGTCAAAACGAATTCTTGTCATTGTAAAGTTCTTATCCTTTATCTTTACTTTTGAAGTCATATGTGTTCGCCTAATTATTATAGTTACCGTTTAAATATTGTATTTTTTATTTAACTACACCATTTTCCGTTTAACAAATAGTTTCTGTGTTTAACTTATTATTTTATTGTTTAAATATACATGTTTCAAGGTAACTTATTTTGTTTCCGATTAAGTTACTGATGTTTTCCGCTTAACTGAAGTGTTGGCAGGAATTCTGATTCTGCCAGCGCACCTGTTCCATCTCATGGCGACCCGGACGGTGGAGCATGTCTTCCGTCCTCCTCGGATCATCCCGAAGTGCTGTCGTTGGATATCGGACAACGTTTCGTAGACGTTAACCATTTAAGAGACGCGCTTCGGAATTTTGCAATCAAGAGGAATTTCGACTTCAAATTCATAAAGAATGAGAAACACAGGGTGACTATAGAATGCGCTGCCGTTGGTTGTGGCTGGCGCCTTCATGCATCGAAGGAATACAATAAAAATACGTTCAGAATAAAGACAATGCACCCGTCACACAATTGCGGTGGTGGAATTGGCTCGGTGTCACATCCGAAAGCGTCGAACAAATGGGTAAGCGCACGAGTGATTGACAAGCTTAAAAGCCAGCCATTGTACAGGCCTATCGACATTCAGAAGGACATGTTACGGGAACACGGTGTCCACATTCCATACAAGCAAGCTTGGTTGGGTAAAGAGCGTGCCCGGGTGATTCTCGACGGCAGCGACGTCGCCAGCTATGATCTGCTGCTTTGGTACGTGGATAAGGTGGCCGAGACAAATCCCGGCAGCATTGCGATTGTAGAAAGAGACGGTGACCGTTTTAAACGCGCATTCTTCTCGTTCCGTGCTTGTATCATGGGATTCAAGCGGGGTTGTAGGCCGCTGCTGTTTGTCGACGGTACCCATCTTCTTGGAAAATATCGTGGTACGTTGCTGGGCGCCACAGGCAAAGATGGTAACAATGGGTTTTTCCACTTGGCCTTCGGTATCGTCGACAACGAGACAGATGCGAATTGGACGTGGTTTATTTCCAAGTTAGGTGATGCGTTATACGATGACGGCGATTATGAAGAGATTATTACATTTGTGTCGGACAGGTCTAAGGGGCTTGTGAACGCCATTGCAAGGGTCTTCCCCTCGTCCCCACATGCCTATTGCCTTCGACACTTGGAGGCGAATTTTATGAAAGCAAATGGCGGACTTGGGAAGGCATTGAAGGACGAGTGCTGGTCCATATGTTTTCGTATTGCGTGGGCGTCAACGGCTAAAGAATTTGATGATACGGTGAATGAATTGCGGGCCATATCACCAGAAGCGCACCGCTGGTTGCTTGAAAAGTCAGATTTGTCACATTGGTGTAATTATTTGTTTAAAGGTCAACGTTGGGGCAACATGTATTCAAATGTCGCAGAGTCCTTCAATGCGTGGATAAAAGAAGCTCGCCATCTACCAGTGACGAGAATGGTCGACTCCATACGGTATTTGAATGTTTGATTTTCATTCGGTTTAAACTTCTTCGTCACTGTTTAACTTCGTGTGCTTTACGTTTGCCTATAATGGTTTCTGTTTAACTATGATAGTTCGTGTTTAATTATAATTTTCTCTGTTTAAATAATTACGTTTATGTTTAACTATTCTTGGTTTACCTTAACAATCAATTATAATTTGTTATGATACAGGTTCAAATTAATGCGGATGATATGCACCCGTCGTGAGCAAGCGAACAAATGGGACACCTACTTATGCCCCGATATACATAAGAAGGTAGACGAAGTGGTTGCGGAAAGCCGAAATCTTTATGTTGGTCGTTGTGTCGATGATCGCTATGAAGTCCTTGACCATTGCAGCAACTCCGTCGATCTATCGGGTAGAACATGCTCATGTCGCAGGTGGCAAATTTATGGTATCCCGTGCACACACGCTTGCGCTGCAATAATGCAGACAGACACCAACGTTCATCAATTTATTAGCGACTACTTCACCGTCGAGACATACAAACTGGCGTATAGGGAAGCTATTTTCCCAATACCAGACGACGACAAGCCTACAGACGACAATCGAGAACTCCATCTGCGTCCGCCGGTTACGAGAAGGCAACCTGGGCGACCCAGACGGAAGAGGATCGAGTCGCAAGCTTCCGCGGTCCGCGAGTTACGGTGCAGCCGCTGCCACGCGTCCGGCCATAATCGTAGATCTTGTACTGAACCTGTCGCCGAGTAGGCATTGTAAATAAACACCTGTCTTAACTCATAATAAGCATATTTATGTCTATATGTTTGATATTTACACAGTAAGTTTAAACAGAAAAATATTATTTTAATGAGTACCAATGTTCGTTAAATGGAGACATTACTATTTAAATGGTTTAAGTTATATTTAAATGGAGAACGGTTTGTTTGAAGGATAACATAGAAATGTAGTACATATCACACCAAAGCGTAGTTGTCCGGTCAAAATTGATCGACCCTTGGAATTCTCATTCGAAGACATTTAATGTATCTCCTGAATCGAAGCAGCCGAGTTGAACGACCCTTCAATTTCCCGTCTACTGTATAAATTGCCTTGGAGTGGAGTGATTAGATTATAAAGTTACAAAAACAATTAATGCGACATCTGCTCGACCAGGGGATCGCCGGGACACATATCGGCAATGTAATCGGTCCATCCTTCGAGATCAGAGAATCCGGAGGCGATGACATTACTGATATGCATCCTGGACATCCCCTGTTCGATCAGATATCCCATCAATTGTTTTAAAACTTTATGAAGGTTTCTAGACACCAACAGATTTTGCAGGCGAAGATAGTACAATGGCCAGGGATGAAGTTACCAAAAACAATTGATGTGACATCTGCTCGACCAGGGGATCGGCGGGATGCATCTTGGCAATGTAATCGGGGATTTCTTCGATATCAGAGGCTTCCCCGGTGGTTGTTCAACTTGCAATTTGAACAACTGCCTGCGAAGCCTCTGATGTGCAAGATTCCTACGATTACGTCGCCGAGTTGCATCTTGCTCATGTCCTGGTGGATCAGATATCTTATCAATTGTTTTAAAACGTGTCCTTGTTTAATATTTATTCTCGTATTTGCAATTTATGTAATGAGTTATTCTCGTATTTGCAATAAACATATTTCATTTCATAGTTAAACAGAAACGGTTACTTTTAACCATTTAAGTATTAATGTTAAAGGACTACAATGCCGATAGTACAATGGCCAGGCTGATAGTTAAACAGAAACTTTTAAATTTAAATATATACACTTACAGTTATACATAAATAACATTTGTTAAAGATTAACACAGTTAGTTAAACATAATATCTCAAAACAATAACTCAAGTCGGTTTCCCCCCCCCCCCCAGTCGAAGACTCGCCTCTTTCTATGGTTCTGGTCCTTCGACCTTCAATGAGTATGCGTGCAACATACTGTAATCGGAAATATGGTAGATCCTTTCGAGGAAGGCGTAGCTTGTCACCTTCGAGTATTTGCTCGATAAATCTCATCACATAAACGGCGCAGTCGGCACTTCCTCGTCTCCGTCGTGCGGTGGCATCGTCGTGAATTAGAGGGTACAGTATAGTCGCCGGCTCGCCGGACTCCATGTCCACACAATAGTCAAAAAGTCTCCTCTGTTGAGATATACAAACTGATGTTAATAAACTACTGATGTTAAAAAGTCTCCTCTGAATGACCGAGGCACTTACCATTTCAAACGCGTCTCTCTCGTACTCGTCACCTTGGCATGACGAATAATGCCTGTATTCTTGTTTGTCATTGTCAAGCACCACCACATGGAAGCGGCCAATCATGATGATTGGGAAGATAACAATGTCAACTTCATGCCGGTTTCGCGCCGCGTCTCCGATCATAGCGAGCGTCGACTCGCACGCGTCAGGCTGCTTGGACATAAACAATGCCAGTGGACGTGTGATGGACGCGCGTTTCTTATAAGGGTATGGTACCCTCTTCAGTGACTTTTGAATTATGCATACGAACGCGTCCATGACATCGTCGGGAACCGTTTCTTGTCCTTCAAGCATGGAGAATAGTTGTCTCCGTGTAGTGCTGACAAAGCCATTAGTCCAAACGATAGTGCTGCGGTTAAACGGTAACAGACACAGTAAGAGAAAGAAAACTATAATTAACGAGTAAAAGAAATAGTTAAACGACAACAGACATAGTTAAACGTTAAAAGATATGGTTAAACGGTAACAATTATAGTTAAATGGTAAAGGCTAATGTTGATGTAAAAACTTCCTACATACTCGTCAATATAGCCGTTGACGAAGATCGTTATTAACTCTTGCTCGAATATGTCGAGCCGCGTGTGGCCGGGGTATTTTTTCCGGTGCGGAATGAAATCGTGCCGTACCTGTTCGGGTGGTTCATTGTTGCTATTGTCCGCATGCGTTGCGGCGACCACGACATCGGTCCCCGGATTTGTGTCTGTCTGCGACGCTGCTACTGTTGCGTCGTCAGCCTCTCGAGCGATCAGCTTTATTCTTTTGGTTTTTCTCGCGGGTCTCTTCAAATTTGACCGTCTTCGAATGGCGACCGCAATGACCTCATCGTCGTCAAATTCCGAGCTGGTCTCAGTGAAGGCCCCCGCATTCGCCTGGTCTACCTCCGGTGCATCCGAACCGGGAACTTCATTTGCTTGTATGGACGGCTCATTCGAATGTGACCGTCCTTCCATTACATCAACCCGAGCAACAAGCCCTCGGAATTCGGATGTTAATAACTGGCACGCCTGCAGCAGACGTTCGTTGACATCGTCCCTTTCAGCCGGCGGGGTGGCTGCCGTCGTCGGGGGGGCAGCCGACGTCAAGGGGGGTGTTCCCGTACGGCGCGTTGAACTCGTAGTACGTGAATGACGGCTTACGCGCTCGGGAGAGATTGTAGTTTCATCGTGCATTGTCCGTCGGGCGGCCCCAACAGTTATATCTTCATTCGCATTAGCGGCAACCAGCTCACGAAACTAACATATGCAAGGTAAGGTTAGAGAACATGTTTTCTTAAACAAAGACGTCAATATGTAAACGGTAAACGAAATATTTAAATAGTAATGCTTCTAGTTAAACAGAGACTACATATAGTAAATGGTAATATCCATAATTATACGGAGAATTCGGTATGATTACCTCCTTTCCTTCCAGAGATGGCAAAATGGTTTGTATCGACCCTTGCTTCTCGTAGCAAAGCATCCTTGGTGTCTTGCTCAAATTCACTTTGTTTCCGCAACCGGTTAGCTCGTAAAACCATATGTTCAATGCGATCGAGCAACCCTTCACGAACCCCGCCTGAATCTTCTCCCCGGCGCATCTTGCTCGCACTCTTGCGGCAGCTTGTGGGACATCATCCATAAGCCACTTGTGTGTCGCCTGCGCCCATGCGTATCGGCCCATGCCACGTAGATCGTCGACATAATCAACGACCCAATTTGGAACAGAGCATGACGTATTTGGGAAGAGGACCGTACCCATGAGGTAAACCATCAGGAGTTTGACAAAATTTTCTTCTTGTCCACTTTGTCGAACAACTTGCTCAAGAGTTCTCTTTATAGAGTCTCTGTGTCTCTCGTACGTTCTCGAGAAATACCTCTCTTGGAAAGATGAGCGTGATTTCTTCTTCTGAAAGACGACTTCCTCTCCACTGCAACACACACCAAGAACGAGGGCGACATCTTCAGGCCTGAAACTTAGCATGCTTGTCCCGATCCTGAATTTGCTTGTGCGGTCATCGTAACTTTGCAATAGGAAATCAAGAAGGGCCCTGTCTTGGAATACCGCTCCCACCTTAGTCAATGCTTCGAACGGTGTCATTCGTATAAGTTCCCAGTGCTGTCCATTCATGTAGACCTTCAATTCGGCTATCGTCTCCGCTACCGCTGCCAAGGAGCATCGCCCATTAACTAGGGTTGTCGCCATAAGTCCTCCGTGGAGACGATGTTCGAAAGGTTAATTCCGGTCGTACAGTGGCGAAAAGAGAATATATTCAAAATCCCCAACCTCCGCCTAACACGGACAAGTTATTGCAGTGCCCGTTACGAACCGCCCACGACTTCCCATGTATAGTTAAAAAAAAAAAACGTTTCGTTCTCTCAATCAGTGTTGTCACACAGAAGCCTGATTACGTACACGAAGGATTTTATATTTAAACATAGAATCTGATAGTTATAATATAAAGGTTTTCGTTAAATGTTAACTATCTTAGTTTAAACAGAGAGTTTTTATCGTATGTATAGGTAAAGGTTTTCGTTAAATGTTAACTATCTTAGTTATTGCAAAAGAATGTATGTTACAAACTTTACAGTAAAATTGAGAAAGAACTTTATACAGGATTGACTCTCGAGGACGTCTCCCCTTTATCCCCGACGCCGGCTGCCCTCCCATCCAAAAGTATGCGTGCGGCGTATTTCAGACGTAAGTACGGCACGTCCGTTTGCGGTACCCGCAGCTTTTCGTCAGCAAGAAGTTGCTCAATGAACCGCATCACATACACCGAGCAGTCAAGACTTCCTCGTTTTTGTCTTGGAGTGCTCCTGTCGTGAATGAGGGCGTACGAGGACGTCGCCGCCTCGCCAAGCTCCATCTCGATGCAATTATCGAATAGTTTCCGCTGTAAACAAATAAATTTTGAAGTCGAGATGGAAAATTAGGAAGTAAGTTATTTCCGTTATAGTTAACACGGGAGCTTACCATTTCGGCGGCGTCTTCGTCGTATTCCTCGCTCTGGCAGGAAGAGTAATGCCTGTACTCTTGCGCTATGTTGTCGAGAACGACGATATGGAAATGGTCATGCAAAATTATAGGCATTATTACGATGTCGACTTCGTGGACGTTCCGCGCAGCATCGTCTATCATGTGGAGAGCGTCTTCCGCCGTGTCCTCCCTTTGGGAGAGGAATAGTGCAAGTGGACGGGTAATGGAAGCGCGCTTCTTATAAGGATACGGTTGAAGCTTCAGCGACTTCTGGATGATGCAGACGAAGGCATCGACGACATCGTCTGTCACATTCTCCTTACCCTCGACCAACGTGAACACGGCCTCGCGTGTCGTCTGAACTGCGTCAGTCCTCCATACGATAGTCCTGATGTTAAACAATAACGTTCATAGTTAAGTGGATAATGATATAGTTAATTGATAACTTAAATAGTTACATACAATTTACAAACAATTAAATATTAAAGGAGATAGTTAAACCGCAAGTGTATTTATTTAACTGTTAACATAAATATACTTACGAGTCCATGACACAGTTGAGGAAGATTCTTATTATCTTCTCTTCGAATTCGTCGAGACGCGACATTCCGGCATATTTTTTCTTCTTCGGAACGAATTTTTTCTGCGCCTCGTCGACGTCTCGTTGCCCTTCCTTGGCAGCCTCTTTATTCGACTCCGGTACTGCCACAGAGTCTTTAACATGTGACGGTGCCAGTACGGCCACAGCGTCGTCGACGTCTCGTTGCCCTTCCTTGGCAGCCTCTTTATTCGACTCCGGTACTGCCACAGAGTCTTTAACATGTGACGGTGCCGGTAAGGCCACAGCGTCGGCGACAGCGTCTTTTTTCGGTTCAGCTGCTAACGTGGGCTGACTCGACACCGGCAATGCCACGGAGTCTTTATTCACTTCTGGTGCCACTGGCGCCAGGATTGTGTCTGCCTTCGTCGCGCAGCAATCGTACGCCGGCGCCGGTGCCTCCAACACAGGGAGGTCACTGACAAGGGATTCAATTAACGTGTCGACGGCGGCAGTCGCATCATCGGGCAGAGACACATCCATTGCAGCCGGCGGCACCGCTGCCTGTCCTTTTTCCAATGGCGAGCTCGGACCTGAAGTTGGCTGAGCCTCCGCCATTGTTGGTTCGACAGCATTTGGTACTTCTGTTGCCTCGACGTCGGCCGGCGGAGGGAGACACATCGTTGCAGTCCTCCACATAAGCCTCTTCCTGCGCGGGACTCTCGCGAATGCCCTCGCGAGAACGTCGTCTCTGGCAATCGCCGGGGCTGCGTCCGTTGCATTCGGGCTGCCGGAGATCGTATCATAGTCATCCGGCCTCGTCGTGGCCTGCGAACGCGCCTCCAGAGCATCAACGCGAGCAACAAGACGTGGGATCTCTTGCAACATTAACTCGCACGTCTGCAATAGACGTCTGGTCAGCTCGTCGCCTGTTGGTGTCGGGGAGGGGGGTGGAAGGGGGCTTGCCCGTCGGCGAGCAGTCCGTGCGCGGTGCGGGCTCCGAGAAGGTGATCGGCGTCGGACGCGCTTTGACGATGCTGCCCGATCATCTCTCTTTCTCGCAGGCGGAGCGGGAGTCTTGCTCGCCAGCGGAACGGGAGCGGAAGCGGGAGGAATAACACCTCCGTGGCCGGTGGCAGCTCCGCGGATGGCCCCAACAAATATTTGTTCGTCCTGGTTGGCGGCGACCAGTTCGGGAAACTAACAATTGTAAAAATCCAATACGTTTAAACAATAAACATACGAGTTAAATGTTAAGAAAATAATTTAAATTGTAAACATAGTTGTTAAATACGAATTATTATATTTAAACACTAATACAGATTGTCAAACACAAAAACGGTAAACTTAAATGAAGATTCATTAAATAGATTCATTACCTCTTTTCCTTCAAGTGATGAAAATAAAGTCCCCGTCGACACTTGCTTCCGGTAGCTGTTTTCACCGTAGCACAGGATCCTTGGGGTCTTTCCGAAATGCAACTTCTTGCCGGTGCCGGTGAGCTCATAGAACCAGGTGGTCAACGCAACCGAGCAACCTTTGACGTACCCCGTGTTGGTCTTGTTCCCGGCGCATCTCGCTTGCACTCGAGCGGCCGCTTGTGGAACGTCCTCCATTATCCACTTGTGGGTCGCTTGAGCCCATGCAAATCGTCCCATGGCTGGTAGGTCGTCGACGTAGTCAACGATCCAAACAGGAACAGAGCAGGAAGTGTTAGGGAAGAGGATAGTACCCATGAGGTACACCATGAGGAGCTTTACAAAATTCTCCTCTTCCCCCCTCTCGCGAACTATCCGCTCAAGTGTGTTCTTGATGGAGTCTTTATTTCTCTCGTAAGATCTTGAAAAATACCTCAGCTCGAACGGCGAGTGTGTCTTCTTCTTCTGGAATACGACTGCGTTCCCATCACAGCGTAGACCAAGGATGAGACCCACATCTTGAGGTCTGAAACTCACGAGGCTGGCCCCGATCCTGAATTTGCTGCTGCGGCCATCGAACCTCTGCAGCAGAGAATCAAGGAGGGCTCTCTCTTGGAGGACGGCTTCAATCTCGGTCAAAGCCGCGAACGGTGTCCTTCTGATGATCTCCCAGTGTCGTCCAGTCATGTGAACTTTCAATTCATTCAAAGTCTGGACCACCGGTGTCAAGTAGCATCGGCCGTTAACTAGGTTGACCGCCATGACCAATACACTACAAGAAGAACAATACATTTGTTTAGAGTGATTTATTAAACAATAACTCTATTAATTAAACAGAAACTTCCTTTGTTAAACGGAGAGTACGATTGTTAAACGGAAACGACATGTATTCAACATAAAATCCAACCATTACACTGATACTTTTAAACACAACTCATACCCACATCAAATTAACGGGGAAACACACATTATAATCATTTGAAAACAGAATGAGTTTGCATAACCATCGAAAAATCTCCTGCACCACAACACTCTCGCTCTCGATACTGTGCACAGACAAAGAAAACCCTAGACGGAAAATCTCCCTGCAAACTACAATATCATCCAATAATGAAACCATGAAAATGTATGGCCAAAAAAACAACAGAGACGATACTTTACAAACGAAATGGCGAAAAACAAAAGAAAAACCGCACAGCTTCATCGCCTCATTACCTTGGTTGGAAAATCGACGAAATGACGAAGACTAGAGCGGGAGTTCTCCTTCGAAACACTGCCGAACAGGCGATGATAGCAAGATGCCCAACCGATGAAGCGGCGATGATAGGAAATAACCGGCGCCAGTAATGGTGTTCTCCAGTGATTAAACAAATAAAAATAAACCGCTTCCTCTTTAAGCGGAAACATCATTGCACACAAGGGCATTATAGTCAATCCACGCTTCAAATGACACAGCATCCCACGTAAGGGCAATTTCGTCATATATATTCAAACTTAACACCGTCAATCACCGTTACAGCATTGGGGGGTTTAAATTTCTATAAAATCAAAAGGAGGGTGTTTTTAGGGATATGAAAATGTGTGGGGTTTTTTTTTGCATATTGCAAACTTTTGGGGTTTCTTTGGTAATTACCTGTAAATTTATATAATATAAATGATGTGCTCACTTCTTTTGTAATATATAAAACTAAATAAAATATCACGGTAGAGAGGGATAGAAACAAGATATGAAAGTCTCCAATGCTATAAAGCGTGGCAATTAAAAAATCAAACGCCTAGATCTTCTCTATTAACCTTTGGAATTTAAAGAGTGATCTCATTTTTCATCTTAATTGGCAACCAAGGCCTAATTCCCTTTTCAATGTGGGAAAAATTTAAATATATTATCTGATACTTTTAACCATGATGTTCATTACAATACAGCACTATTTTTTTTCAAAAATATGTAAAAGTCAATATTTAAAATCTTTTTTTACTTAATATTATTTTGCTTAGTTAGGTGAACAAAGTAGTCTTTTTTTTTTACACCTGTCCTTCTTTTTCTTTTTTTTTTTTTGGTCGTTAAAACTTAAAACTATGGGATGGTTTAAGAATAAAAATTTCAAAATGAAAAGATAGTTTTGGGAATAAAGATAGTTGAATAGATTAGGCAGAGGCTAAAAGATGTCCTCGTCTTAGGGGTTTAAGCTATTGGATAAGGCCAAAAAAATTATTATATGCTAGTAAAATGGAATATTTAAATAAATGGTAGAATTATTTCAAAATTTATTAAAAAAAATATTTATTCCATGCTTTTCAGTGTCATATCAACCACAAAACAAATAAGCAAATAAGGAATATATGAAGGGAAAATAGAAAGACTTCAACATCATACTTTTCCAAAAATTTTAAGACTATTATGAAAAAAGATTATAAACATTTTTAGATGCTTTTAGTTTATTTTCCTTTTTTTGTTACGTACTCATATGGGCTATTAATGACTATTTTTTAATAATTTTAAAATTTGACTGCAGAGCAACCCATTCCATAATTGTTTACATAATAATAAACACAGAGATATCTTTACATATCATGCATCTTACTTTCTAAATAGACTTTAGTATCTCTTGGAAAAAGCATTGAAATGATTTTCTTCAAAGCAAATTTGTTTATATAAAATAAATTATAATAATGAGATAAATGCAAAGAAAGAACATCAAGAATAAAGTCCTTTTCATGTAAAATGATTTAGAAATTGAGAAGCTAGTTCCTAAACATGCATTATATTCCTACAAGGACTTCAGAGCAACCAAGTAAATAAAGATACCCAGCATAACATGTGGATTACTATGAAACAAAAGTACAAAATCAAGGAAATGTCTCAATTCCACATTTAATTGCACATAATCCAAGCGAATACAAATTGAAATTTCCTTTGAATTGACACACCACTAAGAAACCAAACTAGGCATGGAAAACAATCAATAAAAATTACAATGATAATAATTACATAATTGATAATGAAAGCAGGTTTGTCTTGTGAGGCATGTTGCACAAGTTATTTTTTTAATATATAAAATAAGAAAAATAGCATAGCCACTATTTCATTAAAAAAAACATGTTGTATAAGTTTACAGGTCATTATTTTTTTTTTCTATAATTCTAAATTAGTTGTTTATTAAAAAAATGTGGAAAGAGACAGTGACCTTTTGAAAGAGAGCCAGGTACTTCCAAAAATATTATGGAGTGTATTTATACGAAAGAATTTTTATTGATATTTTCATGAGATGTTTGGAATTTTTTGATCTTGTCAAGTGATTTTAATTCTGAAATATAAGAGATAAAAAAAATATATATTCTCTTTCTAAGGTCATTCATTTGAAACAAATATATATAAATCAAGATATAAATATATATATATATATAAAGAGAGATTTTATTCATTAATTATGTCCATAAAGAAGACAAAGAAGGATGATGGGCCATAGCAACAGTGAGATGAAATTAAAGGAGGAAGATAGGAATTGGATGGTCCAACCTTTCCACCACCTCAAACCACAAAACACAAACCACAACCACCATTTCCACTTCAAAAATCACATGATGTGATCAAGAGAAAGTTAAAACCAAATCTCACCAAAAGAGTGTGGAATTAGGAACCCCATGAGATTTCATTCCTCCTTTATCCTCAATCCTCAATCATCCACTTCTCATAGTGCTCCCATTATTGTACTTTTTGAACTAAAAAACTAAACATAATGTCCTAAGATGGTGACAAGCCAAACCAAACAAAGACAATAACACATGCTCCACAATTTTAAGGTTAGAACAAATATATATATATATATAAATATGTGAAAAATAAAAGGTGCCAATTCCAACCTAGTTAACATGCTATATGAAGCAACAAGTTAAACTAATAGGGATGGTGTTTAGTTTTGGCCAAAGTTCTCTTTCTTTAGTGAGGAATAATTAAAGAGGAATGCAAGCAATGGAATCCAAGGAAAGAAATGGCTTTTTTTTTGTTAAGAGTCCATTTGCTTTTGTCTCCTCATGAGTGTGACTCCATGGCATCTCCTCACAAATAACCTTTTCCAATACGTTTGCTCCCTTTACTCATTTTTCCAACCAAATCAAACAAATTTATTTTGATTTCCATGAAGTTTATTAATTAAAAAGATAACACTAGGAAAGCCTGAACCATTAAACGGAAAAAAAAAAACTAATTAAGATATAAATATATCTTTGTATTCATTAATCAAGACATACATGAGGCCGGCTGGCTGGCTTTCTTGGGCGTCGCATATTTACATCAAAATAATTCCAAACTGATTAAATATATTAAATTGGTATTAAAGCGAGATTAGTCATAATCTCTAGACGTAGCTCACTGATGTTCTGATTGGGCATCTAATAGATTTTATTTTAAGATTAGCTTAGGTCTAATACCATATTGAGATTAGATAAACTGTTACCAATCTTAATCAATAATCACCGTTTGTACTATAGTGGGTTGATAATACCATATATAGCATTTTAAGTCACATGCTTGGGTTACTGGTAACCCAATAAATCTAACTCCAATTAGCACTAAAACGTTGGGTTAGTGGCAGCCAAAAGAGCTGGTAAACCATTTGCGAATGTTTCTTTGGCGTATGGGTTGCCGACCAATTAAGATATTGAATGATTGATAAAAAACAAAAAATAAATAATTAATTATACAAGAAAAGCAAGCAGAGTTAGGTAATTAAGCCTGGCATTCAACCATTTGTTCACTTGAGCAAAACAATCAAAGAGGTTTTGGCTCAATTATTTTGTCCACTTGAGCCTTGTCAACCTAAAAAAACAAGTCATCCACTTCAACCGATATTCTAATCACATAATAATTAAACTTTTTCATCTTGGCAAAATGTTGATTAACATTGGGTTAATTGTTTTCTAAGAGAAAGACTGCATGATTGAAGTCAAAGGCAAATAATTTATTAATTTATTTGTAATTGTCCCTACTGTTTCTTAGAAGTTGGCATTCTATTAAGATTGTTATGTATACAATAACATCATCATTATTTGGATTATTAAACATTGAATAATTGTTCTTTTTATATAATGCCATGTTTCTTGCTGTTTGTTGTCCCACACTCACAGTCCATGCATTTTTGATATTAATATCACCACCAAACAACATCAGAGGGAAAATTTCATATTGGTCCTCTCTCCTAGAGGATTCAACCTTTACCCTTTTTTTTTTAAAAAAAAAATAGCCCTATAATTGCTTCAATATTTTAAAATAGTTATTTAAAATTAAAAAAATTATATCCCTCTTATTATATAGCACAAGTAAAATTTTTTTAGTAATATAAAATATTTAATATAAATATTTTGTTAAGTTTTAAATTAATAAATTTTGAAACTTGTTCAAAAGAAAAAAATATAAAGTTTTCCAAGGGGTTAGCAAGAAAAGATGTCGGATCGAGAAGCAGTAAAATGACGAAACTAACCCCGGACACGACTCCCACCCCCCACCATCAATACACTTTCGTGGCAAAAACAGCCCACGTGGTCCTCGCATTTGTTTTGTTTCCATTACTACATTCCACGGCGCAAATGACGTAAATACCCTCGCTCGCTATTCCCGTTTCTTCTACGTATCCAAGGACTTTCTAATAACTTCATGCCCGTTCTGGAATCGGGATCTCTGGTCTCCAATGTAGCGAAGAATCCCACGCAACCCAAAATTATCAAAAATACGTTTCCGTCCTTCTCGGTGAGAATAAAGCAACTCGTACCGCCGGTCCATTCCTAGATGCTTCGCTTCCAGAGACCACAGTTTTTTTTTTTTGAATTTTACACATGGAATTTTGTTTATTTGGATGCGGTGAACTCACCGGGGGTATGAAGGTAATGGGTCCTACGAGAGTCCCTAATAGCAAGGCATGAATCACCTCACCATCACGTGAGAGTGACCGCCACGTGCCGAGCCGCTCGCCCTAATGGTCAGCGTGAGCCGGGTAAGCCGGTGATCACACACGTGTCCTCATCAAGGAACGAGATCAGATTGGGTCGGCACTTAGTCAAGCCAAGCCAGTCGTTAGATCGGCTTACTAAGTTCTCCATCGTGTTTGGTCACGGGATTCGGCACCACACGCCGCGAGATAAAGCCTATATACCTAACCCTTACCATTGGCCGTGAAAATTCGTAGCTACCCGTATTCAAACAGCTAACACCAGACCAGCGAGTCACTTTCCTACACGTGTCCTTGGAAATTTACAAGAAGATGATAGCGAATCGGACCACTTTTGGTTGATTTTTCAAAGTACCGCAAAAGAGAAACATGAAAAACAACCAGTTGCTTGTGAGGGAAGGGAACTTAATTAAGGAAGGGAAGACGTGCGGGGTCGTTGATGTGGACTGCAATAGATTGAGTCCATTCAATCAAGTTGGTAATCAAAGGCAACAAGATAGAACTTTGATTAGCCAAATAAGATGGTTGCTTAGTTTTATTCAAAAGGTTTTAAAGGGGTATATCATTCAAGCTTCTAATTGGACTAACTACACCACCATTGCTCCGGTTGATGGTGACTTAAAGGAATTTAGCCATTTTGATGAGTCACGGCAATGCTTTGGACATTGCAAAATGCAAAGTCTTGATCCCATTTGGTCATTATATAGGAAAAAAAAAGGTATCTTTATTATTTAGACAAAAAAAGGCTTGGTCATCTGTCACTTTCTTTGTTGTTTACTACTCCTATAACATCACATCCACGCTATTTCAAAAATCAAGGCTCGATTAGTGATATCATTTGCACGAAGGGGGATTTTTTTTAAAAAAAAAAAACCAAGAAACTACAATTAAATATGCAGTGGTACAAAGATCAATGGAAAGTCAATTCCAAAACTAACAATTTATTGCTTAGAGTTTCTCAATGAATAAGATAACACCAGAATTATTCAATGCTTTGGTTCAAATCAGGGTGATTGAATAAGTATACCAATTCTACGTTTTATCTCCTAAATATAACATCACAGATGAGCATTGAATGGCGATCATGAAGCAAACCAACCAACCAACTAAAACCACTAAATTAGTTCGACCGGTCATCTTCCAGAAAAGAGGTTTGTCCTGGTAAACCTAACCTTCAAGCATTTGACAAGATCCTAGTTGTGTTTCTAAGACCATTTAAACAATATTTTCAATAAATTAATTGCAGTCTATAATTAGTTTTGATAAGAAAAGATAAAAACAATACGCCAATATTATAAAAAAAATACTTGGCTGAATTTTGGTTATTCATACCTTCAACTTGCTGAATAAATTGAAAATGAGAGATCTGAGCCGTCCATATATGGGACTCACATTATAAACCCAATCTGAAAGCAAAAGGGACATTAGATTTGGCTTTATTAAAAGCATTACCAAATAAGTCCGCATATTTAGATGACCACCCACCTGAATCGCGTTTCCGTGGGAAGCAATAAAGCCGCCAGCCGAGCCGACGACTGAGTCGGTCTCGGACTCCAAACTTCGGATTCCAAATCCAATTTAATACCTGACCCCAAAATTAATAAATAAAAATAAAAAAAACACCACAATAATTAAATAATTCGGAAAAATAATAAAAAGAAAAAGAGCCACTCGTGATTGATGGGCGCGAAGCATCCGGATCTCCACGCTCCTGCCCCCCCCACCCCCACCCCACCTCTCTCACTGGACCCCACCACAAAAATTCTTTCTTTTTTTATTTTTGAAAAAAAATATGTATATTTATTTATTTTAAAAAAAAATTACCCTCCAAAAATTATCAAATCCCTGAAAGCCCCCTCCCCCTATATAGACCCCGCCCAACCACAGCCCATCCCCAAAACACCCCCATACTTTACCTTCTTCCCGTTATAGCCTTGTCGTTTATTGTTTTAATTCCCACTCTGACCAAAAACTTCTCTCTCTCTTCACCTGAGAAATGGAGGATGCTTTGAGTGCTAAACGAGGCCGTGAGGAGACCGACGAGTCGTTGGAGTCGCCGGAACCCAAAAGGCTCCGAGAAAACCTTTTTCTTGATATCTTTGAGGACGATGGAGATTCCGGCGAGCGAGATCCGGCGATTCAGGACCTTGCAACGGTGATGAAAAGCCTTGAGGAGGAAATCGGGCTTCCATCGACGGCACCATCGGCCAACTCCGTAAGTCCAGTAGTGGAGGTGGACCCTGGGCAGCCTGACTTAGGGTTTCTACTAGAAGCGTCGGATGATGAGCTGGGGTTGCCGCCGACCGTGCTTTCCTCTTCGGAGGATGGTGGTGAGGTGGAGGCGGCGGCGGAGACCGCCGGCGCCGAGGAGGATAGGGGATTTGGCGCCCAGATCTGGGGATTTGACGATGAGATCTTTGATAATGGGTTGGCCTTTGGTGGTGCTCGGATGGAGGATGAGGACGCTGTTTGGTATGACGGCGGTCTATTTGATTACTCTGATGAACAATCTCGGCCGTCCGATCTCCCTGATGTCTCCTGGAGATCGGAGTCATTGCCGGCCGTCTGATCGTTGTTGTCCCTTGCGGACCCCACCATCTTTTCACCTTCTTAATTTTACTTTTATTTACTTTTATTTTTTTAAAAAGAAATATTATTTTTCCTAACAGGCAGGTTGTAAAGTTTAGGAAGTTAAAAAAAAAAGATAAAAGGATAAAAGAAAACGAAAGTAAGGAAATTACATTTTATTCTTGGCGTTTTCTCAGGACAGTGAGCGTTGGATATTATTTGGACTGTTGGATGTTGGGTTAAATAATGTTAAAAATAATAATTAAGGATTTCTTTTACTTAATGGCTTAATTTTATAAATCTATTAAGAAGTGGGAGTCATCAGGCCTTCATGGCCATGGAATGAGCTTTCTTTGGTGTGAGGATATGGAAAGAATGGTGGGGATATCTTATTGATGTTACTGTCTTTTCTCTGCGAACTTAAAATATCTTGTGCCGGCCAAAATATAATTAGCGGAAAAGAAAGGGTGGCAGGGTAATTTCATGTTTTTGCTAGAACCCTTAATAAATTTGTAAGGAGAAGCAGATTCACGTGTGTTTGCTGATCGAGCGCACCCAATTTCCTATTAAATTTCGATAAAATAAAAAAAAGGTTTAATTTCAAATGCTTAGGTTGGTTCATAATTGGGTAGGAATTAAATTAATCATAAAAATAAAGATCGTTGAGGGTGAACAAGCTCAATGCAGTGGCGTGGATATGAAGGAGATGCACTGAAGAGTAACAGCCAGCTTTGTATGTATCAACTAGAAAATGCCGAGCACCTATTTTCATTAACTAAATAAAAACCTTTAATTCAATTTTAAAAATATTATTGAAATAATAATATTGGTAGAGAAATTTCATTGCCTTAAGTTTAAAATTTTTCTGTGTCCCTCAGTGAAGGCATTTAGGGGCGTTTGGTTCGCGGTAATGTGAAAACATTACCGGAAATCTGATGATAATGTGTGCAGATTATCATGTTTGGTGATCAATCTCCAGTTGTGCATGTCCATCAGTAAATTGTGTTTGTGGCATTCAAAATTCTTTGATAAAAAAAATAATAATTATGATTTTTTCTAAAAATGTTAAAGCTGAGACATGTTTGTGCGATAGTACAAGTACTCTTTCTTAGGTGATATTCTCCATTGAAATAAAAAAGATATATCACAACGTCATGATGAGAGAAGTAGATGAGTTTTCCAGGCCAGAGTTTGCGACCTTGGCCTATTAGGAAGTGGATTCATTACTGTCAACTTCCGCAACAAAATGGGGAGCTCTGACTTTGAGCCATCTTGTACCAACAAATCACTAAATGTTTATTGGATTTGATCATCACTCCAACTAACTAAAATTAGACATATTCATAAACCATATAACTAGTGTCAAAGGTTACTCAAAACTAGGGCAAAGTACAAGTAACGAATAATATACACAAATTACTTCAGTAGTGTTGTATTATTTGGGCTTCCACTATTCTTTTGTCTCTAACATAATGTAGCTGGGCTCTTGTTGGCCCATTTTATTCTCTTATTTTTTTTTAAAACAATAGTTTTAATAAAATTATGAGTTAAATTGGTTAACAAGGTATTGTTAACATGATACTAGTTATTATCAAATTCAAGAATAAAAAATATTTATTATAATTATTTCTTTAATTCATATTCGGGTACAATGTTCTCTGGCCGCCAAATAATCCCTTAAAATCCGAACCTTCTACCCATTTAGTGATCTCCAGCGCAGCACTGCCCCACATCAAACGGTCATTCTATTCCCAAAGATCCCGGTCAAAAGATACCCTATTTCCAGCCTGCCAAGGGTACAACATATTCGGTCTCACTGTGTACTGATCTCACCAATAGATAATCCCCACGTCAGCACTATTTTTTGTAAAATGCTGTTATGAGCTGTGTACTCCATCCCCAAATTAATTGGCGGGAATCAAGTCTGTTTTGGCGGGATGGAAGAGACTCCTTCCCGGGGTTTTTTTAGGGCACTCGTTACAGTAGCAATGGTTGATTTTGGCGCGAAACTGAGGCCATGCACCTCGTCATGGCGGGAAAAACGGATCTTGCGTGATCTACGCTAACGCGTTTCTCGAGCCCCATAAATGCGTTTCCCATGGAGATATTTATTAAATGTGGACGTGAAACGGCAGGACCCACTCATTAAATTTAATTAATAAATGAGTTATTCAATTTAAATACGATATTTAAGAAATGGCACGCACTAGGAGTCACGCGTGTGAGGAAAGTAGTTTACACATGTGAGATTTGGTCACGTGGTGAAGCATGGCCTCATTCATAGTAAAACTATATATTATTATTATTTATAATAAATCATTAAATCTTAGTCTTAGATCTTGAAAAAGGAATTAATAATTTCGCCCCCACCTTGATGCATTGTTGCCGTAAGGGGGTCGTACAATGCACTCACGTGATAGGGCATGTGACTACAGATAAGAACAAGCTTCATAGCATCTCTATTTTGTTTTAAAAATAATTGTAAATAGCATTTTATATTAAACATGGAAACAAAAAAAAAAAGGCAAGAAAGAAAAAAAAAAAGATAATTTTATAGTAGAAAAAGGGAGAGAGGATTAGAGTTATAAATAAGTGAAAAAAAATAGACAAATGAGAAAAAGAGGAGAGAGGAATAAAGAATAGGTAAGCCAGGTCATCGCGAGTCTTTATTCAGGTCGAATTTGGAGGTGTTGAGAAGACATGAAATGCATGAGTATGGCATACAGCCAGTGCCAGTGGCGGTACCAGTGGCAGGGGGCAGTGCCAGCTCATCCATTAAAAATTTACCATTTAAATGGGTTGATCACCACCGGTGAATAACCGCCTTAGCGAAACGCAAAAGATAGAAATATTGAGACACAATGAAGCTGGTGAGGCGATAGAAAGAGAGAATGACAGTGCTTTGAGATCCGCGCCCGAGTTATCTACCAAGAAAACCATAAGCGGCGCTCGAGGCCGGCACGGGCACCATTTTAAGAGGCAAACATTAAGCTTAAGTTATAGCTTTCTTTCTATTGTTCTTTCGCTTTTTTCGTCTTCGGATCTCGTTGGGGGTTTTGGGAGCCGGAGTTCGCCGGGATTTATGTCGGCTGGGTTCACTGAGTCCTTTTCTTTCTCTTCTCAATCCCGCATGCGGAGAGGCTTCTTGTCTGACTCTATGCCCTTTAAATCCTCTCGGTATGGATCTATTGCTTCTACTGTTCTTTTGATTTTTCACAACTAGATCTCATTTTTTTTTTCTGGTTTATTGTTTGGTGGTCGTCTTAGTTGCAGAACTGGTGATGGTGTGAAGTATTTGGGATTTCTACATTTAGAGGCGTTTCCTCTTCTGTTTCTCTTTCTCAGAGGAGCACTCACTTGATCCAGAAACAGTCGTTTCTTCTCTTTTTTTTTTCTATTTTAAAAATTATTTTTTTTCCTTCGATTTTGGTAATTTTTCTGAGGGGAGGGGGAAAAAGTGGGGAGAAAATGCCGGGTCCGCAGCGGCAGCTGCTGAATCAGGATCCGATGACGAGGAAATCGAAGAAAAACCCATCGAGATGCAAATCGGATCCGAAATCTTCACTGAAGCGAATCCGGATCGTTTTCTCCGACCCCGACGCCACTGACTCCTCCAGCGACGAGGATTCCGTCCCTGAACCCCGAATCAAGCAAACGCGACGGGTGCTGCGTGAAATTCCCGTTTCGCCCTTCTACACTCCACTCCCCGACTCTTCTTCCTGTTCTAAACCCCGTAAAACCCTAGCAACCCTGAGGGCAAAGAACACCGGTTCTTCAACCTCAACCGGATCCTCTAAGCACAAGGGAGTCCGATACCGACCTTGGGGGAAGTGGGCGGCGGAGATCCGCGACCCGATAAGAGGCGTTCGTGTCTGGCTCGGTACTTACGCAACCGAGGAGGAAGCTGCCCTTGCTTACCAGACGGCCTCCCGCCGCATCGAGGCCGAAAAGCGAGGCTTTGTCGCTTCCGACGCCTTCTCCGGCGGCGCAAGCAGCGACTCCGGGTTATCGGACCCGGAAACATACCCGAATCCGAATGCTTTCTCGGTCCCTTCGCCTTCATCGGTTCTCGACGTCTCAACCGATGGATTTCCCACCGACGGTCATGATCATCCCGTCAAAGAAGCGGATGCGAATGTGATGCCTGTTACGGACTTTTTCAGTAAAGATGAGTCCGAGATGTTGTTGTCGGACTTTGGGTTGGAATCCGAACCCGATCCGTTAATGGGGCTGGTGGCTGTGGAGGACTTTGTTGGGCTGGGGGACCTACCAGTGCTGACACTGTGGGATGACCGAACCAACGGCTCTGATCCCATCGCGTTGGAGTTTGCTGATCTCGATGACTGGATGAATTTTGATCCATAAGAAGTTGGAGATTTTTGCAGAATTAGGATTAATATGATATATATAAATATTATTTTAAGTGTTTTAAAAGTTGTTTTAAGGTTATATAGTTTGATGTTGTTACAGTGAGTGTGAAGCGTTGTTTTGTTTAGTGTGGGCATTTCTTGGGTTTTTCAGGAGCTTGAGAGCCGTCCAAGAAGAAGTTTTTGTTTGTTCTTAAATTCTCTCTCTCACTAAACACTATTTTAATGCTCTCTGTTTGGTCTCTCTTAATGTTGGACAAAGTCTAATGTTGTTCTATGCTTTTGAGTTTTGTGGTTGTTTTTCATTCCTTGTTTATACATAGTGTTTATAGTGATAAAGACCTTTATCAACCCACTCAAAGAAGAGTATGATGTGGTTGGAGACTTGGAGTTGGTCATTAAGTAAAAGACTACAAGGCAAGCACTATCTTATTAAAGGCTTTCTGGGTACAGTGTTTGATTGGATGATATCACAATTGATTTATGAAAAACATCTCCAATGCTTTAAAGACAAGGTCATGTTTTTGTTTGAGCACATGATCACCCTTCTCAAATATCTCAATGTAACCTACCTACTAAATTAGATGCCCTGCGTGTCTCTTTCTGTAGCATCTTTAATTTGTTCGTTTGGATAAAAGAATGATAGATGGGCCATAAGCTGATTCAACCATAGACCTCTTGTGTTTTTTTTTTTTCTCTTTACTTTTTCATCTTGATTTGGTTATAGAGGAATGTATCTTAAAACAGGTAAAAGTATGTCACTGTCCATAGGTGAAGAAGAGCTTGTCCTTTGGTACATCCTTTTTTTAAGTTTATGCAATGCCTAGTTCAAATGAAATAAAGCAATTTCTTAGAATGTGAAAGTTTGATATGACATGTGCCCTCTGAGGATTAAGATTTAATTTTAGCGAATGAAGGTAGATCTTATCCGTTAAAGCTAAATTAACCTTTCTATTAATTTGTTCTCAAATTTTTTTAAAAGGTTCAGTATACCCACTTTGTACTCAGTGTTTGTTTTATTATTTTTTTATTGTATAATTGAGATGGGTGTCCTTGATTTAGACTGTTTTCCTATTTAGATGACTGTGTTACTGAATAAAAAGAAAAAAAATCACAAAAATATTTTCATTTGTCAAAAAAAAAAAAACTCAGAGAAAATTTTGGAAGGGTATTTTTGGATATTTCACAAAAAAATTTAATTCTTAAGATTAAATAAAAAAAGTAAAACCCAACTCAATAATTGGCATGAAGATGAGGACTTGGTCCAACAAACTGAGATGAAATATCTTGTGAAAATGGTAGAAATTTTGAATCTTGGTTAATAAAATAACCTTAAAAAAAGATCAATTCAATACATATATAATATATCTCTTTATGTCTGTCAAGCATTTTGCGAGTAAAAAAAGTCTATTATAGTATGCTCTAAGGTTAAATCAAAAAAGAGATGTTTGAAAATGATGATTATTTAACCATGCTCTTTGGTCTATACAATGAAAAGATGCATCAACCTCAACCTTCCCCCTGTCCTTCGGGGACACAACTCTCTTTATGGCCATCACTATCATTACTCTATTTATTTAATTAGCATCGTAAAGAAAGAAACAACACTTAATTAGAAGATGACACAAACTTAAATATAGATTCAAAGAATCAAACCAAGCAGATGGGATAAGTAGTAGTACTACTTTGCCATGTCACTTCAGTGACAAATATCATTAAAAATAATACAAATATGGACAAAAGGCAACATACACTACATCATACTTTTATGTCTAATTCCAGCACTAACAGTCATAAGCAATAAACACAAGAAGAGGACATTGAAGCATCCAAAGCCATGCGGTGATCCAGTGATAGAAGCATGAAGAAGGCCCCCCTAACCTTAAGCCTAACCCTAACCCTAACCCTAAAATCACCACACAACCTTGTCCAACTTGTATGCTACTTTTTCACATTAAACTTTTCATTCTATTCAGCAGTTTGCATTTGGCCTCTCAATCTGCAAACAAAAAAGAAGTTAACCAATATGATGAACAGTGAATACTACCCATGATCTTATCCATCTCCACAATATATATATAAATAAGTTTTAAGCTTGCTTGTGTACCTTGAAAGTTGCACCCAAGACATCTTCTTCCATTGCTGGAACAGCAGTAATTTTGTTCTTAGGATGCTCATAGCTTTTCAGCCCAGTGGATGATGAGAAGAAGCACCCTTTTATCCAAATTACATTATACATAATAAATCAAAAGAAGACTAACAAAATATATTCAAATATATATATATATATACCTGAAGGGAAAGATGCAAGTGATTTGCCACAAGCTCCTCTGAGTCTCTCAGAATCATTAGAGAAAGCAAGATATCCATCTGAAGTGATCCCTAAAAATAAAGGAACTCTACCATCTTGATCCTTCCACCATTGTAAACACAAGTTAATTACTATCAACAAAGAAACTAAATAATATATATATGATCACCATTAATAAAGATCTCACTGAAGCAACAAAGACAGTAGATGTAGTCTTATCGAAGATAATGAAGGAGAAGCCACCGGAGAGATGACCGAGCATGCTGCTCGTCGGATACGGTGCTCGGTCTCTCAGAGCACGGTATGCTTCCATCACTAACACAACCTCATTCTCCTTCTTTCCTAACCCATACTGTTGTCTTAAGCTTGTTAAATTCTCTAAAGAACCTTCAAACATGCAAAAGATCTCATCCTTCACTGCAAATAACCTGCATGCAAAACAGCATTTAATCAAACCATGAAAGCATGATCTTTTTGCTTATGAAATTAAAAGAGATGAATTTTTAAACCTTGGATGCAATGAAGATTCATTATCGTGTGTGTAGGATATGTAAGCAAGAGAGTTTATACTCATAGAGACTGAGGAAGGAAAGGTGGTGAGAAAAGCATGGAGGAGATCAAGAGCTGGTTTTTTTGGTGTTGGAGTCCGGATTCCGGCATGGATGAGCTCCTCTGGAGCTCTGATGATTGCATTGCTGAAGATGGCGAGCATCTTGCCTGGAAATGAAAAAACACAATAAAGATTAAGAAAGATGAAGATGATTATATATAGAGAGAAGAAAGGGTTTTTTTTTTGGGAAATGAAGAAGTTTATTGGCTGGACGTTAAGAAATTTATGAACAGCTTTGCTCATATCGATGGCCATCTAGACAGAACAGATAATAAGGTGCCAAGTGGATCCAGTTCATTGTTTAATCTTTTAATTTATTGTTAATAAATAAATTTAAAAAGTGATGTTAATATTTTCAAGTTCATCTGATTATATTAACACTTCTTTTCAGGAATTTATAAATAAAAGAAACGGGAAACTATTGGTTTGCTTCTATTGATTGAAAAGTTGCTTGACTTTTACATTCAGCTCTTGTGCACATCTCTTTCAAGAAAATTAACACTTTTATGAGGGAATGGACATTGTAGTATTATTTTTTATTTTTATTCAAGAGAATAATGATTTCTCATCCATCATGGGGCATAAAATGACATGATTTTGAATGCTTAAGTTAGTGCTAGTCTTGATCAAAACTATGTTTACAAGAATGTGCAAAAAATTTGTAACCAATTTTCAACCAAAGCTTTTAAATGGTTGATTAACGACATGATCCGCTATATGGAAGTCAACAAATAAAGTAAATAAATTGGCTTTAAAAACCTCTCTTGGTTTTTCAAGCTTCTTTCAGTCTGACTAGAGGATGCTATGCTCCCCACGGCTCCCAGTGAGCTCCACTACGGTTTCCAAGTTACAAAAGATATCTGAAACCAAAGATTAAATTTTGAAGAATCAGCTTATAACAAACAGAGAGAGATTCATGACCATTGGCTCTTTCAATTCTCTGCACAGACTGACAACAGGAATTCACTCAACTCTGTGATTAGCCTGGCACAATATCAGTAGTTTCAAATGTCCCCATCTGTGTATTCAATTATTTTGTATCAATTGCAAGTATATGACAGTTGGAATTAGAAGTCATATATCTGTCGTGCAATTATTAGGAATAAGTCAAAAAATAGGATTTTACCTGAAATTTTTATCAGAAAAATGAGTGAGAATTATGAGGATTCCTCATCTACAAAGGCCAGTTCACAAACTAAAGAGAGATGATCGCTGCCCCATTTCTGCAAACATAACCATGACAATGCTTGAGGAGCATAAAACTTGCCAAGGAGGAAAAAAAACAGTTTATCCATTAATGAGTTCAAATACAGGCAGTTGTCTATTCATAAAACCATATCAAAGCATGCAAAACAAAAAGATTCAACCATTACCAAACTAGGAAGCCCTCTCAATTTTCTTAAACTACTGACTGGCAAGGTTTCTACGACCCCCACGGGAACAAGTCCAGCAGAATGCCTAAACAAGATAAAAGAAAGCTGTTAACAGAGAGTACCAAATCATTGAACCACTACTAACACAGCAGACTATTTGAGCCTCCTATGCCACAAACTTGAGATAAACGTATAGCCTTCATTCTAGGGGAACAAAAGGTAAAGCATATGCATACCAGATATAATCAACTGTCCCCATAAACTTGGAGTGGAAGGAAGTTACAAGAGGTTCCCCATCTTGGTCTCTGATTTTGAGATTCCCCTGCGACATCAAAAATTGCATTGTCATTACACACTATAACACTAGCTGGATATATACATTCATTTGCTCAGAAAATATGCAGGATTTTTTTTTTTCTTGTATAGAGAAAATACTTTGCATTCATTGCTATCCTATAAGTCCATTATACATCAATGGAGTTTTCTGCACCAGAACCATGAAAACACAAATGCATCAAAATGTTTTTGGCTTGGCGAAAAGAAAGCAGGTGCAAGATAACACAATCCAACTTTTAACAAATGTCTAGCATAAGAAACAGTAAACCAACAGCGAAAACTGTGCCAAAAAAACAAAAAATAAACAAAGTAAAAAAGAGGTAAAAGAAAACCTCCCCATTAAGCATACACACTACAAAA
The DNA here is from genome assembly GCA_020875875.1 of Dioscorea alata. Lineage (NCBI taxonomy): Eukaryota > Viridiplantae > Streptophyta > Magnoliopsida > Dioscoreales > Dioscoreaceae > Dioscorea > Dioscorea alata. Next base: position 19,143,490 of record CM037015.1, on the reverse strand, counting down.
ACTGGTAAGAAGCCAAAGTAATGATGGTTATTAGCATAAGAAAAGTGATATGATAGGAGATATTGCTTAGCATGGCACAAAGGAAAAGAAAGTTACAGGAACTCCTTTATATGCACTTGAAAGCCTTAGGGGGTTCTGAAGATAGGTGCACTTTGACGTGCCAGCAGCAAGGAATATTTCCTCCTTACTCCAGTAATAAGTCATCAACTTTGGCTTGACTACCGGAAGAGACCTGAAAACCAACTTATATCATGTAATACTGAATGCAGTACTTGGTATAGACCTAAGAAATTAATTAACAACAGAAAACCTGGGTTAAAAAAAAATACCTCAAGGCACCAATTTGGGCAAAGGGTATCTGGTTTGATGGAAATTCAATTTGACCAGAAACTTTCTTACGGTCATAGGTAAGAATGTTAAGCTGCCAAAATTCAAATGTCAACATGAGACGCTAAGAATAGATAGGCTCCCATTAGGTAAAGGAGAAACAACTCCCAAATTATTCACCTGTGAAGAAGATAAAAACTGATAGACTGCACTCTGGATCATATAGGCACAGGCGTGAATGCAATCAGTCAGAGAAAATGAATTATTCACAAAAGTAATACAAAAGTAAAAATAATAATGTTGCATGATAGCACCTGTGGCAAACTATTCAGATCACCAGCAATCACAACAGGACAATTGCCTCTTTCCTGTAATATGGCATGTGCTCTCTCCAAAAGCACACGGATCTAAGAGTAAAAATAGATGAATGGCATTAAAACAATATTGGAAAATCAAAACCACTTTCCATAAATTCAACCACTCTTTAAAAATCATAACAAGCATCTTTTAAGTATATTTTCCTTAATTTTGGACAGGCAGTTCAGAATATCTTCACTTCTGTCCACATTTGTTTGACCCAAAAAAAAAAAAGAAGAAGAAGAAGAACACTTTTATCAACTTGCACCAGCGCTCGAATTCAATTGCAATATGTAACTTCCTTATAAAGCAGTTCATACTACTTTAACTAAATTCTTGAGGGAAGCAAGTGATTTTTTTCTTTTTTCTTTTGCTTATACCTGCCCAAGCTTGATATCTCCACGATTTGGATTGAACAACACATGTATGTTTCCAACAAGTAAAGTTTGCTGCATCATTGACCTGGATAAGTTCAATATTTTAGTTCTCAAATGTGGTGATGTGTTTGTATAGTCATAAAATGTTGCCTAAAAGCAATAAAGCATGACCATTATGGGCATTATGCAACACTTACATGTGACTCTTAGTTCAATACAATTGACAAAAGAAAGGCTCTACTTGTTGTAGATGTTTTTTAGCAAATAGAAACTTACTCCGATATTTCAGAATCTGAATCTTCACTGGTTGAAGCATTTGAACGATTGCGGCCAACCTAGATAGGACAAATTTTACTGAGAAAACATCCATGAAGAAAGCATGTTTTCCATCACTAGTAAGAATAGCAAAACATCGACAATCCACATATTCAGAACACTGAACTGCAGTTATGTAATTCTTAACTATAGAATCCCATTTCTACATCTACCAATAACATGGCAGCAAAATGGGTTTCATAACAAGCGCTCGTACAATGACGAGAGAGATTGAGAAAGAACAAATTGTTGATACTTCTCACAAATACAGAACCAACAGAAATTATAGCCAGAAGGACCAGGGAGAGGGAGTAATAGGGTGAGAATAAGTGCTTTACATGAGAAACATTATTATTAAAGGGTTGATTTAGGACTTAAGTGTATATGATGCAAATAAAAGATGAAAATTGGTTTTGGTAAGAAGAGCCATGCTGAAGTAAGGAACAAGAGTGCAACATAAAATTTAAGTTAACATGACTTCCATTGATAGCATGAAACTACTTCTGAGAACCTTATGATAAAGGAAAAGCAAACTTAGAAGGAATCACAAATAAAAGTTCATAAAAATGACAAGACAGTAAGGAGATGAAGACATAGTTATGTTTATAAAATCATTGCTGTACTGTAAGTGGCAGAAGACACACACAGTCTTGTATAAACAAGAAATGCCAAGCAACATCAATTGAGCCACACCAGCAATATCTTGTAATGAATACATTTCTAGAAATGCCACTAATATAGATAAAATTTTGATTTACATTTAGAACAGATATGAAAAATCAAATCCTAAAGGAAAGCTAAGCAATAACAATTATATTTATACCTTAAAAAGACAAAGCTGGGCAACATTCTCCCTAAGTCCATGTTTACAAAATTCGATGCTTTCTTGATGTATGAGAGAAAATCTGTGTTCAGAAGATAGTTAAAAATCTGCGAGGACGATAGATTGCAATAACTTCACATAGAAAAGCACGGAGAAACAAAGTCATGCAGTCTCATACTAGCTTGTGGGAAAAAAGAAAAAGAAAACAGTTATGTCAAACCACAATACGCTAATATTCAAACAGGTGCCCAATTAGGCAGTAACATCTTGGAAGGATAGCATAATCAAGGCCACATCTGATAAGCAACATAAGAAACAAAAGGTAGCAGGAGGGCTTTATAAAAAAAAAATGTCAACACAGTTCCTTAATGGTAGATAGAAAAAATCGTAGCCAACAGCCAAAGTCTGTAGATTTATAATAAGTTTCTTCAATTCAAATTATTGTAGAAAGATTTTCAAAAGCTTACTGTTCTTCTTTCCAAAATATGGCACAACCATCTTCTGCTCCCCCAGTGCGGCGCTGATAGAAAAATAAAATACAATACTTACTATAACAATATCTAAACTTTTACACTTTAGAAGTACATGATACCTTATAAACACCAGTATAACCATCTTTCTGAAGAAGCCTTTCCAAATCATTAAATCGATCAACTTCCTGCCAATAACTAGACCTTAATCCATCAAATCATTACAATTCAACAAATCATTATCTTAAATTAGCCTTACAATTTCAGGCAGGCAGGCATGCATACATATATATATATATAGAAACCAAACTTTAGGGATGAAGCTTATACTTGCAAGCATAGAATGCCGGCATTATAATGACGGAGTTCTTTGCATATTTTCTTCCTTCTTCTTTCCCAGCTCAAGTAATGTGGATCAACTCCGGTGTATAGGTCTAAATGGTTCGAAGCGTTCTCAACACCCAAAATATTGTAAGAAACGATCCTAAACCTATCTGTAACATTGAAGATGAAAATCAGAACAAACTACTGTAAAAAAAAAAACAATCACTTTACGAAATTCCAAAGGGCATTCCTCCCGAATTAATCAAAAACAAATCAGAAAAATTCCTAAAATAATTAAAACTACAGGATTTGAAAGGGAACTTCTTGTTGAATCCAAAGAGTAACAACATAGAAACAGGTTACCCTTGAAAGCGGAGAGATCGCGGGGGGAATAGACCCAGCGGCGATACTCATCGATCTGCCGCCTCTCCCTCCGCTTGAACACACGCCGATGACCGTGCCATGGCTCCAGTCTCCGCTTCCGGTTATCCAAAGCCCCGTAGCGCGATTCTCCAGGCACCGACGTTCCCATCGCCGCCGGCAATCTCCCCCCCTCGCTTCTTCGATTCCTCGGCAGAGCGCCAACGAAGAAGCCGCGCCCCTCTCTCTCAAAAGGTAATATTATTACTAGAATTTTCTTTTGAGAAAATATCTATTTCCAAAATTAATTATCCACATGCTTTTCAAAATAAAATACAAAATTAAGAAAAAGAAATAAAAAATTCCAAAACTTTTCCCGGCCCATAATATATTCCTAAATTTTTATCAGAAATTTTATGGTACATATTGATAAATATATTATAATTTTTTTTTATTCCTAATCAACAGCGTACTATTTATTCAAAAAAAAAAAAAAAAAACAGCGTACTATGAGAATGACACTAGTTTGTCCTTACAAAATTAGTTATGCAATACCGTAACTCAGCGGAGACTACAATAACAATTAATGCAAAACTGTGTCACCATTCTTAATATCTACTTTTGTTATGAAAACAAATACTAAGCAAGATGATAATAATAATAATAATTATTATTATTATTTATAATAAAAGAAAATTTAAAAATAAATATATGCTTTTTTTAATATAAAGCAAAGGTAAATAAAAAAAAAAGGGAATATTATAGTTTATAGTTTTTAAAAATAAGCAAATATTTATAATAAGTCGTTTCAGACTCCGTTGTCTTCTCGCCTCTTCGAAGAGATGCATACCTCCGTGCAACGCCTCAATACCCTTGTCACCTTTGCCGCCGTCCTTCTCGCCGTCCTCTGCGGCGTTGCCTCCTTCTTCGACGGCTTCAACACCCACTCCGTTCATGGCACCGTCGAGGTACTCTAGAGATTTGTTACTTGCTTGCTTTCTTTCGATCGAAACCGTCGCATTTTGCTCCAGTTTAAAAGAGCTTTGGATATTCTGGGTGGGATGAGCATATGATCAGCTTGCGTATCTGTGTCTTTAATTTTCTATTTCGAAATGTGGATCTTGTTTTTCCCCAATTGGTTTGTAGTCATTTTTTAAAATTTGAGGATTTTTGGAACAATTTACTGATTGCTTGCGATGCAATGTTTTGTGTTTTGTTGTAGTGTGAGAAAGCTTTGGACTTGCTGGTTGAATTTTGTCTTTTCTCACTTTGCATTTTCGTACCTTCAATTTTCTGTTTTTACCCTGTTGTTTCATCAAGTGGTTTGTAGTCACTTTTAAAGGAGTAAAGAGGTTCTATTTGTTGCATTTGATATCACTTGGCGAATTCAGTATGTGATCTTTAGAGGTAAAAGGTGATTTTTTTTTTATGCATATAAATGAATATAGCTTTCCCAATTGGGAAAGTGATGGTTAGTACTTACTGGTTTGAGCAGAAAGCGGACGTTATGTATACTGTAAAACGTTTTACAAAAATGCACAAATTTCTTATATTATGTGGTGTTTGTGTTGCAGGTAGTGAAGATCAGAAAATTCCGCAAGCAACTGAATGGAAATGAGGAGGTGTGCTATTTCTCATTTTGACTTGTATGGTTGATGTAGAAAAAAAGTTGGCTGAGATGGTGATGCCTTTCTCTGGTGAATGTAGTTGCTGCACTTAGAATATTAAAAGTCCACATAGTGTTCGTCAGCTGTCTAGGGAAATTGCTCCCTGCCATTTTTGTGGTCAATCACATCCCAAACAGTCTTCGCATTGAAGAACTGTTTTATAAAATTGAGTGTTTACCTTGGACTAGTTATATGTTTGTTAAATTAGATGGCAACATGTTGCTGGTCATCAAGTATTTGAATAAGACTCAGGTTGAAAGGTTGAGAAATCAACTGTTAGGGATTTTTGGAGGAATTTGATTATAAGGATGCCATTTTGTTTTGGAGTTATAGAAAGTTCATTAGACCCCTTTTGCCTCACAAACAGCTTTTAGGAAGCGACAGATTGGGCTATCATGATATTTCCCTTGGGCATTGTGTGATTTGACTGTAATTTTATGGAGAAATCTCGATATATTGTCCTTTGTTCCATGGGAGTAGGTTTAGTTTTTCCCTCCTTGTAGTGCTCATTGTTATCCTAACCTGACTTTGTACCTTCTTCTATGCATGCATACAGTTAAGCTTAGAGTAACTGAACCAGAGGCACTTTCATGTGTTTTCTGTTTCTTATGCTATCTGCTATTTCACACTTCCAGGGGATCCCTATTTTTTAGTTGAATGCAAACTTTTCTATGCACTGATAACTTCTACTCCTGCCAATTCCACATTTGCATCACAATATATTGTTAGTGTCAAAGCACTTATGTTCGATTTCTGTTATCTTTTTATCCTATGTCTGATGTGTTGCGGCTCCTCTTATCAGAACTTCCAGAATCATGTTTTCCTAGAATTAAGTCTTGTTAAGCTTCAAAAACATTCATATTATTTGATATGTAGAAGTGTTTATTTTCCATGTACACCATTGGTTTTACTGTCAAAATCATCTCGTATCTAACGTTTGCCTCGTGTATTGATATTGCACACCATTTTAGAGCATTTGCAGTCAATTTTATTGATGTATGGTTAAGTAAGCTGTGAAAATGTTCTAGTGAGTATGGAAATTTCTTTACTAGTTTTGTATGATAGGGTCTGTTATTATTTGCATCGTGTAAGAGGCATTTTGTGATTTGTGCCACTTAAGTGTGCATTTCCGTTTTAGTCAAATGTAGATTTTCAGTATAATCTTTTCTTCATCTGCAGTCTCACTCATACATCTCTTTCTTAATCATACTAATATGAGAAAGTCTTATTGGGCGTGATTGTGCAACAGGTAACTATGAATTTGAATATATCCTTGGACATGCAATCAACATTCACATGGAACACAAAGCAGGTAGATTTTCCATTTCCTCATCTTGTTTTCAGGATTTCTTTTTCTAATTGCATACAGATGAAGGCTTGCAATACTAATGTTACTTGACAGATGATAATAATTTAGATGTTCTTCACATGATTTTCTTTTTTCAATTTCTCATATGTCATTTTTAGCTCCTTGCGATTGCCACTGAGTGTTAAAATGAAAAGGGTGGAAGTCAAATGGATCTGGTGTACATTTCTCATTCTAGCACTCTTATTTAGCTGCAATTGCTTTGATCATATTGTTTCAAATGTGCCTTATGAATTCTTTTATTCATAAAGTGTTTCCTTTCTCATTTTTAATCTCTGGTCAATGAAAATTGAACATAATAGTACATCAGAAATGTTTGTAATTAAGTCTATTAGATGTAAATTTTACATAGAAGTCAATCAGAATATTCTTGACAAGGTGTACAGAATTGGGGGAAACAATGCTTTGATGAAAATGTAGTAAATAATTGTGGAACTTTTCAGAACTTCTGTTAATTTTTATTACTGGGATAAAGGAGACAATACGACATTCCTTTCACATCCATCAAACAATCATGGCAGGCCATGGCTCACTATAACAGAATTCAAGTGACCATAAAAACATGGTACTTGCTCAATATTTTCTGAAAACTCATGTTTGCATCAGACTGCATATGATGTTTTGTCTTTGGCAATAGATGGGTATAGATACACTCAATAAGTTTTTAACTATTTTGTATTCCCAGGCCCTTTTATTTTTATCATACATGATTCTTCTGATATATATCACTATAACTTCGTCTGCAGGTTTTTGTGTTTCTGGCGGCTGAGTTTGAGACTGAAAAGAATGTGGTTAATCAGGTTGTGTGTCAATCAGTCTTGTAGCAGTTGCTTTCATTTTTATTCATCGTTCTGGTCCTCTTCCCAATTCAATGATTAGCCTGATAAGTAGAGATCATTGGATTAATCTTTTGCACATTTGCTCAACGACCACTTCTTTATACTTTGAGATTGGGTGCTTTTCTGATAATAGGTTAATAATGAGCCTCTATTTGCTTCTGGTAGTGTAGTCAAAGCTGAATTTTGATCCAGTGAGTACCCTGTAAGATTGTGAAATAAATCCCTCTTCTATGATAATGTGCTTGCTTTGCCTGCTTGACCTTGGAATGAAATCTGTAACCAGCTGCCTTACTACAGTTAATGCTATGTCGTTTGCTAAGGTTTTGTGTTTGGACCACACTGAGATACACTGTTGTCTAGTTTAGCAACTCTTCCTGTACAACAATTGTATTAGTTTCTCACAGATTCTGGGAGATTTCTGTGAGATTTTAAAGCCACCGTTGCTGCTGTGGTCATGTTTATTGTTTTATAATTTTATCAACAAAAAGAAAACTTAGCTTATTTGCTATTAATGCCTTTTTCTGCTCTTCAGATTTCCATATGGGATCATATAATCCCCGATAAGGAACATGCAAAATTTCAAACACAAGTCCCCTCCAAATATCCACTAACTGATCAGGTATGTTCGATTTCAGTTCTTCAATTCAAGGTGTTTGTAATATAGCAGACTTTAATGGCCAAATTAACAAGGCCTTTGAACTATCAATATTGATTTTAGTATTATTTGCAAGGTTGTAATTCATCAGAGTGAAATAATAATCTCCCATTTCTTTTGTTCAGGGGAGCAATCTCAAGGGAAAGAAGATCGATCTTGTTCTTCATTGGCATATCATGCCCAAATCAGGGAAAATGATCCAAGATAAGTTGCCTCTGTCCCATTTCTATCTCCCTGAAGCATACTTATAGTTTACAAAGTTTTAAGTGTAAGATGACAACTTATGGATATCATCGTAGTGTATTTTTCCCCACGCTCTGAACCAAATGACATTTTAGTTATTTTTCAATGTTTTTAATGTTGTTGTTACAAAACTGCCAACACTTCATTGAATGCCATGAGTTCCTTTTCTTTTTACAATAAAAAAAAAAGTTAATGAACAGTTGTGTTTGTATACACTGAAAATCAATTCATGGATCATTTCCTCATCCACTCAAAAATATTGACAAGATCAAACGGTACACCTCCACTGTTTGTGTGTCCTGTAGATCCATTTTTCTTCTCTTTTGAGACCAAAACTTTTCCTTTTCTCAAGCGTGGTTTCCGCGCAACTACAATGTGCACGCCCGGTCCTCCTAACAGTCCGCACGGCCCCCACCCTAAAAGGCTTAGCCATAGAACGAGCCAATCAAGTATACCCACGTCGGATTAGTAGCATACCCTTGGTTGCAAAGGAGGTGGACTGAACTGGTGATTAGTAAAAAGTAAGCGCCCGGACCCCGCGTGCCTCACCGGGCGGTGCCCGGATCCCAAGAAAACTCAACACAACCACATCTCATCTCTTGTGGCAAAAGCGAGTGACATCAAAAAGAAGTTCTCTCTCTCTCTCTCTATTGTGTTGTAGGGTTGGGAATGGAATGGTTGGAGGGGCTTTTTTAGGGTTCCAAGCAAACTGCTGAGAAGCAGCTTTTCCATAGCTCCTCTGCATGTGTCTTAAAAGTGCATGTCTTCTTTTACTTGGTTCTCTGTGTTTGATGATGTGCCACGACTCATGAGATGTGTTGGCAGACAGGGCCCTTTGTTACATACTTGGTGACTTTAGGAATAAGGTTGACTGACTGATTGACTGGTTGAATGAGAAGAAGATCAGGTGGATGGATACACATTCAAATAAGTTTTATATTGATTATGAGTGTGTAGTAGGATAAATATCTCAGAATGAAACAAAGTTGGCGCTGGCAGGGAGAAGTAGGATATTTTATTTATAAATTATAAAGAAGGAGGAGTGGAATAACCATGCAAGTGCAGAGAGAGATATTAATATGTGACTGTGAATCTGTAGCAGAAATGCAGCAATTCAGCAAAGTGTATTAGTTGACCAACTTTACATGAAAAGAAGTTTTACTGCTTAGAATATAGATATGATGTTATATATCTTTGAACAACTGAGGGACTTCTTGCTATTTGCAGAGCTAGAAACTAGAAAATAAAGAGGGCAGCAGTCTATTCACATGGGATGCTGGCATGATATCCATTGTAGAGAAAGCTAGGGACAATATCTGCCAAGTAATCCTTCAAGTTGACTAAAACTCTCCAATGAACTCTCCCAAAATGCAGAGTAGTTTATTCATGCTTTCACATGGCAGCATCACATGAGCATGGATGGATACCATTAACACTTTAAGAAGAGATTGGAAACCCAAGACCATAAAACAAAAGCAGTCAGTAATAACAAGGACAGATGATAAGACAAGCTAGTATTATAATGTCTGATACTCATCTTCACAAATAAATATATCCAAGTGCCATCAGAGTCTCAAACATTGGAAACCTCTCAACACTAACCACTTCAGAAGGAAAAGAAAAGCAAGGAAGCAAAAGATAAGTGAAAAAAAAAAAAAAAAAAAGGAAGAAACATAGGTTGGTAAGGACACAAACTTCAAATCCTAAAAAGACCATGTTGTTCTTTTACATCACAACACATCCATTGGTGTTCTCATCACTGAAAAGATGGGTCCCATAATCACCTCCATTGTCTGAGTAGTGGTTGTTGTTATTGTGGTAGGGACTTGGGTAGTAATGGGGGTAGTAGTAGCCAGTGTAGGGTGGCATCTGGGAGGCTCTATGGTACACCATCTGGGGCTGTGGCTGTTGCTGTTGCTGTTGCTGTTGCTGTTGCTGTTGCTGTTGCTGTTGCAGCTGCTGCTGCATCATCATATTGTTACCGTTCAACCCTCTTAGATTCATGAGTGATGGATGGTTCTGATACCCTTGCAAGTTCATCATCATGGGTGACTGAAGCTGCTGCTGCTGGTGATGAAGCCCAGCACCACCAGCAACTCCATTATTGGAGAGGTGGTGAAATCCCATGGAACCTGGGAAGTTAGTGTTTCCTGGCTGCTGCTGCGCATGTGGGTGATGCATTCCCAGACCATTGCCCTGCCCTCCAAGACCATGGAGTCCTAAACCCATCAGGCTATTTATGTCATTCACCACTTTCTTTCCATCACCTTGATGTGGGTGATGTGCATTCATTCCAGCATTCATTCCACCCAGGTTTCCCATCTTGTTGTGGTTGTTCATGTTTGCTGGCATTGATGGATGAGTGTTCTTGCCCACTTGGTTCTGATGGTTTGGGTTGCCACCACCAGCACCCACCTTCTTAGCATTCCCACCACCAGCATTGTTGGTGTTCTTCTTAGCATTGTTCGGTGGTCCATTGTTGCCTTGCTTAAATATATTTAAGGCATTGATCTTACCCTCAAGCAATCTGAGATCATCATCATCTTCTTCATCCTCATCATCCTCACAGTCATCTTCATCAGAGCTAAACACAGCTAACTTATTGTGCTGGTTCTTCAAAGCCTTGAGACCTTGCATGAAATTTTGTTTGGATTGTTGTTCCTTGTTGTTGTTGTTGTTGTTGTTCTTGCCATTGGAGTGTGTGGGTTGATTCTTGTGACTTTGAGCAGTGGATTTCTGAGACCAGAGCTCTGCGTGCTTGCCAGATTTGGCCAGCTTCTTGATAAGTGTAGCAGAGTCCACATTTCCTGAAACTGTGACCTTCTGGTTCTCTGCATCTAAGTTGACTGTGTACACCCCTGAATCATATGCAACAAGCATCACATTATGTGCAAAAAACTACTCAAACTCTCAGAAAGTTCCTCATGTTACCCAGAATGATCACTTCCATAGGCCTCAACCTTTTCAAAGCTACTTTATTTACCATTTTTTTAACAGAAAAGGTCCCATAAGAAAGGTGGCAAGGAAATTGTGTTGCATTTTCCCATTCCTTTTAAAAAGTAAAAGTAATAAGTTTAATAGATCTCTTGTTTCTTCACTCTTTTCTCTGCTCAATTGACATGAAGAAAAGCCACTAGTAACAAACAAACAGAATTGAAGAGTAACAAGACACATACCTTCAATTCGTTGAAGGAGCTTCTTAACTTTGTGCTTGCAACCATCACAGTGTATGTTCACTTTGAGGATGATGGTCTGCAACAAACAAACAAAGAAACAAACAAACACTATCCTTTAACTAAAAGAAAAAGCTCAAAGAGACAAGAAGAAGAAGAAGAAGAAGATGAGGAAGAGGAAAAGCATACCTGGATCTTGAGGAGCTTAAAGTCGTCATCCTTAGTCATTTCCACCTACTGTTAACAAACAACAGAAAACAAATAGAACCAAAGAGAGAGAGAAGCTGATCAAAAAAAGCCTGAACACTCTTCTAATGCCCACCTTCTCCTCCTCTTTCTCCTCCTCTTCACTAGAATCTCTCACTAAAACACATACATAACACTCTCTTCTCTTGCAGTGTTGTGCACTCTCTCACATTATATATGTCTCATTAAAACACACCCACATGGGCGTGTTCCTAGTTCCAGTTAAAAGATTAAAATACACACTCTCCTGTCAACCTTTGCCTGTAAAAAGCCTCTTCACTCCTCAAACAACATATAACTAGATGAAAGTCTCTTAAGAGTTTAGAGAGAGAGAGAGAGAGAGAGAGAGAGAGGGAGTGAGAGAAGGAGTGATGTGATTTGACATTAAATACTGAGTGTGGGGTAAGGAAATGGAGTAAAGCGAGCCACAGCGAGTTGACAGGGGGCCTCTTTTTCCCCCTAGAAACGGTTGGTGAAGTGTAAACATTATAGATTGAATGGTAGATAACTAGCGCGCCAAAAATAAACAGAAAAAATAAAAGCATGCATTTTATAAGATCTTCACCGTTCATGTGCTTTGAGATTATAATCTTTGTCAATGGACCGCAGTGATTCCCACGCTCTGTGCTCCCCTCTGGACTGGAGTCTGGAACAATATATATATATATATATATATATTATTGATTTTTAATATATTTTTTAAAAACAAGAAGATAAAAATTTGGACCATGTATTTTCTTTTTAAAAAATATAAAAAATTGTCAAAAAGGAATTAATTGCTTGCACTCTAGAATTGAACAAGGGTCCCTTATTGGCCATCATTGTTCAACTGCGCATGCGTTGGCCTCTCTCTCTCTCTCTCTCTCTTCACTCAACCAGAGGGACCTCCTCCTCGCACCATTATCAAAGCACTGTGAGCATTCATTTTGGCTTAGTCCCCCCAGTATGACTTGGTCGGGTCGCACCGCTTAGTTGTACTCTAAAACTATATTTTTCAAAATTGGAAAATGAAGCATTATTATTACTATTGTTTATTATGTAATTTGTATAGTTTTATTGTTATAATTTATACCTGCTTTTTTTTTTATTAACCATCATTAATTGTTGATGTAGTCATCCATTATATAAAGATCAGACGAATGAATCAATCATTCTCTTTAACTTTTAACTTAATAAACATCCAAAATTTTAAATTATAGTAAATTTATAAATATATGATTCAACGCTAAAATTAAAATGTAAAGCTAAAAAGTTATGAGGCTAAAGATGACTTGAAAATATAAAACATAAACTTTGGTATTAATAATAATAAATAATGAATGTGGATTATTATTATTAATTTTTTTAAATAATAATAATAATAACAATGATCTCCGTACTGAGTACTGAAAGCCGAGAGGAGCATAACCCTCGTGTGGATCTAAAGCAATGACAATAATATGGACAGTGCTTGAAGCTCCTCCATGAATTCAAGTCTCACCATTACTCCCATTCATTCACTGTCCTTCATTTCATAACTGCACATGTGATACAGTAAACTATATTCATATTTCATACTTGAGTTTGAGGCAAATTAAATCTATATCACATAAAAATAATCAAACTACATATTGTTTTATTTAATTTATTTAACTGTTGACACCCTTGACTTTAGCGTCTTGTTTTGGTACAATGAATGTAACAATGAAAAGGAGACCAAGCTCCAAATTTTACGTTCACGTGAAGTGGTTGTGGTCTTAAAGACAAACACACAAGTTGTACTTCAATAGACATTGGCAAACATGCAGACCTTCTGGTGAACGAAGCCTTTTTTGAATTATAGATAGAGTTGGTTGCCAAACTCTTTTGAGTGGATGTTTAAGTGCTTGTTGGTCTTCATGGCATGGGAAAACAAACACACCAAAACTAGTACTGATGGAGTTGTTATACTTGAAGCACAGAATGGTTTTGGTTGATCAATTTGTTTTTTTTTTTTTTTTTCTTATTGAAATTTTAGAGGTTGGAAGATGGAAAGTATGATATAGACTTGAGATATTAAGATTGAGAAAGATTTGTGTTTGCATGTGGGTCCAAGAAAGACACAAATTTGCACAGAAGAGCTTGTCATTTGCCTTTGTCTTAGAGCAATCAAAGGAACTATTCTCTTTCTCTAAAATATCAGAAGAGAGCTCCAACCTATGGAAAGTTAGGTACTGATTGAGACCATGAATTTGTCTACTGTTTGTCTAAATGAAGGATTTTAACATTTAGCTTCTTTATGGTACTATGCTCGCTTGTGCTTCTGCTTGTTCCTATCATTTTGGTCCCATGGTTCCTATTTTCTTTGATTTGAGAGGGACCCTTGATCCACTTGTGATAATTCAGTCTGGTTGTTTGGCTTTATCATTGAGACTGCAAGTATAAGAGTGATTAAAAAGCACTCAAGTGAGTTTATACTTGAGAATTCATCCAAGTTAACCAATGATGGTTCAGTTTGGTTTATCATTTTTTTTTTTTTTTTTTTTTTTTGAGATGCTTTCATTAATGATAAGTGAAAGAAAACAGTAACTTGAGATAGCTAATCCTATTTTACTATTATGATTCAGTTTGGTTAATCAGGTTTATCAGTGTCTTCATGGATAACTCAAGTGGTTAGGAAAAAAATGGCTTTATGAAGGTTGATTCTGTTAATTACTGGGTTTGTCTGCCTTTACTTGCAGGTTGTCTTCAAAGATAACTCAAAAGTGCAAAAAATAAAAATAAAAATAAATTAAAACGGTAACTTCAGTTTTTGCTTGAGAATTCATTCAAGTTTATTGACAGTGTTTCAATTTGGTTTATTGGTTTTCTGACTTTTCTCATCAACATGCCTTCAAATAAAACCCAAGGGTGACAAAAAAATGGGTGACTAGAATATTTTACTTGAGAAATTATCCACAAGTTCATAACCACAGAGACTGATGCCTTGCATTCAGAAATTCAAACATTTCTGATCTTGAATACTGTTCCTGAATGATTACTGTACTTCATGTGTTGGTGCTGTACACTTGTTCTTTTGTGTTTAAGTCATGTACCATCACACTATTCTTAACCACCATGTAATTTAACATAATCAAATCCTTTTTAATTGAGACACATTGATGATAAGCCACAGACAGTTTTGTCTTGTTTTGTTTCAGAAAAACAATGACAGTTATACATCAAACTGATGACCTGACCATAACTCAGATGTTTTTTTTTTTTGTAGGTATATAGTTGGATCTTTCTTGTTTACTCCCAAATTACTGTTCAAACCTTTAGTGTTTAAATGCCAATCCACTAGTTTGGACCATCATCACTCATAAACTCATTCTCTATTTCTCCTTCCCAATAAACAACCCTGCATGCAGGAAGAGACCTTCCCATACTTCAAAACTGACCCAGTTTTGAACTCATTAAAAGGTTTAAATTATGTGTTTAAGAGTAACTTTGTTATAAAAGTAGGCATAAGAATTAAGAAACACAAGTACTCTCTCTTCTGTGCTTGAACTTCATCATGTTTGGGTCCTGAAATCCAGCAAAGACTCCTCATTTCATGATGTTTCCCACTATGCTCAATATTGTTATGTTTTAATCATTCCTTTTCCCATCATTCTTAGCTGTACATTACCAAATATTTGCTGCAAAAGCTTCCACTCTGTTGTTACTTCAATTGCAATCTCAAAACTCATTGTACATGTAGGCCAATCATCCACTCATATTCATTGATATACCAGTCCATTAAACAGAAGAGAAAACAAACTAAAACCAGTTCATCACATTATTGAGCATGCATTAACGTTTTCATCACTGAAGAGTGTTGTATACCTCTCCTCTGGTGCTCCTGGGTTTGGCAAAGCTTGAGGAACATTGCGAACATAACCAGTTGGTGCCTTTTTGTCATATGCTTGAGCAGCGTATGGATAGTAAACAAGATTGTATTCTACATAAGGCCAAGGCTCTGCTCTCTTTCCTATACTTCTCACCTTCTTTATCACCTTGTTAGTATCTACATGACCAGTCACAGCCACTTTACTTTGTTTTCTGTTCACCTCCACTGCAGTTACACCTATACTCATACCCAATTCATGAATCAAATTCAGCAACTAGTGAATCAAATGTTTTTATAATCAAGTTCTTGCATTCCTATCATGAATGTTGAGTTAAAGATCAATTAATGCATAGAAAACAGTTTAGGATGACAAATTATTTTCCTTGCTTTACTTTGTTTAATCTGCTGCAATGTCTACTTGACTGAACTGAAAACTGAAATTTTATTTTTGTTTACTTAGAAATAGTAAACTGCAAAAGAACAGGTAAACAGCTAAAAATACAAAAAAAAAATACAGAAAACAAAAAAACAAAGATGGAAATAAATCATTTAATGTTTGTTTGAATTAAGCTATTCTTGGAAAGAAGTTGAGGAAGTATGAATGAAAATATGCAATGTTGTTAAAGAGAGGGAGAAAGTGTCTGAACCTTTAATGGAACGAACAGCATGCCTCACTCTCCTCTCACAGCCATCACAGTCCATCTTCACCTTCAACTCCACAGTCTGGTTCACATATAAAGATAGCATGACTACTGTTAAGCTATAAATAAAAACCATACATACAGAAAGAAGTTAAAAACAAAATAGCAAGCTTCTCACCTGCAATGGCTTCCTTTTCTTCAATTTGAGAGTTCTCTTTGTATTGGTAACACTGCAGATGGTGGAGAGGTAGTCAAATGCACCCATTTCTCTCACAGTATGTCTTGGAAACAGAATGGCAATGACAAAGTTCAGTGTTGGTTGACAACTTGAGCTCTGTGCATTTATACTCATGAGGATGTCAAGGTGCTGAGCTGACATGATCTGACAAAGATGTGTAACTTATTCACCAAAATTAATCTTTAACTTCAAATCAATATATATCTTGGTTTTGTTTTGTTTTTTTTTGTTTTTTCTTCTTCTTCTTCTTATTTAATCAGCCATATTTACTAATTAAGTATGAACCAAGATACTAAAATAGTTCTAATTTCTGTATTTGTACATGAAAATGCAGTTATTTTTATTCTAATCCTTGTATTAGCACATGAAAATTTCCTGTTCTTTTTCTAGGAACTGTTGAACTTAGAACTATACATAGAAACAAAGATTAACATGCATCATATTTTTTTTCTTAAATAAATACCATCCACATCTTGAAATATAGACCTGTTTAGTTAGCATTTGTTGCAGGGATGGGGATGTTACCTATCAATATAATGATGTTTAATGGTACAGAGACCATGAGATTTTTCCATTTCCCTTTCCCTTTTAATATAGATTGTAATGGGTATTGGTCCATAATCAACAAATAAACTATCAGGACTTTCTGGTGCTTATGAGGTTAATGATAACATTCGTGAGAAACTGCAATTCTTTTTTTTGTTTTAATTAATTTCATTTCAATGATTATATAAAAGGAGGTTTGCACAAAAGGATTATTGCCAGTATTTGCTTAGTTTAATACTGTTTGAATGGGTTTGAGTTGGTCTCTCTGTATCTCCTTTTACCGTTGTATGGCAGGGTGATTTATTAGTTTGATATTGTTCTTGTAAATTTTTTAAATATGTATGTAGCAAAGTTTTATTATCCCGAATGTTTTTTTGACCGAATTAATAAGTTTTAAAAAATCAATAAATCACCGTAACTAATACACTTTTATACCTATTTATTATTTTTGACAAATCTTTAAAGAAGAAATGTTTGGTACTAATTATTTAAAAAAAAAAATCATTGTTTTCATATCATTATTTGCATATTCCCTACAGGCATACCATTAATAGCGGAAAAATAATTACAAACAAAAGAGAAGTCTTGGATACATGATTGGGGCTTGGTAGTCATCTATACATTTCACATTGAATGAGGTGATATGATGTACTGAAATCGTTGAAAAATATCACACCAATAATTTAGAAGGAGCCATTCAATTTCAAATGCGAGCATTGCTAACATTTGCTGGACTTGCTTGTTTAATGACCTTTTTGTGGACCAAATAAGTTGCTCCTAATGTAAGGATTGAAATTGTGCCACACTTTGAAGCCATTTGCATGCATGATTAGTTCTTGCGGCTTGTGGGGCTAAATAGATTGAAAACTCTTTTTTTTTTTTTTTTTTCTTTTTCATTGAATTATTAATTTATAGCCTGGTTTTCTTTTGTTTTGCAATTTATTATCTTATTAATTGTAAACGGTTTAAGATGAATGAAAAGATGAATAATAAAAATGCATCATATAAAACATGTAAGTCTCTCGTAGATTGTTATTTTCTCTAAATTAATGTAATAACTATTTTGATATTATATTTATACTAAATATGATATAGTATTAGATTTGCGGGGAAATCACTTCTATTATAAAAGAGTTAGTATTTCAATTTTTTTTACATAAAAATTGAGAGCTTTTATTTATATTTTTCAAAAATATGGGCAAAGTTTCTCCACAAAAGTAGGCCCTGCGTTTATATTTTTTGTTATATTTTTTTAACAATTTTTTTTAATTTATTTGTAATTTATTTAATTTATTAAAATAAAAAAAATAATATCTGAGTTGAATTTTTAAATTTTTGTACGAGAGCCAATCATCTTCCTGCTCATTTGCTATGATGGTGACAAAAAAATGAAGAGTTCTGTATTTTTTTAAAAAATTGGATAAATTATAATTAATTAAAGAAAACATAAATACCAAAAAACTACAATAAATAAATAAATATAATAACTTAACAATTACCAGCAATCCAATATGGGAGGATCCTGAAGAGACCAAGACAACTAGAAAGACTAAAATAATAGGGAAAATTACTATTCACCCCTCGCGAATTGCAAAACTTCCCAGACAGCCCCTGCAAGTTTGTAATACCCCAGAAAGCCCTTCCGTTAGTGTTTGAATTCCTTTTTCCCCCCTGTCGTTCATTTGTACAAGGTTTATGCTGTGAAATACCGTGCGTGCCCTTGCAAATGGTGGGAAAAAAACCGCCCAGTCACATCATGTTAAACATTTTTTATTTGGCTTTTGTCAATCTTTTTTATCCCTGCTTGCGTTGATTTTTCTGAAATAAAGTTTGGAAGATTCATCGTTTGCATTCGTTTGAACTCCGCCGGTTGGCCGATAAGCTGAGATAAGGTGAGAATGTCTTCCTTTCCATCACTTTGATCATCCTTTAAGTGAGAGTACCAATTTATATTTATTTATATGCAGGTTTCAGGTTTTTAATGGAGAGTTTTTGTGCAATTGCAAGATACAACGGTGAGGGACGAGTGCTAGTGTTCACGGCACAGACTTCTTGGGATTCAATCTTAGCGGAGATATGTGACCGATGGGGTCTTGATGTTTCCCATGTTAGGGTGAAGTTTATCACACCCGATGGACATAAAACGATTTGTCCAATAGAAAATGAGGTTGACTTCCAGCGCATGTGTCATGTATACTCACTCTTCAAATGCGCTGCAGTCGATCTCGTTGTTGAGACAGATGATGTGCCATTGTCGCATCATAGTCAAAACGAATTCTTGTCATTGTAAAGTTCTTATCCTTTATCTTTACTTTTGAAGTCATATGTGTTCGCCTAATTATTATAGTTACCGTTTAAATATTGTATTTTTTATTTAACTACACCATTTTCCGTTTAACAAATAGTTTATGTGTTTAACTTATTATTTTATTGTTTAAATATACATGTTTCAAGGTAACTTATTTTGTTTCCGATTAAGTTACTGATGTTTTCCGCTTAACTGAAGTGTTGGCAGGAATTCTGATTCTGCCAGCGCACCTGTTCCATCTCATGGCGACCCGGACGGTGGAGCATGTCTTCCGTCCTCCTCGGATCATCCCGAAGTGCTGTCGTTGGATATCGGACAACGTTTCGTAGACGTTGACCATTTAAGAGACGCGCTTCGGAATTTTGCAATCAAGAGGAATTTCGACTTCAAATTCATAAAGAATGAGAAACACAGGGTGACTATAGAATGCGCTGCCGTTGGTTGTGGCTGGCGCCTTCATGCATCGAAGGAATACAATAAAAATACGTTCAGAATAAAGACAATGCACCCGTCACACAATTGCGGTGGTGGAATTGGCTCGGTGTCACATCCGAAAGCGTCGAACAAATGGGTAAGCGCACGAGTGATTGACAAGCTTAAAAGCCAGCCATTGTACAGGCCTATCGACATTCAGAAGGACATGTTACGGGAACACGGTGTCCACATTCCATACAAGCAAGCTTGGTTGGGTAAAGAGCGTGCCCGGGTGATTCTCGACGGCAGCGACGTCGCCAGCTATGATCTGCTGCTTTGGTACGTGGATAAGGTGGCCGAGACAAATCCCGGCAGCATTGCGATTGTAGAAAGAGACGGTGACCGTTTTAAACGCGCATTCTTCTCGTTCCGTGCTTGTATCATGGGATTCAAGCGGGGTTGTAGGCCGCTGCTGTTTGTCGACGGTACCCATCTTCTTGGAAAATATCGTGGTACGTTGCTGGGCGCCACAGGCAAAGATGGTAACAATGGGTTTTTCCACTTGGCCTTCGGTATCGTCGACAACGAGACAGATGCGAATTGGACGTGGTTTATTTCCAAGTTAGGTGATGCGTTATACGATGACGGCGATTATGAAGAGATTATTACATTTGTGTCGGACAGGTCTAAGGGGCTTGTGAACGCCATTGCAAGGGTCTTCCCCTCGTCCCCACATGCCTATTGCCTTCGACACTTGGAGGCGAATTTTATGAAAGCAAATGGCGGACTTGGGAAGGCATTGAAGGACGAGTGCTGGTCCATATGTTTTCGTATTGCGTGGGCGTCAACGGCTAAAGAATTTGATGATACGGTGAATGAATTGCGGGCCATATCACCAGAAGCGCACCGCTGGTTGCTTGAAAAGTCAGATTTGTCACATTGGTGTAATTATTTGTTTAAAGGTCAACGTTGGGGCAACATGTATTCAAATGTCGCAGAGTCCTTCAATGCGTGGATAAAAGAAGCTCGCCATCTACCAGTGACGAGAATGGTCGACTCCATACGGTATTTGAATGTTTGATTTTCATTCGGTTTAAACTTCTTCGTCACTGTTTAACTTCGTGTGCTTTACGTTTGCCTATAATGGTTTCTGTTTAACTATGATGGTTCGTGTTTAATTATAATTTTCTCTGTTTAAATAATTACGTTTATGTTTAACTATTCTTGGTTTACCTTAACAATCAATTATAATTTGTTATGATACAGGTTCAAATTAATGCGGATGATATGCACCCGTCGTGAGCAAGCGAACAAATGGGACACCTACTTATGCCCCGATATACATAAGAAGGTAGACGAAGTGGTTGCGGAAAGCCGAAATCTTTATGTTGGTCGTTGTGTCGATGATCGCTATGAAGTCCTTGACCATTGCAGCAACTCCGTCGATCTATCGGGTAGAACATGCTCATGTCGCAGGTGGCAAATTTATGGTATCCCGTGCACACACGCTTGCGCTGCAATAATGCAGACAGACACCAACGTTCATCAATTTATTAGCGACTACTTCACCGTCGAGACATACAAACTGGCGTATAGGGAAGCTATTTTCCCAATACCAGACGACGACAAGCCTACAGACGACAATCGAGAACTCCATCTGCGTCCGCCGGTTACGAGAAGGCAACCTGGGCGACCCAGACGGAAGAGGATCGAGTCGCAAGCTTCCGCGGTCCGCGAGTTACGGTGCAGCCGCTGCCACGCGTCCGGCCATAATCGTAGATCTTGTACTGAACCTGTCGCCGAGTAGGCATTGTAAATAAACACCTGTCTTAACTCATAATAAGCATATTTATGTCTATATGTTTGATATTTACACAGTAAGTTTAAACAGAAAAATATTATTTTAATGAGTACCAATGTTCGTTAAATGGAGACATTACTATTTAAATGGTTTAAGTTATATTTAAATGGAGAACGGTTTGTTTGAAGGATAACATAGAAATGTAGTACATATCACACCAAAGCGTAGTTGTCCGGTCAAAATTGATCGACCCTTGGAATTCTCATTCGAAGACATTTAATGTATCTCCTGAATCGAAGCAGCCAAGTTGAACGACCCTTCAATTTCCCGTCTACTGTATAAATTGCCTTGGAGTGGAGTGATTAGATTATAAAGTTACAAAAACAATTGATGCGACATCTGCTCGACCAGGGGATCGCCGGGACACATATCGGCAATGTAATCGGTCCATCCTTCGAGATCAGAGAATCCGGAGGCGATGACATTACTGATATGCATCCTGGACATCCCCTGTTCGATCAGATATCCCATCAATTGTTTTAAAACTTTATGAAGGTTTCTAGACACCAACAGATTTTGCAGGCGAAGATAGTACAATGGCCAGGGATGAAGTTACCAAAAACAATTGATGTGACATCTGCTCGACCAGGGGATCGGCGGGATGCATCTTGGCAATGTAATCGGGGATTTCTTCGATATCAGAGGCTTCCCCGGTGGTTGTTCAACTTGCAATTTGAACAACTGCCTGCGAAGCCTCTGATGTGCAAGATTCCTACGATTACGTCGCCGAGTTGCATCTTGCTCATGTCCTGGTGGATCAGATATCTTATCAATTGTTTTAAAACGTGTCCTTGTTTAATATTTATTCTCGTATTTGCAATTTATGTAATGAGTTATTCTCGTATTTGCAATAAACATATTTCATTTCATGTGTGAAACTGTCTCTATGTTTAATAGTTAAACAGAAACGGTTACTTTTAACCATTTAAGTATTAATGTTAAAGGACTACAATGCCGATAGTACAATGGCCAGGCTGATAGTTAAACAGAAACTTTTAAATTTAAATATATACACTTACAGTTATACATAAATAACATTTGTTAAAGATTAACATAGTTAGTTAAACATAATATCTCAAAACAATAACTCAAGTCGGTTTCCCCCCCCCCCCCAGTCGAAGACTCGCCTCTTTCTATGGTTCTGGTCCTTCGACCTTCAATGAGTATGCGTGCAACATACTGTAATCGGAAATATGGTAGATCCTTTCGAGGAAGGCGTAGCTTGTCACCTTCGAGTATTTGCTCGATAAATCTCATCACATAAACGGCGCAGTCGGCACTTCCTCGTCTCCGTCGTGCGGTGGCATCGTCGTGAATTAGAGGGTACAGTATAGTCGCCGGCTCGCCGGACTCCATGTCCACACAATAGTCAAAAAGTCTCCTCTGTTGAGATATACAAACTGATGTTAATAAACTACTGATGTTAAAAAGTCTCCTCTGAATGACCGAGGCACTTACCATTTCAAACGCGTCTCTCTCGTACTCGTCACCTTGGCATGACGAATAATGCCTGTATTCTTGTTTGTCATTGTCAAGCACCACCACATGGAAGCGGCCAATCATGATGATTGGGAAGATAACAATGTCAACTTCATGCCGGTTTCGCGCCGCGTCTCCGATCATAGCGAGCGTCGACTCGCACGCGTCAGGCTGCTTGGACATAAACAAATAAATCATGATGAATGAGGGCGTACGAGGACGTCGCCGCCTCGCCAAGCTCCATCTCGATGCAATTATCGAATAGTTTCCGCTGTAAACAAATAAATTTTGAAGTCGAGATGGAAAATTAGGAAGTAAGTTATTTCCGTTATAGTTAACACGGGAGCTTACCATTTCGGCGGCGTCTTCGTCGTATTCCTCGCTCTGGCAGGAAGAGTAATGCCTGTACTCTTGCGCTATGTTGTCGAGAACGACGATATGGAAATGGTCATGCAAAATTATAGGCATTATTACGATGTCGACTTCGTGGACGTTCCGCGCAGCATCGTCTATCATGTGGAGAGCGTCTTCCGCCGTGTCCTCCCTTTGGGAGAGGAATAGTGCAAGTGGACGGGTAATGGAAGCGCGCTTCTTATAAGGATACGGTTGAAGCTTCAGCGACTTCTGGATGATGCAGACGAAGGCATCGACGACATCGTCTGTCACATTCTCCTTACCCTCGACCAACGTGAACACGGCCTCGCGTGTCGTCTGAACTGCGTCAGTCCTCCATACGGTAGTCCTGATGTTAAACAATAACGTTCATAGTTAAGTGGATAATGATATAGTTAATTGATAACTTAAATAGTTACATACAATTTACAAACAATTAAATATTAAAGGAGATAGTTAAACCGCAAGTGTATTTATTTAACTGTTAACATAAATATACTTACGAGTCCATGACACAGTTGAGGAAGATTCTTATTATCTTCTCTTCGAATTGGTCGAGACGCGACATTCCGGCATATTTTTTCTTCTTCGGAACGAATTTTTTCTGCGCCTCGTCGACGTCTCGTTGCCCTTCCTTGGCAGCCTCTTTATTCGACTCCGGTACTGCCACAGAGTCTTTAACATGTGACGGTGCCGGTACGGCCACAGCGTCGTCGACGTCTCGTTGCCCTTCCTTGACAGCCTCTTTATTCGACTCCGGTACTGCCACAGAGTCTTTAACATGTGACGGTGCCGGTAAGGCCACAGCGTCGGCGACAGCGTCTTTTTTCGGTTCAGCTGCTAACGTGGGCTGACTCGACACCGGCAATGCCACGGAGTCTTTATTCACTTCTGGTGCCACTGGCGCCAGGATTGTGTCTGCCTTCGTCGCGCAGCAATCGTACGCCGGCGCCGGTGCCTCCAACACAGGGAGGTCACTGACAAGGGATTCAATTAACGTGTCGACGGCGGCAGTCGCATCATCGGGCAGAGACACATCCATTGCAGCCGGCGGCACCGCTGCCTGTCCTTTTTCCAATGGCGAGCTCGGACCGGAAGTTGGCTGAGCCTCCGCCATTGTTGGTTCGACAGCATTTGGTACTTCTGTTGCCTCGACGTCGGCTGGCGGAGGGAGACACATCGTTGCAGTCCTCCACATAAGCCTCTTCCTGCGCGGGACTCTCGCGAATGCCCTCGCGAGAACGTCGTCTCTGGCAATCGCCGGGGCTGCGTCCGTTGCATTCGGGCTGCCGGAGATCGTATCATAGTCATCCGGCCTCGTCGTGGCCTGCGAACGCGCCTCCAGAGCATCAACGCGAGCAACAAGACGTGGGATCTCTTGCAACATTAACTCGCACGTCTGCAATAGACGTCTGGTCAGCTCGTCGCCTGTTGGTGTCGGGGAGGGGGGTGGAAGGGGGCTTGCCCGTCGGCGAGCAGTCCGTGCGCGGTGCGGGCTCCGAGAAGGTGATCGGCGTCGGACGCGCTTTGACGATGCTGCCCGATCATCTCTCTTTCTCGCAGGCGGAGCGGGAGTCTTGCTCGCCAGCGGAACGGGAGCGGAAGCGGGAGGAATAACACCTCCGTGGCCGGTGGCAGCTCCGCGGATGGCCCCAACAAATATTTGTTCGTCCTGGTTGGCGGCGACCAGTTCGGGAAACTAACAATTGTAAAAATCCAATACGTTTAAACAATAAACATACGAGTTAAATGTTAAGAAAATAATTTAAATTGTAAACATAGTTGTTAAATACGAATTATTATATTTAAACACTAACACAGATTGTCAAACACAAAAACGGTAAACTTAAATGAAGATTCATTAAATAGATTCATTACCTCTTTTCCTTCAAGTGATGAAAATAAAGTCCCCGTCGACACTTGCTTCCGGTAGCTGTTTTCACCGTAGCACAGGATCCTTGGGGTCTTTCCGAAATGCAACTTCTTGCCGGTGCCGGTGAGCTCATAGAACCAGGTGGTCAACGCAACCGAGCAACCTTTGACGTACCCCGTGTTGGTCTTGTTCCCGGCGCATCTCGCTTGCACTCGAGCGGCCGCTTGTGGAACGTCCTCCATTATCCACTTGTGGGTCGCTTGAGCCCATGCAAATCGTCCCATGGCTGGTAGGTCGTCGACGTAGTCAACGATCCAAACAGGAACAGAGCAGGAAGTGTTAGGGAAGAGGATAGTACCCATGAGGTACACCATGAGGAGCTTTACAAAATTCTCCTCTTCCCCCCTCTCGCGAACTATCCGCTCAAGTGTGTTCTTGATGGAGTCTTTATTTCTCTCGTAAGATCTTGAAAAATACCTCAGCTCGAACGGCGAGTGTGTCTTCTTCTTCTGGAATACGACTGCGTTCCCATCACAGCGTAGACCAAGGATGAGACCCACATCTTGAGGTCTGAAACTCACGAGGCTGGCCCCGATCCTGAATTTGCTGCTGCGGCCATCGAACCTCTGCAGCAGAGAATCAAGGAGGGCTCTCTCTTGGAGGACGGCTTCAATCTCGGTCAAAGCCGCGAACGGTGTCCTTCTGATGATCTCCCAGTGTCGTCCAGTCATGTGAACTTTCAATTCATTCAAAGTCTGGACCACCGGTGTCAAGTAGCATCGGCCGTTAACTAGGTTGACCGCCATGACCAATACACTACAAGAAGAACAATACATTTGTTTAGAGTGATTTATTAAACAATAACTCTATTAATTAAACAGAAACTTCCTTTGTTAAACGGAGAGTACGATTGTTAAACGGAAACGACATGTATTCAACATAAAATCCAACCATTACACTGATACTTTTAAACACAACTCATACCCACATCAAATTAACGGGGAAACACACATTATAATCATTTGAAAACAGAATGAGTTTGCATAACCATCGAAAAATCTCCTGCACCACAACACTCTCGCTCTCGATACTGTGCACAGACAAAGAAAACCCTAGACGGAAAATCTCCCTGCAAACTACAATATCATCCAATAATGAAACCATGAAAATGTATGGCCAAAAAAACAACAGAGACGATACTTTACAAACGAAATGGCGAAAAACAAAAGAAAAACCGCACAGCTTCATCGCCTCATTACCTTGGTTGGAAAATCGACGAAATGACGAAGACTAGAGCGGGAGTTCTCCTTCGAAACACTGCCGAACAGGCGATGATAGCAAGATGCCCAACCGATGAAGCGGCGATGATAGGAAATAACCGGCGCCAGTAATGGTGTTCTCCAGTGATTAAACAAATAAAAATAAACCGCTTCCTCTTTAAGCGGAAACATCATTGCACACAAGGGCATTATAGTCAATCCACGCTTCAAATGACACAGCATCCCACGTAAGGGCAATTTCGTCATATATATTCAAACTTAACACCGTCAATCACCGTTACAGCATTGGGGGGTTTAAATTTCTATAAAATCAAAAGGAGGGTGTTTTTAGGGATATGAAAATGTGTGGGGTTTTTTTTTGCATATTGCAAACTTTTGGGGTTTCTTTGGTAATTACCTGAAAATAATAATAAATAAAAAAAACAGAATGGAACATCAAAAACAGTTCATGAGAAAACACCAGATGCAGCACAATGACAAAAACACAACGCTTAAACACAACAGAAGTTGAGTTTTGGATCCATTAGTAGCAAAAGCTCCTGATTAGTCCACCCTCTTTGAATGATCACATATAACCATGTGGATCGAAGAAACTTCGAATTGTGTTTAACAATGATGGCCAACTCTTCCAACCTTACTTTTTTAGTCCTGATTAGCATCTGAAAAGTGCAAGAATGATTTTTTATAAGTTAAGCACTTTTAGGCTCAAAAAAAGATTTTTAGATTAGCAGAAGCAAAATTGGGGAAAAAAAAAATAGAAACAATGTTTTTTTCATAAGTTGCCCGTATAGTGCTTTCGAGAAAAACACTTTTTCAAAAACTATTTTGGATTACATAATTATTTAAATACTTTTATGGAATAAAAAAAATTACCTACGTTTTTAAAGTTTCTTTCTAAGCTTTTTACATCCCTATTTAGTTTTCTTTGCATCAAAGATCTAAAGGCCTCCCCTTCTGTCCGCTTTGGTCTTGCTCCCGTGTGATAAATACATAATAATTGAGATATTATTATAATTCAATGAATACACATTTTAATAATTTGCTATTGAAAAAATCCTTCTATAAATACACCTCCAAAGAACTTTACAAATAAAAAAAATACTTGTGCATTAACATATCTAAACACAAAAAATAAATAAAAAAAACACTTAATTTATTTTGGGAAGTATTTTATCAGAAATTCTTTTATCAACCACATCTAGTGGGCCTTTGTGTTTTTTGCTTTTGTTGCCGGACCGGTTCGGACTTTTATTGTACTTCTGTTCCTCTTTTTATAATACACGTGGTTTATTCACTTTTAAAAAAAAAAAAAAAAAATCTTTTATCAAACTGAGAAAAAAACTCTTTTTTTTTTTTAAATCAACCAAAACAAGGCCTTAGTCTCTAGAGTTTCTAAAGATTGGTAGTCCATAATTATATGGAGCTTCCTGAGATTGGTAGCTGAGTGAGTGTTCCCATAATTATTAAAAAAAAAAAAACCAGAAAACCATAACAGAGTCAAACAAATAGTGGAGTTAGGTCAAATCAGTGAAAGCTTTGAAATGGAAAGACTCGCATTGTAGGGTTTGACAAAAGAGACAACCCTACAATGTCCTATTAAACAAGAGAGCAGGGTTTTGTTGTCATATAAATTCAGCCATGTTTTAGGACATGTTTTCAGTGCTATAGTTTTATCTTCAACGGATGAATAGGCTTGCGATTAAAACCCAAAAAAAAAAAAAAAAATCTGGACATTGATTTTGTGATACGATTACAGCAAGTCATTCAATGTCATGTGTATGTAATTAAACCATTGTCTAGGGGTTTGAAGGTAAATATTCCTGAGAGGCAAAGTGTGCTATATAATATATATAGATATATATAGCCTTATCATCATCGACCCTTTCCTCCGCCGCCACCCCCATGTTTCTTTCCCCCCAAGCTCTAGGAATTGGGTATTTGAGAAAATTATCAAGGTTTTGTTTTGATTTTTTTTTTTCAAATTGAAAAAAAATTCAGAATGCTCCAGTGATGATGGATGCTAGTGTTTGCCTCCTCTTTCGTTCCAATTACTGAAAGTTCTTTGAGATTATCTTGTTACTAGTGTGGAAATGAAGAGACATCTGAGGAGCAATTTATTTATTTATTTTGTTTTTATGATTTGCTATAGAATTAAATAAGTACTTAGAGTTAAGCTATTATTTATTTATTTATTTATTGGTGATATTTAGAAATCCAGCTATATCAAACCTGGAGTCTTGAAATTTAGAAAATCACAGTAAAACTAGACATGGGAAAGGCATAACTCCACTGTGTTTTCCAGTGACCCTGTCAATTTTAGTGACAGGTTGAAAATTTACTTAATTTCGAGTATCCAAAGCTATTTATATAAAAATATCTACATATTTTGACAGATTTTGACGAAGTTTAAATAACATTTTATAATTTATTATTTTTAAGAATCCTTTAATTATGACAAAAATAAAATTGTTTGAGATACATCCAAGGGCCGTTTGGTTCGCAGTAATGATATGTTACCACGATTGTCCTGATTTGTCGTGATAATGAGATCGGGAATGTTATATGTCCAGAAATGTTGTGATAATGTGAGACTACTATATTTGGTTGAGCATATAAAATAACACATAAAATATTTTTTATTAGTTTTTTTAATAAATATATCATATTGATATTTTTTTAAAAAGGTGGATAAACCGCATTAAAAAAAAAATACAAGCAAAAAGAATTGATTATTAATTATTTAAATTAAATTTAAATGGATAAATAATAATTTTTTTAGTTTCAATTATCATTATAGAAACTTTGTTTATTAATTATCTACATTTAGAAATAAAAGACATAGAAATCCACTTTTAAATATTAGCGATTTTCATATTTTTAATTTAGTTTTGTCTTGATCACAATTGAAGACAAAGTTTTTTTTTTATATTTTTTTTATTTTGCCCAATAAAAGAAAAGAAAAAAAAAAAAGAAAAGGTCTCGAAATCCTTGGTTCTGAGGATTTGGGAAGGGTTTTCGCTTTTGCGTGGATTCATGGACGGGTGATTAGGAAGAGAGAGGGAGGGAGTTTGAGATTTAGATTCAATCATGTCACCGGGGAAGATAGAAGGCTCCTCGGCGCCGCCGCGTCGACGAGATCTGTATGAAGTGTTGAGCGTTTCGAGGGATTCATCTGACCAGGAGATCAAGACTGCCTATCGGAAGCTCGCTCTTAAGTAAAGCTCTTATCTTTTTCCCAGTTTTTCTTTTATGGAAACGTTTTCGTTGAATCTAGCGTGTGACCATTTTGTGTTTATTTGGAATTTCGATTTCCTGCTTGTGAATTTTGGTGTGGTGGTATTCATTGCTTAAAAAGTAGAAATCTTTGGGGGATAGAAAGAAGATGAAAGGGTTATGGGAGAAATTGATGGAGATATGATAGTGTCATTGAATTCAAAATAAAAGTCATGTTTCCAAAATATTTAATTTATCAGTTGCCTGATTTGTCATTGATGATGCTAAGGATATTGTGGAGTTGCTTGCAAATTAGACTCAAAACATCTTTAATATATTTTTTTTTCTTCTTCTGTTTGATCATTTAGAAGTGTTTGGCCTGAGTCTTTTTGATGATGCTAGGGATACATTCATTGTGATTCAGAAAATAGTTTTTATCTGGATTTCTGTCAGAAAGAATTGATTTTTGTTGTTGCTACCAGGTATCATCCTGATAAGAATGTCGGCAATCCTGAAGCCTCAGAGCTCTTTAAGGAAGTGGCATACTCATATAGCATCTTATCTGACCCAGAGAAGAGAAGACAATATGACACTGCTGGCTTCGAGGTGGATGCCTGTCACTTGACCCGTATATACATGATTTTATACTAGTAATTTTATAATTGTTTGATATATTTCTTAAAAGTCTCTCTCTATGATGCATTTTCATCATGGTCTCTCATATGATATTCTAAAGTGACCTTGACCATAGTTTGCCGTTACATTGAGTTTGTAAAGATAGATTCTATGACTATTATCTGTCGTGATGTATATTACTTTTTCAGAAAGCAATTGCTATGTGGATTCATCTGATCATGTCATTTGATTGTTTGGTGTTTGTATGGCCTCTGTGCGTAGGCTTTGGAAGCCAATGGCATGGATGTGGAGATTGACTTGTCCAACCTTGGCACTGTCAATACTATGTTTGCAGCACTATTCAGGTTATATTTTGAAGCATTGTTGCCTACCCTACTGCTTTTGCAAACCTTCACTTGGATTTCTGTAAAATCTTCAGCAAACTCGGTGTTCCTATCAAAACAACAATCTCAGCTACTGTTCTTGAAGAAGCTCTCAATGGAACAGTTACAGTCAGGCCTCTTCCTCTAGGAACATCAGTTAGTGGAAAGGTCTTTTTATCTTATACCTTTTGGCATATTCGTAATTTCTTTTTGTTTTTTTAGTTCTTATATTCCCTTTTTATCATCCGCAGGTTGACAAGCAATGTGCTCATTTTTATAGTGTGACAATCAATGATGAGCAAGCTCAGGCTGGGATAGTTGTTAGGGCTACATCATCATCACAAAGTAAATTTAAGGTACTGTGACTGACATTAATTATGTTTAAGATAATCAGTTTGTTAAGCATTGCCTGCT
This sequence comes from Dioscorea alata, assembly GCA_020875875.1. Lineage (NCBI taxonomy): Eukaryota > Viridiplantae > Streptophyta > Magnoliopsida > Dioscoreales > Dioscoreaceae > Dioscorea > Dioscorea alata. The sequence goes on along the minus strand of CM037015.1, from coordinate 19,112,461 downwards.
TTGGCTATTATATTACATTTGGCTGAAAGGAATAGTCATTAACTCCCAACTTCACCACTGAAAATCAAATTTGTTGCATGATGACCAAAATTTTCTTCTAGTCCAGTTTGTCTTTTCTTTTCATTTTTAATATTCCTTCTACCAACTACAATTTTAAGTGCCTGCCTTGTCATCTAACACTGTGTATGTTTATTACAGCTTCTTTATTTTGAGCAAGATGCAAGTGGAGGTTATGATTTAGCTATACAGGTAATTTTGATTTTTTCGCATTGCTAATTTATAACTTAGAAAAATATGGAGTTTCTGATTAGTTGACATTACTCTTTCATTTTGCGTGGTTCTGACATTGATATTTAACTTTGTCCTGTGAAAGTTGCTGAGATGAAATATACCTTCTGAGTTTCTTTTTTCCTTGACAAGTTTAGCATCATATAAGTGGGAGAGCTTATGATTGTTGATGTATCACTTTGTGAGGTTAAGGAAATCCACCTCCTTTCGGGATAACTTTAGTCGTAAAATAAGAAATCTCTTGATCAAAATATATTTGCTCATAATTTAGCAAAGGCTGGTTGTCCTTGTTATATATTAGTGACTTATATAGGCACTGCATGGATAACACTTCTTTGCTCATTCGTGCCCGTGAAAGAATGATTACGAAATCCAAGAAGTTTGGATGGAAAACCAGGTAAGTTTGTGTAAGACATGGAATGATAGATTTCTTCTTCACATGACAGGTCTATTAAGAACTGCATGTCATCAACTTATACCTTGAACTTCGAAGATGCATTGGCTGATTGAAAATGACACATTTTTTGGTTTCTCGAAAGTTGAAAGTAGTTTTTCCTTACTTATTAACTTTTCAAATTCAATACTCAAGATCTCAATTGCTATTGAACTAAAAAAAAAAAAACTTTTTCTAAAGAATACTAAGGATCTCAATTGCCATCATTTTATGCACCTACAGGAAGAGAGTGAGAAGACTGGGAAGGTAACATCAGCAGGGTTGTACTTTTTGCATTTTCAAGTGTATAAAATGGATTCATCTACTAATGCGGTATGTCCTACCTGCAAAACTTTATTTGCATTATGTCCTAATAAGAACAGTATCTAAAAAGCCTTATTCCATTTGGTGTAGTTAGCTATGGCCAAAGACCCTGAGGCTGCTTTCTTTAAAAGATTGGAAGGTCTTCAACCTTGTGAAGTCTCTGAATTAAAACCTGGCACTCATATTTTTGCTGTTTATGGTCTGTAGCCTTCTCCCTCCTTTACATATTTTAGAAGGAATCAGACTATTCATAAGCTTTTCGTCTTACTGATCTCTTCTAATCTTCCTCTAGGTGATAACTTTTTCAAGACTGCTTCATATACCATTGAAGCTATGTGTGCAAGATCGTTTGAAGATGCAACTGAGAAGCTCAAAGAGATAGAAGCTCAAATTCTAAGAAAGAGAAATGATTTACGAGAGTTTGAAATAGAATACAGAAAAGTGAGAAATCTAACTTTTCCTAGCATGGATAGTTGCATGATCTGCATCTTCTGACCACATTATTGACATTGAATCAGCAGGCATTGGCACGTTTTCAGGAAGTCACAAGCAGATACAGCCAAGAAAAACAAATTGTATGTGTCAGTGTACTTAATATTCGCATTTTTTGTGGCGTGTTTTAGTTAATAATGCCTTCAGTATTGTTAATCAATCAGTTTTCTTTGGCAAATTCTCTCTTGCTTTTCTTTTTCTCTTTTTCATTTTTTTTGTTTTCAAATTGTTAGAGAAGTAATTTTCGTGGTATCAAAGAAAAGATGTTCTGCATTATTTAATCTTGCTAAGACAAATTGTTCTATTTGAACTTGTATGCAGGTTGATGAGTTGCTAAAACAAAGAGATAGCATCCATTCATCATTCACCACTGAGCCAACAGTGGCCAGTGTTGGTAATGGTGGCAGCACTAGTGGCAGCTGCAAAGCTCCTGATGAGGAAAACAGTATTGACAGCCCAACAGAGGACAACACTTCAGATGCCAGAGACAGATCATTCAAGAAGAGATGGTTTAATCTCAATCTAAGCAAGAAGGGTTGAACTTGAGCATGAAACAAAGCCATCCCTCTGTAACTGTATTTTGTTTCTCATACATGGGTCATAAAACATTGATTCTTTTGTAGATCATGAGATGTAGTGTGTGTGGTTCTCTAGAATGAAAAGGAATGTTGAAATTGATGATAATTTTTTTTTTTTTTTTCTTTCTTTTTTTTTTTTTGGAGCTAGTAGTCTAAACATGTACTGTATTTATTATAATTTCCATTTCATCATCAACAATAAAATCATTTGTTGCTAATTAATCTAATATAATGCCTTGTCAAATCAGATGATACTGAAAACGTGTTTCTTTCTTCAAGTCTCACAACTTGTAGAGTAATAGTGCAAGATGCTTCATGTTGATTGAAAGACAATAAAGCTTTGAAACATGGTTCATCTAAGAAAGTCCTTGTTAAATAAAAAATTGTGGATGCAAGTACTCATCTATAAAGGACCTAAACTTTGTTATATTTAAACTGAACAGGGAACCCATTGCTTTTGTCCATAATTGCTTGCTTTATAAAAACAAGAATTTCCTCAATCCCCTCCATTAGGGAGTAAGTGTGACACCTCATATATCAAAGTGATAGGTTACAAGTGGTCAGCCACCTCAAGCAATTATGCATGAGAGAGAGAAACAAAGAGAAAAGAAAGAAAGAAAGAAAGGTCCCACAAATTTGAGTGTTTGAAAGATTGTCTGATCTGAAATGGTTTTCAAAGCAAGAATTGACCCCATTTGCCTCCCAATTAAACCCCATAAGTGTGATGATTGTTCATATCACCATAAGGAACAACTCAAACATAGACACAAATTTCTCTCCCTCCCTCCCACCCACTTGCAACCCATTCAAGTTAGATCTCTAGTGGTGGGAACCAAGTTCCTTCTAGTTCATTCTCTTCTATTTTTTTATAATTAAAATAAAACATATATAAAGAAATGGTATTACAGATAAATCCAATGCTCAGTTAGTGGGGGTATTTCATGACACATTAGTGCAAACACGTTTTAATTAATCAATAAAATTAAATTGAATTAAGATGTTTTATTTAATTAAATGTCTTAAGATGTGGCTTTCGGCGGTGACGTGTGAGAACCCGGTGCTTGTAAAGCAAGTCAGAAAGAACCCACCACCTGAAAAACAGTAGAATGGTGTAGTAATAGTAGCAGTATTAGTATGAGTGAGTGGGTGGGTCCTTGCTTAGTTACCATCCAATTGGGATAAGGTTTGACATTAATATACCAAAACAAAGCCACATTCTCCACCGTATCTTCCTTTTTGGGATATGTTTCTTCTTGGAAGAATGAGTCTGATGGAGACCTTCATGATATGAGTCCTTGAGTTTTTAAGAGTTTTAAGAGTTTTGAGTATTGAGTTGAGCTTTTACTTATCATTTGATTTGTTTGATTGGACCCTCATTGGGACCAGGGAGGATTAGTGGTTTTTTTTTTCACTGCTCATGGTTTTCAAACAATCACATTTCTTTTTGTGACCTTACTCTAAAAAATTTATTCCCTGTTTTTTTTTAATTATTATTTTTTAAATATAAGGTTATAGTTTAAAAGGTAAAATAAACAAAATTAATAACAAAAAAAAATGGCCGCAAAGCGAGTAGGAGGAGAATGGTATAAAGTCTAATTGGTCATCTTTAATTCTGTTTTATTATCTTTGTTATATTGTATGCCATTTGACATTTTGACTCTTATTTTGTAGTTTTTTTCTTTTTTTATAGATAAATCATAAATGAGGTACATATGTTTTTATTAAATAATAATAATCATAACAAATAATATTAATAATAAATGTTAGAAATGGACATGAGGCAAAACCATGTTTTTTTTTTGAATTTGTACTATATGTTATTTATTTTATTAATGATAAGGACACTAAATAAATTTTAGCAGGTCAGTATCCAAAACTAGGCCAAATATTTTTTTGACAATAACCCTTGCTTCTAACTTAAAAAAAATAAAATAAAATAGTTTTTTACATTTTATTGAGAGATTAACATGATATATGGTTGTCTAGTGGTGGGATCAAAACCAAAATCAAATGTCAAATTATGCACCAAATTAATTTTGATTTAAGAATTGATGGCATGCTTTCTTCAACGAAACTAACAATGATATCATGATTTTTTTTTTTTTTTTTTTTTTTACAAAGCAAAGTAGCAAACAAGCAACATGATGAGATGAAACTGAGTGCTGTGATTTCCAACTATGAATAATGGGACTCAATCTTGTTGAAAGTTTGAATGGTATTATATATTATTATGTTCCATTTATTTGATGTGAAATAATAATATTTTCAATCAGACAATCACATTAGTTGGTGTCATATGAATAAGCATGCATTGACATATGACAAGAGACCAAACTTAGTGGAGGAGGCACACAGTACACCATCTTAGTCTTTGCCTTCCAATCCCCTTTTCACTCCCATCTTTTCATAGACAATGAGAAAAAGGAAATAAGTGTAGCTAAAGATACATGCAAAGTATTGATTGATATTGCCTCTCCATAAACTACATTGGTTCATGTGTCCATTTCAAGCATTTTATTCACTGTCCCATAAACATTCCATCAAAGTTCCCCCATAAATGACTGAATAAAATAAATAAATACAAATAAAGATAGATAGATATTTCTCTCCCTCTCTCTCCCTCTCTCTCAATATATATATATACAAAGCTTAACCAAGAGTCAAGTAACCTAAGTTGCCTTACTATTTAATTAATTAGCTTTGCCTTGTGGGGAAACAAGACTCAAGGAACAAGTTGTCAATGTTGACCTCATTAATCAAATATGAAATATCAAATAGCATTATATTATTATTTTTATGTATTTATTTTAGATTAAGCCGACCAAGTTAGACCCACAATTTCACCAACCAGGGACCCAGTGAGATTCAACCAAAGATCACCACCAAGATAAAAATCATAAAATTGAGTGCTGGGAGGAAAAACACACATAATTTTTACTTGAATTTCACACCAGACATCATCATCATCATCATCATCATCATCATGTTTAAGATGGAAGATTAAAAATCAAATTAAAGAATTAAAAAATTTACACAATTATCTCATTCAATAGAAGAGCCAATGGTTCTCATGCACTATCCATCCATGACCCATCACATGTTAAATCACGCAACCGAGTCATAAACCAGCTGGCGCGAGGCTGAGATGCAGGTCCAACCCGAACCCATCGTCCGAGCCACCTTGATGGTGACCGGACTCACCATCCATGGGTCCAGAAGAATCCGCTAACCGGTTGAACCCGTTAACAAACTGAGCCGGAACTGTCCGAGTTCTCCGAGACATCATGCCCGAGTCAGCCTCGTCCGTGTGAGAGAACGAGAACGGCTGCGAAGCCCGAACAGCTTGCGGAATCATCCCACCATGCGACACGTGTATCTCCGGCGCCATGGCGCGGGAGAAGTAGACCCAGCTCGGCGCGGGGACCACCAGCTGAGGTGGTGCGGTGGGGTCCGCGGACAGAAGAGGAGGTGGCGGGGCGAAAGCTGATGTCATGGGGTTCCGCGGGTACAACGTACCGGGGGGTGAGCGGTGAGCGTTGGCGTTGTGGTGCATCATCTGAGCGCGCTTCAGCTGCTGTCTTTCCTTCTTGTGCGCGTTCTGGTGACCGCCCAAAGCCTGAGAGTTGGCGAACTCTCGGCAACAGTACTGACACTCAAACTTTCTAGCCTCGGTGGTGGTGGTGGTGGTGGTGGTGGAGGAGGGTGAGCCAACTTCCGGCGGTGGCGTGGCCGTGTGGTCAGTGTCTCCGTCCTCTGCTAGTTCATAGCCAAAGAGCTTAAGACGTGGGCTTGTGCTCTTGGATTGGCAGTGGGTGGTTTCCATGTTTGAATAGAAAGAGAGACAGAGAGAATGAATGAATGAATACTAAAAGGTAGTAAAAGGAGGGAGTTGGGTGGATGAGAGTAAGATCTGGGGGTATTTATATATATGGGCAAGGGCATGCAGGGGTGGAGAGAATATGATGAGGTTTGAGAAGAGAAAGGAGTCACACCACTGCCTCTCTCTCTTTTTCTCAATGGAGGAGTGGATTATAGAACTAGCTTTGATATTATATTATTGTGTGGGGGATGAGAAGCGAAGAGTTAGATGTTGCGCTTGTCTCGGCGTTTATCTAGTTCTTGGTTATTGTTTACGTATAATTGATTATTATTATTATTATTATTATTTATATATCTTTTTTGGGTTGGTGACCACTCTAGGTATGGAAAGGATTTATATTGTATAGGTGCATATTTAGCTATATACATGTAGAAGGATATGAGTGTTTGGGTTTGTGATGATCCAGATGAGGGGTCAGTGGGGTGGGTGCCGCATTAATTACTTCATATATATGTGTTTGAGTTTATTTAGGTTTTAATTGGTTTTTAATTTTTCCCTTTTCTTTGTTTTTTTTAAATGTCTTCCTCTGAATGTCAAAGAGGTCTTATGATGAAAAGATACATATATAGTATGAGATTAAGAAGTTAAAGTCTAGGATTTCTATACAAAGGTTGAACTGAAAAGCACTTCATTCTACTACTTGTGCTATATTTGTCTTGTTTAAGAATACTAAGGTGATAACTTCTTCCCAAGTTCTGTTTCATTAATTGGAAACTATCTATTTCTGATGATACCTTGCAGGTAGTACTTCATTTTCCTGAAAGAACTCCTATGAAAAATTCACACAAATTTCTATTTCAATTGATTGCATTCTGTTGTAGGTTTTTACTTATTAGCAGTCAGACTAGACAAATGTATCACTTCATATCCTTTTTCTTTTTTTCCTTGAGGTCATCCGAGTAGTAATCAACAAGTAAATAATCTCCAACAAACACATTAGACTATATATTTGACATCATTTCCTTATCAGATATCTTTTCCCTTTTTTTTTCTCATACTGATATGTTTCTTAAGAGAATGCCAAGTTTTCTGACCATACTTACATTCCCATATATATATACTTCAAAAAGAATCTCTTTCTCTCAATTGCCTGAGTTTCAGTCTCTCCTACCGTGAATGTTCTTGAGCTTGTCTCCCAAATGGGAAGTAGTAGTTGAGAAGAGATCGATGAGGAGTTATGTGACCCATCTACCAGTCTAGATTCTAGATAACCATAGCTTTGGTTTGTTGAAGAGCTAGTGATATAGAATAGACACCAAGTTATCATTCCTTAAGTAAGACTTTTAGCTTCTTAATTAATCAATACCTCTTTGATTAAGTCTCTCTCTCTTTTGCTTTCCATTTAGCAAGTTACTTTACAAAAATCATAAAACCAACTAGTCTTAATTATATATGCTTGACTTATGAAGCCAGTGTTTTAGCTATGTTTTTTTTTCTTTATTATTATTATTGGGAATAGATTTTATCTAAGTTTCATATTGAAACATTTACATGCTAGCAAGACTTGCCATGGCACAGATGGCCTTTCTTCTTAACCACAGAGAACCACCATACATGGAGTCTAAAGTTATATATTCAAAGTTGCCCTAGCTAACAAACCTAAGTGTACTAGACCATAATTAATAAGCACAAATCATACTAAAGCTTATATATCAAGGACTAAGTTATCATTAGCCTTCAATAATAGAATACCCCAAACTATATAGACATTATTAATTCAAATGGTTTGGTGGGTCTATGTCCGATGCTTGTGCCAATGGAGAGTACTGATCTTGTAGGCTATTTGGTTTGAATATAATAAAAGAACATTTTAAATTTGGTACTTATCATGCATGCCTAATGTATCCTTGTTATTTTTTTAATATAAATACAACATTGATTAATATACAAACCTATGTTGAAAGAATAACACCATTCTAAAGACAAATAAGTATTTAAGTATATATATATATAAATGAATAAAAAGTAGATGAATTAATGAGTACTATTGAATTTCTTACAAATATTATTCACCTCACCAATCACCATCAAATTTTTTTTAGCAAATTTTAACCATATTTAACAATCTTAACATGTATACATCTTATATATACTTATATGGTACGTGGTATCTCTGAATCTAGAGTGATCTCCTTTATGGATTAAGTGATAACTGATAACTAACGAAGGACAAGCTCTTGTTGAGAAACCATTAATGAGCTTCTCTTGTTCAAGTGGTCTCCACCATCCAATACAAAGAAGCATTCTCCAAGGCATCATGATCATGCTTAGTTTTGTGATTAATAAATTAATTAGGAGATAAAGATGGCGACATTTAAGATCACCCAAATCCCATTAGGGTCCCACCAAGCCCTTGTCCCCAAGTAAATATTTTTTTGGCTCGATGACACATTAATTATTTAATTCAATGAAGACAACATGATCTTTACCCGTTTGCACTTAAAAAGTTAAAAAAATAGTCTTCCATTTAACTTAAACAAGCATCTCTTTTCTTGCAACCAATGGTTTGTTAAGTAAGACCTTAAGTTGTGGGTTAATAATTGAGTTGATATCTTCTTTAAGGATATGTTTGGAAGCCTATAAGCAATCCAAGCAACAATGTTGTCATGTCCTTTTAATAATGCCCCAAGTATTCCAAGTGATAGTACCTACTTCCACTAAACTAAATAATGGGCAAGACATAGGGTGGATTTCACTTAAAGTCATGTGAAGTCAAGTGAAGTGAAGTGATTCTCTTTCCAAAACATGTTAGTATTTAATATGTACTTTATATATTCTCTAAATAGTATATATAAGTTTTAATTATTCTTAGATAATTCAATTCAAAAGTATCTATTTTAATCTGATCATTTATACATGTATGTGTACATATGTCTTGCCACAAATTTAATTAATTCTACACATGTTACTAGTGTTTTTTTTTTTAAATAGATCACTCAAAAAGAAAAAGATATGGGCATTAGAGTGGTTTAACTTTAATTGAGGAATATAAAAAACATGATTAGATGTTTGTGGGATTAGCTTTAAGAAGAGGGTTAGCAAGTTCACTAGATGACGTGATTGCATTAAAAATGGAGAAGGAGAAAGAGAAAAGGAAAGGCTTTGGATAAACTAATCTTTGAACTTTGGAGACCAATTGGGATTAAAGAATGTGTCTACTACTACTACTACTACTATATGAGAGCTAAGGATAAAAGTATTGAATGAGTGTTCTTGAAAACAAAGGTCAAAACAAAGCCTTTGACAAAGATCGTATCTTCTATGTGTGGAATAAGGAACTAGTAGGCTTGGTGGTTGTGTGAGCATAAGCTCCCAAGTCTTTTCTTCTTTTCCTTTTTTAAGTCAGAGATAATGGGATGCCACTCTTGGATTAAGGAATACTTAAGGTGCGAAACACCATTAGGTGCGGTTTAATTATTTAATACAATTTAATTAGATTAAGCTAATTAGTGGGTGCTTAATTTACAACTTTCCTGATTAATGGGCTTTGCTATTGTCAATGAAAAAAATCATCAGCATTAGCATCCATATATATATATATATATATATGAGACAAACAGTAGTATATCATTTAAAGGCATTTGAACTCCTCTTTGTCATTTAATTTCGATTATTGTGCATCACCATCAGGTCTAATCATAGATGGAGAATGGTGGCAATAATCTTCAGATAAGCATGCCATGAATATTATAAGAGAGGGGACTCTTTAAAGTTCATTATTATCATAATTGGTATATACTGTAAATGGTGTAAAGCTTGGTAGTCTGAATACAATGATAGCTAGTGAACACTAATCAAGAAGCATGCATCTCATGCATAGAACTATTGTCAATGAATGCATCTAACATCAGAACAGACGTAGGTTATAATGAGAACTAGGTACTTTGATTTAGTTTTCATTGACTGAAGAGAAACAATAACCAAACCTGACAGTGTTTGGTAATTGGTATGATTTCTAGGTATCACATGCTATGGAGACAAACTCAAGCTTATGCAAGAGGCATCACATGCCTACATATATATATATATACTGCCCTTGTTTTGCGATCTCAGTAAAGCCAAGAACGTAAGTAATTAATTCATCTACTTGGTGTAGGTTTGCCACCTCAAACACTATAGCACCTTCTTGCATGCATGAAGAACTAATTCACATGCAAACTGCAGGCTACTTTTATTTATATTAAAAAACTTAGCAATCAAGTTTGCCATGCAAGTACTACTCTTTTTGTGGAGCATTTTAAATTGATGTTCATCCTAAGAATTTGAATTGTTTATTAGAAGCAAGCTCATGTTATATTTACAACGGTGCATTTTCTTGTTACATACTGCTATATGCATAACAATATTTACCTCCATGCAAAACATATGAATGAAATGAAAAATAAATAAAGACTTCATCAACTTAAGGATATGATGTTGTTTAATTTGGTCATTGCCAGTCGCTGGAAACTAGCAACACATTTCTTAAGCGTCTTATCAATGTTGCTTCATCTCCTTGACATGCAGATGAGTAACTCCTCTTCATGGTGATCAATCCTCCTTCTCCCATCTCCTCTCTCTTGTTTGTCTCTGAAATGCAAGGTCTCCCAAACTCTGTCTTCGGCTCGACGGCATCACCGGGAGGCTATCTCGCCTTGGAGTGGCAGGTGGCAAGTTGGGTGCATATATTGGCCTCTTGTTCTCCTTTCTAAAGTGGTAATTAGGATTAATGTAATTAGAAGAGGGTGAGCAAGCTTGTGATGAGACCAATGGTGATCTTTTTATTCTAAGTTTCCATTCACGTAGCTGTGAATAGGTTTCGTACATGGACCCTCGTAGCATGGGATGTGGAGTGTGTGAAGAGTGTGTGCTCATAGGTTGATATAAGGAATTAGGATGGTCTGGAAAGCAAGTGGAAGAAGCCATGGCTATTGTGCATGGTAGGTGGTGCATGAAGTGCAAGCTTTAAGGAGGGGAATAATACATTGGAGAAGGTGGCGGACTTCTCTTGGTAGTGCGTTTTTAGTGGTTGGATTCTTATTTCCAAGTTGAGTTACCAGTTTATGAGGAGGTGAATGAGATATGATTGTATTGGTTTAAGTTATTAAGAAAAAGAATGAGGCCGGCGTCTTGAAGGTTTACATAGTCTATGTGGTTTTGAGATTGACTCAAAAGTTGATTTCATTCCCGAGCAAGAGACTTTTTTTTGACAAAGGAGGAAAAAAACTACTAAAAAACAAAACAAGGAAAACCAGAAATCAGAAAACAAAGACACTCTTGAGAGATAATCATCAACCAAATGGGGAAGCTCGAACCCTTATGGATTAAGCCGAGCATGATTTGCTAGTGAGTCTGCCAAAGTGTTATGTTCGCAAGCAATGTATTCGACGGTCACCGAAGGATTGTAACTCAGTAGATCTTTAATTCTGCGAATCTGAGCATCAAATCACCAAGAGACCCGGGAGTCAGCCTTGTTGATCATGTCTGTCATGGCTAAACAATCACAGCACACAAGGTCCAAGATGAGAATTCTTCTCCTGCTATGTTCATGAGTGGCTTCCAGTGCAGCAAACTCTGCTTCAATGCTTGAATCCAGTGGAAGATACAGCACCTACCAGGATGATATTATCAGCAACTTTGACAATAATAAAATCCAAACCACAAGTAAATTAACTATCAATCCAAGAAACATCACAAAATATGGAAATGTTATGTTTCACATGAGAAGTAGATAGAAACTCCCTGATATGGACTTTCCAGATCCTAGAGTAATCCAATACTGATTGAATAAAACTCCTGAAGATTTGAGAAAAATTTGGAGGTTATTTTGTGGAAAACTAGCACGCATCTTGCCTCTGGAGAGCCCATGCACCAGTGATCATTAAAGCTTTAAATTTCTGATTGCCCATTCAAGTGTTCCACTGCCAGAGAATCCAATCTCCACTGGTAAACTCCACAATTTGTTGGAGATCAACACCTGCAAGAAAACTCACAAAATCCCAGCACTGCCTACTTTTAATACAACTCCACATAATGTGCTCAATCATTTCCCAATCTGGGTGAGTTGTTGCGTGATTGATATGTAGCTTCTAGCATAATAGAAGTCTATAAATCAACACAGACATATATAAAGATATAAAGGAGTTTCGTTCTTCTCACTGATTCAAATGCCTGGTCAGCATTTGCAAGACATTGCTATCGTCTTGATACATCAGAAACAGGTTATCAAGAACATTGCAATGTTGTACACTCGCCTTGTTCATCCATGTTATCCAGATAACATCCACAATTTTCTGAAAATGAAACCAAGGACTAGAGAAACAACATGAGATTCCAAAGCCTTACGTGTCACACAAGTGACGTGTATTGCAGCACATGTTTGATGTATCATGTATGTGAAAATAAACTCGAAAGTTGAGCTGCTCTTGTAGATTCACACTTTGTGGTACTTGTATTTCTGTACCAAGTTGAACCGATTGATGTTTGTACTGAAGCCCTTGAGGACAAGAGTCCTCACGGCATCCACTCCTTGCTCTAGAGCAGAGTCCACCTGTCAGAAAACAAAATATGATGTGTGCCAATAGTCTGGTCAATCTGTTTAAGAAGTTAAATCAGGCAATTAAATGAGAAAGAATGAGCAAATCTTACAGTCTGGTTGTTGATTATCATACATGGCAAATCTTGTGTTTGGTAGGTTGTCAAGATGTTCAAGAGTTCAAGTATAATATTAATTCTCAGTTATCAGGGTGTAAATTTCCAAGTTTTTATACAAATGTTTACTTGAACAAGATTTAGCTTTAACCAATAAAGAATATGTTGTCTCTTGATTTAACTTGGTGAATCCAGCATCCATGAAATGACTTCTTCTAATAAAAGACATCCCTAAAGAGAGACAAAAAGGAGAAGCTCACAATTGTTGAAAATTGTTAGAAAATTTAACCCCAAAATTGTTGAAAACTTTGCATGATCTAATGTCTGGATCAACTGCAACGGATTCTTAAAATTGTTGATCATATCATGATAATGAATAATGAAAAATCGTTAAGAAATTGGATCCTTGTTGCTATAAGATGGCACTAGAGGTGTTTCTGATGCACCTCGGGGGAAAAAATCTACACAAGAGGTTCATTGTTAGGAAAATGCACAGAGATCATGCTTATCATGCTTCAAAATCCCATCACTTGCTTAAAAATTCCCATCACCAAATCACTTTGGAAGGTCAAGAGGGCTTAACCATCATCAACACAGGCAAAATAAACATCCCCAAGTACAGGCAAAAGATCTTGGAAAGGCTTATCCAGCTTTTGCATGGGTTAGAATTTATTAACTTGTCCTTGTCAATTTGGCCATCAAACATGGCAGCTCAGTCCCTCATGGATATGGCATCAATCAGAGTTTACCATGACTGAACTAGTATAACCACCAGATGGATGACTATAAAGATGGTAAATGGCATAAAAGGTAGAAGCCATGGCATTTAACCAATCACGTGGATATTTCAATTATTTCCAGATTATATGAGTATTAGTACGTTGAATAGTATAGTCAGCAACAAGTTCAGACACTGTGAATCATATTTGTAAAGCATCTGTTATTAATAAATTATCCAAGTTCATTAAAAAAGATCATCAAGCTATGGAGCAAGAGATTTAGAAATAAATAATTATGAACCTGATCACGCTCTGTGGGACTGAATTTTTGAAGCAGAAATGCTCTCATATCCATACTACCAGGTGGGTTGCCAATGCCTATAGATCACACCGCTTCAGGCTTCAGAATCCAACTAAGTACTTGAAATAAAAGCCAAATATAGAGCAAGCAAATCAAAAACAATTTACAAACCTATGCAAAGGCGAGGAAACTCTCGGCTACCATCCAAGTGCTCAATGACACTCTTCACTCTGGAATATAAAAGCATTATAATCAAGGGAAATACAATTTGGAGCTATAAAGTTCACATCCACCAAAAGAATATTTTATTACCTTTTTGGTAATTATATCAGAAACATCATAAGACTCAAAGAAAAGAACAATGCTAAAACTTCCATGCATTGATTTGACTTGTTCAACTTGTAGGTACAAAAAAAAAAAAAAATTTGAATTGCCAATCAAGAATTTCCACTGCAGGATTTTCAATCACATTTTGAGATTGCATGAAGCCATAATATGCATCTACATTAATAATGAGAACCTTTAAAATCACAGAGACACTATATGAATTGTGCTGTGTCAGGATTTGTACCACAAGGTAATGAGAAAGACAAACCACCAAAATCTAAAACTTAAACTAATGAAAATAAAAAAATATATTTTTTTTTCTTAAACAACACAAACTTAAATTACCCATTATGATGTCCATGTCCTCCCTTTGGCTGAAATCTCAGCACTCCATTTGGTAAGCTCATCTCGTCATAAATCTTCAAGAATGAAATTATGCAAATCAGACATGTCAAGCTGAACACCCAACAAACAAAAACAGATGTACCATATAACTTTCACATAGAAATCATGCCACAAAACATACCAAAAGGATGTGTCTCAAAGGAACTTTGTAATAAGCTGCAAGTGAACCCACCTTCAAATTAAAAACCAAAAAGCTAGTGTTATTAGATTGCCCTCTATAACTAGATTAAAGAAATAATAATAAAAATAGTTATACAGTGTTAATTTCAACCAAGAAGCAAAACAATGAAATTTGCTGATTTCCATGAGCTATTACAATAACTTCGCCAAAAACGTTGGCACAGCGAAGAAACACATAAAAATCCAAGGGAAAAGCGTGAGCAAGATGAAGACAAATCATTTATTTAAAAAAGCTTAGAGCTTGAACACTTGGCGAGTGATTGCAGATCTTCTTACAAAATCAGGAAGGCAAAATTACACAATAGGCAGTACATACACTAGGCAAAATTCCCACCAAACATAGCCGAATACAGAAACAATCAAGCGTACAGAGTTCGCATAGAATGAAAAACTCACTGATTCTCCACTGTAATTCATGTAAGCCTGAGGCTTCACCAACAAAATCGGCACTTCACCAATCGAACCTGCACTAATCAAACCAGAGACGAAATCCAAAATAACTACAAAAGTACATTCATCAATCACTAAAAAATCAATGGAACTAGACCTGAGTTGCTTACCAATTCCTAACAAGGCCTTGGATTGTATAGTATTCAAAGGGATTCTTTCATCCCGAGCAATTCTATCCACCATCTCAAACCCAACCTGATTCACAACGATTAGTGGTTTGCAACACGAATTGGAAATGCGAAAAGGAATCGAAATGGATGGATGAATACATTGTGCCTAGTGCCGTAGTACTTGTTGCCCGGGTTGCCGAGGCCGACGATGAGCCACGGAGTGTACTCCACCTGAGCATGCTCCGCGGGATCGGGGATCGAAGCGAGAATACGGCGCCGCCGCGTCGGCGTTCTCTTGGAGAGAAGTAGACCACGCCGTTGTCGGAGGGTGGAGGTGGAGATGGAGATGGCAAGGCGAGGGGCGAAGGAGGAGGATGGAGGAGGAGATATGGCGAACATTGTTAAACCTTCGTTATGGGCCGCGAATGGGGAATATCTTCATAACTTATTATATTTATTTATAATAAGTTATTATATTTATTCCCTCATTTAGAGGGTTTTGGGTTAATTTTTTTTTTTTTTAAACTCACGTAACTTCGGTCAAATATCTTATCAATAAATTTTGATTTATTTCGAATAACTCATAAAAATTATTAATTATTTTATAAGCAAATCACTCCATGGATTAATATCTTTATTATCTAACGTGGAAGCCTTAACTAGTGTGCTGATTATATTTTCCTGACCTCCACATTAGCCAATGAAAATATTAATCCATCGGATGACTTACCTATAAAATAATTAGTAACTTCAGTCAGCATTTCAAAACAAATCAAAATTCCGTGA
This sequence comes from Dioscorea alata, assembly GCA_020875875.1. Classification (NCBI taxonomy): domain Eukaryota; kingdom Viridiplantae; phylum Streptophyta; class Magnoliopsida; order Dioscoreales; family Dioscoreaceae; genus Dioscorea; species Dioscorea alata. The sequence goes on along the minus strand of CM037015.1, from coordinate 19,096,558 downwards.
TCGAAATAATATTTGACTAAAGTTTGGTGATTTAAAAAAAAATAACCAAAGTTTTAATTTCTTTGATTTTTTTTTTTTTATAATGTGACAAGCCCTCCACCTTGAATTCTCAGTTAAAAAAATACTGTTGACTTTTAGCATGAGATTTAATCTTACTGTTACTTACATATTACGTGATAATGATAACTAATAATATTTAAATATGGAACAACTTTTAAAGTGTTTTTTAAACAGATTTTTTTTAATTTTTTAAATATAATTTTAAAGTTAAGATTCCTTAAAACTCATCCAAACATTAATGTTTTTAAAATATAATTAAAATATAAGATTCTTCTTTTGAAAACCCATGGAAACATATATTTTTTTTCATAAAGTGTCCATTGGAAATGAGGTGAAACTTTGACCTTCCACTTATGTGAAAAATGAAGCATAAGCAGTTACAAATGTAATTTTTTATAAAAAATTTATTATTATTTATTTTTGTCATAGTCTTTGTTTCTCTTTATATGCATTTTTTATGTGAATAAATCATAATTTTTAATCATTATTACGAGAGGAAGTTGAATTTTCAATCTTTTGGTTGGAAGAAAATAAGTTATAACTCTTATATTATAGTTCTTGTAGAGTTAATTTCCTTTGTGTCCTTATTATCAAATTGAAGACATTTTGTGTGCATTTTGCTCCATTGCATTGATATTAGTAGAGAAACTTAACAAACGTTTAATTTAAAGTATAAATAAAAAGTTATAAAAAGTTAAGAAATTTTATTTATAATTATGTAGTTTGTAATAATATTTTATATAGTACATTCAATGATAAAATAAAGAATGACTCATTTAAAAATTTAGAGTAACAATTATATCTTTACTTAGATGGAGAAAATAATCAACCACGTATTAACATAATGCTCCAACAAAATTTCTACTAGTCATTTTTTAAGCTATGGTTACTAACTTAAGTACTAAACTTAAATGAGGAATTATGAACATTATGATCCTATATTTTCTTTTATTTTTTATTTGATAAGATGAGAATTGAATAAGTATAAAAGAGGTGAAAAGAAAAATCAAAAGAAAATAAAAAAAATGGTCTAATCTATAACCCAAAATACTCATGATATTTTAATTTTAATCTCTTATAATATATATATAATAAAATGGACACATGTGACCCGTAAAGAGTTGTTAAAATGACAAACATGTAGTGTTGTATAGCATCACGGTATGAGGATATAATACTGTATCATTTATCAAGTATTTGGATGATTTATCCTTGGACCATCTAGTGGTTATCAACAATATAAAAAAAATATAAAAATTTTATAATAAATATGTTGTTTTTCTTAGTTTTTGATGTTTATTACTAATTTTCATGATATATGAAATTTAGTATGCCCAATGAGTCATGCTTTCACCAAAAAGATCTTTGGGCACTTGTATGGGACAAAGAAGTACAATTATTTCAACTAAGTGGGTCCCTGTGGCCCTTGTCCATTTTAGGGTGGCTTTTTCTTAATAATAATAATAATTATTATTATTATTTTAAGTAGATCATGGTGTATTTATATTTTTTTTTAGTAAACTAATAATTTTAGGCTGTGTTTGATTACATCATGAAAAATTGGTGGGAAAACAAAAATTTCATGAAAAACAAAAAAATGGTTGTTTGATTGGTATTATTTTTTTGGCTAGAAAATCAAGAATTTTTGATGAAAAATTCTTATTTTATTGTTTGATTGTTCTTATTTTCCATGGAAAATTGTAACATTTTACATGTAAAAAATCTCATTTGTTGTTTGATTGCATCAATTTTCCTCAAAAAAATTATATTTTTCATGGAAAATTTTTTATATTCTCCAAGGAAATTGTATTTTTAGCTACCTAAAATGCTATTAATCCAAATCAACCGTTTTTTCTATTTTGTGATCATTACAAAAAAAATTATTTATGCATTACTGGCTTTAAAAAATCGTCATACTAATTCATTCAAATAACATAAGTCATTTATATTTCTTAAAAAATTGATATCGTAAACAACAAAATTAGAAATTTTCTTTACAAATATGTCTATTGTTTCAAAGTACTCCAACTAAAAATTTTTTCTCTCTAAAACCACAATCTAAAATGGATCTTCAAGGGAATGTATTTATCTCTCTTTTTTCATGGTTTATTTTTTTAAAAAATGTGATATTTTGATTTTTTTTTAATCCTAAAAATCTCGATGGTTTTTTATTTTTTTATTTTATTTTTTATTTTTTTCTGAATTGAAAAAATGATATTGGGAGATTTTTTTTTCTTTATCAAGGATTTATCTCTCGTTTCCGGATTTATTATTTTAACAATAAAAAATCTTTATATTTTCCTTTTTTTATCCTAAATAAAGATTTGTTTTATTTATTTATTTTTTATTTATCTGAATTTGAAAAACGAAAATTATTTAAGGATATATTTTTTTTAAGATTATAAAAAAAATTTCAAATTGCTCCTCAATTTATTTTTTCAAATAGTACCCTTAGTTTTTTATGGAAAAAATTTTCTTTGGTTTGGGAGAGAAAAATTTTCCACAAATTTAAGAAAAAGTGGTCACGTGATCCACTTGTTAAAAAGTTTTCCATGAAAAATATTTGCAATCAAACAGCTTTATTTAGTGGAAAATCTTTAACGAAAAAATTTTTAATGGAAAAAATTACCGATCAAACACAGCTGTTTTTGAATACTAAATATTTAGTATTCATTATTTCCATAATTTCTAGCCATATAAAATTCCAGCTATTTTACAAGATCAAATCCAGATAAGCATGTCTGTAATTGTGCAGCACTGTGACAGAACTGACGTGGTAACAAACCCACCCCCAACCTAGTCACGTGATTTGCACACGAGACGAGACAGAACCCTCTAAACCATCTTTCGAAATCCAAGAGATCACGAGAAAGGCACACAATATAAGATGTCACGCTCATCACATCTCCCCGCATATATTCCAGAAATTAATCATATCACAAATGAAATCGGTTTCAAATATTCAAAAATCCCAAACTCTCATCCAAACACCAACACACTCTACAACGCCTCTCTCTATCCGCCACGTAAACTTATCCAGTCACTCTCTAGTCAACACCCTTATCTAATCTTTATATACTTGAGTAGACGACTATGGGGATTTCCGCTACTTCGTAATAACCACAGGTAAGCATTTTTCTACTAGTCTTCTTGGAACTCTCTTTCTCTCTCTCTCTTGTTTTTTTTTTTCTCTCTCTAGAAGCCAGCGGAGCGAACAAAGCCGCTCTCGATATATGCTCTCGAATGAGAACAAGAACAGGCTTAGCGCTGTCGAAGGCCGTGGAGATCATCTTCCGCGGTTTGCTCTGCTCGAGATCTTGATTTCGATCTCGATCTCGGTTTTGTGTTCTGAATGCTGGTGATGATCTTTTTTTTTTGTTGGTTTTTTTTTCAGGGGTTTGTTTGATCGGGAGGGGAGATGCAGGGCGCTGTGATCGGTGGTAAGGGGGGAGTTGGGGTGGGGTTTGAGCTTCGGAGCCGTGCGAGGGTGTTGGGTGGGTTTGGGAAGACGGAGGGGGTTTTGATGGCCGAGCGGAGATCGTGGTGTGGAGGATCGGTGAGGAGATCGTTGGGTCTTGGAGTGGAGATGGTCCGTTTGACGGCGGTGGAGAGTGTGTTTAGGCCGAGGAGGAAAGTTGGGATTGTCAGAGCTGAGGCTTCTGGTTTGTTGTTTCTTCAGAACACTTAGATTACTTTCTGATGTTCTGTTTCAATTGGCACGTTGTTCTGTTTCTCTTTGAAATGTGTTGCTTTACTACTTCTAGATTCTTTTTCTTGGCTTTCTAGTAGGGGTTTTGGTTGTGTCACGGATGCTTGTAGATCCCAGGATATGCCTACTTGATTTTGAAGTTCGGCTTTGCAAATTCTTCTTCTCTTTCTGTGTTTTTTTTTCTTTTTCTTTTCATTTTTTTTTTGGGGGCGGGCTGAATATGTCTCAATATACTCTTTTGAAATAAGAGAATAACGAATTCATCACATGCAGCCTTTTCCACTTTTATGTTCGTGTATATTTCTCCCTTTTTTATTGGCGTGACAATTGTGCTGCAAGAATAATCTCTGTGCTTGACACTCTTTCATACCTTGGCCTCCTGAGTGTTACATCAGCCCTTTCATATGAATTATTTGCAATGTATTTACAAAATTCAACCAAGTTTTAAAATCTTCGGCATTCACAGAATTTCAGGACAAATTTTCTTTTGGATTATTGTGCACATGGTAATCAGTAATTTTTTGTTTATTGGAGAGTAATCTTCTAGTTGTGCCAAAGTTTGATAGGTATAAACTCTGCTTCTCATCACATATTTTATTTCTGATAAGAAGTTGCTTATGTTTCAGGTGATGTGGAAAGTGTTCATCCTGCAAGACATCAAACAAAATCTTCTGGGACGGTCTTCCCTTATGTTGGTGTTGCTTGTTTGGGAGCTATTTTATTTGGGTATCATCTTGGGTGCGTTCTCCACTTCTTTCTTCATGTTTCAGATTCAGTGCCTTTAGAATTTCTGTGACTGTAGTCAGGATGTGTTATGGCAAAGATGAATTGTAATGCTTCTCCTCCATTTCATTCATCATATTTCAGATTCAGTGCTTTTAGAAGTTCGGTATAACAGTTAGTAGAAAGCTTTAATAGATGAATTGGAATACTTTGAGTGGTTATAGTTGTAGACACTACTTTTGCATCTGTAGAGGTTAGGGGTAAATTGTGGGTATGCTTATGTTTAACATGCTACTTGTATTTGACTATATGTTTAATTGGTTATTAGAATTTTCGCCATTGTAAGTTTAAATATAAAGAGAAGCAGTTTAAGATTAATTTGTTGGTCTTCTATTGACAGAGTCGTAAATGGGGCACTTGAATATCTTTCTCGGGACCTTGGAATTGCTGAAAATACTGTGCTACAAGGTACAGTTCATAATTCAACTGGCATGACGAAAGTTTTGTGCATGATATTACTAGTAGCAAGTCTCTTCCTTTTTATTATTTATGTAGGAAAAGGTTCATGTAGTTTTTCTTTGATTTAATTTCAATGGCCAAACATGAAGAATACAACCATCTACATGGGACTGTTTTTTAATTTAACATCTTTGGCATTCCTGTTGTTTGAAGTGCAATTCCACGTGTATTGAACTCCACTGTGATTCTAAATTCTCAATTATTGGACAGGATGGGTTGTTAGCTCTTCTCTTGCTGGTGCTACAGTAGGCTCTTTTACTGGAGGAGCATTGGCTGATAAATTTGGTCGAACAAAAACATTCATGCTGGATGCTATCCCTCTTGCAGTTGGTGCATTTCTCAGGTTTATATCTTACAATAGTTTGACTATAAAGTATGCAAACTCCCTTTGTCATCACCAAAGTTTGACATAGCTGCTACTTGTCTCAGTGCTACTGCTCAGAACATACAGTCAATGATGATTGGCCGGTTACTTGCTGGAATTGGAATTGGAATTTCTTCTGCTGTTGTGCCGCTTTATATATCTGAGGTAGCTAATCTGTATGTTCATGAGGTTGTTGAATATCTGTATGGGTACTGTTCATTTGTTGCTAAAACATTTGCTGGTGGTTAGATATCTCCAACTGAAATTCGTGGAGCATTAGGATCTATCAACCAGCTTTTCATTTGCATAGGGATACTGGCGGCTTTGGTGGCTGGATTACCATTGGCAGGAAATCCTTTATGGTGTGCACTCCCTTTCTTCTATCTATATGGTCCAAACTATTAGTGTATTTCTTACATGATTTGAATATGAAATCAGAAGTGGTAGGGATATTGGTAAATTGTTGGATAAAGTGACTGATGATGTGTGAAATAATAATTTAGAGTTGAATCTTTTTCCTGGTGATTTCATGATACTCTACTAGGCATGAGCTACTGTTTAAAATTCATTTTAAGTGGCCTCTATACTAGGCTACTAGCCATGCCGCTTGGGTGATATGCTAACTAAAATTTACTTACAGTGCCTATTTATGGTGCTTCACTCAATCCTGGAGTGTTCTTGTTCACTTATCTAATTTGTATGCAGTAGAAAGTCTCCAAAACTCCAAGCTAGCAATACAAAGCTATGAGCTGTTACAAGTTGGAGTCATATGAAATCATAATGTTGTATGTATGTATTTATATCAAAAAATTTACAATACAATCTATTTTTAGTGAAACTCTCCAATATAAAGGTCATTTACTTTTTTGTCATATCATGCTAGCTACTTTTGAAATATTTTTGTATATTCTGACTGTTAATACAGCACTTAAAATTGTGACACACTAAAAAACATCATGCTGCTGCTTTATTTGAGCAGTTTCTTGGAGACGAGTCATTTTGGCCAAATATTCTAATGCATGGGTGATGATTGCACTTGTGAAATTGTCATGCTATATTCATAGTCAATACTGACATGTAGATATACAAGACTGCTTAATGTTTGATGCTTTACAAAGTTTCGCATGCTTCCATGGCCTTAAAGATAAGATACCTCTATTAGAACAGGAGTCACTGAAGTGTGAATTCCATTCAATGCAAACATCATAATTTGTATAAATTCTAAACTTTTGAGTTCATTTTCCTTAACAGGTGGAGGTCAATGTTTGGTATTGCAGTGATTCCATCTGTTCTGCTGGCCTTGGGAATGGCTATTTCTCCTGAAAGTCCCCGTTGGCTCTTTCAGGTTAATGTTCAGTGAACTACCTTGTGTTTCTCCTGTGGTTTAGGATCGATAAGTCTGCTCTCCTTTTCTCTTCTTTATATTTTGCTCCTGCTCAATGTGCATTTGCATCCTTTACAGCAAGGGAAACTCACACAAGCTGAATCATCACTAAGGACATTATATGGGAAAGAAAGGGTTGCTGAAGCCATGCAGGGTTTGCAAGCAGGTATCCAAGATTCCACTGAGCAAGATGCTGGTTGGTTTGATCTGTTCAGCAAACGCTATAGGAAAGGTATGTCAAAATGCTTGTATCAACATACCTATTTTATCAAGTTAATTTGCATGGTTCAAAATTTATAGTTTTTGGAGCCCTAAGATAATTCTTCATTTTGTTGGTTGCCCTTTCAAAGTTAAAAAGTGATGTTTTTATGGTTGCCATGACAATTGACCTTACTACTCATCCACAATTGTGTAATTTCCAACCACCAGTGGTACTTTTGGTGGATAACAATCATCAAATGCTTGCTAGTTGTGCTATGAATAGTCAAATACCACTTGGAATTATATCTAAATTCAACTCTCTTTAAAAAAGGACTTCTAAACCTGTACATCCAGTTGGAATAGTTTTAAACACAAACATACGTCCATGTTTGTAAAATAATATGTTTGAAACAGGAACATCTGCTTGAACTTTGGTCTGTTCTCATACAAAGTTTGCATCTCTAATAATATTAAAATTCTTTACTTTCCATGCTAATGAAAGTCTCCGCTTGTTACAACTTCTGTAGACAGGTGCTTCTTTATCAAACCTAGAGTACTAATCAGCCATGCAACCTTGTTAACATTTTGATTCTTGAGTAGGTTTGAGACATCCAATTTTTGTATAATGGTTCCACTTTCAAATGTCATACTTAATTCTTGAGAGTGGAGGTGGTTTTTTTATTATCCATTTGGCATGAAGTAAGCCACTGAAACTTCCTGATCAATATTCCAAATTGCAGTTGTAAGTGTGGGAGCGGCACTGTTCTTATTTCAACAATTGGCTGGAATAAATGCTGTTGTATACTATTCTACTTCTGTGTTCCGCAGTGCGGGAATTGCCTCTGATGTTGCAGCAAGTGCTTTTGTTGGGGCAGCCAACGTTTTTGGTCAGTGATGATATGTGTACCTGCTTATGAGAAAAGAAAGATGAATTGATTATGCTAATACCATTACAGAAATTTCATGTGACTCTACTGTATCTTACTGTTATGACAGGCACTGCTATTGCCTCTTCACTGATGGACAAGCAAGGAAGGAAAAGCCTTCTAATCACCAGCTTTGCTGGAATGGTACTATCTTTACTGTATTGGTTCATTGCATGGGGGTTGGGTCCTAATATCAAGAGTGAGAGGGGTAGGCTGTGAATACAAAGATGAGAAACAAATGCAAGGGCTAAACGGATGTCTGATGTCCAATGAAAAGCTAATTACCTTCATCATGGCCATGCAAATAGGTCCTTTAAGATTACAAGTGAACTAGTTCTTAGGATACTGTGATTTGGTTTCCAACTTAATGGAACTCAAGAATCACAAGGTAGTGGTCACTTGAGATGAGTAATTGATGTTTTTTTTTTTTTTAATATAAATAATTTAGAAAGCAGACTTCTTTCTGACCTCCAGCCTAACTGATCAGACACGGAAAATAGCAATTTTGAATCAAAACAGAAATGCCTAGGACTCCTCTAATACATAGTTTGTTGATGTAGATGTTCCCCTTTATCAATATCCCGCTGCCTTACTTGACCACATTAATAAATTTTTGGTTCCTAATTGAAAATTTCCTTTTTCTGAAGGCGGCCTCAATGTTGCTTCTCTCTCTGTCCTTCACATGGAAGGTTCTGGCACCTTATTCAGGAAATCTTGCAGTTATTGGCACTGTCCTGTAAGTTTTGAATCATCACCTCTTTTTGGCCTTAACAGCAATGGAATGCTCATATAACTTTGCTTTTAATTCTTCGAACAGCTATGTCTTGTCATTTTCATTAGGAGCTGGGCCTGTGCCAGCTCTTCTGCTTCCTGAAATTTTTGCCTCCAGAATCAGAGCAAAGGCAGTTGCTCTCTCTCTTGGCATGCACTGGGTAAGAGTAGAGAATTTTGGTTTTGACGCATTATCTGCAACCTATTACATGAATGATGCATTCCCTTCACGATGAATTCTGTTTGGTTTATCACATGAATTGTGCATTCCTTTATTTTTGGGCTTGCTCGTTATTTTTGGGTAACAAGTCAAATTGATGTGCTTTGCATGAATTGTTCTCTTGTTGATGATAGGTGTCCAATTTTGTGATTGGTCTCTACTTCTTGAGTGTGGTAAACAAGTTTGGGATCAGCAAAGTGTACCTAGGATTCGCCACAGTGTGCTTTCTTGCAGTTCTCTACATTGCTGGCAATGTCGTGGAGACCAAAGGTAGATCATTGGAGGAAATTGAGCGGGCTCTTAATGTTGATGTTTGATTCTTTCAGTAAGCAAGTTCTTCCGGAGGGTGTGTTTATGGTCTTTCTGATAATAATGAGTTATTTGCTACTAAATAAACTGGAGTCAGTAGTCTTTTTATTTTATTCTTCCTTGAGGCAGGGAGTTCTTAGGGGCAGTTTCGTAGGACATCATTCTCAGGACATGGTTTGTTTGTGGATAGGGAGGTACTGTGGTATTGGGCCGCTGACATTTGGATGTGTAAATGATCGTTTTTTACCTTATAAATATTCATGAGGTAGTTATAAAAAAAAAAGGGAAAGAAAATTTTAAAGTGATCATCCTCAGTTGCTTTGTATATCTACATGATAGCTGATCATTGTTTTGATATAATCCGAACTCCGCACAGACTGGCATTTTGCTAAATGATGAAGGAAAAAGTTCCATATCCAGATGTATCAATAACTAGATGTAATAATAATTTGGAAAATTATATTATAGCCTTCAATAACAAGTGCAACAGAGGCCTTTGACAAAGTCAAACTAATATTAGTTTCACCAGATCCGTGATTATTGAGTTTTTTTTAATATAATTAGGCTTGAGATTATTAATTTGAGACCTCTGAACTTGAATTTCAAGAATCTAAATAGTATAATTTATGATTAATTTAACTGGTTTCCACGTGAGGATGACTAAACCAATGTTGTTCATTAAAATCTCACGACAATCCTTGGCTACATTTCCAAGGAAACTTGGAATCCATTGGAAACCAAAAGCCCAAGTCTCCCCCTTCCAATCCTGATCTAGTCCAAGCTCAGCCTTAACTTCTCCTCATCACCCTCTCCACCTCTCCTTTCTCTTCAGTATTTTTTTAGTCATTAAACAAAACTCAAGAAAAGCCATGAAGCAATCAAAGGAACCACCACCTCCTGCACCATCACCACCATTCATGTTCTTCACTCCCAATTCCAAACTCTTCAGCATTCTCTCTGGTTTCCTTCTTTTTGGTTTTGGCCTTGCTCTTGGAACTATAGTTAGCTTTTACATCAATACCATTCCTTTCTCTATCCAAACCTCTCAAGTCTCCTTGTCATCCTCCTCTCCTCCTCCATTACCACCACCACCACCATCTTCATCACCTCCACTATCACCATCACCACCACCACCACCACCACCATTACCATCTCCTCCTCCACCACCATTACCATCACCTCCTCCTCCATCGCCAGAACCACCACCACCATCATCATCAAAGGAACGTGTGGGATTTATGGAGTTTTTAAATCCTACAGAGCTCATGCATGACATGACTGATGAGGAGTTACTATGGAGGGCATCAATGATTCCACAGATACAGGAGTATCCTTTCCGTAGAGTTCCCAAGGTTGCATTCATGTTCTTAACACGAGGTCCTCTTGCTTTTGCTCCATTGTGGGATTTGTTCTTCAGGGGAAATGAAGGCATGTATTCTATTTATGTACACTCTGACCCTTCCTTTCATGAATCATTCCCGGAAGGTTCCCTTTTTCATGGCCGGAGAATCCCCAGTAAGGTCAGTTCATTAACCTATACATCATATTACTTTTCTTCTCTTTCTCTCATTGTCTATACATCCATATTATAAATGAGAACTAGCTAGTTCCCTTCTGACCAAAAAAAAAAACAAGCTCCTCTTCCTTGCGCTGATGGGAACTAGTCATGTGCTTAACAGTATTTCTACTTCAAAAGAAAGGTGGCACAAAAGTATGATTTGATACTGATGTAAAACAGTAAATGTAATTCCCAAGTCCTCCCACAAATGATAAGTATAACCATCCCTTGATTCTTTACAACATTCAAAGTACTAGTTTCATTGGAAAAAGTAAATTAAAACAAGCAATTATCAACTCAATGCATACTTAATTTAATTCTCGAGTAAATGACCCAAAAAAATCATCTTAAAAAAAAATCCACATACTTAACTATTAAACTTAAAAAAAAAAACACAAAATTAAACCAAATAAACAAGCAATGCATGCATGCATGCAGGGAGTGCAATGGGGAGAGCTGAGCATGATGGAAGCTGAGAGACGTCTTCTAGCCAACGCTCTCCTAGACTTCTCCAATCAGAGATTTGTTCTCCTTTCCGAGTCTTGCATTCCTCTATTCAACTTCGCCACCGTCTACACTTATCTCATCAACTCCACCCACACTTACATTGAATCCTACGACGACCCCGGCCAAACAGGCCGTGGTCGATACAACAAGCGTTTTCGGCCTTACCTCAAGCTCCAGCAATGGCGCAAAGGCTCTCAGTGGTTTGAGATGGACCGAGCTCTTGCCACCGATCTCATTTCCGACGACAAGTACTACCAGCTCTTCGCTAAGTACTGCAAACCCTCATGCTACGTAGATGAACACTATATACCCACCTACGTGAACATCAAGGCTTCTGGGAGAAACTCAGACAGGAGTGTCACTTGGGTTGACTGGTCAAAGGGTGGGCCCCATCCCACATTGTATTGGAGAACAGATGTGACAATTGACATGTTGACTAGGTTGAGGATGGGGAGTTCTTGCATGTATAATGGGAGGAAGACAAGGTTTTGCTACTTGTTTGCTAGGAAGTTTGCTCCAAACTCTTTAGAGAGGTTGATGAGATTTGCTCCAGAGAGTTTGGGTTTTGGTCCTGAGATTTAATTTAATGACTTTCAGTGTATTATTTATAGTAGATGAGATACATGATTTCTCGCAATACACAATAGCTGTATGACATTGATTGCAAGTGTTTGTATTTATAAGCATCCAATGTTGTTCTTTAGATTGTACCAAATCATGCATTGAAGTTTCTCAATGATCCAAAGGGTATATATTAATTTTAAGATAAAAAAAATAAAAGTTATTTTTTCCCTTTAATCTTTTTGATCTGTCTTCGTTATCCTGAAAAAGCATTTGACCACAAAGTTAGGGGCTCAGTGTTTGGGTGTAAACAAGAAGAACAGGGGTATTATCGCCAATTCGATTGGGGAGAGAACAGCAACTTATGAAAGTTTATACTAGACGACATAAGAGTATTATCTAAAAAACCCACGCTAGAAGGTGGAATCACGGTATTGCCACTGAGCTTTCCAAAACTGCGTCCACTGCTCGGAAACAGAGAGCCCTGCTACTTTGTCTCGATGTGGTTGAAAGCCTGAGAACGAAAGACAAGAAAAAGATAAAACGAGATGACACTCCTTCCCTTGTAATTGTATCACCACCTCCTTCAATTCACATGGGTCCCAGTTTCTTTTCTCATTTGTTCAATATTTCAAATAATTTTTTTTTTCATTTAGTATTAGTACTAAGCAACTGTAAACTAAAAACAAAGAGTAGTAACGAATAAATCCCTCAGAAATAAAAATCCCCATTGGATGCATTTCAAAGAAACAGACGCTTGAGATCCAATGAAATTGTGCCTCTTCCCAATGATTGTTAAACAAGGATTATGGTACACTAAAATAGCAGCACAATTTTGAATTTTGTTCTATTAAATATTAATTGGTGTTGTAAACATAGAAATTTTCTTTTTCAATAAATATTTCATGATTTACATTTACTTCTTATCCGTTTCTAACGTATAGTTTTCCAACGTCCATTCAAGTACCCACCCCCCAACGCGCGCACACACACACACACTCTCCCAAAACAAAGCAATAAATAACAAAGGCCCAAACCAAACCCTAGTTTAGTTCAGTTCAGTTACCTCTCTCTCTCTCTCTCTCTCTATCCACACTGCTCACAAAGATACAAACAAAGGAATGGAGAAGAAGAAGAAGCTCATCGTCTGCCCACATTGTTTCCAAACCCTAACCCTAACCCTAATTCTTATCCTCCACTTCCCACATTTCTCATCTTCTTCCTCTCTGGACTCTGACCTCGTCGCCCTCCTGGCCTTCAAAACTCTAGCAGACTCTTCCAACAACCTTCTCAGCTGGAACACCTCCTCCTCGCCCACCCCGTGCTTCGCCTGGCGCGGAGTCTCCTGCGTCCAGGGCCGCGTCTCGCGCCTTGTCCTCGAGGACCTCTCCCTTTCCGGCGAGTCCTTGGCCCCCCTCGCCAACCTCTCCGAGCTCCGTGTCCTCAGCTTGAAGGACAACCTCCTCTCTGGCTCCATCCCTGACTTTTCCTCTCTCATCGCTCTCAAGCTCCTCTTCCTTTCCAACAACTCGCTCTCCGGCCTCATCCCTCCTTCTCTCGGCTCTCTCTCTCGCCTTTACCGCCTTGATCTTTCTTCCAATGATCTCTCCGGCCCCATTCCCCTGGCTTTGAACCGGTTACCTCGGCTGTTGACTCTCCGGCTCGATTCCAACCGCCTCACCGGCCCAATCTCCGGTCTAGTACTTCCGAGCTTGCAGGATCTCAACCTTTCTTCCAATGCACTCACTGGCGTGGTCCCGCAGTCGCTGGCGTCCTTCTCCGCCGCTGTCTTTGCTGGGAACCCGGGACTCTGTGGCCCCCCGCTGGCCTCGTCGTGCCGTACCGCTGCCTCCGCCGCTGCTCCTGTTCCCCCCGCCGCCGCTGTCATTTCATCATCTCCCGGCTCGAAGCCTGAAGGGATTCCATCACCCATGGACGAGCATCATCGCCGAGCAGGGATGAGCCGAGCGGCAGTCATTGCCATCGTCGCCGGTGACTTCGCCGCGCTTCTCGTAGTCTCAGGCCTTCTCTTCCTCTACTTCTGGCGCAAGTTCACTTCCAAAACTCGTTCACATCTCCAGGAGGGCGAGAAAATCGTGTACTCTTCGAGCCCATACTGCAGCGCAGGCGGCGCCACCGCCGGAGGGTTTGAGCGGGGCCGGATGGTGTTCTTCGAAGAAGGAAAGAGATTCGAGCTGGAAGACCTCCTCCGTGCGTCAGCGGAGATGCTGGGCAAGGGCGGGTACGGAACAGCCTACAAAGCCGTCCTCGACGATGGCAGCGTCGTCGCCGTGAAACGCCTCCGCGACGCCCCATCCACCATTGGCAAACGCGAGTTCGAGCAGCAGATGGAAATCCTCGGCCGTCTACGCCACCCGAATCTCGTTTTCCTCAAGGCTTACTACTACGCTCGCGATGAGAAGCTCCTCGTCTACGACTACATGCCCGGCGGCAACCTCTTCTCTCTTCTCCACGGTACCAATCCCATTTTCCCTTGCTTGACAACACTTTGAAGTCAAAAGCTTAAATTTTTTTAGCTTTCTTCGCTGTTTCCTCGTTTTTACAGGCAATCGAGGGCCGGGAAGGATGCCGGTGGAGTGGGGAGTGCGAATGCGAGTGGCGCTGGGGGCTGCGCGTGGCCTGGCTCACATTCACGGCGCGAGCCGGTCGCCGAGGCTGGCGCACGGTAACGTGAAGTCGACCAACATCCTGCTCGACAAGACGGGTGCGGCACGGCTCGCTGACTTCGGCCTCGCATTGCTTGGCCCGGCAGCAACAGCACGGTCCGGGGGCTACCGTCCTCCGGAGGCACCAGCCGACGGACGGCGGCCATGGTCGTCGCAACGGGGAGACGTCTACTCCTTTGGGGTGGTGCTGCTGGAACTCCTCACAGGGCGAACGGCATCGGACGCCGGTGATCTTCCTCGGTGGGTGCAGTCAGTGGTGCGGGAGGAGTGGACGGCGGAGGTGTTCGACTTGGAGCTCATGAGGTGCAGGGGGATCGAAGAGGAGATGGTGGCGATGCTCCAGGTGGCACTCGGATGCACCGCCACGTCGCCAGATCAACGACCCAAAATCAGCCAGGTAGTGAGGATGATCGAAGAGATCCGTTGCGGCGGTGATCCGAATGCGTCGGTGTCCCCAACAATTGAGTCCGACTCGGTCTCTGATTCGGTGTCCGAGGACGCTCCCGCTCTGTGACTCGCCTGACTCGTTTAATTCCTATTTTATTCTTGGTTTAGGTTGTCAGAAACCGGAAGCGTGAGTCTAATTAATTTCCAACGGGCATGTGTGTGTTCATGTCCAGGTCCAATCGTAGCAGTCT
The DNA here is from genome assembly GCA_020875875.1 of Dioscorea alata. Taxonomy (NCBI): domain Eukaryota; kingdom Viridiplantae; phylum Streptophyta; class Magnoliopsida; order Dioscoreales; family Dioscoreaceae; genus Dioscorea; species Dioscorea alata. The sequence goes on along the minus strand of CM037015.1, from coordinate 19,081,421 downwards.
TGTCAGTTGATGAACTTAAACGGTCTAGTTATTAATTGGCCACGAGAGAGTTAACTTATCTATCAATGTTATCTGTTTTTTTTTACACACAAAACGTAAAAATAACTGGATATAAGAGAAAGATAAGGAGCATTACAATGGCATTATATTGACCATTGGATTCTGGGCAACTTTCGTAGTTCAGAGGGCACAGGTTGACAGGTGGGTCCAATTGAACTGTTCAATCGAATATTTGGCCTCATTATTGTGCACCTGCCTTCTGCTGCCATAAACATAATAAATTAATAACAATACATTAATATCTAATTTTTTTTTTCATATACTGTGGAGGGAAAAGTGGGAGAGAAAGAGGAAAAAAGGTGATTTGTTACTTAAATAAGAACAATTGGGTTTTATAGTATGGATTAGTGGTGCAAAAACAAGTGGCATAGTTGGTGAGAAGGATCAGAGAAAGGGTTGCTGTGTGGTAAAGACAACTAAAAGCTAAAGGTGTAGTGGTGCTTTTATAAGGGACACTCTTTGGGAAAGTTATCATCAATGTCAAAAGAAATGTTGGTTTGCCAATCACTCAAATTAATTGGTTTCTCATGGCACATCATTTGTTTGGCCTTTTTTTTATCCGACTCCCAAGAGGTAATAAGGTGATGGTTAATTTTGGCTAGCAGAAAACTGTTAAATCAAATAAGTATGGTTCTTTAATTCAATTAACTTTTTAATCCAGATTTATTCAAAAACAAAAAACTTTTTAATCCAGATTCTTTGAATTAAGATTAATTAAGTAAATGTTGATGAAGTTTAATCATTAGGTCATGTCATATTTGCCCTTGTAACATATGAAAAATTTAAGCAAATCTTAATCAGTATTAGGTTTATATTTGAAATTGATAAATTTATGTTTAAATAATTGAGATTATGCATTTTTTATAGGTTGAAAATTAAATTTAAATAATATAAAAATAATTGATAAGATTATCTAGTTAAAAAGACAATTTTAAAGTCTAGCAGATCAACTTTTCCTTGATCTCTTTTATTTTGCAATTTCATTCTGATGCAAACAAATATTTAAATACTAACTTTAAATAAAAATTCTTGTCATCTAGCCAAAACAAAAAAAAAATCTTATTCAAACACTGTTATATTTATGTCTTTTATTTGAATGTCGATTAAATATAAAGGAAATGAGTGAAAATACTTTGGTTGAAAAGAAAATATTCTGCCGAATTAAATATTTTTACCCATTAAACTAAATAAATAAATAAGACAATGGTATTCGTTTTGATTTTAGATTCATTAATATCTATAAAAGAATGGTTCAGATTTAAAATAAGGGTAAAGTAAGAGTAAACCTTTTCCGAGTTCTAATTCATCAAATAAAAATGGACATGACCTACTTCACTTTTGCCATCCAACATGGCACCTCATTTGTCATGTCCATAGCATTTCTTCTTTCATTCCAAAATATAACTTTGCAAATATTATTGTCATTTTATGCAACTTTTGCCATCCAACTTTTCTTTCCCTTATCTTTGTATTTCTCAACCATGGTAATATTTTGGTCTGTTTATTTTTGTTAATGTGGTTATTTCTTTATTTGTGTCTATCCTCTTTTATTGAGCTTTTCTTGCAATAAAATTATGATTTATTTACATTATAAAAAAAAAACTTAATATAAACTCATTTCAAGGTGTCCACATCTCAATATCTAACATGAAAATCAAATATAAATTGGACTATCGTCTTGATAACCATATATATTATGTTCAAAATGGTTTTTTTAATATATAAATTTTTAAAAAATCATATAAATATCGATATTTTTTTTGATAGATTGATATTGGGTTTTTATATAGGATATTTATTTATGGAGGATACAATGATGAAGTTCAAAATTCACTCAAAATAATGCATGTACCTTGACACGCATTTTGTGAAAACAAAAGAGACAAAAACTTTTGCAAATATTTCTTATTTCGTATAACCCCTTGAAAAATTTGAAATTCTAAAACACAGTGTTTGTGCTTGTACCTTGTGTTCTTTGTCATGGTAGGAGTGCCATTGGTTGTGAAGGGAGTGATCAAACAAGCTCATTGCTGCCACCTCTTGGAGTTTCTGCTTCACCAATTTCATCTCCGATCACAGAAGATCTCGTAGCCTATATCGACTTCTAGCGTCTCCATGAAAATCAAATATATAGTTGGACTATCGCCTTAATAACCATGTACATTATGTTCAAGGCGGTTTTTATTTTAACATATATTTTTTTAAAAAATTACATAAGTATCAATAATTTCATGACAGATTGGTATTGGGTTTTTATATAGGATATTTATTTAAGGAGAATACAAGGTTGAAGTTTAAAATTCACCCAAAATCAGTAGAATACCTTATTTAGTCACAGTCTGTCCATTTGGTCTCTCTAATATAATTTATCCCTAGAAGGCTTTTTGTATTTTAATTTTTGAGAAATGTAAGTCCTTATAGAGATCTCTTAGGGACAAATTGCATTTCTCAAAAATTAAAATACAAGGACTCGACAAATCATATTAGAAGGACTAAAAGGGCAGACTGACTATAGTAGAAGAACTAAATAGGGTATTTTACCCCCAAAAAATACATGTATTTTTTTTATTAAATAAAATAGATAAACTATAATTTATTAAGAAGCAGACAATACATGTATCTTGACACGCATTTTGTGAAAAAAAAAAAAGCAAAAAACATATTTCTTATTTCATATAACCCCTTGAAAATTTTGATATTCTAAAACACAGTGTTTGTGTATTATTAACCCTGTATTTTTTGTTATCTGGTAGGAGTACCATTGGTTGTGAAGGGAGCGATCAAACAAGCTCCTTGCTGCCACTCCTCGGGGCCTCCGCATCACCAGTTTCATCTCCGATCGCAGAAGATCTCGTAGCCTGTGTCGATTTCGAGCGTCTCCATGGTGATCTCCGAAGAGTACTTGCATCGCTTTGTGGAGGAGACCGACTGGTACAATGGCATTGTTCTGGGTAATCTGTTGCCTGATGGCGCCTGGAAAGGCCTCCCTCGGCCGCTTCAGTCTTGGGTTCGGAACTACGTTGGCGGTACCATTCTCTACTTGGTATCTGGGTTGCTTTGGTGCTTCTACATCTACTACTTGAAACGCAATGTCTACATCCCCAAAGGTTTGCATCCTCAAAATCATCTTGTTGTTTATTGATTTTGATTTCCAATTCTCCGTTTTTTCTCCAAATTTTGGGCTGATTTTGGTGTTGGAGTCGTGGTGGCCGCTGATTTAGTGTTGTCTGTCTTTTGCTTCGAATTTTTAATTTGGGCGTACAACTAACCAGTGGATCAGTAGTTTATAATGACAAAGGTCCAGTTTTTGGTGGCTCATTGGTTTGAAATGTCATAGCTGGTAATGATTTTATATGCTGCTTATGTCACTCTTGAGTTGTATACTTGTGAATCTGTAGTTTGTGGCCTTTGTAGATCATAAACTGAAGAGTGCTATAGCTTGATTTGTTGTTGTTTTCTTTTGTCTACTGTAAAATAAACATCTGGTGTGATTTTGTCTTAAGTTAGAGGGCTTGATGAAATAAAGGAGCGTTCAGGATCTGGATTTCTTCGCTCATTGCCGCTTGCTTTTGTATATACTGTGTGGAAATTCAGGATATGGACGAGTGTGAAGTGTAAACCTTCTTGATTATTTAGATATGCTGTGGTTGGTTACGTCCAAAATCTACGGAAGAGTACTTTATGTCTGTTAATTGACATAATCACATAAGGAGCTCATTCAGGATGTAGATTTCTTAGCTTATTGTTGCTTACTTTTGTATGTGCTATATGGAAATTCAGGATATGGATTAGCATTTAGTGTAAACCTTCTTTGGTTATTTAGATTTATTAGGCCAGAAAAATATGGAAAATTAGCTGTTGGTATGTCTATTAATTATATTCTTTGAAGCTTGGTGTCAAACCTTATTAAATATGTGCACATTTTTAGATAGTTTTGGTAGGATGTTATTGTGCTGTTTTCAAGAGTAAACAGGCCATATAAACAAGTAGTATGTTGTTGTGCTGTTTTCAAGAGTAAACAGGCCATATATTACATGGTCAATGTCTCACAATTTTGAGCTCCCTTTGTGTGCCAACACAATTTACACTTTTATTTCTGTCATATCTTTTTCCCTTGTATATTCTTTCAGAATGTTTGTTGTTACTCAAGATCAAACTATAATCCATTAGGTGAAGCGGATAAGTCCTGATTTTGCTTATGGGGTGGGCACTTTATTTGTGATTTTAATAATTTTAATCAGTTAAATTACTCTAAGATAACAGCATGTCATTTATTTATTTATCTTTTCAAGTTTCTTAGTCCATATTTTTTTTTATCATTTGATCTGTTTTTCTAAACATCTTGCCACCCTTTTTTTTTTAATTCTATTGTTTTATGAACTCGTGTAGATTCAGGTATCTGTTTTCATTTTTCAAATTCACTAGCATTTTCATATGCTTTGGGATCCATAGCATTCACTTCTTGTAAAGCTTCTGTTATAAATTTTTTTCACTCTATTTTTCTTTCTTCCTTTTTGCAGATGTTATACCATCCAGAAAAGCCATGTTTCTGCAAATAGTGGTTGCAATGAAGGCTATGCCTTGCTACTGTGCACTTCCAACACTCTCAGAATACATGGTGGAAAGTGGGTGGACTAGATGTTTCTCTAGTATTACTGAAGTTGGTTGGCCCGCCTACATATCTTACCTAATAATATATTTAGTCTTCTGTGAATTTGGAATTTACTGGATGCACCGGGAGTTGCATGACATCAAACCATTATACAAGCATCTTCATGCAACACACCATATATATAACAAGCAGAACACTCTTTCACCCTTTGCTGGTAAGTTTTACTAATTATTTACCTGACATTAAAAGCAATATGAATTTTTTTATGCCATATTTGTGTTTATGGAGTAATAAGATCATCACCTTTTAGAAACATGCTTTCCATGATTGTAATACTTGGTATACAATCAACAAAGAAAGCTTGTGAGGCTCACCTGGGATTGGCATATAACGGAAAAACGTTGAAATGTTGATGAAACGGTACAGGTTTAATCACCATACCGTCTTTTGGTCATAGGATTTATATTGATATTAGCAGGTAGGGATCTATTCTTTCTGGTCAATTTACTTTTGGAACACGAAGAATATATTTTGTGGAATTCATGGATGCAGTCTATAAGAACATCATGGTTTAGAATAACATTTTGTTTTGGACAGACGTCAATAAGATTGATGGTATGTTAGTATGAACTCCCTCTTTATATTCTTTGGGCATTTATTTATTAAGTTTATGTTCTTATCACCCAATAAATATCTGTATGTGTTGTCACTTGCTCATTAGGGGATTGACTTTTTTTTATCACAATTAGCTTGTTCTTTCTGTCAATATCCATTTGCTTTGTTTGACTATACTATCATTTTCATATTTTATGATGAGCAAAGTATTATTTTTTGCTTTACATTTCTTTTAAGCAATTGAATCTCTAGTCTTGATATTGTAGATTATTTCATCTGATTCGTTTGATGACCCACTCCGGATGTATATATTATTCACTTCAAGTGTTGTTGCCTACATTAGCATTACTGCAGTATTAAGAAAAACAAATAAAAGTAATAAAGAACAGCACCAATTATGAAAGGGGTGTAATAGGTGTCTAGCCCATGCTGAAGTCTTCTACATCATGAACTGAGCACCCAACATATCATAAACAAAAAGGAATGCTAGTCAAACAAACAGCGGTTGACAACGATGGAAGGAATTTTTCCATGAATGCCATAGTTTTTTTGTGGGTCATGCACCTTAAAGATATGAATACTGTTGTTGCATCAAGTAATCAATCATTTGATGGTTTGGCTGCATCCTAACCTAATCTGTTCTATTGTTATTGAGAAAGGGCATTACCTAGTTTCATTAGTTTGTTCTCTCTCTCATAAATCCATTGACAACTTTTTTTATTACTATTAAAAATGAAACGAAGTTAATCCTGCTTGTCGAATTGTTAAGTGATCTTTCTCTATTTCCAGGTTTGGCATTCCATCCATTGGATGGCATACTTCAGGCATCTCCTCATGTTATGGCCCTGTTCCTTGTCCCAACTCATTTCATGACACATATACTGCTCTTATTCTGGGAGGCAATCTGGACCGCAAACATTCATGACTGCATCCATGCCAAGGTTTGGCCTGTCATGGGTGCCGGCTACCACACAATACACCACACCACCTACCGCCACAACTATGGTCATTACACCATATGGATGGACTGGATGTTCGGGTCCTTGCGTGACCCCGAGGAGCCTCTCATTTCAAAGGCAGAGTGATGGAGCTTTCATTGATTTGTTTCTGGTTCATGTTAATATCTTGGAATGCTATGAACCAACAGTTTCAATTTAAACAACTATGTCTAAAATATACATTTGGGCAAATTAGATGCATCAACTCTGTGTCAGGTGTGTAAATTATTTTGAGCTTCATTGTGAATGGATCCTAATCAAATGCTCCATTGGTTGGTCAACAGTGAAGGTTGAGTCAATTCCAGTGTCATGGGGATTAGGTATGGTTTGAGTAAGGGTTTGGTGAGCGTAGGTATAAGAATGAATTAAGTAGCATTGAAACTGAATTCCACAATTAAAGCGGTCAATGGTATTAGAAATTGCACGTATAAGAACTCCTAATAATAAACTCATTAAGGACCTCTCTGGAATATTTCAAATTCTTAGTTTTTAATCCATTAATCAGTGACTCATAATGAAAGTTATTTTTTAAATGTAAGAACTTATTAAAATTATTATTATTATATAAAAAATGAATCATTTTAAAAGACCATACATATGAACCTAGAATGGTTTTCAGTTTTCAGTTTGCAGTTATTTATGACACCCGTGTGGGTCCTAATTCATGAATCAAATACGCGTTTCTTTAGAAAGTCTTTTAATTTTCTGAATTCACTTTGTAATATGAGACCAAAAGGATTATAATTTTTTCCAAGCATGGAACTTGTACAGAAACCAACCCAAGAAAACTAACATAAGAATTGAATTTCCTTGTATCAGTTCTCTCTCTCCAAAAGACACTGCTTAATTTTAAAAATCTAATCTTCAAGTGAGATCAATGAAGTCAGGACAATGAACTCAAGAATAAAAGATAAATATAATTTTTTTTTAAAAAGGAAAACAATTAACAATGCAAAGCGCGTATAGGAGGTCTCAGTCAGGATCTAGTGATGTTACCAATCAGAGTACAATGAGGAGAAGCCAAGCTATCAAAATCAAAGGCTATAGGATCCGTGTCCAATTCGTCTAGTCAGCTATCTCCGCTTGAATAGGGATCAATGCGCGTACAACTTGTAATAATATATATATATATTAAGATGGACCCCAAAGTCTGCTTTCAAAGTCCTTCCCAAAGCTTGTCTTTGATTATCATATCCTTTGTGCTATTTCCCTTTTGGTCCACAAGAACACCTAAATCACTAATATCAACCAAAGAGGACTAAAAGAAACAAAGTTCCTTTTCTTTTTCTTTTTTTCTTTTTTTATTTTGTGTTTAATAATTTGTCACTGATGGAAAAGTTTTGGTTAATTAGTGTTTTATTAAAGAAAGGACAAGGATTATGTACAAAGGGATGGACACTTGTGTACTTTCCAATTATAAGTACTGGTCACCTGTTCTGTTGATTGAGAATTAGAAATCAAGAGTTATAGTAAGGATTTTTATATTTAAATTTACATAAAAAGAACATCAAATTTCTGTGACTTTTTGGTTGGTTATTAGTGGCAATCATGCCTTGGCTTGAGGTAATAAAGTCAGGTTCAAATAATTGATTCTGATCACATAATATCACAAAATTTTAAATGTATGGTGAAAACAAAAGTACATAAGGTTTGTGAATCTACAATAATTCCGCTATTATATAGATACACATTAAGGAAGCTAAACTTTTGAGGTTTTGATGTCCAATGTTAGGGATTTCAAATCCTAGTGATTAACAAAGGACATTGAAAACCATCTAAAACTATTTGGTCATTTGATCATAAATACTTTAAATTCATATGAATGAAACATAACATAACCCTTTTTGCTACAAGATTCTCTTTTTTATTTTTTATGCATCTATTAATTAGGATATAAAGATTACATTCTTGATACAAGTTTTTTGTTTTAGATGATAATAATAATAATAATAATAATACTGTCCAATATTTTTTTATTGCATAAAATATTATTACTTTTCAATATATATATATATAAATACAAATAGGTTAAGTACTCCACTAGAAGGTTGTTAGCTCCTAACAAACAAATTAAAGGGAGTAGAAAAAGGCGCGAGTTGACCGTTATAAGGCGGGAGTGACATCAAGCAGTATGCATCATGAGTTAGTCATCTCGTTTACCATTATAACTGTGTGTTTCCTACCACCTTCCTGGCTCCTTCCATGAACCTTCATTTAATGATTTAATAAAACACAATTTTGCGGCTTTGCATATATAGAACTAATTAACTCATCATACTCACCTATATAAGAATCATAACCACATATCTCTCTCTTCCTCCTTCTCGTCTTATTTACACTACTCTCTATATATCTTTACATCTATATATTCAACCCAAGTTTCAAAGAAGCTCCTCCCCCTCCTCCTCCTCCTCCTCCCCCTCCAAGTGAAAGAGGTGAAGAAAATGGCAGCTAAACGGCTTTATGAAGGAGATGATCAGAAGGAGAACCAAGATCAACAAGGGGGCAAGCGACTAAAGAAACTCCCTTCTTTCTCAACGTTAGTATATATATATATATATCCCTATAATTTCTAAGTTTTATTTTTGGTTTCTCTTCTTCAAAACTCATCAACTTTTGTCAACTTTTTCTTTTCTTTTCTTTTCATAGGCTAAATTTTCTTCTCTTCTATTGCAACAGGGTGATAAGAGATGTCATCATGGCCAAATCACTCCAAAACTTCTGCCTTGCGTTAGAACCTCTGCTTCGTCAAGTGGTACATACATATATATAAATATATTTTGTACAAGGTTTATTTGTCTTTAGCGCATCATAATATATCTATTGTTTGTTTTTTATTGTTCTACTTATGGATTTGATTTTATATATAGGTGAAAGAGGAGATGGAACGTAAGCTAGCTCAAGGTGCACTAATGCTTCCAAGGTTAGTTAATTATAATCTAATTAATTAATTAATAAGAGTTCATGATTTTATGTTAATTTCAACTTAACTTCAGTAAGATGATTACCATAATTATATTCTTCTCACATATCATTGGCCTGCAGGTCTCCACAAAGACAGATACAAGAGGAATTCTCAAGCCTGAAGCTCATCTTCAAGAAACAACTTAACCTCCCAATCTACACGTTTAGCAAGATTGATGATGAAGAGGGTGACCATCTTCAAATACAAATCATCGACACACTCACCGGTGAAACTCCGGTAGCCTTTTACCGACTATCAAATCTAAAAGTTGAAATAGTTGCTGTCAATGGTGACTTCCCTGGTGATAGAGAAGAATGGATGGCCACAGAATTCAACAATAATATTATGAGGGAGAGGGAAGGCAGGAGGCCTTTGCTCCTTGGAGATGTTTCTGTCACTCTGCGAGACGGTGTTGCTTATATTACTAACCTCTCCTTCACGGACAACTCGAGCTGGATTCGAAGTCGGCACTTTCGTATAGGTGCAAGAGTTGTTCCTGATAGCTATGATGGACCGAGGATTCTTGAAGCTTTAACTGAGCGTTTCACTGTCAAAGATCAAAGAGGAGAATGTGAGTTCCTAATTTTTCCTTTTTGTTCTCTTTCATATATTTTTATATATGAATACTCAAACTAAAATTATAACAAGTTGTTACGTTTGGGTCTTGCTATTTGATATTATGAAAATCATAAGCAAACGTCCACTTGATCCAGTTGGCTGTACTAGCGTCCAAAGAATATTAGAAAAAGACTCAATCCCCTTTCATATGTTATGCCAGTTTTGACTCAGTTCTAAAACCGGCGTAGCTCTAAATCCATTGCAGTGTACAAGAAGCATTACCCTCCAGCTCTGGGTGATGATGTATGGAGGCTTGACAGGATCGGAAAAGGCGGCGCCTTTCATCAGAAACTCGGCGCAGAACGCATTGAGACTGTACAAGACTTCCTCAAGCTCTTGGTCATTGATCCTGATCACCTGAGAGTGGTATGCATATATAAATAAATTTTTCATCTATCTTTGGACACAGATTTAAGTTTCAATATTAAAATACACAAAAATAATATGTTCTTGACCTTGATGTATCAGATGCTATCATCTATGTCAGACAAGATGTGGGAGGGCACTATTAACCACGCAAGAACATGCCCCATAGGGTCAAAAAGATATTTGTTCAATGATCCTTATTATGGGAACACCGTCTTCTTGAATTCAATCTGTGAAGTGGTGGGTGTAATCTTACATGGCAATCTGTATACCACTGATCAACTGCCTATACAGCAGAGAGTAAGCATTAGAATTCCAATCAATTGAAAGATTAATTATAATTCAGATATCATATGAACACCATATGACCTGACTCTTTTTTTGGCAGGCTTATGTGCAGTCTCTAGCAAAACAGGCATACTACAACTGGGATAAGCTGGAAGAAACTGAATTTTCCCTTCCAGCAAACGCTCTCCTTCCAAGTAATTGAACTAATTCACTACTCTTTTGTGATTATTATACAATCACTCTTTTTTTTTTTTTTTTTTTTTGTTCAAGTTCTAACATCTTAGAGAACATAACAGTAGAGCTGCCAGCACCACAAGGACTGATGGCTTCTTCTTCATGGCATGCTGCCAATCAAGAGATAACTACTGTAACTGAGTTTCAAATTGAAGGACCTAATGAATCTCAACTCTTTGAAGCAGCCTTTAGCTTGGATTGCTTTGGATCAAAAACTCATCCTGATTGATTCTTGTCACATTGATTCAAAAACGAACAAGATGTTGCTGATCAAGATGTACATCCTAAGGATGTAAATTATTGGTAGTGAAGGTGGATTATATATATACTAATTAGGTTTCACCCACCCAAGTTGCTCCTTAATTTGATAAAGAAGGCAAAATGAGCAACATGAGGTGCTAATGTAATGTCATCTGTCACTTTTCATATCATGCACTTCCATTTGTGTCATATATCATTCGATATGTAATTTAGTCTATCGAAGATATATAGATAGTCCAAGGTGTCTTTTTTTGTTTTTTGTTTTATTTTGTTTTTGTTTTTTTTTTTTTTACTTTGTAAAATCTGGTACGGTTCACCTTCAATTTGTATATATATATTTCTTTTCTTTATTTTATATCGTGTAATGATAAGCATGGAGTCTTGTCTTTGTGTTTTGATACTTTAAAATCATATGAAGCTCCGAATAACACTTAGATCAAGACAAGGCTTTTTTTTGAAAAGTAGTGATTTGCAAACTTATTACTCTTGTTAAGTAGAATTGTACTCTAGAACTCTAATTAATCTAGACAAAAATAACTTAAGTAGTTGTCCTCTAAACATAAATAGTTTAACTCAGTCTTTTTTTTTTTTTCATGTTTGGTTGCTTTTTTCTTTCTAAGTTTGTATTGTGTTATTCTATTTCTTTCAATAAATCAATGGTTTATCTAATTTTTTTCAAAAAAAAAAATTATGCCGGTCAATTATTTGTAGATCAAGTATAATTATTTTCTGACTCAAAGAAAAGTAAAACCATTCCATATGTTAAAGAGATGCATAGTTTAGGGAATGAGATTTTTTTTTAATAAAATTGGTAAATTATAATTTTATTTGAGCTGAGAAATGTTTATTTGATCGGAAAAAAAACTTGGGTTAATAATATTAATAAAAGTTAAATATTTTAATATTTAAAATTAACTTTTCTCATTGAGATGCCATGACTTGGGTCAATCATGTAGGTTCCCAACACTTGCATGTGGCCAGGCCTCAGTTATCAATGTCAAACTCCATTATCTAACTATTGTTTCACTATCAAATTTTTTTGACCAACTTGTTCCTTGAATTTTTAAAATTAAGCGAGCATCAATCCTGAGATGAGAAACTAAGACTTTAGTTTAAAGAACACCATGCATGATTAATCTAAACCAAGAATCAATAGCATCAAATTAAGGTAGAGGAGTGAAGGTTACTGATAGAGAGAATCTCAGAGAGCAAAAGTTCAGTCAAAGAAATCATCAACTCAGATACCTGAGACTGGAAACTAGTGATCAGAAACAAGCCATGAGTCCTCTTTAGACTTCAAAGCTCATCCAATATAAGTTGGCTACATGATTGATGTTCATGGTCTTTGTTCAAAAGGAACAAGATGCTAACATGTTTAGCCTATCTGTCAGTTTGTCGGCCAGTTAAAACTTGTACAGCAATGATGGATTTTGAACCCTCGTTCCATTTAGATTGAAGTTTGGTAGCGCTGGAAATAACTCAGAATTGGGACTGTCTATCAGTCTTCATCAGTCAGTTCCTTAAGTCTTCCTTCTAGATTAAAAAGTTCTCTGAATTGTATTACATTAGCTTTTCATCCATTATTGATGTATACTGATTTCAGCTCCATAATTAGTTTTGGTACGATTTTCAATCTTCTTAGTTTTTTTATAATATAATTGTGGACAAGTCCTCAAATACAACCCTCAAACATAGAGTTACATAGAAAATGATATGTTACTACAGCAATAATCGAGCCTTAAATTACTTAATTCTACAATCAGAAATTTAACTCTTTCCATGCATGTCAAAGCATATCAATAGAAAAATACGGATATGGGTGACTTGTCCGTATTAATTAATTAATTAATTAATTAATTAATTAATTAATTAATTATACATCTAGAATATGGGCGTAACACAAAAAAATTACAGCTAATGAATATAATACAGAGTCAACATTTATTAAAAAAATTGTAAATATTCCTTCACATAATTCTCATGTTAGGCTTATTTAAATTTCTAATTAAAAATAAAAAAGAATAACAAAAAAATTTAAATAAATAGTATTTTTGTGAAAGTTTGGTGAATCATGTTATAAAGTAAATAAATTAAAATTTTAATAGTTCAACAACGCGTATTAACCTCACTGTAAAAAAGTAAAAGATATTGGTGTGAAAAATTCAAATCTTGAATTTAAATCCAGCTAAATATAATAGTGGTAACAGATATTTAATTGTAATGTAGGCTCATAGTCTAAATCCTGTGTTATTAGATGAAGACGTACATGCTGGATGATTAATTCTTAGTCCATGCACATACTTTTATTACGATTTATAAATAATAATAATTATAAATAAATAACCGCCAGCAAATGTTTAGACCCGTTTTTACAAGATGAAGAAAAATACGAATATATTGCTTATGATACTCGGAAATTTCTTGCTTCCACAGCAGCGTTGACATTGACTGTCCACGAGAGTTATAACACAAATCTCCATATTCAAATTTGATATATATATATATATATATATATATATATATATATATATATATATATATATATGTTGCAGTGATCTCTGAACCATTTTTTAATATATTAAAAAAAATTTGAACAAGTGAATAAACACATTAATTAAAAAAATTTTATATATGTATATAAAGTGGATAAATTATAAATACATTAAAAAAATCAAATACAAGCTAAGACAAAAAAAAAAAAAAAATATCACTAAAAGTAGAGCAAAAGGCAACAAAACAAAGAATTTAGAAGAATAGAGGGACTTTTAGAATCAACAACACATATAAAGCGCAAGCTAATCGGTAACATCATCGAGCTTGTTAGGATCATGCTCCTCTTAGAAAGAGGTCTTAAAAACTGAATACAACGTTTAACAGCAGAGATCAACTTTTTTAATCTGTGTATCTCCCTTGCCAAGGCTGCTAGAATCTAGGAGAGTTACATGTAACAAATATTCATGAATAAAACAAGCAGAGAAATATGCATTGAATCGAAAATATAATTATTTCTAGTAAGTCAGATTTGTCACAAAACCACTCAATTATCGCTATTTCTAGCCGGCAAAGAAATATGCTTGAATTAAAAATATCAATTAAAGTTTAAAAAAATATATCAACCTTGTAAATCATTATTATTATCTTTTTAAGACAAATAAGCGTTATTTATTAGTTAATATATAAACCATTTTTGGAAGAGAAGAAAAAAGAGAAAATATGTTATCATATATTCAACTATAGCGTTTTTTTAGGATATAAAATACAACAAAAATTTCAGTTAATTTTAAATATTACATTAAATCACCTTTATTATAGAATGATTGTATTTTTTTTTTTAAAGATGTATAAACCACTTTAATTAAAATGTGCAAAAACAAACAGAGTACAGGACGACAAAGAAAAGAAAAACAGATCCCACACACCACACAAGAGGTGATACTAGAAATACAAAAAACAAAACAGACCACCAGAGGAATAACGGGCTTCCTTAAAGCCCAACAAACCAGCAAACGAACTAGCTCGTGAATGGATCGGTGCTTCCTCGGTGGTAGGATTCCCTTATCCAATTGATCCCTCGGACCAAGAAACTCGAGGCTATGCCGGACAGTAGTCATGGAATCTTCGAGCTTCCCATTGGTGCTATCTGCAAGAGTATCAAACCAAGATAAAAGCATGCGATCAATATTCATGACAATGCAATGCGCATAAAGAATTTTAGCATTAAAGATTTGATCATTTCTAGCAGGTCAAATATTCCAAACTAACGCCTTGACCACTAAATCCACACACATCCTAGATGCCGGCTTCACAGTCTTTCTCCAAGCGCACCAAATGTGTTTCATCAAACTCGAAGGTTCAGGCAAGTTGAGAAGCCTGTGAAAATAATCCCACACCTCTTGAGCGAACAAGCAATGAATGAACAGATGGTCAACCGACTCAATCTTAGAATGACACATCACGCAAGTTGCCGTCGGTAGTCTATTACAACGTCCAAGTTCAAGGTTTCCCAAAGTTAGGACCTTATTCTTCCAGACCAGCCAATTAAAAATGATGATTTTCTTTGGGCAGTTGATTTTTCAAAAGAATTACTAGCTACATTGCATTGTAGACCCCCATCATTTAGAAAACTGTAAAATGATTTCACCAAGAACGACCTGTTTCTTGTTAAGATGCATCTTTTTGGTCCCCCGTATCTCTTCTGTGAGTCTGCAGCCAATTCCGAGCCTAATTGTATTTTCTTTTTTTCATAGTGAGACATGGAGGGATTAACTCTCACACAGCAGGCCGGCCTTGGATTGTTTTTTCAGAAAATATGGTTGTTTCTTTTTTTTTTTTTAATCTTTGATAGCTCATTTAGTCTTTTTTTTTTTAATATTTAAATAACTTATAATATTCTCCACTAATAGGAAAGAGTGTGTGATAGTTTTGATTCCTAGTCCAGATTCAACTTTATAAAAGAAACTTTTGAAATGATAGAATTTTGGCTGAATCCTTTTACATGGATGAAAGTATCAATAGTATTCAGCCCAAAGTTAAAAGATGAGAATATGTTATTCTAAATACTTCGTTTTGTCTGTCAACTTTCTCTTGTTTTTATTCACTCAGTTTAGGAAATTTCTTGGAGATTGTTAAAATTACTTGATTAATCCTAACTATTGATCTCAAAATGAATTGTTGGAATTGATTGCCCAATATTAATGTTAGCCTATGATAACAATCTATATAAAATGCTCATAAACCATATATATATATAGATTTTAAATAATATGAATAAACCATCATAAACAAATATTTTTTATTAATATATCTTGATGATACATATATTTATTAGAGAGTTAAATCTTCGACTCCTTATGTGAAAATCAAAGTGTCTTATATACTCATTTTGTGATTAATAATTTAACAAAAGATTAAAAATCAATTTTTTGGGACTTTTAGCACACTCATAGGCTTGTCTATTAGTATTTTGTAGGAAATTTCCAAAGAATGTCCCTTGGTGCTCTCCATTAGGATTTTGGTAAACAAGGAAAATATGCATAGTTATATACAGGAAACAAGTTCATTCTCTTTTTTATATTGGAAACTTGTGACTCTTGTTCATTTATACGGCTTACTTAATATGCATATATCCAGTTATGCCACTGCTATAATTATGAAGGTAGGCTGACTGGTAGAGCTTAACTGGTTATTTGTGGTTAATACTTTGGTATTTTTAATAGAAAAACTAAGAAACTATTAATTAATTAAAGTTAAACCTCATTTAAGTTGATTCATGGGACTGTAATAGATCCTATAAATTTCATGCATACTCATATACTCCAAAATTAAAAAATAATTATTTATTTTTAGCAATTTATGAATTAATAAAAAATAGAAAAGGATAAAGGAGAAGCTTGTTCTGGCTCTCCCGGAGGTATCTTCACTTTATCTTCTTTTATTTTTATTTTTATTTTTATTTAAATAAATCAATAATATAAATTTTTTTAATATTTTTATTTCAGAAACCGTTCTCTTTGGGCCCATGTCGGGCCCACACATTTCTCTTGATGTAAGAGAGCTACGTCACATCCATTATCTCAACCGCAAAAGAACCTCAAGATCCGCTTTAGTTACTGATCTCGATGTAATTCTACGGTGGATCCTGGATATTACAATACAATACATTCTAGACATCTCCGCCATTAACGACGGCTCCACCGAGTTCCTCTTCTCTCTCCATCCTCTATTTCTCTCTCTAAAACCTCAGGCGAAAGAAACTCGAAGGGGAAACAGAGATCTATGAATCGAAGCGGTGATCGAGGGAGATGGGTGGGGTGACATCTTCGATAGCAGCGAAGTTCGCGTTCTTCCCGCCGAGCCCTCCCTCGTACCATGTGGTCACCGATGAGCAAAGCGGGAATCTGGTGATTCCGGAGATCTCGTCGGTGATTGTGAGGAAGGTGGACGGAATTGAGGTGCTGAGGCTACCGACACGCCGGGGGAGCGAGATCATTGCGGTATATTTAAAGAACAATAGGGCTAAGGGGACGTTGCTCTACTCTCATGGCAACGCTGCGGATATCGGCCAGATGTTTGACCTCTTCGTTGAGCTTAGTGCACACCTCCGTGTTAATATCATGGCGTACGTCCTAAATTTGATTCCAAAATTTTATTTTGCTTGCTTCACTGAAATCCTTTTACATATTTCTTGTTAATTTGGCTTGAAAGTTTGGATCTTTCTCGTATATGGAGAATTTGGGGAATGATCTCAACGTATGGATGTATGATATCAACCTTTTTGCTTCGATTGATTTATTTTTCCGTGAATCAATTCATCAATGTTGCAATTAAGAATGTAGCTTATGCTTTGTATGCGTTGAGAGAAAGCAGAAGATTTAAAAGAATAAGAAAGCTTCATCCATACATTTGCTTTGATTGGTTGTTTACCTCATAGACTCAAGTTTTCATTACCTATGTTTCAGGTATGACTATTCTGGATACGGGCAATCTACTGGCAAGGTTGGATACATAACTTGCTCCTTATGTTGGTCATGATTTCCATATTATTTTGAACATTGTCAGTGAAATTGATGGATATGCGATTACTCCAATGCTTGATATTAATGTACATTTGTGTACCATACAGCCCAGTGAGTATAACACATATGCAGACATAGAAGCAGTATATGATTGTGTGAAGACACAATATGCTGCAAAAGATGAGGATCTAATTCTTTATGGCCAATCTGTCGGTAGTGGTCCAACTGTTGATCTTGCCTCGCGTCTTCCGAACTTAAGAGCTGTGGTTCTGCATAGTGGCATCCTTTCTGGTCTCCGAGTGCTAAGTCCTGTCAAACGCTCATATTGGTTTGACATTTATAAGGTTGTTTTTTATTTTCGCACTTTACTTGCAACAAATGCTTGTGGGTGACAATTTCTTTCATGATGTAGAATGTCGACAAAATTGGCTTGGTGAACTGTCCTGTTCTGGTTATTCATGTAAGTGTTACCTTTTCCTTCATATTGGTTACTTTCCTATGTTCTTATTCTTGTCGTTTTTTCGCTTTGTCGTATATATGTAACTTCGTTTGGTGTCGGAGTGTCTTTTTTGAATTATTTATGACTTTGTTATGTTTTAGGTTGTGCTTGTTAATTGGCTTGTGTTTGGGCGGCTTCGTTTTTGCTTCTGGTCAATTGTGATGACATGGAAAAGCGTGTTTATGCAAGAACTAAGAAACCAATATTTGTTGAATGATTTGAACTTGGTGTAGATGGTAAAAAAGTGTTTAATATTGTAGAGAAACAGATCAGATGCACATGCAGGATGTATGTGGCTTGGTTATGGTTGAGATGCTTATATTTCTTTCATCTGAAAGAGAATGTTGTTTGTAAACTGGACTAAAATGATTGTTATTGTTGTGATCATGTGGCAATTTATGGTAAGTATCCTCAATTGGTAATGACTGAAATTTTTTGGTGGAAAGATACTAACTGATTCTCAAGAAGTAAACAAGGAAATAGATATCTGAATGCTGATGAAACAACAATGGAAGATATGATACTCTCAACATGATTTCCTTATTCTGTTTATGACTTTTGATTTAGAATAATTATGATGTAGCACAGTGATAATGCAAGTTGGTGTCTTGCTCTTTCATAGGGTACAGCAGATGATGTTGTTGATTGCTCCCATGGGAAGCAGCTTTGGGAGCTTTGCAAAGAAAAATATGAGCCACTCTGGCTTAAAGGTGCTGGCCATTGTAATGTCGAACTTTACCCTGAGTACATAAGACATTTGAAGAAATTTGTGTCGACTGTCAGTCACTGGAATACCGGAAGAACCCGCATGGGTACAACACAGGCTAACATCAATGATCAAAGTCAACAGACTGCGTTTTGGACTTCAGCTTATACAAATGCAGACAATGACATTCCTGAATCTTCATCAACAACAAGTTTTGGCAACCGGCTTAGAAAGTTCAGTGATGAATGATCGTCGATCTTATTGACATAAACAAGAGAAGCAAATCGTCATGAATAAATGGTATGTAGCTTAGGAGCCAAATTATATACCATCTTGTGTATATTTTCTTATACCAGTCCTATTGCATAACGAGGATTAGCGGTCTGAGTCAAGTCAATCACTCAGGCTGTTGATTGCTCCATGTTGTATGTTGTTCAAAAAATTGGAAACTGAAAGATGGTTCATGTGCTTTTGTTGCCTGAAAAGTCATAAGAATATGTTTTCATGTAGTGTTGAAATGGCATAAATGTGAATGATAACATATGGCAGAAATGTATCACAGGTTCAAATGTGGTTTTAGCGGGATGGTGACTGAATATTTGTTTAATGTTTCTTTAGGAATAGAATAAAATCTTACAAGTTTGAGAACTGCCTCCAGTTTCAATTTGTAAATTCTTGTCTATTAGGGGCCAGCGTTTTTATTCATCTCAGTTTGGACAAATGTGGAATAATTGCTGCAGATATTGTTAATGGAAGTGAAACCGTTGAAACATGTCATCCTGACAACGACAACTGAAGTCAATTAAATGGAAATTGCCACTGCATATACTAAATAAATGAAAAAAAATAGAAATACCACTAGTTGTCAAGAACATAGAGATGATAGGTGTAACAGGCCTGTTCATACATCGATTTTGGGTTTAGATATAAACCTTATGATATTATTTAAATGGATTCGGGGTGGATCTTTTATGGGAGGCGTTATACGGTTCTTTGTTAGGATTGCATGGTAGGAAGATTTATTAGTTTGGTATGGTTTTTGCAAATCTTTACTAATGCATTACTAAACCCGCATGGTTAACAATTTTTTTTATACAGAGAGGCTCTTGTGGCCGGTTGTAAAAAAACAAAAATTGATAAAATGGGAATGCATGAGAACTCTTTGAACATATCTCGAACATATGTAATATGAAAGAACCTAAGAAACATAAGGACCATGACTCGGTGTCAGTCACAGCAAAAATCCAAATCTAAGTCGCAAGAAAGACAGGTCTTTAGGGTTTGATATGGACCTCTAACAGAAAATTATGTTTATATTTTTTAAATCCACTTATTAAACTCCACATATGGAAGGAGGCCATTGATAAAATTAGTAATTAACCTAGTGATCTATCAGCACAAACAATGTGCAGAATAAAATAAAAGCAGAAATGCTCGACATCAAATACACTAACTTCCTTCCAACCAAAAATCACTTTCTTTGAATTAATTAAATAATTTTGCTTCTTTTGGGAAATACTTTATCATGGTATGAAACCAACAAGCCTATAGGAAAGAAAATCAGGGAAACACGGTTTTTCTGCAGTTCCAGCTAACAATTAAGTGTACAAATGACCAGAGACTCTGCACTTATGAAGCCCCTTCTATGCCTATATGTAAATGCATGTAGATAAGTGAAAGCTTAGAAAACTGCAGTGATGTATAAACTGCTAGCACAATCCAAGGCTCAAGTCCATGATGATTACATCTTTCCAAACTCTGATCAGCTCCCACCACCGGAATTCCTCAGAGAGGCCATTTTTGCTGCAGGTTTGTGTGTTTTTTTGTGTTTGAATAATTGAATGCATGGTTTTCTCTGTTTCATTGACACGTGAGATGATTGTTGCAGATAGTTTCTGGGATTTGGAGTTAGCTTTTGGGTGTGCAGATGGTGTCTTGAGAACAGCTACAGGCTATTATGGTGGATCATTGGTAAAGCCTAGATATAGAGAGGTGAGTTTGTTTTTGAAAACTTCTGATCCAAACTTTGAAGATTAGACGATTGTCATCTAAGTAGATGTGTTCTGTAGGTTGTGGAAAGGAAAACTGGGCACACAGAGGCTGTTAGAGTAATCTATGACAAGCGAAAAACATCGTACCGATCCCTGCTTAATGTCTTCTGGACAAGCCATGATCCTACAAAGAAGGCCTACCTGGTAATCAGGTTTTGAGTATTTTTATCTGATTTTGAAGCATATAAGGTTCAATATACAAAAGGAATTGGATTTGTTATTTTACAGGAGTTTGGTGTTAGCACACACTACAGATCTACAATCTTTTATGGAAATGAAGAGGAGAAGAAACAAGCTCATGAGTCTAAGGTTCAACAACAAATGAAGTTGAATAGGAGGATTGTCACTAAGATTCTGCCTTGCTCCATGAATAACAATGGAGAGTTTTACATGGCAGAGAGTCATCATCAAAAGTATTACCTCCAGAGGGACTACATCAAGCTTTGTGAGGCTCTTAGCCTTCGTAGTGCTGAGCAGTTTGCTGACTCTCACATTGCTTGCAAGCTAAATGGGTATGACTCTCTCTCATCACTATGTCTTGAGATTCAGGCTGCATTATTGAACTTTTTTTCGTCTCAGAAACCATGATCAGATAAGAATTCAATTGAGTTCACAAATAATCAACAACAGAAAGATTTTCTCATCTAAAATAATTATTTTTTCTAATCATTCTTTGTTGTTCCACAATGAACATATGCACAGAATACTTAGTGGTGGTAAAGAAAAGGTTGCCGTAGAGGAGCTGAAGAGGTTAATCGAGAGAGATGAAATATCACATGAAACAAAGATACTTTTGGGAGGAATTATACAAGATTTAAGTGTGAAAAAGGCCTTGGAAAACTAAGATGCATGTATCAATCAATTTACATGTGCCTGTGTGTGTGTGTGTGTGTGTGTGTGTGTGTGTGTGTGAGAGAGAGAGAGAGAGAGAGAGAGAGAGAGAGAGAGAGAGAGAGGGAGACGGAGAGAGAGAGAGAGGGAGACAGAGAGTTTAAATCATGCAATGGTAGACTTTGAGCCTTTAAAAAAAAAAAAATAGTCATTTGATATCATCAATGAAATCTTCAGAATATAAGTCTGCACATGGATCATGTTTGACTTTAACATCTCCTACATGTTCATGTCTGATCCTAGTTACAATGTTTCTCAACCCATAACTCATGATCTGATACGGGCATCCACATGACTGCCTGATTGGCGTGCCCAATTGTTGCTCATCGAGTTTCATAGCAGTTCATATTATTTGATTTAACTGTCTATCACTAACTAAGAAATTCCTGTTTGCCTCCTTCATAGATGTTTCAAGTCTTGATTCAATATTTGCTCTATCTATAAGTCATGAGCCAAACAATACAGTAACTGCACCTCTGCAGTTAGTTTATCAGAACACTTGGAACAGCATGAGCCACAAACCTTGCTACCACATTGCAGAACAGACAAAACTATAAACCAAACAAGAGAAGTGAAACCTATGAATATCTCTCTATATGTATGCAATGGAATCAATAGATACTCTATATATCTACTATGTACATTCCCTCATTCCTGCAGCTTACTCTCTACATACTGCTTTCAATATTGGTGTGTTACTTGCTGGTGTTAGGAGTTGTTTCCTTGCTAGACCATTTATCAATAACAGTGTCTGGTGAGTCCGGCGGGAGGCTCTTCAACAACAGATCAACATCTGTGGTCGGAGCATCAGTTTCCAGAGTCTTAGAACCACTTTTCTCAATCTCTTGCAGCAACTCCAACACTTCTTTCATAGGAGGCCTCAAGTCTCCATCTGTCTGCAAACACCTGAACGCCAATTCTGCCACCATTGTGATCATGTTCCTAATTCCATAGTCTGTATCATATCCAAGAGCTGGATCAACCAGCTGGTCTAGTTCACGGTTTTGTATCTTGTTGATGGCCATGTTGGCCAAGTTGATCTCGTGGCGACTGCGGCTGATATCAACAGCAGGCTTTGACGATATAAGCTCAACCAATACTACTCCAAAGCTATAAACATCGCTCTTACCAGTTAGCTGATAACACTGATGATACTCCGGGTCGACATACCCTGGTGTGCCTTGTGGAGCAGTAGAGACATGAGTAACATGAGCCGGGAAAAGCCTTGAGAGGCCAAAGTCTCCAACTTTGACATGGAAGTCATTGTCAAGAAGGATGTTATTAGTCTTAACATCTCGATGAATGATCTTAACGGCATGGAGATAAGACAGAGCATCAGCTGTCTCAATGGCAATACTCATCCGAACAGACCATGGGAGTGATCCTTGTTGAACCCGGTTGCCGTGAAGGTGGTCAGCAACTGTGCCATTAGGCACAAACTCATAGACAAGAAGCAGTTCACGGCTATGGCGAGAAGTGCAGCCATAGAGAGTGACAAGATTATTGTGACGAATCTCAGAGAGGATTAGAACCTCATTTCCAAATTGTTCAACTCTCCTGTAATTACTCTCATACAAGCGCTTTACTGCCACTGTGCGCCCGTCTTGTAGTTTGCCTACATGTGTACGTAGTTTTAGTACAAATGATGAAACAAATAGGTGGTGGGATGGTTGTGGAGATGGAGAGGCATTGGGGTACCTTTGTAGACAGTGCCGAAGCCACCATCGCCGAGCTCGTTGGCTTCAGCAAAGTTACTGGTGGCCTCCTGTAGCTCTTCGTAGCAGAATATGTGTGTTGGGTACTGTTTGCTGCCATATTCAAGGTCTTTTGTGGATGAAGGTTCTTCAGGGGATGATCTACCAAGGAGAGTGGAAGAGGAGCGCTGTTTCCTCTTTCTGTGTGAGTACAACAACCATAAGAAGCAAATTGCCAACATTCCTACAACTCCTGATACGACACCTGGGGATGATATTTTCTCAGAATAATGAGTACAACATTGACTTAGATGTGATGAGAACTAAAAGCAAAATGGCTGTTTGCTTGCCTATAATTATAGGGGTCTTGGTCGTAGTCTTAGTCTTGCTTGACCCTGTAGAATCAAATGCACACAGAGGTTAGAAAGGATTTGAAGTAAAGAATAGTTGAAACTACAGCTCATTCCTTTGGAGGTTGAAACTGGATTGCCTATAGTATACTGACAGGAATAAAATTCAGTAGAGAAACGCAAACCTGAAGGTGAAGAAACAAACTTCGAATAAAGTAATCTTGTGCGCAATCATGTTGTGCATGTTACTGCATTTATTATGCTCAAATCTGATTTCCTATTCAGAAAGTAATTAATGACTAGGTTTGCGAAATGCATCAAAGCATGTTTTTTCTTCTCTCACATCCAATTACTCATGACATTAACTACTGCATGCTCCTATGGGGGCTCCTCGTCATAGAGGAAAAGAGCACTCACTGAATCGTTGTGCTTGAAACCGACTCTTTCCCCCATTATTACATTGCAACTGGTATACCCAATATCAGCATCAAACCAATTAATATGATAGTAAAGTGCAACTATACAGTGGCTAGTGACACTACTGTGTAAGTCTTCCTTTCCTACTGGTTACATTGGAGGAAGAGGTCAAAACGTCAATATCATCAACATCATCATCATCATCACCATCATCAACTACTTCCAAGTATGTATGAATCGCGTGTATGACCTGCAATTCTTATTCCACACAAGACGCGTAGACCTAGTCAACCACTATGGTAAGTTTACGTCAGGGAAAAAATAATTTCAGAAAAAATTAATCACTGTGAGAAGGAATAGTTCAAAGCTGAGAGATATGATGGATGTTGAAAGTGGTTTATTCACATTTATAAAAAAGGGGAAAAAATGATGGATGGTGCAGCAACCAAAGAATTTCAGAAAGAAGTTCACATTTATCCCTGCATGATTATCTCCTCTCAGCCCGCTCCCAAAACCATTGCTACCGATATAAACCAGTCATCAACGACAACAAACTATTAGTCTAATAAATGCAATCAGCCTAAAAGCATGGACCCTGAAGGTATATGGTTCTATGGTCAGGGCAATATTGCTAAGCTCTGAAAAAGAGGGAAAGGAACTGAGAATGAGAAATGGTTACCAGTGCAGGAGGTGCCATTACTCATGGTACCGGAGGGACAGAAGCACGCGTTTGCTTTCGTGCCATTTGGGTCGGACCCGCAGATCCCGCCGGTCTTGAGGCACTCGTCTTCGCACCAGCCTTGGTCGACAGTCCAAGTGAGGCTAAAGCCAATCTTGAGTGCCTTGGAGAAGTTCATGCTCCCATTTCGGAAGATCTCAGGACTAAAATTCAAATTAGACACCAGAAGCAACACAGTGGTGGCACAATTGGCTAAGAGATCATGCATTGGTAATTTCTCGAAGCTCTGCAACGTGAAGTACGAGTACTGCCCAAAGAATCTGTTAGAACATTGGGTGGGACAAAGGAAATCCATGAAGGGGTCTAGGCCTTCTGGCAGGGGGTCACGGCAATTAAGGAACACGGTGAGGTTAGTATCCTGATTACCATCAGGAGGGTACTTGAATAGAGGGGAAAAGTTAAAGGAGGTATTGCTAATCTTTTCAGGGCAAGGAGAAGAGCCATCGGTCAGAAGATCAAAATCCAGGAGTTGAAGGACTCGGTATCTATAACTGATGTTCTTCATTACATGGAACTTCTTATTACCAATATGGATAGACAACATGTCTTTGGCGCATGTGAGTTCGAAGCCAGGGTCAGGATAACCACAGAAAGACGGCTGCTTAGACATCCGGAAAGGGTACTTGATGTTGTCGGTCATGATGTTGCCGCAGTGGGAGGGAAGGCTATTGGCGCAATGATAATTGTAATAGTCTACTGACAATAAGTACTCTCCTGGTTTGGTGGGTGGTGGATGTGTGGAGGAAGGCCGGAATGAGTGAGAGAGAAACAAGAGAAACAAAGGAGAGATGACGGTATAACTCCAGTTGAAGAAGCAACTTTTGCTTCCCCACATCTTGTTTCTTAAGGGCAGGTGCTTCACGCACGGATCCACAAATATGAAGCTGAACTAAGGAGAAAGGGGATTGATTAATCCTCAAATACAATAATAGCTGGGTGCCGATTGCTACAAATGGTCTGAGATTCTGGAAGACTAAAAATCAGCAGCGCCATATGTGTGAGGAAATTAAGAAATCAGATGTTTCTGAGTTCGGTGGGAGGACAAAGTTAGTTATTAAATAAGCAAGAAGATGCTTCAGACTTCAGATAGAGAGAGAGAGAGAGTTCAAAGTCGACGGTGGGCTCTAGAGTCTAGTCAACGTGGTTGGTGAGTGATGTTTGCAGGAGAACTCAGTGATGCATTCCTTTTCCACACAAGCAACCACCGTGCATCACCCTTTTAGGCACTAGTCAACCTTACCGCGCAAGTCATGGAAAATTCTCGGCCCGGCCCCGAGACTTGACTTGCCGGACTATTAATGGACCATATTCTATGCGTAACCATTGTTTATGTATATATTAACCATCTCATCAACCTAATATTATAATTAAAAACAAAAATCTGGGCTTTAAATTGGCCCATTTGAGTTAGCATCTTGTTCTGTTTCTTCAATTCTTCTGGGTTTGTTAGGCCTCATTTTCTTGTAGGTTATAAAAATAAAAAATAAAAAATTTGGGCCCAACTCAACACATAATTCTTTTTAATTATTTATATAGAGTTGGATAAATCACATTCCCCAAATACATTTAATACAATATTATGAGAAAGTATTCACAAATTCTTCGTGAAGGTGATAGTTTTTTATTTCATAATATAAAAAAATAAAATCTTCCTTAGAATATCAATCACAAATCAATTTATAAATCCCTATTCATTGCAGTCAATAAAGTATTATTTATTCTCTTAAAATCATGTAATAATGTTTTAATAATTTTTTTCTAATGTACATGTCAAAATCCAAATACAATCAACCTATTGTCGTCTTATATTAGACTTACAAATTCATACTTTAATGTTAGTCATCTATATTTTAAAAATGAAACTACAACATGGTGCATGATTAACTTGCACCACTTGTCTTATTTTTGCCCTTATACACACGATAAAATATTATTTTATGTACAAACAGTTAACTTTTATAAATATTATTAGTTCAAATCTTAATTTTCCCATCTTTAAGTGTTGTTTATTATTATTATTATTATTATTATTATTATTATTATTATTAATTCAATCAAAATGGTCAAGATCAAGTACTTAAATTAGTACTCCAAATATTTTAAAGTGTTTTCAGGCCTAAAAATCAAATATCTAAAAATTATGAGAGGTTAGTTTAAGAAAGTAACATAATTATACTGTGTCTATTGGATGACCACATCAACTTGATAAACAAGGCACTAGTGAAACAATAAACTGCATATAGACTTGGTTCATAGCAAAAGGTCATGGAAATTACACTTAGGGCATTAAATTTTTTTTTGATATAAACTGTGATGAAATAGGAATGTGGTCTATCCTTTTTATTTAAAAAAAAAAAAATCTGCAATGAAAACTTTACTATCAAGCTCAAAATACAAGCTTATAATCATTTATAAAAATGACAAAAATAAATAAGTACATGTATTTAGGTATATATCTTCCTATTGGTTGGAATAACATTTTAAGCCTTTTAAAGATGAATAAATCATAATTTATTAGAAAAGTAATTTATTAGAAAAAAAAATATCAAATTCATGACGATAGAATAATAACAGAAACAACAAAACACAAATGCCAAATACCAAAGTTGATATACTAAAGGTAAGACAATAAAATATCTACAAATATTGAAAAGTAAAAGTTGGAGAAAACACAAAATATTTTTTATTTTATCAGGAAGTACAACACTTCAAGGAATGCCGAGATCTTTCTCAGTTTTTCAGTCATGGTCTGTAGCTATCATCCTTCACTACCTATAAATAATATTTTTTATTTTATCTTATGTGTTAGATTTATTAGACATTTATCCATTCATTGACTAATTGTTTTTAAAGTGCAATGGCATTGGGTGTGTATGTGAAAATCAGCATGCTCTACTAGTGGTTTTTCAGTTTAAAAATGTTTAGCTTCATTTTTTTTAGTTCTTATTTTTATTAATAATATGAATAAATTATCTTTTATACATCTCAAATCCTCACTCATATTTTAAAAGTGAATTGAGCCATTGACTTTTTACATAAAAATTAATTACACCATCGCTTATCTAGTGGGGGTGATAATAAACTTCAAATAATTGATCTAAAAAATAACAACAAAACTATTTTATAAAAAACAATATGTTTTATATAAAAATTAATTACACCATTGCTTATCTAGTGGGGTGATAATAAACTTTAAATAATTGATCTAAAAGATAACAACAAAACTATTTTATAAAAAACAATATATTTTTAATTTTTTCTTTAAATATTTATTTTATAAATAAAATATTTGTATAGTATCCTTTTGACAGAATGGACAAAAGGGCAGAATAAAGTTTTATTTCGGTGAATAGTTAGCTACCAAAAAGCCAGGGAAAATTAGCATAAGTTATTCTATTATCTCATTTGTAGAATAAAATGTTTTATTCGCTAAGTAATTAATACATATGGATGCCTGTTAGCTTATTTCAGGGGCAGGACTGATCCTCTACTTTATATTTAAAAAAAACTAAAAAAGAATAGTTTATTCCTTTCTTACTCTAATCCACTTGTATATTTGCTCAACCTAATCTATATATTCACTCTTCCCTGATCACCTGATACCAAACAAACCCTTTACTCTATTGAAAACTTTTTTAATGTTTAATCCACAGTGCAAAATAAAATTTAAGCTTACCATGTCCTATGAGATTGAATGCAAATAAAATCTACATCCCAGTAGAGCCCCAAACATCAGTCCCAATCAACTAAAACCTCACTATTTGGGTGTTCTTTTCCTCAAAGATGACTTCAAGACGGCAACCCATTTTCCGCAACCAAATACTACGCTGAGGTTTTCCGCTTCATATCTACCACAAACTTGATAGAACACAAGTATCTATTTCAATTCAAACATTAGAATGACGAGCGATTTTTCAACGGCAAAGGAAGAAACGTTAAGTTCGCATTCACACCTAATCCACAATGATCAGCAATCATCTCCCTACTCACCGCTACCCAAACAGCGTTGCCTATCTAATAATTCACTAACGAACAAAATAAAATCCCTAATATGATCATCTGATTCGCAAATATCAATCTGGGGCACGTCTTACCACTATAAAGATCAAGAAAGGAAACAAAGAAGACAGAGGCAGGACGCATACCAGGACTGCAGTTGGTGCCGTTACTCATGGCGCCGGCGGGACAGAAGCAGGCCGGGCTGTTCGGGGAAGTGACGTTATACCCGCAGAGCCCACCGGAGTTTGTGCAGTTGCCGCACCAGGTCTGGCCGATGGTCCACTTTACACCGAACCCCAACATCAGCACATCGCTAAAATTCTTCGTTCCAGATGAAAAATCACCCAGGTTGAATTGATCATACACCGGAATCAACACGGTCGCGTTGCACTGCTCATTCTCAGAGAATTCTATATGTTCCTTTGCCAACGTGAAGAACGCGTTCTGTCCAAAGAATTCAGGGAAAGAAGAAGTGCAGGGGATGGGGAAGAGTTTGCCGGGCGTGAGGATGGTGGAGATACTGCAGTTGAGATACAAGGTGAGGTTGATGTCGTTGGTTACGTATGCCAAGTAGGATGATTCGAGGCTGCTGATGCTGGTGTTTGTAATCTTTTCAGGGCATGAATTGGGCAAATGAACAGCAGAGAAGAGGTCAGCATCTATGAGGTCCAGGACTTGCTTATCATAGTCAATGTTCTGTCTTACATGATATGGCTTATCACCGATGTTCATCATCAGAGACTTATTTTCTTCGTCGCATGTGAGAATATAGTTTGGATGACCACAGTAATCAGGCTGAGCATCTGTCCGGAAAGGGAACTTGATCTCGTTGTAAACAACATGATCGCAGGTGAAGTTGGTCGGCTGGCACTTAAGGTACAGCTCTGCTGTGTCTGGCGATGGCTGAGCGAATGAGAAAGAGAAAAGTAGCAAAGGAAACAAGGGACCGAAGAGGAGAAAGTGATATGTTACGCTTCTCTTCATCTTGTCTACAACTAAAAACAGAGCAATTCCCCTTCTTGCTCCTCTCCAGGCTAAACAAACAGTGGGAGGTGATATATATGAGACGTTTGTTTATAGATAGCTGGTGAGCAATTGCTTCAAATGATATGGTATTCTAATTCCAGCATTCTAGATGATTAGGATTCACAGACCGAAAAGAAATCCTTTTGAAATTAGCGCACAAAGGATTGGATGGCGTGGTTTCGGTGAGGGGACATCGGTTGCGTCAGGAATGCAGAGAGTTCAAAGTCCACAGCGGCGACTTAGTCTACACGCGGTTGGTACGTGACGCCCCCAGATTCTAACAGTGTGGGTCCTTGCTTTTGAACTACCCTTCTCTCAACTTCTCAATGGCGGCTGAGTGGTGCCTAAGTAATCAAGACCCTAACCCAACCTTTGACTGAGTCCTGAACTAAATTAACCGTATCTTAACACAAAAATTATTCTAATTAACCGTTTATATTAATATCAAGGGTTAATTTCAACACCAATATGTGCAGCCCAAAATATAGCTGATCTGGAGCTTAATACACATTAATTGGAATTGAGTTGGAGTTAATAAAACCATCTAGTTATAAAGCTTAATTTATGGATAAAATTATCAAACTTTGATGATAAAATATTTTGAGCCACGACAGCTCATGCACCGACCAACATTTTCCTTGTTTTTACAATGTTTGACATGGTCCAACATATATTTTAATGGACCATATGGAAAACTATGTATCACAGGCCCGCCGAACTCAATTTCCCACATAATCACTATTCACTAATTTCCCTTTCTAATTAGTTCTTCAAACGTCTATATTTAAACATGCATATATATATATAGTTGGAATGAATATAATTGTTATTAGACACAATATTTTATTTATGATAGTCAATATTATCTACTTTTACAAAAATATAAAAAAACCATGTTACTCTTACGACCAAAATAAAAGACCAATAAATGACTTTGAATATATATATATACACACACATACCTAATTCAGGTGTTCAGGGAGGTGGTTGTTGAATAAAGAATACTAAGTGTTTAATTTGGATGTGAACTCTAAAGTGACCAAATTATATGGTCTATTTTAGATTTGTTGTTTCTTCAAAATATAAGTTTCAAGTTGAATGAATATAATTGCTTTTATGATGATTTTGATGTCTAAATCTTATCTAATTACTAGAAAAGTGCTTGTTGTTTGATAATATGAATAGCCGCATAAAAATAAAATGCTATTATACAAGGGATATAAGTCCAATACCAATCTAGATCAATAATAATTATAAGAAGTAATTAGTTGCATTGTTCATGCTTGCTATATATATATATATATATATATATATATATATATATATATATATATATATATATATATATATATAAGTAACGAAATTTTAATATTTGAATTGAAAGAAATTTCTGGGAAAAAGAAAAATACAAATTTTCTCTCACTAACCCTGGACTTTCGTTTGAAAGGAGAGTGAGATATCATTTTACTATAGCAAAGATGGTTAATATACTTATGCGTGTGAAAAACTTATAAACTACAATTCTATTACTTTTTATGGCAATTGCTTTTGTTACTATGTATCATGCGTGTGTTTGAAGGATGTTATTGTTCCTCTTTCAACATTTCATTTGTGTATATATAGACATATATACTTTTATCTTAAAATCAATTAATAACTTTAAAAGAACATATTTTTATAAATAAATTTAAAAAATTAGATAAATCAATGTTTTATTAAAAAAAAATTGAAAAGAAATAAAACAGTAACCCCAAAAAAACCAAAATAAATAATTATATATAGCAAAATTTTTATAAATTTCTATAAAAAATTTATTTTATGAATTGTTTCTGAAATTTGGTTTGATTGCTAAGACTAATTTAATATTCTCAACCAATATCTTTTATCTAGCAAATAAAATTCTCACAAAGGGATGGGCAAAGATTTGATAATTTGAGAATCAAAACTTTAAAAGTAGTATGAGAGCATTTAAAAAATAAAAAATAAAAACATAACAAATTTGAGATCTCACAATTGTAATCACATAGTTTTCCTCATAACATTTTAAATAAATTGGTTGAAGCAAAAAATCGTGCTTTTTTTTTTTTTTAGAAATACAAATACGTAACATATTAACATGATTCAAGTACTTAATTGTTAACTTGGGAAAGAAATGAAATATTAATTCCCCTATGTAGAGGTAAACCTGTGGTTGTCAACCTAAATGAGTATTTACCAATCTATGTTAAATATAAATCAACCTAGCATATCATATTCTTACATCAACAATTAGGTTGATTTTCCTCGGATGAACAATTGGAATTAATATGAATTTGATATAAAACAATCATGGTTATAACTAATGAAGTTAAACTAAATTTAGCTTATAAACAGCCTAATCGATCGAGTTGGACTTTTAGTTTGAGTGTGCCATCAAACTTATCTTTTAGATCTCACATCATTTTGAAGATATTATAAGTCAACTTATTAATATGGTCAAAGTCCAACTTAATCAAGCTAATATAAAAAGTCCTTAAGCTAGATTAAAAAGGCAACTTGCAAAAGAACTTGTCGGGTAATATACCTAAATAAAAATTGATAAATTTGGGTTTAGGATAAGGGTGCTAAGCAAGTTGCAAAATTAATTGCATTTTATGATATATGGATGATGAGTTGATAAAACATTTGTTATTGAAATATTAAAACAGAGCCGTCTTTAGCATGGTATAATGGTAAGGCATCTTGGTAGTGAATGGGCAGGCATTGTTTATTCAATGATCACACAACATACTACTGCAGAATATTGTTAATTCAATATTCATACGACATAGTATTGTAGAGTATTGTTTATTCATTGTATATTGGGTCATAATATAAGTCTTATGTGAGAGGAATCGTATTCTCTATTTCTCTAGAGTTGTATGGTAAGGGAAATTTACTATTGTAGAGTTATGATTCCTGATATATCATCTTGGGATATCCTCATTACCTCAACTATTAATTCTCCTTTCAAGGTAAATCCCAAAGTGATTGTTAAGTCACCGTAACTAATGTACTTTCGTACCTATCTATTCCATTGACACCTCTTACATAAGGTGTGTTTATTGCCATTTGTCAGAAAAAAACCTAATAAATTAAATCATAAATTGGATAGCCCAATAGTATGATACAAGAGTACTAAGGGTGAAGGTAAGTGTTCAATATTGTTCACCAATATTATCCATGGGTATGGGTGTGGGTTTCCTATGGGAGAAAGAGTGGTTTCACTCCTCAAGGGTTGGGGGTAGGGGGTTTTTTTAAAAAATTTGTAAGCTACTGTAAATAGAGCACCTTCGTATTTATCTATCTTTTTGATAATCCCTTAAATGAGAACGCCTCTCGGCCATTAGTAAAAATAAAAAATAAAAAAAACTAGTAAATAATGAGGAAAACCTATAACACAAGTTTTTCGTAGTCAGAGATCAGAATCCAAAGAAAATTGTTCTCACTTTCTTTGAACCAAACGGTTGCAATGAACTTCAATTTACTAACCTTCTGAGTCGGAGTTGACTTTTGTTTTTACTGGTTTTAGAGAACTGGAAGCTTAGATATCTACTATAGGGAAAATATAAGAAAAACCAAATATGTATATATGGAAATTGAAGACAAAACAATGATGTGATTGATGAATATGCCTATGATCATCATGAGAAAGAAATTGAAACACCACAAGAAAGATGAAAAAGGAATCAAGTCAATGGCCACAAAATGCCTGTCTCCCACTACTTGAATGATTGTGGAGGAGAACGCCAAAAAAAAAACATAAATAAATAAATAAACTAAATTAAAATTTTTTTAAAAAATATTATTATTATTATTATTGTGGAGACAAAACATGCTGTGTATCAATTTTTTTTTAATTTTAATAAATTTATGATTTATCTATTTTTATTAAAAATAAATAAATAAATAATAATAATAATAATAGAAACGACTCCAAATCACATCAACTTAAAAGTCAAGATATATCACCAAAATTACTTACATTAATAGAAATTAAGAAAGAAGCAATAAAGATGATTGTCACCTAACAATGAAGATAATTAAAGTTTGCAAAGATTTTTATAATGGTCTCATTTTCAATCATTTATGGCAAGAATGGAGCGCAAACCAAGTGGAAATAAAGATAATGGTATTGTTAGTATAGAATATCCTATCGTGTAAGAATAAGAGATACTCCACAAGCTAGCTAGTTGCTAAATGTACATCCATCTCTCTCTCTTTAATGCCCCAACCAGATCATACAATGAATGAATCCCTAGAATGAGTTTTCTTCATATGTTTGCAATTGGAACTTAACTCAGTAATGTATTGAAAAACCATTAAAAAAAGATAAAGGATTCCGATAGTACTACTGCATATATGAATTATCAACTAAATTTAATAAAAAGCGTACCTTCAGAGCAAACGCCAGTGGTTGAACCATAAGGACAGTAGCATGTTTGGTCTAAGGGATTGTTGCCGTCGTAGGCACAAACACCGCCGGAGTTTATGCAGAAGCTACACCAACCTCTCCCGGCTATCCATTTCAACATGAACCCCTCCTGCAGTACGTCACCGAAGGCCGTAGAATTGTTAGATAGCCTAGCAGCCTCCCCCTCCTTCACCGGTATCATCGCGGTCGATGAGCACTCTGGAATAAAACCTTGAAGGCCATCACTCAGTAAACTAAAGTAAGACCGATTACCCGTCTGCTCTAACAAGCAAGGAATGCTCACAAGAGAGGATGGAATTGATGGTGAAGAGCAGTTAAGGTATAAATTGAGCATCTGGTTTCGGTCATAGAATTCAAAGATGGTGGTGTCTGTGATGGTATTAGTGTATGTCAAAGGGCAGGGATGGCCGGAGAAGTCTGAGTTCATGATGGTGATGATGTGGTTGAAGTAATCAAGGTCCTTGACTATGTACAAGGTGCCATTCATGGTGATTGTCAGCGTGGTGTTGTTGTTAGTGCAGTTGAGGTAGAAGCCTGGATAGCCACAGTAGTCACGCCTGCTATCTATGCGGAAAGGATAGGATATGTTGGTATGGAGACCTCCACAAGTGAATGGGACTGGAAGGCAGTCGAGGTAACGTTGAAAGGTTGCTTGGGATGAAGAGGTGAAGAGGAGACATGAGAAGGGGAGGAGGATGAGGAATGGGAAGAGTAAGTGTTGTTGATGCATTGGATTAGAACTAATAACACCAAAAAAGGAAGACTATGCAAGCTCTCCAATAAGGAGAAGAGATGAGTAAAAGGAAGAGGTTTTGGTTTGCAATTTGGTTTTGCTATTTTGAATTTTGAATGGTCAAAGTGACTTGAGATAACAGGAGATTGGTGGCTGTGGAGAGAGTTGAATACTTGAAAAATTGAGAGTACTATAAATATATATATATAGATATAATATTGCATTTACTCTGCATTATCATATAATATAGGGAGTTGTTATTTATTTATTATTAATTATTTTTTGTATATTGAAGAATAGTGGACCAGAAAGAGTTGAGTCTAAGAAGGTGACATGAAAGCCGACATAGCTTTCCAAAAAAAAAAAAAAAAAAAAGTCCAAAGCTGGGGTTGTAGAAGATGCTTTGGAGTTGCAGGTCAACAAAGGGGGAGAGATTTCTTTTGTGATTTGTGGGGGTTCAAAGGATTCCTGGAGAGTGGTGACTGGGCCTCTAAATTAAGAGTCCGGAAATTTGGGTCTTCTGAAAATGATACACCGCGGAGTTGGTTTTGGTCAATCAAAATGTGGTGATTGAAATTGTGTCAAAGTCTTCCAGTGAGTCCCCTCCCCCTGCATCCTTTGTTCTCTTCTTTTGAAAATTTTGCATTTGTTTTTTCAAACCAGTGTTTTCTTTTAGAGTTATACCCTTTTTTTTCTCTTAAAAAATATATATATTTAGTAATTTAATGCATGTTTTCATAAATTTAATTTCATAAGCTAATACATGACTTTGGCAATTTAATTTTATCTGTAAGTCAAAGTTAACCGCATTAGAATATATGTGAATCTGGTTACTATTTTGTTTCTTATAATTGTTTTTTTTTTCTTTTGATAGATAATTTTTTATAATTTTTATAAAAAATAATTAATCACCTAAAATAATTAGTGAAGTCAAATATAAATATAAGAACAATTACTAGACTTGTGAGAGTTTATTTATACTATTTATGCGGTGTAAATATATCAAATTAGGATATTAATTAGGTTATATATATATATATATATATATATATATATAACACCCCACAAAATGTAATGTTGAATTAAAAAAAAAGTTAAAATACCATGGACCAAAATAAGGAAAAATATGGAGACTCATAATTTATATGGGAAAAGTGAATTTACTCAAGTGATAATGACCAATATATAAGTTTGGATGAGATTGGCTTACCTAATTCTTCATGGAATTGTCACACCAAGCAACGTAGAATTGGGCAGTGATTTTTTTTTAATAAAGTCAATAAACCACAACTTTGTTAAGAAAAAACATGATAAAACATGACAAATACATTAAAAAAAAAACAAACTAAAATCCTCACTAGGGGTGAGGAACACAGAGTTTAGAAAATAGAGAAAACAACATAGAGAAGATGAAAAGAGAAATTGGATTGCGAACACTACCGTCTGGAGGCACAGGCTTGCTCAAGCTGCTAAATACAGAAGACTACACCCGGTCTATAATATGTGTTGCATCACCGGAGTGATCTGTAAGTCTTGCTCTCATGAAGCTGAGGGAACGCTTAATCCTTTAGGAGGCTTCAAGGTTAGCTTGCTGATGAGACTCTGAAGTTGCGGATAGTCAAGAGAGAAGCATATTAGCAGTCTTAAATAATACAAAAAAAAGAGGTAAACAGTTTAAATTAAATGTATGATCATTTAGTTCCAGCCAAATATCCCAGATAATTGCTTGGGAGCTAAGATCCCATAGGCTCCGATGGTTAGAATTTAGAGGTGAGATCCGGGAAGTCCAGATATTGGAAACTGAGGACAGGGAAGAGCCTGGAGCAAAGATTTGTCTAAAGAGTGACCAAATTCGCTCCGAGAATTCACATCCGATAAATAGATGTTCCACCGTTTCAGAACCTTTGTGACAAAGAACGCAAGTATCTATGGCATTTAGATTACAACCTTTTTTGAAAAGGTTTGTCAGAGTAAAAATTTTGTTTTCCCAAACAAACCAACAGAATAAAGTGATTTTGCTTGGAGGTTGGGTTTTCCAGAACTGAGGGTAAAGCTGACTTCAAATCCCTCCATCAGTTAAGAATTTGTAGAAGAACTTAACAGAGAAGGTTTCATTTTTTTCTAGTGGCCAATTATTGAAATTCTCTTGGTCATTAGAATAGTCTGGAATTAAATTCAAGATTGTGGTAAGATCATTTGTTGTAGCTGTTCGAAAAAACTTTCCTAGAGAGTTGAGTAATTGAGTGAATTGTCTTAATGTTATCCGGGTGAGAGTACAATCCATGAAGAGGGATGGCTAGATGTCTTTAGGAGATTGTCCTTCATGCCATCTATCAAACAAAAAGGATGTGCTAGCACCATTTCTAATTGATTTGGTGATACATGCTCAAATGACGGTAGAATGGTGTCAATCCCTGCCCAGAAGAAGGATTTATTTCTCGATGGGTGTTGGAATAAAACTCCAGGTGGTTTTCTAATTGAATAGTTGGCGTTGATAATTTTGGCCCAGCAACTATTTGGGTTAGATGTGATCTTCCACCACCATTTCCCAAGTAAAGCTTTGTTGAACTTCTGGAGGTTAAGAATTCTCCATCCATTTATGTTGCAGGGTCAGCAGATCCTTTTCTATGCAACCAATATTATTCCATTAGAACCTAGATCTGCTCCTTTCCACAGAAAATCTCTTCTAATCTTATCAATGTCTTGTATAACCTAAGCTGGTAGTTTGAAAACCAGTATCTAGTAAACTGGGATAGTGGATAGGATTGAGTTAATAAGGGTTAGGCGACCCCTAAAGATAGGTAGATTGCTTTTCAGGGTGTGAGTCTAGATTGGACTATTCCAATGAGCTTTACCCAATCTTGGCATCTTGGTCGTCTTTCAGAGAGGGAACTCCCAGATATGTAACAGGAAGACAATTTCTGTTGCAATTTAGAATTATTGCTGAGGAAATGTGTGGTTGGTAGCCATAAGTGATTTACACCAATATATTTTATTTTATTTTATTTTTTATAAAAATTAAGGAACCATCAATGATTAATTGTTGTTTAACAAATATTTTATAGCTATCCACCTTTAAAATATATATATATATATATATATATATATTATAGCTCGCAGCTATGTCATGGTTGCATTAGAGAAATTGTAATAAGCGGTAGAGAAATTGTAGCACATTTCAGCCGAAGAGACCTACTTTTTTCCTCTTTAGATTTCTGGATGAAAACAATCAAACTTGGAAAATCTAATATTAATTTTTCCAAGAGTCTGCATCTCTTCCTATTTAATACTAGCCTTCGTTTGTCTTGATACTTTGTTATTAATCAAGTCAAATCCTTGTGTTGAAAGGTTTCAAGTCCACCCCTCTCTCTCTCTCTCTCTCTCTCTCTCTCTCTCTCTCTCTCTCTCTCTCAACGCTAAACTCACAATCTCATTGCATTTTAATGCAAATAGTATTTTAGTCATCTAAATAATTCACTTTCTTCACTGGTTTAATTTTTGTCTTCATTACTGAAAATTGGGCTTACCAAACATGTAATTTGGCAAAAAAGAAATAAAATAAAATAAAGTAAAAAACTATATTATACACCGAATACAATGCTATTAGGTGATGGTCCGCAGGCCCTTCATGGGCTTTGTGATATAAATTAACATTCATTGGCCCAACTACAGTATCATTTGTAACAGAGATAAAATGATGGCTTTGACAAAATATATATATATATATATATATTTTCACTAATCTAAAGTTCAAAAGTCTAAAGCGCTTGTCAAAATCATCCGGTTTAGGTAGTTAGTGGCACAAATCCAAGTCTATTGAGGGAGAAGACGATGTAAGTTCAAACGAAGTTTTGATTTTTATGCGGATCCCAATAATCGAAGATGAGGGTGAGTGAAACATTAGCTTTGCCCACATCTCTTGACTTGGGGAGTTGGGGGCTTACAAATACAAATTCCATAGCTCTTATGTTGGTCATGGAGTAGTGTTTTTTTAATAAACTACATTAATTGAAATTTGAACTTCCAAATAAAAAAGTAATGGTACAGTGAGTTTCCATAGAGGTTGGTCATCTAGCAATCATGTTAGAAAATTATATTATCTTTTATTGTTTTCCTTTGAGTACTTCTGTTTAACTTTATTTTGCGTTTAGATAGTGGGATATTATATTCTTATGGATGGGGATATCTATGGATGAAGTATCCATGGATGGGAATATCCATATTTAAGTGTTTGGTTGGAGGAATTTAATAACATGGATAAAGATTGTTTGGTGTTTGGTTGGAGGGATAAGGATATGTAAAGTTTTGGATATCCATTTTTGAATGTTTGGTTGAATGGATATGGGAGTGGTATGATAACCCTATCCATGAGGAGGTGAAGTTACCCTTTTTATTTAATTAATTATTTTTTAAAAATATTTTTAAATTGTTTAATTAAATTCAATTATTAGTGGATGATTAGAGAAATTTATTTTTTAAATATTTTATGTAAGTATTTGATTTAAATAGCGGATATTAATAGATAAATTTTATTTATTTAGCTTGAAAATTTTGTAATGGACTATTAATGAATAACATATCAATTTGTTATTTAACTTGATTTTTCGAATTGAATTTAATTCAAAAAATCAAGTTAAATAAACATTTAAACAGTATTAATTGATAAACAATTAAATCATAATGTAAAGAAACAAAAAATTAACTTAATTCTTGTAGCTAATGACAAAATAATTATAAGTGAAGTTAATGACAAATAATTAAATCATAATGTAAATAAACAAAAAAATTAACTTAATTATTGTAACTAATGATAAAATAATTATAAGTGAAATTAATGAGAAACAATTAAATTATAATGCAAAAAAAAAAATTCTTGTAGCTAATGAGGGATGAGAGAGATGTGTGAGAGGGATGGGTGAGAGGGATGAGTGGCATCCCTCCAAATTGGAGGGATGCCACTCATTCATTTTTCAAGGATGGGGGCCACCCCCATCCAGGCCCATCCAGGAAACCAAACAACTGGATGGGCCTGTAGCCCTGGATATCCCATCCCCGTCCCTGGATATCCAGGCTACCAAACGCACCTTTTATTTGAAGGTTGAAAGTTTAATTTAATTTAATTTTTTCAAAAGAATGTATTTTCATTATCTAATTCATATCTAGTGTTCACATTTCCTCTGGGATAGTGTTTATAGTGGCAAACATATAATGATCACATTTTTACTGTAATTTTATTTAATTTTAATTTTAATATTTTTTTTGACAAAATTTACAAGTGACATTTAATTTTTATTATAATTAAATTTTTTAAATAAATTGCATTATATATATATTTATGTTGATGACCGAAAGACAATGCTTTCCAAATAGCAGTTGGCATTGCAAGAGGTTTAAATAGTTCATTTGGATTAAAATTTTTGACCTAATTAAGATTTGTTATTTTGGACTTGTTAAATTTGGCACACAAAGGGACTATATTATTTTTAGTAGGCGTCGTAAGGTCTATTGCGCCCTGGAATTTCGGGATTGTTTCTTCTAAATTAGACGCCTATAGTTATAGCATGATGATATTGGAAATGGCTAGCAGGAGGAAGAATGTAAAAGTGGCTGTAGATAGAACAAGTGAAATTTATTTTCTTCACTGGATTTTTGAATACCTTGAAAGCATGTAATATTGCGGGGTGACTGCTGACGCACAATAAATCATCAGAAAATTGGTTTTGGTGGGCTTGTGGTGAATATAAATAAAACCATAATCTCGACCAACAATGATTTGGAAAATAAAGTTGTAGAAATGTCAGAAGGAAGCGTCACTGATTTGGAATTGCCACGAAAGCCATAAATATTTCCTGTTTCAAGGCCACCATTTACTTTACCTTGCGAATGGCATGACATTTCTTTCCTTATTATGCTTGTTTATTTAATTAAAAAAATATTGCAGTGTTTTTGTTTAAAAAAAGAATTGTAAACCTAGAGAATCAATGGTTAATCTAGTGGTATCGCACTTGGAGAGTGAGTTAGTGGTGCTGGGTCGAATCCCTGTACGACAAGTATTGTATAGTATTATTGATTATTGTGTTATTAAAATTACAGTATTGTTTATTGGATCTTCTGTGAGAAAAGTTCTTTATTCTTTACATAGGATTATGGTTCATGATATATCATCTTGAGTGCATGTGGTAGATCATTATTATCCCACATGGTAGCTCACCACATATGATAAATTTTTAGAAGTGGTTAATTAAGAGGTCGTTTGGTATTGTTGTTAATTCATGTTTTTTGTTTTCAATTTCATATTTTAAAGACAAAACTAAGAAAACATGTTTTGCACATTGTTTTTGTTTTAAAAAATTTTGGCAACAATCCTCATGTTTCCAAAAAAACAGGAAACTCTTCCTCATCTACTCTCTTTCTCCCCCCTTTTAATTTTTAATTTCTTTTATTTTTATTTTTTTTATTTTTATTTATTTATTTTTTTAAAATATCAAAATTTTCAATACTAATTATTTTAAAATATATATATTTTTAATAAAATATTTATAAAAATTTATTATTTGGACTCGATGTTTTATAAATTAGTTTATATAGTATAAAAAATGATATTTTTATAATATATTTTCATAAATATATTTTTAAGGCAAACACCAAAATATTTTTTAGTTTCAAATGGTACAATTTTTATGAGATATTTTTTACCCATACAATACAAGTCTATGTTATTTTATTTAATAATACAATCAAATAAACTAATATAAAAAATAAAGTTTTATAAAAAAAATTAAAAAAATATGAATTTGAAAAAATGATAAAAAAACATTATAATAATATTAAAACTTTGTGCGAACCAAAAATATTTTTGTTTTCGTTTTTTTTAAATATACAACAGTTAGTATATCCAAATATGTTTTTTTTTAAAAGAATTGAAAATAAAACAAAAGCAAAAGCAAAAGCAAAACAAAAACCAAACAAAAACAAAAAACGAAAAAACAGAAACGATGCCAAACGACCCCTAAATCATTGTAACTAGTGCTCCACTGTATATGTTTGTCTATTTGATAACCTTTGGTGGGGTGTGGAGCTTGTTGTCCTTATGAAAATAAAATAAAATTGTGAACCAAAGGTTAATATTAAGGGATCATTTAGTTCACATAATGAATTACTGGCAGAATTAGAACTATTATGAATGTGTTATGTTGACGTAAATATGTGTAATTTCTATTTAGTTGACAAGTCATAACTTAGGAGATGTCTCATAAATGAGATGATCCTCCAATGTATGCAGAACTGAGCTGTTACATGATTTTTTTTAATATATATATATAAACCAACGACTGCTAGATCAATTGGTATCGGGTAAGGTCCCTTATGTAGAGCATTCGTTTCGAGGAGGACCTGAGGTCGAATCCCATGTTTGCCCTCAAAGTGAGGGTACGAGTGTATTCAAGTATTAATTTTGCACACGTCCTTGATTTATCCTTCAGGCTTATCGTCTTGTGTCAATATATATATATATATATATATATATATATATATATATAAACCAAGTGAATTAAAAGAAAAATGGGATGCATCCCAACACAATGACGGTACAATCTGAAAAATAACAAAATAGAAGACAATTTTCAGTAGATGTAAAGAAACATTAAGCAAGAAAACAAAAAACTACACCACACAAACAAACACAAAAGACAATAAAGACAATATAATCCCAAAAAACATTGGCCAATGAAAAGAGGAACTCTCCAGAGACAGCTGCCAGAAGCC
This sequence comes from Dioscorea alata, assembly GCA_020875875.1. Classification (NCBI taxonomy): domain Eukaryota; kingdom Viridiplantae; phylum Streptophyta; class Magnoliopsida; order Dioscoreales; family Dioscoreaceae; genus Dioscorea; species Dioscorea alata. The sequence continues at coordinate 19,038,567 of CM037015.1, read as the reverse complement.
TAGAACCATGAGCCTACTCTGCACTAGGAATAGGTATGACCACTACATCTTCATATGAAATCAGTAAGTCAAGACTGGTCTTTACAATAACAATTTAATCCTCGAGTTTTGTTGTCTTGGTTACAGGAGTTGTATTTATCCAAAAAAAACAAGAAAAAAAAAAAAAACATATGATTAATGTTAGTAATAATAAAGAAAAACAGCGACTTCCTTGGAAGTTGTTACATATAATCTATACAATACCAATGATCTTCACTAATATTGTTGTTGTTTCTTTTTTTTTTTTTTTTTTAAATAATGATAAACAACTGCTACTAGACTCATCTCTAGTTTTGATTATGATATGATAGTCATTTTAGCTTATTTTTAAAAACTTTTGTTAAAATCATTATTTTCATATCATTTAGGGAAGTTTTTTTTTTTATTTATAGTGTAGCCAAGCAATTCATTTCAACAATATTGTGAAAAGATAATTAAAAAAGAATTTAGATAAGTGGTGACAGTTTTTTAATAAAAAAATTATTATTTTTAAAATTATTTATTGATTTTGTTCACACTTGTAGTTGTATAATATGTTCATATCTTATTGGAAAAATATGTTTAAATTTCAATATGCATAGACCAGAGAAAAGACACATGTTGTTAAACTTGTAGTTAGATTATATATATATGCATGTCCTTAACATATAGTTTTTTTTAAAGATGGATAAACCATATATGTATTACAAAACGGAGAATTAAGGGCTTATTTGGATCGGCTTATAAAAAAAGTGGTTTTTTTGGATTTTGTAGAAGCACTTTTAGGAAAAGTACTTTTAGAGTAAATTAAGTGCTTATACATATTTTGTTGTTTGGATGTATTAGATTCAGAAGTACTTTTATAGTTGTGAAAATATTTGGGATGTTTATTTGAAAAGTGCTTTTATAGTGAAAAATTACTAAAATGCCCATTTACTAAATTATGATAACAACTTCATAATTGACATATTTTTCACATGTCTTATTTAAGAAATAAAAAATAATTGCTACTATTGTTATAATAATAATAATCATAATAATAATAATAATAATAATAATAATAATAATAATAATAATAATTTATTATTATTATTATTATTATTATTATAAATTAATATAATAATAGTAATAATAATTATAATAAATATAATAATAATAATAATTATTATAATAAGCATAATAATTATTAATTATTATTATTATAATTATTATTATTATATTAATTATTAATAATAATAATTATAATAATAATAATAATAATTATTATTATTATATTAATTATTATTACTATTATTATTACTATTTATAATAATAAATTATTATTATTATTATTATAATTGATTTGATATGGGGATGAGAGGATTTGGGGAGATATATAAAAGGTAGTAATTTTTTGGATTGAGTGAGGGTATTTTAGTAATTGCATTTAACAACTCAGCTTATAAAAAACAGCTTATTTTCATAAGCTGGTCTTTTCCAGCTTATAAAATAAGCTGTTTTTTAGCTTATTTTACAGCTTGAGCTTATCCGAATAAGCCCATCCAAACACTAATTTTAACACTATAAGCACTTAACTTATGAAATAAGTGTTTTTGGATCAGTTATAAGCTGATCCAAACAAGCCCTAAATATAAAATGACAAAAAGAGAAGGACAACAGAAGCTAGTCATTAGAGGTGAACACAGGACAAGAGCGAGACATATAGTTTGACTATAATTTTTTTTTAGGAAAAAATTTATCTACATTCTTTTAATAAAAAAAAATAATAATAATAATTTGTCCACACGCTATTTGGAAAATGGAGAGGAAGTCATCCACGTGATTGGAGATGGTGGTGCATTGACTAGTTGGAAGAAGGAATACAATAAAAAAAATATTTTGTGCATTTATTATTAAAAAAATAATTTATAAAAAAAATAATAACAATATGAAATATGGGATTAAAGATTTCGAAATAAAAAAATATATTAGTTGCCACGAGGCCCACGACAATGCCACGTCTGCGCCGGTCAATTTCGTTGCTTTAATTAAAAAAAAAAAAATCGTTACATTTTGCTAGCTGATTCGAGCCACGCCCACGCCTTATCTTCCTTCTTCTGGCAAACTTTTGCCGGTAGAGAATTTAGTTCTCTCCCCCTCGAATCAGTGGCATCATCCTCTCTCTACAAAGACAACATGAAGACAACCCCAACGTTTTACTGGGACTCTCTCTTCGGTCCCTTGTTTCCTTTGCTACTTTTCTCTTTCTCATTCGCTCAGCCATCGCCAGACACAACAGAGCAATACCTTAAGTGCCAGACGACCTTCATGACCTGCGGTGATGTTTACACCGAGATCAAGTTCCCTTTCCGGACAAATGATCAGCCGGAAGACTGCGGCCATCCAAACTACAATCTCTCATGCGACTATGAAAATAAGTCTCTGATGATGAACATCGGTGATAAGCAGTATCATGTAAGGCAGAACATTGACTATGATAAGCAAGTCCTGGACCTCATAGATGCTGATCTCTCTGCCGCCGTTACTACCACCAATTCATGCCCTGAAAAGATTACAAACACCACCAGCAGCAGCCTCGAATCATCCTTCTTGACATACGTAAACAACGACACCAACCTCACCTTGTATCTCAACTGCAGCTACTCCACCTTCCCCACGCCCAACGAACTCTTCCCCATCCACTGCACGTCTTCTTCCCCTGGGGATTTCTTCGGACAGAACGCGTTCTTCACGTTGGCAAAGGAACATATAGAATTCCCTGAGAATGAGCAGTGCAATGCGACCGTGTTGATTCCGGTGTATGATCAATTCAACCTGGATGATTTTATAAATGGAACGAAGAGTTTTAGTGATGTGCTGAAGGCTGGGTTCGGTGTGAAGTGGACCATCGGGCAGGGCTGGTGCGACGACTGCACAAGTTCCAGTGGGCTCTGCGGGTACAACGTCACTTCCAGGAACAGCACGGCCTGCTTCTGTCCCGTCGGCGCTGCGAATATTGGCACCACCTGCAGTCACGGTATTAATTCCTTGCTTCTTTTCTTTCCCGATCGGTTTTCTTCTGTCCCCTGTCCAGAGCTCTCTTGCTAATTCATGCTTTCATCATAGAGCTGCGATGGGGATCTTTACTAGTGGGTGGCTGTACCATTAATTTCCGTGGTCATGGCAACATGGCTCTTAACATCACTCGCTCTCTCAGCTTTGAAATAATACTATTTCCTTCTAGTCCTTTGCAAATAAATTAATTATAAAAAGTAGCACCACACCCACTCCACTTTAATGATGTCAATCCTCTTATTTCTACGAATGTTACTATCAGCATTATATCCTAGATTGTTGCAAGCTATTTGGCACATATGCAATATGCCTAGTTACAACCGTGGTGCTTTACGTTTGGCAATTGTATTTTATTGTTTGTTACTTTAATTCTCTTCCTAACCTCTTGCATCCATATGATTCTGCAGGCAAGAACAGGACAATCAAGACAAAGCCTATAATTATAGGCAAGCTAATAGCACAAGTGTTTGATTCTTTTCCACCAATTAAACAATGTTGTGTTAATTGTCATAAGTAAATTTTGTCTGCAGGTGGCATCATCTTAGCACTTTGCTGTCTATACTTGTATTGCTGGTTTCTCGGTAAGAGGCAGCAACACTCCTCATTCACTCCTGACGGTAATGCCTCCACCTCCTGATCCTTTGATTACATCCCTCATAGCTCCTGTTTTTTCTAGCGCATATTATTGTATAAACATATTCTATCATATATAACATGAATTTCTTCTGACATATCTTTGAGGTTTCGTAGTTATCCTCCAATTTAAATTAGGTTTAAAAAATTTGGAGGCTCCTAAGAAGGTCTTTAATTATAATAGATGACAATTCTAAGCTAATTTAAAGTTTATCATCTTCTGGTGTTATAGGGCAAGAACAATCAGATTAGTTAAATTGGGGCTTAATATCTTCCTGTAAATACTCTTCGGAGCAGTATCTTTGACTCTTGGCAGATAAGTAGAGGCTCAACATTTATTTTAATTCTTCGCAGATTTTGCTTGCCGACACGATACAAGTAAAGATCAAACCATAGAGATTTTCTTGCAGAAACATGGAACAGTGTCACCAAAAAGATATAGCTATTCAGAAGTGAAGAAAATAGCAGGGTCCTTCCAGCACAAACTAGGACGAGGTGGCTTTGGTAGTGTTTTTAAAGGTACTCTCTCAGATGGACATGCAGTGGCTGTGAAAGTCTTAAATACTACTGATGGAAATGGAAATGGAGATGGAGAGGAGTTTCTTAATGAAGTGGCCAGTATTGGAAGGACATCCCACATCAACATTGTTAGTCTTGTGGGCTTCTGCTTCCAAGGATCCAAAAGAGCTCTAATCTATGACTTCATGCCCAATGGCTCTTTGGAGAAGTACATCTATGCCGAAGACCCAGAGATAATACTCGGATGGGAGAAGTTGCTCCAGATAGCAGTTGGCATCGGTCGGGGCTTGGAGTACTTACACTGTGGTTGCAACACTAAAATAGTTCATTTTGACATCAAACCTCACAACATACTCTTGGATGAAGATTTTTGTCCAAAAATTTCTGATTTTGGGCTTGCGAAATTTGGCACACACAAAGAGAGTATATTCTCTTTGGCAGGCACCAGAGGAACAATAGGGTATATTGCACCTGAAGTATTCTCTAGAAATTTTGGAACTGTTTCTAGTAAATCAGATGTCTACAGTTATGGTATGATGGTACTGGAAATGGTTGGGGGAAGGAAGCATATAGAAGTGATTGCAAATAGAACAAGTGAGATTTATTTTCCCCATTGGATTTATGAGCACCTTGATGAAGATGCAGGTATGGAATATTGTGGAGTGACTACAGACACACAAGATATTGCCAAAAAATTGATCATTGTGGGTTTGTGGTGCATACAAATTAGACCAGAATCTCGACCAACAATGACTAAAGTGGTAGAAATGTTAGAGGGAAGCATCAATGATTTGGAATTGCCACCAAAGCCATACTTATTTTCTCCTCCAAGATCACCCGATGTTTGCTCAACCATATCAATGTCCTGACATGTCTTCATTAAACCTTTTTTTTAGGCCAAAGGTCGCTAAAATACTACAACCTTAAGCTAATTAGTTTTCTTGTAATTTTCCATTATTCACTATATTTTGAAAAGTAATTTTCTGCTCAAACTTGATTGAGTTCTTGCTTTAACCAGTTTATGTTTGATTTTTAAAAAAAAAATGGATAAATCACATTTATCAAAAATAAGAGGTGTAGACAAGGACAAAACAAAACAAAAACACAATATAAGGAAGAAATAATAGTACACCAAATCCATTAGAAATAGGCTAAAAACAAACAAAAGGAAAGAGATAGATGAGAACAACTACAAACTCCTTAAAAAATGGAGATTCTTTAGAGTGGGAAAAGGCTTAGTAGAAAATCTAGCTTGTGTCATGAGAAGAAGCCTCCTCGTTGGCATCACTCGCTCTAGAAGTTTCGAGGACCAATCAACTCAAGGCTGTGTCGGATGAACGTGATTGAATCCTCAAAATTTTGATCTTTGAATTTTCCATCTTATTGCATGCTTGAATATTGAACATGTACTCTAAAACTACTTATAAATCATAAAAATGTATGGTAAGTATGTTTCGGTTGATATGGGAGTCATACTCAACGTCTTTGATTGCCATGTGCGAGTTTTTTTTTTTAAACCATGATCCCTAAACAAAAAACTTTGAATACATATATATTAAAAATCAAAGAACCTTTGGTCTGATTTTTGTGGTTACACTGTAAAATGTGTTTTATTGAAATTTTTATTGCCCAAAATTCTAAACGCGCTAGATGCAAGGTTGCGTTAAAAAAAGTTCTCAGCTATAACAGCTGGCTTACAACTTAATCTCCACTTTCGCCGGATGAGTGCACACAAACCTAATGAGCAATTCCCAATTGCATGCACACCTTAATATATACCTTGTCCATTTTGTAAAAAGAAAAAAAAAAAAAACATAAAACTTTTTGTGATTGAAATGAAAAACTCTGAATATATAGAATAGAAAAAAAAAAGATTTTGGGGGAAAATTGCGTATTGTGTAGTTTTGTACAAAATACTCTATACACTCTATCAATATTGTTTATCTACTATTCATTAGGGTTCCTTGTCGGAGGAGTCATATATATTCTCCACCCCTCTAGAGTTGCAAAGCATAAGAGATTTATTATTGTTAGGTTATAGCCCTTGATATATCATATTGGGAGCATTTGGTCGGCCCTAATTACTGTACATGTTAGCTCGCCTCATATAGTAAATCATTTTTTTTTACACTAGACGACAAACACCCCCAAGCTTAACAACACCGTACCCTTACCTTGCTTAGGTTTCAATCCAGAATCTCTCCGAAACGAGAACCTTACCCAAGGGACCTGAGAGACGTGGTATCAATAGACTAAGAGGCTATTGGTCACATAGTCAATCTCAAGAAGTCGTTAAGCCACCATAAAGAGTTCACTATTTTTGGCGCTTGTCGCCATTGGTAAAAAAAAAAAAAAAAAAAAAAAGTTTGTAAAGGTGGATAAACAACCACATTGCATTAATTGAAAAGAAATCTAAAAAAAAGTTTTCTTTCAAGCCAAACAATAACATGTGTTACTCATCAATTTACCCAATTCATAAAGAAAAGGACAAAGAAAATGTTACTATCAATGGACAAACATTGGGTTTCCCTGATGCTATCTCGAGAGTGCAGTTTGAATGAGTACTGCGGAGCCGAAAACAATTCATGCTTAAAAGTGTAGTTTACCACTAGGATTGGTTAAATTTTCAGATAGATTGAAAGCATCACAGCTAGCATGTTATTCCCCCTGTGAGTTTTCAAGCTATTCCCATAACCGTTCAACAAATCTAAGAGTAACCACCAAATCCAAGAAAACAAAACAAAGAATCGCGAAGCTAAATAAACATAGCCTTTAATTCTAGAATTTGTTGATTGGTACTGCATCAACATAGCCTTTAATTCTAGAATTTGTTGATTGGTACTGCATCAACATAACCTTTCATTCTAAGACATGTTTATGCATGTAACAAGGTTTAAGACAATGTTTTTATGAGATGTGTGCACAACTTGAAGAGTTACATAATATCCAATGGGAAATCAATAACTCAGTATGAAACTTTACAAGGATTCCTTCCTAATGGATTAATTTAGATATATCTAAAGCTAAATAAATAATATTAAAGCATTTATGATGCATGTCCTGCCATAAGAGAAGAAAATAACTCAAATCATGCTGCGTAAATGCTTTTGACACTATGGTTCTATTAAAAGAGTATGTGACTAGCACATTGCATTCACATTGTCTCCCCTTAACCATTGGGAATCAGATTTAAGATACCTTTACCTTTTCTAAAAAAAGGAATCGTTGAGGTCACATCGTGTATGTGTGGCTCTTACCTCAAAACTTTAGCATCACGCAGATCAAATGCGAGATAGATCATTATACCTAAGAAAACTTTGACATGACTGGGTAATATGTTCATCTGTCTGGCAACAACATCATTCAATGTGACCAAAATCCAGGTCAAGCAGTATGATCTAAGTCCTTCACTAGTTTCTAAGCTTGAGCTTTGTATTAAATCACTGCAACACTCTGGACTGAAAGCCCCACTCACCCAGACTTCCCTTCTTTGATAAGAATCAACCTTAGTTTGTTCACTGCCTTCAATGGTTGAGGGAAGCAATAATTTGAATCTATCCATTTTCTAGTCTATCTTATTTTGTTTATGTTCATCAAACTCATACCTTGTCAAGAAAAAAGATTGGTAGGCTTCTTGAATGCATCATATATAGAAACCAGGACAACCAAAGGGATCTTGCTCAACTTCTATAGATACTTTAAAAGGAAATACAGAAACAGAAGAAATCAATAACACAAATTAATGAATGCTGAAAAAAGAAACATTAAGGAAAGACTAGAACAAGAATGCTAAAACATAAATGATGTTTAATAAACAGCACATAAAAACATGACCTTTGAAATTTATGGAGACCTAGGATAGTTCACAAGTTTGTTCTCCTATTACCGATTTAAACTAAGGACAGAAATAATCCTCATTTTCAAACAATGAATCTGCATCATCAAACCGAAATGTAATGCTCCTTCCTCAAGTGACAAGCACAAAGCTCACTTCCAAGAACCAAAAACAAAACTATAATAGCAATAAAGCCTCATATACAAATAACTACAATGCAAGAGGAAATTTATGCCAGAATTAGGAAACAACACAATATTTAGTACCTAGAACTGGCAGACGGGCTACTTGATTCTGTGCATCATTGAATGCCGGACAAATAAGGCACGTAATATTGAACAACAGAATCACTTCCATTCAAGAGCAAAGGAACCCCAGCGCCATAAGCACTCCACTCCTTGAAGGATTCCCACAAATCCGCCAAAGCCAAGTACGGGGGAATTTCCACATCGCACGTCCTCCGCCCCCTCATCCGAGCCTATCAGTCCACCAACGAATCAGTGAAAACAACCCAAAAATCAAGGCAAAATTGCACAAAAAAAAGTCAGAAAGGTTAAAGAAAAAAAAATGCAGAGTTGGAGAAACCTTGGAGAGATACTGAGCAGGGACTGAAGGAACGGTGGATTCGAGAAACCGATTGAGATTACAGCGAGAGGGGCCAACCGGGCCCGATGGAGAAGACGCCACTGCCGTGGCCTTTGACTGCGGCTCGGATCCAGTGCGATTCTCAGGCTCACGGCCGTTCGACACAGTAGAAGCAGCAAATGATCCAGCTCCAGAGGATGAGGAAGCGGAACTCCTCGGCCGGAAAGGGTAGTGATGGGGATTGCGGCGGGCCTTGGCGGCGTTGTAGAAGCGATCGTCACCATGGGCGCGGCCGAACTGGATGCTGGTTCCCATCATTCTCGAAACCCAAGATGAAGAAACCCTAATTCTAGCGAATCGGGAGAGAAATCCAAGAAATTGAGAACAAGATGCGAAGACAAAGTGGTGGGCGATGAAGGCATCAGGCTGAAGAAGAGTAGCATTTATATTTCTATCTAAATATGAGGCGAAGAAAAGGGGATTAATTTTTTGATAGGTCCCTAAGTTTTGAAGTTATTTCTTTCCGGTTATCAAGTTTTAATTTGTATCATAGAGGTTATTAAAGTTTGATTTCGTTTCACCGGGAGGGTACCCGCGAGTGACCACATCCATGATGCTGACGTGGATGCCGGAAAAATCATAGTCAGCACAGTTTGCCACGTCGTCAGGCTGAGATGGAGCCTCCACGTCATCGGGACTGTCCACGTTAGCTTGTGAATAAAAGCAGTGTACTCTCCAAAGCCAAGCGAACCCTAACCCTAACCCCATCGTCTTCTCCCACAGAGCGGCGGCCAGTAATCTCCCAAGGCAAACCCTAACCCAAATCGCACCATTTTCTCCCACAAAATGGCGCCCACTCATCTCCCAAGCAAAGCCCTAGCCAAACCCTAACACTAACCCCACCATCTTCATCCTCATCTCCCAAGCCAGACCGTAACCCTAACCCCATCGTCTTCTCCCACAGAGCAGCGGCCTATACTCATCTCCCAAGCCAAACCCTAACCCCATTGGGAGGTTTAGAGCCATTGGTTCTGGTTGAAAAGTTGGGAGATTTCTGGAGGTTTCGAACAAGTGTTGGTGTTTGGGAGTTTGGGATAGCGATAGAGTTGGTCTAAAAGTAGAAAAGATTCAGGTGTGTTTCGTGAGACATTGACTCTGAGATCCAGAGCTAAAAGCAGGAAAAGAAGGTGGTGCTCGGATTCTCTCATGGCTGGGGCACCCAGGGTGAGGTCCATGAACGCCAGAGACATCGAGGCGAGGCCTGTGCTTGTGCCAGCAGGCAACAAGGCCCGGTTGGTGACCAGGAAACCGGTTTCGAAGCCTCCTTCGAAAGTGGAGGCGAAGAAGCTTCAGATTCCGGTTCTGGCTGTGGATTCACCGCCTTCGTCGCCAGCTCTTAGCCCGCCGTCGCTGTTGAGGCGGCATGAGTTGTTATTTCACTCGAACCTTTCGATGAATGCTTCTTGCTCGTCGGATGCATCTACTGAGTCCTTCTGTAGCCGCGCGTCCACGGGGAGGATTGGAAGAATGGGGTTCACCGGTCGGCGGAGGCAGAGTGTTCTGAGAGCAGAGAAGATTGGTGCAAAGCCTGAGAAGATTGTTCCGGATGGTGTCGTAATGGGCTCACCGGAAGTCTCGCCGGGGAGAAGAAGATGTGCTTGGGTTACTCCAAACACTGGTTAGTTTATCTTTTCCCCCCTCTTTTTTAATTTTAATTTTAATTTTTGATGGCTAAATTTCTGAATGTGCATTTGAAGACCGTTAGTTTTTCTTCTTTTGTTTAATTTTTTTGTTCGAGGACTAATTTTAGCAGCTAAATTTCTGGATATATCTCTGTGTTTTGTGTTGAAGTAATCAAGGTCCTTGACTATGTAAGGTGCCACTCATGGTGATTGTCAGGGTGGTGTTGTTGTTAGTACAGTTGAGGTAGAAGCCTGGATAGCAACAGTAGTCACGCCTGCTATCTATGCGGAAAGGATAAGATATGTTGATATGGAGACCTCCACAAGTGAATGGGACTGGAAGGCAGTCGAGGTAACGTTGAAAGGTTGCTTGGGATGAAGAGGTGAAGAGGAGACATGAGAAGGGGAGGAGGATGAGGAATGGGAAGAGTAAGTGTTGTTGATGCATTGGATTAGAACTAATAACACCGAAAAAGGAAGACCATGCAAGCTCTCCAATAAGGAGAAGAGATGAGTAAAAGGAAGAAGAGGTTTGGTTTGTAATTTGGTTTTGCTTTTTGGAATTTTTGAATGGTCAAAGGGACTTGAGATAAGAGGAGATTGGTGGCTGTGGAGGGAGTTGAATACTTGAAAAATTGAGAGTACTATATATATAGATATAATATTGAATTTACTCTGCATCATCATATAATATAGGGAGTTGTTATTTATTTTTTTGTTTATTTATTATTAATTATTTTTTGTATATTGAAGAATAGTGGACCAGAAAGAGTTGAGTCTAAGAAGGTGACATGAAAGCCGACATAGCTTTCCAAAAAAAAAAAAAAGTCCAAAGCTGGGGTTGTAGAAGATGCTTTGGAGTTGCAGGTCAACAAAGGGGGAGAGATTTCTTTTGTGATATGTGGGGGTTCAAAGGATTCCTGGAGAGTGGTGACTGGGCCTCTAAATTAAGAGTCCGGAAATTTAGGTCTTCTGAAAATGATGCATTGCGGAGTTGGTTTTGGTCAATCAAAATGTGGTGATTGAAATTGTGGCAAAGTCTTCCAGTGAGTCCCCTCCCCCTGCATCCTTTGTTTTCTTCTTTTGAAAATTTTGCGTTTGTTTTTTATTTATTTATTTTTTTTTTTGAAAAAGTGGATAAACCACAATGCATTAAGAAGGCAAAAGGTACAAAGAACAACAAGAACAACAACAGAAAGAAGACTACCACTAGAGGTGGATACAAAAGAGAGAAACTGGACTAAAAAAAAGAAAAAACACTGAACAGAAGGAGAGAGGATCTTCTCCTGAAGACGCCAGCGACACAAAGGAGAACTAGCCGGATGGATCATCAGTCCTGGGCAGGTTCGCGTCTGCAGTGATGTGGGAACCGAGGAACTGAATGCAACGACGAACCGCCGCAATGGAATCATCCAACTTGTGCATCTCCTTAGCTGGAAACACAGGAATCCAAGAGAGGAACATGTAACAAACTTTCATAAACAACGCATGCGGAGAAATAAGCACAGAATTAAAAATGTAGTTATTTCTAGCAAGCCAAATTTGCCACAAAGCAATTCTCGCAACCAATGAACAAGGGAGGGGGGAGTGCGAGCTAAGTTCCTGAAACCAGTTGCCCCATAGGTTCGAACACGAAGAGGGGGCGCGTGGAAAGAGAAAGATGAGTGACATGCGAGTCCAGAGGTCGCAAACCAGAGGGCATCTGAAAAACAGGTGATCAATCAATTCCACCCTCGAGCAACAGAAGGGACACGTTGCCGTGGGGAGCGAATTGCATCCCCTAGCAAAAAGGGTGTCAAGCGTGAGAATCTTCCTGTCCCACACCAGCCAGTTGAAGGCGGCGATTTTATGAGGGATGAAACCTTTGAAGATCGCCGGAGTTATAGGGCATCTCACCCCCCTGTCAATGAGAAAGTTGTAGAAGGATTTAACGGTAAAGATACCATTAGAAGTCAATTTCCAAGTCTTGCGATCAAGGTTAAGCCCGCTATCTCGGTTGAGACTGGCTCTGGTCGCAGCGAGAAAGGGGTCATCGCCGATGAAGACAGAGTGGGAATTCGAAAGCATATCCCGGACGGAGGTGAATGGGGAGGTGGCAGAGAGGAATTCCTCCTGCCAGAGGTACTTCGGCACCTGATCTTTGTACCAATTGTCCAACCAAAAGAGCGTGGAATCCCCGTTTCCAATAGAGGAGCGGAGGCAAGCTCTAAATGCTTCAAGGGAAGGGAATAACCCTCTCCAAAAGAAGGAGCTGCGGCGGTTACAAGACAGCCAGAGATTCCATCTCGGGTGCTGGTTGAAATAGTTATGGAGAATGGGGGCGGAGTCGCACCAGGAGTCGCAATTTAAAATTTTTCACCACCATTTGCCAAGGAGAGCCGAATTGAACTCCTCCAGGTTAATGATGCCCCACCCCCCCCTGATCGCGAGGACGGCAAAGCCTTTGCCAATTAACCAAACGGCACTTAGGTTGGTCAATATTCGGACCAGACCAGAGAAAGTCCCTTCTCAATCGGTCAATGCGCTTACAGACCCACTTGGGCAGTTGGAAGATCGACATCCAATACGTGGGTATGGCAGATAGAACAGAGTTGATAAGGGTAAGCCTACCCCCAAGCGACAACAGGTTAGCCTTCCAGGAGATCAGTTTAGTCTTAATTTTGAAAATGAGAACCTCCCAGTCTTGCCTGCGAGGTCTCCTTCCGGCAATGGGAACACCCAAGTAGTTGAGCGGGAGGACATTCGCCGAACAGTTCAGGGTGTCGAGAGCTGAAGGATCGGGAAGGTCCCCGAAGGAAGAAGAGAAGAGGCACGTTTTGCTGAAGTTAATAGCTAAGCCAGAGATACCTTCGAAGATTAAAAGGATAAGCTTAACAATCCTGAGATCCTCCACCCCGCCAGCGGACAAAATTAGTAAGTCATCAGCGTATTGCAGGTGGCAGGCTCTACCAAGGTCGCCCAGGGGGACGCCATGCAGGACGTGAGAGTTCAGAGCATGATTGAACATAGAACTGAGTACATCTGTAGCAAGAACAAAAAGCAGGGGGAAAGGGGATCCCTCTGTCGCACCCCATGCAGGACGTGCGTTTGTTTTTTCAAACCAGTGTTTTCTTTGTTATACCTTTTTTTTTCTCTTAAAAAAATATATATATTTAGTAATTTAACGCATGTTTTCATAAATTTAATTTCATAAGCTAATACATGACTTTGACAATTTGATTTTATCTGTAAGTCAAAAGTTAATCTCATTATAATATATGTGAAACTTATTACTGTTTTGTTTATTATAATTGTTTCTTTTTCTTTTGATAGATAGTTTTTTATAATTTTTATAAAAAAAATAGTTAATCACCTAAAATAATTAGTGAAGTCAAATATAAATATAAGGACAATTACTAGACTTGTGAGAGTTTATATGTAGTATTTATGCGGTGTAAATATATCAAATTAGGATATTAATTAGGTTGTGTATATATATGTGTGTGTGTAAAACACCCCACAAAATGTGAGGTTGAATTAAAAAAAAAGTTAGAATACCATGGACCAAAATAAGGAAAATATAGAGACTCATAATTTATATGGGAGTAAATTTACTCAAGTGATAATGACCAATATATTATTTTGGATGAGATTGCTTCCCTAATTCTTCATGGAATTGTCACACCAAGCAAGGTACAATTGGGTAATGATTTTTTTTTTTTAATAAAATGGATAAATCACAACTTTATTGAAAAAAAATATAATAAAATATGGCAAACACATAAAAAAAAAAAAACAACCACATAAAAGAAAGCAAACATACTAAAATTTTCACTAGGGGTAAGGAACATAGAGTTCAGAAAATAGGATAAAAACAAACATAGAGAAGATGAAAAGAGAAGCTGGATTGGCAAAACTACCTTCTGGAGGCACATGCTTGCTCAAGCTGCTAAATGGAGAAGACTACTCCCGGTCTATAATGTGTGCTGCATCGCTAAAGTGATCTGCAAGTCTTGCACTCATGAAGCTGAGAGAGCGCTTGATCCTCTAGGAAGCTTCAAGGTTAGCTTGCTGATGAGATTTTGAAATTGCGGAAAGCCAAGAGAAAAACATATTAGCAGTCTTAAATGATACAGAAAGAAGAGGTAAACAGTTTAAATTAAATATACGATTATTCCATTCCAGCCAGATATTCCAGATAATTGCTCAGGAGCTGAGATCCCATAGGTTCCGATGGCTAGAATTTAGAGATGGGATCCAAGAGATCCAGATATTGGAAACTAAGGATGGGGAAGAGTCTGGAGCAAAGATTTGTCTAAAAAAGGACCAAATTAACTCCGAGAATTCACATTCGATAAAAAGACATTCCACAGTTTCAGAACCTTCATGACAAAGGACGCAAGTATTTATGGTGTTTAGATCACAAGCTTTTTTGAAGAGGTTTGTGAGAGTAAAAATTTTGTTTTTCCAAACAAGCCAACAGAATAAAGTGATTTTGCTTAGGGATTGGATTGTTTTTCCAGACAAGCTAACTGCGAATCCTTTCGTTTGTTAAGGATTATTTTTTTTCTAATGGCCAAGTATTGAATCCTCCTGGTCATTAGAATAATTTAGAATTGAATCAAGATTATGGTAAGATTGTCTATTGTAGCTGTTCGAAAAAGGTTTCTTGGAGAGTTGAGTAATTGAGTGAATTGTCTTAATGTTATCCAGGGAAGAGTACAATCTATGAAAAGGGATGGCCAGAGGTCTTTAGGAGATTGTCCTTCATGCCATCTATCAAACCAAAAGGATGTGCTAGCACCATTTTTAATTGATTTGGAGATACATATATGCTCGAAATGACGGTAGAATGGTGTTAATCCCTGCCCTGAAGAAGGATTTATTTCTCGGTGAGTGCTGGAATAAAACTCCAGGTGGTTTTCTAATTGAATAGTTAGCATTGATAATTTTGGTCCAACAACTATTTGGGTTAGATATGATCTTCCACCACCATTTCCCAAATAAAGCTTTGTTGAACTTCTGGAAGTTAAGGATTCCCCATCCATTTATGTTGCGGCCAGGGTCGGCAGATCTTTTTCCATGCGATCAATCTGATTCTATTAGAACCTAGATCTGGCCCTTTTCATAGAATTTTTTTTTTAATCTTATCAATGTCTTATATAGCCCAAGCTGGTATTTTGAAAACCAATATCTAGTAAACTAGTATAGTGGATAAGACTAAGTTAATAAGGGTTAGGCGACCCCCTAAAGATAGGTAGATTGTTTTCCAGGGTGTGAATCTAGATTGGACCATACCAATGAGCTTTGCCCAATTTTAGCATCTTGGTTATCTTCCAGAGAAGGAAACTCCCAGATATATAACAAGAAGATAACCGTTGTTGCAATTTAGAATCATTGCTGAGGAAATGTGTGGTTGGTAACTATAATTTGGCAGTAATTTTACATCAATATATTTGATTTTATTTTTTAAAAAACTTAAGGAACCATTAGCGATTAATTGTTGTTTAACAAATATTTTATAGCTCGCAGCTATGTCATGGGTTGCGTTAGCGAAATTGTAATAAGCGCAAAGAGAAGTTATAGCACATTTCAGCCGAAGAGACTTACTTTTTTTCCTTTAGATTTCTGGATGAGAACAATCAAACTTGGAAAATCTAATATTAATTTTTCCAAGAGTCTGCATCTCTTCCTATTTAATACTAGCCTTCGTTTGTCTTGATACTTCATTATTAATCAAGTCAAATCCTTGTGTTGAAAGGTTTCAAGTCTCTCTCTCTCTCTCTCTCTCTCTCTCTCTCTCTCTCTCTCTCTCTCTCTCAATGCTAAACTCACAATCTTATTGCATTTTAATGCAAATAGTATTTTAGCCATCTAAAATAATTCACTTTCTTGACAGGTTTAATTTTTGTCTTCATTACTGAAAATTGGGCTTACCAAACATGTAATTTGGCAAAAAGAAATAAAATAAAATAAAGTAAAAAACTATATTATACACCGAATTCGATGCTATTAGGTGATGGTTCTCAGGCCCTTCATGGGCTTTATGAATTAACATTCATAGGCCCAACTACTGTATCATTTGTAACAGAGATAAAATGATTATATATATATATATATATATATATATATATATATATATATATATATATATATATATAAGTCTATATTTTCACTAATCTAAAGTTCGAAAGTCTGAAGCACTTGTCAAATCATCAAGTTTAGGTAATTAGCGGCACTAATCCAAGTCTATTGAGGAAGAAGGTTACATAAGTTCAAAATCCACATAGAGGTATTAATTCTATAGCTTTGCCCACATCTCTTGACTTGGGGGGTTACAAATACAAATTTCATAGCTCTTATGTTGGTCATGAAATAGTGCTTTTCTAATAAACTACATTTAATAGAAATTTGAACTTTCAAGTAAAAAAGTAATAATGCAGTGAGTTTCTAGAGAGGTTGACTATTTAGCAATCATGTTAGGAAATTCTATTATCTTTGGGCTTTTTTCCATTATAGCCCTCCTTTTTTTTTTAATTGTCAAAATAACCATACCCAAAATATATTCACCAAACTAACCATGAAACCATCACATCAACCCCATCTCATCACCCATGTGTTTTTAAAATATAAAATATTATGTTTTTTTTTTAAGAACACCCTTCATTTTAAAAAAAAATACAAAACAAAAATATTTTTATTTTTTAAACAATATTCTTAAGTTATTATTTAATAAACATTTATTATTATTTTTATAAAAAGCCAAAAAAAATAATAATAATTTTTTAACTGGATTTATTTTAAAAGATATATTATTGTGAAACCTACCGGGAGTGTAATCAATGCATGTTGTTTCCTGTCAAGTAAGCATCCACAACCAGTAGTATAGGAGGAATCAGATGCTTTCTACATCTAAAGCCTACTTGGTGTGCAATCAATACATGTCATTACATGGTGTGCATCAAAATGTGGTTCAACAATAATAATTACGTAAAAATAAAATAAAATAAAATAAAATAATAAAATAATAATAATAATAATAATAATAAAGTTGTAAAAATAAGTTTTTTATAATAATAATAATTACGTAAAAATAAAAATATATATAAACCACCAATAATAATAATAATAATAATATATTTTTTAAAATAAATACCGTTAAAAAAGTTTTTGGTGTTTTTAATAAATAATATATATATATATATATATATATTAAAATAATATATCTTTTAAAATAAATCCAGTTAAAAAATTATTTTATTTATTTTTTGGTTTTTTATAAAAATAATAATAAATGTATATTAAATAATAACTTAAGAATATTGTTTAAAAAATAAAAATATTTTTGTTTTGTATTTTTTTTTAAAATGAAGGGTGTTCTTGAAAAAAACCTAATATTTTATATTTTAAAAACACATGGGTGATGAGATGGGGTTGATGTGATGGTTTCATGGTTAGTTTGGTGAATATATTTTGGGTATGGTTATTTTGACAATTAAAAAAAAAGGAGGGCTATAATGGAAAAAAGCCCATTATCTTTTATTGTTTTCCTTCAATTACTTCTGTTTAAGTTTATTTTATTTGAAGGTTGAAAATTTTATTTATTTTTATTTTTTTTTCAGAAGAATGTATATTCATTATCTAATTCATATATAGTGTTCACATTTCCTTTGGGATAGTGTGCAAGAGGTTTAAATAGTTCATTTGGATGAAAATTTTTGTCCTAATTAAGAATTGTGGTTTTGGACTTGCTAAATTTGGCACATAAAGATAGCATATTATTTTTAGCAGGTGCTAGAGGAATTGTAGGGTCTATTGCGCCTGAAGTATTCTCTGGGAGTTTTGGGATTATTTCTTCTAAATTAGACGTCTATAATTATAGCATGATGATACTGGAAATGGCTGTAGATAGAACAAGTGAAATTTATTTCTTCACTGGATTTTTTTAATACCTTCAAAGCATGTAATATTGCGGGGTGACTGCTGACACACAATATATCATTAGAAAATTGGTCTTGGTGGGCCTGTGGTGTATATAAATAAAACCATAGTCTCGACCAATAATGATTTGAAAATAAAGTGGGACAAATGTCAGAAGGAAGCGTCACTGATCTGGAATTGCCACGAAAGCCACAATTATTTCCTCTTTGAAGACCACCATCTACTTGACCTTGCTAATGGCATGACATTTTTTTTCCTTACCATGCTTGTTTATTTAATTAAAAAAATTTGTAAACAAAGAGAATCAATTGTTAGTTCAATGGTATCGCACTTGGATAGTGAGTTAGTGGTGCTGGGTCAAATCTCTGTACCACAAGTATCATATAGTATTATTGATTTGCGTTATTAAAATTACAGTATTGTTCACTATATACTCTGTGAGAGGTGTTCCTCTTTTCAGGATTGTAGGGTAAAGAGATTTACCATCATAGGGTTATGGTTCCTGATATATCATTTTGAGTGCATGTGGCAGGTCATTATTGCCCCGTGGTAGCTAGCCTCATATGTTTGTCCCTCTAATAACCTTTGGTGGGGGTGTGGAGTTTGCTGTCATTCTCAAAATAAAATAAAATAAAATTGTAAAATAATGGTTGATATAAAGGGATCATTTAGTTCACATAATGAATTACCGTCAAAAATAGAACTATTATGAATGTGTTATGTTGAGGTAAATATGTGTAATTTCTATTTAGTTTACAAGTCATAACTCAGGAGATGCCTCATAAATAATATGATCCTCTAATGTATGAAGAACTTAGTTGTTACATATTTTTTTTTTAAAAAAATATATAAATCACTTGAATTAAAAGAAAAACAGGATGCATACCAACACAATGACGGTAGAATCTGAAAAATAACAAAATAGAAGACAATTTTCACTAGATGCAGAGAAACATCAAGCAAGAAAACAAAAAACTACACAACACAAACTAACACAAACTAACACAAAAGACAACATAGACAATACAATACGAAAAAAACATTGGCTAATGAAAAGAGGACTTCAAGGGTGGTGGAGTCTAGCTCTCATCCTGGCGAACATTGCAGTCATGCTCTTGTGTTGTTTATGGAGGACAAAGGTGCTGGTGAAGATCAATAGTGTGGCACGCTCGCACTGTCCCTGGAGGAGAAAAGGAGGCGGCCCATGATCGACCAACTGGGCAGCCAGGTGGATTCACGGTGGATCAATGGGGGGGAGGGGGTCTCGACAGCCGACCGCTCGGATGATGTTCCAGTGGATCGATGTGCGAGGCCACGGGGAGGTGCCGCGGTGGTTCATAGCAACGGTGGTTCACCATGGGTGGAGGTGGGGTTGGTTAAGCGTGACTCCCATGGTGACCCTGGTATTACTAATTGGAAGATCTCCGTGCTGGTGGAGCCTCGCTCCCGGTTAGAGGTGGTTGAGCACTGCTCCCACGACAGTGACGACCGGGCAATGATCGTCAAACGCAGGAAGGGATCGGGGACCGACGGACCTCTCGGTCGGAGGGGACGGACCAACAGTCATAAGGGCAAGGTGGGTACGCTGGTGGAGGGCTCAAGGAAGAGTGGTGTCGAACGATGGTTAGCCCATGGCGAAAGGGTGCAGCTTAAGGGGGCAGGTGGCGCTGCCGCATTGGTCGATGTTCCTGAGTACTAGGTCGCGTTATCCGAGGCCGAGGTAGCTCAAGCGAGCTCTGAGGTCAAGATTGATGTATCCGAGGCCACACCATCGATTGCATTAGAAGTGGGTTTAAACGGTGGAGCGGAACTGGGCTTTGTGGAGCCCTAAGAGATTGAAGACTCATTTGTGTTTTGCTGAGAGTGAAGCTGATTTGTTGGGTGCCATCGTGGATCTAGTCTTGCTTTATGAGGTGGGCCGCCCTTTGGCCCACAAATTTCATTTTGACATTGATGGGTTGGGGAGGGATTCTCGGCTAATGAGCATCTATCTAGCTAATGAGTTTAATGTGGGGATGGGCAAAGATACAGTTTTTGATAATCTTAATATTATGCCCAATATACCTTTGCCAGCAGGCTTTTCATGGAAATTCCTTTAAGGGTTTTGGACCCTTGTGCCAGTCTGTGTTCATGTGCCTTAAGAGGAGATTTGTGGTTCCTTTTACAAGGGGATTGAGGTGAGGGAGGATGATCCCGCGATGGATAACTTTGTGGGGATCCTGGGTTGTCTTATTGTTTTGTGTTGGTCTGCGTTGTGTCCTGCTTCAGTGTATCAGTGTTGTCTCTTGTCTCTGTGTCTTGTACCACATTTAGTGGTCGCTTTTGCTATTCATCGTTTGTCTATTCTCCTGTTCTTCTTTGTTTATTTTAATTGAAGTGGTTTATCCACCTTTTTCAAAAAAAAAAAAAAAAAACAACTATCCATAGGTAGCTGCTAGAAGTCTGGAACCATGAGCCTACTCTGCACTAGGAATAGATATGACCTTGTTCGGATTCACCATTACATCTCATATGAAATCAGGAAGTGAAGGCTGCTCTTTACGATAACAATTGAATCCTCTAGGTTTTTTTCTCTTGGTTACAGGAGTTGTATTTATCGAAATAAAGGACATATGATTAGTTTTAGTAATGATAAAAGAAAAAAAAACAACTGCTTCTCCTTGGAAGTTGTTACATATGGCGGCGAGATGTCCGATCACTCGCAGCCCTCACCGGAATCGACTTCACGTGCGTTCGAAGCGGATGACTGAGAAGACTGTTGATGCGTCCCCTCCAAAGCCTGCGGACAAGCGGACTTTTGAGAAGTCTGCTGACGCTCTTCATCGGCCTCCTAGAGTGGCAGACAGGCCGCATCGCCCACCTAGGGTCTCTGTTTCCCTGTCACTCACACCCGATTCGGATAAACTGCGAGAGGAGCTAGGTAAGGTGGCGATGCTCTCTATTATTGAGGGCAATGTGAACGAGTCCAACGTTCTGGAGGTGGCCCCTACGATCCTTAATGTGACGACGGCTGGCCCCATCACCCCACTCAACGACAGCTCTTTCCTGGTCCCTTTAGCCAGCCGTGAAGAAGTAAAGGAGATGTGCAAACTCGGTCATTTCAAAGCTGCCACCAAAGACGGCCCTTGCACTTTGTCACTGGCCCCTTGGTCGGCGGAGATTGGGGCAGAGGGCCGGGCTTCTGGTAGAGGACAGTGGATCTCTATTTGGAACCTCCCACTCCATGGCTGGTGTTGGCCCATTATCGTGGAGGTGGTGAAACCGGTGGGTGAGCTTGTCGCCATCTCACAAGCGCCAATGCCACATAAATATTTTATCTCGGTGCTGGTGCGGATTCGAGCAGGAATCTCTTTCTCGTTTGAGTTAGAGCTGAGTCTCCGCATGCAAAAATACTTCATTCTACTCGCAGGTGACAGGTGTGAACTTTCCACGTTCCGCCGTGATCTTGGTCGTTACGCGCTAACGGTGAAGCAAGTGATGGCGGCTGGGAGTTCTCATGTACACAGAAGCACTCATGAAATCCCCAGCGGGGAGAAAGGGAAGCAACCAGTCATGGCGAATAGGCCCACGGAGTAGGTCAAGCTTGGCTCCCGCTCGGATCTTGCTGGTGATCGGAGAACGCTTTCTGGTGGGACTGACATCGAGGGAACATTGCCGATCCCAAGGGTTGAGCCGAGCTCCCAGCGGGACGGCAAAGAGGTTACCTTGCCGATTACCTCGACTGGTTCTGAGTCAGTTGTGAAGATGGCGCCGGCGGTATTTATGGTCGAGCGATACTCCCACACGGCCGGTCCGGGGGTGCTTCTGAAACCGAGGGACACTGCGTGTCAGACCGGAGGTCACACCGAGGCTCGAATACCCGAGTCGCGGAGATCCGAAGGTATGGGGAGGTCGACTTCTCTTGCTCCGAGAGCTCGACGTGTCGAGCATTGGAAGGTGAAGATCCCCAATGCGACATGTGCCAGGAGTATACCGTCCGAGGTTTCGCAAACAGAGGTGGTCGTACGAGGTTCGCCTCACGATGATGTACGAGGAAGTATGGCTAATCCTGGGGAGGCACGTGATGCTCCACGGTGTGCTCCCTCGCGTGATCACCAGGTTATCCAGGACCCGATGGTGAATGACAGGCTGGATAGCTTATTGGGCCGGTCAATACCTAATTTGCATTTTGACTCAATTACTGACCCAACCCTGTGTGAAGTGGTCCAAGTGTTGTGCCCTCCCACCAAGGCCCAGACTGAGAATTTTGTTGGCCCATCTAGTGAAAGCAATAAACCCTAAGTGTGTAAGCTGCTGGGCTCGCCAGCCCGGCCCAATCTAGTGGAGTCTTTCACTTTGGGCCAGTCTATGATGGGCCTCAACAACCTGAATTTTAGGGATAAAACAGTGATGCCAACGGTGCCACCACCAGAGTGTTTCCATTGGGTGTTCTTAGCTGGGGGTTGGGTGCTTGCACCGATGTCGTACAGCAAATTTGTCCCTCCAGAACCGACGAACCTCGACCCCCCGGTCGACGAACCCAGCAATTCCCCTTCGACTGTCAACAAATCACCGGAGTGTGAAGCATTGGACTCAGATGATTCCATCTCTGAGTTCGACATCAACATAAGGCGTCTCTTGCCTGATTTACAGACCAACTCCCACATTGACACTGCGGCGACCTCCAGGGGCACCCGCAGAAGTGAGAGACCGAAAAAACCCTCCTCGCGGTTCAATGAAGAGGTAGGGTTTGTTGCGGAGCCACCCAAGTCTTCTAAAAAACGGCTGCAAAAGAGCGACACGAAAGAAGGTACATGCTCCAAGCCTTTACTTATTACTGATTGGTCTAATGCTCAACTTGCAAATTATTGTGATGCTTGCGGTATGTCTTTTACTATTGATGCAAATGACTGCCTTGATCACCTACGCATGCTAGAACATTCCAGGATTGCGTTTTCCTAGGTGTTTAATGAATTTTATAACCTGGAATGTTAGGGGGTTAGGGAAACCGGCTAAACGGTTTCTAGTTAAAGATTTTTTTTAATTTGCATTTCGCTGATATCTGTTGCCTCCAAGAGTCCAAACTGAAGGAGATTTCACCTGCACTGTGGCGGGAAATTGGGGGCGGAAGACTGGACCAGTTCTTCTCGGTGCCGGCACGCGGGACTGCGGGGGATATCATTGTGGGATGGAACAGTGCGATCTTAATTGTCGGCCAAGCTCTTGAAATTGGGCACTTTCAGCTTAACGGTGGAATTTCATTCCAAGTGCGACAACGCAGTTTGGAGATGTTCTTCGGTCTATGGCCCTAATGCCAGGAGCTTGAAAGATGCTTTTTGGCAAGAGCTCAGGGAATGTGTGGACACTCTGGAGGTACCCTAGGTTATCGGTGGGGACTTTAATGCTATCTTTGACACGGGGAACAAAAACTCGGGACAACCAAACTTGGAAGACATCAGAATGGCGAACTCCTTCCTCCAAGATATGGACCTATTGGAACCCCCTTTGGTGGGAAGAAAATTTTCTTGGACTAATGGCCAAGTTGAACCAGTTTGGGTTAAGTTAGACCGCTTCCTCGTTAACGGTTCTTGTGCCAGTCGGTACCCAAAACTGATTCAGAATAGTCTCCCCAGATTGGGTTCGGACAACGTCCCCTTGCAGCTTGAAGTGGGCCTCATCGCTCCAATCCTCGCCCTTTCCGATATGAATTGGTTTGGAGTTCCGCAGAGGGGTTCATGGACTTGGTAACCAATTAGTGGAAGGAGATTGCTCCCCAGGGCTGTGGTGCTTTCATTTTTGCCAAGAAAGTCACTCACCTCAGAGGTAAATTGCGTCACTGGTCGAAATTTTCTTTCGGTTCTATTAAACTCAAAAAGTTAGGGCTCCTGCATGAGTTAGAATGCTTGGACGTAATCCGTGAAGTTAGGCGCCTCTCTGTTGATGAGCGCGAGCGGGAGGAGGAAATTCAGTGCAGCTTAAGTATTATTGGCAATCAGGAAGAAGTGTACTAGAAGCAACGGGCCAGGTTGCAATGGTTGAAGGTAGGTGATGAAAATGCCAGCTTCTTTCATGCCATGGCGAACGGGAGGAAAAATAGGAATTTCATCGCATCTATTTGCTCTAACGGGATCAACATTTGTGACCTTAAGGGCATTGAGAGATGCTTCGCTGATCATTTCCAACAACATTTTGGAAGCGAACGAACCTCACGCTACAATATTGACTTCAATAAGCTATTTGCCAATAAAAAACGCATTAACCTGGACCCCCTTGATCGACCTTTCTCTGTTGAGGAGCTCAAAGCTGCTGTGTTTGATCTCGGTAAAGATAAAGCTTCGGGCCCTGACGGCTTTCCTTTGCACTTCTTTAGACAATTTTGGGAGGTGCTTCAGCCTGATTTGTTGTGGGTATGTGAGGACTTCTTTTGGGGGAGAGAAAATTTGGAAAGAATCAATTGGGCCAATATTGCTCTCATCCCCAAGGTCGACTCTCCGCAAAGTGCTGGCGACTACCGGCCTATTAGCCTCATCAACTCCTCCATAAAAAACATCTCTAAAATCCTGGCATCTCGCCTTAGTGTTGTCATCAGTGAACTTGTGGATGAGGAACAATCAACGTACTTGAAGGGTCGATGCATCTTGGATAATATCACCACGGCGGAGGAACTGATCTTCAGTCTCCACAAACACAAGATGCCGGGTCACATCCTCAAAGTGGACTTTGCCAAAACTTTCGATACGGTTGACTAGGGTTTCCTTTTAGATTTACTCTGGGCTAGGGGTTTTGGTGCACATTGGGTGGGTTGGATCTCTTCTATTCTACATACATCTAAGGCGTCTTTCCTCATTAATGGCTCCCCAAATGGGTACATCCGCTATCGTCGCGGTCTTAGACAGGGTGACCCCCTGTCCCCACTCTTGTTCATCTTAGTGACGGACGCTTTGAGTTCAATGTTTAAACATGCCCTCCGTTCGAAGATCTTGGTGGGGGTGCCCTTGGGGAAGTGTGGCAATATGTGTGACCTGCACTATGCTGACGACCTTCTCATAATCACCTCGGGGGGGCTTAAAGATCTTAGGATCATCAAACTCATTCTCTACTTATTCGAAGGGATGACGGGGTTGGCTACCAACTTCACTAAGACCTGCCTCTATGCCACTCGCCTAGGCTGTGTTCCTGATTCGGCTGCGGCCAATACACTGTACTGTGCAGTGGGATCTCTGCCCGTCACTTATTTAGGGTTTCCAATTTCTGGGAGACGTCCCCGCAAACAAGACTGGGAGGGGTTGATTATCAAAGTAAAAAGAAGACTCTTTTCTTGGAAAGCGAAACACCTCTCGCTTGGCGGTCGTCTAACCTTAATGAACTCGGTGTTGTCGGCTATCCCAACCTTCTAGATGTCCATTTTCTGTTTACCACGTTGGGTAATTAAGAAATTGGATTACATTCACCGTGACTTTATGTGGTCTGGGCCAGATATCGACTGGCCAGGCTGTCATCTGGTCCGCTGGAATAAACTCTGCCGTCCTCGTGATCAGGGGAGGTGGGGCATTTTGGACCTCTTTAAGTTCAACCAGGCGCTTCTGGGCAAATGGTGGTGGAAATTCATGACGGACAAGTCTTGGGGGGGAGCAAGAGTAATAACCTTCAATTATGGAAGCCTAAGTTGGCAATTATGCCCCCCCAAGAAGGGAAGGATCTCCTTTTTCTGGCAAGGGAATTTAAGTTGTCTACCGCCTGTCAAACATTGCTTCACATTCGTTATTGGCGCCGGTAAAGAAACCCTTTTTTGGAAAGATGGTTGGCTCAATGGTATGGCGCCAATGTTCGTTTGGCCGGTGGAATTCGCCAGTTGTCCGCATCCTGATAGGACGATAAGTGAGCTTATGCACCTCCTTGAAGAACTCCCGTTCTCGAACCATGTGGAAATCTCCCGCATCCGAGAAAGAATGATGGGCACAATTAGACAAGAAATGGAGGCGGGCAGCAAGAGGTGGAAACTAACGGGAAACGGTATCTTCTTTGTAAAATCTTTTTACAACTTCCTGAAGAAAATCAACCTCTTCAACTGGTTAGCCTGGCAAAATAAAATTCTCACGCTTGACAACCTGGCTCGTAGGAGGTGCAACAAACTGCCAACTGATACTTGTGTGCGGTGCCATGCGGGGACTGAAACGGTGGATCATCTTTTTTTGCACTGCCCTTCTGCCACGCAAATTTGGGATTACTTCGTCAAATTACTTTCACTGTCATCTCCTCCAGCGACGTTACGTGATCTTTGGGGGCCATGGAGACTTTCCATGCGCTCTGATAAGCGGGAGATTGGGGTCTGGTCGCAAAAGCTATTATCTGGAACATTTGGATCGCTAGAAATGACTGTGTCTTTAATGCCATTTATTTGAATGTCTTATGTTTGATTGTGAAAGTTGATCGAATGCTCCTTTCTTGGTTCTCCTCAGCTGCAGATGGCGCCAGAGATAGGATGGAGGAAGTGATCTCTTCTGTCGGCAGAAGTCTGGAGTTCGTGGGGCCACAGGCGGAGGATCTTAGGGATGCTTCTCCTACTGCGGCGGATACTGATGTTGCTTTGGGTTAGACCTTCTTTCTTACTGGGTTGGCCTTGAGGAGGGCCTGTCTCCTCACTTTTGTGTTTTGTCTAGACTGACGTTCTTGTACCACATCTAGTGGTATTGTGTACTTTTTTTTTATTAATAGAAGTGGTTTATCCACCTTTTCAAAAAAAAAAAAAAGTTGTTACATATAATCTATGCAATACCAATGATCTTCACCAATATTGTTGTTTTTTCAGTTTTTTTTTTTAAATAATGATAAACAACCACTGTTAGAGTCATCTCCAGATTATGATGTGATAGTCAATTTTAGCTTACTTCTTAAAAAAAAAAAAATACTTATGTTAAAATCATTGTTTTCATATCATTTAGAGAAGTATATATATATATATATATATATATATATATATATATATATATATATATAGTAGCCAAGCAACTCATTTCAACAACATTGTGAAAAGATGTTAATTAAAAAAGAATTCAGATAAGTGGTGATAAATTTTTTAATAAAAAAGTTATAATTTTTAAAATTAGTTATTGATTTTGTCCACACTTGTAGTTATATAATATCTTCGTATCTTATTGAAAAGATGGGTTTGAATTTCAATCTGCATATAACATAATAAAGACATGTGTTGTTGCAGCTTTATATATGTGCATACTCTTGATATATAGTTTTTTTTAATAGATAAATTATATATGTATTGCAAAACAAAAAGTCCAGTACGAGTATAATTTGTCTACATTCATTTAAAAAAATAAAAATAAAAATAATTTGTCCACACGCTATTTGGAAAATGGAGAGAAAGTCATCCACGCGATTGGAAATGGTGGTGTTTTGACTAGTTGGGAGAAGGAATACAATAGAAAAAATAATTTGTTTCCAATGCAATTGTGGGTCATTCATTTAATAAAAAATAAAAAAATAATATGTGTATTTATTATTAAAAAAAATAATAACAATATGAAATATGGGATTAACGATTTCGAAATAAATAAATAAATTAGTTGCCGCGACTATGCCATGTCTGCGCCGGCCAATTTCGTTGCTTTAACAAAAAAAAGGAAAAAAAAAAAGAAAAATCGTTGCATTTTGCTAGCTGGTTCGAGCCACGCCCACGCCTTATCTTCTTCTGGGAAAATTTTGCCGGGAGAGAAGGCATCATCCCCTCTCTAGAAAAACAACATGAAGATAAACCCAACGTCCTACTGGGCCTCTCTCCTCCGAGTCTTGTTTCCTTTGCTACTTTTCTCTTTCTCATTCGCTCAGCCATCGCCAGACACAACAGAGCTGTACCTTAAGTGCCAGACGACCTTCATGACCTGCGGTGATGTTGTTTACACCGAGATCAAGTTCCCTTTTTGGACAAATGATCAGCCGGAAGACTGCGGTCATCCAGGCTACTATCTCACATGCGACCCTGAAAATAAGACTCTGTCAATGAACATCAATGATAAGCAGTATCGTGTAAGGCAGAAAATCGACTATAAGAACCAATTCCTGGACCTCATAGATGCTGATCTCTCTGCCGCCGTTACTACCGCCAGTTCGTGCCCTGAAAAGATTACAAACACCAGCATCAGCAGCCTCGAATCATCCTACTTGACATACGTAACCAACGACATCAACCTCACCTTGTATCTCAACTGCAGTATCTCCACCATCCTCACGCCGGGCAAACTCTTCCCCATCCCCTGCACTTCTTCTTTCCCTGAATTCTTTGGACAGAACGCGTTCTTCACGTTGGCAAAGGAACATATAGAATTCTCTGAGAATGAGCAGTGCAACGCGACCGTGTTGATTCCGGTGTATGATCAATTCAACCTGGGCGATTTTATAAATGGAACGAAGAGTTTTAGTGATGTGCTGAAGGTGGGGTTCGGTGTGAAGTGGACAATCGGGCAGGGCTGGTGCGACGACTGCACAAGTTCCGGTGGGATCTGCGGGTACAACGTTACTTCCCCGAACAGCACGGCCTGCTTCTGTCCCGCCGGGTACATGACTAACGGCACTTCATGCTTTCAACGAGGTATTAATTCCTCGTTTCTTTTCTTTGCTTTGCTTTCCTTTGTCCCCTGTCAAGAGTTCTCTTATTAATTCATGCTTTCATCATGGCGCTGGAGTGAGGATCTTTACTAGCGGGTGGCTGACTCAGGTCTCATGCATTAGATAATCATTCTAGCTAGTTGATACTTAGGATAGCTCCACAGTCATTACAACTTTGAAACAGATGTTTTTCATTCTTGTCCTTTGTAAATAAACTAATCATGGAAACCCGCACCACCCCCTCCCCAGATTTATGATGTCGATCCCTATATTTCTATAAATGCTTCAATCACCATTGGATCCTAGATTCTTGCAGGCTATTTGGCAAATATGGGATACGTCTGGTTGCAACAATGGTGTTTATGCTTGGGAACTATACTTCTCTGTTTGTTACTTCAATTCTCCTAACCTCTTTCATCCATATGATTCTGCAGGGACGACCAGAAGGACAAATAAAAAGCTTATAATTACAGGCAAGCAAATAGCACCAAAGTGTTTGATACTTCCCACCAAGAAAACATTTTCGTGATAATTATCATGAGTAAATCTTGTCTGCAGGTGTTGTTTCAGGCTTTGCCTTCATCTTAGCACTTTGCTGCCTATACTTGTACTGTTGCTGTCGCCCCAAGGGGCAGCAACACTCGTTCACTCTTTACGGTAAAGCATCCACCTCCTGATCCTTCAATTTCATCCCTTGAATCTTCTGTTTTTTTAGCGCATTTTATTGTATAAACATATTCTATCGTATAGAACATGCATTTCTATTGACATTTTCCCCCATTTAAATTAAGTCTCACAAATTTGGAGGCTTCTAAGGTCTTTAATGATAATAAATGGCAATTCTAACTATTTTAGTGTTACAGGGTAAGAAC
This sequence comes from Dioscorea alata, assembly GCA_020875875.1. Lineage (NCBI taxonomy): Eukaryota > Viridiplantae > Streptophyta > Magnoliopsida > Dioscoreales > Dioscoreaceae > Dioscorea > Dioscorea alata. Next base: position 19,008,850 of record CM037015.1, on the reverse strand, counting down.
AGTCAGATTATTTAATTTGAGGCTTAACATCTTCTAACTCTTCAGAGCCGTTTCTTGCACTCTTGGCAAATAAGTCGAGGCTTAACAGTTTTGTTAAACTCTTGGCAGGTTTTGCTTGCTGGCAAAATTCAAGTAAGGATCAAACCATAGAGACTTTCTTGCAGAAACATGGAACACTGTTGGCAAAAAGATATAGCTACTCGGAAGTGAAAAAAATAACCAAGTCCTTCCGGCACAAACTAGGACAAGGTGGCTTTGGTAGTGTTTTTAAAGGTACTCTCTCAGATGGACATGCAGTGGCTGTGAAAGTCCTAAATAGTACTGATAAAGATGGAGATGGGGAGGACTTTCTTAATGAAGTGGCCAGTATTGGAAGGACATCCCACATCAACATTGTCAGTCTTATGGGCTTCTGCTTCCAAGGATCCAAAAGATCTCTAATATATGACTTCATGCCCAATGGCTCATTGGAGAAGTACATTTATGCTGAAGACCCAAAGACAATACTTGGATGGGAGAAGTTGTTCCAGATAGCAATTGGCATCAGTCGGGGCTTGGAGTACTTACACCGTGGTTGCAACACTAAAATAGTTCATTTTGACATCAAACCTCACAACATACTCTTGGATGAAGATTTTTGTCCAAAGATTTCTGATTTTGGGCTTGCGAAGTTTGGCACACACAAAGAGAGTATATTATCTTTGGCAGGCACAAGAGGAACAATAGGGTATATTGCACCTGAAGTATTCTCTAGAAATTTTGGAACTGTTTCTAGTAAATCAGATGTCTACAGTTATGGTATGATGGTACTGGAAATGGCTGGGGGAAGGAAGAATGTAAAAGTGACTGCAGATAGAACAAGTGAGATTTATTTTCCTCATTGGATTTATGAGCACCTTGATGAAGATGCAGGTATGGAACATTGTGGAGTGACTACAGACACACAAGATATTGCCAGAAAATTGATCATTGTGGGTTTGTGGTGCATACAAACTAGACCAGAATCACGACCAACAATGAGTAAAGTGGTAGAAATGTTAGAAGGAAGCATCAATGATTTGGAATTGCCACCAAAGCCATACTTATTTTCTCCTCCAAGATCACCAGCTATTTGCTCAACCATATCAATATCCTGACATGTCTTCATTAAACTTTTTTTTAGACCAAAGGTCGCTAAAATGCTACAACATTAAGCTAATTAGTTTTCTTGTAATTTTCCATTATTCACTATATTTTGAAAAGCAGTTCTTCTGTTCAAACCTGATTGAGCCTTTGCTTTAACCTGCTTATCTTTGATTTCCTTAAAAAATGGATAAATTTCATTCATCAAAAATAAAAGAAGTGTAAACAGGGACAAAACAAAACAAAAACACAATATATGGAAAAAAAAATAGTACAACAAATCCATTGGAAATAGGTTAAAAACAAACAAAAGGAAAGAGATAGAGGAAAACAACTACAAACTCTTTAAAGAATGAGGATTCTCCAGAGTTGCAAAAGGCTCAGTAGAAAATCTAGCTTGTGTCCCGGGAAGAAACCTTCTCGTCGGCATCACTCGCTCTAGAAGTCTCAGTACGAGGACCATCAACTCAAGGCTGTGTCGAATGAACGCGATAGAATCCTCAAAATTTTGATCTTTGACTTTTCCGTCTTATGGCATGCTTGAATACTAAACATGTACTCTAAAATTGCTTATAAATCATAAAAATGCATGGTCCATATGTTTCGGTTGATATGGGAGTCATACTCAATGACTTTGATGGACATGCGCGAGGTTTTTTTTTTTTTTTTTTTTTTTAAAGCATAATCCCTAAACAAAAAACTTCGAATACAGATATATTAAAACCAAAAAGCCTTTGGTCTGGTTTAGTTGTTCCACCGTAAAATGTGTTTTATTGGAATTTTTAATGTCCAGAATTCCAAACGTGCTAGATTCAGGGTTGCCCAAAAAGGGTTCTTAGCAATATGAGCCGGCTTGCAACATAATCTCCATTTTCGCCGGGTGAATGCACACAAAAGTAATGATCAATTCCCAATTGCATGCACACCTTAATATATGTCTTGTCCACATTGTAAAATTAAAAAAAAAATTTAACTTTTTGTGTTTGAAATGAAAAAACTCTGAATATATAGAATAGACAAAAAACAAGTTTTGGGGGAAGATTGCCTCAAAACTCATGCTTTTTTTTTTTTTTTTTTTTTAAAGGTGGATAAACCACTTCGATTAAAAACTAAAAAGAACCACTAGGTGTGGTAAATGTTATTTATCTTTTACATAAAATATTTGTTAGAATAATACAACTTGGTTTTGAAACCATTGTTATTTATCCTTTACATAAATTATTTTTTTTAGAAAATAATTTTTTTAAAATAATTCTGTGGATTGTGAATAAATCATTTTTGTAATAAACATATTATTTTTTGAAAAGATTCCACATAAGTCTTAAAAAAAAATATTACATTGGAAAAAAAATTATCAACCACTAGATAACCTAGTGGAAGTTACACTCTATCAATACTGTTTATCTACTATTCATCAAGGTCACTTGTCGAAGAAGTCGTATTCTCCACTCCTCTAGAGTTGCAAAATAGAAGAGATTTATTATTGTTAGGTTATAGCGCTTGATATATCATATTGGATGCATATGGCAGACCCTAATTGTCGTGCGTGTTAACTCACTCCACAATAAATTTTTTTGTTTTTTTTTTTGACACTAGGCGACAAGTACCCTCATTTAAAGTTTATAGTTAAGAACATGCACAGATGTGGAGCGCATCCCCAAGATCAACAACATCATACCGTCACGTTGCTTAAGTTTTGATCCCGGGTCTCCCCGAAACGAGAACCTTACCAGAGGGATCCGTTACTAATAGACCAAGAGGCTATTGGTCACATAATAAATCTCAAAAGGTCGTTAAGCCACCTTAAAGGATTAACTATTTTTGGCGCTTGTCGCCATTGGTCAAAAAAAAAAAAAAGTTTGAAAAGGCAGATAAACAACCGCATTGCATTAATTAAAAAGAAATTTAAAACAAAGTTTTCTTTCAAGCCAAACAATAATATATGTTACTCATCAATTTATTTATTTCATAAAAAAAAGAAAAAAAATGTTACAATCAATGGACAAACATTGGGATTCCCTGAAGCTATCTCGAGAGTGCAGTTTGAATGAGTGTTGAGGAGCCGAGAACAATTCGTGCTCAAAAGTTTAGTTTACCACTAGGATTGGTTAAATTTTCTGATAGATTGAAAGCATCACAACCAGCATGTTATTCCCCCTGTGAGTTTTCAAGCTATTCCCATAACCGTTCAACAAATTTAAGGGGCCGTTTGGTTGGCGGTAATGTGAAAACATTATCTCCTGTTATGTGGTAATCTGAAGATATTACCATGTTTGGATATGAGACAGTGGTAATGTTGATAGTAATCTAAGATTACCAACATTAGAATATTACCAAGAAACTTGGTAATCTCATTACCACCAAATTAGGTGGCTATCTGAGATTACTAAGTTAATGGTAATCTGATAAATTTAAGAGGGTATTTTGGGAATTTTAATATTTTATCAAATTGATTATTATAACAAACCAAACATGGTAATGCCTTATTCCCGATAATAAGAATTCCCAACCAAACATGCTTATATCAAATTATCACAATATTCCCAACTATATAATATTCCCACTCATATTACTATGGTAATCTTGTTATGTAGTAATATGTCATTACCACGAACCAAACGGCCCCTAAGAGTAATCACCAAATCCAAGAAAAGCAAAACATTGTCGAATTTAAATCTTTGAAGACTTGTTATGCCAACCTGGAGGTATTCAATACGCCATTCGAAAGATAAAAGGAAGTTGCCTTAGCTAAACAAAGAGTAACAGTGAGCCCCAAGTCCAACGAAAGAGAGAGGAAATGCAGTGGATCAAAAACATTAGCTTACCCTTCTTATCTTGGCAGGAATAAATTGGATACCAAAGTCTTCTCCACTCGTTAATAGAAAAGACAGGAAGTACTACTCCACGTGTTCAAAGCCAAATTTTTCTTTCTCTCCGACTAGACTACAGCTAAAATGGGTCGTACAAGTTATTTGGAACCGATGAATGCAAGCAAAACCCTAAGGAGATCGCCATATGCAGTTTAGATTTATGTAGTAGTGTTGGGAAAGAGAAATAAAGGAGACTAAATTTTTTCCTACTTGAATGAATAAGAGAAGCAATAAATTATTTATCCAAAAGCACAATAGAGATCACAAAACATCACACAAACCACACAACAATTTTTAACATGCAAAACTCCTTCAAAAGAGAACAATAAAAATCACAGGACCTCTCTATGGTCCAAACACAAGGCTCCACTATGAATCAACAATGTCTATAGCAATCAAATATGTTCACTAGCACATCATGCCAAAACATGATCAACCGCTATAACAAAGAAACACAAGACTATGGAGAAATAAATTAAGACTGTAGTTATTGCAATAAAAAACAATCTTCCTGACCTCAAATAACGATCACCACTGTTCAAAATAAACCTTGAAATGTCTTCTAAAACTGACAAAAAAAATCAGTCAAATCAGAGCACGGATGATCTGCTAATCATGAAGTTAGATCAAACTCGCCGGAGAAGAAATACAACCCATAACACTTTTTGTTCAGAGGTCTCTAATCAGAAAACCAGCTGTCAAAACCAGATCTCCATCATTCAAAATAAAGAACATTAATATGTGAACATGCCTACCAAAACTCAACTCAATCAGACTACAAATGATTATCCGATTTCTAAGTTGATGAAACTGGATATAGAATGGAATATCTCACAAACTCTCCCTTTCTTTGTTTTCTCAAAGATGCTGCAAAAAAACCATGACCTATATTCAAAGAAAATTGTTGAAACACATTATTAAAACCCTAATGGGTTATCATAACATGGGCTTCACAAAAGATTTGGGCCTTTTCCACATAGGAAGGGAACCCAAGCCCAACAAATAGATCTTTTAGTAGTTGATAAACTTACTGCTAGTTACTTTTGGATGACCAAGACATAGTTCTTGAACTTAACAAAAAAAATATATCCTGATTTGCTTGTTGTTCTGCCTTCCAAATCTCCTGCATAATCACTATCTGTGTAGGCAACAATTTCATCATTTCCTCTCTTCTTATAGAATATCCCACACTCAATTGTTTCCTTCAAATATCTTAGCACTCTTTTTGCAAACTGTAAATGAAGCTTAGTAGGAGTCTCCATATACCTGCTAATAAAACTGATTGCAAACACCATGTCCAGTCAAGTTGCGATGAAGTACATGAGACTTCCCATAATTTTTTTAAAATGTGTCTTATCTACTTTAACTCCCCTTTCATCTCTTATAAGCTTAAAGCTGGGAACAATTGGGATTTTGACTAAATTACTTCAATCCATTCCAAATCTTTGTAGCACATTCAAAGCATACTTCTTTTGACTGATAAAAAGCCCATCCGATCTCTACATGACGTCAAGTTCAAGGAAATATCTCATCATACCAAGATCATTCATGTTGAACTCATGTTTCATGAACTTTTTGAACTCAGTAAACATCACTTCATCATTACCAGTAAGAAGAAGATCATCAACATACAAACTTACAATTAACATGTTGCCATCCTTTCTTGACATGATAAAAAGCGTATGCTCGTACGTAGTCACATTTCTGGAGTCCTTTCTTCATGAAATAAGCTTCGATCTATAAGGCTGTATTAGGCACGCGGTGCTTGCTTAAGCCCATAAAGTGATTTCTTTAACTTGTAAACCTTTTGTTCATTTCCCTTTTGGACAAAACCACAAGATTGCTCTATAAAACATATTCATTCAATTCTCTATGTAAAAAAGCTGACTTCACATCTCATTGGTAAATGTACTATCCTCTTTGAGATGCAAAAGCTGCAACCAAACAAATTGTCTCCATTCACTCCACAGGAGCAAATATACTTATGTGTAATCTATTCCATATTCTTAAGTATATCCCTTCACTACTAGTCTTGTTTTATACTTATCTACTTCTCCATTTTGACTGAATTTAGTCTTGTAAATCCACTTTACTCTAATTGTTTGTGCTCTTTTAGGTAATTCAATTAATTCCAAGTGCCATTCTTCTCTATTGCATGCATTTAAATATCCATTGCTTTCCTTCATTTCTCACTCTTCACAGTATCTTCATAGCCAATTAGCAATACAACAAGAAGGCATGAGAGATCAAGACTTAGCTCAAATCAAGGTGAGAAGCTTGCTTACCTATTTACCTGCAGGGATTAAGATAGCACCACCCTTGAGCTATGTCTCCAACCTCCAACAAAGCCAAACTCTTCCAAGGTTGTAGCAAGAATGTAATAAGGAAGAAGATATGCCTCTTTTGAAGCTTGGATCCCTAACACCTTGTTTCCACTGCATGGTTAGTAGTGTGGCCACTGAAGAGGAAAGGCATGATCGGGCTGAGGGGAAGGAAGTTGGGGTTAGGTCACATAAGGGTACAAGCTCATAGGGAAAACTCCAGGTTGACTTGTTGGTTGGTGTTGGGCTTACATGGGATAACAAAATTCTCACTCTCAACACTCTCACTGTAAGGAGATGCAACAAACTCTCCTCAACCACATGTATTCTGTCATGCAACTATTGAAAATGTAAATCACCTTTTCATATACGTATCCCTTGGCTAGAGTCATTTGGGATAGTTTTCCTCATATCTTAAGAATACTATGAACACCAACATCTCTAGCTAACCTTTGGGGAGTCTAGCTTCGAGGTTTGCACCAAGGGATCAAAAGCTTTTCAAACCTACTAGTCGGAGCTGTAGTTTGGTCTATTTGGATAGTAAGAAACAACTGCATTTTTCATTTTAAATTGCCATATGCATATCTTATTATTTAAAATATCCATCACTTATTTCTCTTTTGGGTCACTGCAACTCCTACAAGTAGCCTTGTTTGGATTGGCTTATAAAAAAAAGTATTTTTTTTTTAGTTCAGTAGAAGTGCTTCTGGAAAAAAATACTTCTCCTGAGTAAATGAAGCACTTTTTTGTAATCTGTGTTTGTATTAGCTTTTCTGTAGAAGCAGAAACTATAAAATAAGCTAAAAAACAGTTTTTTTTTTCCATAAGCTGGTCATGACTAGCTTTTGAAAAAAGCTATTTTCAGCTTTTTTTTACAGCTTCTGCTTTTGCAGAAAAGCCAATACAAACAACTTTTTTTTTAACCAAGAAGTGCTTAAGTTATAAAAAAGCACTTCTGGGTTTTCCAAAAGCTAATTCAAACAAGCCCTAAGAAACAAAAGTTGGAGTAAACCTCTATGGAACCCATAATGTAGGCTTATCCTATTTGAATTCTATCTAGTCTATAAGTATAACAGGGATTTACCAATCATTACAAACTTAGAATCTTCTGTTGAGGTGAGAAGAAGCATCCAGTTCCATAGATCTCTTGTGGAAGAAGAGCACAACCCTGTCAATCAAGCCTCCACCACCGACTGGTCACTCCAGTTATGATATCATTGGAGGAGATCCTCTCTAGTACTAGGACCTTTGTCTTATTTTTGTGTACTGTTGTTTCAGCTATTTCCACTCCCAATAAACACCATAGCTACCTATATATACTTATTTTTAGTTGTAATGTCATTAGTTGTGATGTTATTTCCAATTTTTAATAAATTTGTGATTTATATATTTTTAAAAAAAATTGTATGTGAATTTTTTTTTTTTTTTATTTATTTTGGTGGCAAATATGAATTCTCTTTCAAAATTATATTCTATGTGCATTTAATAAAAATCAAAACTTAATTGTGTATATACTAAGAGTTGTTGTGGCGTTTGAAAAGAGGAAATATTTGCAAGGTTCAAAGCGTTGCACGTAAAATTAAGTTTTATTGTTATTATTATTATTATTATTATTATTTATCAAAATGGATAAACCACAATTTTATTAAAAAGTAGAAGAAGAAACATGACAAACACACGAAGGAGTACAAACGTTACAAAGAAAGAAAGAAGAACAGGCTAAGGCTCTCACCAATAGTGAGGTATTCGAAACAAGAAAAAGAAAAAGAGAACGAAGAAAAGAAAAAGAAGGCAGAAAAAAAAGAGACAGTTGGAACGGCTAAGACTACCGTTTGGTAGCACAGACCTGCCCGAGCTACTATGAGGAGTCTTTAACTCCTGCACTATAGTAGGATCTGAATCACAGGCAATGTTCATGACTCTTGCACTTATTATTATTATTATTATTATTATTATTATTATTATTATTATTATTATTATTATTATTATAGTGGCTAAATTCATATTCTTTATTCATAATTTGGGTAAGTTATTTTTTAAAATTTTATTTCAGTTTATTTTTATTTTTATTTTTATCTCTACATACAATTTGGATTATTATTGGGATAATAAGATAATTCTTATTCGCTAGAAGACTTCATATAATAAACCAAATTCAATAATTTTTTTTTTATAACATTTGCTATTTGGTGTTAAGATGATAATATATAAATATTTTTATCTATTTGTTTGACAAAGGATTTATAATATTTTTAGAAATCTAGGCAAGTCATTTAAAATTGAAGTTTCCCTCTCAAAGAAAGCTAACATTGGATTCTATCTTGATTGTCAAAAGAAGCTCTTGGGGTTCCACTAGAGTATGTTGCTTTACCTGTTTTTTCACCCATTTTATTGTCGTATCCTCCACTCTGAGTAGACCTATTTTGTCTACCTTTTTATTGTTCCTATTTTTACTGTCTTATTTATAAATTTTTTTAATTGAATGTGTTAGTTCCGCCGGTTAGGGTTTGTGAAATAAGAGGAACACTCACTCACTTAAGCACTCAAGAAAAATAAACACAAACCACAAAGAGGAGACACAAGACGTTGGTAACCCAGTTCGGCATCCACTTGCCTACATCTGGGGGGCCATGCCCGGAGATCAACAATCCACTAAAAAGGGGTAAAAGATAGAAGAGTACAAAACACACTTGTCACTCTCTCACATACAAAGAATACTACCCTCTCTAGATTGTCCGGTACCTCCCTACTCCCTCTTTCAAGAGTCGTACCCAATCCTAGACCAAGGTGGTATATATAGACGCCTCAACGTCCCAAATATAGCACATACCCTTTTTAGAATCTCCGCGGCTTCTAACTTTGGAACCTTCCGAAATTAGATGTCGTAACTTATGTTGTAACATTTGTTGCGACATTGGCCCTGGCTGTTGGCTTGGCTGAATTCTGGCTCCATTGCTAAGCGACCTCAAGACACCCCATCTGAGTCGATGTAGCTCGATCACCTGATCCGAACCTACCAGCAACTAACCTCCCTCTTCAGCTCCTCACCACACAGCCCCCTCGCAAGGGGCGCACGTCCTATGTGCGTCTTCATGAAACTTGCCAAACTTAGTCTTCACTTCACCCAAGTTTGGTCTTCAAGGATCTTCAATCCATCATCCAAATCTTGCCATCAATAGGCGCATCTTCAAACATACCCTTAATAGACTTCATATCATCTCTATTAGGGTTCTTCAAATCTTCAACAAGGATCTTCAAATCTTTCCTTCAATAAGCTTCACAATCATACCATTGATAGGTTGTATCTTCATTTAGCTCCACCCATATTTAGTCTTCAATCAATCTTCTAAATATGGTCTTGATGAGATCTTGATTCCATCTTGTTGCTTGCTTGATCATCTTGCCTAAAATAGCTTCAACAAGATCTTCACTTAATCTTCATGAGAGTTGTAACTTCTTGCCAAAAATAGCTTCTCCAAGATCTCCCATGATATATTCCACCTAGCCAAGATTGTTTACCATGTCATCCTTCATTCCACATCATTCTTCATGCCATGTCATCATGCTTGCCACGTCACCTTGACTAGGTGTCAAATTATGCCAATCATTAAAGTGCATTTGCACTAACAATCTCCCCCTTTGGCATAATTTGACACAACTTCTTCTGCTCCCAGACTGACCATTGTTACAACACTCTGTTACAACATTTTACTGGGACACAGACTAGACTGACACTTGTTACAACATCCAGTTATAACATTTACTGGAAACCAGACACCAGACTTGACAAGAAGACAATTGCAACTAGAGAAAAACAACCAACTACGGTTAAACATAACTAACATAACAATGTTCGACATAACCGATATAACAAACATAACAATGTTCCGAACCAACAAAAACATGAACAACCAAACATAAACAAACTAAAAGAATAGTTTAAAGAATAGTCAGTCTGGAGATTGCAGTAGCAGCAGAAAACTTCTCCCCCTTTGTGCCATAATTGATGCCAAAGTCTTCAATGTTGTTGCAGAAATATGTTGCAACATTTTCTGTGACTCCCCCTGTCTTCAAAACTCTTGGTCATCTGTTTCCTTCTGCCTCCTCGCGAGAGTATCAAGTTGTGCAATAATCTTCTGCTTTTGTTGAGCAATGGTAAATAATTCGGCAGAAAGTGCTCTTTGTCTTCTCTCCAATTCTTCAAGATTTTCTTTCAGAATCTTTGCATATTCCTCTTCAAAGTCCAGGCTAGTTCTTTGAGCTTCTTCTTCAGTTGATGGAGGTGGAGATGCTCGACCAACAGGCAGATCAATCTTCTTTCCTGCAGAGAACAGCTTCTGGGAAATCTTCAGCTTCTTCACTGTGATAAACACTTCTCCCTTCTTAAGTTGTACTCCATGTTGTAACAAATAGTGCGACAATAGTGCTGGATAGCCCAAAGAACCTGCAGTACTCACACTGTCTGCTTCCTTCACAATGTTTTGAAACACTAATCTCCCAAGATTAAACTTCTTTCCAGTTCCGATTGAGTACAATAACAATGCCATATCTTTCACTAATCCTGAGTTGTGTGGAGCTGGTAGCCAATTAAGAACACAAATTCTAAACAGAACATTATACTTAGCTGTGAGCAAAGATGCTGGCAACCGAGTCTTTTCTCCCCATGCTTCAGTTCTGTCCCCTGTGATTTCCTTCAGGACTTCTTCATTAACTTCAAGTCCTTCTTCGAAATTTCCTTTTACTTCTGCCTTGAATTCCAAAAATTTGTTGATAGTTGCTGCTGTAAATGGAATCCACTTCCCTCGAACAAACACTCTGGAGATTCCATTGTTGGATGGTAGCAGGTTGCTATAAAACTCCTGAACTAGTGAAAGACTGTAACCCTCAGCAAAACTAGCTGACTTGTACAAACTTCTTTCCTTCAAAAGATCAGTCACACCATACTTCAGAAACTCAGTATCATCAATTGATCTCTCCACAACAACTCCTCTCTTCTCTACCTTCTTGAACTTCAACTTGGCTTCTTTGTCTCGAAATCTTTCCTCATCAGTATCTTCTATCACCTGGAAGGCCTTCTTCTTCTTTCCCATTTCTGCCTTAGTGGTCTTCTTCTTTCCCTGGGATGTGACTTCAGTACCTTTACTGCCCTTGGCTTTCTTTCCTTTCTCAGCTATTGAGGACTTTTTCTTCTCCCCCTGTTTTGCAGCATTTGTACACTTTCTCTTGGGCCTGGGACTTTCTTCTGGATCAGCAAAAGACTTCCTCTTCTGCTCCTTATTGACTTTCTTCTTCTGATGTTTAGAAGACACAGGTTTCTTCTTGTCAGTTACCTTTGATAACTTCTCCTTCAATGGTACATTATCAGAGCTGTGGGAACTTCCAGATGTTGCTGCAGATGTTACAACAGTTTCTGTGACATGGTCTGTATCTTGATGAATACTCTTCAGAGCTTCGGCTGCTGCTTCCTCAGCACTGGTAGGAGGATCTTCTTTATCCTGTAACCCTTCCTCGGTCTCGGGTTGTTCATCCTCTTCTTCTGAATCGGTTGAGGAACTGTCCTCTTGTTGAACATATGCTCCTGGAAAGGAATCTCGTATCCATCTGAGGAGCTCGTCTCGATCTTTTTGACCTGGGGGTGCATCAGATGGTCCAGCAGGTTCAGTGAACTCAGCATTAGGAGATACAAATGGAACAATAGCCTTTGAACGCTCTCCTGTCTCTTCAGTTCTTGGCGGGCTTCCATCATGCTGTTTCTTTTCTTCTTCAACCCGGGCAACAATCTCTTGAGGTGTAACTCGAGCGCGCTTTGCCATTCTCTTGGTCCTCATCTTGGCGTTCGTCTGATTCTTCTTTTCTCCTGTCACGAATTAGCTTCACAGTGGAGAGTAATTTGGGGAAGAACTTAGGGTTTTCTTTTTAGGGATTTTAAACTTGGTCTAATAACCATAAATAGGTTATAACTTCCAAGACAACTCTTCATTTTTCAAAAAAAATTTCTTTTGAAAGCAATTTCTCTTTTCTTTTCATTTTCCCTCCCTTTTTTTTTTTTTTTTATTTCTTCCCCCTTTTTTTTTTTTTTTTTTTTTTTTTTAATTCATCATGAAACCTTGCATGTTGACCTTGTAGGTCCTCGGTCTAAGCTCTGCATGTTGCACCTTGATGTTGTAACATCCTGGTTCACCCTTTCTATCATCACGCAATTTGAAGTAGAACAATTCTCATTCTCTCTAAATACTTCAGTTTTACGAATCCACATCTTCTTTATGATGATAGTTCTTCCTCTGACTCTTCTTTTGATGGTTGCTTGCACATGACCAATTACTCTTCCATTCTTCAAGTCTTCTTTTAATTTGTTGCACTTTGGTCTTATATGTCCGATTTCTCCACAATGAAAGCATGTAGGCACTTCTTTTATGCATTCCTTCTTTGCTTTGACTTGCTTCTCTTTTTGTTGAGCAGTTGACTTAACAAAAGTAACTCTTGAACATTCAGTCTTGGCACTTGAAGTCTCACCAACATATCCAATGCCTTTCTTAACTTTACTTGGTCTTCCGATTGAAAGCATTTCATCAAGCTTTGCTTTACCTTTGTTCATGGATTCTAGAATCTTCTCCGCTTGACTCAACTTTTCTTGACATTCAGTCAGTTCCTTCTCCAGACGTTTGTTTTGTATCATCATCTGGTCAAACTTTGTGAGCATTAGTTTGTAACTCATGAGAAGATCTTTTTCTGTTACCTCATCGAATTCACTGTCTGATGTTGTAACCGATGTTGTAACACTTTTTGCAACATTTCTTGATTTGCAGGCTGCCTTACTTATGATTGCTGGAAACGAGATATGATGATTGCAGTTGCCTTCATCTTCTTCTTCGTCCATGCTGTAGTCTGAGTCATCACTCCATTTAGCATTGAGAGACTTTCCTTTCTTTTTAAGAGTGTTAGCACACTCTAATTGATAATGTCCAACACCACCACACTCCCAACACTTGATCTTTTGTTGATTATCTTCTTCTTCCTTCTCTTCTTTAGGAACCTCCTTCTTTTGAAATCTGCTACCCTTCTTCTTATACTTTCTGAACATATTGTGCAGCTTCTTTGAAAGGAAAACAAATTCTCCATCTTCTTCATCTTCATCATCTGTTACAACAGTCTGTTGTAACTCTTTCTGCTTGACTGCTTCTATCTTCAAGGCAAAGTCTTCTACTTTTCTTTCAGGGTTCAGATTCATTTCATATGCTTGCAATGACCCTATTAACTCGTCAAGCTTCATGGTCGTGATGTCTCTTGCCTCTTCTATTGCAGCTACTTTTGCTTCAAACCTTCTTGGAAGAGATCGAAGAGTCTTTTGCACTAACTTCTTGTCGGAATACTTCTTCCCAAGTTGATAGGCTTGATTTGCAATATCCATCAACTTTGCATTGAAAATGGCTATTGTTTCTTCCTCTCCCATCCTGAGATTTTCAAACATGGTGGTTAACATTTGTAGTTTAGATGTTCTTACCACATTCGTGCCTTCATGAATTGTTTGAAGAATCTCCCAAGCTTCTTTGGCACTTTCACACATAGCCACATACTTGAACTGATTCTCGTCCACACCTCCAAAGATTGCATTTAGAGCTTTTCCATTTGCATTAGCTTTCTTCATGTCTTCAGTACTCCAGTTGATCTTCTTCTTCACAGTCTCGTTCTTTTCTTCATCAACTTGAGTTGGAGGGGTCCATCCATCTTCAACAGCCATCCACGCACTCTCATCAATGGACTTGATGAAAGCCTTCATACGAGCCTTCCAATATGGGTAGTTGGAGCCGTTGAGCAAAGGAGGACGTGTGACGGAGGCACCTTCTCTTCCGGCCATCAAAGGAACTAGATAGGATCTCGCCGACCTTGAAAACAAAGTTAACACGACGACCTAAGCTCTGATACCACTTGTTAGTTCCGCCGGTTAGGGTTTGTGAAATAAGAGGAACACTCACTCACTTAAGCACTCAAGAAAAATAAACACAAACCACAAAGAGGAGACACAAGACGTTGGTAACCCAGTTCGGCATCCACTTGCCTACATCTGGGGGGCCATGCCCGGAGATCAACAATCCACTAAAAAGGGGTAAAAGATAGAAGAGTACAAAACACACTTGTCACTCTCTCACATACAAAGAATACTACCCTCTCTAGATTGTCCGGTACCTCCCTACTCCCTCTTTCAAGAGTCGTACCCAATCCTAGACCAAGGTGGTATATATAGACGCCTCAACGTCCCAAATATAGCACATACCCTTTTTAGAATCTCCGCGGCTTCTAACTTTGGAACCTTCCGAAATTAGATGTCGTAACTTATGTTGTAACATTTGTTGCGACATTGGCCCTGGCTGTTGGCTTGGCTGAATTCTGGCTCCATTGCTAAGCGACCTCAAGACACCCCATCTGAGTCGATGTAGCTCGATCACCTGATCCGAACCTACCAGCAACTAACCTCCCTCTTCAGCTCCTCACCACACAGCCCCCTCGCAAGGGGCGCACGTCCTATGTGCGTCTTCATGAAACTTGCCAAACTTAGTCTTCACTTCACCCAAGTTTGGTCTTCAAGGATCTTCAATCCATCATCCAAATCTTGCCATCAATAGGCGCATCTTCAAACATACCCTTAATAGACTTCATATCATCTCTATTAGGGTTCTTCAAATCTTCAACAAGGATCTTCAAATCTTTCCTTCAATAAGCTTCACAATCATACCATTGATAGGTTGTATCTTCATTTAGCTCCACCCATATTTAGTCTTCAATCAATCTTCTAAATATGGTCTTGATGAGATCTTGATTCCATCTTGTTGCTTGCTTGATCATCTTGCCTAAAATAGCTTCAACAAGATCTTCACTTAATCTTCATGAGAGTTGTAACTTCTTGCCAAAAATAGCTTCTCCAAGATCTCCCATGATATATTCCACCTAGCCAAGATTGTTTACCATGTCATCCTTCATTCCACATCATTCTTCATGCCATGTCATCATGCTTGCCACGTCACCTTGACTAGGTGTCAAATTATGCCAATCATTAAAGTGCATTTGCACTAACAATCTCCCCCTTTGGCATAATTTGACACAACTTCTTCTGCTCCCAGACTGACCATTGTTACAACACTCTGTTACAACATTTTACTGGGACACAGACTAGACTGACACTTGTTACAACATCCAGTTATAACATTTACTGGAAACCAGACACCAGACTTGACAAGAAGACAATTGCAACTAGAGAAAAACAACCAACTACGGTTAAACATAACTAACATAACAATGTTCGACATAACCGATATAACAAACATAACAATGTTCCGAACCAACAAAAACATGAACAACCAAACATAAACAAACTAAAAGAATAGTTTAAAGAATAGTCAGTCTGGAGATTGCAGTAGCAGCAGAAAACTTCTCCCCCTTTGTGCCATAATTGATGCCAAAGTCTTCAATGTTGTTGCAGAAATATGTTGCAACATTTTCTGTGACTCCCCCTGTCTTCAAAACTCTTGGTCATCTGTTTCCTTCTGCCTCCTCGCGAGAGTATCAAGTTGTGCAATAATCTTCTGCTTTTGTTGAGCAATGGTAAATAATTCGGCAGAAAGTGCTCTTTGTCTTCTCTCCAATTCTTCAAGATTTTCTTTCAGAATCTTTGCATATTCCTCTTCAAAGTCCAGGCTAGTTCTTTGAGCTTCTTCTTCAGTTGATGGAGGTGGAGATGCTCGACCAACAGGCAGATCAATCTTCTTTCCTGCAGAGAACAGCTTCTGGGAAATCTTCAGCTTCTTCACTGTGATAAACACTTCTCCCTTCTTAAGTTGTACTCCATGTTGTAACAAATAGTGCGACAATAGTGCTGGATAGCCCAAAGAACCTGCAGTACTCACACTGTCTGCTTCCTTCACAATGTTTTGAAACACTAATCTCCCAAGATTAAACTTCTTTCCAGTTCCGATTGAGTACAATAACAATGCCATATCTTTCACTAATCCTGAGTTGTGTGGAGCTGGTAGCCAATTAAGAACACAAATTCTAAACAGAACATTATACTTAGCTGTGAGCAAAGATGCTGGCAACCGAGTCTTTTCTCCCCATGCTTCAGTTCTGTCCCCTGTGATTTCCTTCAGGACTTCTTCATTAACTTCAAGTCCTTCTTCGAAATTTCCTTTTACTTCTGCCTTGAATTCCAAAAATTTGTTGATAGTTGCTGCTGTAAATGGAATCCACTTCCCTCGAACAAACACTCTGGAGATTCCATTGTTGGATGGTAGCAGGTTGCTATAAAACTCCTGAACTAGTGAAAGACTGTAACCCTCAGCAAAACTAGCTGACTTGTACAAACTTCTTTCCTTCAAAAGATCAGTCACACCATACTTCAGAAACTCAGTATCATCAATTGATCTCTCCACAACAACTCCTCTCTTCTCTACCTTCTTGAACTTCAACTTGGCTTCTTTGTCTCGAAATCTTTCCTCATCAGTATCTTCTATCACCTGGAAGGCCTTCTTCTTCTTTCCCATTTCTGCCTTAGTGGTCTTCTTCTTTCCCTGGGATGTGACTTCAGTACCTTTACTGCCCTTGGCTTTCTTTCCTTTCTCAGCTATTGAGGACTTTTTCTTCTCCCCCTGTTTTGCAGCATTTGTACACTTTCTCTTGGGCCTGGGACTTTCTTCTGGATCAGCAAAAGACTTCCTCTTCTGCTCCTTATTGACTTTCTTCTTCTGATGTTTAGAAGACACAGGTTTCTTCTTGTCAGTTACCTTTGATAACTTCTCCTTCAATGGTACATTATCAGAGCTGTGGGAACTTCCAGATGTTGCTGCAGATGTTACAACAGTTTCTGTGACATGGTCTGTATCTTGATGAATACTCTTCAGAGCTTCGGCTGCTGCTTCCTCAGCACTGGTAGGAGGATCTTCTTTATCCTGTAACCCTTCCTCGGTCTCGGGTTGTTCATCCTCTTCTTCTGAATCGGTTGAGGAACTGTCCTCTTGTTGAACATATGCTCCTGGAAAGGAATCTCGTATCCATCTGAGGAGCTCGTCTCGATCTTTTTGACCTGGGGGTGCATCAGATGGTCCAGCAGGTTCAGTGAACTCAGCATTAGGAGATACAAATGGAACAATAGCCTTTGAACGCTCTCCTGTCTCTTCAGTTCTTGGCGGGCTTCCATCATGCTGTTTCTTTTCTTCTTCAACCCGGGCAACAATCTCTTGAGGTGTAACTCGAGCGCGCTTTGCCATTCTCTTGGTCCTCATCTTGGCGTTCGTCTGATTCTTCTTTTCTCCTGTCACGAATTAGCTTCACAGTGGAGAGTAATTTGGGGAAGAACTTAGGGTTTTCTTTTTAGGGATTTTAAACTTGGTCTAATAACCATAAATAGGTTATAACTTCCAAGACAACTCTTCATTTTTCAAAAAAAATTTCTTTTGAAAGCAATTTCTCTTTTCTTTTCATTTTCCCTCCCCTTTTTTTTTTTTTTTTTATTTCTTCCCCCTTTTTTTTTTTTTTTTTTTTTAATTCATCATGAAACCTTGCATGTTGACCTTGTAGGTCCTCGGTCTAAGCTCTGCATGTTGCACCTTGATGTTGTAACATCCTGGTTCACCCTTTCTATCATCACGCAATTTGAAGTAGAACAATTCTCATTCTCTCTAAATACTTCAGTTTTACGAATCCACATCTTCTTTATGATGATAGTTCTTCCTCTGACTCTTCTTTTGATGGTTGCTTGCACATGACCAATTACTCTTCCATTCTTCAAGTCTTCTTTTAATTTGTTGCACTTTGGTCTTATATGTCTGATTTCTCCACAATGAAAGCATGTAGGCACTTCTTTTATGCATTCCTTCTTTGCTTTGACTTGCTTCTCTTTTTGTTGAGCAGTTGACTTAACAAAAGTAACTCTTGAACATTCAGTCTTGGCACTTGAAGTCTCACCAACATATCCAATGCCTTTCTTAACTTTACTTGGTCTTCCGATTGAAAGCATTTCATCAAGCTTTGCTTTACCTTTGTTCATGGATTCTAGAATCTTCTCCGCTTGACTCAACTTTTCTTGACATTCAGTCAGTTCCTTCTCCAGACGTTTGTTTTGTATCATCATCTGGTCAAACTTTGTGAGCATTAGTTTGTAACTCATGAGAAGATCTTTTTCTGTTACCTCATCGAATTCACTGTCTGATGTTGTAACCGATGTTGTAACACTTTTTGCAACATTTCTTGATTTGCAGGCTGCCTTACTTATGATTGCTGGAAACGAGATATGATGATTGCAGTTGCCTTCATCTTCTTCTTCGTCCATGCTGTAGTCTGAGTCATCACTCCATTTAGCATTGAGAGACTTTCCTTTCTTTTTAAGAGTGTTAGCACACTCTAATTGATAATGTCCAACACCACCACACTCCCAACACTTGATCTTTTGTTGATTATCTTCTTCTTCCTTCTCTTCTTTAGGAACCTCCTTCTTTTGAAATCTGCTACCCTTCTTCTTATACTTTCTGAACATATTGTGCAGCTTCTTTGAAAGGAAAACAAATTCTCCATCTTCTTCATCTTCATCATCTGTTACAACAGTCTGTTGTAACTCTTTCTGCTTGACTGCTTCTATCTTCAAGGCAAAGTCTTCTACTTTTCTTTCAGGGTTCAGATTCATTTCATATGCTTGCAATGACCCTATTAACTCGTCAAGCTTCATGGTCGTGATGTCTCTTGCCTCTTCTATTGCAGCTACTTTTGCTTCAAACCTTCTTGGAAGAGATCGAAGAGTCTTTTGCACTAACTTCTTGTCGGAATACTTTTTCCCAAGTTGATAGGCTTGATTTGCAATATCCATCAACTTTGCATTGAAAATGGCTATTGTTTCTTCCTCTCCCATCCTGAGATTTTCAAACATGGTGGTTAACATTTGTAGTTTAGATGTTCTTACCACATTCGTGCCTTCATGAATTGTTTGAAGAATCTCCCAAGCTTCTTTGGCACTTTCACACATAGCCACATACTTGAACTGATTCTCGTCCACACCTCCAAAGATTGCATTTAGAGCTTTTCCATTTGCATTAGCTTTCTTCATGTCTTCAGTACTCCAGTTGATCTTCTTCTTCACAGTCTCGTTCTTTTCTTCATCAACTTGAGTTGGAGGGGTCCATCCATCTTCAACAGCCATCCACGCACTCTCATCAATGGACTTGATGAAAGCCTTCATACGAGCCTTCCAATATGGGTAGTTGGAGCCGTTGAGCAAAGGAGGACGTGTGACGGAGGCACCTTCTCTTCCGGCCATCAAAGGAACTAGATAGGATCTCGCCGACCTTGAAAACAAAGTTAACACGACGACCTAAGCTCTGATACCACTTGTTAGTTCCGCCGGTTAGGGTTTGTGAAATAAGAGGAACACTCACTCACTTAAGCACTCAAGAAAAATAAACACAAACCACAAAGAGGAGACACAAGACGTTGGTAACCCAGTTCGGCATCCACTTGCCTACATCTGGGGGGCCATGCCCGGAGATCAACAATCCACTAAAAAGGGGTAAAAGATAGAAGAGTACAAAACACACTTGTCACTCTCTCACATACAAAGAATACTACCCTCTCTAGATTGTCCGGTACCTCCCTACTCCCTCTTTCAAGAGTCGTACCCAATCCTAGACCAAGGTGGTATATATAGACGCCTCAACGTCCCAAATATAGCACATACCCTTTTTAGAATCTCCGCGGCTTCTAACTTTGGAACCTTCCGAAATTAGATGTCGTAACTTATGTTGTAACATTTGTTGCGACATTGGCCCTGGCTGTTGGCTTGGCTGAATTCTGGCTCCATTGCTAAGCGACCTCAAGACACCCCATCTGAGTCGATGTAGCTCGATCACCTGATCCGAACCTACCAGCAACTAACCTCCCTCTTCAGCTCCTCACCACACAGCCCCCTCGCAAGGGGCGCACGTCCTATGTGCGTCTTCATGAAACTTGCCAAACTTAGTCTTCACTTCACCCAAGTTTGGTCTTCAAGGATCTTCAATCCATCATCCAAATCTTGCCATCAATAGGCGCATCTTCAAACATACCCTTAATAGACTTCATATCATCTCTATTAGGGTTCTTCAAATCTTCAACAAGGATCTTCAAATCTTTCCTTCAATAAGCTTCACAATCATACCATTGATAGGTTGTATCTTCATTTAGCTCCACCCATATTTAGTCTTCAATCAATCTTCTAAATATGGTCTTGATGAGATCTTGATTCCATCTTGTTGCTTGCTTGATCATCTTGCCTAAAATAGCTTCAACAAGATCTTCATTAATCTTCATGAGAGTTGCTAACTTCTTGCCAAAAATAGCTTCTCCAAGATCTCCCATGATATTTTCCACCTAGCCAAGTTTGATTTCCATGTCATCTTTCATTCCACATCATTCTCCATGCCATGTCATCATGCTTGCCATGTCACCTTGACTAGGTGTCAAATTATGCCAATCATTAAAGTGCATTTGCACTAACAATCTCCCCCTTTGGCATAATTTGACACAACTTCTTCTGCTCCCAGACTGACCATTGTTACAACACTCTGTTACAACATTTTACTGGGACACAGACTAGACTGACACTTGTTACAACATCCAGTTATAACATTTACTGGAAACCAGACACCAGACTTGACAAGTTAATCTGCTAGTTGCTTACAAAGAGTAAAAACATTCTTAAAGACAATTGCAACTAGAGAAAAACAACCAACTACGGTTAAACATAACTAACATAACAATGTTCGACATAACCGATATAACAAACATAACAATGTTCCGAACCAACAAAAACATGAACAACCAAACATAAACAAACTAAAAGAATAGTTTAAAGAATAGTCAGTCTGGAGATTGCAGTAGCAGCAGAAAACTTCTCCCCCTTTGTGCCATAATTGATGCCAAAGTCTTCAATGTTGTTGCAGAAATATGTTGGAACATTTTCTGTGACTCCCCCTGTCTTCAAAACTCTTGGTCATCTGTTTCCTTCTGCCTCCTCGCGAGAGTATCAAGTTGTGCAATAATCTTCTGCTTTTGTTGAGCAATGGTAAATAATTCGGCAGAAAGTGCTCTTTGTCTTCTCTCCAATTCTTCAAGATTTTCTTTCAGAATCTTTGCATATTCCTCTTCAAAGTCCAGGCTAGTTCTTTGAGCTTCTTCTTCAGTTGATGGAGGTGGAGATGCTCGACCAACAGGCAGATCAATCTTCTTTCCTGCAGAGAACAGCTTCTGGGAAATCTTCAGCTTCTTCACTGTGATAAACACTTCTCCCTTCTTAAGTTGTACTCCATGTTGTAACAAATAGTGCGACAATAGTGCTGGATAGCCCAAAGAACCTGCAGTACTCACACTGTCTGCTTCCTTCACAATGTTTTGAAACACTAATCTCCCAAGATTAAACTTCTTTCCAGTTCCGATTGAGTACAATAACAATGCCATATCTTTCACTAATCCTGAGTTGTGTGGAGCTGGTAGCCAATTAAGAACACAAATTCTAAACAGAACATTATACTTAGCTGTGAGCAAAGATGCTGGCAACCGAGTCTTTTCTCCCCATGCTTCAGTTCTGTCCCCTGTGATTTCCTTCAGGACTTCTTCATTAACTTCAAGTCCTTCTTCGAAATTTCCTTTTACTTCTGCCTTGAATTCCAAAAATTTGTTGATAGTTGCTGCTGTAAATGGAATCCACTTCCCTCGAACAAACACTCTGGAGATTCCATTGTTGGATGGTAGCAGGTTGCTATAAAACTCCTGAACTAGTGAAAGACTGTAACCCTCAGCAAAACTAGCTGACTTGTACAAACTTCTTTCCTTCAAAAGATCAGTCACACCATACTTCAGAAACTCAGTATCATCAATTGATCTCTCCACAACAACTCCTCTCTTCTCTACCTTCTTGAACTTCAACTTGGCTTCTTTGTCTCGAAATCTTTCCTCATCAGTATCTTCTATCACCTGGAAGGCCTTCTTCTTCTTTCCCATTTCTGCCTTAGTGGTCTTCTTCTTTCCCTGGGATGTGACTTCAGTACCTTTACTGCCCTTGGCTTTCTTTCCTTTCTCAGCTATTGAGGACTTTTTCTTCTCCCCCTGTTTTGCAGCATTTGTACACTTTCTCTTGGGCCTGGGACTTTCTTCTGGATCAGCAAAAGACTTCCTCTTCTGCTCCTTATTGACTTTCTTCTTCTGATGTTTAGAAGACACAGGTTTCTTCTTGTCAGTTACCTTTGATAACTTCTCCTTCAATGGTACATTATCAGAGCTGTGGGAACTTCCAGATGTTGCTGCAGATGTTACAACAGTTTCTGTGACATGGTCTGTATCTTGATGAATACTCTTCAGAGCTTCGGCTGCTGCTTCCTCAGCACTGGTAGGAGGATCTTCTTTATCCTGTAACCCTTCCTCGGTCTCGGGTTGTTCATCCTCTTCTTCTGAATCGGTTGAGGAACTGTCCTCTTGTTGAACATATGCTCCTGGAAAGGAATCTCGTATCCATCTGAGGAGCTCGTCTCGATCTTTTTGACCTGGGGGTGCATCAGATGGTCCAGCAGGTTCAGTGAACTCAGCATTAGGAGATACAAATGGAACAATAGCCTTTGAACGCTCTCCTGTCTCTTCAGTTCTTGGCGGGCTTCCATCATGCTGTTTCTTTTCTTCTTCAACCCGGGCAACAATCTCTTGAGGTGTAACTCGAGCGCGCTTTGCCATTCTCTTGGTCCTCATCTTGGCGTTCGTCTGATTCTTCTTTTCTCCTGTCACGAATTAGCTTCACAGTGGAGAGTAATTTGGGGAAGAACTTAGGGTTTTCTTTTTAGGGATTTTAAACTTGGTCTAATAACCATAAATAGGTTATAACTTCCAAGACAACTCTTCATTTTTCAAAAAAATTTCTTTTGAAAGCAATTTCTCTTTTCTTTTCATTTTCCCTCCCTTTTTTTTTTTTTTTTTTATTTCTTCCCCCTTTTTTTTTTTTTTTTTTTTTAATTCATCATGAAACCTTGCATGTTGACCTTGTAGGTCCTCGGTCTAAGCTCTGCATGTTGCACCTTGATGTTGTAACATCCTGGTTCACCCTTTCTATCATCACGCAATTTGAAGTAGAACAATTCTCATTCTCTCTAAATACTTCAGTTTTACGAATCCACATCTTCTTTATGATGATAGTTCTTCCTCTGACTCTTCTTTTGATGGTTGCTTGCACATGACCAATTACTCTTCCATTCTTCAAGTCTTCTTTTAATTTGTTGCACTTTGGTCTTATATGTCCGATTTCTCCACAATGAAAGCATGTAGGCACTTCTTTTATGCATTCCTTCTTTGCTTTGACTTGCTTCTCTTTTTGTTGAGCAGTTGACTTAACAAAAGTAACTCTTGAACATTCAGTCTTGGCACTTGAAGTCTCACCAACATATCCAATGCCTTTCTTAACTTTACTTGGTCTTCCGATTGAAAGCATTTCATCAAGCTTTGCTTTACCTTTGTTCATGGATTCTAGAATCTTCTCCGCTTGACTCAACTTTTCTTGACATTCAGTCAGTTCCTTCTCCAGACGTTTGTTTTGTATCATCATCTGGTCAAACTTTGTGAGCATTAGTTTGTAACTCATGAGAAGATCTTTTTCTGTTACCTCATCGAATTCACTGTCTGATGTTGTAACCGATGTTGTAACACTTTTTGCAACATTTCTTGATTTGCAGGCTGCCTTACTTATGATTGCTGGAAACGAGATATGATGATTGCAGTTGCCTTCATCTTCTTCTTCGTCCATGCTGTAGTCTGAGTCATCACTCCATTTAGCATTGAGAGACTTTCCTTTCTTTTTAAGAGTGTTAGCACACTCTAATTGATAATGTCCAACACCACCACACTCCCAACACTTGATCTTTTGTTGATTATCTTCTTCTTCCTTCTCTTCTTTAGGAACCTCCTTCTTTTGAATCTGCTACCCTTCTTCTTATACTTTCTGAACATATTGTGCA
This sequence comes from Dioscorea alata, assembly GCA_020875875.1. NCBI lineage: Eukaryota > Viridiplantae > Streptophyta > Magnoliopsida > Dioscoreales > Dioscoreaceae > Dioscorea > Dioscorea alata. The sequence goes on along the minus strand of CM037015.1, from coordinate 18,984,532 downwards.
GCTTCTTTGAAAGGAAAACAAATTCTCCATCTTCATTCATCTTCATCATCTGTTACAACAGTCTGTTGTAACTCTTTCTGCTTGACTGCTTCTATCTTCAAGGCAAAGTCTTCTACTTTTCTTTCAGGGTTCAGATTCATTTCATATGCTTGCAATGATCCCTATTAACTCGTCAAGCTTCATGGTCGTGATGTCTCTTGCCTCTTCTATTGCAGCTACTTTTGCTTCAAACCTTCTTGGAAGAGATCGAAGAGTCTTTTGCACTAACTTCTTGTCGGAATACTTCTTCCCAAGTTGATAGGCTTGATTTGCAATATCCATCAACTTTGCATTGAAAATGGCTATTGTTTCTTCCTCTCCCATCCTGAGATTTTCAAACATGGTGGTTAACATTTGTAGTTTAGATGTTCTTACCACATTCGTGCCTTCATGAATTGTTTGAAGAATCTCCCAAGCTTCTTTGGCACTTTCACACATAGCCACATACTTGAACTGATTCTCGTCCACACCTCCAAAGATTGCATTTAGAGCTTTTCCATTTGCATTAGCTTTCTTCATGTCTTCAGTACTCCAGTTGATCTTCTTCTTCACAGTCTCGTTCTTTTCTTCATCAACTTGAGTTGGAGGGGTCCATCCATCTTCAACAGCCATCCACGCACTCTCATCAATGGACTTGATGAAAGCCTTCATACTAGCCTTCCAATATGGGTAGTTGGAGCCGTTGAGCAATGGAGGACGTGTGACGGAGGCACCTTCTCTTCCGGCCATCAAAGGAACTAGATAGGATCTCGCCGACCTTGAAAACAAAGTTAACACGACGACCTAAGCTCTGATACCACTTGTTAGTTCCGCCGGTTAGGGTTTGTGAAATAAGAGGAACACTCACTCACTTAAGCACTCAAGAAAAATAAACACAAACCACAAAGAGGAGACACAAGACGTTGGTAACCCAGTTCGGCATCCACTTGCCTACATCTGGGGGGCCATGCCCGGAGATCAACAATCCACTAAAAAGGGGTAAAAGATAGAAGAGTACAAAACACACTTGTCACTCTCTCACATACAAAGAATACTACCCTCTCTAGATTGTCCGGTACCTCCCTACTCCCTCTTTCAAGAGTCGTACCCAATCCTAGACCAAGGTGGTATATATAGACGCCTCAACGTCCCAAATATAGCACATACCCTTTTTAGAATCTCCGCGGCTTCTAACTTTGGAACCTTCCGAAATTAGATGTCGTAACTTATGTTGTAACATTTGTTGCGACATTGGCCCTGGCTGTTGGCTTGGCTGAATTCTGGCTCCATTGCTAAGCGACCTCAAGACACCCCATCTGAGTCGATGTAGCTCGATCACCTGATCCGAACCTACCAGCAACTAACCTCCCTCTTCAGCTCCTCACCACACAGCCCCCTCGCAAGGGGCGCACGTCCTATGTGCGTCTTCATGAAACTTGCCAAACTTAGTCTTCACTTCACCCAAGTTTGGTCTTCAAGGATCTTCAATCCATCATCCAAATCTTGCCATCAATAGGCGCATCTTCAAACATACCCTTAATAGACTTCATATCATCTCTATTAGGGTTCTTCAAATCTTCAACAAGGATCTTCAAATCTTTCCTTCAATAAGCTTCACAATCATACCATTGATAGGTTGTATCTTCATTTAGCTCCACCCATATTTAGTCTTCAATCAATCTTCTAAATATGGTCTTGATGAGATCTTGATTCCATCTTGTTGCTTGCTTGATCATCTTGCCTAAAATAGCTTCAACAAGATCTTCACTTAATCTTCATGAGAGTTGTAACTTCTTGCCAAAAATAGCTTCTCCAAGATCTCCCATGATATATTCCACCTAGCCAAGATTGTTTACCATGTCATCCTTCATTCCACATCATTCTTCATGCCATGTCATCATGCTTGCCACGTCACCTTGACTAGGTGTCAAATTATGCCAATCATTAAAGTGCATTTGCACTAACAGAATGTGGTTTTATTAAAGTGAACCAGTAGACGATTTTAATTACTATACTTTTAGTTTTAAAATAAAGGGGATCATCCAGGAGAAATAATCTAACAGAATAATTTATTATAATTACTATTTTAAGTTAATTGTTATATTAATTCGATGTTGTCTGATTACTGGGAGGCCCCGCCAAACCCACCCATCTATCAAGAATGTGTTTCTCGGCATCTACACCTGGGCGATAATGGTTTTTTAAATAAAGTGGATAAATTACGGTTTGATGAAAGAAATTGATGACCCGGTTTGGCTAACTTCGCAGATTTTTTTTTTGTAATTTCGCAGAAATTTTTTTTAGAGAAAACAAAACGTTAGACTTGTCAGGTCTTCCGCTATGGAAAATCAAGTCTACGTTTAGTCAGTCACTTCCTCAGGTCTTCTTTCCAATTTTGAGAACCCGCGTGGTTGTAGTGTCTCCTTTGAGTAGTCTGGTAGTTCGGCTTAAAAAATTTCACTTGTACATTGTTCTAGTTAGCATACGACGAGAAAGAGCATGCAGATGACTCAAACGCCATTCTGCTGGAGCTCTCACTTTCTGTTTCTCTTGCTTCTCTTTCATTCATTCCGGCCTTCCTCCACACACCCGCCACCCACCAAACCAGGAGAGTACTTCTCAACAGACTATTACAATGATTGCGCCAATAGCCTTCCCTCCCACTGCGGCAACATCATGACCGACGACATCAAGTACCCTTTCCGGATGTCTAATCAGCCGTCTTTCTGTGGTCATCCTGACCCTGGCTTCGAACTCACATGCGCCAAAGACATGTTGTCTATCGATATTGATAATAAGAAGTACCATGTAATGAAGAACATCAGTTATGGAGACCGAGTCCTTCAACTCCTGGATTTTGATCTTCTGACCGATGGCTCTTCTCCTTGCCCTGAAAAGATTAGCAACACCTCCTTTAACTTTTCCCCTCAGTTCACGTACCCTCCTGAAGGTAATCAGGATACTAACCTCACCATGTTCCTTAATTGCCCAGACCTCCTGCCAGACAGCCCAGACCCCTTCATGGGTTTCCTTTGTCCCACCCAATGTTCTAACAGATTCTTTGGGCAGTACTCGTACTTCACGTTGCAGAGCTTCGGCCAGAAATTACCTATGCGTGATCTCTTAGCCAATTGTGCCACCACTGTGTTGCTTCTGGTCTCTAATTTGAATTTTAGTCCTGAGATCTTCCGAAATGGGAGCATGAACTTCTCCAAGGCACTCAAGATTGGCTTTAGCCTCACTTGGACTGTCGACCAAGGCTGGTGCGAAGACGAGTGCCTCAAGACCGGCGGGATCTGCGGGTCCGACCCAAATGGCAAGAAAGCAAACGCGTGCTTCTGTCCCTCCGGTACCATGAGTAGTGGCACCTCCTGCACTGGTAACCATTTCTCATTCTCAGTTCCTTTCCCTCTTTTTCAGAGCTTAGCTATACTACTCTGATCATAGTGGGATTGCAGCATGCTTTTCTATCAACTCTCTCTGCTTATTTTGAAATCGTTCCATTTCCTTCCCAGTAATCAATTTTCTTTCTTTCTGTTTTTTTTTCTTAAGCAACACTTTCAATCTCATACTTTCTTGTGATATCACTCCTATTCTGTTTTTTCTGTTTGCATTGAAATTTCATAATAAAAGTTCCAATCACAGATGGATCAGATACACTTAAAGATTTCACAGTGCTAATGTTTGGCAACAAAAACCTGCAACTGTGCTGATTTATGTTTCAAACAACTTTTCCTATTTTGTTTCTCAAATCACCTGTTAATTTAACGTCTGTATTCATCTTATCTGCAGGGAAGAACAGCATGCTCAAGAACAAGCGTGTAATTATAGGCAAGCAGACAGCGTTTAAGTGTTTGATTCTCAACACCAAGAACTTATTACAGTGTTTCATTATCATGAATAAATTTTATCCCCAGGTGTTGGAGCGGTTGCTGCTGGCATCCTTGCACTTGGCTGCTTATGGCTGTTGTATTTTCCTCGCAGAAAGAGACAGCAGCAAAGCTCTTCCACTCTCCTCGGTAAACTAATCCACCTCCAAAACATCATTCATCAAAGCTCCAATTTTTCCAAGAAGTTGATGAATAGAATTAAATTTTATACTGAACATGCATCTTTCTTACCTTCAAACTAATTAAGCCTAACATCATATGATGCTCCTAAGATGTTCTGTAATAATACATCATGCATTTGGGCCGCCGTACAGATAAGTAAATTGGAGGCTTAATATTTCCTTTCACTCTTAGCAGAAGTTTGTTGTTGGCACGGTAAAACAAGAGAAGATCAAACCATTGAGACATTCTTGCAGAAACATGGAACAGTATCCCCAAAAAGATACAGCTATTTGGAAGTGAAGAAGATGACAAATTCTTTCCACCATAAACTAGGAGAAGGTGGCTTTGGCAGTGTGTTCAAAGGCAATCTTGCTGATGGACACGCAGTGGCTGTGAAACTCTTAAATAACACCAGAGGAGATGGAGAAGAATTTCTCAATGAAGTGGCCAGCATAGGGAGGACATCCCACATCAACATTGTTACGCTGCTAGGTTTCTGCTTCCAAGGATCAAAAAGAGCTCTAATTTATGACTTCATGCCAAATGGCTCCCTCGATAAGTACATCTATGGTGAAGATCCAAAGACAATGCTCTGTTGGGACAAGTTGTTCCGAATTGCAGTTGGTATTGCTAGAGGTTTGGAGTACTTACACCGTGGCTGCAATACTAGAATTGTTCATTTTGATATCAAGCCTCATAACATACTCTTGGATGAAGATTTCTGTCCTAAGATCTCTGATTTTGGACTCGCAAAATTTAGTACGCATAAAGAGAGTATAATATTATCCATGGCAGATACTAGAGGAACTATAGGATTTATTGCCCCTGAAGTCTTCTCCAGGAGCTTCGGAGTTGTTTCTAGTAAATCAGATGTCTACAGTTATGGTATGATGGTATTGGAAATGGTCGGAGGGAGGAAGAACCTGAAAGCATCTGCTGATAGAACCAGTGAGATTTATTTCCCTCATTGGATTTATGAGCACAAAGATCAAGATGGAGATCTCCAACAATATGGAGTGACAACTGAAACTGAAGAAATTGCAAAGAAGATGATCTTGATTGGGTTGTGGTGCATTCAAACAAGGCCAGAGGATAGACCTTCAATGAATAAAGTGGTCGAAATGCTTGAGGGAAGCATTGATGAATTGCAAATGCCACCAAAGCCATACTTGTCTTCTCCTTCAAGGTCATTACAGTGTGGTTCTTTAACCAGGGCATTGTCCGAATAGTTAAGGGGCTTGTGTCATGATTTTTTTTTTTTTTTATGCCTTCTTATTTTGTAGCCTTATGCTTGGCCAGAAATTATAGTATTTGCATTGCCAATTTCACAGCACTTCTGTGTTTCCCTAAATCACAAATTATCATTTAACGATTATTTATCAAGGTTGTTGTGGATCATTTTCATTTAGCTATCTAGTTATCACAATACAAGCATGATGCAGCCCCTACTGGTTTGATTAATTAATTTTGTGGCTGGTTGACTTGTTGATACGCTAAAGTCGGTCAATCCACTTAGCACTAAGGATAGCCAGATAATGGTGGAAACAGATAAACCATATAGACAACTGGGGAGCATATGCCGCCATGATTGGTGTCTATGTTTGTCACCTGCATCAACAAGGGAGAGGGATTGCAGGGCTAGACCAAGCTTCCTTGATGGCATTCACGGCTTGTTCAACTTCATGTTTTTCTTGACCTTGGTGGCTGCATTGAACCATTTAAGGAATATGTGAGCCCAATGGTTCTGTTCTAGAAACATGACTTCCTCCTTGGTGGGAGGGCGGACCTGGCTTCACCAAGAGGTCCAAAGCTTTGGCACAGAAGATGGCTATATATATATATATATATATATATATATATTCTTCTATTACTTGGATATGAATATACAAATATCATATTGGTGCTGACACCACTGCTCTCTTCTGGCATGACAATTAATTCTTGGGAACAACACTTAGTAGAAATCTCTGGCCAAAGAAATTCTCAACCCGTCTGTCTCTCCTCCTCCATCAAACCTAAGTTCCAAGAGTGGGGGTAGGATGGCCACCTCTGGCTCTTTGGCTCCTAACCCTCTCCCGGCACCGAAACTGGCATTTCCTGGGCCAACATCAACCAAGACAGAGAAATAACACTTTGATAGACTAAGTAACTCCATCCAACATTATGTGAAGATTGACCAAGACCTTTGGTTCCATGCCAAAGATAGTATGCAGTCGTCCTTCTACGCCAAGTTTCTAGGTAAGGCCCTCCCCCTTGATGAATCAAAACTTACTCTAGCTGACGCATGGAGAGATCTAGGTGGCTTCACTGTCGATGATCTTCCAAATGGTTTTTATTATGTTCACTGTGAATCTCAAGAAATGCAAAACAGACTCCTGTGGGAGGGTCCTTAAACAATGGCTTGAAGAATCCTTCAGCTTTCACCATGGAGTGAATCCTTTTAACCAGCTTTTGAGAGACTCTCTTTAGCTGCTGTTTGGATTCAGTTGTACCCAGTGGCGGAACCAGAGCCAAAATAAAGGGGGTGCTCATATAAAAAATTATAAATTTTTTTTCAAATTTTTTCAATTCAAAAAAATATAATTAGATTAGTTGAACGATATATTTATTGTAATTTGGTAGATCCAATTGTTAAAAAAAAAATGCAATACATTTATAATTTTTTTTATGAAAGACACAATAAAAAATTAAGAGACCAAGCAATAATTTTTTATAAACAGTTTGTAAAAATATATATTTATATAAATATTATATATATATATATATATATAAATCACAGGTTTAACCGATAAATGTTTGTAATTTTTTTCTAATTTTTATTCTGTATAAACTAATTTGTAATAAATGAAGACTAAACAATAATTTTTTGAAAAAAAATTCTTTTATATTATATAAAACAATTTATAAAATATCTAAATAATACATATTAATTTTGTTACCAACACTACTTTTTTAAACTATCGGTATTAATTTGTAAAAAATTAATATTTTTTAGAAAGAGAGAGACAGACAGAAGAGAGAAGAGAGAGGGGTGCTCCTGAGTTCCAACTCCTTCCGAGTCCGTCTAATATATATATATAATAAAATATATATATATATATATATATATATATAAACTAATAAATATATATATATATACTATTGATTGGTTTGGGCCAAGGGGGCGCTCAAGCACCCCCTTGACCCCCCCTCCATCCGCCACTGGTTGTACCACTTGCCAATCGAGCTCTAGGGGGTGAACTCCTAGAGATGGTTGCCTCTTAGTTTGGAAAAGTCCTGAAAATTGATGATCATACTTTCGTTAAATCCAGAGTTAAATTTGTTCATGTGTGTGTGGATTTGGTCTAAACCAACCCCTCCAAGAAGGTATCTGGGTTCAGTATGGCGACAACTGTGTGTTCTTTCTAGCACTCTACGAAAAGCTCCCAATCTTTTGCTATAAATGTGGACGAGTTGGTCATGGTGAAGCAAGCTTTGTCTTTACTAGCAATTGACAGCATCCATCTGACTAGTCAATGCCTCCTGTGTGTGGTGGTGCAGGAGACAATGCAAACTGTATAGATAATATAGTTTAATGAGGCTACTAAAGAGTAGGAGAGATTCTGACCGTGAAAAAGAATTTAAATAGAGTTATGAGAAAAAATTTAAATTAAAAAAATTATAAAGATTTAAATATAAAATATTATATAAAAAAATTATTCTAAAATTTAAATAAGGGTTGTGATAAAAAATTTAATTTAAAACATTTATAAGGTTCTAAATATAAAATATTATATAAAAATATATTATAAAATTAAAAAAATCTGAAAAAGCACCGTGTGCAAAAAAAAACTATGTATGGTACTTTTTGTGTATTTTGATAAATAATTTAAAAATATGTATTTAAGTAAATATAAAAAAAATGTAATATTTAATAAAAAAAAAACGTTAGAAGTGCAGGAGATAACCAAGTTTTTCAATGAAAAACTAGACCAAGGAAGGTATGCCAGTGTTTATAAAGGCACTCTCACAAATGGATATGCAATGGTTGTGAAACTCTTGAACAACACCATAGGAGATGCCCAAAAGATTGTTTTTTTTTTTTTTTTTTTTTTTTTTTTTTTTTTTTTTTTTTACGCCAAGATGAACGGATATGTCGCTAAAAAGGACAAAGGTGTGCACAAACCTTGATGGAGTAAGTAGGAGTAGAACCCGTGCACATGTAAGTTCTGGGACCACCTGCACACAACCACTATTTACATTTCAAAAAATGTAACCCAGTACGGCGTCCACTCGCCTACATCTGGAGGGTCAAGCCCGGAGATCAACAATCCACTAAAAGAGGTAAAAAATACAAAAGTACAAACACACTTGTCACTCTCTCTTACATACAAAGAATACTACCCTCTCTAGATTGTCCGGTACCTCCCTACTCCCTCTTTCAAGAGTCGTACCCAATCTCAGACTAAGATAGTATATATAGACGCCTCAACGTCCCAAATACAGCGCATACCTCTTTTAGAATCTCCGCGGCTACTAACTTTAGAACCTTCCGAAATTAGCTGTTGTAACATATGTTGCAACATGACCCTGACTGCTGGCTTGACTGAGTTCTGGCTCCATTGTTAAACAACCTCAAGACCCATCAACCACTTGGTCATGCTTAGTCCGAGTCGATGCAGTCATATCACCTGATCATGACTACCGGCAACTAACCTCCCTCCTCAGTTCCTCACCACACAGTCCCCTTGCAAGGGGCGCACGTCCTATGTGCGTCTTCATGAAACTTTCGAAACTTAGTCTTCACTTCACCCAAGTTTGGTCTTCAAATCTTCTATCAAAGATCTTCAATCAATCATCCAAATCTTGCCAACAATAGATATATCTTCATACCCTTAATAGACTTCATATCATATACATTAGGGTTCTTCAAATCTTGCCTTCAATAGTTTTCAAAATCATACCATTGATAGTATATTTCTTTATTTAGCCCCATCCATATTTAGTCTTCAAATCTTTCTCCTAAATACGGTCTTGATGAGATCTTGACTCCAAGATATTGCTTGCTTGATCCACTTGCCAAAAATACAAGTGTATTCATTTAGGCTTCATGAGAGTTGCAACTTTTTGCCAAAAATAACTTCACAAAGATCTCCAAAGATATTTGCCTCTTAGCCAAGTTTGTTTGCCATGTCATCCTTCTTTCCTTGTCATTTTCTAAGTCACGTTATTATGCTTGCCATGTCACCTTGACTAGGTGTCAAATTATACCAACTAAAAATGCATTTGCACTAACAATCTCCTCCTTTGGCATGAAACTGAAGAGATTGCAAAGAAGATGATCTTGGTTGGTCTTTGATGCATACAAACAAGGCCCCAGAATAGGCTTTCAATGAACAAAGTGGTGGTAGATATGTTGGAAGGGAAAATCATAGACATTGAGATGCCCTCCAAAACCACACATGTATTCTCCCACAAACCATTAGTTGATTCGTTCAATTCAACTCTGAAATTGTGATTTATATTTTCTTTTATTTTTGTGTATTAAAATTTGGAAATCTAATTTGTTTTTGCTGGAATGAGATTCTTCGTTTTCTAGCGCCAGTTTGAGGAGTTTATGAATACACGAGATAATTCAAGCCAGATGTCAAATTTATAAGCGAATTCTAAGTTAAATGTTTACAAGAGACCAGTCACGATCCAGGCCGAGGAAAGATACAAGTAAACAGGCCTGAGGCCTCACAGCCTAAAGCGAGGACTAGATTCATCATGGCCATCGCCGACTAATCCTCCCACGAATCAACAATTGACACGTGCCCCAAACTCAAGCTTTGCACGCGTGTCGCTCGCTAGCCCCCGATGGGGAACGCGGTCAATCTCCCGAGTCCAAGCCCCTACAAGACTAACAAATCTCGCTGTTTAAAACCAGATCCCCTGTTTGCTGTTTTACCCATCATAACCGTCAAAAAAAATAATCAACCCATCTCGAGGTCCTACTCACGGTTAACATGCTCTGATCGTTATCACTTGGTGTTTAATTCTAAACAGCGAATCCAGGAACACCAACCTTCCCCTCTTCTCCGCCTCACATTTAGATAGAAATATAAATGCTACTCTTCTTCAGCCGGATGCCTTCATCGCCCACCACTTTGTCTTCGCATCTTGTTCTCAATTTCTTGGATTTCTCTCCCGATTCGCTAGAATTAGGGTTTCTTCATCTTGGGTTTCGAGAATGATGGGAACCAGCATCCAGTTCGGCCGCGTCCATGGTGACGATCGCTTCTACAACGCCGCCAAGGCCCGCCGCAATCCCCATCACTACCCTTTCCGGCCGAGGAGTTCCGCTTCCTCATCCTCTGGAGCCGGATCATTTGCTGCTTCTACTGTGTCGAACGGCCGTGAGCCCGAGAATCGCACTGGATCCGAGCCGCAGTCAAAGGCCACGGCAGTGGCGTCTTCTCCATCGGGCCCGGTTGACCCCTCTCGCTGTAATCTCAATCGGTTTCTCGAATCCACCGTTCCTTCAGTCCCTGCTCAGTATCTCTCCAAGGTTTCTCCAACTCTGCATTTTTTTTTTTTTAAACCTTTTTGACTTTTTTTTGTGCAATTTTACCTTGATTTTTGGGTTTTCTTTCACTGATTCGTTGGTGGACTGATAGACTCGGATGAGGGGGCGGAGGACGTGCGATGTGGAAATTCCCCCGTACTTTGCTTTGGCGGATTTGTGGGAATCCTTCAAGGAGTGGAGTGCTTATGGCGCTGGGGTTCCTTTGCTCCTGAATGGAAGTGATTCTGTTGTTCAATATTACGTGCCTTATTTGTCCGGCATTCAATTATACACAGAATCGAGTAGCCCGTCTGCCAGTTCTAGGTACTAAATTTTGTGTTCTTTCCAAATTTGGCATAAATTTCCTCTTGCATTGTAGTTATTTGTATATGACGCTTTATTGCTTTTATAGTTTTGTTTTGGTTCTTGGAAGTGAGCTTTGTGGTTGTCACTTGGGGAAGGAGCATTACATTTCAGTTTGATGGCGCAGATTCATTGTTTTAAAATGAGAATTATTTCTGTCCTTAGTTTAAATCGGTTATAGGAGAACAAACTTGTAAATTATTCTAGTTCTCCATAAATTTCAAAGGTCATGTTTGTATGTGCTGTTTATTAAACATCATTCATGTTTTAGCATTCTTGTTCTAGTCTTTCCTTAATGTTTCTTTTTTCAGCATTCATTAATTTGTGTTATTGATTTCTTCTGTTTCTGTATTTCCTTGTAAAGTATCTATAGAAGTTGAGCAAGATCCCTTTGGTTGTCCTGGTTTCTATATATGACGCATTCAAGAAGCCTGTCAATCTTTTTTCTTGACAAGGTATGAGTTTGATGAACATAAACAAAATAAGATAGACTAGAAAATGGATAGATATAAGAAACAAATTTCTGCTTCCCTCAACCATTGAAGTCAGTGAGCAAACTAAGGTTGATTCTTATCAAAGAAGGGAAGTCTGAGTGAGCCAGGCCTTCAGTCCAGAGTGTTGCAGTGATGATTTAATACAAAGCTCAAGCTTAGAAACTAGTGAAGGACTTAGATCATACTGCTTGATCTGGATTTTGGTCACATTGAATGATGTTGTTGCCAGACAGATGAGCATATTACCCAGTCATGTCAAAGTTTTCTAAGGTATAATGATCTATCTCGCATTTGATCTGCCTGATGCTAAAGTTTTGAGGTAAGAGGCACAATACACGATGTGACCTCAATAATTCCTTTTTTTTTAGAATAGGTAAAGGTGTCTTAAATCTGATTCCCAATGGTTAAGGGGAGACATTGTGAATGCAATGTGCTAGTCACAAAATCTTTTAATAGAACCACAGTGTCAAAAGCATTTACGCAGCATGATTTGTGTTATTTTCTTCTCTTATGGCAGGACATGCATCATAAATGCTTTAATATTATTTATTTAGCTTTAGATATATCTAAATTAATCCATTAGGAAGGAATCCTTGTAAAGTTTCATACTGAGTTATTGATTTCCCATCGGATATTATGTAACTCTTCAAGTTATTGTTTGTTACGGTGTGCAGAGCACATCTCATAAAAACATTGTCTCAAACCTTGTTACATGCATAAACATGTCTTAGAATGAAAGGTTATGTTGATGCAGTACCAATCAACAAATTCTAGAATGAAAGGCTATGTTGATGCAGTACCAATCAACAAATATTAGAATTAAAGGTTTTGTTGATGCAGTACCAATTAACAAATAGACGATAATGATTTATTGGGAATGATTTAAAAAGTGGGATAAGGGTATTAGAACTTACAGAAGGTTATGTCATGGAAGCACCATTAGCAACTCTTACCTGGCCTAATTAATAAGATGAAAAGAAGGAAGTTAGATGTGGGATTTTTCTAATACATCCAAACCATATATTTGGAATAATTAACTTGGCACAGTTAAAATTTTCAGGACACATGCTTCATGATTGCATGATGGAGAACTATTCCATATATTAAGCACTGATAAACTTTTATAGATCAGATGTGATCTACTGGTGCATGATTTTTGGCCAGTGATGCTTGGAGAAGAATACTTTTTACATACTGTACACACTAACTTTCTGTAGAATCCCTATTGCCAATCAAATATACCCTGAGATTCGGACTTAATAATTCTTTTATTTTGACCATGATTTGTGTCTTAAACTCCTCCCAAAGAAGCAACACAGTTATAGTCTGTTTTATAGTCACTTTATACATCTGTTTTAATCAATCTACTGAACCATTTGACCTTCCTTTTCTCCAGGAGCCATTGAGTACAAACTTGTTTTCTGCCCTTATTTTATTCTCTAATTTGCAATTGGCCCATTTCAGTTCCCATTTATCTTGTCTGGTTTTGATCTTTTGTTACTGTCTGGCTTTGTTCATCAGTCGGCCAGATGAAGAAAGTGATGGCGATAATTGTAGGGATTCTAGCAGTGATGGGAGCAGTGACTATGAACATCAAAGGTACACCAAATATTCAAGGAACTGGAACCAGAAAGACTTTGGAAGTGCCTTTGCATTCAGAATGGACAGAGTGTCCATAAGAGACAACAATGGAGCCTCACACGAAGAGTTCTCCAGTGATGATGGTGAAACTGGAAATTCTCAAGGTCACCTGCTTTTTGAGTACCTTGAACATAACCCTCCATTTACTCGTGAACCTTTGGCTGACAAGGTAGTCACTCTGTGACATGACCAAGGAAAATGTGTTCTTCCTGGTTGCTTCACTAGGTATTGACTGCTCATAACTTTATCCTCTGCAGATTTCAGACCTTGCGTGCCGCTGTCCTGAATTGAAGACTCTTAAAAGCTCTGATCTTTCAACTGCTAGCTGGATGTCAGTTGCATGGTGAGATTTGTCAGAGTTTATGAGGCATAGTCTCTGCTTTTCCATGAAGGTCATTTGTGTTATTCATGGAGTTTTGTGATGCAGGTATCCAATCTACCGGATACCCACTGGACCCACTCTGCAGGATTTGGACGCGTGCTTTCTCACTTTCCATTATTTGTCAACGCCTATGAAAGGTTAAATGTTACTTGTAGCTTCCTGCTTGCTTATATTTTCCTGCATTTGCCATAGACTTAATGGTACCATAGATAGAGAGTACAAAAAGATGGGGAATCTGTAATCTGATTAGCAAGTAGTAAGTGTAGGATACTTTTACAGCACTAAAAGGAAAACTTAGCACTAATTTATATTCCTTCTTACATGCCAATTTCAGTTGCTTTGAAAAACTTGTTCTTACAGAATCTGTAATCTGATTAGCAACTGGATAGTGTTAGATAATTTAACAACACTGCAAGGAAAACTTAGCAATAATATAGGGGTCGTTTTCCATTGTTACAAATTCTTGATTTTTGTTTTCAATTTTATGTTTTGGAAACAAAACCAACAGAAACATGTTTGGTACATTGTTTTTGTTTTAAAAAATTTTGGCAACAATCCTCACGTTTCCAACAAAAATATAGGAAACTATATTTTTATGCTTTCAACTTTTTTGAAAACGTTTTCAAAACCCCCTTCGTCCACTTTGAAAACCCTCCTCTTCTACTCCAAACACTCTCTCTCTCCATCTGGTTTTTAGTTTTAAATTTTAAAAATATCAAATTTTTTACAAACTAATACCAATAGTCTAAAAAAATATTTTTATGAAAAATATTTATAAAAATTATTATTTGGCATGCTTATTTTATAAATTGATTTATATAGTAAAAAATTATATTATTAGAAAATATTTATGAAAATTATTGTTTGATCCTAAATTTAATAAACTATGATATAACATATAAATATATATATATTCACAAAAATTATTTGTTAAAACATATTGTTTGAGGCTTTTCACTTGATCTCAAAAAAATAATTTTTGATTATGTTTCTATAGCCCCTCCTCCCCTTTATTTTTTTTTTTTAAAATCAAATGGATATATATATTAAATTTTATTTTAAGGTGTTTGAGTCAGCAAACCCTACATCTTCTTTTTAGTTTCGTGACTGACGCCAATTAAGCTAAAACAAACGGCTTATGTTAGAAATGATATTGTAACTAAGTTATTGAAATAAACATGTATAAATTTTTTAGTTTCAAATGCTGCAATTTTTTACACATACAATTCCAACGGATGTTATTAATTTTATTTAATAATGCAATCAAGTAAACTAACATGAAAAATAAACTTTTATAAAAAAAATATTAAAAAAAATAAATATGTGAATAATTTTGTGCTGGGTAAACATGTTTTTATTTTCAATTTTTAAAAATACACAACAATTAGTGTATCTAAATAAGCTTTGTTTTCAAAAAGTTGACAACAAAAACAAAACAACAAAATAAATAAAAACGATGCCAAACGACCCTTTATTTACTTCCTAATCTGTTTTCAAAGTTCAGCGATGTTAATGTTTCTCCATGATAGGCAAAATGTATGTAAGATGGCTGTATGAGTGAACTTTTATACCTGATTCTGTTGTGCCAATTAAAGTATTTTCTACCCATTTCCTTACTGTTTTTTATGAGAATTAATTAAGCCATCAAGGGTACCATTAATGATCTGTATTATTTTTAAATGTTCTGGACGTAGTCTATCACCATTATCATAGAAGCAGTTAAATAATTGGTGATTGGTGTTAGTTTTAGCACTATGTGTTCTTTTATTGCTATTATAAAGTAACTGACAATATTTTCTGCTTTATTGAAAAAATGAAACCCACACCACCATGTTCATTTTAACCAATTTTTTAAGTTTGTAACTGCATGCATCTATCTTCTCGTATGTAACCAGTTGCATGTATGATAATAATAACCCATTGTTCGGGTCTGTCATTCTAATTCTGAATTTTGCGCTTGTAATTAAATTTGAGTATCCTTTACATATATGGCTTAAGATATGGGGGATAGGCTATTTCTGTTATCCAGGCCTTATTTGTTCCAACTTCCATGCAGCTGTTGGCAATGCTCCTAATGCTCCTGGACCTATTGTGACCCATCCTCAAGGTGTAGATGGTGTTCCAAAGATCTCTCTCCCATCTTTTGGTCTATCCTGCTACAAGTTGAAGGGTTCAATATGGACTGCTACTGGTGTATATGAGAGCCAATTCCCGGACTCCCTGTTCCAAGCAGCTGATGACTGGCTGAGACGTCGACAAGTGAATCACCCTGACTACCAATTCTTTGCTTCTCGTGGTGTGATCCCCAGATAATGATGAAAGATCCCTCTAGCTTCATTTGCTCTGCAAGAGAACAAGCAAATCATAGAGTGAGATTGGTTGAGACTGGTTGATTGGCAATCCAGTGTTTGTTGTCTCCATTGCTTTGTTTTCCTTATTATGTCATGAAACGAGTCTCAGAAGAACACTTATTTAAGGAAAACTTAGAAAGGGAGGAAACCTTCCCTTGTGATGGGAAGCAGGACAAAATAAATAAAAGCCCCTTGCATAACTGGAAGAACAGGCAAAAGAATGGGAGTTGACATGCAAGAGCTACTCTGGTTCAGAGAACTCGCCGAATTCCACAGCAGGAACCTGTTTCTGCTTTCATTTCTGCACAGCTATCTGAATGGACATTTGAGTTTTATTTTGATGATGTCCTGATGAACTTGTAATATTTTTATCCCACTATACACTCTACTAGGTGCTGCTGTGTTGTTGTCTAAAACAGTATACCTGCTAATGTCTGCCTTTTCTAAGCCTCTTGGATCAGTTTGTTGTATGCTTGCCAAGTAACATTACTCTTAGGTGAGGTTCTTAAGACCTGCATTATATAACTACTTTTAGATTTGAGCAACAATAGCCTGTTTACCATCTTGCAACTTGATATGGAATGCCTTTCGTGGTCATCGTTGTTTTAATTTCACATACCATGCCCATATCACAGGAGAAACGATCTTGATTTTGAGGCACATTTAAGTGCACGGTCAGGGAGAACAACCAAAGCACACGCACAAGTCAAAAGCATGAAAACAAGTCATTCTTTTCAGGTCTCGCTTATTGAGCATTTGTGTGCATGGCATGAAGATGGGCAGCCATCTAATTCGGAGCATTGCTGGAGTTTATCTAAGGGCTATAGCCTTGGATGTACCGGCACAAGCACCAGCTTAGTGCAGCCCAAAGGTGTGGCCACGCTGGACTTGATCGGACCCAAGCACGGGCTCAGCTCCATCACGTTGCACCATCACCGCCGGCTCCACCAGCAGGCTTTGCAGGAGGATAAACACAACGGAGATAGCCAAACACTGAAAGAGATGATAGATGACTTCATTCCTAGCACTAAAATTTCTCAAATTAAGCTCGAAGAGAATTGTGAGTGACTGAGGATAAGCGAGCTTCTAAGCTCTTTATTTCTGATGAAGGTTTTAGCTCTGTTCTTGTCTTCAGTTACGGTCTGCTGGATGGTGCACTACCCAACAGGTACAAACATATATATATATATATAAGAAAATTACTTTTTTATTATTATTGTTGTTTTAATATTTGTTTTTTATGCAAAACTCTTCTCTGGTTTATTTTTGTATATCATCCCTTTCAGCATTTACTATGGTTTTTTTTTTTCATTTCTATGTTATATTTGTATAAAAGTTGAATTACAAAAAAGTCCCCAAGGGAGCACAAGGCAAATCCAACAAGTGATCCTTCTCCCATGAATCAATCAAAAGAAAAGAAGTCCCTTCCTTCATAGTTCATGGATTCCATGGACACCAAGCACCAAGTTCACAACACAAGTCCTTATAAGAAGAACAATGTTGCCTGTCAACCATGATCAACCTCAACCATGCCTTTACTTGAGCAGTATCCATCACAAACCAAGCTTTTTGGCCGTGAGAGACCAATTCATGAAATTTTTGGAGGAGGAAGAGGTTTGAACTTTGTTGTTTTTTTATACTCCTTTCTCATGTTAATAAAATAAGCATTTTTCATGTATATATAATTGATTATGGTTGCATGGTTTGGTTCTTGATCAGTTGCTGACCTTGTGTTATGGAGGAACAAACAATTGTCTGGAGGGGTACTTGCAATAGCTACTCTGATATGGATCCTTTTTGAGGTTATGGAATACAATTTTATTACCCTCATGTGCCATATCGCCATTGCCGTCCTGCTTTTCATCTTCATTTGGGCCAATGCTGCAGCTCTCCTAGAAAAGTAATCTCAACTAAACCTTTCTATTTTTTTTTTCTTTTTTTGGAAATCATCTTTGAATTGGCATTTAAAGAAGGACTGCTGAAGATAACTAAGTTAAACTAAGTGCCAACACTACATGATGCATTTTGATCTAATTGCTAGCTTGTGCTTCTATTAATTACTTGTTTATATTCCTTAGGCCTCCACCACAATTACCAGACATTATACTATCAGAGCAAGCCTTCAAGAAGGTCTCACTTGTCTTCCAAGAAGAGCTCAACCTATTCCTTTCCTTCCTCCATGAAATTGCTATTGGAAAAAATCTCAAGCTTTTCCTCTTGGTATGCACTACGTACCACATATATAATAATAACATCATTCTTTAACTAATTCTCTAGCTTCTTAACTCTTATAACAACATTTAATTGTTTATTTTCTTTATATATTTATATATGTAGACCATTGCTGGCCTTTGGATAGTATCAGTGATGGGGAACTACTTCAACCCCCTCAGCTTTCTATACTTTGGTAAGACTGATGAGAGTGAATATTAAAGATCAAAGGGTGCTCTTTTTGGAATTTTTTTTTTTTAATCTTCTACCTTCTTCTTCTTCTTCTCCATCTTTTTGTAGGATATCTTTGCATTCAGACATTGCCAGTAATGTATGAACAGTATGAAAATGATGTGGATAGTCTCGCATACCAAGTGGTTCATGATGCGAAGAAGCTCTTCATGAGATTCAATGAGAATGTCCTCAATAAGATACCAAGAGGACCAGTCAAAGAAAAGAAGTTCAATTAGCACTAGTGCAATAACTATTATGTATCACACATGGATGATCACTATGTACAAACAATTAAGAAGATAAACTAGTGGTGTTGTTAATTGTGAAACATGCATATTCTTAGTTTCATTTGGTTGATGGAGCAATTAATTCAAAACTAGCGAAGCGCATGCATAATACTTTAATGCAAAGAAAAGGGGCATTTGACTATTTAAGGGATAAGTTATAGAGGGGGTTTCTCCACATCTGACACGTATACTTCAATTCATATTGGGAAAGAATGCCAAGTTTGGACCGTCTGTTCCACTGTACGACACAGAAAGTTAATGATTCTCCACAAATCCCACTTTCAAACGTCTACCTTTGAGTATGGACTTATTTGCTTTGTGGTTGCTGTTGTTCTGACCAACTGATGCCCATGATGGAGTGGGAGAGAGAGAAGATGGTGGGTTGTTTCATGTGATTGAGCAAATAATAAATATGGCCAAACAGGCCACACTTATTGCTGATCAATTTTGCCGTTTCCCACCTTTTCTATTTACTTACATATGGACCACTTTGCGTTTATGTGAGGATGTGCAGATGTGCTCTTGAGCCAGTAAGCTTAATATATATAAATAGAAGAAGAAGAAGAAGAAGAATGGTGAGGATATGGAGTGAAGGAGAAGGGGGAGAAGGTAGCGGGGGTGGTGGCGGTTTTGTGAGTGTTGTTATTGCACTTGTGATGCTGTTTTGCATGGTGGTCTGTGTCTTTGTTTGTGCAGATGGAGTGAAGAAGGAGAAGGGTAGAGAGGATAGCAATCCAAACATCTACTATGGAGGAGCAGGGTGCGCTGCTGAATGTGGAGGAGCTTGTGGAGGTTAATCATGATCAATCACCTTTTGGTTTTTATGCAATTGATTGACAGTTTCTTGTGTCTCTTCCCATTAAGCTGATAAGCATTATGAGAATTAATCTGGTGCTCCGCTGACTGCTGAATGTGGAGGACCCTGTGGAGGTTAATCATTGTGTTTCTCATCATTAAGTTGATAAGCATTATGAGAATCATGTTACATCTTCTACCCTTTTTTTATTTTTTTATTTTGCTCGTCTTTTTAATCTAAAATAGTTTTCTTTTATCAATTGCACCTGGTTTTCGTAATAAGACAAAAAAAAACACGAGGAAAGTGATCTTGATGTGTAAATAGGGACACATCATCCATGTGAAAATACATTAAAAACCAAGGTGGAGCGTGTATGATTGATCCCACAAATAAAAGTCCACATTATTGAGCCTGATCCACATTGCCTTGAGATACACATGGACAAATTCAATCCGCTTTAAATGATTTAGTAAACTATACATAATATCACTCACTATAACCCATTTTGGAGGCACTCAACTGAACAGTGAACACCAATCGAGCATCTATATTCTATTATTTCAGGTATAACTCACAAAAATGCATTAATTCATGATTCCACACCAACACTGTAACATGATGAAAGCCCAACAAGTTAAACTGAAAGTTTCATGTTTGACTAAAAACAGAGCAGGACTTAAACCACGAATGAAATTCCCCACAGTAAAAATTGACGCTCTGCTCTGCAAGACATTGCTGCCAACTTATTTGGCGCATAAGTTTCATACAAGAGTAGTATGTGAAATTATCATTCACAAAGTAAAAGCTCCTCAGGGTCTGAACCAAGACGTACAGGCATCTCCTGCCCAAAGATCTTACGGAACGAGACGCTGCGGATCACGTGGGAAAAGGGATGTCTTTCGGATGTTGTTAAGAGCACAGAAGAGCATGACCACCCGCTCCAGTCCGACACCAAAGCCACCATGTGGAGGAGCTCCATACCTTTTGACATACAGAAATGTCATGCAATATAAGTACCACAAAATTTCATTATTTAGCTTTTGATAAAAAGAGCTAATCCGTAGCTATTTGTTCATTACTTAGTCAATGAAATATGAAACATGCTCAGTATCAGTGATAAAGAACCAAATTTCACATTTCTGTTAATAAACAAAAGAGGCAGTTTATTTTCTGAAAGCCAGACCTGAATGAGTCTATGTATGATGATATTGTTTTCACATCGATTCCACATGCCTCAGCACGAGAAGTCAGAAGTTCAGGTATATGTACCCTTTGAGCCCCTGAAATTATCTCCTCACCTGGAAAACATCAAACAGGTTACACACAAATGCAAACTAGTCAATTGATGCTAATATGTGGAAAACTCAAAAATTGATATCATCCTTCTTTTTCGGTTGCCTTCTTGAATGAGATAAGCATGCAAGAAAGGCAATTGGAATAATCAAATTGACAAAGAGGTGGATGAGCGGTCAAGATTTAGAGGCTAGAGGTATTCATCAACCTTACATAGTACAGCTTATTAAAAATGACATAATTTTTCAGGCTTCATACTACCATTCTGCAAAATATGCTACAAGCAAAAATAAATGACCATGAACTGCAATTTTATCAAGGCATAACAAGATGGCTTCCAACCTCGAATGAAGACATCAAAGGAGTTACTGTACACAGGATCATCAGGACAAGGCATGGTGTAGAATGGTCTTACTGCCAGAGGATACCGGTGAAGTATGTAAAATTCAGTACCATATCTGCTTTCCCAACCAAAACAACAAGGAAAATGTCATGACAACATTTTTAGCTCCCTCTCAGTTAGAAAAGTGTGGGATCCAGGTATAAAAAAGTATAATTCTTACTTGTCAAAAACAAGCCTGCCCAGTTTTCTCTCAGCCTCTGTATTCAGGTCACCTAATGGGTCAACTTCTAATCCAGCTGCCTGTTTATACAAGTAAAACACATACATGCCATAAAAAGGTCAGGCCAAAATATTCCAATAAATACAACTCACTAAACTGAAATCACTTGAGATTTGCTCTTTAAATTAATTGCAACATAGCCACTGTCCACTTCTGAGGTAGGCAATATTTTCCACAACAAGGTAAAACCTCATGCTTTGCAGCATGGACTACTGCATTTGTCCTGTGCCAACTTAAAATTAATAGGGATTGACAATTAATATCATTATGTCTTCACAACCTAATCATAATGTAATGTGCACTGGTTGTTCAGGCATGCATTACAAACCTCAAATGTGATTGTATTGACAAAACACACCCACACCCACACCCACACACACGCGAAACAAGAGAGAGAGAGAGAGAGAGAAAAGCAAAACATCAGAATGCGAAGTGACAACCAAAACTGAAAATCATATACCGATGCACAAAAGAAATTCCCTGCCTTCAGTTCTCAATATTCTTGCAAATTGCCTCATTGACACGCATGTATGTGTACAAATAGTTGACTGAGAACTCAATCTGCTTTATTAATTAACAAGTAAATAGGCTATTTTGGAATTCAATTCGAAACATGAGATGGATAATAAATTATCATATGGTCGCCTGCCTAATAATCCAAGTCTTATCTTGACAGATGTTCATGACCAATCATTTGGTCAACTTCCCAAAATTCAGATCTTGGTGTTGGTATGGCCTAAATAAAGCAGTCAGAGACTGCAGTGCGCAGATTAAAGCATAAATAAATAAAGGCAAATAAAGAACTGCAATAAAAAGATATGCACCTTAAGCATCTCCACTCCTTCTTTAAAGGTTAGTCTCAATGTCTTCTGTAAATACTGAAAAAACATGTAAAACAGCAAATTTAGAATGTAAATGAAGAAAATATAAATAATAGCATTCTTCAGAAGACTACAAAAACTAGGAAAATGAAAAGAGAGCATGCATACAAGTATACAAATAAGCAAGCAAACACATATCTGTTACAAAAAAAATTGAAGTAATTATATACATATAAACATTTTAACCTTTAACGGTTCAAATGGATATTGCCTGTCGATGGCCTCAAGTTCCTTCCTGCAGTTTTCATTCAAGTAGTCAAACATGGCAACAAACAAACGGTCGACAATATCCATTACCTGGAAATTTAATTAAATAAAAAACCCTCCAAAAAGAATATACCGGATAATTGTATTAAATGACACACAATAACAAATTTCTACCTCCTCATAGTGCTCCTTGATTTCCATTTCAGCATCAAGGCCAACAAACTCACATAGATGACGGTGAGTATAAGAATCTTCAGCTCTGAAAACAGAGCCAACTTCAAAAACACGTTCAAATCCACCACAAATAGCCATTTGCTTATAAAGTTGTGGTGACTGAGCCAAGCATGCAGGTTGTCCCTTATAGTCAAGCTTGAATACAGCGGCTCCACCTTCACTAGACCCAGCTACCAACTTAGGAGTATGGATCCCCACAAAATTCTCAGACCGCAAAAAGCGCCTAAATATCTACACAACAGAATAATATTGAACACTTGCAATAGTTAGACGATGATGTGACACACCAGACCTCTAATGTAAAGATAGATAAGAAATAGCTTCCATAAACAACCATTAGCTGCTGCTACAAGTTTAAGACCTTGCTTAAAATATTACTAAATTTCCTCAACTACAAGTCATTGTTACCATAAGCTTAAGCTAGTAAACCAAGTCAACCTCCACATGGAAACTAATGCTGAATATCAAATAATGCAAAAAACTTATTTAGCTTAAAGTTCATAGCCTGATATTCATGCTTTATACTTCATAGAGTACTGCACATAATGAATATACAGAAATTCAACAAACATATTCATATGTGATAGAAGGCTGTGGCAGCGTACATCTTCAACATAACACTGGATACGGAAAGTTGCCTGATTTGCAGGAGTCCGCAAGTCAAGAACTCTATAGTTCAGACGTGTGTCTTGACCTACACGAACAAGCTGTTCTCCAGTCTGCCAAATCAATTTCCTCTAATCAGATAGTGGAATAAAAATTTCAAAAGGGCAATGACAGCCATCATCTTGAATCGTTTTAAACAATATAACTTGTAAAGTATCCATCTTTTAGTTTCTGTAACCTAAAACACAAATGCTACATCAGATTAGTTCACTCACCGCTTCAGCTTTCTCAAACTCTCTCTCACTTCTAGCTGCATCTTCAATGTTAATAGGCAAATTGGACACTGCTCGATTGACACAATAAAGCTTCCTCACTTGAATTTCCACCTGCAAACGGCAATGGAATAAGCAACAATGCTCATCATCATATAACAATCCAGCTCTTCTACAATAATAATCCACCAAATGGAACCGTTAAGCATCAAAACCAAATACATGGACCTTAAAAAACAAATAAGCAATGAAAAAATTAAATAAAATTAAATTAAAAAAAAACCTCACCTGCTGAGTTGCACCCTTGATGGGATCCTTGGGGATCGAAACAGTGCCTTCAATGTCAACGATCGATTCCCTGCTCAGGCTAGTCGCGAACTTAACCATCTGAGGGCTCCCATAGTCCTTTCCAACGGTCAGCACGCACTGGACAGTGCTCATGGACTGCCTCACCACCAGGAAAGCCATCTTCTTGCTCACTGGCCGGATCGTCTGAGCATTCCCACGGAGCAGGACAGTCCGATCCGCTAGTTCCGAATTCAAGGACCCAATCGCCGTCCATTCACGGCCACTCACTGCCTTCGATTGGAGCTCCTCCCCAGGGATGTCACCATAGTCGCCGGCATGAGGATCCAACTCCAACGACTCAATTTGAGCCGACGCGTTAACGGCGGCGGCGGCCTCCTGCTTCTTTCGGAGCTTCTCAGCCTTCATCGCTTCCTTCTTGGCCTGCTTCTTGCTAATGCCCGCTGCTTCAGAGCCTTCCTCGCTCACAGGAGGGTCTTCCAGCAGAGAGTTATCCACCGGCGGAGCCGAAGCCATTGCTACGTAGCTTGGAGAGATCGAAGGCCTAGCAATTGATCAAGATTCAAGAATACTCAAACGAGGTACTATAAAACCCTAGCAAGCAATCCCCCCGCCGCCGCAGTATGCCATTTCGTAAGCAGTAAGATGAAGATGGTATCAACGCCCGCAGTTTTATCAATGGGCCTCAAATGGGCCTTAGCCTGCCAGGCATAAACTTTTCACATTGCTGTTTTATTTCTTAAATTTGGTTTAAACATTATTATTATGTCATTAAATGAACCAATATTTTATCAATATTTTCTAAATGGTTGTATCTTTCTTGATTTAATATCTATTTTATTAATGTTTAATAAAGGGACAACCTTTTTTCTCGTACAAACTACAAAGCTCTGAATGAGAATTATTTATTCAGGCTGATATCAAGTAAATTAACGGATAAGTTGCTATAATAACCTACAAAATTAAGTAGTTTTAATTATAAAGCATTTTCTTTCTTGTCGCCTTTACCTTTCATCTGCTCAGAGCTCAGAGCTCAGTCTCCAAAGTCTGAGCACTTCTCTCTCTCTGTGTCAAACTCACTCTCTCTCCAACATTCTTTCAGAATCCAAGTGACGCCCTTGCCTCTTCCTCTCATCAATAGTGGTAAGCCTCCAACCACTGTGGCTTTGATTTGATCTTACTAAGTTTTAGGCTTGGTCTTTCATGGCTGTTTCATATCAAAGTTGTTACCTTTGGGTCTTGTGCATGCTTTCTAGCATCCATGTTAGTGGTGTTTGTGGCTTGAATGAGGAGGGCCATGCCCTTCTCTCATTCAAGGCATCCATCACTAAGGATCCAGATGGATTCTTGGCCAACTGGAACTCCTCCAACAATGACCCTTGCTCTTGGAATGGCATCACTTGCAAAGACTCTGTTGTAGTCTCTATTAGCATCCCCAAGAAGAGACTTTTGGGTTCTCTTTCCCCAGATCTTGGCTCACTGACATCCATCAGACACATTAACCTTAGGAATAACAAGCTTCTTGGTAGCTTGCCTGCGGAGCTCTTTCGTGCCCAGGGCCTCCAAAGTTTGGTTCTTTATGGCAATTCGCTTTCCGGCAGTTTACCGACTGAGATTTGTGACCCACCTTACCTTCAAATCCTTGATTTATCCTGGAACTTGTTCAGTAATTCAGTACCTCCGTCTTTAGTTCAGTGCAAGATGTTGAAGTCCCTGGATTTGAGCCACAATAACTTCACAAACTTATTGCCTGTTGGTTTTGGCAACAGTTTGAATGCATTGGAAAGACTTGATCTTTCTTATAATATGTTGAATGGCTCTATCCCAAGTGATATCGGAAATATGACAAAGCTCGCGGGGACAGTAGATTTCTCACACAATTTGCTCTCTGGTTTGATACCACCAAGCATTGGGGACCTCCCGGAGAAGGTGTACATTGATCTAGCTCACAATAATCTTAGTGGTCCAATACCTCGTAACGGGACTATGGTCAACAGAGGGCCAAATGCATTTGCTGGGAACCCACTTCTTTGTGGACCACCATTGAAGAAGTCATGTTCTGAAGGCGTGCCTGTGAATGGTGGTGATAACAGAAGTGGCAAAAGAGTAAGCATGAGAAAATGTATCATAGTTGTAATTGTAGTGAGTGACATACTTGGTATAGCTCTTATGGCATTGGTGTTCTTTTACTGTTACCGCAAGATGATATCTCCAAAGACAAAGCTAGCAAATGAGAACAAAGGTAAGGCTTTTAGGGAGAAGGAATGCTTGAGTTTTACAAATGATGAATCCAAGACCCCATCAGAAAATATGGCACAATCTGATCTTGTACCATTGGACCCAAATGTGAAGTTCAATTTGGATGAGCTCCTAAAAGCCTCTGCAATTGTTTTGGGGAAGAATGAGATCGGAATTGTTTATAAGGTCACCCTTGCGAGTGGGCTCATCTTGGCCGTGAGGAGGTTAGGGGAAGGAGGGGCACGGAGGTTCAAAGAATTCAAGCAAGATGTGGAAGCTATTGGTAAAGTCAGGCATCCCAATATAGTCACGCTAAGAGCATATTACTGGTCAATTGAGGAGAAACTTCTAATATATGATTATATTCCTAATGGTAACCTCTCTACCGCAATCCATGGTGAGTACTTCTGTCTTCATCGCCTATAACTTGCTTTGAAACTGAGGCTTATATTGTGGCAGTGTAAATTTACTATTGTTTAGCCGACGAACATTGAACACAGTAGATAATTCATAGCCAGATGCTTTTAGTGATTGTAGTATGTGTAATTTGACATTCAAGGTTTTCCAAACTTTGAAGATAATAAGAACTGATTATTTTCCTAGTGCTGATTTTATCAACTAGTCACCTGGTTTCTGAACGGAAATTATACCATATAAGAGATTCAGATTCAGCAAGTTAGCAGAATTCTAAATTTTTTAATTTTTTTTAGAGCAACAGATGTTTGGGGCAAATAGTATCATACTAGGATCACATCATCATAGTTTTTTTTTTCCTGCTGTAATTTAAATAGGTTTTTATGATCTAGGAAACATAATATATACACATTTTTCATTTCGGTCAATTGAATTTTGAAAATTACTTACTCTAAAGGATAATGCACTGATTACAGGTAGGGCGGGGGCAATCTCTTTCTCACCATTGCCATGGGCCCTCAGACTAAAAGTCATGAAAGGCATTGCGCGAGGCTTGTGTTTTCTGCATGAGTTCAGTCCCAAGAAGTATGTGCACAGAGATCTCAAACTTAGTAATGTTCTTCTTGGACCTAACATGGAACCGTACATATCTGATTTCGGTCTCGCACACCTCGCTAACATAGTGGGAGAATCTCCAATGCCACATTCAGATAAAATGGCTGCTGAAAATCCACAAAGCCAGCTTTTTGACACTGCAGTTAGTCCTGACACAAGGATTGAATTGTGTTATCAAGCCCCAGAGGCATTGAAAACTCAAAAACCAACACAGAAGTGGGATGTTTATTCATATGGGGTGATTTTACTAGAACTGCTTTCAGGGAGAGCTCCTTCTGTACTATTGGAGACATCTGGCATAGGTTTAGTTCAATGGATTCAAGTTTGTATCGAAGAGAAGAAGGCTCTTACCGATGTCCTAGACCCGGCTTTGACTCATGAACCAGAGAGAGAAGACGAGATCATTGCTGTTCTTAAGATAGCTTTATCTTGTGTTCAGTATATTCCTGAAACGAGGCCATCAATGCGACATGTTTTGGACTCTCTGGACAGAGTATTCACAGGAAGATAAGCACCATAGAAGCTCAGTTCATCAACAAAATTAGATAAGAACACCTGCATGGTTTGTTTCACTTAAAGCATTGTGTTTGTCTCATGTCTGAACTGGTTCTCTTGGCAGGTAAAAGAAAATTAATGGTTTTTCTTACACTTGTGATCTTTTATTCACTTTAAAGAGCTTATCATGAATTAATCTAGATATATGCAAAAAATTTAAGCTATTTCAAGTGGATACCATCAACATGCATGTAAGGAATAAAACTTCCCCTTTGTTATTTACCGGAAAAACATACAATGACAATCCACCAACAATTCATTAATAACACAACCAGTTTAACTTGCAAACTCTGCAGATAAAACAGTAAGCACTCTGAAGCTCTTCAACAGCATAGACAAGATCTCATCCATGTTGAAAGACTATCAAAATAGCCCTTCAGATCACTCCTACAAGGTAGGGATACTATTGCTGTTTGAAAACTAAGGAGAGTGTTGAGAGGGTAATTGATAAGGCAAAAGACAAAACACCTAGAGGACCACAGAGAACACTTTGAGACCGTCTTAAACTTTTCCTTTGTAATGTTTTTGTTTTTTTTTTTTTTTTTTTTTAAGCAGAGGATGTCTTCACCATGGACATAATGCATTGAGCAATGTCTGAAGAGGCATTGGGCCGAGCAGCTCTTATCGCCTTCTCGGACATCTCTCTCATCAAATTTTCATCCCCTGCAAAGTTGAGAGAAAAAAAAAATCTTACAGAATGTTCGGAATGCAGAATAAAGGATGAAACAAACAGAATTTGCTATATATTGCTTTGTTCTACGGCAACAATATTGTTGATTGCCCTATCTGTATTTAAGTCAAAGAACAACTAATTTTGAAGTCTCAGCATTACATAGTTTCTGTTGCATATTAAATTCTTGGACAAAGACTAGCTACTGGTAGAACTTCATAACTAAACTTGAATTAAACTCCAGAGACAAAAGTATCAGGTAAGGCTGGTTTTAATAGAATGTCATGAAATGTCCCTCTTTTAAATTGCAAGCAAAGATGTGGTATAGAAATAAATCCAAAATATGGCAGGGTCTTTCCACCTATTGTTTTTTAACGATTACTCGAGGAAGGAAGCATTAATCTTTAACACATACAACTATTAAAACAGTGCTTAATAAGTAATCCACCACAGGGTAACACTGAATGGCATATCAGTCCCTGCAAGTACGATATTCAATTTTACCCTGTTTGATACTTTGATTGGAGAATAGCAATTATTCTCCCACCCAACCAAATAGGATATCTACTATTCAACTGTTTTATAAAATTTTAAATAAATAATTTTTTGAAATTCACTAATATTAATAAAAAATTATTATGACTGCATTATCCCAACGGTAGTATATGAATTTTAAATATTTCATCAAAAGAATGCACAAGACATACCTAAGACTTCATTAATTGCGGATTCAAGGCTAGTTGAATCAAGTTCATCTTCAATAATCACTTTTGATCCGGCAATATCTGCCATCGTATATGCGTTTTTTGTTTGATGATCTTCTGCAGCAGTAGGTGATGGTATCTACACTCAAAGAAAAAAAAAACAATTTAGTGGAATAAGTTAAAAATCATCAATAAAAAAAAAAAGTTACTTGAATGCAGTGTAACCCTTCGCGAGTCACCCTAATAAAATTCACGTAAGTAATTCTGTCATATTGCGAATACAGTGACATCAACACGATATTTATGCACAATGCAGCCACGCTTATTTCTTCATTTACATTTATCTTTCACTGTGTTTTCTGAACCTCAAATGTGCAAATTGAGTAAGATTTAAGATCTGTTGCATTGATCATTTGACCCTCAAGTCTTGGTCTAAGCTTAGGAAGACACGGCAGCATGGTTATCCAGGATTCGGTGACCTTAACGAGCCGTTTACTCAAATCAAGTATTATGTTGCTTATGGATCAACAAAAGTTCAACCTTTCACTCCAGGTAAGTATTGTGTGATATCCAACTACTAAAGAAATACATAATTCATGAATAAGAACTCAATAAACTGACACTGTTTTGCTAAATGACTGTTATTTTCCCATAATTTGAAGACCAAAAAAAAGAGTACCAGAATGGAGGGCTTCCCAGCATTTAAGATTTCAGTGCAAGTCATAGCGCCAGCTCGAGAAACAACAACATCCGATGCTGCATAAGCTAAGTCCATTGCATGCAAGAACCTTCAGAATGGCAAAATAAATACAACAAGATTGAAGAAACTGTGACTGAGAAAATGGAATAAAAAAAAAAGGAAACAAAGTGTACACTCACGGTGTTAACAATAACCGGGGATGTTTCTTGACATGGCTCTCGACCTCCTTGTGCCACTCTGCACCCGTCTGCCATATGATATACCTATTGTCATGCTCCACCAGCATGTCATGATACATCTTCAAAAATGCATCATTAAGTGCCGTAGCCCCTGTTGATCCCCCAAGCACAAGCACAACCTGCGCATTCTCCCCAGCCTTGGGGAAGTAATGCAACCTTGCATCAACCTTGGATGCATGATGGCTGAGAGAAAGCCTGATTGGATTCCCACACACCACACACTTCTCTCTGGGAAAGTACTTCAAGCAAGCATTGAAAGCAAGGAAAATCTTCTCAGCATAAGGCGCAATAACCTGGTTAGTGAGTCCCGGGTAAGCATTTTGCTCCTGTGAAAATCAAAGAAAATTCACCATAATTCATGAAGAACACTAATACCAAAAAGCAAACAAAATTCTCATCAATCAACGATCAACAAATGTAAGAATTTACAGAATTAAAGACTCCATGACTCGATATCGTTTTCAATCAAGAGCTTGCAGGTACTCAAATGGATGATTAAACATTTTACACTAAAAGCACGAACTTTATGAGATTATAGAGAACATACCTGGATGACAAGCCGGATGCCAGAAAGCGCGGCGGCGAAGAGAACAGGGGCGGAGACATAGGCTCCAGTGCCAACAACGATATCAGGACGAATCTCACGGAGAACTCGTAAGCTGGCGACGATGGAACGGAGGAGCTTGAAAGGGAGAAGGAGGTTCAGCGGGGAAAGGAAGGGGCGGGAGAGCTTGACCTTCGGAATAGGCACAAACTCATACCCAGCAGCAGGGATGACTTCCCGCTCCATGCCAGTGCTAGTGCCGAGGAAGACAACGCGGGCATCAGCACGGAGCTCATCGGCAATGGCAATCGCCGGGAAGATGTGACCACCAGAGCCACCACCAGCAATGACGACACTGAGAGAGGGGGATGGGCTAGAGATCGGTTCCGCAGCGAGGGTGGTAGAGAAGAGACGAGTTGGTCTCTTAGTGTTTGGGAGAAGGGTGGCGAAAGGGAAGGGGAGAGAAGCGAGGGCGGAGGAGGCCATTGGAGCGCCATTGAAGGTGCGGTTTGGAGGGAAATATAAGAGCAAAAGGCGGGGGATTTAAAACGTGAAGGCGATGAGCATTATATGAGCGTCTTGTGTTCGATGAAATGCCCGGCTGAGCTTCAACAGTAACACACTTGGGTTTAAAACGTGAGGTGTTTGA
Organism: Dioscorea alata; assembly: GCA_020875875.1. Lineage (NCBI taxonomy): Eukaryota > Viridiplantae > Streptophyta > Magnoliopsida > Dioscoreales > Dioscoreaceae > Dioscorea > Dioscorea alata. The sequence goes on along the minus strand of CM037015.1, from coordinate 18,953,427 downwards.
TGAAATGCTTAGCTGGGAATCAATGATAGTGTGATTTCGAATAGTATTATGTGTCGTTTTATTAGGATCACAAGAGAACCCAATGGATTTTGACTTGCTTTGGAACTTGGCTTAGCTTTTATACTTTGCTTGTTTGCATGATTGTGTCCAATATATTAATTTTATATGTAAATATTAAAATTAAAATTTTGTACTCGTTGCCGTAAAGGATAAAATTTACTTATTGTACAGTGTACACCATCGTATCAGGCAATGTTCTAAAATAATTGATATCTTAGAATTGAACTCTTTTTTTCAATATATATATATATATCCCTTGTAAAAGTGATAATTGCTTATTTATCATATAAAAAAATTATATTATATTTGATTATTATCCGATCTCAAAACTTTTTTATTCTGTATATACTTACTTTTGTCAGTTAAAAATTTACTTAAAATTCTGTGGAAAAAAAAAAGTTTGCTTTATTTTAACCTTTTGTATATAAAAAAAAAAGATATATATGATTTTTTGTATGGGTGTAACAACAATTGTACATTTATTATATAGAGATATGCAGGTAAATTAACATTTTGCTTTTGCTTTTCTGTTATAAGATTTGGCTTCAATTTTTTTAATTGGTTGGAGAGTAAATCAAGCTTTAGTTGTTTTATGTTGATAATGCTTTATTTTCTCGAATCCTACAGCAAGCCTATGAAATGTGCAACAACAAGTTGCAACTTTTGTAATATAAAATGTTGAGAGTGGAGTGCTTGTCATGCTCACCCAGAAAAGACACACTTTCTTTAAAGATAAATTGCGGTGGCTTTTCCAAAACAATCCTTATTATTCTTAAAATTTTTAACTATTTAATTGAATTGGATTTTATTTATTTATTTATTTATTTTTGATAACATAAATAAGCTATAACCGCAACCCAATTTTATTTATGTAGAATGAATTTTTGTATAAAAATCAAATATTTTAATCGATCGGGTATTACAGTAATGATAACTATATATTTTTCAAAAACATTTCTTATATATAATATATCTAAAGATTAGTCATAATTGGTAATGTTATTTGTGATGTTTCAAGTATAAAACAATTGACGGGTGTATATATTAGGGAGCTATCTGGAAGATGACTAGTGAAATATAAACATGGTGGTTGCTGGTGTGTTAGGCCCAAGTGGCCCACCCTAGCAAAATAAAGTCACAGTTGAAGTGATGGAATATTGACTTCTTTAGATAGACTTATAAATTTAAGGAGCTTGAATGCATGCATGAATGACATGGAGGAGAACCATGTCACTCATTTATTCATTTTGCTATTACATTAATTAGCACCTTTTTATTCAGTTAATATACGATTAATATATATTTCCTCATACTTCTCTCTATTCAAAAAAAAAAAAATCTCATGAAAGAAGCATCATTGGTGTGAAAATACGACTATATAACCTATTGACTTGACAGTATGATAGTGATGTGTAAAATGATGATTTTCCACATTAGGTTACGAACATTAGAATAATAGACTTAAAAAAATAATGATCATGGAAGGTTAATTTTTTGTTTTTATTGTGGTTGTTTACAACTCTCATATTAAAACAAAAAAAAATGAAGTCGGAGTATTCAATCAATTTGATAAAGTGAGACTTTATAGAGTCTTTTGAAGAGATAAAAATTTACCATAGATTAAATTTATCAAGTTTTGTTAATTTTTTTATTTGTGCCGATATACAGCGAGAAAAATATATTTTTTTTTACTTCTAAACTGAAATTACTTTTTATTAGCACTTTGTAGTTTTGAATTTTATGTCAGTGGATAAATTTTTTTTTTTCTTCTCCAGTGTGTTTATGTAATTCTTTAATAATTTTATTACATGTGTGATTTATCTATTATTTTAAAAATATAAACCAAATCACTAGAAGACTATAGTATGAGTTAACAAGCTCCAATGACTCATGCTAAACCCCCAACACCATGAGTTGAAACAAACAATTTAACCAAACCAAACAACTAATAAAGCACATCTAAAGTCTTCTAAACCTTCTAGTTATTAATACATGGAATAAAAAAACAATGAAGATTATAATTTATCAATGTATAATAATAGAACTTAGAAAGTGACATTAGTTCTGTACCAATAAAACAAGTTAAATGGAAGTAGAGATGCTATAAAATTCACATTCAAAAGAGCAAACTGGCAATGTCCACACTCAAGTAGTCACTATCTTTCTCTACGTGGCATGCTTTTATAGAGTGAACAAGATGACTCACTCCAATGGACAGAAGACCAACCCATTGTTTAGGTTATCTACCATCCTCTCTGTCCAAATATCAAAGGCCACTCCAAGGGCAACCAAGCTAGTCACTCTTTCAATCCCTTTCATCACGCCTCATGAAATTATTTAATTTATATATGCTAGATTATAAAACTCTATGAGCATTAATTTTACATATAAATTATCCTTTTGAAAATTATAATATAGATTCAATTCGTCATTATTTTTTTTTAATTTAATTTGCCAATTGAACTTATTGCTTGATGCTGTTATAACCTTTGTTTAATTTATATCTTTTATAAATTTTTTTTTGTGTGAACTTTCTAACTATTAAAAAAACACATATTAACTAGTGATTATAAGACCTGATTCTTTATTAAAAAGTTACCAAAATCTTTTTTTTTTCCATATTAACAACCAGTAGAATAATAAAAATAGATGAGAAGTACATAATAAAATTGATCAAGTCATATAGGAATAAGGCTCAAATTAATATGTCGATATGTAAGATGCTTGGCATGCATGCATTACCAAATTTCCACTTGACATCTAAGATAATGATATTGATATCTCACCGCAATGGTCCTAAAATAGCATTTTTTTTTTTTATCAAATATGTATTGATCCATACAAAAATCATAACGTTTTGGGTACCATTTAAAAAAAAACTTAATGAAATAGGCATATTTGTAAAAATATGGTGCGCTTAGACAATGAAGTGTTGTCATTATCTGAGCTTGTTTTGTCTACAATCTAGTCAAAAAATCAAATCATTGGCTGAAAATTAATTGACGACAAATGACATACAAATTACACGTGGTGAAAAGAGTAAACTCATAAAGTTAGAATATTAACATGCTAATGACAAATGTAGACTAAATTACATGGTTAAAAAAATTAAGTTACTGTATATATGCCCATGCACCATCATTGTTTTGATATATATAAGTAGACTTTGTTTTGTGTATCCATATTTATGAGAGTATTAATTTATAGATGAGAAGCTCTAATTAATATGAAATAATTATAATTGGGACGAAGGCAAGGAGAGAGTCAATTAAACAGCACTCCTTTCCACACTAGCCTCCTAAGTCCTTTTGTGGATGTGCAATTGTGTTAAGAGTGAGTGCTTGATTGAAATTCCAAGGATTTGGACATTTTTACTATATTTGTCTTTATGCACTTCAAATTAGGGTTTCACATGTGAAAAACAAAACAGAGTAAAGATAACTCAGTTATGATTGCATTTATATTTTCTTTGCATGAGTGGGATTTATAAAAAAAAACACACACACATTTATAAAGTTATATTATTTGGAAAATTATACTAAAATGTATGTGGCACATGATGTGTGGAAAAGTATGTTTGTGTTTAATATTTGTTGATGCTTTAATAGAATATATTCACACCCTTCTAATCATGGTTGTCTAATCAAATCCAAGAATATCCTAGGAAGAAGATTAGGCAAGGAAGGATGTGGAAACCAGTAATGTAATTAGATTAGTGAGCTAATTGAGTGAGGATTTGGGATTAGGTTGGGTGAATGGGTCCAAACCCATTGTTTATTTGCACAAGCAACAACCCCACCACAACTTCATCAAAACTAAAAAAATTAGTTTGGGATTTTCATATATTATCCATTGTTTTCAAAATCTTTTTTTAATATTTATTGTATATATTTTTTAATAGTGATAGCTTAACTTTACCTTTTTCTTTTAATTGGATATTTATTAAGAATAAAACATAATTATTACTCATTTTATAGTATATACTTAGAATATAAAATAAGTTAATCCAACTTTTTAAGTAAAAAAAAGTCTACAATTGTCCATTAACTACAAACAAATAAATATTTTGATTATTTAATTTATAAAATATTATTTTAATTTATGGGCTTTGTAAAATAAAATGTTTGTGTAATTTAAAGATCAAAATAAATACATTAATGTTGTTTCTGTCGTTGGGGGTAGCTATCCTGTGACTATCATGTTTTTTTTTGTTGTTGTTTTTAAGTTTTCTCACCTATGATGATTTTTTTTTTTTTTGAGTTTTTTTTGTTTTGCTTATCTGTTGTTCTCTTTCTCTTTTACTTCTGATCTTCGATGATCTGTCTCTTTTTGTAAGTTTTTTTTATTTTACTTGTCTATTGTCCTTTTTCTTCTTTGCAATGCATTAGTGGTTTATTTATTTTTTAAAAAATTTAGTCTTGTTCGTAACTAACATGCTTATACATATATATAAGTCAGGGACTGAAAAGTAAATTTATGTAGTTTACATTGACATGAAAGAAACATATATATATATTTGCAATTTTTGGGATTGGAAAAAGAAAATTATAATAGTTAGCATAAATAATTGTTGAAACTCTGACCAAAAATTCGAGGGAGAACTCCAAAATGAGAATAAGTAATTCCCGAGGGGGTTATTCCAAAATTAACGGAGAAATTGGCAACGAAAATTTTATACTTTCCCGGGGGTCAATTTGAAAAGAACGCATCACGCTTTGTGAACATGGTGGCGCGTCACTATCAGGTGGATCCGGGAACACGGATTGGTGGTCTATAAGAGATTAGCTACCTCAATCTAAACAGCAAATGGAATATTATGTACACGTGGCACTGCACTAAGCCATTGATTTCATTGATGCTGTTTGCGATTGACATAGCGTGAGGCTGTGAGCCAACCTTTATCATCATCGAGAGCTGTGACGAAATAGGAATTGAGGAAAAATATACATATAATTTAAATTTTTTAATTAAATTTTTGTATTTGGTCGCACTTAATCTAATTATTATTCCCGATATGTGAATTTAGGAAAGTATATTATTTAAAAACAACATAAATATCAAAATTATAAATTTTTATATAAATTGAATTTTATATAATTTAATTTTATTGGATTTACATAAAATTTATAAATTTTTCAATAATTTTTTGTGAAGGGTATATTTTGTACTTTCAAATTTTATAAAAGTGAATTAATTAGTTAAAACAAGAACAATGTCTTAAAAATAATGTATATTTGAAAAGTACATTAATGCCTTCTAACCACACAGAATAAAAACCAAAATAAATTTATTCAAATATTATCAACTAAATATGCTTTAGAATTTTATATTTCAAGTATATATTTATTTCCTTTCCTGATATTCATAATTATAACTAAATTTTATGTAATTTGTAAAATATAATTATAAACTTGATATAAGGATTGATAAAGTATATTATTTTTTTTAAAAAAAATGCAAACCACTCCAAGATTGATATTTGGTCCCTTATCCTATATGTGAGGGCATTCTGTGTATATGACATTTGTCATGCTGCTTTTTGCTATTTTGGTCATTGTTGCATTGATGCACATGATGAAATAATGAGTGTTAGTAGAAAAAAAAAAAAAAAAAAAAAAATTGTCTATAGCAAAAGATGTGAGTGACAATGGCCAAATGCCCTACTCTGATGCCATGGTTGATATAAATTGAACACATCTTGAATCAAACGCATGATTCAAACCGACATAAATAATAAAATTATACATGATGAAATCTTACACTTATGCATTTAAATTTAAATTTATTAATTTATTGATATATAGTCACAACCTCAAGTAAAAATACTATTTTTTTTATGATAATACAAGGCAAATCATATATAATTGGTTCGAAACTCTCAATGGCATCTCATTATGAGGGTGTTTAGTGATAAGCTCATCACTCACTTACTCGCATACTCCAAGGTTTGCATGATGGATTAAACTTGCCCAATAAGCTAATTAGCAAGTAACTAGAGCTTGATAAGGTAAAGTATTGAAAAAAAAAAAAACTAGTATGGCTATATAAAAAAACAAGCAAATATATGTGAAGTTTGTATTAGACTTTTGATAATTTGGGCTTGGATGAGCTCATGATGAGAGTTTTGAATGTCACAACAATGGATGAGCAAGCTTAATTGAAGAACTAAAAAACTTAATATTACCATTGACAAACATGCAGAATTCTTCAAAGATTAATTACAAGAACTTAAAATTTATTGGATAATAAAACAACAAGAATTCTTATAATCTTAAAATTTTTAATTAAAAATTGTACAACATAAGAAACTAAAAAAAATCATAATAGTTAGTGAAATGCCACATCGAGTATAACTATCTTATAAAATATAATTAGCTATTATTTAACTAGTTTGATAGAGCTGAAAAAATTTATTTTTTGACTCTCATACCATATTTGATGCAAATTAAAAATGTTATTTACTTTTCATTATAGCCAAGTTTAAAACTATTTTTTTTTATTAAAATCTAAATTTATTTAATTAATTAGGATAGCGAGATTAGTTAATCTAATTATAAAAACCTCATTTTAAATGTGTATCAACTCTATGCAATAAAGAAGGATGCAAATTAAAAATGTTATTTACTTTTTATTATAGACAAATTTAAAACTATTTTTTATTTGAATCTAAATTTTTTCAATTAATTAAGATGGCGAGATTAGTTATTTTAATTATAAAAGCCATTCCAAGAGTTTTTTTTTAATGTGCATAAATTATATGAAAAAAAAAGAGTACATGGCAAATACAACAAAATATATAAAAGTACAATAAGATTAAAAACTAAGAGCAAAATAAACAAAGAGGACAAAGAAACAACTGATCCACTAAAGATGCATAACAAGAAGAGCACATATAGAACACAAAGGATAAATTATCTATGACATATTTTAGTAACAATCTATCATAAATACAAAAGCAACATACCACATATTAAATTATATTAATTAGCTGATAATTTTTTTAAACTATTGTATTTTTACAGTATATTTTGGTAAATAAGTAAAATATTGAAATTATCATTATTTTACAATTGGATGTTATTAGAGTATGTATATTTATTTTAAATTACATTAAACTTTAAATTTATGTGACTCCGATTTATAAACATGAGTTGTTAAAATGAGAGGGATCTCAATGAAATGTGAACACGTCAGTGCACAAACATGAAGCTAATACTTCAACGTGCTTATACTTATGAGCATAAGTTAAGATTTGAATTCACTTCTTCAACATGATACGGATATCTTAAATAAGATATCCGATGCTAATGGAAATGCTCTAATTCTAATCCAAAATAATATGATTACTTTATTATATAACGATATATTGTCATTTAAAAATACAACCATTGCCATATGTTGAGATATGAATAGATAAATACACAAACTGGTATGGAAATAAGTATTTGAATTTTAGTTTTTATAATATATATATGTTTTAAACCACATATGTTTTCAGAAGAAAATTTTTATTCTTAAATTTGTGTCATTTAAAAAAAATAAAATTTTAATCTTATCAATTTCATTTTTATTTTAGTAAAAGTATTATTATAATTATCAAACATTTTCAAAAATTTAAAAAATTTAAAAGCAAGAAAAAGTTATAATAAGAATTTTCTTTATGAAATAATTTATAATCCAGTATTAACTATTATTATTTTTTTAATTTTAATACTAAAATCTTACATTAACTCAGGAACTGTGGGGTAAAATGATTTCATGCCAGACCTAGACGTTATTACTTTGAAATTAAAATTGTTTACGGTTTTGTTTTAAGTTTTTTTGCCAGCCAAAACAGGCAACTTTCCTTGAGGGAGTTTTCAATAATTGGGATGAGCTTTCTAGTTTTTCAGTCACAACCCAAAGCACAATACTTAATTTTCAAAAGTTCTATAGTAGTTTATAATTCTTAAAAAGCGGAGGGGCTAAATTAATAAAAAGACAAAAAATTTTAGTTTTTAGTTGATATTTGTCCAAAGGCCATCAATTTCCTTGCGATACTTTCTTCTTCTCTCTGGACACTCCTCCGAAGCCGAAGGGGAGAAGAAGCAAACCCTCATCATCGCCGATGGATCCCAGCACCGCCGTCGGCGTCGGAAGCGGAGGCGTCGTTGTCGGCTATGCAGACTCCGTGGATTCCTCGCCTCGCTCCCGTGGCGGTGAGTCCTGGGACGAACCCTTCCCCTCCTCTTCTCCGGCACCCAAGCTTCGCCTCATGTGCAGCTATGGCGGCCATATAGTCCCCCGGCCCACCGACAAATCTCTCTGCTACCTTGGTGGCGAGACGCGCATCGTCGTCGTCGATCGCCACTCCACCCTCTCCGATCTCTGTGCTCGCCTCTCTCGGTCCCTTCTCGGCAACCGCCCCTTCACCCTCAAGTACCAGCTCCCCAACGAGGACCTTGATTCCCTCATCTCGGTCACCACTGATGAAGATCTCGACAACATGATCGAAGAGTACGATCGCCTCCTCCACTCCAACCCTAATCCCTCCCGATCCTCTCGAATCCGCCTCTTCTTGTTCCCCTCGAAGCCGGACTCCGCTCCGTCCTCCATCGGTTCCCTTCTCGATGATTCCAAGTCGGAGACGTGGTTCGTCGACGCGCTGAACAACGCGATCGGTGTCGGCGGCGGCGGTCTTCCCCGTGGTCTCTCCGCGGATTCCGCCTCTGTGAACTGTCTTCTCGGCTTAGAGGACGATTCCTCCACCCATTCTCGCGCCGGCGGCGCTCCTCCGCCGGACCATGACCATCTCGTGCTTCATCGGCCGGATTCGTCAGGGCGACTTCCCTCTGTCCCTGATTCCCCTATGCTCGAGACCACCTCCTCCTTCGGATCCGCATCCTCCGCCCCCTCCCTCTCCAACCTCCCTCCGATCCGCGTCCGGCCTGAAGATCGACCTCCAGATCCACGCATGGGCGGCCTCGAAGATCATTTTTCGCAGATGAATATCTCCAACGCCCCTCCACAGCAGCCACCGCCGCCTCAACCGTCCTTTCCACTACCTTCAACCATAGTCTCGCCTCCCACCATCTCTCCCACCGAAAACCCCAACCGGGTTTTCTCAGACGACGAGCGATCCGAGAAGTCGGATCACGGCGGCGTCCGCAGAGCACCGCCACAAGCTCATCAACATCCTCAAGCGCAGCAGACCTCAATCCCGGAGTCCATGCCCAGGTACTTCCATCTCCTCTCTTCCCCTACCTAATCCCAATTCCCAACAAACCTAACGTTCCTCCACACTTCAATCAATCCAGAACTATGTATGCTGCGAATCCGGTCGCAGAAGCCAAGCGCGAGGTGCCATTCTCCGATCAGAGCTACCGAATCCCACCGCCACAACAACAACAACAACAACAACAACAACAACAACAACAACAACTACAACAACAACTACCGCCGCAGCAAATCCAAGCCACGGATCAAAGCTACATGATGACATCGATAACAACAGATCATCCTCAGCAGTTCATCACCACCGGCAATCCCCATTACCTCCACCACCCGGCCACCGGAACCGCAGTCCCCATCCAATCGTACTACCATCTCCCCCCTTCTCTCCAACAATCCCAGCAACCTCACCACTTCGATCCCCAAATCTCCATGTATCAGTACTACGTCCCCGTCCGCCCAAACCCCGGTCCACCCCTCACCAATCCTCAAATCCAGGCCGCTAGACCAATCCCCACTGCCACCGCTGCTGCTACCCGAGCTCCCATGGTCCCCGCCGGTATGGGATACCACATGGTTCCCCAACAAGCTCCAGCGATGCCCAACTACGCCGCCTACGACCCCTCCATGTACTACACTCCGACATCAGCGCCACCACCCCAAATGCTTCAAGCTCAGTACCAGGCAGTGTCACTCGCCGAGGCACAGTCCCCGCCGGCCGACGCAAGGCCAACCAGAGCCTCCTGATCGCCGCCGCCGCCGCCGCCGCCATGTAAGTGATTAGCAGAGGAGATTTTGTTTTTTAATTGAGTGGTTAGTGTGTGATAAGAAAAAAAAAACTTAATAATTATATATGTGTTGGTCTTTGTTTAAATAAGGGAAAGCTGGGTCTTCTATGTCTCTCTCTATATCTATATACCTCCTTTTCTTTCTCAATCTTCTTTCTTGCTTTGCTTCTTTGTATCTATATCTCTATCAAAAGCTGATCTCCTCTGTTTCTTATTATTGATGGTGTTATTGTTGTTATAATATTGATAATAGTTGAATAAATTTATACATTAGAGTTTGAATGAGAAGAGAAACCAGTCTCATTGCCTCAAGTGATGGTCTTTACTTTTGCTTTTTCTTCCTTTCTTTTCTCACTGTGTGTGTGTGAGTGTGTGTGTGTGTGTGTGTTGTTTGAATGGTTAATAGAGAGCTTGGAATGGATGTTGTATGTGAGAAGGTAATGCTGGGAAACTGTTTGGGTTGTTTGGATGATATGATTTGGTGGGGTTTTATGTTGTTGGTTGCTGCTATTTTGTAAGCATTGCAAAAATAAATGCTTCAATTTTTTAAACAGATTTATTCAATTTTATTTTATTTTTAATTATGTGATTAACTGTCCAGCACTACAAGAAACGAGTGTGGATTGAATCCACATCGCACGCATTTTCAATAATTTTGTTATCAATGACGGATTTTGCATCACCCTATCAACCAAGAGCATTAAATATTAAGCACTTGAATTGTATCCAAACCTTAGAATTATCTTTTTTCTTGATATCTTGTGTATAAATTTTAATTTGATGTGGTTTAAGCGATTTTTTTTTTTTTTTTTGGGTAAAATCAATTGAGTTTTTTTTTTAAGAACTAGAAGACGTTATTCCAAGTTGAGCTACAATTAAATTTTCTCTCTTGTGTGGATGAAACATGGTAACAGAAGACTAGAAAAACTTCTCCTTTTTATGTTTATCCAAACATTACAAATCCAAGAGATCAGGACCACATTACAATCATTACCAAACTGCAATTTTCCTCTGCACCACCACATTCAAAGAGATTCTCATGAACAAATAAACAAATAATATAAATCCAGACAACAAAGTATTAGTGTCACATGAACATAGTTATTCTAAGAAATGATTTAGTGGTGGTGGAATCAAATTCACTCAATGGTGAGCGTGATTCCAGTCCTCCCCACTGTTTTCTTTCTGATGGTTTTGAATCTCATTCAGCTTAAAAAATTACAAGCTGAGTAAGCCTGCAGCTGCTCCTACATGCCTCATGAGCTCTGTTTTGTACTACCACACATGCCTTTGCATACATCTCGATGCTCTCAGATGTTTTGCCCATTATTTCCTTGCCATCAAGGATTTGTACAACCATTTATTTTTCTCGAACACTGTCTCATAATTTGTATTTTTTTCTACATCAAAATGAAAGTCTTAGCCGCTAAAAAACAAAAGACATGTATAAATCTCGACGGAGCAAGGGTAGAGCCCGCACATACATAAACACGGAGATCACTCACACATAATTATTACTCACACTCCTAAAAATATGCTCTCACCCATAATTCAAACTTTTACTATTTGTAAAAAGTTCTAATGGAGATCCGACTATATAACCACTACTCACAATTTCTTTTTTGACTGTTCAATTGATCCTCACTGGTCCAAGAATTTGAAGTCATTCCTAACACCCTATCTACATCATGATTAATCGCTCATAAATTAAAGTGAATTGGTTTTAAACCACTAGCCAAGTTGATACCTGGTCACCATAGTCAAACCTTTATATAAATATAAATGTCAAGCCGAAGGAATTTGAAGTAGTGCTCATGTGTATGAGGCTTTAGGTGGTTCTTGACTAGGTTTGATTAAGTAATTAATTAATTACATTAGTCTAATATTGAGGCATGACCATGACTTTCTCTTGTCTTTGTTTATATAATAAAGAGGCATTTAACATTACATGAGGTATTTCATAATGGAAGCATGACTCCTTATCTGCATAGGTGTTTACTAAGACAATAACATTCACTTTGATAATAACTTTAAAAATGCCATTAAGGCCATAATCACTCTATCTCCTATTTTAATCCCTTTGTTTTCTTATTCATTCATAGTTAGCTCTTAACCAACCAATCATGTGTCACCTCTTCTGAAAACAGTGGAGAAAGCATATATCTAGTTTTAGCCTACTCAAGAAATCCCCTTATCTTGTCAATATCCAACCTTCATTAAACTTCAAGCATAATACACAGAAAGAACGAGCACTCATAACCCATTCACTCACACAGTTTATATTCACCATCATAAACAACTTGTAATAGAACTAAATAAAAAAGCTTTCAGTTGGCTATGAAAATTGACAACCATTAATTGAGAGGAGAAAAACTAGGGAAGACAACAAAAAAATAATAATGAAATGAAAGAAACAACACATGAGATATTATATAATATCAACTTCACCTTATCATCAAGATATTGCGGATAATACATGGATACAGACAGTCATCTTTCACATAAATCAGACTCCAAAATACAATTTTTGAGCAAATTATGTGTCTCTTGTGTTTTGCATTGCCTCAGGTTTAAGATTCGTAACAAGAAGTGAGATTCGTTACAAGAGAGCACTTCGACTTGGCATGAGATTAGTGGTTTCTTTGATGACTATTTAAGGAAATTTGAATGAAACGCTCAAGAGAGCACTTAAATGTATTATGAGATAAGAGCTTTCATTGATTACTATTTAAGGCTAATGAACAGTGGAACAGCTAATCACTCTGGAATATTAGCATGTGGAACAAGGACAGGGATTAGGGAAATCCCAAGCAGTAACCAGACCTTTCAAAACTCTTCCCATATTGACTTCTTTCCTTTGCCCTTTGCGGATAAGAACCATAAGCAATTGGCATTGAAACTCTTAACAAGATCAATAGAATAAGGATTGGCTTTGCTTCGTTGATTCTCAATCCATTAAAATCACTTTTTGCTGCAAGCCACTCTATCTATTGCTTTTCCAAAACATGTCAATCAATCCTCAGAAGAACCAAATCCCTTATAACTCTAATTCTTTCACCCATCACTTCCTTTCAATTATAATAATGAAATTAACTTTTAGATAATCAGAAATCTCAAAGATAAGTCCCAAATTTGCTAATATGACTATCTCAATAGTGAATTATCTCAACATTATTGAGCCAAAACCAAAACTGCACCAAGATTAAGCACATTCTTGCTAGATACTGCCTGGCGAAATTAAAATTGTGCCACCAACAAGCAAACCCAGACCACAGATCATCAGTCAGTGGCTGTAATCTAAAGGTTACCAAAATGGAACACTTCTAACAACACTAGGACTAAAATATTTGACAAGACCATTGATGCACTTGTTATTAATTGACCAGAATTCAGCAGCACATTTCAATGCATTCCATGACGCACCAATAAAAATGGATTATAAAAACTATAAAGCATTACCATTCTCCAATCAACCACTAAACCTAGCTAATGGTTGAGGCATCAGATTCTCATTAAATGAGAAATAAGAAATGGGCACTTCCAGTAAATCATCAAATAACAAATAATTTGAGCACCATCACACCAGGTCACCAAACCAGACCTATATTCAACATATCAAATCTCAAATATCAATCTATCATACCCATACTCTCTCAATCATCTTCCAAATGGAACTTATAAGAAACACTTATGTAATTTATCAACATTGTGGAATTAGCATATAACTCAAGAAGCTATAGAGTAGAATGCTGTATCTGCTGCAGCCATAAGTCAATTAATCAGGCCAAACCTCAGAAACAACAAAAGGTGTTCATAGCTGGTAAGCATTTATTCTATTTAAGAGGGACAACCAAAGCAAAAGGAAATCATATCAAAATGGATGCCCTGGCCAACGTTCTACCTTTTACTAGACACAAAAAGCCTATACTCACTGCAAGCAAATAAAAAGAATCCAAGCTAACTATTCATGAAACATTCTTTAAAGACTGTTGACTCAATTCTTTCCTTGATACACAAATAAACATGGAACAGAATCAACAGATAGTCTCCACTGTATTCTCCAATCAATTTGAAATAATGCCCGTCCTTGAAATACCAAAATTTCAAACTTCCAAATCGTAGGACATTATCATAAAATAGCTCAAAAGATGACAACTCCATATAACCAACAATCATATATCCATTTTCTGTACCACTCATCATCCTTCAAACATAAACAACAACATTACATTTCGTTGAGTCTCTTCCAACAGGACTTTTCACAATCATATCATTCTTTTTACCAAAAAATAGCTCTTTAGATAAATGAGAAACAATGACCTAGCTTAACAAATATAAGTACACCAGAAAACACAAACACAGGACAGCAAACACAACAACAGCCAATATACAACATGAGAACCAACTAAAAAACAACCTTCACAAGCAAATGCATGCCAGAAAACCAGAATGCACATATAAAAATAGAATTATAATATAACCAATGGTTCCACTGCCAACAACAGCACATAAAGAGACCTAATACATGAAGAATATATGAAGAATGCAATCGGCCTATGATAAACTATCTCATTGCACCCCAAATCTCAAACGAGCACAGAATAGGACAACATTAACAACAATAAGAACATAGATGATGCAATAAAAATTCATACAGTTAACTAAATCCACGAGTTTGATAGCAAAATTAACACAATCAAAACCACAACAAATTAACTCTAATCAAAACTTCAGTACCTCGTCACAACTTTTTAAAAACATTAAACACTTTCGAAACCCTAGAACCATAAATGATAAAGATACGACCATAACATCAAAGAGGAAATAAATCAATCGACCTCCTGGAGAGAAGGCGCGCCAGCTGCGGCGACCTCCTCGGCAGAAAACTTCCCCTTGGCCTTATCAGCAGCCCGCCCCTTGGCCTTGCGATCAAGCAGCGCCTTCCGATCTTTGTCTAGCTTCAACTTGGTGATGACCACCTTGGACGGATCAAGCCCAACGTTGACGGTGGATCCATTGGCCTTCTCCCTGGTGATGCGCTCAACGTGGATAACCCAGCGGCGGCGGTAGACCTGCACGACCTTACCCTCGCGGCCTTTGAAAGTCCCACGCACCACCTGGATCTCATCGTCCTTCCGTATTGGCACCGATCGGACGTTGTACTTGTGGCGTAGGTCTCCGGAGAGCGGCGCGCTCATCAGCACTCTCCGGACACTCGAAGGCGCCGTGAAGTGCGCCTTCCGGCTCTTGCGCCGCGAGCTCGATACGCGAGGGTTATACTTCATCTCTCTCTCTCTCTCTCTCTCTCTCGCCGGCGAGGCCTGGAGAAAAGGAAAATCTTCGAATGCGGGTATATATAGGTAGGGTTTACGGGTTGGGATACTATGTTTTGACCAAAACACCCTTCGTTCAATATGTTAACGGTTCGGGTTGGTCCAGGTCGCGGATCCGAATCCGATTACAGGCAATTCTAATCTTAATAATAATTATTAAAAAATTATTATTATTATTATTATTATTATTATTATTATTATTATTATTATTATAAAGTGGATAAACTATTATTTTATTAAAAAACGAAAGAAAAGGAAACCATTGCTTTAGAAATTAATGATGCTAAGAAAAATGCTTTAATTTGTATATTAAGGGGGGAAGGGAATAAGGACTGAAAAAAGTTGGATGCTAATTATATCATCTATAAGTTTATGCCCAGCGCGGTGTTTAGCTAAAGTGGAACTAATTATCATAATCAAGCATATTCCCTAATTAAATTTCAAAGCAAGTATGAAAGGGATGACCTTGACTTAAACAATTAAGATTAGGCATCTGTGTGGGTGTTAATAAAAATAACACAGGTATTGCCACTGGTGAGGAGAAGTGAGATCAAAAACAAAGTCATGTGTCATGAGCTTCTCTGCTGCTTTGGCCAGAGCGAACCAGAAAAAAGTTCTTCAGGTGGGAAAGAAGTTGTAAGTTCTCCCTCTAAGCCTTCTGCAGCCATTAATGGAGGTGTTCAAGCTCCCAGTCCGCCAAACAGGGCTACTACAAATCAAGGTAAGTGAAAACAAAAAGCCATGCATGCATGCGATTTATGTCTTGAAACTGTCTAGAATGTTTGCATGCAGATGAGATACAGGCTCAAGATGAGATTAACAATGAGAATAACAAGGAGAAGCCCATGTCTTCTCCAATTCAAGGTAAGTTTAACTACAACTCCAAGCCATGCTTGTTGTCTCTGTACATGAGCTTCATGAGAAGGAGGAGCATGTCATGTCATGCCATGCAGGTGGTGAGAAACAACCAAAAGACAAACAAGATCAGCAGAACAGGCAGGAACAGGATGAAGACAAACTAAGTAAAATAGCAAAGGCTTTATCTTTTAAGCCAAAAGGAAGTAAAGAAGAGAAATCTCTGAGAGTTCCACCGGAGAACCATAAATCAAGTGAAGAACAACAGAAGGTCTTAGCACAGGATGTGTTTCCCAAGGAAAAAAAATACAGTCCTAAAGAACAGGACTTAGGAACAAAGAAACCAGCAACTTCAAATCAAGAACAACAAGTGCCATCACCTCCAAAAGAACAGATTCGTCCACCCCAGGAGAAAACTGATCAGAAGACCAAGATTGCTGTTGCCGAAGGAAACAAAGAGTTTGATCCAAGTGGAGATGACTCATGAAACCATGCAGATAAAGTGTTAGATGCCCAGGAAAAGAAAGAGTTTGATCCAAGAGAAGACGTCTCGGAAAACTTTATTACTTTTGACTTTGCATCATTTCTTCTTAAAAGTTGAGAGGATTATTATTGTCTGGCTTCTTAATTTGTTCTTGTAACTTTCAAATCCCTTATCCACTATGTGTGTGTGTGTGTATTATGAATTTGATGATGGTTTGTGAAAAAGGAATTCTCTGTTTCCACTAAGTCTGATCCAAGGATTCTATTCTTGTGAGTTAATGAGTGATCAAGAACAAACCAAATTTTGAGAAAAAGAGGAGAGAATATAATGAGGGTTTAACCATGATGTCACACAAATGGCATCTTCATTTGTCACCTAACCTTTAATCTTATCACAAACATCAATTCATCCAGATCAGAGCTCACAAGCGTCTGCCACATGAAAGCAAGTCTGAAAAGAATTATAATCTCATAAACAGTACTGAGAGTGAACATGGCTTGGAACCTCTTTAAAAGGAACATTGGGGTAAGAGATAGCTTCAGAGAGAACTAAAGCAAGTGAAGTTATGTGCCATGAGCTTCTTTGCTGCTTCAGAAGCAATGGCTTTGATCATTCTAGGAGTGATGTCTATGAGGAGAAGCCAAGTTGGAATGCCGAGATGAGTCCCACCATGAAGGGAACCTCCAACTCTCCAAGCCTGATCCATGCAAAAGACGATTTAAAGAAACCTCTCCCTTCTCCTCTAGGTATGTACTATATATCAACATGCTAAATATACTATTAAATTCCTTTGTAAAGAATGAGCTTGAGCTTGAGCTTGAACTCGTACTTTCTTTTGCTCATGCAAAGGTGAGAAACAGGAAGAGAATTATAAGCCTCATGGCGAGGACCATAAGAACATGAAGACTGTGAGTTCAGTTGAAGAGAATGGCAAGAGTTCAGAAGAGAAGTTCAGGAGTGTTGAACCAAGTGGTCATGAAGAAGCTTCAAAAAAGTCTGCAACCAAAGTTCACAGAGAAGAAACACAGGAGAAGGTCCCAGGAGGACAAGTAGCTTCTGATAAAAAAATGAACTTTGCTTCAAATGAAGAGGTTTCAAGGAAGCCTTAATTGCTATGTTAGAAAATTAAGCTTTCCTTTAGCTAGAACTGTTTTCATGCTACTGTAAATCGTATGCTGAAGTTTGCAAAGTGTGTGAGAAGTATGACTTTTCTAATAAATTATTTCTGAGTTTCATCTGATAATTGTGGTTCCAAGAGGACAAGTAGCTTCTTATCTAAATATGGACTTTTTGCTTCAAAATGGTTCAAATGCACAGGTTTCATTGAAGCCTTATTATTAAGTTGAATAGCTATATTGAACTGTTGTTTTTGTTTTTGTTTTTTTTTAATAGATAAACCATAAATTTAATAAAAATTGTATATAAAAAAAATATAAAAACAAAATAGATATAAAAAAAATAATCTTTTGATGTATAATTAATGAATGCGGAAACAGAAAATAACAATGACAAGTATGTATTGTCTCACAAGTGTGGGAATTCTTTGTTAGATTGTTGGAGATCCTTTGGCCTCCTTCCTCTTTGTGCAGCCTATGGGGGTTATGGAGGAAGTCTCTGGCTCCGGCTAAGCGAGATTTAGAGATTTTAGTTGCAAAAACGGTTGTGTGTAACATTTGGCTAGCTAGAAATGATTGTATATTTAATGCCAATGTATTGCCTGAGCATTGTATTCTCCTGCGTATTCTTTGAATGATCCTCTTTTGGCTTTCCTCAGTGACTGATGGTGGATGCGAGAATGTGATTGAGGCGACTTCGACCATTGGGAGATGCTTGGAGTTTCTTGGCCCTCAGGTTGGTGGAGCCCTCGATTCCCCAACGGAGGAGGAGATCATAGATCAAACGGAGGAGTAGGTGTCTGGTTAGGCCCGGGTTGGGGTGGTTTTGTATTTTTACTTTATGTTACTGTTCTTTTCTTTATGTATGTCTTCCACATCTAATGGTTGTTTCAGCTGTTTTTTATGTTAATCGAAGTGGTTTATCCACCTTTTCAATATATATATATATAAAAAAAGGGGTCTGTATTGTTTTGGTGATGTGAGAATATGAATTTCCATATGAATGTTTCTGATTAATTTTCATGTGAAGTGATATTGTCTTTTTTTTTTTTTATTATTAAATGATGATTTAAAAATCTATTTATGGAATTAGATGCTTGATTTTCAGAATCGTAATTGTTATGAAAAGAATCACATTCCTCCATTTGTATTAACACTTTCATTGGGAATAAAATAATGAGAAGCTTGTTGTTGAATAAAGCTATAAAAGGATAAGGTTTTCTCAGGTGATAGTGTTAGTTGTTTGTCATGTTGCGATTATGGAAAATTACCTAAAGTGATATTCGACTAATGATGATATGAGTTTATATTTTATTTTTATTTTTATTTTTTAACACTAGGTGATAACCATCTCATTTAAAATTAATAATTAGGGACATGCAATGGGAGGAGGTAATTTATGTTAATAGTTATTCAACTTAGATGTTAATGATTTTTAGTTATAAATAAATAATGTTCAATTATTTTGGATAATATTATTTATTTATTTTTTTCTCAGTATGCGTCACTTTCTAGCTGGGCTAATTCCCAACTATTGTTGGGCCTCTATGAGACCACAAATTGGGCTAAGTTTTGCTTTTCCCCAGCCTATTACTCATTAAATGAGTTAGGCCTTGGCCTAAATTAATTAATTAATTAATTGTACATAATGGATAAATTAGGGGAAATTCAGTAGTTTCAAACAAAAATGAACACAAACCATGACTCATCAAACCACCCATCCAAACTAGTGTTTATTTTTAGATTTTTAATTAGGACACCAGAAAAATTATGAAATTATTTTGCTACCTCAATTTTCTTAAAAAATATCTCATAATATATCCTTTTTTTTTTAAATAATATCTCTTATTTTTATTTTATATTATTTGTTTTTGTTAGGGCAATTTAACTTTCAAACCCGGATTATAACAAGTCAATGAGTTTATCATTTTTCATAAAAATAAGTTGTTTTTTATTTCAAAAATTTAGGATACGGCCATATTTATTCTGTCGTAAATTATAAAAAAATTATATAATAAAAACTTACATTTCTGGTGGTTCAGATAAAAATATCAAAATTTATCCTGTCTCATAGTTTTTAATTGGAGTGATTTATCTAATTTTTTTAAATAAAAATTTTGTAAAATAAAGTTTAATCATTAATCATAATATTTTTAAAATAAACTAATAAATAATACAGATCACAATTAATTGCGCTTTTTCTAAGGTGGGTGTATGGAACATATGAATTTAATAGCCGTATTGTTAGCTCTAGTAGCATGGAGTAGTAACATTTTATTGGCTTCGTGTATATTTTTAAACCAGCATGAAATTAGTAACTTTAATTACGCACAATTTCAAATCAAAGCCAACTTATTGAACTGCGACCGCAGACCCAATCCCTGCTGGAAGGCGCTTAAAGTTCAAACCTTGTACGTCTCTATTGGTCCAACCCGGATCCCAACATACTACAAGCCCATGCAAAACACGCCACGTCTCATTCACTCACCATCCTAACTTGGTCCGCCGGAACATCATATCTCTAACAGACGGCTCTAAAGAACTCCCAAGGGTCACCGTATTATCACCGCCACCTAACCACGTCCCACCAATACCGGCACCGCTAAACATACCCAACCAATTGGACTCCACCAATAGAAACACACCAAAAAACTATCTACCAATAAAAATCGAACACGTAGACTGAGTGCCTTTGTTAGCTCGTAGACCAACGGTGGGATAGGAGGGGAATAATGATGGAATCTCCGAGAATTCGAGGCGTGGCAGGCAAGAAGATTCCGAGAACAATCCGCTCGCGATTCTCATCATCCCATGTGCGGGGCCCACAGATGGCTTCGGTCTTATCCACTCGCTGACGTCAGCATAGCGAGGGAAACGCGAATCCATAGTGTGGAATATTCAAACCCACACCATCATCAAAGATTCGCTTGGTACGCGACGCCTCGACACCTGATTCCTCCTCCCTCTTCTATCGGTTTCTTTTCCTTGCGACCCAAGCTCCAACCCTATTCCCATTTTTCGTTTTTCATTCCCTTCTTGCCCTTTGATCTGGAGCTCCATCCATGGATTCCGACGACGAGAAGGTTCGCCGGCTCTTGGACTCTGCTGCCGCACTGGAGGTGGAAAGGCGCAAGATTGAGGTCTTTCAGCGTGAGCTCCCACTCACCCTCCAACTTGTGACGCAAGGTATGTGGATCTTGTCGCTGGTTGTTGGATTGGAAGGGAGTTGGTGTTGATTGGTTTTTTTTTTTGTTTTGATTTGGTAGCGATCGAGAGTATTAAACAGCAGATGGGCTGTGTGGAGACGTCGACTGATGAGCCGGTGCTGGAGGAGTTTATACCGTTGAAGCCTACCTCATCGTCGTCGCAGGATGAGGAGAATCCGAGGAGTTGTGAGGAGAGGAACGAGAGGAAGCCGGATTGGCTTAGATCCGTTCAGTTGTGGAATCAGGAGCCGGAGCCGGTGAGTGGTGTTCGGTGATGGTTGTTTACTGGTTTGCGTGTGTGTGTGTGGATTTTTTTCGATTTTTTATTTAAATTTTGGGTTTTGGTTTTGATAGGATGTTGTGAGGAAGCCTGTGGCTTTGGATCCGAAGATTGGTGGAGGAGCATTTCATCCGTTTCAGAAGGAGGATCGTGTGGCTCCGCCGCCTGTGGCGGCAGAGGCAAGCTCAACTGCGGAGAGGGTTGGCATGTCTGGTGGAGAGGACAAGGATAAAGACAAGGAGGGGCATTCTCGGTCTCAGAGGAAGGCGAGAAGGTGTTGGTCTCCGGAACTTCATCGTAGGTTCCTTCATGCCCTTCAGCAGCTTGGTGGTTCTCATGGTGAGCTTGTTTCTATTTTCGGCGATTTTTTTTTTCTGATTGCAAAAGTTTTTTTTTTCAAAAAAAAAAAAAAAAAAAAAAAAAAAAAAATTGAGTGAACGTTTCGTTACAGCTGCAACTCCAAAGCAAATCAGAGAGCTGATGAAGGTGGACGGCCTCACCAACGATGAGGTGAAGAGTCATTTGCAGGTGAATTTTTCTTTCCTTTGTTAGAGATTAAAAAAAAAAAAATCTTCCTTTTATTCCTCTTTAGGTGTTAAACATGCGTGATTTGGTCATTGGCCGTTAGAGACATGTAAGAAATGAAGAATTTCCTTTGATGATAATTCTGTTGTGGCCCATAGATTTTTGTTTCTGGTGATCTATGTCATTGTTCAACATTGGATCCTTTAGGGTACCGTCTCTTCCCATTATCTGCCATTATTACTTATTGGATGCTTAAATCTGAAGAGATATAGTCATTCATAATTTATTTTTGTTAAAGATAAACACCACTTGATGTTTAGATGTTTTGCCGATAGGATACCCGTTCCTTGCTCTTAGTATTGTGCAACAAGAATTAATACCTCAAATAATTAGTGGAATTTGGAATCAACAATGAAATACTAGTGAATTATTTAGTGTACTTGCTTCAAATAATAACCATCCAGCCTGTTTCCATGTTTTTTCTGCTCTAACAAATAATATATCCTTTTAATCCTTCCCACAAGTGGCAGTCCAATTGCCTTTGTTAATTCTGAGATTTTTGCCCAAGGATTTCCTACTTGGTCTTGATGCTGACAGACAAGCAAGATATTCCTCCTTTGGGTTCTCAAGCTCCTTTCTGATTGGCTATTCGGCCATCCAGAATAATTACTAGCCCTAGATGCCTGATTCTTTTAGGATCATCAATTGTTATATGATGTCATGGTGAACTGAACAATAAACAATCATTCTCCTTCCTCACAATTTGGCAATTGTTTTATCCTTGATTCACCAGCGAAGCCATTATTGTTTCAGCAAGGTTGTATCTGGAGCACCATCCTATGCTCTCTTCCGGCATTTTTTTTTATTATTATTTTAAAAAAATGGATAAACCACTAACATTCGTTCAATAAGAAAATAAGAACAACACACACTGGATTTTTTTTTTTTTTTTTGACTCATCGTAATTACTGTTGTATCAGAAATATCGGCTGCATACCAGAAGACCTACTCCTGCTGGCCAGAGTACCAGTCCTCAAGCACCACAGTTTGTGGTGGTCGGCGGCATTTGGGTCCAACCACCAGAGTACACCACCCCTGGCGCAGCAGTCACTCAACCTGCTGAGGGAACCAGAGCCCCCATGAATGGAGTCTATGCTCCTGTTGCATCAGTGCCATCATCAGAAGTGAGAACTAAGAACAAGAAGGCATCAAACAGATCACCTGAAGGTTCCCTGCATTCAAGCGACAGAGGCAGCCATGAGGATAATAGTGTTGCTGACAATGGCGCTACCAACTCCACTTCCCCTTCTACCTCATCCTCTTCTCAGACCACCACTGTCTCTCGTCCTTACTAAATTACATCTTCATGTTATTGTAAGCAAATTGTTTGTTGATTTTCCCATTTTTGTAACTTGCTATTCACCTTTGTAAAATCATGAGAGAGAGAGAGAGAGATGTATACATGGTTTCTTTATGTTAACTATAGAGATGTGTTCTGATTGTTGTTATTTTTATGTGATTTGCTTTGTTGTCCTTGAACTTCTGATTCGTTTGTCAGTAGTGCCGCTATATTATTAAACTATTTTTAGTTAGGTCTTTTGTTGTTTAATGCTATATTTATATGTAAGCATCAATATGTACGATAGAAATTAACCATTAGATGGCCATGCATTTATTTTGCTGGTATAAGTTAAAATTGAAATCTCTGTAAGAATGGTGAGTCACTCCCACGTTGGATGCTGGCGTTCTTATCCAACAAAAGAAGATTTCTGACGGAAATTAAGATGATACATACCATCCCAAAGTAATGTCAGGAGTTAGGTACATCCACAATGCCATGTCAATTGCCAGATGATAAGGTTAGAAGAAACCAACATTATTCCTGTTTGTCAACTATGAACAGTAATGCATCAATTGAATACTTCCTCTATTTTGCCATTTAAGATATAGAAGTTTTTTTTTTATGGATCTTGTAGACCGGGGCTTGCTGACCCGGTTTGAACATCTTGATTCATTCTAAGTCTGACCAGTTGGACCAGACCCGAACCCAAACCCGATATGTTATTATAATTATTTTTGTTTCACCAGAAATCCAAATTCGAATCCAATCCTTGTCAAAAGAATCTGGAAGCATCCTACCAAATATGGGCTAAGATTTTTTTATTTTAATGACCTCAGTAATTTAAGAATTTAAGAATATTCTTTGGACATTCAAAGCATCCTTGTGGATACCACCAATTGATATTCCTGTTTTTGTTCCATATAGTTGGAATCAACTAAACAAAAAGCTAGTTTATTGTTCTTCAAATTTTAGTTTATCTTGCAATTTGAGATATCTTAATGAGATAGTGC
The DNA here is from genome assembly GCA_020875875.1 of Dioscorea alata. Classification (NCBI taxonomy): domain Eukaryota; kingdom Viridiplantae; phylum Streptophyta; class Magnoliopsida; order Dioscoreales; family Dioscoreaceae; genus Dioscorea; species Dioscorea alata. Next base: position 18,929,219 of record CM037015.1, on the reverse strand, counting down.
CATTGACTTGGATTAAATTCATGCGTCTCTTTGGCCTTTGAAGGGCCAAGAAATTATTTATTTTTATTTATTTTGAGATTCATTGACTCCCCTGAAATGTAATGAAAAGAAAATATCATAAAATTATCACATAGGCAACCCTGTCTTATTTTACAGGTAAATCTCATTTCTGTGAAAAGATGGCAGTCAACATGAATGAAGATGCTGCAAAACCAAACAGAAATATGGATATTACAAGAAACTGTGGCTGAATTTACATAAATTACATCAGAAACTAAGAACAAAACAAACAAAATATCAATTAAACTATGATGGTTGTACAAAGATTGATCAGTTGGTATACGGAAATACTTTTTCCTAATGATTGGAGCTGATCAAGGCTGCGAAATGGCACCCTCTACATCTAACTGATTAACTGTATACACATGATTGACTTTCACTGCAGTAAAGTTGTTTTCTATGAGTTCTGAGTATGCTTCCTTCTAACTATCAAAATTGGGTAAATTCTGAATTATGGTGAGCGATTCTAACTGCTTCTCTATATTTCTGTTGTATCAAATCTTCAGGATAGATTGCACTTTATTCAGCTTCATGCACAATCCCTTTTCTAACAAAGCACTAGATGAGATTACCTACAAAAGCAGTCACAAAAGCAAACGATGATTACTATAATATTCCAACTTGTAATCTTGATTTCAGAAACCTGATAAAAAGCAACAAAGAAAAGTGCAGATTCAAAAATTAGTTTCAAACAAGTCATTAGTTTCACCTCATCAGTACACTTAATGAATCACAATGCAATGTGGAACGATTAACTTTTACATGAGTATAGAAGGCAGCAATGATCCAGATAAAAAGCACAAGCAAAACTCGACAAGAGCTAACAACAGTGCGTGTTTACCATATTGATTTTTCAATAGGTCCAATTGAGTAATTTCATAAATAGTAAGACACGCGTCACAAAGCCTAGAAATTTGTATCCTGATATACCAATGTAATCAACTTAATATTCTGCTTCAGTCAGTACTCAAATCGAACTAGTATCAATTGACAATTGTGCAAAACTGAAATAAAATACTGAAGAAGCTAATGACTAATTCATTGAGGGGAGAGAAAACAATCATCGACAACCACATGGGAAAAGATAAATTCGCCATTGTGTTATTTTATAAACCCCCTTCTATGTTTCCATGGTTTCACTTTTATCAGCTGCGGAATGGCAGCATTGCATACTGGTCAATAACAGTAAACCTATGAAGTATACAATCGCAATATCTTAAATGGCTCAGACCTGCATTTGCATTTTCACTCTTTCTTTTTTATATTTATTTTCTAGTGTTACTGACAGACTATTCAACATAAGCATAAGATTAAATCACATAATGCATCAGATGCTGCGAGAGGTAATAGAAAATTACTTTGGGCACACACAAGGCAGTATGTACCTTAGAGTCAAAATGACTTTCTCAATAACCTTTTGACTGTCCTCATCATAAGTAAACCACTTTTCCTTTCCTTCCACTAAATCCTGATTCTCTATTTCTGGAAAGAGAGAAATTTGAGGCATAAGTATTCACAAGCTTGTCTGATGAAAGAGTAGATGTTGAAATGAACAATGCAAACCTTGAGCTAGGGTATCTGATGAACCAGAACCTCCTAATTTCCAGAACGTGCGCCCATTTTCCACAATGAAAACGCGCTCAGTACGAACAGCATCCATTCGCCGTTTCCCTTTTATCGTTTTCAAAAGACAAAGCCCAAAGGGAAATAAAGACAAAATTACAAATTATATTCATTGGCCAATTAACGAAAGAAGAAACATAAATCTGGAGAAAAATGACATCATAAACAACAACAGGCTTATTTGACAAAATCCACCGCATTTGAATACTATGTTTAACACAAATGTATCATTCGGAGAAGATAGCTCACGTGACTTCATAACGTCATTATTCTTACTCTAATATTCATGTGAATTTAATGGTGTTCTGGAAAACGTCATAAACACCAAGAAGACAAAATATATAACTTAAGAAAACAAGTATGTTTGACAAAATCCACTCCATTTCAAAAGCTACATTCTACACAGATGTATGATTCAGGGAAGATTGGTCACGTGACAGCATAACGACATTATTCAAACTCTACTTTAATGCTGAACAGTCACAAGTGGCCAATTTGTTAAGTCATTAAGTGCCATTTTCTGCATGATACACAAAACTTACTATGGTAGACTCCGTAACATTTAACTGTTATTACCAAGATTTCACATCACATATTTCCAAAAATGAATGTGACTGCATTGAGTTTCATACATGTCATGAAGTAAATTCTTCGATTTGAGAGGTTAACAGAACCTTGAACTGAGTCAAGGAGAACAATTTACATTCATATTATAAGAACAGTGACTAAATAAAAATAAATTCCATACTTTTGAAGCAGCACCTCAGTAGAGCTACTTCTGTTTGCTGGTAATTCTAACACATAAGACTACCAATAGTTAGTGAACAAAGGAGCAAAATCATGAACACACAATTAATCGGTGGAAGACACGCTGGTTATAAGAAAATTCTTACTTTCTATTTTCAACTTTTCGCTATGAGATTTAATTATTTGATTCTATGGTTTGGAATTTGTTAATATTTTTTGCTAACATGGTAAAATTAATGGTTTCGTGTATCTGCTTATTTATTTAATTTATAAATTCTTGCAACAGATAATTGTCCTCATTATTTAGTTTTCTTCTGCTAAAAACCAATCATCCATTGTTTACATTTTTTTAGAATGATTTGACTTCCTAATGAAGAAAAATGGAGAAGTCGTATTAGCAGAAGCCTAAACTTTATATGATCAATACGATATTAAGTTTGTTTGATTTATTCTTACAGAAAATTCGAACATGGGGCCTTTTTTTTTTCGTGGGGCATAAAGGATGGCGCATGGTTAGGATGAAAACACTAGCTAGAATGGCCTTAAAAAGCTAAAAAGAGCTGCATCATACCAAACTAAATCAAACAAACTTAAGTAGTCAAATTCCTCCAAAGGTCTGGGTATTATAAAACAAAATTCATATTATTTGCAATGGGGAGTAACAACTAACTCTATAAATCAACTATGATAACAGTCCTGGGGTCAGTACCTCATCTGATGCAATTTTAATTGACTACTGGTTGAATGATTAATTCAGCTCATTGGACACACGGGATAAGGTGCAATTAGAGATTTAGGTAGAGTTGAGGAAAGTTAAAATCAACACTACATGGAAAAATGCGATTCATACAATAAACATATATAAAGTTCTCAATGTTCATTAAAACCAAATCATTGTAGCCAAACAGTAGCATACAAGTACCCCAACAACCAAGGATTTTGGAAATAGGTACATCATAAATAAAAGTCAGGTGGATGACAATGTACTGTGCCAACTGAACAAACGTCAGAAGAATAAAATTTTATCTAGGAGGATAACCCATGCATATCAAACAAGTGTTTCTAATATTAAAGGTATTACATATGAAATGTATTTTTGATTTGGTATTACATATTTGACGCATGACAGTTTCGAAAACTGCCAAAATAGACATTAAATGATGTTGAACAATCATGCAGATACAACAGCTCAACATGGAAGAGCCTCGAGTTACTTTAACTGTTATAGTGGTTGCCAAGAACATTTGGAAATGAATGACCGAGGAAAACCAGAAAAGTTTCCCATAAAAGCTTCTATTCAGGGGCACCATAACATATGAGACCTAATTATAAGGTAAATCTGTGATACAGAAATGGAATACGCTGGGAAAGAGCAGTTTGGAAATGGATTTGGTAGCACCATAACAAGCTAGCAGCTTGGACAGGACAATGCTACTATCAAGTTGTCCTACTTCCATTGTTCGAATATGTAATGAGTATGGCATTGGCTTACAAGCTTTCTTTTAACTTGCTATAAAAAGCTAGTACAAGGCCAACATATCGAAACAAAATCCATATCTAAGTAAAAGAATTCCTTATTATATAAAGTCCAACATCAAATGCAGATCGAGCCTGGTCACCTGACATATTAGGAATTCTTGGTGAGTAAATAGAACAAAAACACATGGAAGTCCCACTATAAGCTTCAAGGATATGACGCTGGACAAAGAATGGAAATCACAGTGACGCGACAGCTGGGGGAAGAAGTGCACATGCAGTTGACTCATTGGTTAAACCTTCAAATCCTCTCACAATGCTCCCCATATTTCAATATATATATATATATATAATATGCTACCACTAAGGTTAAAGCATATTAAATTATCAAACTTAAGAGAAACCATCATCACAAATTTTATTGTTAACATGCACAACCAACAACTTAATTTGGCAAAATCATAGAAGCGTATAGTATTCAATAGGTAACACAATTGAAAACAGAAGTTTACATGTTAGAAACAAATCAGAGAATTAAATTATTGAACTTAACATAGACCATCATCACAAATTATATTGTTAACATGCACAACCAAACAACTTACTTTGACAAAATCATAGAAGAGTATAGTATTCAATAGGAAATGCAACTTAAAACAGAAGTTTACAAGTTGGAAACAAATCAGAGATGGCAAGAAAAGGCAACAGTATAAAATAAGGCAACTCAGAATCATACTTTTTGGTACTATTTCCATTGATTCAGCCAACTCAGCAGAACTCTTTTCTGCCTCGGTTTTTATTTTGAATATAAGTTCCAGATGTTCAGAAGCAGAAAGCGGAGCCCCTTCTCTTGGAGCCATAGCTTTGGCCATCTCATCCTTCATCTTCTGTTTGATATCCTTCTCCTACAAAACATAGAATTTTAAATCAGTCATATAATGTTAAAGATGAATTGATTGGTAATAATTTCTGACAAAATATGGACCTTCTGTTTGACAGCACTTGCTTTTCCTCTGTCTTCCTTCTTCTGCTCAAGAAATTTGGTATTTTCTTCATCAATCCAACTCCTCAGGACTCTGAGTGAAGATGATAATTCTGAGCAATAGATTAATATAAGTAACTTGGAACAAAAACAATGAGATAAAATATTACTCAGTGCCAAGGGTCTCATCACAGAGAAAATTCAAGATCTTCAGTTTTTCTGATGGCTCCAAGTTATAATAGTCAATGGAGACCCAGTCATAAGAATCCAAGTGCAGTTCCTTTGCAATGCACGGAGATTCCATAATAACTTTTTCAAGATCTTGCAGCCATGAGCGGGCATTTTCAGGGGAGTACGAAGTAGACCTGATCAAGATTAAGAAAGAGCAAAGTGAATTAACGCAATGCACAGAACAATGAAAAGATTAAATCACACCATTAATAAAGAATAATCATGACAAGATTTATACGCTTCCCCTCTGTCCTCTTTGATCAGAGATAGCAGCTTTATGTGAAATTGAACAGTTAATGGCTGTGCTCCCCGAAGAGCAACACACTCTCTTGCAATTTCTCGAAGAATATCTTCCGGTTGGCCATTTCTTATATCAAGAATCTGCACTAAGCAAAGCTCATAAATGAAGTGACTACATAAAAATCATTAAACAGGCAATATAACATTATTCGGCAGTGAATCTCTCAAGGTCAAAATGAACAGAGATAAGAGTAAATTACTAGAAATACAATAAAGATGTATAGAATTTATTTCAAATTGAAATCAAGTCATTGCAAATAAGATAACGATGAATACAAGCTCATCATCATTGTTAAGTGTAGTGTTTGATTTCATTTATCTAACATTTTCCTTCTTCCTGGGTGATTGATCAATCAATATAGCAACACAGAACTCACTTGTAAATTATTTGAAACCAATTAACAATCTAACATTATATCCCCCAATCTTGGCCTTCTCATGGGCAAAGGTCACAGATTGCGTGGAAAATTAAAAAACACAATTATAAAGATATAAAATACCATCATCAATGTTGAATTTTATGATAAAGAACTTGAAGTTGAGATGATCATTCCAAACTCGCAGAAAGTCAACCAGGAAAATTGGTAAGAATTATGAGCAACAAACAACTCAGCCCAATCTGCGAAATTGGAATAAGCAACTTAATTACTTGAAGTAAAAACCATCGAATGCATGATACAAATGTCTCATTATGAGAAACCATACCAATTGCAGACTAGTTCCTTGTTAAACATGCCAATCAATGCCACAAAAAATGCTGAATTTATCAGACAAAGAAATAATCACTCCACAAATGATACACAGGCATGAATCCTTACGAAAAAAAATCACAAACAGATGGTGAAAACTTTCATCTTGCTCTTTCTGATTACAGAACCATTGCATTATTCACTTATCAGACAGTAACCTACTTGTTGAAATCTCAATGACAACTTAAATGCTTTACCTTAGAAAATGTAGAACAGAATTCCAGAAACTGCAACGCTGGTCCAGCATCCTCAGCCTGCCACTCTACATCAGCAACCATTGTTAATGGACTGCCCTCTGGAAGAACAATAGCTTTCTTCTCCAGTTCCGTGGTGCTTATGATATCACGTTTCCTTGGCCTGCGAATCTTCACGGGCATTGGTTGCTCAGTATTATCATTTTCAGCTGGGGCATTCTCTTCAGAAGCAGGACATGACACCTTGCTGGTGTTCTCTTGATTGGCTTCATTGCCTGCACAATATTCACCAACATATATGCTTGCCCAATTGTCATCTTCCAATAACTTGTTCCTAAAATTCTTACCCGAGTCTACATTGTTTTTCATCTCTGGTTGAGGATCTGCAGTGTGATTCTTTCCCACATTATCTATTTCCTTACCCCGGCTTACTTCTGCAGGCACAGCCTCCTGAAATGAATAAAAACAAAATAAAAACAAGTAGAACGAACACAAATATAATCCCCAAAAACTATCAATTGAGGAAATGCTGAAATGAATGCAAGGCCCATTCCTATTCGAATTAATTACCACATTTCCAGCATCAGAACCCTCAGCAATATTGTGATGCAGCCATTCAAAAACTGAAGAGTATCCAGTGGCCTTGGCGGTCTTGATGAGCATGCCAGTGGGCCGCTGGCCTCTTCTTTTCCTACAAGGATCAGACCCAAATACATGCTATTCAATCTTTTCTCACAAAAACATTAAAGTTTACAACTTTAACACTCTGAAAGAAGAATCATCAACGAAACAGATAGAGAGCACTACATGCAAACACTGCAGTTGCAAATGCCTCTGCATTTGGGGCATTCCCAATTCTCCTTAGCGTAAGCTTCCAAAGCGTTCTCTCCATACCTTCAAGAACCAATGCAGATGCATCATATCAAAGCCCAAATACAACAGAGATACAAAATCATCAAACAAAGGAGAAAAAAAGAAGAACCTGTTGCGAAGACATTTATGACAGAACCTTATACAGCAAGGCTTGTTTTTCTTCTTCATCATCTTGCACGGCACCGCAAAGTCCCGAGTTTTCTGTCGGCACTGCAATCCAACAAACCACAAACCTAAAAAAAAAGGAAAAAGGATCGAACTTTCTCCTCCCAATTCGATCAAAACCAGGCGAAAAGAAGAGATCACCTGGTGACAACTAATCCCATTCTCGCGATCATAGATTCGGCTTCCGACGTGGCGGACAGCGGAATCTCTCTCCTGCTTGGGAGGCGCAAGAGCAGAAGCAAGAGAAGGAGCAGAAGAGGCTTCCCGTTGAGCTCTCTGATCGGCCATTGCCGCTTCCTCTACCAAGTCAGTGGAGTTGGTAGGGACTGGCGTGACGGCCATGGATGAGATCATGAATTACTTACAGCGTGAAGAGAGAGTGTGTAGCGTGCTTCGGGGGCGTCGCCCCTTTCCGTTTGGCGCCAAGTTGTGAGATTTTGGAGCTTTGTGCTGCTTTTCCGAGAGGGAGAGAGATAGATAGTGAGAGAGAGAGAGAGAGTGAAAGAAAGAAAGAAAGAAAGAGCCAAAGCGAGAGAAGAGAAGAGGACATGGAGGAGAGAGAACTATGGCCTCCACCCTTTTGACCAGTGTGCATTGATTTTTAGAACATTTATTATTTCAAGGGATGCAATGAACTCAATAGGATATAGAAGAGGAATGTGTTGATTAATGGAGTCATGCCTGCCAATTTGTGCTATGAGATAGTTCAATGAATATTTGGATATTTTTTTTTTCATAAATTTGATGATTTTGTAGGATTTTTCATTTTTGGGAAATTATTCAATTTTTTATTTGGTGCATTGTATCGTTGTTCGTTTAAAATATATTTTGATGATTCGTATTTATCCATTGAGTAGATTCTGGTTATTTAATTTTTTTTCTAAATTTACAAGCATTTTTTTAAAATAAATATAATAAATTTTTAGAATTATTTAAAAATGTATATAGATATAAATAATTATACCAATGATTTATAAAATAAGTTACTTTCTAGGATTTTTAGTTTTAAAATTATTCAATTTGCTAATATGGCGTAGAGTGCATCACTCTTAGATTTGATTTATTAGAAATTTAAAATATTTTTATAAAAAATATATATATGAACTTAATTGGTGGATCCATCCACGTGTTGATTGATATAACAGATGGCAAATATTGTTTTGTTTTGTATCTATCTTTTCTCACGATTCAAACCAATAATTTGATAATTCACTATTTTTTAAATGAATATAATATTTTCTCGAATATCCATATTTATTATTTACTAAATAAATTGATGGTAGCATATATAAAATTTGGTATTTGTATCGATACATTAGATTTTTTTTTATTTATATCGCTGTAAAATATTAAAATTAGGTGTAATATTATCATAAAATATTACAATCACATATTTTTTTGAAAGGATTTACTAAATTTTGTTTGAGTAGCAAATCATTTTAATATTTAATGCATTATATTATGAATTTAGAAGAAAAAAATTTAATTAAAACAATTTGTATTCATCCATCCAATTAATTCAGTCAATTTGAGTTATTAAAAAAATTATAAATAATTTTAAAATAAAATTCTCAAATTATTTAAGTATATAATGTTCTTTTGATATGTATGTATGCATGCATGTATGTATTAAATAGTGGATATTTGTATCGATACATTGTATTTTCTATTTGATAATTAAATGTTTTGCTTAAAGTAAAGTGTGATAAATTTTCACTTACTTAGATATCTTATTTCAATGTATTTTTAATTTATAAAATACTCTTGCAAGTATTCAATTTACTAATGTGGTGCATGGTATATCAGCTTTTTTTTATTGGTTAAATATTATAATTTTTTAATTACAAAAATGAGTAAATTTAAAAAAAAAAAACACACACACAACATTAATTAGGCATGTGTTGTATTTAAATTAATGAAAACAGTAAGTGCTTTACTGTTTATAGTGCTTTTTGCGCCTTTTTTGTGAGAGACCGACCCACCTCAGTGAGACCGAAACAGAACTCTGCACAAGCCAGGTATTGTTTTGCTTAGTCGCACAATAATTCGCACTCCCCCGGAGTCGAACCCTCGACCTAAGCCTTTTGTCTCACTTAAAGTGAGCGCCTCTCACCAATTGATCGTAGGGTTCGACTCCGGGGGAGTGCGAATTATTGTGCGACTAAGCAAAACAATACCTGGCTTGTGCAGAGTTCTGTTCCGGTCTCACTGAGGTGGGTCGGTCTCTCACAACGATGTTCAAAGCTCCTGGAGTTGATGGATTCCTGGCAAGGTTTTATCAACAACAATGGAGTGCATCTGGAAAGGACCTGTTCCATTTCCTGAGGAGTGTTTCAGTTCTACCTAGAGGAAGTGAATGAGACCTTGATAATACTTATAATGAAGGTGCTAGAACTAAGGACATTGAGCCAATATCGGCCAATTAGTCTTGTAATGTTACATACAAGTTGGTCATGAAGGTAATTATCAAATGAATTCAATTAACCCTACATTTACTTATAGCTCCAACGCAGGTCAGCTTTGTCCCAAAACGCCAAATCACAGACAATGTCATTATAGTAAATGAGGTTTTGCATTCCATGCAAACTATATGTATAAGTAAGGGATTATGATTATTAAATTTGATTTGGAAAAAACCTATGGCATGCTCAACTGGGATCTCATAAAAGACACATTGTTGGAAGTGGGAATGATGGATATGTGGATCAAGCTGATAAAGACTTGTATAAAATCCAACAAGATGAGAATGAGTTGGAATGAGCAAGCAACATAGAGTTTTGCACCAATTTGAGGGATTCAGTAAAACGATCTAGTATTACCATACCTATTCGTGCTTTGCATAGAGAGGTTGTCTTATATGATTATTCAAGCTAGCCATTAATTCTAAACAATGGAGATCTATTAAAATATCTTGGAATGGCATAGCACTTGTTTATCTCTTTTTTGGTAGATGATATAATTTTATTTAAAAGACTGTTAGACCCGGAGCTCTATAATTGGTATTATTTGACACGTGTAAAAGTTGACGTGGCAAAAGCAGTGATCTAACAAATAAGGTGACAAAAATGATGACATGGCAAATGACGAGACAATTGATGATGTGGCAAAAAGTGACAATGAAGACTATAGATCATGGTAGGAGCTTATCTTTGAAAGATCTCTCTCAAAAAACCATGTGGAGAAAATCTATTACAGAGTTTATCTTTAGAAAGAGCATAAAGGAAAAAGAATCTATTTTAAAGAGCAAGTTTATCTATAGGTATGATTTAATCTATCTTTGATAAATTCTTTACTTGTGAGAGATTTAATTCTTGAAAAACCATGTGGAGGGTATTCTAAAGAGAGGAATAATCTGTTGGTGGCTAGTATGAAGATCATCACTTGGAGACCAATGATTACATCGAGATTAGTTTAATTGGTCTGAAACTATTTGAAGACACAAACTAAGAAAAACAAGGGTAAGCCAACATGATTCTCAAAACAATATAATTAGCAATGTAATTTGAAATGAAGATCCAAAGCTAATTATGGGCGGAGCTATTTGAAGACACAAGCTATTCAAGGGCACAAGCTATCTTTGGCTAGTGCATAGATTTGAAAAAAGATTGTTGACCCAAGTTTGGATGAATGAAGATCGTGCTTAGATGATTTTGAAAAGCTAAACTTGGATGAAAAAAGATCAAATTTAGTAACAAGATATTGAAGACCAAACTTGAATGAATGAAGATCAAGTTTGATAATTGTTGAAGACTAAACTTGGATGAATGGAGATCAAATTTAGAAAGAAGATCGTGGAGATCTTTGAATGCCATCTTTGGTGAGATGAAGATGCGTCTTGGTAGGTGTGACCCTCAGGAAAGGGATCTGCTGATATGACTTGAGGAAGGAGCCTAGTTGCTGGTAGAAAGAGCTCGGGAGGAGTTAACTGCATTGACACAAACTAGAGCAACTAGGAGGGTTGAAATGTGTCATAGGTCATGTTGCAACGAGAGCTAAAACTCAGTTAGGATCACTTGGTAGGCCCCATTGCAAGCTCGGTTGCAATAGGAGTTAAAACATATAACTTTAGAAGGTGTCAAAGTTAGGAAGCAGCAGAAATTCTAAAAAAGGAAGGTTTGTTGGGACGTAGTGACGCCTATGTAAGATACTCTATTTAAGATTTAGAATAAGCCACGAGTGAGAGACCGTAATGTGTGGGTTGAAGAGAGTGGGCATCAGACAATCTAGAAAGGGTTATTCTTTATTATTGTGTGAGTGAGAGTGAGTGTTATACTTTTCATTTTTCGCATTTTTTAGTAGATTGTTCCCTTTGGGCTCTGCTCCTAGACATAAGTAAATTGAGTCGAACTGGGTAACCAATTAGTGTGTATCTTTTCTTTTCCATGTTTGATTTTATATTGAGTGCGCGTGATTACATTGCATGAAAGGTTAAGCGAAAAATTACCACACTACTATCCCTCCGGACCTAACATTTGGTATCAGAGCGTTGGTCGCCGTTATTCGCTTTGGGTTTAAAGTCGGTGAGATCCAAGCCAGGTCCGACGATGACCAGAAGAGAAGGAGTGTTTGTCACACGACCATCACTACTCAATGGTTCCAATTATCCTTACTAGAAGACGCGTTTGAGGGTTTTCATCTAATCCTTTGATGAGAGTGCATGAACTGTAGTGGAAGAAGGTTGGTCTTCTCCTGTTGAAGTAGATGTCGAGAAGAATGACATCAAGAAGAAGAAGTGTAATTGGAGTCTAGAAGATACAAGCAAAGTTAATACAAATGGAAAGCTCTCAAAGCTATCTTTGGAGAAGTTGATGAAAATCAGTTCAAATATGTTGCAACATGCGAATAAACAAAGGAATCTTCGGATATTTTTCAAAGAATCCATGAAGGTACAAATCACATACGTATCTCAAAGCTTCAGATGTTAACTATCGATCAGGTTTGCGAATCTCAAAATGGAGGAAGATAAGACTATTTGCATACTCAACACCAAATTGATGGACATAGCAAACCAAGTTTTCCAACTTGGCAAGAGATACTTGGAGGAGAAGCTAGTTCGAAAGACTCTTACATTCTTACCTAAGAGATTTGAAGCAAAAGTGGCAGCCATAGAAGAAGCACGTGACATTACAACCCCAAAATTTGATGATTTGATGGGTTCACTTCAAGCTTATGAAATGAATATGAAACTAGAAAGAGAAACAGAAGACATGACACTGAAAGTAAAAACTAGAAAGCAAAAAGAGTTGTGACAAGGAGATGCAAACGAGACCAATGTAATGTTAACTTCTCATATACCTCAACAAATTGCTACAGTAAATGTTACACAAAAAGAGTAACAACAAGAGGAACACATGGAAAAATCAAAGGAAGTTTCATGAGAGATTCAGCAGATGCACGGATGCAGATAGATTCATGGATGCACCAATTTGTGAGATTATTTCCCTTAGGAGGAATGGGTTTTTTTTGTTTTCAAAATGTTGCTAGCTAGACGCTTAAAAGAATGGATGGATCTTGGCCTAGTAAATTTGTAATAGCAGTTTGGCTATTATGGTTTTGAAGAAATTAGTGAGTATTTAAGCATCACGACTTGCCTGATGATGGGAAGAATATTCTAACAATTTCTAATTATTGGAGGCACAAATAGCAAGCTTTCGCGGTACAAAAGGGGGAATGTATTTCACAGAAGACCAGGGAGGTTAGGTTAATATCTTGGGAAGCACCACTATGTGGGCGTGTCAAGGCTAATACTGATAGTGCTTGCAAAGGAACCCGAGGCCCGAAAGTAGCTAAAGGTGGAGTCATCAAAGATGAATATGGAAGATGGTGTGTGTGATATACATTAAGCTGCGAACTTGGTGTTCAAGTTCATGCGGTTAATCAAGCTTCAGTGACAAGTAGTGACTATCCAACACACATAAAGAAAAGGTAATAGAGTTACTGATTATCTCTCCAACTGGGCTTTGCAAGAGGAGATGGGGTTTTAAAGAGATTACTAAACCACATGTTAAAGGGAATATAACAATTCCTATAATATCCAAATTATATATATATAAAAAAAATGATAGTAGTAGATATAAAGTTTTAGTATTTGTATTGATATATTAGATTTTTTTAAATTGCTTGCATGATTTAAGAAAAAAAAAATACTAAATTGTGTTCTAGTTGTAAATTATTTCAATGTTTAATGCGTTGTATCATGAATTTAGGAAAAAAAATTAAACAATTTAAATTCATTATATGGTTGACTCAGGCAATTTGAGTTAGTAAAAATATTATAAATAATTTTAAAAGAAAATTACTGTTTCTCCAATTATTTAAATATATAAAGTTCTTTTGATAATAGTATATATATGTATATTAAACATTGAATATTTGTTATACATTGCATTTGATAATTAAATGTTTTGCTTAAAGTAAAGTATGATAATTCCAATTATATACACATCTTATTTAAATGTATTTTTAGTATATATTATTTTCAATTAATTGAAATATTACTCTGGACAAGAATAGTTGTAATAGTTTCATAATTTAAAAGCATGAGTCAATTATTTTCTAATAAAATCATTGAAAAAGAAAAAAAATTCTAAAAATCAAAATAAATGATTAAATAAATAAATAAAATTATTCATTTAATGATTTTTTTGTTTATTAACACCGGATCTTTGCATAGAGTGTTTGTGTCATTGTCCAAAAAATGGACTCAGAACTCCACTCATCAAGAATAAAAATACAAATGAGTTAAGATATTAATTCTCTATATATATATATATATATATATATATATATATATATATATATAATCGTCATTATTCATTAACTCCAGTAACGTAGAGCACACCTAGCTCCCACCAAAATAAACAGATTTCAATTACGCAACCAAAGCTCACAACTCTGAAGCTACAAAGATTTTAATGTTTGTACTGTAAGTCATGAGCTCTAATGTAAAGGCTCAGCCTAGTCTTTCATATGCACAAAGTCCCAAGTTTTCTTCATCTGTTTGGCATTCAGCACTTTTCCTGTCTTCCAATTTATATTTTAACTGTGAGCCTTCACATAAAAAATCTCAAGCCAACAGTTAGCATCTAGATTTCATAACTCTAGGTTACATCAAATATGCTGATCAAGCAACACAGTGAAAGTTCTGTAACTCCATTGGCACCGTGGTAAGTGTCACTAATTGAGCGCTAGCACAGTGTTTGCTTTGTGAATAGTTATATATTGTTAATTGGGCCTAATATTATAGGCTTCCGTAAAACGTAAAACCCTATGCTATTGTTTAATGAAATATTAAATTAAAATTAAGTGACATTAATCAATTCATAAAATATATCTCAATGCACTATCGATTATTTTATGAAAACAAACAAATTAGATCACAGATAATAAAAACAAACTGATTTCATAGACGCATATTAATTAGTATAATCTTTTATTACCACACATCTCCCACCTTGTCTTGATAGACTTGATAGCAAATGATCCTCATCAATCTTCAAGTATCTAACAGTAATGGAACACATTTTGTCCTTGCTAAACTAGTGTAGTAGTGGAATCCTTAGAAGTCCTGTCATGTTTTTGTTGACATTTTTGTTATCACGCAAGACATCTATTCAGTATTTGTGATTATGGAATTTTGTTTTTTTTTATCTATCTGAGTATTTATATTTACTTTTTAATATATATTTTTTGGCTTATTCATCTTTTCTATAAAAAAATATGGTATTCTTCGCTAATCAACTATAATCAATTTTTATTTTAAAAGATTAGATGCAAGGTCATATGTAAAAGTGACTGAACAAGATGCGTATCTATCATTCATGTATTTGAAGCATTTAGGTTGCATTTGATTTATGGAATATGAATATAAAAGAAAAAAGAATAAGGCTTAAATAATATGTATGAGAATAAAAATTATGTTTGTTTGAAAAAATGTGACATTGGAAATGACAAGGAGTAGAATAAAGAGACGTGACAAAATTATTTTTATGTCCTTAATATAAAATAAATAATTTTCATAAATAAAATAATGAGTAATATTTAGTGGTTTTTTATTTATAAAAATATTTTAAATATTATTATTCAAAATAATTATTATGATTAAATATTTAAATTAAATATCCCTTTCATCATTATTAGCTTTAATTATTTTAGTTAACTATTTAAATTAATGATTTTTATTTAATTAAATATATTGTAAGGGTAAAAACATCATTTCACTTAAATAATAATAATTAAATGCGTAAACTAATTATTTGTTTAATTAAATCTTTATTTAGGGCAAAAATTTCATTTCACTTTTACTTATTATAATTAAATATGTATATTAAATAATTCGTATTAATTAATTTTTTATTTATTATAATTAAATATTTAAATTATACAATTAATTGATATTTACTTTAATTTTTATAATTAATTATTTAAATTAATGATTTTTAATTAAATATTAACCAAGGTTAAAAGTGTCATTTCATAATCAATACTATTCATTACTCCCCATTCCCATGAATTTTGGTGGTAATAGAAGTCTTTAATTGTAGATAATCTCATTATCTACTGTACTTATTCCTACCCTAAGGCCATCTCCAATCCTGAGCCAAATCTTGGGCCAGATTGGAGATTTGCTACAGTAACACACAATATGTTGCTTGTCACTGTAGCAACGCTATATAATTTATTTTTTCAGTTTTCTTTGGTCTTTCTTGTAGTTTGATTTTGATTTTGATTTTTTGTTTTTTTATTTTAGCAACGCTATATGTTTTTTTATTTTATTTTTTGTAAATTTTGTTTCGATTTTCTTTTTTTTTATTCTGTTTTTTATTTTTTTAATTTAAATTTATAATTATCTATATATATTTTTAAAAAATTGTTTATCTTTTTTATTTTCTTTTTTTAAAATTCTGTTTTGATTTTCTTTTTTTAATTTTTTAATTCTATTTTTTATTTTTTTAATTTATATTTATAATTATATATATATATTTAAAAATTTTCTGTTTATATATGTTTTTTTATTTTCTTTTTTTAAATTCTGTTTTGATTTTTCAATTTTTTTTTAAATTTTTTAAAATTTATAATTATAATTTTATATTTTAATTAAATTATTAACTTATAATTTAAGTTTATATTTTTGAAAAGATTTAAAGATATTAAATTTATTGATAGAGATGGTGGTTGAAAAAGAATATTTTTAGAATATTCAATTGGAGAAACTTTCACTGTACAAGTGGTATTTTTTTAGTACTGAAGCGCCAAATATAAAGTTTTGGGTTAGAGATGGCCTAAATAGTTATGTACCCAAACATCGGATTATATTTGTAATGAATCCCATTTTAATAGTAATCATTCATTCCATCCAAACGCCTCCTCAACTCCTCCACCCCCTAGCTCTGAAACAATATTTAAATATAGTTATATATTACATCGATGAAATACAGAAATATAAGTAAAACATAAAGAGATAAAAAGAGACTTTTCCAATTCAATAAATCAAGAACAATAAATTCTCATCAATATCGACAGTAAAAGACATGAATAATGTTTTGCTTGGTCTAGAGGATGGTTAAAAAAAATAACCCAATGACAATAGCAATTGATTATATATCATTTTGACATTAATTACAAAAATCTTTCATATGTCTTTAACTTTTATGAGAAAATCTACCAGTAATCTTATGACATGACAATGGATAAATAGACGAGAGATCCTGAGAAGTTGAAGAAGCAATAATCACAATTTCCCCACAACAATTCTAAGATGATTTTTTTTTTCCTTTCGCGTGTGTGTGTATATATATATATAGACAAGCCACGAATTCCTCACTTTTAAATTGAGAGAAATTTGAAGCTTGAGAGAAGAATGAAATACTCTAGGGATCTACCAAAAAGGTTGTAGTGATGTCCTGAGCGGCGCTCGCGGCGGCTTTCACGGCGGAGATTGTTGAACTCCTGGTATGGACTCCCTTCATAGTGATCTCTTGGGAGGGGGAGCTCGTGGCCTGGACAGAAGAGCGGCGGGACGTAGGACGTTCTCTCGATACCAATCTTGGGGATCTGGTCGACCTTGTGCTGTGAGGGACTCTCGTGTTCAGCCGGGCAAGTCATTTGCGCAGGCGGCCAGCCCCCCTAGTATCGCCCCGCCGACGGAGACTGTGGCCGAGGATGGATGGAAGTCGGTACAGCATCAGAAAAGGAGGGACGGACTTCAGGAAATTACTGAAACGAAGGCGCGTAAGTCTCCTGCCTCACCTTCTGGTAAGCTTTCGTCAATCACCGGCTCTAAGCGTCGCCGTTCTCTGATTTCTTGCTGGCATTGCCTCCGTCCGACTCATAAGACTGAGGAATGCCGTCACCTCCTGACCTGCAAGCGCTGCAGTGGCTCCGGCCACATAGCTATTGACTACAGGGTAAAGCTGTCTTCTCCCCCTCGACAACGGCGTGCCAAACCGATGGCTAAAGGTAGAAGACCCCCTGATAGTTCTTTAGCTGCTCCGCCAAGACCTGAGCGGACTCCGGTTGATAGGCTTCACCCGCAGAAAGCCCATCTCTCCATCTCGCTTACTCATGAGACCTCAAAACTCAGACGTGATTTAGCAAAAGTGATTGTACTAGATGTGGTCTCGGGGAAAACGAGTGAAGATATTCTTCAAGAATTCCTCTCTGGGGCGTTGAACACGCCGCGTGTCGAGACGGTTTATGAATTCCGGGGAAATTCTTTTCTGGCGATACTGTGCAGCGAGAAAGAAGCCTTGAAAGTAAGCAAGATTGGAGAATTATCCCTTCCCTCGTGTTTGGGGCCTTGTGTGCTATCCATCTCCCCATGGTCGACAAAGATTGGCTCGGTCGGCGCGGCATCTGGTAAAGGGCAAGTTTTACTCATTTGGAATTTGCCGTTGCACGCCTGGACGTGGTCGGTTCTGATTGACCTCTTACGGCCGATTGGCGAACTTGTGGCGATCCCGCAACCTAGCAATCCCCATAAAGCGTTCCCATCTGTTCTGGTTCGTTGCCGCCACCGAACTGTTCTCCCCTATGAGATTGCTCTGAGCTTTGGTATGAGGAAATTCACGGTCCTCATCACGGACAACAAGCTCCCTTTAACCTCCTTCCGGCGAGACCTGGAGAAGTTTGTGTACTCCTCGGCTCTCTCAGCTATGGATGAGGAGTGTAGCAGGGACCGTCGATCCATCCATGAGATCCCAAAGGAGGCCAAGGGGAAAGGGGTGATGGAGGCTCAACCGGCACCGGATTTTGTTAAAGTGAAGCTCGCAACTGGGAGGGAGTTGGAGCCGCGATAGGATTCTCGGATCCACAACAACCAAGTTTGGTGTCCGCGTCAAGGGTCTTCGCTGCATCCTGACAACCATCGACCGTCGGGGATATTGCCAGTTAGTTCGGACATTAGTTACGTTGCGGCCCGACCGGTGAGCGCCGCTCCCGGTGTCACACAAGCGAACATCCTCGAGACTTGTCCGGTGAGCGTCGCTCCCAGGGTCACGTATTCTAACTCCATCGAGACCTGTCCGGTGAGCGCTGCTCCCGGGGTCACATCGAGCTCCAGCTCTTCGACTGTGGAACAGCTTCGGACCGTTGGTCCGTTACAGTTGTGTACGGACAAGCCACATGTCGCCATCAGTAGCTTGGTTGTCGATCAGCGGTTGGCTGAGGTGGACGCCCAAAATGAGGAAGCTGACAAACATTCTTTTCCTTATCCGCAGAATGCCTCCTCAAACTCAGCAGCGATGGGAAAGGACATTCCTACCCCTTCTCATTTATCAGGCCATTCCTCTCAGGTGGCTGGGGGTATTTCTGCTGGGCCATCCCGTCGGATCCCAGACAACATGCAAATCGGGCTACCTTCAAGGACGAACCAACAGAACGTGGGCCTTGCGGAGAGCACTAACCTGAGCCAGGTTGCTGGGCCTCATCTAGATACTGAACTGGGCCATCAAATGGGTCTTTCACTGATGACCAGGGCTTGGATGGCGACCAGGCCCATGGGGCTCCTGTTGTTGACTTCCAGGCCCATAAGACTATTGTGGTGGGTAACCAGGCTAACGGGCCTTTGGTGAATGACCCCTTTTGTGATCCATCTGGTCCTCCACCGAATCTCAGCCTCCCACCCAACTTTAGCTGGGTTTTTCTAAATGGTGTCTGGACTCTTGTTTCAGCCAAATTCTCTACAGATATAATAGCCTGCTCCACACATCCCCCAGTCGATGTAGAGCTTGATAACACCGAAATTTGGGAAGAGGAAAAACAAGATGAGGAGTTAGCTCATGACCTGGGGGATGATGAATTGGATGATGAAGACTTTTGCGCAGAACATGTTGATCCTGGAGGGGATCCGGGTGACCTTGGCACAGATCAGGATATTGACAGCACTGATAACAGGCCCTCAGATGACTCTGAAAATGACTTTGAGAACAAAATCAGGCGCCTGCTCCACATGGGACAGTCTGAGGATCTTTCTCAGGGGGTGAGGAGAAGTGAAAGGAAGAAAAAGCCTTCTTCCAAATGGACTGAAGAAGCTGGGTTCATCTCCCAACCTCCCAAATCGGCTAAGAAGAAGAGGACCTCGACTTCCTCTCCAGAAGGTACCATCTTCACCCCTCTTCTTATTTCTGATTGGTCTGATTTGCAATTGCTTAACTATGCTAAGGCTTGTGGCATTACTTTCGATTCATTGCATCTTAGAGATAAATGCTTTGCTCATATTCGCATGCTTGAATCCAGACGTTCTATCCCTAGGGATGTTGTGGGGCCTCCCTTCGCTGGCCCTGCTAGAAGAAATTTTTAGTTATTAATGAATATTATCAACTGGAATGTAAGGGGCCTGGGAATGCTCTCTAAGCAATTCCTAGTTAAAGACTTTCTTCACCTCCACCACGCAGACATCTGTTGCCTCCAAGAAACCAAATTAAGTTCAATTGAACCCATCAACTGGAGTTCCATTGGGGGCTCCCGTTTAGACCAATTTTCCTTCATCCCAGCCTTGGGCTCCGCGGGAGGAATTCTTATTGGTTGGAATAGTAGTCTGTTTTCTGGGGTTGACATGTTCAGGGGTATTTATTGCCTGTCTATTAAATTCACGAACCGTTCTAATAAGGTTACTGGGTCTGCACTTCGATCTATGGACCCAATGATCACCAGCGTAAACCAGGTTTCTGGGACGAGTTTAGAACTAGTTGCCCTGGATATGATATTCCTTGGGTCATCTGTGGTGATTTTAACTCGATTTTTTAGCCTTCTGATAAAAGGACGGGAAATTATAATCGGGAAGATTTAAGATTGGCCCAGAACTTCCTCAGTGACCTCCAATTGTGGGAACCTCCCTCCTTCGGTAAAAGATTTACTTGGACCAACGGGCAGGTTAATCCCATATGGGTCAAGCTGGACCGATTCTTAGTCAATTCCACTTGGGTTGCGCTTTTTCCTAAGGTCTACCAAAATACCCTTCCCAGATTCGGTTCGGATCATGTTCCACTTAGACTTGAATCAGGTATTCACAATCCCATTTCTAGAATCTTCCGTTTTGAACAGGCATGGTGTTTGTCTGATAATTTTGGGGATCTCATTCGGGAGTGGTGGACTTGGCCTGAGCTCAACGGCTGTGGTGCCTTTATAATTGCTAAAAAGATCACTAAGCTCAGAGATCATCTTAAGCATTGGGCCAAATTCGATTTTGGTTCCATCAAGCTCAAAAAGTTGGCCTTGCTACACCAGCTAGAGCGACTGGAAATCTCTCGGGAGTTTAATCCGCCTTCTGAGAAGGATCGCTCGCTGGAAATTTTGCTTAAAGGAGATCTTGGGCGAATCCTTAAGCAGGAGGAAGTCTACTGGAGACAGAGAGCGAGAGTGACTTGGCTTAGAGAAGGAGATGAAAATACTAAATTCTTCCATGCTGTTGCTAATGGGCGCAGAAACAGGA
Organism: Dioscorea alata; assembly: GCA_020875875.1. Taxonomy (NCBI): domain Eukaryota; kingdom Viridiplantae; phylum Streptophyta; class Magnoliopsida; order Dioscoreales; family Dioscoreaceae; genus Dioscorea; species Dioscorea alata. The sequence goes on along the minus strand of CM037015.1, from coordinate 18,907,889 downwards.
ACTTCATCCTGGGGGTTAGGAGTGGTGCCACTATGGTGGACGATGATAGGAGAATTGGGGAGACTTTTACCTCCTTCTATAATAATCTCTTTGGCTCGGCCCAAGAACACTGCCTTCTGATTAATTGGAACTCGTTTCTCGGATCCAAGGTCAATCACAACCTGGCCTGATGGCTCCCCTACACTCATGAGGAAATTAGGGCGGCTATTTTTAGCTTGAGTCCTGACAAGGAACCTGGACCTGATGGCTCCCCGATCCTCTTTTTGCAAAAATATTGGGACATTGTTAAAGAGGACATCTTCAAACTGTGTGATGATTTTTACTGGGGAAGAGCTAATCTGGAATGAATTAACTAGGCAAACATTGTTCTGATTGCGAAAAATCAAAATCCTGAGGATCCCTCACATTTTCGCCCAATTAGCTTAATTAACTCTTCCCTTAAAATTATCTCTAAAATTCTAGCTACCAGACTTAGCTTGGTGATCATGGATTTGGTTGATCCGACCCAGTCTGCCTTCATCAAGGGGCATTGCATTATAGATAATATTGCCACTACACAGGAGCTCATCTTCTACATACAAAAGCTTCGTCTCCCTGGCCTGATCTTTAAAGTGGATTTCGCTAAGGCTTTCGATACGGTAGACTGGAACTTCCTTTTCGAACTTCTGAAAGCCCGCGGATTTAGCGATAGATGGATTGGATGGATTAAGTCCATCTTACTCTCCTCGAAGGCTAGGTTTCTCATTAATGGCAAGGAATGTGGATATGTTCGCTACGGTAGGGGTCTGAGACAGGGAGATCCTCTCTCTCCTTTGTTATTTGCTCTTATGGGTGACGTCCTTAGCACAATGTTTAATAACGCCCTTAATTCTGCTATCCTTCATGGCGTGAGGTTGGGGGATTCTGGCATTAAGCTGTGTCATCTCCAATATGCTGATGACCTCCTCATCATGACGACTGGGGGTAATGAGGACCTTCGCATTATCAAGCTGATCCTATACCTCTTCGAGGGGCTTTATGGTCTTAAGGTTAACTCGGAAAAATCTTGCTTATATTCTTCCAATAGGTCCTCGGTGCCTGATCATGTCCTGGCTTGTATCTTGCATTGTACCACTTGCGTCCTGCCACTTACTTACCTTGGGATCCCTATCTCAGGAAGTCGTCCAAGAAAGCAGGATTGGGATATCCTTCTTAACAAGATTAGTGCCAGATTAGCGGGGTGGAAATCCAAACTTCTATCGCTCGGGGGACGGCTTACTCTTTTAAATTCCTTCTTGACCGCCATTCCAACCTACTGGATGTCAATCTTCAAACTTCCATGCTGGGTTATTAGAAGCATTGATAAAATCCGTCGTGACTTCTTGTGGTCGGGCCCTAACCCCCAGCAGCCTAAAATTAGGTTAGTGAATTGGGTCAGACTTTGTCGCTCTAGAGAACAAGGGGGTTGGGGCATTCTTAATATCGAAAACTTCAACTTGGCGCGCCCTCCTTGGTAAGTGGTGGTGGAAGGTTCTCCTTGGCAACAGATGGTGCGGGGACGCTGTTTTCAGATAGAATTACTTTAAAAGATATCCCTGTTGGAACCTCCATCATAAGCCACCTAGTCGCAGATCCTTCTTTTGGAATGGTATTCTTCAGTCCCTATAGGCCTTTAGGTTGAATTTAACCACTACGATTCATGATGGCTCGACCACACTCTTCTGGTTGGACAATTGGCTTGATAGCCGGGCCCCGGCGGACATCTGGCCCCAGCTTTACAGTGCGGCGCTCAACAAGGTTGGCACCGTTCGGGAGCTGATCGGTGGGTCTACTTTTCTTCCCCTTGATAATTATCCCCATATTAGAGACCGTGTTGATAACATCCTTGCTTCCTCGACCCCTGGCGCTGATCGGAAATTCTGGAGACTGACCTCGACCGGATCTTTCATGGTCAAGTCTTTCTATAACTTTTTAAATGATGGGGGACTGCGTTGCTCTTGGACTCCTATTCTCCTCAAAGGCTCCTGCCCTAGGAAGATTAACCTTTTCAACTGGTTAGCCTGGGACGATAAGATCCTGTTATTGGAAAATTTAGCATGGCGTGGTTGCAATCTTGTATAAAATATTACATGTGTGATGTGCCATGCGGGGATTGAATCTACAAACCATCTGTTAACTCAATGTCCTATAGCTTCCCATATCTGGAATTTCTTTGGGCAAATGCTTGGGGCCAATGTTGGCCCCTCCTCCTTGCAGGATCTATGGGGTAACTGGAGGAAACAATTCAGAAAACCCTTATCCCTTATCTGGGACCTTCTTATGAGAGCCATTACTTGGAATATCTGAACTGAAAGAAACGCACGCATTTTCACATTCTTATGTGCATCTTCTGTTTCTATTATCATCAAAATTGCTCATACGGTTCTTTCATGGTTAAATGCAGTCCCTAAAGCTAAAAGAACTAAAGTGGAAGAGCCGATGAAGAAAATCAAGAGGAGCCTTGAGTTTCTGACAGCCAGTGAGGCCGTCCAGGGTGCTCCCTCGGAGTTCACTACTTCCTTGAGAGATAGCTAGCTCTGTTGTCTTGTTCCCGTAGAGTGTTTCCTCTAGTGGACTTTTTCTGATTCTCTCCTATATTTGGACTTTTGATGTTTGTTGTCCCACGCCTTGTGGATCAGTGACTTTTTGTACTCCGTTTCTAGACTCTTTAATGAATGTGGTTTATCCACTTTTTCAAAAAAAAAAAAAAAAAGAATGAAATACTTGTAAAAACAGTAATATTTTGTTCCTCGATACAATGTTTTTATACTTTTTATTTCTTGTTTTAGAAAGAAGTTTCATAGAGATGCCTAAAATAATAAAATCATTACTTTTAAGTTCTTACTAAACAGTTAAGTATTTGTGTATTTCCTCAAAAAATCATGTTTTGGTGGAACATTCAAACAGAAGAGCGGACATCTTCGTGAGAAACACCTTATGGCCTCTTTTTTTTTTTTTTTTTTTTTTTTTCTTTGTTTCTTTTTTCCTACAAAATCTAACCATTTTTTTTAAATAAGGTGGATAAACCAAAATTTATTTAATCATACTTTTTATTGAAAAAATTATATATTCCTCTAAAATAATTATTCTTGATTTGGTCAACCATTGGATAGCCCAATGGTATGACACCAAAGTGCTAAATGGGGAGGTCATGGGTTCAAATCCTTCCTCCGGTAGTACTGTCCCCCATATTATTCATACACTGTTCATATACTATTCACACACTGTTCACCCGGGCTCTAATATTATTCATATATTATTCATAGTACATCCGGGTCCAATATTATTTTTAAAATTCCTTGAGTGGGGGCGTTTGTCGCCTATTAATAAAAAAAAAAATTATTCTTGATTTGGGAATATAGCTCATCAATACAAAGCAAAAGAGAAAGATGATTGGTCGGACGACTTTAAAGTTTGGAATGATAAAATTTAGCCAAAGTGGAAATCCGTACACAAATCTATCCTCATTTTTTTTTAAATTGCACATCTTTAGCTCAATGAACATGATGGGGGATTAATTTTTCAAACTAACCGGCTACTAAATTAACAAAGCATAACTTAATTTTAGCTGCAAAGTTAAAGAGAATTCTTAGAGTGCAAGGCAACTAAGGAAAAACTTGAAAGGAGAGGAGAGGAAAAACAAAGATCACCCGTAACCCTTGTGTTTAAGTCTCCTACATTCCAAGTATATATATCATGTTAATGATTCTTGGAAGATTAGACAATCTCTCATTGAAGCAAAAGTTATAAAGCACTCATATAAAGACATGCATCTCTAAGTGCTACTAGCTCCTTGCAAGAAGAACACAAACATGAGGTTCATTCTCTTCATACTCACTTTGTTCTTTTTATCCATTAACCTCTTTGATCTCCAGAGGCCATCGTTAGCATCTCCCGTGCTCTCCACAAACTCGAGATGGATTGTTGATGAAACTGGCAAGCGTGTGAAGTTGGCATGTGTGAATTGGGTCTCTCACTTGGAGCCTATGTTGGCTGAGGGCTTAGGGAAGCAGCCATTGGAGGCCATAACAAGAAGGATAGCTTCAATGGGTTTTAACTGTGTCAGGCTCACCTGGCCCCTCTACTTGGCCACCAATGACTCTCTGGCCAACTTAACTGTTAGGCAGTCATTCCAAAGCCTCAATCTCTCCGAGTCCATCGCCGCTATCCAAATCAACAATCCTTCACTTGTTGATCTTCCTCTCATTCAAGCATTTCAGGTATTGTATGTTATGAAAGTTACATGTATATTGACAAAAGAGTTTCCTGTTTTAATTAAGGTTCTAATTAATCTTGTTGCAGGCTGTGGTGGAAAGCTTAGGGAATAACAACATCATGGTGATACTAGACAATCACATTAGCAAGCCAGGGTGGTGTTGTAGTAGCTTTGATGGTAATGGGTTCTTTGGAGACAAGTACTTTGATCCAGATCTTTGGATCAGTGGGCTAACAAGAATGGCAACACTTTTTAATGGTACAACCAATGTCATTGGCATGAGCTTAAGGAATGAGCTCAGAGGGTCCAGACAGAGCATCAGTGACTGGTACAGGTATATGTGTGTGTGTGTGTGTGTCTGTGTGTGTGTGTGTGTCACTATATATGATTTTCATTTCTTAAAATCAAATAAATACATATATATATAATTGATCATATGTATCATTAGCTACATGCAAAGAGGAGCAGAGGCAGTGCATGCAGCAAACCCGAATGTGCTTGTGATACTCTCAGGATTGAATTTTGACAATGATCTAAGCTTCCTTGCAAAGAACCAAGTTCAACTAACATTCAATGGAAAAACTGTTTATGAACTCCATTGGTATGGCTTCTCAGATGGCAAAGCATGGGTGAATGGGAACCCTAATCAAGTTTGTGCCAATGTAGTTAGCAATATTATGAGAAGAGGTGGCTTCCTATTGGATCAAGGGTGGCCATTGTTCTTGAGTGAGTTTGGAGTAGATCAAAGAGGAACAAACATAAATGATAACCGATATCTTAGTTGCATGATGGGAGTTGCAGCTGAACTAGACTTAGATTGGGCTTTGTGGGCATTGCAAGGGAGCTACTATCTTAGAGAAGGCCAGTTAGGGATGGATGAGAAGTATGGGGTGCTTAGTTGGGACTGGTGCAGTTCTAGAAACTCTAGCCTCTTACAAAGAATAGCAACCCTTCAATCTCCATTCCAAGGTATATGTACATGCATGCATGCAGTCACACACACACACACACATTCTATTGGTTCATGGTTTCACACTCTATATTGCATGCAGGACTTGGACTTTCAGAAGTACCAACTTATAAGATCATTTTCCATCCGGCAACTGGCTTATGTGTCTTGAGGAAGTCTTTGTTACAACCACTGGAGTTAGGTTCTTGTTCAGAATCTGAAGCCTGGATGTACACAGACGAGCAATCAATGATGCTAAAGGATTCAATAATGTGCATGCGAGCTGATGATAAAGGGAAAGAAGTGAAACTCAGTGTTCTTTGTAGTGATTCTAGTTCAAAGTGGGAGATGGTATCAGCCTCCAAGATGCATCTTGCTTCCATGTTGGCAAATTCTAGCAGCAATGCAAAGTTGTGCTTGGACGTTGGCATGGATGGAATTAGTTTAGTTACCAATCCATGCAAGTGTTTGAGCAGAGACAGAGGCTGTAATCCTGATAGCCAATGGTTCAAAACCATTAACAGCACTAGAAATATTGTTAGTAAAAATATCTATCCTGGGATAACTTTCTGATGTGTACAAATACGTATATACATCATGTTCTAAAGCTAAAAGATATCAATAGTTTCATTGATTTTAATACTATTAAGTTATAAATTGGCATATATTCTTCTATATATGTCCACTAGCAATAGTAAACAATATGAAAAACATGGGGTATGAGAAGAAGAGAATATATTTATAATTATGTCTCCTTTGTGACTTTGTCTCTTTTCCATCTCGAGATCCATAACCATCCATGAAGCATATGATTTTATATTAACAACCAAAGACACATGAGAGATATAATTAAAAGAAGACTATGAGGTTTTAGTGAGTCATGAAGCAGCATAAACAAGATCACGCATCACAATGTCCACATTTTTTGCAAGTGGGCATTAAAACTAATCCACAACTAGTTCCCCCCCTTCCCATCTCCTTCCTTTGAGACTGGTTATAAGATTTGAAACATGGCGCCATTAATTCCTAATCTCATATTATAAGTTTCACTTTGACCATCCAGCTCTCAAGCAGCTGTTGGAATTTATATACATAATACAATTACCTCTCAAGTGGATTCCTAAGTCAGCCCTTAGCCTCGGAAAAATGGCTAGAACTTAGAACATAAAACTTAAAAGCCATTGCTTCTTTGTTTGACCATGACCAAAACCCCCCAACAATTTGGTAATTAGCCATCACAGGCAGAAGATAACAACATCCATATTGCAAGTCAAGTCAACTTGAGAAGAGGATGAAGATGGAGATGAAACGAAGATAACATCAACTGAGCACCACCACCAATGGAAATCTAAAATAATGCAACAAAAGTATAATAAGCACTGGTTGATCATCAAATGAAGAAAGCAACTTTATCTTTCTAAAAGTATCATTGATTTCAAGTGTTTCACTTGAACATTTTTGTCTTTTTTTTTTATACAAAAAGAGAAGAGGTTGTTCATTACAATGAAGATTAATTAACAACTAATTAAAACAAAGCAAAACAAAAATATTAAACTATTACAAACTTCCTATGCATGGTTTCTTGAAGCAATGGTTTGGAGGCAACAATTCCATTTCTCTACTCCTCTTCAACTGGTTTTCTTGATGCATGTCGGCTGGAGCTTTAAAGATGTTCACACCGAAAAGCCTGACTACTTGGACAGGCCTCACCGGACGAACAACTGGGATGGTGGCACGAGGCCTCCAATCGATATAGAGTTGTTTATCCGGCCCAGTTGAACGGTGAAAACTAACGACATCGCCGGCGTTGAGGTTCTTCTCCTTGACAAACCGGCTCCATCCTTTAGTAAGCACATAGCTCTGGCTACTATTCCAATAAGAGTACCTAAACCTCCACACCTTCCCGCCGGCGTCTTCAAAGTTCAGCAGCACTCCTTTGTTCTCAACGCCGCCGTTTTGCGCCGGGAAATGCTTCTCGGCGTGCTGTTTTGGTATCACTAGCCTGTTAAGCTTTCCGACATCGCTTGGTGTTACTGCTTTATCAAAGAGTGGCTCACGTGCGCCAATGGAAGAGTCACCATTGTTGTGGAACTTCTTGGCTACGCCCGAGGTGCCGTAGGTGCGCTTGCTCTGGGTGAGCTCATCGTTGTACGTGTGTTTGCGGAGCATGTCGACGATCTCAGCCTTGGAGTGGGAGTGAAGGAAGGCAAGCTCGGCCGAGTCATCGTCAGAGGAGTCGGACAGAGGGCGGAAGTTGGTGACGGCATCACGGCCACGGAAGCGCTGGGCCGCCGTGTCGTAGGCGCGTGCAGCCTCTGCCTCCTCGTTGAACGTGCCGAGCCAAACGCGTTGGTGCTTCTCATAGATCTGGGCACCCCAACGCCCGTTGGGCTGTGGCACGACGCCCTTGTACCGTGAAGACGGCAGCTTCCGTGACTCGGCCTCCACTGCCGTCGCCTCCGGTGGGTCAAGTACGACACTGGCCCCGCTTCCGGCTCGCTGCAACGGGGCCGGCGCTGGCACCGGAAGGAGTTGGGCGGAGTCACTTGAGAGTGAATCATCCACGCAGCTGCTCTCCATTGATGGTATTGTTTTTGAGATGATTGGTGTTTTGTCTTTGAGAACCATATGATGCATTTGGTTAGTTGCACATATATATAGAGAGAGAGATATATAAGCAAGCCCCCATCAAGTGGTCTGAAGTTTTTTATTTATAAATATCTTAATTGATAGATTAATTTCCCTGGTTCCGTTGGGAAACTTGTGGCCAAACCTTTGACCACACTAATTACACTTAAAACAGAAACAAATTTAATTAGCAAACGCAAACTATGATTATAAATATATATAGTATATACATATAGACAAAGTGTTTCGGTTTGGGTTTGACTTGCAATGCAAATGGTGTTTGGCTAACACGTTTCCCGAAATAGAAACCAGAGGAGATGTGTATGTTGTTTATTAGTTGAATAATAATTTGAATTAGATGCGGAAGGGTGCTTACTTTTCTATGGTGTTGAACTTGTGTGCGTGTAGGCGGGGGTGTGTTGGTGGGTCAACTTATGGAGGATGGTGGGGAGAAGATTCAAGGAAAGGATGGTGTCTCTGTGTGTGTGTATGTGGGTTTGATTTGGAGCATGGGTTTTGGGTAGGTTGTGGGGCATGGAGAACAAGTTGAGGGTGGATGAGAGGGATTCACATGAATGGGGGACCATGCTTGGAAGTGCATCCCCCCTGAGCCTTTGCTGCTGCTGCTGCTCCTCCTTCTGCTGTGCTCATTGTGCTGACCATCAATCAGCATGGCTTATGGCCCCCCCTCTTTCTTTCTTCTTTCTTTCTCTCTCTCTCTCTCTCTTGTTGTTGCTCATCTCTATCTCTCTATCTCTCTATCTCTCTCTAGAATAACTGTTGCTTTTCTTAAATATCTATCTAATAAACACCAATCACATCACTTCCTACCTTTAGATATATATAAATATGTATATAAGACTACATATGACAATATCATATATATGGTTAGTTATCCACAAGATATGATTACTTGATTTCTTGCCCATTGGAGGAATTGTTAAAGTTAATTTTCAATGATAATTGAACTGCTTTTTTTTTTCTTTTCTTTTCTACCTTGTTGGAAAATCTGTTGCTGAGGCCAATTTATTTTATCTCTGTAATTAATAAAATATGAATGTAATTAGCAGCACAGCAGTACACAAAACTGGCAACACAATAACTCTGGTACCGTATTAAAAATCTGATGGTCAAACTGGAATAAAAGCTTATACCGACAAGAATAGAAAGACCGAGATAATTACAAGTGATAAGTTTGAGGATGGTAATAGAGGAATAGATAGATGGCAAGAAAGTATTGGGTGGGAATGGGCATTTGTGGTCTTACTTGTCAGGCTTCAAGTGGGCATGCAACTGGCCCATACTCATGCAGCAGGTAGCCATTCACAAAAGAGAGCCTTGAGGGAGAGGGAGAGAGAGAGAGAGAGAGAGAGAGGTCTATATCCTCTTTGATGTTTCCAGGAGGGTGAGGTGAACTTGGCCAACCCTAATCAACATCACCAGCTGTGCCTTCTGATTTTCCTGCCATTCTTGCTCCCAATCTCTGTCTTCTTCTTCTTCCAATCACTTTAATTAATTCCATATCATAATCATATTAATATTATTATTAATCCCTACTTGATCTTATCTTTGTATTTATATATATATATATATATGTTGTTGTTGTTGTTGTTGTTGTAGTTGTTCTCCTTTTTGTTATAATAATAATTACAATAATTTTTCCATGTGTTTCACATCTTGAGACTTGTTCATAGTTGGAGATTATGGTGGTCTTGATAAACATTATTAGCACTTGTGAGTTGTGAGTGCTCCTCTACTCATGTTCATTGTTCATTGTTCATGGTTCATTGTTCATTGTTCATTGTTCACTGTCTCATTATTAAAAGAAAGAGAGCATGATCATGGACTGTGTCCTGCTGTGAGTTGTCATTGAAGCGTAGATATAGTACCAGAAAGAGAAAGGTCTTTGATTTTTTTTTTTTTTTTTTAATTAAAAGTATGAAGATATATGTTGCCTTATTATATATATTGGCCATTGAAATTTTGCAACTTTTGAGATTCCAAATTATTAATTTTTTTATATGACCTTGGATCTATTGGCTACTTTTCAACATGACCAATAAATTGTTTTTGTTAGGCAGTGCTTGTGAGGTTGGAGGTTTAATTTCAAAGGCATATAATTTAGTCTATGAAATGCAACTATATTGAAACAAGAGATTGTTAATAACTTAATTAAAACTCTGAGCATTAAATGAAGACTTCTTTCCAAGTGGTTGAATTGGTCTAGTCTAAAGCTCATGTGCTTAATTAGTCAGGGAAATTAAGGTGGGTCTCTTCTCAAGATGAATTCCCAACTTGATTTTATGATGGAGATTGGAAATGAATAGTTTAATTTAGTTACCTTTCTTTTTCTTTGTTAATTAATTACATGCTTTGAGATTGCCAGTGAGAAGCAACATTGACTTGATGATTTCATTAATTCTACTTTCAATTATAGATCTAAGTAGATAACCACTATTATTTATATCAAAGAATGTACTAATATATGTAGCCACATGAATTTAAAAATTTATGATAAATCAGGAGTCATATATTATAATTTTTCATCAATTAATTAATGACTGGCATACTTGTCATAGATATTCTAGAAATTCATTAATATATATATATTGAATAAAATAAAAAAACTACGAATTTATTATTAAGCAATTCAAAATATATTTAGATCTTATAATTTACCTGATATTATATTTTTTTAAGTAATATATAAACTCATTCTATTTTATGAAATAACAAAAAAAAATATCTAATTAAGGTCGTTAAATAAAGAATTTGGAAGGGAAGAAAATAACAATAAAAGCCAATAAAAATCTTATAATTATAGACAATTTTTTCATGTCTCATCTGCTTTCAATGTAACATGCTTTATAAAAAATAAAAAAAAAAAAAGTAAAATTGGAGTACATTCATTGGTTTTGGACTTCTTAAGTCATTAACTTTAGAAACCAACAAACAATAAATTAGCAAAACCAAACTGAGAAGACGACATAAAATTCAACTTTGAAAATTTCTTAGGATCAAAAAAGAAAATGAATAAGAAATAAAAATACAAACACATGAATAACCACCAGATGAATACTTCCAAAGGATTGAGGCACTTGGGATGAGAGTGATGCTAGCAAGCTTTTGTTTGTCGGCAGCTGTTAGAAATTCCTCATGGTCCCATCCTTAATTTTATTCTTTTTCTTCTTATTATTATTATTTTTAAAAATTACATAATAATCTCTATCTAGTTAAGTTGTAATCCCATGAATGATGATGTTCTTAATCTTGTCTCTGTGTGCTCATGTCCCTGTATGTATGGATATATTATTCTCCACGCGGTTTGAAATATGTATATATATTATAATTTAAAAAACAATAATTTGTTAAATGGCCAAATTTACATGAGTAGGATAGGTTAGCTAAGTTAAAGATTAAGAGATTAATTTTTTTTCACTATATTAATGGATGAATAATTTATCTATTTTATAAATAAATAAATTTGAATATTTATATATGAGTGAGAAAATGAGATAAAAATAAAAATATCACTATGTATCTTTAAATAAAATCAAGATGTTGACGTATAATGGTTGAAAAAGGAAATAATAATGACGGCAAGTTAATTTTTTTTCTGTAGTTATTGATTTTTTTTTTCTCTAATAGTTGAACAATATGGTAATTAAGTTATTAGGCCGTACTTTAGACTATTTTTTTTTAAGTCTTGACTTTCTTATTATTTGAGTTACGACAAATAAATAGAAAATAAGAGTCGATTTTGTAGGAATTTATGATAAAATTTTTCATGATTTTATTTTTGTACCAATTTTTGATACATTTTTTTTCATGATTTTAATTAAATCAAACGCTTAAGAAGTTCCCATATTAATTGGCCCTCATACTTATCTAATGACATGATAAAAAAAATAACCATTAAATTCTAGTATTAATAGTTGAAATGATTTTTTTTTTTAATGACGTGAGAATATTTGTGTTTGTAGTCTGAACTCACAATTAAAACTTGTTATTACTATTTATATTTTGCAAAACTTGAATTTAGGATACGTAAATATCCCACATCACACATTTTGCAGTAAAATAAAAAACATTGGGTTATGAAACCTTTTGATGGAATGGATTTTTATAGATGAAGTAAAAGGGCAAAAAACAAATAAAAAATTTACATAGATTAACAGATGGAGTCCAACAAGGCGGCATCAAAATCAAGGACCACAAGTCATTTACTTTGCCTAAATATTTGTTTTTTTTTTTTTTTTTCTTTTAATGAATAAGGATTGTGTTATCTTGGAAGAATCGCATTTGAAGAGTTCAATCCTATCTTTCAGTTGCCAACGTTGGCTTAGTAATGGTGGTTAATATCGGACCATTCTTGTTTTTTTTTTAACAAACACGGCGAGTTGTAAACTTGGCAAAAATAAATGTAAATTGTAAACTAACATTTACAATCAAGAATCTGTTATTGTCATTACGTCCGGTACGACTTGAATTCGGATCTTTTTAAATATCTCATATCAACATCTTTCGCAGTGGGATTAATGTCATTAGGTTATAAACTCTTTGCTATTGCAACCATTTCATAGATATTTATATTTTTTCTCATATGTATAATTTTGTTTTGAATACAAAGCCATTTTTTTTATACAAATGCAATCTGTCAGCCTTTATATTTAATATTCTTATATATCTATATTATTATTATTATTATTTATTTGCCAAAGCTTTTTATTCTTCCAATTTGATGTATTGTCATTTACTACTTAAATCAAAGCAATAGAAAACAGTAAGAATTCATAATTATTTTTTTTTTTCATAATATTATTGATAGTATAATATTCCCAAAAAATTAAGCCTATAAACACATCTCATACTAGCTCATGGTTGCTAATCCGAGCATTTTTACTGTACACACACTCACTTTACACACACATGGATTGGGCTATAAATTTACTCTTATATATAACTAAGATTGTTTTTATACCATTATATTTAGCGCATTTCAAACTTTAGGAACCAAAAATTCCAACATTAATTTAATCATATTAAAAAAAAACACTATTAAAAAACCATTTGAACTAGTTGGCTCAATTTTTAATTATGTCTTTTGTACATGTATGTAATATACATCATATAAAGATTCCTCACATTCCAAAACCACTTGCTGCCGACGTGCCATAGAAATTCATCTCCCTAGCAGCCGCCATAAATGGAATCACTCCAAGCTATACTTTTCTCCACTTCATACTTATGGATAAGAAGGCCAAGTGTTTCTTTTTTTGTCCTTCTCTTTTTATATTTCCCCCCTTTCTCTGCAACTTGTTATTCCCTGTGCTTTGTTTTCATGTCCCTCAATTCCAACCACTTCCACACGTTAATATATAGATACACACACACACACACATATATTTATTATAATTATTATCATTATCATGAAATACTTATAATGGAGCAAAGATTCAACAAGTGTTTGCCCTACTTGCAGAATAGTACAACAAAAGGCAGTTCTTAGGGTTTAATGACATGACACGGCCGACGATTTCATTGACTCTTTGTTTTTGTTTTAAGGGTCAAAAACCATCAAGTCTAAAAACATCATTTTAGAAGACTTTGTTTTCTTGAACTGCATGTCCTTTGCACGCGCTTTAATTTGCATGTTGATACCTTGATAACATTTTTCCAAGTCTAGTGCTTTTTTTTCTAATTCTTTTTTAATATGTTAATCTATCACTTGTTGTTTTATAATCATGAGATTTATCCGTTTGAATTCTTTTATTGTCATACCGACGGTGGTTGATATTTTTTAATTTATTTTGGATTTATTTTGTAAATCTATTTGGTTGTGGTCATTGTCATCAATTAAAAATGATACAAGTTTGAAAAAAAAAATCAAAAGAAATTTATCTTAAAATATATTAATAGTTCATTTAATGGTATATAATATATAAATGATCAAAACTATAGAGCATGACTCTACAACATAGACAAAATAGAAAGAAAAAAATAAATATTTATGATTACACTGTTTAAAATTATTTAATTATTATTTATGTAATAGTTTAATGATAGTGAGTTTCTCTCTTAGAGAGGTAAGTGTTCAACTTTTTCCCAATATATAGTTGAATATTTAGTAAATATGCTAGTGATGGTGATTTGTCTACACTGTAAAAAAAAAAAACTTAAAATTTAATTATATGATAAATAAAATGATCATAAAAAATTAGAACAATTCAAAAAAATATTATGCCATGACAAGAAAATATAAACAGTTTGAAAAACCCAAGAAATAAAAAACTTTTTAATTGTTGGAAGAGGAGGAAAAGTCCTGGTTGTGGATATTTTGTATTATTAACTTGAATTGAAAGTTGCAACATAATAAGGTGTTGTAATTTCTGGTTTGGAACTGAATAAAAGTAATAACAATAAGTAGCACATGAGAAGGAGTTTGGTGAACATGATCCATCACCCTCCATTAAAATTGCAAGTGGCTTGAGCTGTCAAATTGACCCAATGCACATTTGAATTGACCTCTTTTTAGTCTTAGAATAACATTTAAAAGAAAAAGAAGATAATAACAACAAGGAAAAATGGTGCCATGTGTTTTGTTGAACAAAGAAAGCAAAGTGGACTTTAGAAGTGAGTGAAAAGAAAATTAGGAAATTAATCAGATAAAATTTGTTTTCTTCTGTTTATTTATTTATTAAAAAATGTGGACAAGCCCTTGATTGAACCTTCCACTCCTAATTTGGGGAGAAAAATGAAAAAAAGAAATATCTTATTATAGGAATAGCATTTATTATTGGGTAAATAAGAGTGTGATAATTAATACAAGTGAATTTTTGTTTTACATAGTATCTTGTGTGGGTGTATATTGTGTGTGTGTGTAGATTAATCAATTGTTTGGTCCATGACTTTGATGAACAATTTATTCAGACTTGGCTTACAGACATCATTTATTATGGAACATTTCAAAAATTTCAGTGATTATGGACTTTTCTTGTACCTTTGAAAATTGAAAATGTCAACATGTGTAGAATATGATTGTACTTTCATGATAAACCATGTGCCACCCTATTTTATTTTATTTTATTTATTTTTTATTTATTCTTTAAATCACTCAATATTATTCTATGATATCATTCTGGCCATTACATGACTTTGTAATTAAATGTGGTAGCTCTCAAACCAATATATTTGAAATCAGTTTGAAAGTGAAAATCCCACAATAATTAAAAAAAATATACAAGTAATTACAAAATTTGTTGAATAATACAAGGAAAAAAAAAAGAAGAAAAAGGGAGAAAATAAGGCATAATCTGAATTTTATATTGAAACCAAACAAAAACTATAAATCAACATATAAAATTTATAATGAATATTATATTTTTTTAGGTTTGAGAAACTAAACAAATATATAATCTTTTTACGTGTTTTTCTGGACTCATAAATTTGATTGAATGCAAATTATATATTTCTAACAATAAAAATAAATAAATAAAAGCTCTGCAAGTTTATTTAAATTGTCAAATTTTGGATTTCAGATATTGAAAGTTCTTTTCTTAATTTTAATTTGTCATTATTCAACCCTATTCTCGGTATATATACATATATTTAATTTCTTTTTTTTAGCAAAAAGGCATTGTTAAAGAAAAAAAGGAAAAAATAATAAAAGAAAATTGGGAAATAAAATAAAATTATTTAGATAATTTATTGTCAAAATATAAATTTATTTTTTGAATATAGTAAAATATAAAGAGAAAAAAAAGGAGAAAATATCAAAACAAAACATATGATATAGAATTTTAAGAATTTTAGAAGTATAAATTTAAAGGTATAAGTGATATTTCAATGATATTATTGAAAAGACAAATTTTATGAGAACATTTGTTAAATTCTAAACTAAATCTTAGAAAAATTTAATTATAATTACACTAAATTTGTTACATTCTTTTTTTTTTATGGATTAGTATATATATATATATATATATATATATCCAAGTTATGCACACGAAGCATAAGAAATCAAAGATCTTAATAAGGCTCTTCTAGAATTAATCATGTGTGACCATTATGAATAGGGCCGGGCCATATCGTTGTATTACAGAGAACGTGAGGCCGGGCTGTAATCCCCTGAAAAAGGCCCACCATGTCCTCTTTTCTTTTTCCTATTATTTCTCTCCTTTTCAAATTGATCAAATGTTTTGAAAATTTTTAAAATCTTAAATATACATTTTAAACTTAAATTATATATATATATATAAATTTTAGTGTTATTTTTATTTTTATTTTTATTTTTATTTTTTAACAATGTGGACAAACCATTTCATACACATCTCAAATCTTAAATCTTGAATTATATTTTAGAAAAAATTTGAACCATCAACCTTTCATATTAAGAGTTGATGGCATTATCACAGACCTATTATGATAATTATTGTTTTATTTTAGTTCATTTTGTCTTATACTTTTCTAATCATATAACATATTATATAATGAATATAATCAAATAAATCTTATGTAAGATTTGAATAAATAATACATATTTAATAAAAATATAAAGTTGATGGAAAAAAAAAACTCATAAAAATCTTTCAACATTCTCTACTTTTTGTTTTTATCGTAGTTTATCCACTTTATTTATTTATATATATTATATAAACTCTAATATAGTTAAAAACTATAAAATGTGATCATAAAAATAAACATGTGCGAAGTTATGATTTTGTGAAGAATCACTTTCTAAGTTTTAATTCTCTAAAAAATGGATCACTCGTATGCAGAAACATAATTACTTTTTTCAATATTAAAAAATTTTAAATGCTTGTTTATGTGAAATGTATTGTGTTAAAAGAAAAGAAAATAATCAATATCTATATAATAAAATTTTAACAAGTATAATAAATGAAAAAAAAAATAATCCACTTTTCCCAAAAAAAATAAATGAAAAAAAATTAACAACATATTAAAACATGGTTTATTAAGTTGGGGCAGTCAAACCCAAATGAAAATGCACATCAACATTTAAAACAAACACAAAAGTTGTTCACTCATGTACTATAGAAAAATCACCTTTGCAACAGAGTAGTAGGCATTTTATTAGTCTCTATTCAAAAGTTGAGATTTCTAATTCTACTTGTGAGTTATCCATAATATTAATATATATATATATAAAATACCTAAGATTGAACGGTGAGCATGCATTATGCATGTAAATGTAAAGACATATAAGAGACAAGAAAGCCATGATAAATCTAACTATAAAGATGCAAAGGTCAATGTCAGGAGTTCATAACATCGCGTTGTTGGTAGTTGGGTTCATGATATAATTAAGTTATAGAACACTTCACCGCCTAAATCATTTAAGGCACCAAACAAGCTTCATGTGACCACTCTTCTTCACTTGTGCTCAATTCCTCAAGCAGGGTTAACTCAATGACCTCATTCAGGCTTAATTATTGAAGAATTTATATTCTTGAATTGGACTTAAATACAATTAATAAATAAAGAAAAAGATCTTCAATAATAGTTCAAAATCTTTACCATTAAAAGTTGCAAACAACATATAAATATCCACATTAGAAAAAATTAAGTTAAATAAATTAAAATATAACTAGTTATGGAGAATATGAGTAACCTTGATTTTTTTTTTTTTTTTTACCCAAAAGAGAGGTGTAAGAGCTAAATAAAAAACAGAAGAAACTAGCCTACAATCATAATTAATAAATTGTTGAACAGACCCTCTTAAAATTTCACATTAGGAGGATGGCTTACCAAGAGACGGAATTCATGGATGGCAAACAGGCACCTCAAAGCTCTTTTGGTCTCATGTGCTTGGGGGATATGAAAAGTTAGACTTAAACTAATCTTTAATAGAGAAATGAAAAATTCTTGAGGATTGATTACTCTGCCCCCTCAAATAAAACCTTACTCAGATCACCATATTAAAAACTGCAGAAATTGCCAACACTAGTACAGTACGTGAGTCCTACACCGCTACTCGGGAGATCCGATATTCAAATGTCACCTCACATCAAATGATGAATAATGTAAATACCGTTGGTTGCTTGTCCACTTTAATTATATATATATATATATATATATATGGATTTCCTTGAACATGTCGATTGAAAGCAAAAGCCAAACAATTCACTTTGAATACAACTCATTGATTACACATTATTCAACGCAACAAAGCATATGAGTGCATGGCATCATGATGCAAATAAAGCTTGTGAGGCTCCTTGACATGAAGTCATATATATTTGAGCTTCCCCTTCTGTTATCTCTGTGTGGACATGCTTTCTTCTTCTTCTCTCTCAAACCATTCACAAATTAATCTTATCCTTTAAACGAGATCATGGTGAAACCAAGGAGTCCTTTGTTAGCGGTACTGCATTGTGTTGCAGTGGTGCCACTTATATTAGTGAGCATTGCAGAAATTGTTCATGCAGGTGGCAATGCAGGCATGTCATATGACTTTTACCATCAAACATGTCCACAAGTTGAAAGCATTGTGAGAAAAACACTACTCCCTGTCTTCATGTCTGATCCCCGGTCTCCGGCTGCCTTTCTCCGACTTTTCTTCCATGACTGTATAGTCCAGGTGCTGCCACACTGTTCCTTGATCACGTACTCACAATGTCTACATTTTCAGATACATCACAGTCTCCTCATGAGTTTAAGTTTCAGGGCTGTGATGCATCAATTCTATTGGACAACAACAATGGAGAGATGGCATCTGGCAAGAATTTCGGCATAAGGAACAGAGAATTAATCCAGATGATGAACTCTTTGCTAGAAGTGCATTGTCCTGGTGTAGTTTCTTGTGCAGATATCATAGCATTAGCGGTGGCATTCTCCGGTGGACCATGTTTCGATATACCTCTTGGCCGAAAGGATGCTACTGTTTCAAGCTTCTTGCGAGCGGATGCCGAACTCCCTTCGCCGAAAGATGGAGTAGATAGAACACTTGAGATATTATCATCTAAAGGCATGAGCATTGAGGAGTCTGTGGCCATTCTAGGTGAGAAATTAACAATGGTTTCTCCTTCTTCTAATTTATATAAATGATAACTTATAACTAGAAT
Source organism: Dioscorea alata (assembly GCA_020875875.1). NCBI lineage: Eukaryota > Viridiplantae > Streptophyta > Magnoliopsida > Dioscoreales > Dioscoreaceae > Dioscorea > Dioscorea alata. Next base: position 18,888,994 of record CM037015.1, on the reverse strand, counting down.
GTCTTCAGGAGCACACAGCATTGGAGTTGGTCATTGTTTGAGCATAGTGCACAGGTTGTATGACAGGGAGGAGAGGCATAAAGATTATAACATGGACGATGGATTTGAAATCATGCTGAGATTGAAGTGTCCCTATAAAGTGCCATTAAGCAATGAGACCTTTGTGGCTAATGATCTCACATCCTTGGTCTTTGACAACCAGTACTATAAGGACATAGTGGGTGGCAGAGGGTTGTTTACTATTGATTCAGAGATTGCTTTAGATCCCAGAACTGTTTCTTTTGTGAAGATGTTTGCAGAGGATCAAGAGTACTTCTTTAGATCATTCTCCATGGCCTTTGTAAGGCTTTCTTCATCAGTGGTTCTCAGTACTGGGGAGATAAGGAGAGTGTGTAACAGAGTGAATGCATATTAAAGTGTTCAATTTGTAATTCATAAAAAAAGTCGTTGAAAACTCCTACCGACTTCATAGCTTTGTAACTTAATGTGATCCTTTAACATCTCTCAACATCAAGGCTTTCATATAAAGGAGTTGGGAGTTTCTTTAACTATTACAATTACATGCACAAGTGAGTTACTGTTCAACTTCAATGTACAATTCTACAGGAGCAAAAAAGAAAATGAAGGAAGAGAACAAAGTCTACATGTTGACCAAATTGACATTACTGCTTCCCTCTATAAGAACAATTCTACATTCTCACTTCCCCCTTCCAAATTCTAAGGGAGAAAAAAGAAGGATGTTTCAGTATTGGTTACTGCATGGCACTGTAGCAGTAGCTCTTCTAGTTGGTGTTGTTGCAGGTCTATCTAATGAATACTATAAAGAAACATGCCCTCAGGTAGAGAGCATTGTAAGCAAAACAATGCTCCCCATCTTCGCCGATCCTCGAACTCCAGCCATCTTTCTTGGTCTCTTTTTCCATGACTGCATAGTCCAGGTATACGCACACAAAAACACAACAAACTCGTAATCTCTCCGTCACAATGCAACATGCGTGCACATGCACGTACTAAAAATGATTACTTACATTGTATTAGGGTTGTGATGAATCCATCCTGTTGGATACTGAAGGTGGTGAGATGGATTCAGATAAGAACTTTGGTGTGAGAGGTTTGGAGCTGATAGGAGTTGTGACGAGGGTGGTGGAGGAGAAGTGCCCTAGTGTAGTTTCTTGTGCCGATTTAGTAGCAAGGGAGGCAGTGGCGAGGTCCGGCGGTCCGATGATTGTGATACCTTTTAGAAGGAAGGATGCTGTGAATGGGAGTAGAATGATGGCAGAGGAGAAGGTCCCTGGGCATGATGATGGTGTTGATGCTGCGCTGGGTTTGTTCTCCCCCTTCAACATGAGTGTTGAGGAAACTGTGGCTATTCTTGGTGAGTTCCTCTGTTTTCTTGCAATGCCATGCAGCTTCCCATAAAAAAGTTATATTTACTTGTATATTTCCCTTCTCATTCTCTCTCAAGTTATATAAATATATATCCAATGCTACATGCAGGAGCACATACACTGGGAGTTGGGCACTGCAAAAGCACAGTGCACAGGCTGTATGGTCCGTATGGATCCAAAAACATGGAAAGTGAGAACCTGAACCCTCTGTTTAAGGGATTCTTGAGAATCAACTGCCCCACAAGAGTTCCCCTAACCAACATCACATTCATATTCAATGACCTTACCACCTTCCTCTTTGACAACCAGTACTTCAGAGACATCATTAGAGGCCGAGGTTTGTTCACCGTTGACTCTGAGCTCTCCATCCATCCTCGGACGGTTGCTTTTGTTCAACGCTTTGCTGCAGATCTCCGGTACTTCTACAGTGCCTTCTCGACAGCGTTTAACAGTGCCTTCTCGATGGCATTTGTTAAACTCTCGACAATGCACAACGGTGATGGTGGGGAGGTTAGAAGAATCTGCTGTGAAGTGAATGCTTAGGTTCTTACTTGTGATTTTGAGCTTTATCAGGCAGGATATGTTATAGCTTACTTGTTTAGTTCCTAGGCTTTTGGTTGTTACTTCAGTTAGACATTTAATCAATAATATGGAAATAAAGACATTCATCAAGATAAACAAATCACAGTATGTTTTTCCAGGTGCCACGACACTGCATGTCTAAAACGAGTTAGAAGTGAGAGATGCAACACTTACGTTGATGAATGGCTCTCAGAATTGACAGTTTTCCCCTCCCTACTACACTACACGTTTGATAAGTTTCTCATACTACCCACTAACATCTGTCAACAGACTTGGTTGGATAATAGATACTAGATATCAACAGTTGTTTCACCTGCCACTTCTTAGATGAGTCACTGACCTTGAGCATGGTCCTCTTGCTAATTATCATCGCAGATTTAGGGAGTTCGACTGATATTAGATCATCCTCAAAGGGCATGAAAAAAATATTAGACAACTAAGCTTAGCATCCTCGAAGGGCATGAAAAAAATATTAGACAACTAAGCTTAGAAAACCTAGAAACCACAGCATGCCATTCAGCATAGAGGTGTAAAATAGAAACTTCAAAACAAGAGGGGGAGAAAATCCAAATTAACCTTCATGGTGGAAAATCAACCTTACTTCTGAGATCTGACCCATGTTTTTCATTTTCTGAATAATTTGATCAGTTGCTTCACCAAGGTTCATAGTTTGTGAAGTTCTCAGCAAGATGTCTCGTGACCGAATGAGAACATAGTCACAGCATGTTCCATTCACCATATGAAAACTTTGCAGACCACAAGTCTGAGATCAACGGAACCAATCAAAAGGAAAATTAACAAAATTGAAGTTAAGAAATTGATTTGATTTGGCATTATCGAGCTCTAAGCATGTATTCAACTTGGCAGTATGAAAAAACAATAGGTGCTCCTGCAGATGAAACAAAATAAGCAAGGACTTAATTTGAACTACAGTGAAGATTCATTCATCCGCAGCTACTTGGTACCAACCATCTGGTTTAAATGGTGATTGATGGAATGTTGGTTGTTAACTTCAAAAAGGCAATCTCCAGATACAAGTTTATATTTAAAAATGGTGAACAAAGAAAACAAAATCAGCATATCTTAAGCATCAAATCAAATTCTAGTTAAAAAAAACCTTCTTTGTCACAGCACAAAGAAAATGATAGTACCCAAGAAATCTTTATCCCAAATCGTAATTAAGGGCATCTTAGAATCATCTGGGCAATTTCTTATTGTTAACAGCCACAACAATGAACCAACTGCAGAGAATCTTAAATGTAATTTGAGGGCTCACCTCCAATATACTGGATGAACACATTCTAGAAAGCATAACAGTCCAAAGTGTCTAGCGGACACTGGGAACATGACCTTGCAGGGTTTCCAATTTTCACCAAGACCAAGAAATACAGTCAGGATCTCACTGCAGTGAATGTGCCTGTTCTTTGCAATGTTTGAGACACTGAAACCAAATACAATATTTGACAGTGAGGAAGTTATCAGAAACAGAAAAAACAAGCAAATAGCACAGCCAAACTATGGATATTGCAGAAATAGTTGACGCTGAAACCAAACAAATATGGCATTATCATGCCAAATGCATATAATAACCAAGACAGAAACTCAAAACAATAAAGAAAAATTTGATCAAAAACAAAGAACTAAAAAACGAGAATTAAATAAATCCATATTTGGATTAATTATCTTGATATAATGTCAAATAAACCATGTATTTAGCTGTGTGTGCATAATCAATATCATTATGCAAAAGGAACATCAATGGGCCAAGAGTTTGATAAAAACAATCCTTTAGGCCAATATATTCATGGCAAGCTTAACATGCATAGTGATTTCTTATTATAAGCAACAAACCCTCAGAAGGAATAATCCGGGAAATAACTATTCCGTTCAAGGAGACCTCTTAAAGAGAGACAAGACTTGACGGTGGTTCAATTTGCATATAATTGATCAGCAATATTTAGTTGTTATCTGCCACATCTTGACATTTCAATCAATTTTTCTATGGTCACACTACTGCAATTTATAGTATTTCAATAAACAACAAAAGGATGCAATTATAACAGCCTGGCAGTGGAAGGATATATGAACTAAAACATATTAAGAGAAAATGTTGGCTAGAATAAGACGTTCATATCCATTAGTTGATTGCTACAATTACAAGGGAACTGCAATGAGGTTTATCTTGTTGAAGAACATCCAGTAGAAAACCAAGAGATCTCTTTGCCTCCAATGCAAGAAATGATGAATTGAAAAGCGGATGGCTGCCACATAAATCAAATGATTAGAATCCTGAACATTCACTGTATAAATAATGAAAAAAAAAGGATAATATAGGTACTTTCCCTTAATAAAAACCAGGTGTAAAAATAACTGAGAAAAAGATTCTGAAAAGAAAAAAAAAAACTGAAACTGGTTAACAAATCCATAGAAAATGAAGTGAGGAAAATAAGTGATTGATGCAATATTGCTCATTAACTTTAAAAAGGAAATCTCAACATATGAGGAAAAAAAAATCTGAAACTGCAGACAAACTTTGTTATGGTATGTGAGGTAAGTAATATCTTTCCTTGAAGATGACTCATAATCATTCAAATTTTGTGTGAAAAGTAAATACAAATTTCAAGAAATTTCATGACAAACGTCTTTGTTTTTTGAAGAGCCAGGCTGCAATTCAGGTTCCAGTACCTAAAGTCAGCAATGTAGTTAAACTTCAAAAGCAAGAGTTCATAAGTATTGCCAAACTGAATACAATGTTATCTGTTGCATGCTTCAGCAGAAAAGCACGGGTACAGTTGTCAAGAAGATATAAAGGCCCACTGGTGAAGAGCAGAGAGGGCGAACGGCCAAGCATGACAATATTAAACATCCAAGGAAGAAAAATTGTGTCATACACATATACTTGGTCTATGACTTCTTTGTACTTCAGAACATTGGACAAGGCCACATGCAAATATACATTTCTAGTAGATGGATATAACATTAGTAATTACAAGAAAATACAGGAATATTTGTGCTTCGTAATTGAAGACCGACAAAAAAACAAAACACACATCTGACACAATATCACAGACTGCCTCTTTGAATTTCATCATCCACTTCCATATCTCCTCAACCCACCTCTCAACTTTTCCACAGCTAGGAAGTTGCATGTGTAGAAGACAATGAACAATTCACTGCTTATAATGAATTTTGTTCTTTTCATACCATGCTTATATGATGCGACAATAGAAATGAATAAAAATAATGTTTCTGTACAATTAACTGAGACAAAGAAAACTTCAACAGGATTATTCAAGTATCACCATACCAATGTTTTGATACGCCAATATAATGTTTGTTCTGTATAAAAAGCACCTGCAATGCTATCTCTTCCATGACAGCGCAATATAAACTTGTCCCAGTGACAATAGATCGTGTAACAACCAGAGGAGACTCCTGCTTCAAAAAAATGCAATAAGATGGGTACTGACACAAGTTAATCTCCTGTCATCTCTATCTGAAGCACTTCCAATATCCTAATGAAAGAAAATGCGGTGATGGTCTATACAACGATCAACATAATAATAAAGCACTTAAACAAAATACAGGATTAAAACAACTGAATAGTTCAAAAAATAGTCCAACTGAGAGTAATGTATCCCATATAAAAGCATATTTATTCCATGTATAGAGTCCATAGATTTTTATATTAAATATTCTAGTTAAAGCACTGGTTCCTCTGTCAGGCGTAAACTATCAAAGGCCAACTCAAGACAGATTAGCTTGAAACATGCAAAGTAATAAGATCCCTACCTCCAATAACATAGCGCTGTCCTGGTGGGGTTACAATATGGATGGCAAAGATGTTCTTTTGTTTTCTGCTATATATCTAGAATTATGTCCATTTAGTATTCTTCACTTCACTAATCATGTACCATGCATAAGCCTTAGTAAATGAGTAAAGAAAAAAAAAATCAATCCTATGCAAGACTTACGAAATTCTGAAAAGAATTCTAATAGAAGTGGTTTATCCACATTTTCAAAAAAAAAAAATTCTGAAAACAATCCAAAAGAGGTTCAAATGCCAAATTTCAGAGAAAAGATCAGGCCTTCTTCTATTGTTAAATGTTTTAGAAAAATAACCAGTTGGACAATTTAAAATTTCTCATATCAATGATCTTCAAGCCCTTCTATAAGAAGCGACAAAGAAATTCTTCCTGATCAAAGTTGAAGCTTGATCTAATAAATAAATCAGCAAATGAGTTTTGAGAAGAATGATAAAAATCAAGCCTAAGTAACACAAGATTCCCAAATTTTCAGTTACATGAACGTGATCACCACCAAAAAACCTAGAAATCAAACATCAATACAAATATCAATCATCGATCAATCTTTATAAAGAAACAGCTCAAATAGATCTCATGAAATAATCACAAAATGGAGAGCAATAATCGAAATTTATCAAACAAAAACAAAACACTGAAATCGAAATGCTCTCCCAAGTCCCAAACAAGCTGGAATCATGAAACCGCAAAAAAACGAAACCTATACCAAAACGAAGGAGGTGAAAATCACATTATCCAATAGCTTGTCAACGATCATCGAGCTCGCCAACGTTAATGGAACCCTCGCCGAGATCAAACTACATCGGTGCTGCCAAGGGGAAGCAGGGAACTAGAACGAAGAAGCACCAAGACAGTGGCTGGCATGTGCCTGTTTCATCATGCCTCGGGATCGGAGTTCATTTAACGGTCGGGATTAAATCCATCAGCACCGTTAACAGAACCTCAAGATTGGAAACAAATATATAATGCTCAAATCACTACAAGAATATTATTTGGGATAAATTTCCATTTCTTATTCATCCTCAACTTTTATTTTTATTAAACCAATGAGAAAACCCAAAAAATTATTCAGTTCCTCTTTTTTTTTTTTTTTTTTTTTTTTTATAAAGTGGATAAACCACAATGCATTAAGAGAAAAACAAAGTACAAATACAAGAGAGACTTCCACTAGCCGTGGATACAAAAAGCAGAAAACACAGAACTAGAAAACAAACAGAAGATAAGGGAGAGAGGGTCTCCACAAAGGGACACAAAACAAGGAAATAAGAGCCGCAAACGAGGAGAGTCTAGCCAGAGGGATCCTCAATTCTGGCCGAGTCCGGATCCGCACGAGAATGAGAGCCGGAGAATTGAATGCATCGACGAACCGCCGCAATGGACTCCTCCAGCTTGTGCAGCTCCCGAGCTGAAATCACAGGAATCCAAAATAGGTACATGAAGCAAATTTTCATAAACAGATCATGCAAAGAAATATGCACAGAATTAAAAATGCAGTTATTTCTAGCAAGCTAAATTTGCCACAAAACAACTCTCGCGACCAAAGAGTAAGGGAGACGGGAAAGCGGGCCAAGCTCGTGGAACTAGTAATCGTTTGGTTTCAATAAATTAATAGTTTATCTATTTTTATAAAAAATTAATTCACTCGTTATTACTATTTTTTTTCAAAAAAATCAATTAGAAATTAGATATTATTTCTGCTTTGCTAGCCCTAGCATGTGTCTCAGAAAATCCTCCTAGTATTGATATGGAGTATAGTAGTCATCCAAGTATTTTAAGGGTTCATTTGTTTTTGTGTCTTTTACAAGTTTATTTTGTTTTTTTTTTCTATTTTCTTTCATTTTTTTTTTCTATTTTTGGTGGAGGTTTTGAGCCTTTTGTTGTAACTTAGTTTATTATCTTTACAGTATATGCAAGTCAAATTTTTTTTTTTTTTTATTTTCTATTAATTATATCAGCCTTCCTTTATTTCAATAAATTGTAGCTTATCATTTTTTTTTAAATATTGGTAATATTGACCCAACTTAATCTAATATTTGAAAGAGTCAATTTTTCTTATGTTTAATCACATAGTTATAGTTTATATGTTTAAATAAAAAACATATTAAGGATCATCACTAATGATTAGTAATTAAAATGAGCAGAAACCATGCGAATTGATTTTATGTCATTTTTTTCTTGCCGTCCATGTTAATTTTGTTTTCTGTTTTATGTTCAATGTTGTCACTCTATACATACATGTGTTATGATATTTCATAACTTTTGTCAACTATATTTTTTAATCAATGAACGGTTACTGAAATAAAAAATAGTCCTTGACTAATATCTTCAACAAAAGTTCAATCATAAAATAACAGACTTCATTGCAACTGATTCAGCAATGTTTATTTGAGAACTTATACATGTTTTTAATTCAAGAAACTAAAACCTTGGTGTAGCCTGAACAAGCAAGCTTGTTTTCATATGAGCATTAAAACCTAAAGATTCACTCATATCCAACTCCTCTGTTCTCATTCCATCAGGCAGCTTCCAATCAAAATGGTGCAAGAGAGCAGCAACAGCAAGCTCAATTGTGGAAATGGCAAACATGATTCCTGGACATCCTCTCCTCCCTGCTCCAAATGGTATGAACTCAAAGTGTTGTCCCTTGAAATCCACTTCACTGTTCAAGAACCTCTCAGGCATGAACTCCTCAGGCCTCTCCCAACTCTTGGGATCCCTTCCAATGGCCCAAGCATTGATCACAACCCTTGTTTTCTCAGGTATATCAAATCCATGGAGTTTAACATGTTCTGTGGATTCTCTAGGAACCAGTAAAGGGATTGGGGGGTGAAGTCTCAGCGCTTCTTTGATGACTGCTTTTAAGTAGATCATTTCAACAATGTCTTCTTCTGAAACTTTTGCCTTTCCTTTGACCACTCCCTTTATCTCCTCTTGAACTTTCTCCATGACTTTTGGGTTTCTCACGAGCTCAGCCATTATCCATTCCAGAGTTGTGAATGTTGTATCAGTTCCAGCGGTAAACATGTCCTGCTTATTATAAGATGAACAAATAAATTAATATATATATAATAATTTGCATGCATATATATATATATATATATACCAAGATGATTGCTTTGATGCTATCTCTACTAAGAGGAACATCCAAAGATAGCAAAACATGCACTAAATCGTTAGTTTCTGATGTCTTGGAATGGATGTGATCCTCTAAGACTTCTTCAAAGAAATTATCCATTTCCCTGGAATTGTTCACCACCCTTGCATCCAAGCCAGTTATTCTATCAACCCAACCAAGCCATGGAATGAAGTCCTTTAAAGGAAAGGAACCGATCAAGACCGATAACTCAGTGAGCATCTCATGAAATCTATTACTCCTATCAAACTTCCTCCCCAAAGCCACCCTACAAACCACAGCATTAGTGACTGCCACAAGGATCTCACTCAGATTCACCAATGATCCCTGTGATGCATGGATCTTATCCACCATTAGATATACTTCTTCTTCTCGGATACTTCCAAAGGACTGGACTCTCTTGAGGCTTAGCAAGTGAATGACGGAAATGCGTCGCACTTGGCGCCAGTACTCGCTGTAAGGAGAGAGGGCGATGTCGAGGGAGTTGTACAAGAGACTCTTGGCCATGAAGGAAAATGGGCGGCTGGAGAAAATGAGGTCATGAGTTTTCATGATCTCTTGAGCAAGTTCTGCAGAGGAGATAATGATTGCTGGGACTTTGCCTAAGTGGAGGAGCATCAAAGGGCCATGTTTCTGAGAGAGTGCATGCATGGAACGGTGAGGGAGAGAGCCAAGTTGGTGAAGGTTGCCAACAAGTGGAACAGTTGATGATGGACATGGTGGTAGTTTAAGCTTCTTCTTTGATAACAGAGATGATTTGTAGAAGAGAAACAGAGAGAAGGTGGTTATTAGGGTTATGGTTATGCAGATGAGCCAGTAAAGATGGTGGTGTTCTTGTAGCCATTTTTGCAGTGAAGTTGGAGTTTGAGGTATCATCTTTGGAGTGGATTGTGAGATGGTGTCCATGCTTTATCACTGGTCTCTCTTTGGTGATGATGTGATTTGTGGTTGGAGTTTTCATAGCCCATCGTGACGGAATTTTAAATCGTGATCAGAGAGAGGGCCGTGTGGTTATGTGAAAGTTGAAACTATGGTAGCCATCGTTTTGACAATTCTTGTATCGGTGATGTGCATGTGGACATATTTGCTTCACATGGATTCAATGGTCCATTTAAGGGCTTACTTGGGAGAGGTGAAGTAGGGGTTCATAATGGAAGGTAGGGTAGGGTAAAGTAAAGGAAATGGAGGTTTTAAGTTACCCTTTGTTTGGGAGAAATGTAAGGTAAGGTATGGTAAAGTAAAGGAAATAGAGGTTTTAAGTTATCTTTTGTTTGGGAGAAATGTAAGGTAAATGAAGGTTACTAAACCTTGTAATATTTGGATTAAAGGTAATAGAGGGTAAGGTTTTATAATAATATTACTAAAATACCCTTATATAAAAAAACAAATACATAAGACTTATAATACCTCTAATTATAAAAGACAAATGACATATTAGATTTAATCAAACCATGTTGTTCATAAATTTGATGTGGTATACGAGTATTTTATTTATTTATATTTTTAAAATAAAATAAATATTATATATATATATAAATTAATTAAATAGGGAATAAAATATAGTATGGAATAGATAACCCAACAAGGTATAAAATAAGAAGACTATTTTGTTTTTCATTATTTATTTAAAATTTAAATTAGAAGGTTTTATTCTCATCATAGTATTCATTTTTATCTCAATATAAAAAGCTAATTAAATGTCTAGCCAAAAAATTGTATAAAACTTAATTTTTTTAATATCTATTTATATCTCAAATAAGAAAATTATAAAAAATGTTATGAATGTGTAAAAAAAACTTGGAGTTCTTTTCTTGGCCACAACCATCAAAACAATGATAAATTGTGTATGACTACTACTAGAGTCTTAAAACATCAAAAACATAAAAAAAAATCCAAACAAGTTCAAATTGTTCATGACCACTACTAGAGCCTTATAACATCAAAAACATGAAAAACATCCAAACAAGTTCAAATTGTTCATGACCACTACTAGAGTCTAGCATTCACCCAACCAACTCAACAATAAAGACTTGTGTTCATCGGTTGGACATCTAATTAAACCTTCCAATAACTTAGAATCTTCGATAAGAAACCTGTAAGCTTTGACCAGAATGGGGTGTGAGATCCCTAAATCTTTAAGCATACCCCACACGTCGTAATCCTTGGTAGGATCATTGGTAGATGCTTGAACGAGTATATTGGTTGATTGAAGAATAGCATTAGCTACGGTCTCAATCACTGTAGATAACTTCTCACAGTTGTCATCATCATTATTCATTCCTTTACTCTTTTTAGGCCTAGAAGAACTTGGAGCTTGAGTTTGAGATTGTTGATTTGTAGCCATTGGTGATGTTTCATCTTCCCCTTCGTCATTATGCACACCTATATTTGGATTTTCACCCAAATTCTCTAAGTTGACAGTGTTCTGTGAAACTAACAAATCAATTTCATCTATTGTGTTTCCCGATGCATTCCTTTCATTTCGCCTTCGTTGCCTCATTTCTGATGCAGTTTCAGCTTGTACCCCAGTTGCCCGGTCCTGTCCATAAAGTTGAACAAGTTTTTCATAATTTCTGACCCTTTTAATCATTCATTTAGCAGCTTCTGGTTTGGCCTACATGTAAGATAATGGTGTTATCAAAGTGTACATAGCATTACTTCATTATTGAAAAAAAAAATTACCTCAATTATTAAATGTTGTCATACTTCAGGCTCAGCATGCCACATTTCTGTAGTTGGATTCCATGCAAACCCACTCATTCCATTCTTGAAAATGTCATAGCACCTTATAAATGCCTGTTTTATATTTTTCATGCGGTTTTGGGCGCTTTCTTTGTCTATTGGCTTATCCAAAAATTTACTTCTCATTTCATTTACTATGTTCTTCAATGCATGTGTGGTGAATGTTCCACCAACTCTATTTCCCATTATTTGTTGATGCAAGTAGGCACTCAATCAAAGCATCATCCATAGTAAATGTCCATACGCACGTGTTACTTCCATCATGAACATTTGAACTTGATTTTCTCTTTGACATATTTCAAACTACATCAAGAAGAACACAACATTATTAATAACATCCATTTAACAACAATGCAAAACATACATCATCCATTTAACAACAATGCAAAAACAACAACACCCATTTAACAACATTGTCCATTTAACAACAATGCAAAACATACATCATCTGTTTAACAATAATGCAAAAACAACAACACCCATTTAACAACATCCATTTAACAACAATGCAAAACATACATCATCCATTTAACAACAATGCAAAAACAACAACACCCATTTAACAACATCCATTTAACAACAATGCAAAACATACATCATCCATTACATCAACAACATGAATCCATTTAACAACGCACTAATACATCACTCAACGTAATTAGTCCACATTTCAGCTGCTATAGCATCCCAAACAATTTCTCCTGCAATTGTTTCTTCATTGTTTTCCCCAATGCCATCATGTTCATCTTGAACTTCATCACTAAGTTCGTTATCAACTTGAGCAATTAGGGCTTCATTAGGATCTACACCCATTAAATAATTGTGCAAAATACAACATGCAAAAATAATTTCTTTCTGTGTTTCCAACCCATAATGTGGCTATGTTGAGCTCCATACTATAGGAAAGCGCTTCTTGAGGACACCAAATGCTCGCTCAATAGAATTTCGTAGAGATGCATGGCGAAGATTAAATAATTCACGTGGATTTCGTGGTGGATTCCTTGAATATTCCTTCAAGTGATATCACTCTCCTCTATATGGTGTAATAAGCTCACTTCTTAACATGAATCCAGCATCAAGAAGATAATATTTTCCTAAATAATTAACAAATGAACTATATTATAACATTGTGTGTGTGTATATGGTCTTTAATAAAATATTGGATCTTATCAATAATTACCTTGAGGGATTTTTAGTGGGCAAGCTCTACTTAACGCATTTTTCATTATTCTTGAATTAGATGATGTGCCTTCCCACCTAGGTAACACATAAGTGAATTTGTGTTGAATGAACTAAAGAGACATAAGGGAAGAATTCTCATTATGGATATACCTGCAAAAAGAGATCTAGTTTTGCTATATAATGTTGAAACAGAAGTATATGTGGGTATGGCATCAACTTGTAATTGTGTTTCCTCAAAAATATTGAGCATGAAACAAATGAATGGCATCAGAGGAGGGATGGAGATTTTTTTTTTCTTCTTCTAGAATTGTATCCTATGCCATTACATATAGAATTAAGAGCAATAGCCTGTACTTTTGTAGGGGAGGTTTCTTGTAATAGAGCTATGAGTTGAACTGAAAAAAGGAATTAAAATTACCCACTGTTAACACTCATCATTCATTACTGGATTGTCACTGATATTAGTATACAAAAAATACTAAAGGTTGAACAAGCCACCTATAAAAATTACCCACTGTTAACACTCATCACTCATTATAATCTATGAACTGATGACAATATTATTTCATTCTGTAATTTAAAAGTTTATGGTCTGTTAGGCACTTGAATGATTATCTTTAATTAATCAAGGATCTCACTGCTAACAGACCATAAACTTTTAAATTACAGTATTTTAATATGAACATATACATAAAATCCAAATTCAACTCCAAATCTAATAGAGTTCATTTGCACCCAATCACAACCAAAAATAACAAACCAATCACAACCGAATTTGAGAGCACTGAGATTCGCCCAATCACAACAAAAAAAAAACAAACCAAGAGCCAATAATCATCAAGGAAACCCCAAAAAATTCTCTAAATCAAATGAAACATATTTTAATAAAAACAGAAGGTAAAATTTAAAAGAAAAGAATGAAAGAGAGAAAGAAAGTACCAGATGGGGAGGACAGAGATGGACAGAGATGGACAGAGATGGACAGAGATGGAGATCTTCGGATTATAGCCGCCCAGGTTGGGAGGAACCCAAAGGAATTCTCCCGATTATAGCCGCCCAGAGCACACCGAAACCCAACTGAGAGAGATGGAGATCAGCCCACAGAGCTATCGGCCAAAATTTCTGAATGTTTGAAAACCTAACAATGAATGTAAATTCATTCAAAGGCCAAGGGTATTTTCGTCAAGATAAAAAACAAAACCTTCTCAACCCTCCAATTTGGAGGGTTGAGAAAATGGGGTAAATGGAGGTTTCTCAACACTCCATTTAACCCCCTCAAACCCTACCCATTGCAAAACCCTGGATCCAAATAAGGATAGGTTGAGAACCTTACTTTACAAAACCTCTCATAACCCTCTCCCAAGCAAGCCCTAAGGGTCATGGATTCAATGGTATCTTCTTCTTAGTTTGTGCTCATGCATAGTTTGTAAGGAAGATCATATTTGTGTTTGGGTCCGTCTCGCAGCGACTGTTGGGCTCTCTCAGCTGAGTTTGCCTCGTATTTTTTTGTTGTTTGCTCCGTCAGTTTCAACTTTTAGTGGTGTTTTGTTTTGTTTTTTTTTTTATTCCACTCCCGGTGAATTTCTCGGTTGTTTGTTATTTCTTGCGATGCTTCTGTTGCTGTTGTTTCTCTATCTTTGTACCAGTTCTCTTTATTAATGCACTATAGTTTATCCATTTTTTTTAAAAAATTATATATATATATATATATATATATATATATATATAGAGAGAGGACCCATCATCTAGGGACGTCCCTAGATTTGAAATCTAGGGATGTCCATAGTAGCCATCGGATGATAATCTAACGGCTATTATCATTATGAACAGTAGAAACCGCGTTCTACAGTGTTGTACAGTAATCATGAACAGTAAAAAAGCATACAGTGTTTATATAAACAAACAACCATTGGATGATGATCCAATGGCTTGGATTTAAACATCCATAGATTTCAAATCTATGGACTTACCTAGATGATGTTTTTCCATATATATATATATATATATATATAATCAAAAGAAGAAAAAGTTCACCAGTAGTGGGACAACAAGAGGTAAAAGACCATAGGAGGAGAGAGGAGACCCCCTAGATAAAAATAACGAACATAAGACTAGCCATCGCTGGGTGGGAGAGTGTGCGCTGCTAGGGCATTAGCATCTGTTGCCCTAGTGGTGAGGAACTCCAGGCTTCTTCTAACTTTCTCTATCATCTCCTCCAATCTTGCTTTCTTGGAATCCAGGACTGTATTTAGCCATAAAAGAATTATATGATCAATCTTTATGATGATAGAAGAAGACGAGAGTAAGATATAGGAAAACACATGTGCATCTCTCTCCAACCAAATATTCCAAGTAATTGCTTTCAAAACTAAAATCCAGAATAATCTCATGGGTTTTCTTAGACTAGCTAACCAGAATAATTCTTTGAGGGAAGCAGGAAAATTGTTTTGCCCAAAAAGGTTCCCAAAATAACTCTAGATATGGGCGACCCATGAACAGGTTAGCAGCAAATGATTAGATGTTTTAATGGCAGCATGGCACATGATATAGGTGGAATTTTGCAAAAGATTACAAGATTTTTCCGCAAGATTTTCGAGAGAATGGTTTTATCTTTCCACACTAACCAATTAAAAAGATTGATTTTTTTTTTTTTTTTTTTTTGGGCAAGGCCATCCCAGAATAATTAGGGTCAGCTGACATCGCAACCTTCCATCGATCAGGAAGGTGTAGAAAGATTTGACTGTGAAAATGCCATTAATAGTCAATTTCCATCTCTTAGAGTCTTGGTTGGCTAAGGTGTGGTCAACAAATATATTCAGTATCTTCCTTATTCCAGAAAGGTTCCCCAATGGGGTATTATTGGCAAGACCCACCATATCTTTAATGGTGCCCCCAAGAAGTGGCGATGAGAGAAGCAACTGTGGTCAAATATCAGCGAGGGCTTGACCCTCAGTCTAGTTGTCGAGCCAAAAAGGGGTGGCTTCAGCATCTCGGACAATTGCCTGGATGCACTTTCTAAACGCTTGCACATTGTGTAGGATTCCACTCCAGAAGAGGTTCCAAGGTGACTCTCCTTGGTAGTAGATGAAGCCGAAAAACTTATCACCACACCAAGGTTTCCTTGACATAATCTTCCACCACCATTAATTTACCTAATAGAGCATTATTGAAGAGTTTATGTTTAGGATGCCCCACCCTCCTTGAACCTTTGGTCTACAAAGTCTTTTTCAATTAACTAGTCTAGATCGGGGATGATTCACATCAGCACCAGACCACAAGAAATATCTTTTAACTCTATCAATACCTTTAATGACCCATTTAGTCAGTTTAAAAATAGACATCCAGTAGGTTGGGATTGTTGTAAGGATGGAATTTACTAAAGTAAGTCTACCACCCAGAGACAAGAAATTCGCTTTCCAAGAAGCTAGCCTCGTCCGGATCTTATTTATCAGAATTTTCCAATCCTAGTTCCTAGGTCTCTTTCCTGAGATTGGATACCCAAGTAAGTTAAAGGCAAGGAACCAGCCGAGCAATGGACCGTCTCTGTCAGGGAATGGTGCAGTTGATGTCCTACCCGAGAAGAGCATAGACAAGTTTTCTGATAATTCACTGTTAGCCCGGATAATCCCTAAAAAATATAGAGCAAGAGCTTGATGATCCTTAAATCTTCCTTTTTCCAGAGGTGAGGATTAGCAGGTCGTCCGTAAATTGTAGATGACACTTTTTTTTTTTTGTGTGTCATAAGGGTATCTTGTAAAGAATATCCAGACTTTAACACATTATCGAACATCGTGTTGAGAATGTCGGTGACTAAAATGAATAACATTGGGGAGAGTGGGTCCCCCTATCTGAGGCCACGCCGATAACATACATAGCCACACTTAGCCCTATTTATTTTTATTTTTATTTTATTTACTCTTTAGTTATTTTTACCTTTTAACAAATTTGTGGTTAATTTTTTTTAGGGCCTGTTTGGATATCTTAGAATTATGGCATAATTCGTACATTATGCCATAATTTTACATTTTCTGAGAATTATGCCATATTGGTTGTTTGGGTACTTATTTTAGAGTATAAAATTATGACATAATATATGTAGTATGACATAAAAAAATATTCCACTAAGGGGGCGTTTGGTTCGCGATAATGATATATTACCACGTAATGAGATTACCATGGTAATATTATTGGGAATGTTATATGCCCATAATGTTATGTTAATTTATGATAACCATGTTTGGTTGGAAACTTATATTACATAGTAATCAACTTGGTAATGTTTTAAATTTCCCAAAATACCTTTGTGTCTACCATTTTGTGCAAATTTAAATTTAAAGTAAAATAAAATTTTGGATAAAAAAGATTTAAATTTTCAAAGTTGAACATATTCCCAAATTAATGTTATTCAAATTTAATATTTTTATCCGATGAATAAAGAATGAATATTATTATTTTTAAATAAAAGGCATATTTGTCCAAAAAATATTTCAGATTATCACCCACTTGGTAATCCAAGATAGCCACCTATTTTGGTGGTAATGGGATTACCAAGTTTCTTGGTAATCTTTGAAGGTTGGTAATCAAAGATTACCATCAATATTACCACCGTCACCAATCCAAACGTGGTAATCTTTTCAGATTACTACGTGACAGACGGTAATGCTTTCACATTACCGCGAACCAAACGCCCCTTAAGAATAGAATATTTTCTCATTGTAAAAAATCTCTCTCTTTTGATCCAGCCATCAGTGGTCCACCACTTGTCATGCTGGCCTCCGACGATAGGCCACTGGTCCAGCCAACCTCCGGCGACCAGCCACTAGTCCGGTCGAGGGTACGGCCGACCTCCGGCGACCGGCCACCTGTCCACTGGGGATCTGACCACCAGTCGGCCAGCATCTGGTGACATGTCAGCCGTCCATTGGTGGTCCGGGTGACCTCCGGTAATCGGGCACCGGTCCACTGGTGGTCTAGTCGGCTACTAGATGGCCTCCGGCGACCGGCGACCGGCGACCGGTGATCCAGCCATCGGTTGGCAGTCCACCGGTGGACCAGTTGGCCTTCGGCCACCGGCCACCAGTCCATCGGCGGTCCGATGGCCGACCAACAGATTTTCGTAATTTTTTTATTTTATTAACTAAACACTCATTTTGTAAGAATAAAATATATCACAATTTCTATAATAATCACTTGCACTTCCAACGTAATAAAATAGCCAAATAAACCTTTAAAGAAAAAAAAACTTACATAAAAACTAAGTCGTAGGGTCGCTTAAGACTGATGCAGCAATGTTTATTTGAAACCTTATACATGCATGCTTTTAATTCAAGAAACTAATTAAAACCTTGGTGTAGCCTGCACAAGCAAGCTTGTTTTCTTATGAACAGTGAGTCCTGAAGATTCACTCATGTCCAACTCCTCTGTTCTCATTCCATCAGGTAGCTTCCAATCAAACTGGTGCAAGAGAGAAGCAGCAGCAAGCTCAATGGTGGAAATGGCAAACATGATTCCTGGACATCCTCTCCTCCCTGCTCCAAATGGTATGAACTCAAAGTGTTGTCCCTTGAAATCCACTTCACTGTTCAAGAACCTCTCAGGCATGAACTCCTCAGGCCTCTCCCAACTCTTGGGATCCCTTCCAATGGCCCAAGCGTTGATCACAACTCTTGTTTTCTCAGGTATATCAAATCCATCGAGTTTAACATATTCAGTGGATTCTCTAGGAACCAGTAAAGGGATTGGGGGGTGAAGTCTCAGCACTTCTTTAATGACTGCTTTTAAGTAGTTCATTTGATCAATATCTTCTTCTGAAACCTTTGCTTTTCCTTTGACTACTCCTTTTATCTCCTCTTGAGCTTTCTCCATGACTTCTGGGTTTCTCATGAGCTCAGCCATTGTCCATTCCAGCACTGTGAATGTTGTATCAGTTCCAGCGGAAAACATGTCCTGCTTATTATAAGATGAACAGATCAATTAATATATATAATAATTTGCATGCATATATAAAAAACTATATAGATGAACACTAAAAGCATTTACACACACACACAGAGACATATATATACCAAGATGATTGCTTTGATGCTCTCTTTACTAAGAGAAACATCCAAAGAGAGCAAAACATCCACCAAATTGCTAGAATTGCTAGTTTCTGATGTCTTGGAATGGATGTGATCCTCTAAGACTTCTTCAAAGAAATTATCCATTTCCCTGGAGTTGTTCACCACCCTTGCATCCAAACCAGTTATTCTATCAACCCAACCAAGCCATGGAATGAAGTCTTTTAAAGGAAAAGAACCGAGCAAGGCCAAGAATTCAGTGAGCATCTCATGAAATCTATTACTCCTATCATACTTCCTCCCCAAAGCCACCCTACAAACCACAGCATTAGTGACTGCCACAAGGATCTCACTCAAATTCACCACTAATCCCTGTGATGCATGCATCTTATCCAACATCACAGCCACTTCTTCTTCTCGGATACTTCTAAAGGACTGGACTCTCTTGAGGCTCAGCAAGTGAATAACAGAAATGCGTCGCACTTGGCGCCAGTACTCGCCGTAAGGAGTGAAGGAGATGTCGAGAGAGTTGTACAAGAGACTGTTAGCCATGGAGGAAAATGGGCGGCTGGAGAAGATGAGGTCATGAGTTTTCATGATCTCTTGAGCAAATTCTGCAGAGGAGATAATGATTGCTGGGACTTTGCCTAAGTGGAGGAGCATCAGAGGGCCATGTTTCTGAGAGAGTGCATGCATGGAACGGTGAGGGAGAGAGCCAAGTTGGTGAAGGTTGCCGACAAGTGGGAGAATTGATGGACATGGTGGTAGTTTAAGCTTCTTCTTTGATAACAGAGATGATTTGAAGAAGAGAAACAAAATGAAGCTGGTTACTATGGTTATGGCTATGGGGATGAGCCAGTATGGGTACTGGTGTTGTTCCTGTAGCCATTGTTGTGGTGAAGATGGAGATTGAGGTATCATGGTTGAGTTGGATGTAGGATTATTGTGGGATGGTGTCCAAGGTTATCAATGATATCTCTGTGGTGATAATGTCATTTGTGGCTGGAGGTTTGGTGACCTTCCATCAACCATGACGGAAATTTGGATCATGAGATAGAGCCGTGCGGTCCTTTAAAGCCATAGTAATCTTTTTGACAATTTCTGGATTGGTGATGTTTGCCAGTTGATTCAGCTTGAGGTTTTTTTATTTTTTATTTTTTTGTTGCTCGCGTCTATATTTCGGCGGATTTGGCTTCCATGTGTGGTCAAACTCAGTTTAGGTTCATAGCCTAATGGGTCGCCAATGGGTTTTTTGGCTTATCAATTTTTTTTTTTTTTTTTTTTTGACTAAATTGTGCTCATCATTGTTAATTGAAAGTTTCTTATGTGTAATATCGTACTTTCATCTAATAAGTGGTAGAGATAAGCGATTAATAAGTGGTAGAGATTAAATCGATTATGCAACTAATTTAAATTTAAATTTTTATATATTAATTTTTTTTAAAAAATATTTATGTTTTATAAAACAGATGAAATAAAATAGATAATCCATAAATTGATTTTTTTAAAAAAATTTTAACCAATCAATTGTGCAACCTTTATATCAAAACCATCAACTTTTTATTTGATACGGGCACCATCCCACAAGAAAAGATGGAGACGACATCCTCCTATAAGAGAATTGGTGAACAGTAAACAAACAGTATTGTGTTTATTATTTGGGTTTATATATATAATTGTTAATTTTTTCAAAAAGTAATGAACAATTTAATTTGGGTTTAGTTAGATTTTTAAAATATTAAAATATTTATTTTGGGTCATAATTTATAGAAATATGTTTGTTTTAGTATTAGGTATTTATAACCAAAAAGTGACCCATTCACATGATCCACATTAGATATAAATTGCTCTTACAATGAATATGGTTTCTATGTTATTTTTATATCCTTAAACATTAGAGGCACTATTATTATTATTTTTTAATTTTTATAAAAACAGCAAACGCTGTATACATAAAAAAATGTGCACATTTAAAATTAATTATTTAGCTCGCACACTTTTATTTATGGATGAGGGATTTGAGTTGTAAGCCTGCACCCATAATCAATTACTTATTACCATCATTGTTTTTAGGGAAAATTACTTAAAAGTCCCTGAAAAGTTTTAAACTTCCACTGCAGTCCCTCTGACATTTTGATTTCTCTTTAGATCCCTCCTTTTTAAAAGCAAATTCAATTTCGTCCCCGGTGTTACTTCCATCATTTAATACGGGTGGAAATTACATAAATGCCCATGTACCAAAAAGTAAAAAGTAACTTTATGTCAAATCTCATTTAATGTAAGTACGTCCATGAAATATATTATTACTTTATGTGAATAATTTGGTGTGTTATATTATTACTTTTCTGTGTATAATATTCGTGTTTCCTGTGTATAATATTGGCTTTCCTGTGTATAATATTGGCTTTTCTGTGTATAATATTGGTTTCTGTGTATAATATTTTAGGGTTGCGCCCGTTCGCTCGTAGGGTTTCGTGCGCGCATCCCAAGGCCTCGTTGGCCCTCGCGAGTTCCCAAGGAAAAAACTGGGCAAATTTGTCATTTCACACACGTAATGATGACTGGATTTCACAAGGGCATTATGGTCATTTCCAATCGAACTTAACCCTAAACTTCACACCGTCAATGTGGTTTGGACTCAAAAAGAAATATTTCAAAAAAGAGGGACCTTGCAGGAAAATGCAAACTTACAGGGATTTTTCTGGAATAACGAATCTTCATGGGGACTTTTGGGTACTTCCCCGTTGTTTTTAACAATATATATATATATATATATATATTAGTTGTTAGTAAATAATTAAATTTAAAATAAAAAAATCCAAGTGTGGAACAATTGTGGCGCAAATCAAAGGCCCAAACCAACCTCCTCAAAACATTCTCATTTTGTTGGCTCACGCGCGGCCGCAAGCTCAACGTGTGGCTCTCAACGCTCTGCCTAATTTTCATGGCCTTTGCCCTTTGCCCTTTGCCTTGTCTACTATTTGCTGCCTTCGCTTTCTCTCAGAGCACGCTTCTTATTCCTCTGGACCTCTCTCCCCTTCTCCACCTCTCTCTTCCTTCCAGTGAGTATCACTATTCACTACTGTACTCCCTAGTTTACCATAATTGCTTTTCATTCATCTCCAGTTCTTTCCAATTTCTTGTTGTTTGTTTCTTTTTGAGATACTGATTGTCGATAATCGACGCAAGAATGATATTCTGTCAAGTTGACTTTTTGTGTTGTGTTTTAATCCTCTATTTACATGTTTGAATTTTGCAGTTTAGTTTAGACATGACGTGAGTAATGTGAAGTGATCTACTAGATTCCTGTTTGTAATGCTTTGTCTGCATGTTTTTTAGATGTTGCCTTTTGTTCATAAGTATGAATTCAGAAATTGTTTTTGTTGGTTCAATAATTTTTTAGTAGTTGTTGTTGTTTTGGGATTGAAACATGTCCACAATGTTTTTGTCTTAATTGTTTTGTTGTTGTTACATCTAGTTGAGTGTTTAGAAGAAAATGTTCTGTTACAATTTCCTTCATTTTTTTTTTTATGTTCTTGTATTCTTGCAAAGTCTGCTTTGAATAAAAGGATGCCCGTATAGTCATAAAGCAGGTTACTTTAGCAGAGCTGATATACTTTTCACTTTTAACAAATGTTTTGTTGGAATTGAGCAATTGCAAAGAGAATTCAGATGCATGCCATCAAGTATTTTCAAGCTTGAGTCAAAATTAATTGGGTTCTATGCTATTCAGGTTAACTATGAGAATGCCAAACTGAAGTAACAGCTTGGAAATAAGACTTTCATTCTGAAAGTTTCTACTTCAAAAGTTGATATTTGTGTTTTATCTGCATGCAAGTAGTGGCAGCTATGGCTAGCAAAGTTTCAGGTGTTACCACTGCAATTGATAGGTCAGGATTCACTGACCAATGCGGATTTATGTGTACATTCTCCAAACCAAATCGTTTAACTGAAGCAAATAATCTAAGGCAATATTTTGAGTTCCGGAAAATTAGTAGTGGACGTGTCCCTGGGCTGCAAACATACTCATCCAACAAGAACCTCTGGCATGTTTGTGGTATACCGTATCATATCATGATTTTCCGTAGAAATGGCATCCTATGTCGTTCTACCGGCACTAGTAGCAGTGAAACTAAAGAGTGTGCATGGAGATCCAAAGAATGCACTGATAGCTCAAGGTACTGGTAGTCCTATGATAACTCTTCAATTTGTTATTATTTCGTCTCTTTTACTTCTGAATTTACTGAACAGCATAATTGAGCAATAATAAATGAATGGATGCTTGAAAAATTTACTTGGTAAATAAAACATTTGTTTTCTTTTAAGCATTGTCATTCTACCACATGCTTAATTGATTCTTGATGGTTGATCCACACTAAAAAATAAATAAATAATAAGTAAAAAAAAATTCTATAACGCATACTGTTTTTCATATAATTTTCTATTCATTTATAAATTATTCCACCAGATTGAAGTTCCTTAATTTTTTACTTTAACATGTTCCATTTGAAATTCTTGATCATAACCTGGAATCAGGTAACTTCGTAGCTCATTTGACTGCCTATTACTTTCACATTGAAGTTACATGTAATCACATTGTACCTAAGTAATTACTCGCTGTTTTCCAATGCAATAATCTCATTGCACCTAAATAATTACTCTCCTTTTTCCGGCGCAGTTCATGTGTCATGTTTATATACTATTTACAAGCCCTAGTTCTTTCTTTCTGTCATAGTAGTCAAACTGAAGAGGGGCAACCTGTGGGAACTAGTCATCATTTGTCAGACCATCAATCAAGGTGTCGAATTGCTTCTTACGCTCATCCGGGCTTGGCTGAAGCCTGCAGATTTGTGTACAATGATGCAAAATTTGTGAATGAAAGGGCACGCAATGATATCATCTTGCTTTCACGGTACTTTGTGCTTTCAGTATGTCTTATACAGATAAATTGTTTTCATGTTCATGAGCCAATTGCTCTTTCTTTTATCAAGTGAAACCTCTAGATTCATAATGTTTTAAAACATGAGTTAGGTTCCTCATATCAATGTAATACTTCATCCCGACTCTCCAAAGCAACCATAAAAAACTGCCTCTGAATTACACATTTGTATTTCTTGACTAAATTGGCAATTAACAATGGACACGTTTAGAAAGTATTGATAGCCATTGTAAAGAACTAGATAATTATCCACATCTTTCTCCCCTAACAAGTGTTCCGAGTTGTCTATATGTAGTGAGTGGTGTCTCCATGGCCTTCAATTTTCACACTAGCTGAAAGAGCTGCTTTGTAACTTCTACAGTTGCAGATGCATAAGTTAATCACAACATGTTTTCAGGCATTAGCTGATCTATATATTTGTTGTTCACATTGCTTTGCTGTCTTTCTGTGAATGTGAATGTGTTCCATGGTCATGCCTCAGCGGCATAACAAGATTGAATGATCGAGCACGCCAAGATGTTGCAGTTCTTGGGCTCGAATTTCTTAAGCTTGATGGTATGCATTTACATCCATTCTTGATTGATCCATTGTAACTTCATAAGCTGCGTACTTATCACAGTCAATCATCTGCCTACCTCCAGTATACTTATGCAATTAGTATTTGTCCCTCATTTATTCTTTATGATGCCTGCAAGCTCGTGCGAGGGAGGATACTGAGAAGATTGACCATGGTGTGAAGAAGAAAGCTGCTCGATTACATCATATAGCTACAGTATGTATCTAAAGTAGGGTATCCAAAGTTGAACAGATACTTCTGTAATATATGAATAGCTCATTTCCTAAACTCTTTTTAGACCTTAAAAGACAAAGCTCACTCAAAATTAAAGACAGTGGCGGACAAGCATTGGAGTGATGGTGCCTTGGAGGTAAGATTTAGCAATTAGCAGACATGCCCTTCTTTGTTTAATTTTTTTATTTTTTCTTAATTTCTTTTTTCAACATGCTATCTGTTCTACCTGCATTCATTTCTTTGTTAATGGGTTCGATGTTATTATGAAATCCTGTTATGTCTTGACATAGGTTGCATTTGTAAATTATGCAGGAACCCAATTAAGTGTTCCATGCAGAAAAAAAATTGCCTGCTATATTTGACAGGAAGAATTAACATATTTGACCTGATGAACCCTTTTTAACTAGCTATTGTGGTTTGTGTAACCAGTGCTTCGTCTAGGATGTATAAATTAAGGCTAGGAACCAAGCATTACTAACTTCTTCATTATCTTAGAGGTTTAATATCACCTATGAGTCACTTCAAAACCTTTGAAATATCTACATATTTGCATTTGTTGGTGATCTATAAAGGTTTTGGTGGCATGACAACTTTTGCTTTCGTTTCAGGCTGATTTAAGGCGAGCTAACTTTTGTATGAGGCGCCGAGCCATGGAAGACGCATTCATGGCATTGAAGGTAGAATAAACTGTAAATGCATTGAGCTCTGCAGGGGAACTTTAGGTTCCTCTTAATTGGCTGCACTTTTTGATATAAATTTTGCATAGAGAAGATAATTTATGCCAATAATCACTGTATTCCAGGTTGTATTGTCAGATGGTAAAGTGGACTTCATTACAAGATAATTTTAAAAAGATCTTATCAGTTTAGTTATAATATGTCTTTTTTATAGTTACCCTCCGAGTTTGGGTATGTGCACACTCTAGACTGTTTTGAGATAATCTCCAAAATAGAGAAAATTTAAATCTACTTTCATTCTTAGCAGCAGAAAGGGCTCTTCTATTATCCCAACTTCCCCTCATTCAATCAGTTGCAAGAATAATGTCTTACAAAAAAGATCCAATATCCAAGGTTGTGATCTCACAATTTTGTACCCCTCTTGATAGTTGTTCAAATGCATAATCGATAATAAAATTTCCGTACATAAATGTCACTGTGATTTGCAATCTGAGAATAATTCCCTTCATTTTTCTCGAATGCAGTTTGTGAGGGACATCCATGAGATGATGGCAAACAAGTTATACCAACAGTAAGCTCCTTAACAAAAATTAGAACATCAATTTGTGCTTGTTTATATGTTCATACTTGCCTATATTGATTTATGTAACCACTTATGTAGACCTAGGAGACAAGGTTCTCTCTCAGAGAATGATGTTTTGGGTTTTATCACACTCGAAAAGAATGGGAAATCTCTAGATCTCTTCAGCCAGGAAGTCCCTACAGATCGCATAACTGCCATTCAGGTCCTTTTTGCATAATCAAACATATCTACATTCTTCTTAGCTAGCACTTCAGCGTTTAACACAATTCTTTGAGAAGTATCACAGGAAGCATATTGGAGCATGGCATCTGCCTTGTCAGAGGCAGATGGGATCGACTATACCGATCCTGAAGAGGTTTAAACCTCGAAATCCTTTTCAATTCACAAGCAATACTTAATTCATTTGAAGTCCTTTACCTTCTTATATCTTTTCCTCTTTTTTTCTCTTTTTGCAAGCTTGAATTGCTGGTGACAACTCTTATAGATCTTGATGCAATGGATGGTAAAAGCAGTGTCTCATTATTGGCTGAATGTTCAAGCTCTCCTGATGTTAGTACAAGGTATATAATATTCCTTAACTATTAACCAGTCAAGTAGAAATTCTCATGGTAATTTTGTCCCAACTTATTGATCGCAATCCCGTGATTCATCATTGTAGGCAAGCTCTAGCAAATGCTTTAGCAGCAGCTCCATCCATGTGGATTCTTGGGAATGCTGGAATGGGAGCATTGCAGGTAAATGTTAAGGATCCTCACAAACACAAACACAGACACATATCGAAAGATTTTGGCACTGCCAAATGAAAACTAAACATGCTGCTGTTCTTGGTTCTTGATGTAGAGATTGGCACAAGACAGCAACCACGCTGTTGCTGCTGCTGCATCAAAAGCTATTGACCAACTGAAACAACAGTGGGAACTGGAGGAAGGTGACAGTTTGAGGTTTATGATGAATCGTTATCCACAGGAAGATGATCAAGATGAAACTGATACAGAGATGTGCTGACGTGCATTCAACTACTAATGCTCTTATTTGATCCAGATCTTATTAGTAACAAAGGATGATCCTGCTGTACAAAATTTTGATGGGTTGATGCCCAAAAGTTGTGAACAATAATTTAAAATCTGTGAAATCACATAAGTGATATTCAGTATTTATTATCAAGGTCCAAGTTAGGTGTCTCGTTCACTTTGGTGACATTGTATGCGTAATTGTGTGCATTTCGATCAAAGGAAAATTAGAGGATAAATAAATTAAAATCATCTATTATAGTTTTTAACATGTGGCCCCATGTTCCTTGGGGTTTGGCTTCAGTTTAATAAACTTCCTCTCCATTATTTTTTAATACATGTTTAAATGTTTAACATTTATCATTTATGTTCTTAATAGTTAAAATTTAACTTCACGTCATCATGGTGTAACTCTTTTTTTTTTTTTTTTTTTAATGTGGAGATCAATTTTTTATCAATTAGAGCATTGATTTTGCAATATGTTTTATCTAACTCCTTTTCTTTTCTTTTGATTATAAAGAAAAGATGAAGTTTGTTGCAATTGTTGTGATAAAAAAAAAAAATAGTTTTTTAAATACAAAATCCGTTGAATTGATCTAGAAAATAATAAAATTTATTTTTAAAAATCTTAAAAGAATAAAGAAAATAAAAACATAAAAGATTAATTTTTTACGAAAAAAATTATTTAATATTATTAGATTTTAGTATATGAAAAGAGAATATAAATTAACTAAATTTAAATATTAGTCATTGAAAACATAAATAATATGTGTTAAAATATCTAAATAGGCATTAAAAACGTAATGGAGGGAGAGTCAGTATTGGAGTGGAGCCAAATCTGTGTTCCTTGAAGCAGAGGCAGGGCTTGGTTGGAAAAATAAATACTTCGGGGGGATATTTATGATAGTAATAATAAAAAAAAAAAGCATATATATTTGGGCCGCCCCCCAGGCCCCAGCAAGGTTAGGGTTAAACTCCGAAGGACCAAAGAACGAAGAAGAGCTTCATCGTAGAGAAGATCTGAAGAATGGCTCGCCATCACTGGGCTAACTTGGGGATCATGGCGGGTACGATCCTCGGGGGAATGTTTGGCTTCTATGTCATGCATTGCGTTGAGGAGAGCTACCAGGCAAACCTCTACTCCATCTCATCATCTCCTTTGATCGGCTTCTATTGATCTGATTTTTTTTTTTTTCGGTGGTTTTTTGTGTCAGAATGAGATGCGTAGGAGACTGGAGAAGATGTTGGCCCAGCAACAGCTAGAGCAGCAGAGAATTGACAACCCTAAGCTCTTTTCTGACACTTGAATCTCCTGAGGTTTCTCTTCTTGTCTATATCTTCTTTGATTGCTTCTGGTGCGTGCGTGTGTGTGTGTGTGTGTGTGTGTGTGTGTGTTATTTGACTTGTTTCTGGGTTCTTGTGGCTTGTATGGATTGGGGGAATAGATCTAGATCATTAAGGCATAATGTCGAACATGTGATAGGTGTTAATGGATCTCGTCTGGCACTTGGAGGATATGAATGTAGAGTGGTTTGAATACATATGTGACGAATTTCATGCTCAGTTGCTGTATTTGTTTCGAGCTGTAATACAGAATCTTCTGATTAAAAAAATCTTCTTTTTTCCCTTCTTCTTTCTCTTGTTGGAGTATACGGTTAAATAACAGGATGTGTTCATGAGTATACAGTAGTAGTGAATATCAAAGGATTGATTAAACTATGATTGTGACTTTCAACAGGAGCAAGAGATGAATCAAGAGATTAGTCTTAAATAGATTTGGTCTTATGGTGGTATGTTATACTTTGGTGTTTAAATTTGAATGGTTTTTTTCCTTGACAGAAGTGGATGATACATTTCATTAATAAAAGCAATGGACAGGATTAGGCCATTTGGTATGAGCTTGTCATTAACAGTAAAATACATGAAATACAAATCTGAAAGGTGAAGCACAAAATAAAAATCTAGCAAATGAACTTAGCCTGCTTCTTTAGAGACCGCCTTAATTTCCCTCCTAGAATGAACCATCCACAAGGATTCTCTTCTTAGAAAGTTAGGCTTCTTTTGAACTGGGATTCAATCCCAATGAGTTTCAAATGCTTAGAATATGGAGTTGCGTTAAACCGAGTTGCGAGAAAATTATTGATATACATACTGAGTTTCCAGAGTTTACAATGAAAGCAGTAGATATTGAAAGATCTTATGTTGCGGTCAAGCCAGATATTCCAAGTTGCAAAGACCACAAGGTCGCATCTGGCAACAAATGATTTATCCATTAAGGAGTATCAGGGGTGCCATAGAAGCTCAATCGAGCAGGGCCTAGAGGCGAGCTGGAAATTGCCACTTTAGTGATCCTATATGATGATTACAAACAAGCAAAGGAGGATCAAGTGGTATAGCATCTCATTTAAGGCACACAAGCAGGATGTAGATCGGTTCCTGTGTGTTACCTGGATACAGTGTATTCAGAAAAATTTAGTACCCATACAAGGAGACCTATACATAGGGACACATTTGAGTCACATGTTCCTCACATGATCCTATTTTACTTTATTTACTTGAAAAAAAAGTCTTTGATTTCACTTATTTCTTTTTCATTTTGCTCTCCATCTTAATATTTCCTTTCAATTTTCAATCTAAATCTTTTATTCTTTTGGATTACTTATTTTTTTATTTTTTTAAAGTACATGATTTTTTTATATTGTTTTATTATCTGATTTTTCATCTTTTAAAAAGTGATTTTCATGATTTAAATAATCCTATTTTACTATATTTTATTTTTTTGCTGAAAATGATGTGTTTTACTACAATGTTCTACCTTTCTTAACCCAATATGGTTCACAGTGTTTATAAGCACGCATCTAAAAAGGATTTGTTTTACTAAAGTATTTTCCAATACTAATATGATTTACATGTTTGCATATTTTAACATATGTGCATTTATATATATATATATATATATATATATATTTGAGAAGTGGATAAACCACAATTTTGTCGGGAATATAAAATGACAGCACTGAGAGTACATAGGAAGAGAATTACAAAAGAAGCATATGACATATATATACACACACAGACATACATGCATACAATCATGTTCACATATCTAGTTTTCATGAAATTTAAGTGTTAGATGCTGTCCAATACTTGGATATTCGACACCCATCTTTATATCCTGGCAACACAGGTACTTTCCTCCTTTGGTTTCTCTTAGTGAGGTTCTTTGGGTTAGAATCCGGTTGTTATGTGTTAGAATTCCATCGTTAAAGATGAGCCATCTAAAAAGGTTTATCTTTAGGAGGCAGGTTGCTTCAAAAGGCGCCTGAGAATGCTGACAAAATCTCACTATTAACATGGATTTGATAAAATGATTGAACAGAGAAGAACCATATGGAATAAGAATTCAAACCCAAAAGTGGTGATCTGTTTTGGAAGAAGTGTTGATCTGGAGAGAAAATTCTGTAAGGTATCATCAAGTGTATCCTGTAGGTTTGCACCGCAGGGTGGCTGGACAAGGCCAACTGAACGTCTGGATTGATCAATTGAGCAGTCTGAGGCTAAAAAATTAAGCACATGTTTATAACTCTGTTATGTTATATTCAGTAAATTGAGTCAAATACTTTGTTTTCATCAAGTATTGCCCATAAACTCAAAAGTTGAGGTAGGAGTGAGCATTAAGTTGTATTGAAACATCCAAACTCCTTATTCAGTTAATTGAGCAGTACTTAGATTTCAGCCTTTTGTACTCCAAAAAACATAAGTTGTTTGAGTAATGATCATTAGTGAGTTGTATTGGAGTATCCAAACTTCAGGTATGTGGTGTATGTCATATAACAAGCTTTATGCTTTGTTTGTCAACTATTCAGTGTTGCCCTGCCTAAGGAATTGATTCTCAGTTACAAGTGATTATATTCTTAGTTCCGTTAGTTGTTTGATGTTATGGCAGATTATTTTTGTCAAGCAATAGGATGCATTGGGTATATTCTAATTTCAGTACTTGTCTGGAAAACATGTTAATGTTCATGTCTGCACTCAGCAATATCAAGGAAATTTCCAACAGTGGGCCCTATCTGTTATCTCTTTCTATATGTTTGCTTCTAAGAATTTTGATTTAATTTCTTAATGATCAATACTAAGTAGATGTTTTTTACTTTGATGGTTCATGTATCCTTATGACAGAGGCCTGAAGCTCAGCCTCCTTCTGGTCAATAGATTAATAATATCTACAAAAGAAACAGGGAACATTCCTTAGGGACAAAGAAACTTAAACCGTATATGCCTCATTCGGTCATCTTGTTAGTTTAGAAACAAACTGAAAGAAAGGATATGTGGTTGTAGAATGTTATAGAGGTGTATGTATATTGCCGCATAGAAAGGATATATGGTTGTAGAATGTTTTAGAGGTGTATGTATGTTGCCGCATATTTTATCCATCAGATTTTTCAGTTTGCTGGTTATTACATAATACATATAAGGACCCGTTTGGTAAGAGGGAAAGTTGTTACTTTGCGGGGAAAGTAACAGGTGAATCATTTTCATCCGTTTGGTTTATAAACTAAGTATGTAAAGTAATGGTCAAAATATAATCACTTTTTCTTTGATCAGGAAAAGTAATTCATGGGGAACGGGGTGTGAAAGAGATTACATCGTGGGATGTAATCTTGTGACATTTGTTAAATGACCAAATTACCCAAATGAAGTTTTTTTTTCTATTAAAAAGATTTTTCTTTCCATAATAAAAAAATTAATGAAATAATAAAAAAAAATAGATTAAATTTTGTTATATCATATCTTTGGGGTGTATATATATTTTTACAAAAACTATATTCTCCCTTTCCTTTAAATTGTTTTGTTATTTGCATTTCTGTACATTTTTCTACCAATTGTTGTATTATAAATTTTATTCTTGTTGCAATATTCTCTAATTGAGGTAATTTTTGAAGTTATTTATATTAATCATAATTGGATTAAAAATAGCGGTAGTAGTGATAAACCATGTAATTATTGTGGGTTATATCCGTTATTAAAACTAAGATTTAGATGTACAAGATGTTTAAGAGAAAGTTGTAAATTTTGTTTGATTGATAAAAATCAATTACCTCCAGAATCATCTGTTATTTTGAATTACCTAGGATAAATAGATATGAAACATTAGAATTAAGAATTTTATATCTAGAAACACTTATACAACAACTTCAAAAAAGATTAGAAAAATTAAAAAATGGAACTAGATAGGTCAATATTATTAAATCATCCTTATATTAGCCAAGAAGTAAAGGATTCTTATAAAAAGATGTGGACAAATGTAGATAGATATTATAAAAAGGTAAAAAACGAAACTGAATCTGTTAATAAGAATGAAATTATAAATATTACTGAAGAGATTGAAGACAATAAATCAAAAGAAAGTACTATAGAAATAGAAGAAATATGTAGAAACCTTGGCCAACAACCGAATCCTACTGAAAAATCATAAAATAATAATTTAATTTATAGTATTAAAATTCCTTGTAGGATACAAATAGAAGAATGGAAGTTAGATGTTATTGGATTAATTGATACAGGCTGCTCTACTTCAGTATCTAGATGCCCCTCCAAGGATCATCTTAAATTGAAATATAAAGGTTCTGTAATAGAAAATGGGTTATAATCTTCATATTTATTTCTAATTTCTTTTAAAATAAGGTATAAAAGATCTAATTGGCAAAAAATATTAAGAGTATTTTTTGTATCCTGCATATAGTAATAGTATATATATAAATCATATTTAAACAAATAAAGATCTCTAACAAAATTATAGATTTCTATAATGCTTATATTCCTACTAGTTCCATGGATCATTACCGTAGCGTAACCTAAAGGAACTTATTATACTAATAACTAGATATCCTACTATAATAGTTATAATAGAAACTGGAAGTAACTTACAGAAAAGTATTATGTCCAGGATCATATGAACTATAAGGAGTCCTACTTGGCTGCCCACTAGGTGTTGAGATGGAAGTTGAAAACAAAGGAGTAGTGCTATTGCTAGTAGTAGGTTGTGCTGTCGAAGGTGTATGGCTACCAATCCCTGATTCCATAAGATCTGTTGGAGTATTAATTTTTTAATTAAAATTTGCTTTCCATAACAAGATTTTTAAAATAACAAATTAATTTGATATTAAAATAAAAAAAAAACATTATTTTTTAATTAACCTTTGAATTTGTTTTTAGATAACAAATTTAAAAATTAATTAAATAGTCATTAATATGAATAAATTTTAAAATAATTAAATAGTTGACCGCACACATGACTTTATTGACATAGAATGGGAAAAAAAATTATGGGCTTTGTCTTACTAAAATAACTAATAAGGGTAAAATTGACAATAATTATAACTTTGCTTAAAAAGTCTGCTTACACCAAACGGATGAATTAACTTTACATGCGTTTAGATTACAATTTTTTGAAAACATAACAAACAATGTAATGTAACTTTACAATGAAATACTTTAAAGGGAAAAATTTTGCTGGGAAAGCATATCCATGCAAAGCATCAAACGGATTGTAAAGAACTTCTTGTTTCAAAAAAGTTACTTATTTTTAATATGAGCGTGGGTCATGTGGGGATGCCAGTAAATTGAATATATACGGACATCCCCTCCTGGTGGTTGTCAATCAACATCAAACAACCTTCCCACCTCTTCACCGTTGTTCACTAAGGGGCTGTTTGGTTACCCGCAACTAGCTGTAAGTAGCTGTAATGTAACTGGTTTTACATGTAAAAAGCTGTTTGGTTTGCTGTAAAATCAGTTTTACATGTAAAAAGTTTTGCAGTTTTGTGTACTTTTGCAGCATTTCAACTTACAACAAATTTTGCTGTAAGTTGAAATGCAGCAAAACATTTTGGTTAAAATCACCATTCTTTTCTTTTCACGTTATGCATTAAAAAGAAATGAAAACTTACAAGCCAATTAATTGTTAACATAATTAAACTTATACTTATTTATGGTTTATTAAATTTAATCGTTTATTTAAAATATACTAATTTGTATTTAATTTTAATTACGAAAATATTTTTTAGTATAAAATAATTTAATAAAATTATCATTAAATTAATTAATTAATTATTTATTTTTCTTGCATTAGTGTTAATAGTAGATAGGGAGAGATAAATTATTTATTTTGAGTTAGTGCTTAATTATTTAAATTTTTTTATTATTTTTAAATGTAATAAATATTTTATTAAATCAATTAATTAATTTAAAACTTAAATTAAATTAAATTAATTAATTTAGTTTAAATTATATTTTTGAAGTGTATTAAATAGTTAATAATAATACTGGATAATGTGGGTAATCTCACCTCTCCACTTACATGGTGACCATATTATTTAACTTACATCAAACCAAACAAATAAAAAGTAATGCAGCATTTCTAGTTACAGCAAACCAAACAGTAATGATGTAAATTGAAATACAGCATTTTCACTTACACTTTAATTTCATTTACATGTGACTTCACTTACAGACAACCAAGTAGCCCCTAAATCCAACCCTTACTCATTCCTTCCCACTTTTTCCCTGCTGTTCACTAAATTCAACCCTCACCCATTCTATTCTCTTTCTTATTTTTTCAAATCAGCAGTCGTATTGTATTATTGTATGTTTATTATGCCATCATTTTTGTCATCTTTCTTTTGAAAAATCATTTTCAATTCTTTTGTGGGTCTGGGTGAAGTAAAATTGTTCATTTCGTCTTTTCCCTTCTAAAGTCATCATATGGTTAAACTGAACAATTAATAGAGTTGGTTTAAATGGCAGAGGTTTGTTAAGTAGTTTAGAATTTAAATATTTTGTGTATGAAAAAAAAAATCCATTAGGAGATATTTACTTTTTTATAGAGCTTGTAGTTTCTCGCCCTTTTAAAAAATCAATGGATCAATTTATTTATTTATTTATTTTTGGAAAGTGATATACTTTTTAATGGGCATTGCTTTTTGTCATCTATTGTGAAGATCTTGCTGGAGATAGAAAAATTTAAACTAGACATATAAACCCGTTCTGAAAGACAAACATTTGTTGATTGAGCAGGTAGACCATATAGAGTAATTTACTGAAAAGATCGACCAGGTTGAGAAAGACATGTACAAATTTTATAAATGGATGTGCTACTTTGATAAAGGCATACAAACACTTACTGGCTCCCTACATAAATAGTTTGTATCCACAAAGGCTTAGTCGCTAATCTGAGGTAAGGCTGATAGACACATATACACACTTAAGAAAGAGGCGGACTTGATTATTAAACACTGACAATATATTAATCAACCAGTTAGCCTGACCTGAGTAACGCTTACAGTATTAGCTAGATACAGTGGCCAGGATAATTTACTGGATGATATTAAAGTGAGATTTGAATAGACGGGCAATTCCCTAAAGTTGCTTTTGAAAGTGTTTTAGATAATTTACCCCATCTTTAATAGTTTTTTCTAAATAAAAATATTAAAGTGAGATATGAATAGACCGGACAATTGTAAAAAGTTGATTTTGATAGTGTTTTAGAGAATTTATCCCCATCTTTGATAGTTTTTTTCCAAATAAAAATGGTAAAGATATTGTTTTTAAAAAATAGAGATTGATTTTTTAGTAGTTGTCCCATTCAGGATTTTTTAAAGTTTAATTTTTTGTTTTTTACTTTTACTTTTATTACTTTTTTGGACTTGTGAACCTCAGTTACTTAAAGGACTTTATGATTTTGGCAGAGAGCGAACAAGGACACGTACAGTTTAATAAATGACATTAAAGCAGCAAGATAGTATGCATCAAAGAGGCTGATTTGTCATGACGTTGCCGCTTAATTGCTTGATCAAATTTGATGCTCTTACTAGTCTAAGCTTGACACCTGTTAAATGTTTTCACACGGTTTCTAGAAGGAACATATTCTAATATTTCTGACTTCTATTCTAACCATGTCCACTAGTCTCAGTGGCCGGCTGGAATAGTATTCCTGCACTTCCATTTTAAATCGCCTGTGCAGCCGCTGAGCCATTCACATAAAAAAGATCTAAACGAATTGAATTCCGTCCAAGTAATCTCTTGACCAAGGGGAACATTGTTAATGCATTCTAAGCTTATTTATAAACCATGAAACAGAACTAGTGAGCAGACAAAAATGGCTGCATCTCCTTCCTCTGCTCACAAGCCTCACATAGCCATTTTCCCCTTCATGTCCAAAGGCCACACCATCCCTCTCCTCCACTTAGCTCACCTCCTCCACCACCGCCACCTTGCCTCTGTCATCACCATCTTCACCACTCCTCTCAACTCACCCTTCATCCGCAACTTCCTCTCCGGCGTTGAACCAGACATCATTGAGCTCTCCTTCCCCGGTGACTTCTCTGATGATCTCCCTCCCAATATCGAGAGCACTGACTGCCTCCCTTCCATGCTTCTCTTCCTACCCTTCATCCAAGCTGTCAAGAAACTCCAACCACAATTTGAGCTAGCCCTGAAAAACCTTCCAACCATCAACCTCTTGATCTCCGACGGCTTTCTTGGGTGGGCCGTTGACTCCTCCGCCAAGTTCGGCATCCCTAGAATGGCCTTCTACGGCATGGGAAACTTCGCCACGACTATCTCTCGTATCGTATCTATAAACAAACCACACAAACATGTCTCCTCCTATGATGATCCCTTCACAGTCACCCCTTTCCCTCATCTCAAACTCACCAAAGCTGACTTAAGTCCTCCCTTTGATGATCCTGATTCAAAGGGCCCCCTTCACGATTTTGTTATGGAGCAAGGGATAGCCACCATGCAGAGCCATGGCATCATAATTAACAGCTTCTCAGAACTTGATGAGATTTATCTAGATTACTGGAACAAAAATATTGGGCCTAAATCTTGGTATGTTGGTCCTCTATGCGTGATGGCTGCTAAGCACAAGATCAGGCTTGAGTCAACCGAGCACCATCAGCTTGCATGCATGCAATGGTTGGACGCACGTTCCTTGTCCAACCGGCAGGTGCTGTACGTGGCCTTCGGTTCTCAAGCGAACGTTGCACCGGCGCAGCTGCGAGAGATCGCCGTTGCGTTGGAGAAGTCTGAGCTTGATTTTCTTTGGGTGATCAAAGGTGATTATTATGATGATGTTATTTTTGGAGACTTTGAAGAGAAGGTTAAAGATAGAGGAATGGTTGTCCATAAATGGGTGGATCAAATGGAAATTCTTAGCCATGAAAGCGTCAAAGGATTTATGAGTCACTGTGGATGGAACTCAGTGATGGAGAGTGTGGTGGCCGGAGTTCCAATACTGGCATGGCCGATGTTGGCCGAGCAGCCTTTGAATGCTAAGTTTGTTGTTGAAGAGATGAAGATTGGGTTGAGGATTAGAACAAGAGGAAAGGATATTGAGAATGAGGAGTTGGTTGGGAGGGATCATATAGAAGAGATGGTGAGGGAGTTGATGGTAGGGGAAGGAGGGAAGGAGGTTGCAAGGAATATGAAGGTTTTGAGTGAGAAGGCAAGGGTGGCAATGGAGTATGGTGGTTCTTCTTGGACTTCTTTGGAGACTTTGGTTTCTCAAGTGTCTTCCATTAATACTGTTCCTTCTGATTAATTAGTGTTTAGTCAGGGATTAAGTGACGTGTTTAGAAGGCAAGGGTGGCAATGGAGTATGGTGGTTCTTCTTGGACTTCTTTGGAGACTTTGGTTTCTCAAATGTCTTCAATTAATACTGTTCCTTCTGATTAATTAGT
This sequence comes from Dioscorea alata, assembly GCA_020875875.1. Lineage (NCBI taxonomy): Eukaryota > Viridiplantae > Streptophyta > Magnoliopsida > Dioscoreales > Dioscoreaceae > Dioscorea > Dioscorea alata. Next base: position 18,851,343 of record CM037015.1, on the reverse strand, counting down.
GTTTAGTCAGGGATTAGTGACGTGTTTAGCATTTTAATCCTTGATTGAAATGCCAAATGCATGATTTATATGGCGAATATATTTTAAGCTAATTTTTAATGACTACGGGAAAATAAATGTGATAACTACAAAATCTGTGATTTATCTATTTTTTTTAAAAAAAAAAAAAAAAACACTACGGAATCGATTGAAGGACCTATTGTTACTCCAATGGTGACCAGGTTGATTTAAATGGATTTGTTAAAATGAATCTGATATTTATTTATTTATTTTAACAATATATTCTTTAGCAGCTCTAGCTCGTGTTTATTATTATTATTTTTTTAAAATGAATAAGTCATCCGAAATGTTATATATTAAAAAATATAGTTATAGGTAAACACCCTAGATGCATAAATGAAATACTTAAGATGAAGTCAGTAAGGTAGATGTATTAGTTCCAACAATCAATGATGGTTAGGTGACCCAAAAGGAATAAAAAAAATCATCCATCCATATTTAATTATTTATCTACTCCATCAAATTAGGTATATGTATTAGTTTGAATAATCAATGATGGTCAAGGGACCGAAAAAGGATAACTAAAAAAAACTATTTATTCATGTCTATCTACTCCATCAAGTTATGGTGTTTTAGAAGTTTTCGATAATTTTCTCTATTTTGGGGGAGCTTCACCCATTTTTAGAATAAATGTACTGTAATTCTTCAATTGATATGAGCTGTAATTCTTCAATTGATATGAGATTCATGAGATTCATGATAAAGTGAAAGACCAAATTTGAATAATCAATAATAGTTTTAATTAATAATAATAATAATAATCAATGATGGCTAGGGGACCGAAAAAGGATAATTAAAAAAAAAACCATCTATTCATATCTATCTACTCCATCAAGTTAGGGTGTTTTAGAAGTTTTCGATAATTTTCTCTATTTTGGGGGAGCTTCACCCATTTTTAGAATAAATGCACTATAATTCTTCAATTGATATGAGATTTATGATAAAGCGAAAGACCAAATTTGAGATAACATAACTCCAAATCTTGTGAGCGAGCACCCATGCAAGAAGAAGATGATCAACTGGCTAAAGTCTTACAAGAACAAAAGACATAGAATGTGAAACACAGAGATTGCAATTTTTTTTTTAATAAAATGGATAAATCATTGCTTTATTAAAAGAAGAAAGAAAAACATGACAAACTTACAAAGATGAACAAACATAACAAAGAAACACAAACAGAAACAGCCTGAAGTCTCTCACCAGCCGTGAGGCTCTCCAAACAAGGAGAAACAGGAAAAGAGAAAAAGAAAAAGAAGATTGAAAAAGAAAAGAGCAGTTATGCCGGTGAAGATTACCGTCTGAAATCACAGGCCTACCTAAGCTGCTAGGGAAGATATTTCACTGATTTTTCAAAGTCCAAATCCCGTCTATTGAAGGATATTTTTACATGATGATTGAAGAGATGAAAAATATATTGTACATGAAAATTGTTTTTGGATTAAAAGTGAAAGTAATCTAATTCTCCGAAATTGACAGGGTAATTTGACAAAGTTGATGAACCAGAGTAATTTTCCTGCCCAATACCAGTGTTGGATAAACTTTAGTTTAGTTTAGCGAATATTTTAGTTTTACAATAAAAAATAATTAAAAAATGTTGGAAAAATAAAACATATAAAAATCACACATTCTAGTTGCATAAATATTTATGTCCATGTGTATATATTAAAAAAACAACTAGTGGTTTTTTTATCTATTAGCATTGGACCCCCAATGTAAGATGTTCCTATTTTTGTTGAGAAGATAAATTTGAATCTCAGTTCACGCAGACCAAAAATATAGATGTATTGTTATATTAACTCAACATATGTAGATGTTCGTAATATGATTTGTCCACGTTTCTTTAAATAAAAAAACTTACACACTCTCAATTTTTAATGGATGACACAAAGTTCATTTGTTATAACTAATTTTTACTGTAGCTGAAACAAGCTCATTACTGTAGTTTTTAGTCTAGTATTGTAGCAGCGTGGTACTATAACGACCCAAGTTTATATTTCTTTCTTCTTTCTTTCTTTCTTTCTTTCTTCTTCTTCATTTCTTTCTTCTCTTGGATGAACCCTTGTCATCCCTTGGAGTTTTTCCAGCGCCCCGATTCCGGCAAACCAAGCTAGAAACTTCTTCCTTGCTTGGCTGTGAGTATGTTGTGATTTAAGTTTTTATTCCCTATTTTACTCGTATTTCAATGTTTTTGAATTCTTTGAAAACTTAGGATTTGAGCATATTGTGTGGATGATTGTAAGCTCAAATTGAAGCCCTTGTCCATGTTATTCATTTTTGTGAATGTTTGTAAAGAAATTTCTTTGTTAGATGTTGTAAATCGGGAGAAAACCTTTGCACTGTAGCACCAATAAGCTTTAGTTGTTTTTTTGGTTTCTTTAAATTAGAGTGAAGCTCGGACCCTTAGAATTCATTAATAACCTTTAGACCTAGTTTTGAGCCAATCCTAGAATCAATTTAGGGTTGTTTGTTAGAGAAACTTAGGGTTTGATTTATTTTTTGTGCTAATTTTTGTTGGTGTTTTGTTGTGTGTTAGGAAGGAGGTGAAGCTTTGGCTCGAAGCAAGGAACTAGTAGAGGATTAGCATTAGGGGAAGTAAAATCATCAAAGTTGTGAGTGGGATTATTTATGTATAATTCTACAAAGAGAATACTTATAGTTATATTTTATTGTTTAAGCTAAGTTTTATTGGCTTCTATACTTAAATCGAGGTTCTGATTGACTTAAAATGAGTTTATTTATTGATGTTTCTTACTTGAAAAATGTTGTTGTTCAAGGAAAGGAATTTCAATATGATACTTGCTTTGTAAGTTGTGAATTGTTTGGCTTTGCAAAACTTTGGTTATGCTTCGCATTCATCATTTCCTTTGGGAAATGATAGAAATTTTGATTATTAATTATTGTCCTAGTTATAGACTTCTCATTGTGAGATGCATGTTTGTATTATTTGGTTGGTGACATCCTACTGCAATAGGCAATTTTCACAGCCAGCTTGTTGAGATGGTATGGAAGACCAACAGACTTATTGGTCCAGTTCAGGTGGGAGTGTAAAGCCCTGACTGAATATTCATTAGGAAGCCAAGGTCACCACACGGTAGACCGATGGGTCAACGTCAAGGGCATGAGTACCTTGATAGTTGTGAACCTAGTCACAGCCATGGCGAAGGTTTAGAGAGGTTTATAGACCATGTGGCGTTCTTTTGTAGTGTCATTTTAAATTTGTGGTGAGGGGATGAAACCCAGTTGTCGCTCTCAAGATGATAGTCTCCCATAAATTCGATTTGATGGTGAGTACTGTGTTTTATTGATTTTGAAAGTCGTATTATATAGTTTGTTATATTTATATTTATACTAAGTTGTTCTGATCTATTTGTTTCATTGTAAAAGCTTAGCTTGATGTTTAACTTGTCTTATAGTATAAACTATGTGTTTGATATTTCATGGATTTGTTGTTGTAAACCCTAGTTGGGGTGAAAGCCTTTCTTAACACTTCTTTTGTTATATTGTATCTATGATTACTGTTATGTGTATTTATGTTTTAAATTGTTTGTATTATTAGTAAAGCATGTATTTTAGTGAGTTATATTGAATATTTTGGTGTATTCTTGTAGATTTGTGTTAACCCACTCACTCAGTGACTTAGGTTGCTCACCCCTCTTTCTTTTTCCAAACTGATGCAGGCAGTAGTGCAGTAGTGAAGCGGTGTGCTGGGCATAGACCTGTCCAAGGGCCGGGCTACCCGCCCAAACCCGAAGGCCCGCCCGAAAAATGGGAGGGCTTGGACAAGTATATAAGGCCCGATGTCCGGGCCTTGGACAAAAAAGAAGCCCATTTTAAAAATGGGCCGGGTTTGGTTTTTATTGTTAAAAGCCCGACCCGGCCCGGCCCGGCCCGAATTATAAAATATATTTATTAATTAGTTTTGTTTATACTTATATATATATATATAATGGTAGATTTCCATTGATTATTTATTAATTAGTTTTGTATATGCTTATATAATATATATTTATTGTTGATTGTCATTGATTATAATGGTTTGAATTTTAGTTGTTGTAATTGTATAAATATTTGCATTTGGTATTTTAATTTTTAAGTGTTTTGTAGAATAATATTTGGTCTTATTCACATATTAATATTATTGTTAATTTTTTTATAACTTATATATTATTTGCTGAAAAATCTATTTGGGCGGGCTTAGGCGGGCCTTGGGTAGAGGTTATTAAATTTGGGCGGGCTTGGGCAAGAGTTAAGGCCCGAATTTTCGGGCCGGGCTGGGCTTGGACAAGGTTAAATTTTAATAATTATAGATAAAAACCCGGCCCGAACTCGGCCCGGCCCGACCCATGGACAGATCTAGCTGGGCTGGGCATCCACTGTCTATTTTCATTCATTTCTAAGTTCACAAATGTTATCCTTGAGCATTGTATGTTGTATTAGGGCATGGATCCATTGGTGTGTTTGAAAATCGTTATGCATGGTTTGTATGTTTGTCTAATTTATTAAAAACTTCATTGTACTTATGATCAATACAGTTTTTGAACTCTACTATCAAGTCATGTTGTCAATGTTTCCCTTATGTACTTTTAAACTTTCTGTTTTGCATTCTCTGTTCAGAGTTGTTAATTCCTGATATTTTTGTCAGCCTTGTGGCGACTCCAGAGTTGAGTGGTGAGCTATCCTCCTTGGATTGTCTCAGCGGTTATCGCGTCCCTAGATCTACGGGTCGAGATGTGACATCATTCACTGATCCAATTAGAAGGTCATAAGAAAGTTCATGTTAAGCCATACAACATTAGTTCTCAAATATAAACAAACAAATAAAGGCGGCGGGGGTGTGTGTGATAACCTTATTGGTTAAATCATTAAGCCAAATGTTTAAAAAAAAATTGACTAAATCATAATTTTATTTTTAAAAAAAAGTACAATAGTAAAGTCACACCCGAACAAACATCACAGAAGGACACACAACCACTAGGAGTGTAAAACAAAAAAAACAAAAACAAAAACTACATAGCCCCTTAGCTAAGAGAGGACAATGGACATCCACTAGTGTGTGTTTGGATGGAGGTAATGGTTCCCCCAAAGGGGGAACCATTACTTACACATTCCCATGGATGTGTTTGGCAAGATTTTTTAGGGGGTAATCATTACCCTGAGGGGGTCACCATTAACCCCCACAGGGGAATGGTTCATTCCCCCCTAGTAAATGACAATTATGCCCTTAATATCAAATATCATTTCTAATTATTATGTTTTAATTATGTAGAGATAATAATTATTTGAACTAAATATCATTTCTAATTAAACATCAAATAATAATAAAATAAATATTTATGTATTAATTATTTTATAATTAATAAATATTTGAAATAAAAAAATCATTTGTAATTTAATTAAAATATACAAGATACGGAATAAAAATAATATTTATTTACAATTAATTTCTACTTTAAAAACAATTAATAATAATAAAATAAATATTTATGTATTAATTATTAAATACATAATAATTATATAAAATAAATTTCATTTGAAATTAATTAATAAATTTTAATTACAGAATTAAATTAATAATTATTTCAAATTAAATTTGGATTAAACACTAATTATTAGAAATAAATATTTACGTCATATTTATTTATAAATAATAGTTATTAGAAATAATTATCATTTTTTATAGAAGGGGTATAAATGTAATTTTATCACAACACCACTTTTTACTTTTCTCATTCCCAATGAATTACCCCTCCAACCAAACACCTTTTTCATTACCATCCCCTACTCATTCCTTTCCCCCCTCCATCATTACCTCATTCCCTCTCATTTCATTACTGTCATCCAAACGCTACCTTAATTATTTCCCTTCTACAATCTCCTCAATTAACATAGAATTAAACCTATTCGGAATTAATCGCATTTACTAACTACTTAATGTCTCCTAAAAATCACCTTTGAAAAATTTTAACCAAAAAAAGAAAGAAAACAAAAAAAGTTTTGGCAAAGCCATTGGTTGATAATCAAAATTAAAGGCTTGCTTTTAGAATCAAAGTCAACTCCGGCAATGACTTGCCTAGATGGATTATGAAGCGCTTCTCTGCTGCTGGGCTTTGTTTTTAGTTCTAGTTTCCTATTTTTTTTTCTTTCTCTTCTGTTTCTTAGCTTTTATTTGTAAGGTAGTTTGTATCTATTTAATGTTTCCTGTGTCTGTAAAACTCTTTTTGATTTCTAATAAAATCAGTCTACTGGCTCTTCCCTAAAAAATTTAAAAAAAAAAGTTTATGTCATAATTGAGAAAAGCAATAAATAATACCAATAAATATGCTTCAAGCCTCTATTTTAGCCAAATTTAGAACGAGTCCTTGTCTGCCAAATTATTGCATGAGAAATTGCCTCACAAATTCCTAGTGATAAAAGGGTTGACAAGCATAACAATGCCCATTGATTCTGTATATCGTGTCAACCGCCCAAACTTAAGTATTTGAAAACATAAATCCTTTTTTTAAGGGCTCAATTAACCCAAAAAAGAACCAAACTCCTTATAACTAAGTCTAAGATTCAATAAAACATTATATGGAACCTTTAAAGAAAATATAATAGCAGAAAATGAATAAGAAAGACCTTGATCTATAAATCCTTCATTGTGTGTTTATTGAATATATTCTACTTACATTAATCAAATTCGGACGTTTTTATTTGCCTCGTTAGTCTTATCATATCTAAATTTGTCTGATTAAATTATGATGTCAAACTTGATAGTTTTAATGTCGTGTATCAAGTTTAAGTTTCTGTTAATATCTGTTGATAAAATGCTTTCATACTTATAGCCGATATTTAATCCAAATGATATTCCAAAGCAACTTCCAAAAAATTCCACCTATGAACATCCGGGAAGCTGTGTTTGCATAGAAATGGGATGCTCTTATTCTAGCCAATAATCTATTTCTAGTCTTCTTATTCATATATATATATATATATATATATATATATATATATATATATATATATCCCAACAAATTACTGTTTCTTAAGATTAGCAGCAAAAGTTGCAGGAAGACCTTGGTTCTTCAGATATGTTGGTGGGATTCAGAGATGCGGCAAAAATGAAAACAAAGAAGGTGAGTTCCTACTCTTATCTTCAATGCATTACAGCAGCAAAGATCAAAGATTTAACTGTCAACTGTAAATAATTCTTGACAGCTTGTATTCGAGGAGGTGTTCTATGCTTGTGATGCCAAAACACTGGAGAGACTGAAAGAGTTGAGCTCGAGAAGGCGAGTTATCGAACAATCTATCAATCAGAGCAGTAACATCACAGAAGCTATTGCAAGAGAAATGGCAGGAGGCTCAAGTTGTCCATATGAGCAGGTAGTGATCAACTTGTTTTGAATATTGTTCAGAGTAATGTGAATGACTTCATACTTCTTTGTTTTCTTATGTTCAGGATCTGAGGAAACTGGACCATTACCTGCCTCTTCTGATCAACTTGGTATTTTACACTGAATCAGTTAAAACAAAGTCGCTGAAGTTGCAGAAAAGGGTAACTGACTTCAAGATCAGATGGTCAAGTCCTCTAAGTGCTTCTTGTATAATGAGAATTGGCAGTCCAAAGTTCTACTCTATTGATAATCTTCGGTTTGAGCTTGGAATGAGTCTGTTCCTTTATGGTGCCACACTCAGAGAGAGGGCTTTTGAAACTTTATTGACAGGTTGGATATACATCTTTTTCAGTTCCAGATGTTTAAATCTGTGCTTCTCTAATTCACACTCTTTTACTGCAGATTTGAAGGAAACCTCCACTCTTTTCAGGAAAGCTGCAGGGGTTTATAGGTATCTTGCTGAGGTGATCCTCCCACCATTGCAAGTTCATTTGCCGAAAGATAGGCCGCCGGAAGTTACCTCATCATTGTCCACTGTTATGAGCTTGATATGCTTGGCCGACGCTCAGGTTATCAATGTCCTCTTCTCGTCTTGCAACCATAACTGAAATTACAGCTCATCTAAATAGAAAATTATTCAGTTTATTTCTGACTGAAGTTCTTAGTTCAATCCAAATAAACTGATAACTGTAATTTCGGAACAGGCTGCCACTGTAAAAAGAGCCGAAGAAAAGGGAAACTCTCCAATCCTGTTGTCAAAGCTGCACTTTGGGGTCAATATCTTCATGAAGCAAATTCAGTTCTAGCATTATCAGAAGAAGAGGGCAATGATGTCTTAGCAAAGTTTAAGGTATGAATTTCAATCAGAAGTTACACCACAGACACACCCCTTCAGGTGGAAAGTCATAATATTTCTGCCATTTAATCAGTCATCCATAAATTCATCGATATTTATTCCTTATTCTAATGTCTTCAGTTCTACTTGATCAAAAATTCATTGATTTAATTTGTTCCTTATTCTAATGTCTTTTTTTTCTGCATTTTTAGCAGAACTTGTACACCTTTAGTAGAATCCTCCAGAACTTTTAAGCGTTATTTTTAACATTCTTCTGATCATGCACCTTCACTGACAAGCAAAATATCCAAAAATGTATCTATTAAACAGGAATTATTGCCCATCAACATTACACTACATGAACTGAGAAGCCGAAGGTATTTAGCTGAGCACCTGCAACATGAAAGTCATGGCACTGCAGTTGCTGTTCTTCGTCATGCAGTGGCCAAAACAAAGAAAGTAAGGAATCCTAACAGTAATTCATGGTGCAGAGTTATAAGCCAAGAGATCAGTGATGCAGAGAAAAAGCTCAAGAAACTGGAATACAATAATGAGACTGTTTATCATGAGAAGATCCCCGGTGCTGATAGTTTGCCAGTTCTAGAGAGCAAGATTATAGTGGATGCTTTGCCATATGAACCACAAACAATAGAGAGCAGTGAACTATACTTTCAGATATGAGAAGCTATGCTGCATTTATGCTGTATGCAGCACTTGAGAATACTTTATTGCTAGAACCTAAATAAATGTTATGGTGCAATATCATTTGGAGAGACATTATAGAGTTTGTACATAGTGCAGGAGTTAAGGATGAAAAAAAAGAACAAAGTGCACATAATATTTTGTTTGTGTTATTAATATGTTTGTTTTCCTCCCGTGCTTATACGAGATCTCATCAGAAAATGGATGGCAATTTTATAACATCCGTTAGCTATTCGTTTTCCATCTCAGTAGTTGAAACTCGTGGCCAAGTGCAGTTTGTAACTTTGTGCATGTGCCTTTCTTTTATAACTCCAATATTTCTAATCCAACTGCAGGTAATTTCATACCTCGAAAATGTCTTCATTCCAACAGGACATATTACTAATTCATTTGGCAAACTAAATAAACATTTCACATTGAATAACTCCATGCAGATATTTGATTGAGAAACAAATTGTGTATTATCATTAGGACCTATTGAAAGTCATATTGAGACTGATGCTGTTTCTCCTATACATTATAGACATATATAAGGATAACACAATCAGAGCATCAGATTGATAAACAAATTTTCATCAGAATCACAACTCATGCAAAAGTAAGGTATACATCAGTGGATTACCATCTAGACTTCATGAATGTCACACTATTTGACACTTGGTGCAAGTGAAATTTCAAGCGGCACACCAGGTGTGGGCTCTAGCACGCATGCTTCATGCAACTCTCTGGACAAAAGTTCCTGTATAATTATGTTTAACTGATATGAAATCCTTGCTTCAGAAATCAGATATTATCAATTTATGGAAGCTTAATATAAGGTCTATCAAATCAACGCAGTTGAGCTGGGTTGTTACAAATGCATGTCCAAGACATTGAAACTTGAAACCGTTAAGAAGCAAGAACTAGTTTGAACGTTGTTATAAAAATAAATGTTTCTCTGTTCGCCCATCAGTAACATGAGTTGTTAGTTTACTGGGAAATGTGTGTAAGAGTTTGGAAGGGATCCATGAATCATTTATAATATTTAAGGGTGTAAGTTTAAAGAAATGATAAAGGTGATACTCATACATAGGTTAAAAGTTGGGAATCATGGTTCTCAATACTAAAATGAGTCTACTGGACAATAAATCAGATATTATTAGCATTATATTCCAAATGAGTATCAAGACTTTCATTCATGGGTAACTTCAAAGAGTATGCAAATAGAAGACATTAGGGTGTGACTGGATCGAGATAAAATAGAGGACAAGAGAACAAAACAGAATAGACAAATAGTGAAAGGAGAAGAAAAAAGATCCATCAATTTCTTACTCTTATATTTCTGAATTTTGTGTGAGTTTATCTATAAAGTACACTTAGACAAGTGATGGTTTCAGAAACTCAGTAATGTGTATGCTTCAACCTTCATGTAGACAAAAAAAAAAAGAAAAGTGACCTGACCTTGAATGAATCTATTGTACCCTCTGCAAATAAAATGGTAGAGAGAATCCCTTTTGCATCTAGGTCCCCATTCTTCATTGGAACAATATATCTGGAAGGAAGGCATGATCATAGAGATCAAAGAAAAGAATAATATAGAGGAAAATAATTAAAGTCATAGAATCATACTTGGCTTGTAGCAACTTGGCTAGCTGAACTGCATCTTCTTGTCCAGACACTAAAGTAAAAGCCGGCAACAATTGCTTTATAACTGGAGTGATGATTATATCTGCCTTGTATTTCTGTAAAAATGACTGGTTATATACACAATGTGGTTCATAGTAAAGGGATAAGTCTGTGGGTCCACATGAGACAATGTACCTATCACAAAACTAGAGGATCAGCTCTCTTTCTTAAAGTTTAAAGAAATAGATAAGCTCAATTGAAACAAAAAAAATTACCCATTCTCCGGCCGTTGCCAAGGAGGCCCGAGTATTGGACCTGCAGTAGCAATTATATCAACCTTGCCACCATTTCTTCCACCAACCTCAAAGTTTTGACCAGGCTCTAGATAAGTAACCTGTTAAGAACAAACTACTCTCATAATTAGAATTCAATAAACAATGGAGGTCCTAATTCAAACGAATCCTGTTTAGTTTGTTCAAACAATAGAGAATTTAATTTTGCCCAATAAAATCATACACAAGATAGACCAAAATATAATACAGAAATCTAAAGAATACCATTATAAAATCAAATTGACATTAAAGTTTAGCAACATCTTTATAATTCATCAATATTAAAAACAGTAATGGAAAAACTCACATTGCTAAAGAGCGACCCCAAGATGGGTTCAGCATTAGGAGTGGCCACAACCTGCAAATGAGGACACATCATGGAAAGCGGCTTCAGTGTTTTTACGTGGCAGTGATCATCAAGGCTTTGAGTTATCAACAAGCAATCCAGTTCAGGGAGATCATCAAGCTACAAATTAAAAACACCAAATCAGTCGAATAATCCACAAAACAAGTATTCATCTCCAAAGAAAGAAAAAAGAGAACACATCACTCACTTTGAAGTTCTTGACAAACTTCTTTGCAGCATCATAGAGCCATGGAAAACCAAAATCCAAGTTTCCCACCAGGATAGGATCAACCAAGAGATTCAACCCAGCCATATTCCACAACCAACTATTCCCCTGTAGAAATTCCAACCCTTTCGATGATAAACACAAAGAAAGAATGAAAATTCAAAGGGAGAAATCACCTCAAGATAAGTGAGCCTGATGGGGTGGGAACGCTGAGAAATCACTGGGGAAATGAAAGGAGAGGAGCAATTAGGGATTGAGGAACGAAATGAGAGATTGGAATGAGGATAGGATGGCGAGAAGAAGGGGCGGGGGCTGCGAGAATGGAAGAAGGGGGATGCGGTGGTGGTGTGGAGTAGGGCAGCCATTAGAGGTAAGAAGAAGCGAGCTCTGGTCTGGTCGGGGGGTTTCGTGGCGGTTTATGGTTTACTTGTTTGCCGCGGTTTGGATTTCATGATCGCTTGATTTTATATGGTTTTCGATTTATGGCCACAAGTTATTATGTGTGGGATTCTTACATGTGTACCCCTGTATCATTTGGAAATTCAATATATTTGCCTATTATATGGAGTTTGCATTTGTATAGTTTGCCGGGTATTTGTTTTTGAGAAAACCTCAGATAATATCCTAAAACTTATGTAAATTAGTTTAATTGTAATTATATTTTTCTTTATTTATAACTTTTTATTTGAAAAAATCTTTAATCATAAGTTTCATAACTTAGAATGATGTTTTTGTAACTTATTATTTAGATTTTTCATTTAATTTAATTTAATTTTATTTTTAAGATTGTGAAGATTGTGCGATTTATCCTATGGTTTTTAATTAATTATTATATGATTTATTTATTAAAAAATAATTTAAAAAACAGTGGATAAACCATATAAATTAAATAAAAAATAAAATACATAAAAGTGATATGTATATAAAAAAAGAGAGCTATAACAACTCTACTTAAAAATGGATAGTGCACAAAGTAATAACACAAAAAAAAATTCATGAGAAAAAGACAAGACAGAATCTTCTTTCAGTGTGGCATCAGTAACATTGATAAATGATTAGCCAATATATACGTATTATGAATAAGAATATGAATAAGAACATTTTTGAGCGCATGCACATAAAAGAAAATATGAATAAGAATATGGATGCCAAATAGATACATGTATATATAAGAGAAAAATATGTACTATAGAGGTTGAAAGAGTACATGTCGCAAAATAAAAAAAAAAAACCATGCTTGTGTGAATTTATACCTAAAAATCATTTCCAACCAAACAAGCATCAAACAAGGAATTTGCAGTCACTTCCATACTTTAACTTCACAAATTACCCTAAACAAACACATTGAGTGAAACCAAGAAAATCCTTTTGGCACTTCGTTTCACAAACGATTATATTTCTCATGCTAAATAAGAACCCACCAAGAAACGGTGCATATAACCAACCATGTTGGCTGATGCTAGCCAACTTTATTATAACTTTATTATTCAGAAAGTAAAGCATATGGTTTAACAGCATTCCCGAGATACAGTGAACTGCAAATTAATTGCTAAGCAAATACAATTTTATTAGACAATATCATTATTAAATATGTCCATTGCTTCTTAAAGTTCATTTCTTTTTAGCAATGAACAAGCCCCACCTCTGTTCACCGTTTGAGCTTCTCTTCAACTTTGCTCGCCATCCATCAACAATATCATCATAATCTTCCTGTATTAGAGCAAAAAACATTATTTATTTAGTGCAAAGGGAGGAAGAGGGAGGGAGAGAACTGCGGGATTTTGCAGAGTGGGATTCACACCTTGGAGAAATCACGAATAAATTCATCCTTTTCCTTCTCAACAGCATCCAACTCCCTCTGAAGAACTTCAATAAACTATAACAGAAATTATGAATATATGAGCTTTGCTGTGATGGAGTCACAGAGAATACAATGCCTTAAAATGCAGATAGATTAGAACCTGATCTGTTCGGTCTTCAGCAACAACCTCATGAAAACCAGCATCCTCGAGCATCTGAAACAAAGGGGGAAAAAGGGAAGTTATTTTTATTAAAAGAGGAGTATCACTGTATCAGTGCCAAGAGAGATGCAAATAGTGGAAAAAGTAATGCTATTTGTACCAGACAGTTCTACCGGGATTGACTATATGAATAATTTAGAAGACCATTAATGATATTAACTAATATGATACCTTTCCGTAAGTTTCAACATCATGCAGATCATATCCTCTTTGTTTGATGTATTCTTTGAATTCCTCAGATGGTGTTCCAGGGTTCTTGCAGTAGTCACTTATGAGGACCTTCCCCCCTGGCTTCAGCCACCTGAAGAACTCCTTAAACAAAGATGGTTTGTCCTGAAACGTCATCCAATGATACCAGGTTAATGTAACAGAATGTTAGCAGTATTTAATTTACTAACATGGAGTCACAAATGAATGCATACTTGTATGTGAAGAATAGTGTCACGGCTGTAGATCACGTCAAATGTATTATCTGGATATGTTTTCTTTGTGCAGTCAGCAACCTCAAATTCCACTGAGCATTTAAGGCCAATGGCTCGTTCAAGGGCAAATGAAATCATATTTACAGAGAGATCAATGCCAATCACATCAACTTCAAACTTTTCTGCCATGTAGAAATCACCTCCACCAATGCCACAACCAACATCAAGGACTTTCTGACCAGGTTTGAGTTCCAGCTTTGACACAAATTCCTTCGTAGTTTCTGATTAAGATCACTCAGTATTCAGTGTAGTTATGGAAGAAGAGAAAAGATAAAGAAATACAAAAAGTAGGAACTTCCTGTGATGGAGAGATGTGCAAAGTCAGCAACTTTAATATCTTCCATATAGTCATTATGGATTAATGGAATTAAATGATAAATGGTCCGACATTTGTAGGCTCGGAAAGAAATAATGGTTGTAAACTGAAAGTTGCTAAAATCTCATAGGTGCATAGGCAATATATCATAAGCATGTTCCCATTGACAATTCTAAATGTTAGTGCTTTACTATTGTATCAATTTACCAGAAGATTTCCTTCAGTGCTGGTTGCAGAAATAGGGTGGTCCTCAGTTTCATAAAGACAGATGCATTACCCATTTGTAGCATATAGATCAATAGTAAAACCGCTTTAATGAACGAAGGATGTTTAAATATATACCAATTCCTCCAGTGCTCACAAAGCCTTCTCCAAAGACTCGTTCGTAACGTAATATTCCACTACTTTTATATTGTACACTATCAAGGAAACGTTGGAATCCCCTATCATCAGTTGATCTGACCTTTTGGAACAACCAGCATATCTGAATGAAAGGGTGGTTCAGTTACTAAATATTCCACTAAAGAAATACTGGATGCAATTGAATTTTACACTGTTACAAAAATTAAGTCTATTAGGTATCCAATAATTGGACTGTAGAAAAACCTGATTTTGATTTTTCTTGTTCCTGGCATATGCGCCAATGCACTTGCAAGTGATAAGAGAAAGTTCAAAGGAATCTGAACCACTATTGTGAGAATGGCAATTTTTAAACACCTGCATTAAACAAATTCTAGATTAATGTAAGAAAATAGTAACTCATGTTGCAGTTAGAGATTGAACCAAACTCTCATATACAGAATTTTTCTTGAAATGCTTTTCTTTTTTTCTTTGTTTTGATAAAGTGGACAAGCCGCTCACCCAATTAATATTGTGAGGAGTTGATCCCTCGTGCAAGTTGTCACAATGACTCTAACAGGCAATACATCTAATTTAATCTTGAATAATGGATGAAAATAGAATTCTCCCTAGGATATCAAGCCATATAGAACTAACTCACTGCAATTATTTTTTGGCATGGATCATCTGAATTTCAAAGTTAAAACAAACCCGGTAGCTTCCACATATATGTCCAATCAGCATATTTTGAGAAATAAATACTCAGCGTTTTTATTGAGAAAAATAATCGGTTGTAGAATTGCTGCAGTAACGTCTGAGAATTAAACATTTGATGATAGTGTTATGCTAAGGATCTGAAGTATGACAACAAAAATTCAGCAGTGGGACAGCAATTACTCCTGATACGCATTTTAAAATGATCCAGTAAACAAGAGAACATTAGACTTTACAACAGAGAACAGCCTTATTGTGCAGGATACAAACCAAAATAATATTACAGATAAGCATATAAGGTAAGCCAAACTCCAATATCAAGTCATAAACAATATAATAAACCACTATCATGATAAAACAAATCTTAAATAGACAGTATGTAATTCTAACACGTTACCTGAGTGTAGAATCTTGGTTCCCGATAATGTGTTGGATTACTTTTCCTCTTGCAATCCCCAGACTGATGAAAGCAAGACTCCCTAAAGAAAATATATCCGCCAACCTTTAACCACTTAATCATCCTTTCTGCCAGATTTTCAACCTACAGCAATTACAACAGAAGCTCAGAAGAATTAGAAAGCTACTTGACAGTACCTTCATTGTTAATACATGGAATCACCATTACATATTTCATTTTAAGAGAAAAGGATAAAATACGTAACTGGCATAAAAAGAAAAATGCCATAGCATCACTATTTTTAAGATATCCCATATACTAGTTTGCAAATCTCGTTTTAGATTGTTCCTGTACTAGTTTACAAAACCATAAAATTAGCTAGTTATTATATTTAATTTATGTGGCTCATCAGCAAATCAACCAAAGAAAATAATTCATTTACTGAGACAATTTGAACCTAAGTGTTAACACCAAGCAAGAAAGTGTTGATCCCTCAAACTGATCAGACACCTTACAAAGCTAATTTGTTCAGTTCCCTGCATAATTTCTTCAAACTCAATTGTCAACTCTTATATGCTTAATAGATGAAACCAATTAGTAGGAAGGATTTTTTTTTCAGATATCTAATAAGCACTTAAGCTTAAGTAATGTACATAATCATATTTTCATGCTACATCATGACAGGATATCCATCGCTGCAACTCTACTAAACAACTTCTCGTCAAAATCAATACTCGTGAGCCAGCCCTCATTGTGAGAAGTGAATAAAATCATAGGAAACTATACAGCTTTTGACTACCCTCATCATGGGGTCTGAGTATTAATGGATACGATAACAGAGCAATGCAGTGGCAAGAAAAATGTATTACCTCATTGTCCGACAAATACATAAGCAGCCAGTTTGAAAATATCAAGTCCACAGATTCATCTTCTATCTTTAACTCTGGTGAAGTAACATCAGCGCACATGAAACTTGCATTTGCAAAATGTCCATTAATACTTTCATTCTGTAAAAGGATATATGAACATAAAAATAAATCCACTCGAATACTTCAGTCTGGTCAAAAGATTTATCTATTTCTTCTTTTGCCCCTTTTTATCTTTGTGATCAAAAGATTTTCAAGCATGTGAATGGAATTACCTTCTTAATCACAGTTTCAATGAAGTCAAGAGCTAGAACATGACCAGCTTCTTTTGCTAATTCGCCAGTAAATCGACCAATACCAGCCCCCAGTTCCAAGACAGATTTTCCTTTAAATGGAGGAAGTAGGGAAAGAACCTACAAGCATATCACAAAGCTTAGTCTTCACATCAAAGAATTTGGGATGCTACAAACAACGAGCCATATGCAGCAAAGAGCTAAATACAATGCAAACAGGGAAAAAGTGTTTCACGTCTAGCAAATAGCAATACCCTTTCAAACACTTTTTCATTGTTTTATTAATAAAACTTTTTATTATCCATTTCCTTGTCAGGACTATTTGCGCTCATGAAACTTATTAATATTTACCATTATTTAAGAAAAGCAACCCATGCGAATTTTTTTTTTTAATAAAATGGATGAACCTTAATTTTTTTTACAAATACAATAAAAGCTTAGGCACGGATCAAAAATTGAACATCCAACTAGTACATTCTCACTAATAACATGGAGTGGGGGTTGCAAGTTTGATCCATCACTATCATTATAATCAGCAACCTTGAGACACTTGAATATCTTCTGCTCATCTTTCACAATAGGTATGAACCTTTAGCTGAAGCTTAATTTATTAATTATTAAATAATAAGAACCAACATTTTCTTTTCCCTCCTTATTCTTTTCTTCTTATTGTTGTGAGTAGCTATGATGTCTAGTAAAAAAATTTTAACTTTTTCTTTGAGATTGCAATTAAACCAAATTCTAGGTTTAATAGCCAATCAAGAAAGACCTTTTCAAGCAATTTCTAAACTTTATCTCTGCCGCATTGTGGATTTCCCAAAAAAAACAAATAAATAAATATCCAATCAAGTTTCCCATACCTCAGGACGCTCTTCCTTGTCGAGATCAACGGCACGGGAGTCAAGCATCATGGCCTCGACGGTCAGATCCTGGGAATGCTCCATCCAATAACTCTTCTGCACCTCCCTTTCAGCTCCACCTGCGAAGAACGCCAACCGCCACAAAAAAAAACCCATTAAATCAAAAATAAAGAAGAAAACCAGCTAAAATCCACCATTAATCAACCAACAAACCCTATACCATTAACTGCAGCCATTCTCACACGCAACAAATCGAGAGAATGGGTGGAGGAGAAACCAAATGCTCAAGCGCCCTCGATGGCGATCCTAGATCGAGAGAAACTACGTGATCTGCGATCGAAACACCTTCCTCTCTGCTGCATAACCAGCAGATCACAATCACCAAAGTTCTCACTCTCCTCCTCCTCCTTCCCAAGATCGCAAAAAAGCTGAGTAGTGATTTCGTTCGAATATCGTGCGAAATGGAGCTCATTTTATGTGAGAGGAAATTTTCTCATCGCCACCTAAAAAGATCAAAATTTCTCATTAGACTGATAAGAAATTTGCAACTTATCAAGGGGGTGATATGAAAATATCCAGAAAACGATAATTTACCCGTGATTCTTTGCTTCACTGTTGTGGATCCCGATGCAGACGTGGTCGGTTGGTGTTGGCTCATCAGATCCCATGCGGCGAGACGCCCTTTGCGAATTTCCAAAAGACATGGATGGATCCGCTGTTGGTCATTGGATAGTGAAACAGTACTAATAATGGGTCCCACTCGTGTAATCTGCAGGTGGCATCAATTTGAGTGGTTTGATTTGCTGTGAGTATTATGGATGAACTGGGGATCTTTTTTTAATCAATTAGAAATGATATATTTTTATTTATTTATAATATATTTTTATGATTTGAAATGAATTTATAATAGCAAAGGCTTGCCAGCCTTTAAAGACAGAGAATCTTTTATAGCCATATGGCCCATATCAGGCCCATCACTTTAAAAAAATAATTGCGAAGGCATTGGCATTGGCTCAAACGTGGAGAATCTTTTGGCAGCAAAAGCTTTGTCCTTATTTCAGAGAGAATCTTGGGCCTTTCATTTATATGTTAAAAGAGTATTATTATTAATTAGGCCTTTTCTTTTATATGAAAATGTTTTTATATATTTTAGTCACGCGTTAATCTCTATATATATTCAGCAAATTTTCCCCATAATAAAATATTTTGTCTTATCAAAATTATGGTATTAAGAAGTAAGGACCTTTTTTCTATATTTTATAAATCAAGAAATCTATCAGCTTTATTCTGGAATCTATTTATTTATTTATTTTCTTATTTTAATAAAACAGAATCTCTTTTTAGTATTAATAAAAATTTAGGTAAATAATTTGTATCAAACCTTGTTGAAAGAATGCCTTAATTTTGAGGCCCACAAAATTTGGTGTGAAGATCTAAAACTGTATTTTTTTTTTTTTTAAATAAAGTGATATATTTATTATTTGCTTTTCAAGTTTTTAATTGTGGGTTTAAACTTCCAACTTAAATCTTGTATTACTAGGTAAGAATGCATGAGCTGAATAATTAATTCCTGGCACCATGCCATCCATCATCAACATTACACACACTAAAAAGCAAAGACTTCAAAGCAGAAACAAACTAGAAATTTTATCATAGTATGATATATAGACATGTACAACTAGTTATATCATAACTAAAGTATTCATCGAGAATACTGCACTGCATCACCGTCTGCTCAGGTTTTATATACCAGACGCAACAGAGGACCACAAACAAACCATTCTACTATTAAATTGGATATGCGGCCGAGAAACTAAAAGGCCATTCTTGCCGGCTAACAATGTCAGATGATATAACCTACAAACCCTTGGAGCCGGGCACGTTAACCCAACGTAGCTGAAGTTCAATTTCACCGCATTCCACATTGCGGAGTCGAAGGACCAAGTCTTGGATGACCTTTCCGTCGGACCAGTAGATGGGACTCTCCTCAGCCAGGCAGTTTTGTCGGGTTGGTGACACTTTTGTGATAACAGTACCATTTGGGACATTTGCTAAATTCATCTTCAGAACCTCCACAAATGGCTGGATGTCAAATTCAGCATTCCCCATGGGATCATCCAAGCTGAATGTGTCCTTATCATATACTTCCTGTGATAACCAAATATTGAAGTTATCTACAATTGTTTGATCATGTATGTTAATCGGACAAGTAAAAAGAGAGAGCAGAATCAAGTCATAGTCAAAATGAGTAAAGGGGGGCTGATAACAATGGCTATAATTTATATTCCTATGATTCAGTTTGAGCTTATATGCAGCCCAAATCATGCAAATGCATAATCTAATACATCTTGAATGGAATGATGCCAAATGGCACCAGCAATACATCAGAGATCTAGTCAGTTTGATCGATATAAAGAACTACAACAAGGAGCATGAAAGAAAAATTGAAAGTGCTGCCATATGTAGGAAACATTACACAATAAGTGAATCAGAGACAGCTATCTTCAATTAAAAGAAAGGCCTACAGCTATTTCAGAATCAAGGTTCACCACTGTCGCAACCATACAGCTGCTGATAAGCCAATATATATTATCAACCCATTTACGGAAAAACATCAAGAGGGTTAAGTATCTGATTGACACTTACAGCAAAAAGGAGCATTGCGTGTTCATTATCATCGAAAAAATGACTATAACATGTAGGTAGGAAATAACATATACTTACAAGTCTGACAGGAAGACTACAATCCTCCACAGAGAGAGTTAACTCTTCATTCCACTCTGGATTGACATTCTTCCTGATAACTTTAGTCTTCAATTTCTGTTAAATTGAATATAACATATTTCCATCAGCAATAAGATCATGAATGAATTTTAACATGTCAATGCTGAAGCATGGGCTGAGAGAATGAAACAAACTTAGAAAAACAATTCTAAAACCAAGACATCAATGCTCACTTGACATGGTTTGACATTTTTAATATAAAATTCCAAAAACATTGTCATTGGACAAAAATGAAAAACATATGATGTTCAAAGGCAATAAAATATAAACTACAAATTACAAATGCTTGACAGAAACACAAAGGGCATGCCAAATAATTGAAGTGATCAAACTTTGAATGATCCATCACTCAAATTTTTTGGTAAACCATAGCCATCTTTTGCATCATAAATTACAGTACAAGCTATGAGCATTCAAATTCTCTTCCCAAACAGGCATGTGAAAAACAAAACTAAATAATGGCCAACAGGACAAAAATCATCAAATTTCAATCATTACTTAGCAGAAAGCATCAAAACACACTACATCTACAATCCTGCAAGCCAATAACAAGGGATGAAATCAGTAATAAAGATGCACAAAAATGGAGCGAGGTTTTTCTTCTGATGTGTTCCATAAGACGAAGTTAACAGCCATATAAAGCCATGCCTTTAGAAGTTCATTCCTCTCTTCCAGAATTGCTTACTAGATCATTTTCACTAGACATTGACCACTAGCAGGAGCAAAAGCACTCTAAAGTATAAGACAAAACCTTTTGATAAATACGCATCTCCCAACAATTCCAAAAACCAAAAAAGGCACTCTCTAGACTCTCTTCCAACAAATTGAAGCCAATTGACTATTAAATTATGCTTCTTAAAGTAAATCAGAATCCTCCCCTTTTGCTTTATAAAAGAAAGGCCTGTCCATTTCCACAGCGGATAGCAACCAAACAATCTCCTCTAGCTTTCAAAAGATAACAACCCTCAACCCCAAACAATTTTGCTTCCAGAATTTTAAGCTTGGATTTCTAATTTACTGATCTGATAACAAATAAATGGCTCAGAACATGGATCAAACCTAGAGATAAAACTTTCTCTTTTATCAACACAAACCAAACAACTTTCTCAAAAATATTAAATTCCAAATGAAAACTCTCACAGACACCATCAATCCCCATTTCTCAACCCAACCATCGAAACAAACACTCTTCGCTCTTAAAAAAAAAGTTCCAATTTTGATCAACAAGAGCAGAACTTTCTCTTGAAACAAAACAAAAGAAAATCAACAACACTCAAATCAGGGAAAAATAAATGAAAAAGAAGAGAGGAAAGAAACACAAAACCTGCTTGCCCATCCTAAGGACAACATAAGGGTCACTGCTCCTCAAATCTCGGATGGCGAGGTTGACTCCTCTCACCACTTTCACCCTCAGCAATCCAAGCAAATGCTCCACCATCTTCTCTCTTCTCTCACTCTCTCTAGAACTCCACCACCACCACCACCAAGGCTTCTTTGGTTAGCTCGCTATTGAACCACCGAAAGAAGACGCTCTCCCCTACGACTTTGTAGAGCCAATGTCCGTGTCTCTGCATTTATTGTGACTTTCTCTTTAAATATATAAAAAAATATTATATAATATTGTCACATAAATCTGTTTTTTTTTAATATATATATATATATATATATATATCGGCCACATTATAGTTGTGATTTTTCTAAAATTTAAAATAAGAGAAAATTATTTATAAATCTTTACAAAATTTAGTTTTTCCAACATTTGTATTTTCCATATAGTCCCTCTTTTTTACACAGCTTCTTTATGAATACCTGCCGTGACATCTGTTGTTATTCGTTTTTCTCTGTAATGGCAAAAATGCCCCTCTTTTCCTCCTTTCTTCTTCTTTGCCTCCTTCTTTCTGTCATTTTGGGAGGTATTTGGGAAGAAAATGTTCGGCAAAAAGATGGTGGTCATGAAGAACACAACGAGGAGCTTCACGAAAGTATCCTACATTCCAGACTTGCCTCGAACAAGTCTGAACGAGTTATCATTGATGGCATCGCGATGCCGATTGTGCATTTTGTTCAAGTAAGCACACTCAAAGTCAGATGAGTCCCTCTCGTGCCTGAAAGAGACAATGTCTCCCACACAGGGATGCTCATAACGACTGCAACGTCCTTAGGCCTGAACGCCAGTATGCTGTCTCCAATATTGAACCATTGGAGAAAGAGGAAAGCTTAAAACCCATTATCGTTCTAAACACCGCTGAAAGTCGGATTCTACACAGAAAAAAAGATATTTTACACAGGAAGAAAAACATATATTACATAGAAAAACCCAAAAATCCCAAATAATACACAGAAAAGCTTGAAACCCATTATTGTTCTAAACATCGCCGAAAGTCGATTTTACACAGGAAACCCAAAAAAATACACACGAAAAGCACACAATAACAATCTGTAGAAATTCGGGCGATTTCTCCTTATTTTTTTGCTTGGTTTTTGGCTTGTTGGAAGGCTCACGAGTTTGTGGGAACTTCGATCGAAAGCTGAGAATGCGAAGACAACTCTGGTTGGCAACGTCTCTCGAAGAAAGTCATCAGCAAAAGAAGAAAGAGAAAAAGAATGGAAGTTGAACAAGGAATTTTTTGACTTGCGGAAAGGCTCACGAGTTTATGGGAACTTCGTTAGAAAGCTAAGAGTGGGAAAAGAACTTCGGTTGACAACTTTTTTCGAAAAAAGTCGCGAAAGAAGAAAGAGAAGAAGAATGGAAGTTGAATAAAGGGCAAAAAGGTCATTTCCACGGCCACTTAACTGCACAGTCACCTCCGTTATTGGCATCTGGACTTGATGGAGATTTTATTGAAAATGAGGGATCCCTAAGGGATAAACAAACTTCAAGGGTTTTTAGGGCATGTGCAAATTATAGAGGGACTTATAGGTAATTATCTCTTAAAATAATATATTCAGTAAAAAATACGAGAATGACTTGTTGATATTTTTAATTTTAATTTTATATAATAGGCTATACTTGATAGATTTATATATAAATACTTTAAATTATTGGTATTTTAGTAAATGCAAAGATATTTTAGAAAATTATGAAAAAAATAGTTTTTGATATTATAATTTAAATATTTATTTATATAAATACTTTAAATTATATTTTTCAAAATTTTATATTTAGGGGTAATTTGGTAAATACAATAGTATTTTAAAATTTTGTAAAAATATAAGTTTTAATATTATAATTTAGTTTTTTATTTATCTAAATATTTTAAATTATTTTTTTAAAATTCTATATGTAGGGGTATTTTGATAAATTTGATATATTACTGAGGTGACTACTATGACTGGCCAAGCATGGTAATGAAAGATTACCAGTAATATAAATTCTCAACCAAAATGGTAATCTCATGTTACCCAGACATATAACATTTTTTATTTTATTACTACAGTAATTTTATTATTGTGATAATTACTACGAATCAAACGGTTTTTAAATGGAAAGATTCTGAAAATCGGCATCTTTTAAAAGTTTATGGGGGTTAAAAAATAAATAAATAAAAAAAAAATTGACATTGCCATTGTTAGTCAGAACTTAGGCTTAATGTGAACCTGACACGGATGTTTGTTGAACCAAACCTGAAGTTCAATAAATCAACACGGAGTCCTTTCTATGCATTAATGTGTGTGTGTGTATATCCAACAAACCTGATGTTCAATAAATCAACACGGAGTCCTTCGCATGCATTAATGTGTGTGTTTATATAAATAATCGTTGTCCTCCGGTGTCGGTGTTCATGCTTTCAGACTGATGTTTGCCCGGATTTGAATTTACTTAGCGTTTTACAATGGGTAATTTTTTTAATAGAGCATTAAATTATGATTTTTTTTATTTTGGTTCTAAATTTTAATTTAAATCAAAATGATTACCTAACTTCAATTTTGTTTTATAAGAGAATCATCTAACAAATTTTATCCTATTTTTGATGATGTGACGTCAGGAATTGTCTAACAGTAGGTAAAATATAATTGTTAACTAAACAGACATCATATCGTGTTATATATGTGATAACAAAAAATTTTCTGTATGTGCATCATTAAAAATAAACTGCAATCTTTCATTTGAATACCTAGTGAAATATAATTGAAGTTGGGTAACCATTTTTATTCAAATTAAAATTTTGATCCTAAAATAAAAACGGGTCATAATTTGGTTCTCTATAAAACAAATTTACCTGTTTTAAAATTGTAACAGTTTACTTGAATTTGTTTTTAAAAACAAATTTATTTAAATTATATTTTAAAAAAAATAGATCCAGTATTTATTTATCTTAGTTAATTAATTTTGTGGAAGTAATCATAATCACAAATTAATTGTTTGATGAAAGTGGTATGGAATAATTAAGCGAACTTAGTTTATACGGCAAGCAAACACCAACATGGATTAATTAGACAATTTGATTGATATATTAAAAATTGATTAAATAAAGTATTTTATCTTTTTCTCTAGCTTTGGTAAATGATTTTATGCTTGTTGAAAATGTAAAAAATAAAAAAGTAAAAATATTATTTCAAAAAGATGCATTTATATGTATGTAAATTTAATAAAGAAAAAAAAATCTCAACAACCACCCACTGATACAATGAATTTAGCTATGAACAAACAAATATAAAATTTTTATAAGATGTTTGATCTGTCAATAAACCACCATAATTAATACACCACCGTATTTATTTATATCTCTTAACCGCCCTTGGGTAGTTTTTGTAGCTTTTGTCAATGAAAAACAATTCTCAAATATCCTTTTCTAGTAGTTGACACAATTGCCTCCTTAATTAAAGCCTGATTTTTGGTGGATGTGTAATGTCAATTTTTCCATCATAGATAGACAAGAGACAATATTTACAACTCTTCAATTCCAAAACATAATAAAAAAGAAGCTTTTTTCTTTCCGTGATATTTAAAAACATCTTTATTTTTTCTACCATCTTCTCAACCAACTACCATCAGTTGATTCCATGGTTTTCCATTGATTTATTCTCATTCTGTTTGAATAATTGTTCTGGTACTATTATCTAGTGTCTAGTTATTATACATATTATATGTTAGAGTTATTAGATTCTTTTTTGCAACCAAAACCAAAATAATAAAACTCTATCTTTTGAGTTGTTCTTTGGAACAAGTATTTTGGTCCCATACTGGACTCTGTCTTTTATAACAAACTTATATTTCAATATTACACATATATGATTTTATTTTGCCAATTTAACACCTACAAACCAAGCCGGAAGCACTTATTCTTCATAATTATTAATGGGGAACATTGCTAAAGTGTTTGCATTAGAAGATTGGGTCACACTCTCTGTGTGTTTTGTTCTTTGTTCTTTTTTTATTTCCAAGATTATGTGAATATTATTGTATTAATCAATTGAAGATAAGACCAAAAATGGGTAATGACTGAAGAGATAAGAAAGGAATAATATCAGTTTGTATCTGGCTTTATTTATTCTTTTGTAACCTGAAATTGAGGAGGCTTGTGATCATGATAGACAGGAATATGAAAACAATGCAAGGAGATAAAGTCAGTCAAAGATATTAAGCATGTGGTTGGAGGGAGGATCAACCACATATTAAGCATGTGGTTGGAGGGAGGATCAACCAGTAAAGGTTATATCTATGTCTGCTTTTTTAATTTTGTCATAAATGGTGAATATTATGAAAATTTTAAGTATTTAACATCATCAAATTAGACCGAGTTGAACTCGGACATTTGATTGCAAATAAAACGCGTTGACTTGTAAGTTGAGTTGCATTATGTACAAATGAATCATAACAATTTACGTTCCTTCCAGCCTTCTTCCATGGGATGGAGCTTGTTTGGAGGAAAGATGAGTTATGATATTGGAATTGATAGGTTTGTTTTGATGCGAATTGCTTATGAAAGATGATCTTTGAACTTAAAAAAAAAAAAAAACTCATAAACATTTTTTATTAATATAATATAAGAACCAAAAAATCTATCCGCTTTATTCAAAAAAAAAAAAAAAAAAAATTTAGCCCAGCAATACAGAATCCTCTTTGATTGGGGGTAAGTGCGTCTGGTCTAAATTCGACTCCTCTAAATACGTATAATAGTAATAATAATATTATATATTATATTATTATTACTATTATTATTATTATTATTATTATAAGAGAGGTAGTTTCGTATTATTATTATTATTATTATTTTAAATATCGTTAAGATTATTGGAAAATGATGAAAAAACTAACTTAAAAAGACCAGATTTATAACTATCAACCAGTAAATATTTGATTAAATAATTTAATTTGAGTGAAATTTAATCTTATGAACAACATTTGAACTCAAGCTGTGCTCAAGCATTGCTGAGATCCATCATTACAAAGGACATTCCAGTCAAGAATCAAGATGGAGACTGCTATGAATGTGGACGGAAAACAAAAGAAAGAAAAATCCATTACTCTATCTACACTACAGCTAGAAATAAATCAATACCAATTTTGAATAAGAGAACGTCTGTGGACAGGACTCATCCATTGTTTGAGAGACCGATTCACCTCAGAGAGACCTAAAACAAAACTCATCACAAAGTATGTATTATTCTGTTTAAGGCGCTCATTTTAAATAAGACAAAAGACTTAGGTTCCGAGTTCAACTCTGAGAGAGTGCGAATTATTACCCGACTAAGCAAAATAATACCTGACTTGTGATGAATTCTGTTCTGGGTCTCACTGAGGTGAACCGATCTCTCACACATTGTGACAACCTTTGATATTTATTTGTGCAACTTATTCAACCTCGATGATGGTATCCAAGTTTTTATTTTATTTTTAGGTCATCGGATTCATGCACTTTAATGTAAACAAAATTTCTTTGGATTGGAAGAGAAAAAAAAAAAAGACATAGATGTATTACATGATGTCAGAACAGCAAATTATTGTTGCAAGCCTAGACAACTGGTTTGAAATCTTGCATTTGCATCCATGAAAACCAAAGTAAAACTAATAAAAGAAAAACTTAAAAAAAGAACAACTAGAACACTTCTGCCCAACCACCCCTCGGTTGATGGAGGCTTCCAATCTAATGACTTATTGAACAAAATTCAAACATAAATAAAAAATTAGTGCTGAATTCACGGTGTATTTCATATGAACTTTAATGATAATCAGGAGATTGAAATAATGAAAACACTCGACTGAGAGAAAGAGAAATATCATCATGTTGATGTTCTTGTGGTTGGCACCATGCGCCTAATTAATAGACTTTGATGTAGCACACTGCATGTCAGGTTAGGCCAAGTGATCCAGCCAGAGCACACAACAAACATCCATCAACAACCATTCAAGAGATTTAGTACAAACAATAATGAAAAACAAAAATACATTTGTGAAAAGAGAATAAAAACAGAGGCCTAACAAGATACCAACTATCAACCTAATTCCCATATCTGGTGAAGAATGTCATGTGTTGTGCCATGGACTTTGCAGGTTGGTTTCCCTGCTGGTACTGCTATTGGACATTCAAAACAGCACAAAAGCAGCTTGGAATTTAGAAACGAATTCAGACATTGATATTCTTTGAGAAAGCACACTACTATATGGCCAAAGAGCTACACCCACATGCTGAATAACAAAACAAGCACTTCAAATCAAACTCAATTGCAAACAGTATCTCATGATCCACCTAATTTATCACGTCTATGAATTCGTATAAGATAAGTGCCCCACAAAGAGCTTTAGGGTTATTTGAAATACAAATTCAAATTAAATTGATTCCACATAAATCTCAGATTAGTCTCATTTCTTCCAGATTATTCATAATGCTGTTTCAATCACCATCACAACAAAAGGAGAATTTCCCACTTTGTTGTCTCATGTACTCTGAGTAAAGCATCCAAGAACTCAACTCTGAAAGACAAACATACCATTAATATACCATCTAACTCGCAAAAACAAGCAATTCCAGAGTTGATTTCATTAGCACAGAACC
Organism: Dioscorea alata; assembly: GCA_020875875.1. NCBI lineage: Eukaryota > Viridiplantae > Streptophyta > Magnoliopsida > Dioscoreales > Dioscoreaceae > Dioscorea > Dioscorea alata. Next base: position 18,822,792 of record CM037015.1, on the reverse strand, counting down.
CCCTATGATTATTAATCAATCAACTCACATATGGCAAATAAATTTTCAGCATGCATTTGACATTTTCTTCTAGCTGAAAATTAAAAAAAAAAAAAAAAAAAAAAAAAAAAAAAAAAAAAAACATGACGACATTTGTTAATGCACCCACGGCACATAACAGAATACATACATGCCAAGGCCATGCCACAAGTCACATTAAATCCATGCAAAAGGTACAATCATCACAAGCTAAACACTATGACTAATGTGTATGTGCCCACAATGATGCCATGTAAAGAACAAGTTGTAGCCACAACCACAAACAATAAAAAGAGATCTACAGGTTCAGTGAATTTTAAATTATATTACTGTTGATACTAAGACAGATATAAAGTCTTCAAAAGATAATTTTCCCATAATGTCGCGGAGCTTAGTTCGACATTAGTAAACATAATGCAGAGTAGCGTCTGTATGTTAAACAGGATCTTGGCCTCCATGTCCATAATCATCATAGACCTAAGAATATCATGTCCCCCTTAGGCCCTCCAACAACAGTAGTCATGCTGTTGAAGCTTATAATATTCAGGAGTTTGTGAAATTCCTCAAAATGCCTAACAATATAATTGCATGGCAAAATAAAAAGAGTCCCTCGAGCACTCTCACTAAATGGAACTGAAATTTAAGGATCTAAAATTATAACATTAGTGCAATATATTGCATTATTTAACCCAATGTCTGTTTCTTTGATATCTACTTTTCCGTTGAACATTTAAAGCTTCACCAATAATTGATTAAGTAAAGAACATTCACACTAAATGATTTAAGTAAAGAACATTCACGCATCAGCAATGCAATGCCATTTCCATCATATAAAATATAACAGAAATCAAACAAATAGCAAGCCAATAAAATAAGAAGATAGCGAGCAAGGATCAACAACAGTTAGCTATGACAGATGCGTGTGATCTAACGACTGGTTGATTTTTTTTTTTTCAAAAAAAAAAAACAACTGAGTATTTAGAATTTCAAATTCATATAACAACATGAATATATTAGTTAAAAAGCAAGCAAAACAAGAAATGCCAAAGTCACAGGTCTCACAAACACCAAAAAGTAATTGCCAAGGACAAAACTTTACCCTTTACATAAAGCCACATTGCTCAAGAGGAAACGAATCTAGAGGATGGCATCCACTTAAAGCGTCCCAGAGTAAGAGATACCCAAATAGAACAACAATCATCTAAAGCACGAAAGGATATGACAGCATCCAAAGATTAATGAAAGATTTAAAGAGACCACATAATTGCAAACATCAGCCAAATTTATTGAATTCAGATACGCAAGAACAGAACATCCACTAGACTTGGATAAGGTAAACAGTGCACCACTCATCCTCAGCTGACTCAACTTGAAAGGAAAAAGATAGGCACGAACCAGGATAGAGCCATAACTAGCATGGAAGAAAAAAAAAAGAGTCTTTTTCTCAGGACAAATGCAGATGAGAAAAGCAACATCAAGATACCATCAATGAGAAGTGATCCGGAAGCTGAGCACGTTATTAATCAAGCCCTTCCATTTTCCATTCCCCTTCTTGATCAGATGCTGCGAATTCCCCTCCTCCACCACCCCTTGTTTCTTGCACAATGTGAAGTTCCTGCTCCCTACCCTGCCAATGGGCTCCAATGGGCTCAATGCTGTAGTCCAAAACAATCATTAAATCAACCAAGAATTCAAATCTCCAACCAAAATCATTAAGAGAAAAGACTCGCATACCGTCAGAGCATGAATTGGTGCAGTAAAGAAGAAAGTTATTGAGATCAGATCCAAGAACAGGACGGCGGCCTTCCCGGGCGTAGGACCGGAGCGCGGTACTGATAACAGCGCTGACGGACTCCTCCTCCTTCACCACGAATCGGATCGGCCCAGCACTCCCCAGCACGTTCACCGAAATCAACAACCGGACCGACCCCGCCCGCGCAGGAGGCGTAGCCGGCGCCGCCTGCATCGTCCTCCTCATCATCCTCTGCGCCGGCGTAATCGGTGGTGACAGCGATCGACCCATTATTCCACTAAAAATGCGAGATCTCTCACAAAACACTCAAATTATTCGAACAAAACCGTGAAAAAAAAGTGCGACCCAGCCAGTCTCCGATCAACAGCGGGTATTCAAGGATCGAGACCGAGGCAGCGATAGTGCCAGCCCTGCATGCAGGATGCGAAGGTGAACCTCTGCTTCGGCGATGGCGACGAAGGAGAGGAGAGCACCGCACGATCGGCCACCATTCACAATGACGAGCAGAGGAGAGGAAGAGAAGCTTGAGCTAGGGTTAGGGTTAGGGTTAGGTTGGATTGGGGATGTGAGCTCTTGGTTTGGAGAAGAAGCCCTTTATATAGAAAGGAAATGCGGAGCGAAAGACGGGCGGCGCCAGAGGAGATCCAAAAAGATTCTTTTGCACTTACACCCCTCATCTTTAGACTATTTCTTAACCTCAAGTTTTATTTATTATTTTTTAATAAAAAAGTATTTATTTTCAAATAAATAATAATACCCATAAATTTTTTTAAATAATAATTATATATATGCTATAAATATTTTAAATTTAAAATATAGAAATTTGTTTGAAATATAATTAAACATTTTTATGGGGTCATTTATATAAAAAAATGGAAGAGAGAAGGATAATTCCTTCTGGTCTTATGACGACTAGAAAGTTTTTTATAGCACGTGGTGCAAAAGTTTTGAGTCTTGTTTTGTAGTTTTATGCCGTTTTCAAATTATTATTATAATAATTTTTTTATTTTTTTAATTATAAGGCTCATTTTGAATGGAAAATTGTAAGTTTTTAGATGGGAAAAGTCTTGCATTTTTTTAGATTTATTTTTTAATTTTTAATTTTCAAAAGTTAGGTTAGATTGGATGTTAAATATCGAAACAAAATTATAATTACAAAATTTGTTCTAGGTTTAAAATGTGAACCTTAAAGTAAAGAATTTAAGATTAAATGTTTTTTTTTTCAAATATAAAATTTATTATTCTGATTATGTTCCTTTTTTTTCTAGAAAATCATGTGTTAAAAAGTTTTTAGTACTAAATTGGTCCTTGATTTTGTAGGTAAGCATATTTGTTGTATTGTTTTCTGTACTAATGAAATATTCGGTTTAATCACTTTATTAAAAAAAAAAAGAAAAAAAAATTGTAGGTGAGCTGAGTTGCTATCTTCAATTGTTGTCATTTTCTTTCAACCATTAAAAAATATTTTGCTTCATATGTTTTTGGTATTTTTTTAAAAAAACTTGTTAAAAAATAAATTAAATTATAGTTTAAAAAAACTTAAATTGTATCTTTTCCATTATTTTTTAAATTTGAATTGTAGAGAAAATCATGATAAATTTTCTTGTGAGATAGGAAAAGGTTTGATATTGTTTTCCCTAGATTTTGTTTTTAATTTTTGTTTTTTTTTCTCAAGTTAGCTCATCCGACCTGAAATTTGAAACAAAATTATTAGTACACAAAATTTGTCCTTGGTTTTTTAGGTGAAATATAAAGTAAAAAATTTAAGAATTTTGTACTTAAACATTTTATTCCAAATCATAAGGCAATTTTGTTGCTCATAATTCTGTACAAAATTGGTCCTTGGTTTTGCAGGCTGACTGATTTTGAAAGTTTTATAACTAGTCAGTATCTTCTTTTTCACTGATTATAAACTATTTTGCTTCACATGCTTTTGGTAGTTTTGCAAAGACCCACAAGTTCAAAATAAATTGTAGTGTACATTTTGTTATTTAATTATAACTTTTCATGTTATTTTATTTATATATTCCAATGTTCTGGTGACAAACCCTAATAGAACCAAAACACATCACCAAGAATCAAATTTCAGAATCATGAACGCTTACAGTGACCATGTGGTGCAAGTAGTGCCAATATCTTCTGAAATGTAGCCATGTGCATCAGTGAATAGACCATGCTTTCATGCTGCACAAGCTTTTAAATGTGATATTGTTGAAAGGTAGTAGGTAAGGCCACAAGAGATCACAAAGACAGACCAAAAGAGACCCCAAATCAAAAAACTAATTTTCTTCTTATTAACAATCACATTGCTATCTGAAACTAATCAAGAGAAATTGTCCACAATACTTCAAAGAGAAGCTTATACAATAACAAAATTAACGAACAAGAAGTTGCCAAAGTTGAGGAAGGTGATGGTGCTCACATGATGCTGCTGCTTGCCAAGTTTCCATGAATACATTCTATTGAGTTGCACATGAACACTCCTCCAGTACTTGCCTGAGGCGTCGGAAACTCGATTAAACTTGTGTTTTTACATGTAACATGGAAACTTTTGTCGAAATTCTGCAGCATCAATGATTCTGTATGTTTGGGGATTCTGTATGTTTGGGAATGAATTTCTGCACGTCGGTAACCATCTTTTTTAGTTATAAGCATTTAGCACATGCCTGACAAGCCAAATGGAACAGTGCCGACCTTGCCATGAGACCCGGAAGTACCAGCAGCAATACTGGAATATGGAGGCCTTGCTCTCTGAAAGTTCACTCCATCTTCAGCAACATTTTTTATGGATCCTTGTGACGGATTGAAAGGAGGTGATTGAATGTCAATAGCTATGTCAATGCCCATCTTTCGGGGCATGTATTGGTGAGGTAGCCTGTATTGAACGGATTCCCGCTCTGCTGTTGGTTGTTCCCGTTCTTGACTGCCCATCTTCGTGCCAGAACAAAATGAGAACTGTGGAATGGCAGGTTGCTCTAGAAGGGTTCCATTCCTCGTAAGTGTTCTTGAGCCACAGACACTGTTTAGGCCTCCATTTTCGAAGGGAGCTACAGTTCCCACAGCTTTCCCTGGTTTAGTGGAAAGAAGATGAGCATATGAACCCTATGTCATTGTAATATCAGTAATGCAGGGAAGAGCTAGAATACCCGCTTGAATTAACTGAGGTGGATGTGAAGGCCTTGCTACATTTTGAGAAATTTTTTTCATATCCATAGCATCCTTCGATGCTTCATCCACCGCCAGCCTCTCCTTATTTGAAACAGAAGTCTGTTGTTCATTTAGACGCATTGTAGTTGTCGGCACCATTGAGGATCTAAAGAAAAATTTAGAAGATGTTTTAAATAGTTGAAGATATAAAATCTAAAATATAAACTAGTACCTGGGAAGTGAGACATAATTCCTCTCCAGTGGAATAACAGGGCTACTCCTGCCACCAACTTCCTCAAGGAAGGTGAATTGCTTCCTGAATTGATCAACAGCACTGGAAAAACCAATAAACATGAGAAGTGAGATGTGCTATCCCTACTTTGAATGGTGTAAAGTACAAACTTTCAATATTTTTTAAAAGCAGAGAATGAAACCTTGGGTACACAAAATGTGCTCTTTCAGTTCCATTAACATAGTCTTTGAGCAGCTGTGGATGATATTCCAATATTTCACGATAGATAAGCTCCCTGAAGCCTTCCTTTGTGACTTTTTGCCTCTCAAACTCAAACCCAAACTCCATCTTCGAGATTGGATAACAAGTTGGCTCCCTCTCTACCTTTGCCAGACTTTTAAAATAAGGATCAGCCAATGCCTGGCAAATCAGATGCCAATATGTTAGCCATGTTTAGATCACAGCTAAACAATATCCATGGTATAAACTATCAATAACCAAAGGTTTATACTGGGCATTTTGCTAAAGTGTTGAAATTTCCAAAAATAAAATCACGAAACTTAAGACAGAAAAACAATTGAAGCAGCTAACCTCTTCAGCAGTTGGCCGGTCTTTTGGATCAAAAGCTAAGAGTCTCTCCAACAGTTTAAGTGCCAGAGGATCTGCTTTCGGAAACTTTTGGGAGAGAGGTATAGGCTGTTTCTTTCTCATGCTGCTTAAATATCTCCTAGCCTTGTCATTCCGTACCTATTTTCAAGAATAACAAATAGCTATACTTAGAGCAATTTTAGATATACCATGATTCTTTTAAAATCCAAAGAACAGAACACTGTACCCGAGAAATGGTATCTAGTGATGGTGTGCCAAGAAGGTCGGTCATTAAATCCAGCTGATGAACCACATTTTTACCAGGGAATAGTGGTTTCCCAGTTAATATTTCAGCAAAAATGCAACCTACGCTCCAAATGTCGATAGCAGGAGTGTACTAAATATGCATAAACCTTCATTTAGTTTCACATGTCAGAAATTAAAGAATAAAAACATATGACAAGGCAATACACAAGAATCATGTTGATACTACATTGCTTGGAAGAAAATCAATCTTTCCAGAAACCATTTAAACTATAAGTTTATTCTTTTTCAGATTGAAAGCCTCTAGAAAAAATAAGGGTTGCATTGAGGCAAATTTATCTTAGCTAAATCTCCGAAACATAATAGCAGCATCCATGGCAAATCAACTCTAGAATGATTTATACATACACATTTGGCTAAATGATTGATAAATAAAATAAAAAGCTTAATCAAGCAGCATTTACCAAAGAAAAATATGCCCAGATATAATATAACTGAGAGAACAGGATAGGCAATTCAAATATTGGCATCAATTACCATTAAAAATAAACTTTGAATTTCAATTTCTCAAAGACAGCATTGAATTTGTGGGGCACAACTGCTATAATTACTGCATGCTAAGCATCGGTATCTAAAGTACCTGAAATTCAATACGTCAACCTCTTTGTCCTCCATAAATCAGAAATATCCCAATCACTTCAACCATGCACTGTTTCTATATGAACCAGTGGCATTAGACAAATATAAACTTAGGTCCCTATTCAGCTAATCTTAAAAATACATAATCTTATTCCTCAGTAGATCTTCTATCAAATGTTCCCAATAGACAAACTTTTAATCTGCGCAATGCTTCTTTTGACAAGGAACAGATAAACAAGAAAACCTTGGGCATTTCATGTGTCTCATTATAAGACCATCATTACCTAATTGTTATGTCCATCCACTCTCTTCTACAGTGACGGTATTGGATTTTTACTGTGATCTTCATGTAATTACAGATATGTAGACCATACTCCATTAATATTAAAAAAGCTAGAAGCCCATTACATGCAAACATGTATGATTAACTACACTATGTGAAGTATAAGTACAGCAAGACCATGTTATAAAAAGCACAACTGCTTGATACTAGCCATACCCTTGAATAAAATGATCCACACAGCTCTGGAGCTCTGTACCATCTTGTTGCAACATAATCCTGCAGTATTCATATGGCCCAGAAGGTTCAAAGAATGCACAAATTCTTACTATTATGAGAAAAATCAAATCCCAGATAAAGTATCATAAGAAATAGAATCTACTCAAAAGAAGAAAAGAAAATTTATCTTCCATACCGTCCAAATTACTGTTGAGGGGGTGTCATGAAATGCAACTCTTGCCAATCCAAAGTCACAAATTTTTAGCTTGCAGTTTGCATTAGCCAATATGTTCTTAGGCTTCAAATCCCGATGATAAACATTAGCTGTACTCTAATAATCAAACATTAGAAAAGAACCAAATATAGTTTGCAATATATATTATGTAGCTCTGGAACATTATTCTGTTTCAGACTTGTATGTGAACCTAAGAGACTTGGAAAGTAAAGTAGCCAAAACAACTTAATAAGATGAGAGGATGCTGTGAGTAGAACCACTAAAAATCATATCTATTACTGCCTTTTACTTATGTTTGTGGATTAAGCTTCATAACCACACTGCTGCAGTACACCAAAAAATACAATAATGGGGATTTATTATAATTATTGCAATCAAAGGGCAGAAGATTAAATTTTGGTTTCTAGTAGTGTGTGATCCAAAAGCACAGCAATCATTAGCTTAATTTCTAATTTCTCAAAAGGAAACCAAAGATCAATGAGAAGTTTCCCACCTAACACTGAGTTTTTAACTTCATTTCAGAATTTGTAAACTGTTTGCCACAATACAAGATAAAATGTTCTTGGCAAAACATGAAAGGCCTTACCGGCATGCATGTATTTAAGTGCACGAAGCAGCTGATAGAGGAAAAACTGATGGTGCTCCTTGGTCAGGTCATCATTAGCCTTAAGAACCTGGTGCAGATCCGACTCCATAAGCTCAAAAACAACATAAATATCTCTGAATTCCCTTTTAGATGGAGGTAAAATTATGTGTTTTATATCTACAATGTCAGGATGTCGTAAAAGTCTGAGAAGCTTAATCTCCCGAAGGATTCTGGCAGCATCAGAGATGTGCTCAAAGATACCATTGATCTTCTTGATTGCGACTTTCCCGCCAGTGTAAACATCAACAGCAGAACAAACAACCCCATAACTCCCTTTACCTATGACCTCCTGTATTTTATATCTATTTGCATCGCCATACTCAGTAAAGAAGTCCATCTCTATTGAATCCTGTAAAAAATAAAGTCTAAGACACAACAAGATGTTGCAAAAACTTGATTCAAACTTGAAAGTAAAAGTATAGAATTTATCTAATCCATCCAGCAGATACAGTACCTGTCACAAAGGGATTTATATACGACCCATGGTGCAAACCCAAATCTCAAGAGAAAAGCATACAATTTTTGTTACATTGGGGATTGGATGCAAAGAAAACCCTTATAGATAATTTAGCCATATAAAAATTCAAACTATGAATCCTTATATTGATAGGGTTTTACTTGGTTAAGCATAAGTCCTTATCTTCAGAAAAGCATAACAGAAAAATCCCAAGCCTTATTTAAGTTTTTAGCCCGAATTTGGAGGCAGAGACCATTCACTCGATCAAAAAAAACCTTTTTTTTTTTTTTTTACCACAAATATGTAAGCCTAAATTACAATCAAGAATAACCAACATAAAGAATTTCAATGATTCAACGTTTTTCAATAAACACAATAATTAAAACAGAATAAAAAACATAGATCTCCAAGATTCCTATAAAACAAATCTTTCTCGATCCCACGCCAAAACAACACCGAAAAAAAAAACTCATTTAAAAGAAGAGCAATAAGAAATACCTTCTTCCTCTGATCCATATGCATTTCTCAGCAATAACCCAGAACCCGCAGCTGCAAGCACTCCTCTTTCCCTCAAATCAAGAAACTCTCGATCTCGGAGACAACAAGAGAAGAAAAATCCAAGAAAAAACTCAGCCGCATTTGCCCCACCTACCCCTGCTCCGGATCACAAACCCCTAATTCTATCTCACCTTCTTGCAATCAACGGCGAAGCAAAGACAAGACACCAGATCCAAGATGCACTGCCTCCTCGCAAACCAAAACACCACCGACACAGCTATCATACAGACGAAGAGAAAACCATCCACCTCCTCCTCCTCCTCCTCGGATCTCGCCTCCCTCTCCTACCAAATATCGCTGGACTAGGGTTCCGAGAAGGTCAGCAGAGGTCGGAGCCGCGGAGGAGAGGGAGCTTGAACTCCAAGCCGATAAAGAGGGTTTTCGGACGGTTTTGGTTTCACGTAACTTTCTTTGAATTGTTCACGAAAACCCCCTGGAAAATTTTAATTATTAATATTACCCGCTTTTACTTTTCAAACAAAAGATCATTTATTTACATTTTTTTTAGTGAAATTTGAGGATATTTATTTAGGCCGGTATCTATAACAAATTTTATAAATAAATAAATAAATATGTAAGTAAATAAAATTTTATTAATTAGACAATAAGAAAATATTTATTTATGTTGAAAGGGGTCTTATGAGGGGCAAAAGATGAATCCCGTGGCAAATGATGTGCTTAGCTTTGGTGGCACGGAGACTCAATTTGGATGGTTTGTCCCTCTTAATTGCTTTATTTGGATGTGCTTGTTTACCCAACTTCCTTTTTTGATATTACTGTTCAACCACTTTTATTTCACATAAAGCTATCATCTTGTGTGTGGGTGTGTGTTTAATATTATGTATATATATAGATGTATATTTATTAATTGGTATTTGATTTTTTTTTTTCATACTGCTCTGATTGGTGATTTAATGAAATTTTAGTGTGTATTTGAGCATAAGCACTTATTTTTAAAAAAATGTATCTTGAATTAATGACATTGGTGTTTATGGGAAAAGATAATACCAAAAGAAAACAGTGAGATGGTTTTTCTTAACCAACATGAGCACTTACTCATGAAAAGAAAAAACCTTTTGGGGAGATTTTTTTGACCTTTTTTAAAAAAATTCATTATTTAGTGCTCACCGTAAAAGGAAAATACTCTCCAATAAAAGGGTTTTTGCCGTGGATATCTTTTTTATCTTTTTATTTATAAATTTAGAATAAATATTTAATATGAAAATATTTCTTGATAACAAAGTTTTGGGATGACTTGTAACAAAAATAATAATAATAATAAGTTCGGCGCGCATACTGACACATCAATCGTCAATGGTTGTCTACACATCATCATAAAGTAATTATCATCACCACTACGAAACAAACATCCAACAATTAAGAAATCTATTTTCAACTTAATGAATAAATACATGGGTTTGGTTGTTTATTTTTTTTTTTTTAGACGAAAATTTTAATATATTATTAATATTATTTTTTTATATTTATTATTTTTTTTTACTAAAAGCTACAAGCATTTTATATATTTAGGTTGTGGGCACAAACAAATAATTGAATATTCAATTTATGTTCCTTCACTCAATGATATGCGGCCATCTCTAACCAAGCTGCATTTTTGGTGTAAGATGGTTGATTTTGCGTAGAATGACCTCCAATGGAGCGCTGCGTGATATTGCGCACCACTGCAGTGTGTTATTTTTTTTTTTCTGTTCTGCTTTCTGTTTTTTTTTTAATTCTTTTTTTGGTTTTCTATTTTATTTATAAAATTTATATTTATATTTTATATTTTAATTAAATTAATAACTTATGATTTAAGTTTATATTTTTTGTTTCTGTTTATTTTTTTTGTTTTCTATTTTTTTAATTATCATTTTTTGTTTTTTCTATGTTTTTATAAAATTTATATTTATAATTCTATATTTTAATTAAATTAATAACTTTCAATCAATAAGAAATAAAAAATTAAAGAAAATAATACATGAAATATAAATTCATTAAAATTAATAAAAATTACGTAAACAATAAAATAAAAACATAAAAAATTATTTTAAGATAGGCCTTGTTTGAATTGGAAAGTGCTTCTGGAAAAAAGTGCTTCTCCAAAGTAAGTTAAGCAATTTTTTGTAATCTATGTTTGTATTAGTTTTTTTTAGAAGCAAAATCTATAAAATAAGCTAAAAAATAGCTTTTTTTTTCAAAAGTTGGTCATGACTAGCTTCTGAGAAAAGCTTTTTTTCAGCTTTTTTTTTACCGCTTTTACAGAAAAACCAATGCAAACAATTTTTTTTAACTGCTTAACTTATAAAAAAACACTTATGGATTTTCCAAAAGCTAATCCAAACAAGCCCTAATAAAATATTTATAATAAATATATAAAATAAAATTATATTTTAAATAGTGTAATATTCAAAATTAATGGCTAAAAGTGAAAAAAAAAATAAAAAAATCATTGAATTTGTTGATAGTATGAATATATAAATTGTGAAGTGAAAATATTCCTAGAACATTATATTTTAGAATTCAAAATAGAGTTGATAGTTGAAAAAACTTTCACCGTAGAAGCTGTATTATTAAGGGCCTGTTTGGATAGCCCAGAATTATGACATAATCCGTACATTATACCATAATTTAATATTTTCTGAGAATTATGCCATATTGGCTATTTCGATACTTATTTTAAAGCATAAAATTATGGCATAATATAGGTATTATGGCATAAAAAACTCTCATTATAAAAAATCTCTCTTTTTTGATCTAGCCACCAGCCACTGGTCCACCGCCGGTCCAGCCGGCCTTCGGCCACTGGTCTAGTTGGCGGTTTGGTCGACGGTCTGACCAACCTCCAGCGACCAGCCACTGGTCCACCGCCGGTCCAGCCGGCCTTTGGCCATTGGTCTAGTTGGCGGTTCGGTCGGCGGTCCGACCAACCTCCGGCGACCAGCCACCGGTCCACCGGGGGTCTGACCACCGCCCGACCGGCCTCCGGTAACATGTCAGCAATCCATTAGTGGTCCAACCGGCCTTTGGTGACTGGCCATCAATCTATCGGCGGTCCAGTCAACTATCGGATGACCTCCGGTGGTCTGGCCATCAGCCGGCAGTCCACGGGTAGTCCGGTTGGCCTCTGGCCACCAGTCCACCAGCGGTCTGGTGGCCGACCGACAGATTTCCGTATTTTTTTTTATTTTGTTAACCAAACACTCATTTTGTCAGAATAAAATATATCACAATTTCTGTAATAATCACTTGCACTTTTTACATAATAAAATTATGCCATATTTTTTTATTTTCCAACCAAAGAGGCCCTAAGTACTGATGCACTAAATATAAAGTTTTGGATTGGAGATGGCATGTGATTTGAACAGTAAAACCCACATACACAACCCAATGAACAAATGAGAGTAATCATTTAGTCTATGAGAATAAAAGCATGGGGAAGGGGAAAGAGGATGAGCATATAAGTAGGGAAGTAGGATTAGGGATGGGAACAAGGGGTCGTTTGGTTTGTGGTGATATGGGCGGGAATATTACATGGTTGGGAATAATGTAGTAATTTGATATAACCATGTTTGATTAGGAACTCTTATTACTGGGAATAATTCATTACCAAGTTATGAGATTAGTATATGCTTGGTAATCCGAGATAGACACCAAATTTGGTGGTAATATGATTACCAATTTTTTTTAGTAATATTCTCATGTTGATAATGTGATATTACTATCCAGATTACCACTGATGCAATATTATGATAATATTTTCAAATTATCACGTAATGTTTGGTAATCTTTCTACATTACCGCGAATCAAAATGTTTGATTGAGACAATGAGAATAAGAATAGGAGAGGGTACAAGGAAAGAAAAAATTAGTAAAATTACTTTTGTACCATCTAATATTTTAATTAAACAATTATTAAATTACTCTAAATTATATAAAAAATTTTAAATATCTATGGATAAAGATCCAAAAGTTTATTTTCCAATCGCAACTAGATCCTCAATTTTGTTGTTGTAAAAGAAAAATTGAAGCTAAATAGCCAGAGAGTTATAAAGGTGTGGCAGGGGCACATATTGTATAGATTATTAATGTATTTATTTTCTAAATAAATTTATAAATTTATACATTTTAATCGAGGAATACAATTTAATTATTTTTATTTAAAATAAAAAATTTCTAAATTTAATTATTTGTATTTAAAATTAAAAAATTATAAATTTAATTAGTTTTAAATCATTAAAATATAAATAAATCTAATATTTTAAAAATAAATACAATACATATCATTTTATTTCTTAACTTCCATCCAATACAATGTAAATACAATATATAAATACAATGTAAATAACTAAAATTTAAATAAATATAATATTATAAAAGATAAAAATATCGATATCTCATCAAAACATGTTCAATCCCCCCAAAATAAGGGAGAGTATGAAGGATTTGAGGGGCATTCACTCCCCCAAAATACATGCTCAAACATGGGCATGCACATGCCATAAAAGATTGATTCTCATTTTTTCGGATCAATTCATACATCCAAACACACCCTGTATTCTTTCAAACACGTGACATAAAAGTAACAAATTGGTATTTACAACTGATAATCCATTATTACCATTACTTCTAGCAAAATTTGAAATTTTTTTTTTAGACCAATACCGCCGAATGAGCTTTTTATAATAATTTAATATTTTAATCAGTGAGATAAGACGAGTTGGAACGCGGATAGTTTAATAAATAAAACTCATATTAAAATAAGAAAACGAAAATTATTCGGAGGAGGAGGTAATGGAGTCGGTGGGCGCAGCCACCAAAGTTCACATGGGTTGTTGTTGGTTGGGCCAATCTAAGTAGAACTCTACGACCACGGCACACACGTGTGACCAGGCCATAGCGTCCCCCCTTTTCCTCCACTCCTTCACGTGCCCATGAAAACGATCTCTTCTGTAGCTAAAACATCACACGTGTGTAGTTGTTGCTCCGAAAGCCGTCGGATTTGATGCCGACTTCTCACCAGCCCCAGCGATGCCTGCGTGCTACACTTTTGTTTTTTTCTGCTTCTTTGAATCCCTCCCGGTACAAGCATCGGCTAAGAATGATATCACATCAATATACTTCATTTTAAAAAAAATTAAAAAGCTATTTTTATTTTTATTATATATAATTTAATATTTAAAAAAATACTTTTTTTTAATGAACTTGTAATGGTTTTCTACTTTTATGTCACTTTCTCTGCCGAAAGTTTCCGTAGGGATACTTTAATTTAATTTAAACATTTATTTATTTTTAATTCTAATAATTCTTCGATTCAGTGGAAATTTTTTTTTCTTTTTATTTTTTAATTAATAAAAGAAAAAAAAAATGATAAGCATCTTCTGCTCCTTTTCGTTTACCTTTTTTTTTACTGAGAAGGATTATTATTTATGGGCTTAAAAAAATAAATTTATAGATTTAAATATATTTATTATTATATTTATATCCAGAATTTACAGTAAAAATTCATTCAATTATTTGAAGAAAGCAACCAACCATGGATGACGAAGCTCAGCCATCTGGCGCCGTCGTCGTCACGGCAGCCGCAGAGAGCGCATCGGCGAGGGCGCGCATAGCCTTGACCTGCAACTCCAGCGCCGCCACGTAATCCGCCGTCTCTTCCAACAAGCTCGGCGCTGAGAGCTTCCGGCATCCGGGGACCAGCCGTCCCAGAACCCTAAGCCTCTCCCCGACCTTTCCCACCTTCATCGAAGCCGGTTCTGGAGGCTTAACCGGTGGTTTAGGGCGACGATGGCGCCGGATCTTGCCGCCAGCCTTAACGAGCAGCTTGCGCCGGCGGAGCCGGCCCGCGAGGATCGCCCGGCTCCATCGCGATTGGCCACGAGCGGTTAGGGCTAAGGCGGAGTCAGCGGCGTCCTTCACGGCCCGAGCACCGCGCACGGCACGGAGGGCTTCGATGAGGCGCCGGTTGTAGATCCGCTCCTGCGCGCCGGTCCGCCACTTGGACTGTGCCTGCTGTGTTGAACTGGATCTAGGTTTCTTCCCGGAAATCGGTTCTCCGCCGGGATCAGCGCTGCTGGAGGAGGAGGAGGAGGAGCTCATAGCGATGGTGGTGGAGGTCGAGAAGAGGAGTCCATGTGAGCGAGTTTTGAGCCATTGGGTTATGTATTTATCTTTGAATTTAAAAATTCGTTAATATTCCTTAATTAAATTTCTCTTTTTTATTCAGGCCCCTGAAAAAATTGATAATTCTGGTCACTGGAGGTGGTTTACCAAGTTTTGTTTTTACCTACGCACCCCTCAAATTAAAATTAAGTATTTATCTAACTTGCAAAAGTTAATTTTTACAATCATTTTATAAAAAATAATTTTAAAAAATGAATTAAGTCATTATTTATAATATTTACTATGCTGGAGAAGAGATTTAAATTCCTTACCATCTGTATAGGAGCCTGGTATTTTACCATTTGAGATATTTTAATATTAACAAATAAACTATTTCACCATTGTGGTTATGAAAAGATGTGATACAATTATAGAAAGTTCAAATAGGTTAACATATATATATTTAAAAATATATAAAATAACTAATCAATATTTAATATAAATTATAGGTTCATGAATCATGATGAAGGTTATGCATTAAAAAAGTCAATGATTATAGATAAATAAATAAGTAATTGGCATTCATTGTAGTGGTGGGGAGGTGGGTGTGGAGCCCCTTGAAAAAAAATATATATATACATATTTGTGATGATTATTATGAGACTCCACCATGGAACCCACTTGCATAGTTTTTATATAAAAAAGAAAAAAAATATATATTGAAAGTGGGGTTACATGTATATCTAAATCAAACACATGACATCAACGTTTAATTACACATACTTGAGTTTTTAACCATCCATATCTTTATGTTGTTGATCTGTGTGGTGGTTCTAATTTTGCAAGTTATTATCATTTAGATTGTTTGTCTAAATGGTATTTATAAATTTCATGCTTTCATATTATTCTTTTCTTCTATATGACTATGAAAAAAGTTGGAATGAGAATAAACATGAATAAAAAAATAAGGAATAAATTGGAATATATATAGATATTGATTTTATTTTATAATGGCAAAAGAAGAGGTCCATGTTGGGTGGTTGATTAGTTAATGTTAAGCATGATTAGGACATAATACATACCAACAAGAGAGGTTGCTATTCCTTGTAGTTAGAATGGATCCTTCAATATAGCTCCCTTGCTTTTCTAAAAACAATAACAAGAAGAAGATTAAGATCAAGCAAAGAGAAGAGTGGGCCCATGAGTTATTTTTTTCTTTTCTTTTAGCCTTTGGTCCTATTCATCTTTAGCTTAAAGTCACATAATTAAGTTTGTGGTTATAAATGGTTGGATAATCTCCTTTAATTTAATTTAATTTAATTTAATCTTTTGCAAATAAATATCTCTAAAGAAGGTATATTAAATATGTCACGAATCATGAGCTTTTAAAGAGTTGCAAACAAAACACGGCCAAAAGCAAGTACAACTTTTTCAAAGGAGAAATAAGTTAAAAAAGAAAAAGAGAAAGCATACCTAGCGCTAAGGTTTCAATTATTTCACATAACTATTGAATACATTGGAATATAAATTTAATATTGAAAACACAGACAAAAGATCACAATTGAGAGTACTTTGAAATTTATAATTAAGATTAATTTCTCACCATTTGAACCCAGGAGAAAACAATAAAACAATGCAACACAAAGTTTCATGCAATGCATATCTATAACAGAAAGAAACAGCATCAAAATGGACTTATCACCATCCACAACAGCAACAAATGACAATGGCAATAAATGACAATGAAATGAAGAAACAGTTCAACGTAGACAACTGAAATAACCGTTCATGAATTCACATCCTCACTGCAGTATTACATCCATCTACAAGCAATATCAACAAGTACATGAAAACATGCATTTCTGAAATATATATATAGCTTTGGAGTATACATTTATTAATTGTAAGGTTTTTTATGAGAACGTACGTACGTACTTGTTATTATAGTACATTTTCTTTTAGTGCTTGAACAAAGTAAAAAAAAAGAAAAAAAAAAAAAGAAAGGTTTGATGGAAAAGAAAGGATATTTGGGCCTAAGTGCTTCAAGTGGCTCTTTCGGTTTCTAAGCATGTGCTCCATGCTATATAGGTCATTGACAAACAGTATAATAAAGTTGGTTTTCATTTCAGTTGTTGGATTATATATTCGGTAAAGCAGCAAAATATCTTAAGTGGATGAATAACCTTTCCTGAAGCCCAGTCAGCAGAATCAAAGAAAGCAAGCTCATGATCTTCATGAGAAATATATAACCAACGAAGAAAGCAGTACTAATTATGTGAAGTGGTGATATATATCAATCAATCATCAATATGTCAATATGTACTAAATGGAGAACAACATTGATATTTTGGAGAACTTCTAATGTTAGAGAAAAAAAGTATTGAGAAATGAGCATATAACTAACTTCTTGGTTAAATGAAGGCATCAAATTCCCTTCATTCTGGTCCGTAGATTTAGGCTCCTCAGCTGCTCAGCAGATATATATATATATATATATATATATATATATATATATATATATATATATATCCACCAACCTGATCATTGCCATAATATATCTACTCAAAATTCTTCAGCTAAAGAAGATGCAATATATTGAAGATATTATCTTTTTGAATGCCTTGTACAAATTAAGTCTATTACACTAATTACTCAAAAAAGTGACAGTAGTTAACAAATGCATGAAAAGAAGAATTATCAGAGTCAAGGTGAATAGAAAAACAATTGGATTGCTATTTTTTCCTTTGCATAATTATAAACGTTTAAAAGAGTGAAGAAAATTTTGTTATTAATCACTCATTAATTTGTTATGAGTTAACTCATATTAATTAGAAACTTTTCATTGTTCTTGTATCCTTAACTTTAATTATGTTTAGGTTTAACTCATGCTAATTATGATATTAGCAACTTAACTACTGCATATATAATGAAAGAAACCTTGATCATATGATCATTATTTATGATTTATATATAACAAATTATTGACAAAGTTGATTGGAGCATCTCAACCAACCTCTTGCTCTTGCTTGCATTACTAATCAATAACCACCCTCCTCTATGCTTTAATATTTAATCAGCTTTCTCCTCATTTTCAGCTAGCTTGTAGATAAACTATCATATGTTTGAGCAACTAACCCATTCAAGATCTCTATCCGCACAAGACCGGACTAAGCCTCATCCATCATTTAGAACATATTTGGATATATAAAAATTATGCATATATAATGCATGTGTACTGTTGATGATGACAATAAGGGACAACCACCAACTAGAGTGTTAATTAATGTGGTTCATGAAACCAAGTGCCAAAAGATTATCATGAACTGATCATTAAGTAAGGAATGATGGTTGAGCAAAAGAAAAATTAAACCCATGCAATTGAATAGCCACACTGAGAGTCAAACCACTAGAGATTGACTTTTTGAGTAGGAGCCATGTGCTTGGAGAAAATTTAAAGAATTAGCTTACAAAAGGAACAATACTTGCCTAAATTTAACCTGCCACATTACCATGCAAAGAAAAAGATATGGAAATATATATAATGGAATCACTAATACAGCAAAATTTCTTCAACAAATGCTAAGATTCACTATGCTGTATGCTAGCTTACAAAATACTGACCCAGATATTTTTAGACAAAGCTCTTTGGATATATACTTGTTTGAAGAAAAACCAAATTGTCTAACAATGACTCACTGAAAGCTACAAAGGTAATCATCCATAAAATGATGCGAACATACGTGTTAACAACGTTAGCTAGGTTGGCAAACACACTCATAATATAAGACATTCAGGGACAATGGTTCTTGACATCTTCAATTTGATTTTAAAATATTGAGCTCGTTGTCATAGAGAGAGCATGAGTATATATATAGACTTTTTCCAAGCTAGTAGCCAAGTTGGGATGGGAACTCAACCACAATTGGGAAGTTATCAACTTTAATTTGCAAACCTATAATAGATAGAATATTAATGGTCTTCTCTATTGGTTGTTTTGAGCGCTTTAATATATAGTCAAAAGACTTGGCTCCATGAGTAACAAGAATAAAGAAATAAGTCACCAATGCTGCATTAATTTGCTATGATGCATTTTGTGCACGTCACCATCAGCAAAGTTGGATACCTTCTTATGTTGGACTGGTGCAATAGACTATTATTTAGTGACATAATCATATTTTGTTCAGCTTGTGAGAATACTGAAGCTTATACTTTTTACAATGTTGCCATCCTTGAGAGAAATTTAAAAAAAATATATATATTCTGTGATTTGGTAAAATCAACTAAAAAAAAAATTACGGGGTGGATTGATTTTTTTTATTATTTTTTTATTAATAATTTATGATAATAATATTCATTTACAAAAATACTAATATATTATATTTAAAATAATTAAAATTTTGAGTTTGTGGGGTTAAACAAGAAAATTTTCTTATTTAATAATTAATTTAAATTAATTTTAAAATCTCTCTCTCTATATATTAATATATGGAGACAAACTTATCAAAATAATCCGATATTTGGTCAATTAATTTCCATGATTTGCGCTCTCCATGGTGGAAATATTAACAACCTTCTATAAACAAATTATTTCCATATTATACCAATTAATTAAACTTCTCTTTGACATATATATATATATTATAATTCCTTGAAGCATAAACCATCACTAAAGAAAAAAAAAGATAATTTTATCATTCCCACTAACAAAATTAAAAGCTCGATCTACAAAAAGAATCAAGCTATGCAACAAAATTAAAACAAAAAACAAACTAAACTCTACCTTAACCATTACCCTAAACCTGACCATTAGTTATTCAAAAAGAAAAGTTCTAGTTGAAAAAACTCATATGGCTTTGACCACCATGCAAACTTCCTCCATTCACAAGCCTCTGATCAAAACCATTAACAACACTTGCATGCAAACCCTCCATCTTCTTCAACTCATCATCAAAACCAGTAGTAGCAAAAGAACAACCACCATGAACAACTCCATGTCCCTTATTCCAACCAAACCTCTCATTAGAACCATCATAAAGAGAATAACCAGAAAGCACATTGTTTGCATGCAAACTCAAACCCTCAACTGATCCTGCAGGATGAACAAGAGAATTATAACCAGGATGATGATGATGATAATATTGAACACTCTTTGTAGCAGTTACATTCAAAACCTTCATCTTAAGTTCTTCAAGAACCTTAACATACTTAATGAGATCATCAAGGCCAAGCCCTTCAATGTCAACATCCCACCAAAGCCTCCCTTTAATCTCTTGCTGCTGTTTCTTCACAGCATCAACAAGACTAAGAAGTTGTTCATGTTCACGTTGAAGCTCATTCAACTTTGAACCATGGAAGTAAGAGGTTTCAGGGTAATGGAGAATGAGGTCTTCTGTGGTGGAAGGGTTGCCAGAGGGAAGGTAACGGTTGATGAGGGAGTGGATGTTGGGGTGGCCAAAGGAGAAAGCTCTTCCGGCCGGAGAGAAGGTGACAATGCCGACCTCTGCACCGCAGAGGATAGCAAGCTCATTGGCTTTTTTGAAGATTCCGGCCTTGCGCTTAGAGAAGCATATTTGGCGAGCTTCTTCTTTTTCTATTCTTTTTATCTCTATCTTTTGCCGTCCTTTGCTTTGTCTCTTTTTGAATATGCTTGCCATTAGGGTTTCAAAGACAGTGGAGGTGGTATACTTATGAAGGTGAAGTATGTGTATGTGTGTTTGTGTGTATATATATAGAGTTGGGTTATATATACTTCTATTAATAATGTGTATAGTTGCATTGATTTAGTAATAAAAGATTTGTAATGATTTTATTGATTTTGATGGAGGGTTGATAAGTTTGAAAATTACTAGAGTTGGAGGGAAGTTTAATGTGTTTGTGTTTTTATGGAAGAACAATAGTTGATGAAAATGTAAATATATATATATTTTTAATATATGAGAGTGTTTGATTTGAGATCTTTTACCATAACTTGGTATTTGAGAAAATTAAGTTGTTTTCAAATAATGTCTAAAATTAGGCTTTCAATTTATGTGCCAAAAGGCATAATCTGATGAGATTTACAATTGATTTTTCATTTTATTTTATAATCACACTATTTTTATATTTTCATTACATCAAATCCTATGAATTTGTCTTTTTTAAATAAATTCTTGATTTGGAAATTTCTCAAAACAAAACCAAACTTATTATAATACAAATTCCCCCCAAAAAATCTAATTATATTTAAATTTAAATATTAATTATTGGCATAAATTTTAATAAAAACACTATCACATGCAATTGTTCAGTATCACAAAAGTACCTCTCCTTAGCATTTAGACCATAATTCATAAATATACATATATACAATAAAGTTTAATGGCCGGCAATCAACTCCTACTGTCCTACAAGTGGCCACGTGTCACTATTTTTACTTATCAACACCTAAAAAAAACCCAATTTTTGCATCACTCCTCACCTACCCAAAAAAAATCCACAAACTTCATTCCTCAAATATAATTTTGGTATTTTCCAGGGGGCGAAAGTCAAAACGCACTTCTTAATTTCACAAATACGTCCAAATTTCTACAACCCAGCTTAAAAAAAAAAGAAAATTATTAATTAATTAAAATTAAAAACGCATCATGATGTACGAGTGTGCAAGCGTATGCCGCGAATTAAAAATCCGCCATTTTCGTGCCCTAGAAAAGCTTCACCCACCTCACGATCCCCATCTCCGATTGATTCCCTCCTCTTCCTTTGATTTGAGAACAAGGGCTTAATTTCTCAACAACCACCAACAGCTCCTCCTCGCCCTCCCACTTTGACAGCGACTTGTCCTCCGACTTGCTTCAGATCCCCTCCACCTTCTTCTCTTTCCTTTTTTGGTGGCGTTTCTATGTTCTTCTCGTATATATAGCTGTTTCTTCCCATTGGATCGCATCGTTCTGTTTATTTGATCCAGCTCTTGATGATTGGTGTTGTTGAAGCAGAAAGCGGAGATCTTTGATGGTCTGTGTTTGATCTGTTGGTTCGTGAGTAGCTCGTGGATTTGTTTTGTTTTTTATTTGAAGGAAAATGGTGGTTCCTGGGCCTGTGACTCCTGGACAGGTTTGTTTTCTGCGTTTTTGGTTCTGAGAATGCAGGTCTTTTTGTAAAGATTGAAGCTTTTCGCATTCTCTCTTTTGAGATCTAGCTGGGACTATGAAAACTCAAGTTATTTAGGAATGTTAATGTCACTGTTGTTAGCTTTTTAAAATCACAAATCTCGAGTGATTTATAATTTGTTTGTAGTACCTGATGTGCTCCATTGTTTCAGGACAATTAGTGTATCTTTTGTTTTACTTGCAGGTTTCGTTCTTGCTTGGCTTCTTTCCAGTGCTTGTAGCATGGATATATTCAGAAGTTTTGGAGTATAGAAAGTCTTCGTCTCCTCATAAAGTGTAAGAGTCTTTTTGGAAGTTTATTGCCATTTTATTTCATTTTACAATTTGATAACTTGGCCTTGCTCTGTAAATGGAATAAAATCTATCTATAATAATAAAAATATAGTTTGTACTGCTAACTTATCTACATCTTGTTTTGTGATTGCAGTCATTCAGATATAAATCTAGTTGAATTAGGAAATGAAGCAGTGAAAGAAGATGATCGGGCACTTCTACTTGAAGGAGGATTAACAAAATCAACATCAGCAAAATTTCAGAATGCTTCTGTTCGGGCAAATTTAATCAGGTTGTTTTTTAAGATGAAATAGATTCTACTTTTTGAATCATTACTTGCTTTTTTTTTGGGTCTGAACTCATCAATTAATTGTAGGTTTATAACAATGGACGAGACATTCTTGCTTGAAAATCGATCACTTTTGAAAGCAATGTAAGAATTTAAATTTTTGTCACAGTTTGAACGTATCTATAACAACATATTGAGTTGGTAATAATGGGGTGATGGTCTTGCAGGTCTGAATTTGGGGCAATTCTTGCTTACTTCTACTTATGTGATCGGACAAATTTGTTTCCAGAATCTAAGAAGGTTTATCTCTCTATCCTTTATTTAAACAGAGAATCAGAGGTATCCATATAGGATTGCCAATTGGATATTTTTGCTGATAATGGACGTATGTTAAAAGGCAGTTTTATTCCATAAGAAGTTTGTGTAATAGTTTTCTATATGACTCTAATTGGCAATTTTACTGTGTCAGAATTACAGCCGAGATCTGTTTGTCTTCCTCTACATGCTGTTTATCATAGCTTCAGCAATAACTTCCCTCACAAAGCACCATGATAAATCAGCATTTTCTGGAAAAGCCATACTTTATTTGAATCGGCATCAAACAGAAGAATGGAAGGGTTGGATGCAGGTTTGTGATTTAGAAGTTCATGGATTTGTAATTTGCAATCCCAATTCTAGAATCTAGGTCCCATGCTGGTATGCTCAAGTAAAAATCAACTGTTAGATCTGCAAGGAAAACCAATTAGGCTTGGAATTTGTTCCATATATTGGCCCTATGTGCTTGTCATCATTCAATATTCTTTTGCCATATTTTGATCTTATGTCAATTAAGATGTGTGTCAGTATACGGTGGCATGGAATTGCCTGTTGTAAGTTTATTAGAAATGTAACACTCAAGGTTCTAATTTATAACCCTTTTTGAGCTCCATGTGTCAGGGTGGGTAGAATGGATGATCTCTAGCTAGGTTTACTTAAAGAATCTAATTAGCGAACAAACAAATAAAATAAAAGAGGTTTCAGCAAATTGGCTGGTTTTCATCTCTTGGAAGAGTCCTATTTGTGATATTTTTATAACTGACTTGACATCTTAGAAATCTTTTTTTTTTTGGTGGAGGAATTTCAAATGCGATTACTTGCAAAAAAAAAAAGTATGTGGGAAAATCATTGTGGATAATTCATTACTCTTTTTTGTCTTCCTAGGTCCTCTTTTTGATGTATCACTATTTTGCTGCCTCGGAAATATACAATGCAATTCGCATATTTATTGCTGCTTATGTTTGGATGACTGGATTTGGAAACTTTTCTTATTACTATATACGAAAGGATTTCAGCCTTGCGCGGTTTGCCCAGGTGATTTAATTATCCTTTGCGTAAAGGAATATCTTTTTTTTTAATGAATTTCTTCTTTATTAGTGTTGACAACAATCCATCCATCTACATGCAGATGATGTGGCGGCTCAATTTCTTTGTTGCGTTATGTTGCATTGTTCTGAACAATGACTACATGTTATATTATATATGTCCTATGCACACATTGTTTACACTTATGGTGTATGGGACCCTTGGCATCTTTAATAAATATAATGAGGTCAGCTCAGTTATGGCTATGAAGCTCGTCTCTTGTTTCCTGATGGTAATCCTAATTTGGGAAGTTCCTGGAGTTTTTGATCTTTTATGGACTCCATTCACATTTCTGTTAGGTTTGTATCATCAACAATAGTTTGTCATTACTCAATGTCCCATATATCAGATAACAAAGTATCATTTGTTATCTGCTGGATGCAGGGTACAAAGATCCAGAACCTTCTAAAACGAATCTTCCTCTCCTGCATGAGTGGCACTTCAGATCTGGGCTTGATCGCTATATTTGGATCATTGGAATGATATATGCATACTTTCACCCTAACGTATGTAATTGAACTCTACCAATCTGTTTCCATATAATATAGCTATTGCATAATCAATGAGATGGATAATTCTCGATGTTCCTAAAGCTGAGCTGATTTTCATTTTCAGAAGACATTTCTCAGAAACATAAATGGGTATAATATGGTTCATCCATTGTGATTTTGATCATAATCTAATTAAAGAGTTGTCCTTAAAACAGATAGAGAAATGGATGGAGAAACTAGAGGAGTCTGAAACAAAACGGAGATTCACCATTAAGGCTAGCATTGTGTCTTGTGCACTGGTGGTGAGTTATATCATCTGGTGTTATTGTTTGTCTTGAAGATAACTTTTCAGGATGATTGAATGGTAATTTTTGTTTGATTGTTGTAGGTTGGTTATTTGTGGTACGAATACATTTACAAGCTAGACAAGCTCGCATACAATAAGCTCCATCCTTATACATCATGGATTCCCATAACGTGAGTGATCGGAACTTTTGCATTGTTTCATCGTTTGATTGTATTAAGCTTACAATTTGTTGTTCATGATCTCCAGTGTTTACATTTGCCTGCGGAATTGCACACAACAGTTACGGAACTATTCTTTGGCCCTCCTTGCGTGAGTTCACTTCTGCAAACTTCAATTCCTTTACTTTTCACAGTAACCATTGTATAGAGATTGGTTGACCACTAGTCAGAGTTGTTAATACAGATGGCTCGGCAAGATCACATTGGAGACATATATATCCCAGATCCATATCTGGCTAAGGTATGAAGCTTGTGCCATATCTGTTAATGCATGTCTTCACACTATTCACTCCAGTTTGATATTCCTCTAGAGCACCTTAGTAATTATAATTACATCTTCCTTTTCTGTTTGGAAAATCTGCAGATCAGGCATTCCTAATGGCCAGCCAAAGTGGCTTCTTTCTTTCATTCCAAATTACCCATTGCTCAATTTTCTCCTCACCACCACAATATATCTCCTTGTAAGTATTCCACCTGCAAACTTAGGACATTGATCGAAAACATGATTTAACACATGCTTGTGGAACAGATATCCTACCGAATTTTTGAGTTGACAAATGTCCTCAAGACTGCGTTTGTTCCATCGAAAGACAACAAGCGCCTATGGCACAATTTCGTCGCCGGTGTGGCGATTTCTTTTTCCTTATACTTTGCCTCATTGATTCTTCTTCAAATCCCTCGGTTGTCGGTAAGCTGAGTAATCCATTGATAAATAATCAGAGATCAAATAGATGTATAGTGTCATGCTGTTTGTCTTTAGATAACTCTATTCTTCCTATGAACAGGGATGACAAAATCCACATCACATGCTGATTATTGGGAAGTTCTAGGCTTCAATCAAATTAAGATACTGCTTTGAAGTCTTGCTCGTTACAACACCAATTGATATCATAACTTACTGAACAAAATTCCATGGAGATTATTGAGCCGTTCAGCTAAAAAGGTGGAAGGTGGATGGGAAGCTCATCACAGATGTATATTTTCAAGTTTTGTTTTGTTTTTGTTCTTCTCTTTTCTATCTTTTTCATGGTCATTTCCAATTTATTTTCCTCCTATATGCATGTGTAGTGTGTAGGTCTTTTACAAAAACCAAAAAAAAAAAAAAAAAAAAAAAAAGAAACAAATATAATCCCAATGTATCATCCATTTTGTTTTTTTAAATCTTTTTCTCAAAATGTTGTTGTGACTTTTTACATGAAAGAAGTATGAAAATTCATTTCCAATGTTTTAATATCAACTTATCATGTCATACGTATTAATGTGTTGCTATAATTTTATTATATTGTAAATATTTTTTTAGTACATCCTGAAATAATAAATAATAAAATATCCAAAATAAAGAGAAAAAAAAACGCAAAGAAAACCTTATCTCATTGGCGGATCACTTCGCAAGAAGTCGTGGACGGTGCTCGGAAACCCTAATCCCGCAAACGCTCCATCGCCGGAAAAAGACACAGCTTTGCCCAGTAGCAAATGCGCCAGCCTCGCCGGCTCCTTCCTCTCTCGCCGGTAATACTCTATCCACCCATCCAACCTGCTCTCTTCCTTCCCGCATTTCAAGTTGATCCCCTTCTCTCCGCCGAGCAGTTCAATCAGTTGTTCGATTTCATCCCCATCACCATCATCGGAAGATCGCTGCTCCTGAAGGGAAGCATTCGATAGGAAATCGAGCGGAGGGCCGCTGCTGCTGGTGCCGGAGACGGGAACGGGGTTCGTGTTGAGGAGGTAGAGAGGAGATCTGAGCTGATCATCGGAGGATGAGGAGGGGATCGGATTGGCCTCGGTTAGGGTTTTCTTAGCGCTTTCTGATGCCATTCTCTTCTCAACGAGATCGAGAGATGAGAAGAAACGCTGATGAGGAGACGAGGACTCCATTACGACGCCGCCGCCGCCGCCGCCGCCGACCGAGAGCTTTACATCACTCTGATATTTAATTATGAAATGGACCCTGAAATTTTGCCTGAAGACCCTTAACTTTTTGGATAATGGATTTATCCGCCTTATATATTTTTTTTAAATAAATTTCGTGAGAAAAGATGTGATCGATTAATATTTTGTGGGAAAATATTAATGTTTAAAAATAAAATTTAATTGTAAAAAAATAATTTTCGGGAAAATTTTAGCTAGAAAGATATATTTTTGTTTACATTTTAAATTTTATTTGAAAAAGAGAGGGAAGCAAAATTTCACTTTGAAATTTATTTGAAAAAAAGAACTAGATTTCCAGATTGAAATTTTATTTGAAATTTTAAATTAAAAAAATGATGTGAGAGAGATTTTTTAAAAAATCCCAAAACATCGGTTTGGGAGAGAAGAAAAAAAAAATAAAGAATTTTAGTAGAATTTTAAACGATAGTAATATTGAAAATTTAATATAATTTTTTTATTAATTTTAAATTAGTTAGAGTGGATAAGTAAAAAAAATCCAAAGGATTATTTATGACCAATTTTGTTTCAAAATTTGAGAGGAAAAATATGAGCTGTATGGATAAGATGCCTCAAGTCCCGAGAAGTATAATAATAATAATAATAATAATAATAATAATAATAATAATAATAATAATAATAATTTCATAAAACATTTAAAATAAACCTTAATAACATATTCCATTTATTTAATTTAAAAGGTAAAATAAAATACAGTGCAAATTAAACGTTTATCTCACAATTGCAAGACTGATTTCCCATTGGTCTCCAACAACCATATGATAATGTAAAATATAAAAACATACCCTATCTATTCTTTCCATATTTAATTAGTTCTAGTATAAAAAAAATTATATTTATATAGATGGCAACATTGCATTAATTGTTAGAAAACATGCTAAATATTTTCCATTATTATTATGGAAACTAATATTTCAGGAAAACATAAAATCTATAAATAGACTTACTTATCCTATATCCATAAATAAAAATAAATATCTTTCCTTAATTTAAATAAATCTCCATATACAGTAATTTATTACTATTTTTTTAAAATAAAAAATTTCCAAATTTATACAAACGCCAAACCTCTCCCAATTTTCTTTAAAAAAAAAACCCTAGTTTATTCAAAGGTGTGCATGCGGACGCCAAGGGGAGTTCAAATCAAACAGAGTACGCAAACTCTTCTTCTCTGTCTCAGGGGGAAGTGGGAAGGAGCAAGGAGTAAATGTGTCTGTTCTTGTTCTTTTTGTTATTAATTTGCATTATTTGTGAATTTTTACTTTGATTCAGTCTCCGACGCAACGTGGATGCTTTGAAGTTGATCTGCGGAATTACTAATATCGTTTCAGAATTTGGAAACTGGTATGCGTTGATTTTACCTTTGTTTTTGTTTTTAATTTCTTTCAATTGATGTTTTACTGGATTGTTTTTAGGAAAGTTGTGACCTTTGGGTTCTTTTTATTATAAAGTTTGCATTTTGATCTGTTTGGATTTTTTTTTAAACTGTCTTGCGTAGTCTTGTTATTGGTGTTCTTTGGGGTTATTTAGTGGGACAATTTATGATTTTTCTGCATTTGTTTCATCAAACCAAACATTCTTTTTAATTAAATTAGTGTTGAAGAAAAGCAACGAAAGAGTGGATGTTAATCTGAGACTTGGTTTTTGTAGTGGTGTCGTAATGGAACAGTATTCTGATCACTCAGCCCAAGCTGGTATGGTGTTCTTTAATTTTGATAAACTTCACATTGATAATCTCCACAAATTGGGATGTAGTGTTTCTTTGTTTCTTAATTTCCCTGCTCTGTGTAGCAGGTCCATCAAATATTCCATTGTGGAAGAGGGGTCACAAGGTTGGGACCAATGGATGGGGTATTCCATCTGGAACAAATGCATGTCAAACATCAAATGATGCTAGCCTTTTCACGAGCTCTTTGCCTGTTCTTCCTCATGCAAAGTGTATGTATCTTTTGTTTGTGTTAATACTTCTGGCTATATTCTTGTTGGCTAAGTCAAACTCCTTTTCATATTTCATTTAGTGACTTTTGGGGATTCAGGCAATGGTGTTGGTTGTCATGGGGACACCTCATTTGCACCAGAGGATCTTTGTAATGATATGGAGACTAAGGCATCTTTAAAAGATGATTTTGACCTCAACAGTGTTGAGTTTTTGCTACCTGATGATGATGAGCTCTTTGCTGGTATAATCGATGGTCATGGTATCGACATTACTGGCTCACCTAGCCCACCGAATGAAGCAGAAGAGGATGATGTTTTTGGTAGCGGGGGAGGTATGGAATTAGATTCTGATCCTGTTGATAGTCTCTCAACTGGTCTGGCAAATGCAAGTATTAGTAATGGCCATGTTGGGAATGGAGTGGGTCACTATGGCATTCCAAATGGGGTTGGAACTGTGGCTGGTGAGCATCCATATGGAGAACATCCTTCCAGAACATTGTTTGTGCGGAACTTGACTAGTAGTGTTGAAGATTCAGAATTGCGGTCTCTATTTGGGGTAATATGCTTATATTCTTCAGCTAACTCATTGTATACGTGTTTTTTTGTATCTGTTCTTTAGACTGCTTCTCTCTATTCTTATTAGTGGTGCTTTTCCATGGCCTTCTTTAATTAGTTGTCTTCTCTTGCTTTCTCTGAGACGCGTTGTTAACTTCAAACTCTTACTGAAATCTTGTAGATATTTTCTTATGTTAATTTATTTTGTGATTGATCCATGGCTTTGTCCTGCTTTGTAGCATTATGGTGATATACGTGCTATCTACACTGGGAGCAAACAAAGGGGCTTTGTGATGATTTCATACTATGACATTCGAGATGCTAGAAAAGCTATGCGGGCATTACAAAATAAACCTTTACGACGGAAAAAACTTGATATTCATTTTTCGATTCCCAAGGTCCAACCGTATTTTCCACATGTTTAGGTTTATGCTTTTGAGTTGTTTTTGATTTTTCTCCACTCTTCTATTTGTCTTTCAGGAGAACCCATCTGAAAAGGACATGAACCAGGGAACTCTTGTAGTTTTTAATTTGGATTCTTCAGTTTCTAATGATCTCCTTCTCCGGATATTTGGTGCCTGTGGTGAAGTGAAGGAGGTTTGTTCTGCTTCTATTGTCTTCATGTTCTTTTTAAAGACATTCAATTAATTGAAAAGAATGTGGCATGTCCTTTATACATGATATAGATAAGGGAGACACCACATAAACACTACCACAAGTTTATTGAATATTATGATGTAAGAGCAGCAGAAGCAGCTCTTCGTTCACTGAACAACTGTGAGATTGCTGGCAAGCGCATAAAGCTGCAACCTAGCCGTCCTGGTGGCACTCGTCGAAGGTCTGTTTTTGAATTTCCTTAGCGCTGTTTGCTTTTGTCCATGATCATTGATGGCTTAATTATTTCAGCATCCAACATCATTTTTATAGGTTATTTGTGATAAGGTTATATGGTCGGTTCGAACCCACATCCATAAGTGGGTAACAAGTCATTCTTTTCTTGCATAACTTAACTATTCTGTTAGTCATTACTTTATGATGAATTAGAACACAAATCTGACTGATATTTCAGATTGGTTCACTGCATCTTGAACTTGCATTCATAAGCATTAATACTTCTAATGAGCATTTCCTCTGTGATATACACTAAAATTAGTTAGTTGTCGTTACTTCGAATCAGCTTGATGCAGCACTTGAGCCAGGACCTGGAACAAGATGACTTGCGAAATTTCAGGCATCAGATTGGTTCACCTATAGCGAGTTCTCCTCCTGGTATTTCAGTTGACAGTTGCTGGTTTGCTGGATTAGATTTTTTTTTAATATCTTGTCTTATCTCCGTTTGCTCCTTATCACAGGTGCATGGGCACAATTGGTGAGTCTAAAGGATAATAATCAATTTCAAACCTTAAGCAAGTCGCCAACTGCTGGAACCATTGGTCTTGTGGGTAATAATTATTTGTCAGGATTAACTTCTGTATTTCCTTCCATGGGTTCAAACTCTCTGAAGATTGCACCCATTGGGAAAGATCAAACTAGAATTAATCATGCTGACCAGGTACATTCTACTAGCAACCCATCACATGGAGTTACATTTCAGCATCCTATTCCTGTTCCAGATTCTGGTAGGGAAGGGACAACCCATATGAACTCAAGTTCAGGAACTGTATCTTCACTTGGTCTCTCAAATTCTGGTGGATCTAGCATCGGGACACTAAATGGACCTCAATTTCTTTGGGGAAGCCCTATTTCTCCTTACACAGAAAATTCTCAATCTTCTGCCTGGTCATCACCATCTGCAGGACATTCACTCACATCCAATGGCCTGGTGCAGGGACAGCGCTTTTGTTACCCAAATCATGGATCTTTTCTCCCTTCATCAAACCATGACCACCATGAGCATGTCGGTTCCGCCCCGTCTGGTGTTCCTTTTGAGAGGCACTATGGTTTCTTCCCTGAGTCAACGGAAACATCTTTCACGAGCCAGCTTGCTCTAGGAAGTTTGGGTATCATTGGTCAAAATGATGGAAATTCAATCAACATTGGTGTTCCAGCTCCTATGAATCCTGGTGCTGGTTCAAAGAGAATCATATCTGAGAACTGTTCTCCCACTTATCGGATGATGTCCTCACAGAGATACGGGCATCCATTCTTTGGAAATGCACCATATCCAGGGTCGAACATGGCTGAACGATTCATTGAGCGTGGACAGAGTCGGCGAGCTGACATCAACAGCAGTCAACTGGACATGAATCAACAGTATCATCTAGACTTGGAGAAAATTAAAAGCGGGGAAGATACCAGGACAACATTAATGATAAAAAATATTCCAAATAAGTATGCCCCCTGAACATCTCAATTATGTTAACCTGTGTTGGATGAAAATGTTGTGAATTGACCTTGGTCTTGATTGCTTCAGGTACACCTCAAAGATGCTATTGTCTGCAATCAATGAGAAGCACAAGGGTGCTTATGATTTTCTCTACCTGCCAATTGATTTTAAGGTAATCTTTCTACCTTGGCAAGGGAAGCTAATGATTCATGATTGTTTATTGCTGTTAATCTTTATCCTTTTTCCTTCTTTTTTTCCTGTTTTCCCAGAATAAGTGCAACGTAGGCTATGCATTTGTAAACATGTTGTCTCCTTCACATGTCATTCCCTTTTATCAGGTGTGTCCTCTACTTCCGGCATTAAACATTCTATTCCATGTCTGTTCACTGTTCATAATTTTTTCTTTCACCCTATAAAAGGTGTTGTGACATTTAGTATGTGTATAGCTGAACCTGACTGAGCCTCTGGGCGAGCATTGACTTTGGTTCTTAATCGTTCTTAATCTATCTTTACTGTCTTATTCTTGAAAGTGAACTCTTCAGTTTTGAAGTTTCACTACTAGTTTTCCTGTTTCTGCAGACATTTAACGGCAAAAAATGGGAGAAATTTAACAGCGAGAAAGTTGCGACACTGGCTTATGCACGAATTCAGGGCAAGCCAGCACTTATTGCACATTTCCAAAATTCAAGCTTGATGAATGAAGACAAAAAGTGTCGTCCTATTCTTCTCAATTGTGAGGGATCAGAGGTTTCTGATCAGGTATAGGGGAACCATGGCAATGCCCCCTCACTTTCTTATCGCTTGCTTCCCAAGTTCAAGCTTGTGTCTCTTTCATTAGAAAATCAATAACTCATCTCTCGACGGGACTTTGCTAACATATCAATGTCTAATTCAGGAACCCTTTTCATCAAATGGTATACATATTTATTCACCAAAAAGCCGAAAGAGCTACTCGACCATCGATGATCAAAGCTTAGAAGGACATCGATAGATTGCTGGCAAGCACAGCTGTAAATACTAACCGCCTAGTATATTATATGATCGGCGAAGGCCACTTTTGAAGCTTGGGATAGATCGACCGAAGCACATTCCTAAACTGTGAATGAAAAGCTGAGCTCGAACCCATTAACAATTTTGTTATGCAAGTTCATGTCTTGCTGTTTATATTCAACCCTTCACTGATTATTGTTTTGGATTTGGGTCTATTGTACAGATGCTACTTTTAAACACTGATCAATTCGTTCATCTCTGAAGAAGAAACTATGTCTATTTCATGCTAATATGTTCACCTGTTTTTTTTTTTTTTTTTTTATTTATTTTTGGGTGAATATTTGTTTCAGACTTTGTTCAATTTTGTTTGGAATTTTTCAAAGGTATCTAGTTGAAAGGGGTTATGTGTTTTTTGGCTTCTCGCGAATTGTTTATTCTAAGAAAAGTTTATTTTATTTTAAAAAAATAATTTTAGTGTTTTTTCATAATTTAAAATTTTTATTTTTTAAAAAATATTAAAAAAATTAATTTTAAACAATATAAATTAAATATTTATTTTCATAAACATATCTAAACGGATATTATTGACAACCATGACTTCCATATATAGATATACATATTTATCTATTTATTTGAATATGTTCCGGATTTTGTTCAATTTTATTTGAAATTAGTTTTTTTTTACTTTAGGTTATTCGGATGAAAGTTATAATTTGTGACAATTTAATATATATATATATATATATATATATATATATATATATAAAGTCTTTGTACATAAAATAAAGAAAAAAATAAAAAAGAGATTTATAAGCAGATCTGACTTGTGACATAGACTGGTCTCGCACGTGTGAACAGCCCTAGAATAAAATCCCCAATCTTGACTCGAAGCCATGATCCCAAAATCTCAAGGTAGCTACGGAGCTGGGAACAGCGAGCTCGCTTTGAGATGGCGCGCTTCATCTTACTCGAGCTATGATTGGACGATGACGTCTACGTCAGCACCAGAGGGTCCCCTTCACCAGCAGCAGCAGCAGCAGCAACTCGTCGGAAGCGTCGCAGCGCCGCCGCGGGCATCCAATAGTAGGATCCCTCTGGACGAGATCTCCAAGCTCTACCACCTTCCCATTGCAGAGGCTGCTTCCATCCTTGGTGATTCTCCGATCTCATTCTGGTATTAGAATCTAGTGCTCAAGTTATTTGATTTTAGGGTTTGTTTGCTTTGAGAGAAAATCAAGGAAAATGTAGCGGAATAAGAAGGATTTTTTTTTTTTTTTTGGTGTTTAATTTGATGAAGAGGTTGAGATTTTTTAGCAGATTAAAGATTTAATTTTTTTTTTTTTTTGTCAGTTTTTCCCCGATTTTTCCCCCTGAATAGGAAGATGTATTATGTAGGATTTGTTTGCAGATGGAGTTTTGTCTGATCATGTATGAAAGTTTGGGCTTTTAAGCTTTGCATTGGAGGGTGATAAAACAAGGATTTTATAGGGTTTGTTTCATTCACTGAATCACTTTTAGAATGATTGTGGTTGATGAAACATGGTATGAATATTTTGAGAAATCAAAAGGTGACCTTTCTTATGTCCAGTTCTTTATCAATTTAGTTAGGCCTAAAGATGGTGTTCTTACTTCTTAGCACTAGGAAATCTTTTTGTTCATTGTATATAGTTGGAATTTGTCTGCGGATGTGAGGTTTGTTTGGAATGAGATATGTTCCTTTTTTCTTCAGGTGTCTGTACTAGTGTATTGAAGAGAATTTGCCGTGAACATGGTGTGGTAAGGTGGCCATATCGAAAGGTAAAATTGCATTTTATAATTTCTAAATGTGTATATCTTGATATTAAGCTAATTATTGTCTGACCTAGATATTGGATACGTTAATATAGTATTACTGTATTTAAATATTGACAAGTATGATGCTTTTATTGCTGGTAATTTTGCAGTAGAACATATGTCTGCTGTGATCAACTTGATGTTAAAGTGTTACTCTTGGCTATGGGTTTCATTTAAATGCTATTTTGTTGACAGTTGCTATCTTGAATTACCGGTTTATTTTCAAGTTTTGGACATGGACATTTATTTGCAATAAAATTGCTTCACTTTCCATCTCAAACCAGAAGCTGGCTATTTGGGTTGTGGGGGTTGATGGCTAACTGGTTAAATACATATTGTCCGTATTTCACTCAATCTTACTCAAGTAGTGTTGAGGTTGGTTCCCCATCAATTGGGTTGAAAGACTTAGATAAGTAGTCCAGGAACAAATTTGCTTGTCATTGGGAGGTGCAATTATCTCACCTCTTCTTTGAGAATATGCTTAATCTAGCAAAGATGGTAGGTTTTTTATCTGATAGAAGAATGCTAATTTTCTAAAATTGTTAGAGCTCCTATATGTTGAGATGTTAACTCATTTTTTTAGTAAGATGTCTTTAATTCATTTGTATTTTTAAACAAGAACTTTGCATATCATTAGAAGGGTTTTTTATGAACCTCAGTTGATTGCCATTTGGACATACATGGTCCTTATCATGTCCTCGTACAATTCTGATTAGTGATAGTGAAACTATGGTCCTTTCCCATTTTCATTAAATTTTTTTGTAATTTATCAATGTTTGATTAGTGTTTATTCGGGAGGTTGAATC
This sequence comes from Dioscorea alata, assembly GCA_020875875.1. Classification (NCBI taxonomy): domain Eukaryota; kingdom Viridiplantae; phylum Streptophyta; class Magnoliopsida; order Dioscoreales; family Dioscoreaceae; genus Dioscorea; species Dioscorea alata. The sequence goes on along the minus strand of CM037015.1, from coordinate 18,787,135 downwards.
AGCATAACTGGTTTTCATCGAATATGATGATTTGGTTAAGACATCATGTGTGTATTTGCAAACAGCCTATAATCTGGCCTATGTTGTATGTTGTTTTGTTTTCAGATTATTGCTGGGAAAACTGCTGATGATATTAAAAAGGATTCTGGTGGGGAAGGAGCCAATGAGCTTGTGGATCCATCAAATATGGCAAAACAAAAGATTGATGTTTCCAAAATGCTTCTACCGGCTTCAGTTTCATCATCATTAACTTTGTGGGTGAAGCTCTACTGTTTTTCCTTCGTAGTACACATGTTTTGTACCCTATATAACTTAAGCCGGCATTTCTCTTCTTCACGTTGTTCAGATTAGTTGATTGTGCATTAGTTTTTGCTTCTTCTGATTTGCTTTGATATTGATCACAGTGGCAGTCAAATTCCAAATAAGACAGGAGGCCTTACTCAGGACCCATCTAAATTGCAGCGAGGGATTCCGATGGTAGGTAGCACTGCACAACCTCAAGTAGCAAGGTTTTCACAAGATGGATGGGCCAATACATTCCAAAGTAGCACGAGACACATCCCTTCCTATATGGATGAGTTTAAATTTGGATTTCCAGTGAATGGCTTATCAACTGTGACAGTTAGGTGGTGGGGAAGTGGCAACAAGGAGAGCAGTGAAAAGAGCTCAAAAGGAGAGCCTATGGGTGAAAATGAGGAGAAACAAGAAGCATGTGACTCATCAAATGAAACTTCTAGCCTTGCTAAAATAGATGGTAAAGAGGATAACGATGTGGAATGTGCTGAGATTAATACCGAGCCAAAGCCATCAAGCTTGCTGTGCTCTACTAGGAAGAATGCTGTTGAGTATGGGCGTAAAACCCTTAAGCTTGGAATCTCAAAAGGGTCTGAGACATACAAGTTGAGCAAGAAGCAGAAATCAGTGCTCCTTCAAGTGTTTAAAACTTCCTTGCCTGATCAATGGAAGGAGAGCTTCTGTTAATCTTGAGAATCCCTTCTCATTGTTTTCATCTAGTGTAAAGGTAACTCCTCCCATTCTACCATAATAATCCTTTTTTTCTCTCATAATAGAAGTCATAGCTCTGTAGCTAAGGTCTTTATTCTCATGTTTTTACCTGTTTAGTTTCAGTTAGTCATTCATGAGAAATCTAAGAAGCACACGGAATTAAATTTTTATCCATTAACTGGCACTCATGCTACTATAAAAGGGCATGTTGATAAAGCACCAACTTTTCATTGTCCACTAGATGGTATAACACCATAACCTCTTGAAAGTTGGAGCCATTGATTTTGAAACGTTGATAGATATAATAGTTGTTTTCTTTTGCGGAAGTAATCCTCATTTTCTGGTTGTCACTATGTTCTTGCACTTGATCATATTTATCTTGCTGTTCCAGGAAGCATACCGTTTATGTATGTTCAAGGATTTTTTCACTGAGATTATGCGTGCAAGTTTTTTTATCTTGTTTTCTGTGGGACTGTTTTATTAAGTTGTTCTGGTTTTAGAAAATCTCAACTTTAGGTTGTTTTCTGTGATTCATGATGCATTAAATGCTGTGTATTTTCTCAGCTGAAATTTGTCTCTGAATGGGGTATTATATTGTGGTTATGCGTTGATGCCCAGTATCTGTTTATCCTTGTAGGTATAGAGTCCATGCGGTCAGCGCAACCATATAAGCTTCTTTCCTGAATTGCTATTAGTCAAGTGTCTGGTTGATGTGAATTTACTGACCTGCTTCTTGTTACTGAATTGTCATTGGAGACAATAGCGAGGAAAAAAACATCTTTCGCAATCATTAACCGATAGTCTCTGAAGTCTGAATGACCATCAATCACCCTGAGGAAATTGCATTGGAGGAATGGAAATTTTTGTTGGTTGTTGCTGCTTTATTTCCTTCAAGGCAGAGAAGTAGATGGTGCTAACATTTTAAGTATACTAGAGAGATATTCCTATTGTGATAAATCATTGTACCATCACATGATATTACAAGTCATTTTATTCTCCAAACTAGAGTCTGCAACAGAAATCACTAACCCTAGTGTTTTTATCTTCATGTAATTTCCTTCAAGTTTAAGAGGTGAAGCCACCACTGAATCCCCTTCAAGCTGTAAGAACTGTTTCTAGATTCTGAGTAAGGGAGTCAGGTGTCTTTTTTCTTCCATTTATTTCTTAGTTTCTCTGCTTGCAATTGAACAATACATTTTGTTCAGGAAATGAGAATTATCAGCCATTCTTTTATAACATTAACACATTCCCAGGTCTGCAGACTCTTTTTCAGTGTGACAGGCAGGAAGGAATCTCTGCGTTCATGGTGTGGCAACCACATTACAGAAAGCAATTTATATGAAGTACAAGCAAGGCATAATAATTACGGAAATAAAATGGGTCATCTTTTGTTTTTTTAATCATTGAAAAATTAAAAGGTTAAGGTACATCAACAACATGAATGGCATTCATGACTAAGGTCTAGATATGGTTCTCAACAAGCAAATAAATGCAACAAATAATTCTACTTGGATGCCTGTCACGCATAAGCACAGCTACCAAAACCTGCAGGAACAACAAGAAGAATGAGTGTTCTCATTTCTGTAATTTTATTGGGATCTAATGATGAAATGGATTGATGAGTTCTTCTTACTTGGGTCAGTCATGACAATGAGTGCGGTGTTCTTGAAGTTGCAATTCCAGGAATTTCGGCCCTTTGATTGGTAATAGAGGTTCATGGACACAGATGCATGAGATATGAGATTGTCTGGGTTGAAGCAAGGACTGCCTTTTCTCAATACACTGCAGTCCACCTGAGAGCAGGCATAGTTGATATTTAGCAGCAAAGTTGCTTCATCCAGTGAAGGTTTTGCAACACACCATGTTTTCTGCAGAAAAAAAAAAAAAAGAACATGAACATACTTCATCATAGATAAGGAATTTTGAAGTTTGTTAATGCTTCAAAATATTCAGGAATAATGAGGAGCTTGAAACTTACCTGACCCTGCACCAACTTCACAGTCCCTCCTGTGGAATAATCACAATTAACAGGAATGAGACAAAAGCAAACTCAAATTCATTGTTGTTGTGTCAAATGAGCATAAATGAAGCTCAAGCTTGAACTATGACAAGTGACAAAAGAGAAAATGTAAACTAATCTACAGATCTGACAGTTTCCAATTTAAAATTAGAAGCATTGAGTTCAGATGTGAAGCTGATAAACTAAGCCAGAAGGAAATCATTGAGTAACAGTGACTAAAAAACATACTCTACTAAACAAAGAGCATGTTCAAAAGGAAGGAGTGAGGTTGATAAGTTTTACCCAAAGTGAAAGCCAGCAGCATCAGCGCAACAGAGAGAACTGGGAAAGAAGAGAGTGCTTCAGCTCTTCTTGCCATTCCTTTCTCCTTATTTGTTGAAACAAAAACAATGGAGATAAGACTTAGATGTAAGACAATGTGGTAGAGAACCAGAGTTTATATTTTACCAGTTTGTCGTTTGGTTGGCCAGGGTGTGGGTGTAGATGAGCCTGTTGGCATAGATTCTAAAGCAGACAGTAAATGGACTATAAAAGAGTACCCACAAGACAAAACCATGTGGTTTCATGTGATGGCTGTCTCACCCTCACTTCACCAGTTACCTTTGCATACCATTACAGGAATAAAATACTTTTCAATGAAGTCTGGAATCTAGATACAAACTCACATAATTATTTTATAAATATAAATAGAGAGAGAGAAAGAGTGAAGATGGGGGACAAACATGCTTTAGTTTAGCATACAGAAGCAAGCATTCAACAGAGGATGCTGTTCTTCTCCACATAAGACAATTGAGCACATTGGAAAGAAAACACATTCATAAGTTGATAAATATATGGAAAGGTGGGCATGAACACTCATTGGGTGTTTTTCTTAAGGGGCAAAGCGAGCTCTGTCATGAGGAGCAGAGAAATCAATGTTGGAACCAATTGGAACAATGCCGAATGGATTGATTGATGGGTGGCTTCCGTAGTAGTGCTTCTTGATGTGCTCCATGTTAACGGTGCTGCTCATGCCATTGGTTTGGTATATGTCTTTGGTGTAGTTGAACAGATTTGGAAACTCTCGTATCAGCTTCTTGTTGCACTTGAAATGAACAACATAAACCTGCATGAAATATGAAAGAATGAGGTGAGTTAGCAACTAAAGCATTGTCAACAAAATTATGCAAGGAAACTGGCTCAGTAAATTGACAAAAATCTGTTCTGTCAAAGCAAAATAGTTAAGAGGTTTAATTCTGAATGCCAATTCAGGAAATTGCCTGAAGGTTATTATCAACTTCTAACTTCGCCAATGCTTTATTGTCAGCAATTCAACAAAGAAACAGCAGAGCATCAAATATGCTACATTTGATTTGAATACAAATTTCTACAATATACTTGCTTAATGTAAAACTACAATTAATAAGACACTTCTAATTTGAATACTAGAAATTGCATCTGCTTTTGGATTTGAATAAGTTTTTGCTTCCAGTTACAAAAACTAAATATTGTACAAGGGCTGAAAATACCATTACAAAATGTGATTAAAGCCATCAGGACCAAAAAGAATTATTCTTCACTTAAGAGATGAACTATACCTCATCAAATCTTATGAGAGTGACAAACAAGCGCACATCAGCTTCAGTCAACACATTCCCACAAATGTACCGCTGCTTACTAAGTATCTCTTCACACTTGTCCAGGGATTCATATAACTTTGTGACTGCCTATTTTAGCCAATGAGATGAAAGCAACAAATAATTATAGCACAAGAAAATTTATAGTTTATTAAAGATGAACTACAATTGTAACAAACACAACCTCATCGTAAGGTTCTTGTTTCTTAGCGAATCCACACCTGTAAACACCGTTGTTAATCCCATCATATACCCATTCATTGACCTCATCAATAAGAGGTTGCAAATGAGCAGGGTATAAATCCAAATCCGCATTCTCTGCCATATCATTAAACTCCGTGTTCATCATGCGTATTATATCCGAGCTTTCATTGTTGACAATTGTTTTAAGCTTTTTATCCCAAAGAACCTGCCATTGCATTTGATTAAGAAGTATCACAGATATGTCCAAACAAACTGGAAGGATATGCAATAGAATAATAGGATGCTTTTGACACTTACTGGAACAGTATATTTTCCAGAATAATTAGGGCTTGCAAACTCATAAAGTGCTCTGATACTTGTAACTCCATTTAGCTTATCCGGTTCAGCTCCTGGTTCTTCCATGCTAGAAGCAGGAAAAACCCATCCATAATGCTCATCAGTTTCCTTGGTCCTTTCCCATTTTGGTTTTACAGCCTATAAACAGATTGGATAATCATCAGAATATGTTTAGAAAAGTAGACACTATTCAAAACGTTCAAAAGTCTGTTATGAGACTCACTGAGTAGCTGATTACATTGTCCAGCCCTTTGAGCTTTAAGTATGCTAAACACCTGGATGCCCACGGGCATGCGTATGATACATATAGATGATACCTACCAGATTCTGCAGGAAAAGGAGATGCCTTATCCCTCGAAATTAAACTCCGAAAAGTTGATGGTGTGCGATTGAATGCACCAGACTCGGAAGTCTCTTCCAATGCTGATCGAGCCATGTGAACTGAATGCTGGATTTTATAGTATTTAAGAGTTTCAGTTAAGAACAATTTATCATCTAGATAACATAATAGCAACACACATAAAAGAAGAACCTTCAAGAAACCTTGTAACAAAACCATTACTCGTATTTGCATTGTTTGAAGTACAGGATGCTGAATGATTAATCATGAATACTTGACATGAACAATTTTAGAACATGACATCCTCTGTTTATACAACTTACAACAGCAGAACAAGAAATGCATTGGGAGCTAAACTCAAATTTGAAAGAAGCCCATTCATTATTCTAAAAACAAACATGTTCCTATAGAAAGGTAATATGTCATGGTAAATAACACGGAGCCCCACCAAATATAAATTTCTAATAGTGAGATAGAATTTAAAGAGGATTTTTCTTTATTTCATTTGTTCCTTTGAAAATGAAATAGAAATGCCTAACACAATTTGATATTGAAATAAATATTGCAAAGTTGACCTAGAAAACAAATATATCCAAGGTTAGCCTAAAAACTACAGATATAATCTATCCTAGTCCAATACATTCTCTTCTTCACCTTAACCTTTTACTTCTCTTCTCCTACTTCTCACCATCTCCATCTCCATCTCCATCAGCCAACCGTGACTATTTTTTTAAGATGAACCATGACTTTAACATGGCATTCTTTGGATCAAGAATTATCTCTTCCACAACTACAAGTCCTATAGATCTCAATCTCCAAAACTAATCAATCCAAGCACAACCAAATTGATCAATTGAACCCATAACAACTTGGTTTTGAAGGCAATTGCTCGGAACTCTAGGATGAAAACCAGAAGAATAATAAGAAGACAAGTACAAGCAAACAGCTAGAAAGAAGAAGAATAAACAAACATTAACACCTAACAACAAATCTGAATTACATCCTCTGCTTCTCTTATAATTAACATACAAACTTAGAAAAGCTAAAGCCCTCTTAACCCATTGCTATCATACTTCTAACCCCAATTTTGAGCTTTCGGGAACACATTCTACCATTCATATTCTCCACAATCCTATTTTGAGAATAAAAGAGTAAAACAGAGAAACACATCTCCATTTTCAAAAGAAAAGAAATAGTGATGAGTGTAATAATCTAATTCAAAAATTTTAATTGGGCCACAACATCTACCATGGATCCCTGCAGTGTTGGCTATGAATTAAATCAAAAGTAATCACCAAAATGACATCTTTTTACATCTCCATTTTCCTATCCATGCCTATCTAGCAACTCCATCATGGAGTCTATACCAAAGCCTTCAAAGATCCAAAAAGACACTGCTTTGCAGAAACATCCTAAAAGGAAACAGATCAATACATCTTGTAACAAAATTCAGAACACTGGTTTTTTTTTTTATGCCAAACAAATCACTAACCAAAACTGGATCTTGTGCAAATATATATATATTGAAAAACGTAGACAAGCCCAGATAGAACTCTCCAATCAATTGGAGAATAAATGAAATACCAGTACTCCCGTTGATGGGGTGGCTTGTGCATGTTCACAAAAACATGCCGCTTAATCTTAGAAAGCAAGTGTAGTAAACCAAGCAAAAACTATAGTCCCTTGATGCATCAAGCCAACATACAAACAATTCTTTCATAAATTAGACATATCGACATCAAAATCAAATGAAGAAAAAAAAAATCTGAGAAAGGGGGGCAGGCTAAAAGGAAAACCTTGTGGAAAGAGAAGGTTCTTTGGAAGACGAAGATCCTATGGTAATGGAGAAAGGAGGGTGATGGCGACAAGATCATGCGACCGAGCTTTGCAAGCTCTTCGCTTTGCCAAAGCTTTATCTATGAATTATGAATATACAATTGTACATACACACAGGAGCAGTGCCATGCCATCTGAATTTTGTACTTGAATTTTACTGATGGACCCCTGATAAATATTAATTTTACAAATAACTTTATTTATAAAAGTCCCTTTCCTTTGAAACAATTTTGCAGTCTAACCTCTAGGAGTAAGAGAATACAAAAAAAAAAATGGGACAATTTTAAATAATCCAATTGTAAAATATGATGGAGATTGGTGCGACAATTAAAAAACAACTAATAAAAAAAATAGTTTATTAATCATTTTAACAGCTATTTCTTATTTTATTTTTCCTTTGAGAAAAAAGGATGAATTACTTATCAATAAAATAAAATAAAATAAATAATAATAAAACTAGAAGTTAGGTGGTCCATATGAGAGAGAAATCTATTTTAGTCGGATGAGATACCTCATCAAAAGTAGCCGCCACCATTTTAAATAGTTATATTGACCATCATCCCACAGTAGCTATCATCCCAAAATATGGATTATTATAAAATAAATTTTTAACAGTATTTTTTTAAAGTAAATCAATCTAATTAAAAAGGTAATACCCTCTCAATCACCATATAAACTTGCTATATTATAGAAGAAAATTAAACCCTTAATCTCCTACTATTATACTGTTATTATCCTAATCTTTCTTCTCATTTATTTAATTATATTTCTTCTAGAAGAAAATTTTCAAATATTTAATTATATTTAATCAAACCACTTTATTAGGCCAACGGCCACTAGGTCAATTGGTACTGGGTCTCTTACGTAAGGCGTTCGTTTCGGGGAGGACCCGAGATCGAACCTTTGTCCGTGCAAGGTAAGAGTACGAATGTGATTGAGCTTGCTGAGGTACTTCCCGCACGTCCCTGACTACCCTTAAATAGAGGGCGCTTGTCACCTTGTGTCAAAAAAAAAAAAAAAAATCATTAGTGATAATACACTATACTTATATATAACCTATTCCTTCAAACTCAACCATATCCACCATCCTCAACTACTACTACTACTGCTGCTGCTACTACTACTACTAACAATAATAATAATAATAATAATAATAATAATCACTTCTTCAATTCAGCCACTTGACCACCATGAGGCCATGCATACAGCTCAGGAGTCATACTATAAAAATGACCTATAATCATTTTATCCATTTTATTAACTATTTATATATATATATTTTATTAAAATATTTTTATATAATAAAATCTTATATATTATTAATAAAATAATTATATTAATTTATTTACAAAATTAAATTCCAAAATAAATATTTAAAATAATAAAAATATATGAATGATAATAAATGATTATATTAATTTGAAAAGATTAATTAATTTGTTAATGATAAAAAATAAAAAATAATTATCAAAGATGAAGAAATAAAGAAATAATTTCTATAAATTAAAAATTACTAAAAATATTATATAATTAAACTCTTAGTAAAAGATATAAAATACTAATTTTCAATTTCATTCAATCTGAAGTAGTGTCAATGATGCTCTATCAGGTCTGAACAAAATTGATAGTGTATTTCTTGATCATGTAATTTTGTATCCTTTATTAAATATTGTTGAAAATTTTGACTGCATCAATTTGTGATTGTATCTCCTTCATCTTCAACAATCATGTTATGCAATATTATGCATGTGTACATTATATCTCTCAATTTTCCTTGTGCTAAATACGGGCAGAGCCACGTACAATTGCCCACTAAGATTAAAGTACGTCAAATACATGCTCAACGTCTTTTCTTCCAACCTATTGCATTTGTTTGAACTTGATTCTCTTTGGATCTTTGGGATATGAGAAACTTTTAACAAATGCTACCCAATCTGGATATATACCATCAACAAGATAATTTCCTTTTATGTATGTCGTACTATTAACATTGAACTGTATTTCTGGATTGTATCCATATAATACATCATTGAACAAAGAAGATTGGTGAACACATTTATATCATTATTAGAGCCAGCAACTTCGAAGAATGCATACCAAATCCATAGGTTGGCTGAAGCAACCACTTCTAACATAATTGTTAGAACCCCTTGATATCCTCAAGTGAATTGGTCTTTCCATGCGACTAGGCAATTTCTCCAATGCCATTGCATTTAATTAATCTATGGTACCAAGCATACCGGGAAGCCGTAACGCTCTGAATGTAGTTGAAGTAAACGTCCAACATCATCATTATTGAGTCTACTTAGATATCTTGTTGTAAAAATTTCAATAACGCTTCTACAAAATTTAAACATGCGTTCAATTGCAGTGCATTCAACAATTTATCCCATCTTACTTTCATTTCTTTATTTATGTTTAGTTTTTTTTACCACATTTGACTTTCATTTTCTCTTCACCTTTGCTTTTGCCTTAGTTGCTTTTTGGCCAATTGGACAGACCTCGACCTCACTATCATCTATGGCAATACTTGTATTCTCATTGGATGATGATGTATAAGCACCGCTTTCATTGATCTTTAATTTTTTTGAAAATCTAGCAAGAGGAGTATTTGCTTTCCATTTTGGATCATCTTTCAACATAACCTAAACATGCTCATGGATGAAATGTTTTTTTACGATTATGATAATATAGAGTACAAGCACGTTCCTTCAATTGATTATCACTCCATCCACTATGTCGCTCCCCTAATAATCTATTATAATTGGTTAAATTCATTAATAAGTGGAAGCATCCAAAACCAATGTTGCTTACAATTAGTTGTTTTTATTTCTTGGACTAGATTGCCTATTTCATTAAAATACTCAACCACTCCTTTCCAAAACGTCCTATTATTTTGCGCAGTGCCTACAACACTATTTGTTGAAATTCTAAGTCATTCACTCACGAGCATTTTATCATGTTTCATGCTCCACGGCTGCCGTTTTTCAACTTGATTTTTATGTTGGTCTTCATTCAGAACGATATTCTCAATCCCTGATTGTGTGGAATAAGAGGGAAATTGAGAGTCAGAAAATGAACCTTTTTCCGTTGTATTTTGTTGATCGGCACGAGAATTTTTATCTAATTTTTCGGGGTCGCTTGAACGAATCTGAAAGCCACTTGTTTCTGCATTGGTTTGTTGACTTGTCATACCCATGCTTGGATTGAAGAATCTAGGTCCAAAAAACATAGGATAATTATATGAAAATTTTGGTTGATTTAGAACATTTGGATAAAAATGGAAAATTTTTGTGAAGTAGGATAATTTTGTGAATTTTGAGGATAATTTTGAAAATTTTGCATTTTATGTGGGAAGAAATAGTATGGAAAATTTTGAAAGTTATTTGGAATATTCGGAGCTTGGGAAGATGGAGGAGTATTTTTATCCAAAATATAGTTGAATATTCGAAGATGAAGAAGTGAAAAATGTAAGTTTTATTTGAGAATGTAGATATATTTATTGAGGTAAAATGAAAATTTAAAAATTTAAAAATTTTAAAAAATTAACAAGAGAGCCATTGCCCAACGTTTGAATTTTAAGGTTTTAAAAAAAATTACAAGCCCCATTCTTTATTTAAATTAAAAAAAATATATAATTTTTTTAATAAAAAAATGGCTGTGGTTCCACTGGTTGAGTGCTCTGTGGCCACTGAACGCTCTATGGCTGAGCGTTAATAATGGAGCAACTTTACATCAAATGCTCATTGAGCACAGATGCAAATGCCATTATAGATGCTCTTAGATTGGGCTATTGTACATAGTACTTAGCAAGGAGATTTATGCATCTGATTGGATGGATTGGTAAATGTGGCCAGAGCTACTTTCTTGGATGTTTACTTTTCCTTTTGTGTAACCTTTTGTCTGCTGCCATGTTGGCATGCACTTTATCTAGTCTTTATATTCAGTATGTTTTGTATCTTTTGAACTCAAGCTAGCTAATGAATATTAAACTTCAGTGCAACTACTTATAAACATTTGAGCAAAGTGTGAGTTTTGTGTTACATCTCAAAACCTTCACAGTTATATCAGTGATATCAGAGAATAGAGACTTCGCTGGTTGCTGCTCATCATCAAGGAAGACGAATGTGCCGTTCTTCAAAGTTCAAGGGAGAGAATTACAATTTGTGGAGCTTGAATATGAAGACGATGTTTTAGTTGAAGGATCTTTGGAGCCTCGTGGAGAAAGGCTTTAGTGAAAAGGGAGATGGAAATAGGCTCAATGAGAGCTTAAAGAAATTAAGACACGAAGGCTTTATATTTAATACAACAAGCTCTTGATGAAAGGGTGCTCATCAGGATATCTGAAGCTAAAAGCTTGGGAGACTTTGCAGACAGAGTTCTAAGGAAACCAAAACACTATCACAGTCAAGTTGCATGCTTTGCACTGTGAACTAGATACTGCGAAGATGAAACAATGTGAGAAAATTCAGGATTTTGTAAGCAACATCCTGGACATATAGTATACCGGCTCCAGATGCTTGATGATCGAACAAGCCCCTGAGAAAACAATGGTTGTAAAAATATTAAGGAGTACTCTTACTCCTAGATTTATCAACATTGTATCTTCTATTATAGAAGCAAAGAACATGAGCACACTTACAGTTGAGGAATTGGGCGGCTCATTGAAGAGCCATGAATCAATCCTTGATATGGCTCTTGGACAGGAGAAAAAGCTAGCTTTGTATGTCAAAACTCTATAAATTGGTGATCCGAGCACTTGTGGAGGAAGAGGATAAGATTGTGGTTTTTTCAGAGGCCATGGACGTGGTCACAAATTAGTGAGAAGCATGGAAGCTGTTAGTTCCGCCGGTTAGGGTTTGTGAATTATGGGGGGCCATGCCCAGATATCAACAATCCACTAAAAAGAGGTAAAAGATAGAAGAGTACAAAACACACTTGTCACTCTCTCACAATACAAGAATACTACCCTCTCTAGATTGCCCGGTACCTCCCTACTCCCTCTTTCAAGAGTCGTACCCAATCCTAGACCAAAGAAGTATATATAAACGCCTCAACGTCCCAAATATAGCGCATACATCTTTTAGAATCTCCGCGGCTTCTAACTTTAGAACCTTCCAAAATTAGATGTCGCAACTTATGTTGTAACATATGTTGCAACATGACCCTGACTGTTGGCTTGGCTGAATTCTGGCTCCATTGCTAAACGACCTCAAGACCCTCCGTCTGAGTCGATGCAGCCCGATCACCTGATCCGAACTACCAGCAACTAACCTCCCTCTTTAGCTCCTCACCACACAGCCCCCCGCAAGGGGTGCACGTCCTATGTGCATCTTCATGAAACTTGCCAAACTTAGTCTTCACTTCACCCAAGTTTGGTCTTCAAATCTTCTACAAAGATCTTCATCCAATCAGCTGAATCTTGCCATCAATAGGTGCATCTTCAAACATACCCTTAATAGACTTCATATCATCTCTATTAGGGTTCTTCAAATCTTGTCTTCAATAATCTTCAAAATCATACCATTGATAGGTTGTTTCCTCATTTAAACTTCACCCATATTTAGTCTTCAATCACATCTTCTAAATATGGTCTTGATGAGATCTTGACTCCATGATATTGCTTGCTTGATCTTCTTGCCTAAAATAATTTCAATAAGATCTTCATTTAATCTTCATGAGAGTTGCAACTTCTTGCCAAAAATAACTTCTCCAAGATCTCCCATGATATTTTTCACCTAGCCAAGTTTGTTTGCCATGTCATCCTTCATTCCACATCATTCTCCATGCCATGCACGTCATCTTGCTTGCCATGTCACCTTGACTAGCTAGGTGTCAAATTATGCCAATCATTAAAGTGCATTTGCACTAACAGAAGCTTATCAACCTAATGAAGCTACTAGATGACACAAAGGAATGCAGTGCTTTGTGTGTAGAAAGTATGGGCATGTTAAGACCCAATGTTGGTACAAAACCAAGGAGCAAAATGTGGCAAATGTGGTAGCAAAGGAACCAAAGGAAGGAGATGTTTAAGGGTTACTCTTCATGGCAAGCAGTGGACCAAGGCATAAAGATGAAGATGCATGGCTAGTGGACAGTGTGGTTGTTCCAACCACATGGTGGGTGATAGAAGACTATTTGAAAGCATAGAAAAAGCTCCACCTCAAGTCATTAGACTTGAAGATGGGAATACACTGGAAGTTGTGGGCATTGGAACGGTTACACTAAAAACAAACTCATGGCAAATTAATGTACTAACTAATGTTCAATTTGTACCTAACTTAGTTCACAATTTACTAGGTGTAAGATAACTCATGTCATCTGGTTATAGAATGGAGTTCGCGGATGGAGATTGTACAATTAAAGACAATCAATCCAATATTCTGTTGGCAAAAGTAAAGATGACCCCACACCAGCTCTTCCCACCTGGTGCCAATGACTTTGGGAGTGCTCATGTTGTGCAAGGAGAAGAAGAGATGTCAAAGCGCTGTCATAGACGCTACGAGCACCTACACCTAAGAAGCTTGTAGAGTTTATCTAAAAATCAACTGGAGTAAGAACTTCCATCCATCTCAACACTGCAGCCATGTGAAGCTTGTTCTCTTGGGAATCAGACAAGGCAATTGTTTCCTAAAGGATAGGCATATCAAGCAACAACATCTTGGAGCTAGTTCATGACGACTTAGTGGGGCCAATGTAGACACCATTACTTGGAGGTAATTTATACTTATTCTTGTTAACTGACAACTTCATCCGGCACAGCTAGAGAATTTTTCAACTTTATAGAATTTAATTTTATAATTAAAAGGTTTCAATCCTTTTGAATTCTAGAATTAAGTTAGAATTTCAAAAGTTTTATAACTATTGAAATTTTGGAAGTTTAATGGTTAATCACATTAAGTTTGGAATTTCAAGAGTTAGTCTCCAAGGCTATATATAAGCTTCTTTCCACCAACTTTTGGAAAAACAACACACTTCACTTCTTTCTTTTTTTACCTACGCTCTCGTAGAAAGGCTAATCTCTAAGTTCCATATGATAGAATTCACATAAATGGATTTGCCGAAATTGTAAAATAGTGTTGTTTTATAACTGAAGACTATTATATCCTGGAAGTAAACACTAGTTCAAACTCAAGCAAATTTGCTTTGAATAAACTGTGTAATACTCATGCCTTAATTTTGTCTATCCTCATTTTTAGATTAGGTTTTCTCATTTTTAATATAAAATTTTACTTTATTTGTAATTTTTTAATTATTAATATCCCACGTAGCTGGAATCGTTTGTTCTCCAATAATCTTAAAGCAGCACCGTGGGAATTAGGGTCTCACCGGTTCCTTTCCATGTTAAAGGTTTATACCAAGCAGACAAAACCATGTAGTTTCATGTCATGGCGGTCTCACCCTAATTTCATCAATCACCTTTGCATACCATTACAAAAATAAAATAGTTTTCAATGAAGTCTTAAATATGAATATAAACTCACATAATTATTTTATAAATATAAATAGAGAGAGTTTCTAATGCACGTGATTCTTAAAAAGAGAGAGAGAGTGTGAAGATGGGGGACCAACATGCTTGAGTTTAGCATACAGAAGCCAGCATTCAACAGAGGACGCTGTTCTCATCCACATGAGACAATTGAGCACATTGGAAAGAAAACACATTCAGAAGTTGATAAAAATATGGGAAGGTGGGCATGAGCACTCATTGGGTGCTTTTTTAAGGGGCAAAGCGAGCTCTGTCATGAGCAGCAGAGAAATCAATGTTGGAACCAATTGGAACAATGCCGAATGGATTGATGAATGGCTGGCTGTAGTAACTCTTCTTAATGTGTTCCATGTTAACGGTGCTGCTTATGCCCTTGGTTTGGTATATGTCTTTGGTGTAGTTGAACAGATTTGGATACTCTCGTATCAGCTTCTTGTTGCACTTGAAATGAACAAAATAAACCTGCATGAAATATTAAAGAATGAGGTGAGTTAGCAAATAAAGCATTGTTAACAAAATTATGCAGGGAAACTAGCTCAGTAAATTGAGTTCTGTCAAAGCAAAATAGTTAAGAGGAGTAATTCTGATTGCCAATTCCGGAAATTGCCTGAAAGTTATTATCAAATTCTGACTTCGGCCGTGCTTTATTGTCAGCAGTTAAACAAAGAAAAAGCAGAGCATCAAATATGCTACATTTGATTTGAATTCTAATTTCAAGGATATACCTGCTTAATGTAAAACTACAATTAATAAGGCACTTCTAATTTGAATACTAGAAATTGCATCAACTTTTACATTTGAATATGTTTTTGCTTCCAGTTACAAAAACTAAATATTGTTACCAGGGCCCAAAATACCATTACAAAACGTGATTGAAGTCATCAGGACCAAAAAGAATATATTCTTCACTTAAGAAATGAATACCTCATCAAATCTTATGAGAGTGACGAACAAGCGCACATCAGCTTCAGTCAACACATTCCCACAAATGTACCGCTGCTTGCTAAGTATCTCTTCACACTTGTCCAAGGCTTCATATAACTTTGTAACTGCCTATTTTAGCCGATGAGATGAAAGCAACAATTAATTATAGCATGAGAAAATTTATAGTTTATTAAAGATGAACTGCAATAGTAACAAACATGACCTCATCGTAAGGCTCTTGTTTCTTAGTGAATCCACACCTGTAAACACCGTTGTTAATCCCATCATATACCCATTCATTGACCTCATCAATAAGAGGCTGCAAATGAGTAGGGTATAAATCCAAATCAGCATTCTCTGCCATATCATTAAACTCAGTGTTCATCATGCGTATTATATCTGAGCTTTCATTGTTGACAATTGTTTTAAGCTTTTTATCCCAAAGAACCTGCCATTGCATTTGATTAAGAAGTATCACAGATATGTCCAAACAAACTGAAAGGACAACCGATAGAATAGTAGGATGCTTTTGACACTTACTGGAACAGTATATTTTCCAGAATAATTAGGGTTTGCAAACTCATAAAGTGCTCTGATACTTGTAACTCCATTTAGCTTATCAGGTTCGGCTCCCGGTTCTTCCATGCTAGAAGCAGGAAAAACCCATCCATAATGCTCATCAGTTTCCTTAGTCCTTTCCCATTTTGGTTTTACAGCCTATAAACAGATTGGATAATCATTAGAATATGTTTAAAAAAGAAGCTATTCAAAGCTTTCAAAAGTCTGTTAGGAGACTCACCGTGTAACTGATTACATTGTCCAGCCCTTTGAGCTTTAAGTATGCCAAACACCTGGATGCCCATGGGCATGCATATGATACATATAGATGATACCTACCAGATTCTGCAGGAAAAGGAGATGTCTTATCCCTTGAAATTAAACTCCGAAAAGTCGATGGTGTGCGATTAAATGCACCAGACTCAGAAGTCTCTTCCGATGCTAATTGAGCCATGTGAACTGAACGCTGAATTTTATAGTATTTAAGAGTTTCAGTTAAGAACAATTTATCACCTTGATAACATAATAGCAACACACATAAAAGATGAGCCTTCAAGAAACCTTGTAACGAAACCATTACTCATATTTGCATTATTTGAAGTATAGGATATCGAATGTTAATCATGAATACTTCGTCTTGAACAATTTTAGAACATGACATCCTATTTTTATACAATGTACAACAGCAGAACAAGAAATGCATTGGGAGCTAAACTCAAATTTGAAAGAAGCCCTTTCATTATTCTAAAAAACAAATATGTTCCTATTGAAAAGTAATATGCCATGGTAAATAAAACAGAGCCCAACCAAATATAAATTTCTAATAGTGAGATAGAATTCACAGAGAATTTTTCTTTATTTCATTTGTTTCTTTGAAAATGAAATAGAAATGCCTAACACAATTTGATATTGAAATAAATATTGCAAAGTTGACCTGAAAACAAACATCTCCAAGGTTAGCCTAAAAACTACACATATAATCTATTCTAGTCCAATACATTCTCTTCTTCACCTTAACCTTTTAATTCTCTTCTCCTACTTCTCACCATCTCCATCTCCATCAGCCAACCATGACTATTTTTTTGAGATGAACCATGACTTTAACATGGCATTTTTTGGATCAGGAATTATCTTTTTCACAACTACAAGTCCTATAGATCTCAATCTCCAAAACTAATCAATCCAAGCTCAACCAAAGTGATCAATTGAGCCCACAACAACTTGGTTTTGAAGGCAATTGCTCGGAACTCTAGGATGAAAACCAGAAGAAGGATAAGAAGACAAGTACAAGCAAACAGCTAGAAAGAAGAAAAATAAACAAACATTAATCCCTAACAACAAATCTGAATTACATTCCTCTGCTTCTCTTATAATGAACATACAAACTTAGAAAAGCTAAAGCCCTCTCCCATTGCAATCACACTTCTAATCCCAATTTTGAGCTTTTGGGAACACATTCTACCATTCATATTCTCCACAATCCTATTTTGAGAATAAAAGAGTAAAACAGAGAAACACATCTCCATTTTCAAAAGAAAAGAAATAGTGATAAGTGTAATAATCTAATTCAAAAATTTTAATTGGGCCACAACATCTACCATGGATCCCTGCACTGTTGGCTATGAATTAAATCAAAACTAATCACCAAAATGACATCTTTTTGCATCTCCATTTTCCTATCCACGCCTAGCTAGCACCTCCATAATGGAATCTAGTACCAAAGCCTTCAAAGATTAAAAAAGACACTGTTTTGCAGAAACATCCTAAAAGAAAACAGAGAAAATACATCTTGTAACAAAATTCAGAACACTGGTTTTTTTTTTTATGCCAAACAAATCACTAACCAAAAGTGGATCTTGTGCATATATATATATAATGAGAAACGTAGACAAGCCAGATAGAACTCTCCAATCAATTGGAGAATAAATGAAATACCAGTACTCCTGTTGATGGGGTGGCTTGTGCATGTTCACAAAAACATGTCGCTTAATCTTAGAAAGCAAGTGTAGTAAACCAAGCAAAAACTATAGTCCCTTTATGCATCAAGCCAACATACAAACAATTCTTTCATAAATTAGACATATCGACATCAAAATCAAATGAAGACAAAAAAAAAACATCTGAGAAAGGGGGGATAAGAGGGAACCTTGTGGAAAGAGAAGGATCTTTGGAAGACGAAGGTCCTATGGAAATGGATAAAGAAGGGTGATAGTGATAAGCTCATTCAACTGAGCTTTGCAAGCTCTTCTCTTTGCCAAAGCTTTATTTATGAATTATGAATATACATACAGGAGCAGTGCCATGCCATCTGAATTTTGTACTTGAATTTTACTGATGGACCCCTGATAAATATCAATTTTGCAAATAACTCTATTGATAAATCCCTTTCCTTAGAGGTCATAGTGATGGGAGGCTACCGTCACGAATGACCTTGTTTTTTTTTCGCCGAAGACTATAATGGCGCAACGCCAGTTTTTACCCGTTATCAGCCAAGCCTCACCTTGTCACATACTTACAAATGTCACTAAGATAAGCGAAAGCGAAAGCGAATAAAAGAACACATGCAAAGATAGGCAGCACCAAAACGTGGACTTTCATGATCACACTTAATCAATTGTCATCTCCCTCCGATGATTAAAAATTGCAGGCCAAAGGCCTTGGTCACGTCCGCTAGTCCGGCTGTGGCAAGTTTTCTTTTGACCCTTGGTCACACCCACTCGGTACATTTGATTGTGGCAAGTTTTCTTGATGCTATCGATCACGTCTATCTAACCCACTCGACTGAAGCAAGTTTTGCTGTCCATTTATCCGCCATGACAAATTTCCCCGTATATCTCCTAGTCACGGTAGATTTTGGGTTTTCATACTTAAAAGAATATATATATATATATATATATTTTTTTTTTTCCTCTCTTTTGCTTGGCCAAGATCACCCGGTAGTGTGGAGCTACTACTTGATGCTTGGCTAGGCCGTTACATTTTAACTTTGGGAGTAAAATAATTAAAAAAAAAAAAGAGGACAGTTTTAAATAATTCAACAATTGCAAACTATGTTGGAGATTGGTGTGACAATTAAAAAAATTAGTTTATTCATCATTTTAACAACTATTTCGGTTTTTTTTAGGAAAAGGATAAAATTACTTTTCAATAAAATAAAATAAAAAATATAAACAAAAAAAAAACCAGAAGTTGGGTAGTAGAATGAGATGCAATGTTGTAAAAATCAGACAGAACCTACTGGTTCAACCGGTTCAACCGGTTCACCAATTGAACAGCCGGTTGGTTTATTTATTTAAAATTTTTAAAGTTAAACCTGTTTATAAAAAAATAAAAAACAATATATTATATACTTGTAATTTATTTTATTCCTCATTTTTTATTGTTGTTGTTTTTGTTGTTGTTGTTGTATACTTACATTTTATTTAATTATTTATTTTTGAATATTTGTTGTATGATTGTATCTTTATATATTTGTATTTTAAAATTTTTAATTTTATGTAGAATTGACACTTTGTGGCATTATAAAAGCAATATAACTTTGCAATATGTAATTATATATATATTTTTAATTTTTTTCTTTATTTTAAAATTATTTTTTTATTATTTTATTTTATTTATTTAAAAAATATTAAATCTGATTGTGCCGACTAATTCAATCGACTCAATCGTGAACCAGTTATCAATTATCTAATCGGGTTGACAATCGATCCAGTTTTTAAAACATTGATGAAATGCCTCATCAAAGTAGCTGCCACAATTTTGTATAGTTATATTAGCCGTCATCCCACAGTAGCATCATCCCAAAATATGGATTATTGTAAAATGATTTTTTAACAGTATTTTTTTTAAAGTGAATAAACGCAATTAAAAAGGCAACAGCAGCAATCCCCTCTTAAGTACCGTATGAACATATTAAACTTTAAACTATATTGTTTGTTGTTGTGTCACTCTTGTTGTTGTTTTTTTTTTCATCATTTCTCATATTGTATCTTTTATTTTAATACATTATGATTTATCTATTTAAAAAAAAATCTCAGCTATATATAAAAAAATTGAATTTTTTATTTTCTGCATAAAAATAGTGGCATTACCAAAGTACCATATCATTTTTCTGTGTGAATGATCCTTCTCATTTTCTAATTGTTTTTTTTACTTATATTTCTCCTTGAAGAAAAATTTCAAAATATTTAATCATATCTAATCAAACCACTTCATTGTCATAATACATGGTACTTTATATATAACTTATTCCTTCAAACTCAACCATATCCACCATCCTCCACCAATAATAATAATAACTAGGCAAAGAATGTTCTTTCAGTCCTTAATATGAAGAATAAGTATTGGGTCCAAATTATGCTTCTCAAGATGGGGTACAAACATGCTTCAGTTTAGCATACAGAAGCAAGCATTCAACAGAGGATGCTGTTCTTCTCCACATGAGACAATTGAGCACATTGGAAAGGTGGACATGAACACTCATTGGGTGTTTTTTAAGGGGCAAAGCGAGCTCTGTCATGAGGAGCAGAGAAATCAATGTTGGAACCAATTGGCACAATGCCTGATGGATTGATGGATGGGTGGCTTCCATAGCCCTTCTTAATGTGTTCCATGTTAACGGTGCTGCTCATGCCATTGGTTTGGTATATGTCTTTGGTGTAGTTGAACAGATTTGGATACTCTCGTATCAGCTTCTTGTTGCACTTGAAATGAACAACATAAACCTGCATGAAATATGTAAGAATGAGGTGAGTTAGCAACTAAAGCATTGTTAACAAAATTATGCAGGGAAAATGGCTCAGTAAATTGAGTTCTGTCAAAGCAAAATAGTTAAGAGAAATAATTCTGAATGCCAATTCTGGAAATTGACTGAAAAATTATTATCAAATTCTGACTTCGGCCTTGCTTTATTGTGTCAGCAATTAAACAAAGGAAAAGCAGTGCATCAAATATGCTACATTCGATTTGAATATTAATGTCTAGGATATACTTGCTTAATGTAAAGCTACAATTAATAAGACACTTCTAATTTGAATACTAGAAATTGCATCTGCTTTTAGAATTGAAAAAGTTTTTGCTTCCAGTTACAAACACCAAATATTGTACAAAGCCAGAAATACCATTACAAAATGTTGTTAAAGTCATCAGGACCAAAAAGAATATATTCTTCCCTTAAGAGATGAACTGTACCTCATCAAATCTTATAAGAGTGACAAACAAGCGCACATCAGCTTCAGTCAACACATTACCACAAATGTACCGCTGCTTGCTAAGTATCTCTTCACACTTGTCCAGGGATTCATATAACTTTGTAACTGCCTATTTTAGTCAATGAGATGAAAGCAACAAATAATTATAGCATGAGAAAATTTATAGTTTATTAAAGATGGACTGCAATAGCAACAAACACGACCTCATCGTAAGGCTCTTGTTTACTAGCGAATCCACACCTGTAAACACCGTTGTTAATCCCATCATATACCCATTCATTGACTTCATCAATAAGAGGCTGCAAATGAGCAGGGTATAAATCCAAATCAGCATTCTCAGCCATATCATTAAACTCAGTGTTCATCATGCGTATTATATCCGAGCTTTCATTGTTGACAATTGTCTTAAGCTTTTTATCCCAAAGAACCTGCCATTGTATTTGATTAAGAAGTATCACAGATATGTCCAAACAAACTGAAAGGACAAGTGATAGAATAATAGGATGCTTTTGACACTTACTGGAACAGTATATTTTCCAGAATAGTTAGGGTTTGCAAACTCATAAAGTGCTCTGATACTTGTAACTGCATTTAGCTTATCAGGTTCGGCTCCTGATTCTTCCATGCTAAAAGCAGGAAAAACCCATCCATAATGCTCATCAATTTCGTTGGTCCTTTCCCATATTGGTTTTACAACCTATAAACAGATTGGATAACCATCAGAATATGTTTAAAAAAGGAGAAGTAATTCAAAACTTTCGAAAGTCATTTAGGAGACTCACCGTGTAACTGATTACATTGTCCAGCCTTTTGAGCTTTAAGTATGCCAAACACCTGGATGCCCACGGGCATGCATATGATACAAATAGATGATACCTACCAGATTCTGCAGGAAAACGAGATGTCTTATCCCTTGAAATTAAACTCCGAAAAGTTGACGGTGTGCGATTAAATGCACCAGACTCAGAAGTCTTTTCCAATGCTGATTGAGCCATGTGAACTGAACGTTGGATTTCATAGTATATTTAAGAGTTTTAGTTAAAAACAATTTATCACGTTGATAACATAATAGCAACACACATAAAAGAACAACCTTCAAGAAACATTGTAACAAAACCATTACTCATATTTGCATCGTTTGAAGTATAGCATGTTGAATGATTAATCGTGAATACTTCGCCTTGAACAATTTAGAACATGACATCCTATTTTTATACAACTTACAACAGCAGAACAAGAAATGCATTGGGAGCTACACTCAAATTTGGAAGAAGCCCTTTCATTATTCTAAAATACAAATATGTTCCTATTGAAAAGTAATATGTCATGGTAAATAAAACAGAGGCTTACAGAACCCAACCAAATATAAATTTCTAATGGTGAGATAGAATTCACAGAGAATTTTTCTTTATTTCATTTGTTTCTTTGAAAATGAAAAATAGAAATGCCTAACACAATTTGATATTGAAATAAATATTGCAAAGCTAGAAAGAAGAAGAATAAACAAATATTAATCCCTAACATACATCCTCTGCTTCTCTTATAATTAACATACAAACTTAGAAAAGCTAAAGCCATCTTAAGCCATTGCAATCACACATTTAATCCCAATTTTGAGCTTTTGGGAACACATTCTAGCATTCAGATTCTCCAAAATCCTAGTTTGAGAATAAAAGAGTAAAACAGAGAAACACATCCCCATTTTCAAAAGAAAAGAAATAGTGATAAGTGTATTAATCTAATTCAAAAATTTTAATTGGCGCACAACATCAACCATGGATCCCTGCACTGTTGGCCATGAATTAAATCAAAACTAATCACCAAAATGACATCTTTTTACATCTTCATTTTCCTATCCATGCTTAGCTAGCACCTCCATCATGGAGTCTATACCAAAGCCTTCAAAGATTCAAAAAGACACTGTTTTGCAGAAACATCCTAAAAGGAACAGAGCAATACATCTTGTAACAAAATTCAGAACGATGGTTTTTTTTTTATGCCAAACAAATCACGAACCAAAACTGGATCTTGTGCAAATATATATATATATTGAGAAACGTAGACAAGCCCAGATAGAACTCTCCAATCAATTGGAGAATAAATGAAATACCAGTACTCCCGTTGATGGGGTGGCTTGTGCATGTTCGCAAAAACATGTCGCTTAATCTTAGAAAGCAAGTGTGGTAAACCAAGCAAAAACTATAGTCCCTTGATGCATCAAGACAACATACAAACAATTCTTTCATAAATTAGACATATCGACATCAAAATCAAATGAAGAAAAAAAAAATCTGAGAAAGGGGGGCAGGCTAAGAGGAAAACCTTGTGGAAAGAGAAGGTTCTTTGGAAGACGAAGGTCCTATGGCAATGGACAAAGGAGGGTGATGGCGATAAGATCATGCAACTGAGCTTTGCAAGCTCTTCGCTTTGCCAAAGATTTATTTATGAATTACGAATATAGATACAGGAGCAGTGCCATACTGCCATGCCATCTGAATTTTGTACTTGAATTTTACTGATGGACCCCTGATAAATATCAATTTTGCAAATAACTCTATTGATAAGTCCCTTTCCTTAGAGGCCATGATGCCTAATGTCAAAGTCATAGTGATGGGAGCATTGGGAGGCTACCGTCACCAAAGACTTGTTTTTTTTTATCCCAAAAGACTATAATAGCACAACGTCAGTCTTTGGCCGTTGCCAGCCAAATCTCGCATTGTCACAAATGTCACTAAGGTAAACGAAACCGAATAGGAGAACACATACAAAGATAAGCAGCCCTAAACCTTGGACTTTTATGATCACACTTATTCAATTCTCATCTCCCTATGATTACAACATTGCAGACCAAAGGCCTTGGTCACGCCCGCCAAGCCCACCTGGCTGTGGCAAGTTCTTTCTGGGCCCTAGGTCACGCTCACTTAGTATATTTGATTGCGCCAAGTTTTTTTAATGCTATCGGTTACGCTTGCTCAACCCACCTGGCTGAGGTAATTTTTGCCACTCATCTGAATTTTCCCTCGCATCTTCCGATCATGGTAGATTTTCCCCGCATCTTACTACCGAAACAAATTTTAGGTTACTATATTTAGAATATTTTTTACATCTCTTCCTCTTACCCAATATCACCTCGATAGTGTTGAGTTTCCCCAATGATATGGATGTCAAGTTTGCATCCCTACCGACATCTACATCATCTGTTTTTAAAATTATTTTTTCTTTATTATCTAAATTCTTAAATTTAAACCTTTAATTTAACCAAAAATCTCTCCTTAACCCCTATTTAGAATTTAGGGATTAGAATTTATGATTTTAGGATCTATTATTTATCATCTAGGGTTTAAATTTTTAATTTTTTGGTATAGGATTTTGTAGTTTTTGGTTTTAAGATTTCAGAATTTTAGATATGGTTTTATAATTTTTTAAAAAAAATTTAAAAATTTAGGGATTTTTAAGGTTTAAATTTGAATTTATATTAAAAAAAAAGAATGACGTGGATCGTAACTTTGCTTCTACGTCATTTAGAAAACTTATTCAATAAATTTATTCAGTATAAATAGTATTACACGTTCAATAATTACAAACTATGCTGGTGTGGCACAATTAAAAAAATTATTTATTAAAAAAATTAGTTTATTCATCATTCTAACAACTATTCCGTATTTTATTTTTTTTCTTTTGAGGAAAAGGATGAATTACTTTTCAGTAAAAAATAAAATACAAATATAAACCAAAAAAAGAAATAAAACCAGAAGGTCGGTGGTCGAATGAGAGGCCTCATCCAAGTAGCCGCCACCATTTTGTATAGTTATATTAGTTGTCAATATCCCACAGTAGCCATCATCCCAAAAAATGGATTATTGTAAAATGATTTTTTAACAGTGCTTTTTAAAAGTAAATAAACACAATTAAAAAAAGACAATAGCCGCAATACCCTCTTAATTATCATATGAACACATTAAATTTTTAATTATATTCGCAATGGGTAGGCTCGATATTTGTTGTTATATCACTCTTGTTAGTTTTTATTTTTTATTTTTAGTCATTTCTCGTATTATATCATGTTTCTTTTATCTTAATACATTGCGATTTTTTCACTTAAAAAAATTTTCAATTATATTTAAAAATTAAATAAATTTATGATCTTCTCAGTAAAAAATAATGGCACTGCCATATGATTTATTTATTTTTATTAAATATATGATTTATTGTGAGAATGGTCTTTCTCATTTTCTCATTGTTTTTTTTTACTTATATTTCTCCTTGAAGAAAATTGTCAAAATACTTAATTATATCTAATCAAACCACTTCATTGTCATAATACATGGTACTTTATATATAACTTATTCCTTCAAACTCAACCATATCCACCATCCTCTACTACTAATACTAATAATAATCACTTCTTCAACTCAGCTACTTGACTACCATGAGCCCATGCATAAAGCTCAGGAGCCATGGCAGAAGGCACACTGACTCCATACAAGTTGGGCATCTCAATGCGGCGGTGGTGATGATGATGATGATGATGATGCATGCCACTTCCAGTAATAGTACTCTCATGCTCTTCCAATGGAAGACGATCAAATCCAGCAGTCATGAAAGATGCCGCCATGACCACCGTTGGGCTCGCAGCAACCAATGGTCCTACTACGCTGCCACCAAACACCTGCCCCTGAGAACCACCCAAGAAAACAGTCAACCCTGTGCCGGACGCCGGTGCCGGTGGAGGAAAAAAGGATCCTAGCAATGATAGGATCTCAAAACGCCCATGCAGTGTGATGGTGGCTCCCGGAGCCGGCCCTGGCTGTCTCAGTGTCACGTTCATCACGCATCCACTTCCCCGGAGAACACACACTCCACGTTGCCGTCTTCTCGCAAACCCGGCAATGCAGTCAGTGATGTCACAGCCAGGACTCACCTATGTGTTAAGCATTGTTAGTATGTAAGTGTTGATCAATGTTGATTGAGTTAATTTATTATATATCAATAGTTTTACCTCCATGGCATGAGCACGTAGGACGTTGGGGCTGTCGCGAGTGATGATTATCGGCGGCTTAGGCTTGTTCTTGGAGCCTGCTGGCCGGCCTCTGGGACGGCGAACAGGTGTGGGGATCATAGGAAGTACTAACATTGATGATTTAGTGTCATCAGTGCAGTCCGGTTGATGTTCATGGTCGTCGTTGCAGTTGGTGGTGGCTGGTTTTTCTCCGGGGAGATCAGGACTTGCCATTCATGTATTTCAGGGTTGGAGTAATTGAGTGAATCCATGTGTTTTTTTTTATAAGTAGGGAGGAACTAGCTAGGAGTGCATGAAATGTTATTAAGAAATTAAAAGAGATTTAGGATGTGGGTAAGTAGTGAAACCAACCTTCTCAGTGCTGCCTAACACTCAACAGACTCATTCTCCCATGTTTAATTGTCTTCCCCAACAGATATTCTCTTTGCTCAGTTTTAAATTCATGTGTTTTATTAGTGGTTTCTCTTCCACGTGTATTTTCTATTATGTTTAATTTCAAAGAGTAAGCTTCATGTGTCAATAGACCAGTAAGCTTTCCTTTTCTCTTCTGAACTAGTTTATAATAACAAATGAATAAGACTTTCCATCAGTTTTGGTTGGAAGTCTGACGTAGTGGACCTTCTGGAAGAACAAGTCTTGCATTATGTGTAAGCTTGTCAATGGATTGGTGTGTGCAGGCAAGCAAGCATGCCTTGGAAAAACTGCAAACTAAGTTTTGGTCTCTTACAACACCTGTCTTGAATTATTGTTGGGGAATTTTATAATGTGGTTTGATTTGATATTGTACGTTGTGAATCACATTCTCTTATAGTCCAACCAAACATGGGAAAATTAAACTGACTCCAAAATGGCCTTCATAGGATTAATTTGTTGTATGTGTTTGATGTTTTGGGTCAAGTCTTTCCAACAAATTGGAAAATGTTGCACATCAATTCCATTCAATTTCACTGAAACTTTGCCTGCATTTACTTAATTGACTTGGGTCATTTTGGTCAAAGGAGACTCCAAAATTGACTAAGTTCTCCAAGAAAATTAAGCATCTTCATTACATCTTATACATAGTCTAATTCAATTGCAGTAAATCATCCATCAAAGGAAACAGTGAATATAATAACTTACACATTACTATTAAACTATATCTTTAATAATAATACTTAACCAATCACAACTGCAACCCCTTAGAAAAAAAATATATATACCAAAAACCACCTAACTACTTGTATGAGATGTTTTACTTATAGCCATTAGATTATTATTCAAAGACTATTTATTTACATAAGTATTGTATATTTTTTTAATGTTCATGGTACAACATTATAAAACATGTTTTACACTAATTTTAATGATCACAACTGTCAGATTATCATTGGAAGGCTATTATAGATATCCTAGATTATCTGTCATATATATTTCTTCCTCTTTTTTTTTGTTTTTTAAGAGATAAAAAAAATCAATCAATTTAAACATTAATACTCGTGAAAAAGGTAATTGTACTTTTATATTAAAAAAATCTCACAAAATTAAAAAATTAAATTAAATTAAATTAGAGTTCCTTCCTCTACGCGAGACTTGTCACCATTCCCGGGCTTCTCGAGTAACCTGATCAACTTTCCCCGGTCCCACCTGGAAGAAGTCAGCCGACTGGACGTGGCAGCACGTGATTCGATGTCACATGCGGTCAAACTGCTCGCGCCCCACTTGTGGGTCCAGTCAACGCCGTTGACGGAGTTCTCTCTCGTGCAACCCGGCGGGCCAATCGGAGCCGGTGATCACTGTTTGACTCCATCGTCCTCGCCCGAAAACCCACGGAACTCCATCCAATAACAAACCTCCACGTGTCCATATG
This sequence comes from Dioscorea alata, assembly GCA_020875875.1. Classification (NCBI taxonomy): domain Eukaryota; kingdom Viridiplantae; phylum Streptophyta; class Magnoliopsida; order Dioscoreales; family Dioscoreaceae; genus Dioscorea; species Dioscorea alata. Next base: position 18,758,731 of record CM037015.1, on the reverse strand, counting down.
ACGCACTGAATGGCGTCACTCCTTCTCTGAGTCTTCTTATCCCCCCTCAACGTCTCTCGTTGGAAAAATAAAAGAACTCCAGAGACTTAAAAAGAAGATGAACATGAACTCCATTAATGGCCACCAAGAGATGGACTTCTTCTCTGAAGACAAGAAGAGCAACAAGGGCATGAGAAATCAAGAATTGGATCTCAAAACAACTCCATGGCTTAGCATCAAGAAAGAAGATCTCACCATGAGTGTATGTATCATTATTATTATATATTATTAATTTGTATATTTGAAGATGTTTTATGTATTGATGTTGAAGTAGTGCTGTTACTGTTTGTTTTTAGACTGGATTTCAACTGATGAGTATCAAAATGAGCGATCATTCTACTGTGGATAATGAGGATAGATCACATGAGGTTTGTTTCTTTTTTTTTTTTCTCTTTATTTTAATTTATTAAATTAATTGTATATATGATGTGTGTTCTTGTTGGTCATGTGTTTTGTTTTTGTTTCAGTTGGAAGCCATGCAAGCAGAGCTTGGAAGGATGGATGAAGAGAACAAGAGATTGAGGGTGTTGTTGAGTCAAGTGACAAACAATTATAACACTCTCCAAGCTCATCTTCTTGCAGTGATGCAACAGAGAGATCAAAGTGGGCATGAGGTTGTGCAAAGGCAATTTATAGATCTCGGTCCGACAGTGAACACGGCGGTGGCCGATACCGATGAGCCTTCACATTCTTCAACAGCAGGGGGAAGCCAAGAGATATCAACATCACCATCTAACAACATTGAAGTAGGCTCTCTTGGTACTGAAGAGAAAGAGAAGTTATCTTCCAATAAGAACAATGAACAAGCTTCTCAAGAGGCCACAATGAGGAAAGCTCGTGTTTCTGTTAGGGCTAGATCAGAAGCTCCAATGGTACATATATATATTTATTCAAACTCAATTACAAGAACACTAGTATGTTAATAAATATACATTTATTTTTAGATCACAGATGGATGCCAATGGAGAAAATATGGACAGAAGATGGCAAAAGGAAACCCATGTCCTCGTGCATACTATAGATGCACCATGGCAACTGGTTGTCCAGTTCGCAAACAAGTATGTATTACATATAAATAAAAACATGTAGATTCTTAATTTTATAAATTAATTTTAATGATCATATATAGGTTCAAAGATGTGCTGATGATCGGAGCATCTTGATAACAACATATGAAGGAACACACAACCATCCACTGCCACCGGCGGCCACGGCAATGGCATCAACAACCTCTGCTGCAGCGTCGATGCTTCTTTCCGGCTCGATGTCAAGCACTGATGGATTAATGAATGCTAACTTCTTAGCAAGAACTATACTCCCCTCCACCTCAAGCATGGCCACCATTTCAGCTTCAGCTCCGTTTCCTACTGTTACATTAGACCTCACTCATTCCTCATCCTCCAATCAGTTGCAGCTTAACAGATCTCCGGCAACTGCACCGTCGTCTTTACCGAACATATTCGGGCAACCAGTAGTACACAATCAATCGAAATTCACAGGGCTTCAGATGTCGCCGGAGACTCATCGGCCTTCAACATTGACTGACACTGTAAGTGCTGCCACTGCTGCTATTACCGCTGATCCCAACTTCAGCGCCGCCCTCGCCGCCGCCATCACCTCCATCCTTGGTGGTTCTCATCCAACAACCAACGCTACCAGTAGTTGAAATTTTATTCACTCTCAACTTTGATTTCTAGTCTCATTATTCATTTTTGTTCAAATGAGAAGAATTAATTAATCATGAGTCAAGACACACATATATATAGCTATTATTTTGGTATGTAAACTCTTTTAATTTCTATATGAATATGAATAATACATGAGGGAATTACGAGATTGATTTTATTTGATGTTGTAATTTGTAAGCACTGTAAATGAGAGCCAAGGAAAATGTCCATGCTTATGTGAAGAAGAAAGATACAATTTGACATGGAAATTGAGTGAAATTTTGAGAAAGGTACAATTTGTCTGTCCTTGTATGTGGTGACTTTTATGGCATCAAACTAGATTTTTTTTTTTTTTTTGGTCCTTCTTTATTTGACTAATCTTTTATGCAAAATTATATATATATATGGAAAATTATCTAAAAGTCCCTGAAAAGTTTCAAACTTTCACTGCAGTCCCTCTAACATTTTCGTTTCCCTTTAAGCCCCTCCTTTTTAAAAGCAAATTCAAAAACGTCCCCGGTCTTACTTCCATTAGTTAATGGTGGAGAAAATTACACAAATGCCCATGTACCAAAAAAGCAAAAAGTAGCTTTTTCCCTCTATGTCAAATCTAATGTAATGCAAGTAAGGCATGAAATATATTTCGTCAGAAATGAGGGGATATTTCACTCCTCATTCTTGCTGCCATTTTTTTGTTGGATTTGTCGTTCTTCATCTTGGTCCGTTGCCAAAGCTTGAAGTGAAATCCTATCGCGCAAGAAGTTGTTGTTGTTGTTGTTGTTCTTTTTCTTCTTCGTCTTCTTCTTGTTCTCCTTCTTTTCGTTCTTGAACTTGTTCTTTTTGTGTTTGTTGTTGTTGTTCTTGTTCTTTTGTAATTGTTGTTATTTTTGTTCTTGGCCTTCTTCTTCTTTTTCTTTTTGTTGTTGTTGTTGTTGTTCTTCAGATTTTTTCTATTAACCTTGTTTTTTTTATTGTTGTTGTAGTTGTGTCGTGATTCAACAATGGAAATTTACTCTGCCGTGGCGATATTCAAAGGAGAAGGCCGTGTGCTACAATTTACAGTATTAAGTTCATGGGAGTCCGTCATGGGTAAGATATGTTCCCGTTGGTCCCTAGATGCTTCTCAAGTGAAAGTGAAGTTCGTAAGGCCTGACTCATACAAAAAGCTTTGCCCCATTGAGTCCGACATGGATTTTCAACGCATGTGTCATATATACCATATCTTCAACAAGTTCGTCATGTACATCATTATCGAGGAAATGCGTGTTTCTGTAGATGGAAACTCGGCTACCTTGATCCCATTGTAATAAAACAACGAACTCTATTAGTTGTTAATTGTGTTATATGTGTTGTTGTTTTCTAGATTTTTGCCATTTTGAATGTTAATAATTTCGTGTGTTATATTATTACTTTCTGTGTATAATATTGGTTTCGTGTGTATACTATTGATTTCCTGTGTATAATATTTGCTTCTTGTGTATAATATTTTGTTTCCTTTGTATGTTTGGGTTTTTTCAAAGCAGGGAGTCCTTGTCAGACAGCATAAACCCCATTGACGATACTTTCCACCGGGGCATCATGAGTTCATTCAGTGACTGTCGGTAGAAGATTAACATCCGCGCAACCAGCGTCATCAGGCTGTGCTGGAATTTCCTCATCGGCGGTGGACTCAGCATCGGACTTAACAGGATGGACTCTAAATCTTCATGTTGACCTTTTGAACCTAAGGCCAGAAGTAGGGGGCGGGGCCGCCGAATGTGAACAGCTGATGTCTATTGCGGCGCAGGAGGGGATGGGGCTGTCGAATGTGACTCAAACTTCTTCCGGTCTGCATCTTGACGGCCACGCTCGTCTATACGAGCTCGCAGATCGCGAAACTCCATTAAAACTTGTTGCAGTAAATGGCGCATATCATCATCACCTCGGAGAACCTCGTTTGCCATCTTTGTCGACGACTGTCGTCGACCAATATTTTCAGCGGTGGTGGGGGAGGATTGATCCCGACCACTCTTCTTTGCGGGGTCAACTTTTGCTTTTTTTTCCCAGCAGAGGGGTCTGGTTGGTGGGCGGGACTTCTTCTTAGACTCGCTAGGTTCTGAGGAACTGGTGGGGGCTTGTCTATGGGTTCGCTTAAACCATACTTTGCGACGTTAGCATATAAACACAATATTATACACAGGAAAGATGAAAATATACACAGGAACATAATTCTATACACAGGAACGTAATAATATACACAGGATCATGATATTATACACAGTAAAACAATATTATACACAGAAAAGCAATTTTATACAAAGTAAAGTAATATTATACATAAGAACATAATTTTATACATATAAACATCATATTATACACAGGAACATCATCTTGTACACAGAAAACCATTTTCATCCACAAAAATAGCTCATTCGTCCAAATTTTCACACATTTTAAACATCAATATAAATAACTTACTTATTTTCCTTTCATTGATTTTAATAGCGGTTTGATGGACAATTGGCATAAGTATTGTTAAACGGAAATTATTAGTCACTACGTACAAGAGAATATGTTCGTAGTTCCATAATGTATTTGCGTCACTTACCATGTTGACAATGTTTGAATCATAAGTGTCTGATTGGAGTGACGAGTATTGCATGTACTGCTTCTTTTGATTGTCCAAAACGAGCAGATGGTAATGACCGTTGAGGACGATTGACATAAGTACTAGCTCTGCCGTCTTGTGCCCATATATGACATCTTTCATCAAGTACAATGCTTGTTCAGCTGCAAATTGCAATTTCTACATTACAAGCGCCAAGGGCCGTATTAGAACTGCACGTTTCTTAAACTCCAATGGATTTCTTACCAATTCATCACGGAGCATAAGTACGAGGGCATCCAACACATCATCAGGGTACATTTTCTTTCCCTTCGAGAAGGACGTACAGTTAGTCACGGGTGGTAAACCCGTTATCATCAGCGTCCTTCCAAATGACAGAACTATATAGGGAAGTATACATGAGACCATAAAATTATACACAGAAAACAAAAAATATACATAAGAAACAAACTAATATACACGGGAAACTAAGTAGTATACATAAGGAACTATAAATATATACATGATAATAAAAACAATACACAGGAAAGTAATTATATACATAGGAAACGAAAATGATACACATTAAACATATTTTATACACACGACATCATAAATAATCATAGGACTCAGCATGATAAAGACATGAAACATATATCATACTAAACAAAAACAATGCCTATTGACACGTGTGTTCAGGTAGATGGTGATGTCTCCTTGTTCGAGTCTGTTAAGCTTTGTAAAACCCGAGTAGGTCTTCCTCTGTGGAAGGAAACCTGAGTCAGGCTTCTTCTGATCCTCGTAGTAGACCTGCCCTTTTGCTTTAGTCTGGTATGGAACCAACGCAAGCGGATCCTTTGCCGGTTTATAGTTCCGCAACCAAGTCACGGATTCAAGTAGCGCGTCGACAGCTTGTAATGCTTCATCATCTGCTCCGGAGACGTCACTCGAGGTGGAAGCTTTTTCAGAAGGCTTGTTCTTGTTTGGTGGTAGAACCTTTTTCCTAGGAGCTCTCTTTGCCCATATGCACTATTAAAATATATTATAAACTATATGAATATTATTTTTTTATAATAATAAAAATAGAATTTTATTTACAATTTTAAACTACTTTAGAGGTTTTAATTTTATTTTGGAATAATTAATAAAATTAACTTTAAAAATTCTTTAGAAATATAAATGCAATGATATGGAATTTATGATTGGTGATAATTTTTTTAGAATTTAGATATAACGAATAAAATAAGTTTAATTTTTAGAAGTATATATAAAAATATTAATTTTATTACTATTAAATATTTTGAAGGATATATATGCATATGTTTAGGGGTATATATGTAAATAAATTAAATTTTAAGGAGGAATATATGACATTTATTTATTTATTTTACGATGTGCTAAATTTTTATAGGTATACGGAATAGGAAAAAATAAATTTATTAAATAAACACGTATCTATTTTTCAAACTAGCCCTTAATCATTTTATTAATCAAAATATAATTCCATTGAAGACAAAAGTTTAACTTTATTTATTTATTTATTGCAAAAAAAATTGGCAGCGGTTCCCAAGAAAAAAAGAAGGGCAAACTCGACATTTCACAAGATTGAAATGATGACAACTTGTCAGAGGGGTATTGGTGTAATTTTACCTCCATTTAAATGATTCTATCACCTCTGTCAAAGCGCTTTGGACTAAAAAATAATAAGCTAATAAAAGAGAAATTTATGGGGAAGCTGTATACTTTGAGGGATTATATAGGAAAAAGCAAAATTTTCAGAAATTTTCTAGTACTTCCTTGTTGTTGATGATCATATATAATCCCATATTGTATGATAAGATTGTTGGTCTTCTTTCTGGTTCTTGACTAATTCGCTTGTCCCTTAACTCGGAAATATATGGCTGGCAATTGCCATGGCATTTAATATCATGAATTGATGGGAGAAATTATAGCAATTTATTGGTGAATAGACTCTTGTGATTTTGAAAAGAGGCTGAACTAGAAGAATCAAATGGGAGGGTAAGACTAATGACTTGGACTCCATGGCAGGGTCAATGTTCATCATGCCTTAAATATGCAATATTTAGACAAAAAGAAAAAGACTAATTAATTGGAGAGTCTACATATTAACATTATTAATTAGAGTCCTCAAAGTTAATCACCCCTAAAAGATTATATATATACACACACACATAATTATATCTACACTCAGTTAATTAACAATCATTAAAGCTTATAGAAAACACATTTATTTATTTATTTATTTTAATAAAAGCAGATAAACTACATAAGGATATAAGTTAAAATAGGTAGACCATGAAATTTTGGTTATTATTTTTTTTGTTTTTAAAAGTATAAAATTTTTTAATTTTTGGCATCAAATGCAATGTCAGCAAATCGGTGTCACCGCAGTGAGATGGCGGCGATTTCACGGGAAGTCCATATACAAATGAATGTAGTAGATGTGTAACTGATATGCATCCATTTGCAGTGTTACTTATGCTTGAAAACAAGAATAAACTAAAGGAACACATCATCATGCAAGTCTCATTCCACCAATATATCTATCTATAACTCTGTATTGTATTTCTCCTTCATACTGTAACTCTATAGTTTTCAAGTTCATCAAGCATGACCTCCAAAGCCAACTGGAGTCTACAACCAGATGAGAACTCAGTGTTACTCTTCTTCTTCATCTTCTTCTTTGTGGTAGTTTTCACTGGTCTCTGTGTCTCAGCATTACTTAGAAAAAAGAACATGAAGAACTCAACCTTAGTTAACAATGGCCATGAAGAAGAAGAAGAAGAAGATGATGATGATGATGATGATGAAGAAGAAGAAGAAGAAGGTTCAGGTTGGGAGAGGACCAGGAAGATGTTGGCAAGGACACTAAGGTGGAGTGAAGCTACAAGGTGGCAGAATGAATGGGCAGCAATGGCAGAGATGAGATGCAACAGTAGAAGAGATGAACATAGAAATGCAATGGCATCACCTTTGTGGAAAAGAAGGATATTGATGGGGGAAAAGTGTGAGTTACCGAGGTTTAGTGGGGTAATTCTATATGATGAGCATGGATTTCCCCTTCGTGACAGTCCCCGGGAAGAGACTGACAGGCAGAGTTATTATCGGGTTAGTAAGACAGTTGATCTTTGAGTATTCTAATGGCTTCTAATTGTTCATGTTTGCTATTTGCAGGATGAACCTGTGAAGGTCCTGACTACACTCAAGGACCTGCTCTAGTTTTCAGTGATCCAGAAAAGAAAAACAGAACCGGGAATGCACATAATTTTGAAGCATATGACAAGGAATGAGACCAATATCACTGCAGTTTTAATCTGAATGTCTGAATTTAAGATTTTCTAATATCAATCATATGGCTTTGATTGTAATCTTTGATCAAGTAATACACTGTTCTTTTCTGGTTTACTTTATATGCATACAGAAATCATGGCATTTAGATCAGTTTATCACATTAAGCTCATATAAGAGTCATGGAATGTCGATAAAATGAGCATTAAGATAGAAGAAATTCAGTTTAAGCAAGGATATTTGATAAGAAGCATTTTGTCTACAAACGCGATAACTTACATGATATCAACAAAATCAATGAATCAGCCGAGCAGAGCACAATTTCACAGAGATGTTTTCACTCACCAAGAAAACAGATAAACAACAGGAACATAAATAAATGACCTTTTCATTGTCAACATCATCAATTGGAAACTAGCAGTGGAAGTCTGGAAATGTCACTTGATCTCCGGCTGTAGTAGGCATATAGCAACAGTTGCACCACACCGAGCACTGCTCCAACCCCATTTGGCAACTAAAATTCACATTCAGATGAAGCTTTAATCAATTTCACGATAATGAGTCATCCAGTTTCCCAAGTTGAAACAAGAATACAGGGATGAAAACACTTACATATATGAAGAAGTCATGTAGGAGCATCCCATATGTAAAGAATGAAATGCTCATCAAGAAGGTTGCAAGTGATAAATAGAAAGGCATGAACTCCACACTTTTGGTCCGAATAACCAAATTCTGACGTAGAAAGGTAATTTATGTTATGTTAAAATCAAATGGTTGTCACTTGTTGTATTGAAAGCCAAACAGAGATTAAACTAGGCACATACAATGATGAATAACGGGGAAGCACACATGGAGATCAGAGAAGCAATACTCAGATATCCAACAAAGTTCTGCCTTTCAGATCCATGGAAAAACTCAAGACTGACATAAATGATAAGCGCAAAGATGCAGAAAACTGCTAACAGCAACCCAACCATCTTGAACTGAAAACAAAATCACAAGAAATAAGACAATGATGATATGAGTTATCCAAAACAAAGAACTTGAATTATACATGTGCACACCCTCTTTGAATTCTCTGAAAACACAATGAAGATTGTCGAATAGGATAAGTGAAATAAAGCCCCAACTGAATTAACTGTCACAACCAAGATAACACCTTGTGATACCCAAGGAAGTCCATACCATAACACAATGAGGCAATTCAAGAGAGAATACACATACGGCAGCCCTGAAAATTGCTCAGTTGATTTGTTCTGACAAATTCTTCGAAAAGTTGGCCTAAGAGAAAGCAGACACAAGAGTCACAAGCAACATCGAAGTGAAAGAGAAACAAACATGAGGGATATGAGAATGTTTTACGCACAATGGTGAGACAAAGAGCACGAACGCAAACAAATTACCTGCACAAAAAGAGAAAGCCACATCATATTATCAAATCAGCATAGATCCTTCTTGTACAACCATGAAGTAGCTGATGTGGTTAGTTTCAACAAGGATTCAAGAAACAAGTGCACAAATCAGAATGTTTTAAAACATACAAAAAGACGAAGGACAAATCAAACAGTTCATCTTCATACTCAAAGAAATCAGTGGCTAATTACCATCATAGTGCTCTTGTAATTATATATGGTATGAACCAAAATGATTAAAACCAGCAAGAATCAAAGAATCTAATGCACAAATCAAAATGCTTTACACACAATGGTCAGAAAAACAGCTAATAATCAAATATATCTCCTTCACATACAGAGAAAGAAAGACCACACAACCATCACAACATTTACAGGACACTCAAAAATCACTAGATATCAATCTTGAGCATCAGAAAAACAATTCTAGTTAGTATGAAGTATGAAGAACCACTTAATGTACTTAATTCCAGCTAAAATTCAAAAACCAGCACATAATTCTGGCCCAATGAAAAGATCACAAAATCAAACAGGCGGCCTGCATGCACAAACAACAATACATTTCAACCATCCTGGTTCTCATAGACACTCCAAGATCAATAAAGATCCCTCTTTTGCATCAGAAAACAGAAACTTTAATTAGCATGAAGCATGAAAAACCAGCTAGTGTGCTCACTTCCAGCAAAAATTTCTAAAAACCAGTGAACAGAGATAGAGAAAAGAGATTACCAGCAACTCCAACCGCATATGTCAAGGTCTCATACAATGACAAGCAAGAATCCCCCATTCTTCTCCCCCTTCCCTCTCTCTCTCTCTCTCTCTCTCTCTCTCTCTCTCTCTCACACACACACACACACACACACACACACACACACACAACAAGAAGAATTAGAAGAAGAGGAAGAAGAAGATGAAAAAATAATAATTAAAAAAATGAAAAATTACAAAAGAAAAGTACAGTGAGATATATCATCATATATGGCACGTGTTTGAAAGGAAAGGATACAATCAAATTAGGGCCTAGAATGCCGACGTGTTCACGTGCCATTGTCATCCCATGTTTGTTTTGGAAGTCAGGCTAGGATTTCACAATTATTTTGACAAGTAGCTGTTGAGAAAATAAAATCCATTAATCTCAAATAAATTTATATATAATAAATGGGTTAATTTTTTGGTAGGGCCAAACTATGAGCTTTTATTATTTTGAGTCGAAACTTCAATTTAAATCAAAATGGTTATCTAACTTTAATTTTTTTTACTTAGTGGTTACCCAAGACATTTCGACCTTTTTTTTATGATGTAGATGCCGAAAATTCTAACATACATGACATACTGTCCACCTAGCTAATAATTTCATTACATTTGTTGACAGAGAATTTTCAATATCAGATAATAAAAAATAAACCAGATTCTTTAGGGTGACTACCTAGTGAAATAAAATTAAATTTGTATAACTATTTTAATTCAAATTAAAGTTTGAACTCCGAAATAAAAAATGATCAGCATTATCAAAAAAATTATGTTAAAAATGATATTTTCGCCTACTGGCGAGATCCTTGAGTTATATAAATTTGACTCCCTGTTATTACAATTAACACAGGAGATATTAATTAAAAGCCCGAGCACATTATTGACATATAACTTTGTTGGAGGCCCATGTGGTTTGGGCCCATCTTAGCTTTCAAAACATTCCCACATTGTTTAGTACCACATTGCCTATTTACAAGAACTTCACCCACTTTATATATAACACTATTCATTACCCTTCAATATTGTCTATGTGGTTATGCTCTCTCACGCGCAGGCGCAGGGGGGTGCAAATCTCAGGCCTGGGTTCGGAATTGGCTTGCAAATTCTGAACTCGTGCAGGCGCATCATGCGGACACGAATGCACCCGTAGCCCTCGTGCGACGCGCCGGTCGTTTTTGGGATTTATTTTCTTTATTTTCTTTTTGGTTTTCCCGAAGAGACACAGCCCTTCCTTCTCGTGTCTCCTCGTCTTCTACAAAACCAGAAATCAATTCATGTTTTTATATAACTCTTCCCTTCCCTTCTCTTCTTTCTTCTCCATCTGAATTGAGCACTCGTGTGGTTCTTTGTTCTGGTGCAAGAACCGAGAACTCAGACTGTTGTATCCTGGGAGAACATCGCCGTTCCTTGTCCCTTGCACCGGTGGGAGGTGAATTTGTTCTTAAGGTCAGTGCGCGCAGCACGCCTCAGTCGATCAGAATCAATTCACAACAATCTTAAGAACAAATTTTTTCTCGTATGGAGGCTGCGATCACCACTGCGAAGTCTCTCCCGGATGTCTCCAAGATCGACCAATTCATCGGGTCATTTTTCAAGCGCTGGCAACAGAAGGTTTACTCCGCGCTTGACATGTTCAACCTGGCTCACATCCTAACTGAACCGCAACCGGAGGTAACATCTCAGGACTTTGCACATGCCTTTCCGATCTGGGAGAAAGGTAACAAGATCTGTCGTCATGCCATTCTGAGTACCCTCTCCAATGAACTGTACGACATCTACTGCGATCTCAAAACTGCAAAAGAGATATGGGATTCACTGCACAAGAAGTATGTAGTTGAAGATGCTGGAAATCAGAAATATGCAATAGGAAATTTTTCTGATTTCCAAATGACTGAAGACAAGGAAGTATCAGCACAAATTCACGATTATCACCTTCTGATCAATGATCTCAAGAATGAAGAAATCGTCCTACCTGATGCGTTCATTGCTGGCTTCCTCATAGAACGTCTACCTGAATCTTGGAAGCACTACAAGAACAACTTGAAGCATAAAAGGAAACTAATGACTCTTGAAGACATTATTGTGCACATCCGAATTGAAGAGAAGAACCGCCAAAGGGATAATGCAGATAAAATCAAAGAATTCTCATCCAAAGCAAACATTATTGAAGGAGGATCAAACAAAATTCAGAATTTCAACAAGCAACAGAAGAACTTCAAAGGAACCGGAAACAAATTCAAAGGATTCACACAAAGATTCAAGGGAAATAAGAAGGACGGCTTCAAACCTAATTATCAAACTACATTCAAAAAGAAAGGTGCGTGTTATGTTTGTGGCAAACCAGGGCATTATGCGGCTCAATGCTATCACAAGAAAGAACCAAAGGAGGCAATCCCTAAAGTCAACATAACTGAAGGAGGCAATGATGAAGTCATAGCTGCTGTTGTTTCTCAAGCACTCATGGTGTCGGATGCGAAAGAGTGGATCGTAGATTCTGGAGCCACGAGGCATATTTCTGCAGATAGGAATGCCTTTCAATCTTACACTCCGTTAGCCAAAGGTGAGGAACAAGTGTACATGGGAGATTCATCACCATCTCCGGTTCTTGGAAAAGGAAAGACAGCATTTTTAAATGGAGATCTTGAAGAAGAAATATATATGGATCAACCCGAAGGGTATGTGATTCCTAGCAACAAGCATAAGGTATGTAAACTTATGAAATCTTTATATGGGCTTAAACAAGCTCCAAAACAATGGCATGAAAAGTTTAATCATGTTTTAGTCTCTAATGGTTATTCTATAAATGAAGCTGACAAATGTATCTACAGTAAATTTCATGATAATGTGGGTGTTATAATTTGTTTATATGTAGATGACATGCTTATTTTTGGTACTTCTCTAGAAATAGTAGTTGAGACAAAAAATTTCCTTTCATCTAATTTTGACATGAAGGACATGGGTGAAGCACATTTTATTCTTGGGATTAAAATTTCTAAATCTGATGATGGAATAATGCTCTCACAAGAAAATTATGTGGAAAAAGTACTAAAGAAATTTAATCAATTTAATTGCAAACCTGTTTCAACACCATATGATAGCGCATTTCATTTAAGAAAGAATAAAGGGGTTAGTGTTTCTCAAAATGAATATGCCCAAGTAATTGGTAGTTTAATGTATTTGATGAACTGTACTCGTCCTGACATTGCTTATGCAGTTTGCAGATTGAGCAGATATACACATAGTCCAAATAAGGATCATTGGATTGCCTTAATCAGGATATTAAAATATTTGAAAGGAACTGTTAATTTTGGACTAAAGTTTTCTGGTTTTCCTGCAGTACTTGAAGGGTATAGTGATGCTAACTGGATTTCAGATTCAGATGAAACAAAGTCAACAAGTGGATTCATTTTCACTTTAGGAGGGGCTGCTGTGTCTTGGAAGTCTTCAAAACAAACTTGCACAGCAAAATCAACAATGGAGTCCGAATTTGTTGCACTTGAGAAAACAGGCACTAAAGCAGAGTGGATTAGGAACTTTCTCGCCGATGTTCCTCTTTGGATGAAACCAGCCCCTTCGGTTTCAATTCATTGTGATAGCATGGCGGCTATATACAGAGCCAAGAATAAAACATATAATGGCAAGAGTAGGCATATACGCCTAAGACATAACATTGTGAGGCAATTGCTTGAAGATGGAGTGATATCACTAAACTTTGTAAGATCAGAGGTAAATTTAGCTGATCCTTTAACTAAAGCACTAAGTAGGAAACTTGTGCATGAGACATCGAGGGGAATGGGATTGTTGTCTATTACAAAATTCAACAATGATGGTAACCCAACCTATGTGATTGGTGAACCCAAGAACTAGGTTCATATGGGTAAAAACAAGTCATTGGTTGATTGGAGATACACTATCTAATTATTATCCCTTCCTATGGTGTATAGTGTAATTGCAATGTATACAGGATGAATTTGATTCTTAATGAATTCCATAGTTCAATTTTGAATGGTGTTTATAATTGCAATTTTACACCTGATGGATTCACCTATGTAAGTGTGAAAGTGGAGCCGCTTTCTATGAAAAACTTAGACAAAATTTTTCTAGAGCACTTATGAATTCCAGGCATTTGGCACATGGCCGAGAGGTGCCAACCCGATTAGAGTTGCTCAGTTTCCAAGAAGATAATGTGATTTATGAGATGATTGATTTGCAACAAGGGATGCTGGTTCATAGAAATTTCATTTCACCAAATTCCTGTGAGTCACTTCTTATATATTCTAGGAATTAGTTCATAGCCCACAAGGCACTAGTTCTGATGCATTATCTTTTCTACTTCTTTTATTTTCTACTTTGATTTCTTTTCTACTGTTTGAATATTTTGAAATGGGGGGGATTGTTGGAGGCCCATGTGGTTTGGGCCCATCTTAGCTTTCAAAACATTCCCACATTGTTTAGTACCACATTGCCTATTTACAAGAACTTCACCCACTTTATATATAACACTATTCATTACCCTTCAATATTGTCTATGTGGTTATGCTCTCTCACGCGCAGGCGCAGGGGGGGTGCAAATCTCAGGCCTGGGTTCGGAATTGGCTTGCAAATTCTGAACTCGTGCGACGCGCCGGTCGTTTTTGGGATTTATTTTCTTTTTGGTTTTCCCGAAGAGACACAGCCCTTCCTTCTCGTGTCTCCTCGTCTTCTACAAAACCAGAAATCAATTCATGTTTTTATATAACTCTTCCCTTCCCTTCTCTGTTTAATTAATGCGGTTAATGCGGTTCAAAATAATAAAATCTGTTTTTTATTTGGTGTTGCTCTCTAGTAACAAGTGATGCAGTTAATGCGGTTCAAGATTAAAATTTTTTTATTTTTTAAAACATAATATATATAATCACCTGATTAAATCTCTTAAAATAAAGAAAAGAATATTCAACAAAATCATCTTAATAAATTGTCCCGTGTCAAACAGTGATAATGTTATCTCAAAAAATAGGAACATGCAGGGCCTTTCTGCTTGTCCTTGTAATTAAAAGCTTGTGCTTTTTTTATTTGTGTTTTAATTCCCTGTTCTTCCGTCTTCTATTATTAATCAATTAATTAATTATCTATTTAAAAAAATATATATTTGCCAGTTGTTAAGTGGGGTGCATGAATTAATTGCTAAATATGTTAGGTTAGTGGCGTGACTTCCATGCAATAAGAAAAATCCTTATTTCTCTTTCATTTTGGTTTGGCAAGGACCACCAGAGTTCTCTTTGAAAAAAAATTTATTCTTGAAAAATATAATAATAAATTTGGATAGTATACTAACTTTGTAACTTATTTTGGAGAACATTTCAAAATTTTCACATTCTCACTGTTGTTAAACTCACATTTGTACACTCATGTATTGATAGAATTGGATGTGTGTATATATTATTACTGATGATAAACAGTTGAAATATTATTACTGTTGATAAATCATTCAGTTCAATCATTATGAGAAAGTTAAATCTCTTAATCTCTCACTCGAAAAGGAAGACACTAATTATCCTTCATTTTATTGCAAAGATGACCTGCTTTCAAATTTCAACTCATAACAATTTATTCAGATTCACAAAACAAATCACATACATACATAGTAACTTAATTTAATCACAACTAAAGTCTAAACAACTAGAGCAAACACCAATCAACACACTCAATTAATAATCTTGGTTTAATTAAACCTTTGCTGATCCCCCATGTATGGCAAGAATGTAGAAGAGTTGAGTAGCTGAAAGAATGATAGTGAAAGCCTCCATTGTCCTCTGTTCAAAATCAAAAAAGATTTTCACTTAAAACTCCAAATATAAACCAAGTAATTATATATATCAAACTAAAACTTTTACAAACTCACCAAACGTGCATTTCTCCTCTCTATGGCAATCTCCTTGCAAGCCAGTCTGCACTCACATCAATAATTCAATATAATAAAAGATAATAATATTAACATGAACTTAATTTGTTGATATTTTTAATAAATTTATAGATTTTAGTTTACCCCATTGCAAGTAGTGTGAGACTCCATGCAGTAATAGCTGAAGATGCAGCTGATGCTAAACTGTTATGGTTCCAAATACTAATATGGTTGATTCCGGTGATCATCGAGGCAGCACCGACAACAGCAGCGATCAATGAAAACAATACGAAAAATCCAGTGGCGGCATTGCCGATTGGAAAGAATATCGGAGTGAAATAAGCGGGAAGCTTTAGATCTTCACCTGTATGTATTTCACAAGTTTTATATATATTCACACCAACATTTAGTTAATTAATTAAAATGATATGATGTAAGTGATATTAATAGTCAAGTAGGAAAACAGACCTATAATGAAAGCTCTATCAAGGGCAATATTAAGAGCCCATCCTCCAATGGCTGCAAGAATGATGTACATGCAGAGGTTGAGAAAGAGGAGAAGGGCAGCAATGTGTTTGAGTTGCTCATTGGCCATTGTTGCAAAAATGAATGGTGAATGAGGTATGTGTGTGTGTTTATATAGAGATTAGTGAAGAAGGTTTTGTTCCTTTCTTGGGTAGCCTTGAAGGGATAACCTCAAATTTAAGAAAAGAAGATACTTGTATAACTTTGTTATTAGCTTCATTACTAAACTTTTGGCAAAGAATCAGTAAGTACTTTTTTATGTTCTTTCTTTTAAGATGCTTTGGGATTAGTGTGTGCATTTTGATGAACTATATTAATCAGATTTAAAAGGTGTTGGAGTTGGTTGGACAGTTGGGCAGAAGCTTTCTTTTGTTGAGGGGCAGGTAGATTTGGAGCTTTTGTATGAGATGATGTTATTTTGGATAGACCTTCTTCTTTATTGTAATGATTTTTTTTTTTTTTTTGAAAAAATGGATAAATCATTCAATAAAGCAAGGAGAACTTACAAGCCCTAGCAAAAGCAGTAACGACAAAAAAAAAAAAAAAAACACCCAACAATCCATTAATTGTAGAAACATAAAGAGAATAAAGAAAAGCGAAAGCAAAACACAAACGAGGAAAAAGAAACTTCCCCACAACCCCCACCACAAGACAAAACTCTTACCCGATGTCATGATCTTGCACCTTAACTCCCAAGTCATCACCACTAGACTCCAGAAAGCAAGGCCCTAAGAACTCCAGACTACATCAAATGGTAGAAATGGAATCTGCAAGTTTTTTTTTTTTAACCTTCCGCAGCTACTGAGAACCAAGACATAGCATATTATCAATTTTCACAATAATGGCATGAACATGCAAAACTTGGGCATTGAAAATACAATCATTTTTAGCTAATCAAATATTCCACACACAAGCTTTTACAACTAGAGCACCAATATCCCATTGTAACGGTCTCAAGAATAACCTCCACGAATCCCCAGGTGCAGCATAAAGTGAGGCAGTTCAGGCTGTTGTAGTAACCTCACAAAATACTCTCAAACTTGTTTTGCAAAGCTGCACTTAATAAATAGATGGTCAACCGATTCAATGTCCG
The DNA here is from genome assembly GCA_020875875.1 of Dioscorea alata. Taxonomy (NCBI): domain Eukaryota; kingdom Viridiplantae; phylum Streptophyta; class Magnoliopsida; order Dioscoreales; family Dioscoreaceae; genus Dioscorea; species Dioscorea alata. Next base: position 18,741,471 of record CM037015.1, on the reverse strand, counting down.
CGTTACACATCACACAAGTGGTAGCATGTTACATCATTGCTCCTCTAAATTTTCCTGGGTGAGAATCTCGTTCTTCCATACCAGCCAATTGAAAAGATTGATTTTCCTCGGGCAGTTGCTTCGCCAGAACCACCTCGCTGCTTGACATCTAGTGCCGCTATCATTTAAGAAATTACAAAAGGATTTTACCGGGAAAAGTCTGTTGGGCGTGAGACTCCACCGTTTTTTGTCACCTAACACCCAACAGAATTGAGAATTTGATTGTGATAAAATAAAACATCTAGGTTACCCACAAAAGGGGCTTCACTCAAGTGGAAAATAAGATCCCTTACAGAGCCATTCTGATATTGACAATCTCTAAATTTCTCTCGCCATAAGTTCATAGGCGCCCTACCATTCAACCATTTATCTTTCCAAAAGAGAGTCTCAAAACCTAATTGAATACTTTGCGTGATACACCCATGAAGTGCTAGGAGACAGCTATAAACACCTTTCCAAAAGAAAGATATCATTCCAGACTGCTTGGGAAACATATTCCATCTAGACCCATTATAGTTAAATAGGAGCACATTGGCTCCACACCAAGTGGGATCGTTCACAAACTTCTACCACTATTTCACAAGCAAGGCCTAATTAAAAATCTTAAGGTCTAAGATTTCTCATCTCTTTGATCACGCGACCGGCAAAGATACTTCCAGCGAACTAACCGGTAACCTGTAATGCATTTTGTTACCGTGGTTATTGTAACTTCATTTTTTTTATGAGGAACTGGATTATTATTTATTTATTTATTTATTTTGAATAAAGGAACTGGATTATTGAATTATTTTTAAGTTCAATATTTTATAAAAAAAATTAAAAATACGAAAAAAGGGGAGCTTTCTATATGCACCCTGTTTAAGTGCGATTTATTTTTATTTTTGAGGTACTTTATTTATTTACGTTTTTGTTTTCTTTAAATTTTTTTCACAATCTTTGTTATTAACCCAATTTAACTTTATTTATTTATTTAAAAAATAGATAAATCATATATATTAAAAGAAAACTTTAAAAAAATAAAAATAAAAAATAAAAAAAAAATACCGGGGTGCACAAAAGAGGTGAGCAATAATGATTTCAGTACTAATGGTGATTGTCTCAGAGTGAAGATAGAGGAGCCCTTGATGTGCGTCCGTGGGAGTCTAGAGTTTCTTGGTACTCGTTCGGACGATGCACTTGTCACTGAGACGGCCGAGGAGGCATTTTCTTCTGCCACGCTTTAGTTCATTGTTGCTAATGGCTTGAGGAAGCCTGTTCCTCCTGTATCTTTTCTTTTACGTTGTTGGTAGTTGTCTTTGTGGGTCTTTTTGTGGGAGTTGTTAGTTCACTGTTTGTGCTTTGATGCTCCCTGTGTCTTCCTGTGGAGGTTGGTTCTTCCATGTTTCCTCTTTTTTTAATCGAAGTGGTTTATCCACCTTTTCAAAATAATAATAATAATGATTTCAGTATTTGAAAGGCTCAACAATTTAATAACAGAAACAACTCTAAAGAACAAAAGAAAATAATACACAGTGATCATCAGCGAGGAGATGAGGCAAAGTTTTTTCCTTGAGTGGCGTTGAAAAAGAAGGCACAGACAAAGACAACAAAAAAAAAATAGCATAACCCAAATCTTAACTATGGTAACCAACTTCTCCAATTTAATCTATTTTAATTTATTTAGATTTATTCAATATTGTTTAAAAAAATTAAAAAAAAAATCATGCATTGTTTAATATTTTTTTAAATTATAACAAAACAAAATTAAGCCATTATTGCCTAAATAAGTTTTAAATAATTAACAATTAAAAAAAAAAAGAAGCAAAACAAAAGGGCAGTGGAACGTGTTGGCTATTAACAATTAAAAAAAATCATGCATTGTTTAATATTTTTTTAAATAATTAACATCGGAGCCGTGTCTCGAGATCACAACTCGCGCTCCCTTGAAATTTATCTCTATCTCCTCCATACCAACTCTTCTTCTCGGCAAATCATCGAACACCTTGGGCTCCACTACGAGATCCTTCTTCTCCGCTTCTCCTTTCCATCTCTTCCTTCTTTTCCGAGATTCCCAGGATGATTCAGCTCTTGTTCACGGTTCTGGCGGCTGAGGTGGCGCTGGTTTTGGTGCTGCTCTTCAAGACGCCGCTCCGGAAGCTTGCGATCATGGCCTTGGACCGGCTCAAGCGGGGACGAGGCCCCGTCATGGTGAAGACCGTGGCCGGTACCGTCGTCATCGTGTTTGCATCCAGCATCTATAGCATGGCCAAGATCCAGAACCGATCTACCGAGATCGGCTCCCTCACCCCCACCGATCAGGTCCTTATGAGCCGCCACCTCCTCGAGGCCTCTCTAATGGGTAATTGATTTCTCTTTCTCGCCTTAATTCTGCTCTTACCATGCTTGGATTGATTAAAATCCCTGAATTTTGATAAAATTTGCAATCTTTATTGTTATCTACCATGAATTAATTGGTTTTTCCGTTTACTAGCACAATGAAATTCTAACCTGTTGAATTTATAAGTGTTTATGAATATGATTTTCTTGGCCATTAATGCTCATTCATGCTCATTCGCAAAATTCGTTGTCTGTGCAGCTGATATTGATCAATTTGGTGCTTTGTTGTTAGATTGGATAATTTTGCTTTGCAGTGTGTTGACAATCATGAATTGTTATTTCTCTTAAGATGTTTGTGTATGAATAATTCTTTAGTTTGAATTTTTCGGTATATTTATTGTTTTGGAAATTGTTATGTGGAATCTATGTTTAGTTGCTTAAGAAGTCAATTTTGGTAGGATTGGACTGTTAAAGATCTCTCTTGAACACAAGACTCCATTGGAAAAATTCACATTTCAAACTATATAAAATAGTGGAGTTGGTGATCAATTGAGTGAGAATTTACTCTTGCTTAATGATAAATGTCATGATCTTCCAAGTAGAAGTTGAGATGGATGCGTTTACTCAAACATGTTACTTGTATGGTGATACCTACATTGATGGTTTATCTGAACCTTTAAAATTGAGAATCTCTCCTAGCGGAAAGGTTTAGTGCTTGGTCAGACATGACCATATCTGATAGCACCAAGCTACTTTTCCAAAAGCCAAAAGGAATCAGGTTGGGTATCAAGGGCCACGGGATCATTTGCGGTGGAACTGAATATCAAGGGCCATGTCCAAGTTGAAAAGTAAGTAGAAGGTCCGACTAGTGCTGGATTAACAGCACAAAATAAGATGATATCACTTCCTATGGTACTTGAGCCAAAAGAAATTGTAGCTCGTTAGGATCACACCATTAAATGAACTGAACTAAGGAGCTGAACCTTGAGGTTTATTTTCTGTTTAGTGTAAAGACTTGCTTTATCCAGACTCTCCAATGATCTTGACTTAGTTGGTGGTTTGGTATTTCCTTTTTTTGCCAAGCCACCACCATGTGGCATGAGTAGTATCTTCATGTGTGAGCTTTTTTTTTCTTTTTTTTTGCGCCTCCGTTGTTAATATGAAAAATCTCTGTTCTAATCAAACACAACAGATTTTCATTACGACTTAAAGGGGTCTGTGCATTCTCAAGCTGGTAAATGCAACAGAGGAAAATTAGCATCAGATGATTCTGTCAAATTTTTAAGAAATTTAAAAGTGAGCTTTTTTACAGTTCCATTATAGTCATCATAACTACCTTATGCATTAAAATGATGCATATCAGGTTATCCTGCTGATTCAAATTGCATATCTTCTGTAACTTCATTGTAATTATCCTATAGTTTTTGTGATATATTATTTTTACCTTGGATAGATATTTGATGTATGATTTCCATATAGCTAGTGGTTCAGTGCACAATGGCATGACAAGATGCCGGCTTGAACTGCAAGAGTATTATTTCTATTTGCCGGTATTATCTGAATTATCTGTGGCTTTGATTTATTTCTTGTTCTTTTATTTTACTATCTCACCCTTGGAACTGATGGCAAAAATACTCATTATGAACATGATGCAAGTTTCACCCATGTTTTGCAGGATATTCTCTTTTCCTTATTCTTATAATTGACCGATTACACCATTACATCAGAGAACTCCGGACATCAAGAAAGACTATGGAGGCTGCGATGAAACAAAACCGAGCATTAGAAGAAGCAAAGAATGGAAGTTCAGAGGATATCAAAGCCAAGGAGAAGGAAGTATCAGATTTAACTGCAAAAATCAAACAGTTAGAAATGGACTCAGAGGAAAGATTGAAAGAAGCAAAGGCGGCCGAAGCCAATGCCTTTGCTCTGAAAAGACAGTCTGAGAGTTTCCTTCTCGAATACGACCGGATGCTGGAAGAAAATCAGAACCTTCGGAACCAGTTGCAGTCAATCGACCTTATGTTGTCACATAGTGATAACAAGAAGAACAGTTAATACTCGATTCCGAAATGCACACCCTTGTTAATTGGAAATCATATATCTGTTCAGATCATCCTTCTTCAGTTTCAAATAGATGTAACTTTTTTTTCTCAAATTTTACTGTGGCATACCTTGCAAAACATCATATGACTTTATTGGTTATCCTTCACAGGTAAATAATAGTGGTTTGTTAGATAATTCCAATGGAGTAAGTCTTTTTGTATTATTTTCTGTTTGTACTTTAGTATTAGGATCATTAAAATTCTTGCCAGGATTTTTTGAAATGAGTATTGGAATATTCTGGTCCGGAAGAAAGAGAGCACCGAATTCATTGAATCTGATGCACATGGTTTGATAATTCCAAGTCATGGTCAATAAATACTAGATGTATTTAGAAAATGAAAAGATAAGGTTGACTTGTTAACTGTTTGTTGGTCAACATGCTTCTCTTTTCACAAATGTAAATGCAAAAAAGAAGAGGTCAAAACCCAAAAGATTTAAAAATGGGTGAGGAATGGGAATCCAACTCGTTCTTTTTGTCTATGTACACACATACACGTGTGAGGTCAAGGTTGATGAGAAGCATCATAATGGAAAAAGTCCTCCTAGACGACCACATGAAATAATAATAACAATAATAATTCCGAAAATTTATTTCAAAATTCTATATAAAAGTCAATGGGATTTGTAGTCCAGCAACACGGTTCATTACAAAAGATTTGATTTATTGAATGCTCAATATTTGAGTTTGAAATACATCAATTGCAATGGTGTCATTTATTTCATATATCAGACTGGTGATGAATATGTATGAACGAGAGTCATTATTGCTTTTTGTGTGTATGTCCTTAATTATGTATGCACTTATGTCATTCGTTAATTAAAAAAAAAAAAAAAATCCTATATAGAAGCATAAATAAAATTAGAAAGGTGGCGACCGGTTGAGTCAACTTCCAACTTCTGATGGCTTGGATATTTCACACCGAAATAAAAGACATATGACCCCATTCATTGAAGTTTATTCTCATCAATATACTGTGCATATACTTTCTATTGAAATATCATAAAAAAGAAGTCTTTGCATGTATTGCTTCTTTTTAAATAGTTTTGTATAGATTCCAAGTCTTCTCTGTTTAATCATGAACAAACGTGACTTTGAAGGAAGTAATTGTGATTTGTTAAGTATGACCTTCCAAGCAACCTTTCCGTTTAGAGAGAGAGAGAGAAAAAACATAAAATTAAATAAAAGAATGAGAGAGAAGAGGATTGGCTTGTAAGCAAGACAATGCAAAGTAAAAGAGTACAACCAATACTTTCCTCACTAACATGAGATCTTTATCTTCTATGATGTCTATAAGCATCAAAAAGGTCACTATTCCAACACTAAATTCCAATATACTTCCTTTCCTTCATATCCTTCTTCTCCTTTTATTTATGCTTTAACAATTCCAACAGGCTGTTAAAAAAATTAAAAAAAGAAAAAGAAAATTAAGAGTCTCTATGTTTATAATTAAGATTTATAAAAAAAAGTAAGAAACTCATGACCTTTTATTATCCTTTCGGTATTAGGAGCTATCTATCTAATATAAAGTTCCACCTTCCACCTCACCTAAGCCAAAAAGAACTCAACTGCTTTGAAGCAAACACTATGCTTCACTTGTCTTGCATTCTATTCCAACAAAGATCCCAACTTCTTCTCTTCATCTTCACATAATCAACTAATCAATTAATTAATTAACCAACTTCCAAATCCGTATCTCCATCCTCTCAAGCAAAAGCATCCACCGCTTCCTAATCAGATCCAAATCTTTAATCCCACTCAATCAAAACACACACATTTTATTCATGCTCAAAATTAAAATTAACATTAAAATAAATAAGATAAATACAAATATCAAAGAGTTGTTAGTGTTCGGTGTATAACTTAGGACTTCAGAGGTGGCGGCCAAAACCCCATTTCCTTTTTTTTTTGGCACGTGTGACCAAACGAGTCAAACCTCCCGCCAAAGTCTTCTCTAATTCTATATAAACACCAACTCCTTCTCGACGCCCTCTCAAAACTTCTTCTTTTCTTCTTCTTCTTCTTCTTCTTCTTCTTCTTCTTCTCAATGAACTCCAAGGCGTGGATCAGAGGGCGAACACTAGGCCATGGCTCCTTCTCCACCGTTGCTTTAGCTTCGTTCCCGTCTTCCGGCAATGTTCTGGCGGTGAAGTCGGCGGAAATCTCAAGCTCTGGATCGAGTTCTCTGCTTCATGAACAGAGGATTCTATCAAGCCTTGATTCCTTGAATATCATCAGCTATTCCGGGTTTGATACCACTACGGAGATCTCAGACGGCAAGGTCTATTATAACCTTTTCATGGAGTTCGCCGCCGGTGGCTCTCTCTCCGACGAGATCAAAACCAAGAAGGGTGGTTTTCTTGATGAAGCTTCTATTAAAACTCATGTTTTTGGAATGTTATCCGGGCTCGTTGATCTCCACTCTGCCGGAATTGTTCACTGCGACGTCAAGCCGGAGAACATCCTCATCGGTGGTGATGGCCGGACGAAGCTCGGCGACTTAGGGTGTGCGAAGAAGAGTAATGAAGGTGAGGGAAAACGGTGTTTGGTTCGGGGAACACCGATGTTCATGGCGCCGGAGGTGGCGAGAGGGGAGGAGCAAGGGCCGGCGGCGGACGTGTGGGCGTTGGGGTGTACTATGATTGAGATGGCCACCGGACGGCGGCCATGGCCGGAGGAGGTTTCTGATCCGTTGGTGGTTTTGAATAGGATTGCGTTCTCCTCCGACTTGCCGGAGATTCCTGCATGGCTTTCCGATGAAGCTAAGGATTTTTTGAGCAAGTGTTTGATTAGGGAGTGTGGGAAGAGATGGAGCGCCGAGGAGCTCATTCAGCATCCGTTTGTGAGTTCCGGCGAGGTTCAGGAGAAGAAGATGAACCCTAATTGGTTGAGTTCTCCGATGAGCACTTTGCATCATGAGTTTTGGGACTCTGTTTCTGAGGTTGATGATGAACAGGAAGATGTACTGGAGATTGTGAGAGTTGTGGAGATGGAGTTTAGTGATAGCACCGCCGCCGGCGAGAGGGTGGAGGAGCTCGCCGGAAGTAGTGGGAGTTGGAGTTGGGATGATGAGGATTGGATGTTGGTTAGGAGCACTGGTGGAGAGATTAGTGATCAACTTGTTGATGTTGATGATGATGATGATGATGATGATGATGATGATGATGATTCATTGAATTCATCTTGTTTTTTTAGGAATAGGAATAGTAATTTAGTTGATTGTACAGAGGCGAAGCAATATTCCAACATTGTAGATTGCAGTCTTGATTATTCTCATTTGATTAATACAAGTGTTTTTTTGTATATGGTTTCTTAAATTTTGCTTTTTAATTATAATATTAAATAAAAAATAAATCATGATAGAAACAAAGTATGCAAAGGAGAATGAAAGATCACTATCGACTGTCATCTTAATTTATTGGTACCAATTTTTTTACACGGTTACATAATTTTTTTTTTATAGCACGTCTTTTAGGCATGAGTGAAAATTAAAAAATTAAATTTTATATTGCATATAATCAAAATGCATAATATGTTTTAAAATTTAGTGTATATTTTTTAATATGTGTATTGTTTATATTTATAAAACAATTATAAAAATTATATTAATAGAACGTCCATACGCTCATCTTCTCTCTTATTTTTTTGGTTTCTGCGGATGTTCGTAAACCATTTGTATTATATATATATATATATATATATATATATATATATATATATATATATATATTAAAGTCGTGTGGTGTTTCATGTTTTGTTTGGTTATGGTTTCCATATAGAAAAGTAATAAGGAGTGATTAAATTTTTTTTATATATATATAAAAAGGGAATTTGATTGGATTGGGTCTTGTCAACATGTCTTGTTGCATTTGTTGTGGCTCTTATGCTTAATTAATGGGCGCAGAAAGAAGGAAGTTGAAGGTCATTTAACGTGGTGGCTAATCTTACTTTTTTCAATATAATAATAATATCTATGGCTCATGAGAAAGGAAACCCTTGAAAGGGCATCAAGAGCCAAGCAAGTTGTTGTCCAGGGTTTACGTTCTACTTGCTAGTAGGGGCTTGAATCTGGTTGATTTTTCTAGTTCATTGAACACATCATTTAAAAACATTCCAACATTTTTTTTCCAAGAAATAAGAAAAAAAACATTCCAACATGCTGGCTGATTCCTGGTTCAAATCCTGTGTTTGCCATCACTCATGTTTATTATGTGCTCTTGTGATTTATATGTGTGTTTTTCTTTTAAATCTAAAACCAGAGGAATAAATCACATGTCGAAAACATGTATGATTTTTTTTTAATATTATCACATTTTTTTTTTATTAAATTGGATAAACCCAAGGTTCTCGGACCCAAATCGGATATTGACCTAGAAAAGATTAGGGATCAAAGGTTGAGGGGTTCAACTATATTGAACCGGGGTTGAAATGGAGTCAACAATTTTTATTAAAAATAATATAAATTTTAATTATATATAATTAAAAAATTAAATATTGAAGAATAAAAAATAAAAATAATAAAAACATGATTTTCCAAATTTTAATGGAGTATTTTAAATAAATAAATATTGAAGTGCACCATATTAAAAAGTATGAAATACATCAAATAATATAAAAATAAACTAGTATAAAATTAATTGAAAAACATAAAAATATTTAACGAAATAAATAACTAAGAAAGACATAAAAAAGAAACATAAAAATATTCCCTTGGTCTCTCTCTTTGTTAGTTTTACAATTTTACATTATAATCTGCAAACATTAGTATATTATAAAATAAAATAATAATTAAAAAAAATTAGGTGCAGACCCGAGTTGATGACCTGGTCGGGTCACTGGGTCACCAGTTTGATCGGCCGGGTTGCCGGTTCAATCCCGATTTTATTAAAATCCAGTTTTATATATTGAACCAGACTGGTTTTAAGGCCGGGTTCGGGTCAACCCGGTTCGACCGGCCGGTCCAGTCCGGGTTTGAAAATATTAAATAAATTACAAATTTATTGAAATAGGAAAAATAAATAAATAAGTACAACAAAAACCACATAAAAAAAAAACTTACAATAACTAAAGGGAGAATTCAAAGGTGAAAACCCCCTATTTTATCACACATCTTTACTTTACATTGTTGGTGTGTATATATATATATTCATTGAACGCATCATTTAAAACATTCCAACATGCAAACAAATTCCAGCTTCACATCATACGTTTTGCCAACATGCACCATGTTTATTATGTGTTATTGCTATTTATAAAAATCGACCAATATATGTATATATACATATATAGGTTGATTTTTCTAGTACATTGAACATATCATTTAAAACATTCCGACATGCTTGCAAATTCCAGGTTCAGATCCTATGTTTGACAACACGCACCATGTTTAATATGTGCATGTGTGTATATACTTGAAAAGTGCAACTATAATTCTTCAAAGCGGTTGAAATTACATAGAGGACCTTTTAAAACTATATATTTATATTTTTCAAAAAAATTAAAAATACAAATTTCAAAATATCTAAAAAAATAAAAAATAAAAAGTCAAATAATTTAGTAAAATAACTCAATGATTATATATATATCAAATTTTTTTAATTTATTGGTGTATGGAAAGATTAATTCTATTTGACATAATTTTTAGCACTTTATTATAAAAAAATTCTAATGAAAAATATTATGACGGTGTTTAAACGGGTTAATTTTTCAGGAAATCACCAAACTTTGACTTATTATCACTTCGGTCATCCAACTTCAAAACGTATCAAAGTGGTCATTCAAATTCTAATTCATATCACCAAGCAGTTACTCGTGGTTTTCCAGCCCAAATTAGTCTATGTGGCCGCCGAAAAAACTGAGGTTTGGCGACCACGTAGACTAATTTGGGCTGAAAAACAACGGGTGATTGTGATACCTCAGTTTTTTCGGTAGCCATTTCGACTAATTTGAACTAGAAAAGCCACTGGTGACTGTCCGGTGAAATGAATTAGAATTTAAGTGACCACTTTAATACGTTTTGAAGTTGGATGACCGAAGTGATAATAAGTCAAAGTTTGGTGACTTCCTGAAAAATTAACCCGTGTTTAAACAGTTTCAAAGTATACATCACACGTGTAAAAACAAGCAAAATAAGTAAATAAATAAAATAAAATTTGAATAAATTAAAAAAGAAAAGAGTTTAAACTAGCGAAGGAAAAGGATAATATCTTGCAGTGAGTTCAAACCAAGTTAGTATAGATTCCAGGGGGGGCAATAAATAAATAAATAAATAAATAGTGGTGGTGGTGGTGTGTGCATGGGAACTCGCGCCTGCTTTGCTGCTGGTGCTGCTGCTCCTTTCTCAAACCCAAAGCAATGAAAAACACAAGAAAAAGACAAGTGAAGAGGATAAAGCATGCCTGGGCCCTGGGATGCTCTGCCCTCCTCACACACTGCCAAAAGCTAACACCACCCCTTCATCTCTCTCTTTCTCTCTCCATTCAATCCCACCTTTTCTCTCTTTACCTCTTTCTCTTCATGTTCTTTCTTCTTCAAACTCCCAAGAAGAACAACAACAAGAACAACAAGGTCAGTATGTTTTTCTTATGTCACATTTTTCACTATTTGTACACATTGTCCAGTGTTAGCTGCAGTTTTGTTCTTTTTCTATGTAATATATACTTTGTGTTGTTCTTGAGATGATAGATGAGTGTTTCATTTTAAGTAATACTATTGTTTCTCCTCTTCTTTTTCTATGTAATACTATTGTTTTTTTTCATTGTTTCTCTTCATTGTTTTACTGTTTTTCATTTTAAGTACTGGTTGAGAAATTACCATGATAGATGATTGCAGTGAAATGTTATTATATAATTTCAGTGTTTTAGTTCTTAGCATGTGATTGTATTGCATTGTTGATGGGAATTGTTTTGCTTGTGATTAATATAATTTGGTGTCACGTAACTCATCAGAAGATGGTGGTGGTGGTCTTAAAGATGATAATGATGATGATGATCAATGGATTCCAAAACTATGCAAGGCTGTTAAAACAAATGCAAGTACACTGATTTGAGAGGTTGGAAACAGGCAGGGGAATGAAGCTACTGGTCCGGGAGAAACATGCATGATCATCAATTTTTTTTTGTATTAATTCATGCCACTTATTTTCCATTGTTTTGCTATTCTAATTAATTAAACATATCTTGTTGGAAAAATATATATAATATTCCTCCTCGAGTGTATTATTAGCTTTATGTGATGAAGCATTCTTTTCATAAAACCTTTAAGTCTCAGTTTAGATTTTTATTAATATATTAATATATTTGAATACTCTAATAAGTTAAGAATGGTTGAGCTAATAATTTCAATTACTATTTTCCAAAAAGCTGTCAAATTAACTTTTTGATGACACATGATTGATTAGAAACTACTAATCATAGAAATTGCATTTTCACGATATATATATATATATATAAAGAAAAAAGAAAAAAAAAAGTGTTAAAAGTGGATGATTTTTTACTATTCATTCGAGTTTCATATATTATTATTTGGCAACTCATACATTTAATAGCTCAAATAAAAATAATAACCAAACCAATGAACTAATCAAGTAATATTATAAGCAAAACTAACACAAAATAAAGTTGGCACTAATCAAGCAATGCACAGCTTCACAAAACTACTGGTTCAATAACATTATTATTTAACTTTTGCTTATGTTTAGGATAGGCACCATCTATAATTAAAAATTTTCTATTAATTAATAATTATTCATTTTTGCTTTATGAATTTTTAATATTTAACCTTAGGTATCCGTACATAAAGGCAAGTCAGTGGCCCATCAGCATAAAACACTAGAGATAAACTAAGGCAGTAAAACGAACAATTATTTTTATAAATAATAATGAAATAAAAGTTACCACAACATGAATGGTTTCCAATAAACCAAAACAAAAAAAACAAAAAAAAGGTAAAATTACTCCGGAAAAATCATATGAGTATTCATTCTTGCATTTGTAAACATTGAATATTGATTAATTTTTATTCAGATTTATTATTAAATTCTTTTCACCTCTTACTATAAGAAAGATGATCGTTCATTTCTCTTTTATTTGTTGCTTTCAGCCGATTATTTTGTACTTACTTATTTTATTTAATAAAATTATGATTTATTTATTTTATTAAAAAAAAAATCAAACACTCATAGTCATAATAATCAAATGATATATAATATTTAGACCAAACACAACAATTAGTCTAAAATAAATACTTAAAAAATACTTAAAAAATAAAAAAAACCTTTGACTTAAAATTATATAAAAAAAATCCATAAACACTGGTTTAAATTTTTGCTAGTCATGTTAAGAACATCATCAACCACATGAAACAACAAAGCCAACATATCTACCATGCCTCCTGACATTCTCCACAGCCGCCGCATTCCCACCTCCAGCCACCGTACCGCCACCGACTCCAACAACCTCCCGATCATATACTTATTAATAAACTCCAACTCTCCCAAATCCACCTCCTTTCCCTCACTCTCCACATCCACTACTTGCCCGCCGACGAGCCTTGCCACCGCCGCCAGCTCCGCCAGCACCTGAACAACTCTCTCCGGTGGTAACGTGGCTGTGCTGATCTCCGCCACGTGTCCAAACGAGAGGGACAACAAGGCGTCACCGGCGAGTATATATAGCGATATCATCGCCGTAAACTTTGTAGTTGATCGGAAGACCTCGCCGGAAGTCGTCGTGGGTGAGAGACATGGTGTGAATCATCTCGGTGGCGGAGGACTCCTCCCCTCCGACGAGTTCGCAGGCGGCGATGATTAGGAGTGGGCGAACGCGCTTGCAGCCGGCGAGGAGGGAGTAGTTCATGGATTCGTGGAGTTTGGTGGGGTGGCGGAGAGGGACGGCGAGGTTGAGAGCTTGGTTTATGTGGACAAGTTAATTTGGTGGTCATGTAGTCATGGAAGTTGAAGTGAGGGAGATGAAGCCATTGATTGGAGAAGGAGATGCATGGAGGTTTTAGGGTTAGGGTTAGGGTTAGGGTAAGGGTTTTTAAGGGTTGGGAGGGAAAGATGCTTGAGCTTTGATGGGCTTGTATTCCATTCATGGAGAAGATTTGGAGCTTTGTAATTAGTGTTTGGTTTGAAGATGTATGTATATTATTATTATTGAATAATAATGTTTTATTATTATATATTAGGATTAATTTATTAATTGTTTATATTAATAAGTGGTTAAAAATGTAAAAAAAAAAAAAAGGTAAAATTTGATTCAATTATAAGAGATATATATGAACATGTTAGTGTGTTTAATAATAATGTGTTATTTGACAAATTATGTTAATATATAGAAAAACACTTTCCAAGTAGAAAAATGAAAAGAAAGTTATAAAGTTTGATAAATGAGCTTAACACCATCTTCTGGCCTGATAACTGGGTAGGGGGAATTGCTCTGGTTGACATTTGGCCTAATCACTTCCGTCTCAGTCAGTGTAAGGAGATAACTATCAGAGACTATGCAGGTAGATCCCCTTGGAATCAATGGAATGATTTCCTTGAATGGAACAACCTTATAAGTGGTATTTTGGCGAATCTCTCTATGGAGAATAATGAGAAACACTGGAAGCTGACGTCTTCTGGAAGATTCTTTGTGAAATCCTTCTATAACTTCCTAAATGATGGAGGTATGCGTTGTCACTGAACACCGGTCCTTTTGAAGGGTATTTGTCCAAAGAAAATTAACCTCTTCAACTGGTTAGCCTAGGACAACAAGATTCTGACGTTAGAGAACCTCATCTTGCGTAGATGTAATCTTCTTCAGTCTACCACTTGTGTGTTGTGTCATGCTGATGTGGAGACCAATGATCATCTCCTTCTTCACTGTCCTTTGCCTCACACATCTGGAATTACCTTGGACAACTTATTGGGAATGATCACCCTCCCAGATCCCTGAAGGATCTTTGAGGGGGGGGGGGAGGGGTCTGGAGAAGTAAGGTCTCCAAACCCTTAATCCCTACCTGGGATCTGTTCGTGAGAGCAATCAATTGGAACATTTAACTAGAAAGAAATGCACACATTTTTAATTCCAATTGCCTTTCTCCTGCTTCCATTATTTTGAATATTGATCACATGATAATCTCTTGGTATGATGCAGTTCCAGACTCAAAAAAGGCCAAATTAGAGAAATCTGTGTCTAAGATCAAGAGGAGCCTGGAATTTACGACTTCCGGATTCACGGAGCAAGAGGCTCCGACCCCGCGACCACCATCTCTAGGCAAGAGCTAGAGTTTGAGTTTTGTTTGTGTATTGTAACCCTTATGAGATCTTTCCTTCCCTTAGGGTTTCTCCTGTGTCCTTTCTCTTTTCCTGATTACTATCTGTTTTCGTTGTTTTGCCACTCCTAGTGGATGTTTTGTTGAGCTTTGGCTCCCCTTTTGTCGTCTCTTTTTTAATTGAATGTGATTATTCCACTTTTTCAAAATAAATAAATAAATAAATAAATAAATGAGGTTAGAAGTCATTAATTGGACAAGTTCTAAAGATTCCTCTGAAATATTCTTCAACAACTAGAAGCACTCAAATTTGTCTAAAGTCCGTTTGATTCTCTGTTTCCAATCAGGAAGTCTAGCAGGATCTTAATTATAACTTTTTTTTTCTAATTTTCAAATGTATGTAAGATCACAAATTTACAATTAAAAGAACATCTAAAAAGCATATTGAAAACTCATGATGGTTTATAAACATTCAAGAAGATTCATGAAGTGGCTTCCACTATAACCATAAACAATTAAAGCACACTCTATTTCACAAAGTCAACCCATGCATGATGCTTTTTGATCTCCTCCATTTTAGACCACCATCCAATTGGTTTAGTCAACCACATCCATCAAATAGATTCCAAGACATCCTTTTTGAAACAAAAAAATATAATAATAAAGAGAGAGAGATAAAAAAAGTCAACCATGAATGGAGTTCAAATAGTGAAAAATAACAACATAAAAATAAAAGCATTATTAATCACAGTGCCATGCTTCATTCTTACATTAGAGAAGGTTGTGATGCGTGCCTGTTCGTGCCGTCTCAGTTACTCTTTTCTTATATTATTATTATTATTATTATAACTCTCCATGTGAACAAGGGGCTTACAATATATATACTCAAAAACATAGTTCATATATATATATATATGTATGATCCTGATTTTTCATAAAACTCTTACATGAGAAATATAATTATGCATGCAATGCGAAAACTTAATTGGATATATAATCTATACATGAACAAGCTGGACAGAGATTATTGATAACATTTCCAGCAATATTCATCCACATAAAAAAGAATGAAAATGAACAAAAACAACAACAACAACTGCAACAACAATAGCAACAACTTCTTTCATGTTCTTCTCCTTCTCCTTCTCCTTCTTCTTTCTAAAAGCTCAATAATGGAAACAATAATAGAAACAGAGAGGTGACCTGTCAATGGTGCAAAGGATTAGGCCCAGAGGGAACAAGTCTCTTCTCCACACCATACCTTGGATCAATCTCATTGCCATCATCTTCAATGGGAGGTTGAAGCTGCTGATGCTGAAGCTGATGATGAACATGATGGTGATGATGATGATGATGGTGGTGACTATGTCTTCTTGAATGGGAAGCCAACATTTTCCGGCCAATGTTAACAGTGAGAATAGTAGTACTAGTAGTAGTAACAAGTGGTCTGGCATGGCAAATCAAACCATGAAGAACGAGAAAGAGAAGGACAAGTCCTAAAATAAGGGACCTTCTCATGGCCATGAAAGAGGAAAAGAAGTCATGGGGCAGGGCATTGAAGAAGGTACGCCAAAGATAAGAAGAAACTAACAAGACTCCATTTCTTGTGGCCCTTATTATGCGGAGAGGGGAGCAGGGTTCCAAATGAATGAATGAATGCTCCCGTGACGTTGAAGAAAGAAAGGGAGGTCTTCCCTTCTACTAAATTTCAGCAATAACTAAAAAACAAAGCTGGCTGGCACTTGGCCTTGATACATGGAGGGGGTGAGGTGGGCTCCTGTTCATATGCATATATATTTATATATATACTCATGAAGAGTACTATTTGAGCAACATTCTGCATTGCATTCAATGTGGCAAACATTTCAATAACACCAACTTGATTTTCAACAAAGCATATTACTTTGTATAATTGTATCAAAATTAACAGAATCTTCTACAGAGTACAGACAGTACAATAAACACACTCTAGCAGATGGTGTCCAGAACAATGTGAATGCCCAACTACTTGCGCGTTAACACCACAGTGTTTCTCCCACTATGAGCAGCACTCAGTGAAGTATGGCTTTGTTGGACCCATGATGAAGGCTTCACCCTCCCTGTCAGCAAGGCAGATGCTGAGGATGCTTTTATTTTCCTCCTTTTGGATTCAAGTTCAGAAAGTTTGTTCCCTGCTGCAGAGGTCATTGAGGAGGCAAAAATGGAGGATGATTTGATTGCTGCTCTCTTGTCCTTCATATTCTTCTCAAACTTAGAGGCGAATTTCACTTTGGCAGCAGTTGCACCATCCTCGGTTGATGGAGGAAGAAGCCTTATCCCTAGACCTAACTTTCTTGACGCCGCCTCTTCTTCAGCAACCTTTCTCTTTTGACCCTGTATGAGGGACATAGTTAAAACTATGACAGTAGAGTTAAACAGAGTAATGGATTGTTTGATAAAGGTTAAGAGACAAACCCTTAGACGAGCACGAAGAGCTCTGTTTAGGTTGTAGTCATCAGAATGCCTGCTATCAGTAACTTTCTGGAGACGCACCAAGAGGGGTTCAGCTTCTTTCTTCTTCCGCAGATCCTCTTCCTGATGTTCAAGGCGGTAGAAGGGATCTGAAAGCTTTCCCCTTTCTGCAACATAAACCTCTATTATGAGATATACACTCTTAACAAATTTGAGGCTTTCTCTATATTGAATAATTCAAGTACCTTCATCTGCTGGCAGAGCAAATGTTTCTGCATCCTCAATGTCAAACTCTTCAGTCTTCTTCTGAGCTCCGCTAATGATGACATACTCGCAGTTTTTAGGATCTGTCTGAATAACAATTTCATGCTTGCAGCATGCCGACTTCATTGTAAAGCTCCATATCTGATCAAAACACAAGAGGTCACATTCAGCATCTAGATGAACATCAAGACAGAACTAATACGGAATAAGACAATGAGTGTAAATTCCTCACACATACAGATGCAAGTAGATAGAAGTTTTATAGTAATACAACCATTGTGAACTATGATTTGGCAATTAGGTTAAAAATTAAGAAGTCATAATGTGGAGAGCACCAGTAAATAGTATGGGAAGGTACCTTTGTAGAATAATAGTTCCCAACTTGCTTTTTCTCTGCATTAAACCTCACACCCTTGGCAATCATAGAGTTGCATCCGCCACACCATATATTGAAAGGCATTTCAAATCTGAAAATAAAAAAAATCTTGGTTGAGAAAATTGAAATGGGTAAAAGAACAAGATTTTTATTTTTTTATTTTTTTCTCTCGGACAACACAACAACTCTAAAACTTAATGCTTCCTTTCACTGAGCCACATACTTGTAAACACTAATATAAGCAAAAAGTCACTCGCGCCAAATTTAGGAATCTGTCCTCTCCAATGCTAAATTCAACTCCTCAAATGAGAAAAAGTTAACATAAGAACAAGAGAGGGTTTCACCCACTAATGGAAGCCATCTATACACTCTCAAAATGCAAATCTTCCCAGATGAAGGGCAACCCCGTAGAAAAAAACTAATCGAACAAAGAACATGATGTGATGCCATCACAAATTGCTACAGTGACTACAAAGTAAACCAAATGAATAACTGTAAAGTAGTGATCCAATCAATTTCTAGCCAGATTATGCATTACATAAAGTTCTTTTCCTTTCAAACAAGACCGTTTGAGAGGAAATTTTACAAGCTTTTTTACAGACGCACGAAAAGTGTAATTATCACTAGCAACAGCTCTTCCAAGAAGTCCACTTTTGCATGATATCTTCTTTGAAGTGCAAATCCTATTGAACATGTTCATAGAATAATAAATAGATAAAAAAAAAAACTAGGTAACAAACATAACAACATTAATGCTCCATCTATCTCAAAAGTTGAATAATTCTAAACCAGTAAACGCAAGAGTGTTTGAGAAAATTTGCCACAATAAGCATTAACCATAAATTCACATCATCCTTATTAAAAGCCCATATCAAAACCTTTTACCTTATAATCAAAATTCCCTGGTCTAGCTTTCGTGCCCTCTCCCTCAATGCATGTTGTCCATGAAACTTGTTCAAAGAACCCTGAACAAAGAAATCAAACATCTCATTCAGTCCCAGCAATCCAGTATGAGTTTAAAACTAAGAATTCTAACGAAAATGAAATCAAATTAAAAGCATCAAGCACAAAGAAGAAAAAGATACCTGTTTTGGGGTCCATTCTGGTGGATAATAGAAATTATCAGCCCTGGCAGCCGCAAGAGAAGACTGCAAAACAGATAAACAGACAATTTTAGATACCATCCATGAAAAGAAGCCAACTTTTTTCTCAGAGCTTCCATGTAAAGTGTTCATGAAAAAATTTTCCATGAAAAAAAAATTCATCATCTTCCATATATGATCTGAAATTCGGAATTTTATCAGACGACATAAAAACTAAAGATTGGCAATAATAACAAAGAAATCAACTGATTTTTTTTTTTAAAAAAAAAAAAAACAAATTTACACTAACTCGTACTTAAAAAAGGAAATTCAATGCGATTAGATGAAGGAATTCCGATCAATCAACCGAATATCGAACGCAAAAAAAAAAGAATATATCAAGAAACCCTAACCTTGAGGGATCACAGAAAAAATCAGAAGAATCAATCAATCAAAACCAAGAAAAAAACGTAGAAATTGAGAACGATTCACAATAGAGATAACAACGTACCATGATTTCTCAATGGATTCGTCGAAGAGATCGCAATGACACTTCGAAGGCAATCGATTGAAAATTAGGAATTACAATCGGGGGAAAACAAGAAAGGAAATAAAGAAACTTATAAAGGGCTGGGGCGGTCTGCTGTCTCGCAGAGCGATATATCCCATTGCTCTACCGTGTTCGCTCGTTGACGTGGTGTCTCATGATTGGGTGTTTCTGTTTAGGCCCTAATTTTTTACAAAATTATTATCCTTTTACCCTTTACACTTACCTTGTCAGATAAAGTTACTAATGACCTCACTAATGTCCATGTGGTGAGCTCATCCTAATTTTTGCTCACTGGCCACGCATAGGGCTGTAAATGAGCCGAGCCGAGCCGAGCTTTGCCTTGTTCAAGCTTGGCTCGTTACTATTTCATCGAGCTTGAGCTCGAGCTGAGCTTTTTTCGAGCTTCATTTTTCAGGTTCAAGCTTGGCTCATTACTATTTTAACCGAGCTCGAGCTCTAAACGAGCTTATTTCGAGCTTCATGCTTGAGCTCAATTTGTTAAGAAAATTTGAAGCTTAGACTTGTCTCGTTAGCTTGATTAAGGCTTGATTATTTTTTTATTTTCCATTTAACTTAATGAACTAGCTAACCCGAGCTTTTAACGAGCTCAGCCTTCAAATAGTAGTTTACAACCCTATATGTGTGACTCAAGTTGACAACAACGACATAGTCACATATACACCTTAATATATATATATATATATATATATATATATATATATATAAACGAGCTTGTTCACGAGTTTTGTTCGTGAACCATGTTCACGAGCCAAAACGAGCCGAGCTTTCAGTTGCTCAAGCTTGGCTCGTTTATTAATCGAGCTTGAAAATGAAGCTCAAGCTTGGCTCGTTTACAATATGAGCTGAACACGAACGAGCTCTTATCGAGCTGAACACCGAGCCACTCACGAACGGCTTGGCTCAAATACACCCCTAGCCACGCACTAGTTAGCTGAGGCCACATTTAAAAATCTAAAATTAAATTGTAGCCAATAAATGATCTTGATTTTAAAACTCATTTCAAATAATAATAATAATAATAATAATAATAATAATAAGTCAATAATTGTGAATACAAACCTGTAATCTAAACACCTTTTTTTTTTTTTTTTTCAATTAAAAATATCTTAACTAGGCAATCAATTTTTGATCCGTATACATAGAAAAACATATATATAACATGTTTCGCTTTTATATAAAAAAAAATCTAAAGAAATTTTAAAATAAAACCTAAATTTTATTTTAGTGAAAAATTAAACTTTGTTTTATTTTCTAACAAGCATCCATATGCCTTGTTAAAAAAATATTCATATAAAACAAAAAAGCGTTTTGCAAAGAAGCCGTGGGAGCTCATTATAAAGAAAAATATAAAAATAACTAAGATAATAATACGATTAAAATTAAATAAAAATATGTTTTAATTTACTATAATAAACCATTATTATATTTATGACGATGATAAAATTTTTAAAAATTTTAAAGTTTTTAAACTAAAAACAAAATATGAAAAATTCAAACCTCTATGCTTGTTGCTTTGTATGTGTATTTTAAAATTAAAAACAAAATCATGGTGTCCACTTCTCCCTCATGTATGTGTTGTTGTTTTGTCTATATTTTTTTCTTGTGTTTCTGTTTGTTTCGGTTTATTTTTGTTTCTGTCTGTCCTTATCTTTCTCTTTTAATAAATAATAATTTATCTATTTTATTCAAAAAAATATTTGTTTAAAAATTGTTTTAAGAATTTTATAATTAACAATCAATCACGGAGGCTCTAAACCACAACCACAGTGTGCTTGGGCAATTATATTAAACTTTAATTATTTATATTTTAAAATAAATAATATATTTTACCCTCGCAATTTTCTTATTAGACTAAATTTTGAAATACCACATAAATTTGATAAAATAATTTTCATATAAACAGTTCACGGAATAATTTTCTAAGAAAAAATTACTTTTCTTCCTCTTTTATATATTATCTAAAAATTCCAAATTTGAACAAATGACACCAAAATTAAAGATTGACAATAAATATAACACCACTCAAATAATAAAAGGTTGAGTGCTTCATATTTACATTAAATCAGAAATTAAAAAAAAATATCAAATGATATTAGAGGAAGCAATTCGGATCAATCAATGATAAATCAAATACATAATGGAAGAAAGGGAATGAAATATGAAAACCTAATTATAAGCCATCATTAAAAAAAAAGAAAAAAAAAATCAAGACACAGTCTAGTGGTTTTCTACTTTGTTTGTGTTTGAGAAGTCTCGAATTTAAAACCTCTTAAACATAATGCAAATAAATAAAAAAGAACTTGTCGTTAATTTATCAAAAAAAAAAAAAAAAAAAAAAAAATCAATCGATCACGACCCGAGAAAACGTAGAAGTCCAAAACGAATTCACAAGAGGAATAGCTACGTACCATTATTTCTCAGTTGTTATTCCTCGAAGAGATCAAAACAAGACTTCGCCAACAATCAACAATTTAGGGATTACAATTACGGGAAAAAAAATCAGGAAGGTGAGAAACTTTATGAAGGGATGGGCGGTCTGGTGTTTCGCAGAGCAGTTTATACAATTGCTTTCCCGCGCTCTCTTGCTGACGTGGCTCCTCATAATTGGCCATGCTGGTTTTTTCAAGGGATATCAAAGACCTAAGTTTCTTCTGCACTGCGTTGGAGCATCATCTTCCTATCAGTCATATCTTCCTCACTTATCATGATGAGCTGAAGTCTTTTGGTGATCCTTCTTCTCTCACATTCTGGAGATTTCATCCTCAGATGTCCAATTTAAGTTTTTTACTGGACATGCTCAACCGTCCCCGCATTCATGAGTTTTTTTTAAATTCTTATTTTTACAAATTTATCCTTTTGCCTATTTATTTATTTGTTTCTCTTTAACTGCTTATCCTCGCGCACAAAGTAAATTATACCTGAACGAGTGCACAATGAAATTTTGATTTTTTATATTTTATAATATATGTATATGTGAAAGCCTTTTATCAAAAAAAAAAAAAAAAAAAAAAAAAAAAAGTAGGAAAGCCTCATCCCACTTGTTAAGCTTTCACTAATTTATAACTAAATTCTAAATATTTTTATGTTGTTGGAATACAAACCCCTCTAATAATTTACAATTAATTAAAGTTTATATTTCAATATTAAAGTTTCATCAAAATTTAAAATTATCAATAATTTTTTAAATTATAAATATTTTTAAAATTATAATTTGCTTTCAAAGTTTTGATACATAATTAAAGATAATTATGAATATTTTAACATTACTATAATATTATATGATTTTGAATTGGTAGGGAACTTATAATAAAAGCATGACACGTAGAGACTTCCCTACTTTAATATATATATATATATATATATATATGTGTGTGTGTGTGTGTGTGTGTGTGTGTGGGGATAGATATTAAAATATTTATAATTAACTTTAATTCTGTACTAAAACTTTAAAAACAAATTATAATTTCAAATAAGTATTGATAATTTCAAAACTCAATGAAACTTTGATATAAAAATATCTTGAAATATAAACTTTAATTAATTATAGACTATTAGAGAAGTTGTAACATAAAAATATTTGTAATTTAACTTTAAATTAATTACAAATTATTAGATGAATTGTCTTGTTAAACCACGAATATATTTGCAATTTAGTATTAAATTAATTATGATTTATTAAAAAATGAATTCATCTTTTATATATGATTTTATTATGGTGTTTTTTATAAATTTACTCCTATGCATATTATTTTTTATGACAATTATATCTGATGCGAATATTTTTTTTTAACATATATTTGTCTCTCTTATGCATAGCTCAGCATAACAATAGCATATATAGACAGGGGCGGAGCCACCTATACGAGAAGGGGGCAATTATCCCTCCTTTAGTTTTGAAAAAATTTATTTTCTTTTAGAGTTTTTTTATCATATTATATAATATGTTTTTTTAATATTGTATTTGCCCCCATTTCTATTTTTATTTATTATAAGTTGTGATAGGAATATTTGTATTTTCACTCCTATAAAAAAATATAATTATATATACACTCTTATAAAATTATATTTACATGTTCATCCTAATAAGTCACAAAACATAAATATTTATCAGTTGCCTTTTACTTTTCTTTTCCGTAGGAATCTCTGCCCATTTGTTTCTCATATTCACCTTAATTTCTCACCCTCATCAGTCATCACCACCAAGCTCCCGCAGTCCGGCCTTTGGGATTTGGTACACTATCTCCCCCATTTTTGTCTTTAATTAGGGTTAAGAATAAGATTCTCATATTCAATTATTGACGCTTTCATCTCATCCATAAGAATCTTTGGGCATTTGTTTCTCATCTTCACCTACTACCACGCTCCGCCCTCCAGGATTTGTTACACTATCTCTCATTCTCTCTCATCTTTGTCTTGAATTAGGGTCCGTTTGGTACTTTGCAGGGACATACTTTCCCAGGAAAAATTTTTCCCACAAAGATTTTTCCTGTAAAGTGTTTCATTGTAAAGTTACTTTACGACGTTTGTTATGTTTTCAGAAAATTGTAATCTAAACCCATGCAAAGTTAATTCATCCGTTTGGTATAAGCAGACTTTCTAAGCAAATTTATGATTATTGTCAATTTTACCATTATTACTTATTTTAGTAAGACAAAGCCCATAAATTTTTTTATTTTTTTCCATTGTCTGTCAATAAAGTCATCTGTGTGCTGTCAACTATTTAATTATTTAAAAAATTATTCATATTAATGATTATTTAATTAATTTTTAATTTGTTATCTAAAAACAAATTCAAAGATTAATTAAAAAATAATGTTTTTTTAATTTTAATATCAAATTAATTTGTTATCTTAAAAATCTTTTTATGTAAAGTAATTTTTAATTAAAAAACTAATTTTTAACAAAATTTAATCTTTTTGTGATTATTTCATTAATTTTTTTATTATGGAAAGAAAAATCTTTTTAATAGAAAAAAAGAACTTCGTTTGGGTAATTTGGTCATTTAACAAATGTCATAAGATTACATCCCCCAATGTAATCTCTTTCACACTTCCTTCCCTATAAATTACTTTCACTGGTTAAAAGAAAAGTGATTACATTTTGACCATTACTTTACGTACTTAGTTTATAAACCAAACGGATGAAAATGACTCACACTGCAAAGTAATAACTTTCCCTTTACCAAACAGGCCCTTAGGGTTAAGATTTAAGAACAATGTTTTTTTTTTATTATTATTTAGATTTTAGGGTTCTCATCATTAGATTCTTTCACACCTTTTTAATTATTCTTTGATCTTGTATTGGATTTGGGCTAATTGAAATTTAAGTATAGAAATTTTGTGTTGAAATATTTCAATATAATGGACTTTAATTTTTTATTATTATTTATGTAGAGATTTTATGGAGTGGTATTTCAAGAAAAAAACAACAATAAAATTAGAAATGTCTCAAAAAAAAAAAAATGAAGACAATATGGTGGTTTTTGAATATCATGGCTTAAAGAGAAGCCACATGGAATTTGATTTAGAAAATCTTCGTTCAGATCCTGGATTACAAAAGTCTATTATTGAATATGATCCTAATTTAAGAGATCAAAATATGAAAACTCATAGATGTAAATTATGAATTTGTTCTTGTTAATGTTTTGTACTAGTTGTTTATGTAAAAGACTTTAACTAGTTATGATATTTAACTTGTGTTATTATATAATTTTGGTTGTAATCAAAATTTGATTTACAAGAATAGTCAGGGGATAGTAAAGCATAAAGACGGTAACTTATATATCTTCTAGAGATAAATCCCCTAGAAAAGACCATGTTTCTTATTCTAACAATTGAAAAGCAATAAAAACTAAGTCACAAACAAATTCACAATTAGGTTTTCAAATTATAAAATTTCAATTGCATTTTATAATTATTCTATAAATTGAACATCACAAATAACTGAAGCTGTACAACAATGAAATGGTATACTGATGACATCCATGAAATGTAAAACTTTTATGAGAAAAGATCAGTCTGAGTGAGTGAGAGAGGGTTCTCATTAGCAAGCATGTTCTTCAAACAGTCCACAGCAGCCTTCGCAGCACGGTTCAAGGCGATCTCCTTCTTGTTGCCATACGTCGCGCTGCCGACCATGTTGCCGTCGACCATAACGTCAATGCATGTGCTTTCGTCCCATTTTTCCCTTAAGAACCTCACTTCCATTCTATTCTTCTGGCATAGCTCATGCAACTCGCTCACAGGATGCTTCCCTAATGTCTTTGGGTTGATCAATGGCTCTGCTAACCTTCGATAAACCTGCACATTATGCACAAACAGCTCAAATTGTACATGTGTTTTTGTGTCTGTGTGGTGGTGGGAAGTACATGTAAGTGATAAGCCAAATATACCTCCCAAACTGTCTCCAACGAGCTGTTACTGTCAACAAAGACAGCCCCAAGAAGAGACTCCACAACATCGGCGAGGGCCTTTGGTGGGTCGAGAAGTCCATTCGAATGAATTGGATAGTCGAGCAAAGATTCCCTGAACTCTTGAATCTACATGGTGAAGTAAAACAAGAAAAGTCTTTAAATCACGCTGCCAAAGCAGAAAATGAAATGTGGCTAACAATAACCCTGGTTTAAAAGTACATCAATACAATTTGATTGCTCATCAAAGAATTTAAATTACTCTTTGGTTCACAGATCAATACTTCTTCTTCTGCTGAAGGTTAGTGAAATTGAAAGTTATTGACAAGTAATCTGAACAAATGCTGCAATATTGAATATATATATATATAAGATAATCCAGTGTTAACTCTACAATAGCATCTTCTTAAGGAAAGAGTTTTTTTTTTGTCTTTTTCGGATGTACATAGGATATATGTGGTTCTAGATAAAGATTTTTTTTTTTTTTTTTGGTGTTAAAAGAACATGTAAATGATCTAAGCAAGATAAATAAATCCAACATGGTTCGACAACAAAAAGGGTAAACTCTTAGGCATTAATGATTGAAAGTTGACAGATGACGGTGCCCCAGAGATACAAACACAAAAAACAGCGCTATGTTGTTTGTCCCATTCCTCAAAAAGTAATCATTCATATGATCTGATCAAATAGCTAATGTTAATTTGCTCTAGCAAACATTGTAATGTCACACTTCCATAAAAAAGATTAAAGATTAATCTCACTGTTGCACATGAGAAATTAAGTCTATATATATATATATAACCCAATAACATTTAAACACTTGGATATCTGCAAGCAAAGCAAAGTCAAAGAGTTCTTTCAAGTACTCCAAAATAGACACCAGCAAATTGACTCAGTTAATTCTTGATTTTCTTCATTGTGTGTCAATTCTACTCTTTTTCTTACATTTAAAAGCTTTAACAATCTCAATGTGCTCACTATCCAAGATAACAACTTGCAAAGACACACATAAACAAATAACAAAAGATCACCTTTTTACTGTATCTCAATGCCTAAATTCATCACAAACTAGTCTAAGAATTCAAAGTCGGCTGTTTCCCAAGATAAACTTGAGCCCCAAGAAAGTTTCCGCTGGCACGTCATTATTCCTTAAAGTCAAAGTTCGCAAATTTCACACATAAACTATATCCATATTCATAGATGTACATAAAGATAGACACAGACACCATGGACCAAGTACCAGTCATAATCAATGCAAAGAAAAAGACCTCAAATGGAGCTTCTAAATTTTGACCAATTGTTAGGTCCACAACCATGTGATTCCTTTTCCAGATGAAGATATTTGACCAATTCCAAATCAAATCACATATTTTCACTAAAAAAAACCAAGACTGTTCCAATCTTTAGCTTAACTATAATCAAGAACACAGATCTAAACCCAAAAAAAAAAAAAAAACAGACAAACAAACCTGTTTATCAAGTTGTGGAGCCTTATGGCGGATAAACCGATATAGCTCATGCGAGACGGCGACACGGGCGAGCTTCTCGGTGTCAACGTTGGCAGCGCGCAGGCGGGTGAGAAGCCCAGGGGCGAAGTCAGGATAAGAAACAAATACCTCGCGTGCAACCAAGCAGTTGAGCACAGCATCGCCGATGAATTCAAGGCGCTCATATGTGACGGCAGACTTGCAAGGATAGTAAAACGAAGAGTGGGTGAGGGCCTCAATGACGAGCTTGGAGTCCTTGAACTTGTACGCCATTATCGCTTCGATCTCCTTCACGAGCTCCATCTCCTCTAGAGTCATGGCGAACAGAGATCAACGAGAGAAAGGAAGCGAGAGGTGAAGTAAAGGGTGTCTTTAAAGAGATAGGGACAAACTGGAGTGAATCTCAATGTGGATTGAACGGTAGAGATAGAAAGATGGTGTGATGACATGGCAGGAGAGAAATTGACGGTTGAGATTTTGTGAAAAGGTGTGCGAAAGTACAAAAAGGCAATGAGAGCAGTTGTCTGGGAAGCAGGAGTTTTCTTATGCAGTTTGGCCCTTTACCTTGCACATAATTGATTAATTTCGTGGCTTTTCTTTCTTTTCGGTGATGGTCATTGATCAATTCAAAATTATTTTATGAAAAATCTTCAAAATATTTAAACAACCACTGGTTGTTCCAGGGGAATATTATATCAATGATGAAAGAACAAGCCCCATATCAAATCTGTGGATCAGTAATACTATTTGAGTATTGTATAAACATTGTCAAATGTTGTGTAAAAAATATAGTAATACTATTTATTCATTGTTTATGGAGTACAGGATAAAAACAATAGGATATAATAATTTTATCATATTAGGGAGTCGGGATGAAAATAAATGTCTATTTATATACCATTCATATCATATTTTGTCGTCACCTAGTCTACAAATAAAAAAATAACAAAATACTATTTAATGGCTTATCCACATCAAACATATAATAAGATATGAGTTAATCATACCCATATTATTTTCTTCTCTTATTTAATTCACATATTATATCTGTCTATATTCACATCAAACAAAATGCGCCTCTTTCTTTCTCCCTCCCTTACTCTTGCTCCGATTCTTGCTCCAATCGGCTGAAATGCCACCTAAACTCAATTATTTTACGTTTGTTGAGGTCGTTCGCGAGGCTGAAGCTAATATGAAGAAGGTTCTCGATTTGATTGTTGAGATGCTTTTAATTTGACTTTTGGTGGCCTGATTTGAATTACGAGTTGACCTGAAATTCTAAAGGTTTGGAACGGATCAAACCAGTTTTTGACTGTTCAGGTTTGATTAAAAACCTTTGATCTGGATTGGAGAGCCAATCAACGTATAGGATTTTATTTCAGCTACTAGATACAGATTGGACGGTTCAGATTTTGTTTTGTTAAGATCTCTAATCCGGATAGAAAAGTCGATCAATGGTTCAGATCTTATTCCAGTTTCTAGATTCGGATCAGAGTTAGATCAATCACGATCTAATCCACGGCCTATATTTAAATTCAATCTTTTTACTAGAAATTTTTAAATTTCAAAATTTTAAATAGTGCCTCAGTTCTTCCTTCCAACAATGTTTTAATAACCGAACCGTTTTTCGACCTGGTTAGGCAACTGATTCTTGTCCAACCAATTGAACCGATTGAACTGGCCAGTTCAACTGGATTTAATATTTTTCAAATAAATAAATATTTAAAATTAAAAAAATTAATTTAAAAAAAGAAATAATAATAATAAAATACAAAATTACATATTGTAAAGTTAAATTACCTTTATAAGGTTACAAAGTGTCAACTATACATAAAATAGAATTTTTCAAAGTACAAATATTCAAAGATACATCCATACAACAAATATTCAAAAATAAAGAATTAAATAAAATATAAGTATATAAGTATACAACAACAACAACAACAACAACAACAACAATAAAAAAATAATGAATAAAATAAAATAGAAGTATACACTATACAACAACAACAATAAAAAATGAGGAATAAAATAAAATACAAGTATATACTATGCAACAACAACAACACAAGTATTCTTTTCTTAGGTTTAAAACTTTAACACTTTAACTTTAATCATTTAATGATTTAATTAGTGTAAGATTGTAAGTTAATCATAATGAATTAATGATAATAAATCATAATATCTTGGCAGTTGGCAATTTCCATCTTGTTTTTTGGTTTTTGACTTTTTGCCTTTTTGGACCGGGTTTATTTTAGTGTTTAATTTTAAAATAAATAAATCAATTAAATAATTTAAATTAATAAACCATCTGGTCCGGTCCAACCGGTTCACCGGTTGAAACGGTTGAATCGGCTAGTCTAGTTACTTATTGTTTGGTGTGCCTAACTCGACTGGTTTACCAGCCAGTTCCCGATTGAACTGGGCAGTCTGGTTCAATTTTTAAATCATTGCCTTCCAGCGCCTCTCGCTCTCCCCTGTTCCTCCCTAGACGGGTCTCTTTCTTTCTTGCTCTCTTGCCCCCCCCCCCCCCCCCCCCCCGGTTTTGGTCATCATAGTTTTACTTTGAGTTTGTATAAATTGTTGTTTTTTATGCTTTTATTAGCATGTGTATTCAAATTGTATAATGGTTGTTTTAAACAAAAGTTGAATTATGGCACCATTGTACATTTGAGACAATTGCTTTGCTTGATAAAATTTTTTTTGACATTTTGCCTTCAGTCCCTTACCAGCGAATCATGGTTTCACAATTTTTTTTTATTAATTTTATGTTTGATGAATCTAATTAATATTAAATAAAAATCAAAGTAATGTTTGGCCACAAGATAAGACCATAATTTTTTTATTCAAATCTAACCCTATTTAATCTTTTTTTAAATATATATCTATTACTGCAAAATTTGTTGATGTCTTTGTACCAAAGAAAACTAAAAATACAATGAGCATAATTTTGCAAGGCATATATATATATATATATATATATATATAAGTCTTTTAAAGACATCACTAGGTTTGAAATCTAATAATCATAATAAAAAGTTAGTAGATTTTGTTTTACAAATGGACATTTATGAGGATCTTAGTTTGGTTTTGTAAGGTACCAAATGAAAATTTGGAATTATAGGGCGTCAATGTATATAATTTATCTTGTACTGGTTTTGTAAAATATTGCCATATTTGTTAGATTAATTATCATACAAACAAACACACAAAATTATGGTATAATACTATCTCACGTAAGGCCAATCTTCCACTTTACCCAAAGCTGTCTCTCTTATTTCTTGTTCTCCACCTCCACCTTTCTTCAAGCTGAATATTGATCATGGGTCTACTGCATCTAATCCTAGGGACTTATCCGTTGGGGGGTCTTGTAAACGATTACAAGGGTGACAGCTGGTCCTTTGGATTTGAGATGCAGGGATAGGTATAGCTCAATTTTTGCATGGCCTTAATTAATCTTACATGCATGGGAGCTTAATTGGCATCCATAGGTTGATTATAAGGTAACAAAAGCAATAGTTGCTTCCACTACTACATAACTGCACTTATACAGCGGTTACCTTGTAGCGGTTATAAAACTACTACAATATGATATCTATTGCAGCGGTTTTATATCGTTACAGGAAATTTTCCAAGTAAGTGTTACATTTGATTCAAACCGTTGCAAAAACCGTTGCATATTAGAATAGATATGCACAGCGGTTCATAATAACCGCTGCATATTGGTTATAATAAGCAGCGGTTTTTTATAACCGCTACGTATGTATTATGATAGGCAGCGGTTTTTTGAAACCGCTGCATATATGACAAAAATGCTTAAGTTTCATAATTGCAAATAATTATATATTGTGTAAAATTATATATTGTAATTTATATAATTAATATTGTGTAAGAATATATATGGCATGATATGTATATAATAATTTTATATTTAATAGAAAACATGTATAATATATATAATTGTAATTTTTATAATTAATCATTTACTTAAATATTTTGATTGTGCTCAAATAATTTAATTATAATTATTATTACTATATATTAATAATATAAAACAACAATTTATCTAAAAAAATTATAAATATTTTAATCTTTATTTATAAATTATTTATTTATCTAAAAATATTAATTTATAAACATTTATAAATAAATATTTATTTATCTTTATCTATAAATATTTATCTAAAAATATTTTAATTTATTTTCTCAACCTGGAGTTGAGAAAATTTTGCAAACCCTCCCCGCTGAGATCCCCTTCGCATCTCCTCCGGCCCTGCAGAGACCCCCTCCCAACACGTCTCTTTCTCTGGTTGCCTCTCCTTCTCCGGTTGTCAGCTCTTCGAAATCGTCCGTCGGTGCCCCTATCGGAGGGAGTTCTTCATTTTCACCAATGAAATCCTCTTTCGCTGGAGTTGCTACCACTGCCACTGTAGCCGCCGCTTCCATCTTATCCCACGGGGAAGACCACTGTAGTTTCATCACCTTAGGTATGGCGTTGAAAGTTTAGGGTTTAATTTATATGTATAAACTACTTTTACATATACACCATTTATAAAATCTGTAATCACAAACAAATCTTTATTCGTGATTTTATGAATATCTTTAAGTTTAATTAATTATGGGTTATTAATAATATATATTTAAAATTTAAAATTAATTTATATTTATAAACACATTTCATAATTTTTGTATAAAATTAATTTTTGAAGGGTTATGTGAAAAAAAACATGACAGTTGTATACCTAAACCGGTTCACGCCCTCTTTTCTCACGCTTCACACATTTGGCCCTCTTCGTCATTGTCGCTCTCTCTCGCTGATGCTCGATTGGGCTGGTTCACGCCCTCTCCTATTGGCCCGCCGTCCTCTCTTTTCTTTTCACCCCCTAACCCTGACCTCATTGTTACTGAAGATGACGGCGATGACGACAATGATGATGCCTCTTTCTTCGATCTCGAGTTCTCTCAAGCTGATACCATCAAAAAATGAGTTGATACTTTCACTACGTTGTGTAGTTGTCATTCCTGCTGTGAATGTATCTTGCCAATATAGAGAAACCCATTTGCTCCAAATTTCATACAGCCTACTCAACCAGTGTTTATCAACAATATTGTATTTTGCCTTAAGTTCACCCCATCTATCCTCGAATGCTTCAATCGACTCACTATGATGCAACCAGTTAGTGTAATCTCTCATAAAGCCATCATTGCTCTTCAAATCTACTAAATACTTCATTGAATTTCTCCCAATGTGCCAAGAGCAAAGCCGATGACCAGAATTTGGAAAAACATGTGCAATGGCATTCCCCATAGCCAAGTCTTGATATGTAATAATTGTTTGTGGATGTTTCCCTAGCATGCATTTCAACCATGTTCGGAATACCCATAAAAAACTTTCTTCATTTTCATCTGCCATGAGAGCACAACCAAATAAAATGAACTGCTTATGATGGTTGACTCCAACAAAAGGAGCAAAGGGGAAACAAAATCTATTGGTTTGATAAGTAGTGTCGAAAACAACATTTCCAAATTCTGAATATGCAACTCTAGATCGTCCATCTGCCCAAAAGACACATCTAGTTTGACCAAACTCATCAAGCTCCATATCAAAAAAGAAAAAATCATCATTGAGTTTTTTCTCCTTGAAAAACTTAACAATAGCCATGCATTCTTGCCCAATATTGTTGCTTCGAACTCCCCTCAAATGATTTGAACAATCGTTTGGGGTTATAAGTGCAGACCCTGTACTTGAAAGTGTTTCATTCAATATTCGAGACATTTGGCTCGGTCCCACTCTACTCTTATGCAATGTCTCCATTAAACTTCTACATGTCATACTGATATGGCGGTGAGACCGCATCTTCATCACCTTAGAGGGAGTTCTTAGTAAATGGTGGTTATGAACATCTTCAAGGGTCTTTACTGTCCATAACCCATTCTTCATTTTTGACACTACCATTCGAGCTTTGCAATTTGTCCTTGTATCTCTACGTTTTTGAACAATTTTTCCCAACTGCCTTTTGTCTGCCAACTTGGCTCCTTCCTTATCACAAACAAAGGGTCGACATGTAATTAATTGAGAACGAGACGAACGACGTGACCCTTTCTTACCCCAAAACCTCTGGACTTTGCATAATCCAAGTAATATCGAAACGCTTCCTTCTCATCCTCAAACTCCATACCAACAAATGGGATTCTTGCTAATTCTTGTCCATCTCGAGACTTTGGACTCATTGCCAATTCTTGAACATCTTCATTTTCAAGTTGTTGGCTATCATTCTCTTGTGTCGCACCACCACGTTCTCCATTTAACCCGAGCTCATCCAAATCTATCCTAAAAGTGGCATCGGCCATGATGTCCTATTAGGAAAACTACAACCAATTAGAATATATCAAATCTTATAATTGAAAGAAGGGGGAAATCAGATAGAGATCAACCTGAGCTTCTTGAAACTCCATTGATTTTTCTATAAGAGTCTTCTTAACCTATCCGCCACCCCAAGTCCAAACAGTTAGCCTTTTCTTATTCTCTACTTGCAATCAAGACAAAGCTGCAAGAGTTGAAATGACATTCAAGAAAATGGATTAAATGGCATGCAATCCTCCAAGTTAGAACAAAAACCAGGAATCAACAATGATCTTTCCTCTCTTTTTATGCAGAAAAAAAAATTATGTAAGATAAAATTTGATTACACAAAGTTTGTTTGAATTTTAATAGGTTGTGGCAATCAAGCAATTGAATCGAGAAGGTTTGCAAGGGAATCAAGAGTTCATGGTGGAGGTTCTAATGTTGATCACTCTTCGGCATCCTAATCTTGTAAGGTTGATATGATATTACGCCGAGAAGGAGGAAAGGCTTTTGGTTTATGAGTTCATGGCTCATGGAAGCTTGGAAAATCACTTATTTAGTGAGCGTCATGTCAAAAGATCTCAATTTCAAATAATTTTTTTTTCTTATGTTTAGATGTCGGTTTAATACTGAAAAATGAACCTTGGCAAACATATTATTACTGATGATGAAAAATGAAAGACAATCGATTGTTTTTTTTATCGATAATGGCTTTAAACTTTTGTATTATCATAAGCTAAGATCAAAATTCACTTCTTTGTGAAATTAACTTAGCTCACATTCTCTATTCTTCATATTTAACAAACGAGCAGCAGGCATTGAACTGGAATACAAGAATGAAAATAGCTCGAGGTGCCCACTCCAAACAAGAGACCAGACGTTGCGTTGGTGGAGACGACGGAGAAAGCGTTGGTGGAGACGGGGAGACGGCGTTGGTGGAGTCAACGGAGAAAGCGTTGGTGGAGACGACGGAGAAAGCGTTGGTGGAGACAATGGGAGGCGTCGGTGGAGAGAGGGGATTAGGCGTTAGAGAGATGGGATGCGTTTTCTCTTTCTCTTTGTGGAGGCTGAGACAAAGATATAGGGCTTTGGATTATTGAATTTGGAGAAATTATGGGGACCGTTAGATCATTTGATCTAACGGCTCCTAGAGACATCCCCAAAATGGATTCTGGAGACGTCCCTAGGAGACGTATCCCCTATATATATAACATTTCAATACCCATTTTATTATTGAAAAATAGTTTATAAGTTTTTTATTCATATATTTATATTAAAGGTTTTTTCTCCCTTTTTTTTTTTTTTAAATTTGCGGAGAAGCCATTTAAAATCATTAATAATACATTTTATAGGTGGAAATACATAACAAGTGTTAAATAATATTAAAACGTAACTTTTAAAGCAGATTACTACATACAATAGAACAAGAACAGAAGACTAGCAGCTAGCTAGACCCTGCTGGAGATATATACATATATCTGAAAAAACAGATCAACACTAAATATAGACTTCACCCTGATCACCAAATACCTTTTATTTTTCATTATATATATATAACATGAAACTAAACTATATATACATTAATGCTGCAACATTTGAACTAAAGAAAAGAATTATTGGAGACCTAGCAAACAAAAACAGTTTGCCTCCTCATAACTCTTCCTGATCAAACAATCAATGGACTCAATGTTATTTAATGTTGTACCAAATAAGCATAAATTTCATATATATATATATATGAAAGTTAATTAGAAAGCCTTGTGATATAAACCATGTATCTTCTTCCATGACTCCTCTCTCTGCATCTTCAACTGCTTGTAAAAGTTTCCAATGAACATCTCAGCCTTGGCAAACAGCTCCTGTGCACTGTCATGATCAGCTTCATCTTCTTCCTCTGTCTCCTCGTAGTAGTCAACAAACTGATGAGCTTCGACGTCACCGCCGCCGATGAAAAACAGGCTTGGTGTTGATGTGCTCTTCTTAACTCTATGAACTCTAGCAACTGTAAGTACCTTCTCAGCAGTTAGTGCTGCAGGCTTTTCCACCTGTTTTATAACCTCTTGTTGCACAACTTGATTTTTAGTTGAAATATTAATTAAACTAATTTCATTGCTAGGCTTCTGCTGGTCATGTAATGGACCAGAGATAGCAGTGAGAAGGCCAGCTTCAATACCTATTGCAACAATGAAGATGTTGAAGAGGAAGTATAGATAGGATGGCCTAAATGAATCAGGTATTGAAGGAGTGATGGTGAGAAGAAGGAGAAGGAGAAGCGTCCTCAAAAGCTGAGATCTCTGAGGCTTATCCATTGCAACAATTAAAGATGACTAGCTAGTGAGATGTGAGAGCAGTGAGAGTAGTGAATAGTGAGTAGTGGTGTTTATTAGCATTTGGTTGTGTATATATATAGAAGAAGAGAAATTAAAGAAGGATTAGATTAAGAGTGTTTTGAAGATATTTGTTTAGTTATCAAGAGATACGTGCATGGGTGGCAGAAAAGATAAGGTCGGTGAGCATATTCCATGGCTTTTTCATGGCTTTGTGTGGATCCTGAGGAGAGAGAATAAACTTTTTTTCAGTTAGCCTGAAGTGCAAGTTGTGAGTGTTAGTGGAGTGTGGGTCCTTTTAGTTGGAGCTTTCTGTACTTTTTATGCCAATCCAAAGATGCTGCCAGGCTTTGGGAGCTAGACAGTGATCAAGAACCAAGTTTTCATTTGGATTTGGTCCATGTTCATTGTTTCTTGTGCTTTGACACTACTTGCACTGCTTTTTTATCTTCTCTTGAATCTTCTGTGCATTGTGGAATTCTTCAAGTGGGTAGACAATGATGTGTGTGTGTGTATATATATATATATATATCCACTGCTAATCAACTGGTCCATATACAGACATTAAATTAATGAAGAATAATCAATCACAAAGTTGATGGATTAATTAGTAACAAACCAGCTGTGAATGTGTACGTGTTTATTGCCTAGTTGGAGGAATTATGATCCACAGCATGCAAAGCATGCATGGTTGAAGATAGAGTAGTGTAATTAAAGAGAGAAATGAAAGTGAGGGAGATGACAATGAAGCTCCATTTTAATCTTTGTGAGCCATTTTACATCATTTGATGATCACCAAAGAAAGAGAAGTTCCATATATCCTCACAGTTTGAGCTTATCCAAAAGAGTAAATGTTTTTCAATGAAGTGGCAATGAGATGACGTGAAATCCCAGAAAAAGCTCTCTTTTCTGGTCCAAGATTCCTAAACTGTCACATTTACTGTATTTAGTTGTGACCTTAAAGGATTGCACTGATGATGCAATTAATAATAGAAAAAAAAAGAAAAAGGGAAAAGAACAAGATAAAATTAACTAAAGTAGCTAGCTAGCTATATAACAAGTTACAGAGAGAGAGAGAGGAAAGATAAGAAGTTTCTCAAATGAAGATGATATTTCACCAAACAACAAAGTGATAATGTGGGGGAGACAAAGGAATCTATGTTGATCTTGGCATCAACTTTATGCTCACAAATCTTATCCAATATACACCCTGAAAAACACAGAAAGTAAAATGGCTTTGAAGAAGCTAAGGTTGAAATCAGAGAATCTCTTTCCAAGCTTGTCAAGAAGATCATGTGTTTTTGTGAGCCAGCTTGCTGCTGGTTTCCAGTTTGAATATCAACCACAAAGCACAAAGCAAAAGATGGGTGTTCTTGGCTTATGTGAGCTTTGGGAAACTAGAAAGAGTGATTCTCTTTGTCTTCATGTGAGATGCTAGCTACTGATCAATAGTTGTGACTTTCTAGAGAAGAGATTGAACAATGAAACTGTGATGCAGTGGATTAGATTGATGCATGAACAAAGCTTTCTTTGATGTACACTATTCACTGTTGCTAAATTCTTTATTTTGTATTTCTTGAATCTCTCTTTTATTAATCAGTAGCTAGGATTTACTTCATTATGTCTTTAAATATTGTTTATTTCAAAACATTTTAGTTGTGTTTTTTTGATGAATCATGTTGAGCTCTCTGTGTTCCTCCTTTTTTTTTTTTTTTTTTTTTTTTTTTTTTTTTTTGACAAAGACGACAAGTGTCAAATCAAAAGGCGGACACATAGGGGCATAAGGCGCTTGAAAACCCCACATAACCTTCACCTGCGCAATCGGGGGATCGAAACGGGGAGCCACCGCTCGTAACCCAAGACGAAAACCCTACGCAGGGACCTGAATACCAATAGACCCGAAGGTCGTTATAAGAAATATGATCATTATTATTAATTTTTTTTTAATTTGCATTAAAATGAGAATGAAAGTCATTCACAATTAGACGTTCAAGCAAATAACTATTATTGTCATTATGGGTTAAAGTGTCCACCACTT
Source organism: Dioscorea alata (assembly GCA_020875875.1). Classification (NCBI taxonomy): domain Eukaryota; kingdom Viridiplantae; phylum Streptophyta; class Magnoliopsida; order Dioscoreales; family Dioscoreaceae; genus Dioscorea; species Dioscorea alata. Next base: position 18,703,404 of record CM037015.1, on the reverse strand, counting down.
CTTTTGAGATTTAGTTATGTAAATAATTTTATATTTTATTTGTTAATGTTAATAAATTATTGTAATTAATTAAAAATCAATATAATTTTAAAACAATTATTTTAGTTAATTTTATTAAAATCATTTTTGGTTAAATTTATATAAAAATAAAATGAATGCAAACAAATACTTGTCATGGTAAAATGACAAATGATTACATATTTGCTCAAATTTCTGCATTTAAGGTTACCTAAATAAATTTTTGTTTATATTCAATTAGTACTTATATAATTTAAATATACACTTAATATTAGAAAAAATGGAAACTAGCAATATATATACATATATCAAAATTTTAAAATGATAAAAAATACATATATAATAGAAAATTATATAATATAAAAAAATTATTATATATATTAATATAAAATAGTTCATTAAGAACATGTGGATTACCACCTATGTAAGAAAGAAATATTTTATTTTTCTCTCAATTCAAAAGTTACCATACAAAATTGATTTTTGACTATTTTATAAAAATATTTATCCATTCCCATCATAACTTTTCTTTCCATCATTTTCATTCAGTCTTTTTCCTCCAATTTTCCCTTATCCAAAACACAGCTGCATTGTTTTAATTTAAAATTTATAATTATTATTTGTTGGCAATATATATATATATATATATATATATATATATATATATATATCTTTGCACCCACCCCACAAAGTAAATAATAATAATAAAAAGTTAAACTAATAACACAAAATTTTGAGGTCAGATCAAATCAATGCCCAAGTTGCTATGCAACATGGTCAAGTCTAACCTCATGGGCTTTGAAATATATAGCCTGTTTTGGTTGTCAAAATACTTAATAAAAAAAAAATTAATAACTAAAAGTTGTACTTGAAATCCGTCAGGGAAAAAAAAAACACCAAATATATGTAATTTTATACTTTTACATTAACATTTATTAACATTATTAGTTCTTCCAATTAAGATCACAACGTTTCATATATATTTACATATGCTTAGTTCTAATATTATAAATTACACATCTTCCAAAATTAAATTAAACCATTTTATAGTATTTAATAAATTTTCAAAAAAAAAAAATCTTACTTACATCAAATTTAACGTTAAAAAAACCAATCAATTTACCAACTATAAATATAAGTTATAGCCATATAGTGTAATATGAACTGACTTAGATCATTGGATTTGATTTAAATAAACATAAACTCCTCTCAAAACTATCATAATATAATTTTACAAATATATATTATTTTTTTTAAAAGATGGATAAACCACACAATAAACATACTATCATTTTCTATCATTTATTTTGAAAAACCAAAATTTTAAACCTCTAAATAACATAAAATTCATAAAGCTAGATTTACTGTTTTAACTTCAATCAAATATGACTAAAAAATCTGAAAAATTTATGATTTCTTTGACCAAACAATTATCTATAAAAAAATTAACATAATAAAAGTAGTAACATGAATAAATATCTAACTATATAAGTATATGACAAATAATATAATATATTTATAGAAGGAGGGGCAGTCATAATAAGGCATCCTTCCCTAGGGAACTCATCACCTGTAAAAGTATATAAATAGAAAGATATGCCCCAAAATCATAATGAAGGGAAGGTGGTGCATTAAACAATAGATATATATGTCTTTAAAGAAGAAGAGAAGCAGGTCCCAGGAAACCAGGTACCCTCCAACTCAAACAATTAAACAAAGTGACCTAAATTAAAGGGTACCCTGTCTGACTTATGGCCTTAGCTTGAAAGAGCATGACATATATATCTTATACATAATAATTGGCTGGCCCTTAAACCCAAGTCTATTAAATGGGGTTTGTTCCCCCACCCACCAATTTGCACCCTTTGATTAAAGGATCCTTCACATGCCCTCTCTTTCATTCAGCCATCCCTTATCATGTTCATGTACTGTTCCATCCTTGCAAGTAGAGGAAAATCAATATTAATTTTACAAATAAAACTATAATATATATATATATATAATTGGTCATCTATGAATATCTTTAAATTTGATATCAAAAAAGTCTCTAGAGTAATTGTTAGATCATCATCTAACGACTACTACTGATGTGGTTCCCCTTTCCTTGAAATCAAAACTTTTTTTTCACAGTGAAAGTAAAAACTAGAGATAAACAACCCTCATGTATATATATATATGTATATTTAACTTTGTAGTCTTATTTATTGAACATTAAATTTTAATAATTGTTTAGTAAATCAGAGAATTGAGTTGCATGTAGAAATGTAATATAAAGAAAGATTAGGGAAGAATATGATGGGAAGTGGTTTCACATGCCTACCAAGAAAGAGACATCATGATCAAAGAAAAAGAATAAAAAAAAATTTAAAAAAAAAATAGTAGAATCATTTCATTGTATGATAAGAAAACAGAGATAAAAGCCTGAATCTAAGGGAGGGAAAGCCTAATTCCAAGGGGAACAACAACCCACCACCTCCCCATTTGCTAGTATTTGTTTATTCAAAGCTGAATGAATGAATGAATTGAATTGAAGTGAAGTGAAATGATGACTTGAAAGACTTGAAAGAAAACCTTTGGTCCCCATCTTTGAAAGCACTAGCATGTTTCAGCTTATCACTTTTTCAGCTCACTATTATACCTTGGTTTTGGTTTTACAGTTATCATGGTACCAAGAGAAAAGCCTGCATGGAAGCATCCTTGCAGGAAAAAATATAAATCATGGAGCTTTTTCAGGTGAACACAACAAGACTACAAGAGCATCAGAATCCAAATCAATGGACCAAGAAATGAGTTTTAGGGTTTCTGCTGGCACAACTAATAGTAGCAGTCAAGCATGCAGAAAACTATTATGTCTCTTTTATCTGACAGTATTATTGTTCATCTTTATAAGACCAATGGAATCTAAATCAATGGAGAATGGCATGACTAGAGTTTTATTAGTGTCATGTATTCATTCATCCTATAGTTTTTGCAAAAAAGGAAAAAAAAATTGCAGAAAAACATGCAGGAAACTATGACTTGTTTTTTTCTGAGAATAATACTAGTTTTTAGAGACTTACAGAAAAGATCTGATACTAGTATTCTGGCTGACAGAAACTTTGGAATCTAACTGCATTCAGATTTGATGTATTACTTCAGAAGATAGTGGCAGATATGGAGAATTTAACATTTGATAACAGGGATAAGTTGCATACAACATAGCAGTTCCAAATAGCAAACCGACAATTTACAGCAATAGAAATAGCAGTGCAGACATAGAGAGATTAGAATAACATGATCTAATAAGAGTGATTTGTTCCTAGAACTTTTAGGAGCTACATAAAGTCTCAATCCACATGAAACAGCAAGCCATAAGAGATAGATATAGGACAGTTGCCAACTAAAGCCTTAAAACTTCTTGTATTTCGAGAAGGGCCCTTACAGCGATTTGATTCGCTTGAACTTTTTTGGTTACGGCTAGTTTCGGTTTTTGCATTTCTCCATTGCCCTTGGAGCTGCAAGGATACAGAAAAAACATGTATCACTAAACAAGAAACTGACAAACAGCATTATATCAACTACTAGTAAGTTTGCAATATCTAGATTTACTAGCAGTTTATAGGAATTGAGAGGCCATTTTCTACATACCAAGTCCAATTGCATCGGAACCCTTCATGATCCTCAGCCTCCTACAGGAATCAGTAAACATTCTGCAATTTTGTAAACATAATTAATCAGTGTTCACAAAAGAATGTTGTGTAGAAAAGACAAATGACCAGTCAAGAATTGAATCAGGGCAAACAATCAAGAGATTACTGACAATGGTGAGCATAAGTATCAGAATGAAGAAAATGTGAAATGAAATCAGAGTAGTCGCTCCTACAAGGAGAAGATTACAAGTAAACTGATTTAAAGCTATGAAAGCAGTTGAATTGATTTAAGTAGGACCTCTTGAAAACGTGATTATAGTCTGTCAGATGAGCTTTTCTTTCCTTTGCTTTTTTTTACATGATGATGTTCACAAATCAATAAATATAAATTATTGCATCTGAAAAAGGAAGGGGAATATAAATCGACAAGAAGGTTAATTTTATGTACTTACTCCCATGGAACATCACCAACAAGCATCCAGTCACCATCCTTGTCTTCATAAGTGAGCACATACTCAGATCCATTAAGAAGATCCATCAAGCCACTTTCACTTAGTCCATCTCTGCCAGGTATTCCATGAGAACCACATTGACCTGAAATGCGATAAAATACAAACACAAGTAAACTACTCATCATGTTACCAAATAACCAAAAGCTACGTAAAAGTATATTAAACGAATGCTAGTATCTTGGTGCATATTTAGTAATTGACTTGCTCGGAGCTTCTGCATTTAAAAGTTTCCGATCTGTGGCTTGTAGAGAAGATTAAGCACTAAGGTGCTATTCAAGGACCAATCGATTTATTTTGTACACAGAGAAGGAGAAAAACCTTCATTGATTTGGATAGTAGCAGCCCAAAAAACCACAGAAGCAAAGTATAACCTCCACTACAAAAGGGGGAAAACAGAAAAAGGGGCATTAATACTATTGTCTTCCATCATTCTTCCTTATCTAGATCAACAAAGATGGTTGAACCCCAAAATTTTAACGTTGCAAACAACTGAGATACAAAACCTGGACCTAGCTCCTTGGTAAGCTACATAATTAGATAAATCAGATTATTAGAGTAACAAATAGATTCACAACCAAGCCCTCCATGTAAATCACTCGAGATATTCTTAAGTGGAAGGGAAAACCGAAAAATAATCAGAGTTTCTTAAAACTAAACAGATACATAGTGATCAAGAAGGCATCATTCAAAGAGAATTCGTGAACAAAATAGCACAAGAATGGGACCAGTAAAAAAAACTCTTTTAGTTACCAATATTCATAGCTGCAAGAGCCCACTATAGCTGCAAGAAAATAAAATGGATGAGCTTACCATGGAATATCCAAGTACAATGAATCTTATCAAACTCTTAGAAATTACTTGGAATCCCACAAACCTGCAGATCTACTTGATTATTCTAAAAGAAGTTTAATATTAATCGAACTGAGCTTTTCACCGGAAATTGGAACCAAGGCAGATGAAGTAGTTAAAATAAAAGCTCACCAATAGTAAAGCAGCTGAACATTTTTTCAAGTGCAGAGGAGAGCTCCTTGTAGTTGCAATACATTTTGAGATCGACCTTTCTGAGATAGGGGGCTCCATCCATGCTAACCTTAACATAGAGACATCCTGCACTTTGTTTCCCTTCAGCATCATCCTTGTTCTTCGACGGGTTTGTTGCCATTGTATTCTTACGGTAGCTGCGAATTGGTGGCCAACCCACCACCTGTGCCCTGCTTCCATGCACACACGCTTAGAATTCTGTTTGACATGAGTTGAAGACTCACCTAGCTGTGATTAAACACCAAAACTATCTTGAACAACAAAATCTTATTCAAAGGTGAAATCAACACCAAAAGGCGAATATATTTCAAGAAACAACTTCATATTACATTGTTAATGAACCATTAAAGTCTAAAAGAAAGACAGCAAGTCCTCCTATATAGGAAAAAATATATTTTAGCTTAGAGGAACAAAAGGAAATAAAGACACGCATTCTTCTTCAAAACTGATGTATTTTACCAATTTCTTTTCAATGTTTAGGCATCAAAATGTTCTGCAAAATTAGAGATAGAAGCAAACTAGAATTATTGCAAGATATAAAAATTAAATTAAAAAAAAAAGAAACATCAAAAGCATGGAATTATGGGAATTTGATAGCAAATCAAGGCTGAAAAGAAAACCAGTAACAGTACACCGACATTTCAATTAAGGCAATATTTATCAATTATAGACAAAGGCAAAGTACAATGAAATTCCAGACAGAAATACATAATTAAACTTTCCTATGTCTCACCATAAATACAAGTGAAAAACCCAAAAACTAAAAAATATCAATACAAATTAGCAATTCAATAAATTTCTCAAATATTAGACAATTAGATCCACAATAATTCAACTTATACGCAGCAACGAAGGAAAATAAAAAAACAGAATTTTTCAGTAATCCTCAATAAATTTTCTCTTACATAAATAACATCCACAGAAACCATATCTCATAGGACGAAAAAATAAACACTAACGCACACTAATAATTTTCATTTTATTTTAGTAAAAACAACCATTTTTTCAACCAAAAAAAAAAAAGCAGAAATCTCTCCTTTCAGGCATACCAGTAAATATCATCAAAAGAAAAATACCATAAATTTGTTTCCTATCAAAAACTCGCACAAACTATGAAATTTAACAAAAACTCAATAAAAACCCAAACTTCTCATAAATTTTCCCAAGAAATTCACTCAACTCGTAACAGCTCCTCCAGAAAAAGAATAATAAAAAAATCCCAGTCTCATTACAATCCAAAAGAAAAAGAAAGACAAAACAAACCAAAAACATAAACATAATCATTAAAAAAGAAAACAAAACGCTCAAAATCTCATCTTTCCTCTGAAATCACTGAACAAAAGACTCACTTGGGCGCAGGAGCCATTCCACGATCAGCATCTTTCCCCCCATTCTGGCCTTTCTTCACCTCCCCCGCCTGTCCAGCACCATCCTTAACCCCATTCCCACTCCCCTCCCCTTTCGGAGAGAACAAACCACCACCTTTCCCAACCTCCACCTCAGATCCAGCTCCACCAGCAAAGCCCCACTTCCCAGCACCATCAATAGCATCCGAAAACCCCCTCTTCGCACCAGAAACGAAGCTCTTGGGCATTAATCCCAGCGTAAGACCCATTCCTTTGCTTCTCTCCGGAGACTCAGAACCTGGAGGTCCTAGTCGCAGCTCCGTCTCCTTGAGACCGAGCTTGTGGCCTTCTTCCCCGGCCGTAACCTTCTCCGGCGCTTCCATGGTTGCCGAGAGGCCGATGTAGTCATGCTCCAGCGGAGGCGTCATCGAACGTTGCTTCTCAGAGGGATTTCAGCGAGCATGAATGAAGCGAGAGCACAAGTGAAGCGAAAAACAATAAACACTCAAAAAAAAAGATATCTTTTTTGAGAGAAAACGGGAGAGTCTTGGGTTTTGAGACCCTGAATGGTCCTCTCTATAATAACACACTTTCTCAGGGGTCTACCTGCAAAACCTTCTATTTTTAAAATATTATACATTTATTTAAGAAAAAAATTATTTTTAAGCACACTAATTTTGTGTTCCGGGATAACTAAAGATATAATTTTGCATTAATTTAATATTCATTTTCATTTCATTTTTTTCCCATCACATAAACGTTATTTCTGAAATATTTTGTTTTCTTTTTATTTTTAATAAAATCTTAAAATATATAGATATATTTAACATTGCAACAAAGTATACATATATACTTTATATACGAAATATAAACTATAAAAAATAAACATTGCAGCAAATATTAAAAATTATATAATTTAATTAGTAAAATCAAAATTTCAAGGGCCTAGTACAGCTAAAAAGCAAACTGTAAAGATTAAAAAGTAAAATTTTATTTTATAATTACATATATATACGTATATATAATCTTTTATTAACTTATTATACAAACATTGCAACAAATATATCAAAATAAAAAAGTTTATCCACGTGGTAAAGGAGTAAAAGGTAAAAAGAGGAAAAAAGGAGGGTTAAAAAGGGAAAAAGCAGTGTTACTTTGTTATTATTCTTATAAAATTTCCACTTTTGGAGCAGCTCCGCCGACAGCCGACTGAAAGTACCCGGCAGGGTTGCAGATAATAACGTTTTTATTATTTAATTATTTAATTGTTTAATTATTTGTTTATTTATAAATATATAAAAATAATTGAAAGGATTGAAAAGCAAAAAAGGAAAAAATGGAGGGGTGAAATTGTAAATGAATGTGCTCAGATCTAAAGATCTGACCTAATATTCCAATGGGGATTATGTTGCATTTTTTAGTTATTCCAGTTGGTGGGTGAAGAATTGGGAAGAGATATTATCCTTGATTTTCCTTTTTTTAACAAACATATAACTTTACATTGATTTTGACAAATTATTCCAATTGTATATATTATTATGCTTAATTTACTTTATAATTTATTTATCTTGGATGTTTTCACTTTTAATTTAAAAAAAATAAAAAAAAATTCTTTTGTAAATTATGCTTTTTTTTTGTATTAAAATGTGGATGTTTTTTTTTTCTTATAATGTTTTAGAAATTTTTAAAAGCTGAGGGTGATTAATGAAAAAAAGGGCATGCAGCTTTGCACGCCTGCATTCCTCGTCATGATTGATTGGAAGACCATCTCATCGAACGGCTCGCATGCAATGAAGCCTTGATCGCGTTTCCCATCTCGTTTCCCTCTTAACAACAATAATACACCGTTCTCACAAGTTTGGCATTTCCCTAATTTTCTAACTTATTTTAAAATTTTCAAAAATAATGAAATTAAAAAAAATACATCATAAATATATTATTTTGTTATTATAATTTCATTTACTTCTATTTTTAATTAAAAACACATATTTATATGTATATATATACTCCATATTTATTGCGGGAGAGAGAGAGAGAGAGAGAGACGTAAAATCAACTCTTGAATTCCACCATGATTTTTTCATTGTTTTTAATTCAAAAATTAAAATTCAAACTAATAGATATAGATAATTTACATTCCAAAAATCTCCCCAACACCAAAAATTCATTTATTTTAAATATTTTTAAAAAATTGTAAAAATGTTGAAATTATCCATAAATATCCAAATCTATATTTTATATAAATATCCAAATCTTAAAAACAGAGCACCTCACCACATGCAAAAAAACATCCATCTTAAAATAACAATTAAAGTTTTTCTTTTCCTATTGATATGCATGAGAAATTAAAACGAACGGTCCTGATTTGTTGGCGCAAAGGAGATGGGGGTAGTTAGGGGACAAAAATCGGGTGACCGGCAATAACCGGGAACAACGGGGGCAGTAGAAGTAGGTAAACCGAGGGAGGCGACGGGCACGTGTGGGTGAGGCAATGCCGACATGGACTGCGACGGGTTGCTCTCTTGTCCCCGTTTTCTTTCACATAAACGTTCACACGTGTAACACTTGTTGTGTACGTGTGAGTTACACCGTTACACGTGCGGACAAGGATGGATACGAGATACCAAATACGGGTTATGGGTTATGAGGGACCGGCTTTGTGAATGAACTCGGACTGCACGTGTGGAAATTATTTTAAATTTATGTATAATATATATTAGGGTTTAAGTCACCTATGTATATATGCATATCATTATTTACTGTAGATATTATCCGTAGCAGTTGAATAATGATCCAATGATTATTATTTATATATATATATTACATAATACTGTTTTTAAGATTAGTGTGCACCATGTAATATTATTTGGCATTATTTAATACTATTTATAAATATGTTTTAGTCATTATATGGGGTGACCCAATAGCTATTGTTAATATTCCTCTAGAAAGTCTATATGTTAACGATCCATTTGATATGAGTGAAAGTAACAACTTTTATTGCAAAATAAAGTAAATTATTTTCACTCGTTTAGTTTTTTAAAAATAGTTGGTTTCTTGCAATTACTGTTTTTTTTACCGTGAAAAGTGATTCACATGGGGGGTTGTCAAAGTGATTACAATGTTGGATAAAAAAGTTTGATAATTGTTAAATTTTTATACTAAACTCTTATCAAATACAAATTCTTCTTTATTAAAAAATAAAAAAAACCTAACGCATTGTTGGATAATATTAATCATTACAATATTAAAATAAATAAATTTGTATAATGGACAAAAGTTGAGTAACGCATGGTGGTTTAAAATCATATATTGTTTTTAGGGTATTAAAAAGTATTAAAACTATATCATTAGAGTTTATTAAAAATTCACTTTTTATAACTAAAATAATCAAAGATAATATTAAGAATAAACATAACTTTACATAGCAAATGCATTCATATCAAATGGGGAAATTAAATTTACATGCAATTCAATTACAATTTTCATCACATGCACAAAATATTATAATGTTACTATACAGGAAAAGTAATTGTATGAAAAATCTTTCTCTATAAAAACTTTGCATGAAATTATTTTTTCTACAAACTACCAAACTGACCCTAAGAGGGTGATATACGAGATTAAATTTAACAACAATAAAGTGTGTGTATATATATATATATATATATATATATATATCAAAATTAAAAGTGGAAGCGTGGTGGGAATGGGACCCGCAGCTCGTGAGAGCCAGCTGGCATGGCAGGGCATTGCAAGAGAGCAAATTACAAGATGCCACATCATTAGTTAAGGCTGGCTGCTGTCAGTGCCCCCACAGCAAGAGACAAAAGATTCGGTCTTGGTTTATCATGGCGTTTACGTAAATACAAGACGTTCAGAGGTCGTTATTACTAGTGACAAGTGTTTCTCTTGTCTGTTGACCCAATCATAGCCGTCCATTTCTGATCACAGATTCACAAGACTCACAACATCTTGTTTTTTTTTTTTCAGAAAAATCCATGGTTTTTTTCTTATTTAGATCAAACAACACTCTAGTAGTCGAAAAAATAATGAAAGAAGAATCTGAAAAATGAAAATTAAAAGTTAAATACGAATGAAAACAAACAGATAATTATTAATTAAAAATATATTTAATAACTTGGAAATTTAGTGGGAGTGTAAAAGCGAAACGTGTCATTAGGATTTAATTTTCTTTGAGTATAGAGGCGTGAACACATGCAAACATAGGCCCCCACCACGTTGAAGATATCATGAAACCCAAGGATTAGTTTAATTAAAAATAATTAAGAAAGGGATTAAATAAAGGAGAATGTCCTAAAAGGGCTCCTCTTTACACCCAACAATGACCTCGATAGATGGATTAAGGGGTTAAGCATGTCTCTTAACCCCTTAACAACACTTTTATTCAAGCCGTCCACTTGTACTTTCATGTCCATCAATCAAGTTATTTACCCATATAACCCTGTGAAATCTCATAATTACATATTTATTTCCAAAACAACTTTATTTTTTAAGAGTCCACTAGGGTTTGACCTCAAAAATCGCTTAATATGTTTATTATCTTCACAATGTTGTCACTTTTTAACTTATTAAATATTCTAATCCTCTTAAATTTCACAATCAAACGCTGAAGATGCTGCGGAAAACGTGCTAATGTATATTAATTTATGACATACATTTACATATATATTTTGGACGAAATAGAGTGACAAGGACTTATTTTTTTAAATTGCGTCCGGGTCTATGATCCTTTCCAATATTACAACTTTTGTATAGCCTTCTAGAAGACACAATATATAAATATATATATAAGATGCTTTAACAAATGTATGTTTTTAATTACAGTTAAAAGATTGAACCAAGTTTGTAATAAGTGATTTGCAAAGAACTAATTAATTACTAAAGGCCACAAAGCAAGGGGGCCCCAAGAAGGCGACTCTTCGAAATAGCGGGTGCAGTGAGTAGGCCCAGTAGGGCCTACGGCCCGTAAGGTGGGATCCACGTGGCGAAGCGTTTATGGAGGGACGGGCCCACTCCTCACTCCCCATCCCCTCGTGCTCATCCCCTTTTCCTCTCCACTTATGCCGTAGTGGGACCCGCTAATGGGGCCACGTGTCCCCCACCACCCATGCAATGGGACCCGCCCACTAATTCGGGCCCACTGCGGATAAGCGCCGCATATCGGCCCACTTTCACCGGAATCAAAGACAGTGAGAGGGACACGTGTCTTGATGCGCAGTGTCGCGAGATTGCCCTTTGCGCGTCGTAGGATTTACGATGTTGCCACGAGAGAATAATTGCGAAAGAGATACGAAATGAGCTGGCACATGACCCGCAGGATATTCGCCGTACGTGAGAAACGGATTCGCTTGCTGCGAGGGCAATAACGTCTTTCCATCTTAGTGCATGACATCCGTGTGATTCCCGGATACCGTCAGAGCCCGTGATCACACCACACCGACCACATGGAAAATATAAATAAATAAATAAATAAAATAAATAAAATGGAAATTTCACTATTATGCTCAGCATCTAATTACTTTCAACTATTTTTCTCCACTGTTCCATCCACGCCCAATTGAAAACCTTTTTCCTAAGCGAGATGGGAAAAAGACACAAAAATAGTTTTTTGTCAGCATATGATTAAGCATAGTATGAGAATCCACTGAATTATTCTCTCATCAACTAAGCTCGTCATAATATTATTCTCAACCAGACACACTTTATTATTATTATTATTATTATTATTATTATAAAAAATAGAATTTTATGCTTTGGAATTGATGTAGAGTATGCTCACTATCTCCTAGCAATTTTAAAGATGGGCCACCATATCATTAATTATAAGGAACAGATTAGAACCAATAATTGAGCTTGATTATGCAAGACATGCATTTATACCAGGATTGTCAATCATACTCAAAGATAATGGCCTTAATGTTGGGATGGTGGATCCAAATGGGTACAGAGAGGGGCCGGTTTGCAGGTGGTTTAAGAAACAAAAAGATAAGCAGTCCCCTTCAAACATCCTCTTTACTATAAACACAGGGTGAGCATGAGTGGGCTTGGCAAATGGCTAGTGATCTTGAAGTTGTAGACCACCTTTGCTCACAGTGGGTGATTGGTATAAAAGGTGGGCCACAATTAAGACCTTCAAAGATGCAATAATATAATAAGAGGAATAGCTACCTAGTTAACATGGGAGCTTGATATCTTCTTGATAGTATTCATGGAATCCAAGTTACAAGTTACAAGTTACAAGTTACAAGTTACAAGTTACTGTAGAGCATACAGTAGACAACTCCTAATTCCATTCCCAACAAGTAGCTCTACAATTTTGTATTTATCTTCCATGTGGGCCAGGGCAGAGTTTATGGTCAGGGTTAGGTTGTCTTGGAGCATGCGTGCCTGATACTCGTGGGGAATGAATGGCTTACCGACATGATGTGCAAGAATGGTTAACAAAATATAACTTTATTGGAATCTTCTGCAATTTTTTTTTGATAAAAATCTTCTGCAATTTACACAAAAGTAAAAAAAAAAAAAAGTTTAATGCATAATTCAATATAATATATTTAATGCTTAAAGAACAAACTAAATTATCTAAAAAAACATTGTCCTTGAGTCACTAGGATTATTTATACACCTCGTGTATCATACTTGTGTAAATAAATCCTTTTAAAATATATATGTATATATATTGAAAGACGTCTACAATTATTCATCTTTATTGTCACATGATTGCAAACTTTCTTCTAATTAATTCACCACACATGTACTACAAAGCTTCTTGAATTATCCCAATTTATAGAAAGAAAAAAAATTCAGTTAAAACAGCACTTAAGGATTTGTATGTTATCTATGTCCTCCAAGAGCCATGCTAATCCTTCCAATTATAAATGATGTCCCCCTGAAACTAGAAAAGATTTCAAACTGTTACAAAGAACCACAAGTTAAATTGTATTTACCACTAAGATCTGTTTCGAATATATCTAAATTGTTTCCCATGATTAGAAATTCTGTATATCCCAAACTAAACTTCTTTTATTATAGTTATAATGTCCAACTTCTCTTTTTTCTCATCACAAATTTAATTCCATAGAAATTTTGTTTTCATGAATCTAACTAAAGAAAGACGCGAAAAATCAATTTACATCATCTTAAAACCCCAGTGAAGACCAAATGAGTCAAGAGGATGGTTTTTCTTCAAAATAGAGAGCATGAGCAATTGATTATAGAGATGAACAAGAATCCATAAGACCCACTAAAGCAATAAAGCAAGACCAAATTGAGTGGGAAATAGATATGACCCGCTTAAAGCAACTTTGGATGGGTGCCAAAGAAGTCTCACATCCCCTTTGCATATACTAAGCCATGTTATGCCAAATCCCCTCCTACTCATGTTGTCTAGCCCTTGTTTAACAATTTAGAATCCCACAACCAAAATTCCATGCTTCCATTCTCACCACCCACTACCCACCTGCTTCCTATGTCTTTGCTACACATTATTTTTTTGCTGCGCATAATGCTACCTAGACCATTTCTAGAGAGAGAGAGAGAGAGAGAGTAAATGAGCTCACCACCTTTCGCGTGTAGGACTCACAAGATGGACACAACGGTCTGGCACAGAGGGTTTAAGTCTTGATAGCAATATACCGAAAGAGTAGTCGCTTGAAGGTCCCAAAAAAATTAAAATTGAAAGCATACCTCGCTTGCCACCCTCCAGAGATCTTTTATAAGTGTCTCGGGTGGCAGTCATTGTCAGCATCCCTTTTCGCTGCTTAGGAGTTGATGGGGATGAAAATAAGCTGACAATAATTTGTTTCAGCATTGCCTCCGTGGTTATCAGTTTCTGTGCAATACTCCTTACTATTGCTTTCAAAGGTCTGCTGTTTTTCTGCGAAGGGACGAATGGAAATGTTACAAACCAATTCCCCTTTCCAACATTCATGTGGATGCTAGCACAAAAAGAAGTCAGAAATTTAAACTAAAAAAGCAGTCACAGAATATTTATGGCAAACAAAATAGAAATAATCTGGTACAATATGGGAATAGGAAGAAAACAACTGAAATTTACTTTAGGGAACCATGAGTGCGATGGAGCAGTTCTGGCAAAGAAAAGATTTATATACCATAGAATAAGGTAAGTGGTAGGTTTCAACTTCATGGGAATAGTTAATACATCTTAAAAATTGTCCACTTGAAGAGAATACATGATGCAACCATGCAGATAGGAAATAATAATTTTCATGCTAGAGACCAGAGAAATCATAACTGATTTAGCAAACATGCTCAAATGAAATCCATAGCAACACAATCTAATGCCAAAAAAACAAAAAAGAGAAGAAGAAAAAGTCATAAATATCATTGCATCCTTCAAGCTTATTGATTTGAATAGTTACCACATCTCAAAGAGCTCTTGATTGGATGGAATACATAATATAGATCTGCAAATACAAAATATTAAATTCAGGATGAATTCATGTAACTCACTAAAGCACCATGAATTATCCTCATAGACAATTCACATTAGAGATTAAATAAATAAACATAACAGCAAACATACTCTTAGGAAATGAACTCCGCGTAAAAAGAATCTAACATAAAAAAAAAGGAGGATGTTGCCAATAGTGCCAAGCACAAAATTTGAGTGTACAACTTTATGCTCGTATTCTCCAATCAAGGACAAATAATTACTTTTGAAAGAACTTTATTCGTCTTCATCTGAGTATCTATTTCCACTGTTCAACTTATTTCTAGCATAGGTATATAGTTAGGGCCCGCTCTAGCACATGGGTTGAAAAGGGCAAGTATCTAAAACCTCACTCTTGCCCATAAGGGGACTATTGTCTTGCCCATCTCTTTAAAAACCAGCATCATCAATACATCAAGACTACCCCTCACTTTCGGTAAGGAAGTTACATCCAAAAATCAATATACAGCAGGGATGATTTGCCTTAACCAGACTGCTAAGCACTTGTACAACAAA
Organism: Dioscorea alata; assembly: GCA_020875875.1. Lineage (NCBI taxonomy): Eukaryota > Viridiplantae > Streptophyta > Magnoliopsida > Dioscoreales > Dioscoreaceae > Dioscorea > Dioscorea alata. The sequence goes on along the minus strand of CM037015.1, from coordinate 18,687,866 downwards.
AGATCAGTGTTTTCAAGGAGTGCCAAAACCTTTTCTTCAACCATCCTAATGCCTCGATAAAAATAACCAAGTTATCATGCCCATGAAATTACTAATGTTAATAAATCTGGGACCTTGGCGATTAATTCATAAAACAAACTTAGCATACATTTGATTTGGAATTGCAGCTAAGTGCTCAACACATCTATACTAGATTGAGATCACATGATTCCCTTGCACAAGGAATTAAAAAAAAACAAAAGGAACTGATTAAGCCACACAAAAGTCAGATGAGATCAGTTAATCATAAGATTTCCAGTGCACCAAATATTTTTGTTCTCAGACGAGAAACTTTGGATAGTATGATTTATTTTACTATAAATAGGATTAATGAGTACAAAAAATCCTACTTTTTATAATGATACAAGAAGCTTTTGAGGTGCAAGCCTTTTCTTAACCTACTTGCTATTTCAAAATTGAGAGGTTTTGTTGCAATCCACTGACAAAAGTACCTTGTATAATTTCATACGCCGATCTCGGAAAACACCCCAATTATGCCTCTTGGACTTGACTTTATTCAGGTCAAACTTTGCTCCCAAAATGTCTTTATCTTTATTATTAGCAAGTGCCACAGTTTCTCCAATTGATCCTGTTTTCATAATGTTCAAGATCATTAGCAAGTATGCAGAAATATTGTAGATTTTAAATAGACATACAGACCGAGGATGAATGCCATAGAAGGAAATGGTGCTGTCACCATGTTCAGTTTTAATAGTCTCCTTTCCAATTTGATAGAAGCCACAAGGGGAACCTGCAGCAGCAGTGGATACTGAAGTATTGCATAAAGTAAAAGATAACATCAGCAAGGCAAGTCAGACTTGTAAGACACTAGTTCAAGTTGTCTACTGATTACAATTATAAGTAAAGATATCAATACCAAATTTGCACCAGCATGTCCTTGCATTACTCTCATCCAATCTCACAAGAATTACGCGCTTCATCTTGTGGCTCCGATCCAATTGTAGTGGGATAAAGTAGTATGTTGCACCTTGAAGAACCATAGCTCAAGTAGCCTCTAAAAACCATTGATCCCAGCAAATTGCTAACATTATATATAATGAAATGAGTTTCATTAGAGTGCAAGCAAATACAACGGAAATAGTCCGCTAAAATAAAGTATATGGCAATAATCGGTGAGGTTTCTAATGCAACATACCAACTCCAATATTTGCAAACTTGGTTTCAAAGACCTATCTTTCCAATGGATAAATTTAAACATTATTTTCAGATAAAACAAATGGTCATGACAAAAGTATCACACTAGAAAACATATAGAAGAAAGAAGTTTTAAACCTCAAAAACCAGTATCTACCGGACCAAAAAAATAATAAAAATAAAAATAAACAAAGAAAACAACATGATTAAAGAAAGAAGAAAGGCCCTAGCCGCACTACAAAGGAATAATATCAGGGTGGTTGAGTCAAATTAAAGTACATCAGACCATTAATTTCCTAGGTCAGAAAGCTAGAATATGGCAAATGACACATGTATATGCACGATCACAACCAACAAATTTCCTATAGTATTAGCCAAGGTGAAGGAGGAGAAAATGAAGTGCTTGGACAATGATATAGGGTGTAGCATAGGCCTCAAGGTACAATGCCTTTGCTCATACTTCCCAGCATTATTCATGTAAACTAACAAGAAATCAACCATCTTAGCACAATTTGGGGAAGAGTTCAAGGATTCTACTATAGTGATACTAGCTATTCAAGGCACAATCACAGCCAAAGAAGTGGAGCACTTCCCTGTTGCCTGGATGAGCTCAAGGTGAGCCAATTCAGTCCTTCTTTCTACTTCCATTTATTTAACTATTTAGTCATTTCTCCTTCCTCAATGATGACCTTCCAAAGGATTTCCTACATGAAACAATCATTTCGCAGGCCTAGGTGCACAATTAATGCATAGAAAGGAATTCTCAAAATATCTTCAGTTATTTGTATGACCTTGTCATAGTTTCACCAGATCCTGTTGCATTTTGGCTGTACAAAAAGGGGTCATTGCTAGACAATCAGCTCACATTTCACATTAGCTGCCATAATGATCAGTAAAGGGTATGGCCATATGAGAATCAGTAGAAGCAGTAATTTTTACTTTTAATTTGCAAGATTGGATGAAATGACACAAAGTAAGGACAACAAAATGAATTGTGATTGCTTGGTAAAGTTCAACGGGCATCATAAATGATAATAATCATTCTATGAACAGAAATAAGATGCATAAAATCATTGTAACTGAATGAGAAAATGTTTGCACCTTTCTTATGCGCACCCATAACCAACCTGCAAATATGCCTCAATGTTTGGAACTTGAACTCTACAATGCCAAGCTACAAAATATCTATCATCTGGAAGATTGACAGAAGAAATATAAATAACAATATGTCAGTTAATGTTCAAATTAACTTATGGCAGATATGGCCTTCACAAAGCCCTCCGCCAACCATCTAGTATGCTTCAACTTTCTCAGAAATAAGTTAATCTCATTTAAGATTCTTGAAGAACAATTTAACTGAAAAAGATGGGGGAATTTTTTTTCTATCATATGAAAAGAGTTTATATGAAGTGATAGATTGACTCAATACTTAAAGCAATCAGACTCATAAACCATTCTTTACAAAAGAAGAGAGATAAAATAAGATAGAGCAAAATAGCCTAATAGCAGGATGAAGAATGTCAACGAAACAAAACCCTGATTTTATAATGAACATTTGATGCCCATTTGAATTCGATTCCAGTTAATCTATTTCATCTAGAACAGAACAATCAAACCAGTATAGCATATGAATCACCATTACCACTCCATCACCAAGGAAAAAAAGTTTATTCGAAAAAATGAAATAAATTAATCAAGGTATCATATATGATCAAGGAGAGCACCTCAAAAAGCAATTATTGCACATAGTACACAAATAACAACTTCTATGAAGGCCAAGAGAAGATGTATTATTCTGAGTAAGCTTACAACTACAAATAAATAAATTGAGCTATGCATGCAGGAAGAGAAGAAGAGCATACCTTGCAGCAGTGTCAACATTCTTAGAGACAGAATCCAAGCAAGCAAACTGGAGAGCTGTAAGCATAGCCTTTCTCAAGTCCTCCATCTATACAAGAACTTACCTAAATTAGAAATTTCAAAAGATACGCTACCATTTATGGAGCTTACAATGGTCACCAAGATTGATACACACACACATACATACATGCATACATACCTATGAAAAAAGAAGAAAACAAGAAGAATACATGCTTAGTTGAGTTTAATTAAATGAAGAAATAACATGGACAACAAAAGAAACATGTATACAATATGTTCTCCCTTCATTTTCCTTACCGCTACTTTATGCTATTTTATTTTCCTTTCCTCTAAAAAAATAAGAAATCCTTTCAATAGAATGGAGAATTATAGATACAATAGACTTAAACAAAGAATATGGAGACAAGAGGTACTAAATAACCAGATATCCCAATGTTACTATTTTTTTAGGTTAAATTTCTGAATTATGCAAATGCGACTGTTGTTACTTGGAACTCTATGCAGATTATATTTAACCATCCATCATGTTTTCAAGGTTAAAAGTAGCATGGCTAACATGATCAGCCTTCCAAAGAGGATGTGGTAACCTAATTGGCAATGTACATTAACAATAACAATAGCTGGCTGTCCACAGCCAGCTTCAAAAAGAGAAGATTCATATTTAAATACTTATAGTTTAGATTTTAACAGTATATCTAGGCCTTTATCATGTGTACAAGCCCAAAGAGTGTGTAGTAAAAAATTCATAACTTTTGCTAGTATAATAGGCACCAGTGAAAAACTCCAAAATCTGGCTCTCACATGAAATGAGGGGTTCATACATCCAAAAAAAAAAAAACAACCAAGAAGGCCAAAAAAATGTGCCATTTTAAAAGTTTGGTCATACTGAAGCGCAAAGCCAGCTTCTCTTATTTGAAGAAAAATGAGCAATTTGTTATAGAGCAAGCTAATCTAAAAAAAAAAAAAGAAAACAAATGTATTCTGAATTTCCAACACCTTAGAAAAATTTAAAATGAGAAACCATCCAACACCAAATAAAGTTCAAGTGATGCATTATAGGATAACTAAACATAAAAGTTCATACAACACCCAGTTCAACATATTTTTTGGGATTATCAATTCAATTGGTAATGGTTTAGATTTTCACTTAATATTCAAGAAAGCTGACAGAAACAGCTAATTAATAACAACAAAAACTAATGTTACGGCTTTCACGAATTTCAGCCTCCTCCTCAGCTTAATCAACATTCATGGTTCATAACTTCACATCCATACTGATTACCGAAGCTTTGAATTCATGCTCCAGCACAAAACCAAATAAAGCATTCATTCATATTACTTCTACTATCAATCAAACTTCACTGTATACCTAAATCGAACCAAAAACTATTCTAAAAATCCATTTTTTTCTATTTAAAATACATGGTCGCAATTCAAATTCATCAAACATCGAAAAGAAAGGCAACGACAGCACATTGTCGGATCAAATTCAATCGCATTGAAAAACTGAGAGTTCTGGAACAGCGAGATGCATGCTTACTGATCAGGAAGACCAGCTTAATTGATCCTCGTATGGTGCGTAAGAGAAGAGGGAGTAGAAGAGAAGAATCACGAACCCTAGAAAAGCCTTTGAGCTTGCTATTGATCTGAGAAGAGGAAAAGGGATCCAATGCATAGCAAAACCGTAACAGAAATGCCTCATGGGTAGTAATACTGTATAAAATACGGTAGTACTACTGGTTACTTGGTTCCAAGTTGGAAGAGCAATGTCCTCTGGAGCTCAACTTGCCTGGTTTAAAAACCAGATAGATCTCTGGTTCTCAACTATCATACAATACCACGTATCTATATGAAAAAAGTAATTATGATAGGAAATAGACACATGATAGTCTGTGATACGTCAGAACCAGACTTGCCTGATTCTCAAACCAGACAAATTGAACTCATCTCTACCCCTCTAAAGTGAGTTCATCTTGCTTGGTTCTAGAATCAGGGTATTTTTTGGTTCTGACCTATCACAGCTTGACATGTGTCCCTATAAAAATTAACAACATTATATAAAACACATATCATATTGATAAATCAGAACCAGGGAATACTTTGATTTTGAAATCAGGCAAGATGAACTCCTCTAAAGTTGTAAGAGAGATAAATTTATTATTGTGAAATTGTGGGCCTTAATATATTATTCTCGGTGCATGTGGTAAATTGTCATTTTTTCTGTGTATTAATCCGGCTCATATAACAAATTTTTAGAGATTATTAAGCCACCATAATTAGTAAACCACTATACCTATATATACACACACACACGCTAGTCTCTATTTGAATTTTCTTATATATATGTTAATATTATTATTGTAGAACATGCACCCAAAGATAGGCTTTAGTCAGTTTTGTATTAGGTTAGTCTAATGCTCATGTAATAATATACTCATAAGAAGAAATACTTGTCGATATGTCCGAGTGGTTAAGGAGGCAGACTCGAAATCTGCTGGGCTCTGCCCGCGCAGGTTCGAATCCTGCTGTCGACGTGTTTTTCAATTCAAAATGTTTTATTAAATTAAATAATTTAAAACAATTCTAGTTTAGCATTCATTTCATCATAGTGTGTTTTTTTTGGGGAAAAAAATCTAGACCCCTGAAGGGATTTTTATTATGATAAGCTTCTTTCTTTATATATATTTAAGTATTTATACTAAAATTTTCATCATTTCTTTTCTTCTTTTAATTATATTCTCTCCACTTCCATAAAAGAGTGTGTTAATAAATAGCTTGGTATAAAAAATATTTTCTTATTTTTGAATTTATTTTTAAATGTGTCTTTAATAATTAAAATTTAAACTTTTATTAATATTCATTATATATTTATTATTTAGCAAAAAAATGTTTTAAAATTTTTAATTTTATTAGTATTAATTAAGTAAAAGTTTTCTTTTATAGGAGATGATAAAAGTTTTCTTTACAATAAAAATTTTGAAAAATTCTCTTAATCCTGTATTTTTATCCTCTTTATCAAACCCACCTTGCAAATGTTTTTTTTTTTAATATTTTATTTTTTTTAAAAGTGAATAAATCACGTTGATTAAAACAAAAGATGAAGAATCCAATTTCTCTCAGGTTAATATAAGACTCTATAAATGATATTGTATCATACCCAAAAAATAATAATATTCATTGTAAAAATTAACGCAAATCCTATATTGTTTGAGGATAATAATAATAATAATAATAATAATAATAATAATAATAATAATAATAATAATAATAATAATTAGTTTAAAGAGCCACACTAACACTGGGTTGTAATGATAATAATAATTGGTTTCATGAAAACTCCAAATCATTTATATATGCATATCCTTCCTGGTTAAATCCATGGTTTATTCCAATATATCAGAAAATATTTCAAAAATTTTAAGTTTATGAGATATATAATATAATAATTGTATGCAGAATATAAATTTCAAATATAAATTATTTTATAATTATATAAATATAAAATGAGTACATAATCTAGTCATATTTAAGTGTTGATATCCGAAAATAAAAATTTAATATATCTTTTGAGTGAGGAATGCTCAACTTCCCTTAATATAAATTTCGAGTACAAAACTGGATTGAAAGAAGCATATAGCTCATTGATAAAAATGTAACACTTACAAATGCTTACACATGATGAAAAATAAAATTTAAAAAAAAAATTGAAAAGGACATATGGAATTCTAAGAAGATACTGGTTTATATATTAATATATTTATGAAAATTAATATGTTGTCAATATTAATAAAGCCCAATAATAAAGCACAAGAGTCTTATGCAAAGAGATCGAGAGTAAATTGTGTTTTATGTTTACAAAGAACATTTTTTTTTTTTTTTTTAATCCACACACTAAATTTAGTATCTTTATTTAATATATAAAAAAACTGAAAATTGAACCACTTCTTTAATTTTTTTTTTTCTAACGCAAAAATTAAAGCATATTATACATATCTTAATATTATATTATCATCTCTGTATAACCAGTTATATTATATTATCTTTATTATATTACATTATCTTAACTTCTATAAAAATATATATATTTTTTAAAAAATATATAAAATACATACTATATTATCATATCTCTATAACCTATTATATTATATTATTTAGTATGGAAAGAGATATGGAAAATATTAAAAAATATATATGATTTTAAATTTTAAAACAAACTAAGTTTTGACCAATTAAATATTTGGTTTTTTTTTGTTTCTTAATGCATTGTTTATCTATATTTTAAAGATTTTTTAAAAAAAATCCCATTATTTCCTATATTTTGTTTCAATGTGCCTAGGTCTTAAATTATGTAAAATAAAATAAAATAAACAAAATCAAAATTATTGGTAAAAGTAAACATTACAGGTTTTTAATCCTAGCATGATCTTATTTAGTCATTATTGTTAATTTATCGGAAGTAAAAAATTTACCTGATTTCCTAAATGAGGGATAGCCTCAATCCGTCCAGCTTAAGACAATTTTAATTTTGGTGTAAAACTTGTAGGAATCAAATTTAAAAGTTCTCACTTTGTTATAATGCAATCACATTCTTTTATAAAAAACGAAAAATATTTTTTTTTTTATTTTGTTTACTGTATAAGTCTGTAAAAAGTAAAAAAATCACTAAATATCAACATTTCAACAGATTGGTAGGATCACATCAAATTTTTACAACAAATAATATATGGATTTTAATAGAGCCAACAATTGTGGCTCATATTTATTCAAGAGTGGGGACTAGTAAACATGAATTCAATTGGGAGAAAAACTAAGTCCAAAATTGCAATATGATCAAGGACAAAAAGGTAAGAAATATACACCAAATTTTTTTTCCAAGAACATCTTCAAATCAAATAGGTTTCAAGAGCATTACAAAGTAAAATAACGAGGTCAATAGATGACTTAATACCATTGATCCTTAACTAATTAAAAAGTAGGTTCATCTAACAAATTGATGGTGGTGAAATAAAAAAAAAATGAGGTCAAGAGAGGATTAATACCGCTCACTTTTAACTAATCACAGAGTCTAGCATTTTGCTGGACTTGAGTGCAACTCCGAATACTCACAAAATACAAATTCATTCTTATCTTCAACAAAGCATAATGCATTTTAATCCATTAATCCATCAAAGAAGTGAAAGTACAAGAAATACCTGATTTGATATTAATTGCGGAGCTGGTAGAGTAGCATGAATTCATCAGGCCATAGGAAAAAAAAAAAAAAACCTTATTTGTAACTGACTGATGAACTGGCAGTATGAAGGAGTTAAGTTTTTTTTTTTCTCTCTTCCAAACTTTCCAAACTCTTGGAACCAAGAAATTCCTAAGAACTTTTTGGGTTTTGATCACCAGCATCATCCAATCCCTTTAAACAAAATTTTAAATTAAATAAATAAATCCAAACAACAAATCAATGAAAAAAAATTAAATTTCTTTTGTCATCCAACTAAATTAATCAATCATCACATTCTTCTGGCTCTAAACTAGTAAGATCCATAGCATAGCCTAGCATTTCCCTCAATGCCTCCTCCTAATTCACAGAAATCAAAAAGAGAAATAGACATGAGATTTATCACAATAATAGTAATAGTAATAATAATATCTAATTTCTAAACTAAATAATGTAAAGAGAAAAATGACACCTTGAGCTCGTGCAAGGTATCAGGAATCCCCAAAAACCATATCCAGGGATACCGACTCTTCCCCATCTTAGCAAGGATCTAAACAAACAAATTTTTTTTTTTTTTAAAAACACTCACAAATGAAACGAAATTCTCTTAGAAAACACAAAACAAACTTCCTAAACGCGTCATCCAAGCCCATTGTATCAATGCCCTCTTGATCATACAACTTTACAAAGCTATACACCACTAAGTAATACAAGAAAAAACTTAAAGAAATCACCCAAAAAAAAATGAAGAAAAGATCCCAACTTTGAGCAAAGGAGGTCGAGAGACTTCTGAAAGGGCTAAAACCGGTGGTAATGACGAAGCGGCAGAACACCATACGGGGTTAGAGTTGTTTACAGATGAGAAATTTTAATTAGGGTTCCGGTGAGCCACTAAAACCGGCAGTCAAGGCAGAGCGACAGAAAGAAGAAGCAAAGGGAAAGAGGGAGATAGAGCGAGAGAGGAGGGACGGGACTTCCATCTAAATAATGGTTAATTGACCGATTTTCTTAATCAGGGTTTAGGTTGGCCTTGAAGAGGACGAAAGGGTAGTTTGAGATTAGGGCTCCAGTGAGCAACTAAAACCGGTGGTGATGGTGAAGCGGCAGGCAAAGAGAAGCAAAGGAAAAGAGGGAGAGAGAGCGAGGTAAAGGGTAGGTTGAGATTAAAGCCACAATAGGTTCACCCGCAAATGTTACTAGGTACTATCATTAGCATTTGTTCGTTGGTTCGTTGACTAACAATGGATAAATCAAAGAGAACTTTAAGATGGGCTAGAAGATGTGTATTACTAATGATAGAAGCCATGAAGATCCAATGGCAGATGGACAAATGTTAAGGAGAAGATATTTGGGAGATAGGATTAAGGGGGCGTTTGATTCGCGGTAATGTGAAAACATTACCGCCTGTTACGTGGTAATCTGAAAAGATTACCACGTTTGGATTGATGGTGGTGGTAATATTGATGGTAATGTGTGATTACCAACTTTAGAAGATTACCAAGAAACTTGGTAATCCCATTACCACCAAAATAGGTGGCTATGTTGGGTGGTAATCTTAAATATTTTTTGGACAAATATACCCTTGTTTAAAAATAATAATAATTTTTTATTTGTTGGATAAAAAAAATAAATTTAAATAACATTAATTTGGGAATATGTTTAGCTTTGAAATTTTAATTTTTTTATCAAAAATTTTATTTTACTTTAATAAATTTAAATTTGCATAAAATGGTAGACACAAGAGTATTTTGGGAAATTTAGAACATTACCAAGTTGATTACCATTTAATATGAGTTTCCAACCAAACATGGTTATCATAAATTACCACAACATTCCTAGGCATATAACATTCCCTATCTTATTACCACGGTAATCTCATTACATGGTAATATATCATTAATGCGAACCAAACGGCCCCCTAAGAGTAAGTAAGCATAATAACAATGCATTGTTGTAGCTTATGAACCCGCAATGCTATGTGGTTAACCCGCCTTACAATTATTTGTGTATATTAATAATAATTAATTAGGTCAACTCTATTTTTTTTTAATAGATGTGAGATCGATTACTATTAAAAAAAAGAAAGATTTATTTTATATATATAAACAAAACTCTCTTGAGTCTTGACACAATGCAATGTGAGCTCCAAGCTTTTTTTATTATCATTTAACCATAGTTACCAGACCCGATCCGGGCATTCACCTGATCGAGGTTTTGGTTCTCAGATCAATTGGTTTAACCATCGAGCATTTGGGTAAATGCTGGGTTAATAAAATTATTTTAAAATATTATTTTTAAAATTATAAATTATTTTTAATTATGTAACGATATATAATAATAATATTCATGAATTATTAGTTATCAAACAAATAATTTGATGGAAAAAATAAAAATAAAAAACAGTTGTCAATCTCTTATTTGGAAGTAGTTAGAAAAAGAAAAAACTCAAACTTAAAAAAAAATTGCATATATACCGTTCAACTTATTGAAAAAAATCAAAAGATGAAAAGGCCATTTAAAAAAAACAATGACTTGGCTGAGTTATAGAAACCTGACCAGTTCACCGAGTTTGACAAGTTCAAAAGGGGTCAAATTGGGTTAAAACGGATTAATTGTATAAACAGTCTAATTATAGACCCGACTGGTTTACGCACTGGGTCACCGCGTCAACAGATCCGACTATTGGGCCGGTCTGGGTTTAATAGTCTGAATTATAATATTTCACAGCGGTATATGTATAAATTATATATTTTGTATATATAATCAATTTTCATTTTACCGCTTCCTCTTTCCTCCCTCGCCAAGTGCTGCGCTCGAAATCCCCCGTCCAAAACCCTAGCTCTCAGAGCTCCATCCACTCCATCAATGGCGACGAGGAACCACAACTCCCCCAACCTCGAATGCCGAATGCATGAGCCCAGGCACCTGGAGGTGGACAATGACATGGCCGTCATGATCCAGGTGAAGAACATCGCCAACGTGGGTGCCTACGTCTCCTTGCTCGAGTACAACAGCATCGATGGCATGGGCATGATCCTCTTCGCCAATCTCTCTTATCGCCGTGCAGCATTAGCAGCCTTATCAAGGTCGGCCGCCAGGAGCTCATCAGGGTCCTCCGCGCCGACCGGGAGAAGAGGTACATTGACCACCGCGTCGCAGAGGAGGGTATCCAGGACTGCGAGGGCCGCCACAACAAGAGTAACCTCGTCCACTCCATGCGCCACGTTGCCGAGAGCAGGGGCATAGACCTTGATGATCTATATGTTCATGTTGTTTGGCCTCTGTACCGCCAGTTCGGTCACGCCTTTGAGGTTTTGAGAATCCTATTTTTGGTTCATCCTTATTCTATCTCTTTCCTTCGCTGAAGATTATCCTCATTCTTTTGGCAGGCGTTCAAAGTGATAGTGACGGACCTGGACTCGGTTCTCGACAAGCTGACCTTTGAGGTGAAGGAAGCTAGGGCAGACGGACAGGGGTTGATTGATTTTTTTTTTTTTTTGTGATATTCTATGAATTTGAATGATTTTTTTATTTTTTTGGAAGCAGAATGACTCTACAACCGCTGAAGATTCGTGGGGACATTGAGGTGAAGCGCTCGCAGTTTGATGATGTCCTCTACATTAAGGTTTGTTTGCATTGATTTGTGCTTTTGGAATGTTGTACTGTCTTGTGTTCTTGAATTTAGCTTTTTCAGTGTTTTCTTGCAGCAAGCAAGGAGGAAGACAGAGGCAGAGGGCAATGAAGATTGACCAGTGACAATTAAGTTAGTTGCACCTCCCCTCTATGTTCTTACCACTCAAATTCTTGACAAGGTTTGTTGAATATTGAATATTGACCGTTTTTGTTTTATTTGATTAACTGCTTTTATGATATTTAATTTTGTATTTGCCTATGATGCTTTATTCTGCTGCAATATTATAGATTTTGCATGTGGAGCTTTATGTAGGATTGGAATTATTGAAATTAGTGTAGAATTTGAAAGGAAACATTGAATCTGTTTAGTGAAAGGACAAACAGAGTGTGTAAGCTAGATTTAAAATTATTACACTGGATTATGTTGCAGTGAGGTTCAAAAGGTGAGTAGAAATGAAACATGAGGTTGCTCATTCATTCCACTTCCTATTTTTCTGTTTTTGAGGGTTTTGAATCCTCATACTTGAATTTCTTTGTTTGCAAAATAAAAGGTCCACATGAGATTAGTCATTTGTTTATGCCCCATAAAAAGTTGGGTGATTAAGGTGAGGTAGTTTGACCAAACAATGGGTAAAATGAATCTTGCATAAAAGACGATTCTTGAATAACGATATTGGTGGATTGCTTTAAATATGACAAGTATTTGTAGTTTCCTTCTCAACTGCTTGTCTTGAAAGTGTGGTTTCCTTATATTTGGATAAGATTTATAGATGAAAGAAATTTCATCTATTGTTCAAATTGGCACTGATATGAGTTCTTTTTATATATTTGGAAATCATAAGTTATTAAGTTTGCAGGTTTAGGGAGCATCACATGACTAAAGTATATATTTTGCAGTATATCCTATATGCATCACTCATTTGATTTTATAGACTATTGCATTAGTTTTTTATTTGTTTTGCTAAATGGTCATCTGGACAGGACTCCATTTTTAACCACCACTAGGTGAACTGCAGCAGTGGCATTGACTGTCGGGGCCATTTTGAGGTTTAATTATTGTGTTGGATCGCACTTGTTCAACCTAGCTGTTGGAAATGGCCATGCTATTTGTTAATTCACTTCCCTTATATTTTAAGGATAACTTCAACAGTCAAGGAGATAATGACTCATTAATCATTAACTGCATCACATCATTAAGATAAGTTTAGACTGATCAAATTCCATCTGTATTCAACTAATGAAATCGTTTGAGATGAGGATATTCAAACATATAGGTTTTCTATAGGTTACTTTTTAAGATAGTCATTTGAGAAGTTCTGTATTTGTGAAAAGCAGTTGTAGTTTGTCAAAACCAACTTCTTTTGGCCTAGGTGCTTATAACATGCCAACATTAAATCTAGAAATATGGTGATGTAAGAGTATATACTTATAGCTAATAATACATTTAGTTAATCTGATATCAATTATTTGGGAAAGGGAGTTGGTTATCATGATACAATTGGATTCATTATTATCAAAAATATGGAGTGAAAACTTTAACAGGTGACTGGTCTTCATGGTTTGATGTTCTCATACTGTAGTGAAAATGATTATAAAAGTGTTTAGAATTTTGGAGAATACTAGGTGCATCATTCATTCCTGGCTGCTTGTTAAGGCTCATAGATTTCTTACCTGTCAAAACTTTTGAAAAGTACCATTGGATGGAAACTGCATACCACACACACTTTTAGACAATATTCTTGGGGAAGAAGGTGCTATTGTATGCATCTTACAATCAATGCATGCTTTGTGTTGGAAAACTATTGAGCTGCACTGTATTTTTGACTTGGTTACTACTTGTGGTCAGCATGTTGGTCATTTTGTTCGAAAAGAGTAAAGTTTGGTGGTTTGGAGTCATCTTCTGAGTAGTGTTGTTCTTCTGCATTAAGAATTACCCATTCACAAATTTCATTCATTATATATATATATATATATTACATCAAAGTGATTTGCTTAAAATTAAGCTTCTTACTGGATAATGTGAGCTTTTATTTGGTATAAATCATTTGTTATTTCTACACAAGCACTAAGTGGTTGATGGGCAAGATACATGTCCAACACACATGAATCATCCATCAATTTTGCCTTTCATTAATTTTTTCCTGTTTGCAATCCGAAGTTTCTTTTTCACTGGAGCAAGGGATTTCTGTCTTAAATAATGCGATCAAAGCATGCACTGAGGAAATGGAACATCACAAGGGAAAGCTTATAGTAATGGAAGCACCAAGAGCTATGAGTTTCCATAGAAATATCTTATCTTTAAATTGTTGGATGCTTCTTCCCTTATTTTATCTTTGTCTTTTTGCTGAAATGGGGTTGGCAATTTTTAAAAGTGGAAAGAAAGTTTCCTTTTTGCCTCTTCTATTTCATGATTTTAATTGTCCTTTATGAGTATTATTAGTGTTAGACTAATAATGCTCTTTGCATCTGATGTGATATGTGGGAAATTGTTAATCAACTTAATAATTTTCTGGGTGAGCAAACGGGATGACAAGCTTCTTGCTGAGCATAGTTCCAAACTGGTATCTGCTAATGAAGTTGATGGAGACGATGGAAGTAAAGAAGAATAAGAAGATGCATGAATGGGCAAGATAGATTTGGAAAATCCTGGTGGTCTACCTGAGTTAAAAAACGTAAGTTTTTTTCTGCTAACTTCAAGCATTTGTGTAAATTTAGCATACTTTTCTTATGTGGATTTGTTTTATATCTTCCTTTTCAAACTATTTTATATTTCAGAGTTACTGTGTAGTTTCTCGGGCTTTTGTAATTGTTCCCTCTTCAAAATAATTTTAAATAAAAATGATGCATTATTCTCATATTTCTTTTTCCCCATTTGGACTCGAGGAAAGATAAAACAACTGGCCACAAAAAGGCATTAAGATTGTCAGTTGGGCCAATATCAGTACTGCTCATGAAGTGTGCAAATAAATTTGAAGAGACACAGAACCTATTCTCTAATCAATTTGACAAGAATCTAGGTATGAGATCTGACCTTCTGTCTAAATTATATCATTGTTGAAGCATGACTAATCTTCACGTGCATCTGTTTGCATTTTTTTTTCCCTTGAAGCCAATTGAAATTATGAATTTATTTTTTTGCTCAATTGAGGTTTAGTTATAGAACCAGCTTTTCCATTTATTGTGCAATCTCAGAAGCTCTTCATTTATTTATCACCTTAAAATTACTCTCTCTATTAAGGTCTTTTTCTAATACTTATTTTCACTGTCTGTTCTTTTTCACTGGAAAATGTATTTGTCTTATTAAAGATTAGGTTACTAGTGTTACTAGAAACAAATAATAATTATATCACTTACATATAAATGGTTGAGTAGTGATAGAAAACACAGGAAAATTGGGTATTCGGATTTTATTATCTGTAACCTATAATTTGCATCCCACTTTTCTTTGCAGAACAATTTCATCATCCCATTGGTGACTTTTGGTAAACAGTCAATCTCATGGTAATATGGAGAGAGACCTTTTGGCATGGATTGAGAGATCTTATTGAATCCTCACACCTTGGATAGGCATTTGTTCGCCGTGGTCTGATTTATCATAGAGGTATTAATCAACATTTCTAGAGTGATAGGCTTGGACTTTTTTTTGCAAGGATCAGGTTTATCATTATTGGTTTTAATCAATATTTCTAGAACAGATGGGCAGGTAACTTAACAAACATCATTTCATGAATATGGTGTTTAATCAACATTCTAGAGAGGTGGATAGATACTATCGCTTATCATTATGAGTTTTAATCTACATTTCTAGAGAGATGCATAGGTAACACAGGGAGAGAGAGAGGGAGAGCGCAAAGCTTGGAAGTAAACATGGAGCATCACAAGATTGTGATGAGAAAGGAGGGGGCAATGCAAATGCTATTGGAAAGACACAGAACCACGTAACCCTGAAAAGAATCTAAAAACAGCATGGATTGAAAGGTAATAAAACAAACGAAACAATTTGATTTGGATCATGTCCCAATCAAATTCTCTCAATTCTCTCATGGACTGTGATGTGTGGACCTTCTCTTGTCGGATTTATTCTTTGGCTAAGAAACAAGCTCCCCACCAACTCCATCTATGTATTTCCTCTTCTCATGGTTTCATCTCTTTAACACTCTTTCCTTTAATTCCATCCATTTGTCTCTTTAGTTTGTCACACTAATCATGAATTTGTGGTGAAATTAGTTCTTATGTTTTGTTTTGTTTTGTTTCAGTGATAGTTTAATACAGATTATTTGTTTCCTTGACATACAAGATGTGTGCAAAACTATAGAAAGTGATTGATTATTTGAGCAGCAGATAATTCCCTCTTTCAACTCTTTTAGCAATCAATCATATCAAACTTAGATCCTAAGCAATGTTATTAAGCATGTCACTTTAATTTAATTTGATATTCTTAGCTCATTAGGTCTTTCTAATGGCCCCCCCCCCCCCCTTCAATGAATGAATGAATTTTTATTGTTCTTTGGTGAATGACTAGAGAGAGAGAGAGAGAGAGGTCTAATTTTTAATTTTTCTTCTTTGTTATTATTATCTCTTGTTCCTATAGTCAATCACAAGGAACATTGAGAGGGAGAAGTGATTTTGATTTGGATGTGGATGCTTTGAGGTCAAGAAAGTTCTCAAGTGCTAGAAAACAAAGTGCTTTTAGGGAATGGTACAAAAGCCAGCCTTAACCTGTTCCTCTTTTCACTAAGGTCATAATGAACTAGTTCTATTCAATTTCAATACTATAAAAGCACTCCTCTATAGAATGTCATATGAGAACTTTGCCATCACTTGACTTAATTTCAGTCCTAATTCAAACTTCTGCAATTCACATTAATAAATATGTTCTATTCCAGCAATGTTTGGTTTGAGAGAATTAGAATTTTAAATTTGGATGTGATTGAAAATCCCTTAAACCTGTTATCTCTTCTAACAAATTATATTTCATACCAAGGGAGTAAAAAGAAGAGAATTAATCTGGATAAGCTCATCAAATAATCAAATAATTTAATAGTCTAGCAAAGTTAGGAAGAAGAATCACACCTTTTAAGGCTCATCATTCTTGAAGGCAAATTAAAAAACAAAAAATTAGAAGAAAAAGCAAGCTAATCCATTCAAAGGAATAAAGCACTTCCCAGGATGGCCAAGCGAATTAGGGACCATTATAAGGTCCATAGTGTAAATTTTGCCAACCTTTGATAACATCATCTATGATGCGTCAATGACGTGTAACACAATAATCAGGGTTTTACACATCGATCCCTCAAAAATAAAAAATTCATATTGCTTCTTTTCCCTTCACTTTCTGAAAATTATGCACAAGTCCCTCTGTTCTTGACTAATTGACACTCGTCTTGTATATTAGTAACAATTTCATTTAAAAAAAAGAACCCTATTTACGTATTATTATATAAAAATAATGAATGACAAACAAAATTTAAACTTTATAAAGGAGCAAAGTGATTTTTTTTTCTTTTTAAAAAAGCCCCAAAATAAAGGACACGTGTCATGTAGTGAATGGGCGAGTACGGTGAGGATGCGTACAAAAGACGAGGTTGTTAAGTGGTCAACGTCGTGGGCTGGGCCGGTCTTCTACTTTATTGGCGGGCCCCACGCTCTGTAGTTCGGACGGCCCAAGCGCACGCCAGGGCCCCACACGTGCGGGGGAGGTCAATCCCTCCTTACCGTCCTTCCATCATCTCTCCCTCTCTTACTTTATTTTGTTTTTTTTTCCTTTCTTTTTTTGCCTCTTCTTTTTCTTTAACTTTATGTAAATAATTTTCTCCTTTTTATTGTATTTTTTTTTAAAAAAACATTTTTGGGACCTTTACACGTGTGAGGACATCTGGGTCGCTGACTCTTTGGTTTAGACTTTTGTCTTCGTGTGCTTTGAGATTCCTCCTCCATGTCCATGATGCATGAAAATTTTCTTTTCATATATATATATATATATATATATATATATATATATATTTGTATATATATTTTTATGGAGATAGTTATAATTCACATTTCCTTTAAACATTTAATTTATATGTATTTTGGATTTTATTATAATAAAAGCAAGGTATAAATACTAAAGTTTCGTGAAAAAGTATGTCAAAAAATTTCTTTAAAGTAAAAAAAGAAAAATCACTTAATTTGGTATTTGATTAAGTGAAAACTTAATTTATTTATTTGTTCTACTATGCGGAATTAAATAAGCAGTTGAGTTAGCATATTTATTTGGTATATCATTTTGTATTTTAGACATGACCCAAAAAAATATATGATATTAATAAAAAATAAAAAAAAACTTTTTAAAGGTTATGATTAATTTATAAACATAATGTAAAAAAAAAAATTAGTTTCTCATGATATTTACAATGGTTAAGTATCAAGTGTCGAATAATTTTAGCTATCACAATGGATATGATAGCATATTTTTATATATTTCATAAATGTTAAATGGAATATACAATTATGTATCTCATAAAGTTGAGTAGTTTTAAAATAAATAAAAATAATCTCTTCAAAAGTCAATATAGACACATTTTCATTTTAAGATTTAAAATAAATAAACCTCAAATTTATGGGTCAATAACACAGTAAATTTTAAGAAAACAATGCACACATACATACATTGGAAAAAATATATAAAAACTATTAATGTAATTAAATCAAAATTAATGGAATCTCTTCTCTAGGCTCTGTATGGCTAATTACAGGGAGTTAAGAGATTTTATTATTATTATTTTTCTCAAGTTTATTGGTATGATGACTTATAAATTATGTCCTGTTTGTGAAAAAAAATCTATGATTCTTTTAATTTTTTTTATTGGGAGAAGATACTTCTCATAAATTCATTGTCATCCAATGTTAAAATAATAATACATATTGTTTGATGTGGAAGTGGACCAAGGATTTGTTCTTATTTCAAATCATAGATTAGCAAGCATGCATGGAAAAAAATAATTCATAGTAGACATTAGAGTGACATTTATTCCAAAGATAACTAAACCCAACCCTCTAAAATTACTTTTTTTTATTAGATAAAAACAACAATATATCAATCACAAATATTCTTGATTTAATGTAGTCAAAAATAATCAAAATCAGTCAGCTTAGTGTTAAATTTATAGACAAAAGGCATCACTAAAGTCATGGTAGTCTTTGATTATGCTAACAAGCCACCTAATTAAAAACAATAGATGCTATTGTCAATCACCTTGATTTATTTATAGGAATTTTTTATATTATATATAATAAATATATTAATTATTAGTATTTATGAGTCAAGCTACTATAATTGAAGTAGAATCCTTAAACAAAGTTTTTTTAAATATGTATTAAAACACTATCATATTGATGATGGAGGGGATTGAAATACCAAATCTTAGTATATGATTTCATAATATAAAGTATAATTTATGTACACTTTAAAAATTGGGGGAAAAAGGGGAAAAATAAAGAATAATTAAAGCAAAAGGCAAAGACCTTATCAAGTAGAAGTATAGCAAAGATGGAGAAAAGCAAAAGGGTGGAACATTGCTTCTAAGTCTAGTCACAATCTATTATACTAGTTGGGAAATCAAAACAAAAGATCATAATAATGGAAGTGAAGACAAGTGTGTAAAAAAACTAGTGTTCCTCTCTACTTTGAAGTTATTTCTACTTCAATGTTTTTTCATTTACTTTCAACTACTTGTAAATGCACTTTAGTAACAAAGTATAAATAGAAAAGGATACACACTAAAGTTAAATGCACAAATTCCATAATTTATTTTTTGGGAAATGCCTTTTGTCCCTTTCCTTAGCTTGTCATTCTTTATGTAACTTGAATGAATTGTAATTATTATGCATGTGTTTCTTACAAGGAAGAAATATTTACTTAAATTCAAGCTCTGTAATTTATCTTGTGTTGGTATAACACCATAAAATAGGTTAGCACAAGACTCTTTTTATATAAATTATTGAAAATATTTTAGTTTTCTTTTTGTATACCTTTGAAAATACCTCCAAAATATAATAATTATCTTTATAGCATTGAAACCTTAAAATATCTATTTTTATGCTCCTCCTCATCGTATAAATTAATTATTTTAGTGGACAATTAAGAAAATATTAAAATCACAATATATATAACTTTACATCTCTCCAACTCATATCTAATTCTCTATTCTATATTAACCCATGTGATACCTGCCTTTCTTGTTTCTTTTTGGATGATATTGCACATTGCACAATGTGATCTCCTATCTATTTATTTTTTATTTTTATTTTTATTTTTAGATATTATTCTTCTGCTTTTTTTTTTGTGGAATCAATTCTATTTTTTTTAATAAAAATAGTTATTAAATTAAATTGGCAAACTTGAAAGGTATTCAAAATATTATAATATTTTAAAGATTAATTAGACAATAAGAGCAATTTTACCAAAGATGCATCAAAAAACACAATTTCAATCTTCTTATCATGGTGAGAACCTTCTGTTTAGGCACAAATGAGAAAATTTCAAGTAACAAGTGAAAAAAAAAAACTCACTTTTTGAATCTCTTATTTACTATATAACCACAAGTTTATGACAATTTATATCCATACTCTCTGCACAAATCATGCTTACCAAATTATCTGCCTGAAAGACTAAAAACATTGACTTGTCTCAAATTGATTAACATAATCCTCTCAAAAATCAGTTGAATTATATGGTTATTAAGGTGTTTAATTTCCCAAATATACCATCAAGAAACTCTTCTCTTTTCTTCCCATCTAAATATACTTTGTAAAAGATATATATATATATATATATATATATAATCATACGGCAAAGAGTAGTAACATAAATAGCATACAGAATATGGAAAGCACTTTAGAGTTCATGCAACTCCCGGGAATTCAGGGCCAATTAGTGCACGGTTGGGAAACATCTAACTAAGGACATCAACCCATCAAAAGAAGCAAATGAAAAGAAAGATGAAAAATAAAAAATAAAAAATAAAAAAAAAAATGAAATGTTTACTTAGTTTAATGAAGGTCCCATAATAGCATGCATTGATGCAATGAAAGGTAGAGATAAATATAAGTAGAGAGAAAGAGAGAAAGAGAGAATATAAAGAAGGGCAGATAGAGACAAGGAGAGATGAGTGTTGTTTCTTGGAGGATGGAGTTAAAAAGACAAGGGAGAAGAGAGTAAACAAATGGGAAAAGACACTCTCTTTGGAAAGGACATTTAGCCTCCGACAAAGATTTCCAAAGCAGTGTACGGTCCCATGGAGGGATAGAGAACTTGTATATTTATTTATTTATTTATTTGTATTCTTTTCTTTATTTTATTTTTTCTCCATCAAACATGCCTTCATTTGTTTCTTAATGATTTCTCAACATTCCTTAGTGTGATACTTAATTAATAGCTTCATTCTTCATTTGTGTTTTGTGGTGGTTAGGTGTGGATGTTTGGGAGAATTTTCTTTTTCTTTTATGTATATTTATTTATATATGTTCTTTCAAAGATTGTAAAAGATTTGTATTTATTCAAAAGTATTCTAGAGGAGAAGAATTTTGACAATGACTTGAAATAACTAGTCATAGTTATGTATGTTTTGAAAAATAAAAAATAAAAAAATAAAATTATAAATAATTTTTTATAACCTGGACAACGAGTCATCATGCATACACTTTATTTATATTTCAATTATATATTAAAAAAAAGTTAAATATCTTATTATTTTATTATTACGACAGTGATAAATTATAACCATATATATATTTTTAAATAATTTATTTTAATGATAATTTTTTAAAATTAAGGAGGGAATTAATGAAAAATAAAAATATTCGAACTATATATATATATATATATATATATATATATATATATATATATATAAACTTAAACCTAACACCCTAACCCTAACCCTAACCATAACCCTAACCGTAGCTTAAAAGTATTAATAATAAGTAATCAAGATTTCATGCCCTAAACCACTCCTTTGGGTCTGAAAACACTGGCACCACCTTTCCCTGCCCACTTTGTGATAAAGCAAAAGTAGGGGGGAAAAACAAAAGAAAGTGATAAAAAATAATAATAATAATAATAATAAAGAAAGTTAGGAGAAGAAGAAGCAAAAGGAAAAACAAAAAACAAAAAGACTTAATTCACAACCCCATCCCATGTATACACACATCTTCCCTTCCTTTCTCTACACCCCCTCTTAACTTTGTGCTTTGCTTTCTTCTTCCCAATCCTCATCCAAACTTAAAAGCTTCAAAACCAAAACCAAAACCTTAATAATATTATTCATTGATTCTAGAGTCGCAAACATTGAAGAAGAAGAAGAAGAAGAAGAAGAAGAAAGCATAAGGTTGAAGGCATGAATAGAGGAGTGTTTCATAGTTCTTCAGTGCAGCAAATGATGGGGGGAAATAACCCAAACTGGTGGAGTTCTATCAGCAACATGAAGCCAACTGCAGGAGATGAAACCTCTCTTCTTTATCCTTTTCCATCTTCTTCACCTCTCTTCCATCACTACTCTCATCATCAACCATCTTCTCTTCTTCTCCCCCCCATGTTCCCTTTTCAAGATAACCAAGACCTTCCTGAATCATGGAGTCAACTTCTCTTGTAAATCTCTTCCTCTCTTTCTCTCTTCTTTTAACTGATTCTTTCTCAAATCTGCATGCATATATATTTATGTATATTTATATATATATATATATAACTGATAATTATAATCTCAGGGGAGGACTTGTGGGAGAAGATGCAGATCAGAGATGTGTGAGTTTGAATCCATTTCAAGACCAAGTTGTGTACTCATCAGCAAGTAGCACTCACATAGGTGGTGGAGATGTAAAACAAGAGAGCTCTGAAAGTGGGTATGTTTATGGTCCTGGGAGCAGTACTTGTGATGAGATCCATGCAGGGAGGTCTTGTGTCACAACAAGCTTCAGTAGCAGCATGTTAGATTTCTCAAACTCTAATAAGGCAGAGAAAAGACAGGCTCAAGCACCAGACCATTCATCCGAGGTTAGATTTCACAACTGAATATAATTATGCTTGGTGATCTCTGGCTGCTCAATTATTATTTATATTTCTCCTTAATTTCCTAATTACTTTTTCTCTTTCCAAAGTGCAACAGTACAGCAAATGGTGCAGCTTTCAAGAAGGCTAGAGTTCAAGCCTCATCCTCACCTCAATCTACTTTCAAGGTTCTTCTTCTTCTTCTTCTTCTTCGTAATATATCCATAGTCCATATAGATCTCTAAACTCTCAGACTTAGCTTTGTCACTTGTTACAGGTGAGGAAGGAAAAGCTTGGTGATAGAATAACAGCACTTCATCAACTAGTTTCCCCATTTGGAAAGGTGATAACTTCTATGTTATCTATATCTATATCTATATATATATATAATCTTTGAAATGGAGAGAGTTGATCTCAGAGTTCTCATTCATTCACACTTGACACTGTACTTGTGTGATTGTTTTTCCACCACTCTTTATATGCATAACTTTCTTTTTGGTCTTCAAAAATAAAATAAGATAAAATAAAAAAAAAGGTTTTCTGACATATGGGCTCCTTTGCCAGACTGACACAGCGTCTGTACTGCTAGAAGCCATTGGCTACATTAGATTCCTTCAGGGTCAAATTGAGGTCAGTGTTTCTATCTTTATCTCTGTTTAAGTTTGGTGAGGAGAAAGAGAGAAAGAGAGAGATGAAAGAAAGGAGATGGTTTGAGAGAGCACGCAGTTAAAGCTGCTACTGCAAATGTGATGGCAGTGCTGTTTAATGTAGCATCTTTTAGTTATTGGTGTGTTGTTCTTGTCATGGGTTTTTGTGTCTGTTTATTATACTTTTGCACTCACTCACTCACTCACTCACTCACTCACTACCTTTCCTTTTTCTTTTTTCTTTTTCTCTCTTCATTCATGCAGGCTCTGAGCTCCCCGTACTTGACCACTTCCTCAGGTAGCAGAAGACAATCTGTAAGTCCTCTCTCTCTCTCTCTCTCTCCATATGATTTCTCAGAAATATAACATGTGTATATATATATTCTTCTGTTCTTCATTCATTATAAGTAAGCACTACTACTCTAAAGAGTGAGAAAGAAACAACTCTTTGTTGTTTTCTACTTTTTTAGTAGAGGTTTATCAACTTGGTCAACCTTTATCATTGTCTTTGGACGTTTAATTTAAGAACAAAAGAAGAGAGTTAGCATATATGATTATATGTTATATTGTTTTTCATCAATTATATAGTAACCCCTCATCTACATAGAGAAGCATATATGCATCTATTTGATGCTAAAGGAATGCAACATCACCAAACCCATATATATATATATATATATGCAAATGAACATATATCTACTTAATGTTTAAGAAATGTAATATAGTAAAAATTTTAAAGAAAGATGATGTTTTGCAGGGAGTACAAGGGGAAACAAATTGTGTATTTCCAGAAGACCCTGGTCAGGTATATTTGCTTTCTTGGATCTCTGACTCTAATTAGATCAAAGAACACCACTACTTTATATTCATTTATCTCTTTCTTTAAAACAAAGCTGTGAGCTTTACAGCCACTGAGCTCCTTTAAATTAAACACCAAAAAGCATGCATGATTAGCAAACACATTCACTCACTAACTCTTCCTTTTCATTCCTGAAACTAGTTATTAAATGATAACAACATGAAGAAAAGCGGACCTAAAGATCAGGTACATATATATATATACACACACACACACACACACATATTAGTTATTATTAATATTATTGAAACTAAGTTTGGTGAATTATTAAAGATGAAACATTGTGATGATCAGGCTGTGAATGATGAAGCAAAGAAGGACTTGAGAAGTAGAGGGCTGTGTCTGGTGCCAGTGTCTTGCACTCTTCATGTTGGAAGTGAAAATGGAGCTGATTATTGGGCACCAACTTTTGGTGCTGGGTTTAGGTAGATTATTAATTAATGAATATGTTCAGTGGGAAAATTAAATCAAGGTACATTATCATGTTGGGATTAATGAATTAAGAAGTAGTGAATATAACATCATGAGCAGTCAATCTGCTAAATTCTCAAAAGGTTGATTGCTCATGATGGTATGCACTTGATTTCAAGCAGACTAGTAGGGGATCTACATTTCATTTCTCAAATTTATTAAGAAAGAGAGAGAGAAAGAGACTTGCTAATCTTAATTAGCTCATCTCCTATAACACTTGTTCTTAATTATGTTGTATATGTTATATTTATATATATCAGTGATCATCTTCTTTTATCATTCATCTATATATATATATATATATATATATAGTCTTGTATGTTGATATGGTGTTTGTATGAAGTATGTTGTTTGGGCCTTAGCTACTAGCTATGGTTTGTTTGAAAGCTCTCTTGATTTTTTAAGTGATTATGGGATGATTAATTGTATTTTTAGTTAATCTGCTGCTTGACATATTAAATAAAAAAATAATATGTAATTCTAAGTACATGTAAAGTAAATCTTTAATCATAAACACTACTCTTTATTAATTAGGAACCAAGATGATAAAGTTTTGAATTCAGAAATTAACTTGATTAAAGATTGTAAAAAACTAATGTTATTTTTTAGGAGTATATATTGAGTAAATTGGTTGAAAGAAAATAGTGGGTATAAGATTACAATTAACAAGAGCTCAATAATCATAAACCTTTAAAATGGTGTTATAGATCTATTTTTAAAATTATATATATATATATATATTATACTAGAACTTTTTTCTAATAAATTAATGCTAATGGAATTGTGGGATGAGAATTTAGTGTTAAAAATTCTGTTAATTCTCTCATTCAATCAAAATTTTGTCAAGGTTAATTAGGAAGTAAAATGGACTTTTTTATTTTTATTTTTATTTTTTAGGGTTGATAGAGAGAGGGTTAAACACATAATTTCTAAAATCAACAGATTTTTTTTTCTTACCATAAATTTTATTATTATCATACATTTATAGCAAGATTTTTTCTTTCCTGATCTTGGTTCATTAATTCCTTTTTCAAAAGATGTATTAAACTCTAGAATTAACAATATGAGTAATTTATATTTGATACTTTCTTCTACTTCGGCTAAAATAGATTTACAATAAACTTTCAAATTTTTTCGTATAAAATATATAAATTATGTGATTATTATTATAATTTAAATATTTTATAATGTTGT
This sequence comes from Dioscorea alata, assembly GCA_020875875.1. Lineage (NCBI taxonomy): Eukaryota > Viridiplantae > Streptophyta > Magnoliopsida > Dioscoreales > Dioscoreaceae > Dioscorea > Dioscorea alata. The sequence goes on along the minus strand of CM037015.1, from coordinate 18,661,752 downwards.
TGGTTTTTAATTCTATTTTTTTTAATTGTTTTGTATTATGGTATATTTTATAAGTCCAACAGGCTCCTTTCCAAACTAGACCTTAAATAGGGCCATTTTATTGTTAGGATTCAACTTTACCATTTTAGCCCAACAAGCGCAAAACATTGAACCCAAACCGAATGATTTTGATAGATATGTTTGCATGGGATTTTTTTTTTTTTTTTTTTTTTTTTTTTTGGGTTTTAAATGTAATATCAGTTTCTGCTGCAGAAAAAGTCTCAACCGGTCAGCAAACCACCATAAAATTTTTATATTTTTATCACATGCACGTAGATTAGTATTTGTGCTGCATTTCATAATATATATTTTTTTTTAAAAAAAGGATGTATCATGATATATTTAAACAAGCAAAAATTACAATCAACAAATATCAAGAAAACATAGCAAACAACACACACCAACAGCCTCTTAGGATCTCATTTCAGGGAGATCCAGGATCAAACATACGTAACACAATGTTATTGAACTTTCAGATGCGCTCCACATCAGTACATGTCTCTGATTATTAATTTTAAATGGAAGTGATTGTCGCTTAATAAAAAAAAAAAATAACAAACAACTCACAATTTTCTACATCGAATGAAACAACAATAACCTAACAAATTAAAGAGCGAGATGACACCCAGTTATTGCACTTGACTTAATTAAAATCGGCAAGTTATATTTATGAAAATAATTAAAAATATTTTTAATTCAGTAATATATTGCATGGATTTTAATGATAAAATAGCACCATTTGCTCCTTATATTATTAAATTAAGTAGATTTGGTTTGATTAATTTTTTTAATAAAGTGGTTGATTAATTAGTCTTATATATATATGCTTTCAGTTTGATTTCTGGCTGCTAAATATTGACAATAAAATGTTATAATCCATTTAACAATGATGTTATTATATATATTTAAAAAAAAGTAAGCCACTAAAGAAAAAAAAAACAACATAAAAATATAAATTAGTTTTTTTAATGAATGAATAATAAATAATTGTAATATATCAAATATGTTTTATATTTCTTTTTTTTATGGATTTTCTTCTTTGACGAGCTGTCTTGAAGAAACACTATTTTGTTAGCGAAACAATTTATTTTTCTTTGGCATAGGATATTATAAACTTCAACTTCATCCTCTTTCTAACAAAACAATAATTCAATTGAATATCTTCTTGAAATATTTTAACCATTAGAATTAAATATTGTACTAAAATTCTAAATCCAGCATTATATAATAATCATAAAATATTTAAAATAAATAAATAAATAAAATAAAATAATAATAATAATAATATGAATCTCTTCGAAAAAAATATGGCAATCAAACATAGCATAAATTTAAATTAATAATTAATAATAATAGCAATGTTGTGAATCAACCGAACAGAGAGTTTTCTCAAAAGAGATTTTTTAATGACAAATTAATATTTTATAAAAATAAGAAAATTAACTCTAAATATGAAAGAATGCTGGTAAGAACATCATGTGCTATTGGATTTATTGTTTGTTAGCACCAACTACCAAGGTTCCTGATACGTTGGTGATATGACATATTTATTTTTATTAATATATATTAAAACATGTGACTTGGAGGCCTTTGGACTAATGCCCAAAATTGGCCCCCCACAATAAATGAGATCCCTTTCATTTGCATGTCATGGAATTTCTTTCATTTTCCTAACTTATTTATTTATTTACATGTAACTTTAATTCTTGTTGTTGTTTATTATTTATTTATTTATCTATCTTTCTCTAATTTCTCTCTAATAAAGAAATCAAGGTTTAAGATACCAAGTTAACTATTAACAACATATATAAGAGGTTAACTTGATAAATAATGCTTCATAGTCTAAATATTTCTTGTTATTAATTTGGTTATGTTAGTGCAAATGCACTTTAATGATTGGCATAATTTGACACCTAGTCAAGGTGACGTGGCAAGCATGATGACATGGCATGATGTGGAATGAAGGATGACATGGCAAACAATCTTGGCTAGGTGGAATATATCATGGGATATCTTGGAGAAGCTATTTTTGGCAATAAGTTACAACTCTCATGAAGATTAAATGAAGATCTTGTGAAAAACTATTTTAGGCAAGATGATCAAGCAAGCATCAAGTTGAAGACAAGATCCAAATCGAGACCATATTTAGAAGATGTGATTGAAGACTAAATATGGGTGGAGCTAAATGAAGATACAACCTATCAATGGTATGATTGTGAAGCTTATTGAAGACAAGATTTGAAGAACCCTAATAGAGAAGATATGAAGTCTATTATGGGTATGTTTGAAGATGCGCCTATTGATGGCAAGATTTGGATGATGGATTGAAGATCCTTGAAGACCAAACTTGGGTGAAGTGAAGACTAAGTTTGGCAAGTTTCATGAAGACGCACATAGGACGTGCGCCCCTTGCGAGGGGGCTGTGTGGTGAGGAGCTGAAGAGGGAGGTTAGTTGCTGGTAGGTCGGATCAGGTGATCGGGCTACATCGACTCAGATGAGGTGTCTTGAGGTCGCTTAGCAATAGAGCCAGAATTCAGCCAAGCCAACAGCCAGGGCCAATGTCGCAACAAATGTTACAACATAAGTTGCGACATCTAATTTCGGAAGGTTCTAAAGTTAGAAGCCGCGGAGATTCTAAAAAGGGTATGTGCTATATTTGGGACGTTGAGGCGTCTATATATACTACCTTGGTCTAGGATTGGGTACGACTCTTGAAAGATGGAGTAGGGAGGTACCGGACAATCTAGAGAGGGTAGTATTCTTTGTATGTGAGAGAGTGACAAGTGTGTTTTGTACTCTTCTATCTTTTACCCCTTTTTAGTGGATTGTTGATCTCCGGGCATGGCCCCCCAGATGTAGGCAAGTGGATGCCGAACTGGGTTACCAACGTCTTGTGTCTCCTCTTTGTGGTTTGTGTTTATTTTTCTTGAGTGCTTAAGTGAGTGAGTGTTCCTCTTATTTCACAAACCCTAACCGGCGGAACTAACAAGTGGTATCAGAGCTTAGGTCGTCGTGTTAACTTTGTTTTCAAGGTCGGCGAGATCCTATCTAGTTCCTTGATGGCCGGAAGAGAAGGTGCCTCCGTCATACGTCCTCCATTGCTCAACGGCTCCAACTACCCATATTGGAAGGCTCGAATGAAGGCTTTCATCAAGTCCATTGATGAGAATGCTTGGATGGCTGTTGAAGATGGATGGTCTCCTCCAACTCAAGTTGATGAAGACAAGAACGAGATTGTGAAGAAGAAGATCAACTGGAGTGCTGAAGATATGAAGAAAGCTAATGCAAATGGTAAAGCTCTAAATGCAATCTTTGGAGGTGTGGATGAAGATCAATTCAAGTATGTGGCTACGTGTGAAAGTGCCAAACAAGCTTGGGAGATTCTTCAAACGATTCATGAAGGCACAAACCTGGTAAAAATCTCTAAACTTCAAATGTTGAACATCATGTTTGAGAATCTCAGGATGGGTGAAGAAGAGACAATAGCCACCTTCAATGCAAAACTTATGGACATTGCCAATCAAGCCTATCAACTCGGCAAGAAGTTCTCGGACAAGAAACTGGTTCAGAAGACTCTTAGATCTCTTCCAAGAAGATTTGAAGCAAAAGTTGCTGCAATAGAAGAAGCAAGGGACATCACTACCTTGAGACTTGATGAATTAATGGGATCTCTACAAGTCTATGAGATGAATCTGAAACAAGGAAGAAGAGAAGAAGATATAGCCCTGAAAGCTGAAGCAATAAGATCGACAGTAACAGAAGGCAAAGCAGAAGACATAATCAACCATAATGTGTCCTTACCAGTTGTGATGAATAGAGGTGAAGTTTTCAGAAATTTCAATGTTGTTGCAAGTCCTGTTACAACATCAGTTGCAACATCCACAGAAAAAGATTGTGAAGTGGTTACTGAAAAAGATCTTCTTCATGGGTATGAATTTATGTTAAAAGCTTTCGATCAGGTGGTCGAAGAAAATAAACATCTTGTACAAAGGTTGGCAGAATGTCAAGAAAAGTTGGATGAAGCACTATCAAAATCTCAAAAATCCAAAAAGGTGAAGGAAGACATGAAGAATGGGAGAACAAAGAAGTGGATTCCAACATGTCACTATTGTGGGGTCAAAGGGCACATTCGTCCAAGATGTTGGAAAATGAAGAAAGACTTGAATAAGGGCAGACATGTGAAGAAGCCATCATCTACCAGAGAAAAGAAGAAAGAAACTAAGAAGACGTGGGTTAGAAAGGAAGACTTAGTGGGATACTCTTCAATGAAAAAATCCAAAAAGGACAATTGGTATTTTGATAGTGGCTGCTCAAAACATATGACAGGTGACAAAGATTTTCTGATGAATTACAAAGAATGTCAAATTGGACATGTGACTTTTGGTGATGGTAAGAAAGGTCAAGTAGTTGGAAAAGGAACATTGATGGTTCCGGGATATCCAAGATTGAAAAACATTCTGCATGTAGAAGGACTCAAGGCAAATCTTCTGAGTATAAGTCAATTATGTGATCGAAATCTGGTGGTAAAATTCACTCAGGACAAATGTGTGGTATATGATGAAGCTGGCCAATGTGTTCTAATCGGTTCAAGATCTTCAGACAATTGCTATTTGCTGGAAAAATTGGAAGTATGTTATAACACTTCTTGCAACATCACTGAAATCTGGCATCAAAAGCTTGGACACTTGAACTTCAGAAACCTAATGAAGATAACCGAAATGGGAGCTGTTAAGGGAGTGCCAAAGCTTACAAAAAGGGAAGATGGTGTTTGCGGAACTTGTCAATTGGGAAAGCAAAGTCGTGCTACTCACAAAGTGCTACGAGACATTGTTACAACAAGAGTGCTAGAACTTTTACACATGGATCTTATTGGACCTACACAAACAGAAAGCTTGTCAGGTAAAAGATATGTATTTGTTTGTGTTGATGACTACTCCAGGTACACTTGGGTGGATTTCCTCAAGGAGAAATCAGATGCTTTTGAAGCTTTCAAGAAACTATGCTTGCAACTTCAAAATGAGAAAGAGTGCCAAATTGGGAAGATTGTTAGAATCAGAAGTGATCATGGAAGAGAGTTTGAAAATGCTCAGTTTGCAGAATTGTGTAGAGAACATGGGATTCGTCATGAATTTTCAGCTCCAAAGACTCCTCAACAAAACGGAGTTGTTGAACGCAAGAATCGCACTCTTCAAGAGATGGCTAGAGTTATGTTGAATTCAAAGAATCTCCCTACAAGGTTTTGGGCCGAAGCAATCAATACAGCATGTTACATCATCAATAGAGTGTATATTCGACCTTCAACCATCATGACACCATATGAAATTTGGAAAGGGAAAAAGCCAAACCTTAAATACTTTCATATCTTTGGAAGCAAATGTTACATTTTGAATGATAGAGATCAGCTGGGAAAGTTTGACAAGAAAAGTGATGAAGGAGTGTTCATGGGATATTCAACCACAAGTAGAGCATATCGGGTGTTCAATTCAAGAACCAAGAAGATGATGGAGACCATTAATGTTGTTATTGATGACTTCTCTGAAATGGAGACTCAAGATTCTTCAAGCAAGCCAAAGAAACTTATCACACTGAATTGTGAACCAGCTGATGAAGAGTTGCAGGCAGAACAACAAGTTACACTTCCAACTGTAACAACAGAAACTAGTCAGGAAACAGACAGACAGCAGATTATAACTGATGTTGCAACCGATGTTATAACAAAAGTTACAACAGGCGGAATTATTTCAGAATCAAATGAAGAAGATGAAGACATCAGCCTTGAACCATCCTCCAGAATAAAGAAGAATCATCCTATACAGAATGTGATTGGTAATGTGACTGAAGGAAGAAGAACTAGAAGCACTCAAAGAATTGATTATCGAGAATTGGCCGGATACACATGTTACATCTCTCTTATTGAACCAAAGAATGTCAAGGAGGCCTTAGTTGATGAATACTGGATGGAAGCAATGCAAGAAGAATTAAATCAGTTTGTTCGAAATGATGTGTAGACATTGGTCCCAAGACCGAAGGATATGAATGTTATTGGAACAAAGTGGATCTTCAAGAACAAGACAGATGACAAAGGCAACATCACAAGAAATAAAGCAAGACTAGTGGCTCAAGGAAATACACAAGTAGAAGGAATTGACTTTGATGAAACATTTGCACCAGTTGCACGTCTAGAATCCATCAGATTACTGTTAGCAGTTGCATGTTGCATGGGGTTCAAGCTACATCAAATGGATGTCAAGAGTGCTTTTCTAAACGGAGTCATAAATGAAGAAGTGTTTGTGGAGCAACCAAAAGGGTTTGAAGATCATCAACATCCAGATCATGTGTATAAATTGAAAAAGGCTCTCTATGGCTTGAAGCAAGCTCCTAGGGCTTGGTATGAAAGACTCACAAAGTTTTTACTTGAGAAGGGCTACCAAAGAGGGGGAGTAGACAAAACCCTATTCATCAAGAAGTCCAAGTCAGATCTCATGGTGGCACAAATCTATGTTGATGATATTATATTTGGTTCAACATCTCAGAAGCAAGTGGATGAGTTTGTTCTTCTAATGCAAGAAGAGTTTGAGATGAGCATGGTAGGTGAACTAAGCTACTTCTTGGGTTTTCAAGTCAAACAAAGCAATGAAGGAATTTTCATTTCTCAAACCAAATATGCAAAGAACTTGGTAAAAAGGTTTGGTTTGGAGAATGCCAGACACATGAGGACACCTATGAGTGTAAATGAGAAGTTGATGAAAGATGAGCATGGAAAAGATGTGGATCCAAGTCTCTATAGAAGCATGATTGGAAGCTTGCTTTATCTCACAGCTAGTAGGCCAGATATCTCTTTCAGTGTTGGAGTTTGTGCTAGATATCAAGCAACACCAAAGGAATCTCATTTGAAGGCTGTTAAACGCATTATTCGATATGTCAATGGCACTGCTGAATATGGAATTTGGTATTCGAAAGACTCCAACTCACATCTTGCCGGGTATAGTGATGCAGATTGGGCAGGAAACATTGATGATAGAAAGAGCACCTCAGGAGGATGTTTCTATCTTGGTAACAACTTGGTTACATGGTACAGCAAGAAGCAAAGCTCTATCTCACTCTCCACAGCAGAGGATGAATACATAGCGGCAGGAAGTTGTTGCACACAATTGCTATGGATGAAGCAAATGCTTGAAGATTATGGCTTACAACAAGGATTGTTGACTGTATTTTGTGACAACAAAAGCGCAATTGATATCTCCAAGAATCCTGTCCAACATTCTCGTACCAAACATATTGATCTTCGACACCATTTTATACGAGATTTGGTTGAAAACAAAACAGTTGTTATGGATTATGTTGCAACAGAAAAACAATTGGCGGATATCTTCACCAAACCCCTTGATGCTACAAGATATGAAAAGTTGAGGGGTGAGATTGGTCTTTGCCAACTTTAATCCCTATTGGGGACTGCAAACGACCTGCATCTGCTACAGTTTATCAATGTCGTTTGCAGCAGCAAGAAGAAGTTCTGAAGATAGGGGGAGCTGATGATCAAGAATCCTGAAGATAGGCGGAGTTGCAGAAAAAGTTATAACATATCTTGCAACAACCAGTGAAGACTTTGGCACATTATGACACAAAGGGGGAGAAATTGAAGAGTTGAAGAGCTCCAGATTGAATTGTCCAGTTGTCTTACTTTTGTATTTTTTACATTTATGCTGAATTTGTAAATCACTTGTTGTAGTATCTTGTAAGCAACTAGTTGATATGTCAGTCTGTAAAGTCTGTGTCCCAGTTAAATGTTGTAACAGGGTGTTGTAACAGTGGTCAGTCTGGGAGCAGAAGAAGTTGTGTCAAATTATGCCAAAGGGGGAGATTGTTAGTGCAAATGCACTTTAATGATTGGCATAATTTGACACCTAGTCAAGGTGACGTGGCAAGCATGATGACATGGCATGATGTGGAATGAAGGATGACATGGCAAACAATCTTGGCTAGGTGGAATATATCATGGGATATCTTGGAGAAGCTATTTTTGGCAAGAAGTTACAACTCTCATGAAGATTAAATGAAGATCTTGTGAAAAACTATTTTCGGCAAGATGATCAAGCAAGCATCAAGTTGAAGACAAGATCCAAATCGAGACCATATTTAGAAGATGTGATTGAAGACTAAATATGGGTGGAGCTAAATGAAGATACAACCTATCAATGGTATGATTGTGAAGCTTATTGAAGACAAGATTTGAAGAACCCTAATAGAGAAGATATGAAGTCTATTATGGGTATGTTTGAAGATGCGCCTATTGATGGCAAGATTTGGATGATGGATTGAAGATCCTTGAAGACCAAACTTGGGTGAAGTGAAGACTAAGTTTGGCAAGTTTCATGAAGACGCACATAGGACGTGCGCCCCTTGCGAGGGGGCTGTGTGGTGAGGAGCTGAAGAGGGAGGTTAGTTGCTGGTAGGTCGGATCAGGTGATCGGGCTACATCGACTCAGATGAGGTGTCTTGAGGTCGCTTAGCAATAGAGCCAGAATTCAGCCAAGCCAACAGCCAGGGCCAATGTCGCAACAAATGTTACAACATAAGTTGCGACATCTAATTTCGGAAGGTTCTAAAGTTAGAAGCCGCGGAGATTCTAAAAAGGGTATGTGCTATATTTGGGACGTTGAGGCGTCTATATATACTACCTTGGTCTAGGATTGGGTACGACTCTTGAAAGAGGGAGTAGGGAGGTACCGGACAATCTAGAGAGGGTAGTATTCTTTGTATGTGAGAGAGTGACAAGTGTGTTTTGTACTCTTCTATCTTTTACCCATTTTTAGTGGATTGTTGATCTCCGGGCATGGCCCCCCAGATGTAGGCAAGTGGATGCCGAACTGGGTTACCAACGTCTTGTGTCTCCTCTTTGTGGTTTGTGTTTATTTTTCTTGAGTGCTTAAGTGAGTGAGTGTTCCTCTTATTTCACAAACCCTAACCGGCGGAACTAACAGGTTAAAATTTAATATATAGAATGTTAGAAGAGGAAAAAGCAAGATGAGAAGGTAATTGTTAACTGTATGAGATTTTGTTTATGAGTAACTCTAATAACTTTTGTTGATATAGTCAATTAACAAATTTTGTAAATATTTCTAACATATACATCTCTCAATTGTTTATTCAATATGTAAAATTGATACTTAATAAAAATTTTAAAGTGCAATGAAAATTTTAAAAATAATAGATTCTTACTGTAGCAATTAACATTGATCTCTGTAGCAACCGCCCATTTATATAATGCAGCAGCAGTCTTGCTATAACAGCTACCATGTGGTACTGTAGTAGCAAACAATACAATACATAACAACTGACAATGTAGCACTGTAGCAGTTGTATGTGTAGTACTGTTGCAACTTGCAACCGACGGTATTGTTAATATTCTGCATATATGTGTTTTTTGGACCATTGGATCAAATTTATCCTAGACATCCATTCAACTCTTGAATGTCTATAAAATACATTCCCTTATATCTTGTAAGGATATAGAATAAGAGATAAACAAGAGGAAGGAAGAAGAGAATTTAAGGTGTAGTGTAATTAAGGGTATTCTGTATATATATATATATATATATATATATATATATATATATATATATATATTTTTTTTTTTTTCTTTCTATTTATCTTGCTTTTTCTAGTTATCATATATTCATAAAAATTTATATATAAAATAAAGGTTTAAGATACCAAGTTATGAGAGCTATCACTTGTCTATTTAATTAAAAACAAGAGGGAGAGAGAAAAAAAATAACATTAATTGTTATATGACATGTTTGGTATCGAAACATGTGATGCGGAGGCCTTTGGACTAATGTCCGAAATTGGCCCCCCGCAATAAATGAGATCCCTTTCATTTGCCTGTCATGTAGTTTCTTTCACTTTCCTAACTTATTTATTTATTTAATTATTTACCTATTTGCATGCAACTTTAATTATTGTTGTTGTTGTTGTTTATTATTTATTTATTTATCTTTCTCTAATTTCTCTCTAATAAAGAAATCAAGGTTTAAGATACCAAGTTAAGTATTAATAACATATATAAGAGGTAAACTTGATAAATAATGCTTCATGGTCTAAATATTTCTTTTGGTTAAAATTTACTATGTAGAATGTTAGAAGAGGAAAAAACAAGATGACAAGGAAATTGATAACTGTATGAGATTAATACTTGATAAAAATTTTAAAGTGCAATGAATATTTTAAAAATAATAGATTTTTACTGTAGCAATCAACATTGATCTCTATATCCCCACATATATATATATATATATATATATATATATATATATATAATGCAGCAGTAGTCTTACTATAATAGCTACCATGTGATACTGTAGCAGCAGACAATATACTACCATAACAATTGAAAATGCAGCACTGTAGCAGTTGTACGTGTGGTACTATTGCAAACAGACGATATTGTTAATATTCTGCATACCTGTGTTTTTTGGACTATTGGATCAATTCAATCCTAGCCATCCGTTCAACTCTTGAATGTTTATAAATATCTTCTCTTATGTCTTATATGGATATAGAAGAAGAGATAGATAAGAGGAAGGAAGAATTGATGGTGCAATATAATTAAGGGTATTCCGTATATATTTTCTTTCTTTTCTATTTATGCTGCTTTTTCTAGTTATCATAAGTTCATGAAAGTTTATATATAAAATAAAGGTTTAAGACGCCAAGTTACGAGAGCTATCACTTGTCTATTTAATAAAAAACAAAAGGGAGAGAAAAAAAAAATAACATTGTTATATGACATGTTTGTTATTGAAACCATGGTTTTCAGGCCCAGACCGGACCAGGCGGTCTGACCGGGTTGACTTGGACTCGGTTTTTAAGCCGGTCCGGTCTAATACGTAAAACTGGATTTTAATAAAACCGGGACTGAACCAGCAATCCGACCTGTCGGACCGGTGACCCGGTGACTCGGCCGGGTCACCAACTCAGGTTTGCACAATTTTTTTTTTTTAATTTTTATTCTATTTTATAATATAATAATGTTTGAGGGGGTTAAAATGTAAAATTGTAAACTAAAGGATTATTTAGTTATTTATTTCATATTTATATTTTGATTTATGGAGATTTTAACAAGTTTATGTTTATAATATTTGATGTATTTGAATTTATGAAGATTGAATATTTTTATGCATCTTTTTGTATGGATTTCTTAGTTGAACATTTTTATGTTTTTCAATTGATTTTGTACTAGTTTATTTTTATGTTATTTGATGTATTTCGCATTTTGAATGTGGTTTATTTCAATATTTATTTATGTGGAATACTTGCTTAAAGCTTTAAAAGTTATGTTTTTATTTTTATTTATTCTTCAATATTTGATTTTTTTAATCACATATAACTAAAATTTAAATTAATTTTAATAAAAATTGTTAACCTGGTTGAACCCCTGACCCTAATTTTTTTTGGATCGATGCCCGATTCAGATCTAAAAACCTTGATTGAAACATGTGCTGTGGAGTCCTTTGAACTAATGCCCACAATTGGCCCCCCACAATAAATGAGATCCCTTTCATTTGCATGTCATGGAATTTCTTACACTTTCCTAACTTATTTATTTATTTAATTATTTACTTATTTACATGTAGCTTTAATTCTTGTTGTCGTTGTTAATTCTTATTTATTTATCTATTTTTCTCTAATTTCTCATAAAGAAATCAAGGTTTAAGATACCAAATTAACTATTAACAACATATATATGAGGTAAACTTGATAAATAATGCTTCCTAGTCTAAATATTTGTTGTTATTAGTTTGGTTAAAATTTAATATATAGAATGTTAGAAGAGGAAAAAGCAAGATGAGAAGGAAATTGATAACTGTATGAGATTGTGTTTATCATGAACTCTAATAACTTCTGTTGATATGGTCAATTAACAAATTTTGCAAATATTTCTAACATAGACATTTCTCAATTATTTATTCAATATACAAAATTGACATTTAATAAAAACTTCAAATGTAATAAATATTTTAAAAATAATGGATTCTTACTGTTATATATATATAAAATGTAGTAACAGCCTTACTATAACAGCTATTATATAGCAGTAACAGACAATATAGCATTATAAAATCCAACAATGTAGCACTGTAGTAGTTGTACGTGTGGTACTGTAGCAACCGATAATATTGTTAATATTTTAAATACTTGTGTTTTTTGGACCATTGGATCAAATCAATTCTAGCCATTCGTTCAACTCTTGAATTTGTCTATAAATACCCTACTTTATGTGTTGTAAGGATATAGAAAAAAAGATAGATAAGAGGAAGGAAGAAGAGAAGGTGCAGTATAATTAAGAGTTTTTCGTATATATTTTCTTTCTTTTCTTTATGTTGTTTTTTCCTAATTATCATATATTCATGAAAGTTTATATATAAAATTATATTGTGGATGATTTGCTTATTGCATATACAATATAAAGTGTTTTATAAATATAACAATCAAATCATTTTTTTTATTATAAAGGAAACCTTAATCCCACACCTTGGAACCACAGAATCTTTCTTCTTGCCCACTTTGTGTTGCTAAAGAGATGGGAGGCATGATCAATAATGTTGTGGTAGTCCTTAGTATTTCTTTGATCATGTGTATGAACACCATGAGATTATCATATGGAGCTATAACAAGAAGAACAATGGAAGAGATTTGGAGAATAAACAAGCAAGGTCCCTTCTTAGGCATTGTGGTTCCCAATGCCTTTGAGATGAATCCTCTCCTTCAATCACCAAGCTTTGTTCAAGATTCCCAACTTCCATACTTTGATTTTGGAGGTATATATATACATATATATTAGTGTTTGGTTCACTTTATATCATCTCTCTTTATTTTTATTTTTTATTTTTTTAGTTTAAAGCCACTGGTGAACTAGAGCAAAGAGGCTGAGATCAATTTTTTTTTTCTTTAGTTGCAAATGTAAATTATGTTTATTTTGATTGCTAAATTAGTCAAATTTGTTTATTTTGACCGTTTAACAAACTGGTGGTTATTAGGCCGCGTATATATATATATATATATATATATATATATATAAGATATGTTACAAGTGAGTCCATGTAGATTAAGGGGAAAAAAATAAATATTTGGGTGTTGAAACCAACAACAACACTCAATTCACAGAGATGGATACAATCATCATTAATATTTTTTTTTTTGAGTGGTTATATATATGTTATCAAGTCTTTTAGATGGCTAATTTTTTAGAGAATTTATGTATATATTTTTTATCTGTTAATTGTAGGGAGAAGATTTCGCTTTGGAAAAATTGGGAGTGAAAAAGTTATTATCACAATGACAGGGTTAGGCATGGTATATTTCATCTCATCTAAATCAAAATATTATTTTAAAAAAAATAACCATATATATATATATATATATATATATATAAAAGCTTAATGCAGGGATTACTACTGAACTTCTAATAAGTTTGTTCAAGATGAAAGGAGTAATACACTATGGAGTTGCAGGAAATGCAAACCCTAATCTCCAAATTGGAGATGTGACCATCCCTAATTATTGGGCTCACACTGGTCTATGGAATTGGCAGGTACTTTAATTTCATCAATAATAACATAAATCATATTTTAAATTCAAACAATAATTATCAAATCAATTAATAAAAATAAAAACATAAATAGCATATATATATAACCTTTATGTTGTGGTGTTCAAGTGCCACCTAACTAATAGCCTTACTTATGACTAATTAATCTTTTTTTTTTCTCATATTTTAATTAATTAATTCAAAGTCTAAAAATTTTCTAATTTGGTGTATTTGTTTGAGTAGAGGTATGGTGATGGAGAGAATGATGAACTTGCACTGGAGGCCAATGGAGATTACACAAGAAAAATTGGATATTTAAAATTCTCAGATTATTATAATTTGAGCAAAAATGGAGAAAATTTGGATAATTATCTAAATAGAGTTTGGTATCAACCAGAAGAAGTCTTTCCTGTTGATGGAGTTCCTGAACAAAGAGAACATGCTCTTTGGATTCCTGTTGATAGTCATTACTATAATCTCTCCAACAAACTTGAGGTACTTTTTTTTGCTCATTTAATTTAAATATTAGTATTTTTATGAATATTAAATTATTTGCATAAGTGTTTATTTTAAAAAAAAAATCAGAGATCGAATCTCAAAACTCACGTAAAGTCACAGCACAAGTGTTTGATAAGCTTGTTTCATGCTTGTGCAGCTTTTTAATATGTGCTTGTCACATTTTGTTAATATATATATATATATATATATATATATATATATATATATTGGTATTTTTTATAAAAAAAAGATTGATGATATTTTTAAACATGTGTTTTTGTTTTACGTTATCTAGAATTTTTTTTTTATATTTAGAATAAAGTTATTGAAAGGGCTTAGTTTATCATTAGTTTATAATAAATAAATAAATAAATAAATTTTAATATATAACATCAAAGGGATCTCATAGGAATACGGCATATGAGGATTTGGACATCATTTTTATTAAAAAAAACATTATGTTATAATTTTTATTGTCAAATCGTGATTAAATTTAGTCACGAAACGTAATGACAAAAAAGATTTATTTGAAAAATGTATTACAATTGAAATTTTAAACGCAACCTTAATACCATAATTCTAAAGTTATACTCAATCTAACTCTATAAAATATAAGAATGAAAATAAGTTTGACAAATTCCATATTTTCCTCAAGATGTTGTTGACTAATGATTAAATTGGTTATGAAATCTATTCAATCAAAATAATTCAGTGATCTGGTTCAAATCCATAATCATGAATTAAAAATCATACAATCATATATACACACACACACACCTTATTTTGCTACATGTTTTTCATTTTCAATAAAAACAGTGTCATGGCTAGTCCTAAGCTTGAAAGTTAAATTGAAGGATCACTGTATTAGATAGCTGACAACAAGATTAAACCTTTGTTAAACAATTATGATCATAGTTTTAATATACATACATAGACATTTGTTTGACAAGCTAAAAACTTAACCTTTGATGCAATAACCCAGTGGTAAGTTATTTAGCTCCTATGCAAAATGATTCCTGATTCCCTCCCAAAATATGGTTGAGTGTTTGTTGTAAAAAAAAAACACTTAATATTTCACATAGAATATAGGTTCAAGCATACATTTTTTGGAGACACATCCATGTTTGATTTTGTTGTTGTTCATAAACATAAAGGACTTGGAGCTGGAAAACTGTGTGAATGCCACAACATGTTTGCCAAGAAGAGCAAAAGTAGTGAAGGTGGAAAGAGGGTGCAGTGCAAACACATTTGTTGACAATGCAGCATACAGAGAGTTTTTGAGATCCAAATTCAATGTGAGTCCTGTTGACATGGAAACTGCTGCTGTTGCACTTGTGTGCCTTCAACAAAATAGTACTCCTTTCATTGCATTCAGAGCTCTCTCTGATCTTGCTGGTGGTGGTTCTGCTCTCTCTAATGAAGCTTCTCTTTTTGCTTCTTTGGCTTCTCAGAATGCTGTTACTGTTGCTCTTCAATTCATCAGTCTCATTTCTTCATCTTCATTAGAGTTTGGTTCTTTTTATGTTCAGTAATGTACTGCCTTTCACTGCTGTCACTGGCTCTTTTCCCTGCCCAATAAAGCTTCTCTACCTGCTTTGTTTCTGAGTTTGTTCTGTTTGTACCTTTTTTTTTTTTTGAAATACAAAAGCAGAAGCTTAAAGAAACAAAAGAAAAGACTAGAAACATATTAGAAGAAAAGATGTCTAGAGGAGCAGATTTCTTCCAGCCAGCGAGGACGATCCATGCCTCGGTAAAAGAGAGAAAGGGGAGGGTTTGAGCGAGCATGAGCCGCCAGTTCATCAGCAACGTTGTTTTCATCTCGAGAGATGGTGGAGATGTTGATGTCATCGAGCTCGAGCAAAAGTTTCTTGAGTGTAGTGAAAAGAGAGCTTGAACGCCAAGTGATGCAGGAGTGAAGGTTTGAAACAAGATGCGCCACAGCAGGACAGTCACAATGAACTCTTGAAGGTTGCCAACCATTTTGCTTGCACACTAAGAGGGCTTGAATGACAGCATCAACTTCAGCATTAAGAGGGGAAGAATGATTGGCTACCAAGGAACCTGCAAGTAAGATTAAGCCCCCATTAGTAACGATAATAAATCCAAGCCCAGAGAAGGAGTCGCAAGAATGCCAAGAGGCATCAGTGAAGACTGAAATTGACTGAAGAGGGTTTGGAGATCGAGAGAACTCCCTGTAGATAAGACCAGAGGCCCGGAAGTGATCAGAGCAAAGGGAGAAGGCCCTTGGAACAATTTTGTCAAAGCAGGGTTTAATCTTATTAAAGATTAAATTACAACGGTCCTTCCAGATTAGCCAGGCAACAGAAGCAATGATTGCTTTCACCCAAATGGTTTGAGATCTAGATCTAAGGGAGAAAAACAGCCAATTCCCACTGCAAAAGTTGCGAAAAACAATTAAGTCAATCTTGTACAAAGTGATAACAGAAAGCCAACACTGCCAGGTTTTTGTGCATTGCCAAATTACATGAGTAGCAGTTTCTTCCTCCAAACCACAGAAAGGACAGAGAGAAAAGGGACCAATGTTTAATCTATAGAGAAGAGCACCAGTAGTAAGTTTGCCATGAGCCAGTTTCCAAACAAAGGTTTTAACTCTAGGGATTAGAGCAAGATTCCAAATGGTTTTCCAACCCAACCAAGGTTCAACATTGGATTTGTTCAAGTTAAAATGCTCGTAAACCATAGCAGAAATGGAAGCTTTATGATTGGGGGAAGCCCAGACCCAAAGACAATTGGAAGAACGATCAAGAGTAATATCGTTAATCAGATCAAGATTGAGGTTATTCCCAAGGAGTCTGGTAAGCGAAGGCAAGTATACAGAAGATTCATCAAAGAGATCCAGGGAAAATAAATCCTCATGAGCTAAATCCATGTTAATGAAGGTAGGCTTAAAGTTAATAGGAATGTCAAGCAACCAAGGATCATTAAGAATATGGATATGATTAGGATTGACAGACAAGATCCTAAGTTCAGACTTAATGAAAGCAGCAGTATTGGATAAAGATTTGAAGAACCAGGAGGAACAATGAGGTTTGATTGAATTCCAGGGATGCCAATCAGAATATTTGAACTTGAAAATATCAACCCAAATTTTATTTTCCGAATTAAGGACTGCAAAAACATGTTTAGCCAAAAGAGAGTGCATCATGATTCTGAGATTTCTGATTCCTAACCCTCCCTCAGATTTATCAAGTGTAGAAACCGTCCAGCCAAGAGTGTGAAAGCCACTACGATTGCTACTTCTTCCCCAAAGAAAGTCCCGAGCAAGTTTAGAAATGGAATCCAAAATGTTATAGGGGAGGTGCATGACCAAAAGGAGGTAGTTAGGCAAAGCAAAAATAACACTATTAAGAAGGACAGCTCTACCAGCCAAAGAGATAGAAGAATGATTCCAAGCTTGAATAGTAGTTCTGACTCTAGTAGGAAGAAAGTTGAGTTGATTAATTGACAGACGTTTAGGAGAAATGGGGGCTCCAAGATAGGTAAAGGGAAAAGAGCCCAGATTCATCCCTAAAATTCTGGAGATTGATTTGGCAATTTTAGAGTTACACCAAGAGGGAAGGAAAATGGCAGATTTGGATAAATTAGGTTTTTGACCAGTGAGCTCTTTATAGATATCCAGACAAAGAAGACAGTTTCTGGCAGCTTTGCGAGAAGCACAAGTGACAATGAGGAGGTCATCAGCAAACATTAAATGGTTAAAATTTCTAGAAAGACTGTTGTTGAACCCAGGAACCATGTTTAGCAGAAGAGCTTTATTGAGGATAGTGGTAAGGGTTTGAGTGGTAAGTAAGAAGAGCAAAGGAGAGAGGGGGTCTCCTTGCCTAACTCCACGACTACTAGGAATCCAAGAAGACTGATGACCATTAACAATAAAAGAGAAGGAAGCAGAGGAGAGAGAGGCCTGAATCCAGGAAATCCATTTTGCAGGGAAATTCATTTTATGAAGAATAGCAAGAACAGCAATCCACTCAACAGTATCAAAGGCTTTCTCAATATCAATTTTAAGAATCATCCTAGGGAGGGAGAGGGAATCAGTTTCCAAAGTATGAGCAATCTCCTGGGCTGCAATTATGTTATCATAAGCGCCACGCCCCGGGAGAAAGCCATTTTGTTCCGGACCAACCAAAAGATGAATCACCGAACGCAGACGATTGGCAAGAATTTTAGCAATAACTTTGTAACAAACATTGCAGAGGGAGATGGGTCTAAAATCCCGAACAGAAATGGGGTTGTCTATTTTAGGAATAAGAGCAATGAGGGTTCTACCCCAAGAGGGAGGGATTTTGGCATGATCAAAAAAATAGGAGACTGCTTTAAAGAAATGGTCGCCGACGACATTCCAGTAAAATAAATAAAATTCAACATTTAAACCATCAGGGCCCGGACTCTTACCCCTAGGCATTGAAGCTAAAGATTGGTAAACCTCTCTCAAAGAGATCGGTTTGACCAAGTCAAGACCATCATCAATACTAAGGGTAGGGAAGTCATTGGGCATAGCATTAAGGAGAGTATCAAGATTAAAGGAAGTAGACGACGACCAAAGATCTTTATAATAGTTAATAAAGCAATTCTCAATATCAAGTTGATCAGAAAAGATGTTACCCGAAAGATCCTTGATAGCATTAACCTTGTTTCTGTGCCTGCGAATTTTGACAGAGCGATGGAAGAAGGCCGAATTTTGGTCACCTCCCTTGATCCATTGCATCTTGGCTCTCTGACTCCAATAAATTGTTTTTTGCCTTAAAAGAGCAGCATGGCGATTGCGGAGAGCACGAGCCCAGGTGGAACACCAAGAACTATCAACAAAAATTGTCCCATTATCAATTTTTAAAAGCTCTTGTTCAATATTGGTAAGCTCTTCCTCAATTTGATTGATGTTAGTTCTCCTCCACCTGAGAAGATTACACTTGGAACGATTAATAAAGTAGGCAAAAGAGTGCATGGGGTTAGAATTTGAAGAACAGTTCCAAGCATGGAGAATGCTTTGGTGGCAACCCTCATAGTCAAGCCAGATGTTATCAAAACGAAAAATTTTCTTGAAAGAGTGATGGTTATTATGAGCAGTTAAAAAAATGGGAGAGTGGTCAGAGTTAAGACGAGGTAAATGCTGATTAGAAAAGGTTTTAAACAGAAGAAACCAATCAGAGTTAGCAAGATAACGGTCAAGGCGGGCCCAGCGACGAGCTAGGCCCTCTTGTTCGTTACACCAAGTGAAGGGATTGCCACAAAAACCAAGATCAAGAAGACTATTTTCGAAAATAAACCCAGAAAAAAGGTTAGATTTAGAAGAGTAGTTACGGAAAGAGCCTCCCTTGATATCATCGGAGCTGGTAATGGCGTTGAAATCACCAGCAAGGAGCCAGGGAAGATTAAGGGTAGAGATACTGGAGAGAGACTTCCAGAGCCTATTTTGCTCAGAAATCACCTGAGAATTGTAAACAATGGTGAAAATCCAGGAAACACTAGCATTAGAAATAATGAGATGAAGGGCAGATCTAGATAATGCAATTGGGGTAACTACACCAGCAAACTTCCTCCAAAGGACAATGATTCCTCCAGAGAAGCCAACAGATGGTATAGCCGCCCAATCCCAGTTTTCACAGAACCTGCTACAGAAACGAAGAATGCGATCAATATTAGATTTAGTTTCAACTAAGCAAATGAAGTTAGGGTTTAGCCTGGCCATGATGTCTTTGATATAATCAATCGTTCTGGAATTTGAAATGCCCCTGCAGTTCCAGGTGAAGATTTTAAGCATAAGAAACAACAAGAAAAGAGAAAAGAGAATTAGGAAGTAAGAGATTTTCTCCCTTTTTTGGATTTCGTGCCACTCTTGGATGGCTCCCTTCTAGCTAAAGCTTCCAGTTTGATGTCTTTTTGATATTGACAGAGAACCATGTCGTCGTCAGGTTCAGGAAAAGAACCAGAGTCATCAGAACCAGGATCCACCAGATGATCAGCCAAATGAACAGGGGTTGAGAGAGCGTCAACAACTCTGTCCACAACCATAAGGTGGCGGTCAGAAGGGTGGTGAGTCTCAGAGGGGTCATTGAAGGGTTTCGAAGAGATGAGTAAAGGTTCTGAAGAGGATCCTCCGGGGAAGGTGGGAGCCAGAGGTGGGTGGAGGCGATCACTTGGATCAAGGTGAATGGGGGGGCAGATGGGCTGCACTGAGAGAGGAAGGGGAGGGGTCTCGTCAGGACAGGGAGGAGACAAGTCAGGAGGCGGGTCAGGTTCAAAGCCAATACTTTTCCCTTTGTAAAGTTGGATTGATTGAGTGATGGGCGGCGAAGCCTTGGGACAAGGAGAAGGAGGAGAGATATTCTCGGGATTATGCGGTTCCGCAATCGAGGGAATAGTGAGTGGACGAGAATACCCTCCCCTCCCGTTACGACCTCCACGTTTAGAAAAAGGTGAAGAAACGGACACGTGTGAGGGAGGGAGCCATGCAGGAGGACACGCGTCCAAATCCTGGCCCTCGACTTCGTTTGACTGTCTTGGATTATGGTTTCGATGAAGATCAGGACCTGGGTCACCACCACCGCGGCCGTCGCCACGCCGTCCGGGTCTTCCCCGTTGAGAGCTGCGACGTCCCCGTGGCTTCAACCAAGGCCCATATTCTCCATCAGGGCTCTGAAGGGAGGGAACAATAGTACTGGAAGCACCAAGTTGCTCCTTGGCAGCCGCGTCAACCATCATCTCTGAATCCCCTTGCGCCACATCCATAGGAGAGACCCCTGGGGGCACAAGAGGTTCGGAATGTGATTGGTTGCAGGCAGTGGGGCAATGGGCTTCACCATGGCCTATCATTCCACACCTGAAACAATAAACAGGGAGTTTTTCGTATAAGACAAGGATGAAAACAGAAAAATCTCCATAGTGAACCCAGGTACCCTGTTGAAGGGGTTGGCTCAAGTCAAGCTCCACACAGACTCGAGCGAACTTAGCTCTCGAACGATCCAGAGTATGATCATCAATCCTAAGGACCTTCCCGAATTGAGACGCGACAGCTTCAAGAATTTCACCTCCCCAAAGCTCCATGGGAAGGTGGTATAACTGGATCCAAACAGCGGCAAGTGAAAGTTTTTCGAAGGCCGGTTGGAAGGATTCAGACCATGGGAAGAGTTGGAGGATACGACCCGCAACTGTCCAAGGCCCATCCCAAAGAAGGCGATGTTGCATTTCAAGGGATTCACATCTAACAAAATAGTAACCATTTGGGAGGTCCGCAATGGTGAAGGCACCCAGCCCCCGCCAGGCATCAGCAAGGGCGAGTTTCGCTTGATCAAGAGGGAGCGACTTTCCAAGGAACTTAGCGTAAAGGGAGGTTTGCATACTGTCTCTGGCAGAAGACCAGAGCTCCTTAGCAATAGTGACTGAGGTTTTGGAGATGAGTTTAAGTTTCTCAAAGTGGTTTTTTTGGAGGTGGGGAGGGTTAACAAAAGCGTCCGATTTGGGGTTTGAAGAGACAACCTTTGCCCAGGAAACGCCAGACTTCGTTCCTGGGCAAGGAGGAGGAGGGGGAGACCCCTGAGGAGGCCATGGAAGGGGACCAGGCAGAGGAAGACAGGCACTCACAAGAGACAGGCACTCACAAGAGAAACGCCAAGGGTCTTCTAAAAAAGCTGTTCTGTTTGTACCTTGGCTGTAATAATAAACAAGTCACATGTTATGACCGTGCGTAACCTTGGAGTTAATATTTTCACACTATGTTATTTGGGGTTGAAATCTATTTTTTTAGCAAAACACAAATGCTTTATGCAGCATATCCGATGCCAATAGATCAAGAAATCACTGGCTTGATGGTTTTTTTTTTAATTTTGATTTGTGATTTTATTTAGTAAAATTATTAATAAATTTGAATTATATATATATATATATATATATATATATATATATATATATATATATATATATATATATACACGAAGAAGCCACCCTAAACACGTTTTATTATTATATGCGTATTATTGTGCCTCAACCATATTGAGAGGGAGTCAAACCATTGATCTTTCGCATGAGAGTCAAATGCTTTAATAATGAATTAATTTATGAACCAAATGGCTTATAGCTAAATGATATTTGACCTTATTGTGAAAAATAAGAGTGAGACATTTAAAAAGTCTCGAGTTCAAGACTCGTTGGAAACATTAATGGTAATGGGTCACTGGTTGTAGTGCGGGCTCGCTGCTCAAAACCCTCGGGTTGAGGTTGCACTAGTTGGACGATTAATTCCCAATATGTGAGCACACCCTTAATGTATATAGCGCTTGTCGCCTTCGTCAAAAAAAATAAAATAAAAATAAAAAATATATATATATTTGGAATTTTTATCTATTCCACTTAAGTTTTTGGGTTGAATTAAAATTACATAATATGTTCCATTAGCATATAATATATATTTTTTTCTTGAAATTTCATCCATGACATATGATCAGGGGATGAAAATAAAAATTAATAAATGGTATAGAAAAACAAGGATATTATTTATTTATGAGCATAATCATATGGCATCCATTTGGAATGTTTTAGGAGATTAAAACAAAGCATATGATGAAACACATAAAAAGCAACCAAAGAAAGAATACTAAAAATAGGAAAAGTTTAGTCCTTCTTTGTTTATTTATTTATTTATTTATTTATAGTTTTTTTTATTAAAAACATCTCAAAGTTCAGTTAATCAAACTCAAATGGTTGTTTCTAGTATAGTACCCAAAATGAAGGTACTTATTAGGCTCAATCCCACTATTTTGTTTCTTTGACTCATTCAATATAATTTCTTTTCAAGTTTAAGGAACATCCAAAGGATCAAAGACTTATAGTCATTTGTTTTTCTTTTTTTTTTTAGATAAATTTTCATAAAAAAAAAATCATAAAGACAATTAATTAAGCCTCTAATAAAAATTAGTGTCATTGAGATCTAATCTTAATTTGTTTTCTAATTCTCACCTTACTTACACACACAAATAAATGAAAACTCCAACTTAAAAATTGGCATTTTGCATCACCATGTCATCTCCCTCATAGTTCCTTCTCCTCTCAATTTATTTTTAAATTAATAACATATTTAATCATTGTTTCTACCTAATTTTTAATTGAAAAACTGTTCTCATAGGCTGACAATTGGAGTAATGGTGTTTAACCTATTTCATTATTCTCAATCTATACATTTCAAATTAATTTATCCATTGCTTAGCAATAAAATCCATATGCTAATTTTAAACAATTAATAAAATTAACTCATGACATTACTTTATTATTATTATTATTATTATTTTCATATCAACAAATATGTGATCCATTTAGAATAAAATCATCAGATAGATGAATATTAAGCCAGAACTTGTACCTAATATTAATTAATTAAACTTTAAACATAATCCCGCCATAAATTAATCCTTCCATAAATTTCAACGGCCGGGATGTGATCCGGGATTCATCATCTGAGATTAACGGCCACGCTTCGACACGTGGTACTCCTCCATCCCGCCAGCCCGCGAAATTTTGAATTCATTGAAGTTACCATCACACCCCCACAATCATTCTATATCCTCTCCTTTGCCATGTTCGATGCTTTTGAATTAATGAGAGGGAATGGCATAAGTGTAATTAAAGTGAAGAATGGAGGAATTTAATAAACTATTTCGTCTTTTCCTTTGGTTAAGGAGAAACCAAAGCCCTTTAGCAACCAACACCGTCGCCATGCCCACTGTGACTCCGGCGGTGATACTTCGCCGGACTTCGGCATTCCTAGAAGAGGTACTCTCCCAACCGGAGCTCCGGCGTTCGGCCCTCACCGCCTCCCGGCGCCGCCTTTCCTCACCAGATCCCACCACTCTCCAGGCCCTCGCCCTTCTCTCCCAGCATCTCGACTCCGCCGCCGGCCCCCAGCACTCCGCCTCTCTCCGCACTGCTGAGAAGCTCCTCCTCACCCTCCCCTCCAAGAACCCCCTCTCCTCCACCCTCCTCGCTCTCGTCCATGCCCTCCGTCGCCGCCCACGCGAAGCTGGGCTCTCCCTCCTTGATCTCTTCGAGATCGATCCCTCGCCATCCCGATACGAGATTGCTGCGGCTGTGTTCGAAGATCTCTTCATCCCCCACCTCCTCCCCGCCATCCAATGGTTCGCAGATCAGCGATCGCGCATACTAGGGTCCCATTCTCTCTCTGATCTCGATTTGAAGGAGCTTGAGAAGAGGTACGAGAGCATCCTCGATGAGAACACGAGGGCCTATGCCAAGTATCTGAAGGAGGTTATCGGATTGGATGATAGTGGGTGGGAAGATCTGCCAGCGCCACAGGTAGTCTTGAAGAAGGTTGGCAGCGGTGATGGAGGCCTAGAAGATGATGCTGAGGAGGAGAATGACGATGGCGAAGATGATGAGAGGCGGAGGTTTGGCTCAACAAGTGGGCGTGATGTAATGTGTCTTTCTTTTTCCTTCGATCTCCCCTTTTTTTTTATTTTCATTTGATTTTTCACTGAAAAATTATGTCTTCAGGTTGATCCCTTCTTCTACCTTGATGATTTGGATCTTACGTACAATTTTTGCTCTTTTTTCTTTTTTTAAGTAGGAATTTATGATTCACTGAATTATACTTTGCATTTTTTCCTTGAAAAACAGGAAGATTGGATTGTTGGATTGTTTGTCATGTTCTTTTTTGATTCCATGATTGATCTTGCAATTCTAGGATTAAAATTGTGCTCTTTGTGTTTGCACATCTGCAGCCAATGTGGTCTGAAGATAATCAATTAAATGAATTCCTTAGCAGACAAAGCACCAGAGTTGAAACCAAGACCTTAAAGACTTCATTAGCAAATTCTCGGAGAACCGTTCCCTCTTTGATTGGCAGACAGGCATCCACTGACAGCCTAAATGCTGGTGTAAAGCTGAATTCTGATTTTCGTCATGGCTTCTCATCTGAATTCTCCTCTGAGGATTCCAATGAATATGATTCTGGAAAGCAGGTTGGTTTGCTAACTTTGCTTTGTTTCCATCGAAGATAGTGTCTCTTCTTTGTTTGCATAGTTGTTTTATTAATCGTCTGTGTTTTGTCCTATAGGAAAAGATGAACATGAGAATTTCATCATTTCCATCCATTGAAAAACAATACCAGGATTTAGAGCAAACATCTTCAGAGACTACATGGTAATGTGTTTTATCTTGCAACTTCTTTTCAACTTGCTCTCTTGTTATCTCAGTTGTTATACCCCGTTCATCTATGTGTTGCTTATTTTGGCTTCTGTTCCTCCAGTTATCAAATGTTTGATTCAGATAGCATCCTTCCAACTGGTAAGAGCACTCCTCCTAAAGACTTTGTCTGCCCCATAACTAGCAATATTTTCGATGATCCGGTAACCTTGGAGACTGGACAGACCTATGAGCGCAAAGCTATACAGGAATGGCTGGAGCGTGGCAACTCTACATGCCCAATCACACGCCAGAATCTTCAGAGTAATCAGCTACCAAAGACCAATTATGTGCTTAAGAGACTCATTGCTAGCTGGAGAGAAGAGAACAATGCTTATTCAACGCCTAGTAGATCGGAGCATCCTTCTCCAAAGGAGGATGTTTCGGATGCCAGCCTGTTGAGGCACACTGCTTCACCAACTAGTGTCATTAGCCAAGCAAACATTGATGGCACCACTAGTGATCTGAGGAGCCTGATATCCAGTCTGTGCACATCTGAGGTTCTGGCTGAGTCTGAGATCGCTGTTCTTCAAATTGAACAGTTGTGGAGGGAAGCTGGTCCAGAGCCTGAGGCGCTGCCAGTTCTCTCGAAACCAGCAGTTGTAAATGGTTTTGTTGAGATTTTGTTCAATTCTGTGAATAATAATGTGCTACGGTCCACTGTATTCATGCTTTCGGAGCTAGCGTCAAGGGACCAGCTTGTTGTGCAGACGCTCACCAGGGTTGATTCAGATGTGGATTGCATGATTTCTCTGCTCAAGAAGGGACTCGTGGAGGCTGTGGTGTTGATTTATCTGTTGATCACGCCAGAGAGCCTTATTGAAATTGATATGGTTGATGCTCTAATGATGGTTATAAAGAGGAGAGAAGATGAATCTATTTCAATGTGTCTAAAACCCAGGACTGCTTCCTTGTTTATCTTAAACCAAATGCTAAGAGTAGAAAACCAAAAGAATGTGTCTGAGCTCGTGAGTGCTTTAATTTCTGAAAGAGTAGTTGAGGGAGTGGTTCTGAGCTTGGAGGCTGAGCTGATTGATGAGAGATTAGCTGCTGCTGAGATCTTGCTAACATGTATGAAGGAGGATGGTAGTTGCAGGAACATTATTGCTGATACAGCTGAGTTTGAACCTCTTTTAGAGTCTTTCTCCACCGCAAATGATGACCAGCGCTTTCTTATTGTTCATTATCTTGCTGAATTAGTTAAGCTTAGCAGGTTAAATTATTTTATCCGCATTTATCATGAAATATATCCTTTTTCCCCCCATTTACTCCCAAATCACCTTTTATGTAATTATTCGACATTTATTAGTTCTTCATGTGGAGTATTTCGTAACTAAGAGCAGTTGTGCAGGAGAACGTTCAATGAGCAGCTTCTTCATATCATAAAGGATGGAGGTCCTTACAGCACAATGCATATTCTGCTTGTCTACTTACAAACAGCTCTCCAAGATCAATCCCCCATTGTTGCCAGTCTTCTCCTCCAGCTTGATATTTTGGTTAGTGTTTACTTGTTGCCTACTTGTAAAAACACCATCCAAAATATACGCCATTAACCGAGTTTATAGGCTTTTGTCTACTGAGGATGGTTCTGTTCTATTGGCTATGAGAAATTCTACTTTATACTCTTGCCATTTGTAAGTTTACTGATGCTAGGGATTCATTAGGTGGAGCCAAGAAAGATGAGCATTTATCGTGAAGAGGCTGTGGATGCTTTTATTTCATGTCTCAAAGGTAGAGACTTCCCCAATGTTCAGCTTTTAGCTGCTGAAACAATCTTGGCTCTCCAAGGGAGGTTTTCATCGTCTGGTAAGTCCCTTGCTCGAGCTTATCTTCTGAAGCGGGCTGGAATGAATAAGAGCTACAGAGCTATAATGCGAGCAGAACAGATGGGTCACGTACTTGGAAATTCAGATGAAAACTTGGTTAGTTAAAATGATCTGCACCACTTCAATCACAGTTCCCTAAACTGCATTGTCATGTTGGAAGCGAAAGCTGCGAACACACACACACACACACTCACAAGCTGGCATTCTTTTCTGATTGTGTTTTTATCGTTATTACTGATATTAATCTCATATTATCAAATAAATGAAAATTATGGAAGGCATGCACACAGAAGTTCCTTCCCGAAATAGTTGAAGAAGGCTTTTGGATTGAACCAAATCCCCTAAACATATTCTGGGATTGTTGAGATCTACCAATGGGCTTCTTGTGATTGATGCCATCTAACATATTTAGCTATTCTTTCTTTATGTGTACATAATGTAGTATCTTAAAGCCTATTACTTTTTTTAAGTGTTTGTTTCTACAATGCAACAGCAAGAAGAGAAGGCAGCCGATGAATGGGAAAGAAGAGTTGCTTTTGCTCTAGTCAGCCATGAATTTGGTTTGCTTTTTGAAGCTTTGGCTGAAGGCATGAAGAGTAAACAGCCAGAGTTATTCTCAACATGTCTTGTGTGTGCAACATGGCTTATCCACATGCTCTCTCTTCTTCCTGATATGGGGATCCGAGGAGTAGCAAGGGCCAGTTTGCTAAAAAGTTTTGTTTCAATTCTCAAATCTTCTAGAGATGTTGATGACAAGGCACTTGCCATGCTCGCCCTGCGAAGCTTCATGAATGATCCTGGTAGAACTGCCAATTTTCTTTAGCATCCATGCCAATGAACTAATTTTTCATTGATAAGAAGGTGTGTTTGGTTCTTTGATGGCGACAATTATGTTGTGTGTGAAATTTTCAGATGGGCTGCACGACTTGACTTCCTATATTAAGTACATTTTGAAGGCTCTGAGAGACCTCAAAAAGTCCTCTGCTTTGGCTTATGAAATGTTGAAACTTCTCTCAGATGGCCAAGAGACTAGTGCTGTAAGCTTTCTTTGTTTCACTGTTTCTCTGTTTAAGAGGATCTAAGGAGACATTTTTTTTAATCTTGATTTATGAAATCAGGACATCTGGAATCACAAAGAGCTAGCTCAAGTATACTGCAGCTCAAATGGAGAAGTGCTGTCCATAATCTGCATCAAAAATAGGATAATTTCTGGACATTCAGATGGAACTATGAAGGTAGAGTTCATGACCAGTTGGTTGCTGAATAATGATGCATGCAAAACTCATTGAAACAATTCCTCCCATTTATGGTGGCATCTTGGCCTTTGTTTTACACTGCTCTCAAGAGATTTTACTCTGCAACTCCTAAGGCTTTCTTATATGCTGAATATTATTCTTTATGAACAAAAGTCATTTTTTTTTTTTTTTTTTTTTTTTAGAACAAAAGTCATATTAGAAGCATTCCTATCAGTACATTCTGGTAGAGTTCTCAAGATCTATTGAAATTTAGTTTTTAGTTTTGAAATCAGTTTATGTTCAAACTGAATTAGTATTATTCCGCCTAAGTGACGACAATCTTGCTCAATTGTAGCTGTAAAACCTTCAGAATACTGTTCAAGTTAGTTGTCACAAGATTTATTAACTAGAAGAATAAAAGTAAGATGGAGTAGAATTATGCCATAGTTGGTGTTTTTTTTTTCCTGAAAAAAGACATTTTAAGATTGTGAAATAATTCTTCTTCAATATTAGCTTCATTGGAAAAAAAGACATCTTGCTGCTTTCTGTGGAACAAGTTATTCGGTAATGTTCAAATTACAGGTATGGAGTGGTGCCGACGGTGTTCTCCAGCTGATCCAAGAAGCTCATGAGCATTCTAAAGCTGTCACCAGCTTAGTAGTATCTGGAGATAAAATATACAGTGGTTCTATGGACAAAACCATGAGGGTTAGTTTTTAGCAATAATCAATATAAATAATATCCCTCTTTCTATTCATGTTTTCTATTTCTTATATGCCAGGTTTTTTTTATACAAGCAGGTTTGGTCCATTAGAAAAGGAGAAATCCAATGTTTAGAAATTCATGATGTGAAAGATCAGGTTCAGTCTATGGTTGTTTCTAATACCATTTCTTGCTTCATTCCACAAGGGGCTGGTGTCAAGGTATTCCACCATGATTTTCTTTATTTCCTTTAAGTTTCATAGCAGCAGATTTTAAATTGTCAGAACTCACTCAAAAATTGATTGAAAATGGTTTTTAGTTCCTTCCTAGTTACTTGTTTGACAATTAACATCATGTAAATAATATTGATTAACTTGATAATAAATTAGGACAAAGACCATATTTAGATATAGATTCAACAACCTTGTTCGGGCACTCCTAAGGCCATCAAGGCAAAGATAAGTTGTGCCAACAGACTGCTCGTGTGCTACATAAGAATCTCCTTTGCCACTGAATATTTTGTTTCACCTTTTGTTTTGTCAGGTGATTTCTTTGAATGGAGGCTCCAAGATACTTAACCAGAACAAGCAAGTTAAAAGTTTGGCTCTAGTACAGGGAAAACTCTATTGTGGATGCCATGATAATACTATACAGGTATTATGCATGGCTTCATTAAGTTTCATACCCTATTAATAACTCAGTATATGAAATGCACCAAAGTTCAGAAAGTCATTGAAATTTCTACATTCATATATAGTATGATACTATATTTTATTGTTTGCATGTTTATTGTCTCTTGGTTTTTAACTTTTTTTTTTTGTAAATAATTGGCTCATCTCACAATCAAGAAAATTGTGTGCCTGATCATCCCTACATAAGTCTTACTGCTTGACATTTTCATTTCTAAACTTTCAGGAGATTGATTTGGCTACTGGAACAACGGGTACAATTCAAGCAGGTAACAGAAAGTTACTAGGAAAGTCGAATCCAATCTATATGATGCAAATTCAAGATGGTTTGCTTTACACAACCAACAGTCCTCTTGAAGGAGCAGCAGTGAAGGTAACCATTTAACTTTTCAAGCAAAATCACAGTATTGCAAACAAAGATGAAGTGACAAAGATTCAACACATGTTTAATTAATTAATAGTTGAGTACTTGCAGATATGGGACACTTCAAATTACAACTTAATTGGATCTCTGCCATCGACAATGGAAGTTCGATCGATGTTTATAAGCACAGAATTTATATATTTAGGTTGTAAGATGGGAATTGTGGAGGTTTGGTCCAGAGAGAAACTTACCAAAATCTCAACTCTCCAATGTGGAACAAGTAGTAAAATCCTATGCATGGCTGTTGATGCTGATGGAGAGCTTTTGGTTGCTGGAACTTCAGATGGCAGGATTCAGGTATTACTTCAAAACACCTTAATGAATTAGATTTGTATGTAATTACATCCAATATATGTATATATATAATTATCCAATAATTTTATACTGCTTCAAAAAAAAAAAAAAAAAAAAATCTCTTATGGAGACTGATACATATGAATTTTTTTCATTATCAGTGAGAACTGTATTTGATAAGCTATTATTCATATTGCAATATTTTATTTATCAATAATAGCTGCTTATCTTTTTATTGTGGAATTCGCAGGCTTGGGGATTGACTTGAGAAGAAGGATGAATGGGTGTAACTATATGTATTTTTTCAAGATTAAAGAATACATTAATTTGCTCTGAGGATTCTTCAACAGTTTCAGGAATATGTACATATTTATGTGTTTTTTTTTATTTATTGATGACTGCTTTCTTGTAAAATAATTGATTAATGAATCCTAAACACACACACACACATATATATATAAGTTACATATACTGTAATTTCTATATACACAAGTTTGATTGATCATGTGCAGTGGTTTGGCTGAATTATATATAGTCTTCAACCAAAGTTACCAAACAGAGTTGGTATGATGTGTATCTCATGTTTTTATTTTATTTTATTTATTTTATGAACCTTGGCAGGGAACCATAAACATTTACAAGTTTGGTAAATGTGTATCTCATTTAACAAACGTTCCTCTCTCTCTCTCTCACATTGTTTACACATTGTCATGTTTTTTTTTTAGAAAAATTAAATAAATCACAATTTTATTAAAAAAATCAGAATATTACATACTCAAAAATAAAAGATGAACCACACATTAAAAAAATAAATAGACTGAAATCTTCACCATAGATGAAGAAAACTACAAGCAAAATAAAATAGCCAAACAACTCTATTTTGGAGTGATGATGTTTGTTATTATATGTCCAAAGTTTAAATTATTTA
The DNA here is from genome assembly GCA_020875875.1 of Dioscorea alata. Classification (NCBI taxonomy): domain Eukaryota; kingdom Viridiplantae; phylum Streptophyta; class Magnoliopsida; order Dioscoreales; family Dioscoreaceae; genus Dioscorea; species Dioscorea alata. The sequence goes on along the minus strand of CM037015.1, from coordinate 18,630,317 downwards.
TTGAAAAATCCATGAAAATTTGGCAACTTCTCTGCTCATCTATAGCTTCTCAAAGGTTTTTCTTTTTTTTTTTTTTTTTAAAGGGATGAACATGTGTTTTGTTAAACCTAGTACATCTATTCCATCATTTTATTTTATTTTTTTATTTTATATATCCATCATTTTATTTTAGTTTTTATTTTATATAAAAAAAATATACATAATTGAATGACATAAATGTTATTTTATAATAACTGAGTGGTACTTCATTTTTTCCCCCAATTAAAAGTGAGAATTCAAATTCATAAATTATTGTGTTTATTAAAAAAGTCACATGAATACATGTACATATAAAAATAAAATATTTGTTTATCAATTGGATTAGAGATTTTAATCTTTTAAATAAATAGTTTCAAGTTTGAAAAACCTACATTTTTAAAGGGATACTTGTACCTCTTTCCCTTGTGTGGATTGACAACCAATAAAAACTGTTTTATTTAAAATTAATGTTTCTAAAATAATATGAATCTAAAAATAAATCCAAAAATGAGAAGGCTTTATAAAAATACAGAGGGAAATTGGTAAGACTTTGTGGTGATGAGCACTGTGGGAAAAGACAAGAGTAAGGCAATAACCATTTTTGAGTTATACTTTTATACCAACCCACTTCTTGAGTCAAGTCCATTTGGATGTGATATCCTCTTTTTTTATTGTGGGTAAACCACTTATTAGTAAACCACTTTAAAGTCTATGCCCATCATAACTAGAAGAAAAACAACAACAAAAGAAATTTTGAACCATTGGACAAGATCAACTGAGAAATAAAACCAATAGCACTATAAAGTGAACCAGCTTCCTCTTATGTGCATTCATTGCTACATGTAGACAATCAACTCAATGTTACTGTTAATCTGAATCAAATTTTTTTTTTATAAATTTATAAATAAATGATAAACGTGAATATATGCAAAAATATAGAGCAAACTCAACAAAGCACCTATACTCTTATTTTGTATGAGCTATAGAATTTGATCTCAGGTTCGTTATAAAATAAATATCTTAAACAAGAGAATTAATATCAATAGACAAAAAAACTGTTGATATTATTTTTATAATAAAATTTTTAAAAATATAAAATTTTTAATTTTAAAAAACAAAATATTAAAAAAAATAACATCAAAACTTATAAACATGAAAAATACACGGATCACTAGAGTTATATATAACAAAATATATAATGTTAATTTTTTATAATAAAATAATTGATATTTCATTTTTTACCCAACATGTAAAGGTTGAAGTTTCAAATTTATATGTGACTTGTTTTTTTTTTAAAAAAATTATATAAAAATTACAAAAAAAAATTGTACATATTATCCTCCAACACATGAAACATAAACATGCTGAAATATCTAATGGAGTTTCACATGACATTTCAGTATAAAATATCTCTATTATTAGTCCTTATTTTTATTTTTTAAATCTTCCCATAAAATAAGGAACCGGACCCCCCAAAAATGGCAGGTGAAATTCAACAACTGCTTTTCAAGAACAGCCCACGTTTTTTTCAGCCGCATATTTATACCGAGATCCATCTAAAACCTGATCTCGAGAAACACTGACGTCCCAGATAACAAGCAGGCGGACGGTCCAGCGTTAAAACCCAGCAATCTGAACGCAACTCTCCGCCGCAAGATTATCTTGAGATCTGCACCATCATCAATCTCGAGATGAAAGATCCCATCTCGATGATCTCGATGCTCCTATATAAACCCTTCACCCCCTTCAGAGCAATGCCCATTCTCAGACACAGGAGAGAGAGAGAGAGAGCAATGGCGCCGATCGCTGTGGGTGATGTGCTCCCTGAAGGGACTCTTTCTTGGTTCGATGAGAAGGATGAGCTCCAGCAAGTCCCCATCCATTCCCTCGCCGCTGGCAAGAAGATTGTGCTCTTTGGTGTTCCTGGAGCTTTCACCCCAACCTGCAGGTATTGGTTGTGAGTTTTTTTTTTTTTTTTTTTTTTGGGGATCTGGGAGTGATTTGTTGTTTTTTGTTGTGATTTGTTGATATGTTTGATGATTTTGGTTTGGGGATGAAGTATGAAGCATGTGCCTGGATTTATAGAGAGCGGTGAGTTGCTGAAATCGAAGGGCGTTGACGAGATCCTTTTAATCAGCGGTAAAGATTTTGATTTTGATTTTTTTTTTTTTTGTAACTGAATTTGAGTTGAATTTGAGTTTTATTGAGCTTCTGATTTTGGAAATTCTTTATATAATTTATAACAACACACTCAGCACTCTGAAACCAAGATCCTTGCTTGTATATCCTTATTTATGCAAAAGAAATTAGGGCTGTATATATTTATATGTAAAATCCCGGGGTTTTAGTGGAGGTATATCTGCAATTATGAGTATTTAGTGGAATATGGGAAAAGGTCTTGAATTTAATATCAGTGGCACACTCACAGTCAAAGATATTCACATAAAGGCTGTTTTTAGACAGTGTAGTATTGTTGGAATTAAGTCTGTAATTTTTATGGGATTACTATGTCTGTTTGGTGTTTTGCTTGTTTTCCATGGATTTGTTAGTGATAAAATTGATAGAATTGGAAAAACTAATACAAAATCAAGGATGAACTAAATGAATGTGCCCAATGGTAAAATTGCTATAGACTTGGGGAAAAAACATTTCTAGATAAAACTAGCAAAATATTAACAATAATCTAGATGAGAAATCAATAAATGGGAACTGATTAGCATTACAAAAAGATCCTAGGAACAAATAAGATTTTAAACAAACTCAAACAGAACAAGAACATGATATAGTGGGTAATTGAAGTAAAAAGAACATGATACAGATTAAAACAATGTAAAATTTGATCATATCTGTTTTTAAGACAAATCAATCTTGATGGTGTGTTTCCACATCAGTCCATCATGTGTACTCATCATTGTTTGTATTATAGACCCTTCATTCATGTGATTTTGGTCCATTCTGTTAGCATTAGAAAAATACCTCAAATTACATGAAATTTTTTCTTAGCTGTACCTGTGAATTATCTTTCAAAGTTTTTATGCACATGGTGGTATGCAACGTGGAAGTTCCATCTCTCATAACCTCATCTTCATTTTTATGATCGTATACTTGCACCATACATGATGATCAACTTCAATTCACAATCTAACATACAAGGATCCTTTATGCATGTTGAAGTTTGTACATTTGTAACTCAACCTCAAAGTATCTTGCAGTCAATGATCCCTTTGTGATGAAGGCCTGGGCAAAGACTTATCCTGAGAACAAACATGTGAAATTCCTCGCTGATGGCTCTGCAAGCTATGCCCATGCACTTGGTCTTGAACTCGACCTTAGTGAGAGAGGGCTTGGCATCCGTTCCCGGAGGTTTGCCCTACTAGCAGATGACCTTAAGGTCAAGGTCGCAAACATTGAGGAAGGTGGTGCATTCACCATATCAGGAGCTGATGAGATCCTCAAAGCACTCTAAGAAGTCTCAACCCATCATTGTAACCTTAATCCTTCCTTTATGATGGTCTTTTATGCAAAGCCATTTCCCTTATCTTGCTGTTTGTATGAACTATCAAGAGGGTGTGAACCATGCTTGCTTGGTATTTGATTATGTAGTGTTGCTGTGTGGTTTGAATAAGATTTTATTATGCTATGAATGTCTTTTTTACTTGCTGTGGAAACACTGGACTAGTAGTAATGTAATCCCATTCCAGTCAAAACTCAGGGTGTTTTTAAATAGCTATTGTTTGAAACTCCAAACAGGATGTCCATAATCAAATAACAAAGTTTGATATAAGAACTCTTTTATTAATAATAATAATACTAATAAAGCTCTTAAAAGAGCTTTTGTGATGGTGTTTCTTGAGAATGGCACAGCACACCAAACAAGCTCTTGGATTAACCAAACCATAGTTTTATTTTGAGAATCATAGAGGAACAATGTTGGATAATATTCATCACAAACTATAAATTACCTTTAATTATCATTCTAGGGGTAGACATCCACTGTCTCCCAAGGGCCACAAGCTCCCCTGAAATCTGCTTTCTTATCTCCACCAACACCACTGATAGCTGCCCCTTGTGTCCTACAACCTTTGCATCTATCTCCACTTCCTCCTGATTATTCCAATCATGAAATACTCTTTTAGAATTAAAAGAATTAAGTTAAACATACCAAATAAAATGACAAGTAGGAAATAATTACATTGACTTTAGCTGGAGAGAAATAGGAGATTTCAAAATCAACTGAGACTTTGATATGGCCCTCTGTGGTTAAGATGGCAGCAGCCCCAACATCGTCGATCACAGTTGCTATTGAACCTGCATGCCAGCAGCCATCCTCATCCTATAAAACATTGATCGAGATTTAATTATATGTAATAGTTCTAAAGAACGATTGCGAGTTCAAATACTGCATATGATAACACAGGTTGTAATTATCAAAGAAACAATCCAAAAAACACTTACTCAAAGAACAAAGGGAGAGAATTGGTTTGAATATCACACACGCACTAGTCTAAGCCATATTTCTTTTCAATATCAAATGTGAATTGAAATATGTGGATTAAAATGGAAGACATCAACTATTACACACTGTGCAAACATAAAACTAGAACAATGTAAACTACTTTAATAATTTCCACAACAAATATATTTGCAAGGTATAAACAATCTCTACAATTAGATGGAATACACACACATATAGTGTGTTTCACTTGCATTACTTTTTCTCACCAATCTCAATACTGATAACTAATTGTTAGAGCAAACAACAATTACAACAAATAGCAATGATCAAAAGAAATGTTCGCACAGATATAATTTCGCTTTTTTGCTTCTCTGGCGTCTACATCAAATTTCTTTTCTTATCTAAATCATCACTGATACACATAAACCATTATGATAACATATCTGTAATTCAATGAAAGATAGAACCTTTACAAATAGATCTAGAAAAAAACACATACACACACATCTTTGCTAATCCATTACAATAACACCAATTGCACAATCTATATCTATAATCCAAAAAACATTCATACTTGATAATACATTACTACAAGTCTATAATAACAGCAATTGCACAATTTATATCTACAAAAACACTAAAAACACTCATCTTTACTAATCCATTACAATAAGAACACCGATTGCACAATCTATATCTATAATCCAAAAAACATTCATATTTGATAATACATTACTATAAGTCTATAATATCAGCAATTGCACTATTTATACCTACAAAAACACTAAAACACTCATATTTGCTAATCCATCTAATCCATTACAATAAGAACACCGATTGCACAATCTATATCTATAATCCAAAAAACATTCATATTTGATAATACATTACTATAAGTCTATAATATCAACAATTGCACTATTTATACCTACAAAAACACTAAAACACTCATATTTGCTAATCCATTACAATAAGAACACAAATTGCACAATCTATATCTATAATCCAAAAAACATTCATATTTGATAATACATTACTATAAGTCTATAATAACAGCAATTGCACAATTTATACTACCAAAGCACTAAAAACACTCATCTTTACTAATCCATTACAATAAGAACACCAATTGCACAATCTATATCTATAATCTAAAAAACATTCATACTTGATAATACATTACTACAAGCCTCTAATAACAGCAATTGCACAATTTATACCAACAAAAACACTAAAAACACTCATCTTTACTAATCCATTACAATAAGAACACCGATTGCACAATCTATATCTATAATCCAAAAAACATTCATATTTGATAATACATTACTATAAGTCTATAATATCAGCAATTGCAGGATTTATACCTACAAAGACACTAAAACACTCATATTTGCTAATCCATTACAATAAGAACACAAACTGCACAATCTATATCTATAATCCAAAAAACATTCATATCTGATAATACATTACTATAAGTCTATAATAACAGCAATGGCACAATTTATACCTACCAAAACACTAAAAAACTCATCTTTACTAATCCATTACAATAAGAACACCAATTGCACAATCTATATCTATAATAACAGCAATTACACAATTTATACCTACAAAAACACTAAAAACACTCATATTTGCTAACCCATTACAAATAAGAACACCAATTGCTCAATCTATATCTACAAAAACACTAAAAACACTCATCTTAGCTAATAGATTACTATAATTACACTAATTACACAATTTATATCTATAATTCAAAGAAACATTTTCAAGAGCGAGAGAGAGAGAGAGATACTGACAGTGAGAAATTTAGGAACACAAAGAGAGCATAGAGCACGGCCACCACCCACGTGCAGGACCTTCAGACCCCACATGGCGATCGCATCGAAATTGCCGGCCTTTGAGCCGGCGAACTCCGCCGCCGTCGTCGACGCACCATCCACCCTCGCCATCATTCTTTCCAGCCATTCCCTTGCAGTCATTGCTCTCTCTTCTCCTCCTCCCCTGCCCATCCCTTCCTCCCTTTCCACACCCAAAATTCCCAAGAAAATTTTGCTTTTTTTTTCTCCTTTTGAAGTATTAAAAATTGCTTCTTTTGTTTTGAAGAAAACGTGGGCAAAGAATCTTTGCGGTCTTTATTTATTTATTTTTAATTAATTTTTTATTGTTTGCATTTTTAAATCCACTAAATTTAATTTATTTCCACACTTTTTAAATTTATTATAATTAAATAAAATTGACAATATATTAAACAAATGGTACTTATAAAATTAAATTAGAAAAAAAGGAATTCCATGCATAAAAAATCAGTGAGTAACTGAGACTAAACTAAACTAAACATTTCAAAAGATAATCTAATTTTTATTTTTATTTTTATTTTTAATAATGTTTTGATGGTTTTTTATTTTTTTATTTTATTCAATAAAATTTTCAAAGTGATAGTGCATATAAAAGTTTGCAGGTCCAAGAGTACAATTTCACAAATTCGGAAGGTTATAACTGAAAAAAAAGGGTTCATTTCACTGGTGGCCACATAACTTTCATAAGTATAACGCTATGGCCACAAAAGTTTTTTTTATAACACTGTGGTCATTTATGTTTATTCCGATCGCATGGGTGGCCACAAATGCTTATTTCGGGGCTACTTCCGGCGAAGTTGCTGATGTGGCTGCCAGCGGGTCTTATTAAATTCAAAACTCATCCCACGTGGCAGTCCATCTCATCAGACGCTTAGGCCGGCGCCATGTCAGCTCCACGTCGGCAGCCAACGTGGCACTCCCATCCCTGTAGATCTTCTTCTCTCCCGACCTCTTTTTCTCTCAGCTGGACTAGGGTAATCTTGCTCCCGGCCTAGTTCATAGATGGGCAACCTTGCTCCCGGCCTAACCCTAGTTCACAGATGGGCAACCTCGCTCCCGGCAACCTCGCTCCCGGCCTAACCCTAGTTCACAGATGGGCAACTTCGCTCCGGCAATAATCGGGCTGATGTAAAGCATGTGTTTTTACTGATTGGTGATTGTCTTGTTGATTTTTTTACTGATTGTTGATTGTCCAGGCCGGGATTGTGAAGAAGGAATCCATTGAATTTGTTCTGTTTGAGGTTGGCTTGTTGATTGCTGATTGTCTCTATTGCAATAATCTAATTTGATCTGTTTGAGATTGGTTTGCTGATTGCTAATATAATTGTTTATTGTAATTCAGTTGTACAATTAACTGAAGATCAAATCTGCCTGCAGAATCTCAGATTTTCACCTGAGAATTATTGTATGCATGCTAAAACTAGATGCTGAAACCTGGGGAAAGATTTAGTAAAATATGGGAAAATAGAAAATCTACAAATTTGTATGCAATGCTGAAACCTGGGGAAAAATCTGGGAAAAATCTGGGCAAAAAACCTGGGGAAAAAATTAGACACTACAACATAAATGAAACCTGGGAATATGTACTAAAACATGGGGGAAAAAATACACAATACAAACATTGCATCTATTAAACCTGAGAAAAAATTGTAGCTACTAAAACCTGAGAAAAAACCTGACAATACAAATTCATAAATATAATACAAATTAAACCTGCAGAAATCTGCAGATCATACAAATTCATGAATACAATTCAGACTAATGAGAATTCACAATACTTTTAAACCTGAGAAAATAATACTTAAACCTGTCAATTAAACAATCTACAGATCATACAAATTAAACCAACCTGCAAAAATCTGCAGATCATACATCAATCTGCAGAAATTTGGAAGACACAATACACAATACTAACCTTGTCAATACATCAATCTTAATCTGCAGATCATACACAATAGAAAAACCTGTCAATTAATTTGAATACATCAATCTGCAAAAAATACGGACAATCATATCAATACACAATACTTAAAAAGACATAATAGAGAACAATTAAACAACCTTGTCAATACACACTTCCCAATTAAACAAGACCTAAGCAACACAGGACAACACAGGACATTCCCCAAGTTTTAAATCATTAAACAACGCAGAATAACAACCAAATTGTAAAACATTAAACAACACTGAACAACAACACAGGACTCCATATTAAGACCTAAGCAAACTGCAACTTCACAATTGAGTAAGGTTGGCATCAAGATCAGCTCTGACTGGGGAAGAAGCAATGTTTACCGGTGGAGATTGAGTTGTGCAGTAGATGACATTCCCCAAGTTAGCAACATTGACATTGCTTGACCTACTGATTCTCACATTTAGAGTTTGTCCCTGACTTGTAATGTCACTAGGCTGAATGGACTGAGACTGCTGGGTACCAATGACATGAGGAGGTTGCGTTGGTTCATTCCCAGTTGCAGCACTGCTAATTGAAGCACTTACTGATGCAGCATCCTTTCTCCTCTGTAATGAAAACATAGATAAAATAAGTAACACATCTTTGCAAGTCATTAGAAATGCGGATATATATATATATAAACAATACCGGTTGCAATTTCTGTCTTTTCAAGCCAGGATTTGAAGGTCTTTCCCCTTTGCCCTGCAGTCATTACAAAAGTAATTATAATCGCATTGGAATTGAAACAAAATAATTTTTGTTGCATTAGAACTGAAATAAAACAGAATAACCCTTACTTGAGCATGATGCCTTTTATTGTGGCCAGTTGCATGGCAAATGCTACATTTGACTGTGCTTAAACCCTTTCTTGCCAATTTTTGTTTGCCTTTGCCAGAAGTGTTGGAATTTGAATCAGATTTCTTCAAGGCTTTTTCAATTTCCTCAGGCTCTTTTCTCCTTGCAGTTGCTTTCCTTCCCCTTTTTCTTCTCCCCATTGGAGGTGGGATCACTCTTGTGCCATCATTTACCTCTGGCCAAAGTTCTTCACTGTTGGTGGGGTTTATGTAATGATCATAGACCCTACGATATGTAGAGACCAGGTATGCAGCATGTACAAACTCCTCTGGTTGCTGATTATTGCCATATATGGCACTGATTGCATGAGGGCATGGCAAGCCTATTAATTCCCATCTCCTGCATGTGCAAGTATGCTCAATCATATCAACTACAAAGGAGCCTCCAATCCCTGTGATCTGAACCTTTGGTCCACCGGAAAAATCTGGTGTGTAGCATTGAGCCTCTTCCTTCATTTGGTCAAGCTTTTTTTGAATCTTTGGGCATAAAATTCCCTTGTACTTCAACATCTGGTCCTTTTTCTTCTTCATCCTCCTCATCAATTTTACCTTGATCATCTCAAGCATTGTAATAATTCCCTTATCCCTTGTATCAAGTATATACCTGTTGAAGCACTCACAAATATTGTTTAACAAGATGTCACACTTGCATGAAGTTCCAAACATTGCCCTGGTCCAACTTGCATGGGGTCTATCCTCGTGATCAAGCCATCTTCTTGCATCTGGGTTCTCTTTCTCTATTTCTCCAAGCCAGTAATTAAACCTTTGAACATATGAAGCCCTTGCAGCATTCCATAAGTAATCTTTTAGGGCTTTGCCTTTGAACTTCTCCCTAAAATTTGTGTAGATATGCCTGACACAATTTCTGTGTTCAGCATTAGGGAATATCTCTTGAACAGCCCTTTTCAAGCCCTGCAGTGACAATGGAAAAATTAAATGACGGTTAGCAGAACTATACTATAGCTTAAGTACAAAAAAACTAACCTTTTGGCGATCACTCATTATTGTGACATATTTGTCGTTCCAGATCTCTAAATCATCCCTCAATATCTCCATAAACCAGGTCCATGTTTCTGTATTCTCCACCAAAACTACTGCATATGCAATGGGAAATATACAGTCATTTGGGTCAATTCCTACTGCTGATAGTAACTGGCCATCATAGAGACCCTTCAGGAAACAACCATCCAGTCCTATAAATGGCCTACAACCTGACCCAAAGGCATCCTTTAATGGCTTCAAACAGACATAAAATCCTTTGAAATGTTGTTCATCTCTCCACAAAATCACTGTGCTCCCTGGATTACTTTGTTTAAGTTCAGCCGCATACCTGCACAGTTTTGCATATTGCTCGGATGCATCTCCATTGACCCACTTCATTGCCAAGTTTTTGGTTCTCCAAGCTTTCATAGCAGAAATTGTGAGGCCATGGTCATCCTTGATTTGTTTAATTAAACCATTGCAACTCCAATTCGGATCAGCCTTGTATTTGTCAAGGTATTTACTGGCTAACCACTTGGAAGTTACATGGAAATTGTTGAAGACTTTCCCACAATTGTGATCAAGGTTGGCACTTTTAATCTGGACTGATGGGTTACCTTTGTTCATGTGAGCTGCATATATCTTGAAGGAGCATTGCTTGTTGTGACATGCACAAATGACTCTCTTCTTGTCATTCTGTGGGAACCAAATCTGAAATCTATGCTTGATTCCCCAATTTCTACAAGCTTTCTTCAGTTGGTCAAAGTCCCTAAACACCATCCCAACTCCTAATCTTGGGCTGTAGAGATCCTTTTCTTCATTAAACTCCGAAAAACTTCTTTCACCATCATCATCTATTAACAAGTCTTCTTCACTGCAATTTTCTGAGTCACTTTCTTCATCACCAATATCAGGTTCACGACCACCATCATGTTTTCCTCCTCTGGATTCTGAATAAGAATAGATGTCACTGTCCCAATGTTTTCTTTCACCCATAACCTGCTCATAATCATCATCACCATCTGGGATATCATAGTCAGGATCTGTGAAGTCCTCTTCTCCAGATGTATTTTCATCAACCAAGTCAGTACTCAAATCATCTTCCATATCAGACATGTTGGATGCTATTACTTGTGGATAAAACAACAAATCAGGATTTAGATTATTAAAATCTACAGATCATCACATTAACAACATATATGTGTAATGAAACAAGAATTATAGTTACTTCAAACCTATCTACATAAATATTTTTAAAACAAGAATTATATGTTCAATCCAGACAGTAATTCTATCAATTTTTTTTTTAAAACTTTATAGGATCACATCATATAGTACTAATAAAATGAACATACTTTAAGAATTTGCCAAAATCAACATAGACAGATTATTAGATTTAATAGAACAACAACATTGACAAAACAGAATTGTGATATCTAACAAACTATCAAATGGGAATCTCTTTATAAAAAACTACATCATACAAACCAAGCCCAAAAACAGCATAAAAACCATTGAAAGACAGATTATAAAAAAAAACTATAATTACTTTTGATTCATCATAGTCTACAGCATAATTTGACCTCTCTTTATCCATGCCCAAAAAATCACAAATTATCAAATCTAACAACAATTGATTAAATTTATTGAGAGACTAACCACCAGATTACTTCTCCGAAGAGTTGGCACCTGTCACTTGTCTTCTTCCAAAATCCAACAACTGAAAATAAAAAATAAATCCGATAAAAACACTGGCTTTACTTGTAATTTATTTCAGTCCAAATACAAGTAAATTAGGATCAAAGCTTTAATATACTATAAATTAACTAAAACAAACCCAAAATAGAAGCTTACCGGGGGGTTTGGTAGGATTTTCAGAGGACTAATGTGGCTGAGCTCGATGGAAGGGAGACGAGTTTGAACAGTGAAAATATGGTTGTCATCATGGAAGGGATGAGATGGCCAAGTGGAAAGGCAAGCTCACTGCTTGATCTGGGACGCGCGGAGAGAAAATGGGGGTGCTCAGACAAGGTGCCCTAATTTAGAAATTTGGTCCTGTGCACTGCCCTAAACTGGCCACTTTATCCTTTGGAGTGCCACGTTGGCTGCCGACGTGGAGCTGACATGGCGCCGGCCTAAGCGTCTGATGAGATGGACTGCCACGTGGGATGGGTCTTGAATTTAATAAGACCCGCTGGCAGCCACATCAGCAACTTCGCCGAAAGTAGCCCCGAAATAAGCATTTGTGGCCACCCATGCGATCGGAATAAACATAAATGGCCACAGTGTTATAAAAAAAACTTTTGTGGCCATAGCGTTATACTTATGAAAGTTATGTGGCCACCAGTGAAATGAACCCGAAAAAAAAAGCCCCGGCGGACTCCAAACTGAAACTATAAACCAAATTAAAAACAAGAGCCGTGTAAGACTTCACGTCCATTTGCCCTATTTTACTATTCTTCGACTTCGGAGAGCGAGAGAGAGAGAGAAAGAGAGAGAGATGAGGCCCCGTGAGAGAGAGCAGCAGGAGTCGCCGCCGCGTTCCCCGTCGCTGGAATCCGTCCAGCCTCGCACCGGAGGTGGCCTGAGCAGCATGGTGGTGCGCCCGTCCGAGAATGGTAGTGACGGAAGCGATGCCGATTCCGGCGATCCCATACTCGGAAACAACCGTAAGGCCTCGCCCCTCGCCTCACGCCGACATGAATTAACCCAAGAACCCCGCCGTCGTGGTGGGTCGCCCGCCACGAGGTACCGGGCTTCGCCTACGATCATGCGTCGCCGCGACTCGCCGCCAGATTTTCGCCGGAGGCAATCTCCGACGACGGGATTCCGGCGGCGGGATTCGCCTCTGGGCCCGCGACGCCGTGGTTCTCCTTCCGGTTTTAACCCCCGACCTCAGAGATTCCATGAGGATTCAGGTTTGCATCTGTTCTATTCTTTGCTTGTAAGAGATCTATTTCGTGATTCTTTTTTTTTATTCTCTTCAATTTTTCTCTCTCTTAGAATTAGGGTTCTTGCATTGTGTGATATTACAATTTATATGGTTATTATATGTATGATTTGTTTTTTGTTTTTGTTTTTTTCTGATACTCATAATATTATGCCTTTTGATATGTTTATTGGATTTAATGGTTACTATAGTGGTTTTAACATGTTTTCCAATGCGGTAGATGCTATTCTGTAATTCATAAACTTATATGATCGAGATTACAATTAGTTATTACTCGGTAATCTCATATCTGAGTTGTTTATTTATGTTCTAGTTTAATTTGCATTTTTGTACTTTCCATGCGCAGTTTGGGTTGGAATTACAGATATAGAAAGAGCTAATTCAAGCTTAATCCTCATTCAAATCACCGTATTTTGATGCATGTGATGTCATACATTGCATGAAGCTTTCTTTCATCATTATTGAATAATAAGAGAGTCAGTACTAAGCTCAAGCTTGGTGAACTAGTGCTTTGGGTGAACTTAATGACAGTTCTGGATGGTTTGATATTAGTTGACTGTCATTTTTATTGCTTTGCCACTGTGGATTTTTACTGCAGTTATCAATAAGAAAAGGTTCCATGCTGTTTATATTGTTTCTTTATTGTAACCGACTAACCGTTATGCATGATTTATTAACTAACCTATGCACTTTATACTTTCTAAATAAAGGATACTCATCCTCAGTTGAACCGTCTTACTTTAGGTTTCTGTGCACCTGTTTGTAACTTCAAGTAATTCTTCCTTCTCGAGCTCCTCTGTTCAAGCAGCAATTTTTATCACAATTGATATTGATTTAGTTGTCTTCACTTGGAAATTGGATCGTATCTGTTATTACTTGCTAAATAATCAGAAATGGTTCACTCTCAATAAAAGAATTTTTGAGTTTTTATTAACTATCTTGGACATGAAATACTTGTTTGTGCATTTATTTGTATCAAAGATCTGTTCTACCATGTTATTTTGCTCACAACATTGTATAAGTACTCTCTCATTTGATAATTTTCAATAACCTTGGCATAGGCTCTAAGTTTATTTATTTATTTATTTATTTTCATGCTAGACTCCATCTTTGAGCATAATTTTTACTCATATCGATTTATGCGCATAACCAAGTCATAATGAAAATTTTGAAACACATTGGATTTGCGGCTTATTCCAGATTAATGCTTACAAGGACTATTCTGTCTCCATGTTTGGAGTAACTAGCCATAGTCGTATGATTTCTACATGTTCACTATGATGGTCAATCAGTTTAAATCCAGGGTATGCCAAATTAAGATTGAATTTTGCTGTTGTATTGTTACAGCTTTGAAGTTTCCTGGCTTAGGTGCAAGAGAATTTGGTAAAGAAGAAGGTAAATGCAAGAGATTTTGGTAAGGAAGTGTTTATAATGGTTTGCAATTTTGACAATTGCGGTGGGCAATGTCTTCAAGTCTTGATGCTATGGCTTTAAATGGACTGGCATGCCATGTGATTAGTAGAGATATACCTTTTGAGATTATTCTGTTTGGTTGCAGAACTGTGTATATTGCCAACCTTCGATTGAAACTTTTGCTAGAATTGTATGGCATGGATTTGAATGAGGAATTAGAGATTCATGGTGGGGTTTGGTTGGGTTCAGATGATGTTATTATCTCTCTTGCAGCATGGCTATGAATCGAATATGAATGAAGGCGGAGTTTTTATTTTGGTACCCCCATTTAACTTGAGTGTTATGCTTTTAAATTGACTGTCATTTCAGAGTTTGGTGCATTGTGGTATGTGATTTCTTGAAGGGAACTGAAGACAGCTGTTTGCAAGTTGCCTTCTTGCGGCACTGAGTATTGGATGAGATATGTTTATCTTTTTCCTGTTTCAACTTGTGAGAAATGACGGATTGTTTACATATTCTGCCGGTTAACCTTTTTGAATAAAAGGATTAAATAATATCTCCCTTTGATATGAATGAAGTAGCCATCGACAATGAATAAGCCAAAGCTTGTGGCCATGTGTCATCTGGATAGAGGAACTTACTAGTGAAGCCGCATGTTCACCAATTAAAATGATTGGGTTTTGCTGAAGGATTCATTTGTTATGGTATGATTGTAGGATCGTTGCTGGATTATGCATGGAGCATAATGAAGATGTTTGAATGGTTACATTAGTGACTGTACTGAAGAAGTTTCTTAATTATGGACTGCCTCAGATTGACTTTGTAAAAGTAAAAGGAACATCAAAGTCCTTGAAGCCATATGTAAAAGTAAAAGGAACATCAAATTATGGACAGCCTCAGATTGACTTTTCAGTGGTGGCTCTTTGTCTTAGTACTTAATAACTATGTGCTAGAACATCAAAGTCCTTGAAGCCATATGATTGCCTGGTCATTGGTGTCTGCATGATATGCTTTGGAGCCTTTGATGAACTTGTTTTATCTAGTGTACCATGGCTGAAGCCTATTGGACTTATAGTAAGGCATGTAGTTGAGGAGAATCTGATAAATTTGACTGAAGAAGAATCCGTTGACTGCTCTTGTGACTTATAGGTTTTAAACTGCAAAGTTTGGTTGACTAAATGGATTTAACTCTTGTATTCATGTATGTAGTGGTTTTTTTTGTATAAATTAAGTTTTGGGTAAGACACGGCATGGATTTGTCAAGTTGTTTATGCAACTTATGAGATCTTTCACAGCTCTTGCAGGCTGGAGAGACCATAATGCAGGTAGTGATATTCCAATGGTTTTTACTGTTTGGCATAAGACATACTTGGAATTTGATTCCCTCATGGATCTCTTTAAGTTATTTCTTATGTTTTTAACATCTTTCATGATTTTCTGGCTTGCTTTCAGGGTATGGTATGCGTGCAGGTTCCATTTCACCTCCACGCCGGTGGAGGGCAGATTATCATGATCCAGATTTTGGTCATCCTATTAGGCCTCACATTGGTCGAGGCTTTAGGGGTGGGAGGGGTGGAAGATTCCGTGATACTTCGCCTTCCTATGGGAGTGGAAGGGGTGGCAGGTCTATTGGTAGAGGATATAATGGATCTAGACGTGAGCAATCACCTTTTGATGGGGAATATGTTCACCGAAATGACCCGAATTTGTCTCCAAGAGAAGGAGACTGGATTTGCAGGAATCAATCGTAAGTTTTCATGTACCTAAGCATATTCATGCACTCAAATTTGGTATTTCAAGCGAAGACGTACTACGTCTTTCCCTCTTCCATCTTTGTTCCACTTATCCTTGATAATAGAATCTATATCAAAACATTATGCTTCTTGTTTTTAATTGTCATACATGTTCATTGTTTATGGTACTCCTTTTACTTTCTTTTTTTAAGTAATAATAACACATGCCATTTTTTTTTCAGCTGTGGAAACTTGAATTTTGCTCGGCGAACACACTGCAACAAGTGTCATGAGTACCGTTATGGATCTGGTATTCGTGGATCCAGTCGGAGTCCTCGGAGGAGCTACCACAGCCCCCCACCACGCCAGTTATCCCCAAGGTTTTCTGGACTGCATCCTGAGCCTGGCTTCCGCAGGGACACGAATGGCTACAGATCTCCATCTCGTGGTTGGGGCATGGGGGAACCTATCAATTTTGGGTCCAGATCACCTTCAAGGCGTGGTGGACGATTTCCAGATAATCTAGAAAGGGACAGACTGGACTATGATAACAATGGGTACCGTGAAAGGCGCAAACTTGACTGGCCAATTCATGATCAATGGGAGCACCGGGATCCTGAGCGGGATGGTTTCATGTCTGAGAGAAGGGCATTTGGTGGACGATCTCGATCACCCCCTACCAGGTGGATTAACAATACAAGGGAGAGGAGCCAATCACCTGTGGGGAAGAGACCAGTTCGAGCCCCATTCATGGGCCGTGGCAGAGGAGGTGATCGTCGCTACAACAATTCATTCATCAGTCATGGAAGGAGTGATGATTTGGATATCAGTCGTGGTGGTGGTGGCCGTGGTTATGTGAGGGGCAATGATGCTTTCATCAGCCAAGGCCGAAGTACTGCATGGAAGGACCGGTGATAGCTGTTTATGAAGAATGAGTTCCTTGTTTTTTAGTAGCTGTATCATTTCTCATAAAGGTCATCACTATACCTTGATCGTGTGCTCACCAAGGGAGGGGAGGGGAGGATTTTGACGTTTTTTTAGAATTCTTATTCAGATGTTGTTCTGTTTGATATCTCATATTATTTTAAGTCGGTATATTTGTTAATGCCAGTGTTTCTCCAACGGTGAAATTTTATCTTTTCTTTTGCGGTTGTTTAAATGGTGGCAGGTTGGAGATTGTCTGGTGGCCAATGATCTATTGCATTGCTAGTCTTCTGAGCAAGGGAGGAGCCTCTCATATTAGTTAAGCTAATTAATTGGAAAATAGGGTTTTTTTTTTAATATATAGCTTAAATTCATATATATCATTATCTCAACTCTTATCTTTATCTTTGGGGCATTAAAGTGTAATTCCAATCTATAGAGCTCAGGTTTTCTGTTTTTTGATTTAGTTTTGAAGGTTCTTAAACCTTCCTGGATCCAATGGCAACGATTTCAACCGTATTCTGTTTATATACTCATGAACGGCCATGATCACAATCATTCTACACGTGTCAACAGATTCCCCTACCGTGGTTTTTCGCGGGAAAAATCCACCATAAAAACCGGAGCATAACCTCTCTTGCAAACCACTCCTCAGTAAATCTGAAATTCTCTGATACCCCAGGTTTCAAAGTTCTCACAATTTTCAAGGGGCAAAGCGCGAAAAACTCCTGAATAAAGAACACAAGGCAAAACGCACAAGGACAAGGCTCGTGGGCGATCGGACGGTCACCAACCCAATATCTCGATGCCTATGAATTCCAGCCGTTAGATTTGAACGCATTGCCAACCGCTGATCACCATCTCGCTTTAATCCGTCCGTCCAATATTAGAACTTTTGATTTCAAAAGTCGAGAGGGAGAGAGAAAACAAAGAGAGAGAGAGAGAGAGAGAGACCCCCAAAGGCAAAGGCCAAAGCCTCTGGCTCTCTTCCCCCCTTCGCTCCCAATCCATCTCCTTTATCGCTTCTGCCTAAATCTTGTAATTCGTTCTCGTTTCTTACTTGATTGCTCTTATTCGGTGAATTCCCGTGGTTAGATTGGCTTCCGGCAGTGTGGATCGAGCTCCGTTCTCCGATTGTCACGGATTGGGGACTTGTGATTTGATGTCGAGCATGGAGCCTGGCGTGCAACCTGTGGCGGCGGAGATGCCGCCTAAGAAGCTTGTGCGCCAGCTCGATTTCACCGCCGCGTTTGGCGCCTCTACGGCGGCGGCTCAGGCACAGCCTCAGGAGAAGCCATCGGCGCAGCCGTTGTCTCAGTCTTCGGTTCCGGCCTCGAGGCCTCCGGTTCCAATGCCTGTGTGAGCTCCTTGGCGTTGATCCTTGTAAAGTTCCTGTTTTTGATAAATATATTTGTCGCTAATTTTTCAAATCTAAGACTTCAGCTTTTATTGATTTAGTATTTCGATTGGTTCGGTTTTCCAGTCTGATTGTTTTCTCTGAATGGCAAAGCGATAGGCAGAAGAATTGAGTTTATTTTTTGCTTTTTTTTTTTTCACGAGGCACGAGATTTCTGATAATCAGGGATAGTTCTATCTCAAGTTTGAATTTTCAAAGGTGTAACAAGGGGTTTATTTTATTTGCAATTTTCTCAGATATTCTGAATAACTGATGAATTTCTTAACCTCTGCATTTTACATGATTTATATAAAAGAACTGGATATTAGTTTTGGTGAATGAGATGGGTTTTAGATCTTTGAGTGCATTTGTTGCTTTGATATTCTATTGATATAATTTTAAGAATTTTGAAGTAGTGATCGCAGTTCTAACCTACTTGAACTTTGTTTGAGTGCAAGTTTTAAATGATATTTTGTTGACTATCAAGATTCACCATATGTTCTCCTGGGAACTTTTTTAAATGAAGATCATCTGTAATGCTATTCAGGAAGCTTTTGTTGACATCAAATGAGTCTAAACATTCACAAATTATTGTTTGATTACTGATCATCATTATCATCCATCTTCTTCTCCAGTAAACCAGAGTCCCCTCGATCACGAGCACGCCCTATATACGAAGTGAAGGATACTACTCCAAAAAAGCAAAAGCAATGCAATTGCAGGCACTCAAAATGCTTGAAGCTGTAGGTTATTTGTCTAATTTTTTGTTGATATACTATAGAACTATTATTGTGTACTTTGTTTTTATAAGTTGGTAAAATGCATGTGATCCTTATGACCGGTTCATAATTCATCTTCTGTTCTCCCTGAGTATCTTTTGGAAACCTTGCACATACTGAGTTTAGAGTTTGTGCCCTTTGATCTGTTAGAGAGTATGGTATCCTCTTGACCGCATGGTTATTCCTCTAGGTTCACAATTCTGCATCCCCTCTCCAATAAACTGGTCCCTGACCTTGAATGTCTTGTTTGATTAATTTCTTAGTAGCATCAAATCCAAATTACGCAGCATATCATGGTGCATAGCATGTAGAAAAACTTTAAATTAGAGCTTTTGGTGATTGGTCACGAATTGAAGGCGATGACATACAGTCATCCCAGACAAGAT
The DNA here is from genome assembly GCA_020875875.1 of Dioscorea alata. Taxonomy (NCBI): domain Eukaryota; kingdom Viridiplantae; phylum Streptophyta; class Magnoliopsida; order Dioscoreales; family Dioscoreaceae; genus Dioscorea; species Dioscorea alata. The sequence continues at coordinate 18,610,605 of CM037015.1, read as the reverse complement.
AACAGTTAAAGTCATTCCAGACAATATATAATTCACGCAGAAGCCAAGTTGGCTTGATTAGGTAATAACTGTGTCGTTGGCCAGTTTCTTTTAAGACTTTTTTGAAGGAAAGTTGCTATCAACATCACTGACAAGTACTTAGGACTATTTAGAATCAATTACTTTATATGTTCACATATATTTATGGCATCCTTTGAATAGCAGTGAACTGGAGCTGATATTCAATTGAAAGTAGCTGGAACATTTTCAAATCATAATGATGCTAAATAGGTGTGTGTTAGTGGAAGATAGTTTTCATGGAGAATAACATGAATTGGACTGTTATTATATGTAAAAGTTAATCTATATGACTATTTTGAACACTTCCAAAATAGTTATAGTTCATTATTTAAGCTTCTAAAGGCGACTTTAATTGGTCAATCATTTTAAGAGAATTCAACTAAAAGTCCAAGTTTTAAAATTCTGTTCAACACGTGTCCGTTGAGCTTGCACACTGTTGCTATGAACTTACATTATGTAACCCCCCAGATGGACTGTCCTACTGACCAATTGGGTTTCTTGTTCTTTTCAGAGTCCTATTTCTTAGAGGAAACTTCCTTTTCAGTTCTTTAGTTTTTTGTCATTTCCTTCTGTTTTGCCCTCTTATACTAGTTGTTTGCTTTCATTTTGTTTGGAAATATTATAAAATTATGATAGATTCATATTCCATAGTGGCAATCCATTTTAAAGCTGAAAGGTCTGTCTTGGTTATATTCATCAGTTGCCCATTAGTAGCTATAGCACAATTGGCATCTTCACAAATGCCAAGATGCATGTTGGAGTTAACATTCTGATATGCACGTTATAATTTGTTGTTATCTGTCTTCCGATTGCTTTTACCGCTAGGGTCGATCACTTGCCCAACACTACATTTTTGTAATGACATTGGCCTGCCACAAGATTGTTGAATATGAAGGTTAATTTCTTTTATGGTGCATTATTAGGTACTGTGAGTGTTTTGCATCTGGGGTTTACTGTGATGGATGCAACTGTGTTAACTGTTGCAACAATGTTGAGAACGAGGCTGCTAGGCAAGAGGCTGTTGAAGTTACTTTGGAGAGGAACCCTAATGCCTTTCGCCCGAAGATTGGCAATAGCCCACATGCAATAAGGGACATCAGAGTAAGTTGTCTTGATCGGTAAAATATTAATGTTACTTGTTCTTTTGTTGACAAAATTCATTGCTGGACAATTATCTGAGGACACTATCTGCTGTGGTTTGACTGTTCTGCAGCACTTTTACCATTTTATATTACACATTACTAACTTGTCCATGAATCAGTAACTTAACTTCTTTAGCGATCTAACCTGAAACCATGCGTTCGAAACAAAATGAAAATAACAGATTTGGACTAATATTTTCCATTAATTGTTGGAGGCTGTGCATTCTAAATAAAACAAAAATAACATGGATTGACTATTATTTTCATTTGATCTTTGGAGGCTAAGCTGATTTGTGTGGGCCTTGTGCACTTTTAACCTAGCAAATAATAATAAATAAATAAATAAGTGGAAGGTTGTTCTACCTTTCACTTTTTATCACAGCAAAGAAATGAGGTAACATCCAGGTGGTTTATTTTGCATATACTGGTTCACAACTCCAGATAGTATATTAGATCTTCTTATTGCATGATAATTTAGTCTGTTCTTCCAAAAAAACAGAAATCAGCTCTCTGCAATCTGCCATTTCAAACAAAAACTTCACCATCTGAGAGCCTTAGCAGAAATAGACAGAAATCTCATTAAATTGACCCTAAATGGAAATTGGGCTTATTATTATGACATTTATCAAATTCTGAGAAGCATTTATAAGCACTTTTATGGATTTATAAAAAATCTTAGTTTCACTGATACAGAACTATTCTGTATGCTAGGAGGAGGCTGGTGACCTTCCTTTGCTTGGGAAGCACAACAAGGGTTGCCACTGCAAGAAGTCTAATTGCCTTAAGAAGTATTGTGAGTGCTTCCAGGCCAATATTCTTTGCTCTGAAAATTGTAAGTGTATAGACTGCAAAAACTTCGATGGAAGTGAAGAAAGAAGAGCTCTTTTTCATGGTGACCATGGAGGCAACCTGACCTACATGCAGCAGGCAGCCAATGCTGCTGCAAATGGAGCCATTGGGTCATCTGGCTATGTCTCCTCTCCAGTTTCTAAGAAGAGGAAAAGTCAGGATCTCTCTTTTAGTGCAGCAGTGAAGGATCAACCCATTAACAGGCTTGTGCAATTCCAGCCGGTACTTGCTGCACACTTCTGCTCTCATATTTATGAAATCTCAGGCACTAGAGAATTATCTTGTAGGAAAATATACTTTACACAATTTACCCTGTTTTAAATTTTGGTAATTTTTTAATATTGATCAACTACATGAAGCATCAGTTTCAGGTAGTATCTGCTATGAATCCATTTACTTTCTGCTGTTTGAATCACAGTGCCAATGTCTTTGCTAATAAAGAATGATTATTTTCAGCCTAATCCTCTGAAGACATTAGGATCTGCTTCCTTTGGAACTACTCCAGTTGCACGTGCAGTTAATTCTGCTACACCTGGACCTTCAAAAGTTGTTTACAGGTCTACATTAATGATTAGTTCCTCCAAATATATTTTTCTTTGGATCTAGTTTCTGATGGTACCATTGTTATTTCCAAAGGCCACAGTGTTGGCTCTAACTATTATTCTTTATTCTGAAGGCCTCTTCTAGCTGATATTATCCAACCAGATGATGTGAAGGAACTCTGCAAACTTTTGGTGGTGGTTTCAGGAGAAGCTGCCAAAAGATTTGCCGGTATATGACTGCTAATGCAGTTTCATTTCAAACTAGAGTTTTACTTGTTTGATGGCTGATCTAAATTCAAGATTATTTTCCTGTAATGTGACCTTACAATTTGCTAATATTCTGTGTATCCAGATACAAAAGTCCATGATGAAAAATCAAGGCAGAAAGAAGATCAAGCAGAAATTGCACTTGCTTCATCAAACCAACACAGAGATCATAACCAGAAAGAGCCTGATAATCGAAGAACATCAGCTGATAACTGCTCGCATGTAAGCAATGCTGATAAAATGAGCTGTGAGGAATCTGGGTTTGACAGTGCTTCTGATGTGCCAAAAGATGGACGACCGATGTCGCCTGGAACACTAGCGTTAATGTGTGATGAGCAGGATGAAATGTTCATGACTTCCCAATGCACCAATTCGTCCACAAGATTATCATATGACAACAATTTGACAGAAGTTTATGCAGAGCAAGAGAGATGTGTGCTGACAGAATTTCGGGACTGTCTATGGAAACTCATTACCTGTGGAAAAATGAAAGGTAAACTACAATTTGGCTCAATGACATCATGTGCATTACTTATCACCAAATCATTTCTCTTGCACTCATTCTAATGCCTCACTGAGCCATAGCTGAAACCTATACTATTCAGTATACTGCTTATATGAACCCTTGATCTTAATCATCATGCCTTTGTAAATGCTTGTGATTATATTAACTCAAAATTTACAATCAAGTAGGGTTGTATGGTAGCTGAAATCAATGCAATTCACATATAAGTTATACAAAACCTTGATCTCAATCATCATGCCTTTGTAGTAGTTTTTTTATTATATATAGTTATTATGCACAAGATGATATTTAAAATTGAATTCACAGTAACAAGTTTTGGCCCCAGGCATGTATTCTTTGTTTACTCAGTTCTCCTTGTCATTACTCAAAGCAACCAAAGTAGTGTTTTATGACATGAGAATGACAACGAAGATCTGTAGATGTGGTGGCAACTGTGTCTCTGCTTATTTTCGGAAGATTTTCTCGGCTTTGAGCTCTTCACTCCAAAACTCAGATTATATCAGCTTATCATAATTTAGTCTTCTCTATACTGGTGAAATTGAACTTTGCCAACTTGTTTCAATGCAGAGGAAAAGTATGCAATGAAGGCCTCCAAGCCAGAAACTTCGCCTCATCCTCAGGCTTCAGCCAATAATACCATTACCAGAGGTTCCATTTCAAGTACTGAAGAGGTAGGACCAGGGTCTTCAAATGTATTTCCTACTTTCAGTAATTTTCTGCCTCCAAAATCAGGACGCCCAACGACCAAGGAAAATGGGAACATTAAACCCAAGTTAGAGAATTCTGAATTGTAGAAAAGGAAATAAATTAAAAAAAAAAAGAAAAAAGAAAAAGGGAAGTATATATGAGAAAGCACATTGATGTGCTTTTGTATAACATCCAACAGCTATTGTGTGCTGTTGGAAGCTTATTGTCATTTGTGATTGCTGAGTCTCCATCTTTAATTAAAGATTTGATTAGTTTTACGCCATTCTTGTAACTTGTTATTCATGATAAAGTTGGATGTTTTCACTGCTTGTGATGTATTAGTTGATTTTATAAATTCTCCAATTAAATTGATATATTATGTATAATTAATTTATACTACTATTTTGGTAAATATTTTGTTTATATAAGAAGGGAGACATTGCTGTGTTTTCTCCTTGGTATTTCCACGTGGATGTCTCTGCTGATCGTCTTTGCTTATGAGTTATGACAAGTAGGTAACTTGGCCACCAAATTCTCCAAATTACTTTAATTTTTTATTTATTGATAATTAAATGCTCAACTAGCCAAATATGCGGTTAAATTTTTTTGATAAATCACTGAATTGTGATCAAATATCATTTTGATCATTAAATGTTAATTTGTTTCGAAATATTCATTAAATTACAAATCATTTCAACCGCATGTCATTTGATGCTTTTTTGATAAGCTGGCAAAGAGGGCATAGATCACTCTTTGACGATGCGCTAACCAGGTTTTTCCTGACCTCCACGTCAGCTTATGAAGATGCTAATCCATCTTGTGACTTGCTTCTGAATTGATTAGTAATTTTAGTGAGCATTTCGAAACAAATCAAAATTCAATAATCAAAATGATATTTAATTAAAGTTAGCTGATTTACCAAAAAAATATATATATATACACCCCCAATATGCTTAATTGTCAAAACATAATGCTTGATCGTTCATGAATTTATTTACGAAAATAATTCACAAAATATTCAAAAATTGGGACTGGCATATCACATAGGCTCTCAGTTCAACTTGTCCATGGAATTCTTATCGAAGCCAAATTTTAAGGCTCACATGAAATGTTAATCAGCTGCTAGCATCAATAATAACCCATAAATAATTACATATGATAATACGAAAGCATTGGCAAATAACAAGAACTCTAAAGTCATTTATTTCATCCTGTTTGATAAACCATTGCAAAGCGTTTCATTTACAGCATCCTTATTTATGCCGCTTTGGAACAAGGGCTTGCAATGCTAACTAAATTTTATTAATCATTGACACTGTTCCAGGCTAACTTTCAATAAATACTACTGACAGTAACACGACAAGCAAATAAGTTTAAAACTAAGTTATTTTTCACAATTATTTTTTCTTCCGGACCGAATGGAACTTCTTTAGCTTTGATGGTGCATATGTGCCCAGTATTTGCACGTACACAATTGAAATAATCCACCATGGTAGGTAAGTCCTCAAAATCACTGGACTCTTACATGCGCGACCTTGTTGAAGATTCTGGTAAGTTCATCATGCTCTGCAACATGGTGAAAAATGTCAGTTAAGTAGCAGTATTCATGAACAATCTATTCGAGGGTTGAATCCACCAGTTCTTGGAGGTACAATTTTGTTTGCATGCGGATTTGTTAATGTAGGTCAATCAATACAAAGGGCTTGCTTTTAGATGAAAGAAGTTTTATTTGTCAATGCATTACTCTAATGCACTCCTCCTTTGCATAAATGAAAAACTATAATGGATATGAAGAAGTATCATGTTTGACGTTTCTTTAGTATTTGTGTGAATATATATATATATATATATATATATATGTATTAGACAAGTTGGAGCAAAAGATTAGATAATTCATACCAAAGGTAGGTCTCTCTTAGCTCTCTCTTCCAAATATTTTGACGGTTTAAAGAAGCCACCATAAATGTCTTCCCACTTCTTGAGACATGAGTATATGTACCGAGGGCCAACCGTATCAGCCCAAAAAATAATGCCACCCCTACAGGCATGATAAATCACAGTCAATGAACCTCATCTTTCCAAATTCAAAATAAACCTTCAAAAAAAGAGTGAACAGGCATAGAAGATCTACATATTTAACCAAAACTTTATAAAGATTCAGAAACAAAATCACGACATACAAGGATCAGCCTTGCGCAAGAGGACAACATGCATGAAATTTAGTTAAAAAAAAGGGGAACAGAATGAAACTGACAAAAGCGCCAACAAGAACAATTCATGTTCTCTTCATCCTCCAATGAAATAGCATAGGTCAGAGTTATTCTATATTACAAGGGTTTCGCTTTCAAATTACCCTAACAAAGATGATCCACTATGTTCTATCATGCATTTGTGATGTCAATGGTAGGGCTGATGTCACAACAGGAGTTATTGCCAACTCTGGGAATTATTCAGGAGATGATCAGGCCTCACAACTACGGTACAGGACTGGGTTGTCATCAGCCCAGCGCTGGCATGTTAACAGCCCTAAACAATCTGGTTTCACAACATACAGCATGCGAGGCCATAACATAACCAAATGATTTGCTATTGTTAATAAGCAAATGATGTTCTCAAAAGTGTACTGAAGGCCAACAACAACCAGTTCTGTCCATCATCACAAGAAAAGCACAGTTCTTCATGAATGGGCACTGTACTATGATACTTAACATGAGCGTTATAATAACTTTCAGAACTCAGATACTGCAATATCTTGCTTTCATAAGTGTCATAGAATATTAATCCGTCTTTTTCACACTTAACCATAAACTGCGTGAATAGCAATGTATATATGTTTCCAACCTCACTACTTGTAAGTCCTAATTTTAAAAAAGTTCTACATGTGGGGGTAAATCATTGATAACCACTCATTTAACTTGTCCAATTCTTGCATGTGCAGTATTTCAGTTTCATAATGTCAAGTGAACAGATTAGAAATTACAAATGGTGGTTATATCCTGAGAGGCAAGATTCAGATACACAAATATGGTTGATGAGGGAGGTAAAGCTCTACTTTTTTGTCATGGCACAAAACCAAGTTAACTCAAATGAAAAATATCAAGGACTGAAACAAAACATTAATGACTAAATCTACTGCAAAGGAACATATATAAAATCCACTTCACTAACCGGTACTTAGGGAAACTCATTCCAAGAATACATGCAGCATCAAGATCTGATGCTCGAACAACAATCCCTTCATCCAATACTCTGCAGGCTTCATTCACGACTGGAAAGAAAACCATCTCCAGAATTTCCCGATCACTCACATTTATTGGCTACAAGTTATCATGTACAATCAATTTAGACAATCATAGAGGTAAAAGTTGAAAATAAATGAAATCCATTAAATTTTATGCAATAGCACACAAAAAGAGACCTTTCCATTAGGCATGATGTTAGCTCGTCTTCGAGATTCATTGATGATAGGAAGCACTGTAGGATCAGGTTTTGGCTTGCTGCCCTTTTCATGAATGTAATAACCCTTGCCATTGCTCTTTCCTATCATACCAAAATCATTTCTTGAATCATGAGTAAAAAAGACTAAGAAGATTGAAAAAAATAAATAAATAAAACTTAAAAAAAAAAAAAAAATTGCAAATGCACCTTCTCTCCCATCTTCTACCATCAATTCAACAAGATCAGATTCAAAGGTCCGACCATTGAAGGCAGAAGCAAATACTCCCTTAACAGCCCTAGCTACTCCATACCCAGCCAAGTCTTGCAATCTATGAATAAGGGAAAAAAAATAAATTTAACAGGTAAGATCATGCAAAAACAAGAACAAAAATGTCTGATACATTATGCAGGCACCAAAGTAAAAGCTAGTTGCTGATAACTAATGTCATTCTCAATTGATATCTAGAAGGATACAAACATAGATATAGAAGCCAAACATATTAGCTAATTTGTGGCAAGTTGAATTATACAAACTGTTTGTCAAGGTTTGAAATGGATGTTGCCTCCTCGCGCTATGAAGCCTCTTTAGGCATGCTACATATTGCATAAAGCAATTAAGAAAAGTATGAATTTAGAAGAATATGAAAATTACTCGAAAACTGATATCATATCTTATAACATACATGTTATGCATGTTTACAAGGAAAAAAAATGATTCCCCCCCCCCCCCCCCCCCAAGAAGTGCATGGTATGGAGCAAAATTAATTGGCCAAAAGAAAGTTCAAATCATTGCATGCACAATACCACTAAGGATGTCTATGAAATATCATGTGTGAAGTATTTGATACAATAATACTTTACCAAAAATGAGAGAAGATCCATTTGTCATTGTCAAAGACTGGATCTGTCCCTAGTCATCCAGTGCTAAACTGAGAGCAAGTGGATCTGGACCTAGGGAGATAAAGAATGTCTAAGGAGACATCAAAGATCAATCGATACGATTGTTGACAGACAAAAGTATCAATAAAATCTAAAATTGACCAGTGGGATGAGCATTGCCACATATGGAGAATTATTGAGTGCCGGCGGGGACAAATAAAAACAGACATTTTGATGAAGAACTATCAATTGGAAGTCTAAACTACATCAACTAGTCAGACTCCTTTGCTTTTTAGTGCTATGGAAAAAGATTCAGGCAGTCTACATTAGGACAGGACAAAAAAAATTGAGCATTTGCAAATGCAACAGGAAGATATTATGGAGCCAGGAAATCTTACAGGAAAGGGCCCATTGGCATTCCAAAAGAGCTGATTACTTTATCAATCCTGAACAGGTCCACGCCTAAATGCAAAAGGAGAAGAGATCCTTGTGTGTATGGGAAGAAGGTGCGATTAACAGCAAAGCCTGTGCAATTTCCAACAACAATGGGGACCTTCTTTATCAACTTCCCAACAGTCATGAGATCAAGGATGACTTGAGGAGATGTCTTTTCCGTTCGAACAATTTCCAGCAGGGGCATCACATGAGCAGGACTGTTTCTCATAGATAAAAAAGAATTATAAATTAAATTCTGAAAACATTTATGATAAGAAGAATTATGTATATTACTGGAATACTTGGATGTTAGCATAATTTTTCTGCATAAATCAAAAACACCTATGAGATGAAACCAAAATACAATAACTAAAATTCTAAACCAATCAACTTCAAGCAAGTTGGGTAGCCATGCCTAATAGCTACTGCAGCCATCATTTGTCTTTCCTTTTTTCCTTTTTGCCTTTTGATATGCTCATATTGAGCAACAGTTAGGGCTCATCAGATTTGTATCACATGCTCGGTCGCAGAAACATGGCTAGATATGTGGCTATTCAAAAGAAATGTCATGAATGTCCTTGTATTGAGTTTGTGTAAAATTTCTGTGGAGAGCAAGTATCTTCTGTGAATGTTGCGCAAGTCATGAGCTGATCAGGCACATCATTATAGCATCCTGATGTCTAAGTTTCAATAGCATGCATGAAGTACTTTCAGTATTTTTGCTAATTTTCAATTACTCCCAGGTTTGATGGTTACTTAATGCATCTCAACATATCTTACTGAATCATGCATGCTGAATGGTTAATTCTGTGCCGTTATGCACCAGGCCACAATGTTTCCAAATCTAAATGCCCTCTCTATCTCAAAGGATTATAGGCCAACAAGTTCTCCCTCACAAGCATCTAAAGAAGCTTCTTTTTTTTTTTTTGCACCGTTATAAAAGATTATTAGAAGATCCAAAAGCAAGCTAGAGCTCACTTGAGTGACACCATGACAATACAGGTGGCTGCTATAGCTTATTGTACTTCAAGCATGATGTTTATGTAGGTCAGGGTGAACTGGCAGATACCAAAACCATCCTACAAGTCATAATCAAGCTGACAATAGTCAATATATCATGTCCACTTTCATCCAAAGAAGTTACCAGTTGTGAGAACCGTTTGCTCTGGGTATAACTTGAGAACCAATAATATAAGTTAGTTGGTGGTGATTGAACTATGAACATCCAAACACAAGGTCAAGCAAGCTCCAACTTATTCCACTCCTCCTTCCATAGCCTATTCCTTCTCTTCATATTATTCATTACTCTATGTTCCCCAGACTATTTAACTGATTCTTAACCTTCATCCGTAATGCTTGCACCCAAGGACGTAAATGCCTGATAAATGTTGTGGTGATAAAGGAGAAACTAACATTAAGTTAACAGCTTCGTTATATAGATGATATGCCTACAAACCCAAAACTATCATGGGCACCATAATCTGCAAGAATATCTCTTCTAAATTCCCGCCCACCGGCCCCAACACACAAAAAACAGAAGAAAAAAAAAAGGACACACACCAAAAAGGCGTAAACAGAAATATTAATGCAGACCTGAAAAAATGAGCCCCAATGATACGATCTTGAGAACTTGTCTTCTGTCCAACAATATTGAGATCGATAGTGGATGTGTTGGTTGCAAAAATGCAGTGCGGAGAGCAGGCCTTTTCCAAATCCGCAAATATGGATTGTTTGAGAGGGATCTTTTCAATAACAGCCTACAAAGAATGTGATTATGTGCTTAGACAATGCAAGTGGTTCCTCCTTTAATCAAGATATGATAGGTCAAAGAGAAATTATCCTCATTAAAGATATAGAAAATTTACAGCCTTTGGCCGTTAAGGATCCACATACCACGGTGTGTCACAAAGTTAGAAGATCAGACAGATTTCAAAATATATAGTTAGATAACTTATAAGATCTTACCACTAAAAGGGAAACATTTATGGGAACATTTATCTTTCTCAAACCCCCACTTCCATAAAATGAGACAAGTAAATAAGGTTAGAGTCAACATCAACATTTAAACAGAGAATAATGTTACTGTTAGTACGTTGCACTCATGTGCATACACTAGGTAAAAAATAAATGATTTTCCCAGGAAATGATAATTTCTAGTTTCTTTTTCCCAGATTGACTGTAGAATTGTTTAAAAGACTGTCATAGCATATACAACATGGTAATGAACAGTTAGAAAGCAACCTCTATAACCATATCCAAATGCTTGAACTCAGAGTAATCCAGTGCACCGCTAAGAAGTGACAATGCCTGATTCATCTTCTCCTGTGAAATAGACCTCCTCTTCACTAAGCCTTCAAGATTTCCTTTAAAAAAAAATAAGGTTAAATTAAAATTTTGTAGCATCAGAAAAACTTTAAATGAACACAAAGATATGCCCCCTACAAGACTTAAAAGTGATGCTTCATCTACTCATGGTTCTTTCTGAGGGTTATAAAGAAGGTTTTAGCATCAGATTTTTCACAAGAAAAAAATCTTATCCAAATGCAGCTTCTTTTACAAGCATATGATAAAGTAAGGTACATAAAACTAAATCCAGACATATGTTCACCAATTATGGAGCTACCTGCAATTGTTTTGATGCCTTTCTGTAGAAACCTGGAATCAATTTCCTTGATGATAACAGAAATGTCACTTAATAGAAGAGCAGTCGCTATGCCAGAACCCATAAGACCACCACCAATGACAGCCACTTTCTTAATATTCCTTGGCTTCAATCCAACATCAGTGACGTTAGGTACCTATCCAAAACAATCAATGTACTCAGAAGAGTGTGTCCATCAGTAATACACATAGAAATTTCTATGGATGGCCACTATATTGCATCACATGGATAAAATATTATGTTTACAGGTGATCTAGCGATACCAAAAGAACAAGGCATGATCATCATGAGATAGACATCTTCAAATTATGGGGAAAAATGAAGTCGAATGTTCAAAGACAGTAGCACAATAAAGTTATCTGCATGAAACTGGAACCAGAAACGAGAAAAGTTACCTTAGAAGTTGCACGCTGGGAAAAGAAGGTATATACCAGGCCTCTTGCGGTGCTTGATAACACTAGCTCCTTAAAAACCTTTGCCTCCTGAAGTAAAGAAAACTAATTAAGTATATGATTCACCTTTGGAGTAATAGAACAGGATAAAAATCAATGAATCATTAAAACAACATTTGCGGATAGAACTTGTATAATTGATGGACAAAAGTGTAGGTATACTTCTTATGCAAGAAAAAAGGCAGGCATATATATCGGAGACAGTTTGCCAATGCACAAGGAAGCAATACACTAAATGTTTCATGAAAGTCAATGTTAGATAGCCAAACAAAGCCAATGGGCTGATATTAGGATTCTAGAGCTGTAAAGAACTAGTAAGGCAACCTAAAATTGCATGATAATCAACGCAATTCAAAGGATGGACATCACATACCTTGAGAACACCAGCATATCCACCAAAAACAATGCCCTCCTCAATTGAATCCAGACACACCTGGTGTTGAGGCATGTTTGGAGCAATCTTCTTAGCCTGTTGCCTAGCACCTTTCAATATTTCATTTGCCTCAGAAAGGGAACAAAGCCTATCAGTGCGATGAAGAGACGTGACCCATGGCTTTCGCTTCTCAGCAATATCTAATGCCCAAAGCCGTGAAACAGTCAACAATTCCCCAGAAGAAACAACAGAATCTATGAGGCCATACTCCTTCCCTTCCTTCGCTCGGATTGACTTTGATAACTGCATAAAGTTAAATCAACAGAGACATGAAATTGTTAGACTTCCACGGATCCCAAATTCTAATTTTTTTATGGGAAAGTGCAGATGATCTTTAATAATAAAAATCTGAAGACTGGTCTAATAACAACATTTGTGATAATCAGAAGTGGAAAAGCAATGAAATTAACAGATGCCTAGGACAAGAACAGATTTTGTATCACAAAGACTAAAATATCTTTGTCCTAAACAAAAGGGCAAGTAAGTCTTCCAATAAATATGTGGTAAAAGAATCGAACAGAGCAGCATGTGAGTCGCAATACAAATGTATACTCCAGACACTGATTAAGATAAAAAAAAAAAAAAAAAGGTTAAATTTTCAGAAATAACTATTAATCCCAAACTGATTCAATTCATGATTTTATCTCATAAGACTTACTATGTTCGGCACTATTTTGAAAATAAATACCCAAAAGAGAAGAATACGCCATGCATAAAGTCATGATATGTGCTTGGCATGTAAGAGAAATTAACAATAACCTTTAAAATTCATGTATCAGTTACAAAATAATGGGTGAAGCAAGCAATTGGTACTAATGGGCGTTGATTTTCCCTTAGCTTAGATAGAGAAGACTCACCAGCATCATCTCTATAGCCTTTGGCAATCCCACGAGCCTTGGAAGCCGCTGGGTACCTTAATGTACACAGGAATTATGAAATTCTGCTATATGAGAAATCCAGAAATACATGCAAGTTCCTTTATAAAACAAGGCCCTAACACAATAACAAACAAAATTTAGAGCTACCTCCAAACCCAGGAATGACACCAAGTGTCAATTCTGGCAATCCAAGTTGTGCTTCTGGAGTGGATATTCTAGCATGGCAACCCTGGACAAAATGAACCACAAAACTATATCAAACAGAGACCCAGAGGGAAAAGGAACATCACAAGGACACCACTGAGAATTTTTGAGTGGCATTTAGGACAAACCATAGCTAGTTCCAGACCTCCACCAAGGGCAAGCCCCTGAATAGCTGCAACCGACGGTTTCTTGCCATCTGAAAAGGAAGTTAATACAAATAGCACATATCAATTAATAAGAATCTTTCTGTAATAAAACAAACTAGCGTAGTAGAAAGCTCACGGTGCTAATTAGGAAAAGAAAAGAAAAGAAAAAAATAGGTGCTATGAAAATAAGGGCAGTAATCAGCCAAAGACCTTCAATAGTATTCACCACAAGATCAACAGAGACATCAGGTAGACGTGAAAGATCACCTGCAGTGCGTAGTTGCAAAATAAATTATTATGAAAATAATATCTTGCATACTAGATGAGGCATAGACTTAAGATTTCATACCATTTTTATGCACTTCCGCAAAAACATTGATATCAAAACCACCAGAAAATTTTCCAGCATTACCTGCAAGGAAATATAAGCAACATGCAGGGCAAATTAGTAATCCAAACATAAATAAATTAATTAAACCTTCATCTGTGTTTGACTGAAATAACAAATGAGCCAACTATTTTTCTGGAAAAAATATGAAAAGACTTGTCCTCAAAAGGTTTCCACAAAAGTAAAACTTTCTGGTTGAAATTTGAAAAGGCTAGTTGGATACTTGTGTGAAAACAACAAAAAAGGTCTCTCACAGAAAATTAGAAACAAACCACTGCATATCTCCTTGTCAACATATAAGGAAAATTAGGAATATAACACACACACATCATTACGACATTAATACCTGCATCTCCAACAGAAAAGTCAGCTGTTTCAATCAATGTGCTTTTGTTCTTTTACCAACAAATAAAAAAAATTCTCAGAATTCTTGCAGACAGGAAATCTACTTTCACGGCATCAAAACTAAAACTTCCAACACAATTATATCTCAAACAAAAATGGTCATAAAAAATATTCAAGTCGGCAAAAAAAGCTCACCAGTCAAAACGATTGCCTTAACATCATCTCTATCCATGGCTTCCTTGTACCTCTTCTTCAAGCCATCAATAACTATACCAAAAGCAAGATATAAATCATTAAAAGCGTTCAAAATTAAGAAAACTTCACAAAAACAAGGGAAACAAAAAGCAGGCATAGTATAACTATCTAAAAAAAATTTCAGAAAAGAGACCAGACACGAGAAATAGCACTCAAGAATAAGCACTTCAAGCAGAAGGCGAATAAGACAAAAATTAAGAAAAAAAAAACTCAACAAAGTGAACAGCACGAAAGAAAGCACCGACACAATCTAGAATCAAGAAATTTTCACCAAATAAATAAATAAATAAATAATCGCAAAAATTCAAAATTGACAAGAAAACACAACAAAAAAAATTAAGAAAAATTCACAACAAGGGTAAACCTATAAAAAAAAAATCATTGAAAAAACTCAACAATTAAAAAAATCCCAAAAAGAAAGAAGAACATAGCACACTGCAATCGAAGAAAAAAAATCAAAAACCAAGAAACAAGCATTAATAAAAGGCGGGGAAATAGAATCGAGATTACTAATCGGAGCCAGCGCGTTAACAGGTGGATTAGAGATGGTGATCACGGCTACTCCATCTCTCCCGACCTCCATGGAAACGAAAACATTCGCCATCTAATCTAGGGTTTCGATCGATCGAAAAAGATCAGAAACTCAAAGAAGACGAAGACGAGAGCACTGTTTAGTGTTTTGCTTTCGAAGATATTAATAAGAGCTTTGATGATTTTATAAAGCGATAGCAATAGAGACCGTGTGGACTACTTTTAAGTTGACCAAAAAGCCCACGGACAAACATCACGAGTTCGCTGTTCATCTCATCTCAGCCGTCGATATTGTCTGGTGATTGAAAATACCACCTCGTGATTCGTGTTTCCAACTCTTAAAACGTGAAAAGGATGGCAAAGGATATACACATATATATCGTCTAGATTTAAAACTAAATATGAAATTTCTTTTTCGTTTTTTTGTGTTTTGTTCGTATATACCCCTGGTAAAATAAAATATTGGTGAAGTATTGGTTTCTACTTTGTACGATATTACGTTTTGGTCCTTAAAAGAAAAAAAGTACAATTTAGTGCTTGAATTACATAAAAATAGTTGTTTTGAATATTTAATTACGCACACATATTATCTTTAAAAGATAAAACTATATTCACTTTAATTTTTAAATAATTCAAATATAATCACTGAGCTCTTGGTCTATTAACATCAGTTTTTTTTTTATATAGTACAACACATATATATTTATCCATTTCTAGTGAATGGTTGTATACTCCTTTGTTTTAATAATGCATGCATATAATATATCCACTTTTTAAAATAAATAATTCAGGATTATGAAATATTTTCATATCACTGAAATACCACATACATTTCTTATTTAAAAAGTGAAATGAATAATTTGATATATATATTACATAATAATATAATTAAATATATGTATTTATTTGGTACGTAATGCTGCTTCTTGGAAGTAAGTTGGAACTCACTAAAAAATTACCAAACTATAAAATAAAATAATAAAATAAAAATAAAAAAAGTAGGAAAAAGATTCCTTGAGGAATGAAAAGGAGATATCTTAGAAATGAGTTTGAACGCCACTTGCAACTTCAATGAAATTTATTAATGAAGAATAAAAAATAGTACTTTTATTTTAAAATTAATGGTTGACCAACCACACTGTTCTCGCCTCCAATTTCACTTGTCTACCTTGTGATTCATGCTTGTTTGGTGATTTTTTAATTTTTAATTTTATTTTTTAAAGCTATTTTGAGACGAAATTTAAACAAAATATTTTATTCAAATGTCTTTTAAAAATATTTTAAATTAGAAAAAATAATAAACATAAACTACATGAGACTATCAGTATCACCCTTATAAATTATAATATGATTGTTGATATTTCGTGACTGTTACAACTCAAAAGTAAATATTAAAATCCTATTCGCAGTTCGCTGATATTTTTTTAAAATTTACAACTCAAAAGTAAATGTTTATCTTTTGATCTTTAACTTAAGTTTTTAAGATTTTTAATTATTTTAATAATTATCTTTATAGTTAAATAAATCAAATTTTTGAATATTTTATGCAGTGATTTATTTTCATTCAAAATTTATTATTCGAAAGTATTATTCAATATACCAGGAAATTTAAAAGAAGCAGCATAGGCTTGACTTTCTAGAATAATGCATATAATTTTATATTTTATAATTTTTCATGCGAAATACAACTTGTTAAGAAAGACTCGTTGAATTAAAATAATTTTGTACCAATCTACCAACTTGTTTCGATTAATACGACCAAATAAATTGGTAGGATCATGATGTTTACCTAATAAAACTTATTTTTATTTAAATTTTAAACACTGAAATATTGGCGGAGAACCAAAAAAAAAAAAAAAAATACTTCTCTGTATAAACAATCACAAATTTAAAAATAATTAACCATGTGAAAAATGAAAACTTTTCATGTACACTTTATCAAATATTTTTCAAAAAATACAATAAAATAAATAATTAATAATATAAAATTATGCATTTTATGATTTTATTATGTGTGCAAAGAAGATAATGATGGTCGGACATGAGGCCTTATCCAGCCTACACTCATAATTAGAGACCCTAGCATCACTGCATCTAATGCATTTTGAACATAAGTAATGAAAATTTTGTGAGCCATCATTTTTCGGTTAGATAATGCCACCAGACTAAAAGAACTTTTAAAAATAAAATAAAATAGAGTAAAAACTTTTCCATCTCAAAAAATAAAAATAAAAACAATAAAAAGAAAAACACAAAGACCATTTTGACCTTAATCACAATGCCATCATAATTCTCATCCAGATGTCCAAGTTGGTAATTTCATTCTGTCCCTCCCTATCTAAAACCGTCTCTCCCTCCAAACATCAACAGCCATGAAGCCCAGACCCTTCCTCACAGCAACTGCCATCCCTCCATGGCTTCTTCTTCCTCTTCTACTGCTTCTTCTTTCCTCCCTCTCAAGCCCTTCCAACCAGACCCATTCCTAATCTCCAGCCACTGCCTTTATCCATCCTCTAATGGCTTCAAGTTCCAATCCCTTTCTCACTTCCTCTTTGGCTCTCCTTCTTTTTCCCTTGTCAAACCCATTGCGTGCAAGGTGTCTGATGAAATGCCTCCAAGAGACAAAGCATACAAAGGTATCACTTTTACGATGTCTTTTCCAAGGTCTATAGATAAAAGGAGTGGACAAGTGAGTAGTGAGGAAATGGTTGGGGTTAGAGGTGGAAGGCAGAGGGATGGTTCCATGAGGCTGAAGGATGAGATGGGCGATAAGAAAGGAAGAAAATTTGTGGCTGGTGGCTTTTTGAATGAGAAGAAAGTGAAGAAGAGGAAGATGGGTAACAGGAGGAAGAAAGATAAGGACCATCATGCTCAAGTTGAGCTGCGATTGACGCTGGATATGTGCTCGAAAATGGGGGATGTTATGGGAGCTATATCTTTGTATGACTCTGCAGTGAGGGATGGTGTCAAGTTGGAGCAGTATCATTATAATGTGCTTCTCTACTTGTGCTCTTCTGCAGCGGTTGGGGTTGTTCATCCAGCAAAAAGTGGTAGTGGAACCAGTGCTAATAGTAGTAGTAGTAGTGTGTGTGACTTCAGTGAAGACGAATCAGAAGACATGAGTGGAAATGGACTAGCAGACGAATGGTACAATGAAGAGAATGAAATTAGTCACAGGGAGAAGCAGGGCACTGCAATCCAGGTTAGTGAAGACGTCAGGGATTATGCACGAACAAGAGGGTTTGAGATATATGAAAGAATGTGCTTGGAGGAAATTCCAATGAATGAGGCAGCTTTAACAGCTGTTGCACGAATGGCACTGTCCATGGGCAATGGAGATATGGCTTTTGAGGTTGTCAAACAGATGAAGAGTTTGGGCATAAACCCAAAGTTGCGGTCATATGGTCCTGCTTTGTTTGTATACTGCAAAAATGGCGACATTGAGAAAGCTTTCAAAGTAGAAGGACACATGTTGAAGTCTGGAGTCTGCCCAGAAGAGCCTGAATTGGAGGCACTTCTAAGAACTAGTGTTGTAGCATGTCGAGGGGATAAGGTTTACTATATACTGCATAAGCTTAGGACTACTGTGAGGCAGGTGTCTCCGTCCACAGCTAGTTTAATTGAGCAATGGTTTAAGAGTAAGACTGCTACTAGATTGGGAAAGAGGAAATGGGATAGGAAGTTGGTAGAGCAGGCTATGGAGAACGGCGGAGGGGGGTGGCATGGTTTAGGATGGTTGGGAAAGGGAAAATGGACCGTTAAACATGCGCAAATTGATTGTGATGGTGTCTGCTTGGGCTGTGGTGAGAAATTGCTGACCATAGACCTTGATCCGATTGAGACAGAAGACTTTGCTAGATCTGTAGCTTCAATAGCTTGCAAGAGGGAAAGACACTCGAGCTTTCAGAAATTTCAAGTATAGTAGCTTGATTCATTTGAATTCTTAGCCTTTCTCACTGTGTTGTCTGTTTTGTATCCTTTAGCAGATTCCCATCTATTCTATTCATGAAATCTCTCTAGATACCTTTTTTTACTGATTTATCTGTACATATTCACGGAACCGTTGACAATCTGTTAGAAAACCACATTTTTGGTCCATATTTTTATATTTTCTTTCCCTTTTATTGCCAACCATCTTCTCATCTTCAATATTTATGGAAATGCTAGTTTGGCATTTCCTTGACTCTATCCAAATTTAATACTTTAGCTTCTGAGTGCCATCAATTTTTGAAGCCTCATGGATTCAAAGGGTTGATAAGTTAATATTCCCTTTTTTCTTTTACTATATGCAGAAATGGTTGGACTATTATGGCCCTTTTGAAGCCGTTGTTGATGGCGCAAATGTGGGACTTTTCAGCCAGAGGCAACTTTCAATAAACAAGGTTTGTTTTAGTGGAGCTATGGAATTATTAAATCCTGGTTGTCACTATTGAACCATTTTCATAATTACATAGGTCAACACTGTTGTTAATGCCATACGGCAAAAACTGCCATCAAAGAAATGGCCGCTAATCATAATCCATAACAAGCGTCTTACTGGGGGCTGGATGGATGAACCTGCAAATGAAAAGCTTCTAGAGAAATGGAAAAACGCCGATTGTATTTATGCAACTCCTACTGGGTCTAATGATGATTGGTAAGCTTACGCTATAAACTTTTCAATCACATATGGAATTATCTGTCATCTTTTCACGTTTTCAGAAATCTAGCTGGGTGGTAAGACAAATAAGTGTGCCTTCTAATTTCTTATGGATAAATCAGGATTAATTTGCATTTGTTATGGCATTTCAGTGTTAGTCCAAGAATGTGGTCCCCTTTTTTCTTTTAGTGCCACATAGCGGGAGAGAGTTAGTATTTAGTAGGCCATAAGCTAATGCAGAACCTGTACCATGGTTTGGGCAGAGAAAGACAATGCCCTATCTGTGAGAATCGGAGTGGTACCTTTCTCTATACTCAGGTTTACATATTTCCAAGAAACGAATTGGCTTCAAGTTGACCGGAATCATTCTTAGCAGCATACATTAGCAATTGGGAGAACTCTACCCAAAAAAAATATTAATAGACGAAATGTTATGTTGTCAATTTTTCCCTCTGGTATCACTTGATCACCTGGGTTTCATGCCTAGTAGAATCTCAGAGGACATGAAAGAGGAATTCATAGCGTTACAGAATAAAAATATTGAGAAAAAGGGATAGGAAACTTGTTTGGCTTGAAGTTTATTAATCCTTGCTTTTATCAAGCTGATGTATCGAATTAGTGCTACAGCACATCTTCTATGCACACAGGCCATTGTCAAAACGGATGCATGACAAACTATTGATGAGTTTTAACATTACAAGGCTAACCCTCTTCCCAAACTGGAGTTCTTTTAGGGAACCTGAGTTAACATAAAATATGCCTCGTTTTCGGCGCCCATTATCATTCTTATTATTTTCATCTGCATTTTTTCTTAGGGGAGGTGAGATTTATGTAGTGCCCCTCTAAGAGTCTGGTAATATATTTTCTTAGGTTTTTTGTTTTCATTCATTGCTTTAATATTCTGCTTTAAACCACTGTAGGTGATAACATGTGGTTCAGGTATTGGTTGTATGCAGCAATAAAATGTAAAAGCTTGATCGTTACCAATGATGAGATGAGAGACCATTTATTCCAGCTTTTGGGAAATGATTTCTTTCCCAAATGGAAAGAAAGGCATCAGGTACTTGAGCATTAACAAAAATAGAAGATTTTAATGTTACTGTGAAGCTTGCAATTTATGCTTGCTTTAGGCCTTGATAATGCAAGAGAAATCTCTCATCTTGAATACCCAACTGCCAGGTAAGGTATTAACTAAGTCAGATAGTATCAGCTATTTCCTAGTTTTATCTCTGATCCAATGATCCAATCGCGACTATATGTATACATTCGTTTGAAGTGCATAGGTGATTGTATAATCAATGGCCTGTTTTGTTCGTAATTTGAACTTAACATATATCCTGCAATTGACCCTAATGAATAGGGAACAGGGCAGAAAACGATATGCTGAATTAAAAAAATTTGAGCATGTTAAACTTTAGATGAAGTACCATCTCTAGTCTTTGTGGTTTCCAAATTTATTCAAAGTAGTAGTTGTTCCAGAAGCTTGCATGAATAAAATTATTAACTATTGTTGATGCTCTACGTCTAATGAAAAAGTATATATACATGTGATAGGTACATTTCAATTACCGTGATGGAAGATTTGAGTTCCGCATGCCTCCTCCTTGTTCAATTGTTATCCAGGTTTGCATCTTATTTTGCTCAAGCCTTTGTACATGCTCAAACTATCATATATATATAATCAGTAAGTTCACAAAGAATATAATTCTCATCCTTTGTCATACTGAATTTATCTAAATATATAGCCTCGATGGTACAATATAGTAGTTTATTCCAAATTCATTTGAAACAAAAAAAGTTTTAGAGAGACTCAGTTGAATATAAATCAAAATGAATTCTTTTTTTTGTAGTGTAAGTAGAGTTCATTTTGAAGCATGCTTGTGTAACCTGAACTTTTCCTAAAATGTTCAGGAGTCTGAGCAAGGTCATTGGCATATCCCTGTTTCATCAAAACAAAGAATGAAGGGAGAGATATCCTGGTTATGCGTGACGAGGGACACGACAACACCAAAATCATCTTCACAGAAAGGTAGATATCCTGAGTTTTTTTGGCAATCGGCTCTCTTTCTGATTTTCTTTAGCCTGGTCATTTTGGTGTTTTCAGAATGAGTAGAGATAAACACAGGCTTAGAACAATAAATAGATTTTGTTCTTCAATAACTGATTTAGATGTTTATTGTGGATTGGCCTCCTTTCTTATACCTGGTTATAAATTGCAGTATTCAGGGTTGCAAGGAACCATTATTAGTAAAACAGGCCATGATTAATTACAAATACCGCCTCAAACCTTAATGATTTGTTCAATACCCAATTGTACAAAGAGGAGCATATCTTAGGAGATTTATGAAAATTGTTTATGTTATTATACATAAAACAAGAGGTAAATGTAAGTATAAGTTTTGGAACTCCATTAGATGGCACTTGGATTCTTTTTCTGCAAAACTGGTATCAACCATAGGGCACAAATTGTGATGTTTACTATGAACAACTAATAAAACATCGAGAAATAAAACAAAGTTTTTGTCAACAAATGTTTAATTCTTTTGAAACAGGCTCACAGGGCAGCAATCAAGCCGGACTTTCGTCTGACGACCAGTACCAACAATGTCATCGGCCTGCTGAACACCAACACGCAAAGAAGAACGGCAAAAATTCGCATCGCAGCAAACTCAGACAACTTGATTCAATGACCAGTAGAATTGAGACTGCCGAGAAGCTTTGTGGATGTGTCATTGATTTCCAGATCTGAAAAGGACCACATTAAAATTATTGTTTTCACAATCATTGTTTTGATTTTTTTTCCCATATATACTTTAACTAAAATCCCAATCACAATACTTATTTCATGAAACAGAGACCCAAAGAAGTGCAACTTTCATCCCAGCATTTTACCATCTCAAAGACGAGCAAACTTTCCTTAGGAATTTATACAATCATATGCAAACTCTGAAATATAATTCTTACAATCTCACAGACAAGAAAGCTCTCCTTAAGAATTTATACAACCATATACAAGCTCTGAAATTTAATTCTACATAAGTGATAAATCAGTAATGGCAACAAAGCAGAGTATCATAAGCATTGTAATAAAACCTCATATATCCTTTCCTGTCTAGTTGAAGATTTACATTATCGAGACAAACGCAAACATACAAATAAGGCATGAAATGAGGAATATATATTGAAAAGAACTACAAATATCACCAAGAGAAAAGGAAAAAAAAAATCTACAAAATAAAGGCTCACTCAGATTTCATGAGCTCCCAACTTTATTGACAGGAGGTTTGCTTTGCTTTGATTTGGCCATATTAACAAGATCACCGAAGAGCTTATCTTCTGGCTTCGCCGGTTTGTTGGACTGCTGTGTGTAAAGAGAAGAGGAAGCCGACATCTGATAAGAGGAATTCATATTCATGTATTGACCATTATCTTGCACGGAAAGCCCATACATTCTCTGAGAGAGGTCATTGGGGTTCGAGTAAGGGTAGGCAGATTGCCTTGGATCATAGAACTGAGTTTTAGGTTGTTGCCCATATGCATATCCGGTGAGCTGCATCTGCATCTGCATTGGAGTTTGATGCATTCCCGGAATTTGAACACCTAGAATTGGCTGAGAATATAACCCTGCTGACTGATTATTCTGCATAGGTGAAGGATATAAGCCCAGTTGATTGTTCTGCATAGGCGAAGGGTACATGCCTCCGAACTGGCTGCCCTGAACCGGCTGAGGTTGCATACCACCAAACGGGGTGCCCTGCATTGGTTGGTAAGGCATGCCTCCAAATTGGGTGCCCTGAATTGGCTGAGGTGGCATAACTCCAAACTGGGAGCCCTGCACAAGCTGAGGCTGCATAACTCCAAATTGGGGGCTTGGCTGAGGCTGCAAGCCATCCACATCAATGCTCTGAGTTGTTTGAGTTTCCCATGGTGGTGGAGGCAAGGCCCCACCTTGATCATCTGGGCCTGTTTAGAGAGATTTAGTTTCGATGATGATGCTCAGCAAGTAATATTGACATTTTTGAGGATAACAAAAGATTTCAAGCATTTCAGGTGGAATGCCCACTAAAATAAAAGAAAAAGGCACACTCAAATTTTGAAATTATAAACCACTTGACATTAAAAAAAAAAAAAGGTAAATGCAAAGCTTGAGAGACATGGACGGATTTAGAACACTCCTATACATAGTACATGTTCCAAAATTAATCATAATTAAGGCCAAAAAAAAAAAAATAGTGGGCTTACCATATCCAAATGTTTGCTGCTGAGGATTGAAGCCTTGGGAAACTTCACCATTCCATACAGGTTTATTGTGGTTCAGCTGGGTCCCGTGGCCATTAGCTGCTGGTTGATACTGAGGTGTTCCTGAGTTTTGGCTGCCCCCATTAGGATAAAGACCAGATTGGGACTGCTGAAGCTGAGGTGTTGCAGCAGGTAACACCTGTGATTCTGGGAATGCTGGGTTAGAACTAAAAGTACTATTATGATTGCTACTAGTCTTTGCATTACTGGCTTCAGCAAACATGTCTGCCAAAGCTAAAACATTCTGGTCAGATGCCGAGAGGTTGGTAAGTGGTGCATTGACAGGGACAAGGGCTAGCGGGTTCTCAGCAGGAGGTGTATTATAGTCATCACCGCTGAGAAGATCCATGTTTGGATCAACTCTTGCAGGAGGTTTTGCAGATCCATTAGATGTCGGTGGTGCAGGTAGCAGCAATTGCTGAAGAGGTGGCTGGTTATTTGTGCTTGTGCTTGTAGGTGACCTACAAATGGACATTCATTATGCCTTACCATGTTAGATGGAAAAATATCAAATAGATTTAAAAAGCTTTATAACTTTAGAAGTAACAAAAACAAATAAATGATTCATTCACCAATCATATGAGCAGTACAAATAATTTTACCATAAAAACCAGATCATAAATCTTAGTATTGCCTATATTTACATAAATAAATCTACTCAAATCGCTCCACAAAGAGCTTTTGCAAACTTTAACAGGAATATACTTCATTCATTGGCATCTGAAAGTTCGATTCACCCGAAAAAAAAAAGAACAAAGAAAGCCTTTCATGTCTACTTTTCTGGCAGGGTGACATAATATTTTTCTATTTCTAAGAACCCAAAGAACGACTCATGCACAAATAACTACTTATCTGCCAACCAAAACTGAGGAAGGATGATGGTTAAAAAGAGAATATTAAAAAGAAAAATTAAATCCTTTTGCCTTCACAAAAGGTTAATCTCATAATCATCAGAGAGTCAATATCATCC
Organism: Dioscorea alata; assembly: GCA_020875875.1. Taxonomy (NCBI): domain Eukaryota; kingdom Viridiplantae; phylum Streptophyta; class Magnoliopsida; order Dioscoreales; family Dioscoreaceae; genus Dioscorea; species Dioscorea alata. Next base: position 18,585,578 of record CM037015.1, on the reverse strand, counting down.
AATTGCACAGACCTATCTATCAGGAGGTACAAATACCAAAAAAAAAAAAATCTTAAATATTTCTCATAAACAGCATATCAAAGAAGACATTAATAAATCAAGTAATTTACCTTTGATCTGGTGGTGGATGACCAACATGATTAGTTGTGGCGGAATTATCATCATCCACAAGTGCTTGTAGAGTTTTTGGTTTTTCTGGACGCACAGAAATACCAGCAGCGATTGCATCATGCTTGGCAAGAACGCGCTGCAAATCATCGTTTAAAGCAAGTCCTTGGCCAAGGAGATCCTCATCCCTGTTATTAGAAGAAAAATCAGTAAGACAGCCGCTCTGTGAGCCAAGATGCATAAATATGGAGTTCCAATAAAAGCACAAGTTTAAAGACAAGTGCAATGGGCATCTAAGCCAGTAAAAATTTTTGAATTAATAAAATTTAGGTAGCAGGAATTTCTATGTTTTCCTCACCCAGAGAAGAGACAGATCAAACATAGATAAAATCATGTGTTTTAGATATGTTACCAAAATAAATATTGATAAACCTTCAATAGTAAATCAGAAACCAGGAGCAGCAAGGTCTGAGATTAGCAAATAGCAATCATTCAAATCTCATAGCTAAAATGATCCTAAAAACAGATGATTACAAAAAACATCATAATGAAGTTACAAATTCAACTTTAATAATATAAAGAATAAGTAAATAGCATCAGAAATTATGCTACAAGGTCTTACGATGTAGTGTTCACAAGCTGTACCACCCTTTGTTTGTAAGATCGACACTGTTCAACTAGGTCAACAATTACCTCCTGCCTCAAACCCTGTGACATATAACTAACATGATCAGCATTTATGCATTTATAATAAAAATTGCACTAACTAGCCAGACTAACATGCAGGAAGGGAAAGTGCATCCCATCCAACCTTTAGTAACAACACAGTTTAAACCTTATTTGACTATTCTGGTACAGACTCCAGAGTAATTATAATCATTGATAAATTCCAATTAGTTATTTATTTGATGTAATAGTAGACAAATATAAAGTTCAAATTTAAACCTTATTTGACTATTCTGGTACAAACTCCAGAGTAATTATAATCATTAATAAATTCCAGGTAGTTATTTGTTTGATCTAATAGTTGACAAATATAATCAAAGCTGCAGATTAAGGATACCTCTCTATTTCCAGGATCTAAAGCATTGAGCATTTCCGCAAGAACATCCATGATACCACGCGCATTCTGGATCTCTGTAAGGCTGAACAAAGGGGTATAGTTTTAACACCCAGAAATAAAAGCAAAGAAACGAATAAAATTGCTGATGAATCACAATAAGGAACAAAAACATTATGCTTCAACAGCACAAAAATAACACTAGTCAACCAATTTTAGAAAAGCATAACAATTCAACAGCGTTATCCTCAAACAAGACATTAGTAATAGTATTTAAAAAATTAACAGGTAACCCATTCCTGTCCTACCCATTCATTGGTGCCGTACTTCAAAATAGTTATGCACATGCCAATAATTGCCTAATAATTGCTTGTGTAAATGTGTTCATCAAGCTCAGGTAACCCTCACGGATAAGTGCATTGATTTCACTAAATGAAACCCGGTTACTTTTACAAAAAGAGAACTGAAGAAAGTTCTGCATTGCATTAACATCAGTGGCCAGAACAATCTCACACAAAATTCCCATGAAAGTGAAAGCAAGAAAGAAGAAATCATGATTGCCAAAAGGCATGAATAAAATTATGAAAGAGAACATCAGAAACAAAGATCAATCAACCAAAATTACCAAAGGAAAAGTCACAAAACATGGTAGACAAAGTGATTCACATAATTAGAGAAGACAGGATCAACATAAAAAAGTGAGAGGTATGCAATGCACCTTAAGATAGGAAAATCAGATCCAGCAGATGCCTCAGGCGCTTCATGCTGATAATCAGGACTTCTCACCGATTGAGGATAGGATGACAAAGGCTGTGTTTGAGGAGGAGTAAATATAGGTGCTGAGCTCTCAGATCTATGAGGAAATACAGCCCCAGCCCGCTAGAAGATGGAAAAGAAAACGGAAAAACAGTATAAGTCATCTTTGAAAAGACTGGTTAATGATTATAATTTTCCATCACAAACTCTGAAACATCAAGGCAGGGTAGATAAAACTTCAACACAGACATTCAAAGAAACCTTGCACTTATGAGAAAAATGAATGTAAGACAAGCGATTGTCGTCAGACTGAATAAAACATTATTTGGAACAGAGGTTAACGCTACATCATCTTAGACAATTTCTAGAAGGGTGTAGCCAAAAAAAAAAAAAACAACGATTCCAGATAATGGCAGATAGCCAAACTTTCAATTAAATAACATTAAGTTTTGAAAACATTACCAATAATTCCTGGTACGCTGCATAGTATTGTGGATATCTTGCACGGGGGCCACCAAATGCTTCTTGCCAAGTATCTATTAACATCAGTATCTTTTCTTTCACATGAAAATCAGGGTGCTGCAGTAACAAGATCTTTTGAGATTTTTCAATATCACACAAGAAGAAGAGCACTGAGCAAGGGAAAGTTATTATGACCTTCTTTTTAACCATCTTCACCATCTCATGGAGAATATCTTTCTCTGCAACATGCATGTGGACAACATCACCACAATTTTTTATCAACGTCTCCAGCAGCTGAAATATGATAAAGAGAAAGTCACCATATAAGCTAAGTCGTATACTCTGATAGATGCATTGAGCAAATTAATGATAATGAAGAGGATCCAGAAGAAAAGGCAGAGAGGAAGGTCCTTAGTCTTCTGAAAGCGGAATGGATAACAAGGCAATCCTAAGCAGATTAATCAGTTAACACAGGATAAACCATTGCTTAGAGATCTGTGTTCCATTATTTGTCACTTAAGAAGAAGAAAGAGAATACGAGAAAGAAATCCAACTCAATTTGTCAAATAGAGAAAAGTGATAAACTTTTTTACCGGACAGAGGACTTCATCTATCATATGACAAAGCCATACACCCCAACAAGAGTAATCTTGATGCCTAACTTCATATTTATATACATGATATACTGGTCATCAAAAATGAAAAATACATAGTCCCGATTCCCCAACTTCAAATTCACGAGATGTCTGAAATTATGTTTACATATGCTCCTCATAAAACACAGAGAAAGCCAAATGACAAGCACCACTAATTGGCACAAGAACCCACAAGGAAAACTATAGACCTAGTGTGCTTGAATAGACACGCATTAAAGTGGTTGACCGCCACTTAGGTAGGGTTACCAACACATGAAGATTAAAAAAGCCAATAATCAAACAAGCAACACATATCAGTAATTTAGAAGAACAAATATCAGTAATATTTGTATAGAGTCATAGATAACAGTTACGGTGCTTACTGTTAGTGTAAGTAGCTGGACCTTCGAATTCTTGTTCCCAAGACGCTTTTTTACGCCTTTCACTACATCCTTTGCTTGTCTGAAAACCAAAAGCCAAACAGAATATCAACACTAATCAAAATTTGAACTTATGCATATTTTGTGACAGTCATCATACAGAAACCATCAAACAAACAAATATAGGTTTCATCATGGATATATTACAATTTACAAAACCAAATTAACGAGAAATGATAAAAATGGTTTTAATAATTTTGCATCCATAACCACACCATCACCACGAATCACATCCCACAGAAATAAAGAATAAACTTTCTACAACTGTGCTCAATGTACAGGAGACAAAAACTTAAGGAAAAAATGGCTCAAGATGCTTTAAGGAACATGGGGTGAAATTTTGAAATGTTTCCACAATCAAAATTGACATCTCAATTGCCTGGACACTTTATGCATTCTACCCCAAGCTACCAGCATTATCAAAGAATATTATATAACAATATCGTATATTTCTCTTCCTTTCAGCACACTTATGGCGAAAAATTGGCCCTTTAACTACCTCTTAAATCAACATCATCTAATAACCACAACTCCTAAGCTTATCACCGCCAACATCACTGAAATTTTTCTCTAAAATAACACAAACCTCGATGCCAATCTTTGCTGTTTCTTGAACACTTGCACTCAGCAATCAAATATCAGAGAAGCTCTTAAGCATTCAACTCCAGAATTGATAATTATAAAAAGAAAAAAAAAAGGTAAGAATTACTATACCCAAGGTTCATAAATTTCACGATCGGCCACCACACACACTCAAAAATCCATAGTTTTTTTCTAAATCCCCAGCCTCCCCTTCTTCTAATTATTAATCAACCCCACAAAACCACTAAAAATTCAAAGAAATACAAAACTCAAACAGTAAACGTTTACCACCAAGCCAAAAAAAAAAAAAAAGAAAAAAGAAAAACATATCCAGAACCAAATCAAAAACCATAATTCAAAAAAAAAAAAGGAAACAGAAAGGAAAAGAAAGAGCTAAACAAAAATCCAAAAGCCACAGAAGATCACACCCGGGGTCACGATTAAGTATATCACAGATCTCGATGTTCATCGCCCAGTCCGGCCCGATCAGCATATCACTCGTCGCCCGCTCCACCAACCCTGCCATCGCTACCACACCGATCCTCCAAAAACCACTTCAAAAACACCAAATCGGACTCAAATCCAACACTCCTCCGGCGAGAAACCGATCAAATAGACACCAACCGAACCCAAAAGCAAACCCTAAATCCACGAGAAAACCCCAAACCCTCCTCTCTCTCTCTCTCTCTCTCTCTCCCCACGCCCGCAAGAGTCTTCAGAAATCTCCGATTTTTTTTCTTTCAAACTTTTTCAAGTAATAAAAAATTCTCCAAAAAAAAAAACCCAAAAAAAATAACAAATTAACGACCACTTTTAGTACGATTCCTTATACTAATCTTAATTAGTAGGGCAAATCAGAACCATTAAACCGTATTAATGATGACGTGGCATACTAGTATTTGAGATTAGTGTTTAAAAGGGCAGACATAGTTATCTCTAGAGCAAGAGTCAATGGGATTCGTTACGCTTGGAAGATGGTTAAAGACCACAAAGACCACAATTTGTAGCGAATTTACTAGATTACCCTTTTGATGACGTGGCTGGAAATTGAAGGTCCGTTTTCTGCACATATACCCACAAAAAAATCAATATGTAAGTAAAGTTTTCTTTTTTTTTTGGAGCATATTATTAATTTATTATTTATTACTTATTTGACTTAAAATTTTACCTTAGATTAGATAACATAAATAAAACAAGAACCTTTATACATATGTATTATATAATTTTATACTTTATAGACAATCACTAAATAGTTTAGTAGAAGTCACTCTACTCTCAATGGTGCAAAGTCAAATCCCCTGTAATATAGTAATATAAAATATTGTGCAAATATATTATAAATATCGGTAGAAATATTATTTATTGAGGTCTTCAGTAAGAAAAGCCATATTCTCCACTCTATATAATAAATTTTTAGGGAGTTATTAAACTACTGTAACTAGTGCATCACCGTTTTTATTTATCTCTTTGACATTTTTTTATTGAGCAGCATTTGTGGTCATTCACAGAAAAAATTATAAATTTATAAATTATATATGTAATTTTATATGTATTAAAAAAAAGAGTGTTTTTTTTTTTTTTAATGTGTTATGAGGTGTTGGGAAATTTTTTTTATTGGAATGTTTAGAGTTGTGACTTGTGAGTCCTTAATTTATTCCTTTTTTATGTATTTTTTTTATGTGAACTAATAAATAAATAAGAAAGGAAAGGTTTGGACCATTTGGAAGGGCCCACGTATTATTAATTTTGATTAATTTTATTTAAGAGAAAAGTGGGGTGTCGTAGCTCATATGGCTATTATTCTACTTTCGGCTATTAGGAATCTTTGGCTTTTATTTCTTTTAGGACCATTAATGGGTGCCGAACCCGTTAACATAAATGATAAAATTAGTGTCCATTTTGATGGGATAGGAACTCAATGAATGAAATAGTTAATATTAGGTCTTATTCAAATCTTAGCTCATCCAGATTAAAGTATTAACTACTTACTTATACAGACCCTTTATGTAACTTATCAACTTTATATATATAATAACATTGTGCTAATTGTTTCATGGTGTATATATGTCACCCTAAAAACATGAGAATTAAAATTTAAAAAAATTATAGAATTTTAGGGTCCGTTGGATACATGACAAGATGAAGGTGGATAGAATATGAGAACTGAATAAGAGTATGATAAAATCATATCTTATATTGTATTTGATGTTGTCAAATAGCATTTATGTTTAAAATGAACCACATATGGACCACATAATGGCAGAATATATATGAATTATGTTGTTTTAACTTATCTGATTGTTGGTAGACTTCTCATCTTTGTGGTGATGATTGAATAAAGAAAGGATAATGTGAAATTAGAGAAACAAAATAAAATAGTAAAAAGGTAAAAAATAATAATAATCTTCGCTACCAATTTCCATCTTGAATTAGTGGATAAGATAAATTGAGTTAATAGGAAAAAACCATGCTCACCAAACAAAAGATAAAAACAAATTGTTTATCACATCATTCTTATCCTATCCATTAAACAAGTTTTAGTTATTAATTGTTATAAATATAAATATGAAATAGTTTTTATTTTGTTTTAGTATTATTTTTCATATATTGGTCCTTAAATAATGGCTAAATCTTGGGAAATATCTTTTTAAAAATTTTCAAAAACATATTTATTTAATTGTCCTTTTCTTTTATCATATGCATTTATTTGTTAAATATAAATGAGGTGTAATTGTTTGTTTGAAATGGCCTGTCATTATCTATGATTATTTTTTATTGTACTTGGGTCAACAAATTGGACATTTGTGATTCTCATAAGTGCATGGGTACAAATAGATACACACATTTTTTGAATATGATATGTATATATATACACATATAAATCCATATCAATATAAAATTATTTTTTAAAAAATTGCAAATGAATTGCAACTTTTTTTGTCTTGATGGAAACCATCCAATAAAATTGTGAGAGTTACCAAACTCAGGGGACATACTGAAATTATAAAATAATTGTGTGGTTGATTGGAATTCAAATGTTGAAGAACTTCTTATGTTATATTCATATCAGTTTTTTTTTTTTTTTTTTTTTTTTTTAAATAATTTTTTCACCCACTCACACAAATCACAAAGACATACACATACAAGGAGTTAATAGCTTAATCTATCTGTATATTTACCATATATAAATTGATATTTAAACTTATCTCTTCAGTAAATATATAAATTATATATAAAACATTAATTAAAAAATTTTATAAAATAAGTCAAAAGTCCATTGGTGTATTTAAATTTTTAATCAATAATATTTTGATTAAAGCACATCATTCAGTATGAGAAAAAAAATCAAGATAAAGGTCAGTATTAATTATTTAACAACATAAATTTTCTCAAATTTTGGATTAGCTTGCCTTGTTTCTTGTTATTCACTTGACATTTCCCTTTTTTTTTTTTTTTTAACACACCATTTTTTTAAAAAAAATGGATAACTCAACGAATTGTATTTAAAAAAAAAAATCTATTACAAACTTTAATATATGAAAAGAATGAAACATAACTAAGATGAAAAATATGTTTCCAAAGTTAGGAGTTCTATATATTTAAGAAACATGCAACAAATTAAAACAAAATAATTAGCAATATTTCATGTATTACAGCTGAGTTTTGGATTTAATGTTTAATTATCTCTATTGTGTCCGTATGTAAGTCCACTGATGTTTCTCGATTTTTTTTTGTCATATATCTCTCATCATATGTCAACTCCTATTTTTTTACTTTTTTTTTAGTTCTATATCTTTTTCACATTTGCTAATCATTTTGTTATCCAAAATTAAAGAGCTTGGCTCTACCAATAAAAAATAAGCTCAATCGCCACACGCTCTCACTTCTTGCACTAGGCAGAAGTTAAACTTATATCTCCCTCAGTCAAGAAGACCGTGTAATGTGGGATTGAACGTTTTTTTATTTCGTATTATTTTTTTGAGTTTTCTTATTTTTAATGAATTTATCCTTTAAAAAAAAAAGAAAAAAACAAAGAAAAAGACAAAAAAAAAATGATAATCTTTTAGGGCAAAATGGGTACTAGGGCTAAGAAAGTTCATAGTGGTAGACCAAGTACTGCTGGATTCCATTAACATTCTGGAAGTGGACTGCAAACTAGAAAAAACCATAGACCACTTTGAACTTTTATGAATTTCTTCTCATATATACTATTTTTCAAATAGTTCTTTTAATAATTATGTCTGAATTCTTTTACAATCAATCAGTGGTCTTATTATGATAAACCACTAAACATATGCCTAATTAAAACATGAAGGAGTGAAACAGAGTGTTTCTTCTCTACTTGTTCTTTGCTTACAAACAAAAGAGAATACAACAATCAAGTAAAATTTCAACTTTCAATAAGGAACAGGCACTCTAACTGAAGCTGGACCAGATTGCATATCCTCCACAATCAAATCAAATAGTGCTTTTGCCACTGGACCTTCTTTTCCTGCAAGAACATCAGCATTCCAAATTAATACAATCATTCAAAGTTTTCTTCAATCTTTTGTCAGCAAAACTGCTGACAAAATCTACATTCTCTTTTCCAATTCATGCAAGCCTTGGATGCATTAATGTACTCAGATATGAACTAACACAATGTTTTTCATGCAAGTTTTGGATGTATTAATGTACAGTCAGATATAAAATTAATTGAACTTAAAGATCATACCATCACCAATTATGTGTTTGTCCCACTGCAAAACAGGCTTCACAATGATTCCACTCCCAATAAGCATCATTTCATCAGCCATTTTCCCTTGCTCTACAGACACATTGCCAAGTCTAATTCCATCTATCATGCCTTCGCTGATGAGTTTTTCTGCAAGAACCAACACTCTTTTCGCCGTGCAACCGCTTAAGATCTTATCGAAATGAGGCATCATTAACTCTTTATCTGCTGTCACAAATGCAACATTCATATTAGGACCTTCAGCAACATAGCCTTCATTATCTAACCAAATGCCTGCAAATGCTCCATTCTCTTCAGCTTCCATCTTGGACAGAGCATTAGGCAAGTAATTCACATTCTTCATAATAGCAAATTCCGGAGATTTCATCGGTATTGATGATGTTATTACTCTAACACCTTTTTGGTCTGGTAGAGACCGGCCTTCAATGACAATTGCATATAGAGCAGGCTTAGCACAACCAGACGATGATAGTTGAAAGTCACCTGGTCCGACCGAGAGCCAGTATCTTAATGAACCACGAGTACATTTTGATGCAGATACCGTGTTTATGAGGATGTTCCTAATTGTAGAACGATCAAAAGGAAGACCGATTTTTGCCATTGATGCAGACCTTAAGAGTCTGTCTAAGTGTTGGTCTAATTCATACAAGTGTCTGAGATCACAGAAACATGCAGTGCATATAAATTATCAAGCACTGCACAAACATAGTGATTGGGAATATAAACCTGAAACTACATACCGAACATTTGTGTCGCTTACCCGTCCATTATTGCGGCCGTGTCAAACACGCCATGACCTCTATGGACCATATGATCATCCATGGGAATGACCATTGCTGCAGGATCAGTTGTAATTCCTCCAAAAATGCTGGAGAACATGGCCATGTAATGCTGATTGCTTTGGTTCTGTTCTTGGTATGTTCTTAGCCTTTCTGCAACCTTGCAATTCATCAAATCAAGGTTGTTTAATTTCATCCAATAAATTTAGAAGAAAACAGTATAACATAAATGTGGAAATGATATAGTTACAAATATAATAAACCTCTGTATTAGAGAGAACAGGTGCATCAAAGAGGTTGTTGATATCTGTATCTGCAGAGCCTGATAAGAAAAAAGAAAAAGAAAAAGAATGATTATTTGATTCATTGAACACCTGTTTGATGTGGGGGAGAAAATAATAAAATCAAATTTAATGGTTTTCCAAACAGAAATACCAGATTTACAAGCTTGCCAACACAAAGCAAAATCATCACAGAGATCAAATAAAGGAGGAACTTAATCAGGTGAATAAACATGTTTGGAATGTGTAAAAGAACTAGAAAAAAACATAAAATTGCTTTTTTTTCAACAAAGGAAAAAAAAAAAACCAACTTATATATAATTTTATGCACAAATGAAAACATCAAAACTTAATGAAATGGAGCAGAAACCGAAGCAAAGCACCTTTAAAAAGAGGAAAATAAAGTAAATATTTATTATTTGATTTAAGAAAAAAAGACAGCTTTACACCTTCAGACACAAAGCAAAACATCAAACTATAACAAATTTAAAAAAAAAACAATTAATAAAACGAAACAGGAAGAGATTAAAAAAACGATTTTTTCCAACAAAAACAAACAAACACTCATCCACTTTCATACACAAATCAAAGGTTCAAACCTATTTAATCAAAAAAAAAAAAAGTTCAAACCTAATAAAAAGAAACCAAAACCAAACTTATATATAAATTATGCTTTTCCTAACCAAAAAACTTTCAGGCAAAACCCAAAATCATCAAACTCTAATCAAAATAAGCAAAAACAAACAAACAAATAAACAAATATATATATAAATCACAGTCAAATAAAAGAACAATAAAAACAAGGGAAACAAGATGCCCACCAGCCCAAGAAGAATTCTCCACAGCCCTCACCTCCCTCGATGATCTCCATTTGACCTCCGCCTTAGCTCTCCGAAGAGCAACGCCATGAAACCCAAAGCTCAACCTCTGAGCTTCATGTGAACCGCTGGGAAACGCAAAAGACCTGCTAGGAAACGCGTTTTTCAGTGTGGTTTCACAGAGAAACGTCAAAGACGAAGCCATCGATGAGAACTCGCAGGCAAACTTCTTTCGTCACCCCGTCGCTTTTATAAACTCCAACGGAGTCATGTTGTGTACTTTGAGATTCGTGCTTCATCTGATCGAACGGTCAAAAAGGTTGTACAAATGATGATGTATAATTTGTAAGTATTATGTATATGTGTCTGTATTATTATTTGTTTGTATCTAAATGGTGAAATGTTTTAAATGAAATAATGAATGGAAGCGTGCCACGTGGCTCACGTTAAAATAATTCCTGAGTAGACCTAAGGAACATGAACTAATGGTGTGCTTTTTCTTTTTTAAATATAGTTATTGATCATCCAAATTTATGGGATACAATGCTCTTCGTTTTCAATAATATATTACAACAAATTAAATATTTTTTTTAAAATAATAAATATAAAAACAATGTGGCATTGGTTTAGTCCTTTTTTACAAGGTCTGTCAATCTTTTGTAACCAGGTAAAAATAAATAAATGAATAAATGAGTCAATGAGATGAACTTGGTGGTGGATATGTGATATTTTTCAGTATTTAATATAGAAGTTATATCATGAACTCGAACGAAAAATTCATCCTCAATATCATCTTTCATATATATATATATATATATATATATATATATTGAAAAAGTGAATAAATCATTTCATTTAAAACAAAACAAATACACAACAACACTCCACTAATCAAGAATGAAGAAGGCAAAGATAAACAAGGAACAAAACACCGGACCACTAGCTAAAATCCAAAACAAACAACAAAAATAAAAACCAAACACGAGAAACATGAACTTCCTTGAAACCAAAAAAAAAAAAAAAAAGCAAAAACTAGCTCATGATCTGGTCCTACGCCTCCTCCACCATTGTAGAACCACTAATCTCTTATAAGCACTGGCTTAAAAACTCTAGATTGCGTTTGATGGTAGAAATGGAATTTTTAAACTTTTCTCTAGAACCATCTACAACCGTTGAGAATTAAGATAATATCATGTGATCAATTTTTAAGATAAATAGCATGTACAAGCAAAACATTATCATTAAAGATGCAGTCATTTCTAGCAAGCAAAATATTCCAAACAAGAGCTTTCGTAGTCAATTCTCCAATTTTTTTTATTTGCCAGTCTCAAAAGAGATCTCTAAGATCTTCAAATATGACGCATAGACTGGGGCAATTCAAGTAGCTGAAATAATCTAAGAAAGTAGTCCCAAATATGTTTAGTAAAAAAACACTGAATAAAAAGATGGTTTCATCTTCTACATATCACTGGTTTTTTCCCATTGTTGATTTTATTTTTTTCATCGCCCTCACTCCCATCTTCTAATTATCTAAAGAGTTTTTTTTTATTTTTATTTTTTTTATAAATGATAAAATTTTAAAATGTTAATAAATAAAAATAGTCCATTTTGAAAAAAAAAAAAATGTTGCCCATCATAGGTTTTATGCATCAAAACACTTGATCATAAATGGAAATCCATTAAATTAGCCTAATATTGGTTGTTTATTTCATTGGATTTTTTTTTAAAATATTATAAATCAAATAAAAAAATAAAAAAATAGATATTAATTACTATTTAATTTATTGGCATCGGATCCCAACATAATATATTTCTTTTATTGAGAAGTCAAGTTTGAATCCTAATTCATACAGGAAAAGACATAAGAATTGTAAAATTTAGCTTTTTGTGTGTCTCAGTACCAACAAATGTTTTGTTCACCTTTGTCAAATAATAATAATAATAATAATAATTAGGAAAAAATACTGTTTTTTAAGGGGAACCCCCTAAATTAGTTAGAATTCCAAACAAGGGTTTCTTCTACTGTACTCTTTCTCCCATGATCGTGTTCTCCAAAGCAAGGATTAGGGTTAGGGCTAGAGCAAGGCACTGCCACGATACCTAACTCCACCCACCGATTCCACCTCCCATGGCCATCCTCGGCGATGCTCTCCGCCAGGCTTTTATGCCGAAACGCGAGTACGACTCCCTTCGCGACGAGGATAAGGCCTGGGTCCGTCTCCAGCGGCCTATGGTAGCAGCGCTGACCGGTGCTATCGCCTTTTCTATCGTCATCGCTGTCTCCGTTAGCCTCAGCATCGTCTTCCCTCGGGATGTGAATCGGCGGCCCTTCTGTAAGCATAGGAGGATCCAGGCGCTGCCCGTAAATGCCACGCAGGAGCCTGATCTTTACGGGTACCATGGCGCGTTCTATTTGACGGATGAGGAGGCCGCGGATTATTATTGGATGGTTGTTTTCGTGCCTTCGGCGATTGTCTTCTTGGCATCGGCTTTGTATCTCTTGGCAGGTGAGTTGGAGTTCCTCTGTAAGTGCATGAATATGAGTAGTGTTGTATAGCAAATTAGGGTTTTGGAATGTGCTTTTTGGGACTTTGCTCTACAGGTGGTCATACTGATTTTGCAATGTCGACCGTAGTGAACTGAGTTCACTGAAATCACTTACTTCAAAAGTTTCTATCTTTGCATGTAAGAGCATGAATCTAGGATTCTGCTTTGGGGAACACTGCTCCCTAGTTGATCATGCCATTTGATGCAAACGTGGACATTGGTGAATTGAGGTTAATTTTTTCACGTATTGATGCTTTTGGTAATTAGGTTTTCGGAAGAAAATGACATTGGGTTGGAATTTGGAACTTTTAGGTTTTGAAAGAGGAGTGAATTGAAATTGGTATTAGTTGACGTATAATTCAATTTCCAGTATTGCTTACTGCAATTTTACAAATTAACATCTCGTGGCTTTTCTTTGCCAAATGCGAAAGGTTTATCCGCTTATATGGTTTCAACTGCAGGGATGATTGTGGCTTATTATGCTCCAAGAAGGCACCCATTCCTCAAGGTGGTTGAAAACAATTATTGTGCATCAAAAAGAGGTATTTTGAGAACAATTTCCTTCTTTTGTTGTATCTTTCAGTGTCTTTTGCTGAAATTGACATATTTATAATGCCTTCTGCTAGGCCTCTTAAGTTCTTGATTTTGTATTGCTCAATCTGGTAAGAAATAATAGTCTTGATGATGCAAAGATTGCTCATTTTCTTTTTATAGAAGTTATGTTGATTGGTAAGTATTTACTGGTTCTTGATTCTTTGAATACACTGGGAAAGAATTGTGCAAGGATGCTGGTTGTAGATAAGTAACTCACAGGGAGGGCATTTAATTGTGCAAGGATGCTGGTTGTAGATAAGTAACTCACAGGGAGGGCATTTTGCATTTAGTGGGCGTGCATAAGACAGGATGATAAATCCACCGAGCATGATCAGCATTAATTTGATGTACATGTTTTGTGAGCAAAACTATGCCAGTGTTCATGAGATGTATATCCATCTGCATTTATTATGATGAATAAAAAACAATAATAAATTTACTTTATTTTATATCCCTATCTGGAAATCACGTTCCTTCAAAACTTTGTAGAAGGCTAATACACAATATAGGGCATTTGAAAAATGCTTTCTAGAGAAGAAATTTCATATTAATTTCTGAGTTTATACTTGCATAATGAAAATTTAACCTGAAAGAAGGTTATCGGTGGTATTTTACAAGGGAGATCCGTGTGCTTATTTTTTGGGTGGCACTCTTTGTTTCTCTTTCTACTCTGCATGTGTATAAATGTATTGTATGCCTCTTGTGTCATGAGCTTTTGATGGTATATTTGTCAAGGCAATACCCATTTTTCCCCTCACAATAATGCGAGCTTTTGTTGCTTGGATAAAAGGGGGTCTTTTGTAGTTAGTTATTTGCAAGCACCCGAGTAAAAAAAATTCTCCTTGTTGGTATTTGGTTGTTGTTCTCACCTATTGTTGCTGCCATAGTAAAATGATATCAGTAAAAGAAGCTACTATGTAAACTAACAGAATTGTACTGAATACACTTGCTACAAACTTCATATGGGTCTGAAAAATGATAGAATTTGAACTTGATCTCCCTTGACTGTTTTTTAGAAAACTTGCCTATGAGGACCTAGGACTTCAAATGAGTTTACCGATGCCACACTAAAGCACCCTGAATTTTACAACTTGATCAAAAGTTATGGTGGCTTGAAGTCAAGGTATTCATAAATGATCAACAAAATACTCTTTTTTTTGGAGTTTGTCAAATCCAGCTCTGCAAAAACTCCTTAAGTAATGATGTTAAGTTGTTTACACGATGCCAACATTTTGTATCATTCATAATGGATAACATCATAACAATTATTGCTATTTTTGTTTAGCATGTCAACTAGTGATATCCAAAAATTTGTTTCCTTTGATCTCCTTGTACTATGGGCCCATGATTATTTCTTTATCTGGAGTTAAAGAATATACCCTTGTGTTGTATGTGGGATTGCAAATTGAAATATATTCTGAATTTGTTTTGAAGATAATTACCCAAGCTGACTTCAGCCAACTTTCACTTCTACTGCCTGCTGAGATTAAAGCCTGGACATCCACGCATTGCCGCTTCCCTGTCCTGACCTGCCTTTTTGTTCATGACTCTTTACTTATGCAGGTGGGGTACGCTGCCTGTCGATTCTCAATGTCGTGTTTGCTGTGATCTTCGGTCTAATGGCACTGTTTCTTGGATCAAGCATCCTCACACTGGGGAGCAGCTGTTCAATCCCTCTGTTCTGGTGCTACGAGATTGCCTCTTGGGGTCTAGTGATCATGTATGGTGGAACTGCCTTCTTTCTGCGAAGAAAAGCTGCTGCCATCCTTGATGAGACTGATTTTGCTGGCCGAAACCTTGGTTTGGAGATGTCCGAAGCTTCCCTAGAAGTGACACCCGATATGGAGAGGCGTGTGACTGAAGGATTCAAAGCATGGATGGGTTCTTCCCTTCTTTCTTCTGATGAAGAAGATGGGCCTGATGACTACATTGAGGCGGGTCGTCCTTTGATGACAAACTAACAGCAAAGACAAATTCGATCATCACGTTGTATCTAGTGACTGAGAATGTATATATGACATCGAAGTAGTTTGGAAATGCACCTGTGGATCAAGTGTTAAAAATCATTTTTGTTTTGCAGATAAAATTCATGGATTAAAACTGTTCAGTACTGACAAACTCCTTTTCGGTCTTTCTGAATTCTGAACATTTTGGTGTGGTCTTATCAGCTGGTTACTAAGACTTTGTGTTCTTTCAGGGAGAAGGTTCTTCACCCAAAACCTTTGCATGTTTATAAGATTTGCATATTAATTCAAAGCCACCAATTAAAGAAAAAAAATAAATCAAAGATATGAAAATACAGTTCATTTTTAGAAACGGTTATCATCTTGATGTTATGGGAAAGATATTTTAGATGTACAAAGTGAATACTTGGCTATGATTTTGTAGACCAAACTTGTTTATTGATTACTATTATAGCGATAATATACAATGGTCAAAGTTATTATTATACAATCATTTTAGACTACAGAGCTTCCTTGTGTCAAGTGGCCAACATATACACAATGGAATAAATTGCTAAGAAATGTTGAAAAAAAAGTTTTATATTTTTTAATTACTAGGAAGATAAGTTGTTGTGTTTGTCTATTTTTAATGAAAAACAGAGAAGCAGCAGCCTATTGTGAGACTTGTTAGTTTTCAAACAATAACTAATTCATACCTTTGTTTAGTATGTACAACTCAACATCCTCAAACAATACATGCATCCCACCACCTCCATCAATATATTAGACATCTTAAATTAAGTAATTTAGAACTTTTCCAATACATTGACATTGTTCCTTCATTCTCCTTTTCATGCAGTATAATTTGCATGCATTGATTAACTCTCTGTTTTGAAACATAGTATCATGGTACAGTTCTTTGACAGAAAACATAGCCTTCAAAAGTTACTAAATCACAGCGAGAAAATGTTTGAGGTATCAGGCAGACAGGCACACAGTCTTATTCTTGATGTTCCCTCTGAAAAATGCTCTAAAGCCATGTCGATGAATAACAGCACGGGCTCGAGAAGCCTTGGCGGAGGGCTATCTAACCGTCATTTAGCCGATCAGGTTATCGGTTCGGCTCTAGATCGCCATAAAGAGCCCAAGTCTAGACTTGGGAAGGATGGCATTGCCTCAGGTGCAGAAAATGTTATATATTAGATCATTATTTTATAAAGGTGTATCTTATTGTTATTAATTCTATTATTATTATTATTATTATTATGATGTTTTAGAAATGCAGTTGATGAAAGAGAGGTTTGCAAAGTTGCTACTGGGAGAGGACATGTCTGGAGGTGGCAAAGGAGTTTCATCAGCTCTTGCTCTTTCCAATGCCATCACCAATCTCGCAGGTATATATATATATATATATATATATATATATATATATGGATATATGTTATTGTATTTATCATGATTTCTTAATGGATCACTTGTGATGTTTGGTTCAGCCTCTGTTTTTGGAGAACAATGGAGGCTTGAACCAATGTCTGTTGAGAGGAAGACAAGATGGAGGAGAGAGATTGATTGGCTTTTATCTGTAACTGATCATATTGTGGAGTTTGTTCCTTCACAACAGACATCAAAAGATGGAACAAACATGGAGGTATTCATCTTTGCTCTAACTTGTGAATTTTGTTAGAGTTTCTAATTGATACAAAAGAGAAAGAGGAAAAGGAAATACTCATCTTTGTTAGGATATAATTATTATATGAATAGCAATCTCACAGAGACTAGATTAGTATAATAAATATGTATAATGCAATATGGTGACATATATATGATAGATCCATTTTCATTCTGCTTTGATGTTTGTGTGCAGATAATGGTGACTCAACAGCGCAAAGATCTTCACATGAATATTCCGGCATTGCGAAAACTTGATGCTATGCTCATTGTAAGAAACCACATCACGCTAATCTCTTTGATGTAAGAAAAAAACATTATCCCATGCTTGATATTAATTGTTTTCTGAAAATTAACCAGGGTTATCTAGACAACTTCAAAGGTCAGAATGAATTCTGGTATGCTTCGAGAGACAATAATGATAACGATGAAGAAGGCCAAAACCGAAAGAATCAGAGGAAGGATGACAAATGGTGGCTCCCAGTAGTGAAAGTTCCTGAAAAAGGGCTGTCAGAAATAACTAGAAAATGGTTGAAACATCAGAAAGAGTTGGTGAACCAAGTTCTCAAAGCTGCAATGGCCATTAATGCTCAAATTCTCACCGAAATGTCGGTCCCAGACACATATATTGAATCACTTCCAAAGGTCAGAATACAACTACACAAAATAACAATGTAATAATATATAGACCAGATTGATATAATATCATATGACTATTTGCTTAACAGAATGGAAGATCAAGCCTTGGAGATGCAATATACAAGAGCATCACAGTAGATGTGTTCAACCCCGAGCAATTCTTTTCATCGATAGACTTAACATCAGAGCACAAAGTCCTTGATCTCAAAAACCGTATCGAAGCATCTATTGTCATATGGAAGAGGAAGATGAATAACATGGATGGCAAATCATCATGGGGCTTAACTGTGAGCCTTGAGAAGAGAGAACAGCTTGAAGAGAGAGCAGAGACAATCTTGCACATCCTTAAACAGAGATTCCCTGGCATTCCTCAATCAGCACTGGACATAAGCAAGATTCAATACAACAAAGTATGATGAAACACCACTCAAAAATATTGCATTTTCTATGAATTATATACATATATATATATACCAATGAAACTTGATTGGCAAACAGGATGTAGGACAGGCCATATTGGAGGGTTACTCAAGAGTACTGGAAAGTTTGGCATTCACATTGGTGTCAAGGATAGATGATGTTCTCTATGCTGATTCTCTTGCACAAAAACAAGCAAATGGAGATTGTCAGAGAATTTCTTGTTCTTATTCTACAAAGTCAGAGAGAGTATCAGGGACATTGAAGAAGTTGGATGCCAGAGAGGAGATGGAGAAGCTGAGTGCTATGGAGAGAACAACATCAACTACACTTTTGGACTTCATTGGATGGAATGTTGATGAAGAGAACTCACAAGAAGCGGATGAAGAGGAGGAGGAGTTGGAGGATATGAAGTTAAAGCGTAAGCCTTCAAGAGCTAGTTTTAGTAAAAAAGTTACTTATATAGAGAAGTTGGAGAGCTTTGGAGGCATTAGAAGTCCCATTGCTAGACACTAAGAAGAGAAGGAAAGGTTGATAGCTTAGAAGAAAATATGAAAGAAAGAAGAGTTGTTGTTGATGATGATGATGAAGAAGATGATTCTTCAAAGTGTAGGGTGATTAAGAGATTAAGTAGGATGCTTCCTTGATGTTGGAGTGAAGTCTTTGTAAATAAAATAATGTATGCAGATATGTTTCTATATAGATATTTCTGCTTATCTGTAAATCTTAGTTCTAGTTCATACTTGTCATTAAGAGATAATAAGGCAATTAAGTCAATTTGTTTCTACTTTCTTGCCAATTTACATTCTTTCTACCATAAAGGTAGGTATACAGAAGTTCCTCTAAGTATATTTTTGTAATCCCAAACAAAAAAAAACATTTATCATTACTCATCAGAGAAGAAATTTCAATGAAAATTTTAATTTTCAAGCACCAAATAGAACAGTATTTTAAGCTGCCACCTTACAAATATGATTCATCTGTCCACCACACACTGCTGCCTAGTAGCAACACCAAGTTAGTACCAACAAGTTACCACAAAGTGTGAGATTGTTTTTGTACAAAGTCTTCACTTAAAAAGAAGAAGCAACATCTACTGCATCTCCTAATCAACCTACACATTGAATTCATTTTCCCATCTCCCAAGCGGGATTCAACAAGTAACAAAGCTCTCTAAACAACAATACACACTCTATAACTGCGTG
Source organism: Dioscorea alata (assembly GCA_020875875.1). Classification (NCBI taxonomy): domain Eukaryota; kingdom Viridiplantae; phylum Streptophyta; class Magnoliopsida; order Dioscoreales; family Dioscoreaceae; genus Dioscorea; species Dioscorea alata. The sequence goes on along the minus strand of CM037015.1, from coordinate 18,565,909 downwards.
TCTCTGTGTGCTGTGTGTGTCTGTGTGTTTCTTCTAAGCTATCTACTCATTTGGATCCCAAACTCCTTTTTCTTTCAGTGTCTTGAAATGGGGCTTCTCACTCCTCCCAAGCTCTCTAGCTTCTCTATGTATGTCAGCTTCTTATTAACAATAATTCTTGGGGGTTTGCACTTGAACTTCATCCCATCAGGCTCTGCTTTCTCTTGATCAACTTGCCATCCCATGAATTCTGAGAGAGAATTCCTTGTTGGTGTCCCCCCAGCACTGAGCTTCTCCATTTCCTCTTTGGTATCCAGCTTCCTCAATGGTCCTAAAGTTCTCTCTGACTTTGTAGAACAACAGCAAGAAGAAGAAGACATTCTTGCAGAACCACTGTTTGCTTGTTCTTGTGTGAGAGAGTCAGCATAGAGGACATCTTCAATCCTTGACATCACTGTGAACGCCAAGCTCTCCAGCACTCTTGAGTAGCTCTCCAGAATGGCCTGTCCTACATCCTGTTTAACATTAGCATAATATTAGTATACATATGTATAATATATAGAAGATGCATTGTTTTTTTTGTTGTTTCATCATACTTTGTTATATTGAATCTTGCTGATATCCAGTACTGATTGAGGTATGCCAGGGAACCTCTGTTTAAGGAGAAGCAAGATTGTCTCTGCTCTCTCCTCAAACTGCTCCCTCTTCTCAAGGCTCACAATTGAGCCCCATGAAGACTTGCCATCCATGTTGTGCATCTTCTTCTTCCATATGACAGTGGAGGCTTCAATGCGGTTCTTTAGATCAAGGACTTTGTGCTCCGTCGATAAATCTACCGATGAAAAGAATTGCTCAGGGTCAAACATGTCTGCTTTGATGCTCTTGTATATTGCATCTCCAAGGCTTGATCTTCCGTTCTGTCATTGATATTCACAATGGTTGCAAAGAGTCATGTAAACTACCATCTGTATTATAGATCTATATGGTTGTATCATAACTGCAATGCTGTTTATTTATTTGTATGAGATTTTTTATAACAGTGACATTTATAGTTCATATTCTCTGCTCTTGATAAATGCAATGGGTGTGTTACCTTTGGAAGGGATTCAATGTATGTGTCAGGTACCGACATTTCGGCGAGAACTTGAGCATTGATGGTCATTGCAGCCTTAAACACTTGGTTCACCAACTCTTTCTGATATTTCAGCCATTTTCTAGTGACTTCTGAGAGCCCCTCTTGAGGAACTTTCACTGTTGGCAGCCACCATTTATCATCCCTCCTCTGGTTCTGTTGGTTTTGAGCATCACCATTATCATCTCTTGAAGCATACCAGAACTCATTCTGGTCTTTGAAGTTGTCTAGATAACCCTGGTTAAATTTCACAAAATAATTAAGATCAAACATGAAATGATGTTGTTGTTGTTGTTGTTGTTGTTGTTATATTAGAGATGAACTTTGGTTGCTTACAATGAGCATAGTGTCGAGTTTTCGCAATGCGGGGATGTTCATGTGAAGATCTCTCCGCTGTTGAGTCACCATTATCTGCATGCAACCAAGAGAAGTAAGTTCTCTTTGAAGATTATCTGTTGAATGAAATTCAAATCTGGATCTCAAATGCAGGAAAATGAAAATTAATAAAGATACACACCTCCATATTTGTTCCATCCTTAGTTGCCTGTTGTGAAGGAACCAATTCCACAATGTGATCAGTTACAGATAAAAGCCACTCAATTTCTTTCCACCATCTTGTCTTCCTCTCAACAGACATGGGTTCAAGCCTCCGTTGTTCCCCAAAAACAGAAGCTGAAGCAAAATCCAAAACAAACATCACATGTGATCCATTGAGAATCCATGGCATATATAATGACACACACATATATATATACATACATACCTGCGAGATTTGTGATGGCATTGGAAAGAGCAAGAGCTGATGAAACTCCTTTCCCACCTCCAGACATGTCCTCTCCCAGTAGCAGCTTTGCAAACCTCTCCTTCATCAACTCCATCTCTAAAACAACAAAGTTAACACAAGTGATTGCTAAAGATCCAATGATCATCTCAGAAACATGCATGCATGCCATAGATTTGAGAAAGAAACTTATCATACTTAATCACAATGGTGCAAGCTCTCACCTGAGGCAATGTCGTCACTGGAATTAACATCCTTTTCCAGCTTAGAATTCAGAGGTTTATGGCGGTCCAGAGCTGAACCAATCACTTGGTCCTCTAAACGGCAGCCGGGCAGTTCCCTGCTAAGGTTTCTCGAGCACACCGAGTTATTCATCTCTGCAACAGAGCTTGTCACGGATGGACCATCAAGAATGAGGCTGTGTGCTTGTCTGGGTGAGATATCAGACATTGTCCCATTGGGGTTGAGTGACTTATGGAGGCTGTGTCTCCTGTCAAAGATGCGTACCATGATATTATGTTTCAAAGCAGGGACTTAGGATGCCCATCTAAGATCAATGCATGCATGCATGCAAATCTGGGAAACCAAGAATGAGGCTGAAGAAGCTTTGTATAGCAGCAAAGAGAGTGGAAAGGAGAATATGGGAGACAAAAGGTGGCAGCTTTGAATTCTTTGCAACTCCCTCTCAAATGAGGTGAAATAATGGAGGGAGGTGCCAGAGATGAGATCTAGCTAGCTAGTTCTTGTTTGAGAATGAAGGAACAATGGCAATGTGGAGGGAATGAGGGGTGGAAAAGTTTTTTTCTTAATTTAAGCTTGTCTAATGTAATGATGGGGGTGGAGTGCATGTTGAGGTGGTTGAGGTATATTCTAAACAAAAAGGAAAGAATTTGTTATTGTTTGAATGTTGTGAGGCTGGCAAGAAATATAGGAGTAATATGTCTAACAATTAATGGACTGAAATGCTCCTCTATTTTCAATTAAAAAAGATAGACAAACACTGCTCCAAAAGTCCATTGTTTTAATTGTCATAATGGAAGAAGAAGGACAAGAGAGGTTGGTTTAATTTATTCATAATGGAACTTTCAAAGGTCATAACTAAAAAAGAGATAGAGGTTAATTCTTCAAGTTTAATTAAATTGAATAGTTCCATCTTGCTGTCATAAAAAATTTCTAAATGAATATAATAATGCTGACCATCACTAGCTTTATTTATCATTATATTGGTTGTAATTTAGCCTATTTAGGAAGTTAAAGCCAGCTGTTGCATTGAGTAAAGATAGCATTCATCACTCAATCACAAATAAATAAATAAATAAATCTCATTTTCAGCATTCACAACTACAGAAGACAGATGCAATATTCATGGTTTAATCAAATAACTGCATATTTCTGTCATAAGAAGGACCTACTGAGTGTAATAATGTTTCTGTCAGCAGAGGAACTTAAAGAAAAAGCAAGTAGTTCATTGATCACAAAATATAGATAACATTCATTTTTTGATCACATTCACATACTTGTTATTTAGTACTAGCTTAAAAGTAGCATTATATCTGCATGGCATTCACTAATTAGTTTCCTGCAGGTTTGCCACTGCCATGGCCAAGGTCCTGAAAGTAGGCTTTAGGGGCACTCGCAAAAGTACTGCCATGGCGAAGGTCCTGAAAGTGGCCTTTAGGGTCACTCTCAAAATCTTGTCTCTTCATGTAACCTTCACGTCCTGGAGCTTTCATCATACCATCTCCACCTCCATGGCCAGCTGCACCACTACTGCTTCCTTGTTTCACTTGCTGTCCACCAGTACTTTTGCTAGCTTCCATGATGTTTGTTATGCTTGCAAGTTTGTTTTTGGCATGGCTCAATGGAGATTAAAGGGATTTTATAGGGAGGTTCTACTTCATTTTTGGATAATGTGTTCATGGGAAATGCATATTGGTGATTCTGAGACTGAGAGAATGGAGTCAGCATTCATGGGAAGAGGAAACGCTGGTCAAGTTTAATTTATTGTTTTGAATTGATATTTGGCCTCTCTTTTGTCCTTTTCTGAAGTTGTTCTCTATGAAGTATGAACATGTACACACATACACAAGCACACTTGCCAAGTTTGTAACTCGTATTTTTAAGGGTCTAATTTGAAGGCTATACATACATACATACATACAGGAATGTCTGTAGTTGAGATTCTTGAGAAAAGTAAGTGGTAGAGATACGGAGAGAAATATGTATATAAACAGTAGTAATAACATTGTCAAAAGCTTGTACTGGGTTCTTAAATGAGTTTGGTGTGTTTTATTGGGTTGTTTACAATTCTTTCAAAAACTTAGAAATCAACCTATTCCATACACAGTGCAATTTGGATGAAAATTGCTCTTTATTGTACCAAGCAATGGTATTGATTGTCAGGTTGAAATCCAATAATTCAGGAACATCTATAGATATTGTATATATGACCGTTCGCAACATCTATATATATATATATATATATATATATATATATATATATATATATTATTTTTTAAAATATTTTAACTTTAAAACCTAATAAAACATAAATATTCATTAAAAATAACATGAAAAAACCTACATGTCATTTATAAATGTTTGTAATAATAATTAAACCCCTCCCTTTCAACATTATCAACAAAAAGATATCTTTCTAATTAAAAATAAATCCATGAATTAAAATTAATTAATTATAATCTGAATCCTAATTGTCCCATTTATCTTTGGTGACCACCAAAGCTTTTGTCGCAATTTTTTTTAAAATTAAATAAACCACATGTATTAGTAAAAGAGTTAAACAAGAACTCTTTCATCAATTTAAATTTATTATCAAATTTTAAAATAAAAAAAAATTATTTTTTGTTGTTTATATTAGTTTATTAATGAACAAGTACAATAATAATATAAACATGTTGAAATTCAAGTAAAAAGAAAATGAATAATAATATATGGATAATGAACAAGAAAGTCATCAAAAGTATTTTAATCATCAAAAGAATACAAATATATATGATCTAAACTAGTACAATTCTAGTCAATAAAAAGATTTTTTTTTTCACATATATATCATGAAATACAAAAACAAACGGTCAAAAAAACATGAACTTAATCAAGAGGAGAATAAAAAGGGAATAAAGCATAAGGTATTATGCTATAACAATGGACAAGAATAGCTTCATGAAGGAACAAGAAGATAAATTTAACCAATTAAAAAAGAAAGGAAAATCAAGGAATCATAGAATGACATATGTCTAATTTCTAATGTATTACAATATAAAGTTGTAATTGTTGTCTTCCAATATAAAGTTGTAATTGTTTATATATACTTTGGCAGGACTATAAATATATAGAGAAAAAAAAACTGGTTCCATGGCAATAATAATTTTTACTTTGATTAATTAAGCAAACATTGATATAAATATATAAATCCTATTCTTATTTATTAACTTAAAAAAAACTAAAATTTAAAACAAAAATAATCATAAAGGAAATTAGGGGGGAAGAAAAGAGAACATTGACAAGCATGTGATCATCTTCAATGAAAGGAAGCAAGCAAAGAAATGATCCTCTGAAGTCTAGCTTTTCCCAAAACTCTCACTAGTCTTTTTCAAGTGGTTATATGGAGTTGTTGGCCTCTCACTTCACCTTTCCATAAATTAAAATTCAAAATTTACTAAAATTAATTTCATAATTAACTGCACCACTCTACTTACTTGGTAAAATTATCAAGAATAATAATTTTTTTATAAAAGGTGACCATTAATGTTCCTTGCTTGTTCATTTAGTAATCCAGCTGCAAAGTTAAGAGAGGACCACAAACATTCAATGAACAATGGTGTAATATAATGAGATCATGCATGAGCTCAAGTAACAGCAATGGCTGCTCAGTTCTCACAAGACTACAGTTACAGGTCAATCTCTTCTCTAAAATGCTTGTAATTTGTTGTTGTTGTTATTGTTGTTGTTGTTTAGTTTTGTTTCAATATGAACAGGTTTGAATGCAAAAAGACAGACATGTTTGTGGCTTTTTGTTCATCCAAATGCATGCAACTGTTTTATTAAACTCCAAAAGATGTAATTCTGCAGAGTTTTTTATTTTGTAGTCTCTTTCAATGCTGAATAAAGTATGAATGAATACAGTATGAGATCAGCTGTCTGTGAATCAAAGTTCAGAGGATCATCATCTTCTTTGCAAATGGCTCATGAGGAAAGGAACACTGAGTTGCAGCTTGTTCGGGTTTCGAATGATGCTCATAGGTTGACAGAGATGATTGATTCATTGTTTAAATCTTCGAAGCTTGATAGGCGGGTGAAGGATGTAGCTAGAGAACTTCTTAGAGGTGCGATGGATCTTCAAGAGTCGTTGGTGATGCTCGGGAAGCTCCAAGATACGTCGAAGCAATTGGCAAAGACAGCAAAGAAGAATGTGGCTGCAGTTGATGGTGAAAGAGAAGCACGGCGTTCTGTTGATGGTTCGTCATCGAGAGACTGTATTGACGAGCTCCGAAGAGTAATCAGAGATAGCTTTCAGAGGCATAATCTGTTGACTCGATCTCCGGAGGATGAAAGAACTTTGTCAAGCCGTTCTATGAGGTTTAATCCTGAAACTGAATTGAGAGATGAGCATTGTGAACGAAGCAGTGATGTATTTGGTTCCAATAAGAAAGTAAAAGCTCCAAATTTGATTGCGAAGCTTATGGGGCTTGAAGAAGTACCTTTGGATGAGACGAAGTCGAGCTTAAAGCCTCTGAGAACTCCGACATTTGATGATCATATGCCTAAGGCTAGGAAAGAGCAGGTGATGGAGAGAAGTCCTGATCTGCAGAAAAAGACACTGCAAGACATCATTGAGAAAATGCAATTCAAAGGAATTTTGAAGAATGGGCAAGCTGAAGATTTCAGAATTGAACCATTGGCCCCTAATTCTTCGCCATTGGAACGATACAGAAGTGGCCGCCTTGATTACGATGATGAACGCCCGCCTATAGTTATCATGAAGCCTTTGAAGCCACCTAATCAAGAAAGACCAGAGGTTCATAAGGAATTTCACTTGCAGAAAAATTATGTGCTGAAAGAGACCGAGACTGTTGCAATAGGAAGGATGAAGATTATTGAGAAGCCAAAAGTGGATTCTGCCAAAAGGTTTACAGCCTTGGATTCCCAAAAAGAACAAGCAAAAGAAGAATTTAAGACTCACAAAAAGACAGTAGACAGGCAAAAACCATTGCTCACCGGAAGAAAATCAGAGGAGAAGGAAGTGAAGGTCAGAAGGCCGGCGGCTTTGTCTCAAGAAAAGAGCTCTAAACAGTCACACATGCCTGAGAAGAAACCTTCACTGGAAAAGAGCAATCTTTCTGCACAGGCATCTGCTTTGCAGAAACATAAATCCAACAATCTGATGAAAGATTCAACAAAGATCTCTTCGTCAAGAAAAAAGAAGACAGCTGAAGCTAAATCGGTGAAAACATCCGCAATCAATGCTGCAATTGTGAGTATCCATTCATTAGTTTCTTGGTCACATACATCTTGTTCATGTTTATTATAACAGATCCTTGATTTGTTTTTATGATCATCATTTGTGCAGAGAGATGGCACAAAGAGTAGAGATGATGGCAAAGTGATCAAACCATTATGTGAAACTGCTGCAATTTCAACATTGGTGAGCAGCACTTTGCCTGCAACTGGTGAAACTAAACAAGCAGAGGTGAACCAAACACCCTGCAGCAAAGGTAATCCATTTGCATTTCTTTCCATAGTTCTCACATTTTTGAAAGATGTTACCATTTCCCACAAATGAATATGCATATACTTCATTCTGTTCCTCAGTGTGAACTGGTAAACCGGTTGCAATCCAAATGTCTAATTTCATCTTTGACTGAACTGCCAACAGTTTCAATTCAAAAATCTTTTTTTTTTCTACTGACAGAAGAACAGAAAGCAGTCGGTGAAGTTTTGCCAAAGATCATCTCAGAAGAAAGAAGCTCAGCATTGTCAGGCGAAGCTACTCCATGGTATGAAAACAAACCAACAGTCAGAGAGGACTTGAAAGGCGTTCTTTTGAGCAGCCAAACATTCCTCAAGGATGCACAGAAGTTCATTAGTCCAAATGGACACCAACCAATATACAGAAGGAAAAACATCGAGGCAGCAGGAGCAAGAGACGCTAAGCTCTTCTTAGATTGTGCAATTGAGTTAATGGCACGGAAAAGCCACCAGAAGGAGCTTGCAAACCTATCAATGTTCAGAGCCTATGTCCAGGCCCCCATGTTCTATCACTCTCTGGATCCATTGTTGTCAGAGATCAGCAGAGCATTTGAAAAGCTTACAACTTACAATGCAATTGATGCTGATGCAACTTATGAAGATACTCTTTACGTGCGGTTAGAGAAAGATCTCAAATGCAAAGACATACTGATAAATTCTATGTGGGATGTTGGCTGGTCTTATTGTGTTTGCATAGAAGAAGTACAGCAAGTGGTCCACATAGTCGGAGAGTATATCTTGTTCTGGCTTATTGAAGAAATTGCTAAAGAAATAGTACTGTTTTCTTATTGCTCTTAAGATTTCTGAAGTCTATTAATAGTGTATATTGTGCAAATGCCAACACATACAATATTTCACAGCAATGCATATACTAGAGTGATACAATTCTTTAAAAACAATCATGTTTGAAGAGCTTGATGCAGAAGTAATACTATTGAGATATCTGAAAACTTTACTAACTGTCGAACATTGAGCAAAATACCAACAGTTATATAGTACTTTCCAGCTAATAACATATTGATTTGCATATAATTCAGTGATTTAATTCATGATCTAAAGCAGGATTATTTAGGAAAAATGCAGAAAAAAGTAAAGAAGATACATTGATAAACTCTTTCATTTCCTTTCTGTTCATAAGTTTTCCTTCAATCTCAACAATCAGCATACTTCATGATATCTGATCACCATGTTTTATAAACATAGTTTATAATCCATTTTGAAGATTGAAGCAAGTCTACAAAGATAGAAAGCTATATACAATCACATTAACCTTTGCTAACCAAAACACACACACACACACACACACACACACACAAGCTACCCAAAACCATGAACTCTGACTCACAAATCTCCAGTTCAAGCTACACAGAAGCAGCACCTTTGAAGATAAGAAAGTTTAGGGTTTCCAAGCAGAAGTAGATGAAGGTCCCCTTACAGTGAGTGAAAAAGCAACCAAAGTTAGACCCCACTACACACTGCCACCCAGGGCCATAAACCATGTCAAACTCCTAAAAAAAATGAAGAACAAATACAAGAAACTCAGATTGAAGCACTTGAAAAACATGATTTCAAGGTTCAAGAGTTTAGAATGAAGACCTTCTTGATGTGAGTTGCTATGCTCCTGCAGTCACTGACATCATAAAGGTCCAGAGCTTGAGAGGCTGAAGACATGGCCTGGAGCTGCATCTTCACAGGCATGTCTGTGTCCTGGATCAATGCCTTCCCTTCCAACATCTTTGAAGTACCTTGTTCTCTCTCTCTCAACATCTTTATCTCAATTACTAGGTTCTAATGTTTATCCATTGTCAAGGTGGTGGGTTTTGGCACAAACTCCAAAACTTGTGTCCCAGATGTCTCATTGTCAGGGTGCTGATGATGTCTGAATTGGAGTTTAGTAAAGATTTATAAATAATTTTTGGAACTGTTTTCAATTTTTTTTGGAAAAAAGTTTTAGATTTATACATATTTTTTTGTCTTAGAATTTGGAATTATCAGTTTTGCTTACTAATATATACTCTAATAATTAAAAATTTTGAATTTTTTTAAATCATATAGTTTATGAAATTTTATTTTATTACATCCTCCATTCTTTTTTGAAAATTTTCAAATTAAACTTAAATTTCAATTTTTTTAATTTTAATAAAATCTAAATATTTTATAAATTTTATGTACATTAGAATAAATAAGAACAAGCTCGCCAAAACACCGATTTTAAAGCTAATTTAAACATAATTTTTTTTTTTCTAAAAAACCCATTTTTATCATGTCCATCGCTCTTCCTCAGCTTCGCTCGTCACTCCGCCGCATCAATGGAGCTGCTTCTGGCCTTCAAAAAACCCTAGCTTTTTCTTGTCTTCTTATTCCCAAACCCTGAAAATCCAAATGCTTCAATCCAATTAGCTCTCAATCCTATCTAAATGCCCATGATCTCCCAGCCTTTTCCCCTAAACCCGTCACATGAAGGCCTCTATCCGCCGGCTTGTCTCAGTCCCCAAATCCATCCATGACCTCGCCCGCGCCGGCCTTATCAAGCCCGCCATCGGCTCCCTCATCCTCCATCGGAGCCTTGGTGACCCAGTCCCCCCGGACTCCTTCGTCGCCATTCTGAAATCTGTCTCCTCTCCGAAATCTTTGATGTGCGGTAAACAACTTCATGCTCATATGGTTGTCACGGATTTCAATCGCGATACTTTAGTTCAGAACTATTTGATCGTTATGTATGGTAAATGTGGCTCCTTGGATGATGCACATTCGATTTTTCGGTTGATGAGCAGGAAAAATTTGCATTCTTGGAATACTCTGATTGATTGTTATTGCAAGTTCGGATCTTTGAGTAAGGCACAGCAGTTGTTTGATGAAATGCCGCAAAGGGATGCAGTTTCATGGAACACGATGATTTCAGGGTATGATCAGCATGGGCCATGTGAGGTTGCATTGAAATTTTTTGTTGGGATGAGGCAGTCAGAGTGTAATGTTGATCATTTCGGTGTTTCAAGTGCCATTAGTGCTTGTTGTAATCTTAGGTTTATGAAAAATGGGAAAGAAATCCATGGGTTGTCACATAAGGTTGGGCTTGATTTGCATCTTCAGGTGGGTAGTGCTCTTGTAGAATTGTATGGTAAGTGTCAATTAATTGATGATGCTGTGAGGGTTTTTGAAGGGATGGTTTTTAGGGAGCAGTTTACTTGGAATTCAATGCTTGCAGGCTATATTGAGTGCTCAAATATTAACGAAGCACTACACTTTTTTGGTGTAATGCAAAGAAAGGATGTTGTTTCATGGACTATGGTAATTTCTGGCTGCTCGCGACATCATATGAATGAAGAAGCTGTTGAGTTGTTTCACATGATGCAGGAAGCTGGCTTGTGGCCAGATTGGCTGTGCTTTGTTAGTGCTTTAAATGCATGTGTGCAGATGTTGGATTTGGAAGAAGGGCTTAATATACATGGTCAGATTCTTAAATTTGGGTTTCAGGCTGATGCAATTATTGGGAGTGTTCTTGTGGCATTGTATGCAAGATGTGGGTGGTTTGACAGTGCAAAAAGGGTAGCTAATGCTTTGGATTATATTGACGAATTTTCGTTGAGTGTTTTGATCTCAGAATATGCAAAGCATGGTCGAATAGACTGTGCTTATGAGTTGTTTGAGAGTTCAGAGGCAAAGACTCTCCCCTTGTGGAATGCTCTGATTGGGGGTTATGCTGATCTTGGATTGGATGAAGAGGCATTGGCAGCTTTTAGACAAATGAAGATGGATGGTATAAATGGTGATGGTTTCACTTTTGGGAGCCTCCTTTTAGTTTTCAAAAATTTAGGTCGTAGGTATGGTGAACAAATTCACTCACAAACAATAAAAATGGGGGTTGAATTTTCTGTTTTTGTTAGTAGCGCTCTCATAGACATGTACAGTAGTTCTCTCGTTTGTGAAGCTGCTATAAATATATTTAATGCAATTCATAAACCAAACCTAGTTTCATGGAATGCCATGATATCTGGGTATGCCTTGAATAACATGAATTCAGAAGCAATACTTACATTTCAGCTGATGGCTGTTTCAAGAATAAAACCCGACAACATTACTTTTTCTCTTATCCTTGATTCATGCTCAAGTTTATTGTCTCTTCCTGGAGGGATGCAGGTCCATGCTATGGCATACAAGTTGGGTTTTGAATCTGATGTTGTGGTTGGAAGTGCCCTTGTAGACTTGTATGGGAAATGTGGGAATATGCATGCTGCATCTCAAGCGTTCTCTGACATACATGGTCCTTCTGTCGTGTCTTGGACTGCTTTACTGAGTGGATTTGTGAGACATGGGATGTGGGATGCAGCCAAGGAGGTTTTCAACAGGATGCCACAGAAGAATGTTGTTTCATGGAATACACTGATTTCAGGACATGCAAAACATGGTTCTGGATTGGAAGCATTTGAGCTTTACTCCCAAATGGCTGAATTAGGTCAATTTCCGGACCATATAAGCTTTATTAGTTTACTGATGGTTTGTGGTGATTCTTTACTAGAAGAACCTGGAAAGCAGGTTCATGGTCAAATACTTAAAACTGGTTACTACAGGATTCCATATGTGAGCACTGCCCTAAACAAGATGTATCAGAAACTAGGAAATTCTCCGGATAAATCAAATCTATGTTCCAGCTTCTGTTTTCGATAACTTGGTGACATCCGAAGTGCGTTTGAAGCAGATGCTGTCTCTGTTGATAGTAAGATTGCATAGTGTTTGCTTGTGTCTTTGAGCCCTTTTTTCTTCGGAAATCCTCTGGTTTCATTGAGAATTTGGTGGCTCATTGGGGTTTTTTTTATGTCAATGAGCAATCTTCATTCTTGGGTCAGGAACTATTGGGGTAATCTTTGCAGTGCTTTGTGTCATTTACAATTATCTCAATGATGGATCATAGACAGATATGCCATGCATCCTGGCCTCACCATGCGAGAAGGTTTTCCAGTCTTCTTGATACTTAGAAGGTGCTTGCTCAACTTCTATTTACCAGATTTCAACATTTTTACATACAATTAATTTGGCAATTTCATGCTTCTTTTATCGTCTAAAGTGGCAGAAATATTGTTAATTGTGGAATCAATTGTAGTCGAATTTATAAATTCTTATAGAGACTGGTGGCCCCTGTAAGGAGGAATTTATTTAGGACTACATTGCTGAAATGCAGGTAGGATCAGTAATGGAATTTTACCACAAATCTAAACTGAGCTTTAAATGTGAAGATTGAAATTAGTATTATAAAATTAATTGTTCATTATATTTCAGTATGATTTTTTATTGGGTTTGGATGAAAAAGGAAGATGGATGGTGGTTGTTAAAAATTCTATGGTCTCAAGTGAAATGTGTAGTTACTTGAACAAAAGGCAGAATGCTAAGTCTATGTTGAACTGTAAACAATATGCTTGAGTAGCGGTGTCAGAGATACAGTTCAGAATCAATGCAAAGAAATGCTGTAAGAGAATGAATTCCCTGGGTGAAATCTTCTGCCTGGCATATATTTGTCATATACATTCTAAATTTATAACTTTTGATGTTTTCTGGTTTTGTTTTGGTAGTAATATCTTTCTTAGGCACAATATACCCATAGCTTTTTATGTGGTACACACTCACAGGATTTTACTTTTCAAACTCTTAGTAATTCTTTGTTGATTGCCCAAGTTAGCTTGATGCTGCTTTTGAGAATGGAAAAGGTTGCATTCTAATCACTTCTTATGAAAGACCTTGGTAGCTGGTATACTTGCTTTAACTAGAGTTAATGCTTTGTTCTTGCCATGGACTGTTGACACACTGATTCTGGATGTGTCTACTGACCTTGTACTTTGTATGAAGGGCAACATGCATATAGCTGCAGATACAAGTCCTTGTCACTATCACCGTTGGTGCTAATCAAATTTTAGCATAGTTCCTGTCACTATCACCGTCGGTGCTAATCAAATTTTAGCATGTCATTTTGTTGTATGCTAACCTTTATTAAGAAAAAGAAAAAAATGCTTAATTGAAAATCACCAAAACTTCTATTTAGCAATATATTCCATTTCTTTTGCTTTCCAGGCCATATGTCCTATGCTGTTGCTGCACCATGCCAGCTATGCATTTGTGGGAAGCCAAGCATTCTGTTGACTTGTTTCCAGTCATCTATTATCTGTGGTAATCCACTGGGGAATGAAGCCTTTCGGTTGATGCGGATTACCGTCGTGTCTTACCTTTTTATCCGTCGATTGCTAGTATGGAGAGAGGGAGAGGAGAAGAAAAGGAGTAGGATTCGCACTAATCAGACTATCTAGAACCCCAAGGAGCATAAACTTATTTCTACAATTAACTATCTCACTCAAAGGTAGTTTCTTGAGCCTGGCCTGTAAATTAGGGATTTATCTGCTTGCACGTTCTTTTTCAATTTACCTCTGCATAGGTTACTTCCATGTCCTGAGTATTTGTGCTTAAAGACACTTGTACACATCTTTCTATTTCCCTTTAACCAACCTCATGTTGCCATTTGTTGCAGAATATTCATGGAAGAGATCTGCTGTCCATGTGCCAACTGGCAATCTTTGCATCTGTGCTTAGCCCAAACTCACCTGTCTGTGAATGAATAGGTACTTGGTCTTCTGCTCAATATGAAATTTTAAAGATCTCTAGTTGTTAGCTATCAATCATGTCCATTCCTCATATATTTGAATAATTTAATCTTAACTTTCACATGCAGATATCATTGTCTCTATGGACCTGTAAATGCCTCAAATTTGTCCTCGTATGGATTCAGAATTCAACAGGGAAGAACCCTGGGTAACAGGAGCTAGGAAACACGTGCCTTTGTTCCCAACAGTGTTATCATTTTGAGCTATCAAAGCATGGTGCATTTGACACCCCTCTGCTTCATATTGTTGAAATCCTGAATTTCTTACCTGCCATGCAAACAACAGCAACATTTGATTCCCTATGCAAAGTTTGGTAGGCCTCTGAGGCATGCACAAAAAAGGATTTGTGCACACATGGGCGCTGGGATCACCTGCACACAACCACTACTCACACTGCCAGAAATATATCTTCACCAATGATTCGAAGTTTCAACACTTGTGAAGAGTTCTAATAGAGACCCGACTTCTAATAAATCACTCAAAATTTTTAGCACTGTAATATGTAGCAGCATATTGCAATCTTAGCAAACTTGTATACACCGATTTTTTTACTTTATAGCCATACATCAAGATGAGATCTCTTCAACACATTCATTACAACACCACATTATTCAGTGCAAGCGTATTCTCTCATTGTTCTCTCCTCACCGTCTTCCTACTGTACTCATAATATTCTTTGTATGCAAGATTTTTCATCATTTGGTAATATAGATGATGCCAAGGACAAGATTAAAATGATTCAGTGGTTGTTGAGGGCCCAATAAATTGATGATACAAGACCTGTTTGTTCTAGTTTCTAATTTTCTTGCAAGTCCAGCTCATGCCCAAGTCCTCTGGTCTCACACTCACTGTACAGAAAAATCAAAGATTTTGGTTAACCTACCATGGCATCATGCATCAAAATCCAGACAAACAGAGTGGTTATAGTGTCCTTTCAAGACCATGTTCTTGCTCAGCTCATCATCAATTTGGCAATTGGAATCCACATGTTCTTAATTTTAATTCCTTGCTGGTATAAAATTTATACATTTTATGATGTTGTTACCCTTGTATTATGGAATCATTTTCTTTCTTTTCTTTTGGTTTAGCTCTTTTCTTTTCTCTGGTTATCATCTTTCTTGTGATTCTTTGTGACTTAATGTCTCCATTTTAGGCAGTAAAACTTGTCCATATTATTGATTTTATTTTATTTATTTTGATAGATGGTATCCATGTTGTGTGAATGATTAGGAGTTAAAAAAAAAAAATAAACTGAATAACTTTATTTGCGTAAATAAAAATTAATTAAATTACTATCATGTGAGCTTTTGGTTCATGAAGAACAGAAAAAGACACTGGATTCCTTAAGTTGGAGTCAAGGAAATATATTTTTCAACTGCTTTTCAGTTCTTCCAAATTATAAGTCTTGTGCATTGAGTTGTATGAAATCCAACAAAAATATATTGATATTTTAAGCTTTTCTTAAATGATAAGCTAATCATTGATTACTATTATAATCATTTCTTAATTTTATTTAGCACATTCACCAAAAAAAGCAACAGGAATGGTTATAGAAATGAATTTAAAAAAAGAAAAAAAGAAAAGGTTAAAAAAAGACAGCTTCAGCCGACACTCCGAATTGGATACTGTATTTTTTTTTTAAAAATATTAATTTCACAAACTTATCTCTTTATTTTTCTCTCTATATTTCTCAAGCTCCTCTGTTTCTGCTCTCCAATGGCGAATGCTCCCTGATTCTCAGCTAGAGGAAGCCAAAAGATCTCGCCTTTGACTCTGGTTTTTTCACAGAAGCCTTCAACTCTTTCCTTTTTGATACGCTAATCGCTGGAATTTATTACATTTTTTTGTTTTTGGTTTGATCTGTGTGTTATTCATAGACACTTTTTCTGCCATTGTTGTTAGTGTTCTGTTTTTTTAGGGTTTAAATCTCTTTTGGTGCTGCAAAAACCCTATCTTTCTGTTTTCCTTTGCTTGAATTGGAAAACCCTACCTTCTTGTTGGTGAAGAGGTGAAAAAGTTGGGATTTTTACTTAGTTTTTCAACAAGAACATGATGCACAATAAGTCTGATTCCGATGTCACTAGTTTAGCAGCTTCATCTCCACCAAGATCTCCCAAAAGGGCTGTGTACTATGTCCAGAGCCCTTCCAGGGACTCCCATGATGAGGACAAGTCATCTTCAATGCACGCTACTCCTGTTTATAATAGCCCCATGGAGTCTCCTTCTCATCCTTCCTATGGCCGCCATTCAAGAGCCTCGTCATCCAGTCGGTTCTCTGGTACTTTTGGCCGGAAGGGAAGCAGGAAGAGGTCTAATGAGAAAGGATGGCCTGAGTGTAAAGTCATTGAAGAGGAGGGTTCTTATGATGACCTTGATGATGATAAGAGCTTGTCGAAGCGGTTCCAGATCGCCATTGGGCTTCTCGGCTTTGTTCTGCTGTTCACTGTGTTCTGTCTCATAATATGGGGCGCAGCAAGGCCTTACAAAGCTAAGGTTGTTGTGAAGGTATGCACATTGTCTTTTTACCATGTTTGTCTGTCTCTCAGTTCAATCTTCTAATTGCATTTGAGTGATTAATGTTTGTTTGAAAAAAGGAACCAAATTTATGATTTATCAGATTGCTTCAGATGTGTGTAAGATTGAATTGATTTATCAGATGAAAAGATGAAATTGAGAAGATGTTTGAGGTTCATGAGTTTGGTATCTTAGATCCATGAGGACTTCGGTAAATTTTGTTTCTTATGGCATTCTGCAGATCTTTGTCAGCTGTTCTTTAGTTTTCTTTATACTGTGATGGGTACATTGGTTCCTTGCTCCTGTTCAATATTCATGTGATTATTAGTGTATTTTAATTGGAAGAGTGATTACCCTCTAATACTTTAAAGGGAAAAACATACAGGCTAAATTGTTGCAAGTTCTATGTGTTCTTCAGTGTTTGTATCTAATGGCAGTGTCATGTTGAAATTTTTTTCATCTAACTACAAGCAATCTTGATGCAGAGCCTCTCTGTGGATGATTTCTATGCTGGTGAGGGTTCAGATAATACGGGTGTTTTAACCAAGTTGATAACATCAAACTTTTCTCTGAAAATAACTGTATATAATCCTGCTACAATGTTCGGAATTCACGTCACATCTGGCCCCATTAATCTCATCTATTCTGAGATTACGATCGCAACAGGCCAGGTAATGTTTGCATCCACTTTATTTTCTAGTTGATGATCCACAAGTTGTCTATTGGGTTAAAATGCATGTTCAACTCTCAACAACACTTTTAAGTAACAAATATTGTGCTTGACTTCTGGTATTGTTGTAGCAACAAAACAATTTTATGGGTTTAGGACAAACAGTTACATATCTGAAAAGCTCATGAGACTGAGTTAACTTAATTTAGTGTTGGTTTTTAAGATCTATTGTACAATTCTGGTTCGTTAGATGATAAATAATGCTCTAAAAATGCTTCACTGAAATTGTGTCTTCTGCACATCACCGCAGTTGAAGAAGTACTACCAACCAAGAAAGAGTCATCGATCGGTGACTGTGATCTTGCAAGGAGAGAAGGTTCCTCTATATGGGGCTGGAGCAGGCTTGGCTCTATCAAGCACTGGTGGTGTAGTTCCTTTGACACTAGATTTCGATGTTTTATCGCGAGGAAATGTAGTCGGGAGGCTGGTAAGGGTCAAACATCACAAGCATGTCTCATGCCCTGTTGTGATAGAATCAAGTAAGGTGAAACCCATCAAGTTCTCCTGGAATGCTTGTTTGTTGTATTTTGTGAATGTTTCTGAGTTATCAGGTTTGTTTGTGTTGGAAGATGGTGCTTGTTTGTTGAGAGGTTGCACCGCACCTTTCTTTTTCTCTAGTGATTTGTGTGACCATGAATTCTCTTGCAAACATTTCTTCATTAATTGTGTTTTCGGTTTGGGGAAAAATAGAAAGAGAAAATGAAATAATTTTCCTTTTTTTTTATGTTTATTTCCATTACTTAAACTGTCCAGTGAAATGACCATATGTACCACTCTGCATTGTTTGGGAAAGAAAAATAAGTGTTTCACGCAAGCGCGCATACATTCATACTTGCTTACACGCAAAGTTTTACATATATATATATATATATATAAATGGTGTTGAATTTACTTTTGAATAACATTATCAAGAGATTTATGATGTAACTTTTAAAAATTTTGTAAAATAATAAATTATATTGATCATTAGATAAAATATTGGTGTACTGTTGTTTGATTGTGGACCAGGATTACTTTATAAGATTTAACTGGTTAAAAAAATATATTTTATCAGATAATATTAATAAACACAACCAATAATTAAAACATATAATTTTGAAATTCTATGGAAACAATTCAAACAATCTCTTATCAAACACTATTAATTTTATACCAACAAGGCCAAACAAGGATTGAATATTAATAACCCGGGGCCGGGGGTATATTCGTAAAAAGGCGCCCGACAGATGCATTTACACTAACTCAAGAAACAGTCAAATCACTACAGAAGAAGATAACAATGACTTGGCATGGGACATGTTTTGTCCCCAATAAGAGGATCACTGTTAGGAATACCAATTTCAACGTGGACCATTCCAAGCTTATACCATAAATTAGAGAACATAGGAATGGACAAGAATGAAATGAATAAATTAACTATAATTAAAACATAATCAAAAGAAAAGAAAAAAAAAAAAACCTTCTTTTATTCACTGTTACAAATGACAGATTGATACATGAGTTGGGGGATCAAGCTTGAGATTCCAAAAATAATAAATAACAACTAAATAAAAACAAAACAAAAACAAAAACAAATTAAGTATTAATCATCACTGATTTTTTTCAGCGAAAGAAAATCCTTTCAAGTTCAGACTTGGTATTTGCAGAGGTTATCAAAACCCATGTATTCTTTCCTCTGGATCTTCACTACCATGTTTGAGATGCCAACTCCACCTGTTGAAGATCACAGAATTGTTAGATTAGATACTTGACAAACAAAAAAAGATAACAGTAAAAAAAGCTTGCACTGATTAAAGAGATAGGAGAATGTGTTATGTTTATGCATACCCAAAGAGATTGCACTGACAAATATTGTTAATGCTAAGATAAAAATGATGATTGATGCTCTCCCTAATATATTGATCAACTTCCTGACGACATGTTGTCCAATAAATGCAGCAAGCGTGGCCACAGCAACGAAGTAGAGAGCTGTAAACCAATTCAAATGAGAATTATAAGCATGTTTGGTTTGAGGAAATAAATGAGAAATAGAATATTTCTCTAATCATGGGTGTGAATTTTCACTGTTTGATCATGTGAAACGAGATAAGAGAAAGTTCTGATACCATATGGAACAGGGAATCGATTTAGTAGATAGTACTCAACAACAGACATTGATGATGAGAATGTCATGGCAAAGGTGGCCGTAGCACTTGAGACCTGCATAAAGACACAGAGCAGATTATTATACCCAGTAAATGAAGTTGTATAAAAGCTTAGAATTATCTGCACCGCCTTGCATGCTATTGAGTTTTGACTTTGATATGATATTTGACTTCCCAACCGTAACCAAAATTAATGACATGTTATTCAATCACTGTCAACACTTATAACTTCGAGATCACTCTTGCAAGTTAAATGCACAATAGTAGTTGATTACGACATCAAAGAGTAAGACTTACTTGACTTGTGTGCTTCAAAAGTTCAGTATCTAGTGTATTAACAACTCAGGACTAAATTCACTGAACATTGAAATTGGTATGCGATCACTAAAAAAAAAACGCATTTGAAATCGACATAACACAGACCTGAGGTGGCACACCAAGCTCCAAGAAAAGAGGACCTAAGATAAACCCTCCGCCCAAACCAAGCAATCCCCCAACAACGCCGGCCAGAACACCAGTTAAGCAGTACATAACTAACTGAAGAACTTTAAAGCTAGTTCCTTCATCTCCCTTGGATGCAATCACTCTCTTTCCTGTGTATAAGTTCACAGCTTCATACAAAGTCACCCCAACAGAGACAGGGATCTGCAATATATCATTGTAAGACATCTTACATGCTGAAGTTGAAGTGCTAAACCAACTCTACTGAATTTAGTCTGAGGTACAAATAAAGGAAGTAATGGAACCTGCAGCGCATTTAAGATCCAATACCATTCTGAACAAGATTCTGTATAATTCTGCATGACACAAGTAAAATCAAAATAAATCAAAAAGTTAATTGAGTTGTAGATAAATTACAGCAGATAAAAGCATTAAACTGACCTTCGTGATCTGTAGGATAAGAAATGTCACCCACACAAAGACAAGAAGGCCTAGTTCTTTCCAGCAGACATTATGAAGAACTGGAACCTAAAATTCTAGCTACTGTGAGAATCAACTGCCTTGAAGACTAAAGCAGAAGCTAAAATTTCTTACTTACCTCTGTTTCTGCAGTCTTCTTAGCTTCTTTCTGATTTCCAGGACCACTAGGGATTGCTTTGTATTCTATTTCTTCACTTCCTGCACCACATCAAAATGAGAATTAAGCTTCTGCCATTACAACCAATATGATACCTTAGAAATGAAAAACCATCTTACCAGATGATGCTATCTGTTTAGCAGCCTCCTGAGATAAGACCAAGAGTGTACAAGTGAACAAGGATTTCAAGTAGATTCAATCACACATCATCCAAGCATAAAATGAAGGGCCCTGAAGTTTACCTTCTTAGCAATTGTCTCTTTCTTCCATGTATCAACACCTCTAAGAAATGCCTTGGTTGATGTGCCTGTCAAAAGAAAAAACAAATAAGCACATTAAAAAGAGAACATTTATCAACTTCAGGGAAGACAAAAGAGACATGAAGTTACCCAAGAACAAGATTATTAGGAGAACAGTAACCATCCAGTCAGCAAAAATCACATTGAAAATGACTCCAATACTAATCCCCAGCATGAGCATGGGTTGGAAAAGCAAAGCTAGATCATAGTCTATAATAGGCATGTCTAGAGTTGGATGTCTCAGCTTAAGATTATAGTAGACGGTAGACCCTGCTGCACCCATGATCATACCTGTTCAAAATGTTTGGAATTCAGTACTTGGTTCCAGATAACCATGATCAAACAATGTTAACAAATCATGGTTTCATGATAAAAAAAATTTTCTTAAAATTGCAGGAAAAAAAAGAATGTTAACTGAGAAGTTGCATCATCCAAATAAGTAAAGCATAAATTGATTCTACCCTCTGCAAGTTCTGCCCTATATAAGGATACAAACAAACAAATTGACAAAAAAAAAAAAAAAAAGGAATAACATAATTGAAAATAAACAAGGAAACAATTAATACTGTTTGAGATATCTTTTTCTAGTTACTAAGATAAGAAAGTCAGCTATACACACCAACTCATTTGTCACAAAGAGTTCATGTCTCGTCAGTCATATCCATCGAACGTTGTTCACTAGCCTGTCTTTTTATCATCCATAGAAGGAAACAAAGTTTTCAACAGATAATCTTATTGCAAGTGTTATGGTCATGAGTAAACACCAAACAGAGTATGTACTTGTTTTAGCCTGTGTGTTGATTTATATCTTTGTTTTTACATAAACACCCCTCAAACAGTTCATATTTTGTGCATCCCCACAAAATTCAATATCTTTGGCATAAAAAAAATTGACAGTCATCAGTCATGTGACGGCCATCTATAAGGAAAAAAACGGGTGTTTCATTCTTGCATACAAAAAAACCCCTGTATAGCCTGATAATTGTATATACAACCCTGCAAAATTTATAATTACATGAATTCGTCTCCAAAACCAAAATTTTGAAGGGGCACACAAAACAATTAACAACTTTCACAAGGCCTGTATAATATGTTAACTCAAAGCCAGTTACTTTACCTTCCTCCATTCACCGCAAGGGCAACACTGTATGAATATTTCCATTAAAATATATTTATATAATAATAAAATGAATCCAGTACAAGAAAACCAGCAACCAGACCCCTAGATTTCAGGCAAAAACAAGTGCACAAAAAGGAAAAGGAAAAATGCTTACATTTGGAGATGGCGGTGGAGGATTTGGGATCAAAGCCGATGATCAACGTGAGCATGGGGACGAAAATCCCCCCACCGCCGACACCACCGACGCTCCCGAAGGCCGCACCCAAGAACCCAATGAACGATCCCACAACGATCTCCCACCCAAATCTCATCGCCTGCTCCAATAACAAGATCAATCAACCAAATCACAAGACCCAAAGCCTAAAAAACCCTAAAAAAAAAACCTCAAAAAAAAAAAAATCTCATCTCTCTCTCTCCCTCTTACCGGCCAGACATGGTGATACGACGACTCATCCGGCTGCCACAAGAACTCCACGACCTGCAGCAAGTACGTCCTCACCCCACCTCCTCCGTCGCCACCGCCGCCGCCGCCACTCTCCGTCGAGCTCCCGATCTTCAAGCCCCGATCCGCAGAAACAAGAACCGCGGCCAACAACGCCATGACGAGAACCACGCACCATTTCCCTTCCATTTCACTTTCCCACAATGATTTCGTTGGATCTCCAGAGATCACCGGACTCACCAGGAGACAAAGAAGAAGGGGAGAGGAGAACTCCGCCGCCGCCGCCTACGACCAGTGCCTCGGGATTCGCACTCCGACGAGATCTCTGGTTGAGAAGGGGGGCTTGGCGGGGAGACACCAGGCCAATGTTTATATTGATGCGATGGTACCGAAAACACCCCTCGTCCTTCAACACAATTACGGAAAGCTCGTGTTAATGCCTGAAAAGCAATTTAAACCCCAACAGACACGAATTCGTTTCCACAATTGGTTTCCGAAAAGCTTAATACACGTTTCCCCCACACCGTTTCCCTATGACGTGGTAGTTCCGCACGACTGCGTGGGCATCGGATCCTTTCGGTCCGGATCCAAATGGAAGTCGGGCTTGTACTGTTTTTCAAGAACCGTACTAGTTTCTAACCAGTTCCGTTATTGGGTTAGGCCCGGTTTAGCCCTGTTTTAATGTGTTTAATATGCTTGGGATTATATGTTAGGACGCCTTGCTTGCATGCATACATTTTTATTTATTTATATACTTCTTTTAATTAAAATCAATTAAGAAATTTTATATTTATATATATACTTCTTTTAATTAAAATCAATTAAGAAATTATATATATATATATATATATAGTGTAACTTTTATGCCTATGTTTAACATGGGGAGTTTATAAATAATTAAATAGATAAATATATTATTTTTATAAGTGGGTAAATGATTGCAATTTTCTCTAAAACTTATCTAATTTTTTGAAATGTTATATACAGTGGCGGAGCCAGAAATTAAATGTTAGGGAGGCGAATTAGAATAATTAATTAATTAATTAATTAAAAATTTTACATTTTTTAAAATTTATTTATATGTTAATTTAAAGTTTAGTTTATAAAAATTAGATCTCAAAACGTAAATTTTTAAAAAACTATATTAAACATGTAATTTTATATATTATATAAATTAATTTTTAAAAAATCAAAAATTAAAACATAGATTTTTTAAAAAAACATTACATAAAGTAATTTATACAATATTAATAAATCAAATAATAGAATGTGTGTGTGTGGGGGGGGGGGGGGGGGGGGGGGGGGGGGGGGGGGGGCGTAGGTTTGGAAAGTAATAATTATAAAATTTAGATTGTCAACTAAGTTCAACCAATTTTTTTAATTGGCTTGAGATAGATAATTTTGGCAAGTAAAAATAAACAAATAGGGTATAATTTTTTTTTCACTCGCTTAAGTATTTTACAATTTTTATTTTTTAAATAGTTTCAAGTGTATAGATATAATAATTATAAAAAAAAATTAAAATATAAGCTTATTTACAATTAATACTTTTTTTTCTCAAATTTAACTTTGAATTTAATGTATTTGTACCATTTTCAATAAATTACAATTAACTAAACATTAAATTATATATTTCACTTAGTGGAGTTTTAAATAGGAGTACTCTTAGAAAGTAATAGAATTTTTTATAAAATTTAGATTGTCAACTAAGTTCAACCGATTTTTTTAATTGGAGTAAATTTGATAAATTTTACAAGTTAAAAAAAAAAATTGGATAGAATATTAATTTTTTTTTTTTTTTTTTTGCACTCGCTCAAGTATTTTACAATTTTTATTTTTTAAATAGCTTCAAATGTATAGATATAATAATTATAAAAAAAATAATTTTAAGATATAAGCTCATTTACAATTAATAATAACTAAATTTTTTTATATAAATAAACAAACTATTGGTTTATTGAAAATAAAAGTTATTTTATATCAAACCAACATGACAATAAAAATATATAGACAGATAAATAAAACATGATATAGTAAAAAGTAAGCAAAGGCCCACATCATCTCTAAAGTAGATGTAAATCAAGGGATGGATCATCCATCATAAGTGAATTTGACAAAGGAAGGAGGTAAGAAAATTTCATCTATGACTAAGATTATGTGTCATCTTTCTCATCTTAACGATAAAATCCATAAAGTTCAAGCTATACCTAACCAAATTCTCTGTCTTGAGTCTTTTCGCATATAAAATATATTATTAAATAATAATATACAGTTAATTGGATTTAAAGTTACATATACATGTGTATTATCTAAAATCCTCAATCTTTCATGCATACATTAAAAATGATTTACTGTGGTACATATCCATAATTTCATATTTATCCAACTTCAAAATTAATGCTATACTTGCCTTGAAAATAAAAGAACATGAATTCAATAAATTTTGCCAATATATATATATATATATATATATATATATATATATATATATATATTTATCCATGTATAGATAGAGAATAAATAAGGAAAAAACAGTATATGAAATATCTATCAAAATTTACTAAAAAAATGTTTGTTTCTGAAATGGACTATCAAACATTGTCTTATTTAGAAAAATATGAATTTAGTGCACTATTAAACATCATGTCAATAATAAATAAATTTGCCTAATTCTTATAGATTAGATTGTTCCTTGCTTGTATTATCTATTTGTACTCTTTAGTACCAAACAATTTTTATTTATCAAACCAAACTTAAATTAGATGTTTGGCAAGAATGGCATATCTCTTCAATTTATTTGTCATTTGGTTAATTGAACCACCAAACATTATTACATTTTAAAATTAGTGTAGAAAAACAAAGTTGGTAGTGGGTCAGTAAATTTCGCAATTTCTTGATTAGATTACCAAACATTATATCTTTGTTTTATTTGACTTTGAGAGTAAAACCAACTCCTGACTTAGAAAAAACATATGCTTTTCACAAACATCCTCCTTTATATAACAATGACTTATTAGATTCTCAATTTTTTATAATTATATTTTTATTAATATAAATTGCATGCATTATTCAGCAATTTAGTTGTTTTTTTTAAAGATATGGACATGCTATTTTGTAACTTGGTTAGATGGGGAATTCTAACATTTGTTTTTTTTTTTTTCAAAAAAAAAACTACATTCATTCAACAAAACCGGGACGTATAAAAGGACAACTACAATGAAAAGATAAATTTAAAAATTATGCATTACAGATATAATAAAAATATTTTTTTTAATTTAATATATTATACAACATATTGTCTCAACATTTTTTTAGTATAAAAAATATTTATATTATAAATTATTTATAATTTATAATAATTTTCAATATATATATCTATTAAATACAAAAAAAATGCCATCTTTTTTTTCTGAATATAAATGTATCATCTACATATAAAATAAATATAAAAATAATTTCTAAAAAGAATACATCATAAAACAATTTAATAAATAAATGTTTCACAACAACACAGGGGATAATTTGGTAATTTTCTGAAAAATAATGGAGCCCGCCAGTGTACGACAGCGATTTATTGAAAAATCGGCGATCTAGAAGGCAAGGACAGAACGGTCGCAATATTAGATTCGTCAAGCAGCCAGCACGTGATCGGCACGTGGAAAGTTAACCTTTTGAGTAGTCAATGGGTGATAGCGAAGGGTAGAGAAGTCATTTAAGTAATCAGAACCAAATTTGATATGCAACTCTATTTTTGATATTTTATTGTGAACCAAATTTAATGATATTTTACCAACGACCATGTGGTCTATTGGTAGTCGGGTCCCCAATAGAACCCTTCACAAGTGGTGAGAGTTCGAATCTTGGGTGAGGGCATATTTCTGGGAGTGTGAGTAGTGGTTGTGTGCGGGTCGTCCCTGCGCCCATGTGTGCGCGGGCCCCACTCCCACTTGCTCCGCCGAGGCTTATGCCACGCCCCTGTCTTAGCGGTTAGGCCGCTCATCTTGGCAAAAAAAAAAATAATAAAAAATAAAAAATTAATGATATTTTATATTTTGTGTGCCTATGTGACTCTCACTTAAAGAAAATTGTATATGTGTCTGCTATTATTTTAACATATAATTTTTTAATTCGTTTATTTAAAGAATTTTTGTGGCACTTATTTTTTTCACGTGACATTTATGGGCCATGCCAAGGTGGCACTCCGTAATTTATGGCATGTCAAAAAAGTGAAAAGCGCCGGGGACTATTTTATTTATATAATAATTTTTTATGGTAATAATAAGTCATAATTTTAAAACTATATTTAAAATCACAAAATAAATAATGTAGCAGGTTTTTCGTGTAAAAAATAAAAATTTATGAAAAATAACGAAGTATAACATATATATCCTATCAGCAATATGAACAAACAAAGTAAAAGTCTCTCTGAGAAATAACGAACGATAATTACCAGAAAAAGATAAATTAATAAATAACACATATATTTATATGAAAAATTCAAAATTATGAAAAAAAAATCACTGGTAAAAAAAGTAGAGATTTTACTCTAATGAAAATTTGAGTATAATGATGAGAGCATATATTTTGCCAATATATATATATATGGGATTACAATTGGATTATTGAGGAGACTGATCATCATATACCACTATTTTGTGATTTGATTTTTTAAATTCTCTAAGTCCATGATATTGAGTTTTTTTGGGTTATATCAAATTAAATTCAGACCATAAATTCTTATAATCTTATAAATAATATATATACATATATAATTTCATATATAAAATCAAGGATGAAAAGATTGAATAAAAATAATATTGAAAAGCTAATTATTGGATAGTTCAATGGTATGACACAAGAGTGCAAGGAGAAAAATAAGGGTTCAAATCTTTCCCTTTGTAGTACTGTTCATATAATGTTTATGCACTATATGCTTCGATCTAGTATTATTCATGTACTATTTACGGGGCATTGATGTGGATCTCTTGTTGGAGAACAGTGATTTCACCTTCTCCAAAATTATAAAGTAGTGAAATTTTCTAGAAAGTCTATATGTTACCTTAACTAGTGTACCTCTGTACCTGTTTATGCTTTTGATAATTTCTTAAAATGGGAAACGCTTGTCATCTATCGGGGAAAAAAAAAGAAGACAACATTGAAAAAATACATCCACAAATACACATATAATTACCAAAAATTTATTATAAAAAAAGAAACTAAGAAAAGTATGAGTTTTGGATGTTTTAGAAAATTAATGATGAAAAGATTCTCCATGATCCTCTTGCAAGGTTTCTTTCAAGACAGAATATATAATTGTTTGAAGGTGAATGGAGGTGGCTGTCCATTATGTCACTTTCTTCATTCTGATAAGCGCCCTAAGTTTTGGAATTTTTGAACCCTTGAGATAAGCAATCTTTGAAAAAATAAATACAACAATAGTGAGTAGCGAGATTTTAGCCATAACCAATCACTTTTATTTAAATAATAAAATAATTTAAGTTGGTAAGCCATATGAGTCATTATGATATGGAATGTAATGAAGAGGTCCACAAAGTTTAGATGATGTTACGTATCACCGTTTTAAAAACAAAATCAATTGAATTGTTGATTGTTGAGTGTGTGGGTGATGAAAAATATAACTTTTTTTTCTCATTTTTTAAATATATTTATTTCTTGCTCTTCTTTGATTTATTATGATAGCCTCTTGTTCTTATCCATACACATGTATATGATGTGGATGTTCTTATCATCATCACCCAAAACCAGTCCAAATAAATTTCATAGTTTTATTTTTTTCCCCAAAAAAAAAAAAAACAAACCACATAAAATTTCTTTTTTTTTTAATTTCAACCTATATATAATATTTGTGCCTAATATTGAAATATAAGAGCATATATTTAAAAATATAATTTATTTTTTATTAATAAATAAATATACTCCAAATCAAAGTCCAATTTATTAAAAAAAAAATTTATTTGGACTATTATATTGTCACCAACATGGCTTTGTCTCCCACAGTCCCACTATCTTTGTCAGCCATAATTATTCTTTCCATTTATTAAACATCTAGATTAAGTTTTTACATTTTCAAACTAATAATAGTGGTTAAATCATCATTTAATTATTTTCTTAATATTACTTCACTTTTTATTATAATTAATTTTTTATATAATATAAAAAACACCTACACATAAAAGCAAAAAGTTAGGGATAATAGTTATTAGATCAAGATCTAACATTTATAGTATAAATATATGTAGATTTTAAATTTGAAAAATGTGTACTTAGATCACCAGCTTCAATTTATATACACCCTTTCAACTTGCCTTTTTATCATGTTTTGTAACTTATAATTTTCACATTAATTATTTTTTTAAAGAAATAGTAATGTAAGAAAATACTTCCAAAATATTAGGTGAAGAAAACATGTTAGGTTTGATAATTGAATGCACAATGGGGAGAAGCATGAACCATTGAAAATGAATGGCACACATGGCACAGTTGAGTCAATCAGTGACATTGATCTAGATGTTAATTAATGCATTCAATATGTGGCCCCTTTTTTTGATTCAGAATCCTTTATTGAATCCACTCCTACTTTTTATTGCTTTTTTATACTCACAATAATAAGCAAAGCTCAAGCATTTTTAATTAATGCATTCAATATGTGGCCCCTATTCTTGACTCAGAATCCTTTATTGAATCCACTCCTGCTTTTTATTGCTTTTTTATACTCACAATAATAAGCAAAGCTCATGCATTATTTTTCGACACATGTTGTACTAGAGTCATTATTTTTCTTATAAAGTTCGACAAGTGACATCACACTGGCATGATTGCACTAGGTGATAAGACTTTATTGGTTTTCGAATTTTTGGTTTTAAAAATGATTTATTTATTTTTTTTAAATTCCAAATAGTATGACTATATGAGTGACATAATAATGGTATGATTGTTATTAATGTTATATTGATCAATTATTCTTTTTTAGTTGTTTTATTAAGAGAAAATTAATGAATACTAAGATTTTGCATTTATTATTTGGTGAAGAAATGTCTTTCTTAATCCTATTATTAACCTTGGGAGGAGATCCTCTTCGGATTTTTTTTTTAAAAATGGATAACCATTTTTATTAAAATTAAAAGATAAGGTACAATAACCGGTCACTAAACAATAATTAAGGACACAAAAGAAAAAAGTATCATAATACTGTAATGTGATACAAGAATTAAAAAACAGAAGAAAAATAATAACACAAATAAGACTGAGTAACAACAAATTTTTTCAAAACAAACACTATAAGAGATCTATCACGTTGTGCCTCCTTGGACATTGGAACACTGCCAGATTTCTCAATGTGAGGTCTATGAAATTCCATGTTACGACCTATGTTTGTTTTCATCTTAGTGGATATTGTTTTTTTTTTTTTTTAATTATTATTATTATTATTGTTGTTTTCTAATTTATTTCATTGCTAGTTTGGTCTTTTCAGTCATTGTACATGTTTTGTACATGTCTTTTTTTTTTTAATAAATTAATAATTTATTTATTGTTTAGAAAAATGTAGATGCTTTTGTTTTCGATGTTTTATTAGTTTGAAATATTTGGTGAATTTTATTTAAAGTTTAATCAATTGACAAAGAAAGTTTTTTTTTTTTTTTTTTTAACCTTTGATTGGATGAAACACGGCCGAGTAAAAAATTGGGATAGTTTCAATCTATTTTTTAAATTAGAATGTGCTTATTATGATTAAAAATAAAAGTTGGGATAGGTTTTGAAGTTGATTCAGATCTAATTTGATTTAATTATATTTAATTAAAAATGAAATAATATTTTTTCTGATTGGAATTCTCCTTTTTAAACAAGCGAATAATTATCAATTCTTAAAATTTTTTAAATATTATTTTGTGATTATTTTATTAAATGAATTAAACTAGTAAATCTTTGGTCAATGGCTGAGGTTCTAACTCACTAACGGCCTCTTGGTCTATTGGTAAAAAATCTTTTACCTAAGGTTTTTATTTTGAGGAGATCCGGAATCACAATGTGAGGGCATGATGTTATTGAGCTTGCAGATGTGTTGCATATCCGTACACATCCCTGTTATTAATTTTAAATGGGATGTTTGCCGTCTAGTATATAAAAAAAAAATTTCTAAGTCGGTCTCAAATTTCAATCCATGATGGTTTATTTATTTAATTTATGAAAACATTTATTGATTTCTTTTGTTTTAATAAAAATATATTGATATATTGATTAGAGAAAAAGTTAATAAACGTGGTTGTAACATGTAAATAATTATTAAAATAGTACTTCGTAAAAAAAAATTAAAAAAATAAATGAAATGATCAAACATCATGCTTTTTGTTACCAAAAAGAGCAGCATTGAAAGATGGCCCCATGCACGCCGCATCAATTTAAATGATCAAGCTTTCAATTATTTTTATTTATTTATTTAAGTTTCAAAAGGACCTTTTTAAGCTGTAATCCATAATCAGTTGCAACGATGAACTCCTTGACCATCATCTACCTAATGTATCCAAAGTAAAAGAATAAAGAAAAAAAAAAAAGCAAAAACTTGGGCCATTATGGATATATAAAATGCCTAATTTAGCAACGCTTGTGGGAATGTAAAAAACTTTTATAAAATTGAGGTAAAGTAAAAAAAAAAAAACTTAAATTGTTCTTGGTAGTTCATGCCTCATTAAATTTGAACTTAGCATTTGTTTTCTTTGGAATAAAGTAGTTTATAGAAAGAAAAAATAAAAAAAAAAACCTAGAGACCATGAACAACAAAACTATAAATAAAAAAATTGAAAAAATATTTTTCAAAAATAATAGTTTGAAAGTATCATTTGTATTTATAGCTAAATATTATTGGTCTCATTACAAAAACCAAGTATAAGATATTTAAGAGATTTTAAGTTTAAGTCCCATTGAATGTAGTGGTGGTAATGGGTCAATGATCATGCGTACAGATTTATTGTCCAAACATCATATCTTCTAGTGAGAGCAGGTATGCTGGATCTCTAATTTTAAACCTATGCGTACAACCTTAATGTATGTGACGGTTGCTGATGCAATAGGTAAACAAAAAAATATATATATGAAGACAATTTTTCAAGGGGTGCTCACAGCAGTGAGTAGTGGATGTCTGGATCTAATCCTAAGAAAGGATTGTGGCTTTTGGCTTTATCATTTGCATGAACTCTTAACTAAAGCCTCCAATTATTTTATTTTATTTTTTTAATTCTCTTGATCCTCAGCATCCAGATCATAGTCAACAAGAAAAAACTCCTTAATGTTCACTTCCTAGGATGCTTGGAGCTCATTTTTCAAATTTACCATCATTAAGAGTATTGAAGTCCGTATTTTTGATAGCACTAAAATAAGAGTTTAAAACCAGTTAAATTCATTAACGAGATTATTTGAGTGAAAATAAAAAATATTCTTCAAAGTAAAGTGAGGTAGTTTTTTTTTACTGTTTTTTTTCTTGCTCTTGTATTTTGTGTTGATTCATCTCTGATAGATCTATTTTATTATCTAGTATTTTTATTTGTACTTCTATTTATATTCATTTTCTGTTTCTATAAATGCCAGTAGTTTATCCACATTAAAAAAAAATTAAAATGTGCAAAATATAATTTACACATTTTTAATTTATTTCTCTCCTGAATTTTAAAAACAAAAAAAAATATTCTTTTTTCATTTTTGTTATTGACATTTACTATTTGAACCAACAGGGTTGGTAAATAATACCTCTTTTTTCTCACCTCCTAGTTTTATTGTTTGATGGGCCAAAACCAAGATCAAGCCCAGTTCGAAGCCCAATGGGTTCGTTCTAGTTACTCTTTAAATCTTAACCAAAGCTTCGGTTTCAAAGCTTCCAATATATCCGAACCCGGAACCCGATGTCGGGGCTCTCGCTCTTTCGCGGCGCCAGCCCCGCGCCTTCCCTCGCTGTCACCGGCACCGCCGCCGTGGCCCGCCTCTCCATTCCACGAGCGCGTCTCCACACACTCCGCGCTCCGGCAACGCTCCGACACTCGTACCGATGGACGCTGTTTCCTCGAGACCAGACTTCGGCTTTGATCACTCGGCGTCGTCCTGTTGGTTGTCGAATGAAAGGAGAATCATCAGGTTTTTGCTCTTTTGATCAATTTTATTAGTTCAAAGATTCAAACTTTTTGTTGAATCTTTGTGTTTTGGTGTCTTTATTTGTGGTTTGGCGAACTGGTATGGCAGGTATTTGATGATTTGCTGCACTGAAATGTTAATTTTTGTTTCCTTTTTTTCTGGTTCTGGTGTCTGATTGTTTGCTTAAAATATCCAATCTTTATTTCTATCTACTCTAGACGTTGGAAAATGATGTTAGTTCTTATAATGTGAACTCTCTGAGAAAGTTGATTTCTTGAGGCTGTTCTTGCTGTGGAATTGGTGTTTGATGTGGCATGTGGTGTTTGCATGATTCTTCTAAACTTGCAAAGTTTGCTATATATAACGAGTATTAAAGAGGTCGCATTTTTTTTAATATTATTATTTGTCTGAGCAAACAGTGTAGAGTTTGATATGCCATTTACCTATGAACAATTGTCCACTACTCATCAGTGGCCAACTGGGATGCCATGCAGATTGGCATGTACATATTGCTTTCGCTTTGCTTTCACATTTATTTTTGCTTGTAAAATTTGAATTTTGTTTGTTGTATTAAAGAGTCATGCATTTGTATCTACCAGATATCACTTCAGAATTGGAGCTTGGTAGGCCAGAAGGAAAGAAACAACCAAACAAAGGTGTGAATGGGATATTCTGGATCCTACTTATTAACCTTGGAATTTATGTTGCAGATCATGTGTTTCAGGTACTGTGGTTCTCATTTCCTGGTAAATTTTTGGTTGGGAGGAACATTTTTCAATCTGTGGGTCGAGGAATACTTTAATGTTCTTGATGTCCTTAATTACTATGCTATTGCCTAGAACACGCGGTTCATCAAATCTAATGAACATGTGTTGAACACAGCATTTAACATAGAAAGTTACTTTTGTTAATATAAATCAGGCACATTGATATGCTAGGAAGTCACAGGATTGGATTGTATTTAATGTTTGAATCTTCCAGTGTTTAATGTATGATCTTCAGATACAAGAATGCCCACTTATCTTCTATAGTCGTTAGTTTTGCGGGCTAATATAATGATATGAGAGCTTGGCATATTAATATACTCTCTTTTCCAGGTTCAAGGGATCAAATCGCTATATCTATACCACAGTTGGCCAGCTTGGTATCAATTTGTGACGGCAACATTCTGTCATGCCAATTGGTAGGCATCCTATGCCACATTGATATGCCAAATAATGCCTTCACTAGTCTTGTTCTCTCGCTCTTCCTGGTCTCTCCTGCTAGTTTGTTTGTCTCCTTGTCTTAGTGTTCTGCTTCATGGCAAACCTCATGAGCATACAATAACTGTGTTTAGGATATTTGTTTAACTTCTTCCCTGGCTTCTGACTCTAGAATTTGTATTACTTTATCAAACTTTGCAGGAACCATCTATCAAGCAATCTGTTCTTCTTGTACATTTTTGGTAAGTGCTATTAGTCTTTTATGATGCTATCGATCCTATATTTTCCTCATTGTATTTTATTTAATCAGGAAAGCTTGTTGAAGAGGAGGAAGGAAATTTTGCATTGTGGATATCCTACATCTTAACTGGTGCTGGAGCAAACCTTGTCTCATGGTTAGTTCTTCCAAGGTTCGCAATCTCTGTGGGGGCATCCGGTGCTGTCTTTGGACTCTTTGCTATAAGTGTACTTGTGAAGGTATATAACTTCTACAATTCCATTGGCATAAAACGCCAATCTAACTCATGTCTAACTCTCTGCAACAGTTATTATGGGACTGGAGAAAGATTCTTGAAGTTCTCATACTCGGACAATTTGTTATCGATAAGGTAATCAATCATATGTTTCAGGATTTACTGAAACAGAAAATAACAAGCATGTTCAGCATTGTTTGGAATTAGTTGATCAGAATGATGGCCATGCTCACAGGTTATGGAAGCAGCACAAGCTTCAACAGGGCTGGTGGGGCCTTTAGGCCAAGGCTCATCTTTGCAGAATGTGAATCATATAGCTCATCTCTCTGGTGCTTTGGTTGGTGTTGCTTTAGTCCTTTTCCTTTATAGAATTCCTACACAGCCTTCTAATCTGGATCCAAAGAATGGAAATGGTAAACAAACTTGATTTTTTTTTTTTAAATAAAAAAATTTCTGAATAGTAAGGCATTGGTTAGAACTGAAGACTCAATTGGAACGCTTTTTTTTTTTTTTTTTTTCTTTCTATAATTTTTTGTAAATATTTTATCAGATATATTGTTTATTCTATATGATGACTCTTAATTGAGCTCTGTTATACCTGTTCATTGAGATTGTTGTACGATGTACATGATCACTCTTTAAGTGAGCACCCTTTTCCCCTGTTTTTTGTGCATATACACCCCTGAAAAATGCAAAGCCTCAAACACATAACCCCATGTAAAAGTTATAAACCTTTCTAAGACCTTATTTGTTGCATCAATATAATATATTGCAGCCACAACCACAGGGGACAAATATCTCACATGTTCATCCCCAAACAAATCGAGTCTTCATACAAAGATAAAATGTAGCTAAAAGAAAGAAAATGGCCATGATCCTTCTTATGGCCATTCTTCTTCTTGTGACATGGTAATAAAATACAGAGTGCAACTATCATTTCCTCTCCTCTTATACGAGGGACACAAATTGCAGTAGTCAGTCCACCTAGCATTCACAACCTGATGATGGTCTTTGTTGTCGTCCGCCAGCTACATCGACAGTGTCCGGCAGATATCTTCAACATCAGAAAAAGAAACTATAAGAGGAATGCAAATCATAGAAATGAAAATAATTTGAGTTATTATATTTTGAGGTTTGTCCGGCTAAAATTTGGAAAGGTGGTCACTCTTCTAACCAACTCAGAGACATATCCACTAGAAATTATTTAACCCAATTATTTACGTTAGCGTCTTAATCCTGCATGGTTTCAAATTTGCAGTAAAAAAAGGCTTTAGATTAAGCTCTATGTTTTGCAGTAGATTCCAAGGACTCACATCTCTTCCTCGGGTTCATTCTTGAGGGCATTCTTGGCGATACACTGAAAAGCAGCTTCAACATTGAATCCATCTTTAGCAGACGTCTCAAAGTATGGAATGTTACCCTTTGAAACACACCAGGCTCTTGCTTTCTTTTCGGAGACCTAAATAGCAAGGAAGAAGTAACCATTAAATGAAAAGGTTATGACTAAGTTATAGTAGAAAATTATCATCAATGGAGCATTGACTTATTTCCACTTTTGCTGAAATAACTACAAAAATTGAGGATTAACTGCTGATTGTGTAAATTTATAAGAAAACCAGGGAGAGGACAGCAATCAGCTCACCACTCTGCTGTTTCCACCATCAACATCTATCTTGTTTCCCAGCACAACAAATGGAAAGTTTTCAGGATCAGCAGGGCTAGCCTGAAATTCCAAAGACAGCATACATCTCACAAAAAGACCGATGGATATTCATTTTGTTCAGGTAGGTCGAAATGTTGGTACCTGAATCAGAAATTCTTCCCGCCAATTATTCAGGTTATCAAATGACTTCATAACATTAACATCATACACAAGAACACAGCAATCTGCGCCACGATAGAAAGCCACACCAAGACTCTGGAACCTTTCTTGTCCTGCTGTATCCCATATCTAGAGATAAGAATAAAGTGGCAGATATATGAGCATAAGTTGAATGAATGCTTTTACACTTCATAAATAACACGACAAAAAGAAAAAAACCCATGACGAGTACAAAAAGACACAACAAGAAACAAGAATAACAATCCATTAGATTTTCATGACTAATATATAACTAATACATGGAACCTAAACATACATAAAAATCTCATAGAAGCACTATCCCATATCCTGAACGGGCAATCAATTAATGCAAATACATGTGCTTTTCTGGGATGTCATATGGAACTATCCTTTGAACAATATCAATTATAAGAAAGTTCAAACATCCATTATGCTAGCATGAGGAAAACAGTTTGCATTATAGACAATCACCGAATGGAGTCAGCACACATGTTCTAGAAAATCCATTTTGAACTCTTCACTTTAACATTAAATTACTTTGGAATCTAACATATATTAAATTACTGTATATATTATTATTCTAAATGCATACTAATAGATGTTAGCATATCCTATGAATTCATCATCTTTTTGTTCCTTAATATAGTCTTTGATAGCTGATACAGTTTCTCCAACATCTCAAATTTACAGCAAGTCCAAAACAAATGTTCACTATCATCACAATTAAGATTTTACACAGATTAAAAATTTAAATATTGTTTTTTCTCCATCACAAACAAAAACCATGTTTTAATATTGGTCTAGACAAAGAAAAAGTTGTCAACACTACAAAACTTTCTAGACTCCAAAATCAAATCAAAACCAAAACAAGACACCAGAGAGAAATAAAAAGCCCTACAGAACAGGATCACAAAATGATAGAGAAAAAGTGCCATTTTATTAATTTCAAATGAACTGAAGATAAACATAAATTAACTACGTTGAAGAATTAAAAAGAAAGGAAAAGAAACTAAATTGAGAGGCAAATGCTAAAAAAAACCTGCAAAGTGAACAATCTATCCTCAAATTGGACCTCTTTCGTCAAGAAATCAGCTCCAATCGTCGCTTTATACTGATTGCTAAACTTCTTATTCACATATCTAAATTTAGAATGAAAAAGAAAATGCAAAGATCACCCACATACCAACCAAAAATAAATAAATAAATAAATAAAATCAAGGAGAAATGAATTCAAAGGGATTACTGATTCATCAGAGACGTCTTCCCAACCCTACAAGGAAACCAAAACCATAGGATTAGGGGAAACCAAAAGAAATATGAGAAAGATACTGAGAAACAATATCACATCTGGAGGCAATGAAGGAAAGCTCACCCGCTGTCACCGAGGATGATGACTTTGAGAAGCATTCGCCGCCTCGACGCCATGGAATACTGTTCCTTGGAGCCCTAGAAATCTATCGGAGAAGCAGATCGAGGCTTTGCAAACTCAAATGATCTAATAAAGGTTACGTTTTTCTCTTCTTCTCTTCAGTCAACCACAAATTGAAGAAGATTGGAGCCCTAATTTGGGGAAATAAGAAAATTTCCTCGGCGTTTTGCATATATATATCAATAAAATGTTTTTAAATTACATTGACTTTATATTTGGGTTTTTCTCGTGTATGGCAGTATGCCATGCCAGGATAAAATGATTAATTTTGTGGATTCATCCAATAAATAATATTTTTTAATGCAAAATAATTAAAAAAACTCTAAATACAGTATCTTGGAATTTGAATTGTGTAACATACCATTAAAAAGGTTGAATTTTTTTTTTTTGAAAAAGTGGATAAACCACATTCATTAAGACTGAGAAAATACAACTGAAGATACAAAGAAAGAGCTTGAGCTCCGGACCACCACAAGAAGTGGGGCCAACAACAAAATGAAACAAAACAACAGGCGAGAGGAAGGAGAAACTAGAGGATCCCTAATGACCCAAGAAGACCATTAGGGAGGCAAAAATAAAACAACACTAGATCTCGCCTTGGGGTGGGGGCTGCAAGGGAGGGGCATCCTGCTCCGAAACCCTGGAGGAGAGAAAGTCCAGGCTCCTCTTGATCTTGGCAGCAGGCTCCTCGAGTTTTGCCTTCTTAGGTTCAGGAGCTGCATTGTACCAGAAGATTAGCAAGCAATCAATTTTCAACATAATAGTAATAGAAGGAAGACATTTGGAATTAAAAATGCGAGCATTTCGTTCTAGCCAAATATTCCAAGTAATAGCTCGCACCAACATATCCCAGAAAGGAACAAGGGTTTTAGGGATACAACTCCTCCAGGGGCCCAGAGACCCTTGAGAGTACAAGGTAGATGTCCCACATTGAAGAGCTGACAAAAGTAATCCCAAATGGTCGAGACGAAGGGGCAATTGAGGAGGAGATGATCGTTAGTCTCCATTGCCGCATGACACAAGACACAAGTGGCAGATTGGAGGCGATTGCATCGGCGCCTGGCCAAATTATCAACCGTTAAAATTTTGTTGTCCCAAGCTAACCAGTTGAAAATGTTGAAATTTCATCCACATGATATGCTAAATATTATCATTTCCGATTTGGAGGAGAAAACACATTCAATTATAAAAAATGAGTGTTAAATATTTAAGATATCTTTAAGTTTGAGTTTAATGATAGTTATGGACTTGTTATCGAACCCTGTACTTTTATTGTAATAGTTTAATCTTATATATATTCAAAAACTTTAAAAAATATGGCCACATTGGCTTTTAATAGTGAAACCATTAAAAAAAAAAATTAAAAAGTCATCTCCAACGCATAATCTCAAAATTTATCCCAAATTTAATTTTTTTACAGGAAATTATACTCCTACTACAAACTCCAAATTTTATCCCAAAAAATATATTATCATAATATTCTTTACCCATTCTATTTTTTTTATTATTATTACTATTTAATAAAAAAATACTGAAAATTAATCACTTTTAACAACCATTTAATTAAATATTTATTACAATTTAATATTTTACTAATAAAAATAATTAAAAATGTTTAACAACTAAAATATTTTTAATTTATTCTTTAATTATTTGGAAATTTAACTTTATAATTTTAATTACAATAATAAAAATTAAAAAATACTAATTATAAAAATAATATATGTGTAGGACCCCAAACCCCAAATTTGGGGTGATATTTTATAAATTTAATTACAATAATTATAAAAATAAAAAACAAAAATTAAAAAATTAATATTTTTGTGGGATCCCAAATTTGGGGTCACAATCATTTTATTCCAAACCTCAAATTTAAAATTTGGATGTAGGGTTAAAGATGACCTAACTATGAACCCATGACCTAAGTTCTTGTCTCATTAGACATGTAGTAGCTAGATGCATCTTCAAAACCTTAAAGAAAAAAAAATATATATGGCCACATCAGCTTTAGGTCATATTTGGATTGGTTTTTTTAAAACCCAGAAGTGTTTTTTTATAAATTAAGTACTTCTAGGTTTTAAATTTTATGTTTGTATTGGCTTTTGGGCAAAAACTAAAGCTGTGAAAAAAAGCTGAAATGTAGCTTTTTTGAGAAGATGCTCAATATGTGCTTTTTAAAAAAGCATTTTAGAAAAGCTATTTGAGGTGTTCTCTAATTACCATTTTACCCTCAAGTCTTAAGTTTTTTTTTTCTTGTGCTTATTAAACAACAACAACAACAATCAAGATTCAAGACAATAATAATAATAATAATAATAATAATAATAATAATAATAATAATAATAATTACTATTATTATATTATTATTATTCTAATAATAATAATTATTATTATCATAATACATTAAGTTATTATAATAATAATAATAAATAATTAATAATTATAATAATTTTTATTATTGTAATAATAATAATAATAGTTGTAACTGTAATAACAATAAAAATTATAATAATAATAATAATTATTATAATAATTATAATTATAATCATAAAACATTAAGTTATTATTATTAATGTTTTCATTATCATTATGAATAGCAATGTATAATATTACCTCAATAAAAAAAATTCAATGAATGCCCACTTTAATAATTTGCCACCTCTAAAAGCCATTTTAAAAATTCACATCCAAACAATTTTACACATATAAAAGTGATTTTCCATTAGCTTACCCAAACATAAAATACTTAAAAGCACTTAACTTACTCTCACAAGCACTTAACAAAAAAACACTTTTTTAAAAACTAACCCAAACAAGTCCTTAATAACTATAGTATAAAATAAAGATAGTGTGACTTAATCATAGTCTATAAAAAGGGGGTTGGGGAAATTTTACAACTAAACACTGAAAAAGTTTCGCAAATGCTGCAACAGAAAGGGAAAAAAACCAGTTTAAATGAAATTCTTCATGTTCTGCATCTCCGTCTCACTTGTCTCCTGACTTCTATTGCTTGATACCAATGGCATATGAGAATGTTAACTTTCCAGCTCAAATGCCATTCTTCTTAAGTTCTACCGGTCCTCATTGGTGGAACACCATCGTTCAAATTTTCAGGGGGTACATCTCCTTCCAATACTTTCACCACCTGCTTAGTTTCCCCATTAATCAAAAATTAAATCAAGTTAATTTGAACATCTTTAAGTTGGTTTGGAAGACAATGAGAAGTAGTGAAACTTCGTAATGAAATGATACTTTTTTAAAATTCACAGCTGGAGAACTTTTTCATTGCAACTTCATGTAATTTATATATATATATTGAGCAATTTTTATGAAGTGGAAAGAGTACCAGACTCATTGGAGGTCGAGCCTCTGCGGTTTCATGAACACAAGCAGCAGCACAAGCGACCATCCGTTTTATCTGATTGCGATTATAGTTCTTCTGCAACCTTGGATCGACAAGACGCTCATAATTGCCTTTTAAAGCATGTTTGAGCGGGTCCTTTGCCTACAGCAGTAACAAGCAGTCAAATTAGTCACTTCAAAAACTGTAAAGATATAATTGATTTTGTTTTCCCATTCAATAAATTTATGATTTATCTATTTTTATATTAAATAAATTAATTAAAAAAATTGATAATGCAAGACACTTACCCAATTAACTAAGGCTACTCGCAAGTTATTATTGAAAGGCTCCTACTTGCCAATAGGCCGCCTTCTTGTGATCAACTCCAGAAGCATGACCCCGAAGGAGTAGACATCTGATTTATCTGTTAGCTTGTTAGAATCAACATAGTCCGGCGCCAAATATCTGGAGGAATTGACAGATTAGTAATACGGAAGAAGAAAAGTTTGTGTTACTTATAGTGAGTAAAGTAGTGCAAGTTATAGAATTAGATGATAAAGGGCAAACAATAACAAGACACCGGCCTCAGATACAAGGTTATCCACACAAAAATGTTCTTTCATAAAAAAAATACCCAAGAATAACAATACTATGAAACAAGAATACCATTTGAATAATCAGTAGTTTTCAATAGAAACATGTTTTGTTAAAATTAGTATCGAAGAAAGGGAATGATAAATTTCATTTACCCAAAAGTTCCCTTGACTTTGGTTGAAACATGTGTTTTGCCATCAGGAAAATCTTTCGCAAGTCCAAAATCTGCGACCTGCAAATAGCTAGTATTCATTAATCTAAAATGTTGGCTATGAATCAACAACATACATGTATAATACTAAGAAAGCATCAATTCTTTGATAAATTTTAATCCCATAAAAAAAATTTTAGCTGCAAAAGCAGACTGAAGGTACTGAAATCATCGACATGGTACATAATAGTGAAGAATATGCTATTACTTCATATAACCATTAAGTTCTGCCTAGATTGCGGAATGAGAATGAGAATGAGAATGGGGAATTAAGATGGTAATAAAAATAATGTTGGTTAGAATCGAAAATATAAGCAATAATAAAATTACATTTATTTTTTTATTTTTTTTATGTAAATGAGATGTTATTTTATAAGATAATGGATTATATTTAATAATAAATATTTAAACATTATTTATTATTAAATACTTAAATATAATTATTTATTTTAATTTATTATAATTAAATATTTCAAGTAAATAATTTACTTTAAAAGTTATTTGCTTATTAAATTAATTTAATTAAATATTTTCATTAAATAATTATAGTTCTATTATTGTAATTTTAACATCACTAAGTAATTTAATTGCCATATTCAAAATGTTTAAAATAAAAAAATAAAAACTTTCATCATAAAATAATTTTAATGTCATATTCACTCTAATTATTATTAATTTTAGTTAGTATAATTAAATATATAAATTAATTATATTAATTTAAATTAATAAATAAATGTGAAGAGAGATGTAATATAGGCATTATATAACCTTACCCTCAATTCCCCCAATTTTGAATAATGGGAATCTTGTTGAAGCAATGGGATTCCCATTGGTACAATTTAAAGAAGAGTTAATATGGGCGAGAGATAATGATTTTTTTTTTTTGAAAATCCAGGAATAAAGAAAAGCAAAATGAAAGTATTTTTTAGATATTATTTTTGCTTTGCTGTGTTGGACAGTGAAAATTTTGCATTTTAGCAACAAATCCATCAACCAAGATTATTAATTAGTCACCCTTGGGACTTTTTATTTTTGAAGTTATTTGTTTCTTTATATAGTACGCATGTCAAGACATATAGAATAAAAAAAATTGACAAGAAAGAAATGATAATTAAAAATTTCTCACCTTCGGCTCAAATTTGGTATCAAGAAGAATATTGGCCGCTTTAATATCACGATGAATAATCGGAGGATTGCCTATAAATAGATCGATAAAAAATTAAGAGAATTTTATTAAAAAAAAATTAAGAGAATGCTACGTTGCTCTCGACAGCTACAATTAGCACACACATATATCAAATATATCAAAGTGTTCAATCAGGTATAGCAAAGTAACAGTTACTCACAACCGTCGTGCAAATAGACCAATCCTTTCGCAGATCCTAAAGCAAATTTTAATCTTATAGACAATTCCAAAGCTGGTTGACCTTCCTCTGCAAAAACCCAAATAATATATTAAATTTAAATGAAGAAGTGAATGCTAGAAACTACAAACAAACATCGAAGCTCTTCTTTATTTCATATATAGTTTCCTTGCTAGTACTGAATAAATCAGAGATGCTTCACAATCATAGTTGGTGAAGTTGGTAGCAGAAGCCAAACACACTCTAACAAGAATTTAACTGATCAGGTTTATTCATCTCACAGTTGATAATAGATGTCAAACACACACTAACAAGAACTTTGCTCGGTTTATTCATTGCACCCATGAATTAATTAAGAAAACATTAAAAAATTTGAAAGTATTACCGTGCAAATGGAACTCCAATGTTTTGTTAGGAACAAACTCATAGACAAGTAGTCTGTGCTCTCCAGAAATGCAATATCCAACCAATGAGACCAAATGTCTGTGATGCACACGACTAATAGTCTCAACCTCTGACCGAAACTCACGCTCCCCCTGCCGACTTCCAAATTTCAATTGCTTGACCGCAATCTCTTTACCATTTGGAAGCACTCCTCTATGCACATCGCCGAAACCACCCTGCCCGAGCAGATTAGCATAAGAGAACCGATCTGTTGCCCTTGCTAGCTCTTGATAAGTAAAGGTATGTAGCGAGAAACCAAGGGCAATTCCACGAGATGGAGGAGGTAAAGAATTATCAGGACCTGAAGAGCTGGACCCTGTACCTCCACTGCTGTTAATGAAGGCAGGGGGTGGTGGTGGTGGTGGTGGAGGAGGTAAAGAATTATAAGGACCTGAAGAGCTGGACCCTGTACCTCCACTGCTGTTAATGAAGGCAGGGGGTGGTGGTGGTGGAGGTATTTCGATAACATGTTCAGAAGGTGGTGGAGCATTCTGCTGCCCATTCTGAGCCTGCCGACCATGCGATTCATCTGCACGAACACTCAGAGGACCATGAACAGAAGGTGGTGGAGCATTCTGCTGCCTATTGGGAACCGGTCCACCATGCAATTCACCTGCAAGAACACTCAGAACAAAGAAAATAAAAGTCAAATCAGTTCATCTGTCGAATCCAGTAATGCCAACCAGACATTATAGTAAAACTTGCTGGTGCGTGTATGGAATAAGCAGTAGTGATATTAATGAAAATAAACAACAAAAATCATGAGTTCTGATAGAAATTACACTGAACAAATATAACTCTTGTATAATTCTGTGATTATAAAAAGCATTCTGAGACGCAGATACAAGCAGATTTTTTAGTGAAGCTTAACGAAACTAGGCTGTATATCAAATTGGTAGTGATGATAATGAAAATGAACAACAAAAACAGCAAATTCTGCTAGTAATTATACAAAACATATACAATTAATGATTGAATAATTCTATAATCATAAAAAGCCTTCTAAGATGCAGATATGCAGAACCAAATTTTCCAAAATGATTGTGTAAAAAGCCGAGTAATTTGTCCAAATATTATAGTTTGACTTCTTAATTTCGTTTCATAAATATATAAGTAAGCCATATATAAAAGAAGAAATTTTCCCGAGTTAAAAATAAAAAATTCAGTCTCCATTCCACTTCGGTTCATCCAAAGGAGTTCCAACAC
This sequence comes from Dioscorea alata, assembly GCA_020875875.1. Lineage (NCBI taxonomy): Eukaryota > Viridiplantae > Streptophyta > Magnoliopsida > Dioscoreales > Dioscoreaceae > Dioscorea > Dioscorea alata. The sequence continues at coordinate 18,521,034 of CM037015.1, read as the reverse complement.
CAAAAGGCAATGCATGTTCTTTTGAAATTAACCCTAATGCTATCAACAAGATCTCCATTCCAGGTATAAATTAAAACTAGGGAAAATCGGAGAAACAAGGAAGAAAGATAGTACTTTTACGATGTAACGGAAAAATTCAGTCTCCATTCCACTTAATACAATTATTGACTAATTCTATAATTTTAAAAAACCATTTGAGATGCAGATAGAACCATATTTTGCAAAATGACTGGTGATAGTTTGAGCTTCTTAATTTCGTTTCATATGTAATAAACCATAAAAGAAAGAGATTTTCCCTTATTAACGATAAAAAAATTCACTTAATTAGCTTCATCCAAAAGGAGCTTCAACACCAAAATGCCATTATCTCTTGAAACCTTATAAGCTCTCCATCAACCAGATATCTATTCCAGGTATAAATGAAACTAGTGAAAATGGGAGGCACAAGGAGGAATAAAGATAGTACCTTCACGATCTTGAGGACGACGAGGTGTACATGTAGGTTCCGACCGGCACCTACAGTTCCAGTAGAGAAAAAGCAGTATCAACAAAACCACCGATCCCACGATGACTAGAGCAAACACTAGACTAGACATTTCTTCACAAATAAACACGTACGATTGAGATCGAGTTTTGGCCAATTAATTATCCGTTGTATATATAGCAATAGTAGTACATTGATTCCCTCTCTCTTCCCTTGTTAATCCTATCAAAATTGATATTTTGCATTCATTGGATCGTAGGTTCCACAATCTTTTTTGTTTTCTAAGGAACCTTCCTCCAAGAATATTATCACTTGACTATTCAAAAAGCCTTAAAGCTCTCTCATAATTTTGTCCAGTCAGCAACCCTGAATGACTCAATAATATCAGTCTTCAGTTGTGGACCTTGTGGTTTATATTTGAATCAAAAATATCTTTCCTTTTATCATCTACCAAGCAGATAAGCACAAGAGAGAGTGTCGGCTGGTTGGCGGTGGTAACACGTCGAAATATAAATATACCATATATGCTTGTATTATGGTATGATATGCAGTATATATATATATATATATATATATATATATATATATATATATATATATATATATATATATGCGAACCTAATTGTTTGGATTATTATTTACTTTATATAGTTTAGATAGTTATGTGAAAATATTGAATATTTTTTCTTATCTCTATAAAATCTTTATGTACCTTCTGTAAGACTGTAACAGTCTACTATAGGTTGGGATTTTTTATGTACGATATTTATTGTTTTTTTCATATTAAAAATTTATGCCATCTACGTTCATTTACCTTTGGTTACATTTGAAGAAAGTATATGTAGCTCGAGTAATAAGGTTGGTGGGGTAAGACAGTATAACATTTGAGTTAACTACACACAATGATATATATAGTTTATGTCATATTAATGATCGTTCATTAATAGTAATTAATATTGTGTATTATTATCCATGTGTTGCTCATTATATAATTAATTATATATTAATATAAAAAATTTAAACACATTAATATTAATATTATAAGCATTATTAATATATAGGTCAAAAAAAAAAAAAAAAAAAATATATATATATATATATATATATATATATATGTGTGTGTTTTTTTTTTTTTTTTCAAACGTAATTATAGCAAATGACTAAAAGTTGTCATCCTTAGCAAATGGCAGTTGGTGGACAATTTGGCTACTTCTTTGCCACAAACATTTTCTATCAATGTAGCACTCTTGTCTTGTCACGTCTCACAAACCCTTTCTCATTAATGCACATGATTTAATTCATCAAAGAGCTCTACTTCTACTTCCATTGATATCCCTGTATATATTTTTTAAAATAATTAAGGGCTCGTTTGTCATCATTACCGATTCATGTTTTTTGTCTTCAATTTCATGTTTTGGAAATAAAACTGAGAAAACATGTTTGGTAGCTCGTTTTTGTTTTAAAAAATTTTAGTAACAATCCTCATGTTTCCAAAAAAACAGAAAACAACAATTTTATATTTTCAACTGTTTTGGAAACGTTTTCAAGACTCTTCCTCTCACAATGAAACCCTTCATCTTCTACTCTTTTTTCTCTCTCCTTTCAATTTTTAATTTTTATTTTTGTAAAAAATATAATTTTTTTACAAATTAATAATAATAATTAAAATATATATATATATATGTTAAATATTTATAAATATTTATTATTTTGGCTTGATATTTTACAAATTAGTTTATATAATATAAAAATTATATTTTTAGAAATTATTTGTGAAAATAATTGTTTGACCCTTGATTTTGATAAACTATGATATAATATAATATAATAATAATTTATGTTATTAATTTTATTTAATAATATAATCGAGTAAACTAATATGAAAAATAAAGTTTTATAAAAAAAATTAAAAATATGAATTTGAAAAAAAAACGATAAAAAAAACGTTATAATAATTTTATACTAACCAAAAATGTTTAAAACTTTTTAAAATAGAAAATAGTCAATATATCCAAACATGTTTTTGTTTTCAAAAAATTGAAAATAAAACGAAAACAAAGCGAAAACAAAACAAAAGCGAAACAAAAACAAAAAACAAGAAAACAGAAACGATGTCAAACGACCCCTAAATTATCTATTTTGTTTTACTTTTATTTCTATATAACTACTTTTTTATACCGCTTTTGTAATAAATATAATATTACAACAACAACTCTTAGTTTCAATTATTTTAAGTCACTCGAATAAAAATCCTTTCTTTCGGTGTCATTTGATTAAAAAAATAAAATAAAATGATCGAAAATTAAGCATATTAATTTTTACATAAATATTATTTTGTAATAAATATAATAATAAACATAAATGCTGCAAGACAAGCTATGTATTGAGGTAATTATTTATTATGTTTTTTTTTCAGAGTCGAAGACTTTAAACTTTTCAGCATGAGGTTTTGGTGTCACTGTTATGAAAATAATAACATATAGGAGTAATAGGACTCAAATAGGGTAGGGTCAGTAAAAAACAATAACAGTTAGCAATCCATGTCAAATAGCTGGCACAGCCATCAGCACATGGTAATTTAGCCTCCATGTTTGGCACTGTCCAGAGAACACAACAAAAGAATGCTCCAGCACGTGTTTCAATTTTTTATATTAAAAAAATACTATTAAAATCCAATTATTTTAATTATTAGAGCTTGACATTAAATTGAAATCACAAATATAAATAAATAAATAAATATATATATATATATATATATATATATATATATATATATATCATTAACTACATTTTTAATACTCCCTCAGGTCTGTTTTTGCTTGTCCCATTCTAACGATTTTTTTGGTACATTTTATTTCCTTTTAGAAAGAAAATTTGTGAAATATTAATTTGTTTTTTTTTTAAATATTTTTTATATTTAATGTGTTTTTACAACTTTCAATAAATTATATTCCATAACACACATTTTTAAAACATATTTTAAGAATAATTCTGAAAATTTAATATAATTTTTATAACTTCTAGATTATCAACTAATTTTAACCAACTTTCATAATTTGTGTGATTTAGGTGTTGAAATTTATAATAATATTAAATTTTTTGTTTTATAGCTTACACTGTAAATTAGAAGGAAAAAAAAAAAAAATCTAAAGACCTGTTTAATTATGTTTTTTGTTTTTATATTTTTAGAGCAGTTTTACAAAACTACATTTTCGAATAAGTTTTTAAATTGAAAAATTTTTAATGTATATATATATATATATAGTTCAATAATAAATTCAGTGTTCAGAATTATCATAATATAGCTAAATTCAATTTGTAATATAACAACAATATTTTGCCAAAATTGCCTTTAAGGGTGGTATGGAGACATTAATTTTAGAATTGGAAGCATTAATTTTAGAATTGGAAATCAAGGTTTTAACACATCAAAACAAAGTTCAATTATCATCTTGAATGTTTAAAATTAAAACGATCTTTTTGTAACTTCTTACTAATCAACTTTGCGATATCATGAGTATTAAATTCTACAATATAACATGATTCTAAGAAAATAAAACTTTAGATAGTATTATGATTAATTTTATATTTAATTGTTTGTATTTTTACATATTTAAAAATTTAAAATTTGTTCTATACTTTTCTCATTATTTTTAAAAACAAATTTTAAAAAAAAAAATCTAAAAGTTGTTATTGAAAACCTTCATTGTTTTTAATTTTTTAAAATAATTTTAAAAAAAATTATCAAACAAGTTTTTTTATTTTTATTTTTCAAGAACGAAAAGCTGTCCAACAAACAACAATCAAATAACCTTTAACTTTACTTTGGGCGGAATTCTTCAAAGTTATTTTGATCTGCGTGAATCTATTTTTTTCATATTTTTAAAATAATAATTCATGCATTCTATACCGACATCCCACAACAACTATATACTAGTGTCTAGTTAGCTTAGTTTAAATCTAATTCTAATTTAAATTATTTTTATAATAATATAAAACTGGGTAGATTTATATAAATAAATATGGTGGTCATAATATTATCATAATTTAAATTCATATTGTTTCATCATATTTAAGAAAAGGGTTATTTATTATTATTATTGTTGTTGTTGTTGTTAGCTTAGTTTAAATCTAATTCTAATTTAAATTGTTTTTATAATAATATAAAATTTGGTAGATTTATATAAATAAATAGGGTGGTTATAACATTATCATAATTTAAATTCATATTGTTTGATCACTACTACTACTACTACGATTATTATTATTATTATTATTATTATTATTATTATTATTATTATTTCCATTTCTAGACTAGAAATAACTTTCTTTAAGTCCATGAATATCTTTTTTCACACCAACTCACTCAAAATAATTTGCAATAGATGTTGTTTGCGCATCAATGTTCCAAGCTTCATTGATAAAATTAATAACATTTAATATGTTAATTTTTTCAAACTTTGTTGTTCCTATTTTTTCAAATTTTGTTGCCCCTATTGGATTGTATCAAATATAAACTCTCTAAATTTACAAAAAATTAATTTATTGATAAATCAAAAAATTATTTATTTATCAAGTTATAATATAATAAATGTATTTGCACAAAATAGTATAATCGGTTAATTTTGTTAAATCATGTCCTAACTGCATCCTAATTTATAATCAAAATTTCCTTTATTTTTCATTAGTTAGCAAGTCTTTCAAACATAGAGTTTATACGTTCCCAAAGGTTAAAAATTTAAAGGAATTAATAAATATATGATCTGCAATATTATTGAAAAAAATGCAATTATATAAATCTATATTGAATGTTCAATGCTATTTTTAGTTGATATTATAAATCAACTTTACTAGAAATATTTTATTTTATTTTATTTTATTTTAAATTTTTACATATATCCATGAATGATAAATGAGTATTTTAAAATTGAATTTATATTTTTCATTCTCACTGTCCAAATTCTGTATATAATTACCAAAGTAAACTAATTTATATGTCCACCTCTAGAAAGTATTTTTTTCTGAATTAAATGGAAAAAAAAAACTTTCTATAAGTGGACATATAAATTGGAACGGAGCGAGTGATATTATCACTTTTTTTCTCCATCCCATCGCGTCTACATCCCAATTCCCATCCTTGGTCAGAATCCTCTCGTGATCAACACCACTAATGGAAAGCTGATGTTATCTACTGCTGCGAGAATTCATAAACCTTCTCAATACCTTTTCAACGGACCAGATTCTTTGTGCCATCTTTCCAGGATATTTCCGTATATATATATATATATATATATATATACACTGTGTAATACTCCATGTAATATATCCACTTCACTCTTTTAGGCTATCTATTTCCATTTGTACCAATTGAATACCCATATTATTAGAAATTGACAAATGTGATCCATAAACTAACACCCGTTAGTTTTTCGTTGCTGAGTGACATTTTTTCCCATTTAAATATTTTTAAATTACATTGACTTTATATTTGGGTTTTTTCTAGTGTATGCCAGGATAAAATGATTAATTTTATGGATTCATCCAAGTTGCAAATAATTTTTTTTAATGCAAAATAATTAAAAAAACTCTAAATTAATACAGTATCTTGGAATTTGAATTGTGTAACATACCATTAAAAAGGCTGAAATTTCATCCACATGATACGCTAAATATTATCATTTCCGATTTGGAGAAGAAAACACATTCAATTAGTTATATAACGTAAGTGGCAATAGCAAATTGTGATGCAAAGATAGTTATATAACGTAAGCGACAATAATAAAAAATACTTACTGCCTCAATGTGATGCTCTGTTTGCCCATTGGATGTACTACCATACTGCTATGATCACTGCCATTCCTGTTATTTTCTGTTGTTGACCTCTCTGTATGTTTAGTCTCACTTCCTGTTGTAGACTTCAAGGTTAATTTCATGTTTGGTAACACACTTGCCTCAGCAGCTGCCCTTTTCCTATTCCATTGCCAAAATTCAATCAAAGAGAACTTCACATCTCTACTGATCACCGATTTTCCAAATTCTGGCACATAAATTCTGTAGCATTTAGCATTTGTACAATAGCCCACAAAAATTCCTTCAAAATCCCTCCTTGATTGAAGCTGGCAGACTCCCATTTCACCTCTGAATTGTCTTTACTTTTGAACACTTAAGCACTTTGTAAAAATATCAGCCACTTGTATATCTGTAGAATAGTAATTCACCTGAATTTTCCTTTTTGCTACAAGCTCCCAAATGTAGTGAAACCTCACATCCATATGCTTTGTTCTGCCATGAAGTGTTGGATTTTTAGCAATTGCTATACATGATTTATTGTCACACCAAATCTGGACTGCAGCTTCACAATTCACATTACAACGAAGATCAAAAACCTTTAATTTTATCTGGATAATTCATACAAGTGAAAAGGTACATATAAATTCAGTAAAAACACTCACACATCTTATAAAACTAAACAACTTATCCTTTTATACATTGTTTAAACTCAGGCACCCAAAAAGAAATGAACCAGCTTAGTCATACCACATGCGTCTGCATCTAGTTAACTTGATTGCTTAAGCCTCCTTGCGTCGAACTAATGTCCATCTCTTGATTAGACAATCTTGGCCGTTGAACAGACTGATCTTCTCTTCTCTATATTGCCTCGAACTTACTCTTCATCCATGATCAAACCAATCTCAGCCCTTGATTTCTTTCTAGCCAAATTCTAACGAACTTAACCGATATTTAAACACCTGAAAAGACACAAACACTCCTCAGAACAAACATAATTCCACCAGGACAAATGCAGTTTCAATTGTTCATCCTGCCTCACTGCCTCTTCTTTGTATTTCATCAATTCTTCAATCATAACCAACAAAATCCCCCCTTTATTGAAGCTGGTAGACTCCTATTTCACCTTTGAATTGTCTTTGCTAATGAATACTCAAGCACTTTACAAAAATATTTCATCACACCCAAGTCTGTCATATCAAACTCTTTCTTCATGGCTTTTTTAAATTCATTAACAACTTCTATTGATGATCCCAAACAGATCAAATCATTCACATAAATGCACACCAGTAATATTTCAGATTGTCTTTCAAATTTCTTATATAAGGTATATTCTGTCAGACTTTTATGAAAGCCTTGTGAAAGAAACCAAGTATCCATCTGGAAAATCATGGAGAGCAAGGTAGAAATTGCATCTTGTGCATGCTGATGTGTGTGGGCCAATGCAAACAGAGCATCACATGGAGGTAGTAAGTATTTTTTGTTATTTGTGGATGTTTGCACTAGAATGAGTTGGGTGTATATGCTCAAATATAAACATGAAGTGTTCTCTTATTTTAAGCAATTTGTAGCCTTTGTTGAGAGACAATCAGGCCAGAAATTGAAGATTTTGAGAACAGAAAGATGTGGAGAATTTGTCTAAAGAATTTGATGGGTTTTGTGTAGACTATGGAATTAAACGTGAATTAACTGTGCCTTATACTCCTCAGCAGAATGGAGTAGTAGAGAGGAAAAATAGACCTCTTGTTGAAAGAGCAAGGAGTATGCTGAATTCTAGCAGCTTGCCAAATGTTTTCTAGGCAGAAGCTATAGCTACAGCAGTGTATCTTTCTAACATTTCTCCCACACAAGAAGTTTTGAATAAAACTCCTTATGAAGCATGGTTTAATATTAAACCAAAGGTGATGCATTTGAGAGTCTTTGGCTGTCTAGCTTATACACACTTGCCTGCTCAGAATGTGCAGAAATTAGACAGGAGGGCTTTTAAAGGAATTTCTGTAGGCTATTGTACAAATGCTAAAGGCTATAGAATTTATGTGCCAGAATCTGGAAAACTGGTGATCAGTAGAGATATGAAGTTCTCTGAGACTGAATTTTGGCAATGGAATTGGAAAATGGTAGTTGCTGAGGCAAGTGCGTTACCAAACATAAAATTAACCTTGAAGTCTACAGCAGGAAGTGAGACTGAACATGCAGAGAGGTCAACAACAGAAAATAGCAGGAATGGCAGTGATCATAGCAGTAATGGTAGTACATCTAATGGGCAAACAGAGCATCACATTGATTCAGTTGTTGATGAATCACCCATACAGAGAGTTAGAACACTGAAAGAAATTTATGAAGGTTGTTCTTATGCATTGGCCATTATTGATCCTGAGACATATGAAGAAGCATTGAAGTCTGAACATTGCAGGCAAGCAATGTCTGAAGAAATTGACTCAATTCAGAAGAATAGAACTTGGAAACTTTGTGAATTACCAACTGGCAAGAAGAAAATTGGAGTCAAGTGGGTATATAAAACAAAGTTGAAACCAACTGGAGAAATAGAGAAGTTCAAAGCAAGACTTGTAGCAAGGGTTTATTCTCAGGAATTTGGGGTTGATTATGAGGAAGTATTTGCTCTAGTGGCAAGAATGGATACAATTAGAATGATTTTGGCTCATGGTGCACAAAGGAAGTGGCCAATTTATCAATTGGATGTTAAATCTATTTTTTTGAATGGAAAAATTGAAGAAGAGGTATATATGTCTCAACCTAAAGGTTTTGAGGTACAAGGTAAAGAAGATCAAGTATATAAGCTATTTAAAGGCCTATATAGATTGAAACAAGCCCCAAGAGCATGGTATGAGAGATTGGATACTTGGTTTCTTTCACAAGGCTTTCATAAAAGTCTGACAGAATATACCTTATATAAGAAATTTGAAAGACAATCTAAAATATTGCTGGTGTGCATTTATGTGGATGATTTGATCTGTTTGGGGTCATCAATAGAAGTTGTTAATGAATTTAAAGAAGACATGAAGAAAGAGTTTGATATGGCAGACTTGGGTATGATGAAATATTTTTTGGGATTGGAAGTAAATCGAAGTGAAATTGGTATACATGTTTCACAGAAGAAGTATGCTAAAGATTTAAGGAAAATTTTTTTTAAAAAAATCATGTGGTTTTTTCAGTTTTGAAAAAAAAGAGACAGAGGTTTGTTTTATTTTCGTTTTAAATCTATGTGGTTTCCCCAGCTAGCAAAAAAGGGAAAACCTATTAACAACCTTTTAACGGTGTTAACTCACATGGGCAAAATGGTCAATTTATTGTAAAAAAAAAACCACATTGCATTAGAAAAACATGATTTTCAACATGATTTTGTTTGTTTTTTGAAATTCGAGTTTTTTTTTTTGTTTATAAGAATTTTTTGAGAGATTAATAGATTAAAAAAATATATTTTATTAATGTCAAATGAGATGGATTTAAAATAAATTGATCATTTTGTCCCTATGAGTTAACACCGTTAAAGGGTTGTTAACGGTTTTTTCCTTTTTTGCTACCTGAGAAAACCACATAGGTTAAAAACAAAAAAAAACAAACCTCTGTCTTTTTTTTTTTGCAAAACTAAAAAACTACAAAGTTTATTTTTGAAATTTTCCCAAAGATTTATTGAGGCAATTTGGTATGCAAAGTTGTAAATCTGTGGGGGTTCCAATGACTCAAAGCATAAAATTGCAGTTGGAGAAGAAAACACATTCAATTAGTTATACCCAAATTTGATTCTTCTACAGGAAATTATACTCCTACCACAAACTCCAAATTTTATTAAAAAAAAATATTATCAGAATATTCTTTACCCATTATATTTTATTATTATTACTATTTAATAAAAAATACTGGAAATTAACCACTTTTAACAATCATTTAATTAAATATTTAATAAAATTTAATATTTTATTAATAAAAAAATAATTAAAAATGTTTAACAACTAAAATATTTTAAATTTATTCTTTAATTATTTGGATATTTAACTTTATAATTTTAATTACAATAATAAATATAAAAAAATACTAATTATGAAAATAATATATCTGTAAGACCCCAAACCTCAAATTTAGGGTGATAATTTATAATTTTAATTACAATAATTATAAAAATAAAAAAAATGATTAAAAATTATTATTTTTGTGTGACCCAAAATTTGGGGTCATTCTATTCCAAACCTCAAATTTGACCTTAAATTTGAGATTTGGGTATAGAATTGGAGATGACCTAACTATGAATCCATGCCCTAAGTTCGTGTCTTGTTAGCCATGCAGTAGCTAGATGTATCTTCAAAACCTTATAAAATAATAAAAAATAAATAATAATAATAATAATAATAATAATAATAATAATAATGGCCACATGCTTTAATAACTATAGTATAAAATAAAGATACTGTGACTTAATCAGAGTCTATAAAGGGGGGTTGGGGAAATTTTACAACTAAACACTGAAAATGTTTCACAAATGCTGCAACAGAAAGAAAAAAAAAAAAAAAAAAACAGTTTAACTGAAATTCTTCATGTTCTGCATCTCCGTCTCACTAGTCTCCTGACTTCTATTGCTTGATACCAATGGCATATGAGAATGTTAACTTTCCGGCTCAAATGCCATTCTTCTTAAGTTCTACCGCTCCTCACTGGTGGAACATCATCATTCAAATTTTCAGGGGATACAACTCCTCCCAATACTTGAACCACCTGCTTAGTTTCCCCATTAATAAAAAATTAAATCAAGTTAATTTGAACATCTTTAAGTTGGTTTGGAAGACAATGAAAAGTAGTGAAACTTCGTAATGAAATGATACTTTTTTAAAATTCACAGCTGGAGAACTTATTCATTGCAACTTCATGAAATGTATATTGAACAATTTTTATGAAGTGGAAAGATTACCAGACTCATTCGAGGTCGATGCTTTGCAGAGTGACGAACACAAGCAGCAGCACAAGCGACCATTCGTGCCATCTCGTTAGGATTATAGTTCTTCGGCAACCTTGGATCGACGAGAGGCTTATATTTACCTTCTAAAGCATGTTTGAGCCGGGGCTTTGCCTACAGTAGTAACAAGCCGTCAAATTAGTCACTTCAAAAACTGTGAAGATATGATTGAACTTGCCACGTGCAAGAGACTGACCCAATCAACCAAGACTACTGGCAAGGTATTATTGGAAGGTCTCCTGTCAACAGGCACTCTTCCTGTGATCAACTCCAGAAGCATGACCCCGAAGGCGTAGACATCTGATTTATCTGATAGCTCGCCAGAAGCAGCATATTCCGGTGCAAAATACCTGAAAGAATTGACAGATTAGTATTACAGAAGAAGAGTTTGTGTTACTTACAGGGAGTTAAGTAGTGTAAGTTTTAGAATTAGATGATACACCGATAACAAGACACTCGCCCAACACGCAAGCTTATCCAAAAAAAAAAAAAAAAAAAAAAAAATCAGGATTTTTTAGTAGAAACATGTTTTTGTTAAACTTAGAACTTAGAGGAGGGAATGACAAATTTCATTTACCCAAAAGTTCCCTTGAGCTTGCTGGTTAAAACATGAGTCTCGTGATCATATGCGAATCTCGCAAGTCCAAAATCTGCAACCTGCAAATAACTGCCTATTCATTAAATGTTGGCCATGAATCAACAACAGACATAATACTAAGAAAGCACAAGTTCTTTGATAAATTTTAGTTCCATAAAAAAATTTTTGCTGCAAAAGCAGACTGAAGATACAGAAATCATTGACATGGTACATGGTTGCATGTGAAGAATATGCTATTACTTCATATAACCGTTAAGGTTCGCCTAGATTGCGGAATGAGAATGGGAGAATTAAGATGGTAATAAAAATAATGTTGGTTAGAATAAAAAACGTAAACGATAATAAAATTTTGTTTATTTATTTTTCTTTTTTTGTGCAAATGAGATGATATTGTATATGATAATAGATTATATTTAATAATAAATATTTAAACATTATTTATTATTAAATACTTAAAATATAATTATTTATTTTAATTTATTATAATGAAATATTTCAAGTAAATAATTTACTTTAAAAGTTATTTGCTTATTAAATTAATTTAATTAAATATTTTCATTAAATAATTATAGTTCAATTATTGTAATTTTAACATTGCTAACTAATTTAATTTCCATATTCAAAATGTTAAAAATAAAAATAAAATAAAATCTTTCATCATAAAATAATTTTAATATCATATTCACACTAATTATTATTAATTTTAATTTGTATAATTAAATATATTAATTAATTATATTAATTTAAGTTAATAAATAAATGTGAAGCGAATTGTAATGTAGGCATCATAGAACCTTACCCTCAATTCCCCAATCTTGAATAATGGAAATCTCCTTGAAGCAATGGGATTTCCATTAGCCCAATTTGAAGAAGAGTTAATGTAGATAAGAGATAATGATTCATATTTTTTTGAAAAGCGAGAATTAAAGGAAAGCAAAATGAAAGTTTTTTTTAGATATTATCTTTGCTTTGTTGTGTTGGATAGTGAAAATTTTGAATTTTAGCAGCAAATCCGTCAATCAAGATTATTATTTAGTCACCCTTGGGATTTTTTTATTTTTGAAGTCCTTTGTTTCTTTATATAGTATGCATGTCAAGGCATATATAATAAAATAATAATAAGAAAGAAATAATAATTAAAAATTTCTCACCTTCGCTTCAAATTTGGAATCAAGAAGAATATTGGCCGCCTTAATATCACGATGAATAATCATAGGATGGCCTATAAATAGATGGATAAAAAATATTAAGAGAATTTTATTAAAAAAAATTAAGAGAATGTTACGTTGTTCTTGACAGCTACAATTAGCACACACATATATCAAATATATCAAAGTGTTCAATCAGGTATAGCAAAGTAACAGTTACTCACAATCATCGTGCAAATAGGCCAATCCTCTCGCAGTTCCTAAAGCAATTTTTAATCTTATAGGCAATTCCATAGCTGGTTGACCTTCCCCTGCAAAAACCCAAATAATATATTAAATTTAAATAAAGAAGTGAATGCTAGAAACTACAAACAAACATCAAAGCTCTTCTTTATTTCATATATAGTTTCCTTGCTAGTACTGAATAAATCAGAGATGCTTCACAATCATGGTTGGTGAAGTTGGTAGCAGACGCCAAACACACTCTAACAAGAATTAAACTGATCAGGTTTATTCATTGCACAGTTGATAATAGATGTCAAACACACACTAACAAGAACTTTGCTCGGTTTATTCATTGCGCCTATGAATTAATTAAGAAAACATTCATAAATTTGAAAATATTACCGTGCAAATGGAAATGCAATGTTTTGTTAGGAACAAACTCGTAGACAAGCAGTCTTTTCTTCCTGGAAATGCAATGTCCAAATAATGTGACCAAATGTCTGTGATGCACACGACTAATAATCTTAACCTCTGCCTCAAACTCATCGTCCCCCTGCTGACTTCCAAATTCCAATTGCTTGACTGCAATCTCTATATCAAATGGAAGTACTCCCTCTTTATCAATTGGAAGCACTCCCTTTTTATCAATTGTAACCACTCCCTTATGCACAGGGCCAAAACCACCCTTTCCAAGAAAATTAGCACGAGAGAACTGATTTGTTGCCTTTTCTAGTGTTGGATAAGTAAAGGCAATGCCAGGACGTGGACGAGTTAAAGAATTATCAGGACCTGAAGAGCTGGATCCCGTTTGGAGATCATGATCAGAACGAGGTGGAGCATTCCACTGACTATCCTGAGCCTGACCACCATTCATTTTATCTGCAAAAACACACAGATCAATGAACATAAATGTCAAGTCGATTCATCTGTCGAATCCATAAATGCTTACCAGATATAATAGCAAAAGTTGTGGGTACATGGAGTCAGCAGTAGTGATAATGAAAATGAACAACAAAAACCATAAGTTAAGATAAAAATTACACTAAACAGATGCAACTCTTGTATAATTCTGTAATTATCAATAGCATTCTGAGATGTAGATTAGGTTCAATTTTTTAATAAAACTTAATGAAACTTAGCTGTATATCAGATTAGCAGTAATGATAATGAAAAATAACAACAAAGAAAGCAAATTATGCTCGTAATTATACAAAACAAATACAATTATTGAATAATTCTGAGGTCTTCAAAAGCCTCTTGAGTTGCAAACAGAACCAGATTTTGCAAAATGATAGTGAGAAAAGCCAAGTAATTTTTACAAATGTCATAGTTGGAGCTTCTTAACTTCGTTTCATATGTAAACCATAAAATAAGAGATTTCTGAAGTTAAGGCAAAAAAATTCAAGCTCCATTCAACTTCAGTTCATCCAAAGGAACTCTGACACGAATGTGTTTGTAAATCAGTTAAGAATTGAAATGAATGGTTGAGGTGTAATCATCATGGTCTGTGCATAAGTTCGAGGTAAGGTTAAGGAAATTGAACTGTGTCAGTTGGGCACGGGCCGGTTAAACGGGTCTGCCGAATCCAACCCAGCGGTTCGGATTGGCCTTACGTTGACTCGTAATTGGCTCAACCAACAGTGCCGGCCTGCCGGTCCGGGGAGTCCGGGCAACCCAATGGTGACCCCCGACCGGTCCGGGACACGCTCTAGATATAGATACAATCATGTGAATGAATGAGTGTAGAAGCATTTGCTTTGTTTTCTTATGAAACTTGTGGGTATTTCCTATCATCCTTTCCTCTCCTCCTTCACCTCATCAAGTTTGTACACAATAAAAACCATTTTATTTAGAAACCCCATTGTTGTTAACCAGATCTCTATTCCAGTATAAAACTCAGAGAAATTGGAGAAACAAATAAAGGTAGTAACTTTATTTTTTTTTGAGATGGAGATGGATCATTGTTTTGTTTTTTCGGAGTCTATCCACTATCTGTTTTAACTTTTGTAACTACAGAAACACTGAGATCAATGAACATAACAGTCAAGTCAGTTCATCTGTCAAAGAAGCTCTAACATTAAAAGATAGACCACTTTATTTTTTTTTTGCCAAGATGAGCGGCCTAACCGCTAAGACAGGGGCGTGCATAAACCTCGGCGGAGCAAGTGGGAGCGGGGCCCGCGCACATATGGGCGCAGGGACCACCCGCACACAACCACTACTCACACTCCCAGAAATATGCCCTCACCCAAGATTCGAACTCTCACCACTTGTGAAAGGTTCTATTGGGGACCCGACTACCAATAGACCACATGGTTGTTGGTGTTAACTAGATATCCATTCCCGTATATAACTCGGGGAAATTGGAGAAACAAGTAAAGGTGGTACCTTCTTTTTTTTTAGATGGAGATGGATCATTGTTTTGCTTTTTAGGAGCCTGTCCACCACCCGTTTTAGCTTCTTTATCTGCAGGAACACTCAGATCAATGAACATAACAATCAAGTCGGTTCATCTGTCAAAGGAGCTCTAACACCAAAATACCACCTTATTTTGAAAACCCATTGTTATTAACCAGATATCCATTCCAGTATAAAACTCGGGGAAATTGGAGAAACAAGTAAAGGTGGCACCTTCTTTTTTCTTAGATGGAGATGGATCATTGTTTTGCTTTTTCGGAGCCTGTCCACCACCCGTTTTAGCTTCTTTATCTGTAGGAACACTTAGATCAATGAACATAACAGTCAAGTTCGTTCATTTGTCAAAAGAGCTCTAACACCAAAATACCACTTTATTTTGAAAACCCATTGTTAACCAGATATCCATTCCAGTATAAAACTCGGGGAAGTTGGAGAAACAAGTAAAGGTGGTACCTTCTGTTTGTTTAGATGAAGATGGATCATTGTTTTGCTTTTTCGGAGCTTGTCCACCACCCGTTTTAGCTTCTTTATCTGCAGGAACACTCAGATCAATGAACATAACAGTTAAGTCGGTTCATTGGTCAAAAGAGCTCTAACACCAAAATACCCCTTTATTTTGAAAACCCATTGTTGTTAACCAGATATCCATTCCAGTATAAAACTCAGGGAAGTTGGAGAAACAAGTAAAGGTGGTACCTTCTTTTTTTTTAGATGGAGATGGATCATTGTTTTGCTTCTTCGAAGCCTGTCCACCACCCGTTTTAGCTTCTTTATCTGTAGGAACACTCAGATCAATAAACATAACAGTTAAGTCGGTTCATCTGACAAAGAAACTCTAACACCAAAAGACCACTTTATTCTCAAACCCCATTGTTGCTAACCAGATCTTCAGTCTAGGTACAAAACTAAACTAGAGGAAATTGAAAAAACAAGTAAAGATAGTACCTTCAAGACGAGCCCGAGATGAATCATTCTTTAGGGTTTTCGGAGCCTGTTCAACATCTATTGTAATTGCAAGAAGACTCAGATCAATGAACATAAAAGTCAAATTGGTTCATCTATGCAATCCGTCAATGCCTACCAAATATCATAGTAAAACTTGCTGGTCCATCGAATTAGCAGTAGTGATAATGAAAATTAACAACAAAAAATGTAAGTTCTGATAGAAATTACATTAAACAGATGTAACCCTTGTATAATTTGATCTATAATTATCAAAAGAATTTTGTGATGCAGATAAAGTTAATTTTATTTAAAAAAAAGTGAATAAATCACGTTCATTAGGCAAAGGAAAGATATAACCGGACCATTAAAAATTGGATATATATTTTTGTAAAATTTAACGAAACTTGGCTGTATATCAAATTAGCAATAATGATAATGAAAAAGAACAACAAAGAAAGCAAATTCTTCCGGTAATTATACAATACAAATACAATTATTGAATAATTCTATAATTTTCAAAAGCCTTTTGAGATGCAGATAGAGCCATATTTTGCAAAATGATAGTGAGAAATGCCAAGTAATTTGTGCAAATATCATAGTTTGAGCTTCTTAATTTCGTTTCATATGTAATAAGCCATAAAAGAAAGATATTTTCCCAGGTTAATGATAAACAATTCGATCTCCATTCCACTTCGTTTCATCCAAAAGGAGCTTCAACACCAAAATGCCATTATCTCTTGAAACCTTATAAGCTCTCCATCAACCAGATATCTATTCCAGGTATAAATGAAACTAGTGAAAATGGGAGGCACAAGGAGGAATAAAGATAGTACCTTCACGATCTTGAGGACGACGAGGCGTACATGTAGGTTCCGACCGGCACCTACAGTTCCAGTAGAGAAAAAGCAGTATCAACAAAACCACCAATCCCACGATGATCGCAACAAGCTCTTGAGCAGACATTTCTTCACAAATAAACACGTACGATTGAGATCGAGTTTTGGCCAATTAATTATACGTTGTATATATAGCAGTAGTAGTACATTGATTCCCTCTCTCTTCCCTTGTTAATCCTATCAAAATTGATATTTTGCATTCATTGGATCGTGGGTTCCACAATCTTTTTTGTTTTCTAAGGAACCTTCCTCCAAGAATATTATCACTTGACTATTCAAAATGCCTTAAAGCTCTCTCATAAATTTCTCCAGTCAGCAACCCTGAATTACTCAATAATATCAGTCTTCAGTTGTGGACCTTGTGGTTTATATTTGAATCAAAAATATCTTTCCTTTTATCATCTACCAAGCAGAGAAGCACAAGAGAGAGTGTGGTAGCACGCGGAAATATAAATATACCATATATGCTTGCATTACGGTATGATATGCAGTATATATATATATATATATATATATATATATATATATATATATATATATATATATGCGAACCTAATTGTTTGGATTATTATTTACTTTATATAGTTTAGATAGTTATGTGAAAATATTGAATATTATTTTTATCTCTTTAAAATCTTTATATACCTTCTGTAAGACTGTAACAGTCTACTATAGGTTGGGATTTTTGGTGTATAATATTTTTTTTTCATATTAAAAATTTATGCCATCTACATTCATTTACCTTTGGTTACATTTGAAGAAAGTTTTTTTTTTTTTTTTTTTTTTTGAAAAAGTGGATAAACCACGCTATATTAAAAGAGCAGAAACAAAAAACAAAAGTAACAGTACAGGAGAGGAGTCAAGCTCAACAAAACGCCCACCAGGAGTGGGAAAGATAAACAACAGCAAACAACAAAAGAGAAAGAAAGGGAAGAACCCTCAGGAAAGGGATCCTAAAGGGAACAAGGAAACCCCAACAATCTAACTCTCGCCTGGGGTATGTGGGGTCACAGAAGGGTCCTCCTGCTCCATAGCTCTGGAAGACATAAACTCCAAGCTCCTCTTAATCTTGGACACTGGTTCTTCAAGCTTAGGCTTTTTAGATTCCGGAGCTGCATTATACCAAAGAATTACCATATGAATAATTTTCATAATAATGGAATCAGGAGAATGACAATTGGAAGTAAAAATGCGTGCATTCTTTCGAGCCAAACATTCCAATTAATAGCTCTCCCAAGCAAATCCCAGAATGGAACCAAAGGCCGGGACACTGAAGTCCTCCAATCATCCCATAAATCCTTGAGAGACCTGGGGGTTCGGCAAGATCCAATCAATTGTCCAAAGTACCTCCAGATATGTGAGGCAAAAGGACAGTGGATTAGGAGATGCTCAGCGGTTTCAATCGCTGCATGACACATCACACAAGTGGTTGTCTGATAAAAATTGCATCTACGCCTGGCAAGGTTCTCCAGCGTTAAGATTTTATTATCCCAAGCTAACCAGTTAAAGAGGTTAATTTTTTTTGGGCAAGGGCCCTGAAGGATGATCGGGGTACGGTGGCAGCGTAATCCACCATCATTCAGAAAACTGTAGAAAGATTTAACAGAGAATCTTCCATTAGCAGTTAAAGACCATAATTTCTTATCTTCCTCTAAGGAGAGATTCGCCATTGTGTCCAAAATAGTACTGTACCCATTGTGGGAGTCAATCCAGGGGTTCACAGAAGAGCTATTCACAAACTCGCGAATAGTAACCTCCTTGTGATGAGTTAGCTGGAACTGAGTAGGCCAAATGTCTGCAGGGGCACACCCCTCCACCCAATTATCTAACCAGAACAGAGTGGTAGCACCATTACCAACAATAGAGGATACGTTTTTCCTAAAGGCTGGAAGGGAGTGCAGGATACCATTCCAGAAGAAAGAGCGCCTGCGGCACTGTTTGTGGTGCAGATTCCATCTAGGAACGTTGTTGAAGTAATTTTCACGAAGGATGTTTTGACCACACCAATGATCTCTAGCAGCAATCTTCCACCACCATTTTCCAAGCAACGCACAATTAAAAGAGTGCAGATTCAAAATACCCCAGCCACCTTATTCTCTAGTACGGCATAGCCTTGGCCAACTAACCAGCCTGATTTTGCTTTGTTGGGAATCCGGACCTGACCAGAGAAAGTCTCTACGAATCCTGTCAATATTCGAGATTACCCAAGATGGTAGTTTGAAGATCGACATCCAATAAGTGGGGATAGCTGTCAGAACAGCATTTAACATGGTAAGCCGTCCACCTAAAGATAGAAGTTTGGATTTCCAAGAGGCAAGCCTAGATTTAATCTTATTTAAAAGTATGTCCCAGTCTTACCTTCTAGGTCTCCCCCCAGATATAGGGATACCAAGATAGGTGACCGGGAGAGTACCCATCTTGCAATGAACAGTTCTGATCTGGGTAATATGAGGACTGAGATTCCGCTGAGAGGCATATAGGCAAGTCTTGTCAGAATTAACTTTGAGCCCAGATATGCCCTCGAAAAGGTAAAGAATGAGTTTGATGATACGCAGATCTTCACTTCCACCATTAGTTAGAATAAGAAGATCATCTGCGTATTGCAAATGACACATCTTAATACCAGTGTCAGTCAGCACCACCCCATGGAGAATACCAGTATTCAACGCGTTGTTAAACAAGGTGCTAAGAACATCTACCTCAAGAACAAAGAGAAGAGGAGAAAGAGGGTCCCCCTGCCTTAGTCCTCTGCGGTATCGAACATAACCACGTTGACAACCATTGATAAGAAATTTAGCTTTGGTGGTGGTAAAGATGGACTTTATCCATCCAATCCATTTTTCACTGAATCCCCTAGCTTGTAGGAGCTCCCAAAGAAAAGACCAGTCAACCGTGTCAAAAGCTTTCTCAAAGTCCACTTTGAGACTAATCCAGGAAGCCGGCGTTTTTTCATATAGAAGATGATCTCATTCGCGGTGACAATATTATCAGTGATACATCTTCCCTTGATATAAGCTGACTGGGTCTCATCTACCAGCGAGTCAATCTTGGATCTGAGCCGATTAGCTAAAATCTTGGAGATAATTTTAAGTGTTGAGTTAATCAAGCTTATCGGGCGATAATGTGAGGGATTATCCAGACTTTGTCTTTTTGGGATAAGCGCAATGTTGGCCCAATTAATTCGTTCTAAGTTTGCTAGCTCGTGATAGAAATCCTCACATAACTTGAATATATCCTCCTTGATAATTTCCCAAAATTTCTAGAAGAAGAGGATCGGGAACCCATCAGGGCCAGGTGCCTTATCTGCACTCAGATCAAACACCGCCCTTTTAATTTCTTCATGGGAAAACGGCCCATCTAACGCAGAAAGGTCCTGATTAAATTTGGTACCCAAAAGGTTAGACCAATTGCAATTAAAACGGACTTCCTGAGTTGTACCACAAATATTCTTATAAAAATTGGTAAAAGAATCACCAATACGTTGATCATCAGTCACTCGTGTATTGTCCTGCTCTATCCAAGGAATAAAATTTCTGTTCCGTCTACCGTTAGCAACCGTATAGAAGAAATTTGTATTCTCATCCCCCTGTTGGATCCATGTGATTCTAGAGCGTTGTTTCCAGTAAATTTCTTCAAGATTGAGAATTTGATTTAAGTCCGCTCTAATGGTGTAATCTTTGGTGTGCTCCTCCGCCGTGAGAGGGCGGGAGTCTTTGTGATTATCCAAAAGGTCAATCTCGTGCAGTAAGGCCAATTTCTTAAGTTTAATTGATCCAAAATCTGATTTAGCCCAATTTCTGAGATGTAATCTAATGTTTGTGATCTTCTTGGCGAGAATGAAGGCCCCACATCCATGATACTGTGAAGAGTTCCACCAATCCCTGATGAGTTCAGGGAAGTGGTCCACAGCACACCAGGCTCGTTCAAAATGAAACGGGCGCTGGACAGTAAGATGGGTGCCAGATTCCAACCTGATAGGCACATGATCCGAGCCTAGCCTAGGGAGGCTGTTTTGGGAAGTTTTGGGGAATAGAGATTTCCAGTCTAGTTTAACCCAAATCAGATTAGTTTGGCCATTTGTCCAAGTATATCGTTTACCAAAAGAAGGGGGTTCAACCAGGTGAAGATCTCTCAACAGCTGTTGCGCTAGTCTAATATCTTCCAAGTTAGGACACCCATTTGATTTGTCTAAATGGGTAAAGACCGAGTTAAAATCTCCACTGATAACTCAGGGCACTCCTAATTCCGGTTGGCATGTCCTAATTTCATTCCAAAAGTCCAGTTTTAAATGACGATCATTGGGTCCGTAAACAGTAGTACAAACCCAACATGTGTCTCTAGATTTCGAAATGAATTTAACTGAGAGACAGAAACTGCCTTGGAAAAGCAATTGTCCATTAAATAAAGAATTATTCCAACCGATAATCAAACCCCCTGCAGTTCCATTAGCAGGGGTAAAGAAAAATTTATCGAGTCTAGAACCACCGATTGATCTCCAAATGAGAGGGGCAATCGAAGACAGCTTCGATTCCTGGAGACAACAGATATCCGCATGGTGTAGGTGAAGGAAATCCTTAACAAGGAAGCGCTTAGAGGGTTTTCCTAGTCCCCTTACATTCCAATTTATAATATTCATGGGGAAAACTAAGTTGAGCCTGAAGCAGAACCTAAACAAGTGGTTCCTTCTTCCCTAATAGTTCTAGTCGATTCTAGCATGCGCAAATGTGAAAAACATTTATCTCTATGTTGCACAGAATCAAAAGTGATGCCACATGCATTACAGTAATTTAAGAGCTGTAAATCATTCCAATCATTTAAAAGGAGGGTGTTGAAAAAGTACCTTCCGGCGTCATGCTAGATATCCCCTTCTTTTTGGAAGATCTGGGCGGCTGTGGAATGAATCCAGCCTCCTCGTTCCATCTTGATGAAGGTTTCTTTCTCCTTTCACTTCTTCTAGTGTTTTTAGAAGTATCTTCCACATTTCCAGAATGAAGCAGCCTTCTGATTTTCTCTTCAAAATCTGACTCCGATTCTTCCACATCCTTGCTTTCATAGCTATCTCCCTCCAGACTCAATCCCTCAGAGTTCAATGCAACGGGATTTTGAAGTGTATTTTCCACTGGATTTTCTTCACATAGAGCATCAAAGCACTCTTGCTTGTGAGATTCCTCATCCACAATAGAACGGGTCGTGATTTCCTTGGTAAATTTAGTAGGAGCAAGAGTCCAAAAACCATGAAGGAATACCCAATTAAAATTTGGTGGTGGAATGAGGTTCGAGGGTGGTTGGGCCGGATTACAGAAACTATCATTGTCCTCATGAAACTCATCACCGATAGGCTGGGCTTTGGCCTTATCAAGTGGTTTTTGAGGCCCCAAAACAGTACTGTTATTTGGGTAGAGCAAGTTAGTTTCAGCTGAAAATCCATCTAAATTTTCCATTTCGTCATATGGGCCCAAGTGAGTGGGCCCAGCAGAGAGAGATGAATCTTGAATTGGGCCAGATCCCACTCTAACTAGAATGTTATGCATCTGGGTTTGGTTTGAGGAAAAGCACTTTGAGCTCTCAAGTGGTACCAGTGCTGAATGGGATACCAGCTGATCACCAACGTTAACATATGCTAAGTCCCCACGTGGAGCGATCCCAGCCGTTCCAGTCTCAGTCTCATCCACACGACAATCCAGATCAGTCTCATCCTCGACCAATGGCAGATCGACAGCACCATCTGAACCTTTGTTTCAGTGCGAGGTTTGACTACCGGTTATCTCATGCAACGTCCTGGATCCAACGGTCAGTGACTGACGGTTATTGCACCGGTTCAATTTGTCCGGATCATCGGTGCGACGCTAATCCGGTTTGCAGGTATCCTGCTCTGCCGGCCGTTCGTCATCGACCCTGGGAGCAACGCTCACCGGCCGGGTCAGTATTAAGTTATTTGAGGCCCCGGGAGCTACGCTCACCGGACGGGCGGTCTCCGAAGCGCACTGAGCGACCCCAGGAGCTGGGGTCGCCAGACGGGTCGAGGTCGACAGAGATCGAGGTTGCCATATCTGAGGGTGTTGTTGAGTGGTACGATTCCTCACTGAAGACTTCTTGAGTTCCGGCGGTTCTACACGATCATGCATTACTTCTTTTCCTTTTGCACTTATGCTCGAATCTTGCGGAGGCGGTGCCGTGATGACCGGGGGATCCTCTTGCCTACTCAGGGTCACCACATACTTCTCAAGGTCCCGACGATAAGTGGGAAACGGGAGATGATTGTCCGTGATGAGCACTAGATACCTGCGCATTCCAAAGCTCAAACTGACTTCATGCGGCAGCACCACCCATGGTCGGCAACGGACAAGGACCGAGATAAAAGATTTGTGGGGTTTGCTCGGCTGCGGAATCGCCACCAATTCTCCAATCGGTTTGAGGAAATCCACCAAGATGGACCATGTCCAGGCGTGAAGGGGGAGGTTCCAAATTAAGAGAACCTGTGCTTTGCCCACCGCTGAGCCCACTGAGCCAATCTCCGCCGACCAGGGTTTGATGGAGATAATACACGGACCTATTTTGGAGGGAAAACTAAGCTCGCCAATTTTGCAGGCCTTAATGGCTTCAGCTTCGCAGCTTAGAGTAGCAAGGAAGGAATTTCCTTTAAAATCATGGACTGCATCAACCCTGGGCGTGTTCAAAGCTCCCGGCAAAAACTCAAGAAGAATATCTTCACTAGTCTGGCCTGAAATGATCTCCAATACAATAATTTTTGCCAAGTCCTTCCGCAGCTTGGACGTCTCCTGTGTTAACGACAAGGAGATTTGGGAGCACTGCTTGTTATGTTTGGAGACGAGATCCCCAGTCTGTCGATTTTCCTCCCCCCGTTCAGAAGCAAAAGCCTTAGCTTTAGGGCGAGCACGTCGATTATTCGGTGGAGATCGTAGCTCAACTCTACAGCTTTCTGCCAGATGCCCAGCTCCACCATAACGTTTACATGTTAGTCGATGACGACACTCAGAAGTTTTATGGATGGAGCGAAGACAATGATTACAGGTCGGTGAAGACCGAGGTCTTTTGGTTCCGACCATCGGGAGGAAGCCCTGAGAACGGGACTGAACATTGTAGTGTTCCTCGGGGGTCAAGCTGCGCGAAGATTTACGCTTCCTCACTTTCTCGCAGCCATCACCCAGGTCCACCGAGTCTCTATCCAAAGTCTTTAGAGTTTCCTCCGCCAAGATTTGCCCACTCTGGGGGCTAGCTGCTTTAGCATAGGAGATGCCTTCTCTAACCAGGTTACTCTGAGGATGATGACGACTCGATCCTGACGACTGACTGGATCCCTGTTGCCGGTTTCGTTGAAGAGGACGACGGATCCATCCATCTCTACTTCCACCTGATCTCCCAAACCTTTCCCCAACTCCATCTCCAGGTCTTCCGTGCCGACTGCCACCACGACCGCCGCCGAGAAGGTCTTCATGGAGCGACCCACTCATCGTTAAACCACATAGGATATTTGAAGAAAGTATATGTAGCTCGAGTAATAAGATTAGTGGTGTAAGACAGTATAACATTTGAGTTAACTACACACAATGATATATAGTCTATGCCATATTAATGACCTTTCATTAATAGTAATTAATATTGTGTATTATTACCCATGTGTTGCTCATTATATATTTAATTATATATTAATATAGACAATTAATAGTAATTAATATTGGGTATTATTACCCATGTGGGGCTAATTTTTTAAAATAATGTTTTTTTTAATTAAATACCAAATTGCGCATTTTCGTGATTATTTACGGAAATGTGCATTTTGGATTATTTTAATAATTCGTTTAAGCAAATGGGCCCCATTAATTATTTTAATATTTAAATTTTAATTTAAAACAAAAACAAATGGGCCCATGTATATTTTAATTTTATTATTATTATTATTTTTAAAATAGTGGGTCCGGTAGGTTTTAAATTAAAAAAAAATTTGCATTTAAGTCCTTCTAATTTTTAGTAATTTTTTTTATAACTTATTTATTAGAGGTTGTTGGGATGAATTATTGGTGTGCTGTGGCACCTACCCCATTCATTAGAGCCGTTAGATGAAATTGATCTTAACCATTCATTTGTTAGGTGGAGGCCTATATAAACCCTCCAAATCTCTTTTCTAAAACACACAAGTATTTCTTAAGAAAAAAAGGTATTAATAGAAAGAGAAGTTCTTTTTTAAAATTTTTGTTATTGTAGTTTTTTTATTTTCTTGCAAAGTTATTTTTATTTTTTATTTTTACATTAAACCTAGAAAAAATTTATATTCTTGTTATACTGAACGAAAGAGACAACCTTGGTCGAGAGGAACATCGACCAAGGGCTGCAAGGATTCTTGACGAAAGAACAAGCTTCCACTACGATTGCTAGTTACTCAGTTATGATAAATGGACTAAGGTATGTTTTTTTATCCTTTTTGACCCGTTGTATTTCATATAAGCTCCTCTGTTTTTTTTAGCTAATTTATTAAAATATTATTTTTTAATTATTTACTGAATTATGTATTTCCGTAATTATTTATATTTTTTAGTTAATTACGCTTTTATCTAATATTAAATATTATTTTTTTAAAACAGAGGATAGAAAAATCCCATTTTATTTTTATATACATATTTATTTTCAGTAAACTCACATGTTTTTCATTTTCTACAGCGGCAGAAAAATCATTTACTTTGGTTTACTATAATGGTTCAATCACTACAAGTGAGGAGACGGCAATATTTTCATCGGATGATCATTCTTGTTTTTATATAGAAAATGATATCTCTTTAGCCAATTTAAAGAGAATTATTAAAAAAAATATAGAAATTACAGATGATCAAATAATTACATACATCAAATACCGTATGCCTATTTCCTCAAGTCAAGGTAAGATATGATGGAATACCGTAAGCATATTTCCTCAAGTCAAGGTAAAATATAGAAATTACAGATGATAAAAAAATTACTAAAAATTAGAAGGACTTAAATGCAAATTTGTTTTAATTTAAAACCTACCGGACCCGCTATTTAAAAATAATAATAATAATAAAATTAAAATATACATGACCCATTTGTTTTTATTTTAAATTAATATTTAAATATTAAAATAATTAATGTGGTCCATTTGCTTAAAAGAATTATTAAAATAATCTAAAGTACGTATTTCCGTAAATAATCACGGAAATACACACTTTAGTATTTAATTAAAAAAAACATTATTTTAAAAAATTAGCCCCCATGTGTTGCTCATTATATATTTAATTATATATTAATATAGAAAATTTAAACACATAAATATTAATATATAGGTCAAAATATATAAATATTTTTTTCAAACGTAATCATAGCAAATGACTAAAAGTAGTCATCCTTAGCAAATTGCAGTTGGTGGACAAATGTGGACAATTTGGCTACTTCTTCTTTGCCTAGCTACAAACATTTTCTATCAATGTAGCACTCTTGTCTTGTCACGTCTCACCAAACCCTTTCACATTGAGGTACATGATTTAATTCATCAAAGAGCTCTACTTCCATTGATATCCCTATATATTTCTTTTAAAATAGTTAAATTATCTATTTTGTTTTACTTTTATTCCTATATAACTACTATACGTTTTTTATACATCCTTTTGTAATAAATATAATACTACACAACCTTAGTTTCAATTATTTAAAGTCACTCGCATAAATCCTTTCTTTCAATATCATTTGATCAAGAGCTAACAAAATTAAATGATCTAAGATTAGGCATATTAATATTTACATAAATATTATTTTACAATAAATATAATAATAAATGCTGCAAGACAAACTCTTTGTTGACTTAATTATTTATTATGTTTTTGGTTTTTGTGGCAGAATCAAAGACTTTTCAGCATGAACTTGTTAATATTACTATTATGAAAATGTAGGACCTGAATAGGTAGGTAGGTTCACCAAAAAATAATATTGAAAAATAACTACTACTCTCTGTCTCTTGTGCGACATACTGTCCAAATCATATCAAATAGCTGCCACAGCATCAACACGTGCTAATTTAATTAAGCCTCAATGTTTGACTTAACAGTTGCACTGTCCATGTCAATAATTATGGAAACATAGCAATGCTCCAAGCCTCCAACACTGTCCATTACAAAGCATAGCAAATTTTTATATTAAAAAAATATTATTAAAATCCAATTATTTTAATTATTAGAGCCGTGTAACAATTGACATTAAATTGAAATCACTATATATATATATATATATATATATATATATATATATATATATATATCATTAAATTGATAACTACAACTTTAAATACTCATTCAATTTTTTTGTTTCCCCCATTTTTTTTTTAAATGAATAAATTGCATTTATTAAAACAAAAAAGATACAACACCTGCTAGAACTAAAGGACAGACTAACAACAGACAGAACAAACCACTAGACACGAGTACAAAAAGAACCACCAAACCCAAAAGCCGAGATAGCTGGCAACAAACAGCAATCCTCAAAGAAACTAGTACCCTGATTAGATGGCCCATCTCCAGGAGCTACTCCACTGGTGGAATCATTATGAAGCCTTGACAATGCCAAACTGCGATGGATTATGGATATATGCACCTCAAACTTCACCTGCTACGAAGCAGGGGCTGTTAAAAACTACGAGATCAATACATGTGTCACTTTCAAAATAGCTGATTGAGAAGACAAAGATGTAGCATTAAAAATGCAGTAATTCCTAGTAAGACAAATAATCCACACAATAACTTTAACAATGATGCCACCTAGAACCCCCTGAGTAGGTCTAAGCTTGTACCACAAGGAGCTTCACATATCCTCCATTGAGAACGGGGTTTCATGAAACCCAAAAAGCTGCAGGAAAAGATTCCAAACTGGCTTCACAAATTGACAATGATGAAAGAGATGATCCATAGATTCCTTTTTAGCATGACAAAGAACACATGTAGTGGTGGGAGCTTGTTATATCTTCTGATAGCTAAATTTACCAGAGACATGATCTTATTCCTCCAAAGAAGTCAATTGAAGATGCTGACCTTCCATTAGCTCAAAGAGTTCCAAATGGCCTTGGAGACCAAACATCAAACCCCGCATTAATCAAGAAAGAATAAAAGGATTTGACAGTAAAAAACGCATTGGGAATTAGATTCCACCATTTCTTATCTCCCTCCGGATCATCCTCACGCAAAACAAAACGTTCTAAGAACGCTCCACCTCCGGATCCTCCCTAAACGGTACTTGTTCTAACCAATGGATAAGCTCCCTAACAGTGTTGATAGTGCAAGCCGTCTCACGAAACGCATTAAGCCAAATCTTCATTGGAGCACGTCTAAATAACCATTTGTCTTGCCAAAATAACGACGAAGATCCATTCCAAATAATTTGACTGATACACCCCCCTAAGAGCCGGCAGACAGCTGAAGATGTCACTCTAGAAAAAGGAGACCCGACTTGGACGTCAAATGAACAAATTCCAATCAGAAGCACCATAATTGTAGCGCACGATCGACCAACCACACCAATTCACATCGGTTGTCAATTTCCACCACCATTTCCCAAGGAGGGCAAAATTAAAATCATTCAAGTCCAGGATACCCCACCCTTATAACTTGCGTGACCGACAGATATTCTTCTAATAGACTAATCGATGCCATTTTTGTGTTAAATTAGTTTTATTTTGTGTTACAAGCAAAAAAAAAAAAAAAAAAAAAAAGCCAACGCTAGCTCTAGAACGCATTTGGGAAAAAAAAAAAAATCATTATCAAAAATAGGTTTTTAGGATTCAAATACTGTAGCAGAGTCCAATATCTTGCACGGGCAATCAATAACAAAAAAGGTACACGGATATACAATTAAAGCAAGTACATATGTGCTTTAACGGGATTTCATGTGGAACTATCTTTTGAACAATATCAATTATAAGAAAGTTCAAACATCTACGGTGTTAACATGCTGAAAACAACTTACATCATAGACAAATCACCGAATGGAGTTAGCACACAAGTTCTAGTAAATCTATTTTAAACTCTTCACTTTTATAATGATATTTGGTTGGATGTTATTGAAAATGCAGTGGATTTCAAGTTACAGTGTATTTGTAAATCCTGAATTTAAAAATATAGGAGAGTCAAATCTAATATTTTGCTGGACATATTCTGAATGTTATATTATATGATTTTGTGTTTAGTTAAAAATTAAAATATAACCACTTTATGACCACTTGACCATATATTTAATTAATCTAATATATGATTAATACATTATTGATGTATACTAATAAACAAACAAATTTTTTAATATATTTTTCCACACAAAATTGAGGACAATTATATATACATTGATAAAAATAAATATTTGAAAACTTATTTATATTTAAATTATGTTTTTTTAAATTATTTAAATTTTGTATTAAATTGAGATGAAAATAAATTCTTAACAAAAATTTTAAGTATTAAATTATATGTAAAATAAAATATTTCTATTAAAAAATTTAATAACTTTAAAATTAAGAGTATATGGTCAATATTTATTTTTTATGGCATACTTAAATAATATGGTGTTAATAATTATTATCTATTATAACTCATAATACACTAAATGAGGGATTTCATTGTACAGTCGATTTGGCCGTAAAATCAAATCCTCTATCTAGTGTATTTTGAGTTACACTAGATTTCAAAATTCACTGAAATCCACTGAACCAAATACCGGATTTTCAGAGTCCCGGTATTTTCAGTTACATGTAATTCCAAATTTATCCAAACAAACGCCCCTAAATTACTTTGGATTAATCCAACATGTATTAAATTATTGTATATATTATTCTAGATGTTAGCTTATCCTATAAATCGATCATCTCCATGACTCTTAATATAGTCTTGATAGCTGATACAGTTGTTTCTCCAACACCTCAAATTTACAGTAAGTTCAAAACAAGTGTTCACTATTATCACAGTTAAAATTTCAGACGGGATTAAAAATTTAAATATTGTTTTTTTTTTCTCCATAAAAAAACAATGTTTTAATATTAATCTAAACAAAGAAAAAGTTGTCAACACTTCAAAACTTTCTGGACTCCAAAATCAAATCGAAACCAAAACAACACAAAACCAGACAGAAATAACAAACCCTACAGAACAGGATCACAAAATGATAGAAAAAAAGTGCCATTTTATTAATTTCAAATGAACTTGAAACAATATAGTCTTCTCCATTTCAAAGTTGGGGCAAACCTATGTCTCCAGACGAATGTTTGTCGGTCAAGTTTCTTTTTTCCTTTTTCCTGTGTTGTTGTTGTTTTTCTGTTTTTTTTTTTTTTTTTTGAATTTGTGCTCCTCACCCGGGTAAGGATTTTAGTTTATTTGTTTATTTGTTGTTTCTCTTTTACGCATTAGTCCTATTTTTTTATTTTTTTAATAAAATTATGGTTTATCTAATTTATTTTTTTTAAAATATACTATTAAAAAAGAATGGGAGGAAATTAAATTGAGAGGTGAAATGACTGCAAAGTGAACAGTCTATCGTCAAATTGGACCTCTTTCATCAAGATCAGCTCCAATCGTCGCTTTATACGGATTGCCAAACTTCTCATTATCATATCTAAATTTAGAATGAACAAGAAAATGCAACGATCACTCACATGCCAACTAAATATAAATAAATAAACAAATAAAATGAAGGAGTAACGAATGAATTCAAAGGGATTATTGATTCATCAGAGATGTCTTCCCAACCCTAAAGGAAACCAAAACCAAAGGATTAGGGGAAACCACAAGAAATACGAGAAAGATACTGAGAAACAACATCACATCTGGAGGCAATGAAGGGAAGCTCACCCGCTGTCACCGAGGATGATGACTTTAAGAAGCATTCGCCGCTGGGACGCCATGGAATACAGTTCCTTGGAGCCCTAGAAATCTATCGGAGAAGCAAATTAAGACTTTGCAAGCTCAAATTATCTAATAAAGCTCAAATGATTAATTATGTGGATTCATAGAATAAATAATATAAATGTTTTTAAGCTACATTGACCTAGGTTCTATTGCATGTACGTTCCTGTTGTTATCGCGTTATATTGACAGTTTCAGTCCAGATGATCGCCGCCCCAAGATCACGACGTACAGTGGAGCCAGCAGGAACCCAGAACGATCCACGATTCCACACCCAACTTCATTTTTGTACTACCAACAACAAGGGGTCCTGCGACAACCCGGCGTCCAGTCCACTAAACCCAGGCAAGACAAAGGGAAAGCGCCGCTTCAACAATGTGAAGAACCAAGAAGAACCAAGACTTGTTGGCGGCCGGTGGTCGAGCTTAGCTCTCATCGACGCCAACCCAAGGATAAGCGACCAGATTTCGAACATAGCTCTCACCGACGCCAACTCGAGGATAGGATAGGCTACCAGCTTTCAAGCATAGCACTCACCGACCTCGACGGCTCGACTCGAGGAGAAGAGGAAAGCACAGACAGTTAAGTCTCGCTCCCGCATACACTCCGGCAAGTACTTTTCGCCGGTCGAGCCTCGCTCCCGGTCTCCCACGGTGGGGTTGAGCCTTCCTCGGTCTTACGTTGTTCGGACCGATGGTTCTTCGAGGAAGTAGTCTCGAACTGATGGTTCGTGCGCAACCCTCGAGATAAATGAGATGGCTGGACAGCCTGGACGAGATAACGTGCCCAGGTTTCATGCCGATAACAACAGGAACGTGCATGCAATAGAACCTCATGCAGGCCTACTGACATGGTACCTAGTCTAATTCACACTAAAAGAGATATTTTGAATGAGGAATCATGTGGGCCCCTCAAACTTGACACTTCCAATATTGTTTCTCATAACTCAGTGGAACATGTAAATTGCAATCAGGTTAAAGCTAATCAATCTTCAATTATAAGGTCGTCCGTGGGCCTAAGTAATAATCTAAGCTCCTTGCTTAGCACAACTGAGGTTAATTGGACTGCAGTAGTAGAAGTGCTAACGTCATGGCCTACGAAAACCAATGTGAAGGAAGCAAGATCCCAATTGATTGACCCACTTCCTCAAGGCATGTTGAACATTTCCAGAGACTTTGAGCTTGGGCCAATAGAGCCTACTCTGGTTGCTAGCCCATTACTGAAGCTCCTCACTCTGTACACACAAGGTCATACCTGAGGGGATTATTCCAGAGGTAAAGGATGAGCCCAGCCCATCATACCCAAGTGTGCCCAAGCTAACCGATGCACCCCTTTCAGACAGGAACAATTCGCGAATTTTTGAGGACCCAAAACCTTCCATTTGGGAGGGCCACTACTGTTCAAACATCTCCCGGCCAACTATGAATGGAATGTGACAATGGGGACTGGAATCTGGATGCTAGTAGCCATTAAAAATTCTCAATTCTCTGATAGCATCCAAATTAATCCCAATTCATCTTCCCATTCATCTCCAGACACCTCCTCGTTGGGAGACGCTTTGGAATCACCATTAGAGGAGATTGATTATGCTAGTCATGATGATGATCTCATTCACAAAAGATTCAAGGTGCTAGCGTTCAACAAATATACAGATGTTGCCACTGCTTCTGCCCTGAACTTGTTTGGAAGTCCTTCTTTTAATAAGCTTCTTGCCATCTCTACAACTGTGCGATTCTTTCTTTCCACCACTCTATTCTGCTGAGGAGTGTAGGGCGTAGTGAGTTGCCTTTGATTTACATTTGAGGAAATACACCTAGTTCATCCTGCTGAAATCATTAGTAAACAAAAAGAAAAATTGATTACCTCCCAAATGACAGTGTTTGCATTGGTCCACACAAGTCTGCATGGATAAGTTATAGAGGCTTTGAGGCTCTCCATGCTCTTCCAGAGTGGAAGGATCTCCTTGCTTGTTTGCCATAGATACAACTTTAACAGAAATCTATATCTGTGATGCTAGGAAGGCCATGCACCATCTGTTTTTGACTCAAGAGTTTTTAAGCCATTAACATGGAGATGTCTGTACCTTAGATGCCATAGTGTGGAAGCTTTTGGTTCATTCACCACCAGACTGAGACTCTTCATGTTGTCAACTTCTAAGGGAAATATTCTGTTCTTTGTCATTGGTATAGTTGCAAGAGCTTGACCATAGTGTTGATCTTTTTTTTTTTTTTTGCCAAGATGAGTGGCCTAGCCGCTAAGACAGGGGCGTTCACAAGTCTCGGCGGAGCAAGTGGGAGCGGGGCCCGCGCACACATGGGCGTAAGGACCACCCGCACACAACCACTACTCACACTCCCAGAAATGTGCCCACACCCAAGATTCGAACTCTCACCACTTGTGAAGGGTTCTATTGGGGACCCGGCTACCAATAGACCACTTGGTCGTTAATGGTACAAGCTTCATTATCAAATGTGATGGTGTAGCCTTCTGCTGGCAACTGCCCCACACTAAGAAGATTGTGAGCCAGAGAAAGAACATATTGAACATTGTGTAACAGCTTCACACTGCCATCTATGGCCTTGAATTCAACAGTCCCCTTGCCTTCAACTCTTGCTTCTTTATTGTCACCAATTAAGCCTTACTATTATCTTCTGATCTTCACTCAAGTCTCTGAAAAGCTTCTTCTTGCTGGTCATATGGTTGGAACAACCACTGTTCACCAACCACACACTACAAGGAACTTGATTAGAATTATGTTGAACCATGAACAGCTTACCATCCTCTTGTTCTTGTTCTTGTTCTTCAACAACATTGGCTACCTTCTCGTTGAAGTAGCACTCTGCCTTCACATGACCAAACCTCTTGCACAAGTGACATTGTATGTTGCTCTTGTAATCATTGTGATGCTGTCTTGATTCAGTGCTTTAGCCTCGACCTCGACCTCAACCTTTGCCTAAATGCACCTCTCCCTCGACCTCTGAGGGATGCTTTATCTCCATGACCATCTCCTGAGGTCCCTCCTTGAACTTGAAATGCTTGCTCTTCAGTCTTCTCAGCAGATCTATTCAGCCTGGCTTCGTGTGCTTGTAGAGAGCCACTAAGCTCGTCTAGAATAAGGAGAGATAGGTCATTGGACTCCTCTATAGCTGCTACCGCATGATCAAACCGAACAGTAAGACTCCTCAGAACCTTTGACACTACAGTCTGCTCTGAGATTGGATCACCATAGACCCTCATTTGGTTGATCATGTAGAGGATCGGAGTTACACTGATCAAGAGAGGCTAAGTATATTATCAGAAGCACACTGAACACGCTCAGTGTTTGATGAAATGCTTGTGTGAAGCTTGACTAGAGAACCACACAATCAAGGATGTCAAACAAAGTGATAAAAGTTGAGAAGAGAAAGATGGAAAGAACTGACCGCTCAGGTCCCAGCACTAGTTGCTATTTATAATATATTAGTACAGACAAAACATCACTACCCTCACAGTTCATTGGCTAACACGCAATCTAAGTTCCCATTGGTTATCATTGTAACCTTAACTTGACAATACATTGGCCAGACACTGACTACTAGAGACAAACACTAAAATACGGTACCAAATTGAAATCAACTATCCTAAACTGCAATTCTTACAGTCACCCATGC
Source organism: Dioscorea alata (assembly GCA_020875875.1). Lineage (NCBI taxonomy): Eukaryota > Viridiplantae > Streptophyta > Magnoliopsida > Dioscoreales > Dioscoreaceae > Dioscorea > Dioscorea alata. The sequence continues at coordinate 18,486,016 of CM037015.1, read as the reverse complement.
TCTGCATCACAGATCACCTCACTCCAGATTGGTACAGTACCATCCTGGCTGATCCATACCATCTTCAACATTTGCCTTATGATTCCCACCATGTCCAGCTCCTGACATCACCTTGCAATAACCTACACCATCATCTATCACGCCACCTTCAACGAACCCTTCAACAGATCACTCCAATGATTCTTGAGATAAAGTCTTGAACAGCTTCACTGCCTTTCATTTGAAAGGTCTCAAACTCCTGCCGTAATGTTTGGAGCTTGACTGCAATAACTTGGATGATCCTTGGAATTCAGTTTGCAGGATCGTCCAAGCTTGGTTGGCTGTTGTAGCAACAACAATTCTGGAGAAGATCGTCTCATGTACAGCTTGCTGGATGAGAAAGAGAGCCTTAGCATCTCTCTTTTTACTTTCCCACACTTGAGCTTCTTCATCTTGGAGAGAGTATCCAGCTTCAACCAACTCCCATAGATCCTGGGAGATGAACAAGGTTCACATTTTGATTGCCATAGAAGGTTGAGAGACACTTGCTGCAATCCCATTGATCGCCATAGATCTCTGATACCACTGTTGGTATATTCACAAAGATAGGTAGACAATAGATTTGAAGAAGAAAAGAAGAAATTGATTAATGGACTTTAAATGAGTTGAGAAGAAGAAAAATTCAGAAACTTGAAAATCAGAAGACAGAGACTATTATTGATAATAAAGGCTTACATCACAACCTGAAGAGAATAGCTATATATAAAACATAAAGGTGATAACCATCACTAATATTTATTGCCTACAATGACTCCTATAAACTAGCAAACTGAATAACAAAACTGACTGAGTCCTCTTTGACTGATTATTCCCATGTGATTAGGCATTTTGAATTATTCTCTAACAGCGAAATCCCTCAAGGCGAAAGAATCTATCTCAACGGTTGTTGCCCCGACAATAACCCTTGTTTCATGAGTCGCTACCCACCGAAGTGATCGGTCCAAAAAACCTTCATCTTGGTGTTTGTTAGCAGAACCTCCTCATTCGACAAGAAAGAAAGGAGTGCAGGATGACATGCAAGCTCCGGCGATCAAAAAAGGTAAGCTTGATGCAACTATCCCTCCTATCAGACGCAGTCTCAGCTTCGTTGGTTCAATGGCATTTTTTGATGATGGTGTCCCGGATGTCGATTGTGATCGTGACTCCCCTAAAGTGTTGTTTTTTTGTTTTTGTTTTTTTTTTATTTTTCTGTTTTGGTGTTGTTTTGTCTATTATAGTCTATGTTAGTTTTTGTTATTGTTGTTGTTTCTCTGTGGCATTATTGTTATTTTGTTTTCTTTGTCCTTATCCGCTTACAGTGGATATTATTAGATTTTTCTTCTAATTTCTGATTTTGTGTATAATTTGAGTTGTCTTCTCTTGCTCTTCTTTTGAATGAATTGTGTTTTATCCCTTTAAAAAAAATAAAATAATAATAAATTATTTTGTTTAATGCACAATAATTAAAAAAAAAACTCAAGTTTGACATGTGAATTGTGGCCCACTCCTGGTGGATGATTTTTGTGGTTTATCCACTTTTTTTTTTTAAAAAAATGTGAATTGTGTAACAGACTGAAATTTCATCCAAATGATAATATGTTAAATATCATCATTTCCAATTTGGAAGGAAAAAACATATTCAATGAGATATACTGTCACTTGCCTATTAGAAAAATACATATAATTTTTACAGCAATATCAAAAGACTCATAGTTAGTTCAAATCCTTTCCCCGACAGTACTGTTCCTCATACTGTTCATACATTGTTCACTCGGGATGTCTATATTATTCGATACTGTTCATACAGGCTCTAACACTATTTATATACCCAGGGCACTTGTCGCCTATTATTCAAAAAAAAAATATTTTTAAGAAAAAGTCAACCATTGTATAGCCCAATAATATGACACCAATGTGTTAAAGGGGAGGTTATGAGTTCAAATACTCTCCCCAACAGCACTGTTCATACACTGTTCCCCACGGGATGTTCGTATTATTCTATACTGTTCATACAATGTACACCGGGCTCTAACAATGGTATAACACCAATGTGTTAAAGGGGAGGTTATGAGTTCAAATTCTCTCCCCGACAGTATTGTTCCCCGTACGGTTCATACACTGTTCACCCGGGATGTTTGTACTATTTTATACTGTTCATACAATGTACACCGGGCTCTAATACTATTCATATACCGGGGCGCTTGTCGCCTATTATTAAAAAAAAAAAGACTCATAGTCCAATAGTATTGAAATAATTTTTATAAAATATTGTAAAAAATTTCAAAAATTATAGCCACAGGACCTTTAATACTATAGGGGGCTAGTTCGCGGTAATATTTTCATATTACCTTGTGTTACGTGGTAATCTGAAAATATTACCACGTTTGGCATTGCACTGAGAAAGATTAGCACTTGTTACGTGGTAATCTGGATGGTAATATCACATTACCAACATGAGAATATTACCAAAAAGGTGGTAATCTTATTACCATCAAATTTGGTGTCTATCTTGGATTACCATGGTAATCTTATAACTTTTTATATTTTACCAAATTGATTACCATGAACCAAACAATGTAATGAACTATTCCCAGTAATAAGAGTTCCCAACCAAATATGGTTATATCAAATTACCACAATATTCCCAACCATATTATCATGGTAATCTCATTATGTGGTAATATGTTATTACCATGAACCAAACGGCCCCTAGAAATTTTACAATTAATATAAACACTGAGAAAAGTTTCGCAATGCTGCAACAGTGGGAAAAAAAAATCAGTTTAAATGAAATTCTGTGTTCTACATCTCCGTCTCACTCGTCTCCTGTACTTTAAATGGTTGATACAAATGGCATGTGAGTGAGAATGTTAACTTTACGGCCCAAATGCCATTCTTCTAAAGTTCTCCAGGTCCTCATCTCTTCAGCAGCTGTAACTCCTACTCTGGCCGGGTGGAACACCATTGTTCAAATCTTCAAGGGATACATCTCCTTCCAATACTGAACCACCTTCTCAGTTTTCCCATTCAAAAATGAAATCAAGTTTGAACATCTTGATGCTGGTTTGGAAGACAATCAAAAGTAGTGAAACTTCGTAATGAAAATGATACTTGTTGACATTCACAGCTAGTTGGAAAACTTATTCATTGCAACAATTCATAAAAAATATATATTGAGCAAATTTTATGACGCCGAAAGAGTATCTGACTCATTCGAGGTCGATACTTTGCAGTGTCACGAACACAAGCAGCAGCACAAGCTACCATTCGTTTCATCTTATTACGATTATAGTTCTCCCCCAACCTTGGAACAACGAGAAGATCATAATTGCCATCTTCTAAAGCACGTGTGAGCAAGGGCCTTGCCTACAGTAACAAGCAGTCAACTTTCTCACTGCAAAAGCTGTGAAGATATCTGATTTATCTGTTGCCCTTGCTAGCTCTTGATAAGTAAATTAAAGGTACTAATTTATGAGAAACAAGGGGCAATTGCAGGAGATGGAGATGGTTGAAATGGATGACGGGGAGGTGTGGTGGTGGAGGAGGGGGAGGGGGAAGCGGAGGTATTATATTGCGACCAGAAGGTGGTAGTGGTGGTGGTGGTTGTGGAGGGGGACGAGGAAGCCGAAGTATTTTGCGACCAGAAGGTGTTGGTGGTGGTGGTAGAGGAGGGGGAGGAGGACGCGGAGGTATTATTTTGCTACCAGAAGGAGATGGAAGTGGTGGAGGAGGAGGGGTTGGGGAGTGAAGTGGTGGAAATCGATGAGGAAAAGGTATTTTTAGACCATGATAAAAAGGTGGCGGAGCATTCTGCTTCCCGTTCCGAGCCAGTCCATCAGGAAATTCATCTGCAAGAACACTCAGATCATTGAGACAAAGGTCAACTCAGTTCATCTGTCCAATACGGCAGTGCCAACCAGATATTATAATAAAACTTGCTCGTGCAGCGAATTAGCAGTAGTGAACAAAATTCATTACTTCTCATACAATTTTTTTTTTTTAACTATTCTTTATATGAAGGCTGAAAGTGAATTGTAATCTGAAAGACTCAGATTCGAGGACCACTCAATCACAAACAAGTGTAGTTACAAGTGAGCTAGCGCATGTAATCTGAAAGACTCAGATTCGAGGACCACTCAATCACAAACAAGTGTAGTTACAAGTGAGCTAGCGCATGGTTCTTTCTGATAAAAATTACATTAAACGAATACAACTATTGTATAATTCTATAATTATCAAGAAAATTATGAGATGTCGATACAACCAGATTTTGTAGTAAAGCTTAATGAAACTAAGCTTAATATCAAATTAGCATGATGATAATAAAAATGAACAACAAAAACAACAAATTATGCTAGTAATTAAACAAAACAAATACAAATTAATTAATTTTATAATTAATTTTTCTAGGAGATTTGTAAGCCATTGTAATTAGTGTACTTCCATATCTGTTTATCCCTTTAACAATTTTTTAAATGGGGAGCGCTTGTTGCATATCAGTAAAACAAATTCTATAAACATTATAAGCCTTTTGAGATGCAGATAGAACCAAATTTTCCAAAATGATTGTGAAAAACAGTGTTCGAAAAATCGGCCTAGGCGGCGCCTAGGCGCTGGAAGATGATAGACCGCCCGGTTTTTGCGAAAAACGGTGAAAAAATCGGTCTAGGCTTTCCATCAAAAAAACGGACGCCCAGGAACCGCCTAGGCGGCCTGGGCGGCCGACTAGGCGGCTTTTGGAAAAAAAATTTAAAATTAAATGTTTTTAACTAATTTAAAACCCCTCAAATTAATGTTTTGTGGAACTTGTACTTAATTATGTTTTTTCTTATAGGTATATCCATCCAATATTTATTATTATTTAATTTTTTTAATAAAATTCTAATTTCTAAGCACATAAATAATAAATAATATGTTATGTATAACGAACCTTGTCTTCGCTTACTTCGCCGAAATTTTTATATGCTTATGCTTTTCTTAGTAGCCTACCCACTTTTATTTTGGCAAAAATAAATAAATAAATAAATAATTTTATATGTATGTTTAATTGTTTTTATGATAATGTGGGTTTTAGAGTTGTTTGGATTCTAGAAGCTCTTGTATTATTATTTGATTGTTGATGCATCAATTTAGTTGTTGATAAATGTCTATTTGGGTATTATATAGAATTAAAATTATATTATAAATATATATTTTTTCTAAAAGGGTAAAACCGCCTAGGCTCTCTGGGCGCTAGAAGGTGGCTGACCGCCCGACTAGCGCCTAGCGTTTTTTTGAACATTGGTGAAAAAAGCCAAGTAATTTGTCCAAATAGTTTCGGTTCATATATATATATAAGTCATAAAAGAAGAGACTGCTTACCCGAGTTAATTAGGATAAAAAAAATGGTTTTTTTTTTTTTTTTTTTCCAAACTAACCTAGAGGTGGGCACGGGCCAAAAAAAAACCGGCCCGGAACCGGCCCGCCGGTTCAATGACCCGGCGGGCCAATTCAATGACCCGTAACCGGCCTGTACTGTAGACGGGCCGGTTACGGGTTGGGGTTCCCCAACCCGTGACCCGGCGGGTCAACCCGCCGGGTCAAGCCCGGTTCCAAACCGGTTTTTAAATTTTATATATTTTTTTAGTACCTATACTTAAAAGAAATGTTGGAAAGGATGGTTAGTAGATGAAGTGTTTTATAAAGTGACCAAGGTTCGAATTCCATCAACAACTAAAACTTTTTAATTTTAATATAATAATTAAAAAAAATAAAAAATAAAAGAAAAAAAGGTCCGTCCCGGCGGGTTAAAAAACCTCACAGGCCCGGTCCAGGTTGCTTTCGGCCGACCCGTGACCCGCCGGGTCAACCCGTCCCGGCGGGTTACTACTGTTGCACGGGCCGGTTACGTTCCGGCCAAAAACCGGCCCGTGCCCATCTCTAAACTAACCCCCTTTTAACTCTAGGGCCATTTTATTTGTCAAAATGGATCATCGAGTCAATGCCCAGTCAGTACATGAATGCTAATTGGGCTTTTAAAAAAAAAAATTGCTTTTTTACATTTTAACCCCTCATATTTTTTTAATTATTTAAGTAGCTTATTTTTGTTTTTTTTAATCCAATTTTTTAAAAAAATTGTTATTAAAATTGAAAATATTACTTGAAATTAGAGTTATTATTATTAACATTATTTATTAAAAGAGAAATTATTTTAATTTTTTTATTAATATTTTGATTATTATTAGAGTGACAATTAATGAAGTATTAATTATTTTTATTATTATTTGTAAAATATTATTATTATAAAGTATATATATATATATATATATGGCCACAGACCCACAGTGGCTTTAGTTTAAAAGAAACAAAGGGGGGAAGTTCTACAAATAAACACTGAAAAAAGTTGGTTTCAATACTGCAGCAGAGAAAAAAAAAAAATCAGTTTAAATGAAATTCTTCGTGTTCTTCATCCCCGTCTCACAAGTCTCCTGATCTTTACCAATGGCATGTGAGAATGTTAACTTTACTGCCCAAATGCCATTCTTCTTAAGTTTTCTAAGCCCTCATCTCTTAAGTAGCTGTAGCTCCTCTTAGGCCGGGTGGTTCACCATTGTTCAAATCTTCAACAGATGCATGTCCTTCCAATACTCCAACCACCTACTCAGTTTTCCCATTCAAAAATGAAATCAAGTTTGAACATCTTGAAGTTGGTTTGGAAGACAATCAAAAGTAGTGAAATTTCGTAATGAACTGAAACTTTTTTAAATTCACAGCTAGAGAACTTATTCATTGCAACTTCATGAAGTGCATATATTGAGCAAATTTTGTGAAGCGGAAAGAGTACCTGACTCATTCGAGGTCGATGCTTTGCAGTGTCACGAACACAAGCAGCAGCACAAGCGACCATCTGTCCCATCTCATTAGGATTATAGTTCTTTCCCAACCTTGGATCTACGAGTGGCTCATAATTGCCTTCTTCTAAAGCACTTCTAAGTAAGTACATTGCCTACAGTAACAAGCAGTCAAATTTGTCACCGCAAAGGCTGTGAAGATATGATCAAATTTGACCCATGCAAGAGACTGACCCAATCAACTAAAGCTACCGAGCTATCATTGGAAGGATGCTTGTCAACAGGCCGCCTTCCTGTGATCAACTCCAGAAGCATGACCCCGAAGGAGTAGACATCTGATTTAGCTGTTAACTTGCCAGTAAAAAAATATTCCGGTGCCAAATACCTGGAGGGATTGACAGAGTAGTGATATGGAAGAAGAAGAGTTTGTGTTACTGCAGAGCAAGTTATAGAATTAGATGATAAAGGGCAAAGAATAACAAGACACTGGCCCCAATATAAGGATATTCACCAAAAAAAAAAAAAAAAAATCCTTTCATAAAAAACCAAGAATAACAATACTATGAAACAAGAATACCATTTGAACAATTTGGATTTTTGAGTATAAACATGTTATGTTAAAATTAGTACTGAAAGAAGGGAATGATAAATTTCAGTTACCCAGAAGTTCCCATGATTCTAGTTGAAACATGAGTCTTGTTATCAGGTACAACTTTTGCAAGCCCAAAATCTGCAATCTGCAAATAACTACATATTCAATGACATAATATTTGGATATAAAAGTAGAAGGGAAAGTAAATGAATGGAAAAGGCGGAAAAATGAAGAGAAAGTAAGGAAGGGCCTAACCTGTCAAATTTTATGAACAGAAATTTTTTTTTTGGGTATTTGATAAAAGAATATATAATGAGATGATTTACCAATTATATATTTATTATTAAATAAAAATTACTTATTTCTAGTTAATTACATGCATTATCAATTTCTTAAACAAATTCATATTTTAAATATGTCCTTTAATAAATATTGCAATTAGTGCTTCTACCACTACTTTTATTATTATTAGTATTATTATCTTTCCATTTTCATACTTTATTACTATTATAAATTCTTCAAATGATGAATTGGAAGAAAAACATAACATAAAATTATTTTGAAAAACCACAAACAAACAAATAAACAAACAAACATATATAGTAACAAAGATCTGAAATGGGGCGTGGCTTAAATTCATTAAATTTACAATTTTGTATATTTTCTATAAAAAAAATTATGCGTATTAATAAGCAAAACAAAAACCCTAACATATGAGAACTACGGGACGCTAATAAAAAACAATTAAAAAGCGCATAACAACAAAAACAATATAACAATGAAAGTCTAAAAAAGAGAGATTTAGTGATATAGCAACATTCAAGGCAATATAAATGTGTGATCTATATAGATAAGTAAAAAGGTAGATAAAAAAACATAAGATCAAATCAATGCAAGATATGTGAAATTTATAATAAGAATCGAATCAAGAGTCAAAAATAAGATGTAAGAATCTTACTTTTTAGACAAATAATTGGTGTCTAGTGAACATTTGATTAGAATAAGATTAGATTAAAAGAAGTGGAAGAACTTTATAGAGTGATCTTATGTAATTAATTAAAATAAATCAATGGTATTAAGGTCTTTTTAAAAATTATAAAATTTTTAGGAAGTTCCTACTCCCCAGCACCCCAAATTAAAGGGGCTAAGAATATATATGGTACTTCATGTAACCATTAAGAGCATGTTTGAATTGCATAATGGGAATAAAAAGAAGGGAATGGGAAAAGGATAGAGATAGAAAAAGAATGGGGGATTGAGGATGGTAATGAAAATTGTTTAGAGTGAATGGGGATTGGGAATAGAAAGAGTAAGAGAGAAATGATAAAATTACATTGATGCTCTTAAATAGGATGATATTGTATAAGATAATAATTATTTTAATAATAAATATTTAACATTATTGCAAATAAATAAATGTGAAAAGAGGAAAATATATGCCTTTTGGGTGTAAGAGAGGAAAATATAAGCAGTTTGGGCGTATTAAAAAAAAAAGGTTGGACCATCCTATCAAATAATGGGATTCCATTGTCCCAACCCAAATAAGAACTAACATAAATGGAAGATAATGATTTTTATTTTTTTTTAATATATAAATGTGGATAAACCACAGTTTTATTGAAAAGTTCAGAAAGGTACAAAAAAGTAGTTCTCTCACCAGTGGTGAGGGGAAGGACAAACTACTATCATAACAAAGAGAATGTAAAGATAAAGACTGGGCGAACGGAAAAAACGAGTTTCAGGTCTGCCTAGATAAACAACTGGAGGGTCTACTCCTGTGCTAAGAGTTTTTTTTTTTTTTTTTTATATTACCTTGCTTATTAAGTAGAATAATGAAAATTCAAAATTTTAACAACAAATCCATTAACCAAGATTATTATTTAGTCAACCTTGAGACTATTTTTATTTTTGGGGTTATTTGTTTGTTTATATAGTACGTATGTTAAGGCATATAGAAAAAAAAAGGTAAAATTCTCATTTTAGTCCCTGTACTTATCGAAATATACTTTTTTCGTCCATCTAGTCTAATTTGTGTCTTTTAAATCCCCCTACTTTTTATTTGAGCCAATGTAGTCCCTCCGGCTGACGTCTGTGAGATTTGCCGTCGAAGTATGCTGACATGGTTTTTTATAATAATTTTTTGGATGAAGTGGCACACATACTTTGACGGTAAATCTCACAGCCGTCAACCAGAGGGACTACATTGTTTCAAATAAAAAAGTAGAGGATTTAAAAGACACAAATTAGACTTGAGGGACAAAAAGGGTACATTTCGACAAGTACAGGGACTAAAATGAGAATTTTACAAAAAAAAAATGATAAAAAAGGTTAATTAAAAATTTCTCACCTTCACCTCAAAGTCGAAATCAAGAAGAATATTGGTCCCCTTAATATCACGATGAATAATCTTAGGAATGCCTATAAATACAACAATGAAGAAATGAAGTAAGAGAATGTTATGTTGCTCTCAACCGCTACAATTACCTCGCGCATATATTGAAACTATCAGCTGTTTGATAAGGAATAGTAAAGTAACAGTTACTCACACTCCTCATGCAAATAGGCCAATCCTTTAGCAGATCCTAAAGCAACTTTTGATCTTGTAGACCAATCCATAATTGGTTGACCTTTCCCTGCAAAAAACCCAAATAATTCATTAAATTTAAATGAAGAAGTGAATGCCAAAAACTACAAACAAACATTTAAGTTTTTTTTTTCTTAATAAAATGAATAAACCACTGTTTTATTAGAGCTAAGCTCTTTTTTATTTCATAGTTAATTTCTTTGTTAATATTGAATAAATCAAAGATGCGTGGCAATCATGGTTGGTGAAGTTGGCAGCAGACGCCAAACTCACTCTAACAAGTATTTCACTCAGATTTATTCATTGCACAGTTGATAATATATATAGATGTCAAACACACTCTAACAAGAATTTTACTCTATCGGTTTATTCATTGCACCCATGAATTAAGAAAACAATCATGAATTTGAAAGTATTACCGTGCAAATGGAAGTGCAATGTGTTGTTTGGAACAAACTCACAGACAAGCAGTCTCCGTTCTTTAGAAATGCAATGTCCAACCAATGAGACCAAATGTCTGTGGTGCACACGACTAATAATCTCAACCTCTGCCTGAAACTCACGCTTCTCCTGCACACCTCCAGATTTCAATTGCTTGACCGCAATCTTTTTACCATTTGGAAGCACTCCTCCATGCACATAGCCAAAACCACCCTCCCCGAGCAGATTTGCATCTGAGAACCCATCTGTTGCCCTTTCTAGCTCTTGATAAGTAAAGACAATTCTAGGAGGTGGTGGAGGTACCGAAGAGCTGGAATTTGTTCCTCCATTGTTGTTAAAGAAGGCAGGTGGTGGTGGTGGAGCATTCTGCTTCCTTTTCTGAGCCTGTCCACCGTGCAATTCATCTGCAAGAACACTCAGATGACCATGATCAGAAGGTAGTGGAGCATTCTGCTGCCCATTCTGAGCCTGCTCACCGCCCAATTCATCTGCAAGAACACTCGGTTGACAATGACCAGAAGGTGGTGTTGCATTCTGCAGCCCATTGTGAGCCTGTCCACCATGCAATTTATCTGCAAGAACACCCAGAACAATGAAAATAAAAGTCAAATCAGTTCATCTGTCGAATCCAGTAATGCCAACCAGATATTATAGTAAAACTTGCTGGTGCATGTATCGAATAAGCACTAGTGATATTAATGAAAATAAACAACAAAAATAATAAGTTCTGATAGAAATTACACTGAACAAATACAACTCTTGCATAATTCTGTGATTATCAAAAGCATTCTCAGATGCAGATACAAGCAGATTTTGTAGCGAAGCTTAACGAAACTAGGCTGTATATCAAATTAGCAGTGATGATAATGAAAATGAACAACAAGAACAGAAAATTCTGCTAGTAATTATACAAAACATATACAATTAATGATTGAATAATTCTATAATCATAAAATGCCTTCTGAGATGCAGAGATGCAGATATGCAGAACCAAATTTTCCAAAATGATTGTGTAAAAAGCTGAGTAATTTGTCCAAATATAATAGTTTGACTTTTTTTTTTTATTAAAAGTGGATAAACCATTGATTTATTGAAAAGAACTAGGAGTACAGACAATAAAGTAAAGAAGAGTACAACCAAACAGCTAAAAAATAAGGATAATCCTCACCAGAAGTGAGGAGAGATACAAGAAGAAAAACAACAAGAAAAAGAAGATAGAAGAAAGTCTGGACTAACGAAGACAACTAGCAGTTAAAAGAAAATTCCAGTCTAGAGAGTCATAAATATATAGTAAGCCATATATATAAAAGAAGAAATTTTCCCGAGTTAAAAATAAAAAATTCAGTCTCCATTCCACTTCGCTTCATCGAAAGGAGTTCCAACACCAAAAGGCCATGCATGTTCTTTTGAAATTAACCCTAATGCTATCAACAAGATCTCCATTCCAGGTATAAATTAAAAACTAGGGAAAATCGGAGAAACAAGTAAGAAAGATAGTACTTTTACGATGTAACGGAAAAATTCAATCTCCATTCCACTTAATACAATTATTGAATAATTCTATAATTTTCAAAAACCATTTGAGATGCAGATAGAACCATATTTTGCCAAATGATTGTGAAAAATGCCAAGTAATTTGTGCAAATATCATAGTCTGAGTTTCTTAATTTCGTTTCATATGTAATAAGCCATAAAAGAAAGAGATTTTCCCTTGTTAACGATAAAAAAAAATTCAATCTCCATTCCACTTTATTCGTTTCATCCAAAGGAGCTTCAACACCAAAATGCCATTATCTTTTGAAACCTTATGAGCTCTCTATCAACCAGATCTCTATTCCAGGTATAAATGAAACTAGTGATAATGGGAGACACAAGACGGACTAAAGATAGTACCATTACGATGTCGAGGCGTACTTGTAGGTTCCGACCGGCACTTACAGTTCCGGCAGAGAAAAGGCAGTACCAACAAAACCACCACTCCCACGATGATCACAGCAAGCAATTGAGCAGACATTTCTTCACAAATAAACACGATTGAGATCGAGTTTTGGCCAATTAATTATCCGTTGTATATATAGCAGTTTCCAGTAGTAGTACTTTAATTCCCTCTCTCTTTCGTGTTAATCCTATCAAAATTAATATTTTGCGTTCATTGGATCGTGGGTTCAACAATCTATGTTGTTTTCTGGTTGTGACTTGTAAGGATCCTCCTCCAAGAATATCGGCCATTGACTATTCAAAAAGATAAAGCTTTCTCATAATTTAATTATATATTTAATTATATATTAATATAGACAATTAATAGTAATTAATATTGTGTATTATTACCCATGCGTTGCTCATTATATATTTAATTATAAATTAATATACAAAATTTAAACACATAAATATTAATATTATAAGCATAATTAATATATAGGACAATATATATATATATATATATTCAAACGTAATCATAGCAAATGACTAAAAGCTGTCATCCTGAGCACATGGCAGTTGGTGGACAATTTGGCGACTTCTTTGCCTAGCCACAAACATTTTCTATCAATGTAGCACTCTTGTCTTGTCACGTCTCACTAAGCCCTTTCTGATTAAGGTACATGATTTAATTCATCAAAAAGCGCTACTTCCATTGATATCCCTATATATATATATATATATATATATATATATATATCTTTTAAAACAATTAAATTATCTATTTTGCTTTATTCCTAACATAACTACTATACGTTTTTTATACATCCTTTTGTAATAAATATAATACTACAACAACCTTAGTTTCAATTATTTACAGTCACTCGCATAAATCCTTTCTTTCAATATCATTTGACCAAGAGCTAAAAAAAATTAAATGATCGAAGATTAGGCATATTAATATTTACATAAATATTATTTTACAATAAATATAATAATAAACATAAATGCTACAAGACAAACTCTTTGTTCACCTAATTATTTATTATGATTTTGTTTTTTTTGGAGCAGAATCAAAGACTTTTCAGCATGAGCTTGTTGATGTTACTGTTATGAAAATGTAGGACCTGTATAGGTAGGTAGGGTCACTAAAAAACAATATAAAAAAATAACTACTATCACTGTACAAAAAAAAGTGTTTTTGGAGGTGGTTTTTAAGATTCACAGAGGCAGTTATAACATTCTCTATAGGTACTAAATTTTCATTACGCCTCAATAGTTTTAGAGGTGATTATAATTTCCTCTATAGCTACTAAGTTTTCATTACTCTTAATAGTTTTAGAGGTGGTTATAACCGCCTCTAAAAATTATAAGTGCTAGAGATGGTTAACTATTAAGTTTTCATCATTCCTTAATAGTTTTAGAGGTGTTTATAACCACCTATAGCTATTAAGTTTTCATTATAGTTATAACCGTCTCTATAACTAATAATTTCTTTTATATTCATTCTTTTAGAGGCGATTATAACCACATCTAAATTTATTTATTAATTTTAATTTATTTTCTTACTAATAACAAATAAACTTGTTTAACCTGTAAATCAAAAACATAAATTTTCAAATACATTCAAAAGTATCCTAAATTCAATTTCATTGACTTTTATTAACAAGTTATGAGCAAAAGTGTAATGTATTTTTTTTTTTTTTTTGAAAAAGTGGATAAACCACATGCATTAAAAAAGGAAGTTACAGATACAGAAGCAAAAGCGTACAGATAGAGGTGACAAAGCTCCAAAAGAAGAGCCCACCAGGGGTGGGACACAAGACACAACAACAGATAAGATAGAAGCACATAAAAGAACCCAAAGGAAGGAGAGCTCCAGACGGGGCCACTAAAAACAGCACAGGACTAGATCTCGCCTTGGGTGGGGGGTCTCGAGGTTGGAGTCTCCTGCTCCACGTCTCTGGAAGACGAGAACTCCAGGCTTCTTCTGATCTTGGTAACAGGCTCATCAAGTTTAGCCTTCTTGGTAGCAGGAGCTGCATTGTACCACAGGATTAACATTCGATTAATCTTCATAATAATAGTGTCAGGTGACAAGCAAATGGAATTAAAAATGCGTGTGTTTCTTTCAAGCCAAGTATTCCAAGTGATTGCTCTTAGGAGCAAGTCCCAGAAAGGGATAAGGGCTCTGGGTAAATTATTTCTCCACGTATTCCAAAGGTCCCGAATGGATCTTGGGGGGGGGGGCCGGCTCCAAAGAGATGTGAAAAGTGATTCCATATGTATGTGGTGTACGGGCAGTGAATGAGGAGATGGTCGTTTGTCTCCACAGCCGCATGACACAACACACAGGTAGTGGACTGGATGTAATTGCAGCGACACAGGGCGAGATTGTCTAGCGTCAGAATCTTGTTGTCCCAGGCTAACCAATTAAAGAGGTTAATTTTCCTCGGACAGATACCTTTGAGAATAACGGGGGTTTTGTGGCAGCGCAGCCCGCCATCAATCAGGAAAGTGTAGAAGGATTTCATTGAAAAACTTCTGCTGCCGTAATCTTCCAAAATCTTCCATCAATTCCCGAAGAGAGGTTTGCCAAGATATCATTAACACGATCAATCCAATCGGGAAAGCTATACCAATGCATCGTAGAGGAGCTACATGCATAGTCCCGGATTGTGATCTCCTTACGCTGGGCCTGATGGAAGAGATGAGGCCAAATATCGACAGGGGCAAGACCCTCAACCCAACTATCAAGCCAAAAGAGTGTATTGGCTCCGTCCTTGATTTGGGGAGTGATGTTTTTCCTGAAAGCAGGTAGTGAATGAAGGATGCCATTCCAGAAAAAGAGCGTCTTCTACAGTGTTTATGAAACAGGTTCCACATAGGTGCATTCCTGTAGTAATTTTCTTTAAGGATGTTCTCCCCGCACCAGTGCTCTTCAGAGACAATTTTCCACCACCACTTACCAAGAAGGGCACAGTTGAAGGTGTGGAGATCAAGAATGCCCCAACCACCCTGGTCCTTTGGGCGACAAAGTCTTTTCCAATTAACCAAACGAATTTTGTTAAGATGAAAATCAGGGCCCGACCAAAGAAAATCCCTACGGAGTTTATCGATTTACTTAGTGACCCACGCAGGCAGTTTGAAGATCGACATCCAATAGGTTGGAATAGCTGATAGAACAGAGTTTACAAGGGTAAGTCTTCCCCCATGAGAAAGAAGGCTGGATTTCCAGGAAGCCAACCTAGATCTGATTTTTTCTAGCAGGATGTTCCAGTCTTGTGGTCTAGGCCTCCCCCCCATGATAGGGATCCCCAGATAGGTAATCGGGAGGGTGTCCGAGTTGCAGTGGATGGTCCTCGTCTGGGAGATATGGGGAACATGGTTTCTTTGAGAGGCATATAGACAAGTTTTGTCAAAATTAACCTGGAGCCCAGACATGCCCTCAAAAATATAGAGAACGAGTTTAATGATGCGTAGGTCTTCACTTCCACCAGTTGTTAGAATAAGGAGGTCATCCGCATACTGCAGATGACACATTTTAATTCCAATGCTTGGAAGGGCAACCCCATGGAGAATGCTAGAATTCAGGGCATTATTGAATAATGTACTAAGAACGTCCGCTACAAGCACAAATAGAAGGGGGGAAAGAGGATCCCCCTGTCTAAGCCCACGACGGTATCTGACATAACCACATTGACATCCATTGATGAGGAATCTAGTTTTAGAGGAGAAAAGAATGGATTTAATCCATCGAATCCAATTTTCCCCAAAGCCCCTAGCGTGTAGAAGCTCCAGGAGGAAGCTCCAATCCACTGTATCAAACGCTTTAGCGAAATCCACCTTGAGGATCAGGCCAGGCAACTTATGTTTTTGCATGAAGAAGATGAGCTCATTTGCAGTAACAATGTTGTCAGTAATGCATCTTCCCTTAATGAACGCCGATTGCGTGTTATCAACCAGAGAGTCAATCTTAGATCTCAGCCTGTTTGCTAAAATCTTAGAGATTATTTTGATAGTAGAGTTGATCAAGCTGATAGGGCGATAATTTGCTGGGTTTTCTGGGCTTAGAATTTTTTGGATAAGCGCAATGTTGGCCCAGTTAATTCTTTCTAAGTTTGATGATCTCCCAAAATTTCTGGAAGAAGAAAAGTGGAAAACCATCCGGCCCCGGTGCTTTATCGGCATTAAGATCAAAAACTGCCTGACGAATTTCCTCCTGTGTGAATGGGGATTCTAGGGCAGACAGGTCCTGATTAACTTTGGGCCCGAGAAGGGAAGACCAGCATATCTTAAAGCGAAAATCCAGGCTAGTCCCACAAATATTCTTATAAAAGTTGGTAAAAGAATCACTAATCAGTTGCACATCACGCACCCTAGTATGGTCCTGAATGATCCAAGGAATGTGATTCCTATTGCGTCTACCGTTTGCAACAGCATGAAAAAAGCTAGTATTTTCATCACCCTTTTGGAGCCAGGTGACACGGGCCCTTTGTTTCCAGTAAATCTCCTCAAGATACAGGATCTGGTTTAAATCAGCTCGAAGAGTAGTGTCTCTAGCATGCTTTTCCATAGTGAGGGGCCTTTCTTCTTGTAGATTGTCGAGAAGATCGATCTCATGCAACATGGCCAACTTCTTCAGTTTTATCGAGCCAAAAACCGTTTTTGCCCAATGTCTAAGTTGGTTCCTCAAAAAGATGAGTTTTTTTTCAATGACAAAAGCCCCACATCCCTGTGGATGCAAGGAGTTCCACCAATCCCTAATGAGATCAATGAAGTGATCCACTGAACACCAGGTTTTTTCAAAATGAAACGGGCGCTGAACTGAGGTATGATTACCCGATTCGAGTCTAAGGGGAACATGATCCAAGCCAAGACGCGGGAGACAATTTTGGGAAGTTTTGGGGAAAAGCGCGATCCAGTCAAGATTGACAAGGAAGCGATCAAGCTTGATCCAAATCAGGTTTTCTTGACCATTGGTCCAAGTGAATCGTTTCCCGAAGGCTGGCGGCTCAAGCAGGTGAAGATCAGTCAGGAGCAAATTGGCCTGTCTAACGTCATGCAGATTTGGACAACCGTTCGATTTGTCCAAGTGGGAAAAAATAGCATTAAAATCACCACAGATGACCCAGGGCACTTCCACCTAGGGGCAACAGCTCCTAATTTCATTCCAGAAATCGGCTTTTAAATGTCGGGCATTAGGACCATACACAGAGGTGCAGATCCATTTGGTGTCATCCGACTTAGTCCTAAACTTAACAGAAAGACAAAAGGTTCCTTGGGAAAGTAAAAGACCCTCCACAAGATTGGAGTTCCACCCAATTATCATAGCGCCCGCAGAGCCACATGCAGGGGTAAAAGCAAATTTGTCCAGTTTAGGGCCACCAATGGACCTCCAGGTAGCTGGGCCAATTAAGCTAAGTTTGGACTCTTGAAGGCAAACAATATCAACGTGGTGAAGTAGGAGAAAATCTTTGACCAGGAAGCGTTTAGAGGGTCTTCCTAAGCCCCTAACATTCCAACTGATAATATTCATAAAACAACTAAAAAGGTCCAGAGGCGGGTCCTAAACGCAAAGGTCCCACTACCAACTTCGAAGATGACAACCTAGAGGTTTCTAGCATGCGCAAGTGTGCTAAACATTTATCTCTATGTTGCAAAGATTCAAAAGATATGCCACAAGCATTGCAGTAATTTAAAAGCTGTAAATCATTTAGATCATTTAAAAGTAAAGGGGTTGCAGAAGTACCTTCAGGTGTCGCGCTAGCAATCCCTTTCTTTTTTGATGATCTGGGCGGCTGGGGAACAAAACCTGCCTCCTCAGTCCACTTTGAAGAAAGTTTCTTCCTCCTCTCACTTCTTCTGGTACCATGTGAGAAATCCTCAGTTTGCCCACCTTGTAGCATTCTCCTAATTTTCTCCTCAAAATCAGACTCAGAGTCATCCAATCCTTTGCTGTCTGAACTATCTTCAGTTAGATCCGTTCCTCCACCAGTTTGAGGACCCAGCTCAAGCGGCGTGTCTTCCGCAAGAATTTCCTCGCTCAAATAATCATTGTTCTGTTGTGTGGAGTAGTCCTCATTCACGAGAGAGCGGGTTGTTATTTCAATTGAGTATTTGGTAGGAACCAAAGTCCAAAAACCATGGAGAAACACCCACTTGAAATTCGGTGGAGGAGTAAATTTAGCGGGGGGATGATCCGGGTTGCAAAAATTATCGATATCCCCAGGGTCATCATTGCAAATGGGGTGTAATTGGGTTTCAGAATCCAATTAGGCATCTGGGCCTGAAATATCTGGCCCAACAGCCGAGCCCTCCAATACACCCACTCCAGGTTCCTGGCCCAAGATGGGAAGACTGATCCAAGCCAGGGTCCCAAGGGGCTTGATTAATCAAACCAAGCTTTGGCTCCAAATGATCATCCATCGGTTTACCAGGAGGAGCCAGATGGCCGCCACGTGGGATGATCTTCACCGCGCCAAACTCCAAAGTGCCAGGCCTGTTTCCTAGGATGGAGGCAACCTCGTCCAATGGCTGCACGACAACGTTGTCCTGGCGCTGACGATCGTGCATAGGTACTGGTCCAACAAGTAAGGACTGGCTCTCAAAATTCACAGGTTCTTGTCCATCGGTCCGAACGGGGAGCGAACTGCGAACAGTTCCTCCGGACGGCCGACCACCGTCGACCCCGGGAGCATCGCTCACCGGACGGGTCATGACTGGACATGGTTGTGCCCCGGGAGCAGGACTCACCGGACGGGCGGAGGTAATATCGCTCGAGGAGACCCCGGGAGCTAAGCTCACCGGACGGGTCGCAACTTCCTGATCTCGGGGGCGCCAAGCTTGGGTGAGCCGATGAGAGTCTCTGCCGATCACATGCTTCTTAATAGCGGGATCAACATCTTCGTCGCAGATGATAGCTTTCCCTTTTTCTTTGCTTCTATCTTCTCAGCAGTCGTCAGCATGCAGTGCTGCGCTAACCGGAGGCCGAGTCTCAGCACGAGTTTGCGTCACCACATACTTGTCAAGTTCCCACCGGAAAGTAGGAAACGGTGAGAGGTTGTCAGTAATCAGGACCACGAACCTTCGCATACCAAAGCTTAAGACGATCTCGTGTGGAAGCACTGCCCGTGGCCGGCAACGAACCAGAACGGAAACGAAGGATTTGTGGGTCTTATTAGGCTGAGGAATGGCCACCAAGTCCCCCACTGGCCGGAGAATCTCAGCCAGCACGGACCAGGTCCAAGCATGCAATGGGAGATTCCAGATGAGCAATACTTGAGCCTTACCGGACGCCGAGCCGACAGAGCCGATGTCCGCCGACCAACGTTTAATAGAAATGATGCAGGGACCCAACTTGGACGGTAAACTCAACTCACCAATTCTGCTAGGTTTCACTGCCTCTTGTTCACTGCTCAGAGTTGCCAAATAGGAATTCCCTTTGAAGTCATAAACAGCATCCACCCTTGGGGTGTTTAAGGCTCCAGGGAGATATTCAAGAAGGATCTTTTCGTTGGTTTGGCCGGAGAGAACATCAAGGACAATGATTTTAGACAAATCCTTCCGGAGTTTCGATGTCTCATGAGAGAGCGGAATAGAAATAAAGGATCGCTGCCATTTGGGTTTTGAGACATCAACGTTGTTAACTTCCTCCGAGATTGCAGCATTTGACGAACTCCCCTTTGGCTTTGGTCGCACGCGTCTATGCTGAGAGTGGGAAGGGAGTTCCACTCTACATTGCGCAGCCAAGTGCCCAGCACCTCCACATCGTTTACAAGAGAGGCAATGCCTACATTCCGCGGTTTGATGAGTATTGCGCAGGCAATGGCTGCACGAAGGTGGTCACCGTTGACGCTTGGTTCCGACCACAGGTAGGAAGCCCTGAGGTGAGGATCTGTGAACACACTGGTCGTCAGAATTTGGACTTCCCCTGTACTTCCGCGAATGGACAGTTTCCCAACCAGCACCCTTGTCCTCTGAAACCAGATCGGAAGTCTTCAGAGTGTCCTCCTTCGAGAATTGGTCGCTTGGTGGGCTCGCCGCTTGCGCATAGGAAACACCTGCACGAATGAAATCACCGCGAAGGGGAGCACGAGAAGATTCAGAGGAACGACTGGAGCCACCCCCATTACGTGGCTTCGTTCTTCTAGTCCACCCTCCGCGACCTCCACCAGACCTGCCGTATCTACCGCCGTCCCGACCATCTACACCACCGCCGTCTCGAGCGCCAAGGAGATCGTCATGGAGCGAGTCCATTTCCACTTTTTCTACTTACTAGTGTAATGTATTTTGATTAATAACAAAATGTAAAGAGTTTTACACTATTTATATATTTTCATTACAAAATATTTTTTGAGTTAATTACACAAAGTAAAAAACTTCGTGTATCCTTTTCATCTTCAACTCTCTCGATCTTTAATCATGAATTCTACAAATTCTGCAAAAACATATAAAAAAAATCCAATTTTTTATATGTATAAAAGATTGGATATATACTAAATAACAAACGTAGCACAGGAGGACCAATTTAAATAACAAATTGTTGTTATTAGTTCATACTTATTAAAATTGTATTGTTTGCACTGATGTTTTTGTCTATATAGTTGAAAGTCCATCTTCATTTTTGAAGCCAAATAACAAAGGTAGCATAGGAGGATTCAAAGTAATCGGATGATGAAACAATAGAAATTGAGACTTGTTTTTCCTCTGAACAAAGCACTCACGCATGATTCTAAACGCATTAGATGGCACACTATATATATATACACACACACACATACATTTCAGCCTTCCTTTTTAATAATTTACTTTCTCCTAATTTTAAGTCCTAATCGATTTGTGTTTTTAAAGATGGAATCTTATTGTGAATCTACGAGGTAATCCCAGGAGAAGAAGCAAGCTCACCTGGCCAATCTTTGACATAAATCTATTGAAGAAACTATTTCATTAACTAATTTAGATTTCATAGATCAATGTTAAGTAAAATTGCAACATAGTAAAAGCTATCAAAATTTTATTTTTACATTATACTTTCATGTGATAATTATGTAAGCTCCATTATTAGGGATGACAATAATTCCCAAACCCGATCCAACCCGAGTTTGACTGGTAAAACCCGGTTTGAATGGGTTTCGGGTCCGGTTCGGGTAAAACCCCAATAATATAAAGCGGGTGCGGGTATGAGAATCCTGATATCCTACCCGAACCCGAACTCGAACCCGACCCAAAATTCAATTAACAAATATACCCAATTATATATATTCAATTTTTTGTTAGGGTTTTTTAAATTATTAGTCTATGGTGTTGAATTTGTTTTTAGATTGACAGTTTTAATTTTAATTTTAATTTTATTTTAAATATTTTTAAATAGGGTTATAGTGGGGCGAGTATCCCCGTAGATACCCGATTACAGATCGGGTGCGGGTGTGGGTTGGAGGTTTGAAAACCCGTTGGGTTCGGGTTCGGGTTTGCGTATAGGGGAAGGTAGCGGGTGCGGGTACGAGTATGGAAAAACCCACACCCGGCTCGACCCGTTGCCATCCCTATCCATTATGAATCATTAAAAACATAAACACTGCATTGCAAAGTGAAAACTAACCACCATATCGAGAAACACCTTTTTGCTTAGAAGAAAAAATTAAGAAAATAGAACAGGATGTAGTAATATTCTAATGAACATAATATCAAGAAATGCCATTTATGAATGAAAAATCTCAACAAATAATAATAAAAACAAAGATATTTCTTTACAACAATCTACAAGTTAATATCCCATATAACCTCGCAGCATGGAGAGAAAAGCATTACAGCTCCAAACATGGTGCAATAATAATAGAGAGATAGAGATTTACTTTTCTAAATAAAACTAATGATGAAAATTGTAAGTTTTGAACAAAAACAACTCTACTTCGAAACTAATAACTAACAAAATGATGTTTACATTTTGTCCACTAACATCAGTCAACATATGCAACATTTTCAACCTATGGACATCATTATAAAAAGATGTTTTACTTTATTGTTTAAGAATGAAAAGTAATAAAAAGTAAGACAAATAATTTACTTCCTCGGCGGGTGTTTTAGACATCCTACCATTTAAATTTCTTTCAGCCATAAACCCTCCAAATAACTCTTTCATATCAACCAAATCTGAGCTTAACTTCTCATATTTATCCTTCATCTCAGCCAATTCCAATTTAACGTTCTCCAACTCAGCTTTATGATTGTTGCCAGTAGTTGAAGCACTTGTGCTAATGAATTTCGATATAACACTAAGGGTTTGTTTGGTTACCTGCAACTAGCTGTAAGTGGTTGTAATGTAACTGGTTTTATAGGTAAAAAACTGTTTGGTTTGTTATGAAGTCAGTTTTACATGTAAAAAATTTTGCAGTTTTATGTACTTTTGCATCATTTCGACTTACAGTAAATTTTGTTATAAGTTGAAATGTAGCAAAACATTTGGGTTGAAATCATCATTTTTCACTCTCCACATTATGCATTAAAAGGAAATGGAAACTTATAAGGTAATCAATTATTAACATAATTAAACTTATACTTATTTACGTTTTATTAAATTTAATTTTTTATTTAAAATATACCAATTTGTATTTAATTTTTATTACAAAAATATTTTTTAGTATAAAATTAAAGAATATTATATATTTTTAATTTATTAAAATTATCATTAAATTAATTAATTATTTATTTTTCTTACGTTACTATTAATAGTAAATAGGGAGAGTTAAATTAATTATTTTTATTTAGTGCTTAATTATTTAAGTTTCTGATTATTATTTTTAAATGTAATAAATACTTTATTAAATCAATTAATTAATTTAAAACTTAAATTAAATTAAATAAATTATTTTAGTTTTAATTTTTTTTTAAATGTATTAAATAATTAATAATAATACTGGATAATAAAGGTAATCTCACCCCTCCACTTACATAGTGACCATATTCTCCAATTTACATCAAACCAAACAAATAAAAAATAATGCAGCATTTCAGCAAATCAAACAACAATGATGTAAATTGAAATACAGCATTTTCACTTACACTATAATTTTATTTACATATAATTTTATTTATAGACAACTAAATAGCCTCTAAAATACCTTCTTGAAGTAGGTCCTAATCCCAAACCACGCACCCTACCATTATGTTCAAAACTTGGAGATCATGTGCTGCTTCCTGCAAGTTCAACTAAATATTATTCAAAATAGAAACTAAAAAACAATGTCATCAACTGAAATGTTGAGAAAATAAAAAAGAATAGAAAAGAAATTAAATTGAGGGGACCGGTGAAATGCTAAAAGAAATACCTGCAAAGTGAACAGTCTATCGTCAGATTGGACAGTTTCAGTCCAGAGGATCGCCGCCCATCACGACGTATAGTGGAGCCAACAGGAACCTAGAACGATCCACACCCAACTTCATTTTTGTACGACCAACAATAAGGGGTCCTGCAACAACCCGGTGTGTACTATACCCAGGCAAGACAAAGGGAAAGCCCAGCTTCAACATTGTGAAGAACCAAGAAGAACCAAGGGAACGTGCATGCAATAGAACCTAATACATGCAGACCCACTGACATGGTGCCTACACTAAAAGAGATATTTTGAATGAGGAATCATGTAGGCCCCTCAAACTGGTCAGTTCCAATATTGTTTCTCATAACTCAGGGGGCGTTCATTTGCACGTAAGTGGGGGGAAGTTGGGAAGTGGGAGGAAGTGCCACTTCTGATGTTCATTTTGAAGGAAATGTCACTTCCATGAAAAGGAAAAACTAGCTTTGATTCTTATTTGTTTTAGCGAAGTCTCAAGTTGAATTCAGAGAGAACATGGGCAAGTCTAAATCACATTTAGTAGTGTCACATTATGAGTATTTCATAGTTCTATCTCCTTCTTTTTCTGTGACCATATTCATTATTTGTTTGTTATGAAAACTGCTTTTTATGCCATGGAATATGCTTATTATCATTATTATTGGTACTGTTATTATTAATTTGATATTTTGTAATTCTCTGGTAGATTTTAAAGTATGGTATTTGTTCATTATTTGTTTTGTTATGAAGATTAATTAAAACTGCCATTTTTAAGAGTTCATTGACCAAATCGGAACACCAAAATGAGAACAGCTTTTTTTTAATGTCCGATAATTAAGCAACTTTTACTCCACATCAGAACAACAAAATGGAAAACAATGCATCAAAAATATGTTATTGTGTTATTGTTTTATGAACCAAGCTTTTTTTTAATGTCTGATAATTAAGCAAAACACTGAAAAAGAAAATGAAAAGGGCATATATATATATATATATATATATATATATTAAAAGGTAATGCAACCATTGAAAGGTCCCTTAGAGATCATTATTAATTAATATACACCACCTTCACATTATTAAAAAAAGGAAAAAAAAAAAGTAATGCATCTATTATTTGTTGGAGGCCCATGTGTTTTGGCCCATCTTAGCTTTCAAAACATTCCTATATTGTTTGGTACCACATTGCCTATTTACAAGAACTTCACCCACTTTATATATATCACTATTCATTAGCCTTCAACATTGTTTCCGTGGTTATGCTCTCTCACGCGCAGACGCAGGGGTGCAAATCTCAAGCTTGGGTTCGAAATTTGGCTTGCAAATTCTGAACTCCTCGTGCAGGCACATCATGCGGACACGAATGCATTGGATCCCTTTGTGCTACGCGTCGTTCATTTTTTATTTTATTTTACTTTTTTGGTTGCCTCTTGGTCCTCTATAAAATCAAAATTCGGTTTGTTCTTAAGGTCAGTGCGTTCCCCGCACGCCTCAGTCGATCCGTTCTCTGTCCTTAACAACACCGGTAATCAACATCAACAAAGTGATAAAAAATATAAAATTAATGACTAATCTCTCTGTTTGCGAACCTAATCAAAACATTCAATTGATCTCATGAACAAATCCACAAATCAAAACCTCAGAACTGTGCACGATTGAGACCCAAAACAAAATTCCCACAAAGAGAAATGTACACATGATCTCTTTGTCAACACAATAGATCTAGCAATCCACCAGATCCCATTAAAACAAAACATAGATAAAAAAAAAAAAAAAAATCACATCTCTCGCAAATAAATCATGATTTCAAACAATCATACACTTGAATCATGCGTCAAAACACAAGCTTCCAATTTTTCAGAAAAAAAAGACACAACTATAAACACAATCAACACAAAGGCAAATGAAAACAAAACTAATGGATTAGAGAAGAGTGAAGAAGATGGGAAGAGGAAAGACCGGAGGAGAGACGGAGAAGATGGTTGGTGGAACAGCGGAGGAGATGATCAGATGGAGGCGGTTCCGGGTGAATGTTGCGACTGGAGGAGGACGCCACGGGAGGAGAAAATGGTGGATCTTGGTTTCAGGAGAAAACTGCTGCGAACTAGGGCTCCCACTTCCGAAAGAGTAAGGAAGTGGGGTGAAGTGGCCTTTTATATGGGCCTCATTTCATCTACTTCCACCTCAAAAATCCTGAAGTGGGTTTTAAACTAAAACCCACTTCAGTGCGGGGAAAGTCAGTTCATTTTCCCCACTTCCCCCCACTTCGTGCAAATGAATGCCCCCTCAGTGGAACATGTAAATTGCAATATGGTTAAAGCTAATCAGTCTTCAATTATAAGCTCGTCCGTGAGCCTAAGTAATAATCTAAGCTCCTTGCTTAGCACAACTGAGGTTAATCGGACTGCCGTAGTAGAAGTGCTAACGTCAAGGCCCACGAAAACCAATGTGAAAGAAGCAAGGTCCCAGTTGATTGGCACACTTCCTCAAGGCATGTTGAACATTTCCACAGCCTTTGAGCTTGGGTCAATAGAGCCCACTCTGGTTGCTGGCCCATTACTGAAGCCCCGCACTCTGTACACACAAAGGTCATACCTGAGGGGATTATTCCAAAGGTACAGGATGAGCCCAGCCCATCGTACCCAAGTGTGCCCAAGCTAACCGATGCATCCCTTCCAGACCGGAACAATTCGCCAATTTTTGAGGACCCAAAACCTTCCATTCAGGAGGGCCCACCACTGGTCAAATATCTCCCGCCAACTATGAATGGATATGTGACAATGGGGACTAGATGCTAGTACCCATTAAAAATTCTCAATTCTCTGATAGCACCAAAATTAATCCCAACTGATCTCCCCATTCATCTCCAGACACCTCCTCGTTGGGAGACGCTTTGGAATCACCATTAGAGGAGGTTGATTATGCTACTGATGATGATGATCTCATTCACAAAAAATTTCAAGGAGCTAGCGAAATCCCTCGAGGCGCAAGAATCTATCTCAACGGTTGTTGCCCCGACAACAACTCTTGTTTCATCAGTCGCTATCCACTGAAGTGATCGGTCCAAAAAACCTTCTTCTCGTTGGAATGAAGAAGTTGGTTTGTTAGCAGAACCTCCTCGTTCGACAAGAAAGAAAGAAGTGCAGGATGACATGCAAGCTCCAGCTATCAAAAAAAGGTAAGTTTGATGCAACTATCCCCTTTATCAAACGCAGTCTCAGCTTCGTTGGTTCAATGGCATCTTTTGATGATGGTGTCCATTGTGATCATGACGCCCTTAAAATGGTTTTTTTTTTTTTTTTTTTTTATAAAATAGTATAGACACCCCGGATGAACAGTGTATAAACAGTGTCAAACAGTACTGTCAGAGAAAGGGAGAGGATTTGAACTCATGACCTCCCCTTTAACATATTGGTGTCTTACCATTAAGCTATCCAATGGTTGACTTCTGTGTAAAATTTGAGTTATTTTCTCTTGCTAATGAATTATGTTTTATCTATTTAAAAAAAAATAAAATAATAATAATAAATAATTTTTTTAATGCAAAATAATTAAAAAAAACTCAAGTTTGGCTTGTGAATTGTGTAACAAACCATTAAAAGACTGAAATTTCATCCAAATAATAATATGTTAAATATCATCATTTCCAAATTGGAAGAAAAAACATATTCAATGAGATATATTGTCACTTGCCTATTAGAAAAATACATATAATTTCTACAGCAATATCAAAAGACTCATAGTCTAACAGTATTGAAACAATTTTGAAAAAATACTGTAAAAAAATTTCAAAAAATATAGCCACAGTGCCTTTAACACTATAGAATATTTACAATTAATATAAACACAGAGAAAAGTTTCTCAATGCTGCAGCAGAGGAAAAAAAAAATCAGTTTGAATGAAACTCTTTGCGTTCTGCACTCCGTCTCACTCGTCTCCTGTACTTTTAATGGTTGATACAAATGGCATGTGAGTGAGAATGTTAACTTTACGGCCCAAATGCCATTCTTCTAAAGTTCTCCAGGTCCTCATCTCTTCAGCAGCTGTAACTCCTACTCTGGCCGGGTGGAACACCATTGTTCAAATCTTCAAGGGATACATCTCCTTCCAATACTCGAACCACCTGCTCAGTTTTCCCATTCAAAAATGGAAATCAAGTTTGAACATCTTGATGCTGGTTTGGAAGACGATCAAAAGTAGTGAAACTTCGTAATGAAAATGATACTTGTTTAAATTCACAGCTTGCCGGAAAACTTATTCATTGCAACAATTCATAAAACGTATATATTGAGCAAATTTTATGAAGCCGAAAGAGTACCTGACTCATTCGAGGTCGATACTTTGCAGTGTCACAAACACAAGCAGCAGCACAAGCTACCATTCGTTTCATCTCATTACGATTATAGTCAGGGGCGGAACCAAGGGGGGGCTAGCAGGGGCTGAAGCCCCCCCTCGGCGCCGGAGAGAATACTCTTCAAATAGTATAAGATTGATGATTTTCGATTTTCCTATACTTAAATTAATGTAAAATATAATATTTGAACACTTATAAGTGTAAAATGTAGGTGGGTTTGAGTGATTAGTGGGTATACTCATAAAGTCCATGACTCTTTTTACAACTCACCCAAGTTCAAATCTCACTTGAAGCATTTTTTTCCCAATTTTATTTTTTAATTTAAAAATTACTAGGATTTCAAAATTTTAATAAAAAAAAATCTTATATACAAATTTTAGTAATTTAACAAAAGTTTTGTATAAACAATTGTTTGTAGTGAGAGGGATCAATTTTACCATATTTTAAAAAAATACAAACTCAAAATGTATTTTTATAAGTTAAATTATTAAAAATCTCATATATTTATATAGGTAATAATAAAAATTTAAATTATACTTTATATTATTTTAATATATGTATTCAAATTTCTGTTATATTAGCATATTATTTTTCATTTAAAATAATTATTTTATTGAATTTTTTTTTTATTGTTTTTAGGCTTCAGCCCCCCTACCATCGAGTCCTGGTTCCGTCCCTGATTATAGTTCTCCCCCAACCTTCGATCAACGAGAAGATCATAATTGCCATCTACTAAAGCACGTGTGAGCAAGGCAACAACCAAGCTATCATCAAAAGCATGCTTGTCAACAGGCCGCCTTCCTGTGATCAACTCCAGAAGCATGACACCGAAGGAGTAGACATCTGATTTATCTGTTAACTTGCCAGTAAAAAAATATTCCGGTGCCAAATACCTGAAGGAATTGACAGATTAGTGATATGGAAGAAGAAGAGTTTGTGTTACCGCAGTGCAAGTTATAGAATTAGATGATAAAGGGCAAACAATAACAAGACACTAGCCCCAAATACAAGGTTATCCATAAAAAAAAAGTTTTTTCATAAAAAAAACCAAGAATAACAATACTATGAAACATGAATAGCATTTGAACAATTTGGATTTTTTTAGTAGTAACATGTTTTTGTTAAAATTAGTACTGACAGAAGGGAATGATATATTTCAGTTACCCAAGAGTTCCCTTGATTCTGGTTGTAACATGAGTGTTATTATCAGGTACAATTTTTGCAGGTCCAAAATCTGCAATCTGCAAATAGCTACATATTTTTTAAATGAAAACGTTGGCTATGAATCAACAACAACAGAAGACATAATACTAAAAAAGCATTAGTTCTTTGAATAAATTTTAGTTCTGTGAAAAAATTTTAGTTGCAAAAATAGGCTAAAATTACTGAAATCACTAACATGGTACAATAAGGATTTGTTGCTAAAAATTTTAGTAATTTTAAATTTTAGCAACAAATCCATCAACTAAGATTATTATTTACCTTGAGATTTTTTTTTAAAAAAATTTTTGGGTCACCAGTTTCTTATTGTATGTTAAGGCATAAAGAAAAAAAAAATTATAATGATAAGAAAGAAAAGATAATAAAAAATTTCTCACCTTCACCTCAAATTTGATATCAAGGAGAATATTGGCCCCCTTAATATCACGATGAATAATCTTAGGATTGCCTATAAATAGAAGGATGAAAAAATTAAGAGAATGTTATGTTGCTCTCAAGTCAACAGCTACAATTAGCACACACAAATACCAAAACTATCAAGTGCTCAATCAGGAATAGCAGAGTAATTAACAATGACTCACTATCCTCATGCAAATAGGCCAATCCTTTAGCAGATCCTAAAGCAATTTTTTATCTTGTATACCAATCCATAGTTGGTCGCAGGGACGGAACCAGGACTCGATGGTAGGGGGGCTGAAGCCTAAAAACAATAAAAAAAAAATTCAATAAAATAATTATTTTAAATGAAAAATAATATGCTAATATAACAGAAATTTGAATACATATATTAAAATAATATAAAGTATAATTTAAATTTTTATTATTACCTATATAAATATATGAGATTTTTAATAATTTAACTTATAAAAATACATTTTGAGTTTGTATTTTTTTAAAATATGGTAAAATTGATCCCTCTCACTACAAACAATTGTTTATACAAAACTTTTGTTAAATTACTAAAATTTGTATATAAGATTTTTTTTTATTAAAATTTTGAAATCCTAGTAATTTTTAAATTAAAAAATAAAATTGGGAAAAAAATGCTTCAAGTGAGATTTGAACTTGGGTGAGTTGTAAAAAGAGTCATGGACTTTATGAGTATACCTACTAACCACTCAAACCCACCTACATTTTACACTTATAAGTGTTCAAATATTATATTTTACATTAATTTAAGTATAGGAAAATCGAAAATCATCAATCTTATACTATTTGAAGAGTATTCTCTCCGGCGCCGAGGGGGGGCTTCAGCCCCTGCTAGCCCCCCCTTGGTTCCGCCCCTGGTTGGTCTTGGTCGAACTTTCCCTGAAAAAACCCAAAGAATTCATTAAATTTAAATGAAGTGAATGCTAGAAACCACAAACAAACATCTAAGCTCTTCTTAATTTATTTCATAGTTTCTTTGCTAGAGCTAGTACTGAATAAATCAGAGATGCGTGGCAATCATGGTTGGTGAAGTTGGTAGTAGACGCTAAACACACTATAACAAGAATTTAACTGATCAAATTTATTCATTGCACAGATGGTAATACAAGAATTTTAATCAGTTTATTCATTGCACCCATGAGTTAATTAGAAAACAACAATAAATTTGAAAGTATTATTGTGCAAATGGAGCTCCAATGTTATAACCAGTTTTCACTGCAGAAATAACCAGCCCATTTCTATAGATTTTTCAGCCCAGTACTGTAGCAGACCGTTACTGTAGCAGCACGAATTTCTCTTAAGAACCCTTCTCTTTTCTTCTTCTTCTTTCCTTGCTTTCTTTGGCCGAACCCTAGCCCTTCTCTTGGATTTTCCGGCGAGCTTTTCCGGCGAACTAAAACCTCCATTCTCCTCCTCACATCCTCTTGAATACGGTAAGCCTTTATTTCAACCTTTTCTTTCCGTATTTTCTTGTATTTTCTTGTTTTTAGAGAATTTTGAAAACCTAGAATAAGTTTTGGATTTTCTACTTGATTGTGGATGTTTTTGAGCTTAAATTGAAGCCCTTGAGGTTGTGATTCTTTGTGGTGGATTATTGTATAGAAAATCTCATTGTTTGATGTTGTATTTGGGAGAATACACTTGTTTAAGGCCGGGTTTTACTGTAGCACCCGAGGTTACTGTAGCACCGGCAATCCTTAGTCGTTTCTTTAATTTCTTTGGATTAGATTGTAGCTATAATCCTTAGGAATTCATTGGTAACCTTTAGATCTAGCTTTGAGCCCAACCCTAGGATTAATTTAGGGTTGTTTGCTAGAAAACCTAGGATTTTATATTAACAAGTATTTGTGTTTTCTTGTACTTTGGCAAGGAGAAGAAGTCTTGGCTAGAGGCAAAGGAGTAGCCGAGGGTTAGCTTGCGGGGAAGAGAGTCACCAATTCAGTGAGTGGGTTTATTTAGCATAGCTTTATTTGAAGAATACCGATAGCTAGACTTGATCATACTTACATTTATATATATATATATATATATATATATATATATATATACTTATATCATGATTCAAGTACAATTTCTTTGATTTATACGGGCTTGGCATTTTGGTGAATGATGGTGGCATTGAATGAAATCTTGAATGTTTTATTTAGTATTTGACTTGGTAATGCTTGATTTGATGTTAATACACTTCAAGGAGTTGTGAAATTTTGGGTTTTGTGTAAAACCTGAGATTTGTTGTGGAAATAATTGATTTTGTGAAATCCGGGGTTTGAAACTCATTTCAAATGGTTGAAGGAAAATGATTTCCTGTGTTGCTTCTTGTATTGAGTTTTGTTTATCGCTTGGTGTTTTAAAGCTTGAGCTTCCTTTGTATTCTTTTATTATTTCCTCGTGGAGATGTGAAGGTGTTGGTAATTGTTGGGTATTTGTTGGCAATGGTGTTTTTCGTGGACTTGTGTTATTGTTGGGTTTGTGTGGTGATGCCCTACTACGGTAGGCGGTCCCCACGGCCAGCCTGTTGAGGTGGCGTGGTAGACCGGATTATTTACTACGAGGGCCAGGTTCAGGTGGGAGTGTAGAGCCCTGACTGGATATTCATCGGGTAGCCGGAGTCACCAACCGGTGAACCGATGGGTCAACGTCAAAGACATGAGTACTTTGACGGCTCTGAACCTAGCCATGGCCACGGCGAAGGTTTAGAGAGTTTTCTAGACCACATTATGCTGGGTGAGTGTTGGGTATTGCTTTATACTAAATTTGAGATTTATCCAGTGTATTTCTTTTGTAGTATTATCTTGAATGTGCGGTGAGGGGGCGAAGCCCAGCTGTTGCTTTTAGGAGGACAGTCTCCCACATATTTGAGTTGCTACCCGTATTTTGATTATTTATTTCAAAACCTTGGCATTATGTTGTTTTACTTCTTTTAAAGATTTCCATGATGTGTGCTGATGTTTCTAAACTAGTATTGCTTTTAGTAAAGTATTTATGTTGGTAATTTATTATTATTATTGTTATTATTATTATTATTATTTTACTATTGTTGTTGTTGCTGGTATGTTTTCTTTTAGAGTTGTGCTAACCCCCCTCACTGAGTAACTGTGGTTACTCATCCCCTCTTTCCTCTTCCCAGTCTGTTTGCAGGTAGTAGGTGCGACGGTGTGGCAGTGTGCTGGGCATTTGCTGCTATCTTTTCTATTGTACTTCCTTCAGTTCATGTATGTTTGTTGTCATGGAACATGTTGTTTGACTTGTGGATCCACTAGTGTGTAGAAAACCCTGTTGCATGTTTGGTGTTTCATCATTTCCTACTGTTATGCTTATTACTTCCTTGTGTACTTGGAAACCTCTGTACCTTCTGTATTTCGCTGTAATAGCTGTTGTTGTTGTTGTTACTCATGTTATGTATTGTTAGCCTTTATTCAATATCTGCAAGAGATATTGTTGAATTCCAGGTGTATTTGTTAGCCTTGCGGCGTCACGAGGGCTGAGTGGCGGGGTATCCCTCCTCGGGATCGCCGCGGCGGTTGTCGCGTCCTGTGGGCCCGCGGGTCGGGGCGTGACATCCAATGTGTTGTTAGGAACAAACTCATAGACAAGGTGCAAATGGAGCTCCAATTTGTAGATCAAGTAGTGAGAGTCGCTTACTTTAAGTGAGACAAAAGGCTTAGGTCGCGGATTCGACTCCAAGGGAGTGCGAATTAATGTGCAATTAAGCAAAACAATACCTGACTTGTGCAAAATTTTGTTTTGTGTCTCACTGAGGTGGGCCGGTCTCTCACAGCCATGAAACAGGTATACCATTTGAACAATTTGGATTTTTGAGTATAAACATGTTTTGTTAAAATTAGTACTGAGAAAAAGGAACGATAAATTTCAGTTACCCAGAAGTTCCCATGATTCTAGTTGAAACATGAGTCTTGTTATCAAGTACAACTTTTGCAAGACCAAAATCTGCAATCTGCAAATAGCTACATATTCATTGACATAATATTTGGATATAAAAGCAGAAGAGAAAGTAAAAGAATGGAAAAGACGGAAAAAAAAAAAGAAAGTAAAGAAGGACTTAACCCGTCAAATTTTATGAACAGAAAATTTTTTTTGGGTATTTGATAAAAGAACATATAATAAGATAATATCTTTATTATTAAATAAAAAAATTACTTATTTCTAGTTAATTACAGGCATTATCAATTTCTTAAACAAATTCATATTTTAAATATGTTCTTTAATAAATATTGCAATTAGTTCTTCTATTATTATTATTATTATTATTATTATTATTATTATTATTATTATTATCTTTCAATTTTCATATATACTTTATTACTATTATAAATTCTTCAAAGGATGAATTGGAAAAAAAAAACCACAACATAAAATTATTTTGAAAACCACAAACAAGCAAGCAAACAAACAAACAAACACATATATAGTAACAAAGATCTGAAATGGGTGTGGCTTAAATTCATTAAATTTACAATTTTGTATATTTTCTAGGTCAAAATATCAAAATGGTCCCTCTATTTTGCGTTTTCCGTCCTTTTAGTCCCTCTAATATAAAATCCGTCTTTTTTGTCCTCGTATTTGCACATTTATGTCCTTTTAGTCCCTCTAATTGACGGATCAGCCCTTTTGTCCTTTCAGCTAATAAATTAGAGGGACTAAAAAAGATGAAAATGTGTAAATACAAGGACCAAAATGGTGGATTTTACAGTTTAAGGACGAAAATATGCAATTACAAGGACCAAAAGGGCTAATTTTATATTTGAGGGATTAAAAGGGCGGAAATTGCAAAATAGAGGAACCATTTTGATATTTATACCTATTTTCTATAATAAAAAAATTATGCATATTAATAAGCAAAACAAAAACCCTAACAAATGAGAACTACGGGATACTGATAAAAAACAATTAAAAAGAGTACAACAACAAAAACAATATAACAATAAAAGTCTAAAAAAGAAACATCTAGTGATATAGCAACATTCTAAGGCAGATATGTGATCTATATCAATAAGTAGAAAGAAAGATAAAAAAGCACAAGATCAAATCAATGCAAAGATATATAAAATTAATAATAAGAATCGAATCAAGAGTCTAAAATAAGATGTAAGAATCTTACTTTTTAGATAAATAATTGGTGTCGAGTGAACATTTGATTATAATAAAATTAGACTAAAAGAAGTGGAAGAACTTTACCGGGTGATCTTATGTAATTAATTAAAATAAATCAATAGTATTAAAGTCTTTTTAAAAATTGTAAAATTTTTAAGAAGTTCTTACTCCCCGGCACCCCAAATTAAGGGGCTAGAAAAAAAAATTTTGGAGGACTTCCGAAGATCAGAGTTAACCCTTCATTTTTCTTAATTAAATTAAAAAAATTATCCAAACAAAAGATGTTGGGGGTCATTTTAACCCTCCATTTCTTACTTTCTCTCCTAAGCCATCAAACCAAATATAACATAAATGAATAAAGAATATATATGGTATTACTTCATGTAACCATCAAGGGCATGTTTGGATTGCAAAATGGGAATAAAAAGAAGGGAATGGGAAAAGAAAAGAGATAGAAATCAGAATCGGGATTGAGGATGCATGGTAATGAAAATTGTTCATAGTGAATGGGGATTGGGAATAGAAAAAGTAAGAGAGAAATAATAAAATTACTTTTATGCTTTTAAATATGATGATATTGTATAAAATAATAATGGTCAAAATATCAAAATGGTCTCTCTATTTTGCGCTTTCCGCCCTTTTAGTCCCTCTAATATAAAATCCGCATTTTTTGTCCTCATATTTGCACATTTCTGTCCTTTTAGTCCCTCTAATTGACGGATCAGCCCTTTTGGTCCTTTCAGCTAATAAATTAGAGGGACTAAAAAAGATGAAAATGTGCAAATACAAGGACCAAAAGGGCGGATTTTACAGCTTAAAGATGAAAATGTGCAATTACAAGGACCAAAAAGGCTGATTTTATATTAAAGGGATTAAAAGGGCGGAAATCGCAAAATAAAGGGACCATTTTGATATTTATACCAATAATAATTATTTTAATAATAAATATTTAACATTATAACAAATAAATAAATGTGTAAAGAGGAAAATATAAGCATTTTTGGTGTAAAATAGAAAAATATAAGCATTTTGGGGGTATTAAAAAAAGGTTGGACCATCACATCAAATAATGGGATGTCTTCAGTGACAGAGAGTTCTAGAGACAAGTGCGATGAGGACACTGCCTTGATCAGAAGAAGCTTGGACTTCCTTGGTCCCAAGGTGACGGAGGCTGAGATGGCTCTGCACTCCGGGGATGATCACACTTCGGGGGCGAGTTAGGTGCCACTTTGGGTTCCATTGGGGGGTGCCCTTTCCTGGGCCGGGTGTTCATCCTGTGTCTTGTGTTGGTCTCTTCTGTTTTGTTTTGTTTTGTTTTTGTGTGTTGTTACCATAGCTTGCGGTAACTTTCTGTGTTGTTTGTGTTGCTCCTGGTGTTCGTGTTGTACCTGTTATTCTGTCTGGTTTCTATGGGGACGAGGGTTGTAATGTCGCCTTTTTTTTTTTCTTTTTTTTTTTTTATTACCTTGCTTACTAAGTAGGATAATGAAAATTTTAAATTTTAACAACAAATCTTTTAACCAAGATTATTATTCAGTCAACCATGAGACTATTTTTATTTTTGGGGTTATTTGTTTGTTTATATAGTACGTATGTCAAGGCATATTGAAAAAAAAATGATGAGAAGGAAAGGTTAATTAAAAATTTCTCACCTTCACCTCAAAGTAGAAATCAAGAAGAATATTGATCCCCTTAATATCACGATGAATAATCTTAGGAATGCCTATAAATACAAAAATGAAGAAATTAAGTTAGAGAATGTTATGCTGCTCCTCAACAGCTACAATTACCACACGCATATTATTAAAAGTTTCAGCTGTTTAATAAGGAATAGCAAAGTAACAATTACTCACAATCCTCATGCAAATAGGCCAATCCTTTGGCAGATCCTAAATCAATTTTTAATCTGGTAGGCCAATCCATAGTTGGTCGACCTTCCCCTGCAAAAACCCAAATAATTCATTAAATTTAAATGAAGAAATCAATGCTAGAAACTTTGGCAATCATGGTTGGTGAAGTTGGTAGCAGATCCGCCAAACACACTCTAACAAGAATTTAACTGATCAGGTTTACTCATTGCACCCATGAATTAATTAAGAAAACATTCATAAATTTGAAAGTATTACCGTGCAAATGGAAATGCAATGTGTTGTTAGGAACAAACTCACAGACAAGCAGTCTCCGCTCTTCAGAAATGCAATATCCAACCAATGAGACCAAATGTCTATGATGCACACAACTAATAATCTGAACCTCTGCCTGAAACTCACGCTCCTCCTGCACACCTCCAGATTTCAATGGCTTGACCGCAATCTTTTGACCATTTGGAAGTACTCCACTATGCACATAACCAAAACCACCCTCCCCGAGCAGATTAGCATCAGAGAACCCATCTGTTGCCCTTTCTAGCTCTTCATAAATAAAGGCAATTCCATGTGGCGGTCGAGATTGCGGCAGCGGAGGTGGTGGCGGCGGTAGCGGTGGTGGCGGTGGTGGTGGCACCTGCAATACTTGTGCAACAACAACAACAAAAATCCAAAGTTCTGATAGAAATCTCACTAAACAAATACAACTCTTTGTATAAATCTATAATAATCAAACGCATTCTGAGATGGAGAAAAAGTCAGATTTTATAGTAAAAGTCAACAAAACCTGGGTCATATATCAAATTAGCAATAATGGCAATGAAAATGAACAACAAAGAGTTAAGCAAACTCTTTCTGCTGGTAATTATACAATACCAAATACAAATTATTGAATAATTCTATAATCATGAAAAGCCTTCTGAAATGCAGATGGAACCAGATTTTTTCCAAAATGATTTGTGAGAAAAGACGAGTAATTACGCTTCATCCAAAGGAGAGCTCACCACTAAAATGCCATTAGCTCTATCAACCAACCAGATCGATCTCTATTCCAGGTATCTATATATATAATAAAACTAGTGAAAATGGGAGACACAACACAAGGAGGAATAAAGATAATACTGTTAGGATTTGTTGGAGGACTTCGACGGCAGTAAACAAGAAGCAGCAGCAGGATCAACAAAGCCACCACGCCGATGACTATCGC
This sequence comes from Dioscorea alata, assembly GCA_020875875.1. Taxonomy (NCBI): domain Eukaryota; kingdom Viridiplantae; phylum Streptophyta; class Magnoliopsida; order Dioscoreales; family Dioscoreaceae; genus Dioscorea; species Dioscorea alata. The sequence goes on along the minus strand of CM037015.1, from coordinate 18,448,116 downwards.
AGCAACCGCTAGACCGGACAAAGACATCTTTTTCACAAATAAACGAGATCGAGATGAGTTCCAGTTAGGCAACTATTTGTTTATCAATACATAACATTGCCTCTCTTTCTCTCCTGTTAAACATGTTAAAATTAATATTTTGCATTCATTGGAGTGGGTTCCACAAAGATAAACTTTGTTAGTTTCTGGTGGTAAGCACTTCCATCATTGACCATTCAAAAAGCTTCCAAGCTTTCTCATTTTCTCAAAAGAGCAACCCTGAATTACTCAATAAAATTCAGTTTTTTTGTTGTGGTTTGTATTTGAATCAAATCTCTTTCCTTTTATCATCTCCCAAGCAGTGATTTTATTTTATTTTTTCCGCATTTTCGCTGTAGTTTTTTTAAGAGATAGAGAGAAGCACAAAAGAGAGTGTGGGACAGCCTCCGGTGGTGGTAGCTTTCAGAATAATATGCTAGCTTAATAATTTCATTAAATATAAAAATAATAATTTGTTTTAAAATTTTATGAGACTAAAAAACATAATTTATTAATAATTTATTGAATACATAAAAAATTATCATACAAAATTAATTTCTGATACTTAAGTTTTTTTTATACTGCGTTTATTTTTAAATTTTATTTTATTTCTAAAATATGCATTAAGTTATTTGTTTTTTGTCTGTGATTAAATTCAATCATTTTCTTAAGTTTTTGCAAAATTCAATATATACTTCTCATGTTTGAAGTTTTGCCAGAAATTTCTCTTTTAGAAAAATATTTGATAAAATACAATTATCATTTTTATCTTAATTGTCCTCAACTGGCGTATTTATAAACTTTTGAATAATCTTTTGATCTGTATAAAGTGACTCCATTACAAAATCATTTCCATTATGATAATTCAAAAGTTCTCAACAACCATTTCTATGTTTATAGAATAGATTAGAAATAACTTCTTTCAATCCATAAATGCCTTTTTTCACAAATTTGTTCAAAAATCATTTTTTTTAGGATCGAATTTTGTGATATGACAAAAAATTTTCAACGTTCTAAGCTGTATTGATAAAATTAATAGCATTTAACATGTTAATTTTTTCCCGACTTTTTATCCCTACTCGATTATAAAAAATATAAAATCTCCCTCTAAATTAATAAATATTCATTATCTTACTATAGGGGTCAACAATAGGCCTTCTACACTATTTGGTCAAAATGTCTTGCCTTTTATCTGATTGATAGTCAATTTGTATGCGTACATGTATCTCTCCTTTTTAAACCATTCAAACACATAATCAAGTGGATCTAGTCCATCAAATGCATATGCAATCAGTGTATGCTAACAAAGTCGTCCACTTTTGTCTTATTTTCCATGAGAACAAGTCTACCCTTGTAGTCTAACTACATACCCTTCCCTGACATGTACCACTAGATTATCCCCGAACACCTCATGGATTGAACCCCCATTCCACTCAACCAGCCACTTTGAACTTTTCTTCCTCTCTTTTTCAAGTTTAGCAACTATATTAAGCCCACAAATAGCTTGCCACTTGCTGGCAAATTCTCTCTTTACAACTACCCTGGTCATTGTAGTCATTATACATTGCTAAATGTCTTCAAGTATTGTAATAATGGGTTTGTTGTCCTGTTTTTATTTATTTGCTTAGTTAAGCCTACACTACCATCATCATCTTGCAGAAGCTTTAACATTCCCCCAACTTCCATATAAAATAGACTCACAGAATTCTTAACATCATTTCCCAACTTCTTGATATCTCCCAATAAATCCTAATAACAAACTTTATATGCGTCAACAATAAACTCATTTGCTCTCCCATCAAACATATTTAACCTCTAGTTCTCTTAGCAAAATCCCCTCTTGATGATACCTAACAGTGAACACATTCCAAGAAGCCATGCCTTATGTTGCATTATAGAGAAATGCATATTGATATCACAATTATGATCTTGGTCACACTTTTAACTTCACTCACAATTCATAATTATTCATGATAGAAAAAAGAAAAAAAACTTCAAACTCTGAATGACTATGATCCTAAACACACTTCAACTCCCCACACTTTTAATTTCAGAAGCCATGCTGCTACTAAAAAAAATCTCATATTGTATTGACATCACAACAAAGAGTATCACATTACATTCTACATATCATATCAAATGCATATTCATATCTTAGTTATAATCTTCAATTGACTCAGTTATACAATCAATTATAAAGAAAGTCTGGTTGAGTATAACAAGTTCAAAATGAGTTAACTATAAATCTAAGCAGAAATCACTCTGCCCTTGCCATGTGCCCATGAAAGTGGCAATTACACAAGAAAGTTAATTCAAATAAATGCATAATCCTTTCTCAATTATAAGCTCTGATCACAACTATGCATAATAATGACTCAGCTATTATTCAGGAGGCATGACTTATTGAGCATCACAACTTCAGTATGAGTTAACTATATATCTAGACAAAAATTACTCTACCCTTGTCATGTGTCCATGAAATGGACATTTTACTCTACTCTTGCCGGTTGAACAAAAAAAAATCATTCAGATCTATGCCTATAAAAAAAAAAAGCATAATCATGTCTCAGATTATAACCTCCTATCATATCTATGCATAATAATGATTGAGTTAGAAGTCATTTAGAACCATGACTAATTGAGCATAACAATTTCGGTAGGAGTTAACAATAAATCTAAACAAACCAACGACCATGTGGTCTATTGGTAGTCGGGTCCCCAATAGAACCCTTCGCAAGTGGTGAGAGTTCGAATCTTGGGTGAGGGCATATTTCTGGGAGTGTGAGTAGTGGTTGTGTGCGGGTGGTCCCTACGCCCATGTGTGCGCGGGCCCTGCTCCCACTTGCTCCGCCGAGGTTTGTGCACGCCCCTGTCTTAGCGGTTAGGCCGCTCATCTTGGCAAAAAAAAAAAACAATAAATCTAAACAAGAAATTTCTCTAAGAGTTAACTATAAATCTAAACAATAATTATTATTTTACCCTTGTGATGTGCCCATGAAAGTGGACATTTTTCTCTACTCTTGGCAATTGAATAAAAAAATCATTCAGAGCTATACATATAAAAAGAAAATGCATAATCATGTCTCAATCATAATCTCCAATCATATATGCGTATAATAATGATTTAGAAGTCATTCATAACCCATTACTAATTGAGCATAACGAATTTGGTAGGAGTTAACAACAAATCTATAATAGTTAACTATAAATCTAAACAAGTATATCTTGACTGACTAGGGTGGATTATTAGAGAAGGGTTGATAGCTTATCTTTTCTTAGCTTGGAGTATTAATCCTCCAAGTAGAGCCGAACATTTTGAGGATAAATTTTAGATCTCAACGGCCTCCTTCACTTGTAGCTCAACTTGATCTTAAGCTCTTTTAGAGTATTTTTGTGCAAGTGCGTTAACCATTTGTGGCATATTTAACTATTGGGTGGGAAGCTACTCCAAACCCAAAAGTGAAGATGCCTACACTTAAAACTAGTAAAATTAGGAAGGAAATTGTAGTATTAATACTCCAAGGAGAGCTGAATGTTGTGAGTACATGTTGTAGGGCTCAACAACCTCCTTAACTCGTTGCTCAACTTGCTCTTAAGCTCTTTTAGAGTATTTTTACACGTGTGTAGGGATGGCAATGGGACGAAGCGGGGGCGGGGCAAGCCTCTACCATCCCCGCCCCGTTGCCACTGGGGGCGGGGCGGGGCGGGGCGGGGCAAGCCTTTACCATCCTCGCCCCGCCCCGCCCCATTTTTTTTTTCCATAAACCACCCACCCCGCCCTGTCCTACCCTGCTCATAATTATAAATAACTAAAATTCCTAAAAACATTTTTAAAATAGATTTTTTTTATAAAACATATACTTATAAAAACATGCTCATAAAAATTTATTGAAATTAACAAAAAAAAAAATCATTTACCCCTACACTATATAATATTTATATTAAGTTAAATTAATCGCGGGGCGGGGCATAGAAAAACCATACCCGCCCCGCCCCGCCCAAAGCCGGGTCGGTTCGGGACGGATCGGGTCGGTTAGGTTTTTGCCATCCCTACACGTGTGTTAACCATTTGTGTTATGTTTAACTAATGGGTGGGAAGTTACTCAAAAACCTAAAAGTGAAAGTGCATACCAATGTTTTAAAAACCGGACCGGTTGTTGAACCGGTTGGGCAACCGGTTCACGGTCCAACCGGTTGAACCGGCCGGTTAAACCGGGTTTAATATTTTCAAATAAATAAATTTTTAAAAATTTAAAAATAAGTAAAAAATAATTTAAAAAAATAAGAAAAAATTAAAAAAAATACAAAATTAGATATTGCAAATTTATAGTGTCTTTATAAGGTCACAAAGTGTTAACTCTATATAAAATTGAATTTTTCAAAGTACAATTATACAAGGATAACCATACAACAAATATTCAAAAATAAATAATTAAATAAAATATAAGTATACAACAACAAAAACAACAATAGAAATGAGGAATAAAATAAAATACAAGTATATAATCTTTTTTTTTTTGTTTTTTGGAACAAATTTAATTTTAAAATTAAAAAAAAATATATAAATTAACCGGCCGGTCCGGTCCAACCGGTTCACCGGTTCACCGGTTGAACCGGTTGAACCGGCCGGTCCGGTTTTTTGTGTTTTATGAGACTAATCGGACCGGTTTACCGACCGGTTCCCGGTTCAACCGGCCGGTCCGGTCCGGTTTTAACAACATTGGTGCCTACTCTTAAAACTAGCAAGATTAGGAAGGAAATTGTAGTATTAATACTCTAAGTAGAGTCGAACGTTATGAGGACAAGTTTCAGGGTTCAACAGCCTCCTTAACTTGTAGCTTAAGGTGCTTTTAAGCTCTTTTAGAGCATTTTTACATTAGTGTGTTAACTGTTACTGACATGTTTAACTAATGGGTGGGAAGCTACTCAAAACTCAAAAGTGAAAGCGCCTGTGTTTAAAACAGGCAAAATTGGAAAGAAAATTGTAATATTAATACTTCAAGTAGAGCTAAGCGTTCGGAGGACAAGTTTTAGGGCTCAACAACCTCCTTAACTTGTAGCTCAAGTTGCTCTAAAGCTCTTTTAGAGTACTCTTATACAAGTGTGTTAACTATTTGTTCAAAAATGTTTATTAGACTTGTTATAAATGTTTAATTGCTTTCCCCAAAGGGAAATATGATGCCAAAGTTTTGAATGGTGTTGTTAATTGCATGTCAACTTGTTAGTAAGAAAGTAATGTATTTTTTGGACAACTGAAAACAGCTTGCAAGCTACATCATAGACAATCACCGAATGGAGTCAGCACACATGTTCTAGTAAATCAATTTTAAACTCTTCACTTCAATATTAAATTTTACTGGAATCCAACATATATTAAAATACTGTATATATTATTCTAGATGCATACTAATAGATGTTAGCATATCTTATAAATTCATCATCTTTTTTATCCTTAATATAGTTTTGATAGCTGATACAGTTTCTCCAGCATCTCAAATTTACAGCAAGTCCAAAACAAATGTTCACTATTTTCACAATTAAGATTTTACAGGCATCTCACTATTTTCACTAGTTTTGATAATATTTAATAATTTAAATATTATTTTTTTCTCCATCACAAACATAAAACCATGTTTTAATATTGGTCTAGACAAAGGAAAAGTTTTTACCAAGATGAACGGCTAGATCACTAAGAAAGGCAAGGATGTGCATAAGCCTCAGCGGAGCAAGTGGAGACAGGGCCCACACATACATGGGCGCTGGGATCACCCGCACATAACCGCTACTCACACTCTCAGAAATATGTCATCACCCATGATTCGAACTCTCACCACTTGTGAAGAGTTCATATAGAGACCCAGCTACCAATAGACCACTTGGTTGTTGGTTCAACAAAGGAAAAATTATCTAACACTTCAAAACTTTCTATACTACATAATCAAATCAAAATCAAAACAACACAACCACATAGAGAAAAAGTGTCATTTTATTAATTTAAAATGAACTTGAAAAACACTATTAAAAAGAAAGGATAAGAAACTAAATTGAGAGGCGAAATGCTAAAAAATACCTGCAAAGTGAACACTATATCCTCAAAGGTTATGTTTTTCTTTTCTTCTCTTCAGTCAACCACAAATTGAAGAAAATTGGAGCCCTTATTTGGGGAAATAAGAAAAATTCCTCCGCGATTTTGCATATATACATTAAAATGCTTTTAAATTACGTTGACCATGTATTTGGGGTTTTCTCGTGTATGCTGGAATTAGAGGTGTATTTGAGCCGAGTCGTTCGTGAGCCGTTGGGTGTTTGGCTCGAAAAAGGCTCATTCGTGTTCAGCTCATATTGTAAATGAGCCAAACTTAAGCTTCATTTTCAAGCTCGATTAATAAACGAGCCAAGCTTGAGCAACCGAAAGCTCGGCTCGTTTTGGCTCGTGAACACGGTTCACGAACAAAACTCGTGAACAAGCTCGTTTATATATATATATATATATATATATATATATATATATATATATATATATATATATATATATATTAAGGTGTATATGTGACCATGTCGTTGTTGTCAACATGAGTCACACATATAGAGTTGTAAACTACTATTTAAAGGCTCAGCTCGTTAAAAGCTCGGGTCAGCTAGTTCATTAAGTTAAATGAGCTTGTAAGATAAACGAGCCAAACCTGAACACCGCCAAGCTGGGCTTGTTAAATTTTGTGAACAATTCGTTTATTGTATAATTAAAAGCTCATTTATAGTATCATTTACAATTTTATTTGCAACAATCATTAATATGATCATTTATAGTGTCATAAACAAATTTATGTACCCGTTAATAATATTACAAAAAAATTATAGATAGTTGCATCACAATGTTTATTTTGTTATTATTGTAATTATTTTTTAACTTGTTTAATGATTCCATAAACAAGCTTAAATTATTCTTTTATTAAAATGATCATCAAACTCAAATTCAGTTGAGTCGCACTTGGTAATGATTCATTAAATAAGCTTTAAATGATTCTTTACTAAGTCAATAAAATGGAAAATAAAAAAATAATCAAGCCTTAATCAAACTAACGATACAAGTCTAAGCTTCAAATTTTCTTAAAAAATTGAGCTCGAGCATGAAGCTCAAAATAAACTCGTTTAGAGCTCGAGCTCAGTTAAAATAGTAATGAGCCAAGCTTGAACATGAAAAATGAAGCTCGAAGAAAGCTCGGCTCGAGCTTGAGCTCGATATAATAATGACGAGCCAAGCTTGAACAAAGCAAAGCTCAGCTCGGCTCGGCTCATTTACAGCCCTAGTTGGAATAATATTATTTATTATGTGGATTCATTGAGTAAATAATACTGTTAATGTAAAATAATTATAAAAAAAATCCAAATAGTTTGGAATTTGAAAGGGTTTTCTTTCTCATTGGTTCTGGGGTTGTGTTTTGTTTTTGGTTTTGACTTTGGGTGTTTGATTTGTTTCCACACCTGGTTGTGGGTTGTTCAGTCGTCGTTTTTTAATAAAAGTAGTTTATCTATTTTAAAAAAAAAATTAAAAAAAATAGTGTGACAGACCATTAAAGACTGAAAAACCATCCAAAACGCATGCTAAATATTATCATTTCCAATTTAGAAAAGAAAATACATTCAATCAGTTATACTCTCTGTTAGAAAAATACATACAACTTCTGCAGCAATAGTAAAGCCAGATAACATGTCTGAAATTTTCCGAAAAATATGGCCACAGTGGCTTTAATAATCATAAGTATAAAAGAAAGAAAAAGAGAAAACTTTTACAATTAAACAAGACAAAAAAGTTTCACAATGCTGCAGCAGAAAAAAAATCAGTTAAATGAAATTCTTCGTGTTCTGCATCTCCGTCTCTCCGGTCTCCCGGCTTTCATTGCTTGATACCAATGGCATGTGAGAATGTTCACTTGCCGGGACAGTATACTCACTACTGGCATAATCTTTACTAGTAAATGGCCCAAGTGCCATTTTTCTGAATTTCTCCAGGTCCTTATTGTATTGCATAGTATCATAATCTGAACTACCGCCGTAGGAGCCGTACATCCTACTGTGGCCAGGTCTAACACCTTCATTCAAATCTTCAAGGGATACATCTCCTTCCAATGCTCGAACTACCTACTCAGTTTCCCATTCAAAAATGAATTCAACTTTGAACATCTTGAAGTTGCAGTTTAGAAAGTAAAAAATAGTAGAACTTTGAAATGAAATGACATTTTTTAAATTCACATCTGGAGAACTTATTTATTGCAACTTCATGAAGTGTATATGTTGGGTAAATTTTATGAAGCAGAAAGAGTACCTGACTCATTCGAGGTCGACGCTTTGCAGAGTGACGAACACAAGCAGCAGCACAAGCGACCATCCGTGCCATCTCGTTAGGATTATAGTTCTCCTCCAACCTTGGATCGACGAGAGGATCATAATTGCCTTCTTCTAAAGCATGTGTGAGCAAGGGCCTTGCCTACAGTAACAAGCAGTCAAATTTCTCAACGCATAAGCTGTGAAGATACATGATCAAATTTGACCCAGGCAAGAGACTAACCCAATCAACCAAGCTATCATCAAAAGCATGGCTGTCAACAGGCCGCCTCCCTGTGATCAACTCCAGAAGCATGACCCCGAAGGAGAAGACATCTGATTTATCTGATAGCTTGCCAGAGGCAGCATATTCCGGCGCCAAATACCTGAAGGAATTGACAAATTAGTATTACAGAAGACAAGTTTGTGTTACTTACAGGGAGTAAAGTAGTGCAAGTTTTAGAATTAGATGATACACCGATAACAAGACACTTGTTAGATTTTATATTTTGTACTAATGGGCCCTATATGGGTTATACATAAGCTTAGGGGTCATACACCAAAAAGTCTCAAGACTTAGTGGCTCAACCTTTATACCTATATATAAACCCATTACACTTCTATCACACAACCGATGTGGGACTATATTTCCAACACCCTCTCTCAAGTTCAACTGAGTCATTTTTTTTTTCCAAGTTTGAACTTGCTCAGACTTGTACACCAGAACACCAGAGGTCAAGACTTAGTGGCTCAACCTCTATACCTATATATAAACCCATTACACTTTTATCACACAACCGATGTGGGACTATATTTCCAACAACACTCACCCAAGAAACAAGGTTATCCACCAAAAAAAAAATGTTCTTTCATTAAAAAACAAGAATAACAATACCATGAAATAGGAATACCATTTGAACAATCAGGATTTTTCAGTAGAAACATGTTTTTTTAAAATTTGTACTGAGAAAAGGGAATGATAAATTTCGTTTACCCAAAAGTTCCCATGACTCTTGTTGAAACATGAGTGTTGTTATCAGATGCAAATTTCGCAAGTCCAAAATCTGCAACCTGCAAATAGCCACATATGTATTAAATGAAGATGTTGGCTGTGAATCAACAACAGACATAATACTAAGAAAGCATCAGTTTTTTGATAAATTTTTAGTTCGGTGAAAAATTTTTAGCTGCAAATGCAGGCTGAAGTTACTGAAATCACTAAAAGGGTTCATAATAGTGAAGGATAGGCTATTACTTCATGTAACCATTAAATGGAAAACCAGCACTGAATGAAAGTAGAGAGAAAGCTCTTTTTTTTTGTTTTTTTTTTTGGTGTATTATCTTTGCTTTACTGCATTGGATAGTGAAAATTTTAAATTTTAGCTACAAATCCATCAACAAAGATTATTATTTAGTCAACCTTGAGACTTTTTTTTTATTTCTGGGGCATCTGTCTCTTTATCCAGTATGTATGTTACGGCATACAGGACAAAATATAATGATCAGAAAGAAAGGATAATTGAAAATTTCTCACCTTCGCCTCAAATTTGAAATCAAGAAGAATATTAGCAGCCTTAATATCACGGTGAATGATCTTAGGATTGCCTACAAATAGAAAGATGAAACAAATTAAGAGAATGTTATGTTGCTCTCAACAGCTAGCGAGCATGCACACACATATTGGAAATATCAACTGTTTAACAAGGAATAGCAAAGTAACAGTAACTCACAGTCCTCATGCAAATAAGCCAATCCTTTAGCAGATCCTAAAGCAATTTTTGATCTTGTAGACCACTCCATAGTTGGTTGACCTTTCCCTGCAAAAACCCAAATAATTCATTAAATATAAATGAAGAAGTGAATGCTAGAAACTACAAACAAAAATCTAAGCTCTTCTTTATTTCATAGTTTCCTTGCTAGTACTGAATAAATCAGAGATGCTTCACAATCATGGTTAGTGAAGTTGGTAGTAGATGCCAAACACACTCTAACAAGAATTTAACTCAGTTTATTCATTGCACAGTTGGTAATTGATGTCAACCACACTCTAACAAGAATTTAAATTGATTTATTCCTTGCACCCATGAATAAAAAAAATAATCATAAATTTGAAAGTATTACCATGCAAATGGAACTCCAATGTGTTGTTAGGAACAAACTCATAGACAAGTAGCCTCTGCCCTCCAGAAATGCAATATCCAACCAATGAGACCAAATGTCTGTGATGCACACGACTAATAATCTCAACCTCTGCCTGAAACTCACGCTCCCCCTGCCCACTTCCAGATTTCAATTGCTTGACGGCAATCTCTTTCCCATTTGGAAGCACTCCTTTATGCACATAGCCGAAACCACCCTGCCCGAGCAGATTAGCATCAGAGAACCCATCTGTTGCCCTTGCTAGCTCTTGATAAGTAAAGGTACTTTGTGAGAAACCAAGGGCAATTCCAGGAGATGGGGGAGGTAAAGAATTATCAGGACCTGAAGAGCTGGACCCTGTACCTCCACTGCTGTTAAAGAAGGCAGGGGGTGGTGGTGGTGGTCGAGGGGGTGGGGAGTGAGGTGGTGGAAATCGATGATGGGGAACAAATGGCCCCGGAGGAGCGGGGGGAGGAGGACGCGGAGGTATTTTGATAACATGTTCAGAAGGTGGTGGAGCATTCTGCTGCCAATTCTGAGCCTGCCCACCATACAATTCATCTGCAAGAACACCCAGATTAATGAAAAAAAAGTCAAGTCAGTTCATCTGTTGAATCCAGCAATGCCAACCAGATATTATGGTCAAACTTGCTGGTGCATCAAATTAGCAGACTCTTGTATAATTCTATAATTATCAAAAGCATTCTGAGATGCAGATACAACCAGATTTTCCAAAATGACTGAGAAAAGCCAAGTAATTTGTCCAAATATCATAGTTTGGGCTTCTAAATTTCGTTTCATATATAACAAATATAAGTCATAAAAGAAGAGACTTTCCCCAGTTAAAGCTAAAAAAATTCAAGCTCCATTCAACTTCGGTTCATCCAAAGGAGCTCTAACACCAAAAGACCATTTTCTTTTGAAACCCTAGTGCTATCAACCAGATCTCCGTTCCAGGTATAAAACTAGGGGAAATTGAAGAAACAAGCTGTAAAGGTAGTACCTTTACGATGTGGCGGAGGTGGAGGTGGTGGCGGAGGACGCAGCCGGCGCTTCCTTCTCCGGCAAAAACAGCAGCAAAGGGCACATAGCACCAAGAAAAGCACCACGCCGCCGACGGCCACACCAACCACGGTCCCAGTCGAGTTCGATTTTGAGCTCGAAGTACCCCCACCGGTGGTGTTCCCTGAAGGCACGGTGGGAGTCGCTGGCACTGACCCACCGGACGAATTCGCCGGAGGCGGTGGAGGAGAAGAGCCAGAGGGTATAGACGTCGTCGGAGGCGGCGGAGGAGCAGAGCCAGAAGGTGTGGTCGTGGTCGGAGGCGGCGGTGAAGAAGACACAGGAGTCGTAGGAGGCGCTGCCGTTGGCGTCGAAGGTGGCGGTGGCGAGGGAGTAGATGGCGTCACCGGCGGTGAAGTAGGCCCCGGAGACGACGTCGGCGGCGACGTAGTAGACATCTTTGTTCACAAGTAAACGCAAAAGTTGCCAACTTTCTGGAAATCAATACATTCCCACACTCTCTCTCTCTCTCTCTCTCTCTCGCAAGCAGAGATATTTTGACCTGGTTCTCATTGTAGAGATAGAGAGAGAACGAGAAGAGAGTGTGGGACCCAGTGGTGTTGGTGGTGGTGCTGGTGGATTGAAAAGCAGTAAAATTTCTTTGATTAACGTTGAATTTTTCTCCGCAAATCACTGATAAACAAGAAATCACAAACAAAAACAAAGATTTCAGAATCAAAGTTGGTGTTTTTGATTGAAATGAATTGGCTTCATGACATTGTTATTATGAATTCATGATCAAACCAACAAAGATAAGAGAAAATCCACCATTATTTAAATCATAAGCTTTCTTTTTTCGCTGCTCTAATGCACCAGCTGTAAAAATTAGTTTTTTTTAATGGAGAAAACTATCCTTTTCAGAGAATCACAGATCATATATAATTAGGAAACAAGTGTTCATCTTTGAAGGTTTGTGAAATCAGTATTAGCTTTGAAGGCAAGATGCAGTCACATGCAAGCCATATAATTAATTATTTTGTTAATTATATATTATAAATGTAAATAAATATAGATAAATATGAGTAAAGGTGGGCACTTTGCATATAAAAAGAAGAAGAGAGACCCATATAAAGCATTATTGTTCGCTAAACTCCTCATTCTGATGCTTTGTTTCACTTTCTCTTTTTCTTTTCATTTTTGAGTCTAGGAGTTAAGAAACTTACTTTGGGATATTTACCAAAAACTATTAAGTGAAAGATTGGCTTAAAACTTACCTTTTGTAGATGAGTATATTTTATTTTATTTTATTTTGACAAAGGTTGAGTAAATTCCCATTCAAAATTTAATTCTTTTTTTTTTATTCCTAATTACCTTGATGATATTAATGGGAGATATGAATTGGAACCTTTATCACTTCAGAACAAATGATTATTAGAACAAATGATCATTACATTGTCATCCTCTAGCAAGTAGTAGTTGGTGGACAGATTAGCTACTTTGTTTGGGGCCAATTGCTATCAATACAGTACTACTCTGTTTTGTCCCGTCTCACTGGACCCCTCTCTCATTGGATATGATTTAATTTATCCAGAAGCTCTACTTTATATTTTTAAAATAATTAAATTATCAAATTTTTTTTCTAATTTTATCCATACATAGCTCTTTTTATATAACATACTATTAGAACAACAATAACAATCTATTTCTCGTGCCATCCAAAAGATCAAGCATTCTCTCAGCTTTTTTAAAACAAGACTTACAAATACTTCCAACAACATGTCTCTCAGCTTTTTAAAAACAAGACTTACAAATACTTCCAACAACATGACACATAGCTCAGTTCAGTAGTAGTCTCTTTTACAACCTGGACAGATCTTTGTCTTAATTTAGTAGCATTAGCCTGCTCAACTTCTTACCATTCAGTGTTTTTCTTCGCTCTTTTTTTTTATCCTCACTTTAGGTGAGATTTTTTAGTCCGTTTTTTTTATCTTCAGTTCTGTTGTGGATCTGTTAGTATCTGTACTATTTTTTGAACTTTTTCCTCAATAACATTGTGGTTTATCCCCTTTCTTAAAAAAAAAAAAAAACAATAAGAACCTATTAGCCTTAATTATTTAACGTCAGCACATAAATTTTTTGGACACTGTTCTATCAAAAGTTAAAAAACTAGATGAACAAAGATTAAGCATATCAATTTTTTCATTAATATTATTTTACAATAAATATAATAATAAACATAAATGCTTCAAGACAAGCTATACGTGTTTCAGGTGATTGTTTATTATGTTTCTTGTTGCAGAGTGGGAGACTTTACAGCATGATCTTGGCTACATTCTTTTCTTGCCAACAAACATCTTGACTTCGCCAATGATATTGGCATTGTCCATGTGAAACAGCAAAGACAGCAATGATCTAACACTGTCCATTGCATGAGATTTCAATTTTTAATATTAAAAAATATATTATTAAAATTACAGTATTTTAATTATTAAGTTTATGAACTGTGTAACTATCCGGGCACAAAATTTTAACTCTCCTTAGTTACACCTTGATTGTGTGTTTGGACATTAATATTAGAAGGGATTATGCTTTACATTATTTGCTTTGAAGTCAGTTAACCATAGAATGGTATCAAATTATGGGCAGAAGTTTTGTGTTTATAGTTTCAACAAATAAGGGACAATTACCCATTCATCCGCCAATTTAAAAATAAATTGGCGATATGCATAAATATGAAATTAAAATTTTAGCATATATGTTCCCTTCCCTATTTGATTTGATTTTGAGTTTTTTTACAAAAACAAATACTCTAGCTAAGAAACCCAATACTAATATTATTGGGTTTTATAATTAATTCTATTTTTAAATATTTTGATATTTATAATAAAATTATTTTTAATTTCCACTATAAAAATATTTATAACTTGTAAAATTTGAAATTATATTTTTGATTCTCATGGTCCAAATTCAATTGTATATAATAATAATTATTATTATTATTATTTTGATACTAGGAGATAAACACCCCTATTTAAGGTTTTAAGTCATTAACAGATATAGATGTGAAGTGTATTTACAAGCTCAATAACATCTTGCCTCGCTTTGCATAAATTCAATTTTAGGATCCCTCTAAAATGAGAATTTTATGCAAGGGATTTAGTACCAATATACTAAGCAATAGTTGGTCATTGTATATAATTATTAATGCAAACTAACTTTAAAAAAAAAAAAAAAACCATTCCTATATATATATATTCCCCTTTCATTTATACAAGACGTTTGCACATGCACCCCTACAATTTCTCATAACTTGCGTATTGGGCCTGTTCATCTTTTGGGCCCATTGAAAGCCCGTTTAAGCCAACGACGTCAGACTGGACCTGGGCCACCGACGCGTTCATTCAATCAATCATATGGTTCACAGCTCCTCCCTCTCTGGCATCACATGTCACCACAATCACCAATAAAAAATATCAATATTCTAACCTTTTTCTCCATCCCACCGCGTTTGCTTCCCATCAACGGCCAGAATCCCCTTGTGATCAACATAACCAAAAACAAACCTTGAGATCCAACGGTTAAAAATAGCCGGTGTCATCCTCTACCCCAATCCTACGGCCATGACCTCCTCAACCCCTTTTCAACGGACCATATTCTTCACACCATCTTTCCAAGAAAATTCCAACATATATATATATCTATATATATTTTTCGACATTCATATAATAATATATTAATAAACAGTTACTAAATTCGTGTGTGGGTCCCACGCAACACGAGGCTTCTTTTTCTCTCGCTCTCGACTTCTTTGCTTCTTCGTGGTGTTCTTCTCGCCAGGAACGAAGCATGCCGGGGGCTCAAGAGCAGCGGCGGAGGCCGATGAAGCCGGCGACGATCCACGACTGCGCGCTCTACAATGATCTTCTTGGTCTCCGGAGCAAGCTCGAGGAGAACCCCTCTCTCCTCAACGCGCGCAGCGGCTATGTAAGCCATTTCTATGTTCTCATTCTCGCCTTGGTTCTTGAGCTTGCTGTTGGCTTTGATTTCGTTGAAATTTTGTCCTCTGCTGAGTTTGTTCTGTGGAGATTTGATCATTGAGGCATTCAGTAGCATTTGAATGGTGTTGTTGAATTGTGGGGCTTTTGATTTTGGTCTTCTAGTTGTTTATCCATGTACCCCATTCGTTTCTTGTTTCTGGCGTTGATTGGTCTGTATTTTTGTGCTGTATTTGTTTTCTGTTCAATTGTTTTTGTGGAGATTTATTCGTATGTGGTTGATTTTCGAGTTCGCGTTGTCCACTTTTTTTTTTTTTTTAATTTCGTTGTTTATGTTCTTTTATTCTGGATTTCTTACCACATTTGGGAATTTCTCTGTATTGCTTCACTTTTTTTCCCAATATGTTGCACGAAAATTTGGATTTTGAAGTTTTTTAGGTCTTGTTTGCTGTAGGATTTTTTTTGCGAGTTTGTCTGAACTCCCTTTTTTTTTCTATGGATATGTTTGGAATCTGCGAATATACTTCTCTGCTAAATTTCTTGGCTCATGATTATTTCTTATCTGAGATGAGAATTATTCACCATTTTCACTTTATACTATCCATTTTCCCCCTGAATTTTGTGTTTGGCTTTTCTCCATTTGAGTTTTGTTGTTTCTTTTAACTCATTCCTGTTGTGACATGTACGCAGCATTATATTTTCTTTGGGTTTCTTTATTAAGATTTCTTTAATTTCTTCATGATAAGATTGGATTACTTGTATAATTAGAAGCTATATGGGTTTTCAATCCTTGTTTTTACGGGCTGGCTTCATTCTTTACCTTAGACCTACTTCCAATGTGGGTGGGCTGCATGGCTTTGTGTTGTGTTGATCAGTTTTTTACTTTCATGAGTGCAGATGATGCAGACACCTCTTCATGTAGCAGCTGGGCATAATAATTATGGAATTGTCAAGTTTTTGCTTGAGTGGAAGGGTGCTGAAAAAATCGAGTTGGAGGCAACAAATACGGTAATCCAGAGAAGAAATCTTAAATGGATTTTGACGTTTTTTTTGAAACATTGATGATTTGATTGGTTTTGAATGTAGTAAGCCTTTGAAAAAAATTTGACTTGAGTTTAAACTGTTTAGTTTGATGAAACACCTCTACACATGGCGGCAAAAAATGGCTGCAATGAATCAGCAAAAATACTTATTGAGCATGGTGCATTTCTGGAGGCCAAAGCCAAGGTAAGATATTTTCTCGCTCTTTTTCTATTTCCTACATCTTAGAATTCAATCAAGATCTGTAGTTTTCTCTTGACCTGGCTACGTATAATTGGAACTCTGACGGCCCACTTTTATAATTGGAACTTTGAGATACATTTCACTTATTGGAATTTGTATGTGCTGCAGAATGGGATGACTCCATTGCATTTGGCTGCATGGTATGCACATCAAACAGATAGTTGCGATACTGTGAGCACTTTGCTAGAGCACAATGCCAATTGCAGTGCCACTGATGATGTATGCTTTGCTTAGCATCTGCAAGCATTTTTAATTGTTAAGTGGCATTCATTATGAAAAACTGAAGCAGAAATAAAGATGTAACTTATTTTGTCATTCCTGCACCATAGGACCAGTTGACCCCTGTAGATCATATCAAGAAAGGCCATAGAAATGAGAAGCTGCTGGCACTTATACAGTATCACATTGACAAGCAAAGAAAGAGGAAAGCCATGGAGACCTGCAGCAAGGTGAAAGAGAAAATGGATGAATTTGAAGCAGCCATATCAGATATTGTGGGGTTGCAGGAACTCAAAATGCAGTTGCGTCGATGGGCTAGGGGAATGTTGTTTGATGAAAAACGAAGGACTCTGGGTTTGAGCATTTCTGCAAGAAGGCCTCCACACATGGCGTTCATGGGTAACCCCGGCACAGGTATTTATTATGTTCATGGACGTTGTTATATGATGGTTTAATTATTCTAAAGTTGGTTATATTTGTTCCTTGCAATTAGGTGGTGTAAACAATACTAGAACTTTACATCTATGTGACATCTGATTAAATCATGAGAGTCCATTATGTTGCACTAAAGGCGAAAGTATTGGATGGTTAAAAAAGCATATAACAAAATGTATTGGCATTGGTGAATAGAGAGAATTATCTAACATAATCTTGTTTCACATGGGTATTCTTTTCTTCATATTAGAGGGTAGAAAGAAACTTGAGCCAAGCAGTTAAGTTTTTTCAGTAAATGCTTCTGTGATATTGGTGTTTGTTGAAAAACAATTTGGTCCCATCTAGTTAGATATCCATTCAGTTTTATGATTGTCCTTTTCTCGAATTCTAATTTTATAATCTTGAATTTGGCTGAAAGCTTTATGTCTTGTAGGAGAAGGAAAACTTTTGCACTGACAGGCCTTGGATTCGTTATTTCTCAAATGCATCTTGCTTTTTTGTGTGACTCGTGGATATTCTTGACAGAACTTACCAAGTTGCGATTAAAAATGGTTTTATTTTTTCTGTCATGTGACCCTGAATTTATTTGCCTAGGAGAATTATTCTTGCTTCATTTCAATTTATAAATCATCCACCATTCCTTGCCATGTTTAGTCTGCCAAAATTTTGAATTTCTTGACTTCTGAGCAGGGAAGACAATGGTTGCCCGAGCATTGGGCAAACTTCTCTATATGGTTGGCATTTTACCCAGTGATAAGGTAACAGAAGTGCAACGAACTGACCTGGTCGGAGAGTTTGTAGGACATACCGGACCAAAGACGAGGAAAAAGGTATCTCTATTTGCTTACCTGAAGGCATCAACTCTCTATTGCATCACATCACATAAGAATGAAGCAACTAGCTTATATTTTTCAATCCTGCAAAATGCCTTTCATTTTGAAAATTTTCATGTGTTCCATTTTGTCAATTCTTAAATAGTACAGTAGCTTTGTTAGTCTACTAATGATGAGTCTTCTATAGATAACAATTTTGCCCCCACATCTGTAAAACCGCTTTTGCATATAAACTGTATCCAAGCCATATTTGAACTTTGGTATATTCAGTAGGTATATACCAAATCGTTTTGTGGGGTTCTCTATCTTGCTGAAAGCAATTCTTCAAATGCTTATATAGTACAAGAAGATTAGCAAGCTCTAATTGAGTCATCATACAGTTTATGCCTTGATCTTATACTGTGCCGTCATTTACAGATTATGGAAGCAGATGGAGGAATTCTTTTTGTAGATGAAGCCTATAGGTTGATACCAATGCAGAAATCAGATGACAAGGACTATGGACTAGAGGCATTAGAAGAGATAATGTCAGTAATGGACAGTGGAAGGATAGTCGTTATTTTTGCTGGATATCGTGAGCCAATGAAACGGGTGATCGAATCCAATGAAGGATTCTGTAGAAGGGTAACAAAGTTCTTCTACTTTGATGACTTCACTACAACTGAGCTCGCTCAGATCTTACACATAAAGATGACCAATGTAGATGAGAAAAGTTCACTATATGGGTTCAAGTTACACCCATCTTGTACACTTGATGCTGTTGCTGAACTGATCGACAGGGAGACCACAGAGGAACTGCGAAAGCAGATGAATGGGGGTTTGATTGAACCTTTGCTCATGAATGCTCGAGAGAACTTGGACCTCAGGCTTGACTTTGACTGCACAGATGCCGACGAACTAATTACTATTACCATGGAGGACCTGAAAGCCGGGCTTCAGTTGCTCTTGCAGTGAGGAGTTTTGTTACTTAGCATAGCAGGGTGGTTGTATGCAGTTGGTTATCCATTTCTGATGGCCATCTAGTCTTATGGAAAAGTTGGAAGCTGATACTCCCAATATTGATTGATTCTTTACACCGAAAGCAATAAAAATTATTTGCATCGAGCAACATAAATAGGAAAATTAGAAAATTTTCTTCTGTTAACCTGTTCTGTAGCTTTAGGCAGAAGAAGAAAATTTATTAGAATAGATTATGCTTGATATCCTCTTTCCTACTCTTTTTTCTGTATTTGTTGTGATGGAACTTTCATATGGATGTACATGTGCATGCCAATACTTATTTTTTGCACAATAAAACACTCTTCATGTCTTTGATGTATATCACAAGGTAATGACAACTTGAAAGAGTGATAGTGATGTTTAGCGCAAGCCTTAAGTGCTGAATCTTAAATAAGTAAATATGAATCAACTGATTTTATTGTCTCTCTTCATGGAAGAGTTGAACCGTATGTCCTACTGTTGTTGCTCATTCTTTATTGGTTCCTTAAGGTTTGCTGCTGTGAGACAACAGGCCGGCGAAATTTATACTCTTGGTCATTTTTCTCGACGAACTCTGCATGGTTACAACCCAGATCGGTTATGGGCACACAACAGCTCCAGTTCTGAAGATGGTAGTGGTCCATCACATAACAGAACTTCAAAATGAATGTCCATCAGGTTTTATACATTACGCCCTTTTACACCGTGTACAGATGATGTGAATTTCCCCATTTTCTTTCTTGAAGGTGTTCCATGAAGTAAGAAAGAAATCAAACATTCAACCGCAACCGGGTCTGAGGCTCAGCAACAGTTGTTGTTTTATTCTCCTATTGAACCAATTCTGCAGGTTCCTCGTCGATCTTTCCAATGGCCTCAAGTATTGATGAATATGTGATGAGATCATATTTGAATCCCTTTGAACTCATCTCCTTCATTAGCTTTGCCGCATCTTCAAACATACCAGCACGGCTAAAAGCACCAAGTACTGTGTTGTATGATACAGCATCTGGTTTAATAAGAGACTCTTTCATGTTCGATAACATCTCCATTGCCCGACTTGGACCTCCGACCTTTGCCAATCCATTTAAAATGATATTGTGAGAGTTTATATCAGGAACACAGCCCTGTTCCTGCATTGTCCAAAACAAGGAATAAGCTTCATCCATCATGCCAACCCTTACCATCCCAGACATTAGAGCATTGTATGCATAGACATCAGGAACACAGCCAAGTTTCTTCATTTCATCAAAAAGATTTATAGCATCATTGAGCCGACCGCATTTTCCAAAATGCTTGATCATCACAGCATAAACTCTAGAAGTAGAAGAACCACAATTCTCTTTCAATTCCTGAAATAACTCACTGGCAGCTTCATACCGTTTTGATTTTCCAAGAGCATCAATGATACTGCAATAAGCCGCTGGGCAGGGAGGGAAACCATTTTCATCCATCTCCTCAAGTAGCATCAATGCCTTCTCCAATCTATTACTCTTGCAATATCCATCAATGACAATTGAATAAGTAAAAGCACTGGGAGTGACTTGCCTCCTCATTTTCTCAAACAAAGCAGCAGCATCAGATGCATGTGATTTAGATTCAAAAAGTGATTTGATAACCGTATTATAGGTAACTACACTTGGTGTGCATTGAAGAGACTCCATCTCTTCAAACAGCTTAATAGCATCATCCAAGCGCCCGGCTTTGCTGAAAATGTTAATTAGATTATTCATGAGCACAGTGTCCGGTTTACAACCTTCTCGTCGCATTTCAAGATAAAAGCCATAAGCCTCCTCTACTCTCCCTGCTTTACCCAGCCCCTTTATCAACTCAGTGTAAGTAAACACATTCGGCGTGCAACATTTGCACCTCATTTCATGAAACAAAGACAACGCCTTGTCTATCTTCCCGGATTTAAAGAACAATCCAATCAAAGTAGTATAGATCTTGGCAGTTGGCTGTAGCTTGTTCTCTTTCATCTCCTCAAACAGTCTAACAGCAGACTCCTCTCTACCCAATTTACCGAAAGCCTGGACAAGTGCATTGTAGGTCACAGTATCCGGAAGACAATAACCTTCATTGCACATCTCATTGTAAAGCTCATGAACCTTCTCATAGTGACCTTCTTGCATCAACATAATGATCATACTATTATAAGTATGCGACGTAGGTTGGCATTTCTTAGTTTTCACCTGATAAAAGATCGAACACGCCTTGTTTACCATCTTTGCCTTGCCAAGAATCCTAACAACCTCTGATAAGTCTGTCGGTGTGACGATACAAGTGCTTCGCACCATCTCTTGCATCACCTTCCACATTTCCCCGACAAGGCCGGCCTCATCAAGACAACGTATCAAGGCCATATATGTCGTCGAATCATGCTCAAAATTCTTTCTTTTTCCAGCCCATTTGAAGAATTGTATCTTCACAGGCATTTCAACAGACGACTTGAGGACCTCCCGAACCAATCGGCGGTCCACCCTCAACATGAGCACTTCCAATGCTTTCTCTGCATCAGGACCCCATTTGAATATTTTCAGTATTCTTAGAAACCTCTCATCCAGTGCACGGGCTGAGGGATCACTCTTCGGCGTCCGAGAAGACATTGGAGGGAGGACAGAGCTTTCTCTGGTGTTAGGGAGCTTGAACATCTTAACTATCTCATCTTCTACATAATAGCACAATAGTTAAACCATCAGAGACTAGTTCAAAGACTAAGAGAAGCGCTATGATCAATGACCTAGCTTAGTAAAACTAGCACAAAAAAAAAGCAACTTTTTCATTGATTCTGCACTAGTAACTGCTGATCTTCATAAAAAAAACACTAGGGATTGAAAAATTGATAGGAAATAAATCAATTTGGGAATGAAAATGATGAAAATTCATGGTGTTTCTTAAGGGAATTTTGGAATGCATGTTACCTGTTTGCTTTAATCTCCGAGAGAGATGAGGAGAGGACGATATGGAGCGCTTGATAACAAGGAAGCGAGCGAAGCTGGAGGACATGCTTGTGTAGTCTAGGTGAACAGATGGAAATTCTCCAAAGTCTCTCAGATGTCTCCAAGCGCCATTGACATGGTGGGCTAAGAGCTCTTCAATGAATTGCAGAGATAGATGATCGTGGATGCCAAGCGAAAGCTGTTCTTCTCTGACGTTTTACTTTTACCACCCTGAACTAATTCGAAACTGGGTTTATCCGGCTATTTTATTCACTATAACCCATAACTTCCTTTAAAATCCAAACAAGCCCTTATATATGCCCCTTCATTGGGACAAAGAAAAGGTTCCCTGCCCATAAACCACCCTTGAATTTCATTTAAATCCATATATATCACTCAATAAAATCAAATATAGGGGGTGCTTGTGAGGGCTCGGGTGACATTGAGCCTGCAGATTTACTCCACACTAGTGCACATCCCTAACTAACCCTTAGATGGGAGGTCTAATGTCAATAAATAAATAAATAAAATCAAATATGGTGCATGTTGCTTGAAATTAGATTTATATATATATATATATATATATATATATTCCTTTATTCAATATACACCTTCAAAATATATTATTATATGTTAAAAGACAAAACAAAATCTGTGCATATATTCTATTAAAAATTTCTAATAGTTCTTAAATTAATATGTTTCAATATGTTTTTTAAAAATTAAACTAATTTTATTCATTATAACTAAATTATAAAACTTTTTTAAAAATTTTAATAGTGATTAAATTGATATTTTTACAAATATACTTCAAAAATATTTCAGCTGGTTTTTTATTCACTACATGAGACATCTACACAAAAATTAAAATTACCAAAGGTAATTTATAAATCTGAATAAAAATATAATTTAGTTATTAAAAAAAATCAATATTTATATACTTTATAATATATTTTAATAGTGTGTATGGGGTAAAAAAAATAAACATGCAACCAACCAAAAATAGTAAAATACCACACACACGAGTGAGTTTTATTGATCATTTGGAAAAACTCAATGGTTTTTTTAAAGTTTACCAAAAATTACATGGTCTTTTTAAAGGAGACTGTGAAACAAGCAAAAGAAGAGGAACAATTTCACCTTTGCTTCGGAAATTTTGGGTTGAGGAAAAATAAAAATAGCAAAAACAAATCACAAGAAAATTCAAGCAATACATTATACTGTATCAAAATACAAAAAGGAAAGCAATTCTATTTTTATTTATTTTTCCTCTTCTCCGCTCAATTCATTAAGTTTAATACAAAACAAACTACACGCAATTATTCTTCAGTGCTCAGTACAAAACAATTAATAAACCTGCCTCTGTGTTCCATAATGCACTGGCAGCAGCCAAATTTGCCAAGCCTATAAATACCTGGCAAGTTAAACCACCACCAGATTCAACCAAAGATAATACTGGAATTAAGCCCATGTTGAGTAGCATACAAAATGGCACAAACAGCTAAGCTACACTGAGCTTGGACAACGCCGACTGAAACAATACTGAGAAAGCTTCGGAAACACTTGAATCATCGGCCTTTATCTTTATTTGCGCCTTCGCAGATGATGCGTTGATGAGACACTCCACAAGGAAGAAGGATGATGGTTCATCTGCTCTCTGCGCAAAGAAAAAGAACTTGAAATTTGGAGCTTGACCACCAGAGGCAATGCACTGGATGGAGTGGCCTTGCATGTGCCGAAGAAGGGCCTGGGGTGATGTTAATGCAGCCACTCCTTGAGGGGTTAAAGAGCATTCCTGTAGATAAAATGCACATTTTATTTCTAGGTGAGCATTAGAATATGCAAAAGTAGATAAAATAAAACATGCAAGATTTTGCCTTACATTATCATAAAAGGCCTCATGCTCCAAAAATTGAACCGAAATAAATGTGGGACTATGTTTTTGTCCATGTATTTAGTGCAACTAGTGTGCCATAGCATGAGCTATGGGCTTAGCAATTTTAGTTCATCAAAGCATTTGAAACAAAAGAATAATTTGCTGCGGTAAAAATGACAAAGGAAAAATATTGCTTCTAGGCAAAATGAAAAATTATACCAAAAGAAGTCTAGTAAAGAAGAAAAATTAATCCTCAAAATGCAGATGAACTCACTTGCTACACAGTTCAGAATAATATAAAGTTAGATGATTAACTTGTACAGATAGTTTACTTGAATGAGAAAGAACATGTGCATTTCATGAGACCAATTCGTAAAGTTATAAAATACTTAAGGTACCTGAGATGAGGATATTTGCAGTTGGCCCCATTTCTTTTGGAAATTACTTGGATCCAAGACTGGTTTTGGATTCAGCTTTAAAGAGGGCGGCTGAGGTGGTTCAGGTTCAACTGGCACACCAAGCCCGAGAAGGTCATCAATAGCTAAGGCAGACTGCAATGAGGTGGCAGCCTGAGCAGGGGCTGGAATCGCCGAACTAGCAACAGACACTAAGGAGGCATCATACTCAAGACCACCATAGGAAGAACCATTATGTGTTAGCCCTCTACTCTCTTCCTTCTCAGCGGTACTCAGGAGAAGATCATTGTCATTGGCATCATATCTTTGAGCAGGAATTACATTATCTCCAGAATCTGCTGCAAGAGATATATCCCCAATATCTTCAGAGAACTCAAATGGTCCACGATGCTCCTTATCAATGAACAGATAAGAGGGCTACAAAATGTAGGGACGTATGAGTTTAGTTTGGCATTAAAATCCTCTAAAGAAGCACAGTAGGTCAACAGAAGATGGAGCAAATCAACAAAAAATAAAGTGAATAACACAAAGCTATAAATCACAGTGATCATCATCATACTTTCATATTTATTCACCATTCTCCTATTGGTCTTTGATATGAATAAACATGTAAACAAATTAATAGCTTCTAACAGCTGTCACATACATAGAGCAGTGCTGCTCTCCTAAACTGACAGAAATCAGGCTACAAAAAAAGTGACTGGGAATATGGACCTCAGTGTCATCTTGCAATGGATAAATATTATGCAGCAACTAAGCAAAGATTTTGTGCATGGCCACTTCATGAATCATTTTAGCAAATGATCATACACACTCTGAAATGAAAGTTCAGAGAGTCAGGAAATGCCACTGAGCTATGATCAGTCAACTTGTAGAAACCATTCACAAAATTTTATTCATACATACTTGTTAAAAGAGCAAGCATTTCTTAATATTCCCTAAATCAAATTCCAACTTATAACCAATTTCTGACTAATTTGCAAAAACTATATCTAAAGAAGGGGGCCCAAATAAAAGCAAATAATGAGCTGTCCAATTTTTCAAGAATCATATTACACAAACCAATCCAAGGTAACAGTAAAACTGAAACATTTAGCAACAAAAATGAAAACCAAACCTTCTGGTAAACAACTGATAAACTGTTAAATTCATCAAATATGCGATCTTTAATTTCATTGCTCTGAGTGTCAGCAAAGACTGATACAGCTTGTTTAGGAGGGTTTACTACACGTTCTGCCACTGACACATCATGCTGCAGAAGTCTGTAGTAGAACAGGGCTCGGTCATGAACATCCTGCAATGAACTTTTTAATCTGAATGGTGTGCATTTTTTTTAAAATTAAAAAAAACAACAACATAAATAAGCTTAAGGTGCATAATTCTATGAATCTAGCTTCACCTGGTGAGAGTCAGCCAGACCGGAAACTAAAGCAGCTCCTAAGGCCTTCTGTGTTTCAGGAGGCCTTTTAAAGAAGCATTTCATTGCAGCAGTAAGAAGATGCAAGCGAACCTAGAAAAGAAGATTCATTTGATAAAGAAAACAATGTGGCAAAACCTCATTATTTGTTTCAGATGAAGAAAATGCAAAACAATCAAATCTTATATGACAGGTGGAGAGGCAAGCATTTTTCAGGGGCCACATAAATCTGATTGGAGGAAGACGTAGATGAACATATAAAAGGAAAAAAAAATGTCAAAAAGAAACAAATTAGTCAGAGCTCATTGTATGGTAAGTGCGAGTCAAATGCATAGCTATGAAGTCCTTGATAAAAGTCACGGCTAGAACTAAACCCCTAGAAGAGATATGGCAGAACATAATTCCCAAATACAAAGAATTTGTTGATGGAAGTTACCTCTGCAGAATGTTCCTCATCCCAGTTTTCGATAAGACTTTCCAAAATATAAGGAGCATCAAGCATGTCCTGCGAGTACTCCCCCAACATCCATATAAGGGCTGATTTTGCCTTCGGTTCTTGAACATTCTTACTGCTGATATTTCCAACAACCGCAATACAATCATGACTCCATTGAGGATATTTCCTCAAAAGATCCTTAACTAGAACCTGAAAATCATTTATTTTATTCAAAAGTATGAGTGGAACATCTCAATTTTACCACATTGTAGTAGATTTTCACATTGCCACCATTAATAGATATAAATAATTTTTGTATGGTTATGGCAGGGAAACTACTCACCAATGTCTCAGCAGTTACATAATCCTTATCCATCTCCAAAAACTGAAGGAGCCGGTCCACAATTGCATTCACATCATATTGCTGTAAGGCTATTTTCCCAACTGCCCTAATTGACTCCCTTGCAATAGGCACATCAACATTTGCAGCATATTCACATAATTCCGTCACTGAAATGATGTCAAAAAAGTTCTCCAAAAGAATAAAAGGTGACACTAGAAATGCTTGACAATAGGAAAATGCGACAGGAAAAAAATTGGCAGCTAAGTGATGACAAATTACTTACCAATTTCATAGGTATTGCTTTCATTGGCAATGGCAGTCAACATCTCAAGTTTTAGCTTTTTCACATATGATGGTTGGCTATACTGACAATAGAAATGTTTGTAGTCTGAAGAGAACAGCATTGGAGCCCGCATCACCAACAGATGCAGATGGCTCAATACAGCATAAGATTGTTCAGGACTGCTAGTGCTCACAAGAGTAAGTAAAGGTGCTTTGATGCGTTCATAAACCTAATATAAGAAATTCACAACAATCAAAAAGTTTCCTTCTAACATAACCAGAATACAGTGAACTACAATACTTCTAAAGAACTTTCTGCTATATCTCACACTGATGAATGCTAAACAATATATGCTTCAAACAAGTAAATCTCTCCAAATAAAATTTAGCTTGTTTAACCAGGCGCTTAAACGATGGATAGTAGTGCACTAGTTAGAAGTTATGAGTACTCGAACAGTTCAAGCCACCAGTTGAAATATAAATGTAGAAGTTAAACAAGAAATTGTTACATGCAAAGGAAACAAAACGGAAAGATCTGACATTTAAGAAAACATATTGCAGCAAAACTTGGGGTTAAATCTCTAAATTCATAACTGTAAGCACATATATAAAATCTATTATAATACCTGTTGATGAACATCTGTCATCGACATTGTCATATGCAAGAACAACTTGATTGTCGCTAAAACAACAGCAGAATTTACATGTTGAAGTCGATCCTCCAGAAGATTCATTATATCAAATATGTCATTGCTGTCTGTAGGAATATATTTAGATACTAGATCAAGTACAAGGCATTGCGCCCATTCACTGAATTCCTTTATCCTGAAATCAAGCCAAACTCTTAGAGTTTACAAAGTATAGTTAAAGAACCACCCTGATAATTGAAAATAAAACATACATGAATCTAGGATAAAATAAACAAAGTGGATATGGAAGTAATCCAGAACAAGCACAGTTTTTGAACTTCCATCTTTAAAGATTTACAAGGTTTAAACATAAACAAAAGGTTAACATCTAGAACAACAAATAAACATTACCACCGAGTAGCTCAATTAAATCGGGACCAATTCCAGATGGATAATACTTTTTTACATATAAATATCAAATATACCACTCTTTAGAATTTATTTTTCACAATCTAGGATTTTCATTTTTGTGTCACTCATTTCAAGTTGCTAACACAAACTGGATACCCACCACTGCATAAATCATCACTTGAACTAAACAGATTATAACTTTTATTTAAATGAAGAACATACCTATTCAAGAGATAATAAACCAATTGTTTGCTAAGCAAAGCTTCTCTCTCCCTGGATGCTTCCTCGGAAGTTTCCAAATTCCATATCTCTTGCAATGAGGACAGGCAATTGGCAACCACCTGGAACCATCCAAATCACAACCCATCAGTACCACTGCATGATTTAATGCACAAATCTTACAACCAAGCCCTCTGCTCATCAAATTCAGCATTGGTCAGGCATAGCTTACATGGCCAAGCTTAAAAGTAAATATTTTGACCCAAACTTACAGAATATATCAAAAGATGCGTTATCTATAAGGTTCTTTTTCACAAGATTTCAGTTGATCTCATCTAAATTAAATAGGACCCAATCCAGCCAAAACTATCAAAACTCAACGGTAAAGGGCAACATACTCTAAAGCATTGCAATTAATTTGTCACATAAACTAAAGAAGAAGAGCTCATCTGAATTTGGGACATTTTAATCAGCGCATTTAATCCAAAGGGACAAAACTAATGAGATGCATGATCACACCTGGGGATCTGGATCACTGAGCATAAGGCTCTTGAGCAATGCCGGAAAATCCGCATCCAAGCACGTCGCTGGCGAGATATGGTACAACTTGAGCACCCCGACCGCGGACACCATCCTCACATAAGCGCTCCCATCTTTCAACCCCGATCCAAGTGGTCCAACAAGGTACTCAACAAGATTAGCAACCCTCAGAGAGCAGAGGGACCGCAAGGCGAGACCACGGATCATCGGATCCTCATCTCGGCAGTCCTTCTGGAGGAAATTGATGGTGAGGAGGGAAAGATCGGGGTTAGAGCGCGCATAGTTGCCAACATAGAGGTAGCACATCTTCTTCAGAACGATGTCGGAAGTAGCGGAGCACATGACCATCTCGCTGAAGGCGGAGGAGACATCGATGCCGACGGTCATGTAGGAGATCACGCGCTTGAAAAGATCACGCTTGGAGTCATCGGCGCCAGGCGCGCGGCTTCCGGCGAGCTGGCGGAGCTGGAGGCGGAGATCGGAGACCTCGCTTTTGCTGGAAGGGAGAGAAAAGATGAGAGATTGGAGATTGGGGAAGGATTAGGGTTAAGGTCTGGAGGGAGCTTACCCGGAGGGTTGGGAGGGAGAGGCGGAGGGGGAGCGCTGGGAAGGGAGCGGAGGAACCATGGCGGGAGGACGGCGAATTACCACTGCGAATTCGCACTCCGGAGAGAGACAGAGCCTTAAATCTCAGTGAAGCTTTGATTTTTTTTTTTTTTTTTTTATAATAATATTATTCCCTGAAAATTTGATAATTTTTTGTGACTCATAATTACAGTTTGAGTTTTGTTTGCTATATATATACCTTCAAAACTTTATAATTACATTTGTGTGTATAAATTATAGGTATAATAACCTAATTGGTCCTTTTACTTTTCTCTCCCTCCCCTTTTGGTCCCTCTATTAAAAAATGCTCTCGACTATTCCCTATAGGCCTAGTCGGGAACATTTCTGAGTAGAGGGACTAAAAGAGAAGAGAGAGAAAAGTAGAGGGACCAATTCGGGTATACGTAAAAGAAACTTTTTCCACTTGTTGTAATAATTTTTAAGAAAAATTAAGAATCCATGAAAAAAATGTGGCAGAAAAGTTCATGAAGCAAAAGAATCATTAATTACTTCTTCTGGGGAAATTCTTTACGTCTTTTTTATATAAAAAATTAGTTTTTGTTTTTTTTGACATTTTCTTTATTTTAAATCATTTCCCTCTATCTAGACCGTGGGAAAGAAAGGTATTTTAAGGCTTAGAAGGGCTACATAATGAGATACCGGATCCTCAAAGGTTTCTTTGAGGTGATTATCTTTGAGTTTTTCAGGCATATTTTGGCTTTTCACTCACACAAATTTTGAGGTGATAAAAATGACATGAATCCATGCATACAAAGATTCCCAATTTTTGAATGTAATCGCTTACAAAATCATCTGCATTTGCCTGATTGGCATCCTGAGCAAGTTGCTGGCGTCCTCGTGTAACCTCATGAAAAATACTTTACCAACTGAATGTTTGTTTAAACTTTTTTAATGGTGAGTGTTAGAGTTCTCAAAAACTGAATAACTAATGAAAAATAGATACACATATGAAAAAGAACGGAAATCCAGGACCAGCTTGTCAGCTAGTACAAGGTACCTGTAAAACTGTAATGAACCACACCTAAACAATGAGAATCAAATTAATTAAACCTGAACACCAAACAATCGGCGATCATTGCAAACCAATATGAAAATGAAAGTAATCAACATTCTCATTTCAGTGTGACAAATAATTGTAAGCGGGTAGAAATGCAAGAGGATAACCTTAAAACTGTGACGACATCAGGTCCACAAATCCCCACATAAACACATGGAGTCATTGATCACAATCTGAAAGAAACTGGTAGTGACCATAGAACCAATTGGAGCAACCAAAATCACATTTGATTATATGCTTAAGTAGGGTGGTAGTAAAAACGGGGTAATGAGAAAACTTGTGTAGGAAACCAGGAATACATCCACAAAATAGTTTACTTTCTCAGATCAGTTACATGCTAAAGGATTAAGTTCCTGCAAAACATGGGTGCTCAACCAATTATACAACTAGATATATTACAACAAAGGGGGGAAATTTTCCAAATCCTATCATGATAGCATCACTCTTCTTGATCCAAAAGAATTACTTTCTTGGCATATAACAGCCTAACGAAATCTCTCAGCAGAATCTCATGTTTAATAGGAAAACTAAAAGGCACTACAGCAATTCTAAATTCTTCAATGATCTAAATTGATTTCCTAATAAGCTGCAAACACACTCCAATTCTCAATCAGAGGTGACATAAAATGGAAACAAAGGTTTCTTAAAACAGTTCAGGATTCATTTGTCTCACAATTGCATGTAGATTGTCTGAAACATGAGGTTGACAAAAACAATAATCTTCATCCTAACATCAAAACACGTACCTTAAAATGATCAAGAAAGGCACTAAAGCAAAACTACATCTTCAGATGATCTAAATTGACTTCCTAATAAGCTGCAAACACACTCAGATGCTGAATTAAAAATCACTCCAAAGGGTCACATAAGTGTATTCAATTGTTGTTTCTTCATCACAAACCCCTTCACCAACTGGATTTCCAAATTGAGAAACAAGCCAAGTGGAAATGAACTGCTTGAGACTAGCTACATTAAAAAGAAAATCCATTTAAATAGGCTGACTTTCTCTGAGCATTCAGCACCTTCAAAACAAAGGCAGCTCAAATGGCACTAATACACAGCAAGAGCCATAATATAATTTTAAACAATCAACAAAAATAAGTAAAGGTATCAACTAAATTAATCTCAAAATCCTCTACTTAGATAATATGAAATTCAATGACAATGCCATGACAGAGAACACTCAAAATGAGTTCTAGCATTCAAAACAAATCAAAATAACAGCAGCAACCCACAAAATTACTGATAAAAATCATGTCTTTCCTCACAATTTAAGATGAGGCAGCAACCGCCGCCTTGCTCCTTGGAGCTGCTTGAGTCCCTGAAACCCAACAAAGAAATTTTCAAAAATTAAAAAAAAGGAAAGAAACAAGCATGTGAAGAAGGACATCAAAAAGCCAAAGAATACCTTCGCGGAAATTACTCTTGAACCGTCGTGGAAGGTGGCGGAGATACCTCATTCTTCCAGTGCCAGTCGTCTTCCTCCTTATCGCCTTCACGCTCCAATTATCTACTCAAAAAAAACCTCCAAAAATCAACCAAAAATCCAACAAAAAAACACCAAGAAAAATAAAACATAAGAGATCCAAATAGATCACATTTGCGGATGCGAGCGGAGGGGTAACCACAGGCGGCACAGCGGCTCTTCTGGAGATGAAAGCTGCGGCGGCCGCACCGGACGCAGAGGGTGTGTGTCTTGTTGCGCCGCTTGCCGAAGCTCCCCGTTCCCTTACCCTGAAATCAACGAAGGGGCGAAAAATTAGGAAGAGATCTCAGAGCTAGGGTTCCGGCAGCGGCGGCGGCGGCCGCCGCGTTAGCTTACCATTGCGCGAACGAGAAAACCCTAGAGAGGAGGGGAGGTGGGTGTCGGGGGATTGACACGTTTTATATGTTAAATCAACGGTTAAGATTATGCGATCTGTTTGATTAGATTAGAGCCTGGATCAAACGGGTCGGATCTTTTTTACATCCGAGAACCGGTGGAGCTAACATCCGTTAACTTAATCAGGTGTAGAATGGCCTCTTGGACCTTTTAAAAGGCACAAACATCTCTTAGGCCTCTTCGTTTAAAGGCCCATTATATCTTCTCATTGGAGCCCATTAGAACATATCCACCACTGAGAAGTGGTTTTTTTTTTTCTGAAAGATTTATTTTATTAAAATAAATACTTTTTATTAATTTTCTTTTAGAAACCATCCTAAAAGGTTTGTATAATATGTCTATAAATTTTTTTACAAATTACCTTAGCCACTTAATTCAAGTAGTTAGAGCATCTCCAATCACATTTCAAATATAAAGTTTTTAAATGGATTTGGCCAAGGGCGCTCCAACTCAATGCCAATCCTTGCGCCAAATCCACATTTGCTATAGTGAGTCCGTGAGGCGTAAGATACTATATGTCCCTGTAGCAACATTATTTATTTATTTATTTATTTATTTATTTATTTTGTTTTTTAAGTTTTCTGTTTTTTTTTTCTTTTTTTCTTTTTTTTTGTTTTTGTTTTTATTATTTATTATTTTGTTTTTTTATAAAATTTATATTTATAACTTTATATTTTAATTAAATTAATAACTTATAATTTAAGTTTATATTTTTTAATTAATAATAAATAAATAAACTAAAGAAAACAATATACAAATAATTATAATAAAAATAAAAAATAAAAATCTATATTTTAAATAATATAATATTTATATTCAATGGTTAAAAGTGAAAAAAAATTAAATATGATTAAATTTGTTGATGACATGAATATATAAATTGTAAAGTGGAAAGAATATTTTTAAAATATTTTATTTTAGAGTTAAAAATATAGACGGTGGTTAGAAACTCTTTTACTGTAAAAACTGTATTTTTGTATATGGAAGGTTCAAATATAGAGTTTTAAATTGTAAATAGCTTTTTAAAGGCACTAATGTAAGTCTCTTATGTGACGTGTTAAGCGGTGAAAGTTTGAATCATCTTAAACGAATTAACTCATGAGTAATGTTATATAACAGTAGCATTTACTATTCACTCAATTGTTATATAATTACTACATTTAGGTTATATGTCTTGTTTAATTTGAGGACGATGAGTTAAAATTGATTAAAAAGAGAATATTAAAATTTAGGATGTTTATTATTTTATTATCTTAAATAATATTATATATTTATTACTAATCCTAACCACAATAATTTATATCTAATGAAATATAGCAAGTCTTATACATTTTCTCTACCCCATTATGAAAATAAGTAATATATTGGTAAATATCCTAATTTTAGAATGAGTAGTGATCCCACGGACTCGGTTCCGTGGGATCACAGGTGAAACCATAGCAGCCACGTTTTTTTTTTAAAAAAAAATATTTTTTAAACATTAGTATAATTTAAAATATAATGAAAGGGCAATTGTGTAAATTTCACGCTTGCTTTTCCCCTTCTTTTGTTCCTATCTTCTCACTCGTCTTCTCTTTTTCCCCTTTTTCTCATCCGAACATCTCTCTTCGTCGTGTCCGTTGAAGCAGCAGAGAAACAGAAAGTTTTCGAAGAGGCTGAGGAGTTGGAAGAGGATAACTGACTCAATGTTTTAGGAGTCTGAATCAAGGTTTTTAGGAGTTCGTTACTGATGCTTAGAAGAAATTAATGAATTTTGTATATTTAAAGATGTTTGTTTTTACCATGTTCGTTTGATTTAAAGTTTGATGAGAATATGTGGATATGAGAAGAATAAGTGTCTCTTATCAAAGATTTAAGATTGGTGATAAGGTTTGTTTTATTTTTTTTAATATTATTTAGATTGGATTTTTTTTGTCTGTTTTATTGTTTCTTATTTTTATGTATTTTTTAATTCAATTATTTCTCCATATTTTCTCTATTCTCCCCTTATTTTAAGATCTTGTTGGATTGAGATAGTTGGGAATACTACGAAGAAATAAAACAACGGAGATTTGGCTCTTTGCGCTTGCTGCACTTGGAAGTATCGTTTCAATATAGAGCTAGACAAGGCCTCAAACATCCTGTTTTTTTTCTTTGTAGCAATATTGTTCAGTTGTTTTGGAGATTGGACATTAAGTTCTATAATCGCAGGAATCATATGGAAAAAAAATTATATATTAAACATCCTCCCACCGTCGCCCAAAATGACAGAACATGATAATAATGTAGTAACATCAACGGACACGACGGAGATAGATGTTCGGATGAGAAAAAGAGGAAAAAGAGAAGACGGGTGAGAAGATGGGAACGAAGAAGACGGGAAAAAACAAGTGTGAAATTTACATAATTACCTTTTTATTATATTTTAAAGTATACTAATGTTTAAATTTTTTTATAAAAAAAAAACGTGGCTGCTATGCAGCCACGTCTCGGTTTCACCTGTGATCCCACAGAACCGAGTCCGTGGGATCACTACTATATGTTGATAAAATTTGCATTAGTCATTAAACCTAAAAAAATGCCATTTTAGTAGTCTTCGAACTAAGTAAAAATATTCATTCCTATTATTTATTGTGCTATGATTAATAGTATGCTAGTTTGCCCATGTAATGAATTGTCTTAGTTTTATAATCATTTTAAGTGTTTTAACGAAAATGTCTTTCTTGTTTACCAGAGAAGACGCTTGGATTTTTGACATTTGATGAGAGTAAAAAAAAAAAAAAAAACTAACATATTCATATTATCTATAGACAAAAAAACAAATATGTTTACATAATTCAAGAAGACTACACATGGACTTCAAAACAAAAACATTTCCAAAGTATACACTGTTTGTGTGTAAATTTTAGTGAGAAATTGTTGTTATGTTCTTTGTGGGGAGCCAAATTCAGTACTCCCTAGATTGAAAATCATTAGTTATCACTTGGCAGCATTGGCCATTGATGGGTCAAGCTCCTGTGAGAGCTGTATAGACTATAGAGAGGGGCCATCTCCAAACACAAACATGTTGCTGCTTTCTAAAAAGGACATATCTTGCCATGTTTCTCCGGCACTCAAATTAATTTTCTCATTACATCATTTTCAACCTCTTGTGCACCAATAATTTCCCAATTTGAATATATTCACATTTCTTCATCCCAGCAACCAAATTAAAGCACTGGTTTAAACATATTTATTAAAAGAATTAAAAAAATTTAATAGAACAGAAAATTTGGATGATGAAGTTTGTGTTGAGATATTGACGTTTATTTTAATTTGGTTAGGATATTTTTTATTTAAATATTTAAGTTAATTATTTGTTAATTAAAATTTAAATTAGTAAAAAATTATTTTTTCAAATTTTACTTTTTAAATGGTTATTAATAAATTAAGCAGTTTTTCTCATATCTTCTTTGAAGTTATCAGTTTGAAAATAAACGCATATCTGAGTACAAAGACGAGAGGAAAGTGAAGAAACATCGCAAAGTTTTTTTTTTTTTTTTTTACGAAAAAGATGTAAATAAAAATAAGATGATGATATAGTTTACTGATCACAAAAATAATTTGTATATATTTTGATTATATATTCATGGTATGATATTTTCTAAAAGTTTTATTATCAAATAATTCAAAAAATATATACACATGAAGCATGCAACATTAGCAAAATCTGTTTTTTAACCGAAAACACTTTCAACTTTATTTTTCAAGAGAAAAAATTCTATTCTAAAATATTTAGTAAAATATATACTTTGAATTAGCTGTTAATTTGGATTCAAAAGACATTTAAAAAAATAATTAAATAAATCACATTCGTTAAGAAATCTCTAAGTACCATACAAATGCAAACTCAACTTTGAACATAAACAATATGGTAGTCAATGAACTACAACGAAAGGAGAAACAAAAAAACGGTGATAGAACAAAAGGCTTGGGTAGAAGCAAACAACCTCCTAGGGGGCCATGGCAAAAGAGGCCACAAGCATATGTACGGGGGATCACTCCCTGCATGATTGTCATCCCATCAAAATTATTTGACTAGCTCACTTTGTTGTTTTGAAAATTTCAAACTATATTTTGTTTTGATAGTTGAGTATTCTAGTCTTACAACTTGTTTGGATGTAAGCAATCATCCCTCTCTAGAGGGGGATGTCTGCTAATCCCAATGCACACCCATGTTTTGGTGTGTATGTAGGAGCAATTATTATCCTCCATGGGATTAGCTTATTACTCCCTTGGGGTAATTGTTATTCCGCCCAATTTGGGCGGAATAAATGGCTTAGAGGGGTAATGGGCATGAAGCCCATTTTACCCCGTATAATCATGTATTTATATAAAATATTAATATTAATATATTAGTATTACAAATAAAGATATTAAAAATTAAATAATAATGTTTAAGTGTATAATTGTAAAAACAATTATATATTAAATAATTTTTTACTTTGAATCAAATCATGAATATTAAATTATAATTATTACATTAATTAATTGTTAATATAAAGTAATTTAGATGTTTAACCATCATAATTAAAGTGAAATAACATGTTTACTATTAATGATATACTTAATTAAATTAAAATATTTAATTTAATTAATTAATTGTAATAATTAACATTAAGGTTGATATTTAAAATATTTTATAAAAAATAAATTAAAGGGCATAAAAATAATTCTATCACATATCCTTTCATTTCCCAATCCCAATAAATTTTTTCTCTAACCAAACAAAGTTTTTATTTCTGTTCCCTTCCCCAAAGTTTTCATTCTTATCCCTCTCTCTAAAGTTTTCATTCTCATTATCATCTCATTCCGTCATTAATGCTACATTATTTTTTTTTGTACAGTTGAGTCTTTCAGTCTAATTTTCTTTGTATCAGGAGTTGCAAAAATCCATAACATAAACGTATCAATATGGATTTACATAATGATTGTATAGTTAGAGAACTCTAAAATATTAATTTTTTACTCATTAATTAATTTGCAAATGATCTCTTCTCTTTTAAACGCCACATCTGTCTTCTTACATGCGATATTGGTGAGAGGCAAAGAAAGCAAGACTAAAAAAGAATTACGAACACATGTACATTTTATTGTAGTTCTCCAAATATTTATATATTATTTATATAAACTGAACCATGAATTTAATTCACTTTGTTCCACTATATATCACTATGTACCTTTAATAGATCCAGACCTACATGTATTTGCTGTGTGAATAGTTTCAATAGTATGCAATATTAATAACTCTTAATGGTTAAGAACTATTTCTACTCTTGTCACAGTGTTTGTGCAATGCTGTACTATTTAAATCTATTAATTCAACCCCAAAAAATAAAAAATAAAAAAATGCATGGCTTATAATATATCGGATTAATATGTCTCTCTCAATGAATTCAAAATTTCTGATATTGTGGTCCACTTGCACTCCAATGTTCAAATACAAATGCATGTTGACAGAAAAATTCACATTCTCTCTTTGATATATATATATATATATATATATATATATATATATATATATATATATATATATATATATATATATAACTTTGTGATATCTCATTCAAATCAGTATATAACTCCAGACAAAAAGATATCAAATGATAACCATACTTGGATCTGAAACTTGAACTTCAAATGCAAAGTCATAAAGAAGACAATTAAACAAACCATATCCCCTTAAAGTGCAGCAAAGCAAAGTGAAGAAGACCTAAAAAGCCAAACATTAATTCCCTCCAAGTAACAACTCTGAACCTTATTTCAGTGCCAATATATTATTGTCCTACAGAAAAGGAAAACTCTAAGGACATGAGGACATTCATAAGCTCCAACAGCACATGAAAGTCCCGTAAAAGGTGGTGAAGGACTAGTGCATGCTTATCACCTTCTCTTTGGTGCTGTTAATTAGCCTTTAGATGCCCCATGATTTACAAGATATAAACTAAACTTTATATAAATATAACCATATACATGATGAAGTTTGATGTTTTTTTTATATCTTGCTCTGATGATAAGTCAAAAAATAGTCTGGTTGTCAACCTCTATTCTTGTTTTTTTCTTGTTATATCTTCTATTCAGTAAATCTCAGCACTTTATATAAATATATATATTGCTCTGAGAGTAGAATCCATTTGAAAAGTAAACCCACAAGGGACACATGGAGAGCAAGACATGCTTGTCTTGGCACTGGTTGAGAGCATAAAAGAGGACAAACAGTGATGGCCTTGTGTCATGGGAAACGAGCCCTAGAGGACAAGGGAAACGACAAAAAGGTTCTTGGGGTTGTTTCCCTCCATGCATGGATTTGAAATTAATGATAAGCAAATAAGAGTACTCCTGCACTGCTATATTGTATGATATATAAATATGAGTAAGTTTGTAACTTGAAATACTTACGTTAGGGGTTTTTAAACAGTGAAACGTATGGTCCTTTTGCCTTGGCTTTTAGAAGGGTTTGTGTCCTTGTTGAGATGGGAGTAATCCCTAGGGATGCCCTATAAGATAAGAGGACGTGGAAGTTTGGGTTAGTTACCAACTACTTTGTTTTGATTGCCTTTGTTTAGTATCTACAAAAACAGTGTTTCATCAGGCTTTTTTCTTGTCCCATTTCTTGCATGGCTTGAAGGTCATATACATATTAATTATCTTCTATCATATATATATTGAAAATAACAAAGACTAAGAATATATATAAATATAAAGAACAGGACAAGGCCTTAAGTTCAACAAAAAAAAAAAAAATCAAAACTTTAACGCACACATAAAAATGAAAATATAAAAATATAAAAAAAAAAAATCCAAATTTCACTTTGATCTAAAAGGATGATATACATAAAGAGAAACTTGAAAGGGATTCATTCCATGCCCAGCACCCATCCCTACAAGCTGTGTTGTTGGTATATCTTGAAAGCAACCAGACCTACAAAAAAAATATATCTATGTCAATACACATAGATATTGAGCTTTGTATTATTATTACCTCTAAATGAGTCCTTCGCAGAGCCTAGCTAGCCCCACAACAATATGAACATATGAGATGTGCTAAAGCATGAGTCCTTCACTAGTTAAAATCAAGGCTTATTGGTGTGGGACTACTCCCAAGACACATCAGTCCTGACACAAATGAGGCCACCATAAAACACTCACCCATGTCTTGCTCCTCTCTCATCAATATCATATCGTGGGCACTTACCATCCATGCACATACATAGGTATCATTAGTGTTTAGTTGATTTGAGATTAAGGGTGAAGTAAGATTAAATTGAACGTTGACTTACTACTAAGACTGCTAAGACAGTAAGACATGCACAAATAAAATAAATAACTAGAGTTAAAAAAGGGCCGTTTAAAATATCTTATATTATTCTTATATTATTAATCAGTTAAAAGTATAATAAGAATTATTTAAAAAAAAAGTATAATAAGAAAAAAAAGAAATGAAAGGACACTTGATGTATTTCGAAAATTTTCCCTCACAAATATTTTATAAAATTTCTAATTATATCTCTGTTCAAAACAACAAACCAGAGAGAATTCCGTCCCTTGTCTCAATATATAGAGCATCATATAATAGGGTAATAATGAGCTCCTCATTGAGCATCCCTTTTGATTCCCTTCTTTTGTTTCTTCTTTTCAAAAACTCCCTATAAATATTTATACTCTCCCAAACACCCTTCTTCTTGGCCTATATATACATATCTCCTTATCCTTGTTCACTTCCATCTCAAACACCTAACACACCAAAAATGGACAACAAGAAGAACACAACCACCACCACCACCACCACTGCACTTAAACAAAGCCTCACACGGCTGCTCCGCCGCACAACATGCTCTACCAAGTCCGACGCCACTCACCGTCCACCTATCTCTGTTCACCGGCCTTATTACCACCTCAACAACCTCCCACTCACTTTCAATTCACTAGAATCACATACAAACCACTCTAAGAAGAATTTTAAAAAGAAGGTGGTTAAGAAAGAGAGAAGACTCACTGAAGTTGGATCTTTCTATGAGACTGGAGAGCATGAAGGTAGGAGGTGCCCTCCAGTCTCTCCTATCTCTCCTTCAAAGTACTACTCTTCCTACTTCTTTTGTTTTGACAATGAAAAGAAAAGAAGGAAGAAGAAGTTGTTATCCAATGCTTATGGATTTACTACTTCTTCATCAAGCGATGAAGAACTTGGTGGCTTTTTCAGCAGTGAGGATGGAGAAGAAG
This sequence comes from Dioscorea alata, assembly GCA_020875875.1. NCBI lineage: Eukaryota > Viridiplantae > Streptophyta > Magnoliopsida > Dioscoreales > Dioscoreaceae > Dioscorea > Dioscorea alata. The sequence continues at coordinate 18,407,582 of CM037015.1, read as the reverse complement.
GAAGAGAGGATTGTTCAGAGACGTTCTTCTCCTCCAAGAGCTTTTCTTCTGATTCCTCAGAGTTTTACCAACGTCCTTTGTCCATTTCTTCAAAGAGAATCACTCATAAAAGGGATACCACTTCAACTTCTTCGTCACGTCGTCGCCGAGCAAACAATGCATATCGTCCGCTTGTGTCAATGATGTCTTATGATGATCACAAGAAGAAGAAGAAGAAGAAGGTGAAGCCTAGAAACTTTGTTATGGATGACAATGAAGAGGATGAAGATGAGGAGGAGAACAAGGGGATTGCTGTAGTAAAGAAGTCAAAGGATCCTTATGGAGATTTCAGGAGCTCAATGTTGGAGATGATAGTTGAAAGGCAAATGTTTGGTCCTAGAGATCTTCAGAGACTCCTCCATTCTTATCTTTCATTGAACTCAGACCACCACCACCCTGTCATTCTCAAAGCATTCTCTGATATCTGGGAAGCTCTTTTCAGCAACTAATCAATGTTGTGCTGCCTTGTGTGTTAAGTGTTTAATTAGTATTTAGTGTTTGTTAATGTTAATGAAGTTGCAATATTGAGTCTTTCTTCTTCTTCTTTTACTTTGAAAGAAAGAAGAGGAAGTACTCTCTTGTTGACATGATCAAGAAGGTATTAATTATTATTAATTATTATGTTTGAAGTTTGATGTTGTTTTTGTTCTATGTGTCTCTCTGGTGTATGGAATAAGATAGTGCCTGGAGAAACTAAAGTAAGGTTTGGTGGGAGAAGATGATGAGAAAGAACAGGTCTGTTCCTTTGTCTTGATCTTAAGCAAGATAGATTCTCTCCATTTATGATCCCTTGTAAGCTAAGAGAGAGCTTTGATTTTGAGTTGGTTGGTAGTTAAACAAGACATCAAAGGCTTTAGCATTTAATGAAAAGAAAAAAAGACGGCAATAGATGTGATGTCATTGAATGAGTTCTCTTTTTTCAATCACTAGATGTGCTCATTGATAGATGTTTTTTTTATCTTTTTCTTCCTTTTTTTTAATTTTATTTTTGGTGTAGGGGTCCCCAAGCTATATTCTTGAGACTATTTTCATATTAGATGATGCACAATACATTGTGTAATATTAAATTTAAATTTATGTGACTATTCCTAAAGTAATCTTTTTATAATCCTTTTGAACCTGGTTATTAACTCTCATATTTCTTTTGGTGTAAAATAATGAATCTAGGGGTTTAAAACATGTTTGCCTATAATTTTTTTTTTTAAAAAAAAGAAGAAGAAGAATGTTTGACTAGACTAGATGGTAATATACAAAAAGAAACTCAAAAGAAAGGACAGCACCTTTTCTTACTTTTATGGTCAAATTCATTCAACAAAATAAATAAAAGGTTTTATAATATTAAAGTAACACACACACACACACACACACACACACACAACATACATTCAAAAAGAAAAAAGAAAAAAGAAAAAAGAAAGAAAAGAATTAATACAACATAAATTAAACTAGAAGTAGTAGAGACACATGAGCTACACACATGCACCAATCCAAAACCAGTGGGATAAATCCATTCATCATAGTTCCATTATTACATACCATACAATAAGAACCTCAACCATTTTTTGCTGACAAAAACCATCAATGGAATTTATAGAGAACTGAGAACCTATATATCCAAGTCTACAGAAGTCTTCTTAATTTATAGCTGAATTAAAAAAAGAAAAAGAAAAAGAAAAAAAACACACAAAGATGGCTGCAAGCCTGCAAAGGAAAGCAACAAGTCATGAGATGTATATGCATATACTTCCAGCCAGAGCATTTAATGCCTGCTACTTTTCTTAGTATGTTTATATGAATATATATATGCAATATAAATGTTGGTTGGTTTTAGATTCTCTGGACTGGAATGAGACTGCAAGGCCTAGAAGAAAGGGCATTCCCTTTCATGAATGAGCTTGTTGTAGCAGTGATCCCTGAGAAGAGAGTGACCTTTAATGGAGGGATGTATAGGCAGAGGTTTGGTTGTGTATCCCATTCTGCAGACCCTTTCTGTTCCTGTTAAACATCTCTCCCAAACCATGCATTAATGGCTTTTCTCTGAGACTACACTGCCAACTTTCTTTTTTGTCTCTGATTGGAACAAGTTGCAAGTTCAAAGTGTTATAATTTATAGAATTGAAGAAGGCTGGGAAGAGAGTTTATATGTATCAAGGGAGGAGATTTGGAGATGAGATGAGACAAGTGTTTTGGATTTGGATGGTGGCCGGCTTGGAGTTAGATAAAGATGTCTGCATATCTGCATGGCTTTTACTGGTTTACTTTGAGGCCAAGTTCTAATGGGCGCTGAATATGTTTATCAAATAGACTTTTTGTATTTATTTAACTTTTTTATTTTGAAAAATCTTTTTATTTGTGACAATGGTAATTGACAAAATAAAAGTAGATCTTTATATATATATATATATACACGTTGGTAACTCAGTTCGGCATCCACTTGCCTACATTTGGGGGGCCATGCCCGGAGATCAACAATCCATTAAAAAGGGTAAAAGATAGAAGAGTACAAAACACAATTGTCATTCTCTCACAATACAAGAATACTACCCTCTCTAGATTGTCCGGTACCTCCCTACTCCCTCTTTCAAAAGTCGTACCCAATCCTAGACCAAGGAAGTATATATAGACGCCTCAACGTCCCAAATATAGCGCATACCCTTTTTAGAATCTCCGCGGCTTCTAACTTTGGAACCTTTCGAATTTAGATGTCGATACTTATGTTATAACAAATGTTGCGACATGACCCTGACTGTTAAGATTCCCCATCCGAGTCGATGTAGCCCGATCACCTGATCCGACCTACCAGCAACTAATCTCCCTCTTCAGCTCCTCACCACACAGCCCCCTCGCAAGGGGCGCACGTCCTATGTGCGTCTTCATGAAACTTGCCAAACTTAGTCTTCACTTCACCCTAGTTTGGTCTTCAAATCTTCTACAAATATCTTCATTCAATCAGCTGAATCTTGCCAACAATAGGCGCATCTTCAAACATACCCTTAATAGACTTCATATCATCTCTATTAGGGTTTTTCAAATCTTGCCTTCAATAGTCTTCAAAATCATACCATTGATAGGTTGTTTCTTCATTTAAGCTTCACCCATATTTAGTGTTTAATCACATCTTCTAAATATGGTCTTGATGGGATCTTGATATCATCTTGTTGCTTGCTTTATCTTCTTGCCTAAAATAGTTTCAACAATATCTTCATTTAATCTTCATGAGAGTTGCAATTTCTTGCCAAAAATAACTTTTCAAGATCTCCCATGATATTTTCCACCTAGCCAAGTTTGTTTGCCATGTCATCCTTCATTCCACATCATTCTCTATGCCATGTCATCATGCTTGCCACAACACCTTGACTAGGTGTCAAATTATGCCAATCATTAAAGTGTATTTGCACTAACATATATAAACCAATTTTTTTTTTTTTTTTTGAAAAGTGGATAAACCACATGCATTAAGAAACAAAAGAGGTACATAACCGTTAGCGGGCAAGCGACAAAAGAAAACAACACTAAACCACTAGAAGTGGGTACAAAAAGAAACACAACACCAATAAGACCCGCAAGCCAAATCAGTTGGCTCAGGAAACATGCACAAGAGACTACCCCATACCCTAACCAGTCGCTTCATCACTGGGAGTCACACCACCAGTGGGACCATAGCGCTGACCCAAGAACTCAAGGCTGCGCCGAATAGTAGAAGCATGCTCACCAAGCCTCACCTGCTGAGAGGCAGGGGATTTAGAAAACCAAGCAATTAGTCCATGTGCAACCTTGAAGATAACAGAACACGAAGAATAAGGCAATTGTTAAACATGCAATTATTCCTAACAAGCCAAACATGCTACACAACAGCTTTAACAATGACATCCCCTAAGACACACAGGCAAGGCCGCATGAAAACCAACAAGAACGCCAGACCTCCTCCATAGAAAACGCAAGTTCAGGTAGTCCAAATAGAGGCAGAAAGAATTCCCAAATGGGTAGAACAGCATAACAACTACCAAAAAGATGATCAACTGATTCGCAAGCAGCATGACACAACACGCATGTGGTGGTAGGAAGTTTGTTACATCTTCGATGTGCTAAATTTTCTAGGGTTAGGATCTTGTTCCTCCACACGAGCTAATTGAAAATATTGACCTTCCGGGAGCAGAGGAGGTTCCAAATTGCCTTGGAGAACGGACATCTCACCCCACCATGAATTAGGAAAGAGTAAAAGGATTTGAAAGAGAAGAGCCCATTGGTGGTTAGATTCCACCACTTTAGATCCCTCACATGAACGCCCTCACGCTAATGGAAATCCACCAAGAATCGCTCGACCTCAGGCTCCTCCCTAAACGAGGTTGAATCAAGCACGTGGATCAGTTCCCTAATAATGTCGCAAGGTTGTGTCGTGTGGAGGAAAGCATCTGGCCAGCAATTCATCGGGGCGCGCCAAAATAACCATTTATCCAGCCAGAAAAGGGATCTAGAGCCATCGTGAACAATTTGATTGGTACACGCCTGCATGGCGGCAAACAGCTGAAAACGCCTTTTCAAAATAAGGAAAAGCACGACCATGGTGACGGATATGCAAGTTCCAACTTGAAATACCATAATTAAAATGCATGACAGGCCAGTCACACTATTTCTCATCCGTCATTAATTTCCACCACCACTTTCCGAGGAGGGCAAGATTAAAATCACATAGGTTCAAAAGACCCCACCCTCCTAAATCCTGAGGTTGGCAAATACTCTTCCAACAGACCAACCGGCATTTGGGATTATCAATATCTGGATCAGACTATAGGAAGTCTCTTCGGATCCTATCAATTTCCTTAATCACCTAGCTCAGAAGTCGAAAAATAGACATCCAATACATAGGAATAGCAGATAACACTAAGTTCAGCAACGTTAACCTACCACCCGAAATTTTCATCTTTCATTATACAGTTTTGTCCATTATTAATGTCAGATATATTCTTAAATAATAAAAATTATTTTTAAATTTCACCTTATTGTTGTTTATGTGATCATCAGAAGGATAATAATTAAGAGTAAGTGGATTATGCTTCAACATTAACTTTTTTTTTAAAAAAAAATAGATTAATCACATTAATTAGATTAAAGAGAATTACACATTGAACACTACAAAAACCGATACAACAATAACTATTACAATTTACTACAGTGGATCAACCTAGCATGCAACAAATATGAAAATCAAATATTACAACATAGAACAGACATTGGATACAGCATGATCAAACCTTACTGAACCCAAGATAAAAGAGCTAATTACCAGTAAGCATGTGCTCTTGGCTATTAACTTCTATGTACTCATTCTTTATATTGTCTTGTATTTATAATTTATGATGTTTTATTTCGAGAGCTAACTCTCCTCCAATGATTTGCCCTTCTATTTATAAAAATAAATAAATTATAATTTATTCAAATAGAGAAAGACGGATACAAAACAGGTAAAAAAGGGATATAACTAATCCCAAAAAGACAACTTATAAATACTAAAACCAAAAACAAACTAAAGAAAAGAGAAAAGTTATAAAACCACCAACCAGAACCAAAAGTGGAAAAGAAGAAGAGGGAGCAAATATGAAAAGCAAAACACAACAATAGCCCTCCAAAATACTTTACATTATTTTCTTAAAAATAAAATTATGACTTATCTATATTACTTAATTTATTTTTACCTTATAAATAGTGCAAATTTAATTCATCTATGTAATCATCTATATATATATATATATATATATATATCCTGTCCCTTTTAGAATGCTTTCTCCATGGCTAGCAGAGATGGATTTTTTTTTTTTTTTTAATTTCTATCTAACTATTTGATTACTGAGGAAACTAGTTCAGTGACAATATTGGCATGCGAACAAAAATAGCAAAAGTTGGTTCAAGAGTCAATTAGAATTTTCAAACAATATTTACTTTTCTCTGAGACGTACAGGCCTACATTTCCTATTTTAGCCCAATATGCCATGTTTGGACATTGGGCTTCAACCTATTTGTTCACTCTAATTATAATCCAAATATATTTATCTTTAGAAAATTTTGATATTATGTATATGTTGTATGTATGTAAGGAGCTGACTACTTTGAAAAAGGATTATAAATGGTATAAAAGCTTCTTTTGGCAACAATGGAATAAATTGTAGCTATAAATTATTTGAACTTAACTAGCTTATATCAAGATTGGCCAAGGAAATATAAGTCAAATAAATCCTAAATTATATTTCAACTTACTCTAGAAAATAACCATTAATTATTTTTAAATTTATGAAAATTATTATTTAAAAATTAAATCAATGCGTCCTCAATTAATTAATAATGGATATTTATTAATATTTAATAAAATAATTATTTTATTTATATATAATTGGTGGGATAACACATGATATATCACAAGCAAAACAAGGAATTGCAAAAACAAAACTGAAATATATAAATAAAATTAATTATTTTACCATATTCACTATAAAGAAGATGAAGTGATTTGTCCATTTTTTTGGAAACAAAAATGGTAAAGTGCTTTTTCTATATATATATATATATATATATATATATATATATATATATATATGATTTGGTCCCTTTTTTTAATATAATAACATAAATAATAAAATATGATAAAGTTAATCATTTTGTTCCCCTTATTTTGATATCTTCTTGATTATGCTTAGAATGCAAATGGTCCTGCATTTGAACAAGGATTAGTGCCTAAAAGCCCTTGTCTTTTCCCTTTCCTGTCACTCCATCCTAGGAACCAAATTAAAGCATACTAGTATACATCACCATTCACCACATTGTGTATGTGTCTATGTGGTCCAAATGGCTTGCTTAGTTTTCTAGGAATATATATATATATATATATATATATATATATATATATATATATATATAATTATTTGAAGCTATCAAAACACCAACAATATTTATTCAAACAACTCGTAGAAGAGAAAGGAGATACATAGTTGGTAAGATTCATGGCATGCTGAGATTCCTAACTTCTCAAATTTAATGAACATTAGTGCAAAGATCACATCAAAGATTAGGATATAATCAAGAATTAAGATTGTGCACATGCAGTGCTCTATGCTTCTGTTTAATGGATTAGATTAGGTTCAAAAAATCCAAATATTATGTTAATATATAACTATGCAAACACTTTGGAATGCCACTAAAATTAATGGTCCATCCAAACCTGTATTAGTTTCTGTCATGATATGCAATATAGACTTTGTTTGTCTTTGTCCTCCAATTTTTTTATTATGCGTAAGTGTCATTCCTGTTGATTTTTCGGTAGAACGATGTCTATGTATTAACATGCGCACTAATTAAATTAACAAATTCCTTTGTACCAACACCATTGCAAATCTTGCACATAAACATTGATTTGGACCCTCTGTACACATGATTCATTTTAGTGCAATCACTTTTGTTATAATTAATAGTTTTTTTGTTAATCTAAGAAGTTAGGTCATACTCTTTCACCAAATAGTCGGCATTTTTTTCATATTTAATTTATAATTAATCCACAAGAAGCATCATGAACCATACATTGTTTTATATCATCACAAGTACAAGGATCATGTCTCTCTAGTCATATATATATATGTAATACCTTGATGAAATCAGCAAAAAGCTGAAGCATTTAAAATTGATGGAAAGTTACATCAGAAAAAAAAAAAATCAAACTAATGATGTTCTAATCCTTTAGTTTATCCTAAATTAATGAAGACAAAAGTGAGTAATATGGAGGGGTCTAGTACTCATTAATTTCACTTAGCAAAGCTCAACATAAGTGGGAGAAATGATGTATATTGGATTCTGTATGTCTTGTTTTGCTTTAGTTTAGTAGTCACAGGAGAAGTAGTGAAGGAAATGTGAAGCTTCTTCTCATTTGTTTTTAGCAATCAATTAGAACCATGGCCCATAACTTTACACAGATTCTGCACATCTTGGCTATTGTTTTTATTCTGCTAGCTTTCTCTTAGCAATACATTCACAATTGAAGACAGAATGATACTTTGTGGACTCTAAGCTGATTTGTTATTTAAAAGTTCTCTCAAAAGCCAATCTTCAAAAGTTTTAATACTGAGAGATGGTACAATCATTGAAAGTGATGAGTGAACATACTTTCTTTTACCTATAAAAATGAAGTCTTTCCTTTAATTAATATTCAGAGCAGCATCCGAGTTTTTACTTATCTTAAACCTGCTCTTTCTTAATATAAGTGCAAAGCCATAAAGATTTATATTGCATGGAGAATTATGATGGAAGAAAGATGCAGGTGATTACTAGCTAGGTAGTTGGTTTTCTGAAACTCTTTCTCTAGATGTTTAATAGGAAGCATTAGGAAAATTAATTAATGTTAAAGAGTCAAATGTAATGAGGAAGTAGTGCGTAACTCTTGTGACTCTTCTGATAAAGAAGACAAGATTGAGACAAAAGGACACTAGCTTTTGCTTTGCCGAGGGATGGGGGACTTAAGTTAATTTAGTGTGTGTGTGTGTGTGTGTGTGTCTATATATATATATATATAAGCACCACCCTCTCCACTAGTTCAAGTAGTAAAGGATCTTTCAGTTAAAGTGCTTTTCTAGCTAATCAGTTGCTCTCAAGTACTCTCTTTGCTTGAGATGCACTTTGTCATTAAATTGTCTTTATAAATTCTTGGTTTCTTTCTTTCTCATATTGATCATGCATGACGTAAGTTGAGGTTACTAATAAATATATATACATAAAGCCTTCTTTGTGGTGCTATTGTAATATATATATATACATATATATTAAGGACTTTAAGAAGAAAAGAATAATACTTTGAGATTTTGTTTTACTCTTACAAAGTTGTCAGCTTGTTTGTATATATACTGCCTTGAATAGGTTATGTTTTGTCATTGATGTTATTTCAATGACTGGAGACAGAAAACGTGAGGTGAGAGCATGATAAGGACATTTTCTCTTATAGCATTTTTCATTAGACTCAGGTTACACCAAACTATTAATTATAAAATTTACTCTTATTCAAATATTTTAAATTGAATGTATAAATATATATATAGTAATAATGTCAAAAAATCACGATAGGCTAGTCCCTAGCTCTACCCTTGGCTGCTCCTCGCGGGATCTCTCTCCTTGACTTATTTGGTATTCCCATCTTCATTAAGTGCCCCAGTTGCCAAGATTAGGAAAAGCTCAATCATCATATATTGGGATCTAAGTCCAAGCTTTCTTCCTAGGAATCTAAGCTCTTATCCATGGGGGTAGAATGATCACGCTCATTAACTCATTCTTTATGGCTATTCAGACATATTGGATGTCAATTTTCAAACTCTCCAGCTTGGTTATCAAAACCATCAACTCAATTTGCAAGGATTTTCTATGGCATGCCCCTAATATTAAACCAACTTGGATGTTGGCAATTGTGAGCTGGAAAAGGCTATGTTAACCTAGGGAAAACAATGGTTAGGGCTTTTTAAACATTGTTGTATTGAACTCTACTTGGGAAGTGGTGGTGTAAAATGATGAATGAAGTTTTGACTAGTGTTGATCCAATGTTGTTTGTTTTAACTACTTTGGCAGAGGATCTCCTTGGAAGTTGTTTCATAAGCAACCTAATAGAATATCCTTTTCTGGAACAATATTTTGAGCGCCTTTCCTATCTATAGGTCTTATATGGAGACATCACCACTTTTGTTAGGTCAAAATTCATGTGCCCAGGTACCTTTAGATAGAGGCTTTTAACACCTCACATTTTCTAATGGGCACCGTTAGTAATCTTATTTATCCCTTCCTTGCTTTCTTTCTTGATGTTGATCTCAACCAATGGGAAATCAGTAAACTTTTTTCTCTTACCAAGCTAAACACAAGAGATGAAAATTTGGTCTCCTAATCCAGTCTAGGGTTTTCTCTGTGATGGTGGTCAGTATTGCCATGCTACCCTTTTTATCTAGAAATGTGGGTGCCCATGCACAATTAATATTTTTATTTGACTAGTATGGGATAATAAGATTTTAACTCTCAAGAACCTTACAACTCAATGATTGAATAGGCTTCCAACTGCTACTTATAAATTGTATCGTGCAGCAATCGAATCAATTAATCATATCTTGCCCAGGTTTCCTTTTGTTGAATCTAGAGCTTCTTTGGAAGGCAATTTGGATTAACTTAATTGCCCAGCTACTTTAGGGACCTTTGGGGTCATGGAGAGCTACCCTTCATAGCTCGTTCAAATCAACATGAGACGTGTTGGCCAGAGTTATTATTTAGATTGTTTGGCTCGAATGAAATGTTCGCATGTTTAATTCTACATGGCTTCATCCTATTTCAATTGCTTTTAGAGTTACTCATATGTTTCGATCTTCTATGGATATCAGTAGCACCTGAGTCTAAGAAAGTGAGTTAAAGAATTCAATCACTGTGGCAAAATGTAACCTCAACTTTCTAGGTTCCCATGGAGTTGCCTTGAGTGATCCTAGAGAGTTAGTCATTTCAAGATTCCGGCTAGCTCTCGTACCTTATCCTTATCTGGGGGACACTCAAGATGAAGAATCGGTCTATTTTCCTTCTGCATGCATCTGGTTTATGTTGTGATCTCCTCAGTGTTTTTAGTCTCTTGATTTTTTTTCATATACTATCCACTCATAGTGAATGCCTTTTGATCTCTCTTCCACCTTCTGTATTCTTGCTCCCCTTCTCAGTTTGTACTGTCAATTTTGGTATTGATATATGTATTTTATTCCGTTTATCAAAAAATAATAAAAAATAGCTTCATATAATATATTAATATGGAGGCAAATTAATGGTTTCTTATTTTATTAAAAAAACATATGAATTAATTGAAAAATGAATTGATAATTTGGTGCAACATTTGGATATATATATATATATATATACATGAGACCGATTTATGAACGTTAATAGATGAATTAACAAATCTACGAATGTTCTGTGATCCACCGTTGAATTAATATTGAATGGTTGATGATACATAAACAGTACATGAGCTTGTGAATATTATGAAATGCGGTGAATAATAGCACAAACGTTTTGCAATTTACATTTTGCCATATATATATATATATATATATATATATATACACACTAAATAAACAATATATAATATAATTAAATTTGAAAAAAAAAAAAAAAAGTGGAAAGCAGGAGAGATCGGATCTCCTGCCCCCGGCAGGCATGTCAAAGGGCAACTGAATGATGGCGTGTGGGGCCCCACCTTCACCGCTGCCAAGCGTGTGGGCCCCTCACTGCTCCCGGGAATTTATGATCTGGGCCTTGGGCCCACTTGGCCCCTTCAGACACCAGAGCCCTATTGCTTGGTCCTCTCTTTCTTTTCACCCGTTCTCCGCTGTCATTTTTTTAATAAATAATATATATTTAAATACCAATAAACAGTTCAAAATAAATAAATAAATAATATTTATTTATTTATATTTATTCGAGATAGAGAGAGGCAAAGATTCCATATTCCCAAGCGTGCGGGGATAGAAGCATGGCTCTAATATTATTTTATACTTGGGCGCGAAACTTTTCCTCTCACTAATAATTATTTTTTATTATTATTATTAATATATGGAGAAAGATAAAATTGATATAAGATTTAATGATAAACTATTGATATATTATAATAATATAATTATCTTCCAGGTTTTTTATATTTTATGCAGATATTAATTTTTATTTTAAAAATTTTGCTAATTAAGTTTTTTTAATAAAAATATCTCTATTTTTATTGTTGAGAGTGTTGTCATATAGTCATCTTATATTATTATTAAAATGCAGAAGTGATAAAATTTTTTTTTTTATTTTTTTAATAAAAATAGACAAATCATGTATAGAGTGCATGCACATAGCTAAATTTTCTAATTATATCATACATTCTCATCCCACTTTGGTCTCCATCAGCTCCCAGTGGAATGGCAAGCCCTGAGCATAGCGGACCAAAGCCTTTGCTAGGGCACCACAATACCCTAGGCTCAGCAATTCATGTTTTCATTTTTTTTTCAAGAGTATATTTAAAATTTACATTAAGCATTATCTTATTCACATAATTATAATTTTAAAAATTTAAATTATTTTTTTACTATAAAACCGTATAATTTTCTAGTGCCTCACAATTTATGTTTTTTTAAATTATATTTAAAATTTTTATTTCATATGATGATCCTATCCACATAATTATTTTAAAATTTTTGAAAATTTTAAATTACAACACTTAATTTATGATGTTATCAATATGCAAGACCCCGTAATTCTCTAGTAACATCTAGTTCTCAAAATGTTTTCTTCTAAACAAAATTATATTTAAAATTTTTATTTATTATCATCTATCTATTTAATTATCTTAAAAATTTGAACTTTGTTTAAATTATAACACTTATTTTATGATAATATAAATGTATAATAAATTTGATCTTAAAATATGGGCCCACAATTTTCTAAGACCTCCCAATTCATATATATTTTTTAAATTATATTTCAAATTTTTTATTTACTATCATCGTATCATATGATTATATCCATGCAATTATAATTTTAAAAAATTTAATTATTTTTTAAAACCATAAAATTTATAGTAACATTTTAATTTTTATTATATAATTTATTGTTTAATAAAAATAATTTTAAAAATTATCATGATTAAGGGAAAATTAATTATAAGTCTTTGAAAGTTTCAAAATATTCCAGACAGACCTCTGGCATTTAAATTTACCAAACAGCTTCTCTTTTTCTAACAGCTTGCTTTTCAGTCCATGCAGCTCACTCGCCAATTTATTTTATCTTACAATATATATTTTCTGTTTAAAAATGTATAGTTTTCATTTAATATTGAATATTTTTATGTAATTACATAAGTGCTCAATTAACATATAGTATATTTTGGTTTAATATTTGACATTTCCATTTAATATCTGATCTTTCCATTTAATATTATATGTTTTCGCTTAAAAAATTGAGAGACATTTCCGTCAACAATTTTTAGTTTTATGACAAAAAAATAGAAAAGTATAATGTCAAAAAAAAAAAAAAAAAATGTAACTTCTGTGAATACTCAAACTCATAAGTTTTTTTTTTTTTAATAACCAAACTTCAAAAGACTATTTTTTCATTATGTATCTTATTTAAATCCCCATTTTTTCTAAGATCAATTCTACTCAGACTAAAGCGTTGGCATCAGTAATTATTACATTAAACAAAAAATCAAAAATAAGAATTTAATAATCATACATAAATAAGGTAACCTATTCCACCCTAGGCTCTATCCTCATACCTACTTCATGTCCCTTTCCATCTCCATTGACATGAAATCTAGAACTGCCCCCACTTGACAAGGAAAGGTATCCAAATTCAGTTTTTTTTTTTTTTTTTGGCCTTTTCTTAATTAAATAAAATATATTTAAAAAGAGTGTATCAAGCTAGAATCCAATTGAAACACAAATAAACAAAATTCAAAGATGGTAAGAACACAACACACCCATCAAAAGTGGCAATATGCATCATTGAGAAAGAAGAAAAAAAGCATTGAATGTTTCCAATTAAAAATCACCAAAATAAAAATAAAATAATAAAAGAAAAAAGAAAACACAATCAAGCCACTTGGATTGTGTAGGAAGAGAGGGAAGCAGAGATTGGTTGAATGAAAAAGGTGCAAGTTAAGAGAGGGAGAGAGATGATTTAAAATGTGTCAATCAAGAAGATATTGGAGATGCTATGCTGCTTTTTATGTTAATATATATGTTTATTAAACATATATATGGAATAATGTGTGTGGATGTGTGTACTAGAGAGCGCACGGCCATGACAGGCTTCACTAGTATGCACTTGTACTCGGGAACTAAGAAGCGAGTGGAGGAGGGAGTGCAATTTGCAAGCTCATCAAAGTTTTGTTTTAATAATGGCAGCCTTTTCTTGTACCTTTGCTAGATTTGGGAAGATGTGTTTCAGTTTGGATTTTGTCTTTATGAGTTTTTATTTATCGGAAAGTTATACATATGTTGATTATATATTATGTTTTACAATTTTATCTATTTTTCCTATTTTCAAACTAGTTCCTTTAAAATATTAATATGAAAAAACACCAAATAAGCTTAGTAGCCTATATGCTCACTGTCACTTTTGCTTTGAGTCACTTTATTCGGTTTTGGGTTGTAGGTTCAGTAGTCGTTACACACACATACACATGTGAAAAAGTGGATGGTAGTCATTATATATATATATATATATTTTGTTTTTTTGATAAATGGTAGTCATTATATTCAATCTCTAAATAATGTAAAGTTTGATGATCAAAATTGTATTTAAGCCCCATATATCAATTAAGATATTTAATCTATAATTATTCAAATTGAAAATAAGACTTTGGATGGTTTTTTCAAAAGAGAAGGGAAATGATTCCAAAAAACTATCCAAAATAAGGTGGAAATGAAGAAAGTGTAGTTATAAACTGATTTTTAATGTTTTTCACAATAATATAAATATTTTAAATTATGAATAATGCTATGCATCTCGAAATAGTATCTCGAATGCAACCTCGGAGATGGGATTGCATTCGGGATACTATTTCAAGATACTATTTCAAAATACTATTTCAGGATGAAATGCATTACTCTTAAATTATAGAATTCAACCACTACATATTAAAGATCTAAAAAATTTATTGAAAAAAATATAGTGTTACAACATAAAATAAATTAGTTTCTCACGTAATTTTTTTTAATTATAATATGACTAAAAATCGTTATAATACATGCATAATATGTTTAAGATAACAATCATAAACATTTTTCATTTTCTATGAGACTTTAATAAAGCGTAAATTTTAAAAACTTAACTTACATAAGATAATCCTCTCCCATTAAAAAAAAAAAAAAAGTAAAAGAGAAAAAAAGCTACTTAAAAAGAGACAAATAAACAAAACAGATTAAAGGCCAAAAGGTATGGTATAATGCTAGAAGATAAAATATATAAATATCATTAATGTTCAGTCCTTGCAGTTACAATATCAGGCAATCCAATCCATTTCAATCCAACTCAATCCAAATACCTGAAACCCAAGAGATATATATGAAGACATGCAGAGAACCTGAAATCTTTGTAAGCAAAATGAGCACATGTGATGTGATGATCAGGAGGATGAGAAGGCATGGGTGGTCTTGAGTCTGAGGCTATAAATTGCTTTGGCTGGCGCATGATCTTGTGGCTGAGTCCAGCTGACAGGTTCACTGACAAGCACACCCAAATATACACACACACACACACACACTCATTATCATGATCACTATCACTGAATTCACAGTGTGTGAACTAGTTAGTGGTGGCATCAGCCATAATTTTTATATGGTATCAACTCAGTTGTAGTTCACTACTTCACTCTGCATGACAACTAGTCAGTGTATCACTTACTCTATCTTCTCTCTCTCTCCCTCTTCCTTTAATTTTTCAGGTAAGTGCTCCATTATTGGTCACCAGTCACCACTGAAGTAAGCACTTTCTATTCAATCCCTCAATTTAAAAAAAAAAATGAGACAAGAAAAACAAAATACTTAGTTCAAAATTTAGTAATACAATATTCAAACATGCTCTTTATCTTTATAAAAGAAAATTTAAATGGATGATAATTAATGAGTGTTTGATATTGCAAAGCCTGAATGTGTATCATGAGTATGTTTGTGATATATATTAAAGTGGCTTCATTCAGTTGGTTATGTTGGCATTTAGGATGGAGAGAAAAGTTGGTGGTGGATATATACATAGGATAATGAGATTAGTGGAGATGGAATCTGTTTATCCAATGCTCAGACATAATAATTGGAATGGTCACAATATCCTTCTATTTCTAGAATCTTTAACTGATCAAGTTCTTAAAAACACAATTATGTTTATCATTAGTTTTTAAATTAAGATAAGGCCTTTAATTATATATTCATTAATTATAATGCTCCACAACAAAAGAAAAATACTTTTGGCATCATTCAATATCATTTAGCCAAACATGTCTTTCATGTGTATTGACTTATCAATCCATTGGCTAGAACTTTGACGATTTAAATATTCACGTACATATGATGGTTTTTTGTTATGATAAATCTTGGTAATTCGTATTTTTATTTTTATTTTTATTTTTTTTGTAGAAATCCCAAATTTCAATTTTCTTAAAACAACAACAATTTTTTTTTAAATTCATTGAAAATAAAATTTTCAAGTAAAAAATTTAATGAAAATTTGATTATGAATAGACTAACCATATTTTTTCAAAAAAAAAAAAAAAAAAAAGACCAACCATATTCATAAAAGTATTTAAATTAGTAAAAGAAAAAAAAACCTTCATGTATTTTTTTTGGTAATTAATAAATGAAACATGAGACCAGATTTTAAAAAAAAAAAAGAAGAAGAAAGAAACATGTGAGATTCTTTAAAAAAAAAAAAAAGAAAAGAACTAAACAAGTGGATTTATGAGAAAAAAAGGGTGACCTTAATAATTAATTAACCAAACATTACTGTATTTCTGTCTTCATAACTTTGTGGATGTAGACTATTATGTACTATGAGCCACTCTTTTATAGTTTTATATAAAAATTGTGACAATAAATAGAACAAAATAGTAAGTCAAGTTGACCTCTAATCTTAGACAAAGGTTGCAAGTAGCTTGATTGATTTAGCACCTCAAATCTGAATGCTCCATCACATCTCAATTGACTCACTTAATCAAATCAGCAAATGAGTGGGATTCTAATCTGAAAATCACAGACAAAGAAATTCAATTACTGGTATGTCTGTTGCTGTCTCCCTCTCTTATATCATAAAATTTCCAACTATGTATAATAATAATAATACTAAAAATAATAATAATACAATAATTAATAGCAAACAAGATTAATGAAAAGAATAATATAATAATGGTGTTAATTAGATGTTATTGTTGGGCATAATAATGCATGATGATTTGGTTGATGGAAAGGCAGTCCCTAGGACTAGGGAATGGTGGGGGATTGGAGAGGCTGATCAGGGTGGAGGTTCCAATATACTTGTTGTTGTTGTTGTTGTTGTTGCATCTCTTGCAATGCAAATATATTAAAGTTAGTATGATAATGGTTTTAGCAATGAGAGTTTGCTTGACTAGAATGATTGGCAGGTTAACAGTTTAAGCTGTCCTCTCTCTGGGGCACACCATATATTTCTTGCACCCTAATCTAAGGACACTGCTTATCAATTTAAAGATATTTACTAGGAACCATCAGAATCTTACAAGGATCCTCTCTCTCTCTCTCTTTCTTTCTTCCTCTCTCTCTCTCTCTCTCTCTCTCTCTCTCTCTGATTTAATTCATAAGATTAGTCTTTATTAAGTAAATATGTAGCATGAGAATCTTGAAAGGAAGCTATAGTGAGGGAGACAATTTTATTATGGACAAATCACTAGATGATGCTTCTTTTTTTTTTTTTAATTTTAATTTGTGATTTATTTATTTTGTCAAGAGAGACATGTAGCAAAGTGGGGAGGGCATATATGAATGGTAGGAGCACAGCAACAAGTAAGATGATGATGTCCTTATAAACGCCCACTTACGAGTACTAACAAGCACTTTATATGTATATATATATATATATATATATATATATATATATATATATATATATATATATATATTTATTTATTTATTTATTTATTAGTAGTTACAACATAAATACCCCACAGACCTAAGAAACCTTCTCTCTCTCTCTCTCTCTCTCTCTTGGTTGTTCTCTGTTCCCCTTCTCTTTGGTCTGGTTCTCATTCTGCTCCGGATCCTCCTCTTCTTGAGCTCAAAGAGAGAGAGAACAAAGATCTTTAATGGATAAGCTCTAGCCTTTGTTAGAGACCTCTTCAAAGGAGAGTGTTACCATTTAGTTGTTTTAAGCCTAATCCATTTTTCTTTTTTTTTTGGATAAACAAAGGATATATATATATATATTTGAAGTCTTTTTTTTTTTTCTCTCTCCTAATCCACACTTCTATTAAGTCGGAGATCAAGGAAGGGAGAGGTAGAAGGAAAGAGTCTCTCATATACAAAACCATAAAACCCATGCTCCCTATTTTCATGCAGATAATTCACCATTGCCTACACCTTTAAGACCAGCAAGAGATAACATGCTTTCAATATCACAGCCATAGTTAGTTATTAGAGTCTCTGACTGTCACTGAGAACAAAAAAAAACCCCAAAACAGTGTCCATGGATTGCTGGAGAGAAACTGAGGGCAAGCTTGTTCATGATCCTTTATATCTCTCTTCTCACCACCACGACTATAAAAAAGCAAAAGCAGCCGCAGCAGCAGCAGTTGCAGCAGTAGCTAGTGTTCTTTCTGAAAAGACGACGGCAATGACCAAGAAGTACTGTATCTCCTTCCCCGGACCGATCATCGTTGGTGCTGGTCCTTCAGGGCTCGCCGTGGCTGCATGTCTTAAAGAGAAAGGCATTCCTAGCTTGATAATTGAAAGATTCAACTGCATAGCATCACTATGGCAGCTCAAGACTTATGACCGTCTCCACCTCCACCTCCCCAAACAGTTCTGTGAACTCCCTCTCATGCCTTTCCCTTCTTCATTCCCTACGTACCCTACAAAACAACAATTTCTACAATACCTTCAAGACTATGCAGCTCGCTTCTGCATCAAGCCTGTGTTCAATGAAGCCGTGGAGACGGCAGAGTTCGACACCGGACTTGGTTTGTGGAGGGTAAGGACGACGTCCGCTGAATATAGGTGTCCTTGGCTAATCGTCGCAACCGGAGAGAATGCTGATGCTGTGATGCCTCACATCAATGGCATGGAAGAGTTTAAAGGACCGATCATACACACAAGTGCTTATAGAAGTGGCGACGCCTTCTCCGGCAAGAAGGTTCTCGTCGTCGGCTGTGGAAATTCCGGCATGGAGGTGTCCTTGGATCTATATAACTACAATGCTAGACCTTCTGTCGTCGTTAGAGATGCGGTATGTCTTTCTAGCTATCATCATCATCATCTTCTTCTTCTTCTTCTTCATTTTCATTTTGTATATATATTAGGGTTTCTTAGTACTCATTCTCCAAAGATGATTTGGTTGTTCTTATTGAGTGATTGTGATGGTTAATAGCTAGTCATGATCATTGTCAAAGACAAACAAAAACATTGGAGTGGCAGGGAGCACTTGCTCTTCTAGCCTATATACTACTTTTTTTAGGAGTTAGAAAAAGGAAAAGAATAGATTATATAATCTAGTGATGAAAAGGGAGCTAGTTTTAGGCATGCGAAGAAAGAAAGAGAGATTCTTCATGAAATGTCAGTTATGTACCACCGTTAGAACCGAACCACAAGCTCAGTCACACACACTCTCTCTTGCCAGCCTTTCTTGGGATTCATTAGCACGCGAGTGAGTTGAACACCATCTCCATTGCTTTTTTGAGCTCATTGCTCACTGTTCTCCTCTGATTTTTTCTTCTTCCAGAGCTGGCCCTGCTCTCATTCTATGAGATCTTGGTGCATGGGACCCCATTGCCCACCAAGAGGCCTGGTAGTACTAATAAGAAATAACACCACAGTCTATCTTTGCACCGCTCCTGCTATCTATCCATTTCTCTTTCGGTCTGGAAAACTATATAAAATTAGTGTATATTGGAGATACAAGTAAGTGGATGATAGGAGAGAGTGAGTGCAACCAAGTTGGTGAACAACATGGGCATTGGATGTTATCATGCAACCAACAGCGCATTCCATCTCATCTTACCAACACTTTTGATCACTTTGATATTTATATATATAAATATATTTTTAATTTCTTTTCTTTTTCATTATTCATCAGGTGCATGTCTTGCCGAGAGAGATGCTCGGAAGCTCCACTTTCGGGTTGTCCATGTGGCTACTCAAGTGGCTGCCCATGAGAATGGTGGACCAACTTCTTCTTCTTGCTTCTCGGTTCATGCTTGGTGACACAAGTAGACTAGGCCTGGAAAGGCCACAGCTTGGTCCTCTTGAACTCAAAGCCAAGTCCGGCAAGACTCCAGTGCTCGATGTCGGTACTCTAGCTAGAATAAGGTCAGGAGACATCAAGGTAATATACACCATCTTGAATGATCACTTGTTCATCAATGTAATCTATCTTTGATATTATTGCTCATTGTTTTGTGGACTTTGGTTTTTCTTGTGTTTCAGGTTTGCCCTGGCATAAAGAGGTTGACGAGACATGGAGCAGATTTCATGGATGGAAGTTCAGAGGAGTTTGATGCCATCATCTTGGCAACTGGCTACAAAAGCAATGTACCTGCTTGGCTTAAGGTATAGGCATTGCATCATTGTGTCTCGCTTTTCATTGTCCATTTCTATATAACTCCCATAATTGTCACACTATGGGACAGCAATGATCTTATAATGTCTGATAGCAAGACTAATGTTACAAGAGTCTTGGTTTTGCTTGGCAGGAGAAGGATTTCTTCTCTGATAAAGATGGGTTGCCAAGAAAGCCATTCCCTAATGGATGGAAAGGGGAGAAAGGTCTCTACGCTGTTGGCTTTACGAAGAAAGGGATCCTTGGTGCGTCGATGGATGCAAGACGTATAGCTGATGATATAGAGAAATGCTGGAAATCTAAGGGACAAGAACAACAGCTATCCTTCTCTTCTCCACTGAAGCTATCATATATGCATGCATGATGCATTAGGGTTTGCATGTGAAGTTTGGCTGACTGTTATTCTTATATCTTGTATAGTTTCTTTTGTTTATTTTGGTTTTACTAACTTAGGAGAGAGAGAGAGAGAGAGAGAGAGAGATCAGAGAGAGATGGTTTGTTGCTAGGGTTGATAACGAGAGCATCCATGAAAGCTAGATGAATTGAAGGTTTAGTGTATGTTTCTTTCTTCATAACCTTTCATTTGTTTATTTTCTTTGCAAATAAGTGTTGTTGTGGTATCTAAAGATTCATCTTCATCAATGAATAAAAATCCTGATATATCTATATATATATATATATATTATGCATGATTATTAACACTCTTCTTTGTCTAAGAAAAATGAAACAAAACAAAAGTGTCATACTAAAAAAAAAAGGTAAAGAATGAAAAGAAAACATATCCAAAGTTGATGAGGTCCAAACCAATAATAAATCAATCCCATGGCAATGGACCACTTACAGCACTAGCTAGCTAGTCTCACAGTCTCACTTCATGAGGTTGGCATAACGATCTCTTGCCAACCATTCCTTTGCCACAGATCATTCTGCAAGATAAGATTGTGAACTCATGGATATACAAAGACACACTTGGACTTGTGCCTACCTTGCTATCTCTATTCATATATATATATATATAAATATATCAACATTAAGCATCTTGTATATATTATTCTTGCAATGGCATGCATGAGTTCCTTATTTGCATATAGAGAGAGAGATTGACCTGACATGCAAGACATCCACTATAGAGTCCAAAGTCCAAACCATGTGTGAGAATCAGAGGGCAAATGATTGAAGATAGAATGGGATGAGCATAATACTTGAGTGGTGGTCCCAAATACACTGTGATATACTCTTTTTGTAAGTGATATGTGTATGTATATCACAAAATGAAGGTTTAGGGACCATATATATAAACACATGGTTGAGAATTAAATTTAAAAGGCTTCAAATAGCTCTCTATATCTCTCAGTACGTCTTTGTGATATTAGTCATTAGTCATGTACATATAGATAGACGACTAGCTCTCACAACTATCTAATTCTCTTTCTACTGATGTGTGACATTGGCCTAACACATGGAGATCTTAATAATCATAAATTCCAAATCTCATGTGAAAAATGTAATGTCTCTGCTGCAACTGATCTAATTAATTATAGCAAGTGTGTTTATTTGCCTCAGCATACGTAGTGCTGAGTGGGACCAAAAACACATGGAGATCGAGCATAGCCTCAAATTCACATTATTATGGTTCTCTACAACTTGGCTGACACCATGCAACATGATCAATAATGAATCAATATTTACTTGTATTACATGCTGAGCAATTTCAAAGCCCTTGATGATCATCAAACCTTTTTTTGTTCAATGGAACCATGAGAGAGGCATGATCTAAGGTATCTAAAGCAAGATTTTGTCTCAAAATATTTGTCACTTATTATTACAAAAACTTCGAGTGGTTCCATGACTCAAATTTCTACCCTATTTGCTTTTGGCTCTAGTACCCAGTACCCACCATGGTGATCATATATGACTAAATATCAGAGCATGAATTATTTCAAACAGTAAATTTAGGAATATTCCAACCACATCATTAACAGTGATTGAAACTCAACATCACATTCGTCGTGCTGATATATATATATATATATATAACTCAATCCTACTTTACTTAAATATCTCAAAATAAAAATAAAAAATAAAAACTTTATTTTTTTAGGTTTTGATCCACTACTTGGTTTCCTAAGAGCTATTTTAAACTAGTCAGGGTGAGGTATTAAAACCACTTACATATGTTTTTTTTTTTGTTCATATATAAAGATTTGAATATAAATCTACTTGTTTAATTAAGCGACTTAAACCTCAACCGTTTATACCAACTCCGATAGTAATAAAAACTTTATTTGCTGGTTAGAGTTTTCTCTACAAGAGGGTTTTCATAAATATGATGCAGTCGAAAATAAGTAGAATCTTTTGTTGAGGAAAGCCCATGGGCCCCTATAAAGGGGGAGCATGTGGATCCTATGGGCCACCACCCAATTATTAGCTACATCTTGTTTGCCCTAACCAAGGGGAGTCACCAACAAGTGGGAGAAACCCTCAATGACACATTCTTTTTTTTATCATTTTTTTAATCTTCTTTCCCTACTTTCCTTCCCTTCATTTCAAACTAACACAACTCACAACCCAAGCATGCACCATGCATCTCTTTCTCTCCCCTCCACTAACTTACAACCATAATTAGTACAGGCTTGAGAGATAGCTACATAAAGAGACGCCTATAAATGTTTATATATATATAGCTTTAAAACTTTCATTGTCTTCCCATGAGCTGTGGAAGCTCAGAGGAATCAAAGATTCCCCAAAGATATCATGCCAAAGCCATGCAAAACATTTGTCAAAAGATCTCCCCTCGTTAATTTTCTCTGAACTATATATACTTCTATATTAATTATTTGATTTCAAAAACAATAATTCAAGGAATAAATAAAGTACAATTATATGAATAAGGGAACTCTTCTTCTTCCTTTAATCACTGTTGATATTGACTCCAAGTGCATGCAATGTGTGTAAGAGGAAGGCATGAAAGGGGTTTTCCAAGTTGAGGTATGGTTTGCCTTCCACTTCCAAAGAAGGAAGTTGCTTTACATCACTTCCGACGGTTTTCCTGCGTCCACATCAAATCTTGGACCCATTACTACATTCTTTAGCTTTTCTTATGCCGGAGAAGGCATATCCCTTGCATTATTTTCTTTCTTTTCTTTCTTTATTTATCTCTATATATTTGATGTAAAATTTATTTAAATTTCAAGATATTTGATGATGCCTTATTCACAATCAAATGAAGACTCAATTTTTATAACATTTTTGACCCATACTAACTATATATATCCTCCAATAGTGATCTAGTCTAATGTTGTCACACTGTTGCCACTATTAATAAATAATCTAATACATTCTTGTATCAACCGTGTATTGTAATTTTGTCTTTTTACTACTATTTCATAAACTTCTTATTTTCCATTGAAATTGTTATTTTGAGATAAATCTAATTTCTTGTTAAATTGATTGGATAAGAGGGGATTTTAATATTCAGAATTATTAACTTTTAGTAAACATTAATTATTAATTATGAAATAATGCTTTTATTTATGGAATAAATTGGAAAAAAGTCATCTCATATAACTATTTGATATGTAAAAGTTAAGCTAGACGTAGTGTTTGTTAAATGGATATATTTTTGGATAAAAGATCTATTAATATTATTCATATGTAACTTCTCCAACATCAAATTAATCCATTTAACAAACTGCTTGTGTTTGGAATAAGTTGGTATAAATTGAAAAATAAAAATCTTAACCGATTTTATTCAAAATGAAATTGAAATTTTGAGTTTCAAAGGGTTTATACTGATTAAAACAAATAACTTTAATTTATATTAATTCGATCCACAATTAAATAGAAATATTAATAATAAATTACAACTATTCCAAATTATTCTCCCCAGCTTTAATCCAATTCTTTTTTATTTTTTATATTCTTGTGTTTTTCAATGGCTTTAAATGAAGGTAAAGAAATGAGTTAACATTAAACACCGAAAAATATAGGTTTGTTTATATATATATATTACTTCAAGTAAGAAAGATTAATAAGAGATAGTTAAAATAAGCTGAGTTTAACTTTATATTTTTTTTTAAAAAAAAAATCGTAAGCCACATTGAGAGCATGTTCATATAATGAGTTAGTATCTTAATTTATTTGTGCTCTCACATGAGTGAATTGAGATTTAAATTTATTTTTTCTGTAAAAACATAAATACTCACGCAAAAAAACTCAATATCAATAAACAGAGAAAAAGATGCTTAACCCCTATAATTTTATACTGTTGCAAAATAATAGTCTAGGAATAATAATAACAGAAGGAAAGCGCTCATACATTGTTTGTTTGGAGATCTTTATTAGATAGAGGTGCAAAAGCATCTGCTACTTTGCCACTGGAATATTCCAAAGTATCAACTACATCATTTAAACTTTTTCTCTCTCATAAATCATAAAATAATGGTGTCTCAAAATAGTAAAAAGAGTTATTCTTTCACACACGTTTGGAATCTATAAAAAGACTGAAAGTGCATCTATCTCGCTGTCAGCGGAATCTTTAAACAGTTAAAAGCAGATTCTCTCTCAAATCTTTGGACTCTCAAAACAGTTAAAGTGAAACTTTCTTTCTTAAGGGAATCTCTCAATAGTCAACAAAGCTGCCCTAAATCTCTCTCTGTCTCACCGATGGATATCAACTATACTAATGGAAAGTTGGGATTTGTTTTGTGTTACAATATTGCTTGTTTTTGCACATACACATAAACCTCTGCTAATTTTGGTTTGATAATGTCATCACATTTCAGAGAGTCAATTAAATTCGGCGCAATTTTATTTTTATCTCCAAAATTATGATACAAAATTTTATAGAGTTCAAACACAATAAAAAAAAAACTATTTTTGATTAAAATAAAAAATGGTCAAGTTATCTTTAACATATTTAAACTCAACAAAATATAATAAAAATTTTATGGTTAAAAAAATAAACACTTGTACTATAACTCAACTGCTTGTAATGTGATATACTACTTATGCAATTCTCATATGTAAATTAAAATGATTCTTAATGTGTTTCTCATCAAAAAAATATATCAGTCTAAATCAAGTGATAATGTTTAATTTCATCATTAATGTAAAAAATATATTTATTTCACTTGTTTATGAATGTTTACTTTTTTATGTCATTATTTCATGTATAATATGTAAGATATTTATATTGATTTTATTTCATGCATTTATAAGATTTACTTAGTTTATATATGTTGATGTTTATTAGCATGCAATGGCCGATTACATTATTCAGATCATCATATTAGTGATTGCAGGAGAACTGAAAAACCTATTCTTTACTCCTTAAGTGTGTCAAACTTAAAATAAACTTTGACGATTTTTTAACAAGATTACCAAACTAATAACATTCTTGTAGAATTTCTTAGTCAAGACATGTTGACGAACAACATTGCTTGTGTATATCAACAAGCCTAGCAAAAGAGCGTGAACAACACTATTAAAATAGTGAGGATGTTCCTTAGTTCAAATGCATCACTTAAAAAATTTATATCTATATGGAATTTATATTAAAAATATATTGAGGATATACCATGCACAATCAAAATTGTATACCACTCTAAGTCTCCTTTTCCTTCCCTTTATTTATTATTATTGTTATTGTTATTATTTTGTTATCAATCAAAGATTCACCATGTTGATATGTAGGCCACTAGAGAAAATAATCATGTGTGCATGTGAAGTTGCACCACGTCACACTGGACAGGTTGACACTGGGCTGGGCTAAGTTCGTTTGGGCCAATGGTAGTCCAGAAATGGGCTATGTGTCATTTTGGACACCAATATAATAGAATTCAACTACTGAATTATATCACAAAGCTTGAAACAGTCAACCTCGGACATTGCCATTAGTTTGCCTCGTGATCAGGTTACAGACAGTTCAGTGTGCATCTCAAGAAACTGGCTTGATAAATATAGCAATTATTTTAAGGTGATATAAATAATTCCAAAGAGTCTGCTTAAAATGCTTCGTCTATTTCATGATACAATGATGTGTGTGTGATTTCAATCCCTGTATAGCATCTATAATGCAATTTCATAGCAAAGTATTGATACATTCTCAAATACAAAGGAGTGGCACATTTGTAATCAAGAGCATTGCTGACTGACTGACCACCTCAACAACATGAGCAATATCATCACCGAAAGAAGAGACAAATAAAGAAAATAATAATAAATGGTTTCAACTAAACAAATAAAAAGCAATGAGAACTTGCTAAAGATGAATGATTTACCCAAGCATTTACCTGCAGCTGCCAAATGATGTTAAATCTCATTCAAGCCAACATGTCACCATTTAAGCATCAAGGTCCAAGAGAAGAGACAAGACATTATGCTCCATCAAACTCCTCTGGAAATGAGCCAGACGTGCTTGTAAATTTACAATTGTAGCTACCTTTTGCAACAACTTCATCTCCTGGATGTAGAAAAATGAAATCTGTGAACTATTTTGGGCAAACCATGATAGCTATACATATTAAGAAGTCTTAAGAAGGTTTTGCTATCTTGTTATCTATGGGAGATGCATAAGATAGGTTTTAGGTGGTTAAATACTGGCTTATCAAATCTTGCTTCCTTCTCCACCATGCATATGCCCATGTTGCATTCTATCTTCACTCCAAGGGTGATGCCATTAATCATGATTAAAATAAAACAAGTCCGCAAGGCAATTAAGAGTATAATACATTGGTCAAGCATCTTAAACAAAGACAAGAAGCATCAATGAATCAAAAAGATGGGTTTGCAGTAAAAGAAAGGGGCATGGATGGCACAAAAATTTCACTTAACAGGTTGATAAGCCTCCCAGACATTAGTTAAGCATCTCAATTCACGTGGATGAAGGGCAGCTAATCGATAAGAATCAAAGATATGTGCAAAATATAGGAAATGAGGGCACCAACATGAAATAGTGTTTAGCAAACCACTTTTCTAAATTTAATTTGAGAAACAGGCACTTACCTCAATGTCTATTGTTTCCTCTACTTGTCTACGATGAGCAATGACCAAGACCTCCTCGTCCTAAATTTCCATCAATAGATTGTACATCAAGAGGTTGATCCACAAGCAATAAAGAAAAAAAAAATAGAGCCCCTGGATCTTCACACATTGTTCCAAAGGCCATTAAGATCTTCGTATGAATAAAAGCTGTCAGTGTCAATATCTAGTACATCCTTCTGTTTAGGCTGATGATAAACTCTTCTGCCAATATCCTCAGAAGATGGAGCTGAGTATGTGTCTACTTTTCCCTTTAGCAATGGTTTGCTTTGTCCATATGCTTCTTCTGAGAAATCAGAGTCCTCAACAGGTGTGGAACATCTACTTTGTTCCTTGTGATGGTTACTGTATGAAGGAACCACAGGCACTCCAACTCTTCTATCCTCCCTTCTACTAGGAACACGATCCGTGTTAAACAGCAAGGAAATTTCCTTGTCAACTTGTTTGGATAAACCATATCTATTGGTTTCTGCGGCAACCTCAGCATTGTTGTTACCGTCATAGCTGCAAACAGTGGGTAAGCTTGAGTAAAAGGGCAAAGTGGTTGATTCTCTGATGCTGGAGTTTACAAAAGGATCTTTTTCAGTATTATTTCCTTTCGACAGGCTCTTCACCATGCCAAAATACAAAAATGATAGGCAAAGTCTAAATGCTAATTTTGCATAAAGGTACAGAAGCATGAGAAATGATGCCACACACAATCTAATGAAACCATTACTACCTATCAGCTTATCTCAGTGTATTGAGAGTATGCTCACAGGAGCCAGAATTTGGTGAGATGCATGAGATCATGACTGTCCACGAGTCTCCTAAGAATGAATCCCTTAAAACTTCTGTAAGTTTACTACCTCTGAAAGGAATGGGAACCTGATCATTTGTCAAGAGCTCTGATGCATTCCTTCAGAGAAAGCAAACTTTTGTTGATTTCAGCACCTTCAATTCTGCATTTCAAACCAAAACTTAACTTGTTGAGATATGCATCACTACATAATTTATGCAATCATGGTCACAGAAAAATGCAAAAAGATGTTACCTTGTTTGCTTATCATTATCAGTTGTATCTGCACCACGCTCACTGCCAGCAAGGTCAATGAAAGATAATTTGCCTATAATTCGGGAAGGCTTTGATTCACTGCCATCTACGAATCTCTAGATAGCAAGTTGGAGGATGGCATGAGATTGTGAAGACTCCTCATTTGCACCTGTTGTACCTGTACTCCTTGTTGCATTTCCTTTCTCAATGAGCTCCCTGATTGTGTCAAAATTTGAGACTCTGTACTCCTGTAATCCCACTATGCAGACTTGTTGTTTACCATCCTCCCTCTTGCAAAGTTTTCTGCCAAGGCCAGATAAAAGGAGTCAACAAAAACATGATAACCACTACTTCTCCTGGTTAAAGAACAGATAATACTAACAAACCTCCCGTCATTAAGCAGATCAAATAGTTTCCCGCCATAAATCTCAAAGAAGCTAACAAATAATTGAAACCCCTGATTCTGGCGTGTATGGTACATCAGCCTCAAAAGATCTTGAGAACCTTTAAGAGGCAATCGTTGCATGGTGTATGTCTTTCCACTACCTAGAACAATACATGAACCATTGGAAGCCCATAAATCCATAAGTATAGTTGTTTTCTACAAGAAAAAAGAAATTTATGTGATGTAAATTAAAACACAAAAAAAAATAGACTTGCTAAATACCCAAAAACCACAACGTTGTAAATTCCCCATCTTCTGCAAAAGAAATGTGTTGTGTGTCAAAGGAGGATTTTCCAGGTCTTGCGGCCATCCTTGTGGCCTATAGTCCTAGCTATCTTTCGGCGTATAAGAGGGGAATTGTGCAAAATCAGTTTTTTCCAAGTCTTGTGGCCATCCTTGCGGCCGCAAGGATGGTCGTGAGGCTTGGCTTGCGGGCAAGCCGTGGGCGGCCTAATATTGGGCGGCTCTCTCCCATTTGTTTGCACTATTCACTTTCTTCTTCTTCATTTCTCCACCTTTCTTCTTCATTTTTTCACCATTTTCTTTCATTTTTCTTAATCTAAACTCCTCTCCTACCTCTAGCAACCTCATTCTTATGTTTTATTTAAAGTTTCACCATCTTTTTTCAGCAAGTTCTCACAAGGGCACTCTCACAAACCCTAGCTCAAGGTTTGCTCTTTTCTTCATCTTTTCTCTTGTTCTTTCATATTTTTGTAATGCAAATCTTGCGGATGAGTGAATGGTTGTGGTTTGGTGGTTTATTTTGAGTTTTTTTTGCATACTTTGTAAAATTTTTAAAACTCCATTTACAAGAGGAACCCTTGCAATTTTTTTTTCTTTTTGGGTCTTTTAATTTCTTTTGAGTTGTTTGACACCCCTAGCATAGTAAACCCTTGTTTTTTTTAGTTGTGGTTTGATTTTGTGCATCTTGTCTTTTAGTAATGCCGACCAAACGCACCATTTCAAAGAGAGCAAGGATGATACACAAAACATTAGGCCACGTAAACCCTTTGGCACCATTCGGACAATTAATTGGAATGGCTTAAAAGCTTTGGGTTTGGCCGGTGTCATTTTAGAACACATTTCACATGATAAATGGGATAAGATTTTTTCCATTGACAAACCTACTTATTGTGAGCTTGCTCTTGAAGTTCTAAGCACGATTGAGGTAGTCAAATATTGCAACTTTGTTCAACAATCGGGAACCTTATCTTTTCAAGCATTTGGGAAGCAGCACACAATAAATCATGCACATTATTTGGGGCTTTATGAAAACCAATACACACAAATGCCCAAGTTTCATCATTTGCCCATAGACTTCCCTTCGCACATATCACCCACTGCATATTGGAACACCATCGCAAGATCAAGGAGAAAGAAGGCTTCTCGAATGTCCAACCCCCCCCCCCCCCCCCACATTGTTACACGCATGCACTCCTTACGAAGGGCATTGAGGGTAGGCTTGATTTGGCAAGAATTATGACGCGCTCCGATCTTTTGATGTTGTACAGCATGCCAGCATCTTTGAGCGCTACCCGATTCACTTAGGACACTTTTTTGCAGTCGTGCTTTCACATTAGGGACAATTCATACGCCTTCGAGTTATTTTCATTAGACCTTACATTACACATATGATTCGAGACATGAGATTGATTCAACATACTCGAGGCATGCATGTTGTTGACGGCACGGCACCGCACAGCTTGGGATGTCGACCTTGGTTTCCATAGGGATAGTGGGTACAAAAGATGACATATGTTCTTGCCCGACGCTAAGGTTTCGACAAGCGTGATACGAATCCCTCACAAGAGACAATTCGAATCAGATGACATTCCCAAGCCAGTTAAGCAACGTTTTAAGGAGATGCAGCGAGGTACAATCCCTACAATGAGGACATCATGAGATTTTCGCAATACTACACCAGATATCCATGGTCATGGTCGAGGTCCTATCATTTATACAAGGGTCTTCTTCATCCGTTCGCACCACGTCCGCCGCCACCACATCCATGGAACCACCTACTCATCCTGACGCTGTGTTCATTGATGTATTGGATTGCATAAGAACTCTATGGTTCAATTTCTAGGTTGTACTTGGATACTTGAGTTACGCCCTTATATTAAATTCACTTAGCTTGAAAGGGATACATGTATGAATACACCAAAGGATTCGAATATTTTGTACCCCTCCAACCATTAGGCATGAATCTACATATAGTGTTTTATCCTAATTAGAGATAAAGACCCTTGTATAAAGGTAGAATACCCTATTTAGTCCCTGTAATATACTCAATATCCCCTTTTAGTCCCTTTATTACAATTTGTCCTAAAAAAATCTCTCTATTATTCAAATGGGCTTAATTTAATTCCTCACATTTTCCGTCCATCCCTGTTGGCGTGGCAGTTTTATCATTAAAAAGATCCTCTTAGGATCCATCTTCTATCTACTTAACCCTAGCACCATTCTTCTCCAACAGCTTGATGACATACTGGTACTTGTATATCGCATCAGCAAGAGGTTGTAGAATAAGCTACATTAAAACTACCAAGTACCAACGACAATGATTCAAAAACCACAAGAAAAAAGTCACCTACCGTGCTTCCCCACCGATCCTCGGGATCAATCTTAACCCCCTTCTTAAGCAACAATTCCACGACATCAACGTGGTTCTAGCACGCAACAACATGAAGCGCCATCTGATCATCAATGTCCTTGAAGTTGACATCAACCCCAAAGCCCACTAGCTTAAGGATCCCTTGGAGATCACCCTCGTTGGTGAGGTACATAAGACAAATGTTGGTGTCGATCTGCTCCAGCCCGTTGGCATCCTCACCATCGACCTTGTCAGCGCAGTCGAGAACAAGATAGGACTGCTTCCCAAGTGTGAACCGCCTTGTGGATCTCAATTCCATGGCCTTGATCACATAGCTAAAACCCTAACGATGTAATCGCTGATGGCGGCACAGAGGAGGTCGCGGACAAGGATTATGTTCTTATTGTCACTGCATCCGAGGACGAGTGGGTAGTTGTTGATGTCATCGCGGTTGAGGCCAAGGGAATGCAGGAAATCAATGCGATCGCGCATGACTTCGACGGTGACAAGGAGCTCCAAACCTTCGAGCTTGTCGGGGACAATGACGATGGAGCGAAGGAAGTCGTAGATGTAAGTGTGGTTCTTAGCGTTCTGGATCATCTTCTGGAGGCTGCGGGCGTAAATGATGGAAAGGAAAGGGGTGATGCTCGGATGTTCAAGTGGCGGGAAGACGGGTAGGGCTTCGAGAGTTGCATATGGAGTGAGAAGAAAAGTAAGGGTTTGCCCATGACAGTGATCACCATGTATTACATGGCGAGCTCCAGCAATTAAATGGAGAAGTGGAGGAGAAGATAGAGATTGGATCCATAACCTTAAAAACTTTTGATTAAATTAAAAAACTATTTTTTAATGATATTTTAATGATAAAACTGCAATGTTAGCAAGGATGGATGGAAAATGGGACAGACGTTGGGGTGAGGGACTACATTTAACCCATCTGAATAATAGAGGGATCTTCTGAGAACAAATTATAATAAAGGAACTAAAAGGGGAGATTGAGTAAATTACAATGACTAAATAGGGTATTTTACTTCGTATAAATGATGGGACCTCGGCCATGTTCCTGGACATCTAGTGTAGTCTACGAACATGTACTCAACTAGCTCAGGAGTGTCATCTGACTCGGACTCTGTCACCTGTGAGAGATCGGTATCACGCTTACTCAAACCCTAGCCCCGAGCGAAAACATATGTGCCATCTTTTTTTCCCACTATTCCTATAGAAACCAAGGTCGACATCCCAAGTGGTGCGGTGCCTCCAAAAACATGCATGCCTCGAATCATATATGTAATGTAAGGTCCGGCGAAAATAGCTCCAAGGCGTATAAACTGTCCTTGATGTGAAAGCAGGTCGGCAAAAAAATGTCCTAAATGAATCGGGTAACGCTAAAAAATGATATACAACATCAAAAGATCGGTGCACGATACAACTCCTGACGAATCAAGCCTACCCCCAATGCCCTAGTAAGGAATGCATGAATATAGCGATGGGCGGGGTTGGACATTTGGGAAACCTTCTTTCTTATTGATCCTACAATGGTGTTCCAATATGCAGTGGGTGATATGTGCGAAGGGAAGTCTACGGGTAAACGATGAAACTCGGGCATTTGTGTGTATCGGTTTTCACAAAGCCCCAAATAGACGCCCAATTGTGCATGATTTATTGTGTGCCGCTTTTCAAATGCTTGAAAAGATAAAGTTCCCGATTGTCGAACAAAATTGCAATGCTTGATTACCTCAATTGTGCTAAAGACTTCAAGAGTAAACTCACGATAAGTAGATTCATCAATAAAAAAGATCTTGTCCCATCCATTATGTGAATTGTGCTTCAAAATGACACCAGCCAAACTCAATGCTTCTAAATCATTCCATTTAGTTGTTTAAATGGTGTATCATCCTTCCTTGCTCTCTTTGAAACAGTGAGTTTAGTCAACAGTCCTACAAGACAAGGCGTAGAAAATTAAACCACAACTAAAAGAAACAAGGGTTTAGCATATCAGGGGTGTCAAGTAACTCAAAAGAAGTTAAAAGACCAAAAAAAAAAAAATTTGCAAAAATTCCCATTATAAATGGGGCTTTAAAAATTTTACAAAGTATGCAAAAAGCTCAAAATAAATGACCAAACCACAATCATTCACTCATCCACAAGATTTGCATCACAAAGATATGAAAAAACAAGAGAAAAGATTAAAAAAAAGAGCAAACGTTGAACTAGGGCTCGTGAGAGTGTCCTTGTGAGAACTTGGTGAAAAAGATGGTGAAACTTCAAATAAAACACAAAAATGAGGTTGCTAGAGGTAAGAGTAGAGTTTAGAGAAAAAAGAAAGAAAGAAAATGGTGAAAAAATGAAGAAATGTGAAGAAATGAAGGAGAACTAAAGATAAAAAAGTGAATAGTGCAAACAAATGGGAGAGGGCAGCCCAACATTGGGCTGCAAGCGTTTTGCACGCAAGCTTGCGGGTGTAACCTTGGCTGTGAGCCGCCTCGGCCAAGCTTGGCAAGCAGGCTTGGATGGCAAGCTTGCCTGCAAGCTGCCTCGGCCAAGCTCGCAGACGCAACCTTACCCACAAGAAGCTTCGGCCATGAGACAGGACGCAAAGATGGCTGCAAGACCTGGAAAAAAATTGATTTTGCACAATTCCCCTCTTGTACACTGAAAGAAACTGATTTTGCCCATATGCAAAACAAGTTGCCTTTGTACGCCAAAAGAAAGCTAGGACAATAGGCTCCACAGTTTCACGATATACCTAAACAATTCAAAGTTAATGGTCAGAAATAAAGCTCAATGTGGAAGTAAATGAAATTCTCACTTTCGTCTTACACTAACCTCATCATTTGAGATGTCCTCATCTAGCGCAGCATCAAAAACAAATTCATGCTTCTCAAGATATTCAGTTAGGTCAACCTATAATAACAAATAATGTCAGACTCCAAGAAATGGTTTATATAACTGATTAGGGTGCCTCATCATCGGCATAAAGATTTTAAAACTAACGCTTTTTCTATTTCTGAAATATATTGCCTTCATATGAATAAAAAAAATGATGGTAACACACGCATGCCAACACCTTCCAGTACTGGATCAAAGCAAGAAACCAATTAGCCACATACCCTAAGTTTTGTCTCATTTACAGTGAGAGAATTCAAATGTGGCTTGATATTGATGATATCTTCCTCTTTCCTTGAAATTTCCTTTTTGTTCAAATGGTCTCTTGCGCACCTGCATTTTGACTATTCATCATCATCTGTTGCATGAAAGACATCAAAAACATTGCATTCCATTGAGCCAAATGTTAACAATAGGTGCACCAACTCAAAGATCTTTGAAGTAGTAAAGTTAGATAAGCAAAGGAATTTCATGAAATCAAGATTTTGAGGGCAATTAAAAGGCGTGGAAAAGGGAAACACACCACTACTTTGATCTTCGCCGCAGAACCCGCCGGCCCTTGCCTGTAGGCTACTTCAAAAGATTATTCTCTGGCAACGTCCGGCCCTTGCCTGTAGGCTACTTCAAAGAAAATCTCGCGTCCGAATCATCAAAATTTCCATGAAAATCCAAAATATGCTCGAAATCACAGAAATTGAGAACGAGAGAGAGAAAGAGAGTGGCTACTTCCGGAAGGAGCTCAATGTCGAAAGAATGGAGATCAAGGATCCCAGAGCAGAGCACATTCGGAGACACATCACCCCCATTCCGGCGCTGGCCAGACGACGGCCTCGACTCAAGAGGCGTCGACGCCTCTGACGAAGAAGAGAAGAATTCCTCCTTCTGCATGCTCCTCAGCATCCTCGAGTACTCCATCTGCACAAAACCAAGATCAGCGCCACCCATTACCGATCAGAAGGCCAGAGAGAAGGGAATCGGAGAGGATCTGGTTACCGTCTGGGCGTTTTTCAGCCACTTGTTATCGCCGGCGCCGGAGACGGAATCGAAGTGCAGGAACTGGTTGGAAGAGCACTGACGCTGGTGGTGAGGGGAGTGACCGGATCGGTGCTGCATATGACGGCCACCGGCTGCCGCGGCGTTGATCATCGGCGGCGAGATCGGAGGAGCAGCGAAGGTACTCGAAGTAGTGGAGACACAGCTGAGGACGCCGACTTGGGAATTGGAATGATTTTGAAGTTTTCATTATAACCCCTCCTTTTTCAAAAATTATCCTCTCTTCCCTCCTTTTAGCCTTTGAAATACCAAAAATACTCTTTTATGAATTCTTTTTTGAAGAAAATTTGTTTTTATCTTGGATTATAAAAAAACATAATTAAATCTTTTTTTCCCGGGATATTTATTAGGATATGACTACCGATGTTATTGTTTTTTTTTCCTAAAAAAAACCCTATAATATAAAATTGATATATTTTTTTTCTCCTGATTTAGGGTTTAATTTGTGGGTTATTCATATTTCTCTAATAAAAGAGGAAAAAGAAAAAACCAAACTAATTTAATATTGAACTTTTAGTACAAGGAGAACCTTGTATGTTTTTTATGAATCTCATTTCATCTACCACGAATTGAAAAAGGTGAAAATTTATATATTTAATTTGAAAATGACGCTAATAATATATTTTACAATGGATTGGTTTAATCTGAAGTTAATATTTTACATGGATTATTTTTTTTTTTATTTTTTGACAAAATAGATACAGGATAATTTATTAAAAAATAGAAATAAAAAAGAACTGATAAAATTCAAAATAAGGTACAAATTAAAAAATCTACTACTTATGGAATACTCTTATTAGGAGTAAAAACCCAAAAGGAATAAAAACAAGATGTGATCTAAAAAGTTATATTTCCCTCCCGCATTTATTTTAGAGGGACTGAGTGGAAGTGGTGTGATTTTCCCCCATTTCTAATGTTTATGTGTGCTGAAATTGAGGAAATGACACTTCCTCCGTTTTCCGATTGAAGTGAATTTTAACTAGTTTAATTTTAATATTTTTTCTATTTAAGCAGGAAAAAATGAGCCAATTTATAAAAATTCACTTTTTTCACTTCTAAAGTTATTTTTGAACTCATATAAGGGTGCGTTTGGTAGCCTGGATATCCTGGGACGGGAATGGGATATCCAGGGCTACAGACCCATCCAGTTGTTTGGTTTTCCGGATGGGGATGGCCCCCATCCTTGAAAAATGGATGAGTGGCATCCCTCCAAATTGGTGGGATGCCACTCATCCCTCTCACCCATCCCTCTCCATATCTCATTAGCTACAACAATTATTTTGTTTGCATTATGATTTAATTGTTTGTCATTAACTTCACTTATAATTATTTTGTAATTAAGTTAATTTTTTGTTTATTTACATTATGATTTAATTGTTTTTTTACATTATGATTTAAAAAATAATTAATTAAATAAAAGGGGTAACTTCACCTCCTCATGGATAGGGTTATTATACCACTCCCATATCCATTCAACCAAACATTCAAAAATGGATATCCAAAACTTTACATATCTTTATCCCTCCAACCAAACACTAAACAATCTTTATCCCTATTATTAAATCCCTCCAACCAAACACTTAAATATGGATATTCCAAATTGGATACTTCATCCATGGATATCCCCATCCATGAGAATATAATATCCCACTATCCAAACGCACCCTAACTTCACCCAACATCTATATTTTTTGGATTTATTCTTACTTTATGACAAATGAACATCAGAACTACTAAAATTAATATCACTTATCCCACTTTAAAAAAAATGACACTTCCCTCACTTCCCCACTTTTGTCCAATTCTCCTGAAATGAATACCAAAATTGGCCTGACAAAATCAAGCTAATCCCATGTTGATGTGCGCCTCTCAAGCGCTACTCGCCTCAACACACCCCACCCATCCAGTGCCCGGATGAACTCCAAGCTTTTATTTTTAAATTTAAAATATATTATATATTTTTTATAATTCATCAATTTTGAGAAAAAGGTGTTTTAAGTCACAGGTTTAATGTGGTTTTTGAATTAAAACCTAAAAATGCACAAAATATTTTCTAAACCTTAAATAGATCGTGTATTTTTATGAAATAAGTATTAAACCCAAATGAAAAGTTTTGTAATTAAATTAAATTCTGGGTATAATTAAGTGATAAAAACTCATTCACATTGTTCTCAATCTGGATTCTACCCTCCCTCTATACACTGGTAAAATAAAATAAAATAGTAGTTTTTTTTTAAATGTGTGACTATGGACGAAAATTGCATAGTTAGTAAAATATTTTTATTATTTGTTTTAGAAAATAAATAAATTATAATTTATTAAAAATATAAATTATAATAAAATTTAGATTATTCAATACAAAACAGATAAGCATAATAAAATCAACTAAATGTAGAATCAAAATCATAAAAGTGAACCGGTTATCGGCCATAATTATCAAATGTATTTATACACCAACTTAACATCTTAAATAAAATTTAAAATGCTAACATATTACAACATTAAATTAATAGAGTGGAAAAGCAATATACCTAAAACAGGATACATGTTTGATCACCACTTCTCGAGAAGTAGTATTTTTTATTTTATTTTTTTTAAAAACTCCTCTAAAATCCCAAAACAAGCAAACTTTTCTTGTTTATAAAACAAAGAACAAAGAGGAAGCAAGTCTTGTGACCCCTTTTTGCAATTGAATCCAAATTACATGAGAGATGTTTCTCTTGGATTAGACAAGTCAATCATAGACATTTAATTAAATGAGTTTCACTGTCATTCTCTGTCTCCCATGCACCTCCCAATTAATGCATGATAATGCACCTCCACTTGCTTAAATGGTCAACATGACTATTGCCTCAAAAACATTCTTCCAAATTATATAATTCATCATAACATATACTCCAAATAAATAAATATATATATACGGAATACGTACAAACCAGAACAGGATTGATTCAAACCCTTCACTTTTTTAAATTGAAGGAAAAAAATATCAACTTTCATGAGTGGCATCATTACATTTATTTTTTATCCATATTATTATTATTATTATTTCTTCCAAAAAAAAAAAAAATATGTTCACTATTTATTTATTTATTTTGATAATATAGATAAGCCACGAGACACATCTCCTATTTAGACATTAATCATGCATTAAAAAAAGTTAAATTTTATAAAATAAATTTTAATTAAATCATATTAAAAACACATGCTACTTATTTAAATGGTATTCTACAATCATATTATATGGTAAATACCTAAATTTTAGGTTTTAAAAATCTAATGCATCAAAATATATGATATCAAATTTTGATATTAATCCATCAGTGTAGTAGCTGGATAATAAGAAGTTTATTACTCATGAAAAAAAGTTGAGGATTTGATCCTCTAAGGCCATCTCCAACCCAAAACTCTATATTTGGCGCTTCAGTATTAAAAAATATAGTTTCTACAGTGAAAGTTTCTCCAACCACCATCTCTATTTTTAACTCTAAAACAGAATATTCTAAAAATATTCTTCTCCAACCACTATCTCTGTCAATAAATTTAATTATATTTAAATCTTTTTTACTTTTAATCAACAAATTTAAATATTATATTGCCTCAACAACGCGAATAAACAAACTTTGTGACATCATATTTGTATTTTGGGTGTTATCGTTTTTTTTCATTTTAGTATAGATGATAATGTATGTTTTAGGATTATTTTTTATGTTTTTTTATTGTTCATGTAATTTTTGGTTAATTTTAATAAATATATATTTCACAAATTATTTTCTTTAATTTTATATTTCTTATTAATTAAAAAATATAAACTTAAATTATAAGTTATTAATTTAATTAAAATATAATTAAAAAAAAATAAAAAACAGAATTTTAAAAAAGAAGTAAAAAAAAGAAAATCAAAACAGAATTAAAAAAAAAAAAACAGATAAACTGAAAATTATATATATATATATATATATATATATATATATATATATATATATATATATATATTTTTAAATAAAAAATAAAAAACAGAATTTAAAAAAGAAAAAGAAAATCAAAACAGAATTAAAAAAAATAAAAAAAACATATATGGTTGCTACAGTGGAGCGCAAAATGTTGCGCGCACTGTAGCAACATTCTGATTTGGCACAGGGTTTAGCACCAGGGAGCTAACCCTGCACCAAATTAGCTTTAAAACACTAAACTAACGCACCCATTGGAGAAGCTCTAAAAATATGTGAAATGCATAGTTATCATTATATATATATATAGCAAAAACATAAACAAATATAGAAAACATCACGTGGGGATGTTCACATCAACGGCTCCAAAGTTAAAAGATAAAAAAAAAATTAGATGAAGGAGAGATAAGAAGAGATTTGTTCATGAACAGCACTTTAGTATTGTACCTGTTTGAAATGGGTTGTTAAGTTATGCTTGGGTTCTATTTTAGCTTTTATTAGAAATATAATTGAATGGCTGGGATTGATTCAACTACTATTACGATCACGATCAAAATACTGTACATCCTATTTTTTATTGTATTATTATTTATAAACACAAATATTATTTGTGAGTAAAGTAAAATCTAAATGAGAATCATTAGATTTTAAACAAACGGTTTAACATTAATGTTCATAGATACATGATCTACAAACCTACGTAGAGAATGCAACCTCAAACAAATAATATATATATTGAAAATTTTAAAAAAATTATCAACGAGACAAACATTTGTCACATTTTGTTAAAAAAAAAATTAAACTAGGTGCAGTTTAGACACATGCATGGTAACTTCATATAATAATAATAATAATAATAATAATAATTTGACAAGCTAGTACACACTTACACATTATTCATATGATCTAGTCCATTTGTTCTATATGTATCAAAAACAATATATATATATATATATATATATATATATATATATATATATATATATATATATATTAAAAAAATTACATCCAGTTACTTAAAAAAATAAATAGTTATTTTTATTTTTTCATATTGATATGCATATATTTTTAATTGAAGATAAAAATAAAATATCGACTCTTCTCTTCTTGCAATTACTTACTTATCTTGCATTTAAGTTATATTAAAAAATACATCTAGTTACTTAAAAAAAATAAATAGTTATTTTTATATTTCATATTGATATGCATATATTTTTAATTGGAGGTAAAAATAAATATCGACTCTTCTCTTCTTGTATGTGCTTACTTACCTTGCATTTAAGTAATTTTAAAAAGTCATACCTTTATTAGTAAACACTAAACACAATAATTTCAGATAAAACAGAGAACACATCCAACTCTTTGATATCACAACAGTACTACTTGCAACCTAACAAGAGAAATAAAGTTAAAAAGAAAAGGGAAAATAAAATAAAATTAAAAAAAAGGTACGATTGGCCCTTGGCCCACATATATCTATCTCACCACCAACTTAGCTATATGATGTCTTAACGATCACCAACCGTTAATTCTAAGTTGCACACAGATCTCTATGCAAGTATTTGGCATCATTGTAGATCCCGAGGCACATCATACTCCCCGACATGGCACCTTCTCTGCCGTTGTGCACCTCACCGTCCAACCATTTGAAAACATCAACTTTTATCGTTTACCCCCTTTGAAGTCTTCCTATTTGTATTCTTTCTCCATCTTTATGAACCATAATAATCAAACATCAATGATTAATTTTAGAGCTTTGTGAACCATATATATATTGTTATTTAGGAACGGGTCACTATATTGTCGTCAATATAAAAAACTAGCAAAAATATTTAAAAAAATTATGAAAATTACCAATTTTCTTATTTATTTATTGTTAGAATGATGGTTTTATTTTGCCATTTTAAAATATATATTTTTTACAAATTTATACCTTTTGACACCTATGGGCAGTTGGGCACCCTTGGTATTTTATTAATTTTTATATTATATGTAATTTATCAAGGAAAAAAAAAACAAAAGTGTAATAAATAGTGGGGAAATAGGTGGAGTAAAACCTAAGAAAATTTAAAAGGAG
The DNA here is from genome assembly GCA_020875875.1 of Dioscorea alata. Lineage (NCBI taxonomy): Eukaryota > Viridiplantae > Streptophyta > Magnoliopsida > Dioscoreales > Dioscoreaceae > Dioscorea > Dioscorea alata. The sequence continues at coordinate 18,366,143 of CM037015.1, read as the reverse complement.
AATGGATAATTTTTGAAAAATGAGGGGCTATAAAGCAATTTGGGGCATTTTCCAGGGTCGTTGTTGCCGGCGATTTGAAATTCTAATTTTTATTTATTTCTTTATTTTGAAAGAGCAATTCAAAGTTCTTTGTCTCACACTACTCTCAGGTCCCCCGGCGACGACGACCTTCTTGTCATCTCCTCCACCGCCGGCAAACCCTGCTAGAGATCCGATCTAGGTGCCGATGATCAACGCCGCGGCGCCCGGTGGCCGGCAGATGCAGCAGCGATCCGGTCACCCCACTCACCACCAGCGCCAGTACTCCTCCGATCAGTTCCTGCTCTTCGATTCCGCCTCCGGTGCCGGCGGTAACAAATGGCTTTCCAACACCCAGCCGGTACACAGATCCCCTCTGATGCACTTCTCTCTGGGTGTCTGATCGGAAATGGGAGGCTCTGATTCTTGGTTTTGTGTAGGTGGAGTACTCGAGGATGCTGAGGAGCATGCAGAAGGGGGAGTTCCTCTCGTCGGCGGGGGCACCGTCGACGCCGCTCGGGTCGAGGCCGTCGTCCGGCCAGCAGCGGAATGGGGGTGATGTGTCGCCGAGCGAGCTCAGTCCTGGGATCCTCGATCTCCACTCCTTTGACACCGAACTCCTCCCTGAGGTAACCCATTCTGCATCTTTTTTTTCCCTTTTTTTTGCAAGATTTAGAAAAGTCAGATGATGAAATTTGGTTGAAAAATGTGTGGTTCTAAGCCAAGATCTTTGATTTCTTTTAATTTTGGGGTTTCTAATAAATTTTTGGATTGATTTTTTTGTGCTTTTTTTTTTTTTTTGTTGCAGTTGCCAGTGCCGAGTATGTTTGAGAGTGCGTCGCAGTTTGGGTATGGTGGTCGTGGGAGAAGCTTTGATGATTCAGATACGAGCTTTGCTTTGAAACAGCCGATGGGCAAGGGCCGTGCATTGCAGGAGAATAATCTTTTGAAGAGTTTCTCAGCAGATAAGGAGAAGCCTGGTTCTGTGGCTAAGATCAAAGTTGTGGTATGTTTTTAATCTTAACTTTAGGAAGTGCCTACGCGTATTTAGTCCTATAAGTTCAAACATCTTTCATTGGCTATTAGTTTTGTAATGTATGTCTTTCAAATTGTTATTTTTAAGTAGAATGCAATGCTTTTGCTATCTTTCATGAGAAGATTGATGACATATAGTCAAAATGTAGGTGCGCAAGAGACCATTGAACAAAAAGGAAATCGCAAAGAAAGAGGAAGATATTATTTCAATTGAACCACATTCAAATTCTATCACTGTACATGAGACCAAACTCAAGGTATGTGATTATTAGGTTTGTAGTTTTGATCAACTATTTTTGTTATTCAGCAAGGTCTTGCAATGCTTGTGCTACTGGCATTTCTTTGGTGCATTTCCTGAAAGCAGTATTTCACGAAGTAAAAAGAATATATATATTTTTTTAAAATCATTAAGACCTAACCATGCAAATTAACCAGTTGAAGTGAACAATTGCATTTGTGAGCTAAACTGTTCCTGTCTTTGATTCTTTATTATAGGTTGACCTCACTGAATATGTTGAGAAGCATGAGTTTGTATTTGACGCCGTGTTGGATGAGGATGTTTCAAATGATGAAGTGAGTTGAATTAGAAGTGAGAATTTTGCTTGCTTTGGCATTTGTTTTTTCTTTGCCACCATTACCTTCCTTTGAACTTTCTAGGTATATCGTGAAACTGTGGAGCCAATTGTCCCTGCTATTTTTCACCGTACAAAAGCAACTTGTTTTGCATATGGGCAAACAGGCATGGCATTCATTCAGTTGTTTTTTTGCTTTATTTTTATTGTTGAGTCCTGTGTTATAGATTAAAAGCTTATAAATAAGCTGTTTTAAAAGGTTCTAGTAATACAATTTGGATGATTTATTTATATGAGTTTATGTAAATTTCACTAATATTTCATGGGTGAGGAAATTATTTGTTATCTTGTCTTTTGGAGAAGTGAATTAAAGTAGTCTTATCCTCTGGGTTAATGTTATTTTAAATTTCATTCCTCCGTGTTTCTGTTTTCATTGTATTTTTTCTCCATTTTTTCCCACCCTCCTTTATTCATACACTGCTGGATCTAACTGGCATTTTCCAAAAGTTTGGGCAGACTTTTCTCAGAAATTGATGCCATTATGGCATTGAAAATCCTTCTGAACCATACCCTTATTATCTTTCTTCACTTGAGGAAGCTTAACAATCTGCATGTGATGTGGCTTTAAATTCTCAGCAAGTTTATTTGTGTGTTAATTTTTTTTTATATATTTGTTTCTTGTGGAAAGCAACTATTACTCTTGACTGATGAGCATCTGATGGTTTAGGTAGTGGAAAGACATACACTATGCAACCATTGCCTCTTAAGGCTTCTCAAGATATTTTGAGACTGATGTACCATACACACCGGAACCAGGGATTTCAATTATTTGTCAGTTTCTTTGAGATTTATGGAGGGAAATTATTTGATCTGCTTAATGACAGGAGGTAAGTAAATGCTATCTTTGTTTCTAATGCCATGAAAATTGGTGGTTATCATGTTCCTTTCTTCGATTTTGTCTTGGGCAGGAAACTTTGCATGAGGGAGGATGGTAAACAGCAAGTTTGCATAGTGGGATTACAGGAGTACAGAGTCTCTAATGTTGACACAATCAGGGAGCTCATTGAGAAAGGCAATGCAACCAGGAGTACAGGAACAACTGGTGCAAATGAGGAGTCTTCACGATCCCATGCTATCCTCCAGCTTGCTATCAAGAGATCTATAGATGGTAATGAATCAAAGCCAGCCCGAATCATTGGCAAATTATCATTCATCGACCTTGCTGGCAGTGAGCGTGGTGCAGATACGACTGACAATGACAAGCAAACAAGGTGACATCCTGCTTCATTTTGCTATTGCTATGGCTGCATGAATTATGTGGTGATGCACGTCTCAACAAGTCAATTCTTTATTGGAATGCAGAATTGAAGGTGCTGAAATCAACAAAAGTTTGCTTGCTCTGAAAGAATGCATCAGAGCTCTTGACAATGATCAGCATCATATACCTTTCAGAGGTAGTAAACTCACAGAAGTTTTAAGGGATTCATTCATAGGAGATTCACGCACAGTCATGATCTCATGCATCTCACCAAATGCTGGCTCCTGTGAGCATACTCTCAATACACTGAGATATGCTGATAGGTAATGGATTCATGAGACAGTAATTGATCTCTTTGTCATGTTTCTCTGCACTTATGCGACACTAAATCTATCAACTTTTTTTTTTGGCAGGGTGAAAAGCTTGTCAAAAGGAAATAATAGCAAAAAAGATCCTTCTGTCATCTCAAGCATTAGAGAGTCAACTACTTTGCCCCTATCCTCATCAATACCCACTTTCTCCAGCTATGAAGGCAACAATACTGATATTAACACAGAAACTAGTAAATATGGTTGGTCCAAGCAAATTGATAAGGAAACATCCTCACAATTTAACATGGATCGTGTCTCAAGCAGACGCGAGGAAAGGAGAGAGGAAGTGCCTGCAGTTCCTTCATATACTAACTATTACAAGGAACAAAGTAGAGGCTCCACTCCTGCAGAGGACTCTGATTTCTCAGAGGAAGCATATGAGCAAAGCAAGCCATTGCGAAGGGGAAAAGTGGAGACATACTCAGCTCCTCTTGAGGATAAGGGGAGAAGAGTTGATCAGCAGCCTAAATGGAAGGATGTACCAGATGTTGATGCCAACAGCTTTTATTCAGATGAAGATCTTAATGCCCTTCTGAAGGTTGGTGGATGTGGCCCTTTGAGGGCTCTTTCTTCCCCTGTTCTGGGTCAACCATTTGATATTTGTAGCATTGTTTAAATTTCAGGAAGAGGAAGATTTGGTCATCGCTCATCGGAGGCAAGTAGAAGAGACTATAAGCATTGTGAGGGAGGTAAGTGTGTGTCACTGTATTTCACTTGTAAAAATGTTCCTTCTTAATATTGTTATTAAAAAAAAAGGATAATATCCTCTGTTGGCCCCTGCATACCTTTACAAAATTCCTTCTTTAATGCAAGTTTCTGTATCATCTCTACCTCTCTTGTTGTCTTCCTTAATTTTTTAATTTACTTGGTCCATTTTAATGAAGTTCATGTTACGAATGACCAGGAGATGAAATTGTTGGATGAAGCGGATCAGCCTGGGAACCAGTTAGATGAATACATATCTCGATTAAGTGCCATTCTCTCTCAGAAGGCAGCTGGCATCGTAAGTTTGCAGGCTCGGCTGGCTCATTTCCAGAGGCGTCTGACGGAACATGATGTTCTTGTTTCATCTCTTGAACCATGAAACTCGTATAAAATTAACACCACGGTATCATCTAGCGACAGCGCATGCATGCAGTATTTCAGTCAATGAATCCTGTCTGCAGGTAATTCCTGGGCAAATCAGCAATCTTTGGCAAATTTGTATCTTATTTGTTGAGATAAGACTATGCCCTGTTGTTCGATTTATTGTTTGTTTCGTTTGTTTTTCTCTTGCTGTTGTATTAGAATGAATGAATACACATGACCTTTCAAGAGCCATTTCTTAGGGCTCCTGAACTTATTACTATTTGTATGAGTCACAAATGTGGTATTTGAAACTATATATTTCATTGTATTGGAGAGTGCCAATTCTATCTACTGTATCCATTTGTATCAACTGTTTGTAGCTTCATGTAACGTTAGAGTCTCCTTTTATGAGACATCCAAGTGTAATACATATTGGTCATGCGCATGGCCTGAAAATGTCTTCTTTTCAAACATTAAAAAATCAAAAATATTTTTAAATAAAATTTTGGATGACCAGCCTAATAAACTCCTTTCTAGTGCGTCTAAGTGATCTAACTAAGGATCAACAGCTGATGAAAGTATTTAGTGTGAACTAAGTTAATTTGGTAGGTTTGATCTCATTATTTTAGTTAAACCTAATGAACCAAAGTATTTTTATTTAAAAAAATACGGATAAACCATATATATATAAACTCTCGATCTTTAATTAATTAGAGAAATAAATGAAATGCCAATTTTTTTTTAATTGCCCAAGCCAAATAAACACCCAAGTTGAAAATTTTTTTAGATGGAAAATTAAACCCAAATTAATCTAATCAATATTCATTATCACCAATATATTTTTCAAAAATCAATTATTAATTATATTCATTCTTTTTTTAAAGTCAAATGTATTATTTTTTGAAAATTTTCCTTTTAATTGAACTCAAACTAACTTGATTGTAAATATAAATATATATAATAATAAAAGCTCATATTCCCCCAACCCAAAAGTCGTGTAACTATAAATTCGAATTTTAATAATATTTGACCAAAATAATACAAACGACGCCCTAATTCTGGAATCTCGGTGATCACTGATCGTCCTCCCAAATAGGAATAGCGTCATCCTCGGGATTTGGGATTTGGGGTTTGGGAATTGGGATTGGTCTCCTTCTCGTTGACTCCCGGATTCCCTCTCCGCCTCCTAGTTCGTCGGAGGGCGGCGCCGATGAAACCCTCGAAGAAGAACGCCAAGAGGAGGCGCAAGGCCTCCAAGTCGTCTGCCGCTGCTCCTGCTGCCCCTGCTCCTTCTGAATCTATGGAGGAAACCCTTGTGGAGGAGAAAGGAGCCCTAGATCGGATCTCTGAGACCTTGGCTTCTGTGTCTCTGGACCGGATCACTGTAGCTTGTGAGACTGGGGGTGAGCCCTGTAAGGCAGCTGAGATTCTTGGAGCACAGCTTCAGAATGCTGGAGGAGATAGGGTTGTTGAGAAGAAAGGGGTTGGTCCACGGAGGCGGAGTAGGGTTGTGGCTGCGAGTGGGATGGTGTCGGATGTGATTGGGAAGGGTTATTCGAAGCATGTGGGTAATAGCTGTGAAGGGAGGAAGGACGTGGTGGTTAAGAAGGTGTATAGGGTTGAGGAGGCTGAGCAGTTCCTGTGCTCCATGCTTGGATGGGACGACCAGCTTGGCATGGGCGTGGTGAAGGATGTTTTAGGTGAGGATTTTTGTCCTGTATATTGTGCTGACTTTTAGTTCATGTTCCACTTTGTTGGTTTCTGCTGATAATATATGCCAATGTGTGGTGAATTGATATCGGAAGTGTGATAAACATGTTGATCTTCAGGAACATTGATATGATTGCTTGTGATGTTTGATTTTTGAATTAAAGAGGGAAATTTGTGAGATTGGCTCTATAATGAATATTGTGAATATTGAGTTTAAGCTCAGTTCTTCATATTGTTTGACTTGCAATCTGTAAAGTTCATTATATAAGGCTTTCAAACAACATTTTGCTATGGATCTGTTGAATTTTGATTTGTTTTCAATTGCATATATCTATCTTTGTAACGCCCTTTATGAATTCTCTGGTGGTTATGGCGAAGCTTTGTATTCATTCAATATTTGCTTTTGTTTACACTGAGTATACTTTTTCGGCTATTTTCAGGTCAATGTGGATATGATGTTGAAAAGGTACATCAGGAGCCATGTCTTGGTGCATTTGCTATGTCTTGTTTTCTAGCTTTTCGTGTCTTTTCAATAGGTAGGAAAAGCTTCATGTGGGGTTTTAAGGGTTTGACTTTTAGGTTAATTAGGAGGTTGATAGCCACAAGTAGTGTGACTGACATCTTATTCTGAATTTGCAAGCTTACGTTGAAGAAATTGTTCATCCACATATGCACACTCATGCATCTTCCCACGCCTGCGCCCAGAGTATGGTTTTTTGTTGTACGAGGTTCCCTTGAGCACCATATCATACTGTTCAGCATTTTCTTTTCTTATACACACATGATAGACACGTTACTATTAAAAAAAAGAAAATTCTTTTGGCATCCATTCAGGATGCATGCTTGCAAAATTTGTTGATAAGCTTATGGATATATGCATGATCTCTGTGTTAATCTCAAGTTGAGCTTTTCATGAGCTTGTTTCAAAGAAAATTATTTTTTTTAATTTCTTTCTGTTGAGAACAAAGACCTAGTCTTTTTTTCTTTTGAAGAAATTATCTATCTCGATGCCATTTATTGATGATTGATCAGTTTGACTTGTACGTAAATGTTGCTGCTTTCTCCTTGTTGTTTCGTTGTTTTTTGATCCTTTATCGGATCTGTGGCATTACCTTCCAGGTTGTCCTAATCACCATATTAATTACAAAAGTTATTGCTATCTTTGTTGTTTCCTGATAGATGCTGATGTGAAAAACATACGTGAAAGTTTTGTACTTGGTGAAATTATCAATAGATTAGATATCACTAAATCGTCCTTGGGCCCTTTTTTCCAAAGATAGTCATTATTTGTATTTTCAGGCTTTGGATGCATTGATTGACATATCAGCTCCTTATTGCAGCCAATTCAATAAGAATCTCCTTCATCCATCACAGGTAAGAGTTCAAAGTTTATACAGTGAATAGGTTAACTGTATTTACTATCAATTTTCACTTGGATTAATGTAACTTACAATGCTGAGACGTCACCCCTTATATTGTGTTTTCTAAAGTGTGAAATTTTAATATTCTGAGCATCATACTGATTTTATAGACATTATTTCAAAAATCTTATTTGTCAACTTTTCAGAAACACATTTTTGTCGGGCATTGTCGATGCCTTGAGTTGCCAAATTCTTTTAAGATTTTGGTAATTAATAAATATATATACTCTCAAAAATCTTTGCCCCATACTTAAAAGTTAATCATCCGTCATTGAGACATCACCAAGCTCATGTTAGAATTAAGTTAGTGAACTCTCAATTAATCTAAATCAGAGGCATATGCATGGATAGGCTTATCATTTCATTCCATGTTTTATAGATTCAATAATACTGAATTGAAGTGGTGTAACTGATGACCTCTTTTGTTTTCTTTTGTTGTGTATCATTTGTTATTTTAAGTATCACGAGAGCCTATCATCACTTTCATCAATGAATTCCTAATATTTAGAAAGTATATCAGTGGGATTGTTTAGATGTTTATCCATTCTATTAGTAACTATGCAATTGACATTAACCTTCTGTCTGAACTTTTGTGCCTCATCAACTTTCTTCACACTTCAAATGTGTCACAGTTTACAGATAAGACTTCAGACTCAATCTATCATCCACCTGAAAAAGAATATGAATTCCTACAGTCTGTAGGGTATGTTTGCAGGTGAGCTTATTCTGATCATCACTGTTTAGCATATTTAATTTTGTAGATTTAGTAGAATCCGAGTTATGGTCATCTGTATGCATGCCTTTGAATATAGTTGTAAATGATTTGTAAATCTTAGAGTATCAAACTTGACTTTGAAATTCACAGTAACCTTGTTTTGGTATGAATATTTGAACTCCAAGTTCCTATTGTTTGCTGATAAGATGTCAAAATTGTTAGCTGCTGAGTATGATAAGGTCTGAAATTGTAATGTGTCTTAAATATGCCAGATAGCGAATCGATATTTTATAATGTAAAGTAAAAGTTTATGGGTGAATTTCCAGTTTCTTTGTAAAAATGCTTTCTGTATATAGAGACAATGATGGTCTATGCATTAATTATTTTAATTACCTTTTGTGCTTATTGACCATGAAATATTAGAGAGGGATGTTACCCATTTGGCATTATATTTCCTTGTTGCATGAAATTGGTCGGAGATATCCTCAATCATCCTCTAAAAAGGAGATCTAGAGTGTCTTCATTGATAATCCCCTGTTTGAAAATTTTGTTCTCTCCTTAGGTATTTAAAGTACTGATAAAACCATTCCTTTCTTCTCATGTTGCCAGATGTGGAAGTTAGTAATGTGCCTTTTATTTATGGAGTTATTATTGTATGTAAATTGTGCATTCAATATCATTTATATTTATATTTTATTATTTAACTGATGCAGAGATTACACTAGTGTTTTTACTGGTTCTAAAGTACAACCCTTGCCTGGATCAATAGAAAAAACAGATATGCAACAGAAGATCTTGGAATCTTTGTTCAGTATTCCTGGTAGTCAGAAACATGATCCCAAGTGCATGGACTGGAAGAATGTGGTGAAGAAAGTGGAGTCATTCGGAAAAGGGTTGGAATTCTGTTGTGCTGGTGGCAAGCAATCACCACCTGATGCAAAAAAGGGTATTCTTGTCCACTACAGAACTTTATGTTTTAACTATTATGCAAGTATTGTCTGGTCTGGTAATCATATATGTAAATTAGCTTTGTGAGGTTGTGTTTGGTTTGTCTCCCTTTGTACTTCTTTACTGTGATTTTGCATGCAAAGGTTCAGAACTTACTTTATAGTGTCATATTTCTAGCTTTTTTTGTTTAGCCGTGAGAATTTTGTTTATGGTTTTTGCTTTCTCTTACCGAGAGAATTCCAACAATGGACTAGCCCTCTCAACGATGGAAAGTTTTCCAAAAAGAAGTTCTCAAACATCTTTCTTGTTTTACAGATCGTGTAGGTAACAAGGAGGCTTATCAGGTTTTTCGCAGTCCCGCGCAGGTGCACTATGATACGATGAAAACTTACTATCAGAAAGTGAGCGTTTGTTATGTTGTATTTCTAAATTCCATGTCCAACTTACGTTGCTAATAGTTTTTTTACTGCACTTTGCAGGCTGCAGCGGCATATGCAAGTGGACAATGGGCTCATGCTGCTCATCTTTCAGAACAAGTATGGCTGACTTCCTTGTGCTTTGTTTGTTTCCTGCATTTTACATATTTATCCTTCACTGAGTTTCCACTCTTTATCATGAAATTAAATTTTCTGAAACGCACACTTGTATCCTTTACACCAGTGGATTTTTTTTGATTAATTTCCCTTATTCTTTTCCAAGTGTCAGACCTTTTGATGGAAGTTTTAGAAGCCTATACAGATCCCTGGATTCAAGGCTTCTGTTCAGTAAATGATAATAATCTCTGATTTTTTTTGGTGTATCACCAATTTCGATATTAACCAATCAATCTTTGAATCAGACACTGCCTGATTATCATGTCTTCACTTTTGTGAATTGTACTCTTCAATAATGATTAGCTTATTACTATGTCACATTAGGGTAAACACTACAGTTTGTTGGCCCGTGAAGCAGACGAGAGAGCAAGCCGAGACATTTTCCACGCCAGGTTTGTGCCCAAACTATGTTGTCAGATATTCCTTTTCATAACCATCAGATCATTGCTAATTGCCTGGTCATTTACAGAAACAAAGATATAAAAAATGCGGTCACCATTGATTTACATGGTCAGCATGTTAAAAATGCAATTGGACTCCTGAAGCTCCACCTTCTGCTGTTTGCCTATATTCCTTGTGAGCATCAATTTCTGCACTGTCATTATTTTCTATCCCTTTAATTCTAACGACTTTGATATTTATATCCCACCTGTGGAAGCTGTACATTTTCTCAAGGTTATTACTGGATGTGGAGCTGATGGTGTCGGCAAAGGAAAAATTAAGCGATCGGTATGTGAATGACTAATGTTTTTATTAGATTAAACTAATAGCTACAAAGCATAAGGCTTCATGTAGAACAGGTCCTCATTAGGGTCAGGTGCAGTGCCTTTTTCCTAACATCTCCATGACTATTGGAACTTAGGTGCCATAATAACCATCTATATCCTAAGATTATCCTCTTGGACTTCATGTAAAGATTATGCTATATCACAATTTTACATAATGTTCCACGTATTTCAAGCATCTATTATTTTTCTCTCTCTCTCTTATGTTAAACATTTCTAACCCAAGGTGGTTACAGGTGATCAACCTTGTGGAAAAGGAAGAAATTCAATGGAGTGAAGAGAACTCAGGAACACTACTCCTCTGCATTGATGGAAGAACGGAATACAAATTCCAGGAATGCGACAGCGATACCGACTGAACGTGGTCGGTCGGCTCATTCTATGCACCAAACTGATGTTGTACAGTAGAACACGAACTACTGACTTCATGGCTGCAATGTCCATAGTTCATGTAGTTTCTCAAGGAGTGGTAGTAAGTTATGTCCATGTTGTAGAAAAAACTAGTCTTGTTATTCAATTCAACCTGGTCTCAAATTTCCCCCAAAGGTGTCTAATATGATACTTAGGGGATATGATCATTGGATTGAAGTCTGTACTCTCTTGTACGATGCTAACAGAAATTATGTTTTAACATAAATATTTTGTGGTCCAAGTAAATGTTTTAAAGACTAGGGCAACTTATTCTCATCATTGTCATTCAATATTGTCGATAATTTTTTTTTTTAACAACTAGTTATTCATTTAATATTTATTATTCTTCTTGAGGGCTTGCAAAGCCGTCAACCCGGGGATGTCTTTTTATAAATTTAATTATTTAAAAAAACGTATATATATATACTTAACCTTAATTCTATCCCCTAAAAATCCTATTCATCAAAAGCCTTCCGAATGAAGACATTTGGCTAAATTTGATTAGCCATCAAAAGTAACGGCCAATTTTCTTTCCTGCGAAATTAACGGTGGATTTAGCTTTTGAGAACTGAAACCCTAGGACCGCTCAACCTCTGATCTTTTGCGCCGTCACCCTCTCTACACGTCCTCATTCCTCATCACTATCAAGAAGATCGGCACCGGCTCCCTCTTCCCGGAGCTCCGCATAGCCGCCTCTCTTGCCTTCTCCTTCACTCCAACGCCCGCAAATGGTCGCGGCTCCGACCATCAGAGCAGATATAATGGTAGATCCCACAGAAGTCAGGAAGACGACGATGTTGGTCAAGAGGGTGAGGCCGCCGAGATTCTCACGGTCACTGAAGGTGCTACCGAGGAGGAAGAGGAGGACGAGGAGGGTTCCAGGGTTGGAGAGAAGAGAGAGGCCCAGAGCGGCGGCGAGGAGGGCGGCATAGTTGGCACGGAAGTAGGGAAGGTTCTTGCGAAGGCGAGAGGTAGCATCAGAGAGGTACTCAGGGCGAGAGAAGGCGGAGCGGTCGAGGACCTCGCGGGGTAGTCGCTGGCGTCGGAGAGGAGTTGGTGGTTATCGGGATCACGGCGAGGACGGAGGCGGGGGCTGGGGTGGACGCCATTGGAGTCCAAGATGCGAAGCTTGGGATTTGAGATCTGGAGAAGAAGGCGGAGGGAAGGTGAAGGATATTCATAACTAAATATGTAGAATTTTTCGATGGTTTATTTTAGCTTAACGCGTTCTGGTGGTTCTTTGTTTGCAAATTGCAATGGACGGTGGGGATTTGTTTTAGCTTTTCGTTTGCTGAGATATTCAGGAACCACCTACTAAATTATATTATTCTCTTCCTCAGATCTACCCTGATTTTTCCCCTGTTTTGGATTCCATGGATCTGAATCGCCTTTTTTTTTTCCCCTATTTTTTTTCCTTTATTCCAGATCGAATTTTGTTTTTTCTTTGTTTTTGTGTTCTCTGATTATCGATTTGTTTTTTTTTTTAATTTTTTCCTTTTAATTTTTTTTTAATGGAAGCCTCCACGAGAAGGCGGAGAACTCCTCGCCGGACGTCTCCTGGGTTTCCGATCTCCTCCAGTGATCACCGCCGGCAAGATCATGGTACTCTTAATTTCAATGATTTTTTTGGGTCACTGTGAATATCTTAAAATCTCAGGGTCTTTTTTGTAAATATCTCAACGAAGGAGAAGAAGAAGAAGAAAAGCAGAAGCTGCTGTTTGGGACGTCGTCTCTTCCACGTGTTTGCACTATTTTTAAGGTTTGTTTCACTAAAAAAAATTAGATACAAATATTCGGGTTTTTGTGTAAATATTTCGATGAAGATGCAAGAGCTCTACATCTAATTTTTCACCTATTTCCTCACTGTTTAAATTTTTGTTTCTTTTTTTTCCCCTTAATAAATTACATGTGATATATCTTTTTTTTTTCCCTGCATTTCCTTTATTGATGTTTTAATTCAGATGATTTATTAATCTTCTCCATGTTTGATTTGTTAGGTTGGTTCAATGATCAGAATGGGAAATGAGGAATTAGAACCTCCAGGTCGTTTTAAGGTTTGTATATTTCATTATTTTGGAACACTGATTCGAGATTTATATAAATTGTTATTAATTGTTGACATTATTTTTTAATTAAATTTGCAGGAGTTTTATGGTGTGGGAGCTCAAAAGAACTTCTATTGGAGCTTTAGCACTGAAGTTCTTGAAGCTTCTTTCAATGTGTGTGAGCATGGAATTATTTTAACCTTATTATAATTAATTTGATATAAAAATAGTTTCATTTTCATGCATGATATATAGTAGTTAATAATATTGTTATCTAATCTGTTTTTTGCTTGAATAATTGATGACTTGTGTTTGAGCTTCTTAATTACCAAGGCATGTTCAAATTAGTGGGAAGAAGAATCTAGAGCTGGAAATTGGTGTTTAATTTCTTTTAATTTTATTTTTCTGTATCTCGTGAAACCATATTATGTTTCCTTTTGCATCTGTTAGAGAAAGTATGCTGTAACTATGTTAAAAAGGTCCATCAATATTGATTGGTAATTGATAAGTTTATTTCTTGATAAACTTGATCCCTGAGTTTTTGTTAGAATAATGCAGAAATGTAGCTTATTGTTTCCTATATATAAATGATATTTCAAACTGATAAATTCCATTAGATTTCTTTCTCTTCAATTCATGATTTTGACATTTGTTTGAAAATTAGTTGAATTTATTTCCGCTACAGTAATAACATGTGTGTAAAAACAATATTATTTGTTAAATAATTGATGTGATTTTATCTTATTTGCTTGCATGCTTGAGTTCAAATTATTGACATTATATATTTGTTAAATAATTGATGTGATGTTATCTTATTTGCATGCATGCTTGAGTGTAAATTTCTGACATTCCAAACTTATATAGTACATAAGTGGATAGATTTTAGGTTTTGATGTTTGAGTTGTTTTTGTCCTTTATTGACTTTTTTACATATTGATAAAGTATATACAAAAAATAAAATAAAATTCATTGCTTATAAAATGGGATGATGGCATTGTAAGTTATTTACAGGCTATATCTCATTCAAAATTGTAAGTTATTTACAGGCTATATCTCATTAAAAAAAAAATCAGGTAAATCTTATTCTATTTTTTTTATTCATTAGTAGAACAACTTTGACAGCATGTTCATTGAGCTTCTCTTTCAGTTTTTTTTCTTTATTCTCTGTTTAATGGTCATTCTCTCATTTCAAAGGAGTTGATGTATAAAAGTTAGATCTTTGTGATTGGTTATGTTGAATTTGTGGGTTCTAATGCTCCATTGCAATACCGTTTGAATCATTTTGAATGTTGATGCTTTATTGAATATTGTGCTTCAATTAGATCTTGATTTTATTTAGACAAAAAAGGTTTGAATCTTGATTTTATTTAGAAAAAGTTTGATCTTTTTTATGGAATGGTTCATGTTTTGTAATGCTATTGGAATATAATGCTCTAATCATTATTTAATTTGACATCATGTTCACATATATTTTTAAATGATAAGATTTTATTTTTTAAAACCTATAAATGGGTTTATATTTTTTTTAACTTTGTTTCCTTGAAAGCAATTAAACAAGTACTAAACAAGTTAAATATTTAAAAGAAAACGGTAATTTATTTTTATTTGGTTTTAAGAATGAGAAAATGAAAATTTAACATTTTCGAAAGATAAAATTATAAAATAAAAGTTGCCTAGTGTGTATTTAAAAAAATCAACAATAATTGTCCATGAATTATTTATTTTATTATTTTAAAAATATATAAATCAAGGAAATTAGTTATAAAATTCAACAAAATGATTCCGGAACAATATTATTTTTATTTTATAAAAAATATTTTTAAAATACAGTTAATTTAGTTTTGAAATACTGATAATAATAGATATTTATTATTATTTAAAAATTAATATTTATTTTAGAAATATTTAGTAGGTGGTTCACCTTCCCTCCTAATATGAGAGATGCTTTTATATAAGACCATCTATTACGATAACAAATTAACAAGTTAGCTATATTGGAGGAGGTGTATAAATATTAAAAAAATATTTATAATACATTAATATTAATGTATCTTATATAAATATTATTATATGAAAAGCAAATTAATAATATTTAAGGGTAAAAAAACATTACAACTATTATTAGACTATTAAATGCTGATTCTTAATATTTATATAAGATACATTAATATTAATGTATTATAAAGTTATTTGAGATTATTAACAAAGTATAGTTGAGATTATTAGATTATAAAGTTATTTGGAGACAATGTCAATTATTGTTGGTTAATTATTAACAAAATATTTTATTTGGTTAATAAATTAATATCTCAACAACAATAATTTAATTTCGAAAATGTTAAATTGTACATACTCGGCGTATGATATTATTATTATTAACTATAAGTATTATAATAATAATAAAATTATTATTATTTTTAACTATAATTATTTTGTTAATAATTATTTTTCAATAATACAATATATAATACAAAAAAAAGGTAAAAAAACATTACAACTATTATTTGAGATCATAATAATAATAATATTATTATTATTTTGTTAATATTATATAATTATTTGAGATCATATCAAAGATGTATATCAATTCTATGCTCTTTTGTTAATAATTATATTTTGCTAATTTATAGGTAAAAATGGATCAATTATATTATTTCCTTAAATACAGTTAATTTAGTTTTGAAATACTAATAATAATAGATATTTATTATTATTTAAAAATTAATATTTTATTTTAAAAATATTTTTTATTAGTATTTGTTTTAAAAAATATAAAAAAATCAAATAATATTTTTACAATATATTCTTATTTTTTTGGACAACCATGCTAAATTGTCTTAAAAATCCTAAATAATTCTTTTAAAATAATATATAAAACTCAATGAAAAGTACAATTTTAAATTGAATTTTAAAAATTTTTTATTTTAATTTTACATATATTAAAATATAAAATATAAAACTTATTTTATTGATTTCACAAATATTTTCTCCTAACACACAGCAACAATAACTAGCCTAAAAACTGATTCAGTATGTTTGTGTAGCATATTTTATTTTTTCATTTATACTGAATAAGTTTTTAGAAGATATGTTTGAGCATTAATTTGAAAGACTTAAATTGTGATTTTCATCAAATATATCTAATATTTCCAACTTTAATAATAAAACTTTTTCCATTTTTTTTCAAAATAATTAATTACTCCGATAAATAAATAGAAAAGATACTAAAAATTAGTAAAAGCATTAGATAATAATAACATGCTTTGCAGTAAGGACAGTCCATAAGAGACTACTTGCCTTGTGATTAACCACTTCACCCACATATGAAACTAATACATGACAAAAAACTAAAGTAAGACAGAAGTAATACATGAGAGATTATAATAAATAGATAATCTATAAAAAGAAAGATTATAATTTTAAAAAGATATATTTTTTCAAATAATGATATTTTTTTAAAACTATAAACGCGTAAGGTGAATTGAATGAATTAATTATTATTTCTTTAATTGAATGGAAAATGTCCATTATAATTAGTATATAATATTATTGGGTAAGTAGATTTTTTTCATGTAAGATGCACTATGTGATAATAATTGGATTGATATAGAATTAATTTATAAAATCCTGTCACAATTACTTAATAGCTCATAAGTTTAGTTTATATAACTATTCCTATGTTTTTTATATCAATTTATTAATAGAAACTTTGACCTGTGTTTAATACATCACAATAGGTGGAAAAAATGGAAGTCGACATGCAAATTATTGTTGAAGTTCAATTTAAGGTCGTATTGAAAGAGCTTATGGAAAAATTACGATTATTGCCCGCAACTTATGTATGTGAACAAACCGGTCCTGATCACAAACCAGTTTTTTCATGCCAAATAATTTTTGAAGACAGTTGTGGAGTTCATCAACTATTTGGATTTGAAGCAAATACCAAAAAGAAGGCCGAAAATAATGCTGCATTACGTGGAATAAAACATTTAAAAAATATTTATAATGTTATTATTAAAGATGTGAACCAGAAGGAATTATATGACGTAAAAAATGAATTGGAAGAGTTAAAGGATATTAACGACGTATTATCAGACAGTCTTTCAATGGTGACTGATGAGTTAGAAGAATTAAAGGACAGGATAAGACTTGCTGTGCAATGATGACTGATGAGTTGAAAGAACTAAATGACTGTATATGACGAATAAAGTCCTCTCCTGAAAGTACCTTAGTGTTTAATATTTTATTGTGTATTTTAATGTAAGTCTAATAATATTAAATATGTAACAAAAGGTGTGTTTTGTATTTTTTTGCCGTTCATATGCATAACAACTCTATTGTATATATTAATTAAAATATATAATTAAATTATGTTATTGTCTTTATCTTCCAAATTTGATTAAATGTTTACAAATGCAATCATGTTATGTAGATTGGAAATCTCGAGTAAAAGTGATAAGCTGATTCGGATCTTTGCAAACTTCTGTTTAGGTAAAAAATTTCTTATATATGTATTTATATATTATACTTATATGATATGTATACTGTATAAAGTATGTAACTTATGATATTTTTTTTTTTACTCTTGCTGGTCATCTTTCTCCAATTATGTTGCAAAAGATTCATGCAATATACTACAAATGACTAAGCCCCGTCATATTAAAAAGACTGATTCGTTACTTAAGATAAGTAAATCCGATGCTACATGCAACAGAATAAGACGAATGGATATTCTAAAAGCTAAAAGAATGCATAGTATAAATAAGAAAGGAAATCAAAGTGTGTTTAGAGGTCTTAATAAGCCAATAACCAAACATATTCGATCACATTGTGATATTAACGCTAATGATGAAGACAATATTGAGACTACAATACAATCACACCCATCTGAACTTGATGGTGGCTTTAGCATCCATCCTAAGGAAATTCCATTTGCTAAAAGACATGAATCTTATTCGGACGTTAACGCTTCAACAAGTATGCCAGAATACGTATTTGGACTCATCGAATCTGATATACTAATGACCAACAATGGAGATGATGCTACTGATCATGAAATCAATCTTTCGCCCAGCCATATTAACACGAATGATTCTGATGATGTTTTAAACAATCGACATCAAAGTAAGTTTTCTCCTTCTTTACCTGTTTCCCATATTTCTATTATTGTTAATTTTTTAAATACCATAGCTATTATTTAAGTATTATCAAATTTCTCAGATTTATCATTACAATTCTTGCTCATATACAATTGTGTATATTATTCCTCTTTTAATGACTATAACAGGAACGATATTTCAACCTTCATACTTTGGTGGGCCAACTTTTAAATGCATGTTTTGCAATGCATCCATGTGGTATGATGAAAGAATTGACATATCAAAATCTACTTCAAATCCGAAATTTAATATGTGTTGCAAGCAAGGGATTATTTCTCTTCCGCCACCAAAACCAACACCACCTTTTTTATGCCGATTATTTGATGTCAATAGCGGAGTAAGAAATTCAAAATTTAAAGAGCAGATTAGAATATACAATTCACTTTTTCAATTTACTTCACTTGGTGGTATTGTTGATAATAGTATCAATCAAAGACCTGGACCTTATGTATTCAAGTTATCAGGACAAAATTATCATAGAATAGGATCTTTGCTTCCATTTGCTGGGCAAACATCTAAATTTGCACAGTTGTACATGATTGAATCGGATGCTGAGTTAGATTGCAGAATGTCATGCTTTCAATTTAATGATGGTATTCAAGGATTGGACAATGATATTGTATGCGGATTGAGAAATATGCTAGATGAGTATAATGAGATTGTCAAAGTCTTCCGGAGTGCAAGAGAAGTTCACATGCAATTTAGAGAATTGCCGGTTAGGATAAAGCTTATTGCAAATCGAAATAAGAAAGATCATAATTATTCTGCACCATCAGTTCCAGAAATTGCTGCTCTAATTGTTGGTGATATTGGTAATAATGATCAAGGAAGGGATATTATAGTAGAACACAAACAAGAAGGTTTAAAAAGAATTAGTGACTTACATCCGCTATTCATGCCACTTCAATATCCATTACTTTTTCCTTATGGAGAAGATTGCTTTCATCTAAATATACCTTATGAAGAATCTCCAATACGAAGTAAATTAGGAAGGAAGTGTTTAACTATGAGAGAATATTATGCTTACTTGATTCAACAAAGAAATATTGAGAATAATACCCTGTTAAGAGGAGGTCGACTTTTTCAACAATTTATAGTTGACTGTTATGCTATAATTGAAGATACAAGATTAAGATATATTAGAGAGCATCAAACATCATTGAGGACTGAAATGTACAAAACTGTTAGAGATGCAACAAGTCAAGAAGATCTGCAGTGCAATAGCATTGGAAAGCGTATTATTTTACCTGCAAGTTTTATACCAGGCCCTAGGTATATGTTTGAGAAATATCAAGACGCAATGGCTATTTGCAGATTTTTTGGCTATCCAAAACTATTTATTACATTCACTTGCAATCCTCGATGGTCAGAAATAACAGATACATTGAGTTCTATTCTGGGCCAACGCCCTGAAGATAGACCTGACATAATTTCACGGGTTTTCCGTATAAAAGTACGGCATTTGATGGATGATCTGATAAAAAATCATCATTTTGGACCTGTAAAAGCAGGTAAATTACGTAGATCCCAATTGTTTTAAAAAAACAATAGTTTGGATGATTGCAAACATAATGATATTTGTTGTTTTCTTTTTTATAGTTGTTTATACAGTCGAATTCCAAAAACGAGGTTTACCACATGTCCATATCTTATTATGGTTGGAAAAGGAAAGTGGCATTATGACAGCATCAGAAATTGATAAAATAGTTTCTGCTGAATTACCTGATAAGAGATCTGATCCTATTGGTTATGATGCTGTAAGTTCATTTATGATACATGGTCCATGTGGATTAGCAAATTCACAGGCACCATGTATGGAACATGGAAAATGCAAAAAATTCTATCCAAAGGCATTTCGCAATTCAACAACGATTGATGAGGATGGATTTCCTCAATATCGGAGAAGGGATTTGCCAGCAAGCACATCAAAAAATGGCATTAAATTGGATAATCGATTTGTTGTTCCACATAATGTTGATTTGGTTGTGCGCTATCAAGCTCATATAAATGTGGAAATATGTAATTTGACAAGAGCAGTGAAATATTTATTCAAATATATAAGTAAAGGTCCAGACAGAGCAAGAGCTATGTTTGAAGCATCATCAACATCATCAGCTAAAACAGATGAGATAAAAAATTATTTGGATTGCCGTTATTTGTCAGCATATGAAAGTTGTTGGAGACTATTTGAGTTTCCACTCCATCATAGAGAGCCATCTGTCCAAAGATTACTTATTCACTTGCCAGAAGAACATAATATCTATTTTAGTGATAAGCAATTTATTCCGAATATAATTTCAATCCCAGGAATTGAAACAACAATGTTCACAGAATGGATGGCCACAAATAAACTAGATGAAAGAGGACGATCGCTTTTGTATACAGACTTTCCAACTAAATTCACATGGTACAAAAAAGAGAAAAGATGGAAGTACAGAATGAATGGCAGATCAATTGGAAGAATAATCTATATACACCCATCTGCAGGAGAGCTATATTATTTGCGCTTATTGCTTAATGAAATCAAAGGTGCAAGGAGTTATGTGGATCTTCGCACAATTAATAACGTTGTATATACAACATATAGAGAAGCTTGCTTTGCCCTTGGAATATTAGGAGATGACTCAGAATGGTCAAATGCCTTGATACAAGCTGCTCATTGGGCTACTGGTACACAACTAAGACAACTGTTTGTAACAATAATCTTATATTGTGATGTAGGAGACAAAAAGGCACTGTTTGATAAACACTGGCAACTAATATCAGAAGATATACACTATAGACTCCGTCAGACATACCGCATGCCTAATTATACTATTTCAGACGAGAATTTGAGAAATTATCTATTAGTTGCTCTTGAAGAACTTTTGAATAAACACTCTTCATCCCTTGAGGATAATGATTTACCTCAACCACAATCATTGAACATGAATAATTTAACTGACAGACTGCTTCAAGAAGAGTTAAACTACAATATTCCTCAGCTTCAAGAAGATCATTTATCAATGTTTGCAAAATTAAATGCTGAACAGTTAGCTATCTATACACAAATACAAGAAGCTATAAACAACAATGGAGGAATGTTTTTTGTATATGGCCATGGTGGTACTGGCAAAACTTTTTTATGGAACACCATCATTAATGGTATTCGTACTGAAGGAAAGATTGTATTAGCTGTTGCTTCGTCAGGAATTGCATCACTTTTATTGCCTGGAGGAAGAACTGCCCATTCTAGATTCAAAATCCCAATAAATATTGAAGAATGCTCTACATGCAAAATTAGCAAGCAAACTCAATTGGCAAGATTGATTGAAAAAACAACTTTGATTGTTTGGGATGAAGCTCCTATGGTTCATAGGAATTGTCTTGAAGCATTAAACAAAACTTTACAAGATCTTCTTTCAGAGACAGCACCAGAAGCATCTACAAAACCTTTTGGAGGCAAAACAATAGTGCTTGGTGGAGATTTCCGACAAATCCTACCAGTTATTCAATATGGCAGCAAAGAAGATATCATAAATGCTACTATAACTCAGTCACAACTTTGGAAAGAATGCAAAGTATTGAAACTCAATACTAACATGAGACTGCATAGAAACAACCTTGATGAAGAAAGCCGAGATCAGTTAAGAGAGTTTGCAGAATGGCTGTTACAAATTGGTGATGGTACAATTGCATCTATTGAAAAAAATCATAATGATCTTGATGAAGGAGATTGGATTGAAATTCCACAATATCTATTGGTTGAAAACTTAGACAATCCAATACAATCAATTATTGAAGCTATCTATCCACAATTTCAGTTAAACTATGCAAAGACAGAATACTTGAGGCAAAGAGCTATAGTCACACCATACAATGAAGCTGTTGATATTTTAAATGAGACAATCAGCAACGAAATTGAAGCCGATGAGCAAAAGTATTTAAGCTCAGACTACATCTCTAAATCTTCAACATCTGCTGACGCAAATGCACCATTATATACAACTGAGTTCTTAAATACGCTAAAATTCACAGGCATACCCAATCATGAGCTTACTTTAAAAATAGGTTGTGTCATTATGCTCATAAGAAACATTAGCCAAACGAATGGACTTTGCAATGGAACAAGATTGATAATTACACAGATGCATCATAACATTTTGGAGGCAATAATTATTTCTGGATCCAACATAGGTGACAAAGTGTACATTCCTAGAATTATTATGCCAGTGCAACAAGGCAAATGGCCATTCATTATGTGCCGAAAGCAATTTCCGGTTAAGCTTTCATATGCAATGACTATAAACAAAAGTCAAGGGCAAACACTTGAATTAGTAGGTTTGTTCTTACCTAAGCCTGTATTTTCGCATGGGCAACTCTATGTTGCATTGTCCAGGGTATCATCTGTTGAAGGATTAAAGGTTTTGATTCTTGATGATAATGGAAAGAATACAAACAAAACAAAGAATGTTGTCTACAAGGAAATCTTTGATAGCATAGAAATTAATTCAGATCCTGGACGTTGAAACTGTGTTCTATTATAGATATAATCATATGCATAAACAAAGAAATATATATCAGGTTTGTTATCTCTAATAATTTCTAACTTCCATATAATAGAAAAATATTGAAACTCTATAAAAAAAAATGCGTAATAAATTATATTTTTGTTGTTTTGCAGATTATCAACAATGAGTCTTAAGGAAATAGCACAATTAAAGTCACCTGGCCAAAACCAAGCTGTGAAAATTAGAATAACAAGAATATGGGATTGCTATATTCCAACTTCAGAAAGATTCCTTGATATAGCATTCATAGCAACAGATGCAAAGGTATTCATCATATATTACCTTATAAAATTTTGTAAATAGTATTTACATTTTCCTTTTAGAAATTATATCTAAAAAAATGTCTTTCTTAGGGTGATGCCATCCATGTTCAAATAAGAGAAAATGA
Organism: Dioscorea alata; assembly: GCA_020875875.1. Lineage (NCBI taxonomy): Eukaryota > Viridiplantae > Streptophyta > Magnoliopsida > Dioscoreales > Dioscoreaceae > Dioscorea > Dioscorea alata. The sequence goes on along the minus strand of CM037015.1, from coordinate 18,343,096 downwards.
ATGTTCAAGCTTCCGAGGCATGCTAATCGAAGGAGCTGTATACCACATATCTAAATTCCAAGTTATGAAAACAGCTGCTAAAAATCTATCAGTAATGAGAGAATTTGCCATCTTTTTCACATCAAATACAATAATCAAGTTAATCTCTGATGATCCTACACCCTACCCAAGGCATTACTTCCAATATTTTGATCGAGACAAGATGGCGCCAGATGCAAACTCTGATAAGTATTTGACAGGTAAAAAGAATATTTATTATTTAGTCATAATTAAAATTACAAGTCTAATATCTTATCAATATTGCCCAATATATAGATGTTTTTACTAACAAAATAAAATATATGAAAAAAATACAGATGCAATTGGTACTTTGATCTCTATCGGACCAATTACTGCTATTCAATTAACAAAGTTTGCAAAAACTGTTCAAAAGAGAGATATTTTCATCAATGAGCGAAGGTAAGCAACATGAAAACATATTTATTCATAGTTTATACATCTGAAATATATGTAATAACCTAATATTCTGACTATCTTTAAAAAAATAAAAGCGGTGATGAACTTAGAATAACTATATGGGAATCAAGCTTTTCTCAACTCAATGATCATGATTTGTTACAAATGCTATCAAGACCTGTACTTATCATTGCTGGCACTGTTGTTCGAACATACCAAGGTGAGTACAAAATATTATAATAAATATTTTTTTTGATATGTACATAGTCAGTCAACAATTACTAACATTTCAAATTATTTAATAGGAACCATATATTTGGCTTCTACATCAGCAACCCGAATCTATGTGAATTTAGATTTACCAGAGATAAAAGCTATCAAAGAACGGTAAGAATAACAATTAACAATTTGGAAACCAAACTCAATTTGATTTCTAAACTTACAAATTATCATTTGTGAAATAAAACAGGGAAGGACTTGAAAATCAACAAGTGCAGTTGCTGTCTATACAGAATCAAGAAGCCACTTTGCAACAAAAAATCTCACACGCCGAGTATGCAACGATTGATCAATTATTGAAATTTGACCCAACAACGATAGGTGTAAGTACAAACAATTATATTTTAAGATTTTTAATGCTATTGAACGACAATTAATAATTTTGTTAAAAAAAAATGTATAGGTAACTATGTTCAAATGTGATGTATGGGTTGAGAAGATCGACACAACTAATGGTTGGTTTTACAACTCTTGCAATATTTGCAACAAACGGCTTGCTGAGTCAGGATATAATTATTCTTGCTATAAACATGGTCCTACTACTCCCAGGGTGGTGTAAGTATAATCAATAATTGTATATTAAATCTAACTTATTTAGCATAATTATAATAGTTAATATAATCATGTTACAGGATGAGATTACCAATGATTGTGAGAGATGACACTGGAGATATGGAAATAACCGCCTTTGATAAACATGCAGAATCGATGACGAACATAAAGCTTGATTTGTTATTGGCAACAGAAGATATCTCAAAAACAAAAGTACCTGAACAAATACATAATATCATTGATAAGAAATTTAGTTTAACTGTTGGTCTCTCACAACAAGCAGTTAAAGATGATGTGCTTACGTACAGAATTTATGATGCAAAGCCTATTATTTTACATGGAGAAAGTTCGAAGGGGAAAAAACATGTACAACTATCAATAGAAGGATCAACTGAGCAATCTACTTCAGAGATGGATGAAATGAGCAACAAGCGTAAAGTAAGTGAAATACTGAATTCATCATCAAATATTGAAAGTCCTTCAGATCTACACATGGAAGTCCCAACATCAAAGAAGCAAAGAAACATACCTAAGCAAGACAAAAAAAATCACAAAGACGGAGAACAAGCATAAAGACTTGCTTATGAAAAAAAAAGATGTGATGGAATAACATTTTCAGGTCCATGTACAAATAATAACTACTTTTCCTAGAAGCCAGAAAACTAAGTAATGACTATTACAATATTACTATAAATAATGGCTGATATTATTTTATCCTTTGATAGGATTATGGTAAAAGAATTATACCATACTATGTTTGCTTATATGACTGTCATGCATTTTTATAGATAATGAAAATATATAGATAATGAAACCTTAAAAGATTGTTATAGAGAGAGAGGAAAAGAGAGAGAGCGAGAAAGAGAGAATGAAAGAAATATGATATTGATGACAGATAGAGCAGAGAGCACAATTAAGACAACATGGAATGATTCTGTCACCATTGTTGATTAACAATGCTCTCTCTCTTCTGTCATCTTCTCCATCTTCATCATCTCTTTATCATACCATCGCTATATATCCCGTCTATCATATATATATACACACACACACACTTACTCTATAAATTAATTCTATCCCCCAAAAACACTATTACTCATTATTTTGTCTTTGTTGGATATCTGGCCATCCCTTATTCGTTGAGTATTTTGTCTTTTTCATGAGTTTAATAAACCAAAGCATCACAATTTCCTCTATCATCAATATCTCTGCTGGCCCACTTTAACATCTTTACCGATTCCCTGTTATTAGTCATCTGGCCAATGAAAAGCCGATAGCAATTTAATATTAGAAATCAGCATACCATCAATTTGAGAGGGCTTTATAAGTTTTTTTTGTCTGTAACCCTAACCCTACTCCTCAATGACGCTGCCGTCTCCGTCCCCTATGCTCTCAAGCATGCCACCAATCACGCCGCTTGAATAATATTCCTCTTCTGTTTTATCTGTAGCTATGTCTAGCTATCTTTAGCTTTGTAACATAATTGAGAAGAGATCTTTGCTTGGATTTTGTTTTCCTTTGCTTAAAAAAAATCAAGATCATCATTTACATATTAATGTCCTATATTTGTTTTTTTTTTTTTTGGATATTAACCGACTTGCATAATAGTATAATTAAGCCACAATTGTTGACCCTCCTGTAAAGTATATTTTATGTGATTTAGTTTTTGACTATTCCCACTCTTATACAGGAGGAAAACAACATAAGATTTCCGTAAGATATATAATATAGAAATCTTATGTGTAGCAATATATTTAGAAATGTATAGCATATTAAAACATTAAAAATAATTGATAAAAGAAGAAATGTTTTTATTAATGGTTATTAAGAAATCTCCAATATATCTCTCTCGCTCTGTTTGTTGCTAGCTATATCTAGCTGACTATAACAATATAAATGGTTTGACAATAAATCTTTTCTTAGATTTGATTTCTCTTTGCTACTGTGCTATATAAAATCTATTTAAATCATCAATATCAATTATATGTCTAAAATATATAATATTGATATCTTACTTTTAATAAAAGTAAAGTAGAAGTCATATATAAACTACAAGTTTAAGAATTAATAATAATAATAATAATAATAATAATAATAATAATAATAATAAGAGAGATAGAGAGCTTTAGCTTTGTAACATAATTGACAAGAGATCTTTGCTTGGATTTTGTTTTTCTTTGCTAAAAAAAAAATCCAGAACATCATTTACATATTATAGTAACATATTAATGTCCTATATTTATTTTTTATTTATTTATTTATTTTTTAATATGAACCGACTTGCATAATAGTATAATTAAGCCACAATTGTTGACCCTACTGTAAATTATATTTTGTATGATTTAGTTTTTGACTATTCCCACTTTTATACAGGAGGAAAACAACATAAGATTTCCATAAGATATATAATATAGAAATCTTATGTGTAGCATCATATTTAGAAATGTATAGCATATTAAAACATAAAAAATAATTGATAAAAGAAGAAATGTTTTTATTAATGGTTATTAAGAAATCTCCAATATATCTCTCTCGCTCTGTTTGTTGCTAGCTATATCTAGCTGACTCTAACAATATAAATGGTTTGACAAGAAATCTTTGTTTAGATTTGATTTCCCTTTGCTACTGTGCTATATAAAATCTATTTAAATCATCAATATCAATTATATATCTAAAATATATAATATTTATATCATACTTTTAATAAAAGTAACCTAACAACATCTACACTACTCTAGAAAACCCTAATTCAATTGTTTTTCCAAACTATATATATATATATATATATATATATATATATATATATATATATGATTGCATGAAACTATAAATAGAGAGATAAGATATGAAACAATCAGGTACCAATTAACATTGTATATCTATGGACACAACTGATTTACAATGCATCAGGCTACCCGATCACCAAAGAAAACGATATAGAGGATCAACGGGATACTTAGGAGTACGAAGTAGACCATCGGGACGTTATGCAGCAGAGATTAGAAACCCTCATACTAAGAAGAGACATTGGTTAGGCACATTTGATACACCAGATGAAGCAGCATTTGCTTATGACAAGTCATCAATTTCCTTTAATGGTATCGATAGAGGTAAAACTAATTTTTCCTATATGTTTCCTACTATGCCTTCTTCACCTCCTTCACTACCACCACCGCCACCTCCTCCACTATCACCTCCGCCACCTCCTCCAATACTACATTCAGTACCTCATCCTTCAGAGGAAGAAAAAAAATATTATTTTGAATATGACTTTGAGATTAATAATCATGACGATGATTGGATCAGTATTACTACTATTCTGCAAAGTTTTTGCCAATCGAATGCATTTTCTTCATCTTTTATACTATAACAAATATGATGTTCATGACTTGCAATGTTGTATTGAAAAATAAAAGTTATATTATTGAGACTAATAAAATAACTGATGTGAGTTTTCTTATGAATAAAATAATTTTGAAATTTATATTTTGTTTTTGTTAGAAGATGAATATAAATTAATCATTAAGACCTTTGTGAAAGTGATCAAAGACTTATATTATATGTGTCTGTGTGTGTGTGTGTGTGTGAGAGAGAGAGAGAGAGAAAGAGAGAGAGTACAAGTTGCATTAATTCTCAATATATACTCATTGAATATATGTAATTTAATCAATTAAGAAATTCAGATAGGAAAAATATAAGCACAATAATGTAACAATTAATTATTGTATATTATAGTGTTTATTAAAAAAATATAAAATGCATTTCTACCATTAAAACATATTCATCAACCATATGATATTAGTATAATATATTACTTTTTATACATATGGATTCATTTATTATGTTTTACCTTTATGTTGATTCTATGTAAGGATTTATCCAGCACCTATCATTTGCTATTGCATATTCTCATCTCTGCTTAAAGAACATTAGCTTAGCATATACACATTTGCATATTGATTTTTTTTTCCTTTGTTACATTAATATAAACTTCAACAAATTTTTACTTCAAAAATATATTACATATAACATTCATTAAAAAATGTACATCTATAATACAAGATTAGAAATACAAAAAACTATAATAGAAAAAACTACAGAATATAAATATTACATAAGTTCAGAAAGCAAATTAAATTCATATTTCCATCTACAAGCTGAGCTGCAAAACTCTCTTACTAATCCATCTTCACCTAACCATCCATTATTAATAATATCATTGGTATTCTGACCACAAAACTCTTTACCACACTCCCATACCTCTTTTTCTATCCATTTGCCTTCTACACTCCATAATATCTCTCTAAGAAACTCCGCTATAACATATCGACAATTATTGATTATAGGATTATCTGATCTTTTGCTATCTATTACTTCTGAAACATTATCTATTTTTCCATAAGAAACTAAATTCAACATTGTTATACCAGAATTGCGTCTCATATGATCTTTATACAAAATAATCCCTATTGCATATCCTGCAGGCAAATAACCTTTACAAGCTGCATTATGTAAATATTGGATGCCTGAATCCATTTGTAACTGTATAACTTCTACCTGCAAACCAATTTAAAAAATTAAACCATAATATTAATACTGTAATTTATCCAACATTAATAAATATTGTAATCATAAATTTTCACCATGCCAAGTTTCAAACAAGCTTCTAGATTTCCACTTAATGTGCAATTCCGAAGAAAAGCAATATATTCTGCCACAGTAAGATACCATAAATTATCTATCCGCATCATCTGTCCAACTCTACGACTTTTGGATGCTTTATAAAAACTCTTGCAACTAGAAAAAAAAAACGTTATTATTTAAACAAATAATTTTTATTTCTATTATATAAATGAATGAAATTACCAGCAACGCAAAAGTTTAAGATCAAGAAGGGATTTCGAAGATGTTGAAACTATATATCTGAAAATCTCTTCAACCATATCTTGAGGAAGTTTTCCCAAAAAATCATTACGATAATGATCTGCCATGCTAAACCAAATAAAAACATAATAATCACATAATCAGAACAAATAAAAAATAATCAAAGCAAAAAAACTAATGCAATAAGTAATGAAAACCTATATGCTTAAAAAAAATCTCATTGTAACAGAAGTATTACCGCTCAATCTTTCTTATGCTGTTAAAATAATAATAATGATGATGATGAGTCTTACTGTATTGTTAGAGATGATGTTGATAATGCTTAATCTTGCTACGCTAGAAGCCACAACACTACAGGTAATAGAAAATTACAAAGCTGGTGTCAAACTTGATAGAAGAAGAAGAAGCCTTATGAAGTAACGTTACCATAAAATACGTTGCTTTCCATTAAGACCTTATCTACTCCCCCCCACCCCCCATACACACACACACAATTTTCTCCAATAAAGGACAATGATGAGATAGAGAAAAAGATGACCCCCCCACAATTTTCTCCAATAAAGGACAATGATGAGATAGAGAAAAAGATGAAATAGAGAAAGTAGTGGTTAGGGTTAAGAGCATGATTATTGTTGGGAGTGAAGAATAACTAGAATTGAGGGGGAAAAAATAAATAAATATCCTATAAAAGTTGGACAAATGTCCATCCCAAAAACAAGTTTAAAAGTTTGTCAATATCATAATAATGGTGAAATGGTCAAAAAGAACAACTAGGTCCTATGCCTTTTAATTAAAGAAGGATTATCACATGTGAATAAAGGATTTTGGATAAATTAACTATCCTCTAGGTAGATGGTGACGTCATTGAGGGCTACGTTTAGGGTGACAAAAAAAAAACACACCGATAAAACCTTCTTGAATTGATGGTACATTGATCTGCAAGAGTAGAGAAACAAATACAGATGTTTACCCTTATGTTTGTTATATTTTAAATTTTCATCATGATATCTTTATCTATCTCATGTTCTAGGATTCTTATTTAACCAAATCCCATCAAGTTTATACATGATTTGATATGTATTACCCTTTCTTCTTTGTCAAAGAGAATATACAAAGCATGTATATACCTTTATTAAGATTATTTTAGTTATTCCTGTGGCCATCTTAGTTTCTTAGAAACTGGATTTGTTTGATTAATAGAAAATTAATGAATGTTATGAGTTATTGACGAGATGTATAACTACAGATTTAAAAAAAAAATGATGAATTTGTGTAACAACTTAATAAAATGTTTTTCAAAGAAAATAAATATAACTCTACTAGAAAGTAAAACATATATTATAAAATAAATATATAATATAAAAACCACTACTCTTCTTTTAAGAAAATCTACTCTTCTTTCCAATTTTTTTGAAAAAAAATTACAAAATACTAAATATATAACCACAATCATAATACAATCAGGCTAAAAAAACATACAATTTGTAATATATATATATATATATATAGAGAGAGAGAGAGAGAGAGAGAGAGAGAGCTATGTCAACAACAAGCCGACAAGACCCATTGCACCTTTTCTATAGCAAACAATTATAGACAAATTAATACAATAAGAAACACAATAATTGAAAGGAATCAAAATGTAAAACAAACTGGCACTCCTTTTTAACAAAATCTCAAAGAACATGATGGATATCTTTGACAAAATACACAAAAAAAACTGAAAAAATATTATCCAAAAAATTAAGATTATTTTAGTTATTCCTGTGGCCATCTTAGTTTCTTAGAAACTGGATTTGTTTGATTAATAGAAAATTAATGAATGTTATGAGTTATTGACGAGATGTATAACTACAGATTTAAAAAAAAAATGATGAATTTGTGTAACAACTTAATAAAATGTTTTTCAAAGAAAATAAATATAACTCTACTAGAAAGTAAAACATATATTATAAAATAAATATATAATATAAAAACCACTACTCTTCTTTTAAGAAAATCTACTCTTCTTTCCAATTTTTGTGAAAAAAAATTACAAAATACTAAATATATAACCACAATCATAATACAATCAGGCTAAAAAAACATACAATTTGTAATATATATATATATATATATATATATATATAGAGAGAGAGAGAGAGAGAGAGAGAGAGAGAGAGAGAGAGAGAGAGAGAGAGCTATGTCAACAACAAGCCGACAAGACCCATTGCACCTTTTCTATAGCAAACAATTATAGACAAATTAATACAATAAGAAACACAATAATTGAAAGGAATCAAAATGTAAAACAAACTGGCACTCCTTTTTAACAAAATCTCAAAGAACATGATGGATATCTTTGACAAAATACACAAAAAAAACTGAAAAAATATTATCCAAAAAAAACAACACAAGGTAACCAGAGCATGACAACCTTCTCTATCATCAATATATATACTGGCCCACTTTAACATCCTTCCTGATTCTCTATTGTTAGTCAACTATCCAATGAGAATTCGACATCAATATAATGTTAGGAACACTATTCGGGGCCTATTTATCCACTCCTGCATATCAGTGTACCATCAATGCAAGAGGGCTTTATCATTTGTTTTTTAACCCTAACCCTATCCATCAATTATGCTATCGCCTTTTCTCTCTACACTGTCAAGCAATGCCCTATATCCCGCCACTTGAATAATATTCTCCTTATACTTCATATATATATATATATATATATATATATATATATATGTTTGTGTGTAAGCACAAGTTGTATTAATTTCCAAATGATGTACCCCGATACAAGATAATATTAGGACCATCCGCGCGTGAATATACCCCACCATTATAAACCATGTTATGCACAGATGTGGGCAAATTTCTAAATAATTTAAGTGGACACTACAAAGATCAATAGGAGAAGATTAAGGATAATATGTTTTTTTTAAATCAAAATAAAATCTTATCTTTTGTAACTCCTTATGTAGAAATATCTTATACGCACTTGCAGAAGAAGAAAGGTATATTAAAGTGTCTCGATGGAGAATTGTTTGCAGGAACATCTTATGCAAATGTTCAAATACACCTGCGGAATTTCTTTGTTATTTTGAGAACTATTAATCCAAATAAAGACAAAAGAGATTTAGTGGGAAAACATTAGCTGTTGGCTCGCGTGAACAACTGATACAAGTGAAGTTTTTTTTTGTCAATTCATTATGACTTTTACTTCCTTACATAGGTAGACTTAAGCTTCACTTTTATAATTTACAAAATCAAATATATCAACATGTGAGAATATGTAACCCAGATTAAATACAAATCGGATCCAAATAAACTATTTATTAAACTCTGACACAACTTTAATTAAATATTTTTTAAAAACAAAATATACCCTCTATTGCTTATAAAAGGATGTCAGAACACATACATTATAACAAAGCACACACAGAAGCTCATAATAGTATCTTTTACACTCTATGATTTTCCTATTATTATTATTGTTACTATTATTATTAATCATCAGTATTATTATTAGTATTATTATTATTATTATTGATGCATGATAATGCAATTAATGCATTTGCTAATAGCAGCTCTGTTGTTCATAATTCCACATTAAAGAATACCCAGAGAACAAATGCAAAAAAACTCCAATGGAACATCATCTCTCCCTGTGCGAAGGCTTCACCATTGTTGATGAAATCTACACTTTCATTGTCTTAGATATCTTCTCCTCCAACTCTGATTTTTCTGATCAGCCCCCTACCCTCTGTTTTGATCACTATCATCATCACAGAAGATTCCGCACAAGTAAGTATATCAATGTGGTGCATCTGAAATTTTTTTTCCCTTTTGTTTTTCATTTACTAATAGTGAAGAAAATATCTCAAAAGATAAAAAAAAAGTAAGGAGTAGAAAAGTTATTGCAAGAAGTTATAAGTGTAAACATAGGTACAAGATTAGAGAGAATTAGAGATGGTGATATTTTCTTTTATTAATTCCTCTTGATTTCCTATATACAATTTTTTAATGAGAGCTATGAGACGAGAAATATGAACTTAAAATTTTCCCCCCAAATTAAATTTGGATTCAATATTTGATATTGTTTAAAATTGTTTTTTGTTTACAAGTATAAAATTTTAAATATAAATAGTTAAATCACTACATTTCATTAAATACAAATCATTAAATGCATATATGCATTGTATTTACTAAGACATCATTCTTTTGTAGGTAAAAAAAATGCTAACCAGAACAAGTAAAATAAAGAATCAGCCCCCAACCATGATCAGATCCATGAAGTTAACTCATCGAAGAACAATTCCGAACAACCTGTCATAATAACAACCATGAATGGAGTGTAGTGCAGCTAGGTTGATGAACCCTTTTGAAAGTTATGTATCTTCTACTTCCGGTCAAAGACAATAGGTAGAGGGTAAAATTTATACTATTTTTTCGATACTCCTATTAGATATAGCTAACCCGCAGCGTTAGCGCGGGTACATAAATCTAGTATATTATTAATAATTATCACTGCCTTTAGTTGTAGGCCAACACAAGCAAGGGATTTACAAGTTTATTCTAGATAAGACATGGGGAAGGCTAATATCTCAAGCTGGTAAGGAGATTTTATTGAAGACAGGAGCTCAAGCTCTTCCTGTTTATCTGATGGGACTAGTTCATTCGTCTAAATCTATTTGCATCAAGTTGGAAGCACAATTTAACAAGTTTTGGTGGGGGAAATCTGGTTCCTTTGAGAATAGTATGCATTGGTGTTCATGGGACAAGCTCTGCTGGCCCAAAAAACTTGGTGGTATGGGATCTCGGAGGATCCATGCTTTCAATATAGCCATGTTTTTTTTTTTGCCAAGATGAGCAGTCTAGCCGCTAAGACAGGGGCGTGCACAAGCCTCGGCGGAGCAAGTGGGAGCGGAGCCCGCGCACACATGGGCGCAGGGACCACCCGCACACAACCACTACTCACACTCCCAGAAATGTGCCCTCACCCAAAATTCGAACTCTCACCACTTGTGAAGGATTCTATTGGGGATCCGGCTACCAGTAGATCACTTGGTCGTTGGTTCAATATAGCCATGTTAGGGAAGCACTGAAGCAGGCATGGCTTCTCCAGTATCCAAACACATTGGTGGCTCGTCTATACAAGGCTAGATATTATTCTTCATCTGACTTAATACAAGTTAAACGTGGCCACAATCCTAGCTTTATTTGGAGTAGTATTCTCGCGTCTCAAGCAATATTGCGCGAAGGATTGGTCTGGCGTATAGGTGATGGTTATTCAGTTAATATTTGGCAAGATCCATGGTTACCTACAACAAGGGAGGCTAGGGATTCACACTTAACCAAGGATAGACCCAGAATACAATCTAGTGAAGGACCTGTTTAAACCCTATAGTAAGGAATGGAATGTAGAACTTCTAAATAACTTATTTGATGAATTAGATGTGCATACTATCAAAAGTATTCCTCTTTCTATATGTTTAATTCAAGATCATTTATGGTGGCAATTTACCAAATTATGTGTTTATTCAGTCAAGAGTGGATATTGGGTGGCATTGAAGATGCAAAGTCCAGTATGGCCTTCTTTTATCATTTGTATGGCAAGGAGTTGGGATTTAGAAGTTCCTCCTAAAATTAGAAATTTTATGTGGAGGGTATATAAGGATCTTTTGCCAACTCGGCACAATTTATATAGACTTAATATTATCTCAGATCTATATTGTCCTGTCTATCTGTTTGTCTGCATAGAAGACTGTAATTCATGTGTTGGTGGAATACCCATTCACACAGGAAATCTGGTCCTCACTTGAATTTGGTCATTTAAACCCAATAGGGATGATAAAGAGCAAAGGGTGTTGAGGAAGTACATGTATGAAGGAGTGGTTGTCAAACTCTCCTACATTTTTGCTGGATGTACCACATAATGATTTAAATTAATGTTATCTATTTTTCATATATATATATATATAATTATCACTGATTAATTATTTACAGCCCAATGAATGAACCAACGGCTAATAATAATATCACAAGCGTCTCAAACATCTTGATTCTCTCAGATAGTAACAGCTCCCAATCTCTATTGACTTTATTATTTAGTATATATGCACGCACGCCCTCCCTCATTACCTTGTGAAAAGTTTCTTTATTTTTATTATTGTTATTATATTTTTTATTTTAAAAAATTAGCATGCAAGTTATATAGATTGAAAGATGTCTTAGAAGGTTCCAACTTCCACATGGTGCATAGTGCATGGCCCAGAGGCAGAGTGTGATGATGGGATTGTATTCTTCTTCAGTTAGAGATGCATTTATTTATTTATTTATTTATTATTATTATTAAGAGAAGAAACAAGAAGAATCCCTTGTTAATGCAAGTCCTTTTAGCCCCATCTTTTAAAAGAGTTCACATTTTGGTGCACTACTTTCACATCTCTTCTTCCTCTCTTCTTCTCTCTGATGTAATTAATGATTTGATTTACCTTTTCTTATACCCCTGTACACGCATCATGGATGGATAATTTGGTTATTGCCTTTTCCTCATTTCCTTTTCTCAAAACACATTAATCAATTTTTAATTTTACTTTTTCAAGTTTTCTAAAAAAAATTCAAATATGAGGAAAATAACTCGAATGCCAACTCATACTTGATTTATTTATTAAATAATCAAGCAAGCCATCAATGAAAGAATCAACGAAAAAAAAAATTTATTTATTTTTTCTGTAAAATTAAATTGTTGTGTTAATTTTCTTTTCTATTGTTATTACTACCAAACATATAGATTATCCTTAAATAACAATATTGCAAAGACTCTTTGAATATTCCAAGAATATGGAATATATTCTTAAAAATAAGTTATTTAAGTTATTGCTTGGATGATTATTTAGCAACCTTTTTTAATTTTGTTAATTATATGATATAAAATTGAGTTGCTAGAATCCCACTAGAAAGTGGTGAGTGGTGCACTTTTGATGGAGGAATGGAACGGAAAGTGATTGATTGGTTGGGCATCACTTTGGAAGGAAGAGGATCAAACCAAGAGAAGTTTCATGTTCTTTGTTTCTCTTAATTGCATGTTTTTTTAGTACTTGTAATTTATCCTAATAGTTCTTTTCACCAACATATTTATTTATTTTATTTTATTTTATTTCATTCAGTTCGTATGATATGGTGGGCACTTAATATACAAACTGAAACTATAATTATTTTATTTTTTTAATTTGAAATAATTTTTATTTTTAAAACAACTTGTAAGATAACATTGAAAAATATGAAAGATTTGATTGCATATATTATTCTCTATTTTCACTCCAAATTTCATGTAGATTGGAAAAAATAAATAAAATAATATTATATTTTAGATCTATGTCAAATGTCTTATTTAAGAGTGCAATGCTAAATAATGAAAAAATAAGGTACATAACCCATCTTAAATATTGTAAATGTATAAAAATAAAAATAAATACCAAGATAAAAGTACATCTGTTAGAACTTCATTCAAGAAAACTACAAAAATAGTAATTTTTTATAATTCATTATTATAGAATCTTTGTAGTTACGTTAATTACTTTTCTACATGTTTTATTGTTCATTCAAACTTAAAAATAAAAATATATTTTTCTTAAAATTTGTGTATGCATCATGTATTAGTAGTATATTTGTGATATCGAAGGTAGTTTAGAAATTTGCATCAATATCTTTATTTTTAAATATTTAAACAAATTGTAATTTTTACTTTTTGATGGCACAAGTTGGAGCGCATATCCTTGAAGGATCAATGCTTAAAGAGAATAATTCACATTCCAACTCCAATAGACCAAATTTAGATACCAAGTTAAAAATTATAATATATATATATATAATGTGAAGGAATCACTTTCATCCACTGTTGTGAGAAAAGTTGATCGTTCGACTTTTCACTTGAGAAAAAACTACAAAAGTTAAACATTGAAAATAAAAAATAAAAAAGAATTGTTTTAATAATGAAAAATTTTAAGCAAGTTTTTTTTTGTTATATATTATAAAAATAAAAGAAAATGACAATAAATATCCATAACACATGAGACCTTCCAGAATGAACAAGTTCAGCTAAACAAAAATAAAAAAAAGGTATTTTTTGAAATAAAAATTTATATTTTTCATAAGATAATGACCTTACACTAACATGAACAGGGGTAAAAAGTGCTTAATTGATCATGCTATTATAAAAGGATTTGACTTGAAATAGAATGGGACCTGGCCTTAAATTTTTTTTTTTTAGTCAAATTTAATTTGAACAAAGTGAGGAAAAAAATTATATGTTGTTTACCATAAAAAAAAAAAGCCAAAATACAAAATGTTCTTCTATAAATTTTTAAATAGTAATGTGAATAAATCATTCTTAAGTCTTTGACGACCATAACTATAATGTATTATAATAATAATAATAATTATTATTATTATTTAATTTTTAAAGACCTTCTAATTTAATGTTTGATTGTTTCCCATTTGTGTGTTTTGAGGTCAAGGGAAGGGGAGGCCCATAAAGGGTGAAATTCTTTTTGCTTGTGGTCATATTATATATATATATATATATATATATATATATATATATATATATATATATATATATACCCATTTGTGTGTTTTGAGGTCAAGGGAAGGGGAGGCCCATAAAGGGTGAAATTCTTTTTGCTTGTGGTCATATATATATATATATATATATATATATATATATATATATATATATAGAAAAAACATCATCTATATGTTTAGGCAACGGGGAATGATGTTTATCCTAAATGATATCTATTTTGAAAAATAAGTGTCACATAATGTGAGTCTATTATGTTTAAAAGATTTGAAATGAATAAATTTATTCAATTTAAGATTTAAAATGAATATGTTTTTATTCGCGAGTTTAAAACTAAAATTTTTGTATAAAGCTTATATAGAACTTTTTTTTAAATGCCTCTTAAAAAAATACTTGTTGATCTTCGCTTCAAGGTCAATTTGGGCAATCTCACTATAGAGTCACTTTACCTTTGTGAAATATTGGATGATATACTCCCTTTGGAGATCCATGTGAGATTATCACAAGTTTACTTTTGATTAGTTGAAGGTGAGTGTCGTTCTTTTTGGAGAACAATATTGTTAGGTGTTGAGAAATAGAATAATGATCAATAGGAAAATCCGAAAGCAATCACACAAAGACACAATATTTAACAAGGTTCGGTAGAATATGCCTACATCCTTAAAAGCGGAGTAGCTGTGGATTCTCTTATTAGAATTAATTAGGGATATATATATATAAACCCTACCCGGTATAATTTGACAAAATATCCCGTTCACCCTTGTATATGAGCCATATACAACATTAGGGCATGCCATGCAACCTTCAGTGGGGCTTCTTCAACTACTTTCTTGAGTATATACAATGTCTTTTCCGGCTTTAATACACCATTTTCATAAAAGCCTTCTTAATTTTAGCTTTTGGTTTACTAACACTTCATGATGGTATTGCTTTTTCAATAGCTGCTTTTAGAGAAGTTGCCTCTAACTTGTTTACTGCCTTCCTTAGATCTTGTCTTTGCATATAGGGTTTTATGCAGCCTTTCCAATTTATATAATTATGGTTATTTAATTTTTGTAGATAACCAGTAATATGTCTCTAATACCACTTGCTGAGAATGTGGGAGAAAGGAAGTGAAAAAAAATTTAATAATTTTATTAATCACATAATAAGAAAACAATCAAACACTCTCCATCACTTGACGTCTAGTCATTCACTTGCACTCAGCAGGTGTTTGTTGTGTTTGTCAAAAAAAAAAAAAATCATAATTTTAATTTGACTCAAATTTAATCTAACATCATCTAGAAACATGTTTATATATCAATCGATGTTGCTAATTTCATCATTACATAAACAATTTAGAGATTGTTGATCCTTTGTTTCCAAAATTTAAAATAAAGACCTAAATTTAGGTAAAAAAATATTTTTTATTAAAATTATTTTCCTCAATAAATAAATAAATAAATCCAAATTTGCTGATATATATCCTCACAGGAGTATTTAATAACAAATATCAGTGACGTAATTAAAAATTGTGTATAATATTAAATAAATTTGACTTTGGAAGAAAAATACATATTTATAGCGGTTTTGAAGTACCCTTCTCTCTGTTTCTCCCTTTTATTTATTTATTTTTATTTATTTGTCTGATTTTTAAACAATATCTGATTTCCAAACATTATCTAAAACAAAGATGAGACAGCTTAACAAATCCGTGATGAGAGGTTGGAACATAATTCAATGACTTCGTGTTGTGACAACTGGATGTATCTTATATCACTTTTTGACTTTCTTTTGGATTTTTTCCTTTTTCATAGATCATATTTAATATATATACACATATATTAATGTGTACTTTTGATGATCTAATTTTACTCAACTTTGGTATATGTACTACCAAAGGGACGAAATGAAATTCATCAGCATGATCAATTGAATTTTGGAATTTTCTATACATATGCAATCCTCTAAATTATATATTTAATTATCCAGTGTATATATATACATCATAATTATTGCAATAATAAAAAATGGTTTTATATATTGGAACTTTGATGATCAAATGAAGTCAAGAGTTATTTGTTTATGTTGTAATTTATAGTGTGGCATATGTTTGGATTGAAATATAAAAATAATTCTCACATAAAATAACACATCTAATACCCACTGTTGGGTTTATAATATTATTTTCATCAAAAGGCAAAGTGCAAACTTGATTTAAATAGTTTGGTTAAAAGAATGCTTGTGGTTCTTATGTGGATAGATCCAAGTGTAGAGTCATTGGACTTGCAATTTTCTTGGCTTTTATCTCCATGTCATGGCTTGACCATTTGAGAAAAGATGTGCACATCTAATTGGGTGTATTCTATTTGAACCTTTGTTTTGAATAAATGAGAAATTTATTAATATTAATAATCAAATTAAAAAAGAATTAAAAAAAGAAGAGAGTTTATTCTACTATTTAACTTTAAAATCTACCCTCATTTTCTTTATTTAAACTATTAAAAAATGATGATTTTAATATCCATACACACGAGGATGATATATATATACATAGAAAATTATTTAAATTATGAATTTTTACATTTAATTTTACTTAATTTTGATCAAGATTTTAAAACATGTTTATCATGTTTTTTTTATTTTTCATTAGGACCTAATGCTATGTTGTATATCATTGGAAAACAAAGTACACCTTTGGTTTAAGATGTAGGCTAGTTGTTTGTTGATATTCACCTATTATTTATATTTTATAGTTTTTGTTTTTTAGGTTTTTTTTTTCTTATATACTTATGACAATGAGTTGAAATTTTAGAAATTTATTTTACATTTCTATTGAAATTATTATTATTTTTTTAATGCAGAGGAACCAATCATAGTTGAACGGATGTCACCAAATAAAATATAAAATATTGTCTAACACATGTTTACTCACACTTTGGAGAGAAAATTGTTTAAAATAATTGTAACTAACAAATCTCCTTTTTTATTAATATTCTAAGATAATATAGTGTATATTTATTTTTATAAAAAATTTAATATGCTCATTTTTTTAGGGAAAAAATATTTTTATATATTTATTTTCCATGGTTTTTTTTAATTTATTGATATTTTGAGTTTTTTTTCGCTTATGATGATTTGTGTGTTTTTTACTTTATGTTTATCCATAATTGGTGTATTTTTTAACTTAAAAATTATAGTTTTGAAAATACAATCTTTTGAATATATGCATGACTGCATGAGATTGCTTTTAAAAGATAATAATATAATTATTTTGCATTCATTGTGATTTTTGAATTAAATGAATAACTATTCTTCTTTCCAATTCTTAAATTAAAAAATTATAGTTTTTAAAAATACTTTTAAATATATCCACTGTGTATCTATGAGTTTGTTTTTAAAAGATTGCAATGAAAATTTGCACTCATTGTGATTTTTATATTAAATAAAAAAACTATAATTTTTTTTAAATATCAGCATTAATGATGGATCACAGATTTATTTATAAATATAAAATTTTAAAAATAAAAAATAAACAGAAACATACTATATTATTTCATGGAGTGGCTAGTTTATGGAGTCAAACATATGTCTTGTTGGTCTATAGGTCATAATAAAATTATATAAAATACACTAAAAAATTTTAAAATTCAGAGGAGAAAAACAGTTTTATTAATTGTATGTTTTTAGTAAGAGAAGGTATTGCATAACAAGTGAGTCCTTCACCATTCTGTTGAAACAATGCAATATATGTTAACAATAAGATCGGTGTTAATAAATTTTTTTTTTTTTGCCTGTTGACTATTGTTATTGGGTTCTATATAGATGTTTATATTCTTACTAAGAAGTTGTATTTGAATTTAAACTCACAACATATTGAAGGTATGTCAACCATTGGATAATCCAATGATATGACATAAATAATGCAAGAGGGAGGGTAAAAGTTAGAATTCTTTTTCGACAATTTATTATATATTGTCTATGCATTGTACACTTTGTTGTAGTACTGTTTCCATATTGTTTATAAGCTTAGGTGTGGGTTCCTATAAAAGAAACAATGGTTTACCACTCCATATTGCAGAACAAGGAAATTTTTTAAAGATGTCTGTGAGTCACCGTAATTGGTGCACTACTGTATCTATCTGTCTTTTTAACAATCTCTTAAATGGGGTTGCTTGTAGCATATTGGTCAAAAAATAAAAATAAAAATAATAAAAATAATAATGAAGGCACGACTATTTACATTACGAAAAAAAAAAAATAGTGACTGGTTCATCTACCAGAGAGTTGTGTGTTGAGCTTTAATTTATCGTGCAATTATATACACACACATACATCCCTCTTTGGTGATTGGTCGTCCTCAACAAAATGGGGCAGAGCAATGTACAATCACTTATTGTATACAGGTGCAATTGTGTCTAATTAATTATTGTTTAAAATTTTAAATAATGTAAACCTTAAGGGATGATAACCATGTGACTTTAAAGAATCTTTTTAAATTGAAAATTATGATTAATATAAAATCTCAGCATTGGCTTTTCTTTGGAAAAGATAACCACAAATTTATCATTTGATAAAATTCTAAAAAAACAATTGATATATATATATATATATATATAATGTGTTGCATTATCTCAAAATATCTAGAGGTAATTTTTATAATTAAATTTTCATCCCCAACATTATACTGTTTGCTACGATACTAATGTGATAACCTGATAACATTTGTTGAATCAATCACTTTTTATATATATAAAAAGACAAAATTGTAAATGTATGATATTTAAAAATTTAAAAATTTGTTGCGTTATCTTAAAATATCATAAGATAATTTTTAAAATTAGATTTTCTTCCTCAACATTATACTGTTTGCTACGATACTAATGTGGATAATCTGATAATATTTGTTGAATCAATCACTAGATAAATACTTCTTTGAAGGCATTAAGTAAGGGTGATCATAAACTAAACAATTATACCTAATTAACACTTGTTGGATTACACATTTTTTTTTAATTTCTCACATTGACCAAATAATGACAGGTTAAATACTGATTAACACTTATTTGATTGCACCAACGATACAGTAAATGATTTCTTTAATTTTTTACATTAACAATTCACTCGTGTAACCTTTAAAACACGTCTAACACCTACCTAATTGACGATGAAGGCTTTAGTTTTTCACATTGACCAATCCTTCAGACCGTTCTAATAATCACTGAATAATAGATGTCTGATTATAACAACTAGCCATCTAATCATCCAACACATGTTAGACTACCCTAACTATACAGTAAATGTTGTTTTTGTATCTCTGCGTTGACCAACCAATTACGATGACACCTGTAAATCTACACACACTTATATAATGACTAACGTTTCTTTTGAATTTTCACATTTATGAGTGCTTTTTTTTTTATTTTTTAGCATTGACCAATAATTCAGGATAAAACACCCGAGGTCAGACCAGACAAACCACATAATAAATGATGTTTTTAAATTTTTAACAGAATCAACGAACAGATAACATCTGTCAAATTGGACAAACCGGACTAGTAAAAAGTCTACACCCTCTATGTGTAACGTTTGTATTATATCTTAAAAAAAAATCTTAATTAATTAAAGTTTATTTTTGAAAATGTTATTTCAAAAAAAAAAAAACACAATCTGGTATCAATCAATATTCTTATCTTAATGACGGACTAAATACTGATAACACTTATTTGATCACACCACCGATAAATGATTTTTTTAAATTTTTTACATTAAAAATTCACTCGTGTAACGCTTAAAACACGTCTGTCTAACACCTGCCCAATTGACACTAAAGGCTTTAGTTTTTCACATTGATCAATTCTTCAGATCGTTCTAATAATCACTAAATAATTGATGTCTGATTATAACAACTAGACATCTAACCATCCAACACATGTTAAACTACCCTAACTATACAGTAAATGTAGTTTTTGTATCTTTACGTTGACCAACCTGCCAATCTACACTTACTTACATAATGATTGGCGTTTCTTTTGAATTTTCACATTTACCAGTGATTTTTTTTTATATTTCAGCATTGACCAATAATCCAGGGTAAAACACCCGAAGTCAGACCAGACAAACTGCATAATAAATGATGTTTTTAAATTTTTAACCGAATCAAATAACATTTGTCAAACTGGACGGGTAAAAAACCTACGCCCTCCATGTGTAACGCTTGTATTATATCTTAAAAAAAATCTTAATTAATTAAAGTTTATTTTTTAAAATTTTCTTTTCCAAAAAAACAATTTGGAATCAATTAATATTCTCATCTTTCTTGTTGAGACCGGGCGAACGTGTGCGCGTGGAAGTGGGTGGACGCGACTTTTAGCGCGCCAGCGCCGACGTGGGAGGCTGACTTTGCTCCCCTCTGACTTTTGTCAAAAAGTCAAGCGGTAAACAAAACAAGAAACTGAAAACCAGAGTGGTTTTAGAAGTATCCTATGCCCCCACCTTTAAAACCACTTCATTTACCATTTATCCCCACATCTCCCAAAACCACCATTCCTGCTCTTCTTTTTTTGTTTCTCTCCTCTCTTCTCTCCTTCTTCTCTTCTCTTCTCCTCTGTTATCTCTCCCACCAAAAAGTCAGCGCCCTCTCTGACTCTCTCCCTCTTCTTGATGGCGAGAACAACGCCCATACTGATCTAGCTGAGCACGAATCCCAAAGCTAGTTTCAGTGGTGAGATGGAAGAGAGCGACAACGACTGGGACCTGTTTGCAGTTGTGAGGAGCTGCCGGCGAACTCAGCCTCCTGCTCCTCCTGCGCCGACAAGGGATGCCTTCTCGTTCTTTTGTTCTCCGTTTCCCCCGGAGGTTCCCTCCGTGTTTCCCTCCCCCGTGAAGGAAGAGGTGGTTCTCGGACATGGAACTAGTTTCCCGGATCTTGCTGGGGGTTCCAGAGATGGAGCACTGCTTGAAGAGCTTTGTAAGCCTTTCTTCCCAAAGCCTCTTCTGCAACACCATCCGATCCCTGCTCCTTCTCCTTCTCCTTCTCCGGCCCAGATACGGCCCAGGATGGCCCAGATCCCTCGGTCCAAAAGAAGGTGAGCTTAGATACAACCTCCATTTTCTCAGTTAATGGTACTGGAATTTTAAATTAAAGAAAAAATTTCCTGATTTATTTTTTTTATTTATTTATTTTGGACAGAAAGAACCAGCAAAAGAGGGTGGTATGCCATGTTCCGGCTGATGGTTTAGCTTCTGATATGTGGGCTTGGAGGAAGTACGGCCAGAAACCCATCAAAGGGTCACCTTATCCCCGGTGAGCTTCATATATTTTTTTTCTCAGTCAACTTTATATATATATATATATATATATATATATATATATATATATAAATCTTTTTTTTTATTAACAAATTAATATTTGGAAATGGAAACAGGGGTTACTACAGATGCAGTAGTTCAAAGGGATGCCAAGCAAGAAAGCAGGTGGAGAGGAGCAGGGAGGACCCGGGGGTGCTCATAATCACCTACACAGGAGAGCATAACCACCCAGTGCCCACCCATCGGAACTCTCTCGCAGGTAGCACTCGCTCCAAGCTCTCATCAGCTGCCGGTGCGGGGGCTGGCGGTGATGCGGCACCGGTATCACCACCAACATCAGTTGTTGGGCTCTCGCCGACGACCCCGATAACTTCGTCGATGGAGGAGGACGCGGAACTCTTGGTAGAGGATATGGAGGTTATGGGTGATGAGGATTTGGTGTTCATGGGGTTGAATGAGGTGGTGGACGGCGGTGATATGGCGGCGGAGGATGATGAAGTTTCTAGGTTCTTCCAGGATCAGAGCTTTCCGCCGCCGTTGCCTTGGTTGGGTAATGATCCAAACAACAACACCGCTTTCCAGGATCAGAGCTTTCCGCCGCCGCTTCCTTGGTTTGGTAATGATCCAAACAACAACAGTAATAACAACACCGCCACCGCCGCCGCCGGCGGGGTGTGACCGTAAGGAGATAGGGGGGGCGTTGAATCTTTGTCCTTTCTAACAATTTAGTTTTTTTTTTTTTTTTTTTTTTTTTTGGTGTTTCTTGGGGTTTATAGAAAAGGGGTTGAAGAAAAACATGTAATTAATTTCCTTTCTCTAGTTCAGATTGTAATTGACTTAGATACCAATTCTGTTCTTTTTTTAAAAATTATATATATAAACTTAAGTGGGTTGTGTGAAAAGATGGTTTTGTTTAATTTGTTACTGTATTAGTATTTTCTTTTTCTTTTTCTTTTTCTTTTTTTATAATATGGTCGGAATGGATTGACTTTTTAAGCCGAGATCATGGATTCCATGCGAGCGAATAGTCAACGCGGCAAAACAAGGGCAATATAATAGAAGGATTAGGCACTGCAAAATTGTCTTTCATATTTACACACAAGCCAAGAAGTTAGGTGTTCCTACTTTTTCATTTGCAGTTAATCCCACATCCTAAATAAATGGTACTGCAAAATAAAACAATTTACATAACTATTTGTTTATTTCATTCAGCCCAAACCATTTTTACATAAAAGGAAAAGTCTTAATGTAAGAAAGGACTAGAAAGTCAAATAAAAGGCTACATAAAAGGGAACTAAGAAATGGGTAGGTACCCATAAGGAGGCAATGTATAACAAGTCACCCAAGTTGGGAGTGGTCATGACCCAAATGTAGATGCTGGCGTTGGCTGGCTGGCTGGCAAAAGGATATGCCTTGGTCTTGAGGTAACCAAGTACACAGCAGTGACCAGGAATACTTGTCAACAAGGTCCCAAGGGTTCCTAACAGAAGGGTTGAGACAAAAGGTACTCTTACGGGAGATGAGGAATTGGTACACAAGTTAAGATTTACAATACCTCTCTCATTGTGCAGGACTTCTATGTATAAATCAACTGAAAATATCTTTACCCATAAATTTATGAGCCCTTGCTACATGCCCCTTGCTCAGATTATGTGCTTTGAAATCTTAATGAAAGTAAAATTAGAAGATGCTGGTAGGGGTAATACACAGGGCAAAACATCAAGGTCTGGTCATTAGGGATGAATAAAGGAGCTGACTAAAGCATCAATTTCCATTGCAGGTAGATATAAAAACAGCTTTTGCACAGAAATTTGAAGCAACTATCATTATTTCTGGGAGAAAGAAAATCATCATGCTGTTTCAGTAATTCAAGAAGGATATCTGGTTGAAGAGATCATGCAACAGATATTATCAACCATAAGAACCATAACACAAGATCTAGTTATTACCAGAACATAGCTTTGGCACATTTCTCTCACCATCTACATGCGGGTGCGTTGGTGACAGAGCCAATACACAAAAGTACAGGCAATATACCACAAAATCGTACATAAGAACTCCACTATATCTTGGTCTTGTCAGCAATGTACAGTTACAAACCAAGAAAGATAGAATTTTGTTGGTCCACTGATTAGAAAAATAGCAAGTAGAGATTTACTTTATATCAATTTATGGTGCCTATCCATATTAGGCTGCAGTAATTTGAAAGGCGTAATAGGAGATAGATTGTGAGATCCTCTGAGTTCAGCACTTACAGAAAAGCAGTTTATGTTGGGTCTAGTTCCACCAGACTGGCAATATGCATGCACAAATCTTCAGCCGTGGCTGTAAAGATATTCCACTAAAATGCCACTCTGTACAGCTATCCATGGTCCCTGATAAACATTGAACAAGCACAAATAGTTTGCTTTGTTTTCAGCCACATCATAATTCTCCATCCAGTTAACCTGAAAGGACGGAAACACTAAATCATATTATCTGAATTATCTTTCAGGATAAAAAATAGCAGTTAGCTCAATATCTAAAACACCTCCACCACTGATTTAGAAAGAGCACAATAAGAAAATTGTAATTTTGAGTCACTGCAAACCAAAATGTGGCCAGTAAAGAGTAGGACAGTGACCCATACAGAAAACATTCCAGAGAACCTTCGAGAACATGAAAACAGCACTGTCAAGCTCACCCATTCAACGTTTATAATGATGAATAAGCTTGATCTGAGATGCGGCCAGTAGAGTAGGACAGTGACCCTCACAGAAAACATTGCAAGATAACTTTCGACAACATGAAAACATCACTCACAGTCTCATGTATTCAACGTCTATAATGATGAAGAAGCTGATCTTGATAGAAACAGCTGGAAGTGTTTAGAAAGAAAATTTAATCATCATATTCAATTGAATGAAAAAGCAAAAGAAAAAGAAACAAGATAAGCAAATGGAAGGAAACCAACTGACGAAACTGATGTTCTGTTTTCTTTCATCGTTTTTCATTTTCTAATTATCCTCTATCCTCTTTTATGGAGCACCAACTTAGCATAATGAACAGAACATCAACAAATCAACTATTATGTGACATGGAATTGGTTGACCTTAAGGATGGATAAGATGCATATTTCCTTCAGATTCTTCAACAAATCTCATGGCCATTGGTCACCAATTCCAACAGAGAAGCAAAATATAAAGATATACTTTTATTCATATTCAAGAATGAATGCATAACAAAATAAATTGAAGCATAGAAAATTCCAAAACCATATTATATACTCAAGAATGGAACTAATGATATGAAGTGGCATTAATATTGTATAAGTTTATTAAATCGCTAAGAATTGCTAGTTTTTTTCCCCATTTCAAAATATCATTGTAAGTAAGGAAAAAAGAATCCGGTAATGACTAATACAGACCTCAGCACACTTGTGAAACTGAAGTTCTGTTTTCTTTCATCATTTTTCATTTTCTAATTATCCTCTATCCTCTTTGATGGAGCACCAACTTAGCATAATGAACAGAACATCAACAAATCAACTAATATGTGGCATGGAATTGGTTGACCTTAAGGATGGATAAGATGCATATTTCCTTCAGATTCTTTAACAAATCTCATGGCCATTGGTCAACAATTCCAACAGAGAAGCAAAATATAAAGATATACTTTTATTCATATTCAAGAATGAATGCATAACAAGATAAATTAAAGCATAGAAAATTCCAAAACCATACTATATACACAAGAATGGAACTAATGATACCAAGTGGCATTAATATTGTACAAGTTTATTAAATCGCTAAGAATTGCTAGTTTGTCCCCATTTCAAAATATCATTGTAAGTAAGGAAAAAAGAATCCGGTAATGACTAATACAGACCTCACTGGGGAGGGGGGTGGGGGGTGTGGGTGGGCCAGGATTGCAGCTCTGCTGCAGAGGCATACTTGCCATCAGAAAATCATCATTGTCATATGTACTACTTTACAGGTGCATGTGATGCACTTGAGTATAATTTTTTGGATAACTACCATCTTTACCATTGTTCCATATCATATTGTTCATTCATCGCAGCTATTATTAGACCTTGTAAAGTTTGCTCATTTTTCATCCATGTAGTTGAAGTGGCATCCATATGGGATACAAACCAAAATCCAGAATTTTTTCTAAATTGTTTCCTAATGATGTAGCAATTTGGCTTAACATGGATGATGATATGGCTTGTCCTATAGGATTGAGGTTCCATATCATCATCCATGTGGAAAATATTTTATCGTTCAACATTCACATGGCTTATAATATACAAGAATGATAAAAACAAACAATACCTATAATACACAAAGACCATATTGAGATTTTCTTAAAAGTTCCCTTCAAGCAAAATTAATATGAAATAACAGAGGACTATAAATGCAGAACACTAATCTGATTTCACTAATGCATGTTCATGAAAACATACCTCACAAGCAATACATTTATCAAATTCAAAGTGAAAGACCTGTATGGTATAGGGTAATTATAAAACTCAGGCCAATGAAATTTATAAATCCAATCAACAACATAGAGAACATATTGTAGATATCTGTAATGAATACTCCTTTAGTCCCACATCGGCTACGAGATGGGTCCTTTGTGTGCATATAAGTGGTGGGCATTGAGTTCAACTCTCAATGAAAGCACCAATGTTATGCACACAAGTGGTGAGGAGAGCGTGTCACCAAAAGACCGGCCTGTTAGTGAAGGATGCCCACCACTTATATGCACACAAAGGATCCATCTCGTAGCCGATGTGGGACTAAAGGAGTATTCATTACAATATCCATGAACAAAATCTAATGGTTTATTGGTTTTTCTAAGTTTCCAACACAAAAAAAATTCCAAACCAACACCATAGAAAACTAATTTATGTGCAAAAATAGAGTCTTGCTAATAATTTTTGGGGATGGATTTACCTGGACTAGGGCTCCAATCCCATCCAATGCAACAACCAATGTAAACCATCATGACAGCAATCCCTTCTTCCGAGATGCCCTTCGCCACACCATTAAAACCCTCGAAGCCGAGACCACCACCTGCGTTGATTCTCCAAGCAAACACACACAATTTGGAATCAACCATGAAGGAGGACGACAACTAGATTACCTGAGAGTGAGAGGTCGGAAGAGGAGGGGAATCATGACCGTTGACGACCGTGGGGGCGGATTCTCCGGCTAGAAGCTCGCCGGAGAAGAAGGGGTGGGCCATGGCGCGGTGGTTCTATACCAAGCCCGCGAACGAGAGTTTCTGGTATTTTCTGGAAGGATATTTAATTTTAAGGGACCATCCTTAATATTTATTTCAGTTAATTGATCTTGTTTTTAAAAATTATTAATAATCAGATTTTAAAATAATGATGAATTTTCATTAAATTAAATATTAAAAAGTTGATTAATTTTAGTTAATCTACCTGTTCAATTACTGTAATTGTTGATAATTTCATGACTTGTTTTGATCTAAATTTTTAAATTCAATCTTGCCCCTTTGTGAATGATTTGAGGAGACAACAAAGAAAAACTTGGCTCTAAACAAAGAAGTAAAAATAAAATATTTGAATGAAGTGGAAAATATTTGAATGAAGTGGAAGCTTTGATTTCATCTAATGGAGTACCCGTGGAAAAATAACAATAAAATAAAATATTAAAAAAATTGAGGGATATTATCAACACTAACTTCAAGCAACTTTTCTAGGAGGGTTTTTGGGGCTTCACGCTCATGGTAGAAGAACCCTTTACATTAATTAGTTGGTAATGTGGTGGATTCCTCCCGTTAGAAAATTTTTTCAAAGAGTTCCTTCTCCTATTCTATAATTCATGCTCTTCTTTGTATGTTCCCTTATTTTGAATCTCTAACGTTCTCTCATGTTTATTTATTGAATATACGTTGTTTATCATTTAAAAAAAAAATAGCGTTACTTTATTATCAATACTCAACTTCAAATAATACATTTAGGAGCATTTTTGGAGCTTCACTTCACCCTCATGGTGGGAGAAACCCCAAAAAAAAGCTAGAACACACTCATGCATTGATTGGTTGATGATGTGGTGAATTCCAATCATTGAAGAATTCCTTTTCATGTTTTGCTTCGTTATGATGTTTTGCCTAGTTCCACTATTAGTAGAATTCTTTTGTATTTCCTATTCTCTGTCTTTTTTTTTTTTTTACTTTGGCTCATACTCGCTCTTGTATTTCCCTTATTTTGAATCTCTTAATGCTCCCTTTTGTACTCTTAATTATTGAATATACATAGTTTATTCAATTTTTTTTAAGTAGCATTACTTTAATATCAACACTCAATATCAAGTAACATATCTAGGAGCATTCTTGGGGTTTCACAGTCATTGTGGAAAAAACCCTAGAGGAGCAAGAACACACTCATGCCTTTGTATTTCCTAATATTTTTGTCTTTTTCTTTTGTATCTGACTCATACTCTCCCTTGTATCTTCTCTTATTTTGAATTTCTTGTGTTCTTCTTTTTTGTACTCTTATTTATTAAATGAACTCAGTTTATTAAATCTTTTTTTTAAAGCGTCACTTTAATATAAATATATAGAAATGTAAAAAATTTAAAACAAACGCGATCATAATACGTTGTTTTGTCTCCTCTGTTTCTGACGTGGTTGATTGTTGTGTGCTTTTTTTTTTAATTGAAATGGTTTAAAAAAAACCATAATAAAAAAATTATAAATAAATAATCCATTTAGATACCAATATCATCTTCAAGAAATATACTAGGTTTTTTTCCACATCTTCAAGATAGCATTTGTGTATAGTAATTTTTTTTTTTAAATGAATAAATCATCAAGAAAAAAAAAATAATTTGCGAATAGATTGTGTCCACAAATGAATCACTGTGATGGTCCGTCCATAATTTACATCAATTAAAAAAAAAAAATCTTGTTGTTAAAACACTATCACTATGATGGATTATGCTGGAGGCTATGAACTGCATAAAAAGATAGATGATAAATGCCCTCTCTCTTCTCGGATTCCGGATCCCCAAATGCTAACGGGTTTGATAAACCAGAAAACAAAAGATCCGCATCCGCAACTGCGAACAAGCCCTCGGCGAAGCCTTATCTGATCTCCCTCCGAGCGCCAGGTAGCATTCGCCGCCTAACACCTCCACTCTCGCGCTCCCGCGCGCTGAAACCCCGAATTCAATCCGCCATCATCGAATCCTTTGAACCCCCATACCCTGCGCTTCCTCTCCCAACATCCTCCCCTCTCCTCTCTTCTTTGCCTCTCTCCCTCTCCAATGGCGCTGAATCTAGAGCACCGGGCCAAGGATGCCTTCTTGGATGACGAATTCGACCTCGCTGTGGATCTTTACACGCAGGCTCTCGATATGGACCCTAACAACGCCGATCTCTTCGCCGACCGCGCCCAGGCCAACATCAAGCTCCAGAATTACACTGGTAGTCATCCATTCACCCCTCTCCCTTGATCTTTCCGTGATCCTATGCGTTAATGGCGTTTCTTGGCCCCTGTTCGATATGCAGAAGCTGTTGCTGATGCGAATAGAGCGATCGAGTTGAATCCTTCGATGCCCAAAGCTTATCTGCGCAAGGGGTAGTTACTTTGCTCTTGTTTTGTTATACATACTCCTGTTTCTCAGTTTAGATTATGATATCGCGATGCTTTCTCCTTATGTTTAGTGCAGCATATGCTTTTATGCTCTAGTTGATGTCTTTGTTGGAGAGATAACCAAATTGCATAAATTGTGATGTGGATTCTATAATTTCTATGCAGTTCTTGTAGTAGTATGATTTCCCTGATCCCCTGTCCATAGACGGAGAGTGGGCTTTAGCAGTATTCCTATTTTCTATAAATATCTCTGAAAGAATTCATTTACATGTTTACGTGTGAGTTGTTCTTCCCTCGAGCTGGCGTGTGAGTCGTGTGACGCTTGCTTCATAGGCCTGGAACTGTAGTCCCGGTCTAGTCAAGAATTATACAGCATACATATACTTGCACCTAGTTATAATGTATGCAGTCTAGTTCCCATGATTATAGTCGTTTAATGGGTGACCGATGCTCACATGGTTGATTGGAATATACAATCTTCCTAAGTCACATACCCTTCCTGGTAATCAGTTCTCTACAAATGTATCATAGAACTCATGGGACTCATAATGAGATGATTGCATGGTCTAAAGAATTTATAATAGAATCCTTGAGTCATATTCTCCTAAAATTTGGATGACTAAAGGGAGGAAGAAGGTAGGTAAATAGAGCTCAGGGATGCTATAGTTCTAGTCTTCACCTCAATCCGCATGAATTATATTTGTCTTTGCAATTTTTTTTTTAAAGAATCTTTCTACCTTTTAAAGATGTTTGCCTTTTTTATGCCATAGAGACGTGGGATATTTTAATGGCAAACATGTAAATATTCAAGAGAGTCATTTTCAATCCGTTATCTTGAATGCCTTGGTGTTTCTGGTAACAGCGCTGCTTGCATGAAGCTTGAGGAATATCAGACTGCTAAGGCAGCTCTTGAAGCAGGTTTAACGGTTACACCAGGGGATTCCAGATTCTCAAGACTTATAGAGGAATGTGATAAGCTGATTGCAGGTACTTTTGGAGTTAAAGCATTTAGCTTCATGCTAAATTTAGATTATCATTGAAAATGATAATGACGACGTGACATGGCCATACCTGATTTTTTAGCTGAGAAAGCAACTATACTTCTCCTTACATTGGCCGCCCCTATGATTAGTCTGGGGCGCATTTAGAATTCATGTTCCTCATAAAATCATAGTTTATAATTGTTTATTTTGATAATTGGATTTTGATTTTGTTTATCTTTTTATTGTATTTCACACTTTATCTTATTTCAGTTTTGTTTTTCTTTTTAAATTACCTTATCTTTTTAAACTCCTTTTTTTAAAATCATTTTAATCTTTAGAAATTGTTTTTTATTTTTCTAATTTTTTATATTGATTTTCATGATATTTCATGATTTTATGAATTCATTTTACTTTAAATTTTAACACGATCTAATTTTCTTGCCATATATATATATTTTTTCTTTAAAAACATTTTATTTTACTATAATGTTCACCACAACTTTAAAAACAATTTGGTTCACATATCTATATACACATATGCAACACATATATTTACGGATATGTGTATACATATATGGTCGTATCCATGTATCCATGGTTCATTAAATTCAAGTGATGGATACTTTTTGTTACTTGGGTACTCGACACCTCCATGTCCTAATAACACAGTGGTGTTATTAATTGAGTTTTTAAGTAGGATATTCTCGTTTGTCAGCAACACCACTATTTTTTTAACCATGTGTATGTGTAGAGGAAACCTTGGGTCTCACAAAGACAGTGATGCCTGGTACTCCGCAATCTATAGTGTCATCAAGTACAACCAATGTCAATGTCAATGAAACAGATGCTAGCTCCAAACCTGATGTTGCAAGTCAACCTGAAGATTTGATTCCTAGGAAACCAAAATACCGGTAAATTCTAATTTCCTTTGAAATGACTGGTCAATGACTTATTGCAGATTATTGTCATGTGTTGTAGTAGTTCATGTGCATCAAAAGATCTGTCCTTTTGTTGTCATGATACATGATATATTATGGACTCATGTTGTCATGTTTACGTTTTTTTTTCCTAACGGAGCATTGTTATATTCAATTGTCATGAGATGAATATTTCATGTTTCTGTCCTTTGTTTTCAGGCAACTCTGGGAAGGAATACTGTCGAATGCAACTGTAAAATCTTGAATTGATCCCCCGTATTACTTATTCCATAATGACAATGATATGTGTCATTAATTAGTACATCCACCAAACTAATTTCAACATTACTATTTCATTTAATAGGACTTTGGAATAGATCATCCATTTTATGGACTAGTGATAATCAAATAGTTGGTTTCTTATTCTTGTTTGCTGATATGTTGATCTTTGGATATAAAAAAGGTCAGCTTCTTTGTTATTGGCAGTGAGTAGGGGTGAAAACAACCAAGCTGAAGTATAGTTAAAACTAGGTTTGCTTATTTAAAAGCTAAGCTACAGTTCATATTCAAGCTCTGTTAGCTGAATTAGCTTGATCTTGGTTTGCATATATATATATTAAAAAATCATATATACGCACATGTTGGTAATGAGAAAAGTAATTTATGACTTTGACCTTCCCAAGTTCTTGAGCTTGGGTGCCTTCTTATATTTTTTCAGATGACCTGAGCTCAAGCTTTAAAATTTAGGAATGATCCAAGCTCAAATTGAGTTTTACCATTTTAGAGCTGAAACAGTGAGCTATTGTGAAGCTCAGGCCTCATGTATATAAACAAATTTTGAACCCAACAATCAGATCTATGGAGAGCTAAGCTAATTGGTTCATGCACTAAGTTGTGATGCTTTTGTACTCTCTGAAAAAAACCATAGCTTGCAATATATTTATTCATCACCTGGTGTTTATGCTATTTGGTATTTATCATTTATGCATTATTTGAAGAGTAGTCAACATCGATTGGTATGCTATGGACACTAGTTGAAAAAATCTAAACCAAATAGATGAAGTGAATAATTGCGACCTGTGAATTCTATAGGGAGTTACTTTTATATGGTAATTTAAATTGGCTTTTTTTATGCAGACACGACTACTACAATTCTCCTACAGAAGTAGTGTTGACCATCTTCGCCAAGGGTGTTCCAAAAAACAATGTGCTTATTGACTTTGGCGAACAAATTGTAAGTTTCATTTAACCTTGTCTCTTCTGGTATTTGAACCCTTTCTTTGCTGCACTTCTATATTTTCTGTGAAATCATGGCAACAATTCACTGTTTTCTTTTCAGTTGAGCGTCACCATTAGCATTCCTGGTGATGAAATCTACCATTTTCAACCGCGTCTGTTTGGGAAGGTGTGTGCCTATGCTGGCATTACCATTCATCAAGCAATTGTTATTATAATTAGGACTTTATAAGGTGTCAACAATCATTGTTGTCAAATATTTCTTATGAAAAGTATTTTTGTTTTTGTTTCGACTTTCATTTTAAATACAGGATTTGAATATACAAGTTCATATTACATGCTAATTCAGCTTAAGGCTTCATCTGCAAGCCTGTCTCATTTGGGTATATCATGGGAGATACCAATCTGCTGGGAATTTTATATATCAGTTTAATGACTTATAGTATGGCTGCCGATGCAGTTCCTGTTTTCTTGTTTTGACTGTCAGTGGATATGTAAAGTCTTAAATTTTAATTTACCATTGGTATGGACAAAAACAATTTGCCTTTTCAATTACTTTCTAAAATTGTCATTGTGGAAAATTGCTTTTACAATTCAGTTCCTTGTCAATTTCTAGCTGAGTAGACTTGTTTATTTTACATAATTGCTGTGTTAATTGTGTGCTTCTTCTTCTTGATTGTCCAATTGGCAGATTATTCCTGATAAGTGCAGATATCTGGTGCTGCCTTCAATAATTGAAATTCATCTTGCTAAGGCTGAGGCTGTTACATGGCCATCTCTGGAATTCAGGAAAGATAAAGCACCTTTGCAGAGGACACATGTACCATCAGGTTGGCAACTTGTTATGTATATAGAACATTTTTTGTTTGAAATTTCTTGATGGCTTGATCTGATGGCCGATTTGTTAAAATACCCCCATAATATTTTGTTTGGAGTAAAAGGAGTGACAAATTTTGTTCTCGATGCAGACTAAGTTCTTTACATTACTTTTCATCGTTCATATTATTTCTGAAAAAGTTGATTCCATAGCTATGTGGCTTGTTTCTCCAGTTGAATAAAATGTGGTGTGGAATATTGAATCAGAACACTGACATCTTCCTGCAATCTTGATGCTCTAAGTCTTTTGGTTTCTTCTTACTCTTGAATCTGCAGCTTCAAAATCGGACAGACCCTCCTATCCATCTTCTAAAACAAAAGTCGACTGGGACAAACTTGAAGCCAAAGTAAAGGAGGAGGTATTGTGGTTAAAGAACTGCCCAACTTCTTTGTTCATGTTATTCTGTGGACATGCTTTTCATTTCAAGCTGCATGTTGTTAATTGTCAATTTTGTTCGTAGGAAAAAGCAGAGAAGCTGGATGGTGATGCAGCTTTAAACAAGCTATTCCAGGATATATACCGAAATGCTGATGAAGACACCAGACGAGCAATGAGCAAATCGTTTGTAAGACATATTAGCAAACCACAAAAGGAGCTTTTTGTTTGTCACTGTAACTTCAATTTGTAGATTGAATTTGACAATTTGGTTTCTTTCCTGCAAAACAGGTGGAATCTAATGGCACAGTGCTGTCCACAAATTGGAAGGATGTGGGATCTAAGAAGGTTACGGGGAGCCCACCAGATGGAATGGAGTTGAAGAAATGGTAGAAATGACCTGGTTATCAATGTCTAATATTTGTTGTGTTGATCCATGTGTTGTTACCTTCTTTATTTAGCTGCTGCTTTGTTCATGGGGATTCTGTAATTTTTTTCTTTTTACTGTTCTTCTTTGAGTTTTTCTTTAGTTTGGGAATATTGGTGGTTTTCTCTAGTGCGGTATATCATTAAATCTCTTTTCTCGCTGACTCGCTATTTGTTGTACTTAATTTTACAGATTATGGTTAAAGGAAATTTGATGAACTGAAGTATTACGAAGGTTTAGGAGTTTATGTCTTTTAGGAATGTGAGGAATACTCTGCTGCGTCTCTTGCTATTATGGGTACATAACCAGCCCATGAGCGAAGCTTTTTAAGACTTTTAAATTGCTTTTGGTGAACGAAAATGATATGATCTACTTGTTTTTAGTTTTTGGGGGAAAGAAAGAAGTTTATGTAGCCGTAATGAATTGTCGCCTCTCACTTCTTCACAAGGCTTGGAAATTGGAATTGATGAAAAGAAAATGAAGGGGAGAAACTGGACGTTTTTCTGTGAAGGAAGATGTTTTCACTTATCGTTGCAGAAACAATTATGTATACAAATAGACTTTAAAATTTTACTTTTTGATTAAAATTTAAATATTCTTTTAACATGAATGAGATTTACTGAAGTAATTTTATTATATTATTTCTTATATAAATTTATAAGGATGGTTTAACCACAACATATAAATGTGTAAGAATGGTGAACTTTAAAAAAAATTGTTTCTTGAGATTCTATTATTTATTTATTAATTTGAAAAGGTGGATCACTTTCATTAAAGTAAAGAAAAGAGATTTAAATTTTCATCAAAGTTATTCAGAATAATGTCAATTTCCTTTCCTAGATTTTTTTCAGTTCAACTCCTGAACATCATAAATAGAACAATAAAAAATTCAATTTTTTTTAAAATAAGTAAAAAAGCATCAGAATCCCATTTAAAACGAACCCAGCAGTGAGTCATCAACGTTCTCCACGCGTCGGCAAAACGCTACCACCACTGCAAAGACGTTTGAGACAACGCCACGCGCTCGCTCGATAGCTCCCTTCTTAAGTCCCAACCCCCTCTTAGCGTTCACTCCCTTCAAACGAATCAATCACAGAGTCACAACAACTCTCTCTCTCTCTCTCACTCTCTGATCTCCAAGCTGAAACAATGGCGCACCTGATGGACAAAGCCAAGGAATTCGTGGCCGAAAAGATCGCAAAGATGAAGAAACCCGAAGCCGACGTAGACGACGTCTCCCTCCACAACGTCTCCCGCGAGGCCGCTATCTTCAACGCCGCCATCTCCATCCACAACCCTTACAGCCACGATCTCCCCATCTGCGAGATCTCCTACACTCTCAAGAGCGCCGGCAGGTGATCTCTCATCTCTGATTCCTCCCAAAAATCAATTAAAAATAGATGATTAATTGTTGAATAAATGATGATAATATATATTATAGGGTAGTGGTGTCTGGGAAGATGGAGGATCCTGGATCTATAGAAGCAGAGAAGAACACAAAGGTGGATGTACCAATGAAAGTGCCCTATGATTTCTTGATTAGCCTTATGAAGGACGTTGGAAGGGATTGGGATGTGGACTATGAGCTTTGCCTGGGATTGACTGTGGATATCCCTATTTTTGGGAACTTCACCATTCCTCTCTCTAAAAAGGGGGAGCTCAAGCTTCCTACACTCTCTGATATCTTTTAAATTTTCTATCTTTGTGTCTTAACTTTAATCACCTGCTTTGTGAGATCAGTGTGATTAATAGGAAATGTTTTGTATTACTATACGTATATATATCTTATCCAAATAAATCATCTCACGTTAATAGGAAAATACTTTGTAAAAGTTAGAAATGGGTGGTGGTGTACTAATATCTCCAGCATGCTTGCTGCTGTCTATGCTTGCTGTATATATTGTTTGTTTTAGTTTGTTTTAGGTTTGAAGGATTGTTCTGTATTAGTTTTCTTTATCCGCTCTGGTCTTATGTAATAGTCCAGTGGTATTTATTTATTTTTCAATGAGTGCGAGAAGGGCAATTATTGTCAGGTGTGTGCACCCTTGCCCCCAATCAGTACAGGGTTCGGGATTTAGCCAGGAATTGGGTGCAAGTCCCCACTTGCTCTTGTTCAACTCGTCTGATTTGAAAATTATAAATTTGAAAATAAGAGAAAATCAAAGAAGGTCAGAGAAGACTGCAAGTGTCTATTTTTTTTTTTTTATTATAATTAATTTTTTTATACGTCCATTAATTTTTTTATGTGGACACATAACAAGTGAGAATTACACTTGCGTGTGGAGTTTAATTTGAGTTCCACTGCCTCAACAAACCAAATCAAATTAGAAATCTGAGAATTTTATTATAAATTTTAAATCTGGGCAATTTTAAAGACAATGGGTTTTAAATCCGGGCCATGAGCGTTCCATCTTCTGTGATTGTAATTGGACCACTGTACATATGTATATATATTATAACCAAATCTTCTGTAATTGGACCACTGTACCATATATGTATATATATATATTATAAAATCTTTAATAAGAATAACACATCATGTTGTGTGGATTCTCAATTGCTATATCATATACCTTGATTTTGAAATTAAATTTTTTTTTTATTATTTTTAACTGCAGTTTAATATTTTCTATAGAGTTATGAACTAAATAGTTTATTACAGTGTCTTATTTAAAAAATATATATATTTTTTTTTTGAATTGGAAACTCTGAAACTTAAATTGAATTTTCACACAAGCAGCCGCATAACTAAAGGGAAGCCGGCCCATTAACAGCCCGTGGACACCAAAATGGGCAGGAAACAGCTACGAGGCCCGAACAGCAAACGGCCACATCATCCACTCACGCCGGAATATTCTGTCGTCACTTCAGAGCTTTGGATTTTCCCGAAAACTATATAAACCCCTTCCTCTCTCTCGATCGCCCAAGTCCCAGCCCTAGAACGCCCCAATCCCTTCTATTTCTCTTTCTCTTTCTCTTTCCCTTGATCTCTTGCCCCAATCTCTAGCTCTTGGATTATCTGCGTGTAATTAAATGTTGAGGGCTTGGAGATCCATGGATTCAGGCGGAGATGGAGGAGCTCGATCGGATTATGGTGGCTGATCAATGAGAGAGACTCTGGATCGGAGCATTTAGGGCTTTTTCAACCTCCTTGGAAGGGTATGGATGCTGTGGAGTTGCCTTTGCCTGCGACTGTTGGAGTTTCGAAGCTGCTGTCGCCTACGCCTGATGGGTTCCCTAGGGCTAGGGAATCGGAGAAGGGCCCGAGTTCCTCGGTTTTTGGCACACATAAGCCCTCTGGTAGCGGATCTTATCATAAAGGTATGGTTTTGTGGAGTTAGAGGTTGGAGTGATTTGTGGTTTTTAGGGTTTTATTATATGTATTTGATTTGATTTTATTTTTGATTCCGTACTTGATCCGGTTATTGGAGATGTTCGATTTATGTAAAATTTTCTTGTTCCTTTTTTCTAGTTGTTGATCTTCTGTTTGGATTTTTGAAAATTGTGAAGGAGAGAAAACAACAAAGAAAATTCTTTTCTTGTATTTGGTTGCCTGAAGAACATAAAATGGGCAGGAAAATGGTAGGAAATGTGTTAAAATGGTTTGTCTTTGATGTCTTTTTTTCTTTAATTTTCAATTTTTTCTTTTTCCTCTAAATTTGAATATGCCATTGTAGAGGTTATGACTAAATTCTACTTGTTCTTTTACTAAAACTTTTGAATCCATTGAAGTTGTAAAATTTGTCTTTTGTGGATGTTGATTATCGCTTCCTAGTTGAGCTTTCCCTCAACTTATGTGCCTAAAGTTTGATTGGATACTGGCTGGAGCTCTTTCAATGCATGAATTAATTTTTGAGAATCAGGTCTGAGCTCTTGCACCTAGAGTTACTGTGAGAGCAGCCATAGTGGAATTATCCTTGAGTTGGATGTCAAAACCAGGGCAAACAATTTTATTTGGCCATACTTCACTTTTTTTTGCATTTAATATCAATTTTTTTCTTTCTCAACCAACAATTTATTTTAAGTGCTTCAATATATTTATAGTCCTCTGTATTTTCATATTAATCTTTGGAGTCTGAAACTAACTCATATTTAAAACTTGCCTTGCTTTTTTAAAAATAAAGGTCCTTACATTACAGAGTGCATTATATTATTTCGATTGTTTTTGTAATAGTTATTTGACAAATGTTTGGTTTCAGCTCCAGAGTATAGCTCCATTTCCAGAAACAAAAGATCTGATGCAGATTTCAATAAACATGACAAGCTTCCAAGTTTCAGATGTGTGGAGAATGAAAGTAAAAGGCATCATCCTGGAGAGACAGATAGGCCTGAGAAGGTACCCCTTGATAATGATGGTAAACAGTCAAACAGGAAAACTATTAAGAATCCAAATATTCTCCCTTGCTCTAAGCGATTAAGAACAGATCAACCAGAGCATTCCTCTAAAACAATTGTTTCTGATGCCTGTGATGATACTTCCATCAAAATGGGCCTTGACCTTATAAGATGCAACTATACAGGTAATATGAATCTCTGAATTGCTTGCCATCAGTGAAGTATTTTTATTTTTTACTAATAGTTCCAAGAAAAGTTTCCTTTGTGAAGTTTTTGTCAGGTACAGCTGTGAGCCCGTCTCATGGATATTTTATTATCACCTTGACTTTATCTTGTTTGGCTAGAAAAAATCTGCCACTTTTAGTTCTATATGTTTGCTTGGCTGTCAATACTCGTTGGCATCTTTTGTCATTCTACTTTCTACAAAGCTTCTCTTGTAATTATCATGCCCAGAGTAAAATTCTTATATATTTTTCTCCCATTTTTTTTTTTTAAATGCGTATTGACAATTCTCTTAGCTCAAAGGTGCTTGAACTTGCTCCTTTTTTTTTTTTTTTTTTTATTTCACTGAGTAATTGTTAATTCTGAAAGATATCATATGCTTATTTTATATTAATAGAAGAAATATGCTTATCCAGAGAGATCACGGATGACCAAGCCAAAGCGTTGTCTGGATACCAAGAGAACTGAGAAGAAGAACTTGAGGGCATGTGGGAGGTTGAAATATGAGGCTGGTTTAGTTGGCTCAGATTTGACTTGTGGAGCCAACAATATCATTGGTATGAAATAACTGTGCAAATCCAATCTATTGCTTTTTTGGTATTATTTCAAGTGTTCTCTGATTTGTCTTATCTGGTTTATAAGTATTACAGAATTTAACTTGCTTGTGAAGTTCTTAATGTCAATGTGTCTATTTGTTGAGTTTTTGGCCTGCAGAAATTTAAGTTGCAAGTGTTTTGTTATCCATGGATATGCTTTTTCAACACAGCTTTTTTCCTGGTAAAAACAAACAAATGCCATAATTATCTAATTCACTCCAACAGCTTGAAAATTCATTTCAATAATGTTCACATAATATTTGCTGACAACCTAAGGTGCTATTGGATGCATTCTGAGCCATTCACTTTTATTTCTTGAAACATTTGCATGGTAGCTTGTTATTACCCTTAATCCCTTATCATCACAATATCAAAATTTTGCACTTGCTTTTCCAAATGTAGAAATTTTGCGTGGGCTTTATTGAAACACATTAACAATAATGGAGCTGTTGCTTCATTTTGTGTTTGATGTATAATGATTGCTTAGTCCAGTAATGTACCTGTGTTGATGTGTCAGTGCATGACATGAAAACTGAGAGATGCGCAGAAATATTAAGGCTAGAGATGGCAGATATACAGCACTCAATATTAATGCTAGATGTATGCAGCGCTAAATATTAATAGTATCTTGGTCAATTTTAGATGAAAATTTTCCCTTTAAAACAAGTTTGAACAGTTAAACCCCAAATCCAGCATTGCCCAACTTATCCCAACCAAACTGAATACCGCCAGTCTTTTAACTTCGTCTGTTTTTTTTTTTTTTTAATAAAAAACTATAGGCCTTTATGTTCAATTTCATAGTTGTGTCATCACAAGTAGATAGTCAAGTTGAAATGATTTTTCCCAATTCCAGAGTGCTGTGATATTTAATGTTTCACTTAGCAGTCTGCCTTTTGATACTCTAGTTATATACTTTATAGTAACTTAGTGCTGTTGAAAGTTTTTGATGGTTGTGTTTTTGCCCTTATGTAGCTTTTGTATTGATGCATAAACCTCTCTTTTTCAGGACTGTATGGTCTGAAGTCAGACCCTCATGATGTTGTTGAACTTGTGGATGAGGTGTCCTTGAGCGAACTTCTTGATGGAAGTTACATCTATCCCAAGTTATGTCCAGATAAAGGGAAGAAAACTGGAAACTCCAGTGAAAGTATTCCAGTCTCCGTTAGAAAGGCTTGTAGTATACTTATGCTCCATGCTTCAGTTGATAGCAGTGGCAGTAGAAAAGCTTCCACAAGCATTATCAACCTTAATGAGTGCTCAGGGAGAATGTCTGATTCTGACAGCATGCTCAAAACCATTGAAGAATCAGAACCGAGCAAGGTGAGCTTAAAAGCATGAGTTTCTCCTTAGTTTTGTATTTTGCATTTTTGATTGAAGATGTTCTCTTCTTTCTCATTTTTCTTTTTCCCTATATTGGCTATTCTTAAGGGGGAGAATCTTGGTCAAGCAAACTCAAAGGCCCTTTGTCATCCCAAGGAGATCCTGGATCGTTTGGCACTTTCTCCTGTCCATACCCTTGATAGTCTTTTATTGGATTCAAACATGCCCTCATTTTCCTTGCAGTCTGCTACACATATGACAACTCTTCGGAGTGATAGCTTGCCCCCTTTCTCGTGGTCAGTTGGTCATAATGGAGTCTTCAAAACTAGTACTGACTCAAAATTATCCTCAACAAGGATCACATGCCAAGGTAGATGGCTTCGACTATGGAACAATTCTACTTCCATTAAAGATTGCTGTTTTCCATTAGTGTCAGATGTTGGGAAATGTGATAATGGGGAAAAACAATCAGACCGGAACAGGCAAATGATAGATGATCTTGTGCAATATGTAAATGCTTTATCTCCATCTATTAATCCTCCTGAAGACACATTACATACTTCCCATGATCCAGAGGAAGCCAAACTCTCTAATATCCCCACCTCAAATGGACCATCTGGTGCTCTGGAGCCATGTAACTCTTTGAAGCACAGTTTGATGCAGGAATATGCAGAGGCTTCAGGATCACAATATACTGAAGGAGATTTTAGGTGTCAAGAAAAACTAACAAACTTTGATGGTCCTTTTGAAAGTGAAATAAGATGTGTGGGCAATGTTGCTGGCCATAAAGATCCTATCGCTTGTAGCTCAAAGGGATTCTCAGATAATTGCTACCCTTGTAAAAGCTCTGGTGTGGACTGCAGCCAAAACTCATGGTGTTCGTCTATTTCAGAGGCGTTTCAATCAGGTGACAATTTGGTATCTGCTTGCACTTTTGATATCCATTACTTAAAATAAATTAATGCATTTATGTAAGATGTTTTTTTAAAGCATTCTAGAAGAATCATGGTTCTGCTATCTACAAATAAATTGTGACATTGCAATTCTAAAGTAGGTTATCTGCTGTCTTCAAATCTTATGTCTTAATATGCTGGATCTGAAAGTAAAATTAAAATTATGATGCTGTCTTATTTAGGGACAACCAGCTATAATTTGTTCTTTAAGTCCTTTTTGGCATTCAATGAATGTGCTTTCCTTGAAAATGCATCTAGATTTAGTCATTGTGCTACTTGATTTTGCATGATTTTGTGTTCAAGGTAAATTCAGTTGCCAAATCATCGCTAGGAAAGTTGTATTGGCAAAAATAGACTAATAATGGTTACACCAAATGACCTTATTTTTTAATGAGAGTTTGGAACTTGGCTCATGAGATTGACACTTGTCTCTTCATTTACCCAATTGACCAAGTATTAGAAGTCCCAATATGTTCTAGGTGGGTTTTTTCAGTTTGGTTCCTTGGTTTGGTATAATTCTGCTGTCATAGTATTACTGGTTCAGTTTTATTTGGTCCTCTACTATGGAATTGGACCAGAAATGTATATGCAGATTTTGTCTTATGGTGATTTGCTGAAAACTTTGAAACATCTAGATTGGCTGTGGAAGAAGCATGAAACCTATGGGCGCTTAATGCTGTTTCATTTTGTGACTTATATAGGCGTGTAGGTTCTTATGATTAAGGTATGCGTATTTGTTCCTGTGTCTGTCAAGCATTCTTGTTGTGGAAACCCTAGTTGAATTCATGATCAAACTTCTAGGGATCTCTTCTGTTGTTTGTGTGTGAAGTTCTATCTGTTTCATTCGCTCCATGTGGTACTTTTATCATTGCTATATTCTCCTTGCATGGGGTCTATTCACTTGATATCATGATTTTCAACAAAAAATTATCTTGGCTGTAAGGTCGTAAGTTGTAGAGACTTGTAAAACTTGCCAAAAAGTTATACCAGATGACATCATGTGTAATGCATTTAGTGTGCAATTGCAATTCATCTCTGAGAACGAGCACTGGAAGTTTACTTGGTGTTATCACTGGTTTCCATCCCACTTTCATATAATAGTAATAAATTGAAAATCATTATAAACCTCTTAAGGGTCAGTTGTGGTAAAATCTTTTGGTGTTGGTCGCTAGGTCTGAGTTTGTGACTAGAGCTACCATTGTCGTGTGATTGTTGTTAGAGTTTGAGCAAACAGTCTGATCTATGACAGTCATTCACCTTCCGGAATTTCATCCTGTTTCTGGTAATTAATCCCTTGAGGTTGGCCTTTGTGGTTAAACTTAATATGCTTGAGTTTTGTCAGGACTTGGTTGGTTAGTGATGTTTCTTTGGCTTCAAGTACAGTTCAATTAAATTTTTGTATGAGAAAATTTTCTAGAAATGATTGGATGGTACACTTTAATAATTTGTATTTTTAATTAAGACAGAAGTTGAGGATCCTAT
The DNA here is from genome assembly GCA_020875875.1 of Dioscorea alata. Lineage (NCBI taxonomy): Eukaryota > Viridiplantae > Streptophyta > Magnoliopsida > Dioscoreales > Dioscoreaceae > Dioscorea > Dioscorea alata. The sequence continues at coordinate 18,299,728 of CM037015.1, read as the reverse complement.
GAACAATGGAATCTGGCATGAATGACTAAATGAATAAAATGCATCTGATGTTGAGGAGACCGATAAGGTGGGAATATATGGGTAGTCAGAATATACCTGCCAGCGCCTGAGTTTATGAATTATGGACGCATGCTGCTTTTCTTCCTTTTCCTTCACTTATTATAGCAACATTCTTCGTAATCGATTTTTCTTGTTTCACCAACTTGTAATCCATTCTTATCAACTTGCCACCTGCAACTCTAGCTTGCTGGGATTATTAAGTTAAATACCAAGTGGGATTGCTAAAGTACCATTTCCAGCATTGTAATGTGAAACTCAATCTTTTAATATCTCATTTATGCAATTATTTGTGATCAGGGTATTCTCCAAGGGCTGTGGCTGCTGCTGAGATACTCTGTGAGATGGCTAACTGTTTCAGTGCCATCAGGATAGGAGACCCAGGCAATAATAATTTCAAGTGGCCAAAGGCTCCTTCACAGAAGACCATGAAAGCTCGTAAGTCTATGTTTCCCACAGGGAAAACAGATGAACCATTTCTTACAACTCGACACACCGATCCGATTAGAAGTGCAGGTGTACCATCCACCAGACATAAGCTTGTTGGTGAAAAGAATTCCACCCTCATCGACGGCACTTCTAGAAGTCCTGTGAGATGGTCAGTTTCTGCAGATGGTGCATCCTCCGGCAAACCTGAAAGAGAGATCCCAATCAACCGGAAGCCTTTGCTCGGCAGTTCAGTACGACCGTTAGGTCTGTCAGTACGTTCTCCTACTAGATTTGAGAGAGACGGTGAGAGTAAGCAGAAATTAAGGAGCTTTGGAGGGATTTTTATCAAGGATTGGAGCAGGGGGAGTAAGAGATTCTGATTGTACATTATTGTTTCAGCTTAAAAGGGCATACCAAACAAAATCAGTTGCTTAATTATCATAATTCAGCTTTTATTGATGGCAAAACCAGATGGTTTATGATTGCATTTGCCATCAGCTGTCCGGATTAACTGGCAATCTACCTGGAAAGCTTAGGGCTTCTTTGTTTGTATGTGTTTAATCATGGAGTTGGGGTTATGTGCAAGTTTGTAGTAGCTCTTTTAATTCGATTCAATATAAGACATTTGTCACTATTGGGACGGAAACCCCTCTCTCTCTTTATATATTATTACCTTCTATGTATTTATAGACATTGAGAAGAAAAAGAACCAAGGATGCAAAAATTGAAGGGCTGTGGGTTCATCAACCTGTTTATTTCTTGATAACATGTAGACAAGCACTAGTTATTAATAAATCCTCAAAATGTTGATGGTAATTTGAATAATATGTGAATGAGCCTAATTGCAAATAATGAAAAGGCTAATGCCAAGTAGGTTGGCAGGACCCAAAGTCCAGGTCAGACCAGCTTCATTCCGATTTCCAGACACTCCGGACAAACAAGAGTTCACGTGAATCCGAAACCGTCCAAAGAGACTATAAGCGCCCGTGAACACATGCACAAGCACAACTCTCAAAATTACTTATCTTATTGTTCGCTATTTATATATCCACTCAAAACATAAGGTACCAACTCACCAACCAATTTGGTGACTTTATACTGCTCTAAATCAATCATAGAATTTCTTATGAATAAACAAAACTTATGCATTATATGTGTGCATGTACGTCTACTAGCATATGAACTTCGCATATATATACATAAGAGTTGGGACCAAAGGAGTCCAATGAATTAGCAAAACAGAATAAAAGCAAGAATGACAAAATGGTATACAAGCAGTACTTCATTAAATGGTATAAAAGCAGTACTTCATTAAATGTTTAAGAATTTGATCAATAAAACATCAACCTATTATTTATTAAATCTTGAACAATTTAGTGGATTTTGTAACTATTTTTCAATTAAAACCTATGAAAATATATGTGGTCTCTCGTGTTTGTATTTCTCCAATCATCTTTTTGACTGTTTGACGTGATTTAGGCAGATGTCTGAACAGTCCACCAAAGGTATTGCATGGGGTCCCACACGTAACAATAATAGTGTTAATAAAACAAGAAAATAAACAAATAACTGCAAACCAAAAAGATAAATAATAATTAATAATATTATTATAATTATTCCATTATTATTAAATAATAATAATAATAATAATAATAATAATAATTTATTTCTTACACATGGAGGCCCGCCGAGAAAGCACAAGCCAATAGAGCAAACGATAGACAAAGAAAAACCCAAACATGACCTCAATGCACACCCACCTCTGTCCCTCCTTTAACCCCCGGCGAGCCAGCACGTCGGCGCCGGTCACCGTGCACGTTGCCACCCCGTCCTCTCTCTCAAAGCACCTTGCCGCCGCACACCCATACTCATTCTCCAGCAGCGCATCAAGCGCGTACTTATACGGCGACAAGTAATGCGCGAACAACCAGTATGAAGGCATGCTCCCCATCGAGATGAAGTAGCCGGAGAAAAGAAAGAATCCAGCCAATGACACCATCACCAGTGACGTTCCGGCGATGTAGTCCGGCGCGAGAGAACTAACGAAGAGAACGAAGGAGTTGGCTGTGAGAACCACCACCCAAACTATAAGCACAAAGCATGAGAATGCCTCCCAAGTGAAGCAAAGACCAACTAAAAAGTAAACAGAGGCGGAGTACAACAAGGAAATGCAGAGAAGGTAAGGGATGAAGACCATTGTAGTAGCAAAGAGATGAGAAGAGAGACGGTAGAGACCGGAGGAAGCCTCACGGAGGAGAATGGGTCTCTCGCTGACGAAGATAGGGAGAGTTTCAGTGGTGGAAGAGAGGAGAAAAGTTAGAGTGAAAGCAAAGAGACCGAGACGTTTGTCAATGCCTTGCTTGGTGTAACCCATGTTGATGTAAATGGTGCCGAGAAGGAAGCCGACGCCAAGAGCTTCGATGGTGTTGGTGAGGAGAAGCTGGCGGGTTCGGTAGATGAGTTTCCAAGAACGAGAATAGAGTGTGAGGATCTCGTGTGGACGAGAGCTGGTGTAGGTGACGGACATGCAAAGGTGACGATGGTGGTTGGGAGAAAGGATATTGGTTAATGGAGGATCAGGGGGAGAAGAAGAGTGGAGATGAGGGAGGAGTTCCATGGCGTACTCTAAAGGGTTGAGTTGGGAGGGGAGAGGGAAGCCGGAGGAGAGAAGGAAGGAGGAGAGAGAATGGAGGTCACCGTGGTGGAGGAGAGAGCCGTTGGAGAGGAGGAGAATGGAGTCGATGGTGGAGAGGAGTTTGGAGCTGGGTTGGTGGATGGAGAGGATGATGGTGCGGTGGCGGGAGAGGGAGAGGGAGCGGAGAGTGAGGAGAAGAGAGAAGGCGGTGGAGCTGTCTAGACCGGAGGTGGGTTCGTCGAGGAGGAGAACGGAAGGGTCGGAGAGAAGGCTGAGGCCGATGGAGATGCGGCGGCGTTCGCCGCCGGAAAGGGAGGAGGAGAGAAGGGAGTGGGAGAGATGGGAGAGGTGGAGAGAGGAGAGGAGGGAGGAGACGGTGGAGGAGATGGAGGAAGGGGAGGAGGAGGAGGGGAGGAGAAGGGAGGCAGTGAAGGTGAAGGTCTCAGAGACGGTGAGGAGAGGGAGGAAGAGGTCGTGTTGAGGGACGTGGGAGGAGATGCGACGGAAGATGGAAGGACGGAGTGGGGTGGAGTTGAGGAGGAGATGGCCAGAGGTGGGGGAGGTGCGGGCGGAGAGGATGTCGAGGAGAGTGGACTTGCCGGCGCCGCTTGGGCCGACGATGGCGAGGAGTTGGGAAGGGTAGGCGGTGAAGGAGATGTTGTGGAGGATGGAGGAAGGTGGTGGACGTGGAGTGAGTGGGTGGAGGAGGTGGAGAGGAGAAGAAGCTGATTGTTTGGTGTAGGAGATAGAGTGTGCTGTTAGTGTGTAGGTTTTTGGAGGTTCATGATGATATTGTTGTTGTTGTTGTTGTTGTTGATGATGGTTGAGGTTGGACATGGTAATGATGGAGAGAAGGAGGAGGTTTGGATTGGGATGGTGAAGAAGAAGAAGAAGAAGAAGAAGAGTGAGGAATGGGTGAGCATGTGAGCTGGCTTATGCATGATGATGAGTGGGGAGTGTGACACAAAGGGATGTGGAGAGTATGGGTGATTAAATTAATTGATTGTTAATTAGATGTGGAGAAGGCTTTCTTGATTGTTTGTGTTACTTAAGTTTATTTGACCTTGATTTTTTTATATATTTTTTATTTTTTATTTTTTTAAGTTTGTAGGAAAACGAAATCCGAAAAACTTGAAAATTGGAGAAAAATAGATTGAAGGAAAATTTGTGATTAGTTGTAAATTTAGTTGGATTTAACGTGAGCATTGGTTGACAAAATTATCATGGAATGATGATGTTACATTACATAGAGTCTATTTAATTTTCTGTATAGTTTTCACTTCATTAACTTTTTGTTTTTGTTTATTTTTTTTTTTAATGAAAGCAACAAATCCTATCCGTATAAGTCACTCTCATCATTGGGCTTGACCGGTTAAGCCCAAAAAATTTAAGTTTTAGCCCATCCTAAGCTCAAATCCGACGAGCCTCATGAATAATTTGGATCCGACCAGGCCGGTCCAAATTTTAAATATGAAGCTTATGGCCCAACTTATAGGCTTGATTTTTTGAATCAATTATTGGATCGGGTTAGGATCGGCCCGTTGTTATTTTTCTTTTTTAACTTTACGTAATTAATCTTTGTAATGATTTAAAAATAAAAATAAATAATTTTATTAATTGATTAGTATTATTAAATTTTCACTTGAGAAAAATATTGCAAAACTAAAATATGGGTAAATCCCAACTAGGTTAACACCTACTCATTCTATCATTGTATATTTTTTATGATATTTTTTAAAAAAGTATATTATTAATACTTAATAATAAATTCAATGGGTCAACTTATGAGCCAGCCTGTTGGATCAGTACAAAAAAAAAAAATCTTAAAAGGCTGCCCATCAATTAAAAATGATATCCTATCAAATCCAAGGTTTGTTTGAGTTGGGCTTTAACTGACCTGTCAAACATTAACTTTTAATTGGGTTTGGATCAAATTTAGGCTAGCATTGGGCCGGTCTGTGGGTCTTGTGACAAACGATGAGAGTGGCCTACAAGGGGGTGTCAAAACTTGGCAGGATAATTTAATCACAACTTATGGCTAAGCTGCATTTTAATTTTATTATTTTTGATGGGTCACAATATTTGGTTAGTTATTACTTTTATAGATATGTTATTACTTATTTGTATTGATTTATCCTATTCTTTTAAATAAAAAATAGTTGAATTTAAGAAAGGAGGATATATAAAATGTGTGCCTGAGCATTGAGTATAACTAGCTTCATTATAGATAAAGTGAAAATAAATTTGGTTGAATTTGAATACAAGTTCTATTTCTTTTGTTTGCATTATATATAGCTAAACTTTAGCATTTCATGCATGCTTGCTCATCTACACATATTATGCTAATGAGTTTTAGTGAGTCAGTTTTTTTTTTTTTTTTTTTTTTTTTTTTTGTCTATCACATTTACTAATAAAATCTACAATTATGACTCACTATCACTTGATCTATCGTCTAACCAAGCTTAACCAAGATATTAAAAACAAATTAAAAAGAAATGATGATCTGACTTATTATAATGTAGAAAAAATTTCACCCATATTATAATGTAATACATTTGGGTATAAACAAGAAACAATGGTTCTCTATCTGTAAGAGACTACAAACTGTTAGCTAGAAATCAATCCTAGTAATATCCTTGAAGATGAAGTGCATCTAAAGGCCTCTTGCTGAAATTCTAAGATGGGCCTTTGGGCTCTCTTAAAACAAAGCCCATGGTGACCACTCTCCCAAAATATAAATAAAACCCAAAATATATTCCTTTTATATAATTTAATTTGTATTATATAGATAAATTTTTATCTTATGTATTTTGACATGACAGACTATTATCTATTCTAAGCCATTGCTTTGTAAAATTTTATTTTTAGTTATATGTATTCAAATTTTCTTTTTTTTTCCACCTTTCCTAATTCACAAATTATTCATGAATTAGTGAGTTGAGTAGTGATTGTTGTGTTACAGGGAACTTTTTTTTTTTTTAATATATATTGATTTGTCTTGAATTTATGTCTTAGCTCATGTGAAACAATGTCTTATATGTAGCCAGTGGATTATAATAAGCCATTAAATAAAGACCACAACCTAATAAATATATATCACTTATTTTAAATTCACATATTTAATGAGAATTATTTAAAAAAACATACATGTAATATCAAAAACATAATAAAGTGATAAAATACATGGCAGACTACACCTACTAGTAGTGAATGAATGAATCTATAAACAATGAGGCAATGAATGGATGAATATATAGATAATGGGAGAAAGGGATAAAAAAACTAAAACAGTATACAAATAAGAGGAATAAGGGTAAATGTAACGGGCTCCCAAAAAATAATAATTGATGGAGATCATTCGTCTATAGTAACTATCAGAGGTCTTTGATTAAATTGACTTCTAGTAGGAAAAAAAAAAAACATACACTAGCGATTGAGTAAAAAATCTAAGTTGAGTTTGATTATCATCATTAAATCCTCCACCTCATCATTTTCTATCCTTAGACTTCCTAGGTTATTCATTCAAATTAATTTAATCATGTAAAGATTTAAGAAAATAATAATAAAACTATTTTCTAGTCTATTTGCTCATATGTGCCGGTGCTGGCTAGCTAATTCCTTTGTGGACTCAAATGTTATATAACAAGGAGTCAAAATATAAGACCAACAATAAACTTAACTAACCTAATGATGTTCATTATAAACTTAATTGGTTCGACTCAACCCAACTCACAAGTCAAGTTCAAAGCACCCAGCACACAAACACATCCATGCATTGGTATTGAAAATGCCTATAGATTCCCATACACTTTACCCTTCTTTCCCCATTAAAACCTCAAACTTGTTTGTTCCTCTCCTTCAATGCATGTATGGCATGCAATGCATCACTCATTTTGGGGGGGATTTTTTTTTTCTTTTTGGATTTATGTGAACTTGAAGTAGTTCACAAGATTTAAATACATTTTTACTTTTGGTCTTTGTTTTGTCCCTTAATGTAGACACAAAACATAAGATCCTCTCTTTATTCTTTGTCTCAATCTATGCATTGGTACATGAACCTATTACAACTATCTTGGGATAATTTCAACTGAATCACTTGGGTTCTAGGTCATTTCATTTTAAAATTTTTATTTTTGTTGCTTTGAGTTTTGAGTTTAATTAATATAAATATGGTCCAGTTAGTTAGCAAGCATTTAAAAAAAACTAAAATTTGTTTAATTAGAAAAATAGTATACTAAAACAAATGATTGAATTAAGATGATCGAATTAATAGGGAGTGAGCCCTTTGTTTTGCTCATAAGTTAGGGTTCCTAGGCTCCCAAGGACCTCTTATCCTTATTATTTCGTTTTGATTCTCTGTTTGGTGTTTGTATTTTTTTTCTTATTATAATTTTTTTTTGTTAGCTTTTATTTCATGTGGATTATTTTGTTCTTTTATCTTTTAATGCATATGGTTTATCTATTTTTTTAAAAAAATAAAGATGAAATAATAAGTTTAAAGATATAAAAATACAAAATACAAAAGAGTTTACTGGAAGATAGATAACAAGTAACAAATGATACATAACATGAGTCCATTAAATTGAGATAGATACAACAATTAGTGGTAGGGACCAAGAAGACCTCTAGATGTAAAAAGAATTTTCTTCGGGAGTGTATCTCACATTAATTGGATTGTTGTAATTGTATATTTTTTATAAATATATTTATTACTTAATACTTAAACTCAACATGTAGGTAAAAAAATAAAGTCCATGCATTGAATGCCATATACATAATATCATATTAAAATTTTATTTTTTAAAAAATCCATCATTGTGAATTTAGGAGTAGGAATATAATATTAGGACGTTAATTAAGAATAATATTCAAAAGTAGATAGAGTCATTCATGGCTTCAAAGTCTTGAATTTCATTCAGTGAAGGACAAGATTTGGATTGAAGTGGTTCCTTGAAAACCTCCACTACACATCCCAATGAGTTGAAGCATCCAATCACAACCAGAAGGTCTTAACCATGAAAATGAATTAATTAATAAATAAATCACTCTTATTTATATTGCCCGGGCCCCTTGTCCTTGGTCAAGACAAATATATAATCAAAATAATTAAAGGTTGAGTGGCATTAGACTAAAGTTACTTTCATGATTCACTAACCGCATTAGGGTTGGAACTTGGAACTTGAGAAAAAAAAAAATTAAAATTTCAAGTACCACTACCCAATTATCCACTTTCTTAGTGCTTCTTTAACCAGTTTAATTGTACTCTTAAACATGATAAATAATCTTAAAAAATAAAAAATAAATCTTCGTGTTTTTCAAAAAACCCATAATTATATCATGTATATATATATATACACAAACACTCACTCCTCCAAAATTGTAATTATTTATGTATTATTTTTAAGGAAAAAAAATATATAACTATTTATATTTTCAGATGTGCATCTCTGAAAAAAAATATTAATTATTCAGTTATTTTTTTAAAAATGAATTCATTTTTATATATCCATAAAACTCTTTTTTTAGTATTGTGAGCTCCTTTCTTGCCACTCGGCCTTTAATTGGGATAAACCGGGTGATAAGCATGGATCACAAATCAAATTTTAATTATTTTTTATATTTCAGGTGATTGCAGGTTCATAACTTCTATTAGGGGCAAGCCCCTAATATTAATTACCCCAGACAACGTCATGGGAACCTCCGATTAAGAAACAAGTGTGAATGAGTAAACAAATGAAGAAACACAAAATTATTTTTTTTTTTATTTGATTTCAGAGAGCATTGGAGTACATAGTCATGAGCGAGAATGCAAAAAATATTAAGAGAACTATTTTTTGTCATGTTCTACAAATTTCCTTTTTTTTTTTTTAACTTGGTTGATGCTCTTGACTTCTTTGCTAAAGCTAATCAGAAAACCCTCTAGCTTGGTGACTAGGGCCTCTTTCAATTTTTTTTTTATGCGTGCTTGTATCTTAACGCATCGCATAACTTTTAAGCTGCGGCCACTCTGCATTGATGAGTTGCCTACTTGATCATCTTCATTTCTTTTATCACTGAAGACTTCGGCTCTTTGTGCTTGTAAAATCTTCAGGTTTTAACTTGTGAAACTCCTCCAGTCTTTGACTTCTTTGTGTCTTAAACTCCAGAGTTGCATTTGTCATTCAGGTCTTGACTCTTTAATGCTTTCAAGTCTTGACCTTTAAATCTTCAAGCTATGGACTTTAGCATGATTAAGTCGTTAACTTGGCAATTTTGATTTTTTTTTTTTTTTTAAATGGATCTCAAGTTATAATTATGAGCTTGATTTCCGTTAACTAAGACATCAATTGAGTTCTCCATTTCAATTTTGGCCAGAGAGACCTCATAATGAGCTTCAAGAAAAAAATCTCTGTCAACATTTTTTATGAGTGTTGAAAAGAGATATATTTTTTTTTGTAAAATTTTCATTTTTTTTAATTCTTCCTTGCACTTCAAGAAAAGATTTTTTTTGTTTGTAGAATTTTCATTTTTTCACTTTTCCTTTCACTTTAAGAATTTTTTTTTACTTCAAGAAGAGAGATTTCTCTTTTTATGGAATTTTCATTTTTTTCACTTTTCCTTTTACTTCAAGAAGAGAGATTTTTTTTTTAATTTCCATTTCACTTTTTTTTCATTCTAATGAGTGTCAAAAGACCTCAAAGCGAGCTCAAGAGAGATTTTCATAAAAAGTTTTTTTTTCATTCTATTCTTTCATTCTACTCGAATGAGTGTCAAAAGACCTCAAAGTGAGTTTAGAGAAGGTTTTGAAGAGATTTTAATTTTTTTTTTTTTTTGCATAGAAGATTTTCTTCACCCCAAAGAGTGTCAAGACCTCAAAGTTGGTATTAGAAAATTCTTAGAAAATTTCTTTCTCACCCCCAAGAGTGTCAAGACCTCAAGGTTGGTGTTATAGAAAATTCTTAGAAAATTTCTTTTTCACCCCAAGAGTGTCAAGACCTCAAGGTTGGTGTTATAGAAAATTCTTAGAAAATTTCTTTTTCACCCCCAAGAGTATCAAAGACCTCAAAGTTGGCTCCAAAGAGATCCTCATTTTTTCTCAAGGAAGAATCCTGCAAAAGAAAAATTATGAGAATATCCCCACTCCAATTCATCCATCATCATTTTTTTATTTCACTCATCCTTCATTCCTTTTTTTACTCTTCATTTTTTTTTACTCACCCTTCATCATTTTTTTCTCTTTTTTCCTCTTCCCTTTTTTTTTTTTTTTTATCTCTCATTTTTTCTCATTTTTCCCCTCTTCATTTTTACTCCTTTATTTTTTTTCCTCTTTTTCCTCTCTTCAATTTTTTTTTTACTCATCCCTCATTTTTTTCTCTCTTTTTTTTTTCTCTTCATTTTTTTCCTCATTCCTCTCTTCTCTTTGCTAAAGCTAATCAGAAAACCCTCTAGCTTGGTGACTAGGGCCTCTTTCAATTTTTTTTTTATGCGTGCTTGTATCTTAACGCATCGCATAACTTTTAAGCTGCGGCCACTCTGCATTGATGAGTTGCCTACTTGATCATCTTCATTTCTTTTATCACTGAAGACTTCGGCTCTTTGTGCTTGTAAAATCTTCAGGTTTTAACTTGTGAAACTCCTCCAGTCTTTGACTTCTTTGTGTCTTAAACTCCAGAGTTGCATTTGTCATTCAGGTCTTGACTCTTTAATGCTTTCAAGTCTTGACCTTTAAATCTTCAAGCTATGGACTTTAGCATGATTAAGTCGTTAACTTGGCAATTTTGATTTTTTTTTTTTTTTAAATGGATCTCAAGCTATAATTATGAGCTTGATTTCCGTTAACTAAGACATCAATTGAGTTCTCCATTTCAATTTTGGCCAGAGAGACCTCATAATGAGCTTCAAGAAAAAAATCTCTGTCAACATTTTTTATGAGTGTTGAAAAGAGATATATTTTTTTTTGTAAAATTTTCATTTTTTTTAATTCTTCCTTGCACTTCAAGAAAAGATTTTTTTTGTTTGTAGAATTTTCATTTTTTCACTTTTCCTTTCACTTTAAGAATTTTTTTTTACTTCAAGAAGAGAGATTTCTCTTTTTATGGAATTTTCATTTTTTTCACTTTTCCTTTTACTTCAAGAAGAGAGATTTTTTTTTTAATTTCCATTTCACTTTTTTTTCATTCTAATGAGTGTCAAAAGACCTCAAAGCGAGCTCAAGAGAGATTTTCATAAAAAGTTTTTTTTTCATTCTATTCTTTCATTCTACTCGAATGAGTGTCAAAAGACCTCAAAGTGAGTTTAGAGAAGGTTTTGAAGAGATTTTAATTTTTTTTTTTTTTTTGCATAGAAGATTTTCTTCACCCCAAAGAGTGTCAAGACCTCAAAGTTGGTATTAGAAAATTCTTAGAAAATTTCTTTCTCACCCCCAAGAGTGTCAAGACCTCAAGGTTGGTGTTATAGAAAATTCTTAGAAAATTTCTTTTTCACCCCAAGAGTGTCAAGACCTCAAGGTTGGTGTTATAGAAAATTCTTAGAAAATTTCTTTTTCACCCCCAAGAGTATCAAAGACCTCAAAGTTGGCTCCAAAGAGATCCTCATTTTTTCTCAAGGAAGAATCCTGCAAAAGAAAAATTATGAGAATATCCCCACTCCAATTCATCCATCATCATTTTTTTATTTCACTCATCCTTCATTCCTTTTTTTACTCTTCATTTTTTTTTACTCACCCTTCATCATTTTTTTCTCTTTTTTCCTCTTCCCTTTTTTTTTTTTTTTTATCTCTCATTTTTTCTCATTTTTCCCCTCTTCATTTTTACTCCTTTATTTTTTTTCCTCTTTTTCCTCTCTTCAATTTTTTTTTTACTCATCCCTCATTTTTTTCTCTCTTTTTTTTTTCTCTTCATTTTTTTCCTCATTCCTCTCTTCTCTTTGCTAAAGCTAATCAGAAAACCCTCTAGCTTGGTGACTAGGGCCTCTTTCAATTTTTTTTTTATGCGTGCTTGTATCTTAACGCATCGCATAACTTTTAAGCTGCGGCCACTCTGCATTGATGAGTTGCCTACTTGATCATCTTCATTTCTTTTATCACTGAAGACTTCGGCTCTTTGTGCTTGTAAAATCTTCAGGTTTTAACTTGTGAAACTCCTCCAGTCTTTGACTTCTTTGTGTCTTAAACTCCAGAGTTGCATTTGTCATTCAGGTCTTGACTCTTTAATGCTTTCAAGTCTTGACCTTTAAATCTTCAAGATATGGACTTTAGCATGATTAAGTCGTTAACTTGGCAATTTTGATTTTTTTTTTTTTTTAAAATGGATCTCAAGCTATAATTATGAGCTTGATTTCCGTTAACTAAGACATCAATTGAGTTCTCCATTTCAATTTTGGCCAGAGAGACCTCATAATGAGCTTCAAGAAAAAAATCTCTGTCAACATTTTTTATGAGTGTTGAAAAGAGATATATTTTTTTTTGTAAAATTTTCATTTTTTTTAATTCTTCCTTGCACTTCAAGAAAAGATTTTTTTTGTTTGTAGAATTTTCATTTTTTCACTTTTCCTTTCACTTTAAGAATTTTTTTTTACTTCAAGAAGAGAGATTTCTCTTTTTATGGAATTTTCATTTTTTTCACTTTTCCTTTTACTTCAAGAAGAGAGATTTTTTTTTTAATTTCCATTTCACTTTTTTTTCATTCTAATGAGTGTCAAAAGACCTCAAAGCGAGCTCAAGAGAGATTTTCATAAAAAGTTTTTTTTTCATTCTATTCTTTCATTCTACTCGAATGAGTGTCAAAAGACCTCAAAGTGAGTTTAGAGAAGGTTTTGAAGAGATTTTAATTTTTTTTTTTTTTGCATAGAAGATTTTCTTCACCCCAAACAGTGTCAAGACCTCAAAGTTGGTATTAGAAAATTCTTAGAAAATTTCTTTCTCACCCCCAAGAGTGTCAAGACCTCAAGGTTGGTGTTATAGAAAATTCTTAGAAAATTTCTTTTTCACCCCAAGAGTGTCAAGACCTCAAGGTTGGTGTTATAGAAAATTCTTAGAAAATTTCTTTTTCACCCCCAAGAGTATCAAAGACCTCAAAGTTGGCTCCAAAGAGATCCTCATTTTTTCTCAAGGAAGAATCCTGCAAAAGAAAAATTATGAGAATATCCCCACTCCAATTCATCCATCATCATTTTTTTATTTCACTCATCCTTCATTCCTTTTTTTACTCTTCATTTTTTTTTACTCACCCTTCATCATTTTTTTCTCTTTTTTCCTCTTCCCTTTTTTTTTTTTTTTTATCTCTCATTTTTTCTCATTTTTCCCCTCTTCATTTTTACTCCTTTATTTTTTTTCCTCTTTTTCCTCTCTTCAATTTTTTTTTTACTCATCCCTCATTTTTTTCTCTCTTTTTTTTTTCTCTTCATTTTTTTCCTCATTCCTCTCTTCTCTTTGCTAAAGCTAATCAGAAAACCCTCTAGCTTGGTGACTAGGGCCTCTTTCAATTTTTTTTTTATGCGTGCTTGTATCTTAACGCATCGCATAACTTTTAAGCTGCGGCCACTCTGCATTGATGAGTTGCCTACTTGATCATCTTCATTTCTTTTATCACTGAAGACTTCGGCTCTTTGTGCTTGTAAAATCTTCAGGTTTTAACTTGTGAAACTCCTCCAGTCTTTGACTTCTTTGTGTCTTAAACTCCAGAGTTGCATTTGTCATTCAGGTCTTGACTCTTTAATGCTTTCAAGTCTTGACCTTTAAATCTTCAAGCTATGGACTTTAGCATGATTAAGTCGTTAACTTGGCAATTTTGATTTTTTTTTTTTTTTAAAATGGATCTCAAGCTATAATTATGAGCTTGATTTCCGTTAACTAAGACATCAATTGAGTTCTCCATTTCAATTTTGGCCAGAGAGACCTCATAATGAGCTTCAAGAAAAAAATCTCTGTCAACATTTTTTATGAGTGTTGAAAAGAGATATATTTTTTTTTGTAAAATTTTCATTTTTTTTAATTCTTCCTTGCACTTCAAGAAAAGATTTTTTTTGTTTGTAGAATTTTCATTTTTTCACTTTTCCTTTCACTTTAAGAATTTTTTTTTACTTCAAGAAGAGAGATTTCTCTTTTTATGGAATTTTCATTTTTTTCACTTTTCCTTTTACTTCAAGAAGAGAGATTTTTTTTTTAATTTCCATTTCACTTTTTTTTCATTCTAATGAGTGTCAAAAGACCTCAAAGCGAGCTCAAGAGAGATTTTCATAAAAAGTTTTTTTTTTCATTCTATTCTTTCATTCTACTCGAATGAGTGTCAAAAGACCTCAAAGTGAGTTTAGAGAAGGTTTTGAAGAGATTTTAATTTTTTTTTTTTTTTGCATAGAAGATTTTCTTCACCCCAAACAGTGTCAAGACCTCAAAGTTGGTATTAGAAAATTCTTAGAAAATTTCTTTCTCACCCCCAAGAGTGTCAAGACCTCAAGGTTGGTGTTATAGAAAATTCTTAGAAAATTTCTTTTTCACCCCAAGAGTGTCAAGACCTCAAGGTTGGTGTTATAGAAAATTCTTAGAAAATTTCTTTTTCACCCCCAAGAGTATCAAAGACCTCAAAGTTGGCTCCAAAGAGATCCTCATTTTTTCTCAAGGAAGAATCCTGCAAAAGAAAAATTATGAGAATATCCCCACTCCAATTCATCCATCATCATTTTTTTATTTCACTCATCCTTCATTCCTTTTTTTACTCTTCATTTTTTTTTACTCACCCTTCATCATTTTTTTCTCTTTTTTCCTCTTCCCTTTTTTTTTTTTTTTTTTATCTCTCATTTTTTCTCATTTTTCCCCTCTTCATTTTTACTCCTTTATTTTTTTTCCTCTTTTTCCTCTCTTCAATTTTTTTTTTACTCATCCCTCATTTTTTTCTCTCTTTTTTTTTTCTCTTCATTTTTTTCCTCATCCCTTCATTTTTCTCTCTTTTTCCTCTCTTCTCTTTTCTCATTCATCCTTCATAATTTTTTTCCTCTTTTTTTTTTTTACAAAAATACCTGCAACTTCGCCCTCTAACTTTCACATTTTTCACATTTTATCAAAATTTGCAAATAAACCCCGAACTTTCACATTTCTATATTTTTATAGCTTTTGCAATTAAACCCTCTAACTTTCATATTTTCACACATCCTCACAATTTTGCATAAATGTCCTCACATATTTTATTTTTTCACATTTCTCCATAGATTTTGCAACAAAGCCCAATCTTTCTACAAATTTATTTTCTTAGCAAACTTTGCAGCTAAACCCCTAGATTATTTTTTTTGCGTATTTTTTCATGCAATCTCCTCAAACGTTCCCGTTTCACTCCTCATTCATTTCATCATCATTTTTTTTTTAATTTTTTTTCAATAATTATATAATTTGAATCATGCGAACATGGAATATAATGGTACATGCATCCATGAGAATCAGAAAATCATGCATTTGAATAACATGAAACCAACAATGGGTCCATCAAGCATGTATGTCATCATAAGGGTAATATAAATCCAACATTAATCTAATTATGCATCGATCCATAAAATGTGAGAAATCATGCATCATATCTCAATGGGGAGAACTCTCTAAGCAATCATGCTCCAATGTTTTTTTTTCTTTTTCTAAACAAATAAACAAATAAATCCAGTACCTCTTTTTTTCTTTTCGGTTCTGGTTTCTTTGTTTTGATTTTGTTTTCTTCGTAGAGCTCCTGGTTTCTCCCTTTCTTTCCTCTTGTTCTCTGCTTCCTTCTTTGTCTCCTTGTCTTGTCCCTCCTCTTTCTGTACTCTCTTCGTCTCTTTTCTCAAAAGACTCTCTCTTTTTTTCTTTTTCTCTTAGTCTCTCTTTTCCTTCCAAAAATTCTCTCTCCTTTTTTTTTCTTCTCACTTTTTTCTTTCTTTAGCCTCGTTTTGTTTGTTCCCAAAAATCCTCAACTCCCCGTGACGGGAGATTTTCTTTTCAACAAATCACCAACTCCCATGATACGGGAGATTTTTATTATTATTATTTTTTTAAAAAAATTTTGAATTTTTTTTTTAAAATCCTATCTTATCCCTTTCTCTTCTTTATCATTTTCTTTCTGACGATTTTTTTTTTAATTTAAATTTAAATTTTTTTTTTATCCTTAGCGTGATACTTTGTTTTATTTTTTTCATTTTGGACCTCCGATATATATTTTTTATTCAATTCTTTTTTTATTATTATTTTTCTTTTTTTTTTATATTCAAAGTCCATATAAACAAGTATTTTTTTTTCTTTTCTCTAAAATATTTTTTGCTCTTATTTGAGTTACTAATTTGTTTTTTATTTTAATTGAATGCTAATGAAATGGTCAATAACCCATAAAATAAATTAGAGAGATATTTGGGCATAAGAACAAATATTGTTCTTACATAAAATGTAACATATAATTTTACACAAGTGTAGATAAGCAATTTTCTCAATAATTTAATAATAATACAATGCAAAAAAAGAAAAGAAATGTTAATTATGATCACGTATAATATAACATAGAGTTGTAGAACTTTTGACTTAGGAAATGCAATTAAAATTTTTTGGGGAGTTATGTCTGCAAAATAACAAATAGAAAAGTTTAAATTTTTAAGTGTGGTGTCTCCCCAATGCTGTGGACCACGTACAATTAATGGGATACATGCATCGTTAAGAGGTCTGCTTAAATTAATAACAGAATAATTAGTTAATGAACCTCCAACCCTATGCATATGGATTAGTTCCTTCCCAAGCATCACTCCCATATTTTTTTATTCCATTGTCATCCGACCGTCATAATTATTAAATTTAATTTTATTTAAAGTAAGACAAAACACTCCATGATACTTCAATTAGATTAAATTTTGATTCAATAAACCAATTAAATCAAGTAAATCTTATGATACATCCATACTTAAATAAACAAATACTGTGCCACATTTCATTCATAATTAACGCTGCAATAAAACCAAATGCATGCCTATAATCTATCTGTAATGGCTAAATAGGGTATTAATGGAAAATTTATGCTGAACTTTCTTTTCAAGCTCATTTTACTTCATTCTCATTTCCCATTATAAGAATGCAATCAGACAAGCAAACAAGCACATTAAACTTCAAGTCAAATAAGTTAAAAATTTAACAACAAAAGACAATAAAAGGTTCATAGATTGAAGAACACACAATTTCCAAGAGTTTTAAAAAGCCAGTATTAACTCCTTCATTAAAAGTTAGCATTCAAATAAAACCAAAACAATAGTAAACCACAATAGAGGATGAAGCAAAGCACAAAGCCATGCAAAGAGAAAGCAGCAGCAGCATCGGATTCGCTGGCCCCAACCACAAACAAGCGTATCAAGATGCAGAGGCCTCACACCTCCTGAGTAGGCCCCACAAACACACACACAAAACACATAACCAACCATGCAACATGCTGACAATTTTACCTCTGCTACGTACCTCCCTCCCCAGTCCATCCAATAAAAAAGAAAAGCAAAAGCTTCACAGTAACCGATGATACTATCAAACCCACTCAAGACTCAACCCCCCAGTGAAAGCCATCTCCAGTCACACACACTCTCTCTCATTCCCCATCATATCACCATCAATTCCTTTCTCATTTTTCTTTTAGTAACTAATTAGTTAAAAAACTTAAAAGCATGATTTACAAGACTTAATAAGAGGATTAAAAGAGTAAGATGGATAACATCATTACATTGCATTTCATTGGCTTGGTTCCAAAGCTCGAGCATTAACTAACACTCGCCTGGGTCGCTCAGTGACCGGATCAGCGGCGACTCGGACCCTGCGCGCGTGCGACAAAGATGAGTTTAAGAGTTCATTGAAGCAAAAGATCGAACAGCTCGAGAGCGAAAAAGGAAATGGGGAAAAGATCAAACACCTTGTGAGCGAGATGATTGAGACTCTTTGTTGAAGGAGAGCTTGCAGTGCGCGATGGCGTTCTGGATTCCGTCTTGTTGCTCGATCAGTGAGTCGTCTCGCCGGCGAGGAGGTGATGGTGGTGCTGTTGTTGATGATGCTGATCTGCTCTTCTTGAGCTTCTTGCGGACCACTCTTAGCCCTGTAGGGATGACTCCGTTGCTGTCCTTTTCGACGTTGGGGAGTGGCGCTTGTGGGTTCTCTGATGAGTTGCGTTCTCCGATGAGCTTCTCGAGGTATCTCCTCGAGACTCTCATGTACAAGGGTTTGATCTTGTTGAGGTACTTGAGGACGACGTCCTTGGAGAGCTTCTTCTCGTCGCCGTCCGCCGTGGTGGTGACCTCTGGTTTGGTCTTGGCGCTGCTATCACGCGTGAAGAAGGACACTATGGGCACCTCCTCGACCTTGAACTTGATAAAATACTTACCGAGCTTAGGTGACGACGGGGCCGACGCGGCAGCGGTGGCGGTGGTGGAGCCTTTCGCCTTCTTGAAAGCGAGCATGAGGACACGGAGCTTGGTGGCGGATTTGAGGAGAGAAGCGGGGAACTGGGTTGGCTTGGAGTCGGTCTCGAAGACGATGGTGGACGAGGGTTTGAGGAAAAGGTCGTGGGGTGGGGAGGAGGCATCGGAGGCGAGATCGAGGCCGAACGCGTTCTCATCATCAGAGGCCTCCTCCTCGACTTCAGCATCAGCATCAGCAACGGCTTGAGAGAACTCAAGATCGAAGAAAGAGGCATCATCATCATCATCGTCATCGTCGTCTTCGGCAGCAAGGAGGTCGGGGTTAGTGGTGGGGCGGGAAGAGAGGGCGGCGCGCCAGTAGGAGAGGAGGCTGAAGGAGTCCATGGTGGGGAGAGCCAGTGGGCTTGGAGAGCTCTTTTGGTACGATGTTTGGGTGGGTTGAAGTAGAAGAGAGGAGGGGGCTTGTTTCTTTTTCTCAGTGGAGCAGTCTCTCCCTCTCTCTCTCGTAGCAGCAGTGCCTTTTATTACTTCTTTCGGGAGTGAGACAGAGACGCCGATGAAAAGGGTATCAAACCCCATCTTCACAGGTGGGGAAAAGACCCCTTTTTATTTAATAAAATTTAATATTATTTATTTTCATTTTTATTTCCTTTTAACTTATTGGAAAGTGTGTGTATGTGTGTGTGTGTGTGTGTGTTTGTGTTTGTATGTGTGTGTGTGTTTGTTTGTTTTTTTTTTTTTTTAAGGTGTTTAACCTTTTTCTACAGTCAAAGCCTGCCGTCTGGATTGCTTTGTATAAACCGAAAAGTGAATTATTTTTCTTCACTTACATATATTGAAAGAGACGCTTCAAATAGTTAGAAGTTGCTGGCAGGTGAAAACAGACAAAAGCCACTCCATCTTCTGTTAATATAACTATTCAAGCATAGCATGTCCTATTGGGATTTCAGTGTATATTAATTATTAAGTTTTTTTAATGATATTTTTTAAATAAAATTGATAAATCACAATTTTATTAAAAAACTGAAAAAAAATATAAACACAAGAAATAGAAAAAACAACATAAACAACAACATTTTCATAATATTTGTGTAAATTTAATTTCTCACATGTATTTTTTTAAACCAAACTACACATACATATTTGTTGGCAGATACGAATTAAATCTCAAAAAAGAAAATTCTTGTTGTTTTTTTTTTTTTTGCAAAATCTTGCATCTAAATATCTAATTAACCATGGGTTACTACATTGCTTTAACAAAAAAAAAAAAAAAGGATTTTTTTCTCAATCATTTAAATATCTTTGAAATTTACTTCTCAACTATTTTATTGATGTATAAATAAATCATTATAAAATATTTTTTTGAATAAAATGGATAAAACAAAATGTAACTTTATAATATATAAAAATATAAAATGTTGAATATGAAAAATAAGAATAAAAATAATATAGTAGACATCCTATCCATTCTCCCACAGTAATGGATTACCGTTCTTTCCAACCATCATATTTTAATGATAACAAGTACTCGAATGGACTAAGGCATACAAGTGCATCACCCAAAAATAAAAATAAAAATACTCAAATTTTCTTCTTAATGCATTCTTGTATGCTCTGCTCATTTATGCAACTCTAACTAATTCATGGAATTAGCAAAAGGAGTGAAGGACCTGTTGGAACACAAAAATATTAACAAAAAGAAGAAGATTAAAGAAGGCTTTCTGATGTTGAACATGGGCCTCAACTAGACAAGATGCTTTCTGTCTGGACTGGCACATACATGATAGATTAGGCCTTGGAAAACTTGGGTGGTCAAATACTCAAATGGACAACACTTTACTGATCCTTAGTACCAAATTCAGACTTAATCTTCTATACTGCACAACCTTGATTAATTAATCTTGCGATTCCCTAGAGTAGATACCAAATCCCACACCGTCCTCATGAAGAAGAGGAATCTGTAACAACTACATCAGACAGCTTGGATCACTGACAGACTCAATGTTTATGTTACAGAAAAAGCACCTCTCATGCATCCAAAAGCTTAAAGTATTAATTTCTTGATTCTATCCAAAGGTTAAAACCTTTTACACTAATGCTTAGAAATTTAAGGCTGATATGAAAGGAAATGGCCAATAAGGACCATAATTATGAAAAGCCTTAAAAAAGAACCAGAAACAACAACATGATCTCTCATTGTATGTAATCATGCAGATGAGGAACTTCCTTATAAAATAATCAGTGTTCCTCAAATTAAATAACTCCCAAAGATGATTTGGAAAAAGCAAAAGCAATGCAGAAAAAGGTATGATATTTTGTTTTACTGGTTGAGCACTGATATCTTATTGTTGATAATGTCCAGCTTATACTACTAGTAAGGAAAATCTCACCTGTATGGTTGTATAGTGCAACTCCACTTGGTTACAGATGTAAATCTTATGGTATCAAGATGGGAGAGAAATCCTAAACTTTGTATTCAGAGGATTTCATAAGATTATCAAAAGGAACTCCTTTTTTTCTCCAATAAATCATCCACCTATGCAATTGTCATGTAGTTCAGCCTTCTTTACTTACCCATAATAACAATTTACTAGCATGACTTTTACTGTTATGAAATTCATTGAAATCTTGGCATCTTCCTGCAAAAACATATATACGCTCAAGAAGCAAGTCCCTACTTAGCACACAATTCAATTTCTCTTGTCAAGTCATGGCCATCTATCTCCTAACTTCGGATATCAATCTGACTACAATTTCAAACCGGGAAAGTTTTGGGGCCTTTGCCGCCTTTGCTGCTTGTCCTATTTAAACATTCATACAGTTGATTGAACAGAGAGTATCAAATAAAAACATCAAAACTAGCTCCAAAAACATTACAAAACTTTATGAGGTCCTCAGCAAGCAGACTTTGTTGACATTTTGAGAGAAAAGACACAGAAATACTACTGTTGGGAAGCCAGGATAAAATCAAATTGATGCGTATCCAATGTGCAACAGATAAGTAATACCCAAACGTTGGCAAGAATCTAATGACCAAAACCATGAATATTTCATATTGCCAAACACCATCCCAGTGACAAAAAGTCTCATTTAAAAAAAAAATGCAAACTTTTTAAAATCAGACTGGTCTTCTGTCAGCATAAAACTTTCACCAATCTCATTTTCTATGAACTATGCTTCTAATAAACATTCACTAATCTGACAAGCCTGCTACTATTGTAGAGCTATGTCCTATTTATAAGCTTCACTAACAAAACATAGTTCTTCTCCAACACAATAATAAAACATTTATAAAAAAAAAAACACCAGAAATATAATATAGCAAAGAGAAGCAAGGTCCAGAACCTGAAAAAAAACACCCATCAAACAGAGGTCAGCTCCTCCGCCGGCCGGCCGGGAACTGAGAGAGTGGGACGAGCTCCGACAGCGGCGTGGACAAAGGCGTCGGCATGGGAGAAGTCCTACAAACCGGACACGACGCATTGAGCCGAAGCCACGCGTCAATACACATCAAATGGAAGTAGTGCCGGCAATCAGGCATCATCCTGAGCATCTCACCATCACGATACTCACACAAGCAAATCGAGCAAACTACATCCCCACCCTTCTCAGCCGAGAAAGGAAACTTAGGGTACGAATTGATCGCCGCCGGGTCAAGCCCTGGTACAGGGCTATGCTGGCCGCCGTTGCCATCGCCATCGTCGTCCTCCGTGACGAAGATGATACGAGGAAGCGTAACACCATGAGAAGGATTAGAGTTAGAGTTAGAGTTAGGGTTGGGAATGGGTTGGCGGGAGGCGGAGCGGTAGCAGAGGTAGGAGACGAGAAGGAGAGCGGAGAGAACGAGAAGGACGGAGACGGCAATGGCGGCGGTGTAGGTATGGGAGAGAGGGGAGAGGGTTTGAGAGAGATGCGAGGAAGGGGTGGTGGCGCCGGGGGAGGAGAAGGAGGACATTGAAGAGGGGTTTGGGCATGGTGCGGAGAAGAAGGTGGAAAGAGACAGAGAAAGAAAGAAGAGGGAGTGAATGATAATTTTCTATTTTTTTCTCTCTCTGTCTCAGCTAACGCATTTAATACGGGCAAGATGCATGCCATCAGTGTGTTCCGTTTCGGGTCCAAGTCATGAGTCACGGATGTGGCCACGTTTGTGGTGAATGGTGATTGTGCCCGGACTCGGTTGGGCTTGGTGTGGCTGAGTCTGTATTAATTGGTTAGATTTTTTTGGATTTTGAATGTTATACTTGTATGCATGTGGTGCCATTTAATTTAGACGAAGTGCAACCATACCCTCTTTACTAAATTCATTTAAATATCTTTGAACTATACGATTAAAGGTAGTATAAACAATACCTAGCAAACGCTACTTGATGCGGTGGAATGTCACGGGAACGGTGAATTGGTATACTTAAAGTTGAACTTTTTTGTTGGTAATACTGTTACAGTACTATACACATATTATAATACTGTGGAAATATTATTTATTCATTGTTCATTAATTATGTGTGAGAGGATATTATTTTTCTTTTCTCTAAGTTATGCAGTGGATGGAATTTATTAATTTGATTTAATTTTTAAAATATTTTTTTGATTATGCATATGATAATACTCTAGTCGTTTATGTGACATCTGTCTAATTAATAAATTTATAAAGAATCATTAAGTCACTTAGTGCATTACTATATCAATTTTTTTTTTTACACTATTTTATAAATAGCACTTGTCATATTTGGAAAAAAAAAAAAAAAAACCTAATTGTTATCTTGTGATTGTGTACTTTAAAATATTTTTTTTATGTTTGTTGGGTTTGTCCAACCGTGTCATGTGCCATATCATGCGGATATAATTATTTTTGGAATTAATAAAGGATTGTATGTCAATGCATATTTACTTGAATAATAATAACAAGAAAGATATTATTTATTTATAATGGTGAGTACTCTGAATAATTACACTGAATAATTGTTACCCCCAATGCATAATTATCTTTTGTCGTGAAGACAATATTGGAATAGTGGTTAGCCATCAACGTCCTACAGCCTTGAGACCACGAATTGGGCTTGAGTCTGAGCCAGGCTAGTATGGGTGGGCCTTGAAAGCAACACTAACAATTTTTTTTCTTTATAAAACGGACAACACGCGTGCATACAAATAACAAAAAAATATTTATTCAGTTTGTTCACACTCACCCAACAAAAATTGAAACCCGAACTGGCCGAACGAAAAATCTTGCAAAAACTCCGCCCGGTGAGATTTAAACATTGACTGAAGAAAAAAAAAATCTCGAGGTGGAGCCATAATTGGACTGAAGAGAAATTGTGGTTTAGCTGGGAAGCCAGAGTTGGATCAAATTTCTGGGTCTATCATTGAACCCACTCTCACAGTTAGGGACTCTTTACTATCATACCAAATATCTTTTGTGTTGTAACATCATCATTATTTTTATTATTATTATTATTATTATAAAATATTTTAAAAAATCAGTGGGCCTGTTGTAAGACATAAACGTAAGAAAACAAGTAAACTAGCGGTATAGAAATGTGCCACATATCCATTAATAGTATAGTAGAGCTTAAACTTAGGAGAACATTAACCTAGTGGGAGACACAGTGGCACCTGTCGCACCTTAAAAATCGATTAGGGGAATTATTTATTTTAAATGCATTGGAGGAGTTAAGAATTATATTTAGATCCACTGTTGAGGGTTAGTTAGGTAATATCGGTGGTGTGAGAGTCAAAGAAATGAAGGTTTGTGTATTATGATTGGTAGGTTGCTATTATTGTGTGTAATAATTTATCTCACCTGTTAAATTTTTAAGAGTTATTAAACTACTATAATTAGTATAATACTATGCTCCCTCCATTCTAAAATATATGTAGTTTTAAGAAAAAAAATTTATTCTAAAATAGTTGTTGTTTTACATTATCAAGATAATATTTATTCTTTTTTTTTATTTTACCTATCTTTAATTTCCTAATTTGTATAAATGAAGAGAGTAGTATTTACAGTGTATATATATATGGTTCTAAGAGAGGGATAGTTTAGTAATTTAGTTAATTTTTATGTTACATTTTAGAAAATTTAATACTATCCTTAGGCCATCTCCAACCTTGAAAACCAAATTTCTACCCTAAATCTCAAATTTGGTTCTGCTATAGTAAATTATACTTCAACTACAAACTCCTGATTTTACCCGAGAAAAACATATTCACAAAATATTCTTTCGTCATCTTTTTTATATTAATATTACTATTCAATAAAAAATACTTGAAATTAATCATTTTTAACAATAATGTTAATTAAATATTTATTACAATTTAATATTTTACTAATAAAAATAAATTATGGTGATACTGAAGAAGGAAGCTGATCTTATACCTGAATGGAAAAACAACTTTTGGAGATATTGAAGAAAAAAAATGCAGTTAAAATGACTATAAAAGAGTTAAAGAAGAAAATAAAATCTTGACTACAGATTTGAGCATAATTACTGATCCTAATATTCGTGTTTATATTCAATCTGAACAAGCATGAATTATGCAAAAAAGAGGACATTTTCAACAACCAACTCCTTCAACCTCGAATCTCTTTAGAAATTATTTCGACAATCTAAGCGGAAGTGCTACTGATTTACCAGTATATTAGTTTTAATGTAATTAGTTTTTGCATGTATTAGCCTTTATTAAGGTTATTTTTAATAAAATTTTAACTATTCTAGTATCATAAAGTTATCATAATTTAATTTAATTAATAATTTTATTATTAATTAAGTAATTAATTACATACAATTTGATATTGTAGGTATATAATGACTAGTTATAATTATATTAATGAATTATTAATTTTATAATTTTAATTACAATAATTATAAACATAAAAAAAAAGATTAAAAATTTAATATTACCCCAAATTTGGGGTCATCCTATTCCAAACCCCAAATTTGACCCACAATTTGGGATTTGGGTGTAAGGTTGGAGATGACTTTAATTGTTGCAAAACATTCTTAAAAAAACATGTATTTAGGAAGGGAAGGGATACATGTCAATTCATTTGATAATCATTTTTTAGTGCAGTATTTGTTGTATTTATCAAAATAATAATACTAATAATTAAAATAATAATAATATTATTATTAGAACACTACTGTGGAAAATATTATTTGTGGGCATGCCAAATTTGTTAAAACTTTATTTGCATAAATACTAAACGTATCAGAATTAAGAGAATGCCATTTGTGCTTATTGTTTACCTTGTATTATTACCCATTCCACAACTGAACGAATTTGTTGACACTATCATGGCTATATACTTTGGACATAACTTCTTCACCAGAAACTTAGACCAAAAAAAAAAAAAAAAAATTAATGAATGGAAATATTTAGCATATTGGCACTAATCAGTAGTCAAATATCCAATTAAAATTGCGAGACAAGTAAAAAATATAAATAAAAACACACTTATTTAGAAGATTAATGAGCCAAGAACCAGCAACCCTGAACCCAAGGTCCAATCAATTATGAATACTTGCTTCCCATTTTCCATACAGTGGAGTTTTAAAAAATGAAAACCAATATAAATTAATATTTATTTTATTATTAATTTTCCACAAACAGGCAGTTCTAGAAGGGTGGACCATGGACCTTGCTCCCATATGTACTTCACCTAGAACCCATACAGTTTCCTTATTTGGATCCATTGCGGCCCAGTCCCCAACCTTGTTTGACTTCATATATAATTCTCAATTTTTTCAAATAACTCCCTCATTTCTTTCGTATTTGCATGTATTTTTTTTCCATATAAAATAAAAATGTAAATTTATTTGTAAAGCCAACACACTACGTGACGGGATGTTTATTGATAAATTATATATAAAACATATGTCGTGGCATACCAAAACATGAGTAAAATTAAAAATTTAGAGAGATTACATTTTTAATTTTTTAATATACCAAGCTATTGATAATCTTGAATCATAGTTTTTTTCTAGAAAAGAATATTGAGCACCTTCTGTTTATATATAGACTTATTATAAAGATATATATTACTATATTCGTAAGAAGTGACTTCACTTACGGAAACTTTAACTTAATTTATATCTTAATGAAGAAGCATATGGGTTTCTGCAAATAGATAGATTTTCAAGGATTTTTGTGAAAAATGAGCCGGCCTTTCGTTTTAGAACGGGTTAGCGGCACGCCCAAACTCATCGTTCAGAATGGAACCCAACATCATCCAGCCAATGGTGATCTGCCACGTCACGATCGTGATCTGTAGTCGTGTTTAAAGGCAAAATAGCGGTGCCGGCCACGGACTCAGACGTCACCGTCATGAAACGCCGTTCAAATCAGACTAACGTCGTTAATCGGGACGTTTGTACTGGAGGGTCAGGATTTCATCTGGTGAAATCTATAAAGGCACCTTGTGGGAGGGATTTTGAAAGGAAGAAGCGTCTAGAAGTTCAGATAGGGGTGAGTGGTATAGTGTGCTTGTGGAGCAGGATAAGCAGGAGCTTCTTCGAGGTCGGTCATGGCGGAGCATTCGGAGGAATCGAAGGTGGATCAGGTGGTGGAGAAGATCAAAGAGGAGCTGCGTGGTGACTCTTCTTCATCCGATTCGGACCACGAGAAGTCTGAGTCGTCTTCGTCGGCTATCAAAGCCAAGATCTATCATTTGTTTGGCCGCGAGCAGCCCGTGCACAAAGTCTTCGGTGGTGGAAAAGGTAGGGTTTTCGTTTTCTTTTAATAGTTTTCCTTCTTTTTTTTTTTATGGTTTTGATATATTTGTCTGAGCCTTTTTTTTTCTGGATTAATTCCTGTGAAGAACTATTTGGATGTAGATCGGATCTAGATGGTGTTCTATTTAGTTTGATTCTGGTTTTCTGATCAAGATCTAGTCAATATCTCAGTATTTCTTTCAATGCAAATCTAAGATTTAGGGTTTTTGTTTGAGGGATATAAATGCTAGCTAGAATTATTCTTGTGTATTTGATTTATTTTGCGCGTAGTTTGGGTTATTGCATACCTTTTTGTTTGAAAAAGGAGGAGCTTTTACTCTTTTTTATTTTATTTTATTTTATTTTTTAAAATTTTGGTTAGGGGAAAAAAAATCCTAAATTTTGAGCTTGATTTAGATATCTGGCTTTTGATATAAAATTTAAGATTTGTAGATGTTTATGTGAATCCATGTTTTCAGCTGCTGATGTCTTCTTATGGAGGGACAAGAAGGCGACTGCCATGGTTCTTGGTGGGGCCACGGCGATCTGGGTCTTGTTCGAGCTGATGGAATACCATCTTCTTACTCTTGTATGCCATGGCCTTATTCTCACCCTGGCCATCCTTTTCCTCTACTCCAATGCCTCCACGTTCATCAACAAGTTAGCACTTTCATTCATGTCACAATATTCGATCTGTTAGTTGAGCTGTATATGATTGTTTGACTCATTGATCAAAATGGTATTTTGCCTTCAGGTCTCCTCCACGCATTCCAGAGGTTAGCATCTCTGAAGACATGGCTGTGAAGATTGCGCGCTCTCTGAGGTATGAGATTAACACAGCCCTTGCTGTTCTAAGGGAGATTGCTTTGGGGCGGGATCTCAAAAAGTTCCTTGGTGTAAGTCATTTTGGGTTCATTTGGTTGATATGTTCCTTGCCATGAGTTCATGTGTGTTTGTTGTGTTGAATGCATTCATGTTTTTCTCAGGCTATTGCTAGCCTGTGGCTGGTTTCAGTCTTTGGTGGCTGCTGCAATTTCCTGACCTTGTTTTATATTGGTATATATCTATTCTTACTTCCTAGTCTATTCATGCTCACTTATAATTGGATGTACAAAACTCTAAATGTTTCATGCTGCTTTATGTTCTGGTTGTTGCATGAATGCAGTGTTTGTTTTGATGCACACATTGCCTTTTCTCTATGAAAAATATGAGGATAAGGTTGACGCATTTGCTGAGAAGGCGATGATCGAGATTAAGAAACAATATGCTGTCTTTGATGCCAAGGTTCTAAGTAAAATCCCAAGGGGCCCTTTGAAAGATAAGAAGCATTAGAAAGGGAGAAGGTATTCTGTGGTTGTGGGCTCTGATAATTTACTGCTGAATGTGCTTTTCATCGGGGCTGGTTACTGATTTACTGGTTGGAACTTGTCTCATCCTTGAATGTGATGTGTTTGTGTTTTTAGTTTGATGTGTTTGAAATCTAGCATACTTTTGTAGGATCTGTTATCCTTTTTTTTTTTTTCTTTATGGGTTATGTGGAATTATGTTGCACATACTTATGTGTAGTGTGTGTGTTCTTGTGTACGGCTGATTACCTGGAATTTTACTTATAAATTGTATTAGTTTTATCATGCACAAGCTTTGTCTTGTTTCTGAGTTGTCGTGAGGTGTTTTACACTGCATGGTGTAGATGATAGAAATTGTAAACTTTTTTGTGATTTCACGGTGGTCTTCAGCCACAAGAATACATGCTTACCTATTTTGAGGTATGAGAAAATTGGCCTCTCTTCGAGCCATGTGATACATATATTCATTTAATTCATGTTGTGGTCTATGAGTTTATTCTATGCCAGAAGCATATCTTCACTTTTATGTATGACTGTAGATATAATGTATTTGATTTTTGATGCCTTGGGTACGTTGCCTACTAGTGCTTTGAGAAATTAATAGTTGCACATTTCCTTGTTAGAAAACATTTTATTTTTTGGCAATTGTGGTAGTTCTATGTAAGAGTTCATAAGGAGAGTAGCCCATGCTGGGTGGAGAGGTTGGTAGGAAAATAGGGCAAGGGAAGAATTTGTGAAGGAAAGACTTAAATGTTACCTTTAGCATGAATATTTGGTTAGAATGGTTCGCATAGCTGACTTCTGATAGGTGGAACGTGCTGAACAAGCTGAGCAACAACATAGTATTCCCTGCTTTAAGGTTCATATGTCACTTTCAGATGCTGTTTTCATGTTTTCTTTTTGTATTTGATATTTATTGGGCCCTTATTTCTGCATATCTTATTCTCTTGTTCAGATAGGGCAACAAATTATTGATTAAATTATGGCCTGGATCACTAATCAACTTTTGTTCTGCACAATCATGGGTATGTGTACATTGTGTAGTCACCCAGAATATAAGCTGTGGTATTTATTGGAGCCTGGAAAATCTTAAATAGAGATTCCTTCTGGATAAATGCAGTTCCAATACTTTGAGTGGGAGATGCAGAATTTGTTAAAGTCCTGCATCAAACAATGATAATTATGTTGAATGTTCTTCTTTAGCCAATCATGTTACTCATATCATTCATAAATATGCTTCTTTGTATCTTTAATGATGTCTTGTGTCTAAATGTTGTTCCTCAACTTTATTTGTCTATTCATAGCTGTTATAAATCAAAGATTTATTGGACATTGGACTTTCCTTTGTAGATGATCTTAAAGTCAGACCATTTGCAATTAAATCTTAAAAGATGTGTTTCTGATGCCCGGTAAAACTGGGGACAAAGCAAAATTCCAGGCTTGTTATAGTGTTGTAGGTTAAATACATGCAGAGTACTGGTTCATGCTAGGCGGAATATGAATAGGAAATCATACTTAAGGTTGGGGAGGTTCTTTCTTTAATGCATACAGAAGGTTTGGTCACGCTTTTATGATGAGCTTATGAGAGACTTTTTGTGCAGTAATCTTTTCATATTTTTTAAAGATAGTTCAATAGCTCACAATTTGTGTGAATTTCCGAAGGGACGGTTGTAGATTCAGATTATGTTTATATACATTCATAAACTGGACAGGTGAAAGATTAGTGAAAGATTATCTTTCCTGGTGACTTGTGCATGGCCGCGTGAACATTTGCCTTTTGTACAGTGTCCTTAAGATGCTTTTAATTGTTTATGTTAATTGTTTCTGATTCCAAACTGTGTACACACCACGTCGCAAGGCAAGCATGAATAAATTCTGTTTTCACGGCACTGGTACGTCAATGTGAATACTGACGACTGGAGAAAATTGGTCACTGTTGACATTTTTTCAGTCTTTATTTCTCTCTGGAAAGCAAAATCCTAATAAATGACTTTTGGGTCTTGGCTGAAAGTCCTTTCGAGTCTGAAAAGTAGCGTTATAAACAAGAAGTAGAATTCCCCACCCCACCCACCCCCTCTTAATAGGGGCATGTTATTCTTGATTTTCCATTGTACTGTATTTACAGTTTGTTTCAAATAATTGTATGGAATAAATCATACAGACCCAAAATTATAAAAAAAAAAAAAAAAATCTCTCAGTTAAACTAGCTTCTTTCGAATAGAAACTGTTTAAATATGTAAGGCATCAGAATTTAGCAGAATAATATTTGAGTTAGTTTGAAGGCAATGGCAATGTTTATATGGATTTTGAATATAAAAAAAAAGAAGGAAAAAAATATATATATAAAAAAGAATTGAATAAAAAAATATCGGATGACCAAAATGAAAAAAAAAAACAAAGTGTCACACTACGTATTATGGCGTGGATAAAAAAAATTTAAAATTAAAATTAAAAAAAATCAATCAAGAATATAAATAAGGGAATTTTGAGTTAAAAAAAATAATGGTAAAAAAACAGAGGGATAAGATAGGATTTAAAAAAAATTTGAAATTTAAAAAAAAATTAAAAAGAAAAAATCTCTCATGAGTTGGTGATTTGTTGAAAAAATCTCTCGTTGAGGATTTTTGGGGGAAAAAAAAAACAGAGGCTAAAAAGAAGATTTGGAAAAAAATCGGGAGAGGAAAAAAAAATGCAGAGAGAGCTTCTTGTGAGAGAGAAGGAAAAAATTGTAGAGAAGGGAGACGAAGAGAGAACAGAGAGAGGAGGAGAGGAAGAAGAAGAGATCCTTGCTTTTATTGGAGAGAGAAAACAGAGAGTTTTAAGAGAAGAAGAGAAAGAAGAGGACGGGACGCTCATCTGTCTCATGGGAGAAGGAACAGAAGAAAAAAGAACAAAAGGAGTTAGACAATTAAAAGGTTATGATTCTCTCAATGTTAAGTTCATGGCATGATGTATATGCATATATAATTCATAGCTTGCATGCTTAGAAAGTCGTGACATGTTGAGATGGACACATGTTTACATTATTAAGATGATGCCTTGTTTTATGCAATGAGAGATTGCTTTCTATAGTATGTTCAGCATGTAGACATTCACAAGTCTTTTGCTCATTCTCTCTGCAATCCCATCCCATTTATGTTCATATTTCCTCACTTCACACTCCATCCTCTCCTTTGTCATTGTGTCATTAAAATAAAAAGAAACATAATTTTTAACCCTGATGATCATTTCTGCTTTTAAGCCATGCCATTGCCTTATTGCAAGAATATATTTTCCAAACAAAATTTGCACCTGTTATCATGCATGTGAAATGTGTATGTCACTCATAAGTTCAATAATTACTACCAAACATTGTTTCTGTCATCTTAGATGTATACATTGTCATAGACAATATATGAGATATCTAAGAGTCATGTCATGATTAGAATGAAGCCTTAATTTAGTAAGAATCACCTCTTTAGGTTATCAATTAAAAAAATGAAATATTCACAAGAATTATGGAAATTGTAGCGTGTAAAATTTCCAAAGTTTATTAATGAAGTTTGGGGGAAAATGCCAAAAATAAAAATTTGAGGACTAATTTGCAAAATTTCAAAAAAAAAAGAAGAAGGGGAAATATAGGAGGTCGTGCGGCTGTTTATTAAAAAAACTCTTAGGAAAATAAAAAAGAGAGTTATTTGCAAAAGTTTGAGCGTAGATGTGAAAAAGAGAAATCAAGGGGGTTTAGTTGCAAAATTGTGAGAATGTGTGAAAATATGAAAGCTAAAGGGTTTAAGTGCAAAAGCTATAAAAAATATAGAAATGTGAAAGTTTGGGGTTTATTTGTAAATTTTGATAAAATGTGAAAAAAATGTGAAAGTTAGAGGGCGAAGTTGCATAAATCCTTAAATTTATGAAAAGAAAAGAATTTGTGGGCTAATGTGCAAAATCGTCATGAGAGAGGTATTTATGTAAAAAAAAGAGAAAAAAAAATGATGAAGGATGAGTGAGAAAAGAGAAGAGAGGAAAAAGAGGAAAAAAAATGAGAGATGAAAAAAATGAAGAGGGGAAAAATGGAAAAAATGAGAGATGAGTGAAATAAGAAAAAGAAAAAAAATGATGAAGGATGAGTGAAAAGGAAAAAAGAAAAAAAAAATGAAAAGTGAGTTTATTGGTGTGAGGGTGTTTTCATAATTTTCTTCTCTTTTTGCATGACTTCTCTTTGGAAAATTCCTCTAACTCCACCTTGAAGTTTTGACATAGTTAAGGAGAAAATTTCTATGAAATTTCTCTGACGAGGTCTTGACACACTCTTGGGGTAATGAGAAATTTTCACGAAATTCCTCTGACTCCACCTTGAGGTCTTGACATACTCTTGGGGTAAAGAGAAAATTTCTATGAAATTTCTCTGACCCTACCTTGAGGTCTTGACATACTCTTGGGGTAAGGAGAAATTTTCACGAAATTCCTCTAACTTCACCTTGATGCCTTGACATACTCTTGAGGTAAGGAGAAAATTTTCATAAAATTCCTCTGACTACCTTGAGGTCTTGACATTCTTGGGGTAAGGAGAAAATTTCTATGAAATTTCTCTAACTCCACCTTGAGGTCTTGACATTCTTGGGGTAAAGAGAAATTCTTATAAAAAGTTATAAAAAAAAAATCTCTCTTTTTGAAATAAAAAAAAAATTCTTGAAGTGAAAGGAAAAGTGAAAAAAATGAAAATTCCAAAAAAAAAGAAAATCTCTCTTCTTGAATTGAAAAAAAATTTCTTGAAGTGAAAGAAAAAGTGAAAAAAATGAAAATCCACAAAAAAAAGAAAATCTCTCTTCTTGAAGCAAAAAAAAAAAAAAAAATTCTTGAAGTAAAAAGAAGAGTAAAAAAATGAAAACTTCACAAGCAAAAAATAAAAAAAAATAAAAAAATAAACAACAAAATCTCTTGAAGTAAAAATTCTTGACGTGAAAGGGAGAGTAAGATGAGAATTTTCACAAAAAAAAAAATGAAAACTCCACAAACAAAAAGCTCTTTTCTTGAATTAAAAAAAAAAAAATCTCTTCTTCAAATGAAAGGAAGAGTAAAAAAATGAAAATTCTACAAACAAAAAAAAAATCTTTTCTTGAAGTGCAAGGAAGAATTAAAAAATGAAAATTTCAAAAAAAAAAAAAAAAAATCTCTTTTCAACACTCATAAAAAATGTTAACAGAGATTTTGTTGAAACTCATTATGAGGTCTCTCTCGCTAAAATTGAAATGGAGAACTCAATTGATGTCTTAGTTAACGGAAATCAAGCTCATGATTATAGCTTGAGATCCATTTTTAAAAAAATCAAAAAAATTGCCAAGTTAACGACTTAATCATGTTAAAGTCCATGGCTTGAAGATTTAAAGGTCAAGACTTAAAAGCATTAAAGAGTCAAGACCTGAATGACAAATGCAACTCTAGAGTTTAAGACACAAAAAAATCAAAGACTGGAGGAGTTTCACAAGTCAAAACCTGAAGGTTTTACAAGCACAAAGGGCCGGAGTCTTCAGTAATAAAAGAAACGAAGATGATCAAGTAGGCAACTCATCAATGCAGAGTGGCCGCAGCTTAAAAGTTATGCAATGTGTCAAGATGCAAGCACATCTAAAAAAATTGAAGGAGGCCCTAGTCACCAAGCTACAGGGTTTTCTGATTAGTTTTAGCAAAGAAGTCAAGAGCATCAACCAAGTAAAAAAAAAAAAAAAAAAAAAAATGTAGAATATGACAAAAAAATAGCTCTCCAAATATTTTTGCATTTTCGCTCATGATTATGTATTCATATGCTCTTTGAAATTAATAAAAAAAAAATCAATTTTATCTTTGTTCATTTATTTCTCATTCACACTTGTTTCTTAATCGGAGGTTCCCATGACATTGTTTGGGGTAATTAATATTAGGGGATTACCCCTAATAGAAGTTATGAACCTGCAATCATCTGAAATATAAAAATAATTAAAATTTGATTTGTGATCCATGTTTTTTACCCGGTCAATCCTAATTAAAGGCCGGGTGAAAAGAAAGGAGCCCACATGCAAAACAAAAGGTAACCACTTGCCATCCTTTATTATGTTTGATTTGTAACTGGTGTAACTGGAATTACTGTATTATAAGAATTTTTTGTTTGTTTGAAATGATTTATATATCTGGAATTGAAAAACACTTGCGTATAAATGTATGCATATGTGTTTATATATATATATATATATTTCTCGATGGGGCCGGGAAGGGATATAACTCAGCGGTAGAGTGTCACCTTGACCTTGACATGGTGGAAGTCATCAGTTTGAGACTGATTATTCCTAAACCCAATGTCAGTTTGCCTTGACTATTATCTACGGATTGGTTGAAATTGAAATCATTTAAGTTGTGCGTGTGGCTATATATGTATATATGTGTGTGAATATATATATATATGAATTTCCATCTTTTATGGATGTCCATCGATAAAGAATTTATGCACGTCCAATTATCAACCGTTGGATCACGATCCAATGACAATGATGAACACTATTACTGTTTATCATACTGTTCCAAACAGTAATCATTGTACATATTACTGTAATAAATACTCTTCATTAATGTTAGCCGTTAGATCAAGATCCAACGACTGATAATAGAAATTAATAAATTTCTTATCTATGGATGTCCATAAAGAAATGATCCTATCTATATATAATTTGTACACACATGATATATATATATATATATATATATATATATCACTTAAGAATTTTTAACTCATAAAACCAAATCCCTCATTGAATGTAATCTGAGTTACATAGGTTTTTAAAATCCTGTAAACCAAACATTGAATTTTTAAAAACCCAGTATCTCAAGAATTTTTAACTCATGAAATTTCGACTTATGTCCAATTTGGACGTAAAACCAAATCCCTCATTGAATGTAATCTGAGTTACATAGGTTTTTAGAATCTTGTAAACCAAACATTGAATTTCTAAAAACCCAGTAACTCAAGAATTTTTAACTCATGAAATTTCAACTTATGTCCAATTTGGACGTAAAACCAAATCCCTCATTGAATGTAATCTGAGTTACATAGGTTTTTAGAATCCTGTAAACCAAATATTGAATTTCTAAAAACCCAGTAACTCAAAATTACATTTAACTCCAAATTTTTCCAAACAAATGCTACACGCATACCGTTTCACTGTAAATGTAATAATTTAGATTGATGAGTGCCGCCTTCATCACACAAGATCTTTCTGTTTATCATACAATTATACGGGTTAAAGGAAGTATGAGAGTCGCTGTTGTTTTCTTGAGCCCCCCTCGCTGTATAATTCATTCCACTGCTTCAGCTCCTTCTTTACTGACCCTTCTGCAGCAAAACTGGCAGCAACCTATTGATTATTGCAGTTAGGATGTAATCAAACTACATACAGCATCATATTAAAATGTTTAGAAGGAGCCAGAGAAGGAAAAAGGAAATGTGAACGGATGGGAAAATCAATGTCAGCTTGTAGCACTAAGTTCTGGGTTTGTAAAAGGTTTGTTGATCCTCGTCATGCAGTTGTATCTTCATTCTAACACAAAACTAGCAACCTGTGAAGTAACTGATGTCTATGAGCACAGACATTCTAGGTGCTCTGTTGTTTCCAAACATATAGTTTCAGTTGAAAAGATGAATTCATTCATGAACCAAACTGACAAATAACATTCTACATATTTTCCTTCGCAAACGAAGAATGTTAAATTAACCAAACTGAGACTCAGAAGTTAGGACATGAAAGTTCTGCCGTATTTATCCAAGCAGCTGAATGTTATGCATTTATTTCTTACTAGATCTTCTAAATGAACGTTAAGCCCAAACTGCCGTATTTATCCAAGCAGGAAATTGACATGAAAGTTCAAAATGCAAACTCACTTGATTCTTTGCCATCTTCAGTTCCTCCATGTTTAATGGACGAAGGGTAATTGTTGGATCCTCATTTTCTTCTCTATTAGCTGAGGCCTCTATTGGGCCTTGCCCTTCCCCAAATTTCTGTTTCCTCTCCTACACAATACACAAAAATAAGAAATGAGTATTTGGGCATAGATATTTTAAGGCCAAAGTGGACCAGCCAAAATAAGATAATGCTAAATAATGAAACAACAAAGAGGGAATCCAGGTGGCATGAAAGCATCAACCAGCAATAGCTGAAACGAAGTGACTATATAACAACAATAAGTAAAAGGCTAATAGAAAGAACAAGTTGAAGAACTGAGGAAGTACAGGTAATATTTAAGTCTTCAAATAATGGACTCTCCTTCCTACCCAAGATTTTTAGGGTGATAAAACTTGCTCATAACTTGGTGATAGACCAAGGATTAAAAAGATAAAAAACAAAGATCTTCAATGACCAAAAAAGAAAAAAGTTTAGAATATTCTCACCAGTTCCTTGGTATGTTCTTTCTGAATATGACAGAACAATATGCAGCCGTCAAACATAGATTCTACTTGCAAAACTATTCAGTCAATATTTGATTACTATGTGATGTTAAAATGTTAAAAAACAAAACAAACCTTAAGGT
Organism: Dioscorea alata; assembly: GCA_020875875.1. Lineage (NCBI taxonomy): Eukaryota > Viridiplantae > Streptophyta > Magnoliopsida > Dioscoreales > Dioscoreaceae > Dioscorea > Dioscorea alata. Next base: position 18,262,646 of record CM037015.1, on the reverse strand, counting down.
CACTGCCAGTGTATCCTTCTGTGGCCTGGCTCGCTATCTGCATTCATCTTGCCAGCAAGCTTCTTTTCTTGGAATATACTTAGTCCATGAGATAAACTGTAATATAATATTCAATTAGAAACCAGGCAAAAAACTGCCCCTAACACACTGTGAACATTAGTTATCTAGCTGACCTATTTTAGGAGATGATAAGCTTTCCATCTCTGTACTCAGAATTCTTGTTATTCATCAAATGAGAAGTCACTGCCGAGACCACAATTTCTTCAATGTTATTATTTAGAACCACAGATTCTACAAGATGAATTGAGCCCAAATCATCACATTCGATGTCATTTGCAGCTAGTACCTCCATAATGTGATTTCTGTTATCCTGTATTTTGATCATTCTCATATCTTCTTCGAAATGAGATTTCCAGCTGACAAGGTGGGTATCATCCTCAGGAGGTTTGATTTCTATATTGTAAGGGAATAAAAGAGAGATCCTCTCATCCATTTGCCCAATATAACCATCAGATTTTAATATAGTTGATCCAAGCACCAAAACTGGCCCTTGTAGTTTTTTCAACAATTTTCAGAACAAGGGGGGAGTACCTTCATTCTGATGCATACAGAAAGTTCTTGACATCTCTTATACAGAGGATAATAGGATTTCTTTTAGAGACCAAAGCGAGAACCTGTCAGATCATAGCAAAATACAAGATCTTTCCATTATTTCCACCATCTTATCTGAAGTGCTTGCTGAATTCTGCATTAATCTTCAAAGACTGATTAAGCAGCACATTACTCAATAAAAGAGACAGATACCCTGTAAAGGGATTGTATAAAAAGTTTCTCATCAAAAGACCAGCTGCTACTCCGTTTTACAGGAGCTGGAAATTATACAGAAGTTATACCTTGTAAAGTGATTTTGACAAAAATAACACATCCTAACAGATAGATAATTCTAAACTGTCTAAATTTATGCAGAGGGATTCTTTACATTAAGTACCAAAAATATCTAAAAATTAGTTACAATTTCAGAATAACTGGATTGTCCTGTGGATGTCCCTCGCTTGATTATAAATACAAATTGGGTCAATCTTCAAAAGAACTGGAGTTCTGTTATATTATCAGGAAAACAGCCAGAAAAACAGTTTTCATGAATAACAATTACAATTAATATCAATAATAAAAAGGAATTTTCTTTTCTATACTCTGAGAAGAAAGGTTGAGGCAATACTACCTGGATTCACAGGAGGACTTTGTGAAACAATGTCACTCATATCAGTTGAAACAGAGGCATATCTTCTAAGTTTTGAGCTGATGATAACACTTTCTGAACCACTGAAGAAACACGAATATACATGAGATTGAATACAGTAGAATAGGTAATCTATGATTGTCCGTGAATGCTACCTAGAAACTATTTCCACACCACTACCCTGCCTACGCAATGACCCTGCCGATGAGAAAAAGAAAAATATAGGTATATTATTTAGCCAAACATGTGCTTATTATTGAAATAAGAATACAAGATCTTCAATTCATACGAATACAAGATCTTGAATTCATGTTTGAAAGGCAATTAGATGGATCGGTTTCCAAGATTATGATCAAGCAGATGGCCCCCAAAATCCATGCAAAAATTAGAGAATATTATTTGTCCAAATATTTCTTGTACAGAAATGATCAAATTGAAAATTTCCTTTTTTGTTTAAATAAATTTATAGTGCCAATTGATAAACAGTCACCAGCATAATTTAGGTTAATATAAAAAGGATGAAGAGGGGCAAGACCATCGTAAGCCTTGGATTTGCTCTTGATAGTTGGAAAGACCAGAAAATGACCACACCAAAAGACCTTGCATGATAAAAACTTTAAAGAGTCCGTTCTTTAGTTGCAAAATTAAGACAAGATCACATCATGTCCAGTTAGTGAAGTATTTAAATGAATGAGTTTATTCAAGGCTAGTTCTTCTTATATGCTGCTCTGGATGGTGAGGGACTTGATAATTCACAACGAAGTCAACTTATGTGGCATCTATCAAGACTTTCTACTCCATAAGAGGGAATGCCTGTTGATGGTCAAAGAATTGGCTTATATAGGAATGCATGCAAAAGGTCAGGGAACATCACTTGCCACTTATGTCGCAACAATGCCCACAATGTTTACTTGAACAACAATATATTTGATCATTTCTTAAGATCCTCCATCTTATGAAGAAAGTAATTTTTCTATCTTTTACCAGACAGTTAACTAGCCATAGAAATATATAATCTTGCAGCATTTACCCCTTTACCCATGAAATGGACGTGAACATCAGACTTAGTTTACAGGGTGCCACTGCATCAATAACATGTTCTATAATCATATATCTGTTCAAAAGAAAAATATCGTAATTCAACAAAACCATCAGTCCTCACAAAGTTCATCAAAAGGCTAATTGTCAGGCAATCCGGAGCAAGTAAATACCAAGAAACATACATGCAATATTTATGTTTCGAATTCATGTAGGATCAAGAGTAAGACCTTTAGGTTGTTCTGCCTGGGGAAGGATTGAAAAAGAGCCGAGTAGGCTAGATAGTCCCTCAAGTGCTGCCGCAGAAATTGATCTTCGAAAAGACTGCCAAAGAAAAATTTATAGATAGATTTCTTTACTGAAGGTAAATCACCTTAACAGATGCACTAGCTGATGAAAATTATTGAAAGCCCACAGAGAAAATTCTTCTCTACAGAATGTTGATTCTATTAAGAAATGAAGCATGCCAAGCATCAAAAAACAAAATCCCAGTATCCAATCAGAGAGACGTTCAAGATGGAACACCATTTAAAGGCTTAAATTTATCCCAGCTAAAAAGGTAAAAGAATTAATTTGGAAGAGAAAACAATGTATAAGTGTGATTCATGGGAAATACACCACAATGGCAAAACAGAGATACGAAATGACATTCTAATTATAAACTGGATAATCGAAACTAGGAATAATTGTAAATAACAGACATTATCCATGTATTTGTGACAAATAGCATTTGTTCCCATCAAGAATGCAGGCAGATGGCCAACTTGATGTACAAGGCAAGAAGATTTCTTCTTATAGCTACAACTTACAGTATCTTTGCTGGAACTTCCATATTAGCTTTGTATCAAAATTTACAACTGAAACTGAGTATGATACTAATAATATTGTCAGAGTAAATACAAATAACCATATGCCATCTTCTCACCTTGAGTGAAAATTCAGTCACATCAAGCAACAACAACTTGGCCTCGAAGTAGTGTGTTAAAGCCTTCACAAGCATCTGCTGGTAAAGCTCTTTAGATGGGATCTTTTAAGTTAGTTCTAAGCACACAGAGTATATATATATAGATGGCAACCCAAATGAACTACCTGCAGGGCCTGACAGCAAAATGGCCTGACTAGCAGGAGAGAGATTTCGAGTGAACTTAGAAAAGTCCTTTTTCTTCAAATGAACATTAGCTGCACTTACCAATAACACTCGTGTTTGCTCACTGTCATCAAAATCAAGAAAGTTATCATCATAGGAAAAAATGGGGAAAAAAAAAAAAAAAAAAAAACAAAGACCACCGCATTAGAATCAACTGAGTGTAAGAGAAGCAAATAATAGAGAACAAGTATCCCAATTAAAAAAAAAAAAACCTTTAAAAATGCAAACTTTTTTAGAAATCTAGTGTCATAGTTTCCGGAATGGCAACAAAATCCTAGCATTCATAGTCATCGGTGACACCAAAGAAAGTTCAAGAAACCCAAAAAAGCTCCATTTCCACCATCTAGCGATTCTAATCTAATAAGTCCACCCACGCTACAAGAAGGAAAACATAATCTCAAGTAATAAGGAAACTCATGGAAGGTAACTTTGCTCTCCCTTCCATCGAAGACCATCCTCATCAGCTCCTTCTCTACTATCTCCGGCATCAAAATCGGCGATGAACCACCCGCGGCCGTCCAATTACCGACATTCTTCCGGGAAGCCAAGCCGAGCCCGACGCCAACACCAAGTCCAACGCAGAGGGTCGAGATTAGTATGTCCTTCTTCTCCATTCTCTTCTCCGCCAAAGCTTCGATCCTCTTCTCCAGTTATTCTAGGGATTTGAGGGTTTGAGAAGACTGAGCTTTGGCTTGCGAGGCGGGAGTATGGCGGTGCTGGAGGGAAGGTAGTGACGTGGAAAAATTTAGAGTGGGACACGTGGAAACCTTTCAATATATAAATGTTAAAATGTAATGCTTTTGGTAGTGTTTTTAACGGTTTGGTATTTTGAATGTAATGTCTTGAAATAGTGGGTTTATAATTAATTAGTGAGAATTATTGTAAAGAATTATTAACGTGTAATGGTTATAGGTGTAGTCCACGGGGACTAATTTAAGGTTGAAAAATGTGTAAGATGTGAATGGATGAAATAGAGTGTCTTTTGATCTTCTCTTCTTCTTTCTCTTCCATCACCAACACAAATCCTAAACTTGAATCTTGGCTAAACAAAGGCCAACATAGTGGTATCAGAGCTAAAGTTTGCAAGCCTTGTAGTGGAGATCACCATGGTAACCCAAGGCGGTGTATTTGTGCTCCCGCATGCTTCTCAACTCATCTTTGATGATGTGAACTACGACTATTGGAGCTTGAAGATGAGAACTCTTTTAATCTCACAAGATCTATGGGAGATGGTGGAAGAAGGCTTTGAAGAGAAGGGAAAATTGGAGTCATCCGGGAAGAAGGAAGCCGAAGGGTCGGACAAGCAAGAGTTGAAGGAGAATAGGAGGAAAGATGCCAAAGCTCTATTCTTGATTCAACAATCCATCTCCGAGAAGATTTTTCCAAGGATAACCGGGGCAAGAAGTTCTAAGGAGGTATAGGAGATCTTGCAAAAGGAGTTTCAAGGAAATGACAATGTGAGGTCGGTGAAGCTCTTAACTATTAAGAGGGATTTTCAAAATTTGCAAATGAGGGAAAGTGAAGCCCTAAAAGATTATTTTTCAAAAGTGATGGAGATTATGAATCAAATTAGGAGTTTGGGTGAGAGTTTGACCGATAAGTCGGTGTATGAGAAGATCCTTATTAGCCTCTCTCCCAAGTACAACAACATTGTCACCATCATTGAAGAAACCAAGGATCTCTCTACTCTTAGTGTTCATGACCTAATGGGGTCCTTGGAGATGCATGAGCAAAGGTTGGGTAGACATATTGAACAATCAATTGAAAGTGCCTTCCAATCTAGGCTAAATGTGAGGGAGCAATCAAAGCAAAGCCCCGCCGTTGGTGGATCATCCCGTGGGGGAAGATTTGGTAGAGGTCGTGGTGGATTTGGGAGAGGTGGTGGTAGAAACAACAACAATGTTGCCCAAACTCGGTGCAATATTTGCAAGAGAGCCTCTCATGTTGAAAAAGATTGTTGGTTCAAGGGAAAGCCCCAATGTCACAATTGTAAGAAGTTTGGCCACATTCAAAAAGATTGCCGGTTCAAATCAAATGAGCAAGCAAATTACACCGGAGAGAAGAGTGAAGATGGAAGCACATTCTTTGCATGTCAAGCGGCTGTTGAACAAAAGAATGATGTATGGTATGTTGATAGTGGATGTAGCAACCACATGACCGGTGATGAGTCTATGTTTTGCAAGCTTGATGCAACCAATACTACTCAAATCACTATGGGTAATGGTGCCGTTGTGAAATCAAAAGAAAAGGGCACGATTGCCGTTGCTTCAAAGAAGGGCCGGATGTTGATTCATGAAGTGTTGTATGTCCCGGGCTTGGCACAAAATCTTCTAAGTATTGGGCAACTTGTTGATCATGGTCATTCAGTGCATTTTGAAGGTGGTTGGTGCAAAATCTATGACAAGGTGGAAAACAAAAGAGAATTAATGGCCAATGTGAAGATGGAGAATAATAGAAACTTTCCCTTCACTCTCAAGCAAGCCAGAGATGTTTCTTTAAAGGCATGTGTTGAAGATTTGTCATGGTTGTGACACAAGCGGCTTGGACATGTAAATTTTGAAAGCTTAAAGTTATTGACCAAAAAGAATATGGTATATGGCTTGCCAACTATTGAAGGAAAACATGATGTGTGTGAAGCATGTCCCCTTGGTAAAATACATCGAGACTCATTTCCAAAGGAGAAAGCTTGGAGACCCAAGGCGCCATTGGAGCTTGTTCATTCCGATGTGTGTGGTCCCATGAAGACACCTTCTCATGCCGGTAATCGCTTCTTTATCACTTTTATTGATGATTATTTAAGGATGTGTTGGGTTTACTTTATGAGGCAAAAATTAGAGGCGTTTTCTATCTTCAAAAAATTTCAAAAGATGGTGGAAAGACAAAGCGACCGGCTTATTAAAAATTGAGAAGTGATAGAGGTGGTGAGTACAACTCCAAGGGGTTTGACAAGTTTTGTGAAGACATTGGCCTAGAAAGACAATTGACGATGAGTTTTACACCGGAGCAAAATGGTGTTGCCGAAAGGAAGAATAGAACTCTTGAAGAAATGGCAAGGACAATGATGCAAGAGAAAAATCTTCCATCAATTTTTTAGGCCGAAGCAATCTATACCTCGGTCTACTTGTTAAACCGGTGTCCCACAAAGGCGGTGGAGAACAAGACTCCGTTTGAAGCATGGTTCGGAGGTTGGAAGCCATCGGTGAATCATTTGAGAATTTTTGGCTCCATTTGCTATGCTCATGTTCCAAGGCAAATGAGGCACAAGCTTGAAGAAAAAGTTGAAAAATGTGTTTTTGTGGGCTATAGCTCTAAATTAAAAGGCTATAGGCTCTTTAGCTTGAAGAGAAATAAGGTGATCATAAGTCGGGATGTGATCTTTGATAAAAATGGCAAGTGGGATTGGAAAGAAAAAGGTGTACAAAATGTGCCCATACAAATTCAAGAAGTAGTGCAAGAGCCATCAAGTGTCCAAGAAGAAGATCATTATGAACAAGAAGAGCAACTTCAATCTCCTCCAACAAATGCCGAGTCAAGTTCATCTACTCCAAGCTCAACACCGGTAAGAATGAGAAATTTAAGTGAAATTTATGCTGCATGTAATTTTTGCGTTGTGGAATCGGAATGTTTTGAGCAAGCGGCTAGAGAAGAAGTTTGGAGAAATGCAATGGAGGAAGAAATAAAAATGATTGAGAAAAACAATACTTGGGAGTTGGTGGAGAAACCAAAAAAAAAGGATGTGATTGGCTTGAAGTGGGTCTACAAAACCAAAACAAATCCGGATGGTTCAGTGCAAAAATACAAAGCAAGATTAGTGGCAAAAAGGTATTCACAACAAGCCAGAGTTGATTATCAAGAGACATTTGCACCGGTTGCAAGGCATGAAACCATAAGAATGTTGATTGCATTGGCCGCTCACAAGGGATGGAAATTATCCCAACTTGATGTGAAGTCCGCATTCTTGAATGGAGTGCTAAAAGAAGAAGTATATGTTGAGCAACTACAAGGCTTCATGGTTGATGATGAAGACAACAAAGTGTACAAGTTGAAGAAGGCCTTGTATGGGTTAAAACAAGCTTCCCGTGCATGGTATAGCCAAATTGATGCCTACTTCACCAACAATGGATTTAGGAGAAGCCCAAGTGAGCCAACACTCTACATCAAGCATGGAAAATCAGGTATGCTCATTGTCTCTCTTTATGTTGATGACTTGATTTTTACCGGAAATGATGAGAAGATGATGCATGCATTCAAAGAGGAGATGATGAAGAAATATGAGATGAATGATTTGGGGTTACTTCATTTTTTCTTGGGCATTGAAATTGATCAAGGAAAGAATGGTGTGTTCATTTCACAAAGAAAAGTATGCCCAATCCATTTTCTCTAAATTCAAAATGGAGAATTGCAATTCGGTGACTACGCCATTATTGATGAATGAAAAATTGATGAAAGAAGATGGGAGTGGTGATGCCGATGGCGCTCTTTATAGAAGCTTGGTTGGAAGCTTATTGTACCTTACTACTTCAAGGCCCGATATCATGTATGCTTCGGGGTTATTGTCTAGGTTTATGCATCGGCCTAGCAAAATGCTATTTGGAGTTACAAAGAGGGTGTTGCGGTACATCCAAGGCACAAAGAATTTTGGGCTTATGTTTGAGAAGAAGGAGAATGAGAAATTGGAGTTATTTGGGTTTTGTAATAGCGATTGGGCCGGTAGTGTGAATGATATGAAAAGCACATCCGGTTATGCATTTACACTTGGATCGGGTATATTCTCATGGGCATCAAAGAAGCAAGAGAGGGTGGCACATTCCTCCGCGGAAGCCGAATATGTGTTGGCAAGTGAAGCTACAAAACAAATTATTTGGTTGAGGAAGATTCTTGAAGATATGGGGGAGAAGCAATAAAAGGCAACTATTTTTTTTTTTGTGACAACAAATCCGCCATAGCAATGTCAAAGAATTCCGTTTTCCATAGCCGCACCAAGCATATCAACCTCAAGCATCATTATATTCGGGAAGCGGTAGAAGATGATGAAATTCTTGTCAAGCACATCAAGACCGAAAATCAAGTGACGGACATTTTTATCAAAGCACTTTCAAGTGAGAAGTTTATTTATCTTAGAGAACTAATGGGTATGTCATCCAAAAGCATTAAGGGGAAGCGTTAAAATGTAATGCTTTTGGTAGTGTTTTTAATGGTTTGGTATTTTGAATGTAATGTCTTAAAATAGTGGCTTATGATTAATTAGTGAGAATTATTGTAAAGAGTCATTAAGGTGTGATGGTTGTGGGGGTGTGGTCCATGGGGAACTAATCTAAGGTTGAGAAATGTGTAAGAAGTGAATGGATGAAACAGAGTGTGTCTTTTGATCTTCTCTTTTTCTTCATCTTCCATCACCAACACAAACCCTAAACTTGAATCTTGGCTAAACAAAGGCCAACAATAAATAGTTTAACTCATTTCGGGCGGCGAGATTGAGAATCCGATAGTCTCGTTATCGGATTTGAATTATCGGGTCGGATTCAATTAGGAGTGAAAACAGGGGATCCGCTTTTCCTCTTCGTCATCGTGGAAGTTCCAGATTGAAGCTTTGAACCGCCATTGGTGCCGGTGAGGATCACCTTGAGTTCTCTATCATCTCCTCTTTCGTTCTTTTTTTCTTAATTTTAATTCGAATTATTTAGTTCATGGATGATCTCAATCCTTCAGTGAGATTGGACTGTTTTTTTTTTGCAATTTTTTTTGCAATTTTTTGGGGAGATCTATAAGAATTGTTTGCTGGGAAGTGATGAATTTTCTCTAATGCAGTGGCTTGAATTGTTTGCGATGATTCCGACGCCATTGTTTCCGGGAATCGCTCCGCAGTTGCAAGTTATGCAACCTTTTCAATCCGTTGTGAGTTCATTCTGGGAGTCTGGGAATGTTCATGATCATGCGAAGAGCTTGCGAGAAACCATTGATTTATTACAAGCAATGTGCGTACCTTGTTGTGATTGGTATTGGAATTGGCGTCTTTGAGTTTTAAGTAAAGTAATCTTTTTTGAGGCAGGGAGAAAGAGCTGGAAGAAGTTCATCAAATGCGAATAATAAGTGGAAATGATGCTGAGGGAGATGAGATGCAGGGCATGCACCTGCAAATATTTGAGACAATTAAAGCAAAGAAAATTTCTTTAGATATTCAGGAATCTCTTTCATTGAATGCTGCAAAATCAGTATTTTTCTCCTTGAAGAATCAGCTTCTACCTTTCAGTTCTATTGCTAGTGGATTAGCTCCTTGGGAAGAAAGATCGGCTACAGTTAAGTTGGCGCAAAAATTACAAAAGCATAAGAGGAATAAGCATTGGAAGAAGAAAAAGAGGAAGCGTGTTGCTGAAATGTTGCGCAAGGTTTCTCAGATGTTTGGCTTTTGGTTTGCTATTGAAACATCCTGTAAATAATTTTAATTTAATCATGCTCATGATGATTTTATTGAGTTTTTTTTTTTTTTTTTTTTTTCTTTTTCTGTGATTTTTAATTTGCCTATAGGAGCGTGAAAATTATGATAAAGCTGATATGGAAGTTGCTGAATGGAGGGCTAGGGAGATTGCCAAGGACATTGCTAAGAGGAAGGTCTGAGAAACTGTCTTTTACATATGCAATATGTATTTCTTGTGTAAGATGACCTAGAATTACTAGCATTTTTGTTTGAAATAAGTAACTTTAGTCTTTTAGGGTGATTTTTACTGATTTAATGGCTTATTTGATGGGTTGATTTTATGATTGCATAAGATATATCATAAATGTGAAATTGGTTGACTGGATAAGTTAGAATGGACCAAGTAAGAAATGATTACATTACAAAGTTCAAGAGTAATCAATAGTCTGTTTGTGTTGCCATGTTATGGACTGAGATGGATGGGCGTATAATGTAAAATAAACAGTCCTTCCAATTACTTTTAATCTTGTCAATGAGTCCCAGTTGTGGACAGGCAGACATGAAAGAAATCTGGGTGTACCATAATCAGAAGCATTTTGTGAGACGTATTGCTGTTAGTTTTTTTGGTGTAAAATTTGCTAGTGTTCTCCATTTCATGTTATACCTAGGCCTATGACTTCTTTTGATTGGCGGAAGTCATCATTATTGTGAATTTGTTTTATTGTCATATGTCTGATGATGAGAATTCCAGGTAGAGGACATGAAGGCAATTGCGAAGCTTAAAGCTAATGAAGAGAAAAAGAGACTTGAATCTGAGGTGAGACTTAAGCCCCTGAACACTTTGTCTGATAATCTTGAATTTGTTTCTAAGAGACTATCCTGTATGGTTTTTGATGGTCCTTTCTCTTGACCTTTATAATTCATAATTGATCTCCTATGTATTATGGGACAATTTAACATGTTTTTTAAAAGCTTTTTAATGTGGTATGTTGTATAGTATTCCAGCGCTTGCTGTTGACAAGCAATCAATTTCATTGTGTTCGAATTTCATACAGAGAGTTGTCTGCAGAAGCCTGTGCTATTTTGGTTGTAGTCTTACTGAATATGCATTCTATACATCTTCCAATTGTGACGGGAAATTGCTTGATTCATGGCAGTAATCATGAGGAGATTCCATAATGAGTAGTTCTTCTCTTTGACAAAATAACTGATGGCAACTTATTATATCACCTTCCTTTTGGCTTTCCCATCATTGCATACCCAAAGAGGAACTCAAATTCTTTTACACTTCCCTTTTCATGTGTGCTCTGAGTTATACCCTTTGCATATTAGTAGTATGTAATTGTCATTGAAGAATTTGCTAAATTTCTGGTTCATGTCAGTAAGTTTCCTCTATGGAAAATGTTTTTTGTTATCATGAACTATTTCACACTCACATTTTTGTGCTGAACGCATGTACAGCTTTCTCTCATGGGCCTGCTTGTTCCAAAGATAATTAAGTTTATTTAGTCACAAAACATATTGAGCCCATTTGTATGATCTGACTAATGTTTTGGCTACTTGTTTATGTGTTTATTTTTGGAATAAGTTTCAAATGGTTGTACAGTCTTGATGGACATGTTATTCTTGATGTGCAGCTTGAGCTTATCTTGGTTATTGAGAAGTTACAAGAACTTCGTTCCATCAGGATTCAAAAATTGAAGAAACAAGGTAAGTTTTTATGTTTAGACTTTAAAACTTAGATCTTAATTCTTTACTTGGGCAGCAGCCAAAATGTTGTTTGTTTGTTTGTATGTATCTGTGTGTGTGTGTATTCCTTGCTTTTTTTTTTTTTTGGGTGAAATTATATGAGTATGATAGAATCATTGATTATACAATTGAATGTATGGAGTTTAGATTTATATCAAATTTGCATCTGAGAGGCCTCCAGTGGGTGCCATTAAACATGGAGTGAGGCCCATTAACTGTGTGCCACTTCGAAATGAACTTGAGTTTTAATATTTGGAGTGGTTATATTATATGTAATGTATGCTTTGTAATTGGACATTAGCTGTTCTCTTCTGTAGTTATGATAAGATTGACTTCAAAAACCACATGTGCAAATCTATATATGATTTACCATACATTTTTAATCAATTTGAGCCTATTCCAAATTAGTGTCAACTCCTTTCCTATCTGCAATCCCTCCACCACCTCTGCAATTCTTGTATCTGAAGGATCTATGTGATTTCACCACTTTCTGGATGAGTCATTTAACTCATAAATGGATGATATAGTTTTCTTTTTTACTGTTTTGATTAAAAAAAAAAATTCTTGTTTATTTATTTATTGTTCACAATATACTAGATTAAATGACTTGTGCAGGTGTCTGATCAGATACTAATTTTCTTGCTTTACCATTAATGTGATTGCACTGAACATCTTGATTGCCTACCTAATAAATTGTTTCTTATTAAACTCATGTATGCACATGATTTAAATAATAAACCATTTAAAGGGCTTTCATGTCTCATTTTTGTTTCTTTTAGCTGTCTGCAATTCTTATTAGGGAAACACTTTTCTTGTAAATTCTCTTTCTCATGGATGCGGGCATAAGAGTGGTGCATAGTAAAGGATATTGGAAGATGTATAAGGTTTCTTAAAATCTTATTCTTTTGCAGGGCATTTTCTTCCAGAAGAGGATGACAAATTTCTGGAACGAGTACGTGCTGCAGTTGAGGAGGAGGAGCGGCAAGCTGCTGCTCTATCTGAAGTGTGTGCTACTAAGGATGCTATTGCTGCTGCTGAGGGATCAAGGAAAGTTAACCAGAATCCAATCACTGAAGAAAAAGATATCAACCATGACAAGAGTGACTCAACCACTATGCAAGATAGGTCCAATGCAACAGGGAGTGAAAGAAACTTAGACGTAGATGAATTTGTGCGCCGCCCTGCACCTGATGAGAACCCAAGGGAAAGACTAACTGCAAGCTATGATTCTGTGACAAATTTGCCATTTGAGTTCTACCATTATTATCACGGAAGCAACAATGATATGGGAACCCTAATCGAGGCAAGTTATACTTCACAGTGAATGCACTGTTATTCTACTTTTTCTATTAAAGTTTCCTATTTAAATTTATGATGCTTACATTATGTTCTAGGTTTTTTTTTCATTTGTTGGTAAACAGAAAATGGTTGATTCTCCCCTCGTTGTAGATTCCTATTTCCTCAAAGTGAAAAATCCATTGATTTATGAAAGGGGAAAAAAAAAATCTTTGAACAGGAATCATGCAATATTTTACAAACAAGTTTTTTGTTCATTTGCTTAGTGGTGTAAATAAGCAGGAGTCCAGTAAACGGAACCTTTCCACAGTATCGTTTTTCTAGTTAGTGGTATTTCATGTTCATCCGCTTGACTATTCTACTCATGTTATTAATTAGATCATTTTGTTTGAATCGTTCATGTTGTTCCAACAGTTTGCCAATTATGATGCACATACTCTGTAATTTTCAGGTCAGAAGAATGTGGGATGCATATATTAGACCTGGTGGAAGGTGTGTAGTTACTTACTTTTCTGTTTAACTTATATACATGACAACATTAGAGTATCTTATTTTCCTTTTTTATCATTACTGCAGCAGCAGCAGCAAGATAAAAAAAAGAGTTCTTACTCTAGACTATATATGTTATCAAACAAAACAAATTTTGACACAAAAAAATCTAGTAGCATGGCGTAAATAATCTATTTTCTGAAAGGTATCTTTGCACTGGGGCGGAAGTAGAGGAAAACAACACAAGTGGAGAAATTGTTTTCTTGTGCCTTTTTAAATAAAGAAAATAAGACTGGATAAGATTATGGTTCCTTTTCAGTCCATCATTTTCCATGCTCCTTCTTTTCCATTTTTCTAATTTTATCCTTTATAGTTTTTTTTTAAAAGTAAGGTGGATAAACTGCTTATATTAAAAAGAGGACAGGGTACAGCAGGGATTATCCTTTATAATTTCCTTCGAAAGAAGAAGAAGAATTTTGTTTCTTTTTTTAATTAACTTTGCTGACAATTGTTGAATTTGGTGAAATTGGCATGCAGCCGTATACCAGGACATTGGGTTCAGCCACCGCCGCCTGCGGATGAGATCTGGGCATCTTATCTTGTTACTAGGCCCAAGTGAAGACTTACCTATCTGAGTGATAGAGACCCATCTCCTTCTGCCAAGAACTGCCCTGATTCTAAAGCTTTGGCTAAGGAAACACAATTCACAAGAAAAAAGTAATTTTACAATGCAAACATCTGGAAACAATCTCAAATACATGGATCAGGTGAAGTTTGCCAAACTTACCTAAACTACAGTCTTATGTAGCTAATAGAGGGTAATTCCATTGTTAGATGAAAAATGACAGACCAATGGAATGATCTAGGTGTTGAAATTAATTACTGGGTGATGAATGTACTCAAAATTCAGGTTCTTACTTACATCTTCTCTTTCCCAGTAATGCAATCAAAATTCAGGTTTGCAAAGTGAGAACACTAACCATACATTCACATAATATAGAACTGAAACCTAGATCACAGAACTTTGTTAGTAAGCATTTCATATGACATACTCAAACTTCAGGTTTATTTTTATGTCTTTCTTTTTGCCTTGGCAATGTACTCTAAATTCAGGTACAAAACTCTAGAGAATGCTACCCAGCTGGAGAAGTATAAGGTGGTAAGTTGTGGCTAGAGATTGGTCCATTGTCCTCTGTTCTTCATGTTCATGATTGCACCCCAGTTTGCCCACTTGGTTTGTTAGTGCTTGGCATCCAGTTAATTGTTAAGTTTTTGAATGATCTGTATGAGCTGGATTTGCATTATAAAGCTCCCCACTCACACCTACCTTTACCAACACTGTCTCTTCTGGTCCATGTCTGGATTCTATGTAGCTTTAATCTAACCTAATTTCTTTTTTCCTTTTTTAATTGATCTATATTTTAATACTTTTTTCTTAATGTAGCAGTAATGTTTTTCATTGTTTTCTCAACTTGCAGGTCCACTAAAAATGTTCTCTGTGTGCTTGTCTACTCATGTATTTTTCATTGTTATGTTTGTAGTTTTGATGCAAAACAAGCTACTATATTTCTCATTAGAGATACTGTAAGTCAAGTATTAGAAATCCGTCTAGCTGTAAGATTTAGACTTTACTAAGACATTAATTTTTCTTCTGTTCTTATTTTTCTAGAACTAGAAAGTTTGCTATCTCATGATATTATAATATTTTACTTTGATGTCATTAATAAAGCTTCCAAATAAATAAATAAATATGGAGTTATTTACATTGGAATAAAGACTCAGTAGTACCATTTTCTCTTTTAACAAATTGAATAAAACGTTCCGAGACTGAGACTACTGCCCCATATGTTACATGTTATATTGTCATTTATATATATAATAATAACAAATTTTAAGTAAAATAAATAAATAAATAAATAATATATTAAACCATATGTTAGTAAAGAAACCAATTTATTGTTAAACTAAAACCTATCAGGTATCCAGCTCAAATTGTCATGCTGGATGTTGACACCTCTCAACGGTCAAACCTAGCCGACTTTTTTTCCCTCGGTCCAATCCGTGCAGTGCGGTGTAAATGGACTAAAACTTTTTTTTTTTTTTTTTGAGAAAGACGACAAGTGCTGGACCTCAGGGACGGACACGTGGACAGAACGTCCTGCTCAATACCCAACTGTGTCCTCACCTTGCGCGTGACAGGTTTCGAACCCGGACAGAATATTCTGCTCGACACCCGAGGCGAAAACCCTACGCAAGGGATCCGGTGCCAATAGATCAAATAGTCGTTGGCCTCTTCTTTAATTTTAAATAATATATTATTTATTTAATTAATTAATTTTTTATTTTTCTCCTAAGTTTAAGGCAGACGGAGTGGGCTCACACATCTCACTGTCTTAGTTGTCTCTCACTAACAGTATAACATCAACATCTTCTAGCACATTTCCTTTTATTTCTTCTTATTATTATTATAAAGCAATGGCTTTTAAAAGGCTAGAGTTGATCTTAATCTCCACACGTGGTTTTATTTTCTTGGTCATAGTGTTCATAAGGTCATATTTCAGCACCTAATTTTAGTTTGAATTAGTTGTGAATGTTTGTCTAGTTTTTGTTCAAGGTTCTTGGTCTTATGATGCTCATAAAAGACTAAAAATAAAGAAAAAAAGAAAAAGGTATTAAGACAATTGCATGTGCATTTACATCACTTGTTTTAAATAAATCAATTAGTTATTTTTTAGTTGAAATGAGAGGGGCCTAATAATATTGAATATTTATAAAAGATATCAAATTTTATCATGTGAAATGTTTTTCTTAAATAACATTATTATATTTCATATGAATATACTTCTGTACATAATTTTTTGTCCTCCTTTGTCATAAAAAAAATGATAAGAAGGATTAATTTCTTCATCTTACTTCACATGAAATATAAAAATGTTATATAAAAATATATATATATATATTTTTAAAGAAAAACATTTCACATGATAAACTCTGATGTCCTATATATTCAATATTATCAGGCCCTTCATTTTCACATGATTTTTGTAAAAAATATTCACAAGAAAATGGCAAAGATGAAGAAGATATTATGTAATTAATCATGTAGAGAACCTTCATTTTGTCAATAAAATATATCTATGTGAAGAATTTTTGGAGAAATTAATTGGTGAGACGAGTCATGTTCATGTACGGGTCAATGTATTGAGTGATTCTTAATGATGTTTATGATGTATTCTTATCAAGTGTTTACCAGCAAAATTAATTAAGTGTTAATTAATTAAAATGATGCATGCTTACTGGATGAGTTACACGTTTTCATGATTAATGTACTATGACTTTGCTTCTTGATAAGTTTTAATAACTTGATTATATATTTTTTGGGCGCCACACTAAGTAAAAAAAATTAATTATGACCTTTTTATTAAATTTTTAATGAGTGATGCTTTTGCCACCCTCCATTCAAGATCACCTAATAAACCCTAATTCAAGTGATTAAATTCTTTTATTGATATGTGATAAAAACATAAAAGTGATATAACAATTCAAGGAAAAAATATATATAATCATTTTAAAATTTTAATTAGAAATCATACTAAAAAGTGCCTTTTTTTTCTATAATAAAAAAGGCAAGTGGCCATAACAAATGCTTTATCGATCTAATAACTATCTTAAAATATTAATTTTCATTTAACAATGTTTTTAACCCCAAAGTTTTAATGGAATTTGATGTTATTGTTTTTTAAAGTAAATAAACCATAGTTTATTAAAAAAAAAAGTAACAAATACAAGTTGAAGTGAACAAAAACAGAAAGTATAAACTAACAACTAAGTTATATAAATAAAAAAAAAAAAAAACAAACCACACACTAATAGTGGAAAGAAAAAAAATGAAACAATACAAAAGTACAATAAAGAAGGATAAAAAAACAAGCCCATAAATCACTTACACTTTAGAGGCGGGCATGAATTAGGTCAGCATTAAGAAAAAGGCATATACTATTTTTTTCTCTAGTTTTTTTTTATATTAAAATTAGTATTTATTATTATTATTATTATTTTAAATAAAATAAATAATCTATTAATTTATTAAAAAAACTCAATACAAATAAAATTACTATTATTTTTTAAATAATCTAAATAAACCACAAATTTAAACACTCAATTTAAAATTAAAAAAGAACCAACTTACCTGTCGTAGAAGCGGCGAGCCTCCATCTTTTCTGCATGCTTCACAGTTCAACACAAATTTAGAGAAAAAAAAAAAAAAAATTAAGTCAAAAAATTTGTTTTGAATGAAAAAGTCGATTCTTTATTGGCTATCTTTAATCTTTCTACACATCTCGTTCTGTATCTCTCATAGTTAGTCTTAGTCAATTGGCCACGCAACAAACAACACAAAGACATCAAAGAGAATGTTGGGTTCTTAACAGCAAACCTCTTAAATACACAGGACATAAAGTAGGACCCACATTGTTAATAGTGTAGAGTCGTAGACCAGACATCAAAATGGTTAATTTGGATGCTTGGACTTGCATGCAAAAGAGAGAAAAACTCAAAAAAGACATTTATTAATTTTAATTAATCACTCATCTCTAATTTACACAGTTTGTCTACCAACCTATGTCCAAGCTGTTGTTTGCCAGCTTATAAATGAGGTGGTGTGTGTGTGTGTCCCATAAAGAACATGAAATTGTGGCTGTTGTGTTCTTTCTTCTTGATATTTATAATCAAGAACACTGCCAACCTTGTCATTGTTCAAATAAATATTTGTAAGGAGAAAGGAAGAAGGGTATCAGATCAAAGTATTGGAGGTTTGATCATCAGGAGAGAAAACATAGTGAGTATTATTTTGATGATATATATAGTTTGTTCTTGTTTGATTTTCATTTTCTCTGTGAAATGAGTTCATGCAAACCTTCTCTGCTTGCTTTGTATATATAAACATGCAGGCATTTTATCAGCCTTTCACTGTGTTGGTAGGCTGATGATGTTTTGATGATATGGTTTGTTCTTGTTTGTATTTTTTTTTTCTCAAAAAACTTTTTCTATGAACTGAGTATAGATGTATTTTATCAACCTTTTTTTTTAAACAATGCATTAGCCTTAACTTTAACTTCCACTTGTTCTACTTTTTCTTTGTTTATTTCTCTAGTCCATTTTTTTTTGTCTTTAAGCGTGTACTTTAATGAAACCAAGCCTCTCCTCCCAACTGAGATTAGATTTTTTTTCCTCTTTGGGAGTTTCTTTCTTCTCAAAAATGATGTTTCTAAGAACTCATCACCTTCTTCTTTGGTTTGGTTTGGTTTTGACCATTAGTTTGTCAGTTGGAAATCTCTCCATCCTTTGAAAGAACAAGTTAATTGTTGAATTGTGAATTTTCTTCATCTTTTTAATGCTTATATATATATATAAAATACCCAAATGATGTTTGTAGATATCACTGTTCACAAATGGAGAAGAAAGAAGATGTGAAGCAAGCCAATCCTGAAGAGTTTCCATCACTAATCAAATACATAGCCTCCAAATCAGTTAAAGGCTTTGATACCACTCCAAATCTTCAAGTTGATACTGTATTTGCTAATGTGAGTGATCTTTTGAATTTTTTTTTCCTCTTCACAAAGTTCAGCAATTCATTATCTATTTAATTTCTGTTATCTTTTCAGGGATCACAACATGCAAACACTGATGCACATAAGAATTCAGTAATTGAACATCACCATTCACACTCTATCTCTATCAGTTTACCTGCTTCTCCTTCTGAATTTCATGCTGAAAGAGCTAAAAGAATCCCAAACATTGACAATATTCATAAAAATGGTGGCAGTGATGACCAACCAGAGGATTCTACTTTTTCTGCTGCCAATTCAGAACATAAAAAGCATGCAAAGTTTCATTCTCAGCCAATGTCATTTGGAGATTCATGTAACAATGTTACTCTCCAAGTTCAGAGCAAGATACAGCGACAAGACAGTCTCAAGGATAAGCGTTTCGATTCTTTCAAGACATTTTCAGGAAAACTTGAGAGACAAATATCTAATTTACGCGGAATTCCTCAGCCACCGGTTCCCGAATATGTTAATGCTTCAGAAATTACTGAAGAAGATATTATACCAGCAGTAGACCGATACTTTGATGCATTACAAGGGCCTGAACTTGATACACTTAAGGTATATAACATCTTAATTGGATTAGAATTTCTGAAACTTAAAGCACTGTCAGTAATGTTTGTATTAATGTTTAGGCATCAGAAGAATCGGTTCTTCCTGAAGATAAGAAGTGGCCATTCCTTCTTCGATTCCCAATTTCATCATTCGGTATATGTCTTGGAACAAGTAGCCAAGCCATCCTCTGGAAGGCATTAGCAACATCTCCATCTACAAGTTTTCTGAATGTAAGCTTGGATGTTAATCTAGTTCTGTGGAGTATCTCAATTGCACTGATGGGAATTGTGTCCCTTACCTACATTCTGAAGATAATATTTTACTTTGAAGCTGTTCGAAGAGAGTATTACCATCCAATTAGAGTCAACTTCTTCTTTGCTCCATGGATTGCTTGTCTGTTCTTGACAATTGGTTTGCCACCATCGGTCGCAACAAACTTGCATAAGTCTGTGTGGTATGTTCTAATGGTTCCGATTTTGTGTCTCGAGCTGAAAATCTATGGCCAATGGATATCAGGAGGCCAACGTCGGCTTTCGAAGGTTGCTAATCCATCAAACCATCTCTCAATTGTTGGAAACTTTGTTGGCGCATTGCTAGGGGCATCTATGGGTCTCAAAGAAGGACCTATCTTCTTCTTTGCCGTCGGCCTAGCTCACTACATAGTCCTATTTGTAACTCTTTATCAGAGACTTCCGACAAATGAAACACTCCCTAAAGAACTCCATCCAGTATTCTTCTTATTTGTTGCAGCACCTAGTGTTGCTTGCATGGCTTGGGCAAAGATCAATGATGACTTTAATTACGGCTCGAGGATCGCTTATTTCACCGCTTTGTTCCTCTATTTCTCTCTTGTAAGTTTCTCTTTCATTCCTCACAATCATCAAGCATTGATTGATATCGGTTTCTGATCATTTGAGCTTTCACTTTTATATATGCAGGCTGTTCGGATAAACTTTTTCAGAGGTTTCAGGTATATACTGATACTCTTTGAGTTCGCATTTCTGCTTATTCATTAATAGTATCTCATACATGATGCTTTTATATTTTAGGTTCTCATTGGCATGGTGGGCATATACATTTCCAATGACCGGTGCTGCAATTGCGACCATACGATACTCAACTGAAGTGAAGAATGTCTTCACTCAAACTCTCTCTGTTGCACTCTCTTCGATCTCTACAGTCACAGTCACTGCTTTGCTTGTATCGACCATCATCCATGCGTTCGTTCTCCATGATCTCTTCCCCAATGACATCTCCATTGCCATTGCTTACAGGAAACCAAAATCAAGCAAGAAAAATACACATATAAAAGCAACAAACTCTGATGCCAAAGACATTGAAGCAGGTGTATCAGAGGATGTTTCAAGTCATTAATTCACACTGTTTTTGATGATGCAATTGGATCCTCTTCCCTTGTGGAAGCTAGTGATTTTTGGAGATGAAGATTGCATCTTCACTGGAAGGCAGTAATGTTGGAGTTTGATTGGAACTTTGTAGTCCTATTTAGTTTTTTGATTGTAATGAAGTGATTATCGTCAATGGATGTTTTATTTATGTAATACTGAGCGGTCTAATGTTCAGTAATGTTAAAAATGATTGTAAAATTTCATAATGAAACAAAGAAGAAGAGATAGTTGGAGACATGTACATTTGTATAACAGCATGAATGAACTTGTCAAGGGATTGAATAAACTATTTCAGAGTCAACTCACCGCCGTGAACTCAATATATATATATAAATCAAGTAGTGCTGAGCATTCAGACAAACACCAATGAAACAGAATCAAAACGCAACCACCATTTCATCTTTTAAGAGTTCATCATTTGCTCTCTGACCAAAAAAAGCAATGAGAAACTACAGCTTAGCAGTAAAAACAAAGCAGGCATACACATTCATTTCATTGAACTTACAGTTGAATTCTTGCAGTAAAGAACAGCTTCTTTGATTGATTCACTGCGAATATCAATCATCGGTGGGGTGTAGGCATTGCTGTGAATTCTTGCAGATATTGTAGGAGGAGTCAATCTCAAGTTTCTAACTTTGCTGCAGAATGGGAAGAGAAAACACAAGTATTTGCAGAAGGTCTTCTTGGGAATCTTAGTGCAACTCCACAAGACAGAGAGCTTGAGTTTGCTGTTTCTTGGGGTCATCTTCTTCAATGATAGCAATGGCTTAGATGAATTTTCAGAAAGCGAACGGCCAAACGAAGAATGTGAGAAGTTGTTTTCTGGTTGAAGTGGGACAAGGACGCCGCCTGAGATGATTTGAGCGGCCGGAACTATCACTGGAAGTTGTTCAGAATTAGGGAGGCTGAAAACAAAGCCATGATCATCATGAGAAAATCTCATGGAGATCAAATTGGGGTCTATTTCTATGAAGGAACCAGTCTCAAAGTTGTCACTGAGAGCATCCATTGATGGTGGCTTGATGTTCAGAAGCCAGCCATGGGAAAAGCTTTCACTAGGAAGGTGCTGAGAGGACTCCATTTAAGGTCTTTGGAGAGTTCTTAGAGGTTGAGAAAGAAGGATGAAATGATGAATAATGGTGGCATGGCGGGATCATTAATATACAAGAATGTCACCATCTTGGACCTTGTCACTTCTCTTATTATTAGATGAGTAATATGGCTTGCATGATCACGTTAGCTGTTTATTTAATACTATGTTTTCTTTAATGTCAGTTTGTCAATGGATCATCCAATTAGTTCACCATTTTTTTTTTTTTTTGGAGTCAAGGTCTAAGCTAAGTAAAATATGGCAAGTCTCTGTTGTTTATTACTGCATTACAATGTACTTACCCTAATGTCCAAGCGCTTGACAACATCTTATGGAATAGACATGAGATAATTTTGATAAGCTTCAGCTGATTTTCTATCAATTGATATTTGCCAAAATATGAACTTGATACATCAGTATTACATGCAAATGATATCAACAATGTTCAAATTCCCTTCTGTATTTATCAAATGGAATTGATTATTCAAGAAAAGAAGAAAAGTATTATTTTCTGAAATCGTACAAGTTCATATCAATAACAAGACTAAAGAATAGGAAGCATGCTATGTATCAGAACCAACAGCATATCTTTAGTATACCAACTAAAAGATCATACATAAACAGGACACAGGCTATCCTAAAATACACAGGTAGAAGCATACTCACTCCAAATCTGCTTGCCAGCATTGAAAGACCATTGCTTCTCCAATATCAGTGTCACAAATTGGAACTCAAATGCTTAAACCCACAATTTTCTTCTACTTGACAGCTGGGAATTAGTATTTATCTAGGCACTAACCACTTGATGGTGATTGAGGCAGAATTCTGAGTAATATATCTGATGATATTTTTGGGTGCACCTCATTGAAACATCAATTAACTTGTACTATCTGGAGATGGGGGAAAAAGTTGAGCTAAATCAAAACAAGGTTTTACTCATTTCATCAAATCCAGAAAGACGAAACCATTCCACAGGCTATGAAGCAACATGGAAGCCAACAAGTTCCTAGACCGTGCAAACACGATCCCCATTACCACCCCAAGGCAAATGAGTGGCAGCAGTCTTTGAGCATTAAAATGCACCAGAGCAAATGCAAGAGCACTCACCAAAATAGAGCTCCATAGGGACATGTACCTGGTAAGTGACGGGAGAAGGAAGCCACGGAATACAATTTCCTCCCAGACTGGTGCACAAATTGAAACAACCATTGCGTATAGAGCCATGGCCACAGGATCACGAGCTATTATTGATTGCTCCACACTTGAAACACCCATTGGTGGGGTTGGGATAGAAGGGACGAGATTCAAGTTGACCCGAGAAAGAAAGTTGACCAGCGGGAACAGGAGGCAACCCAAACCAACATCAAGATGCCAGCTTCCTTTGAGCCTGAAGATGAACCAGCCTGTTGGAAGTGGGTAAAATCTTGCAAGGCACCGGTGGAGAATTGCAATTCCAGCCAAGCCCTCAGCTAGATCAGTCAGGAGGCTGTACAGAGCTTGGCCACGAAGTGTTAATGAGCTTTTGTTGAAACCAGTTGCATGGGCTACAAATGGAACAATCCAGGACCCAACAAACCAGAATGACAAAATCCAAAGAAGCATGACCTGCATAGAGGTGTAATATTCACATTCAGGTGTATCATTACAATAGCAAATAAATTCTAATCTCAGAACTAAACACACAAATACAGCAAAAAATGCCTTTCAAGCCACTTCATGGCAAATGTCCAACTCGCAGTGAAAATCAAGTTGTCAGAAAAAATATTTTTATATAGAACCTGTTATTTGAACCTTTACCAAACTTTTGAATTAATTAATTTACTGCTTAGAAATCATGCTTCAGTAAGATTGCTCAGCTTGGTAAAATACAATCATCAATTTGCAGGTGTGAAAAAGCTGTTGATAAGCATCAACAACTGGGGGCCCAAGAACTAGCAGACAGAGAAGTGTCATACTATAGCAGACATATATATATATATATATATACACACACAGTGTGCTTGACAAGTTGTTACCTAGAATAGGAACTAGAAACTAAGGGAAATGTTAAGATGACAAACTTGATAAAATTAATTATAAACTTCAACTTCATCACATGCAATAATCCTGATTTTGCAATATCCTTCTGAAAATGGTGGAACAGGCTGACCCAAGAAAAAAAAAGAAAGAAAAAAAGAAAAAACCTGGACAATGGTTTCTCCAGTCCATGGTACCACCCAAGGTTCACCATCTAGCACGAAGTTTCTGTCTACTACCTGAAACAACAACATTAGTGTCAAGAAACCTCACTATAAATAATAAAGTCACAAAATTGAACACTTCTTGTTTCATTCTTTGTCCTTATTTTTATCAAATTCAAAGATGCAATCAGTTATAATAAGATCAATTTATAAACAATGACAAACCAGACATGCAAAAAATACCAAATTCAGCAAAAAAATTTGCCAGCCCAGCCTTGAGAAAATCCCGCGGTCTAGTACCATATGACAGTAACTTACCCTAAAAGAACTCCAATACTAGAAACATAAGCATGAAGAGTTCTTTCAAGCAATGCTGTCAAAACTGGCATCTATTCATGGAAAAATGTCCAAGCTAGTGACATCCAGTTAGCAGGTGGTAAAACAAATCAAGCCATGCCAAATTTATTTAATCTTGTTTTCATTCCATTGATCAGTGTTAAATTAGTAAATATTTACTTAGTATGGAATAGTCATTGTATTATAGTATGTTATTTTATGAACTACACAGGGTTGCTAGGTTTGAATCCCAATATTACTATTTCCTGTGATTGTGTTTCCGCATCTAGAAGGTTTTAAAATGAAGCATACTTTTGCCAATTCAGACAATTTCACGAAAAATCAACAAACTCATTGACTTCTCAAACTATTTCTGACTCAGAACAATAACCAGACCATCAGATCTGCCAGTTTTAAAACATTTCATTGAATTGTCAGCTTCACTGATATGGTAATTAGAACATTCTTAATTCCTTCATTTTAATTTTTACCATGCAAATATTCTTCCCGGCAGTCTAGCTGCTTCGGTTTCTGGGTCAGGACACCCAGAGGCGAATTGCTATCTAGACAACACTCTAATTGATAGAAAAATATATTTGCATGTGTAATGCCACAGTGGATAGAATTAGACTTACTCAAATGTAGAAAGCTTCAAACCTTCCAAATGCACATTATAAACTAGGCTACGTATCAATGAAAACCATATGTTCCTAATAAGATAACAACTACAAAAAGAAAAAAGCAGTTTATTTTATTTTTACTAAAGTCTATATGAGCTCTTCATCACATCATTTGCAGTTAAAAGATGAGCTACAGAGTACATCATGTAAGTTAGAATCACTTTTTTCCTACTTCACATGTCACCTAAAACTCTAGAGTATAGACTGGTTGCAGATTTTAGCATTGCTATGTGATTGAATGGGAGGGTAACCATACTCATTTGTCATAATTTGGCATATTTTGAGATAGAGAGTCGTTTGGATTTAGTGTATTTTTCAGTAGTAATTCGTCATTATCTGGCATATTTTGAAACATGGAATTCTTAGGACCTACCATTTTTTTTTTTTAATAAAAAAGAGAGTACAAGACATAACTACCATGTAAATCTCATTTCATTTCAACATTCAAGCTGTGAAGTAAGAACAACTTAGGCAAGTTTAATATCATTTATATCGAAAACGACAAAGAGAAAAGCTAAGGCAAAAGAATTTCAGTAAATGCTAGTTAAATAGGATCAAGTTGCAGCAGCCAGCAACTCACAAAAGTCTTTCACTCCTAGGTTGTTTTATTTCCATGAAACATCAATTCTCGTTTGGCCATAAACGTAATCCTTGCAGAGTAAAAGTAGAAAAAGACATTAAATTAACAGGTTCTCCTTGATGCTCGCAAGAATTACTCTACTCATGAAAATTCCAAATGCAAAATTTTTATATCTATTTCTCAAATAACGCATTACAAATGCCTCAAGTTATTACCCACACAGTATATAAATTCCTTCAGCACCTTCCAATGTGTTCACAATTATGAAACCATTGATCTATAAGGAGGAAATGAATTCTATCCACTAAACCAAAAATTATTAGAAATATCTCTGCAACACATTCGACCTTTCCAGAGGATCAATCGAAAACAAGGACGAAGAGAAAGCAACAAACTAAAATCAAGTATCCAAATCTTACCTTTCTAACCTTCGAAATCCAATCCTTATCATCCAATTTATCATTTTCCAATTCCTGAGATGGATTTACGCCCATGAAGCCACCATTCTCCAAAGACTTCTTTCTCTCCTCTTCGTGTATAAAACACTGAACCTGACCCAATCTCCACCTCTACAATATACAAAAATAATTAAAATAAAACACATAAAAAAGCGCTTTTTACCAATTTTCCATAAAAAAAAACAAAGCATAATGCGAAGTTCAGACCTTCCTCGCAGCGTCAGGAGAAGGCCGCAGCTGGATCCCGCGCAAACTCGGAGCTAAAGAGGGAGAGATAAAGGCGGCGGCGGCTACGGGAGCCCTACGCCTGTAAATCAGCGTCGGCAGCGAGGGCACGGTCAACGGCGGCCGATGCAGACAGCGCCAGGGGCCAGCCATGGGGACCCAGGCCTCGGGGCTTCCGAAACCCTAATCCTCCATTACTGCCCCTAAGCTCCGCTGCTGTTTTTGCCTCAACTCCGTCGGGCCAAGTCAGAAAACGAGAGAAGAGAAGGGGGAAGCAGAGGATAAAAGCAACAATAAATAAATAAATAAATAAATATGACCATTTAAATATCGAAAATATTTGCAAAATTTGTTTATTTTTTATAAATATCTTTTTTCTTTTGGCTTCTATTTATGAAAATATATTGCTAATTCGAGAATCAAATCAAGCATCCATCTTATTATTTTATTTTATTTTATTTAATAAATATAGATAAATTACAATTTTATTGAAAAAAAATAAACATAAAAAAATAAAAAAATAAAAAAGATAGGAAACGAGACAATAAGAAAGGAACAAAAGTTTCACCAAAAGTGAGGGTACAATTTATTCTCATAAATATATTTTTTCATGTAGAATTTCCATTTCAAATGTATTTTATTTTTTATTTTGACTGGTTTTAAAATTTAATCTGGTTTTATAGCATAAACCCGCGATTTTGTCTCAAGATGAGTGTATCACAACCGTACATTTTTTTCGAGATTTGTGCTAGTGTGCTACTAAATGAGCCAGCCCATCCTTCCCGCCTTCGGGTCTTTCTCCCTCTCTAATCCCCAATTCATTTCTCTTGGTCTAAGCCCTAATCCCTTCTATCGTTCCCTCAGCTTCCCCAATCCTTCTGGCTTCGCATCTCATCGTCGCTCTCCGATCATTCTCAACCTCTCAGATGGTGCCTTCGCCGGCGCTGGTCGCGGAGTACGCGAAATCCGGTCGGTCCTCCTGCAAAGGCTGCGGGAAATCCATTCCTTCTGGATCTCTGAGGCTGGGCTTGTCCATTAAGGATCCCCGAGGGTTTAACGCCACCAAATGGCATCATGTGGGTTGCTTCTCTCCTCAGTCCCACCCCATCGTCGCCAAGGATATCAAGGGGTTCTCTTCACTCAAGGTCTTTGATTTTCTGATTTTGTTTGGATTCTTTATGTATCTGTTTTAGTCTGACTGTTTTAGATTTCCAGGGGCCTGATCAGGATGCTTTGAGTATGTTGGAGGCTGGCGAAAAGTCTGGCCCTTCATCTGCAAAGGTTTGGGTTTTTCTCTTGATTTCTGTGGAATTAGTTGTGGAATGTTTTAGGAGTTTGATGTGTACAGGGTGGTGTAAGGGACAATGATGGTGTTGATGGTAGCGAGAGTGATTCTGAAGAGTTGAAGGAGAAAAGTTTGAAGAAGCGGAAGGTATCTATTTTGTTCTTTTGTGCTGAAGTATTAATTTGGATGATTTCACATTTGATGAATTTTCCCTCTTATTCTCACTTGATCCTAAGTTTGACTCTGAGCAAGAAGAATGTAAGGAAAAGGACATAGATGAGCTGAAGGTAATTATTTTGCACTTTTCTGGACAGTTGACACGGTAGCATCACTCAAAAATATTCAGTTGGAGGATATACACATTGCTTACTAGTAAGGTACTTTTGTGTCATCTGGTAGCCCCTATGTTGACTTTTCACAATTACTGAAAGAACTTGAAAAGGTGTGTGGATGTGCAACAAAGAATTCTGTGAGGTTTATGGTTTCACCCTTTTGGCGGTTGGAAGATTTCCTTTTCTCCCCTTCTTATTGATGATAGACTGTAATGGTAGAACACTGACTTTAGTTATGCTGGTTAAACTCTTTGCTTGGCATAGCAGCGCATTTGAACTAGTATAGGAGCTTAGACTGCTACATAAATGCTCATTCTTTCCTTTAACTTTTTAGTGGGATTCGTGTATCCTTGTCCCCGTGATTCTTGTATGTACAATTTGGTCTTATAATCTTAATGCTTCAACCACATTTCTAGGCGCTCTTATTTATATTCTATTTTTCACAAGAATAGACTCTTGTTGCAGGATACAGTACCTTGAATAAATGCAGGAAATTTTATAGAAGTTTGCTAAGTGTGTTGATCGTGTAACTTAGAATGTATCACAATCCAATTAATTTAGCAAAAGGTGATATACCAACTTATACGCAGCAATAATTTTTAACAGGAACTGCAGAAATAATTAAGTTTGTGGGGTATGGATGAAATTTTAAGCACTACACTCACAAGAATGAATTTTCTGCTTGTTAGAAATTTTGACCATCTGAACTGTGATGGCTGTATACCTCAATCTTAAATTTTTGTGAAACTTAAACAATATCTCTAATAATATCAAATTCAGCATGGAAGATAGGAGTTAATCCCAATTAGAGTTAATAAACTCCAGGCTCCAGCACATAATCTGTTCTACCTCTTGAAGCAAGAGACATGTTGCCTGCGAACGCTGCCTACTTTACCACTTTATCTATTTTGTATTTTAGTTTTTATATTGATTTGGCACTTGGCATCTTAAACTCCTGTGTTTTATGATTACAATAATTGTTTCCTCGCTAGTTGCTTAGACATCCAAATCCAGTATTTGTAGAACTTTGACCAACCATACATTCTGATCTGAAACCTTTACCATCTATCAATTATAATTTAGTCTTTTACCACCTTTCACCTTCCTCTTTTTACAGAAGAAAACTCCTGCTTAATTGTTATTTCTATGATCTAAATGATTTCAATGCTAGACTCTGGGTTAAGTCCTATTTTCTTGAGTAATGTGAACATAAATTTAAGGCTCCTACTAATTTGAATTTTTTGTATTTTTTATTTCAACATTGCATTGTGTTTATATTATTATTATTGGTTGATGTGCTACAGTAACAGGCTATCTATGCATATATTTCTGTATCTGGCTCATGTTTTATTACTTTTATTCCTAATACATACCATATCTTCTCAATTTACTTGCTCTCAGATGATTGGAGATGGCAATAAAAATGATTTGGCTGTAGCTTTTTCTGTGTCTGATATCAAGAACATGTATAAGGTGCTAAGCTCTTCACCTCAAATAAAAGCATAACCAGAGATTGGTTCATATCCATGTCTTTCTTTAGGTAATTCATTGATTCATTCAACTTATGTTTGGTCCAGGATGCTAAACTTCCACCAAAATGGAAGGCTTTTCAAACTGTTATTTTTCATGAGCAGGTTGGTTTTCTTATTAACTTAAATTATTATGGTGAGGATCTTCCAAGAAGTTTCAGCTCTAATGTTTTATGCTCATATATCTGCAAATGTGATGTATTACTACTAATATTGTTCCATTTTTCACTTTGAAAGTTGTACTTGCACTTGACTGATGTATTTACTTGGCAATTAAATGCCTGGATGTGTTTGTTCCATTCTTTTTACAATTTTAAGCAACATTGTCTTACCTCTATTTTATTTTGGATTTGATATCAGTATATTACTTCCTACATTTTTGTTGTTGTGCAGTGATATAGAGGTTATAATCAGGCTAACCTTCCTCAGGATTTAATTTGAATTCTTTGGTTTTCGAGCACATAGTTTTAAACTGAGATACATTCTTATTTGTTGTATATGATTAGGAAGATGGTCTTCATAGTTCGGAAAAAATTGCTGCATTTGATTTTGATGGATGTCTTGCTAATACGTCTGTTTACAGGTAATGTTTTAAGAAACAAACTCTGTCCATATATGGAACTATGCTTATCACATTACCTCGAGTGAATCAGTGATTGCTCATGTTCATGTCGGTGGCATTGGAATACATTCAACTTGTTGCATTTTATTTTCTCCGTCTGAAGCCATCTTCTCAACATCTAGGTTTCCTTGTTTCTGGACATTTTTTTCCTCAATAGAGTTGCTAACATAAGAGAATAAAGTGGAGTTCTGTTGGCTTTGATATAAAAAGGAAAACAATAATAAAATGAAAATGCCAAAAATGTTTCAGTTTTCTTCAGCCTGGATCATAGCTGAAGTTCTAATTTTGCATTTGGCCATTCATATAAATGGACCTAATAATAATAATTCTGGCATTAAATACAAATTTTCTGTAGCTTTGAGGATGATTATATTTATTTGGCATCATTAATTATTACATGAAGACAGGCCATCCATCATAGGAAGTCTATTTTCACCACATCCATCATACTGATTTATGTCAGCTTCCTGTTTCATTTCATTTCCTTTATTTGGTCTGGTTGTAACTTTAAGATTTAACTTTGGCCTAATTATCTAATTGGAAATAAGTATTCAATAGGCTTTTCCAATCATTAAGAATTTCTCAACCTTGGAGCTTTGGTTGTCATCTAAATGCTCGGGAGAGTTGCTGGTGAAAAGTTCTCTGGAAAAGAGTTTTTTTAATGAATTTTGGTTTGCATTTTGTGTGTCATGGCTACCTGAAAATTCTGCCATTTAGAATGCAACTTTTTTGGCACACAATTGATTTTGATTTGTAAATTAGTATTCTCTGACTTCAATTGCAGAGTAGATCCAGATGACTGGTCTCTGATGCATCCATCTATCCCAGAGAAACTGCAAAGCCTATATGATAGTGGCTATAAGCTGGTTTGTCTGCTCTATTGCTTAATGTTGCTTTTGAACCATCTCCTTTCTATCTCAATGGAGTATTTATGTTATTCCGATCACTTATTTGTTTATCTTATTAGCTGATTTATTTTAGTATGGTGTTCTGAATAATCTGCATAAGCTTATTCTTCATCACCAGGTGATTTTCACCAATGAGGCCAACATTGAAAGGTGGAAGAATAAGCGGCAGGTCGCTGTTAACTTTAAAATAAGAATGCTTGAGAACTTTATGAAGCTTGTTAAGCTGCCTATCCAGGTATCAATGAAATTTATGTTCTCATACTATGACAGTATTGGAACCTGTAACTGAACTAATTTACTGTCATATGAAGAAATTAAAAAATGATTGGCCTATGCATTCTTTTAGAAAATAGCCATGACTTGGTCTAGTTGCCTTGAAACATTTTTTGGTGGTATCAGTGTGCTTTTCCTTCAAGAGTTTGTTATACCAGCTGTGCCTCCTACATAATTGTGTTAATAAGTAGATGTTTCATTGCCTGGTTCAGGATTTTTAAAAAGTAATTCTGATGCAGGTTTTCATAGCTTGTGGGCTACCAGTAAATAAAAGAAATCTAACTGAAGACCCGTTTCGCAAGCCAAAGCCTGGAATGTGGAGATTAATGGAACAGAACTTCAATTCTGGCATAGCAGTAGACAGGAATCAGTTATTTCTCATATCTTGTCTTTCTTTCCGTAGCTTACAATCTCTTTGCATGTAAAAAGAACTCTTGGATACCCGCATGAACTTGCAATTTCTTTTCTTTTATATCTTTCCTCATATCTGCAAATTTTTTTTTCCAGATTAGAATTAATTTTCATGGTTAGGACTAATGACTAAATGCCTGTTGTCATTCTCTGGGCCTGTCGACTGTCCTATTATGTGCTCTTTCCATTCTAACTTTCAGGGGGTTTGGTTTCACTTCTTGCATGAATAGCCAAAATTATTATGAAACACGGGCAAAGAGTACACTTCCTATTTTCCAGTGTTCCTGGTTCCTTTTGTTTTGTCTTCTATTTTCTTGTTTGATGAGTAGAATTGTTGTCAGATGACTTTTTTCTAATGGACTTTCGTATTCTGCAGATCCTTTTATGTTGGTGATGCTGCTGGGAGACCCAATGACCACAGCAATGCTGACATTAAATTTGCTCAAGTTTGATGCATTTCTCTTGCAATTCTTTGTTTTGCATTGCTCTTTCTAAAGCTATAATTTCAGCTACTTCAATCATAGTTCTTCATAGCTGCTGAACTTTAATTTTATTGTACGTCTCTTAGTTGCTTGCTGATCATGCATCTTTTTAAAAAACACCCCTCCAATCTTTGGTGATATGAAGGCGTATTACCTATTTATGATAAGGGAATATATGATAGATACTTATGACAAGGAAATATATGATAGACCAGGATCTCAGCCAGAGATGCCATTTTCTTTGTGCTCTCTAGTTGATGGCAATCGTGCTTAAAATGTTGTATTGTGAGAGTTTCAGGGTTTGATTGAAAATTTGTCAAACTTTATCAGATACCAGGATCAGCTTGAATTTTCACCCGTCTTGAACCTTCCTGTGTGACCTTTGCAAACTTTACTCTTTTTCACTTCCCACTGTGAGATACAGCAAAGACATTATATGGGACATCCAAACTTTTCGTATAAGATGCATGTAACACAATTTGCAAGTGAACTGGGTTAAGTATCAACGCATATAATATTGCATCTTTAAAAAAACTTCCCAGGAGATGCTCTGCAATTTATCTTAGAATATTTTCAGATTGGAAGGGAAGGCCTTGTGGAAAATGAATGGAATTTGAAGAAAGGATCAGACAACTGATTGTAAAATGGATGCAACTCTTATGGAAAGTGTGGCATCTTTTTTCTTGGAATTTTCAGTGGATACATTTTGTTTTTTCTTGATAGGATATGATGCATGTAACGATATTATTTGAATATAATTAATCTCTAGTTTACATTTAAAATTGCCCTTCTATATACTCTCTTTGCTCAATTTGAAAAATATAACAAATTCTTCTAATAGTGCAAATTCTCATATTTCTTTTAATGTGTCTATACTATATTGAAGTTTGATCGTATACTGATGTTTCTTCTGATTTTTGTCTGCCTGGTGTTTGTAGGCGATTGGATTGAAGTTTTATGTCCCTGAGGAATATTTTGGCGCTTGAATTTCCAAGTTTCTCAGTAACTCTTAAGATCGTTTGATTATGCTGATGGTGTCTTTTTGCGTTGTGATAACAAAGAACTG
This sequence comes from Dioscorea alata, assembly GCA_020875875.1. Classification (NCBI taxonomy): domain Eukaryota; kingdom Viridiplantae; phylum Streptophyta; class Magnoliopsida; order Dioscoreales; family Dioscoreaceae; genus Dioscorea; species Dioscorea alata. Next base: position 18,229,248 of record CM037015.1, on the reverse strand, counting down.
ACAAGACTCTTTAATCAACTACTAGTGACATAATTTTGATGCATACGTTTCATACATGATGCATTAGCTTACCATGCGTTTGGTTTCCGAGTACTTTCTCTTGGAGAGCAATTTTGTATCAGTTGAATACGCCACTCAATTTTTGTATTGCATGGTCTAGCTTTCAGGCCGTTTGATCATTAATTTCTCAACGTTTGCTATGAAATTAGCTCAGTATTTATTTTTATTTTTATTTAACTTGTAAGATTGACAACATGACAGGTAAATGTGATATCTACTCTTAAACACAAGAATACCATTAAGCACTTGTTTAGCACCGAGTTATTTTCTACTCTTGTTAATGGCACCGGATTGGTGCCTCATCATAAAACATCTTGTACAAGCCTCAAATGATCACTCAAACTTTCTTTTTACTTCCTTTTCATTTCATCAATTCTGCAACCCCATTCAAATTACTTCAAAATAACACCTAAAATTGACAAGGATCTTTGGAAGGTATATATATATATAAACAAACATCCAAAATGAAAGTATGGTCAAAAGAAATGTAGCACGATCATATTTATATTATTTATGCTCAAATTAAAGATTTTGGATGGTTTTTTTAAATAAGAAAATAAATAAATTAGAGGAAACTTAGAAATTAGAGAAAATACGGAGAGGGGCATGTGAGTAAATTTCCTTGTGGTGTTTCTATTCTAATGTAATTTGAGAGGTGCAATAGATAGATAAGGAATCGCCTTCCGTTCCTTAGCTCGTTCTCCACCTCTGCGCAGCTCTCCGTCTCCCACTCGCTCTCTCTCTCGCTCCCGGCTAGCAAATGCACACGAGCACGATCCCTTGTGGCAGGTGAAGCTCCGCAAGCCTTTTGCTCCTCTTCCTCTTTGATTCGTGGTGATTGATTGTTTGAAAAGCATTGATGAATCCTGACTCTTTATCCTTTTCCAGCTCGTTTCTTCAGGTTGGCTTCGCCCGTGAAAATGGAAGTGGTCTTGGCCGTCGATTCCCCCCTCCAAGAAGGAAGCCGCTCCTCCCACGGGCCAGTGCCGCCTCTGGTATATATTTTTTTTTCTCCTGTAGAATCCCTTTGTCTCTTGAAGAGAATTCTTGATTTTCATGATTGGAAATGTAGTATCAATCCATTTTCGTTGCTGAAGAGATTAATTTTTTTTATTTGGTTTTCAGTGTTTCATTGCTTCAGGGGATAATGTCAAAATTCCTTTTTGTTTTTATTTTATGATTATTATTTTTTGCGTGGAGATTTTTTCATGGATTTGGTTTAAACCAGCTTGTGGTGGTATTCTGTGTAGGTGTTAAATCAGGTTAGCTCTTCCTTGTTTTCTCGAATCAAGAGAAATCTTTTGACACACACACATTCACACACAAATAACAGAGGGATTGTTTTGTTGGACTAATGTGAAAATTGGAGTTAATCCAAGTTACTAGGGCTTTTATTCGGAGAAGTTCCTGTTGTTGTCGCAAGCATTGTATAAAATGAATTATCTATGTGTGTTTTTTTCAAGTTTCCATTCCAATATGAAACCTCAATTTAAAAATATGTTTACCCTTGTTTGTGCCTGGGGACAAATATTTGATTAGTCAAAATTAATAGTTTTTTTCTCACTCCGGTTCATTCTCTCTGAGATTTTTTGAGCAAATTTACAATTATGCAGCCCTACATTTAGTTTTTGAGCCAGCATGAACATTCTGAGTTAGTTAACAAAAAACTATGTTTGCTATATCTATTGATTTCTTTGTCTTCTCTAAGAAATAAGTAACCTTTGAGGTGTGATCTCATTTTATGTAAAGAATATCTTTATATTTAGTGCGTGGGTGTGTGTGGTAGTTTGGTTAGTGGTTAGGGTGGAACCCTACATTTTTCCATTATCTATAATCACTAAGATTTTGCTACTAGATCCTCTCTTGGTTCAGGCTGCTAGGGGAAATCCTGTCAGTAGGCCACCAGCGTGGATGATGCGGCAAGCAGGAAGGTATATGGCTGCTTACAGAAAGCTTGCAGAGAAACATCCATCCTTCAGAGAAAGGTCAGAGACAGTCGATCTCATTGTGGAAATTTCTTTGCAGCCTTGGAGAGCATTTGGTCCTGATGGAGTTATAATCTTCTCAGACATACTTACTCCACTGCCAGCATTTGGTGTTCCCTTTGAGATAGAGGAAGTTAAAGGTCCAATTATCCAGTCCCCTATTTGCTCTGAAGAAGGGTTAAAGGCATTGCATCCCATTGACTTTGAGAAGCTTAGTTTTGTTGGGGATTCATTAAAAATCTTGCGCCAGGAGGTATAAATATTGGCCTTGCCTTTTTTGTGCGGTTCAGTACTAAATGTAGCCATTTGTGAGCTTTTTAGACTTTCCAATAATCATGTTTGTAATTGTTACTTGATATATAATGAGAGAAAAAAAGAGAGGAGAACTTTGCATGATTGATGCATTAATTATTATAAAGTGTCCTAACTTAAGAAATAACACCTGAGCACCAGAAATTGTTGGCCTTCTTTTTTTTTCCTTTGAAATGCATATATCACCTATTCTGTTCTGTCTTGGTGCTTCTATCAACATGCCATTGATCAAGTGAGTTTAGTATTGTTTGGTGTACCTAAAGAAAAATAAATTATATTTGCTTAGGAAAGGCTGATATATAGACAACACTAGGCCAATCCCCTGATGATGATCAGAACGACCCTCTCCTACACACCTGGCTGCAGGCTTAATACATTGGCTTGATACTAATGACTGCTTATATAATCTTGTTATTTTGCTTATCTTGGTTATGTTTTTTTTCCAGGTTGGAGACGGTGCTGCAGTTCTAGGCTTTGTTGGTGCACCATGGACAATTGCAACTTATATTGTGGAAGGGGGTACAACCCGAACATATACCACCATAAAACGCATGTGTCATACTGCACCGCATGTGTTGAGGGCTCTTCTCTCTCATTTAACGAGGGCAATTTCTGAATATATTATTTTCCAAATAAAATCTGGCGCACAGTGTATACAAATATTTGATTCATGGGGAGGACAACTGCCTCCTAATGTGTGGGAACAGTGGTCAAAACCATATATTGAGGAGGTATAAACTGTTGTAAGTTGAATTTTTTCTTTTTGTAAATTTTCTTCATTTGTGATCATAGTTACTTCTCATGATTTCATTGATTTGCATCTGAACAATGAATATGAAAGCATGTGTGTCTAAACATTGTTATTTGTTGTAACTTCTTCCACTATCATGTTCTTACAGATAGTGAGTGCTGTAAAGAAAAAATGCCCTGAAATACCTCTGGTTTTGTACATCAATGGCAATGGTGGACTTCTCGAGCGCATGATAGGTATCGGAGTTGATGTTATTGGGCTAGACTGGACAGTAGATATGGCCGATGGAAGGAGGCGGCTTGGCAGTGAGATCAGTGTGCAGGGAAACGTTGACCCGGCCTATCTCTTTTCCCCACTGCCAGTCTTGACTGATGAAATCCACAGGTCAATCACTAATCACTCATGTTAAATATCATTGTCATGTGTTTGCTTTGATTATAGAACCGTTGTAATTTCTCTGTGCTCCAATAAATCTAGCTTTTGATGTCACACCATATACTGATATTATTTTGTTTTCCAGGGTTGTTAGATGTGCTGGGAAAAAAGGGCACATCCTTAACTTAGGTCATGGTGTTCTTGTGAAGACACCAGAAGAAGCCGTTGCGCATTTCTTTGAAGTTGTGAGAGGCTTGAGATATGACACTCTGTTTGCAGAGAGTCTAACTGGAGAGTTAGAGCCAGTGGCTTAAAGCTGAAAATTTGGGTTACATGTAACATTATCATCTACACCATTTGGTCGTGATCTCCCAAACCAATGTTTGATGATGGGAATGAACTTTCATCCTCTTGCTCTTACTCTTTTTTGGTTCTCTCATTGTTCCTGTAATAATAAGTGGCATTCCGGTTTTGCTATATTAAGTGTATCTTATTTTTTCCGGCAGTTTGGTTGTCATCAGTTGTTTTGATGTTCATTATTTTCAATCCATTCTCTATTGATTTGCGTCTGTGTATCACATTGGCATGTTTGTTTTTTAACTGCTTTGAGAGTTCTTAGTTAGAATTGAGATAGCTTAAGGACAGGGTTGTCAACATAAGTCCCATAAAATAAAATTAAATAAATATCCATGGCAAGAACACTGCAGTTCTTATTGCGGTGATAAAGATTAAAAAACCAAAAGTTAGAAATAGCAATTTTATTGTTTAAAGTTCTATATACATAAAAGATCTAATTATATAAATAAATATCAAATATTTAGTTATATTTCAGACTTTATATCATTTTCTAGCATTGATCACTGATTTCTCAAAATTTTATAATATATATTCGAACTACTTATTATGTCTGATAATCTTATTTCATCAAGATTTGAATCACATCAATAGTTAATAAAAACATTAAATATTTGATTACCACATTTTCATATATTCTTCAACTACTTTAAATTATAATATTATCTAAATATGATGCCACTATTTTAAAAATTAATGGGTACATTTGATACTACAACTAATAAAATGTTGTTCTCCATAGAGCCCAAACTTTCTACCAAAAAAAAAACCAGTTTTTTTTTTATCAAAATAAAAATATATCCCAAATTTTATTTAAAAAAAAAATAACATGCGGATCGGGTTTAAATTCCACCAGGAATCCGACCCGTTATCGCAAGATTTTTAAGTATATATTTCAATGACTCCGACCCTAAAAAGCTCTGCTTGCGATTTCTCGAGACGGCCACGATGTCTTCTTGGAAGCGCGGCGACGGCCAGGGAATCCTCTCTCGGGTCTCTAGCTCGATTGCGAACTCGCCGGTGGTGTACCGCAGCAAGAAGGCGGCAGGGGAGGCGGCGACGGTGGGGAAGAAGCTTCTCTGGAGCACGGGCCGCGCTGCGTGGATCGCTGGCACGACTTTCCTAGTCCTCATCGTTCCGCTCATCATCGAGATGGATCGCGAGCAACAGCTGAACGAGCTCGAGCTCCAACAGGCCAGCATTCTTGGCACCCCGCCACCCAAGTGATCGCGGATCAGTTGATCCAAAGGTCTGCAACACTTCTCCCCCCCTGTTTCTAGGGCTTTGGTTTCATGGCGTTCCGTTAAGATTTAGGGTTTTGTGTTTGCTTTGCGATGACTTTGGTTCTGAAGTGAATTTTCCTACTCTTAGGTATTATGAATGTTTTCTGGAATATTTAGTGATTTCCAGAATTTATATAGATTTTTATGATAATTTTCAGCTTATGGTTTTGTTTATGTGGTTTTATGCCCTGCTTTAAAAGTTTCCTCTTTTTTTCAAGGCTATGTTTGAATTGATAGGAAATTAGAGGAATTGGAGAAAATTTTATCTGTTTACTTTCATTATCTTCCATTAATCTGCCTGCACGCACACTTGAGTATACACACACATGCACACAGATTTACTGCAGCTTTATGTTCTTCATTATTGTTAATGTAGAAACCCTAAATTTTGCGCTTAGATGATGGGTATAAACTGTCCATTCTTACTACGTTTGGGTCGCAAAAAAGTGAGATTAAGTTTCTTATTCCTATTGTGCAAGACTTGCACACCTTACTCACCTTATTCATTATACCAACTTGCTTAATTTCTTCTAACCCAATACTATCCTGGTTTTAGCTGTTTGACAAGTTTTATGTAGTGTTATGGATATGAACTGAGAATCGAAAGGAGAGAACAAGAACATGTAGGAGAAGTTCTTATACAATTAGAGAAAAGATTATTTGGTTAAGTATATGCAGCCTATGTGATGTGTTTTATGGTTGCATTTTTGAGACCTGATATTTGACCCTATAGAGAATTGAAAGGAGAGAGCAAGAACAGCTTGCCTTTGGAAGCTAAGTGTGAAATCTGTGCGAAAAAGCTCAAATTTGATTGAAACATGTAAGAGAAGTAAACAATAAGCGAAAAGATTATTTGGTTAATTATATGCTGCCTTTGTGATATATTTTGATTTGCCTGTGTGTGTTCAGACATGATATGCGAGCCTAGTTATACCAATCAATTTGAGTGTTTTTTTTAAGCTACCAATTGATTTGAGTTTTTTTTTTCTTTGTGAAAAATATTATTGTATCAACAATAGTAATAAACTAATAATGCCTTAAGCAAGTTAGAACTTGTTAGGATCAAGAGCAGGAACAACTGCATGAATAGTTTTTCAAGTTAATGAGGTATAAACCTCTTTTTTTTTCTAAGAATAGCTGTTCGTTCAGTGTGTAATTAGTGATGACTATCCAGTCTATCTGGAAATCTCAGTGTCTGCACTATATGAATCTCTGTTGAGTAACTTAAATTTATTCCAAATGTTCCTATCATAGCAGTCCTTGATCCATTCTCCATCGATTATGTATTCATCAACATCCGATCGATTGGTCTGAGGCTATCAACGTCACTTTGTTTCTTTTTGTTGTAATCACTTATCTTTTTTGTCCAAGCCAACTCTCCTTTTTGTCTAGGTCTTAAACACCTAACCAATTTGTTTTTCCTATTCCTCCGGAATCGAATGAACAACAACGATTACTTAGGATCAGCTTGCGAATTTGCGGCTAACGTTTCTAATCTAAGCCCGAAAAGCCCCAGCACTGCTGCGGAAAGGCTTAAAAAACCTTATCAATTCAATTGCCGATTTTATAGCCTATCTCGCTAGTTCAAGCCCTCTTATGGGTCTTTGTACTAGTTATTTTTGCAGTTAACAGAAAAACTCACAATAACAAGTCATTGTTCCAATATAGTATAGAAAAAAGTCCTTTTTGCCTTCCCCTCGAATCCAATAGTCTTAGTCCATGTCGCATGATTGTACGGGCGAGGTATAAAGCCAAAACCTGTTGGAGTTCCCCGCCATCACCTCCACGATCGAATGTTGGATACCGTAGAAAAGAACCTTATATTTAAGTATTTGTTCATTTGTGTTTAAGAAATTATTCCATCTGACGTACTCCATGGTTTTTTGATCCTCCTATAACCTTTTCATAAGTGGAAAGATTTTTAATTCGTTCATCAGTCGGTCTCTTGTTATCCCAAAGAGCTACTGCACTACGCCTTGGAGAAAAAAAAGGATGGTTTTGGAACCGTCATTGTGCAGTTCCTGCTGCAGAGCTCCAAAGGGTTATTCCCAATCTCCTTGGCATTCTATGTTTGTGCCTCAGATTTCAATCAGCTTCTGCCTCATCGTTGTATGTAGTGCAAAACTATTACCACAATGAAAAATCTTGGAGTTTTCTTCTCTGTGCACTAAAAGGAAGTTTTTTTTTTTAATCATTCTTCTGTTGATGTCTCCAAATATATAGTAGGTCTGTCAATCCCCAACCGTGAAGACAGATCTTATTTTATATAATGTGCTAGAAATTAATCTTATGAGCCAAATTTTACCTCACTGTGCGAGTGTTTTCCATGCAAAAAAAAATTCACTTGATCATAGTTTCATTCTTGAGCCATTAATACTAAACCAACTAATATTAAAATAATTTCAAACGGCTGAGTGAAAAGATCTATGAGAGTTGGAAAGTAACGAGAACATGTATATGTACGGGGTCTGCTTTGTATAGCATTTATTTCACTCGATTCTAAAACTGGCAAATCTATTATCAGGTTGAATGTTCTTCTCAATTGTTGATTATGAATGTGGTGCATGTTGATCGCTTATCTCGTTCTGTTGAGGAGCTAAAACTCCCCCAGCATCTCTAGACTATTTACATGGCCACTGTGAACCAAGCCATCATGTTTTCTCGACCGCAAAGCTGATTTTACTGAATACCACATTTCTTTTATAATGGATGAAGTAAAAGAATTGATAACTATAAACATAATGACAACATTTGTTAACAAAGGCTTCTTGAGAGGAGTTATCTGTGTGATAGAACCATTTAGAAGCTGTTCAAAGAGAAACAAATCTGCAGCATTCGTTTACGTTCTTTTCTTTTTTTATTTTTTCGAATGCAAAACTGAGAGTAAACAACACCGTGCAGTTCACTTTCAATCTTCCCCTTAGAAAGTGATACATGAGAGCACGGCAAAAATTTGCTTACCACACCCTTGAGAATCTCAATTACAAAATTTTGAAGTCCTCAATTAAGATAGCTATCCCCGCCTCAAAGGAAGAAATCGACCTTGAAAGACCTCACTCTTCCATAGTGGTTAACAAAACCCGGTACCTAGATCCTCGGCGCTGCAATTTAACAAGCTTAGCATAAATTTTTATTTTAATAAATTTTCTTTGTGACAAGGATACAGCAAAAATTACTGAGTTAGAATTAGGCATCCACCTGATAAGATCAATGGGTATATATAAGTAGTACAACACAAAAAAAACATCCTACCTCCTCCCATTGTCGCTTCAGGAAGACGCTCGATGGAATACCTATGCCGTGTTATATACATAATGGGCACACCAGGGATCTGTCCAGCATAGAAAGAATTAATAATTCCATCGATTTGCTTATGCAGGAAGATGATAAATAATGAGCAGCAGTAATCTAACAATACCTTGCGTATTCTTCTCTTCAGATCTCTATCACATGTTGCAACAATGTAGCACTTGTGCTGTATCACAAAACGACAAACTTTGTAAAGAAAATGAAGATGCAAAATGATAACTAGTAAATACTGTTCTCCGAAACAGCTTAGTAAAGAATTGAAATCAGACATATACCACAATGACATTTATATAAAAAGAAAAGACTTCAACTAAAAAAAATGAAAGAAAAAAAAATTGTTTTGATATGAAGAAGTAAAATTTGTTAATTGTGTAATATGATAGAATCTGGGACAATACATCAAGATTTGAGCATATACATATTGTCCATTATTTCAATCTAGCATGAACATAATTAAGCACAGTATAAGATCTTGCAATCTTACAATCCACATGCACCAAACAATTAATTGACCATGTAGTGTCTCTGATGGCCGAAAGCACATCAACAGTAGACTAGCATATAATCAAAAAACTTCATGTCTCTGATGAGGGTCAAGCTTGTTGGACAACGGGTGAGCTGACCCGTGAAAGAGTAGAGAAGGTTGAAAGGCAAGGGTAAATTGTAATTATTTCAAAAAAAAAAAAAAGAAGTAAATTATAAACCACTAATGCCGTCTTTGACAAGGTCGCAAATGGATTATATATGTGATAAAATGGGCAAGTTTGAAAAGGACTAATGGATCCTTCATTGAAAATTTACAATAGAAAGGGACGGTCAACCTTATCAAAGACAACAGTTTCGGGCCTCTGTAGATCTCTATATAAAGGGTACCAGAGCAGGAGCTATTTCATCACACTTACAACTGAAGAGTTGCAGACCAGAAGCTAGTGTTCGTGAACTATCTGTAGATACCCAAAAAAATAAAAAATACAGAGGGACGAAAGAAATAATAATACAGCCTACATGTGTTTAATAACAGAAAGGAAATAGAATCTACTTTTCCATAACATGATCAGACAAGTAATTGTAATCACAAGAGGGAACAGGCATATCTTAGAATACCTGAGTGACCCTATCAACAATGCAATCATCAGCATATGTTCCCTTATGTATGCATGGTAGCCTTTCAAACCGAGGATCCTTGGCAATCCTGAAACAGAGTTTCATGGTTAAAGAAATTTCAATGCAGTGAAGTTGCCAAGGGGAGAGGCCAGACATAAATGGAGTTACCTTAAAGCCACACGATACTTCTGTCCCAATTTTTCAAGCTCAGCCATGACACAGTCAGTAATACAAGGAGTGCCTGAGACAGTCACATAACAAGAACCAATTTAAAAAAAAAAATGTAATTTGAATGAGGGAATAATTTGAACATGAGAAGGTTATCACTCAACTTACATTTTGCATAAAGGCAGTCCATCATTCCTTTTTCCAAATCAAGCTGCATAAAACACAAACGAAGGGGAAATTCAAAACAAAGCAATTCATAATTACAAACCTACATACTATTGATCAATAATAAGGGATTATCCTTGCCCCCTTGTTTTTTCTTGATCCAGTGAATAACGAACACAACCAATAAATTCTGTTCTTTGTATGCACATCTGGTTTCAGAATGATCATTCACATTTACAAGGTTAGACGTATATTCTTTTTTAAAATTATAAGGCAGTGCATAACTTCCATTAAATTATGAAACTATTCCCAATGCTCCCCCCATATGTGCATCTTTTCACAGCAGCCCATTCTTCAGTTTTTACATGCATCCATTTACAAACTTTCCAATTTACAATATCCAAATGGTTCTCCGCCCACCAGAATTGCACATACTTCCAGCAAATGTCAAGATAGGATTTTTATCATAAAACCAGATTCTTAAACAATAAACCATATCCCAGTCACTAAACCATTCACCATACATAACTTCAGCTTGAACGGACTAATATTTCAATCAAATGTCTGCCAATATTTTTAAAACAGTTGTCAAGTACCATCATAGGGTCCACATAGAAAGCACCACTCAATAATCATGCCCTCAGCAAGCACATCTTACCTTGCCACAAAAGAAATTGTCTCTGAAACCTCTAAATACACTTGGAACATAACATGGTAACACTATATGATATCAGTAGATCTCATACCTCTCACATCACAATTAATTTCCAACTATTAGGAAAATCTATTCAAAGTAATGTTTACTTTAATGTGCCGAATGGTTAACCAGGAAAGACAAAGAAGATGCAAAGTGCTAACCTCTGAACGAGATATTGTAGGATTAAACAAAGTTTTGACTAGCACAAAGCTTGAAATTCAAGAACAAAGCAAAGAACAAGCAGTGAATACATCAAAACTAGATGACTTCTACAAAGAGAGAAAAAAACACTTCTGAAAGCAACATAACTTAAAAGATGACAAATTCCAGGAAAAAAACAAAGATTTAGATGGAAAAAAACTGCACCTTGTTCTGAATGGAGAAATTGATGAAGTTAGTATCTACGATCACCCGATATGGTGGCCCCAGTGCAGTGTTATACTTGAAAAACAATGCCGAAGAAATTGCCGGCCTTCAAACCATCAATCAACAAACACAAATCAGAATATACCTCGAATAAAACCAACTTCGAGATAGAAAACACCAAAGAGAATCCATTGACCACTCACACATTGCGGGGAAGCTTCTCCTTTTCAGGATCCTTCTTATTAGGGTTCAAAACCTCCTCTTTGTATCTGCAGAATCCAAGTGGCTCAAAAATATTGATAATTTTTGGGAGTACAGCAAGAACAAGATAGAAATTAAAAGGAAAAACTCACTTCTTAATAGTTTTGGAGCTGATGATCCTCTTCATGTTTGCGAATTTGGGGCCTTTCTTTGCCTTCCCCATATCGCAAAACCTAGCTTGTTTTCAAATCACAATCCCTAGAATTTGGGGTTTAAGATGTTGGCTCAGTGGTGATTGTTTTATGAAGAAGACCCTTCGTATTTTAAAAATTATATCAAAGTAAAACTCTGACACAACTCAGTGGGCCTTATTTATAAAGAAATTAATAGTTATAATTATAAATATTGCAACACTACCAATTTTGTTAAAATCTGAATAATGGTAACTTTCTAAAACAAAGAATGCTTACAAAACCCTTTATATATACAATAATTCTTAAAGGTAAGAAATAGACTAAAGTAATAAGAGAATAGTTTAGTCCAATCATGGGACTCTTTATTCTCTTAAATGAATATTGAACCTGCGATTCACATCTAGATTCTTTTAAATTAATTACTTATTATAACCCTTCATTAGCAACAGGAATTTGCTAAATAATTAGACAATAAATAAATACTTAAATATATTTTAACCATTAAGACTGTAGACATCATTCAATATCAGTATCTTTCAACAGTTAAATAGATTTATTCCTATGAGGTTCTCCAAAATCCACCACCATGGCAATTTTGAGACAAAGCGTTTGGGACCAAACTTCTCTAACACTTATCTACACAAATATCCTTCAGATTACAATAATAATGACAGGTGAAACATATTTTTGTTTCAATTTTTTGATCATACATGCATATCAGGTTCATTATATATTACACTTTATGTTGCCCAGCCAAGTTAGTCACTCTGAGGCATCTTGTTCTCTCTGTCTCTTATTAAAGAATGACTTCCCATTAACTCTCTAAGTATGGCTCTACCTGAGTTAATTCTTTGTGATCCTCATGAAAAGCTATTGACTTGATATTAATTACAATTATATACTCCGTAACAGAGAACAACAACAACAACAAATAAAAATATTACACCGGGAAAACTTATAACCATACATATAATACCAATGATCATAGTAAAACAAGAGTGCATTGCTATTGCATTCTATCATTTTTTTTAAAAAAAAAATTCAGGTCACAAAGATATAAAATTGTCAATTAATTAAACCTTTTCAAATTTATATAATATTATGTCAAATTTAGCATCGAGTCTTGCAAGCATAAATATGCTAAGGGTGTTTCTATGGTTAATTATATAATAAAAAACCTAGTTTATGCTTTGAGAATAATAAATGATTATGATTGAAAGTTGGTCATGAGTTTATAAATAAATATTAGATAAAAAAAAAAGAATCGAAAAGGAGGTGATCAATGCAATGACAAAAGAGGTGATTAATGAAAATCTAAGAAGAAACATATAAACCTTTTAAATCTCGATTCTGAGGAAGCAGAGAGAAGCAGAGAGATTGATCGGCAGAGACGAGATAACTAGGGTTTCAAGTTCCCAAAGTCGAACGCGGTGAGGCAGGCTAAACCTCGGATCGTCTCTATTCTCTTGGCAAGCCGGGTTCGGCGGGCCGGTCAACGGCGGCGGCAAGCGGCGGCTGTGAATCAAGACGGGAGAGAGAGAGAGAGAGAGAGAGAGAGATTAGGGTTTTATTAGGGTTGGCTGGGAGGTGACAACCTTGAAGACGAATTTACAGTGATACCCTCAATAAACCATATAATGACATTTAAATCTTTTTAATATTAAAAGAAAAAGGTTTGTTTCAATAGAAAAGTTTAAGATTTGATGTTAAACATTATTAAAATAAGGACTAAATATTAAGTTATTAATAATCAACTAATAAAATGTTGAGAACCAAATTTTTTTAAAAAAATTTATTGCAATTGATAATTATTTGAAGTGGAAGAAATTTTATGATTTATTTATAAAATATGAAAATAGATATCCCTTTTGTAAAAATACTAAAAAAATATAAACAATTTTTTTTTAAAAAAAAAAAGAGACTATATGATTTACAATGATAACTCTAAAAACATTGGGACTTCTATGTGTATAACATAATAATCCATGAAATGACATTTTAATTATATAAATGTGTGCTTATAAACATATTTTGTTATAATTCATTAATTGATTTTTTATTAATTTATAAAAATTTGTTTTAATACTTGACTATAAGATCAGAATATTTGTTCTAATACTTGATTCCTAATGGAGCTTTTAATTAACACTAGAGCAACCTTTAAAATTGTATTGTTATGTATTGTAAGTCATAAATGGGGTTGTTTATTCCAACCGCAAAAACTTTGCTGGCAAATTATATTGCTTTTCAATAAAATAAAAAATACCAGCAAATGAATATATATCAGTATATATCTCATATTTATTTTAATAATTTTTAATTTTTGTTAATATAAATAATTTATAAAATTTGACTGTCACTATAAATTAATACCAATATATGATAATATTTTTTATTTAAATAAGGGATTAAAATAAATAACTTAAGATTTAACCATAAAAATTAATAAAATAAAATAAAATATATCTTGCATTAAGGGAGATAGCATTCTATTTTTTTTCTTCATGCAGAAGTAAAAAGCTTGACCTATGTTTTGGTTATATATATATATATATATATATATATATATATATATATCACACTGGTATACATCTCACACTTCAATATATCTATATCCTCATTCTGTGTAAGTTGAAGTTCATAACTGTTTTTTTTATAAAGACATAAATACTCTACGCAAAAGATTCAGTATCAATAGACAGTATATATATACCAATGATGGTAAAAAAATTAAAAGAATCAAGAGTATGTATATGCAATTATTTTTCAGAAACATGTAGAATAAAAAAATTATTTATCATATTTGTTTTCAGGCAAGATAAGCTAGTGAAGGTTGTTGTAAGGTGACTTGGAAACTACACTTCAGCCAAAAACAAAAAGAGAGTTAGTAATTAATAAAATAAAATAAAAATATCTTACATTAAGAGAGTTAGTATTTTTTTTTTCTTTATTCGAAAGTTAGAAGCTTGACCTATGTTTTGGTTTATATATATATTTTATTGATGAAATGTTAACAAGTCAAGTCAGAGATATATACTAGCGTAATAGACAGTATACATATGTCGATAGATGATTAACTTTTGTCCCTATTTCTCAAAAATTAAAAAAAAAAATTGAAGAGATTCACGGGTATGTATATGCAATTATTTTTCAGAAACATGTAGAATAAAAAAAAAATTATTTATCACATTTGTTTTGAGGCGAGAGAAGCTAGTGAAGGTTGTTGTAAGGTGACTTGGAAACTACACTTCAACCAAAAAAACAAAAGCCTCAGAACACTTAAAACTTTGGAGTAAAACAAACCTGAAGCAAATAAGTTCTTTTTTGTGTGTGTGTGTGTGGAAAAGGTACGTGGATAAATAAGCTTCATATATATATTGATTCATAAGAAATCAGAGGTAACATTAATAATGAAATACATTATTCAAATCAGCAAGCAAGCACTTTTTATAAAAAAGATAAAAATCAGCAAGCAAGCACTTTTTATAAAAAAGATAAAAATCAGCAAGCAAGTAATTATAAGCATCTCTGCTAGCTAGCTCCCTTTAAGGTTCTACGTACGTAACATACGTATTCCATGCAATTGCAAGCTAGTGACATTCATAGAGCTTGATATCCACACGAAGCCTAAAATACACAGACCCCTCAAACGCATCAGTAGTTAATGTCGCCACTCCCCTACTCATGAAGAAATCTCCGGTGCCTCCGACGACGGACACGTCTCTTGTCTTCTCCATCAATGGATCAGCACCAATAAAGTTTAGGGTACCCTTATGTTCAGTGGAGTTGAAGACAAATGAGAACCCAAACCAAGATGTGTACACATCCTTCCTATCATACAAGTATAACCCTTGAGCACGTCCTACAGCAGGAGAATGGAGGTTATTATCCATGGTTATAGGGTCATCAAACACTACAACGTCTCCGAAGTGCATGAGACCGGAAAGGGTAGTCCGGTTAGCCCCTGCAGGTGCTGCAACAATGGCTGAAGTAGCATTATTGGCATTGGTTCCGTCATATATGATGTCATGGAAGTAGAGTGTTAGGGTTTTGCATGGCTTATGAAGGGCTTTTTTCTCAGTAATGGACTCTACTGAGGAGGATGAAAAAAGGAAGAAGAAGAAGAAGAAGAAGAGAAGAGTTAGAATGAAAGAAGCCTTTGCTGTTTTCATGGCTAACTAGTTACTTGGCTATATAACTAGTTTATGGTGAGATATATTTAGGTTTCAAAGTATGTCACTGCTTTATATAGAATGCTAAGCCACCAACTTCGTTAACTTTGAGCTTGTGGATGCATGGATCTATGTGCATGTGAGTCAGGTGACCGTTCTTGGGAAAACCTTCTGAAATACTAAGTATGACTCAAGAGTCAAGAGTGTGTGAAGAATGTGACACTAATGTCAAAGCTGTTAGGTTGGATGGTACAGCTTATAAATAGGGCAAATTAATGATTGATTGCTTGTAATAGCAACTCAAGTCTGTTGTGGTCCTTGTGACGCTCCTCCGGAATGGAACATCCTAACAGAAAGAAAGAAATAAGCTATATATTTATCAAAGCAAACAAAGAGTAGGACTTAAGCAATGGAGCAAATCGATGTCCATGCATTTAATTGATAGATTTTAGAAGTGGCCTAGAGTGATAAAGAGAGAAGATTTAAAAAAAAAAAAAGGAAAAAGAAGAAGAAATAATTGCAGAAGAAAGTATCCGAAGTATTTTCTATTAGTTATGTTTGGTAGTGGTTGATCTGCTTAATTTTATTCATTAAAAAAAAATTTGAATAGTGACAATTTCTTGAATAGTGACAATTTCATTGCCTAAAATAGAATACAAAATTAAATTTAAATCATAGATTAATTTGATTCCAATCATGTTTTTTGGACCACAACCAACCACAAAGGAAATCATGATGAAAGATTTGAACCACCAAAATTATGATTTGTTGTTTCTAAAATAACACACACATATTCAATTTAAACAATTATTATTTTTAGATAATGCCATTTTATCATAACAAGCTCCACATATTATAATGCAGAATTATATACTGAAAAATCAATAAATAGACTAAATTATAATATTGGTTTTTAAAAACACATAATTAGAAATAGTTTTTTAATTGTTGTGGTTTAACCACTTCTTAAAAAAATCATACTTAGAAATCAAATTCATATAATACAATAATTATTTTTCGGCCTATATGCATGCATGTAACTTGTTCACAATTTTTTTTATTTGTTTTAAGAGGATAATCACAATTTTATCAAAACAAAAGTAAAATCTAGGTACATAATAATAAGAGGGATGGAAAAAGAAAAGCAAAATCATGATGTAACCACAAACAATGAGAGGTAAGTACATAAAAATGAGTAAAATATATAGAGATTCTAGGAGATGACATTGGTATAAAGTAAACAGTCAACTATCCTCTAAGGGGCCGTTTGGTTCGCAGTAATGGTATATTACCAGATTACCGTGGTAATGAGATCAGGAATGTTGTATGCCCAGGAATGTTGTGGTAATGTGAGATTACCATGTTTGGTTGAGAATTTACATTACTGGTAATCTTTCATTACCATGTTTGGTTAGTCATGTTAATCACCACAGTAATATATCAAATTTACCAAAGTACCCCTACATATAAAATTTTGAAAAATATAATTTAAATTATTTAAATAAATAAATAATTAAATTATAATATCAAAAATTATTATTTTGTACAAATGTTTAAAATACCTTTGTATTTACCAAAGTACCCCTATGTATAAAATTTTGAAAAATATAATTTAAAGTATTTAGATAAATAAATAATTAAATTATAATATCAAAAATTATTTTTTCACAATTTTTTAAAATACCTTTGTATTTACCAAAATACCCCTATATATAAATTTTGAAACTTTTAATTTAAAGTATATAGATAAATAAATAATTAAATTATAATATCAAAAATTATTTTTTTCATAATTTTTAAAATACCTTTGTATTTAGTAAAATACCCCTACATATAAAAATTTGAAAAACTTAATTTAAAGTATTTAGATAAATAAATAATTAAATTATAATATCAAAAATAATAAATGAAAAATAAAAACTAGGGTTTTGATAATGAGTGTAATATGAAAAGATTAAATGAGTGGGGGCATAATTGGAAAAAATAAATATTACACATTACCATCAACCTGGTAATCTGGATGGACACCTATTTTGGTGGTAATGTGATTACCATCTTATTTGGTAATATTTCACTATTGGTAATCTCACATTACCATCAACATTACCACTGCTACAGTAACCAAACATGGTAATCTGAACACATTACCATCAGATTCCCGGTAATGTTTTCACATTACCGCGAACCAAACGCCCCCTAAGTGTAATCAACTACAATCTCTCATTAGGACAAATTGAGCGGTCAGCTGTCATTAAGCAAGGATCCTTCTTTGCAATGAAAGCGTGGAAATCACACCCCTAAATGCATTCTTTTGTGAAGCAAGGATCCTTCTTTGCAATGAAAGCGTGGAAATCACACCTCTTAATGCATTCTTTTGTGAATCTTCAGCGTAAGACCAAAATATAACATATGTTCAATTTTAATAATAAGTAAAATTGGTGGAAGAGAACATGCTAAAAATATGGTTATTTCTATTTGGTTAAATATTAATTCCAAAAAATAGCCCTAAGGAGAAGTCCACGTAAGCATATTGTCGAGATTTCAGGTTGGTGATCCGACCATGAGATTCAAACCTCCAATTTGAAGACTAGGAATTGTGAAATTTTAAAATTACGGCCAAAGTGATTCTATATGCATGAAGAAAATGAGCTGCATGTACGTAGGAATAGATGATCATTAAAGTTCATTGTCCTATGGTAAAAACATATATATGTGGTAAAAACATATGTAGATGATCATTAGAGGGCATCGGGTGTATATTTATATATGCTAGCATGGTTTGCTCACTTTGCTGTCGTACTGTCAAGCATTGGCGCGCATGGCTTAGTCATCTACTACAATTATTTTAACTTTCAAAAAGAAATCTGGGTTAATTAATTTCAAAGCATGCCCTCAAAGTAGGTTCAAGAATATCATTGCAAAGATGCCTCTAGTTTAGAGGGGTAGCCTAGTTCATTTAATTACATATTCTGCATCATAATATTTTGGTAGACCCAGTGCCCAAATCACATAGGTACAACAATTGGACCGAAATATATATATATATATATATATATATATATATATATATATATATATATAGTTTTAATAATTTTGAGCCCAAGATTATTACAGTAACTTTAATCGTTAGACTACTATAGAGTTTGATATCCATGCAGTCTCATCAATAGATTAAACTCTTACCCATTAAACTATTTTTCATAATAGTTATACTATAAAATGAGACCCACGATCAACCCATTAAATTATCTCATATTATATATTACAAAACAAGTATTTAAAATAATTAATATATGTAAATAATAATAAATTATTATATTATTTTGAAAAAAATAATTAATTTGTGATGATAAAAATTAAAAAAAAATTATTTAAAGGAGTGGGTCTCATCACTGTTTAATTTATAAAAAATAAAAAATAGATAGGACCTAGCCATTGGCGACCAAACACTAATTTGGTATTAAACCCTCCTTATAGAGTGGAGTGCAATAGATATAGTTGGTGTAGTGCTTAATGAGTTTTTGACACATGTAACAAAATAATATTAAAATATAATAAATTTTTCATAATACCCTCACTCTTTCCATTAAATTACTCATCTCAGGACAAGTGTCAAAAATCCAATGATGAACTATACAAACTACACATATTGTACTTCACCTAAGATTTCTCCTCTCTATTAGGTCGTCCATCTTGCGGGGGCATGTTAAAGATTAAGTTTGACAAAGTCAATGTATATTTCTTTGTTGTTATAATTATTAGTTGTTATCCCTTGTATCTCTCCTAGATTGTCTCTAGGAAAGTTAGCTTCTTGCTATACATTGTAATCCTTACCATTGGATAAAGCTTTTCATAATCTCTACTCGTTCACTAATTAAACTTTGATTAACCTCCCGTTAAAGTTGCCTTAGATGATTGCTTGTAAATTAAAAAATATTTTCTAATGCAGTTAAATATAGGTTGATAAATAATAAAATTTGAAAGGATAAACAATTTAATTTTTCTCAAGTCAATTTAGACATAAAATTTTTATTATTATTATTTTATTTTATTATTTGTTATTTTCAGACATAAATGGAGATTAAAAACTTGAATGAATAACAATAAATTTTTATATATATAGAACCAAAAAACACCTTACATGATGAATCAATTGAAAAAATGATTCCTTAATTATGATGGAAGCCATTAATTCATTATAGTGTATGTACTTTCCTTGCTTCATGATTATAATCTAATTAGCTTTGTTTTGGTATTTTCCTCTTAAGTTGTGCGAGATATGCAGAGTTTAACATGTAGATGATAGGCGATGATTTGTTCTTCTTAGGTCATTAATTTTGTAATGTTTTTTTCACACTTTCTTTCATCTCGTTATTGAATATGTTATTGAATATATAAGATTGCTTATATGAAACCATATTAATGAAACCTTAAAATTTATTAGAATTCTGGGTGAGAGTCATTTTTTATCTTTTATATATATATATATATATATATATATATATATATAATCCATGCAATTAATTCATAGATACATGGAAATTTATAACAAGCTCAATAGTCTGAGTGTCATATTCTCTATGGAGAATGAGGGAGCTGGCCATGTAATCCGCCCTAGTAAAAACAATAGATTGGTATTTTGAACTAAATTTTATATAAGACATCTCTTTTTTTTTTTTTTTTTTTTTAGGAAGAGCTCAGAGAACTAATTTTATTAAAACATCTCTTTTTGGCTGTGATTGTTTTTTCTATTCCTATTCACTTATAACAAACCCACCTTTTACTTTAAATCTAATTCTGCAAATATATTTACCCTAATCAATATAAATGCATTTTTATTCGATTTATTTTTTTTTTTTTTAAACAAAAGCTATACATCTTTGTATTCATCTATGCAAATCTTAATATATTCGTGATTTATTTATTTTTTTTAAAAATCATACATGATAAATAGTTTTTTTTTTTTTTTGGAAAAGTGGATAAACCACTGAATTACTAAAAAAGAACCAAGTACAGCAACGAGCAGCAGAACACTAGATGTGGTACGTACTAACGTATCACTGCTCAACCAAAAAAAGAAAGAAAATACAGAGGAACAGGCTTCCTCAAACCACTAAACAAACAGGAACTACGCCGATGGTGGGGTCATCTCTTCCGCCACTGTCTTAAGCATACTCTCAGTAAGAGTGCTAAGAAACTTCAAGCTCTGTCTGATTTTCTTCATAGGCTCATCCAATTTCGCTATGACACCCTCTGCACAATTTGAGAACCAGGACAAGAGCATTCGATCAATATTCATCATAATGACACTGGCGCAACACTAGCATTGAAAATAATGTCATTCCGAGCAAGCCAGACATTCCACAAAAGGGCTTTCACCAGCAAATCACAGAAATCCCTAGTATTAGGCAGAACCCTCATCCTCCAGGATGCCCAAAGATCACATAACCTCCCATGAGATTTTGGGATCTTAAAAAGACAAGTAAAGTGATCCCAAATTCTCCTAGTAACTGGACAATTGAGAAAAAGGTGATCAGAAGATTCAATGTCAGAGTGACAGAGTACACAGGTTGTAGATGGCAGTCTATTACATCTCATGATGGCTAGATTTTCTAACGTGAGAACCTTATTCTTCCAAACGAGCTAGTTAAAGAGGTTAGTTTTTATTTTTATTTTTATTTTTTTCATTTTTAACGTCTAAGATTAACTTAATCCCCACTATTTTTATTTATATACATAAAAACATCCTTTTCAAAAAAAAATAAAAATAAAAAATAAAAACATTGAGGCTAAGGAATTAATAAAAAAAGAATAGCATAGATTGTGGTTTATCCACTTTATTCAAAAAATAATAATAATAATAAGTGATACTTTTCTTTAGTCTTAATTAGAAATAAAAAAATAATAAGTGAAACACTACTTCTTAATAAATTGTGATTTATCCATTTTATTCTAAAAATAAATAAATAAATAAATAAAAGAATACCATAGATAAATAAGTGAAACTCTTCTTTAGTCTCCCTTACCACACAAGAAGAAACAGAAACAATGAACCATGTTTGGTATCACATTTCCATATAACTTGCATGCATTCTGGCCAATGCCAACCACGCATGCATCCAACAATCTAGATATATGCTCATTAATAATTATTAATAGTGGTTCCTTACATCAATTGACCTTTCACATCTTCCATCCCATTGACTCACCATCAAACTTCACCAAAACATTGGATAGCATCCAACATCTCTTTCAAGTAACAAAAAGGTTCTCTCCACCCACTAGACTACATACTGTTGCTTATGTTTTATATCACGTACTGTTTACCCAACTTTTTCAAGTGCTGTATATTAATTTGCCTCTGTGTTAACATTTCAGGCCACCCACAGAAACCCACAACCTCTCCCATCGGTTCACTCAATGTTCTTTCTCAATATTCATAATGTTTCCCATAAACCAAATCTAAGACATGTTACAA
This sequence comes from Dioscorea alata, assembly GCA_020875875.1. Lineage (NCBI taxonomy): Eukaryota > Viridiplantae > Streptophyta > Magnoliopsida > Dioscoreales > Dioscoreaceae > Dioscorea > Dioscorea alata. Next base: position 18,207,274 of record CM037015.1, on the reverse strand, counting down.
AAATGATTAAACCATAGTTTATTAAAGTTAAACATGTGAGGTAGTTGCTGGTATTGCCACTGAAATTTATATAATTGCATGCCTTTTTTTCTCTTTAGGACATTTAAGGATCTGACCTTGTAAAGTTTAGACTAAGAATATATAAGGCCACAAAAGTTTCACGCTAGCTTTAATGGTGGAAAGAGAGGTGTTCATCATGTCACACAAAGTATACTGTTAATTTGACTTCCTTTGATGTCCTGTGCCATGTGTCGCACAGTTGTTGGCTGGAGGGAGGGATGGAAAAAGAAAGAAATATTGAAATATTATGTTTATATATATAGCTATTGCTTTGGTGCTAGTTGTCCACTACACAATTAATTACTGATGTTTCACGTATTTAATTTCTCTCCTTTGTTTTCATTTATTACATTATGAATATGTATATATATATTGCCAATAAAAACAAGAATATATCCAATGAGATATATAGTAGAGTGATTGTTGATAATTTTTTTTTTATAAAAGTGATTGATAATTTTTTTTATAAAAATGATTGATATAATTTATATCTAAAATCAAAGTAGAAATATGTAACTGTCGCTGGTGCGATAGCTAAAAGGTAAAATATTTAATTCTCATACGAAAAATTGAAAGTTCAACTTATTTTTAATATGTGACTCAAACATAAATATTATTGTATAATAACTTTCTGTATCATTAAAGAAAATAAACAAAATTTATGTGCAATTTTTGCCATAAAATCATGTTAACATTACAATTAATATATATATATATATATACTTGGCCGGCCATATAAAGCTTGCTTTCATACATCATGCCAAAAGTAACAATTAAGTGAACATGCATTACATGTGTATTACCAAACAAATTAGGTCAAAAGAAAGTCTCTCAAGCCTGACAAGCCTTAAAAAAAAAAAAAAAAAAAAAAACAACCAATGAAACTTAATCATTATTTAAAAAAATAAATAAATTTGTGGTTTATCCACTTATATATATATAAAAAAAAAAACTTACTCATGTGCAAAGCTCCAACATGAAGAAAGAAAGCATGCTTCCAGTGACGATGCAAATTTGACCTAATTTATTAACAATTTTTAAAACAGAGAAACAAAGAATCTAACATTACGTGATTCTTTAAAGAATGCCATTTATATTCCAAATGTTTTTTTTTAATTCATACTAAAGTTCCATGTTGATTTCTTGCTTTACCCTTCAAGTACGTAAATATTTATATCCTAAATATATGTGGTCTAATACATCACAATTTTTTTTATTTTAATACATACAATTATGATTTATTTATTATTATTTTAATAAATATGGATAAATTATATATCAGGGACGAAACATGTAAGGAGCTAAATTCTCCAACACCTATGATTTCATCATGCAGGAGCTGAAGTTCGAACCCATCTCCCTGACTGGGGTTCAAACAATTTATAAAATAAACAGTTATTGCAAGAAAATAAGTTGATATAAATGGTATATTAAAGATATAAATACCGTATAAATATGATTTGATATACTAAAAGAGAATTTATATAGACATGAATAGGCATAAGATGTTGACCGTTGGAGTTTGAGGGGAAGAAGAATATGAAATGTGCTCATCTTTCAATTCTTGATTAAGGACATAGATCAATTGGCAAATGGCATTGGCAAGGGGGGTATAGATTCTAGTGTGACTCCAAGTCTTGATCTTTGGGGCCAATCCCTGCCAAAGTTAAGGACTTTTGGATTCTTCAACGGAGGGTCCAAACTCTTAACTTTCCAGACAGAGAAACAGAGCAAAGAAAAAAAACAGAAGCTTAAACGGAGTGTGGCCCCCAAGAAAGCTCAAAGATATGGCTGGTGAGCAGGGCTACTATGATTCCTCACAATGAAGCCAAGCGAGTCCAAGGTGCCAACTCTCTCTCTCTCTCTAAAAGTTCCCTATAAAAGCGCAAACACCGGGCTTGATAGGAAACTGCGTTTTGTGCTTGTTGCTCAGAGCCAAAATCCAGTTTGATTTACAAGGAACTGGCTGGAACGCCTTCTTCTCCTCCTCTGACTTGTAAAGTTTGAATCTTTAGATTGATTCATAAGGAAAGGAAGGATTTTTCTTAGTTTTGCATCAGAGGTGAGTGAAAGATGTGTATTTTTTTGGTTTTCATCTTGTTCTGTTTCATTGTCTTGGTTGACATGGCAAAGGGTGTAGCATTTTAATGTTCCATGATTATGGCACGTTGCTTGTTTATAGTCCGTTTGTGTGGTCGTTTTCGCCGTGGAGTTTAATCTTTTCCTCATGATTGCTCTTGAATTAATGAGCTGGCTGAATTAGTCAAAAGGGAGTGTGTGATGTCCTGCCATTACTTCCTTACTGTGTTTTTATCCTCTTTTTGATTATACAAATATTCACATTGTGTGTTTTCGTTTATGTCAATGAACCTGTTGAACAATGCTATGATGTCTTTTGGTATGCATCTTCAATTGCATTCCTTTTATGATCCTTACTTGTGTTCAAGTTATTTCTGTCAAATCTGATATGTTTGAGTATAATTTTCAGAGTTCTGTTAGCTTTAGTGAGGTGCATAACTTCCCTGATGGAGGGGGAGACACCATGGGAATCCCATACTGTTAGCTTCCAATTCAATCAACCTGCAGAGGATGAGCCTTTTACTGAAATCAATGCTAGAAACAATGAGGAGACATTGGTTTCTTTGGAAGCCATTATTCCTGATGATATACTAGAGAAAGTCTTCTCCTTTATGCCCATTGCCTGTGTAGTTAGATTGGCTTCTGTTTGCTGGAGATGGTATAGAGTTGTTCATTCAATCTCTTCTTGGACTAGCATGTTGCCTCAGAAGCCTTGGTATTTCATGTTTACTAGCAGTGACTCCATTGATGGGCATGCCTATGATCCAAGTCTCCGGAAATGGTATAGCATTACTCTTCCTTGTCATGTTAAGAGCAATTGGATCAGTTCTGCTTCAGGTGGATTAGTATCTTTTATGGAGAATGAGAAGAGTTGCGAGATTTGTATATTTAACCCTCTTGTGAAGGGTTGCAGGATTCTCCAAGGACCTCCTGCTGCTCATAATCCTGATTATAGTGCAATCGCAATGTCAGTGAACCAGAAATCCAACAGTTATACTCTTGCAGTGGCGAAATCAAAACAGATCCCTGGTGATTATTTACAGTGGGATTTCTCTATTGACATCTATGAATCAGAGAATTGTTCATGGGTAACTTCCATCAAGGAAGTTTTGATGGGATGGAGAGGAGGTGATGAGAGTGTAATTTGTAATGGTGTATTTTATTGCTTGATATACGCCACCGGCATTGTGGGAGCTAGCGAGTGGCGCCACGGCCTTATTGCACATGATCTCTCAGCGAGAACTCATTGTAGTTCTCTTTTAAGTATGGCGATACCGGTGCCTTGTTCGCTTACTTGTGGCCGGCTTATGAACCTTAAGGACAAGCTTGTGATGGTGGGGGGAATTGGGAAACAAGACAGACCGGATATCATCAAAGGAATTGGCATTTGGGAACTTTGTAAGAAGGAATGGCGGGAAGTTGCTAGAATGCCTCATAAGTTCTTCCAAGGATTCGGAGAATTGGACGATGTCTTTGCTAGCTGTGGAATGGAAGACCTGATATACATACAGAGCTATGGAGCTCCAGCTCTTCTTGTTTATGATATATCTCAGAAGCAATGGAGATGGTCTGTGAAATGCCCTGTGCCTAAAAGGTTCCCTCTTCAACTGTTCACAGGCTTCTGCTTTGAACCCAGGATTGAAGCTGTTGCTTAAGTTCTTCTAATTTTCCATCTGTTTGGTATCATTCTATACAAACTATCATTCATTTTGTCATTTTTTTTTGTGATGCAATATATTCGTAACTGTTGCATTTATGAACATCTAATAAATACTCTGCAACATCTTCATTTCAATGAATCTCTCAGCTTACAAACATCCAGAAGAGTACCAGTAGATGAATGCAGGAAACAGAAGCCTCTCTATATGTCTATATACTGTAGTAGGAGCTGGAAAGAGGCCCTTGTATCAACTTTTGATGAATGAGATACAGAGAATAGTACTCCTGGATTTGAAGGTGGAGATCCTTTCCTTGCAACCAGCCAAAACAGAAGGAAAAGAAAAAGAAGTTCCTGAGAGTTGTACTGCATCCCCTGTCATTGGCATCGCCGAGGATGGTGACAACTGCACCCAACTCTTATCAGCAGTCTGCACCCAACTCTCTCATCACTAGGCTGTAGTTTGTGAGTTGGTGCTGTGCTGTACTGCCTTTGATGGTGAAACACTCACATGTTGTAACAAGCTCTGGTTTTCTGATGAATCTTCCTTCTTTTGATTAAGCTTTTGGGTCTTTCTCTTTATACAGAGATTTAGTACTCTTCACTCTGATTTTAGATGATGACACCTCTCTGTGGATGAATGCTTTGTCTGTTTCTGTTCAGTGGATCTTGTTTCTGCTCCTGCTGATTGACAGATTATTGACAGTATCCACTTTGTCTGTTCTTTGAGTGAATTACCGCTGCTAAGTTTAACTTTTTTATTTTTTCCTTCTGAATTGTAGTAACTGGCAAATGAATGAAAGAATGGGAGCAATATACTGAAAATTAATTTGTTCATGCATATACTGTTGACTGAAACTAGTGCATGTTAAACGATCGTTGGGAGTCTACAGCAGACACGGAAGTTAATTCCTTGGTACTGTATCCTCTTTTTTTTTTACCAAAAATTGTGCCACATTAAAAGCCATTGTCAAGCCACTGCATGTGACATGTTGGACATAAATTCATTTCTCAATCATACATACAAAATCAGTTATCCTTGTCATAATCTGTTTCTCGCAATTCATTATTCAATATTTATATATATATAAATTCATTCAATATCATCTTTAGTTTTTATCACCATTGTACTAATTCAGTGTTTATCACATTTGACTTTCATGTGAGAATTCAAAAATTAACCTCGTTTTTAATACACAATTGAGTATAAATAAAATTGTTATATGTGATGGCTTGCCTGTATTGTAAAAAGAAAAGAAAAAATTTGAGAATTTTCAGGAGAGTGTGGAAGAAAGAGAAGTGTATATAAAAAAAAAAAAAAAAAAAAATGACTACAAACAAAATGACTTAGTATGGGCTTTGATGAATACAAACAAAATGACTCCGATGTAGACAAATGAAAGCAGGATGAATTTTAAAGAAAGTATAGTTCAAGACTTTCCTAATTCATAGGGGCAGTTATGTAAAAAATGCCAAGAATTGGATTTAGCAAAACTTGCACAAATGGACAAGCACAGCTCCACAGTTGCACTGACCCATATCCCATCACATCTTGCCAATTGGCATGAGCAAAGAAGTCCACAAGTCCCTTCAATGAACAGTGAGAACTACACATGCACAGTCCATACATAGAAGAAAAGTAAAGAAGAACTAGTCCTTGCCTTCTTGGTGTGTGTCATAAAGGAAAAGTGAGAGGTTGGTTGATGGGAGGAGAAAAAGGGGGAGCAGCAGTAGATAATGAGTGTGCTGGGCATGGAGGTGATGAAAAGCAGGAGTTCCTTGGGGTGAAGTTGAGGAAGAGACTGACTCTTGGTTGGAAAGGTGGCCCATGCACTCCAGTGCCCAACTGGAAGCTGGAGCCTGGTCCTTCCTATGCTACTGCTGTTGCTTTGTCTGCTAGGAAGCTTGGAGCCAACCTCTGGGAGATGCAGGGCTTGTCACAATCACCATTGATGAGCAGGAGAGGTGGCAAGGCTTCTAGGAGGAAGGATATGGAGCTTGTTGATGATGTTCCTGATCTGCCTGCAGTCAGTATAGTGATTTTCCTCTATCTTTCTTTTTGGTTTTTGTGTTCACAGTTGTGCTTTTTTTTTTTTTTATTACTGTGTTTCTTGGCTTTTAATGAGTTCCATTGGGTGGCTGTGCATCAATTGTCAATGTTACTTTGCTGAGTTGGGAAAGAATGGGTTAATATGTAGGAAAGGATGTCCCCTATGAAAGAGGTGGATTGTGGAGAAGAATCAGATGGCAAAGTGATATCAGATGTTTCACCATTGGGAGAATAAATAGTACATGCATATTCTTCATATTAATTGATTGTGTTTTAGATTTGAAAGGTTTGAATGATAGGGTTGCAATTGGATGCATTTGATGGCAGATGTTTAGGAAGTACAGAGTTTGTAGTGGATAAGGAGTGTGATTGATAGTTGCTTGTTTTGCCAGCTTGTTGTTTGATTACTTTCTCAATTTGCTAAAACAGCAAACCATGTGCTGAACAATTGATTTATCTGATAGACAAAAGATGGAGAGAATTTGCAATTGAACTGCTTACAGTGGAGATTAAAACTAAATTCATCTTTAAAGAAATATCTAACACTTCCAGTGATTCATGCTGAATCAGTAGAGCTGCATGTGGAGTCTTAAATCTGACATCGTTTGTTTATCTTAATATAAGCATCAGGCTATTAATCAAGATGTGAATGTATAAGTTTTTAGATCATTCTCTACATACCATAGGTGGAAGCTGAGCTAGAGCATTACTAGTTGACAATCCCTCTATGATTTCAAGAGACTTGAAGTGTAAGTATCACATTTCCTGTGTGACTGTAAGGCTTAATGAGAATGATCTTTGATCATTTTATTCTGTCTTGATGATAAACAATCCTCTGATTTCTCGACTTCCATTATGTGCCTTTTTCTTTTATTTTTGGCATTTATTCTCTATTTCAAAGACACTGTTGTTAGTTCAACCAAGAAACTCTTGCATCCCTGGTTAATGCTGTTTTTCTTTATTTCCTACTTGCCATCTTTAAACTGCCTCCTATTTGTCCCAAGAGAGATTTCTGATGCGGCAAATAACTTAATTTTGTTTTGATTTTCGTTTGAGCAACACTTATACTTGATTGTTCCTCTCTGTGTCAGTCACCTTCTTTGCATTGTTAATTGGCTGCCATCTTTATGTTCTTCACAGTCAATTTGCAGACTTGAAGTCAAATTAGTATTTATTTTATTAGTTTTCACATATGGAACTAATCATTCTTATTTCATTTTATCAGCGCCGAAGTGCTGGTAGTCCAAGGAGGCGTGCTTCAAATGCATCTATTGAACACCATAAGTTAATTGAAAGTATTCGAGCAATGCAATCTGGATCTCCTGCAAGTTGTAGCTCAATGGAGGTGGTGAGTCTTTTGAACTTATATGGCAGCTCTGATTGTCGATTTTGTGAGTGGAATAGATAAGAATGAAATGGCTAAATTTATGAAATATTGCATCCTACAGGTGACGCCTTTCAGTCAGCCGTTGAGCCCTGGCAGTTCCTTGGATTTCAAGGAAAGGCTTCAGGACTCAGGATGTAGCCTGAAAACATCGACGGAATTACTGAAGGTATTGAATTGGATTTGGAGACGGGAAGAACAACATGAATCCAATGTATCTTTGGTGAAAGAATTAAAGTTAGAGTTGCAACATGCTCGGACACGAATACAGGAGCTAATGCAAGACCAGCAATTATATCGTAATGAAATGGATGATATGGTGAAGCAAGTTGCAGAGAACAAGCTATTTAGAAAAAATAAGGAACAAGACCGGCTTAAAGATATGATGCAATCAGTAAGTAATGAACTTGAAGATGAGAAGAGACTAAGGCGACGTTCAGAGAGTCTACATCGGAAGTTAGGCAAGGAGTTGTCTCAAGTGAAATTAGCATTTGCAGAATCTGTAGAAGATTTAGAACGCCAGAGGAAAACCAATATTCTTCTAGAGAACCTCTGTGATGAATTTGCGAAGGGCATTCGGGAGTACGAACAGGAGCTGCGAGCATTGAAGCAAAAAGCTAAAGGAGATTCTGACCATAAATTTGATCGGTTGGTACTTCATATGTCAGATGCATGGTTGGATGAGCGATTGCAGATGGCTCAAGAAAATGGAGATATCAATGGAAAGGGAAGTATAACTGACAGATTAAGAGGTGAAATTAAAAACTTCTTTCGAGCTAGACAAGCCTGCAACAATGCAATTGCTCATCAGAAAGATGGAAGAAAGGAGAGTAATTTGAGGCGCCGTTCCCTTGAGTCAGTCTGCTTGAACAAGACTGTCAGTGCACCTCAAGTTGGTGTTACTGATGATGGTTCCACATCCAGCGACTTGCATTGCTTTGAGCTCAATATGAACATGAACGAAAGTGCAAAGCATGACCAGTCCAATCATCGTAGCGAGATTGCAGACATCTCTGAATCATTGTGGCAAAAGGATACAAAGTCACGGAATGTGAACAAGATGCAACTCATAGAAAAAAAGCTCCTCAAAAGCAGTTCATATACTGCTCCTGAAATTGGAGCAGGAGCTAATCAGATTGAGCTCGTAATGTCTGAGAACTTTGAGAAATATCATCTAAAAGAAGCTGGTTTACATGACAAAACCATGGATAACTCCATGAAGAACTCATCAGAGTGTTCAGATGGCTGCAAGGTTCACCCTTATGATGATCATGCTGAAGAGTCCAGAAACCACCTCTACTGGAGGGGTCATTTTGTTCCAGTTGGTGTAGGTGATGCTGCAACAGATGTCCACACTGCATTTAGTCCAGTGAAGCAATGGGATCATCGACATGCATCGTCGGAGCTTGAAATATCTCAATGCTCATCAGAGTTACTGCCTGGTGTGAAAAAGAACGGTCTGAAGGCCAAGTTACTTGAAGCAAGGTTGAAGGGAAAGCATTCTCGGTTAAAATGACAATGAAAATGAAGCAACAAAATGCAGTGTTTTGAGGTATTCACTGATGTAAAAATCCTGCTTAAGTTTTGGTGTTCAGTGTATAGTCTAGCTTTGTTTGTCACCATCCTCCCAAGTTCTTCCTTGTTTTCGGAATTTTTGCTTTGCTCTAGCAATTGAATTCTCTGGTTTGATGCTTAGAGATTGAGAAACCAAAGTCTTGGGTTAATTTCATTTCATTGGTCAGTCACCCAAAGAATTTTGACCCCAATTGCTAACATGGTTACCGGAGAATCTCAGTTATGCTCACCGGGCCATGTTATATGCCTCAAGTGGCAAGCTGACTCAACAAATTAAACCTAGTCAGCGAGAAGATACCATGTTGGCATCTTCTTCTCTGGTCTTAGTCTTAGTCCAGTGTAGAGTTAGAGACATTCTTCTTCTTCTTCTTCGTTTTCACCGGACGACCCACCGGACGACCCAGTTCAATCACCGGCGAGGGAGGAGGCAAGCAACCCGTCTTTGGAGCTCTGTTGCCATTGTTCTTCATTAGCCAAGGAGAGAGACCTAGGGCATTTACAATGGGGGGTGAGATGGTTAAAGAGAAGCCGGCATAAAGTTCGAATCTTCTCTCAAAGGAGGATTCACTAGTCAGTTAAGATTTTTCAATCAATTTAAGGTTGCTGGAAGGTTGAAGCTCACTGAAATTTAATTTTGGGCTTTTTGCAGTTTATTTCTGGTTGGGATTTATAAACTAATTAAGATAAACTTGGGAATGGAATGGAGCAGTAGAAGATGTGATCAATCGGAATAAATTGATGTTTGAATAGATTTTTTTTGTTTATGGCTCCAATTAATTAGTCTGAATGCAAAGTAATTAATGTAAACTAATTTTTTTTTCTGTTTTGATTAATAAAGTAACTAAGTTAAACATGGGAATGGAGTTGTAGGGTGTGTGCAAGATTTGAACAACCATGGCCGCAAACTAATTAATTGAACAAATGCAGCCCGTGTTTGAAGTTTATTTTCTGTTGTGATTAACAATGCAATTAAGTTAAACCTGGAAATTGAGGTGTGCTTATCAAAGAAAATAACATACAAGACCAAATTGTAAATAGAGGTGAGCATTTTTAGTTTCCTTGCCTGCAGACATTGACCAAACTGATATGCTAGAATACAATAACAAAACAGACCAAACTGTAAATAACATTGAATTGATTACATTACACCAATACAAACTATAAAAGTTTGACATTACACCAACATATGGAACTCATTGACAAACAGTTAGTAATTCACCGTTCCTGGAGAAACTATAACAAGTAACTCCAATTACAAAAACTATAACAACTACAGACACAAAATTTCCTAGAGAAAGCAATTACAGAAATCATAACAACATTCTCCAATTACATGGAAACTGCAGTTATAAAATAACATGTCATTAGAAATGCAACCAATGCTTGTTTTATTGATCACACCTGACCAAAGCAATCAATTAATTTGCAGGGAGCTTCATTGAAGCTTAAAGTGGGGTCTAAAATGACAAAGAACCAGACACTGATAGATAGGGGTGGTAATAGTCTTTCCGGACCCGTTAGCCCGGTTTTGTCTAACCTGGAATAAAAAGAGTTTGGACATAAGTTTTGCAAAAATGGGCTGGGTCTAGACATGGCTTGGTTGTCTGGATTTAAATCCAGGCCGGGTTCGGATATGAAAATTCGGACAATCGCGCCCTTTTACCCCTAAAATTTTAAAAGTCCACAATCTTTGACCCATTTGTTTTAAGCCCAATTTTTTAAAAACTTCAAACATGTATTGTTTTTTCTATTAAGACTTCAATTTTTGTATGATTTGAGTTGAGTTTTGGATTGTTTACGTTGTTTTCTTTTGCATTTAATGTGAATTAAATTATTTTTGTATAATATAATATTTGAGTGTAGTTAAAAGTAACTTATAGAATTCGAACAAATTTGGGCATCCGGATAAGTAGGTTTTAAAATAAATCAGATTTGGACATGTAAAGTTTGTCTAGATTTAAAACCGGGTCTGATCCGGACACAAGTTTTTCTATTTATATTAGTAGTTGTCCGAACCGGTTTCGTCTGGACCCGGATTTTTGCCACCCCTACTGATAGACTTCTCAAATATGGATCATGTTGATTAAAGCTTACATTGGGGTACAAAAACACAAACAATCATTTAAATTTAGCAAACTTGACTAACGGAAGGCTGCCATTACATGTTGTAACATCTAGACAAAAGCTTCAAAAAGAAAAAAGAGACAATTGCTTAAATTAAGTTGCAAAGCTTCATTGCATCAAATATAATTTTCATTCCACAAACATGCAAGGGACCACAAGGAGGAAGACAACTGCTTCAATTCTTGTACAAAACAAAACATTAGTTTCGAGAAAAAAAAAAAAAAAAAAAAGACAATTGCTTAAACCCTAGCTTCAGATGTAAACCCTAACTTCAATTAACTTCACATTTGCAATGTCAAGCTCACAAACAATGCATAAAGCAAAGCATAGGGCTAGGGTTTCCAGACATGTACTTATAGTACTCTGGTGCCTCCTCCCTATCTGTCCGTATCTCCTAATTCACTGACATCTCAAAGCTCCAAAGACGAGTTGCTTGCCTCCTCCCTTGGTGGCGATTAACCTGGGTCGTCCGGTGGAAACGAAGAAGAAGAAGAATGTCTCTAGCTCTCTACTGCACTTGGACTAAGATCAGAGAAGAAAACGCCAACATGGCATCTTCTTGCTAACTAAGTTTAATGTGCTGAGTCAGCTTGCCACTTGAAACATCTAAAGTGGTTTCGTGAGGATGATTATGATTTTCTGGTGGTCATGTTAGCAATTGGGGGGAGGGATCAGAATTCTCTAAATTGTTTACCAGTGAAATGAAATTAAAGCTGAATGACTGATTTGGAACAAATTGAAGTATGATGATTGATGACCAAACTGAGAAATGAGCAAAGTTGAGTGATCAATCCAAAAATTAACCCCATAGTGTTGCTTGTTATTACTTACTGTAATTTTTTAATAAAGTGATAGGGGAAAAAAAAGCTAGAAACACTAAATCCATGCAACCAAAGAGTGTAAAATTTTGTTCTTGCACGATCAATATGGAAGCACAATTAATTCCAAACAAAGATCCACTTTCATGTTTCGCCTTAAACGCGGCATGAGTCAGTGATGACTGTACATACAAAAAAAATCCAAAAAAAAAAAAAAAAAAACAAGTCCTTTTGTGCTCCACATATGTATATATATAGAAATATTATTGATGAAAAATCAAAAAGAAACTTTTAAAAGATATTGGTTGATCCTTGTGGTATATTGCGAAAACCATGATTTTTTTTTTGACACAGTATATATAAATATTGGTTTTTTAATATAAACTTTTATAAAATTTTTCATTATAGATGAACAGTCATTTTATTTATTGATATTAGATTTTTTACTTAAAATATTCATATTTTTACTGAAAAAATAAATTTGAACATATCAAAATATTAATTACACATGTATGTACATCCCATACTTGTTCCCTCTATTAAATAAAAAAAAAATGTTAAACGTTGTTTATTCACTCTATTAAATAGAAAACTTTAACAATATGGCTTGTTCACCCTCTTTATTGTGGTGCTTGTAGTACTCAAGGAAATTTTCTCTATATAAAAAACAAGTTGTTAAGCGGATTAGACGTAGTAATAACAACTTACAAGATTAATTAATCCACTAATAACAACGCAAACAGAGAATAAGTTAAATTAAAATTTAAACAGTAACATCGAGACTAATATAATAAAGTTTTGAAGCACAATCCTCAGCAACTAGGGTTCTGACGCGTGGATGAACAACAGAGTCCATGAATATAATAAGACCCCTTGAATTGTGACCATACTTAAAAACCTTTTAGATCTTCACCTTCTTGGAAGATGGAGTAATTAAGCTTGTGGCAATGGATTCACTTAGCAACAGGGTCCTCCCTTTGTTAGGCAAGCACACCAAACTAAGTCTTAAAGAAAGCAAACCCCCATCAAGAACATTAAGAAAAAAAAATTGGCAACTCTTGAGAGAGGTTTAATCATATGGTTCCCTCTTAGGGTTAGGGTTTTCATGTCACCTTGGAACTTGAAAGATTCCAGATGTTTTCCTCCTCACGTGTGGATCTATTTCCAAGAAAAGCATTCCAACCTTAACCTCATTTGGTGTCAAGTTGATGCTTGTTAAACAATGTTTAACTTTGCATTATTTATTAAGCATCTTCCAGTTCAAGTACTCTTTTTTTCAGTTGTTAATTGGACTTTTAAAAAAAGGGTTTACAAGCTATATTCTCTGTCGTACATTCTGTACATGTTTTAGGGTTAGGGTTTAACCAATTGGATGCACACCCACACACTGAGGAAACTGACACCCATGAATAACTGCAAACGCTTCTTCATCTTGGTCAGATACATTCATTCATTCATTCATTCTTCAAAGCTGCAGTGATATTTTAGTTCAAAACAAGCAGATGTTTTTGTAATGATTCATAGTACAAGTCCACTGTTCTTCAATGTCTTTCAAATGTTCATTTTATTAGTGGTTGAAAGTTGGTGTTGATTGTGGATTATGAACAGTAATGCATTGCCGAAATTTTGGATTTAATAACATATGGTTCAATGGCATTATACGAGCATGTAGTGTATGAATAAACATTTGATACAAGAATTTCATATCATATGTGCGCATATGTTATGTTTATCTGACAAGTTTGATTTAATCCAGAAGATTTGCATACAATTTGGCTAAAAACAACAATTGAGGCATTAAAATCGCATCAGCAATATCATGACTTGTTGTTGCAACATTTGAAGTGCAGGAATATGATATGAATCCTGTGAAACATCAAGGAATAAATGAAGCTTCAAAGTTCCGAGTGTTTATCAAAAGCATTATAAAGAACACAGTGCTATCTACACCTGCATATAAAGGGATCAAGTTAAAGAACACATAAATGAAATTTCAAGAGTTCAGAGACTGAGATTTTATGTGACGAACATAATAGACTCTAGTTATATATGGTGCTCATAAAATATGTATGTATTTCATTGCTAATGTCAAGACACAGGATCTAAATTTACACTTTGGTTTGATGTTCAATTAATCCTATATAAAAATCATGTCTTTACCAATGTTCTCTTAATAAACCACTTTGTACATTCTGACATTGCAAACATGTCACTTATTACATGAAATGTGTACTGCATATATATATATGTGAAGATTTCATGATTATGTGAGGATTGTGTAAAACTAGTTTACCAAAAGGGATCAATCATGGATGACAATATTAGATCTAAAGGAAGTTAACAAACCATGAATTGAGGAAGGGATAATTAATCTATGTTTTTATAAGTTCAAGAACTCGTGGCCTATGTCCCCTTCAAGTAATTAGTCAGACATAGAGCTTAATCTAGCACTACATTAACTATTTGGTAGCATGAAAACAAAACTCTTAATTAACCCTTTTGACTACAGATTGTAAATCAAACACAAGCACATATTACATATATACACCTATGAAAAGAAGTTGCATGAGATACCAATTAATCAATAAAAATGAAGAACATTTCCATAACAAACAAGAACTTCATATGCATTGCAAACAATGAAAACGTATAGTTTGAAAGCAAAAATGAGAACAGAACAACCATTTTCAGATTCAATTAACAGTTTAATTACAGAAACAATCTAAGAATTTGCATTAAACAAGACGAAAATTACTCTCAAGACAATCAAAGATCAATCACGATAAGAACAATGCACATATAAAAGGATATGATAACCTCATTACATACTACCAAGAAAATACAACTAATTAAAAGCCCATACAAATGCATAGAATCCTTCAAAGTAATAAAACTGCAGAGATATATAATCTAAGCACAAAGATGCAAATCCTACTAAAACATATCATGAAGATAGGTTAGCGGAAGATCACATAGGCCAATCAAAAATAAGATAAATGTACAACAGGGATAACATTTACAATGTTGCAGACAAAGAGAAGAACAAAGAAAGCAAAGAACAAAAATATATACATATATGTAGATATACATGCTTGCATGGCTTGCAGACAAGGGAGCTCCCTTCAGTCCAAGCAAAGACAGCATAGGATCAAACTTAGCTCCTGCACCATTCACTCACTTACCAAGCAAACCCCATCATTCTCTTACTTGGTATTTGGATGAATGGGTCAGCAGCTAACTAAACCCTACAGCCATCCATGAGTGGACTGAAGGAAGCTCTCTTTTCAAATCTCACTCTAAAACAAAATTAATCATTTAAACAACTTATAATACAAAACATGCAAAATAATGAAGGCATGAAATAAAGGTTTTGTGATTTCCAAATTAAGATACATATATCATATATCTGGTTTGGTAAAGAAGAAGGAAGTTGGTAAACAAGAAGAAAGGGAATAAAAAAGAAACCACAAAGAGAAGAGGGAAGCTGGGAAGTGGGAAGGGAGGAAAGAGATCTCATAGTAGATGTGGAGAAAGCGACATATGGGGGAGAATAAAGTATAAACAACTAGTAGTAGAAGTCGTAGTGTGACAAGTTGGAAAGGTGTAGGGTTCCCTCATCCGATCTCCATATTAAGCAACCCCATGGCCTAAAATGCCGCCTCCAAGGTCATCTTATATAGCACAGGATGGAGATGACATCAGTGATCATTATATATATATATATATATATATACATCTCAAAAAAATTGTTTCTCAAAATTATTTCTCAGCTCTTATATTCATTCTATAATCTTTAATACTGCTAACTTACTTTTTTTTCTGGCTTGTTACAGCTCCGGAGCCCCATCCGCTCGTGGCCATTGAAGCTTCTCAGAAAATTAAACAAAATTAAACTATCTAAATTATTTGCTAATTTGCGAAGATCACTCATTTGAGATTTAAGAAAGACTTTTGTTGACAGTATTATTTTAAGATTTTTGCTTCAATTTTTTAGCTTTAAGAGCTATAGAAGTCTACAAAAAACATATGGTTAACTTTAAGAATGATCAAAATAGACCTAAGCGATTTAAAATTAAAAATATGCTCATTATACTATAATTAGATATTCCAAATAATGACCTTGGAGGAAGTTCCCATGTCTTCTCTTAGCAAAGTTGTCCACGGTGTGGCTTTATTATTTCATACCAATTAGTTAAAAATATTGATTTTCTAAAGGCAAACTATTTTCCACATTAGATGGGCATAATTATCAAATACATTATACATATTTATATATAATCAATTCTTTTATTATAAAGATGACAGATTTGAAGGCAGCTCTTCATTATCCTTATTAGAAAACTAACGTCTATGAACACTTTTTATTAAGGTGCGCTACTTAATAAGATAGCTGTATGCTGTCCTCACATGGTATGTGTTTGTAAAATATGAAACATTAGCTCATTATATCCTCGTTTAACATTGAATTGACTTCAAATTATAAGTGAGATTGAAAATTTTCTTTTGACACATATGGGATGTTCCTAACCTCACTTACTGCATGACGTAAAGTTGCATTGAGCATAGTTTGACTCAATACTTGCTCTTTCAGATGTTGGTTACCACAGTTGCTTCTCGTTCAGTGGTTCGCATTGATGTTTCCCCAGTTGCGTTTGCGCTATAATGGATCTTTTGAATGCATAATGTCAACTTGTTTTAGTTGTTTATTTAACAATAACAGTATTTTTTTAATACTTTAATAAAAGTATTATATAACTGGCACAAATCATGTAAATATTTGCATAATGTGATCCATTAACATGTGCAATCGTATGCTATTGAGTATTTTATAATGTTTTATCATGTGAAATTAATTGAACAAGACATTGTGTCTTTGTTGTACATAAACACTCCTTGTAATGCACAGATCTGTACAACACCTGTTCATTACTTAATAACACAAATTTAGGTATGTTCGGATTCAAAATTCTTTTCTTCAGATCTAGTTTTCTTTTAATCTAATGAATTTTAATTTTAATTACCTCAATTGAAGTACTTACCTGGCCTCCTCCTCCTCTCCTCTGATCATGTGATTTATAATTTTTACAATGGCTCAAAACTCCACAGGCGTATTGAATTTGAACCATGTCATCCTGTCTCCCTTTTATGTTGCCCTGGGGAAGCCCAAATATTCTCTTTCACCTTCTGTTCACTGTCTTTTCAAACAAAAAAGCCTGCTCCTCTCGTTACCTCCACATATGTTTTATAGCTTTTTCCATTATGTTAATGCTTACTTTATACTTTATAATTGTTTTCAGAATTATATAAAGAAATCCAAACTAGTCTGAGAAATAAATTAAAAGTATAATTATTAATTAGAAATAAATCATTATCATGTTTACATTGCTGGTGAAGGGTAGCTGTGCAGCATTTACTTTTGTCTCTCTAGTCATCTCAAAATGTCCCATCCATCCATTGATTAGTTGTTTACCATCAATGCCCTACTTTTTTTTGCTTGACCTCTTTTGTTTGCTTCTCTTTGTGCTCTTATCACTGGTACATTCCGTTGTTTTTTCACATCAACGGAGAAACAGTATATGGGATTTTTTTTTAATTATAGTCATTTTTTTATTTTTAATTGTCAAAATAACTCTACATAAAATATATTCACCAAACTCACCATGAAACCATCACATCAACCTCATCTCATTACTTATGTGTTTTTAAAATATAAAATATTAGATATTTTTTTCAAAAACACCTTTTATTTTGAAAAAAAATTATAAAACAAAAATATTTTTATTTTTTAACCATTTTCTTAAGTTATAATTAATAAATAATAATAATTATTTTTATAAAAAACCAAAATAATAAAATAATTTTTTAACTGGATTTATTTTAAAAGATATATTATTTTAAAAAATATATATTAATATTTATTAAAAACACCAAAAACTTTTTTAATGAAATTTATTTTTAAAAATATATCATTATTATTATTATTGGTTTATATATATATTTTTATTTTAAGTAATTATTATTGTTGAACGACATTTTTTAGAAAAATATTATTATTATTATTAAAAATGATACGCGTTGATGCACACCATGTAATGACATGTATTGATTGCACACCAAGTAGGCTTTAGATGTAGAAAGCATCTGATTTCTGCTATAATGCTGGTTGTGCATGCTTACTTAATAGGAAACAACATGCATTGATTATACACCAGGTAGGCTTCAGAATAAGAAATGACATGCATTGATTGCACATCAAGTAAGTTTCAGATGTAACAATAATAATTACTTAAAATAAAAAAAAAAATATATATATATATATATAAACCAATAATAATAATAATATATTTTTAAAAATAAATGCCGTTAAAAAAGTTTTTGGTGTTTTTAATAAATAATAATATATATTTTTTAAAATAATATATCTTTTAAAATAAATCCAGTTAAAAAATTATTTTATTTTTTGGTTTTTTATAAAAATAATAATAAATATTTATTAATAATAACTTTAAAAAATAGTTTAAAAAATAAAAAATATTTTTGTTTTGTATTTTTTTTAAAATAAAGGGTGTTTTTGAAAAAATATCAAATATTTTATATTTTAAAAACACATGGGTGATGAAATGGGGTTGATGTGATAGTTTCATGGTTAGTTTGGTGAATATATTTTGGACAGGGTTATTTTGACAATTAAAAACAAAAGAATGACTATAATAGAAAAAAAACCCAACAGTCTTCGTAGAGACTTTGATATCAAATATACTTCACAATGCACTGCAAGAACAAAATCACACAACCTTGTCAGTTGTCATTGCTTTTTTAACCATTTCTACAAAGAACCACAAGATGGATTGATGTCAATGATCTTGATCGTTTTGAAACAAAGCTATACATAGTGATTTATTAGATGAGTTAGTCCCAGGGGATGCAGCAGCATTCTCAGCATTCCTAATCTCTGAGTGCTGTGGCTTACTCTTACTCATTGGTGTCTCACATACCACATCATTGATCTTCATCCTTTTTCTTCTCCTCTGTTTAACATGCATTTGACTCTCTTGTCTTGTTTGCTTCAGAGACCACACCTTTCTCAAATCTGGCATCCAACTTGTGAATGAAGTGAATCTCCTGTGCCTGTCTCTACTCTCTCGAGCTCTCATCAATCTTTCCTCGTGAGCTTTACTTAATGTTTCTTCTTGCTGGTTATTTGTATCAGCGGTCTTCGGTGGATTTGTGACTTCATAAGTATTATGGGTGTTTGAAGTTCTGAATGCCAGTTCAATATTGTCTTGAAGTTTTTGTGATTCATCATTGTTGCTACTGGGTAAGGATTCAGATGCCTCAGTGTCATCACAGAACGAGAAGAACTCCATCTGGTTATATATTTTGTTAGTGATATCTCCCAAAGAATGAGCATACCTGCAAGGGTTGCAATTTGGGAGAGATTCTCTCATTCAATAACAAGCTAAATAAATTATGCAGGAACGATATAATCGTCAGTATATAACGACATTGATGAGTTGAGCATCATCACTGGAAGAAAAAGAAATCATTCTGTTGGATTGGTAGTAGGAAAGAAAGACAGACAAAGAGGTAAGCTTATATGAACAAATTTTAATGAATCACACAAGAGGTAAGCTTATTGTTCAACTTAGATAACAAATGAAATCATGCATTGTACGAGTGTCTCGGGGCAAAAACTATAAGGCTTATTTGGATAATGATAAGTTCGGTTGGAGATTAAAAGATACCATGGAAAATGGACAAAGTCGCACTCATTCCCCTAATAACTAAAAGCATATGACTGTAAAAGCCTTGTGTCTGATTTTATTTATTTATTTTTTTAAAAGATGCACGGTTAGCATTACAAGAAAGACAAAAATGTGCATAAATTTGAGCGGAATAACTAGAGATGAAATCTCTGCACAATGCACATGTGGGCGCTGGAATTATTTATACATAATTACTATTTATACTCAATTACTATTTATACTCTTAGAAATATGTTATGAAACCTCATTCAAATTCTCACCACTTATGTTAAAATATATGTAATATTTTAACAAGTAATTTACATTAGTCTCTATCAATTCCAAATAGGCACTAAAAAAAAAATCTACATAACAAATTAAGCTCTAAGTATGGTTCTTTTAGACAATACTTGCTTATGATACATCCATGAGAGTTCATCAATGAATAGAACATGTATCTTGACTTCCTTCATTAACATTAGTAATAAAACAGAACTGATAACATTATAACTGTGCCATAATACCTGCACTTGTAGCATAGATATTGCCAATTAAGCGTGCATTGACAATGTAGTAACTCAATATTGATAATGAATGAATATCACGAAAAAAATATCTATCCAAAAGCAGAAGCATACCTAGATTTTATTGTTCTCCCAGCAAAGTGAACAAGACTTTCACCATGAAACAAGTCCTTCTCAAGGTCAAATTCAATATTCTGCAACAAGGAGCATATGTCCTTGACCATCTTCTGCTTCAAGTTATCTTCAATACCTTCTCCAACTTTAGACCGGAGAATCTCCATTCTTAGCAAGATTTGCAATTCATGCCTAATGTGCGTTAAGGTACAAAATGATGAACATTCAGTATATACGGCAAACAAATTTTTATGATGCAAAATAGTAAACATAAAACAAATGATGAATAAGGATACTCTCGAATTTTTTCCTCGGTGCTGCTTGGAGCAGATTTTGGATCAGAAGCAGTAGATGCTGGTTTGCAGCCCTTGTATTTCAACAATAATTCCTTTGGTTTCTGCAAAAGAAGACAAGACACCTCCGCAGCAATCTTCACATCAGAAGCATCCTCAGGCTGTACAGGAACAGATTCTCCCTCTGTGTTAATTGCAAATTTCTTAGATACTGCTTGGATACACAAGCAAATTAGACGTTCAGCTAAGAAACCCAAATCTGATTGTTCTGAATGCAGGCCATGCTCAATCTTCTGGGGAATACTTATGAAAAAAGTTTCTACATCTCTCATAGTTGAAAATACTGAAGCATCTTCTGTCACTGATCTGCTTGGACAAGCCTGACCAGCAGAACTTGGAGAAACAAGCTGCAGTTCAGGCTTTATTGGAGAACCGGACTCTGCCTCATTTCTTTCTCTGGCTTTTGGAACTGCCATAACCTCATTCGACTCTAATTGGTGAACTTCATTGGACTCCTTAATCTGCCTCATCCAGCATTTCAAGAACTGCAACTTCTTTGCTTTGTTCAATTCCTTGGCAAAGTAAACTTCTTCCAACTCGAATCCTAAAGCACAGCCATCCACCTGACTAAACACTAGTTCACGAAATGAACCCCAGGAGATATCACTGGGCAGAGTACTGTTCACCCTCTTCCTCTTCCTTCTATCATTCTTAACCCCAGAGTCAAAACCTATACCACTGGTAATACTTTCACTAGAGCAATTCCTTGCTATCATAAGTAGCTGGTTCAGGTTCATTGGACCGTTCTTAGCAATACAAAGCACAGCATAATTTACAGTTAAAGGCATCAACAAGCCCTCTATAGAACTCCCTTCATCAACAATGGACACCAAAGCCGCAAAGCTTCTCTTATAGAAGAAAGCAATAAGTATTTGCCAAGCAGGCTTTCCCGCTGCAAACCCACCATGTTCAGCACATAGCAATTCAAGGACCTTGTCAGCAAAGAATTCATTAGTTGAATGCTCTTCTCCATCTTTCCTTAGTTTCCTAGAAATCCCGTGAAGCAAAAATAAGCTGCACGGACTATCCATCATCTTACCTACTTGAATATCTCTAAAAACCTTCCTAATATGAATTGTCTTGGTACCATTATCCTTATTTCTAAAGAAATCATTATTCCAATCTGATCTGTCTCTAAGAGGCATTACATCAAGCACCTCAAGATCGCAAATTTTGCACTTCAAAGGATTACCACTCACATCCGTAACCTCAAGAATCAATTCCAAGTTGCCCTTCTTGCTATTACCACTTGCTGGGAACCACCCCGTTTTGCAAGCGATTTCTGGAAAAATCAAGCCAAAAGGAAGCAGAGAAGAACCCAGCACTATCGCATCAGTGGAGTAGCACCCCCAACCAGTCTCTTTAATCCCTTTCTTAAGGAAGACGAACCCTAAATTCTCTTCTTTTTTACTAAGCGTATCAAAATTAACATCAATCCAACACAAATGAATACCCTTGATCATAAATCGTTCATTCACGGGGACAAAAGCCTGGGTGAATTTCTTGGAGAAAACATCCCAACTCAATAGCTTATCATCGTCCCCAACCTCCAAATCAAAGAATTCAAACAGAGAACGCAGATTTCTTGGAAATGGCGAGAAGAACACAACCAAATTCGAAGGGAAAGTTAGAGATTGTCGCATACCTTCAGAATCCGAGATCCCGGAGTCCCAAGCATAGTCTTCGTCGATCTGGAGGAGCGATTGAACGAGAGCTGAAGCGCGTGGCTTCGCATTTGGATGGGAGAAGGTGGGGAGGGAGCCGAGACTTTCGCAAAGGGAAGCAAGGGTTCTGGAAGGGAGATCAAAGGAGAGCGAGAATGGAGCCTTGCCAAAGAGGCGGTGGGAGAGGGAGGTGGAGAGGATGGGGGAGAGAGAGGAGAAAATGGCTTTGAAGGCGGTAAGGGTAGCTGGAGGGAGGGAGGATAGGAAGACTCGTATGGCGGCGATGATGGATGTGATGTATGGATTAGGGTTAGGGTTTTGAGCGAGGAGTGGATGGAGATCGATGACAAGGAGGATGCGGTGAGCGTGGGAGAGATCCATCGCCGTGGTAGCCATGGGAGAAAGCTGCAGGGAGGAGGCGCTAAAAGCTGAGATTTTTATGGCGGGAAACTAGTGAGCTTATGATGTTTAAATTTTAGTTTTGGCGGGAAATTGGGCTTATCTAGAGGACCATCCTGCAGTAATTATATCTTAAAATAATATAGTTAAAATAAAGATTTATTATATATTTAAAAGAAAAAAGATTTTATGAAATCACTTGGGTTTGTCCTTAGGCCTTTTATTTTATTTTTTTTGAAAAAAATGAATGAACCACGTGCATTAAAAAAAAAGTTGTATTTCATTTATACTTATTATTCAAATTATATATATATATATATATATATATTTGGATGTTTGCAAACTCGTCAGTTACTTAGATCGATAGTTGAGGTGCGATACCTTTTGTTAGCTAAACTCTATTGTATTTCCATTTTACATATTAATACTAATGGTTTAGTCCTTTTTTTAAATTAAATAAAATTAAAAAATTGATAAGATGGATAATTAATTATCCACATGTCACGTTTTTTAATTAAAAAAACTTGAAATTACAAATAAAAAAAAAATTGTGTGAAAAGGTGGATAAACCACTTCTATTAATAAAAAAAACGAAGTACATAAAAAGTAACATATCACTAGCTGTAATATTGTTACAAACAAAATACGAGCAACAGGAGAAAGAAACCACAAGTTGAGCAGGAAGGGGGCTGCTCAACCCCATTGAAAATGAAAAGAACTACTCCAAAGATGAAAGTAGGGCCTCCTCAGCCGACATCTCCCGCTCCTCCTCAGAATGAGAACCAACAAACTCCAGACTCCTCTTGACACTCTTCATGGGCTCAGCCATCATCCCCTTGGTATCCTCTGCACAAATTGAGAACCAGGACAAGACCATCTCATCAATTTTCAAAATGATAACATGAACAGGCACCGCATTAGCATTAAAAATGATGTCATTGCGAACAAGCCACACATTCCACACAAAGGGTTTTCACCAACAAATCACAGAAATCTCTAATATCAGAATGAACACTCATCCTCCAGGAACCCCAAAGGTTACTCATCCTTCTAGGAGGTTCAGGAATCCAAGTAATGCATTCGTAGTGATCCCAAACTCTCCTAGTAACCGGATAACTTAGAAAGAGATGATTAACAGACTCAATCTCCGAATGACAGAGGACGCAGGTGGCAGAAGGGAGTCTATTAGATCTTCTAAGTGCAAGATTCTCCAATGAAAGAATCTTATTTTTCCAAACAAACCAGTTGAAGAGATTGATTTTCCTAGGGCAGGTGCCCCGCCAGAAGTACTTAGCCACCAGGCATCTATACCCCCCATCAGTGATAAAGTTATAGAAAGCTTTGACAGTGAAAGAACCATTCTCACATAGAGACATCATTTCTTGTCGCCCCTATTTGGGTCGCCTAGGATTACCCTGAGCTGCAAATTCTCCAGATCATCCGCGAACGGGGTACTTGCCAGGAGAGGCAGAAGGTCCTTGACAGTTCCGTTTGGATTTGTGTTAGACCTAAAAAGATCTGGACACAAATTCATCGGAGCGAACCCATTAAAGCATCGATCCTTCTAAAATAGTGTTGTCATCCCCGAGTTAATGCGGTGTAAGATACAGCTTCTGAAAGCTGGGAGAGCCCAAGAGACCCCCTTCCAAAAGAAGGAAATCCTTCCTGGGGGCCTCTGGGGGAGATTCCAACTACTCAACCCATAATTGAATTGATCAATCTTCGCACCATCCCAGTCCAGGACCATCATCAATTTCCACCACCATCTACAAAGTAGAGCCAAATTGAAATTGTTCAAATCAAGAATACCCCACCCTCCTTGGTTGTGTGGCCTACACAAAGAGTTCTCAAATAAAAAGATTTTTCAAAAAATAAAAACAAAAACATTAATCTTAAAACAATTAATAATATAATAATACCAACACGGTGGGTTTGAATATTTTAATGGAATATGATGCCGGCTTTGGATTTTTCTCAAAGCCTGAGTTTGGTCGTCAGAATCACTTCCATTTGTAAACTAGGCTTACATAAATAATCTCAATCAATCCGGTGAACATGCTCATACAAGGCAGTTTATTTATTTATTAACCATAAAAAGAACAACATTTAGACACCCATCACAATCGGAGAAAGATTATGAACATGTAAATCCAATTTAATGACGTATGATTGTAATTTGTATGTGATTAGACAGCCATCCTTAACCGTTAAACTCTCTAATAAATAACTTCTTAGCATTGCAATCTCATAGGTTTTGCTTTATGTTTATCATAATTGATCTCATGCTTGCTGTTAGTTTCTTTTCGTCATCAATGTTGTGCAGATGGAATCAAGAAAAACTCATCTCTTGATATCATGTTTATTGCTCTCATTATTTTTATCTCTTTCTTCATCTTGGAACTCTTCTGTTTATCTTTTGGATTCATTGATCAGAGATCACGCCTTTGAATCTCTGATAGGAAAGCAAACAGGGAAGCTCTATCAGGTATCACTGCCAAAAAACTTATCTGGAATTGAAGCCTCAGTTGTTAGACTAAGAAATGCTCAATTTTGGAGCCATGGCATCAATGCAAACAATATATTCAGCATACCTCCAAGAACCAAGACAATTCCTCCTGTTAAGAGACTAGTTATAGTCTTTGTGAGTTTCAGCAACTTGTCTTCCTTCTTCTATGATCTTCCTACTCATGTTCTCATTGCTCCTATCCTCGGCTTCTCAGTTTATGATGCAACAAACATAAGTTGTGATACCGTTAATGTAACCGAGCTCGAATTATCGGTCACTGAAGCTCCCATATCTATAGTCTTCCCACAAGTAGAATTGCCTGCAGACAGGAATTCAAAGATAGAGTGTGTGGTGTTTAGTAGTAATGGATCAGTGAATTTTCTTAGTACTAGTTACTCAATGAGCATGTGCATGGCAATGAGCAGTGGTTGGTTTTCTATTGTTGTTTCTCCATCATCTTTGAGGCCGCCGATGGTTGTGATGAGGGAAGAGCAGGGGAGAAAATGGAGAAATTGGGTGATAGTATCTATGATAGGAGTTGTTGGATTGGCTTTATTGTGTTTGCTGGTTGGCATTGGAGTTTTTAAGAAGATTACAAAGAGTGGTAAGCTGAAGGAGATGGAGATGAAGGCTGAGAATGGCGAGGTTTTGGAGAGTGTTTGGATTGGGAGGACCAAGATGCCTTTTTCCACAATGAGAAGAACTCAGCCTCTGATTGAGAATGGAACTGCACCATGAACACAGACAATTAAATTATCACTTTGTTCTTGAACTGTTTAATTTTTCTTTTTACCATGTGTTTGATTGGATTGAAAGAAACTAGAAATTGCTACTTTCTCATTTTATTTTCTAGTTGCACTGAATCCAAAAAATTACAGACAGATCAGGCTCAATTGAATTCCTCTGAGATGATATGAAACTGCAGAAATTAACAAATTCAGCATGAACTTGCATAGTGAGACCAGTACTGTACTAATTCTCCAAATAAAGATCCCTCTGTTTTCAATAGATTCATTGGCTCATCATACTCTGCCAATTTCCCTGAATTTATATAAAGAAAGATTTTCAGATAGCTCGTTTGCATTAAAAATAAAAACAACTAAAATTTATACTAACCATCTCTTATTGAAAGCACCATTGTGCAGTCCATCACAGTGGGAATTCTATGAGCAATTGTAATGACAGTGGAGTGTTCAAACTCTGTTCTGATTATCTTTTGGAGAATTGCATCTGTCGCATTGTCAATTAATGCTGTAGCTTCATCAAGCACAAGAATTTTGCTTCGCCTCAATAATGCACGTCCTAGACAGAACAACTGGCGTTGCCCCATGCTCCAATTTGACCCATCCTCAACAACTGCAAAGAAATGTCATGAACAATAAAACTCACTGAAAAATCATCAACCATGGAGACTAAGCATTGCGTTAATACAAACCTAGTGAATCCAAGCCTTTTTCTTTCCCTTGAACAGCTTCTCGGAGTTGACATTTATCAAGAACCTTTGAAAACACACCAACAAATGCACACAATAAGTACCAGCCTCTTAGAGATCAAGATAAATAGAAAGCATGATACCTCCCATATCTCTGTGTCTGTGTGTTGTCCTAAAGGATCCAAATTGTATTTCACTGAGCCCTTGAAGAGTGTTGGATCTTGAGGAATGATTCCTAACAGAGACCGCAAGTCATGGAGTCCAATGCTCGAGATATTAATCCCGTCTATTATTATCTTCCCACCTGCTGGCTCTACAAGCCTGAACAATGCACTTAAGAGAGTTGTCTTGCCGCTTCCGGTCCTACCAACTATTCCAATCTTGTGACCACCTTCAAATGTGCAAGTGATTCCTTGTAGCACAAATGGAGTGTCTGGCCTATATCTTATCTGGATCAGTGAACACATTATCAACAGAATCAAGACAGCTGGAAGAAATAAACATCGGCAATCAATACAATGCAATGCAGATACCTTGAGTTCATGAAGCTCCACTCTACCAACCGAAGGCCAATTTGGTGCAGGTTGATTTTCATGGATGACCTCCGGAGACTCACTTGATATATGCATGTATTGATTTAATCTTTCAACAGACATGATGCAGTTTGCCAAGGTGCACTGGTATTGAACAGAGAAAATAAGGGAAGTGTTCATTGAGATGCCATAAGACAATGCCATGCCAACAAAGCCTGGACTGAGAGCCCCTGGTGGAAGTGAAGTCATGATGAGAGCTGATGAAGAAAGAACAGCAGCACTCATCATCTCTAAACGCAGAATTAACCATTCACATGATGTAAAATTAAGGAAGAATGGACTCGCATGCTTGTCAATGAGTTCCAGACTTTTAGCAAAAAATCTATCCTCTTCATTGAAAGCTCTTATTGTCATGGCCCCAGAAAGAGATTCAGCAAGATGATTGGCGACAAGGGATTTAGTTCTACCATCGATTCTCATTATCTCCCTTGAAGAAGCCAAGTAGTACCTCTGCATATTCAAATTAGACCATATATATATGACCAAATTAATAAGATTGGATTGCATTTGAGAATCTAGATATAATTTTTTTTTACCTGCAATTTAATGGTCAAAAAGATCATTGGTATGGTGAAAAACAAGATTTGTGGAGTAACAACAGCTAATACACCAAAATTGCTGTATGCATTCAAGGTGGCAATGATGCTGAAGATGAAGTTGAATGGCACATCAAGATCGACAATGCTTAAATCAGAAGAGACCTGTTTTAGAGCAAAGAATTCCTGATTCAGTAATAAGTTTAAATGTTGATTAGTTCGATTAAATTCATACCCTACTCAGTATCCTTCCTAAAGGAGTTGAGTCAAAGAATGAGATAGGTGCGCGGAAGAGCGAATTCAGTAGCTGAGAAAACAAAGATTTCGATGACTGGAGGCCAAGAGCTACAACTAATACTGATCTGGTGAACAGAAAGGTTGTAGCAATGAAGCTAATTGCCAAGTACACTGAGATAAGCTTTGATGTGCTAACTTGAGAGTTTTGAACATTGGCGGCCATCCATGAGTTCTGTGAGATTTGTCCAGCTATGAATATTATATGAGAAAGAGCTGCAAGTGAAGCATATAACAAGATTTTTTTCTGATTCAGATACAAGAGATAAGGCTTCCATCCTGTATCTCCTGTTTCTCCATCTTCTTTCTTTATCAACTGATTAACTCCTGTGACCTCTGCTGAATTCTGCTGATCAGCATTGAAACTATGCTTAATTTCTCTCCTAGAACTTCTGTTTCCTTTATGAGAAGCAACCTTTTCAAGCCTTTCAGTACTGACTGTTTCTTTGTGGGCATTAACCAGGTCTTGAAATTCTTTGCAAGAAGCCAATAGTTCATTGAAAGGACCCACATGAAGAATTTCTCCATCAGATAGCAACTATCAAAAACATAAAATACCACATAATTTAGCATGAAAGGAGCAGAAAATTTATCCTAATCTAGTACTGGAATTGAATGATGGCTAACCAATATACGGTTAAAAGCAGGAAGGAAGTCCACTTGGTGAGTAACTAATAGTACTGTCTTTGTTGACAAAGCTCCCATGACATAATCCTGCAAAGAAATTGAACACTCTCAGATCAATTCAGAAGCTAAGCTAAATAAATTATTGATGCAATCAAGCTTGTCATTATACATTGAATAATTTGCTAGCAGTACGAGCATCAACTGCACTGAATGGATCATCCAAGAGATATATCTCGGCGTCTTGGTATAATGCTCTGGCTAACTGGATTCGCTGTTTTTGACCACCGCTTAGATTCACTCCTCTTTCTCCAATCTCAGTAAGATCACCAAATGGTAGCATTTCAATATCCTTCATTAGAGAACACTTCTCAAGTGTTTCTTTATATCTGCCACCATTGAAAGGAGACCCAAACAAGATGTTATTTCGAACAGTACCTGTTTGAATCCATGCATCCTGAGCAACATATGCAATGTTTCCATAAACCTGAATCTGCATTTCAAATAAAAGTATATTTTGTGTAATCCTATGAAAAATAGGCAAAAATGAGCAGGAATTCATTAAAAAATGGAAACTGAAACTCACATTGCCCTCCATTTTTGGAATCTCACC
This sequence comes from Dioscorea alata, assembly GCA_020875875.1. Taxonomy (NCBI): domain Eukaryota; kingdom Viridiplantae; phylum Streptophyta; class Magnoliopsida; order Dioscoreales; family Dioscoreaceae; genus Dioscorea; species Dioscorea alata. The sequence continues at coordinate 18,178,130 of CM037015.1, read as the reverse complement.
AAGAATTGCTGCTAATAATGTAGATTTTCCTGCACCAACCTCACCGCAAATTGCAAGCTTTTCCCCAGGATAAACTTCTAAGTTTAAATTTCTAAGAGTTTTCTTTGACATATTGCCATCCCAGGAAAACCCACATGAATTGATGATTATTGGTTGCTTAAGTTCTGAGCTATGCTTTCTCTTGACATATCCATTCTTCAGCTCAGGAGCATCAAGAAAAATGACAATTCTCGAAAATGCAACCTTTGCCTGAGTAACATTTCTGATAACATCAGGAATTGATCTTACTGGATCTTGAACGAGGCGTAATGCTGCGATAAAAGTGAACACATTGCTAGGATCAAGAGGAACATGAAGAAGATAGCAACTCAGAAATGTTGCAGCTGAGGCCAGAATTGGAGAAGCCCAAAAGAGAGCACTATTATATGCTCCTCTGAGCTGAACTGCACAAAGCCACCCCCATTCAACTGACCTCAAACTTTCAATAACTTTCTTGAAATGAGTTTCCCATGCATAAAGCTTCAGAACTTTCATATTCACCAAAGCCTCTGAAATGGCATTCATCCTCTCATCCTGAGCTTCCACAAGTTTTGTCTGAATCTTATGTTGTTGCATGGCAAGAGGAGCATTGCAAATCACAGTGAGTATAATAACAATAAAAGCTGCGATGGTTGCATGACCGACAGTGTTATAGAGAATTAGCAAAGCAATGCAGAGTTGGAGGCTTGTTGTCCATGTTTCATGAAGCCAGGTCAGGAATTCTCCGATCCTATAAGCATCAACAGTAACATAGTTCGTAATCTCGCAGGAAGAATGGATCAATTTCGCAGAATTAGACAGTCTCAGTTGTTTCTGATAAATAGCAGCAGTTAATAGGGATCTAACCTTCAACCCTAACAATCTTGTTCTAAAATACCACTGTCTTTGAGATAGAGATTCCAAACACTTGGCAAAGAACAATCCCAAGGCCAACAGAAAAGCTTCATACTTGACAGATTGACTTCCTGACGCCACATTGATGAAGGCATTAAGCAACACAGGGCCAGAAGAGCTGGCAAGTATCTTCAGTAAAGCAAATAAAGCAGAGATTAGTATGTCTTGTTTATGACAAGAGACTATTGTCCATAAAATACTTGGTGAAGCCAATGATTTAGTTTGTCTCTGCCTATTCAATTGCTCTATGAATACACTGTAGCAACTACCTGCTCTATCAGTTTCATGCAACAATGGCATGTCTTTCTCTTCTAAAGGTTTCTCATAGCCCTTCTTCATCAAAGAATTCAGCCACCAAAATGACATTTTACTGAAGATTCCTGCATTTGCATAAGGACCAACAGCAACAGTAGAAGTAGCATCTTCACCTGATAGATGCTGATAAGGAACATCAGCAGGATTTTCGCCACCATCTTCTGCATTGTTTGATGTTCTAAAGGGACAAAGCAACAATGCTTTAAGATTCTTGAAAGATTCAATACATGTTTTCTTCTCTGCAATTATGATCAAATTTGAATAAATGCAAAGAATGGAAGTAGTTATTAAGGCCATTCCCCACCAAATATTAGCAAAGACACAACTAAGAACACTAATCCTAGTGCTCACAACATATACAATAGGCACCAGTGTAGTAACTAACCACCAAGTCTTCAGTTTCTCAGTAGACATTGACAACCCTCTCACAAGGCAAACAAAGCCCAAGCATCCATTATATACTGCAGAGGATACTATCAACCATGAACTAAAGCAGAAAACAGGCTGCCCTTTGATCTTTCTTGATAAAACCTTATAAAGAAGGCTTGCAAGAAAAACAACAACAAGGATTGCATTGACGGAGATGAAGAGATTGTTGGTGAAAATGGATGAGTCAGAGGTGCTTCTTGGACTATAAATTGTTGTCCCAGGCTCCCAGCACCTACTAAGAAATCAAGAATTTAATCATCAGGATGGAAACATACATATGCAAGCACTTTGTTCATAACTTTATGAGATTAATTAAAGCTTACTTGCAACATCCATAGTTCTTCTTCTTCCGATCAATTCCTCACCTTTTTTTTTTTCTGTCACTTATAAAACTTGCATAATCACACCAATTCTTGCTCTTCAATAGAGCTCATGAGAAGTTGCATGCAGCATGGTTCTCAAATCATGACCAAAGCTTAAAATTACTTCCCTGGTGACAAAGAAGCAATAAATTCTTGACAACTTCTGCAAACAAGACATTAAAAGTGAAAAAAAAAAAAAATTTCCGTTCTTTATATTTGGTTGTCCCATTTTATAACGAATAAGTGGTTTATTGATTTTTTTTTAAAAAAACCTTCATGATCCGGTGTTTTTTTTTCTATTCTCTTTCTTGTTTTTTGTTTATACCGTAATAAATTTATGATTTATCTATTTTTAAAAAATAAATAAATAAATAAAATTAAAAAATAATAATAGTTCATAAATATTTTTTTTAAAAAAAAATCATCACCTGAAGCGCATGCATGATCTCCAGTTAATTAACTAAAATGTTGCTGTGTAAGTTCCTCCACCAGTGCCGAACAAGAGAAACTCCAGTCTGTCCTTAACATATAATTCTGTCCACAGATACCATTCAGGAGGGGAAAAAATTAAACCAGCTCATGTCTCACGTTATTATATTATATTATAGTTTTTTTTTATTTTTTATTTTTGAAGAAGTGGATAAACCACAATGCACTAAAAAACGAGAGTAATAACAGAGTACAACTGCGAAAATAAAAAGGGACTACCACTAGCAGTGGATACAAAAGGGTGGGACATGACTAACAAACAAAAGGTAGAAGGAGGGAGGATCTCCTCCCAGGGACGCCAAACAACTCGCAGGAGAACTAGCCGAAAGTATCGTCAACCCTAGTCGGGTCCACATCGACAGAAATGTGAGAGCCAGGGAACTGAATGCATCGACGAACAGCCGCAATGGACTCTTCAAGCTTGTGCAAATCCTTAACTGGAAACATAGGAACCCAAGAAAGGAATATGTAACAAATTTTCAGAAAAATCACATGCAGAGAAATATGAACAGAATTGAAAATGCAGTTATTTCTAGCAAGTCAAATAGACAATAATAAATAGTTTTTTTATTGTCTATTTAAAATGAACATAGCACATACATTAAAATAATACTATTGACCTTGTTACATATACGTGTGATTCATCAATTTAAAAAAATAAAAAAATATATTAATAAATTGAATCAGAGTAATACAATTTGGATTACTTAAATAAATAAATTTTAATTAAAATCTTACTATAAAAAAAATTCCGTGCAAAGAAATCTATTTTTTTTAATACACCTTTAAGTAGCTCTCACAAACTAGTTTCAAATGCAGCTCTTACTAAACTGGTAGGTCAAAAGCTGGCAAAAAACTTAAAAAATAATAAAACTAAGTTGACACGTAATATCAAACATAAAAAATTAGTAGAAGATTGAGAAGAAGCTATTCATTTAAAAATTTATTATTAAAATTGTTTACTAAGAGGCTCCAATTGTGTTTAGAATTACTAAATAATGTTTATAAATATAAAATTAATTTTTTAATATATTTATGTATCCTCAATTTATAGGAGATCCGATGTTAATAAATAAAGAGGTTATTGACTTCATTGTATTACGATAAAAAAAGCATAAAATTAATAATAAAAATAATTTTAAAATATCTTATTTATTATTAAATAAATTTTATTTTATATTATCTAAACATAATTGTTTAAATTTAGTAAAAATTAAAAAAATATATAAATAAGCTGTGGATACAACATCCAATAATTAAAAGTAGAGGGTGGGGTTCCAGGTTTTGCTTTTTTCTAGTATTATAGGACAGGGTCTGAGTGTCCACTATCCTTGTTATTTTGTTATTTTTGTATTTTTTTTTCTATGTTATATTTTGTCCGTTTCCATTGTTATTTGATTGTTTGTGTTGTTATTGATTTTTTTTTTTCAGTTTTAATGCATATAATTTATCTACTTTTAAAAAAAATGTAAAAATGTTGGTTTATCTATTTATTTATAAAATAAATAAATTAAAAATTTTAGAAAAAAGGGGGCAATGCGATTGGCTTGTTAACGGAAAGAAAAGTTGGTGTTAAAGGCGTGCTGCATGTGTTGTCATTAATGTCTGACAGTGGTCATGGTTCTTGGAATGTGTTGGCATGTGCGTGGGATTTTGGGGGAACTGACATGCATTAATGGGGGAAGGATCACAGCACCTTTTTTTTTTATTTTTATTTGTGTTTCTTCCGATGATGCAACAGTTCATGATCGCTCCAACATGTGATCACTTATTTGTATATACATTAATACATATATATTGACAACACATGTATAAGTTAGGCCAGGTGCAATATATCAAGAGGTTATTAATCTGTATATATGTGTATTTATTAAAAAATTACAGACATGTGGGAATAAAATTTGAACGCTTGAATCCTTGAGTTTGGAGAGGAAGGCTTGAATCTTAAGATGGGAGAGGAATGAAGTAGACAGTAGTGGTTAAAGGTTTTTTTTTTTTTTTAAATGGATAAACTACTAATTTATTAAAGGTATAATACCCAGTTTAGTCCCTGTATTATACCCAAAGTGCCATTTTAGTCTCTCTAATATTTTTTGTCTTTGTAGAATCCCTGTATTTTTCATTTTGTGTCAAATGAGTTCCTCCCCCTAACGCCCGTCAGATTTTCCGTCTGTGAGTCTGACGTGGCATTTTTCATGAGTAAAAAAATTAAGGTATAATACCTAGTTTAGTCCCTCTATTATTTTGAAATGACCATTTAGTCCTCCTATTATTTTTGCCCATAGGAAGTCCTTTTTTTATTAATTTTTTAGGTATAATATCCAGTTTAGTCCCTCTATTATTTGAAAATGACCCTTTAGTCCCCAATTAGAGGGACTTCCTAAGGGCAAAAAATAATAAGGGGACTAAAGGGTCAGTTTGCACTAGTAGAGGGACTAAACTGAGTATTATAACAATTTTTTACTCATAAAAATTGCCACGTCATTCTCATAGACGGAAAATCAGACGGGCGTTAGGGGGAGGGACTCGTTTGACACAAAATAAAAAATACAAGGATCCTACAGGGACAAAAAAATATTAGAGGGACTAAAAGGGCACTTTGGGTATAATACAGGGACTAAACTGGGTATTATACTTTTATTAAAAAAAGAGATAAAACAGTCATAAAAACGAAGAAAGAGTACAACCAAACAATAAGGAAAAAAAAGAGATCCTCACCAGAAGTGAGGAAAATTACAAGAAGAAAGAAAGCAAGAAAACAAAAGCAAATAAAGATAACAAGTCTGAACTAATGAAGACATCCAGCAAGAGTCACAGGGCAGTCCAAGCTGAAGAAGAAAGTGACTACTCTCGATCCAGAGGGTGGTCTGGGTCTCCAGAATGATTGTCAATTCTATTTATGACAATATTTATTTAATGAAGTGATTAATTATATTTACATTGGAATAAAAACAACATCATTACAAGCCGGGAAGAAGAATAACAAAAATGATATATATAGAGTAGTATAGTTACATGCTAACATGTTACAAATTAAAGTCCATCGATCAAATGTGATGATAGTCATAGCAATGGTAAGTATTGTGTCGTTGTTTTTTTTTTAATTCATGTTTTGTAATTAATTTTGATTGTCTTATAAAAAAATCAAGATTTATTTTTTATTAAATAAATAAATTGGATTTTGTTAAAAATTGTGAAAAAGGTGATGTTGGACTAGTGCAAGAGCTATAAGATGCGTAATTGGGTTTTTTTCTTGTTTTTCTACTGTTCTCTATTATGTTTTGTGTTCCTGTTGGGCCTCCCCCACTACTTGTGGTATGTGATGGTTATTTTTTTGTAATGCTTTTTACTTTTTAATGAATGTAGTTTATCTACATTTTCAAAAAATAAAAAATAAAAAAATAAAAATATTATAATAACTTAAAAATTATTTTGCTTTGGGAAGTTTTTGCTTCTGGTTTATTTTTAGATGAATCATTGAATGATCTAAGGTTATTGTTGTTGAAAACTTGTTGGTTTTCTTTTTAAGTTAAATGCTCCAAAAAATAGTTGGAATAAAAAGATCCCATGCCTTGTGTATGATGCATCCTAACTTATTTTTCCTAAGGACTAATTGATTGCAAATATGGAGGTAAATTGGCTCCATATTCAACTTGGGAAAAAGGTTTTATGTGAATAGGTGATTAATAATTTTATTGCAGATGTGTAAAACATGCAAATTGTGATTGGAATATCATTGCAACCCCACTTAACTAGGAGGAAAAAATTTGATTTTTGGGTTGAATAATTAAATACTTTTCTAAAAAAATTATTCTAATTTTGCTTTAAACTGCCATCATTGAAAAGGTGAGAGAGATTAATTTGATTTAGGCAATACTATTGTTCTAAAAGTTCCATGATTTGGAGTCCTCATAGGTGAAGTTGGAAGGGTTAGCTCATATATTTAGACACAAATAAGCTCATTTTTTATTCTTAAATGACACATATATGTCTGCTTTCCCCACTAAACTATGGCTTAGGAGTTAGGTCCTTGTATGAAATATCATGTTAATTAAAACTAAGACAATCTATTACACATAGAAGTGAATATTTTTTTGTATCGTTTAAGTACCAACTAAAACTTTTTAGGCAAGGACCAAAATGAAAATTGAATAGATGTCACAACACCTTACTCTGGTTTGATAGATGGCACTCGGGGCAAACCCTGAAAGACCTGTGGGCATCTCTCTTCATTGACTGCAATTCCCCTTGGTTAACTATACAACAATTTCTACAGCAAATACAGCACCAGAGATCCTTTTTCGCACTTCCGCTTCTAATGATTTATCCCCTCTTCTCAAGTCATTCCAGACTGTTCTAGGGATCAAGAGGACCTCTACAACTGGACTTTAGACAAAAATGGTACATTTTCGGTCAAATCATTCTACAAATTTCTCATGGATGGTGGCACACGTTGCCCGCTATATCCACATTTATGGAAAAAATAAGATGTCTTAGTAAAATTTCGTTATTTTGTTGGTTAGCTTGGGAGGATAACCTTCTTACCCTCTCTAACCTCTTCAAAAAAGGTTATAATAACTTCTTAGCCACAAATACACGTGTACTGTATCACAGTACCACAGAGACAGTGAATCACCTTTTTCTCAATTGTGACTTCACAAAACGAATCTGATCTTTCATCTCACAAATGTTTGAAATTCACTCACTACCTCATTCCATCTCTAAGATTTGGACCACCTGGATTACCTCCCAGCATCCTCAGATTCGTTCTCTCTGAGACCTTACTACTCGTGCCATTATGTGGATTTTATGGCTAGAAAGAAATAGTCACATTTTTCACTCACTTGCTTTACCTTTATATTCTATCTTGATTAAGATTGCTAACATGCTTCTTTCTTGGTTTTCAGCTGTGACAAATAATCATGAGGCTTCCCAGAAGATTAAGCGCTCTCTTAACTTCATAAGCGCTAGGGCTTCCAACCAACCTAGAGAATCCAATCTTCCCCCTACTATGGAGTAGTTTACTCTTTTCTTAACCTAAGTAGACCTGTACCCCCAGACGGTGGCTTTCGTCTTCTAGGCTTTATTTTCCTTGGTGAGAGCCAATTGACTTTTATTTTACTTGCTCTGTTTGCTATTGTTTCCCTTCTTTTTTTTTTTTAATAAACTTGTGATTTATCCACTTTATTAAAAAAAAATAAAAATTGGAATAAAATTCGTGAACTAATTGTTAACTTTTACTTATGTTTGCATAATGCAAACAACACATATGATTAACAATAAAATATATATAGTTAATACAGGATTAATTTTGAGGAATAAATTATATACATATGGATAATGGATCATAATGAATGATTGTGAGGCATTATTTGATGCTAAAAAGTAAACAATTCGAACTCATATTTTTAGTACAATGAATCAGTGTTTTTTTTGCCAAAAAAAGAAAGTGCTTATAAAATTTGATTCCTTCATCTATAGCCATTACCCATTTTGTATTTTACGTTGTTTTCTTCTGTTGTCACATATAGAACAAGTACTCAATCAAATTGCATTTCACATTCATCACCATAAGCCTTCAAGAGGCATGATCTAGATATAACTTTATAACATATAGTTTGCAGCACGCCTCTACAAATGAATGGGCACATCACCAAAAGACTTTTTGGGTTAGTGGTTCTAGCAAAATTTCTCTCTTAGCAAGTGAGAATAAAATTCTCACTCTAGTTAACTTAATCAAAAAAGATAACATGATGGATACCTGCACTCTATGTCACAAAGACTTAGAGATAGTCGATCACCTCTTTCTCTGATGTGAAGTTTCCGAAAAGAATCTGAGTGTTCTTTGAACAAACCCTAAATATATACCCACATGCACACTTTCTATATGAGATTTGGACTTCTTGGATCCTACCCTTTGATGATCAGCAGCAAGCTTTGTGGGGCTTAACTTCTAAAGCCATTTGCTGGAGTATTTGGCTTGAAAGAAATAATCGTATCTTTAATTTTCACTTCCATAATGTATTCTTAATTATTTTTAAAGTTATTCATTTGCTTTTTGCTTGGATTTTTGCAGCACGGGACCTACAACATCAATACATCAATATATATATATATATACTTTCGGGCTCAGTTCAAAAACTCAAGCACTCTCTAGACTTCCTAAGCACACGGTCAGCTGAGAATAGTACCACCACGGCACCATCAACTCACAAGGAATCCACCCTCCTCCTCTGATAGCTAGAGAAGACCATTGTCACCTTTTGGTGGTCTTTTTCTTCACAGCTGTGGTTTTCTTCCTTGGTTTGTTTTGTGTTATAAGTTTTTGGTGATTCATTACCCCTGATGATGACCTCCTAACATGGTTGATTTTTGTTTTTCTTTTTTTTTTATTGGTCATTTTGTACTGTACTTGTTCTTTTTTTTTTTCATAAAATTAAAAAGACAATGCTTCAATAATTGCCTTTTTGTGAAAATACTCTGTTTTTTTACACATAGATGAAAAACTTAGTAACACCAGTTAGTATTTAAATTATGTTTTATCCATTTTTTTGAAGTATTTCATTCTTTTCCCTAATTATAAATTGAGAATTTGATCCATAGTTTATCAACGTTTCTCAAAACAAGAGAAAATCTAAGTAGGTAACTTTATATTGATTTTGAAATGGCAAGCATATCCTTACTAAAGTAATTAATGAGAAATATAAAATTTAAATAAATAAATAAATGACTTCAACATTGATAACGACAAAAATAGAACAAGACCAAAACAGAATAACAAAATAAATATGTTTGGTTTGAGCGTAATTGGAATACTATTTACAAAACTAACATAGACGGTCAAAATCAATCCACAAGGACAAATAAATAGTTTATCTATTTTTTTTTAATATTAAAAAAAGACTTCATCATGACTTATTAACCGTAATTGGAATACTATTTAGTTGAATTAAGCTTGGTCTGAGCATCATTCTTAGCATTAGAAGAAAACAAAACAAATTTGCATTGTAATTAATCATGCTTGAATCAGCCTTCTAGAAAAACATACTAATATATTGATCAAACAATGTAAACTTGTTTGAAATTGAACATTTCAAATTGGTGATATGGTCTTGATAATTTCAATCTAACAAATCAAATTTGATTGTAATTTGTCATATATACTGCCAAAGTACCAGAAAGATTAAATAAAACTATTTCACAAGGATGATGTGGTTTGACTGACCGGTGTTTTTAGAGTTAGACGGCACGTTGCAGTCGCGTATTTCTCTTCTCATGCGCCTTTTGTTCAAGTCGATCACGGTAAGAACGTCGAGACGTGCAGCGTTGTTAGCCTGCCCACTTGTGCCAATATTAATTGACTATGAATGAATCAATAGCATACTGCAGGATTGACGTAAGTGAGTCCAAAGTTGCTGCACCAGTTACGCGGCATGCAGGTTCCAAGGTCGATCAGAGGCCCCGCACTTTTTGTTTTATTAACTAAAATACTTGACGATTAATCAACCGTGTTTTCATGGAATTAACCATATTGCATGATTTGTTAAGAATATGTGTCCTACCATATACCTGTCAACTAATCTTCTGCTTTGACTTTCCTTTCTTCATGACCAACTTTCTTCTGCCAAGAAATTGCACTACAACGAACGGCCTTCTCTGCCCTACAACTCATCCTTCACCGACAAAAATGCAATTACCAACCCATGAAGTAAACAAAGAACCGAAAGATCACGTCTATTTAGAAAACGAAGGAAACCCATGGAGGCAAGCAATCCCAAACCACTCAGAAGAATCCATCTACCCATTCTGCACTAGTACAACATATATATATATATATATGTCCTCCAAAGTCCCAGACAATTAATTAGTTGATAGGGTTAGATACTTTCTCTTTATGATTATTTAATTTCTTTTGGAGATGGCAGCGAAACAAGTTGTGTGTGCTCTGTTGTGGGTTTTGGCTTTGGTTGCGTCAAAAATAGAGCATGGCGGAGCTGTGTCTGATTTTGTGAAGACTGATGGCACTAGGTTTGTGGTGAATGGAGAGCCATTCTACGCTAATGGATTCAATGCTTACTGGCTTATGTTGAAAGCTTCGAAGACTTCGGAGATGGACAAAGTGTCTACAGTTTTCCGCCAGGCCTCCTCCTACGGAATGACCGTCGTCAGAACCTGGGCTTTCAATGATGGTGGATATCGACCTTTGCAATCTTCTCCGGGCGTCTATGATGAGGACATATTCAAGGTATGATACCACAAACACATGCACACATTTATTTTTTTAAAAGTGGATAAACCTAAATATTACAAATTATATACGGTAGTTTTTAGATGTGAATGAAATTATTTATTTGATTATATTAGTTCTTTGATGATATGTATTTATGTATGCATGTATCATGTATGTATATGACCTGCATGCAGGGCTTGGATTTTGTGATTTCTGAGGCTAAGAAATATGGAATTCGTTTAATATTGAGCTTGGTTGATAACTTCAAGTCTCTAGGAGGAAAGAGACAGTATGTTGAATGGGCAATACAGCAAGGGGAGAACTTGACCTCTTATGATGAATTTTACACAAACTTTCGTGTCAAGACGTTCTACAAAAATCATGTCAAGGTAATAATCATAATAACAAATTAACAATAATATATATACATACAGTTATTGATGATATAGTTACATATACATACGGTACGCAAATGGCAAACATGGCATGCAAGGTTCGTGCACTGTTTATATGCTGGTTACATGTGGCCATATTTGCTGACTGCCCTGTTTATATGTTGGTTCACTGTTCATACACCGGTTAGTTATTGGTAACTCACTACAAAGTGCACAAAAAGGTGGTTTAAAATTTTGTTCTTACGGTACTATTTATCAATACTGTTTACACACTATTTATTGTGTGCTCACTGCACAGTACTATATATAGAGAACTTTTTATTTATTGTATATTAGATTTAGTGCTGGTCTTTCATATTCGGTACTATTTCATCTTTTCACCCTTTGAAAGTTGTATAGCAGAGTGATTTATCATTGTGTGGTTATGGTCCCTAATACATCATCTTGAGCGTATATGACAGATTTTTATTGCCTCACATGTTAGCCCGTTCAATAATAAAATTTTATGGGAGTTGTTAAACCACCATAATTAGTGCAACTCTGTACATACTTGTCCCTTTAACTTTACTTACCGTCTTTGTAAAAATAAATAAATAATAATAATAATAATAAGCATGTATGTACAAATGTATAGTTAATAATTATGACTTGAAAATGAAATTCCATCTTATAAATCTAATGTATAATTCGTTTTAATTTAACACAGACGATTCTCTTAAGAAACAACACGAAGACAGGGGTGGTATATAAAGATGATCCAACAATCATGGCGTGGGAGCTGATCAACGAGGGTCGGTGCAAGAGCGACCTGTCCGGGCGAACCATGCAGGCTTGGATTGAAGAGATGGCCCCGTATGTCAAAGCCATTGATGGTGAGCACTTGTTGGAAGTGGGCTTGGAAGGCTTCTATGGTGGGCTGGATCATGACCAGGAGGCCATCCAACATGATTCATTTGCCTCCTCTCGTAATGTTGGCACTGATTTTATATCCAACAACCAGGTCCATGCAATTGACTTCGCCACTATTCACCTATATCCTGCATGGTACGTACCATCAACGATGATATTTCATTTACAACATAACTTAAAAACAAGACAATATAGTAATAAGCCACTCAGCAATCCAGTGGTTGTTTTCAAGTTGGTTATTTTCTAAAAATGAGTCTCATATAGATGTCTTTTATTTGGTTTGATTGGCAGGATCCCTCACGCAGATGACAAGACCCAGCTCAAATTTGTGACGGACTGGATACACTCTCACTCTAAAGTGGCAGATGAGGTTCTAAGGAAGCCACTATTGGTCACAGAATTTGGCAAAATCAGCAGGTTTGCTGGGTGCAATGGAGTTGATAAAGTGACATTTTACCGCACAGCTTACAATGTGTTGTACAAGTTGGTCCGAGCCAGGAGCGCCTGCGCAGGTGGTTTGTTTTGGCAGCTGCTTCTGCCAGGAATGGACAATCTCAGTGATGGCTACGAGATCATTCTCTCCGAGTGTTCATATATAGCAAACATAATATCTCAACACTCACGTTTGATCTCTAGCATTATCAACACCAGTTTGCGGAGGTTAACTGTGACAGACCAGTAGACTAGACACATATTTATGCATTGCTGACAGGTGTAGCTGCCTGATTAAAAAGTCAAAAAATTCATGCATACCGATTGTGTAGTTAGTTAGCTGTTCATGTACTTAATTAGTCCCATATATGTATAGGTAAGTGATAAGTCAAAATATGTAATCCACATGTAAAGATTCATTAAATGGTTTGTTTTTGTACTTAGCGATTCATGCACAGACAAAAAGTCAAAACAATCTGTGTATAGCGCGCGATTCATTAGTTGTTCATGTACTCAACCACATGCATGTGTAGAAACATATGCCAGAGTTCATTAATCTTTCAATTTTTCAACGGTACGAACACTTTGTTAGTTTGTCCATGCACTTATGATTAATGAACAAATTACATAAAAATGAAACGTGTTCAACAGGGTGCAATTCTTTTCAGAACCACTGATTACTGGATATATGTATTGTCAAAACTTGCATATAAGCTAATTAAATGGAGGTACAAACTGCCCTGCAGTGCTGTTCATGGATTAATGAACAATTTGTTAGTTGCAGTGGGCAGTGGATTGGCGTGATAAGCCACACCATACCTTTGGTCATAAGAGTTTTCTTGGTCATTTCACCCTTGGGATTCTGTCAATGATCTCTTAGAAGCATTTAAATTACGAGTTAACCCATTCCCAACCCGTGACTCAGCAGGTCAATCCGTCTGACCCGGCTGACCTGCTTTTCCCTATATATTTTTAAAGTAAAAGATAATATTTTATGAATAAACCCTCCGGAAATTGATTTGGACCACATTCAGCCTTTTGCAACAAGCTAACCACTAGACCCCTTGGTCTTTCTTAAAAATCAATAAAACTTAAACTATAAACATACAATTTTTTTTTTTAATCAATTCTCTTTACAATCTATGTATATGCCCCTTCTCATCCAATTATTTTGTATTTAATATTATTTTATTTACTTTAATTGTTATTTGCATAGAGAAAATATTCACCATTCAATATTAATTCCATTGTTTTATATTTATTAATCATCTCCATCATTGAAATTATTTAAACAGAATATAATTTATAACAAATTATTTATAAAAAAAATATTATTATAGAAAACAACATAATTTCATTATGTGATATACTATAAAATGATTATCGAAGAAATTAAAATTTAATCCCATATCAAATAATATTAGTTTTGAAAACATTGCAACAATATTTAATAATGAGCATTTAACAAAAATAAATTAGCAACTTTAAAAGTTTTTAATTATTGCAATTTATTTAAAATTATCTTAAATTTTTTTTAATAATATATGATTTTTATAATAATTAAAAAAATAAATAAAACTTTGTTTGGCATGGAATGAACTTGAGACATAAGCATGAATTTTAACACCACTACTTTAACAAACCCACATATAAATAGTTTTTTTTTTTTTTTGATAAAAAGTGGATAAACCACTAGTTTATTAAAAAAGAGAAAGTGCAGACAAAAAAACAAACTTGACAACCAAACCGCAAAGAAAGAAAAAAAAGATCCTCACCAGAAGTGAGGAACACTACAAGAAGAAAGAATGCAGGAAAACAACAGCAAAGAAAGATAACAAGTCTGAACTAACGAAGACGTCCAGCAGGAGTCACAGGTCAGTCCAGGCTGGAGGAGAAAGCAACTACTCTCGATCCAGAGGGAGGTCTGGGTCTCCAGAGTGATCAGTAATTCTGGAGGTCAGGAAGCTGAGAGATCTCTTGATCCTGCTAGATGCATCGGCGTTCTCTTGCGGGTTAGTTTCAGAATCTGCAGAAAGCCAGGATAGAAGCATGTTAGCAATCTTATAGAGAACTGAATGAACGTGAGAGCAATTAAGATTAAAAATTCGATTGTTTCTCTCAAGCCAGATATTCCAAAAGAAAGCGCGGATGCTAAGATCCAGCAGTGTCCGACGGGAAGCATTTATAGAAGGGATCCAAGAAGTCCAAATGGTTGCAGCTGAGGTCGGTAGCCGTTCAAGATCAAGGGAATGTCGGAGGAAGGACCAAATTCGATCGGAGAAATCACAGTCAAGAAAGAGGTGATCCACTGATTCAGAAATTTTGTGACATAATACGCAAGTATCAGTAGCTAGAAGATTACAACCTTTTTTGAATAAATTGTCGAGAGTGAGAATTTTGTAATCACTAGCAAGGTAGCAGAATAAAGTGATTTTACTAGGGGAATGAATTTTCCAAAAATGTGAATACAGCTGGGTACGGATACCTCCATCCATAAGGAATTTGTAGTATGATTTGACAGAGAAGATTCCATTTTTTTTCTAGTGACCAAGTATAAGAATCATCTTGATCATTTGAACAGTTTGGATAAGTGTCAAGTAAACTGAGAAAATCATCTAGGGAAGCGTTATGAAAGAGATTTCCATGAGAGGTAATAATCTGGACAAATTGTTTTAAAGATAAGCAAGGATAAAAACAGTCCGTGAAGTAATTTGCCCAAAGATCTTTGGGGGAATGACCATTATACCATCTATCAAACCAAAAGGAGGTGCGATCACCGTTCCCAATGACTTTAGACACACAAGCGTGAAAAGATGGCAAGATTGTGTTGATCCCAGCCCAGAAGAAGGATTTGTTTCTCGGTGGATTCTGAAATAAGATTCCAAGAGGTTTTTTTAGTGAGTAGTTTGCGTCAATAATTTTGTGCCAGCAGCTGTTCGAAGTTGTGATTAGCTTCCACCATCATTTCCCAAGTAATGCTTTATTAAATTCCAGCAAGTTGAGAATTCCCCAACCCCCCATAAGGCGAGGCCGACAGATCCTATGCCAAGCAACTAACCGGAAACCTTTAGGACCAAGATCAGGACCTTTCCAAAGAAAGTCTCTCCTTATCCTGTCAATGTCATGAATGACCCAGGATGGAAGTTTGAAGACAGACATCCAATAGACTGGGACGGTGGATAACACTGAGTTAATCAGAGTTAATCTACCTCCCAGGGATAAGTAAATGGCCTTCCAAGAGGATAGCCTGGAGCGGATAGATTCGATGAGTTTGGTCCAGTCTTGGCGTCTAGGGCGTCTTCCAGAAAGGGGAACACCAAGGTAAGTAAGAGGTAGACAATTTCTATTGCAGTTGAGAATCGAGGCAGAGGTAGATCGTGGCTGAAACCCATAATTTGTAGAATATAAGCAGCTCTTAGTGAAATTGATAGAAAGACCTGAAGAGCCTTCAAAAAGGTAGAGAACTAATTTTATGATTTTGAGATCTTCGTGTCCTCCCGCAGTGAAAATGATAAGGTCATTAGCATATAAATAGTTTATTAAGAGTGCTCTTTTACAAAAAGATATAATTAATACATAAATCTTATGTTATTGACATTTAGTCCCACATCGATGGCCCAATTAAACCACTATAAGTAGGGGTGTAAATGATACACTACTTGTAAGCTATTCGAGTTTGATTAGGGGAAAGCTTGAACTCAACTCATTTATGGTCGAGTAGAGCTTGAGTAGTTGAGGGAGCCGAATTCGAGCATCTTAAAACTTGACTTGAGTACTCGCAAGTTTAATCGAGTATTTGAATTTGTGAGTGTATATATATTATATCAGTTTGTTATATATATATATATATATATATATATATATATATATATATATATAAAATTGAATTTGAACTCGAGTTCGAGTATAAAAATATTTTTTAACTAAACCGAGTTTATTATTAGCTTTTATCGAGTTTAATCGAGCGAACTCGAGTAACTCGATTTATGTATCGAGTTGAGCTCGAGTTACAAAAACAAAACTCGATCGAGTTCGAGCTAAGCATCAAGCAGTAAGTTTCAACCGACCTCAAGTTTGAGTAGCTTGCTACTCAGCTCGAACTCGATCGATTACACCCCTAACTATAAGGACTGTTGGCCGAGTCGGGTTTGCTCGTCCCCTCTAACCCATGGTGTAATACAAGCCACCTTGCTAGTTATGAATACCCCAGAAAGTTTTTATTTTATTTCTCTTAGCAAATATTTTTTTTGCCTCTTGGTTTTACATACAGATAACGGATGTACATAGAGTCCTTTTTGAGTTCCGAGGTCGACTATCTCCAGATACATAATGCACAAATACATAAATTCAGTTATGCATTTGGGGAATGAGACCAGTACTCCTTCACCAGCTCCCCAAACAACGATCCCTCTGTTTTCATTAGTTTCATTGGTTCATCGTACTCCACCGATTTTCCTGAATTTAAGCAAAAGAAGGATTTTCATACAGATCAACGACTGCAAAAAAGAAAACTAACTAAAATGTACGCTTACCATCACTTATAGCAAGCACCAGTGTGCAGTCAATCACAGTAGGGATTCTATGAGCAACTGTAATGACAGTAGACTGTTCAAACTCTGTTCTAATTGTCTTTTGAAGGATTGCATCAGTCGCATTGTCGATCGATGCCGTGGCTTCATCAAGTACAAGAATTTTGCTTCGCCGCATTAATGCACGTCCTAAACAGAACAACTGGCGTTGCCCCATGCTCCAATTAGATCCATCCTCAAAAACTACAAAGCAATGTCATTTTTTAATAAAACACTTTGAAAAATCATCAACCATAGAGATTAAGCTTAGTGTTAATCAAAACCTAGTGAATCCAAGCCTTGCTCTTTCTCTTGAACAACTTCTCGGAGTTGGCATTTATCGAGCACCTTCAAAATCATAATGCACGAAAATAAGTACTTGCACATTAGAGATCCAGAAATAAAAGGAACAATACCTCCCATATCTCTGCATCTGTGTGTTGTCCTAAAGGATCCAAATTGTATCTCACTGAGCCCTTGAAGAGTGTTGGATCTTGAGGAATGATTCCTAACCGAGACCGCAAGTCATGGAGTCCGATGCTCGAGATATTGATTCCGTCTATTATTATCTTCCCACCTGCTGGTTCTACAAGCCTGAACAATGCGCTTATGAGAGTTGTCTTGCCACTTCCAGTCCTACCAACTATTCCAATCTTGTGCCCACCTTCAAATGTGCAACTGATCCCTTGTAGCACTAGTGGAGTGTCTGGTCTATACTTTATCTGAATCAACAAAGACAATTTCTGTAGCATCAAAACCACAGAAACAAACATTGACATTCAATATGATGCACTGAAGATACCTTGAGATCGTGAAGCTCCACTCTACCAACAGACGGCCAATTCAGTGCAGGCTTGTTTTCATCAATTACTGCTGGAGCCTCACCTAGAACATTCATGTACTGACTCAATCTTTCAACTGATATGATGTAGTTTGCCAGAGTGCATAGGCTTTGAATCGAGTACGACAGGGACAGGTTCAGTGTGAGACCATAAGATAAAGCCATGCCCACAAATCCTGAACTTAAAGTCCCTTGGGGAAGTAAAACCATTATGAGTGCTGATGAAGAAAGAACAGCAGCACTAATGACCTCTAAACGCTGGATTAACCATTCAGTGGATGCAAAATTAAGGAAGAATGGACTTGCATTCTTGTCAATGAGTTCCAAACATTTAACAAAGAATCTATCCTCTCCTTTGAAAGCTCTTATTGTCATAGATCCTGAAAGAGATTCAGCAAGATGATTGGCAACTAGTGATTTAGTTGTGCCATTGATTCTCATCAACTCCTTTGCAGAAGCCGCGTAGTACCTCTGAAACACACAAATAAGACCATAAATGACCAAATTAATAACCTTGGAATGCAGTATAGAATCTAGACATAAGTTTTTACCTGCAATTTGATTGTCAAAAAGATCAGTGGTATGGTGACAAACAAGATTTGTGGAGTAACACTAGCTAATACACCAAGGATGCTGAATGCATTCAAGGTGGCACAGATGCTTAAGATGAGGCTGAATGGTACATCAAGATCAATAATGCTCAAATCTGAAGAGACCTGTTTTTGAGCAAAGAATTCAAGATCAGAATGCAGTTAGCATGTTGATTGGTTTTTCTGGATTAATAATTCCGTACCCGACTAAGTATCCTCCCCAAAGGAGTTGAGTCAAAGAATGACATAGGTGCCTGGAAGAGTGAATTCAGTAACCGAGAAAACAAAGATATTGATGACAGGAGACCGAGAACCGCAATAAACACTGCTCTCATGAACAAGAATATTGCATTAACGACACCAATTGCTATGTAGAATGAGATCAACCACAATGTGCTGACTTGAGGATTCTGAACATTGGCAGCCATCCATGAATTCTGCAAGATTTGCCCAACAAGGAATATTATATGACAAAGAATGGCAAGTGAGGCATATAAGAAGCCTTTGTTCTGGTTCAGATACAAGACATATGGCTTCAATCCTGTGTCTCCTGTTTCTTTCTCTTCTTTCTTAATCAACTGACCAAAGCCTGAGTCTTTTTCTGAATTCTGCTGATAATCATTGAAACAATGCTTGATTTCTCCCTTTGAACTCCTATTTGCTTTCTGAGAAGCAACCTTTTCAAGATTCTCAGTGCCAACTGTTTCTTTGTGAGCATTAACCAGGCCTTGAAATTCCTTGCAAGACGCCAATAGCTCCTTGTAAGGAGCCATGCGAAGAATTTCTCCGTCCGATAACAACTATCAAAAGAATCAAAGATTACATAACTTGGAATAAATAGCACTGAACATGTAGCGTAATAATCTTTAATTGGTATTGAATGAGGACTAACCAAGATACAGTTAAATGCAGGAAGGAAGTCCACTTGGTGAGTCACCAACAGTACTGTCTTCATTGACAAAGCTCCCATGACATAATCCTGGGGAAAAAGGTTTTATGATATCAGACCTATTCAGATGATCAGTTAAACAAACTATCAATGCAATTGAACAAATCTCATGTACATTAAATAAGCTGCTAGCAGTATGAGCATCAACTGCACTGAATGGATCATCCAACAGATACATATCCGCATTTTGGTATAATGCTCTAGCAAGCTGAATTCTTTGTTTTTGGCCACCACTTAGATTCACTCCTCTTTCTCCAATCTCAGTAAGATCACCAAATGGCAGCATTTCAATATCCTTCACTAGAGAGCACATCTCAAGTGTTTCTTTATATCTGTGGCTGTCCATTGGAGACCCAAACAAGATATTGTCTCGAACAGTACCTGTCTGAATCCAGGCAGTCTGAGAAACATATGCAATATTTCCACAAACCTGAATCTGCATTTTAAGCAAACATAAATTTTCAGTAATATTTTGAAAAAATGGCAATAAAGAGCAAAAATTTAACCAAAAATAGGAGAAAAAACTTACGTCACCATTCACTTTTGGAATCTCACCAAGAATTGCTGCTAATAGTGTTGATTTTCCTGAGCCGACCTCACCGCAGATTGCAACCTTCTCGCCAGGATAAACTTCTAGGTCTATGTTTCTAAGTGTTTGCTTTGACACATCGCCATCCCAAGAAAATCCACATGAATTGATGATTATTGGTTGCTTGAGTTCTGTGACACATTTCTTAGCATATCCATTATCAAGTTCAGGAGCATCAAGAAAGCTGACAATTCTTGAAAATGCAACCTTTGCTTGAATCACAACTCCAATAACTTCAGGAATTGCTCTCACTGGTTCTTGAAGAAGGCGCACTGTCACGACAAATGTGAAAACATTGCTTGGATTAAGAGGAACATGAAGAAGATAGCAACTCAGAAAGGTCGCAGCTGATACCAGCACTGGAGATGACCAAAAGAGAAAAGTATTATATGCTCTTCTGAGTTGAAATGCAGAAAGCCATTTACATTCCACTGATCTCAAACCTTCAATTACTATCTTGAAATGAGTTTCCCAAGCATAAAGCTTCAGAACTTTCATATTCACCAGAGACTCTGACATGGCCTTCAACCTCTCATCCTGAGCTTCCATGAGTTCTGTCTGAAACTTATGTTGCATCTTAGCAAGAGGAGTATTGCAAAGCACAGTGAGTATGATAACAGCAAATGCTGCTATTGTTGCAAGACCAACAGCATTGTAGAGAATTATCAAAGCAATGCAGATTTGGAGGCTTGTTGTCCACGTTTGATGAAACCAGAATGGGAATTCTCCAATCCTATAAGCATCAACAGTGACATAGTTCATGATCTCGCCCGATGAATGGATCAACTTTGCAGAATTAGACAGTCTTAATTGTTTCTGATATATAGCTGCAGATAACAAGGATTTAACTTTTAAACCCAACAATCTTGTTCTGAAATACCACATTCTCTGTGATAGAGATTCCACAATCTTTGCAATGAACATCCCCCAGGCCAATACGTAACCTTCATACTTAAAAGATTGATTCCCTGATGCCACATTGATGAAGGCATTAAGCAACACAGGGCCAGAAGATGTAGTCAGTATCTTCAGTAAAGCAAAGAAACCAGAGATAAAGATGTCATGTTTATGACAAGAGACAATTGTCCATAAATAACTTGGCGAAGCCGAAGATTTGGTTTGTTTGCGCTTGTTCCACCGCTCCATGAATTCATTATAGCAATTCTCTGCTCTATCATGTTCACGCAACAATGGGATGTCTTTTTCCTCTAAAGGTCTCTCACATCCCTTCTTCATCAAAGAATTCAGCCACCAAAATGATATTTTACTGAAGATTCCTGCACTTGCAAAAGGTGTAACAGTAACATCTTCATCAGACAAAGGCTGATAAGGACCATTGCCGATGTTTCCGTCCTCTTCTGCGCTGGTTGAGCTTGTGAAGGTACAAATCAGCAACGCCATGACTCCTGGTAAAGGTAAAAGATCCAGGAAAAATTCAATCCAGGTTTCCTTCTGTGCCATTATAATTGAAGTAGAATAAATGCAAAGAATTGCTGAAGACATTGCAACAATTCCTGACCAAACTTTAGCAAACACACAACCAAGAACACTAGATCTAATTGTCAGAACAAGTGCAATGAGAACCATTGTTTGTCCCTGAGAGAACAAAACCAACAATGGTCTATAATTCTCCGGCTCCTCCACAAACATCCACAACGCAAGCCCAAGATAAACCAATCCCAAACATCCATTATATACTGCAGAGGATACTCTCAACCATGAATTGAAGCAGAAAAGAGACTGTCCAGGGATCTTTCTTGATGACATCTTATAACCAAGGTGAACAAAGAGAACAACAGAGGAGATTACATTGATGGACACCAAGAGATTGTTCATGAAATTCGAAGAGTCCAAGATACTTTCTAGACTATAAATTTCTTTCCCAACACCTAACAAGAAACAAATTCAAAGATCAATAAGATGTGAATAGAAACATGAGCAAACAAGTGCATTGCAAATAGATAGATTAAACCTTACTTGCAACGATATCCATTGAAGACTTCTTCCAATGAATACCTCCCTGTTTTATCACTGCATCAAGAGCATATTTGATAACTCATGAAAAGAAAGTTTTGATCTTCCTCAACTTATGATTATTTGTTTTTTTCAA
Source organism: Dioscorea alata (assembly GCA_020875875.1). Lineage (NCBI taxonomy): Eukaryota > Viridiplantae > Streptophyta > Magnoliopsida > Dioscoreales > Dioscoreaceae > Dioscorea > Dioscorea alata. Next base: position 18,155,989 of record CM037015.1, on the reverse strand, counting down.
AAGTAAAAGGAAGTGTATAATTTCAACTTCAAGAATAGAGGAAAACTAAATATAAAAAACCCTTGATGATTCGCAACAATTTTCAAGGTTTGAGAAGCTGAAATCCAAAGAACATAAAAGAAAATAACATCCAAAGTGTGATAATCTTCAATACCTTGTTGGAGATTGAAGGCAAACCAACTTGTGCTTTTCAAGTTGTTCAAAAGCCGCACCAACTTTTTAAAAGTCAAAACAAGAAGTCCTTTCTGAAATCTGCTCATTAGAGGACGACATCACCATTCCCTTTTCACGACTGAGACTTGGGCAGCAGAAAAAACAAAGTACAGTATAAATTAATAACAGAAGTCACCATTTCAGGAGCACGCATAGGTATGGTCAACCGAAGGGGTGTCAGTTCCTCCACCCTTCCCCACGTCAAAAACTAGAATTGCTTTCGTAAAAACAGGAAGAAACGATTCATTAAAAACAATCCAGTGTGTGTATTTTTTTTTTTTTTTAAAAATGAATGTGAATAAATCATAGTTTTATTGAAAAAAAAAACGGCAAACAAAACAGACTCAGAAAAAAGAGAGAGAGAAGAGAAAAGAGAAACAAAACAACAGTAAAGAGACAGTAGTCTCACCAGGAGTGAGAGAACAAGAAACAAAAAGAAAAGAAAATAACATAAGTACAAAAAGATAGCTGATCAGACGAAGTTATCCTCCTGGAGACACAAGTCTTCTTAAACTACAGAAGAAAGGAGATTACTCCTCACGAGACAAGTTGCTCTCAGGGTCGCCGGAGTGAATGGTGAACCTTCCGCTTAAAAAAGATGATGGATAACTTGATCCTTTGGGAAGCTTCAAGATTGAATGGCTGAAAAGAGTCTGGAGCTGCAGAAAGCCAAGTTAAAATTGTATTAGCAATCTTGAGTAAAACAAAATGTAAGGGTAAGCAATTAAATTGAAAGATACGGTTGTTTCTCTCTAACCAAATGTTCTAGAAAATTGCTCTAGTAATGAAATCCCAGATACACCGATAATTAGGAGTTAAGGAGGGTATCCAAGAGGTCCAGATTTTGGAGATAGAGGTAGGAGAAAAATGGATGTTAAAGCATTGTCTAAAGAACGACCAAATAGAAAAATAATAAATACAACAGACTAGAAAATAAAAAAGGAGAATAATCACAAAAAATGATAACCTTCTAACAAACAAGAAAGTGTGTTTTTTTAACTAAAGTAGATAAACCTTTGTTAAAACTAAATAAATAAATAATTTTTTAAAAGGTAGATAAACTATAATTATTGAAGAAAAAGATAACTAGTACAAAAGGTTTGAAAAAAAACATGAATGACAAGTACCAAAAGCTAACATATTAAGGGGCTGTTTGGTTACCTGTAAGTAGGTGTGATGTAATTTGATTTACAGGTAAAATATTAACATGAGTTGTTTGATTTACTGTGAAAGCATTTATGCAGGGATTTAATTTACAGAAAAAGATGTTTTTACTGCATTTGGACTTACGGTCAAATTGGCCGCAAGTCCAAATGCAGCATTTGTTTTAAAAGATTTTTCTTAAAGTGACCCCTCTCTCTTAAATCGGCATCATCAACGACGACGATGAAAACCAACGCCACTTTGTGGACTCGCTGCCATCTTCTAAGAGCCCCCACCGGCACCTGTCCTTCTTCCCTGCTCTCTACGCCACTTCTGATTGCCACTCCTGTTCATCAGAGACGTCTTTCCAACCCTATCAAAAAAAAAAAAAAAATCAGGACAATGATGCAAAAACTAGATTTTTTCTTTTCAAGAATTAAAATCAACTAAATATCATTTAAAAAAAAAGAAAATAAAAGAACATACCCACTGTCACCAAGGATGATGACCTTGAGAAGCATTCTCCTGCGAGACGCCATGAAAAAGAGAATTTCAAGAAAAAACTAGAGGCTTCAAGGAGCTCGATCGAGGATAAGAAGACTATCTATCGATCTAGGGTTTCTATGGACATTCGACGAAGCTTGGCGGAAGGATTTCTTAGAATGCCAACGATTTTTGCAGAGAATTACCAGCAAGATTTCGCTGCTTCCATGAAAGATGGAAACCAGCAAATAAGAGAGTTTCTTTGTTGCATTTATGCCCCTCCGAAAATTTATAATTACATTTATATGCCATTTTAATTTTTGTCCACAAAATTGAAAATTCTAGAGCATTATTAGCGTATCTCCCCCTATTTAACAGCTTTTTAAATATATTTTATCTTTAGTTAAAAATATTTATTATAATTTTAACTTTAGTATTTAAAAATTAAACTAAACTGAAAACTAAATTGATTTACTGAGTTAGCTAGGTTGAAGCTCAAAAAAATTGAATTATCAATGAAATAAATATGAAGCAAATTAATTCAATGAGTTTGATGAAGTGCTTTATTTAGTTAAAACTAAGTAATATTTCATTTAACAAATTTTAAATGAAATATTAAAAAAAACTATAAATTATAAAATTTTTTGAAAACAAGGGGCAATCTCACCACTTACTTTATATGGTGATACTAACCCACAACTTACATCAAACCAAACACTTAAAAAAAAATGCAGTATTTTCAATTACAGACAACCAAACAACCATGATGTAAGTGAAAATACAGTAATTTTAATTACATGTAATTTGACTTACACTGTAATTTGAATTACGGGTAACCAAACAGCCCCTAAGTTAAGACTAGCATGCAAAATATCCTGTAACAGTGGAAGTGAGTATAATTTTTTTTTTTTGAAATAAAGTGAGTATAATTTGCAGTGGAGGACCATGGAATACTAGGAGGGTCATGGATCACAGTAGAGCTTTATGTAACGCCACCTTTCTTTAAAAAAAAAAAAAATCAATGAAAGTGGATAAAACGCTGGTTTGTTTAATTTTTTTTTTTTTTTTTTTACAAAGACGACAAGTGCTATATACATCAATGGTATATATGCACAAGGGCCTGAGATTAATCGTTCAACCCACGTGCTCTCAATTGGGGATGAAGGGTTTGGGCTGTGAGCCCGCACCTACTACTTTTAAATATATCACCAATGCTTCTAACGAGTCTTGAACTCGAGACTTTTAGATATCTCACCCTCTTTTTTCACATGGGGCCAAATATTGCTAGGCTACAAGCACTTTGGTGCCTAAACAAATTTCAAATAACATTTGTTTCTTTAATGTTTTACTGCTACTAGATTCAAATTCAACAGCTACAAATCATCATCCTGATGAACAATAAGTTCATCAGTAATCATGCATAGTGTTATAAACAGTTACACAATGAGAAGTGGGGTAAACGGTACTCTCATTGTAACCGTGGACGATCATCATCGCAATAGCACCCAATGCAATCAACTTCAACGGCTGTGATTGCATAATCAACTGCAATGGCTGTGTATATATATATATACACACACAATTACCCACGGGAGATGATGCTCCCATTAGTGAAGAAAATTGAGAGATGAAGCTCAGTTGAATTCTATTGAGAAGGCAGATAACAGCAGATAGAATGAACTCAGTTGTCAATTGCATAATGTGACCAGTACTCCTTCACTAACTCCCCGAATAGAGATCCATCTGTCTTCACTAGTTTTATTGGTTCATCATACTCCACCAATTTCCCTGAATTTATTAAGCAAAAGAAAGCTTAAATGAGGGAAAAAAAAAAATGAAAATAAACTAGAATGTACACTTACCGTCACTTATAGCAAGCACCATTGTGCAGTCCATCACAGTAGGGATTCTATGAGCCACTGTAATGACAGTGGAGTGTTCAAACTCTGTTCTAATTGTCCTTTGGAGGATAACATCAGTAGCATTGTCAATCGATGCTGTGGCTTCATCAAGCACAAGAATTCGGCTTCGCTTTAATACTGCCCGTCCTAAGCAGAACAACTGGCGTTGCCCCATGCTCCAATTTGACCCATCTTCAACAACTGCACAACAAATTTTAGAACAAAGAAACATAGCCAAAAATCATCAACCACTGAGATTTTTAAGTATCTTGTTAATACAAACCTAGTGAATCCAAGCCTTTTTCTTTCTCTTGTACAGCTTCTCGGAGTTGGCATTTATCAAGAACCTTCAAAAAAACATGAGAATAAATGAATGGAACATGTACAAGTGCCATAGAGAGCCACAAAATAGCAACCATAGTACCTCCCATATCTCTGTATCTGTGTGTTGTCCTAAAGGATCCAAATTGTATCTCACTGAGCCATTGAAGAGTGTTGGATCTTGAGGAATGATCCCAAACCGAGACCGCAAGTCATGGAGTCCAATGCTTGAGATATCGATCCCGTCTATTATTACCTCCCCATCTTCTGGCTCTACAATCCTGAACAGTGCAGATATGAGAGTTGTCTTGCCACTTCCAGTCCTTCCAACAATTCCAATCTTGTGACCACCTTCAAATGTGCAACTGATCCCTTGTAGCACTACTGGAGTGTCTGGTCTATATCTTATCTGAATCAATGAACACATTGTCAACAGAAACAAAATTGCCCAAATTAATAAACATTGGCATTTCAATTCTATGAAATTCAAATACCTTGAGATTATGAAGCTCCACTTTACCAACTGAAGGCCAATTCGGTGCAGGCCTGTTATCATCAATTACTCCTGGGGCCTCACTCGAAACATGCATGTATTGATTTAGTCTTTCAACAGATATGATGTAGTTTGCAAGCGTGCATTGGTTCTGAATTGAGAGCACAAAGGATATGTTGAGTGTGAGACCATAAGACAATGCCATTCCAACAAAGCCTGGACTAAAAGTTCCGTGGGGAAGTAAAGCCATGACAAATGCTGATGAAGAAAGGACAGCAGCACTCATTGTCTCTAAACGCTGTATTAACCACTCAGTTGATGCAAAATTAAGGAAGAATGGACTAGCATTTTTGTCAATGAGTTCCAAACTCTTAGCAAAAAATCTCTCCTCTTCTTTGAATGCTCTTATTGTCATGGCTCCGGATAAAGATTCAGCAAGATGATTGGCTACAAGGGACTTTGCTGTGCCATTGATTCTCATCAACTCTTTTGCGGAAGTGAAGTAGTGTTTCTAGATATAAAAATAAGAACAGATAAATAGTAAAATTTAATGAAACTGAAAACTGAATGAATTATAGATTAGTATTACTTTACCTGCAATTTAATGGCCACACAGATCACTGGTATGACAACAAACAAGATTTGTGGAGTAACAACAGCCAATACGCCAAGGTTGCTTAATGCATTCAAGATGTTACTGATGCACAACATCAAGCTGAATGGCACATCAAGATCAACTATGCTCAAGTCCGAAGAGACCTGTATTAGAGCAAAGAATTCAAAATCAGTATGAAGTTAGCATGTTGATTGGTTCAATTAGATACATACCCGACTAAGTATCCTTCCTATAGGAGTTGAGTCAAAGAACAACATAGGCGCCTGGAAGATAGAATTTAGTAGCTGAGAAAATAAGGATTTCGATGACTGGAGGCCGAGAACTACGATTAATGCTGATCTGGCGAACAGAAAGATGGTAGCACTGAAGCCAATTGCCAAGTAAACAGAGATCAGCCTCAATGAGCTAACATGAGGGTTCTGAACATTGGATGCCATCCATGAATTCTGTGATATTTGTCCAGCTAAGAATATTATATGAGCAAGAGCTGCAAGTGCAGCATATAAGTAGCCTTTGTTCTGATTCAGATACTGGAGATAAGGCTTCCATCCTGTATCTCCTGTTTCTCTTTCCTCTTTCTTAATCAACTGGTCAAACCCTGACACTTCTTCCGAATTCTGCTGGTAACCCTTGCAACTATGCTTGAATTCTCTTCTTGAACTCTGATTTTCTCTCTGAGAAGCAAGCCTTTCAGAGTCGACCATTTCTTTGTGAGCATTAACCAGGTCTTGGAATTCTTTGCAAGAAGCTGATAGTTCATTGTAAGGAGCATGACGCAGAACTTCTCTGTCAGATATCAACTATCAAAAGAAATAAACATTACATGTTTATCATAAAAATAAGCATAAAATGTATCTAAATCTTTAGTTGGCATTGAGTGAGGGCTAACCAATATACAGTTAAAAGCTGGAAGGAAGTCTACTTGATGGGTAACCAGTAGTACTGTCTTTGTTGACAAAGCTCCCATGACATAATCCTGCAAAGAAACTAAACAAGCTCAGATCAATTCCAAATATCAACTAAACAAATTATCAATGCAATTTGACTTATCATTATACATTGAATAAGCTACAAGCAGTATGAGCATCAACTGCACTGAATGGATCATCCAAGAGATATATGTCCGCATCTTGGTATAATGCTCTGGCGAGCTGAACTCGCTGTTTTTGGCCACCACTTAGATTCACTCCTCTTTCTCCAATCTCAGTAAGATCACCAAACGGCAACATTTCAATGTCCTTGACTAAAGAACACTTCTCAAGTGTTTCTTCGTATTTTTGATTGTCCATTGGAGACCCAAACAAGATATTATCTCGGACAGTACCTGTTTGAATCCATGCTGTCTGTGAAACATATGCAATGTTTCCACAAACCTGAATCTGCATTTTTAATTGAAGTAAATTATTAGTGATCATATGAAAAATCAGCAACAATGACCATGAATTTAACCAATCATACAACTGAACTTACAGTGCCTTTCACTTTTGGAATCTCACCAAGAATTGCTGCTAAGAGAGTCGATTTCCCTGCCCCGACCTCACCGCAGATTGCAAACTTCTCTCCAGGATTAACTTCTAAGTTGATGTTTTTTAGTGCTAGCTTTGACATATTTCCATCCCAAGAAAAGCTGCAGGAATTGATGATTATTGCTTGCTCGAGCTCTGGATCACATTGCCTCTTAAAATGCTCATTCTGCAGTTCAGGAGCATCAAGAAACCTGTAGATTCTTGAAAATGCAACCTTTGCCTGAATGACAACTCTGATAACCTCAGGAATCGCCCTCACTGGATCTTGAACAAGACGTAAGGTTGCGACAAAAGTGAATACATTGCTAGCATTAAGAGGAATATGAAGAAGATAACAACTCAGAAAAGTTGCGGCAGATACCAAAACTGGAGATGACCAAAAGAGAAAATTATTATATGATCTTCTCAGCTGAACCGCAGAAAGCCACTTACATTCCACTGATCTCAAACCTTCAATAATTTTCTTGAAATGAGTATCCCATGCATAAAGCTTCAGAACTTTCATATTCACCAAAGCCTCTGTCATGGCCTTCAAAAACTCATCCTGAGCTCCCATAAGTTTGGTCTGAAACTTATGCTGCAGCTTGGCAAGAGGAGCATTGCAAATCACCATGAGTACAATAACAGCGAAAGCTGCAGTCATTGCAAGACCCACGGCACTATAGAGAATTATCAAAGCAAAGCAGAGTTGGAGGCTTGTTGTCCATGTTTGATGAAACCAGTATGAGAATTCTCCAACCCTATAAGCATCAACAGTTGCATAATTCATGATCTTGCCTGAAGAATGGATTAATTTTGCAGAGTTAGACAGCCTGAATTGTTTCTGGTATATAGCAGCAGTTAATAAGGATCTAATCTTTAATCCTAACAATTTTGTTCTGAAATACCACTGCCTCTGAGATACAGATTCCAAAAACTTAGCAATGAACAACCCAAAGGCCAACAGATAACCTTCATACTTGAAAGCTTGATTACCTGATGTCACCTTGATGAAGGCTTTAATGAACACAGGGCCGGAAGAGACAGTGATAATTTTCATTAAAGCAAAGAAGGCAGAAACTAATACGTCATGTTTATAACAAGCGACTATTGTCCATAAAAAGCTTCTTGCTGATTTGGTTTGCTTCTGCTTGTTCCAATGCTCCATGAATTCCTTATAGCAACTCTCTGCTCTATCATGTTGACGCAACAATGGCATGTCTTTCTCCACTAGAGGCTTCTCATTGCCCTTATTTATCAAAGAATTCAGCCACCAAAATGTCATTTTACTCAAGAATCTTGCATTAGCAAAAGGAGTAACACTAACAGTAACATCCTCATCAGACGCAGGCTGATGCTGACCGTTGCCGATGTTTTTGTCGTCCTCTTCTGCATTCTTTGAGCATATGAAGGTACAAAGCAGCAATAATATGGCTCCGGGTAAGGATAAAAGATCCATTAAAAATTCAATCCATTTTTTCTTCTCTGCAATTATGTTCAAAGTGGAATGAATGCAAATAATGGCAGTAGATATCGAGACAATTGCAGACCAAATCTTAGCAAATGCACAACCAATTACACTAGTTCTAATACTCACAACAGCTACAATAAGCACCATAGTTATGCCTTGAGAGAAGACAACTAACCCCTTGTGCTGTTGATGATTCTTATCTCTGTCAACCAACATCCACAACCCAATAACAAGATAAATCAATCCCAAGCATCCACTATATACTGCACAGGATACTCTCAACCATGAATTTAAGCAGAGGAGAGACTGCCTCTTGGCCTTTCTTGATAAAACCTTATAAACAAGGCTTACAAGGAGAACAACAAAGAGGATTGCATTGATGGAGATTAAGAGATTGTTCATGAGATTGGATGAGTGTAAGATGCTATTTAGACTTTGAATTGTTTTGCCAACACCTAATAAGAAATCAAGAATTTAATGAGGTAGAATCATAAACAGATAAGCACATTGCTTATGAGACAGATTAAGCCTTACTTGCAACAATAGTCATTGTTCTTCTAATCACTTCCTCCTCCCTTTTTTTGTCACTGCATCAAGAGCATATTATCAAAGAAAGTTTTGATCTTTCTGAATTTATTCTATATGGGGTAAGTGTCATTAATTTTAACTCGGTGGTCATGCAAAGTTTTAAAAGTATTGAGCAAGGATATGATGCTCCATAAGGGTAACGCTGCCAAACTAGCAAAGTTCATGCATGTGTTCATTAGCAATAATTTCCAAAGTTAAGGAAATTAAAATCTAAAGACATGAAAGAAAAGAACATCAAAAGTGTGCCCAGCCTCAGTACCTTAAGATTTACAAAAGTCACACAACTTCCTGTCACTCTTCAAAAACTGCAGCCAGGTTCTCAAATCATGAACAAGACCTTAAAATCAACCTGGTGAAGCAACAAATCCTTTACTGCCTCTACAAAACCAAACATGAAAATGGAAAAAGATAAAAATAATTTATAAATAAAAAGGAAATCACCATATATTTGAGAGCACGCAAATGATGCTGTGTTAGTTTCTCGACTTCTTCACCAATGTGCTCACTCATTCGCATTCAAACACCAAAAGCAAATAGAAAGAGAGATCCTGTGCAACAGACTGATTAGCTTACAGTAGTGTTTGAACATGAGAAGCTCCGGTTTGCCTTTAGCCTTGTGTTTGTAAAGAGAGAAGTCAAAAACTTAAATAGACGTCATGCTAGACATGGCCACGGTTCAGGGACCACCGGTTTCAGTTCCTGAACAGACTATCAGGTTCAAAGAAACATTGAACCGAAACTGAACCGCCTAGGCAAGGTTCTAAGAACGGTTCCAGTTTAACGTTTCACACCGTTCAAGTTTTTTTTTTTAAATTAAATAATCCAATATTTCAAATTAAAATGAACACAAAAATACAATAATTAATTTAATACAATATTTTATTAAAAAAATAAAACTATTAATAAATTAAAACAATATTTTGCAATAAGAGTACAATAAGAGAAGAAATAAAAAAATAAAGAGCTTGAACTTAATTATATCAAGTTGCCTATATGTCCTCTCGGAATCAGATGAATCAGATCAAACAATCAGGCCTAATTAATTTAGTTATTACCGGTCACATGACTCAAATGGTCAAAACTAATTAGATAATAGATATCATGAGTCCATGACATTATTTATATAATATATAATATATATAATATTTTGATTCAATTGGAACAGGCGGTTGAACCGCGGGTTCCACGGTTTTCAAATTTTGAAACCGAAACCGAACCCTGTATGAAAGTTCAAGTTCTTGTTTTAGGACTGTTACGGTTTTTTCTATTTCGGTTTCGGGTTTTTAGCAGTTCGGTTCCACGGTTTAGGTTCAAAATGGCTGCGTCTACGTCATGCTTTATGTTTTTAGATTATGGAGTGAGAGAGATAAGGAACAGAAAAATGCAGAGATACCAATTTTTTTTAATAATAATATAGATAAATACTAATATATATATATTTGATGAAGGCGGCAAGCGCCTCCCCACAAGAGAGTACCAAAAGAACATATAAGTACCAGTACTAATACAATATTTTTATAGTATGTTTGCATAGTATTATATAGTACTACGGCACAAGGGATTCTATCTTACACCATTCGCTTATTATTTTTGGTGACTTTCAGTAAGCTATCAAGTGGTTGTCTATATAATATAAAATAATATTTAAAAAAAATATAGAGCAATAATATTGTTTATTTAAATAACATTATTGTTCGAAACAAGGGTTGGTGTTGGCAAGCTTTTATGTTCAAATTTCAGGACATGTGACTTGGGATTTGAGGAGAAGATTTTTTGGACAATGTATTAAAATTAAGAATGGATGCAAGTGGGAACTGTTAGATGTATTGTTGTATTGTATATGTATGCATGTATATATATATGTGTATGTATAGACGTATATATATACTTATCATGTTCTATATGTAGACCCAAAGGGTCACTCATGCATGTTGTTCAAGGTTCAAGGACTTGTTCCATTATTTCTCCTTCTCTTCTTCTAACATGGTATCAGACGCCTAGGTTTTTTTTTTCCGGCCATCTTCTTGGGTCATCGGCCATCACTATCCCGGCCGTCTTATTCTCCGGGCTTCTTTCTCTTACTTCGTCTTATTCTCATTCCGTGGCTACTACCGACAGCCAGCTCCAGTCAACTTTTTCTCCGGGCTTCTTTCTCTTATTCCTCTCTGTTTTGATTTAAAAAAAAAAAAAAAAAAAAAAAATCAGATCCGGCCATCCCAATTCCGGCCACCTAAAAAGCTTCAACACTTGAGATCCACGCCGTCCGCAACTGAGCCTCACCCACGCAGCTTCATCGCCACCGTCGCTCACTACTCAAAACACTCACCACTTGCTTGTTGCCATCATCGCCGTTCGCTGTCAGCTACTGTCACCATCAAAGCTCCCTTGCTACCAGCCATCGTGGTGCCCTTGCTGCCAGTCATCGCCGCTTGTTACTGTGCACCGTCGAAGCTCCCGCCGGACAACCACACATCTGAAATTCAGCTTGGAATTTTGCAAAGCATGGAGCATCTTTTCCAACAACAACTGCCAACCTTAAAGAAAATTGCCAACCATTAGAAAACAATCTCTGAGGGCCCACGGAACCAACATGAGGAATCTTGTCATTAATTCCCAAACAATCTTGTAGGGCCCATCCATTTTATTTTTTATTTTTTTATTTTCAAAAAAAAAAAAAAAAAAAAAATCCTGGTTGTCAGTTACTTAGCCAACCTTCTCACTATTCAAGCACGTGACTTTCTCATTTATATATATTATATATACACACTTCACGCAGTCCGAGATTCTCTTTTCTCCTTTATATATATTATATATACACACACTTCACGCAGTCCGAGATTCTCTTTTCTCTTTTTATATATATATATATATATATATATATATATATATATATATATATATATATATATCCTAGCCATTACTGTTTTCATGTGAAGATAAAAACAAAACATTGTTGGGTAAAAAAAAAAAAAAAAAAAAAAAAAAAATTTGAAGGGATCCTACTATGACTGTCTCTCATTTTTCCCCTGTATTTTCAGCCTCCTCTCCTACTTGCTTTCAGGCTCCTGCTCTTGATTCCTCTAGGCTTTCTCCACAGTCGACGAGGATCAAGCCGGGAGGACACATGTGTGTCGCTTCTCCTGACAATTCTTCATCAGCTTCATTTCATACTCCACTATCTCTTGCGGATCAGCAATTTTTGGCAATGTTCAGGCAATTTTTTGCAGTCCTATCAGGCAGATTCTACTTCTTCCGTTGGACATGCAAGTTCGACTCAGGTTCCTCCATCCACTCCAGGTAGTTCTCGTCCTCTTTGGCTTCATGACTCTGGTGCTTCTCTTCACATGACTCCTGATGCCACTCATCTTCATCATTCCCGTCCACCATCACTTATCACTCGTGTTCGTACTGATGATGGTACACTCCTTCCTGTCTCCTCTACTGGTCATCTCTCATCTAATGATTTCTTTGTCCCTTCTGTTTCACATGTTCCTCGTTTATCCATGAGCCTTATGTCTGTGAGCCAGCTTACTGATTATGGCTGTCAGGTTATTTTTGACCGAACCTCATGTCGTGTGCAGGATCGCAGTGGGATGGTGATTGGAGTTGGTCGCCGTCATAATGGAGTTTATGCGTTGGATTCTCTTCGTCTTCCATCTTCACCTGAACTTGTTCATCACTGTTATACTGCCGTCCAGTCTCATCATAAGTGGCATCATCGTCTTGGCCACTTATGTCCGTCTCGTATGTCAGCCCTTATTCGTCATGGTGTCTTAGGAGCTGTTTCCCCTCCTTCCGAGGTCATTTGCCTTGGCTGTAAACTTGGTAAGCAACTTCAACGTCCTTATTCTTTAAGTGTATCTCAGACTACTGCTCCTTTTGAACTTATTCACTCTGATGTTTGGGGTCCCGCTCCCTTTGTCTCTAAAGGTGGTCATCGCTATTATGTTGTTTTTATAGATGACTACACTCGATTCACCTGGCTTTATTTTATGTCTCACCGTAGTCAGTTATTGTCTATTTATCGCTCTTTTTCCGCTATGATCCACACCCAGTTTTCTGCCTCTATTAAGACCTTTCGATCTGACTCTGGCGGTGAGTACACCTCTCACGCCTTTCGTGTCTTCTTGTCTTCTGAAGGCACCTTGCCTCAGTTATCTTGTCCTGGTGCTCATCCTCAGAACGGTGTTGCTGAACGCAAGCATCGTCATATCTTAGAGACGACACGTGCTCTTCTTTTAGGTGCTTTTCTTCCCCCTCATTTCTGGGCTGAAGCTGTCAGCACTTCCGTTTACCTAATTAACCTACAACCCTCCTCTCATCTTAATGGTCGTAGTCCTGGTGAGTGTCTTCATGGGTCACCTCCTCGTTATGATCATCTTCGTGTTTTTGGTTGTCGCTGCTTTGTTTTGCTCTCACCTCGGGAGAAAACAAAGCTAACATCCCAGTCTGTTCCTTGTGTTTTTCTAGGATATAGTCTTGAGCATAAAGGTTATCGTTGTTATGATCCGGTCACTCGTCGTATTCGCTTCTCCCGTGATGTCACATTTGATGAGTCCACACCTTTCTATACTTCTCCTTCTTCTACTGAGTCCCCATCTCCCTCAGTCCCTCTGTCCTTTCTATTTCCTACCCCTTCAGTTGCACATGCTCCCCCTGTATCTTCCTCTCCTCCATCTTTCGATCCTCCTACAGAGTTGCTTTCTCACTCCTCTCTTGATCACTCTCCTCCTTTATCTGTTGAGTCTCTTGCAGTGTCTCATCCTCCTTTATCTGTTGAATCCCCTGCAGTGTCTTCCCATCCTCCCTCGCTTCCTCTTGCACACCCACCTGTTCGTTTCACCTATCACCGTCGGGATCCCGCAGAGCCTCCATCTCAGTCGGTTATCTCTAACACCACTCCTACTACTGATTCGGCTCCTGAGGTACCCTCTCACACTTATTCTTTACGCGATCGCTCTACTTTACATCCCCCTGTCCGTTATGCTTCTACTAGCACCAGTGTTTCAGATGTCTTTGAGCCAGGTACCTACCGGGAAGCAGTTTGTTTACCTGAGTGGCGGACTGCCATGGCGGAGGAGCTTGATGCATTGACTCAAACTCATACGTGGGATATCGTTCCCCTTCCTTCTCACGCCACTCCCATCACCTGTCGCTGGATCTACCGTGTGAAGACTCGTTCTGATGGGTCTCTCGAGCGCTATAAAGCGCGTTTAGTTGCTCGTGGTTTTCAGCAGGAGTATGGTCGTGACTATGAGGAGACTTTTGCTCCAGTAGCCCACATGCACACTGTGCGTACTTTGGTTGCTGTTGCTGCTGTTCGTGGTTGGGTTCTTCATCAGCTTGATGTGAAGAACGCGTTTCTTCATGGGGACTTGAAGGAGGAAGTTTACATGACTCCTCCCCCCGGCCTTCGAGTGCCTCCGGGGTCTGTTTGTCGTCTTCGCCGCGCTCTTTATGGGCTCAAACAGGCTCCACGGGCCTGGTTTGAGCGGTTCAGCACAGTAGTTAAGGCTGCTGGTTTCACTCCGAGCATACATGATCCGGCGGTCTTCATTCACTCTTCCGCTCGTGGTCGGACCATTCTTCTTTTATATGTAGATGACATGATCCTTACAGGTGATGACTCTGCTCACATTACCTTTGTAAAGCAGAAGTTATGCGAGACCTTCTTGATGACTGATTTAGGTCCGCTTCGTTACTTCCTTGGTATCGAGATCTCTTCTCATTCTGATGGTTACCGTCTCTCTCAGCAGCGTTATACTCACGATCTACTTACTCGCTCTGGTTTGACTGATACCCGTACTGCCGCTACACCGATGGAGTTACATTTACAGCTTCGCGCTTCTGATGGGATTCCTTTATCTGATCCTTCTCGCTATCGACATCTGGTTGGCAGTTTGGTTTACTTGGCCGTCACCCGTCCTGACATATCACATGCAGTTCACATTCTCAGTCAGTTTGTTTCGGCACCCACTTCTGTTCATTATGCTCATCTCATTCGGGTATTGCGATATCTTCGTGGCACTGCATCTCGTGGTTTGTTCTATTCACGCCAGTCCACTCTCCAGCTGCAGGCCTATTCCGATGCTACCTGGGCTAGCTCTCCTGATGATCGGGTCTCTGTCACTGGTTACTGTATCTTTCTTGGATCTTCTCTTGTTGTTTGGAAGACCAAGAAACAGCCTACTGTTGCCAAGTCTAGTGCTGAGGCTGAGGTTCGTGCTTTGGCTTCTACCGTCCAGGAGGTGCTTTGGCTGCGTTCGATTCTACAGGACTTTGGTGTACCGGTCATCTCTCCCATTCCTATTCATTGTGACAGTACTGGAGCCCTTCAGATTGCTGCCGATCCGGTCAAGCATGAGCTGACCAAACACATTGGTGTTGATGCACACTTCACACGATGTCACGTACGTGCCCAGACTGTGTCACTTCATTATCTTCCTACAGAGGTCCAGGTGGCGGACTTTTTCACCAAGGCGCAGACACGTGATCAGCATCTATTCATGTTATCCAAACTCAAGACATACGATCCGCCTTGAGTTTGAGGGGGGGTGTTAGATGTATTGTTGTATTGTATATGTATGCATGTATATATATATGTGTATGTATAGACGTATATATATACTTATCATGTTCTATATGTAGACCCAAAGGGTCACTCATGCATGTTGTTCAAGGTTCAAGGACTTGTTCCATTATTTCTCCTTCTCTTCTTCTAACAGGAACAAGTGAAGGTACGGAAGAAAAAAAAAACTAAGAGAAATAACAATAAGAAACATTCATTAGGTGTGAAGACAAATTTTAAGACTAAGAGATTACATAGTTGGACAAAGAAAAGAAGGAAGACAGGATTTCTAGGTGAGAGCAATAGAGAAGGGGAGCTCCCAGGCAGTCCCCATGCAAAATGAGACTTTTTAAGTCAAGCTGATTCCAAATCCATCATCTGATCTTCATAATCACTTACCTCCTTTGTGTGAGACCCTAAGAATTCTAGGTTTTTTTTTTACCATTGAGGTAGAATTTTCAAATTTGACTTTCTTTGCCGTTGGAATTACAGTCATTTAGAGAGAGAATGTATAAGCAATTTTTTAAAAAAAAAAAAATAGATAAATCACAGCATTAAATTAACTCAGAGAGAGAATGTATAAGCAATTTTTGCAAATAGTTGATTAGAACTTAAAATTAAAATGCACTCATTTCTTTCTAGCCAAATATTGCACACAAAATTGCTAACAAAAAAAAATCCAAGATTTCCTTGTGTGAGGATCGTAGTATGGGTCTTCATATTCCCAAAAGGTTTTAAGGGAACTGGGGTATGTAGATAACCCAAATAGGTGTTTGAAGAAATTCCAGGTTCGATATATAATATTACCCAAGTGGAGAACTTGAGGAGAAGAATTTTTTTTTTCTTCAAGTGGACAAATCACTATCTATCTTATATACAAGGAAGGGGATTTAACCTCCCAAACTTTCACATGAAACTCTCATGCCTTATCATTAGACTATATCAATGTTGGTAAGAAAATGTGAAGTTGTTGCCCCAAACAAAGTAATGAAATTAATTTTTCTAACAAAAATCACATCTTACTTAAAAAAATAGGAAATAAATAAATGTACCTTAAATCAACCGGATCTCTATGATGTGGACAGCACAAGGGTAATACTATATGTGGTAAATTTTTTTCAATAAAAAATAAATAAGTCATAATTTGTTCTTATGCAAGGGCCAGAGATTTAATTCCACCTGATGTGTAATGAATAGCGTCCTCTATTCATGGGCGATGTAGGATTCATCCTACACACAGTGAGAGTGTATAATGTATTCAAAATAGATCAGCGTATGTCTTATGTCCACTGTGTAAAAAAAATTTACAAGTCTAGAAAGGCGAGAAATGAGACAGCTCCTAAGTTAAAATTAAATTAATCAGATTTTTTTTAATGTTAATAGTTGCAGTTTTTAGAAATGATTTCTAAAACAAAGTTTATAAACTATGGATTGATTAAATAAAAATACAATATCTTTCAAGAGGCGCATAACTTTATGAAAAAATCTATATAGATTTCCAACAGAAACTTTTAAAACTAATAATCACTACTATTACTGACCCTCGATATTATTTACAAAATAAATACCAGTTGACTTCGGGAGCCTTATTTTCTCCAACCGAGTGCATGATAATATATATATTTTTTTTTGAAAAAAATGAATAAACCACTAATTTATTGAAAGAAAAAGAAACAGCACATGACAGACTCAAAGAAGAAGAATAACCATACAAAAAAAAAGAAGTGAAGTCTAAAAACTCATCAGGGGTGAGGGACACATCAAATAGGAATAAGAAGGAAAAAAAAATAATGGAAAGACAGAGAAAATTAGGTCTGCAAAGACAGCCGTCTGGAGTCAAAGATCAGACAAAGTTGAAAGAAGTGGACGATTACTCCCGATCAAAGGTCAGACCAAGCATGATAATATTTTAAAATTTTAACTTTATTTATTTATTCTTAGTTCTAAGGGGTAGAGATTTCATTTATTTAATTGTTGGAATAGTGGATTCCCAAACTGACAAAAAAAATGGAATCAAATTAGATTAGTGGACTCCATTCCCCAAGAATCCAAAAAATAATAGAGCTCAAGTTCCTCATGCTAAAAAAATAATAAAAAACAATTAATACATAAATTCTCTGCTAAAAATATGTCGCTCGTGGGTCAAGTTGAGTTGACCGTACCTTGGAAATCCCAAATTTTTATAAAAAAAAAATAAAATAATACTACTAGCTCTAAATAAATGAATAATTCATGATTTTATCACATAAGCATTTGTTTCGTTTTGGTAATATTAACGTGATTTATCCATTTTTTTTTTAAAAATAATTTTATCACATAAAAACATTATGTACTGCGGAGCGGATTTCCATGACTAGAAGAGGAGTGGTGAGATTGGTGTGGCTATTTTTTTTTATAAATAAATCATCAAAAATATATTAAAATAATAAAAAGATGAAAAAAAAAAAGTTAAATCAAGTAGAGGACATAAGGGGATAGATCGTAACTACAAGATGTGATTAAGCAATCTTATAAAAAAAAAAAAAAAAAAAAAGACTAAACTTCTAAATGTTGATATTATGGAGGTCAATTAACAGTAGTTTTTCAGGAGGGACCACCTCTCAAAGAATGTTAAATATCTTGCCATTAGCACAAGCACTCCCATTTAGCTCTAGAAGAGTTGCGCAGAAAATTAAGGTTTCTATTAATCATGGTAATGGAGTTCCCCAACATGATCCTCTTCAAATCCTGGAGTGCAGTTGACCTAAAAAATAAACATGCAATCAATCTTAATGGTAGTTGAGATAAGAGATGGCGCACATTGGTTGAAAAGTGCTTATTTCCTTCCAACCCAAATGTGCTAAAAATGGCCATGATTACAAGTTCCTAAGTCACCCAGAGTCTAGATTCGAGTTGGAAATCCAAGATGTCCAAACCTCAAGCATTGAGCTAGGGAATTGTGATAGTCATACATTTGTTTAAAATTCTAAATGAGGAGCTCAGGATAGGGTAACGGAGGAAAAGATGGTATGTGGTTTTCTCTTCCACATGGCAGAGAAGGCATGTAGCCATGGGTAACTAGTTGAACACCTGCTTAGGGCAAGCTGTGGAATATCAAAATGTTATTATTCCACATGAACCAATTGAATATGATGATCTCCTTATGAGGACAGAGACTGCTCTAGAACATAGGTCCAAGGGCCATCTTAATTATTCCCTTCTTAATGGGAAAAAGGCAAAATGACCTAATTAACTGTGAAAGTCTCATTTCCTTCCATGTACCAAATCTTAAGGCTGTGTTTGATTGGCAACATAGAAAATGGGTAGAAATTTTTTTTTCATGGAAAAATTTTCTGTGGAAAATAAAAAA
This sequence comes from Dioscorea alata, assembly GCA_020875875.1. Classification (NCBI taxonomy): domain Eukaryota; kingdom Viridiplantae; phylum Streptophyta; class Magnoliopsida; order Dioscoreales; family Dioscoreaceae; genus Dioscorea; species Dioscorea alata. The sequence goes on along the minus strand of CM037015.1, from coordinate 18,137,338 downwards.
ATAGTGGTTTGATTGGCATTATTTTCTAGCTAGAAAATCAAAAATTTTCTATGGAAAATTCTGATTTTGTTGTTTGATTGCTCTTATTTTCCACGGAAATGTAACAATTTTCATGAAAAAAACCTCATTTGTTGTTTGATTGCATCAATTTTCCCTGGAAAAAGTCACATTTCCATGGATTTTTTTTAAATTATTAAAAATTGTTAAAAAATATTTAAAAAAACATTTTATAATTATTTTTATACCATTTTTTAAATCATTTTTAATTATTTTTTGAAATATAAAGATATTTAAGATGTAGTATATATATTAATTTGAGCGAGATTTTCATGCTAAAAAAAAGATTTATTTTTATTTTTTTATTCAGGTTCCTAATGAAGCTTTGAACCATTGTTACAACTCTACACTTGCATATTTTTTTATTTTTTTTATGGAGAATCAATTATATATTTTCTGTTAAAAATAGACTAAAATTTAAAAATATAAGGGCTAAGCCTTGTATTTTTGGCTACCTAAAATTCTCTTTAATTCCAATCAATCATTTTTATATATTTTGTAATTAGTCAAACAAAAATTATTCCTACTTTAAAAACCCATCATACTAAACCTTTCAAACAACTTAATATATACCTAAAAATGTTGATTTCGTAAACGACAAACTTCAAAAATCATCTTTACAAATATGTCTATTGCTTCAAATACAACCAAACTATTCATAGTAAAGTAAACATTATTCTTCCGTTTAATCAAAACATAATCCATGACAAAGATCACTTACCGAGGAGCTTGAGACTGTAGCAGGTCTCGAAATAGTAAATGAGCCTTGATTGGCAAATCGTCGACTTTCCATTTTCTGTTTCATTTAAAAAATCAGTAACATAACATAGCACATATATTACTGAAATATGCAATTAAAAGTACATAAGTTATGACAAAACATAACATAAGTAACTGAAATATGCAATTAAAAGTGCATAAATATATAATATAAAGTTATGTCATAACGTAACATAAAATAAGATGTCAAAATTTATAATATAACAAAACATATTAATTAATCATAATAGGTTGCGTTGCAGCTGCTAGTGTCGAAATTAGCCCACATAATATTAGACAGTGAATCTCTTTGGTTGGTCCATGCTACTTCAGATGTGATTATGAGATTTGCATTAACATGTGTGTCCTCAGGTACATCAACACGCGGGGGTTTTATTTCATTGTCGCTAACATCATCATCGCTGCAAAGATCATCTGCATCATCCGTACACAAGAAGTCATGCAATGCACAACATGCAAGGACGATCTTTGATTGTGTATCTATGTCATGGAAGGGTTGATGCCTAAGATAGGAAAACCTCTTTTTCAACAAGCCGATAGTCCTCTCACAACATTGTGAAGAGATGAGTGTCGAAAGTTGAATAGCTCTTTGTGATTTTTAGGAAGTAGACCCTGAATGTCTCTACAATGATACCGCGTACCCCGATAGGATGTAAGAAAACTAGGGACTAAGGGGAACCTAGCATCGGCAAGATAGTATTTACCTATTATTATAATAAGGAAGACTTTAGCAAATTGGTCATATAAGGTTCTTGTTATTATTATTTAAGGGATGTATAACATACCAAGAGGAACTGTCAACCTAGCTTCTTGTCGTGAGACTGCACTCCTCAACAAACGACCATCATGTGCTGATCCTTCCAAACCGGCAAGCACATAGGTAAACCTCATATCAAATGTACATGCCACCAAAACATTTTGAGAAATGATTTGTTTCCTATTCTGATACCTAGGTTGTTCCTCCACAGGGACGCTAGCAGCAATGTGAGTACAGTCTATAACACCCACAACATCCTATGAAAGATACAATTTATTTTAGTGATAAACATCTAACCTAACAGAATTAGAAACAATCTTATAGGTATAAACATATAACCTGAAAGTAATAGAACCAATCTTGAACATTCTCCTTATCATTGGGGGAGTTTTGAGCATTAGCATTTTTGACAACATCTCTATAGAGGTAAAGACATGGATTTAACACTCTATGGAAATAATAGCTAACAGTTTGGCCAGACATAAAAAATGTAAAACTTCCAACTCTATTGCGATGGTCATGGCCAACTGTGTGCACAAAAATAGCTACTTGCTCTTCAACACTCACAAATCGGCTACGAGTTAACCCATAAGCATGTAAGCGATTGCACAAACTGTGGAATGCACCCATTTTCATCTTGAGTAGCTCGCGACAAATCCTATCACTGGTGTTGAACATTCGGTTCAATGCTAACTCTCTCTCAGCTTTCCAATTCTTATGAGGAGCTCTGTGGATAATTCTATTATGATAGTGTTGCCTCATATAATTATAGATCAATGAGGCTTGCATGACCATCATCCAAAACGTTACCCAAAGTTGATTTTCAATTGGTGCTATCGCCATTCATTAACCTATGGAAACTGTTAAATAAAGATAAATAAATATTGTCTCAATTAAATAATTTGGTACCCTAAATCTATGGCATGATCACAAATTATATGGTTACCAATAGGGAACTGCATTAGTTTTGCAGTTTGAGCATTGGCTTTAATGTTTAAAACATTAGTGTTAACTTGAGACTACTCACTAGAATGAACAATTCAATTTTTTGTTATGAATGATGATCTAAAAAACATGTTACTATCTATCTTGATTGGTCAAAAAGTCTCAATTTGATGAAGAAAAGTCAGTAGTTTTCATGGTACAAGGCATATATGTTAATTAAGTGAAGTTGATCCACTGACATTAATTAATATATTAACAATTAAAAAGTTCAAAAAAATAATGGAAAAACCCAAACAAAATCAACAAACAGAAACGCTAATCTTCAAATTAAGCAAAGATTCACTGTCAGCTAATCAGATTAAACAAGATCAAAGAAATTGATGAAAATTCGAAGCTAATTTAAGCTAAAAAAAGGAAAAGAAATTAGCGATCAGAACCTGAGGGTTCCGAGAAGAATTGGAGGGAGCTTGAAGCTGAAGACGTCAACCAACACACCACATGATCAATCTCGCGGTCAATTGAAATTTATATTAAGTAAATTGGCGAAATCCAAAAGAACTAAGAAAATCAAAAGAATTGAAAAGGAACTGTCAAAGCATAGGTAATTGAAAGCATATTTAATTTTGCCATTCAGATTATATATATATATATATATATATATATATATATATATACCACACTCTTTGCCACAATCAAATCATCTTGATGGCATAATCTTGTTAGTAAAAAAACCCTAAATCAATGGAGAATCAAAAGCATCCCATGAAACTAGGATAACAAGGGTTGCGATTAATGAATACCTGCAAACCATAGAAGCAAGAGCGATAAAGAGAAGGGAGAGCGGATCAGGATCGAGACAGAAAAGCAAGATATGGTGGGGTTCTAGGGTTTCGAAACGAGTTGGGGATTTGGGGTAGGCATTGGAGAAAAATATATTTGCCTCACACGTTATTTTTTCAAATAGACCCTTATGTTTTCCCTGGAAAACCTTTCCTAGGGTGGAGGCAGGAAAAATTATCCATTGATTTGAGGGAAAATAGGGTCACGTGATAGAGTCCTTCAGCTATTTTACAATTTTAATACTCCACCTAAGACCACTTATTGGAGTCCTTCATCTATTTTACAATTTTTCTCATAAATTTGTATATTGTATTTGTTTTTATAAAATAAATTAAAATAATTATAAAACTTTTTCCAATATTAAAAATTGTTGGTAAGTAATCTGTCGAGCTATTGGAGATATAATCTCTAATTGCCAGCTAGGGACAATTAGGATCTACCCGCCAAAGCCATATCATTGAACATATGGCTTAAATGAAATTTACATATATTTAATTCAAAGTTGCTCCCAATGATATCAAGTATCATTAATATCAATCATATATTTCTTTTGTGGTTGAATGCAGTTTTGGAGGCAAAGATAACAAGATTTGAAGGATTTGGATCACTATCAAATGAAGCTTGAAGTTCCTAGAGCCTCGTGCAGGTGGTGCAAATGGTATAGAGAGGATGATAGACAACCTAGTCATCTTCTAATCCACGATCTTATATTCCCAGGAGAAACCTCTCTCCTCCCTGAAAAGTTGCTGGTGTATTACTTGTATTCTCTGGCAGATCTTCTTAGTTTCTATGTTGTTCTCTACTGTTGTTGTAGTAGTAGTATGTGTACTTAGCATTATAGTCAGTTTTCTTAACATCTTTTATAGTTCTTTTGTTGTTATTTTTATCATATATATATATACATATTCTTGTTAACTCATGTATTCTTTATGTCATTGATGAATATGCTTTATCCATTTTTAAAAATAAAAAATAAAAAATAAAAATTAAATTAAATTAAATTTCACTTGTGTTGGAAAAATAATTGGAACTTTTTAGAGGAATTTCAAGAGTATTTGGATTCTAGGCGTGAAACACTTTCCTAAAAAAAGATTAGCCCTTTACTTTGTGTGCCAAGGGTGAATGCTAAGCCTTTAGGATACAAAGAATCCCCTTACTATGTTGCACACACAACAAAGTAAGTTTTAGAGAATGAAGAATTGTTTGTTGTTACACTTAGAGAGAAGTCTTCCAAATGTTCTAGTTTTTATATCTTCCATGCTACACTAAAGTATTCTTATATAAATTTAGATTTGGAAGTTCTAACTACCCCTTTAAACATGAAAAGATGCATGATAACTTCTTTATTACACAAAAAGATGCAACACAACTTCCCTAATTCCTATTTACATGAAGAGGTGTTTACTATATGCTACAACCTCCATATGATATGAAAAGATGTCATATTAAATTTTACAATATTAAAATTATTATAACAACTTGCTTATATATAAGAACTTAAATGACACCCTTTTTAAGTTTACCTTGCATAACCCTCCAAGTCTCGAATAAGAACCTAGGAGAGGCTTAAGCAAGCCAAAGTTTACCGTGCATGACAAATATGAATAACAAAAAATAATAAAGGCAATTTAAAGTTTGACATGATACTCCTTCACTAATTCTCCGAATAGCGATCCATCTGTCTTCATTAGGTTTATTGGTTCATCATACTCCACCAATTTTCCTGAATTTATTAATCAAAAGAAAGTTTTTCACCCAGACAAATCACAGTAAAAAAAAGGAAAATTAACTAAAATGTACACTTACCATCACTAATAGCAAGCACCATTGTGCAGTCCATCACAGTAGGGATTCTATGAGCAACTGTAATGACAGTGGAGTGTTCAAACTCTGTTCTAATTGTCTTTTGGAGGATCGCATCAGTAGCATTGTCGATCGACGCCGTGGCTTCATCAAGCACAAGAATTTGGCTTCGCCTCAATAGTGCTCGTCCTAAACAAAACAACTGGCGTTGCCCCATGCTCCAATTTGAACCATCTTCAACAACTGTACAACAAATTTTAGAACAAACACACGTAATAAATAATTATGGTAGAATGTCCAAATTAGTCCCTCTATTATAGTGAAAACGCCCTTTCAATTCCCATATTATTTTTTGTCTTTTTGGGATCTCTCTTATTTTACCATTTAGTGTAATGTAAGTCCCTCTCAGGGACCTTCTAGAAGCAAATTATATGAGTGAGAGCGATTTATATTTCACTAAATGGGAAAATAGAGGGATTCCAGAAGGACAAAAAATAATAGGGGGACTGAAAGACACTTTCACTATGATAGAGGGACTAATGTGGGTATTCTACCAATAATCATCAACCAATGAGATTTTTAAATCTCGTTAATACAAACCTAATGAATCCAAGCCTTTCTCTTTCTCTTGTACAGCTTCTCGGAGTTGACATTTATCAAGAACCTTAAAAAAAAAACAAACATGAGGATAAATGAATGGAACATGTACAAGTGCCGTAGAGATCCACAAAATAGCAGCCATAAATAGTACCTCCCATATCTCTGTATCTGTGTGTTGTCCTAAAGGATCCAAATTGTATCTCACTGAACCATTGAAGAGTGTTGGATCTTGAGGAATGATACTATACCGAGACCGCAAGCCATGGAGTCCAATGCTCGAGATATCTATCCCGTCTATTACTATCTTCCCACCTGTTGGCTCTACAAGCCTGAACAATGCAGCTATGAGAGTTGTCTTGCCACATCCGGTCCTGCCAACAATTCCAATCTTGTGACCACCTTCAAATGTGCAACTGATCCCTTGTAGCACAAGTGGAGTGTCTGGCCTATACCTTATCTGAATCAATGAAGATATTGCCAACACAATCAAAACCATGGAAACAAAGTAGAATATCAGAGTACAATTCGATCTAACACAAGTACCTTAAGATCATGAAGCTCTACTCTACCAGCAGAAGGCCAATTAGGTGCAGGCCGGTTTTCATCGATGACCTCTGGAGCCTCACTTGAAACATGCATGTATTGATTTAGTCTTTCAACGGATATGATTTTGTTCGCAACTGTGCATTGGCTTTGAATAGCAGACAAGATGGACCTGCTCAATGTGAGACCATAAGACAACGCCATTCCAATAAAGCCTGGAGAGAATGTCCCTGGTGGAAGTAAAGCCATGACAAGGGCTGATGAACAAAGAACAGCTGCGCTCATCATTTCTAAATGCAAATTTAGCCATTCAGTTGATGCAAAATTAAGGAAGAATGGACTTGCATTCTTGTCAATGAGTTCCAAACTTTTAGCAAAGAATCTATCCTCCTCTTTAAAAGCTCTTATTGTCATGGCTCCTGACAGAGATTCAGCAAGATGATTGGCTACAAGGGACTTCGTCGTGCCATAGATTCTCATCAACTCTCTTGCAGAAGCAGAGTAGTACTTCTGAACATAAAAGTAAAGACTCAATATATGATAAAATTTAACAAAAATAAATGAATTAGAGATCAATTTTACTTTACCTGTAATTTAATGGTGACACAGATCACCGGTATGACAACAAACAAGATTTGTGGAGTAATTACAGCTAATACACCAAGGTTGCAGTACAGATTCAAGGTGGCACTGATGCTCAAGATAAGAGTGAACGGCACATCAACATCAACAATGCTCAAATCTGAAGAGACCTGTTTCAGACGAAAGAATTCAACATCAGTATCAAGTTAACATGCAGAATTGTTTTGATGGATTTGAAGTTTCATACCCTACTAAGTATCCTTCCCATAGGAGTTGAGTCAAAGAATGACATAGGCGCCCGGAATATAGAACTCAATAGCTGAGAAAACAAAGATTTCGATGACTGGACGCTAAGAACTACCATGAACAATGATCTCGTGAACAGAAAGATTGAAATACTGAACCCAATTGCCAAATACACTGAGATCAGCCTCAATGTGCTAACTTGGGGTTTCTGAACATTGGCAGCCATCAACGAATTCTGTGAGATTTGTCCAGCTATGTATATTATCTGAGAAAGAACTGAGAGTGAAACATAAAAATATCCTTTGTTCTGATTCAGATATAAGATGTAAGGCTTCCATCCTGCATCTCCAGTTTCTCTCTCCTCCTTCTTAATCAATTGATCAACTTTTGATTCATTTGCCTTATTCTGCTGGTCACCATTAAAACTATAGTTGACTTTCCTCAGTGAACTTCTAATTCTTTCTCGATAAGCAACCTTTTCAAGCCTTTCAGTACCGACTGTTTCAGTGTGAGCATTAACCAGGTCTTGAAATTCTTTGCTTGAAGCTAATAGTTCATTGTATGGAGCAGCACCAAGAACTTCTCCATCAGATAACAGCTGTTGAAAGCATAAACGATTACATATTAATCTAGGATAGAAAGAGCAGAAAATTTATCTTAATATGGAATTCAAATTAAAAGAGGACTGACCAAGATACAGTTAACTGCAGGAAGGAAATCGACTTGGTGAGTAACAAGTAGAACAGTCTTTGTTGACAAAGCACCCATAACATAATCCTGCAACAAATGAATACTCTCAGACTTATTCAGAAGAAGAGTTAAAAAAGTTAACGAAATAATTGAATTTATCATTATACATTGAATAAACTGGTGGCAGTATGAGCATCAACCGCACTGAATGGATCATCCAAGAGATATATATCTGCGTCTTGGTATAATGCTCGGGCGAGCTGAATCCTCTGTTTTTGGCCACCACTTAAATTCACCCCTCTTTCTCCAATCTCAGTGAGATCACCAAATGGTAGCATCTCAATGTCCTTGACTAAAGAACACTTCTCAATTGTTTCTTTGTATCTTTGATTGTCCATTGGTGACCCAAACAAGATATTGTCTTGAACAGTACCTGTTTGGATCCACGCACACTGAGAAACATATGCTACTTTTCCACAAATATTGATCTGTATTTCAAGTAAAAATGAATTTTCAGTAAACTCAAAAAAAATTGAAACCAATAGACAAGAATTTATTATAAAATTGAAACAGAAACTTACAGTGCCTTCCACTTTTGGAATCTCACCAAGAATTGCTGCTAATAGAGTCGATTTCCCTGCACCAACCTCACCGCATATTGCAACCTTCTCCCTGGGATGAACTTCTAAGTTTATATTTCTAAGTGTTTGTTTTGACGCGTTGCCATCCCAAGAAAACCCACATGAATTGATGATTATCGGTTGCTGTAGTTCTGAAGCACATTTCCTGTTAGCATGTTCATCCAGCAGTTCAGGAGCGTTAAGAAACCTGACAATTCTGGAAAATGCAACCTTTGCCTGAATCACAACTCTGATAACATCGGGAACTGATTTCACTGGATTTTGAACAAGACGCAATGTGGCCACAAAAGTAAACACATTCTTGGCATTAAGAGGAACATGCATAAGATAACAACTCAAAAAAGTTGCACCTGATGCCCATATTGGAGAAGACCAAAAGAGAAAAGTAGTATATGCTCTTCTGAGCTGAAATGCAGAAAGCCAATTGCATTCCACTGATCTCAAACCTTCAATAACTTTCTTGAAATGAGTATCCCATGCATAAAGCTTCAGAACTTTCATATTCATCAAAGCCTCTGTCATGGCCTTCAACCTCTCATCCTCTGCTTCCATGAGTTTTGTCTGAAACTTGTGTTGCTGCTTGGCAAGCGGAGCATTGCAAAGCACAGTGAGTACAACAACAGAGAAAGCCACAATCATCGCAAGACCCACGGCATTATAGAGAATTATCAAAGCAATACAGAGTTGGAGGCCTGTCGTCCATGTATGATGGAACCAGACCAGGAATTCTCCAATCCTATAAGCATCGACAGTTACATAATTCATGATCTTGCCCGATGAATGTATCAATTTTGCAGAATTAGACAGTCTGAATTGCTTCTGGTATATAACAGCAGTTAGTAATGATCTCACTTTTAATCCTAACAATGTTGTTCTGAAATACCATTGTCTTTGAGATAGACATTCCAAACACTTGGCAATGAACAGCACCAAGACCAACAGATAACCTTCATTCTTGATAGATCGATTCCCAGATGCCACATTGATGAAGTCTTTAAGCAAAACAGGGCCTGCAAAACTACTGAGTACCGTCAGTAAAGCAAAGAAAGCTGACATTAATAGATCTTGTTTATGGCAAGAGACTATTGTCCATAAAAAATTCGGTGAAGCCGACGGTTTAGTTTGTTTCTGCTTATTCCATTGCTCCACAAATACATTGTAGCAACTCTCCGCTCTGTCAGGCTCATGCAACACTGGCATGTCTTTCTCTTCTAGAGGTCTCTCACAGCCCTTTCTCATCAGAGAATTCAGCCACCAGAATGACATTTTATTCATGAATCCTGCATTGGCAAAAGGAGTAACACTAGCATCCCAATCTGACACAGGCTGATGAAGACCATCGTAGATGTTTTTGCAGTCATCTTCGGCAGTCTTTGAGCTTATAAAGGCACATACCAGCACTAATATCACTCCGGGTAAGGATAAAAGAATTATGAAAAATTCAGTCCATTTTTCCTTCTTTGCAATTATGTTTAATGTGGAATGAAAGCAAAGAATGGAAGTAGATATCGTTGCAATTTTCGACCAAATCTTAGCAAAGGCACAACCGAGAACACTAGTTCTGATGCTCACAACAACTACAATAAGCACCAGTGTAATGCCTTGGGAGAAAACAACTAACCACCATAGCCTGGGAAGGTTTTTCGGTCTCTCAACAAACATCCAAACCGCAATGACGAGATAAATCATTCCCAAGAACCCATTATACACAGCAGAAGATACTCTCAACCATGAATTTAAGTAGAAAAGAGACTGCCCCTGGTTCTTTCTTGATGAAACTTTATAAATAAGTTTTGTAAGGAGCACAACAAAGAGGATTGCATTGATGGAGATGATGAAATAGTTCATGAAATTGGATGAGTCTAAGAGGCTTCTTAGACCTTGAATTGTTTGGCCAACACCTGATAAGAAATCAAGAATTTAGTAAGATTGACAGAAGCTTAAACGGACGAAGACATTGTTTACGTGTTAGATTCATCCTTACTTGGACCAACATCCATGGTTCTTCTTCCAATCAACTCTTTTTTTTTTCCTTTCGTGTCACTGCGTCCGGAGCATAATTCTTTTTTTGTTTTTAAGAAGCAGCTCATCAAGCTATTTATTTATGAGAAGTAAATAAAGTACAAAACTAAACAAAAGAAAGAAAAACAACAACTGAAAGACAAGGACAACTACGAAAAGAAAAGAAAAGGAAAACTACTGTTTTTTTTTCTTAAACCACATTTTTTCTAATAAAATGAATAAATCATATGTTTTATTAAAAAAATGAGAAAAAAACCCAATGAAAGCAACTATTGAACTTTATCCACTTTATTAAAAAAAAAAACTAAAAACTATTGAACCACTTTTACCATTGGTATTTCACTCCTTTCTCAAATCAAGAGTGAAAAGCTTGAATCCGTAGTTTGTCCGTATTTCTAAATCATAAGACTAGGAATTTGTCTTATGATTTAGAAATTATTATATATATTTTATGTGTTAATTATCACTACATCACCTTAGAAGTCTGTCCTGTGCTATTTCTTTCTCTTTCAATAAATTAGTGGTTTATTCACTTTTCTTAAAAAAAAAAACTAATGATGTTTTTATAATATATATATATATATATATATATATATATATATATATATATATATATATATATATATATATATATTAATGTTTTTATTTATAAAAATTTATAAACCATATTAAATAAAAAAATTCAAAAAATACAAACCATTAACAATTAAAAACATCATGGAAAACAAAAAAAAAAGCACTACTGAGGAACTATGGGATAGCCTAATGATAACTACCCGTGTTTATGATTGAGAGGTTTCAAGTTCGAACCTTTCATATTATAATTTACTTTTTGGGTCCCTTGTGGGAGTTCTGTGTGAGAAATATCTCTTATTCTCCCCTCCATATTTGTCCTTACGAGGTCAATCAAGTCACCATAACTGGAGCACCTCCATATTTGTCTGTCCTTTGTTTGGTCGCTTATCGACTTTATAAAAAAAAAAGAAGAAAGTATTACTCCAAAAAACGTTATGATCAGTACTCTTGAATCCATCCTCATTTCATCTGAGTCAGTGTTCAAGTCAAGCTCACTAGAATCCGATTTTCCCTTCCCTATTAGTCTGGTCGAAAATAAAAAAATAGAAGTCTCATTGAGAAAGAGTTCGTATTCCAGTAGAGTACTTCACAAAGGAAGTTGTAGGAGCTGTTAAAGCTATAAGGAGAGTAAGAGCAATAAAAAAGCAACAGTACCAGCCAGTTAGTTTAACTAGATCAATTCGAGGTAGTTGGTAAGATATTGTTGTACCTTACTTGTATCTTTATCTTGCCGTTAAGTCCTTTATGTGTAGAAAAGGAAAAAGAAGGGCCAAAAAAAAAAAAAAAAAAAAAACCATTTGCTTTGCATGGTATTCCAAAAGAAGGCACAGAGAGACCAGTTGGGTGCATGATCTAAATATATAATCTACCTGTGGTTCATCTATTTTTTTTAAATAATAATAATAATAATAATAATACTAATAATAATCTGAAACACCTTAGCACTCTAACAAAAAAAAAAAAAGTTGGTATTTCATTCTTCTCTTAAAACAATCGTAGTGAAATATTCTGTATTCCTAGACCCAATTATTCTCCCCTTTTATTATTAATACATATGGTTTACCCATTTAGCCAAAAAAACCTTTTCCATTTTTCCAAAAATTAAAACAACTTTATCGTTTGGTTGAATGTCTTTACTAATGTTAAGTTTGTATGGGGATGCCCAATAAGGGAGAATGTGTAGCTTAAGTCAGGCTTTCTATCTCAAAGTAACTCCTACACAATTTGGATTTGTCAAGGTGATCTAATGCCTTAACACCGCCACATATGAGTTAAATGAATTTAAAGGATCGTGAATCCTAAATCCCATTTAACGAGAACGATATAAAAATAAAATAAAATAAAAAACAAGGATAAAATAGAAAAGACATAACACCAGAACTAATACAAGTTCACCCTTAAATAGGACACATCCTATTTCCCACTATTAATTGCTACATAATTTATTATGGAGAAAATTTTAATAGTACAAAAGTACACCTCACACACTCTCTTGATGTGTCACACTTTCGAGAATACTCAAAGGATTTTATAAATATTTTTTCACTCAAAAATTATTCTTCTCACACTCCCTCTCTCCCTCCTAATGTTATCCCCTTGTTTGCTCACAAGAACTCACAAGAATTCATAAGAGCTCTTATGAATTTACACATACTTCAAGATCCAAAGCCTCTTCTTTTATAGGCTAAAAGTTGAGATAAATAACAACACATGAGTGGCTCTAATTACACACAAAAATGGCTCAAGGTAAAAAATAATAGCTGCCTACCAATAACACATAAGTGAGTTTTTCCTGAAGAAACTCATGATCAACTTAGTTGATCTCTAAGGTAAAATATAATGGCTGCCAACCATTAACATGCAGGTGGGTTTTTTCTTTAAAAAAAAAAGTGCAACTTGATTTATTTTGGTTTTCAGGAGTGATCGACTCTCTTTGCTAGCTTGAGGAGGTCTTGGATACCAGAGGGTGGACTTCACCTTCTCAGCTGTTTTTAAAAATTTAAATCATAATATATATGCCGCCATTATATATAGTAATGGCCAAAAGAATTAAATATAAAAAATATTATACAATTTATAATGTAAATCTAAACATATTTTTTTATTTAAAAAATCCATACAACAGGATGTTGTGGACGCACAAAATCCCTTTGCACGTGTAACATATGCAAAGTGTTCAATGCTAGTTGCTTGTTATTTTAATTCAAGCATGTCCTGAGAAGAATCTTAGGCTAAATTGTATGATGCATTTTTTGGCTTCGTCTCTTTCGCTTGTTTGCTTTGTACTTGTACTTTTTTTTTAATAAATTTATGCTTAATCCACTTTAATAAAAAAAAAATTTACATGATGCCGACAACTATGACCTAAATATTTAATATTAGTATTTGTGCACAACTTATTGCTAGGACTTGCACAACTCACATGGTACTTGCACTGGCCAAGTTCATAGTGTTTATTAAGAATGTTTGAACAAGTCCATGAATAATAAGAAAGTTGATATTTTATTTTTTAAATAAAAATTAATAGTATTTGTACATGCTAGTGAGGAGATTTCCACCGAGGGCATAGGCTAGCTAGATCCATCCTTTTGCATTACTCATCTTGGGATCCTATCTTCCCAAAAAGTTGTGTTGTATTGTATTAGTGTTGTTCTTGTCCTTGTTTTTATTGCATCAGTGTTGATCCATCATTAGTGGATCAGTTTTTGTTTAGAGTTTGTACTTCTCTTTCATTAATGTTAGTGGTTTATCCACCTTTTTAATAAATAAATAATTAAAATAAAAAATAACAGTTTAAATTCTTCTCATTTCAAAAGTTAAAAATTCATTGTTGTGAGTTATCCACATTTTAAAAAAAATTGACAAATTGTTTTTTATTTTTTTATTAATAAATAATTATCATACTCATCAACAATAAAAAAAATATATTTATTTTTAAGCCTCCGGTTTTATGGAAATAAAAGTGATTGATTTCCTTGAAGTATTCATATTGTTCTTTTTGTTTTTTGTTTTTTTTATAAAAGTTGATAAACCACAATTTATTAAACAAAAAATATATATACATGAACTAGAAAAAGAAGCAAACAACATAAGTCTAACAAGACAAGACTAACCATAACCAAATAAGTTAAAAAGCCATCACCAGAAGCAAAACCCTTTAACAACCAAAAGGACAAGAAGGAGAACGACAGCTAAAGAAGAAGCGAAGCAACTAAAGAGAAGAAGTTCTCCAGAAGATGACAAAGGTCTTCTTTTGTTGCTAGGAAGAGAAGGAGGGGTGAATTGCTCCTAAGACAGTTGTTCCGCTTTGGTGCTATGATCTGTCGGTCATGCGCTCAGGAAAACTAGGGTAGCTTGAAGATGTTGCAGGTCCTAGCTGCAGAAATCCAAGTAAGAAATATGTAAATAATTTTGGCAAGCATAGTAAACACAGGTAGAACTTTCCATTAAATATGTGATTATTTCTCTCAAGCCAAATATTCCAGCAAATTGCTTTAGAAAGTAGGCCCCACATTGCTCGTTGTCGGGTGTCTATGGATGGAATCCATGAAGTCCAAACCTCTAAAAGAGATAATGGATGTGATTGCATATTTAAGGTTTGTTTGAAAAATACTCAGATTCGGTCAGCAAATTCACACCTAAGCAGAAGGTGATCTGCTGTTTTTGAGTCTTTATAACACAAACATAGGTAACTGTTGCGTTTTGAGTGTTGCAACCTTTTTTGGCTAAATTGGCAAGGATAAGGATTCTATCATCACTTGCAAGCCAACAAAAAAGAGAAATTTTGCTTAGAGTTTCCGTTTTCTAGAACTGAGGGTATAGAGCACTGTGCATTCTACCATCTACTAAGAACTTGTAAAAAGAGCGAACGGAAAATGATTAATTATTCTCCAATTTCCAATTCTTCACATTCTCCTGATTTCTAGAACAAGTCAGAATGGAGGACAGAAAAAGCAAACATTCTGTATGAGTTATTGTGTGAAAGAAAAGCTCACGAGTTGGAAAACCTTGCGAAAATTATTTGATCAATACCCATGGGAAATTGCAATCATTGAAAAGTTCAGGCCATAGGTCTTTGGGAGCTCGTCCATCTAACAAGTTATCATACCATAGCAGTGTAGAATCCCTATTTTCATAGTTTTGGATGTGCAAATTCTGAAAAAAGGCTAAAATCAGTGTAATCCTTGCCCAGAAGTAGGATTTGTTCCTAGGTGGTGAGTGAAACATTGGTCCTGGAGGTCCCTTATTCAAGTAATTAAAATGAATGATTTTAGACCAACAACCTTTTTGATCAGAAAAGATTATCCACTACCACTTGACTAAAAGGGCTTTATTAAAAATGTGAAGATATAGGATTCCCCATCCTCTCATATCTTGTTGTCTACAGATCTTTTTCCATGCAACTAGGTGGAAACCCTTCGGACCCAGATTCGGACATTTCCAGAGGAAGTCTCTTGGGATTTTATCTCTTTTACTACCTAAAATGGCAATTGAAACACCGACACCTAGTATGTTGGAATCGAGGTCAATATAGAGTTTAAGAGGGTAAGACAGCCTCCAAGATAAAGGTAGTTCGATTTCTAGGAAGTAAGCTTAGCACAAACTAGACTAATTAATTTCATCCAATCCTGGTGCCTAGAACGCCTTCTAGAAAGTAGGACCCATAGATAGGTAATTAGTGGAAGGCAATCCCTTTTACAATTAAGGATTGCAGCTGAGGCCATGTTTCGTTAAAAGCCATAATTGGTAGAGTAAAGGTAGCTCTAAGAGAAGTTAATAGTGAGGCCTGAGGAGCCTTCAAAAAGGTAAAGAATCAATTTAATTATTCAAAGGTCTTCTTGTCCTCCAGTTGTGAAGATAATAAGAACAACCGCATATTGGAGATGGCAAAAATTTTCCATGGGTTCAAAGGGCATGCCTAATAGAACTTTGGACTGAAGCGCATACCAGAACATTGCACTCAATGCATCTGCACCTAAGGCAAAAGACATAGAAGACAGGGGATCTCTCTGTCTAAGGCCTCGTTTGTAACATATATATCCATGTGGTTCCCCATGAACTAGGACTCTAGCCTTGGCGGAGCTGAGGATATTTTAAATCCAGGATAATCACCGGGATCCGAACCTCCTAGCAACTAAAACGTCCAGGAGGAAGTTCCAGTCCATTGAGTCAAAAGCTTTCACAAAGTCTACTTTGAAGGAATGTCGTAGGAGCTTTCTTTTTTAGAGATTAAAGATTAGTTCTTGAGCAACAATGATGTTGTCTGCTATGCATTTGCTTTTGATGAATGCAGATTGCGAATCATCTATCAAAGAATTAATTACTCGACTTAGTCTATTAGCAAGGAGTTTCAAAATGATTTTTAAAGAAGAATTTATGAGATTGATGGGTCGATAGTCATTGATACACTTTGATGAAGTATTCTTAGGAATGAGTACTACCTAAGTCAAATACTGTTTTTTTAATTTCCTCAATTGAGAACGGTTATTCAAGAGCCGAGAGATCTAATCTCTCTTTGTGTGCAAACAGATATTAACATTCCAGAAGAAATCAAAACGATCTAGGTGTTCCAAAAAGAAGGCAAAAATAATATGTGAAGGTCTTGCCTAGGTTTAGGTTCTCCTCAAACCACACCCCATTTTGACATATGTGTGGAATGAAATTTTTGTTACGCCTGCCAATGGCAATCATGTGGAAGAACTTTGTACTGGAATCACCTTCTTTAAGCCAAGTAATCCTGGATCGTTGCTTCTGATGTAATTCCTCTTGAGACAAAAGAAAGGAAAGGTCCATTCTAATATGGGAAATACGCTGTAGTTCATCATTAAAAAGAGCTCTACTTTCACTGATTGAATCAAGAAAATTTAGCTCTAAAAGTGGAGAATCTTTATGCATCCTAAGGGACCCAAAAGTTATAGAAGCCCACTTGCGAAGCTATCTTTCATGTTAATTAACCTCTTTGATAGAATGAAAACGCCACATCCCTCGGGTTAATTTCAGTCCACCATTCTTGAATAAGGTTTCCTAGGCTTTCTTTAGAATACCAAGCTTTCCCAAAATGGAAGGTCCGAATTCTTGGAGTTTGTGGACCAAACTCAAGGTAAATTAGGGCATGGTCAGAACCAAATCTTGGTAATGTATATTGACAAGTCCTTAGGAAAGTAATAGACCAATTTTGAGAAAAGAGAAATAGGTCTAGGTGCACCCAGATTGGGTCTATTTGTCCATTTGTCCAAGTGAACCCTCATCCATGAAGGGGAAGAGGAAGAGAGAGAGAGAGAGAGAGAGAGAGAGAGAGAGAGAGAGAGAGGGGGAGGGGGGGGGGGGGGGGGGGGGGGGGGGGGGGGGGGGGAATCTATGAGTTTAAGATTGTTGAGGAGATTTTGTGCATTACTTAGGTCCACTAGATTTGGAATGCCTTTGTTTTTATCGTTCAGGGAGAATATAGCATTGAAGTCTCCATAGATAATCCAAGAAGAGGAACTCAAATTTCTTATAAAGCGTAATTCATTCCAAAAATCATTTCTAAGTGCTCTGGCATTAGGTCTGTAGACCATTGAATAAAGCTAGACAGAGTTGCCTACTGTATTAGTGAATTCAAGTGAAAGAGAGAAGGACCCTGTGTGAATTAGGGATCCACTAACTTGGTTTTTATTCCAAGCTAATACTATACCCCTGCTGTAGCAGTAGTAGGTATGTATTTAAAAGAATCTAGAGTTCGACCAAAAATCAACAAGTCAATTTTATTAGTAAAAAAAAAAAAAGCCAAACCAGTGACCTTTGCATGCAGTGTAAGAAAGCTCCGAAACCAAATGGTTTTCCACTTTTCTTCTTCCAACGATTCTAGGGCAGGATCCAGAATGTTCTTCGATTTATGCAGTAACTTCTATGATGGTCATGCTAACCTTGAACACATCATTTGGGACAATATTGCCCTCACAATTGCCAATTAGCTTTCATCAAGTGACATAGTATAGAAAATAACATTTTGGCGGGTAAAAAAGTTAATATCCAATCTTCAAAATAGGAAAATACATGGTTACATTTATGATGGAAATTATAGTTGTGAGGGGTTATTCAAGAGCCATTGGATTAACTGGAATAAGCACATTCTCACCTCCTCCAAAGCTCGAATCCTAATTGATGGTGCAACCTATAGCTATATCAACAAGGATAAATGTTGAGGGACCTTTTCCCAACTCTACCGTTCAAATCCGCTGCTAACACACTCAGTGTAATGCTCATCCACGAGCTTAATTCTCGAGTTTTCTATTGGATTCTCCTTAGTCAGTTGGAGTCAAATGTGTTATCTTCAATATGTTGATGATCTTATTATTCTTATAGCCAGAGGTATTGATGGCCTCAAATTTGTTAAACTCATTCTCCATCTCTACGAAGATCTCTATGTTCTTGTTATTAAAAACTATCTCATTTCCTCAAGCTTTGGACATCTCCCAAGGATTAGTTCAACGTTTAGACTCAATTGCTTTAGAGATCAACTCCCTATCATTACCTTAAATTCTTAATCTCTGAATGATATCCCTATGACATGATTAGATGAAGTTTATCCTATCGGTCTAAACTAAGCTTTCATCCTAGAAAACCAATTTTTTGTCTCTTAGTGGTCGGCTCACCCTTATGAATTCAATGCTTTCTTCAATCCTGACTCACTAGATATTAGTCTTCAAGCTACCCATTTGTCTTATAAAGGAATATTAATAAAGTAGGCCTCGACTTCCTATGGGGAAGGCTAGAACATGGTCCAAAATGATTTCGACTTGTCTCTTGGAATCACTTCTTAAGGCATGAGAACAAAAGGGTTGAAGCATCCTCAATCTCTAGGATTTTAGCCTCGCTCAATTGCACAAATAGTGGTGGAACATCTGATGTAATCAGATGGGATGTTGGTCTAAGATTATCCAATTCAGCCACCACAACAATTACCATCATATCACCTGCACCCCCACAGTGAAGAAAATCGCTCTTTTTGGCCAACATCACCCTTGTGCAACCCACCTTCTATTTGTATGTGCATATGGAATGGAGCCTCCACATACTTCTGTTTTGACAGATTGCTCAAGAACAAGGACTTCAAAGATGTTTGGGATGCCCTTTTCCAAGCCCCTCTAGACCCATGGACATTTTTCTCGGTTTCCATTTATGATCCTCTAACTAATATTGACTATTCTGTTATGGCCTTCCCTCAGAGATACATAATCTCAAAGCATCTATCCTTTCTCTCTCAAGTAAAATGTGGGACGTGAAGGATTGGTATTTAAAGTGTAATAAGCAATTCTTAATTAGATCTTTCTATAACTTCCTCAATGATGGAGGTCTTTGATGATTAATGGGGAATTATTTCTGGAAAGGAATCTATCCTAGGAAAATTAACCTCTTCAACTAATTAGTGTGGAATAATAAAATCCTCACCCTATAGAATCTGGCAAAACAAGTTTACAACGGTTTACAAACAATCATGTGCTTATTTTGCCACGAGGCCTTAGAAACCATTGACCATCTATTTATGCAATGCTCTTTTGCTAAAGGCATTTGAAACCATTTTAGTCATATTCTCAGGCTTGTATAATTCCTAATTTCCATGTCTGAGATTTGGACTTCCCAAGTCTACAAACTCAAGCCTTGAAAGCATGAGACATGGGAGCTCCTTATACAAGCCATTACCTAGATATTTGGTTGGAAAAGAATAATCAAGTTTTCAATCAATGTTCCCTACAACTAATATCGATTATCAATAATCTATCATGTTAAGACAGTTCAACATATATATATATATATTTAAAAAGATCACATGTTTATTGCCTGGTTATCTACTACCCATAGATCAAAGATAACCAAGTTAGAACACGTTGTCTACCATTAAACGTAGTCTTGACTTCCTATATTCCTTTTCCAGTGGTGAAGAGAGGACTCTCTTACCTATGAACCGACCCCCTTCCTCCTCTCCCTAATCACCTCAACAAGTGGTCTTATTTGGCAGCTACATGCCCAGACTAACCTTGGGCTAATGATCTTATACATATGTTATTGACAAAAAACTTTGTCTAATTCTTGTGTCTTTCTCCTTATTTTCTAATGTTTCTATAGAAATGACTAATTAGGGCTTATAAGTTACTCCCCATCTCCAAAATGTCTCTTTTCCATTTTCATTAAAACAAAATAAATTATGACAGTCTCAACCGAGATAGCGGGCTTAACCTTGATCGCAAGACCTGGAAATTGACTTCTAATGGTATCTTTACCGTTAAATCCTTCTACAACTTTCTCATTGACAGGGGGGGTGAGATGCCCTATAACTCCGGCGATCTTCCAAGGTTTCATCCCTCGCAAAATCGCCACCTTCAACTGGCTGGTGTGGGACAGGAAGATTCTCACGCTTGAGACCCTTTTTGCTAGGGGATGCAATTCGCTCCCCACGGCAACGTGTCCCTTGTGTTGCTCGGGGGTGGAATCGATTGATCACCTGTTTTTCAGATGCCCTCTGGTTTACGACCTTTGGACGCTCCTGTCGCTCATCTTTCTCTTTCCACGCGCCCCCTCTTCGTGTTCGGACCTGTGGGGCAACTGGTTTCAGGAACTTAGCTCGCACTCCCGCCTCCCTTGTTCATTGGTTGCAAGAATTGCTTTGTGGCAAATTTGGCTTGCTAGAAATAACTGCATTTTTAATTCTGTGCTTATTTCTCCGCATGCGTTGTTTATGAAAGTTTGTTACATGTTCCTCTCTTGGATTCCTGTGTTTCCAGCTAAGGAGATGCACAAGTTGGATGATTCCATTGCGGCGGTTCGTCGCTGCATTCAGTTCCCCGGTTCCCACATCACTGCGGACGCGGACCTGCCCAGGACTGACGATCCATCCGGCTAGTTCTCCTTTGTGTCGCTGGCGTCTTCAGGAGGAGATCCTCTCTCCTTCTGTTCTGTGTTTTTTTCGTTTTAGTCCGGTTTCTCTCTTTTGTATCCACCTCTAGTGGTAGTCTTCTTTCTGTTGTGTTCCTGTTGTCTTTGTACCTTTTGCCTTCTTAATGCATTGTGGTTTATCCACTTTTTCAAAAAAAAAAAAAAAAAATTATGACAAATATTAGAGCAATACATTATTCTAAAATTACTAAATCATAAGAAAACAAATAACAAACACATTGGTTGAATCAAAATTAATATATTGAGAATTTATATTGTAGTTCGCTAGTCTCAAAAGGAAGATTAAATGAAGTTCCTTTTTTATTTTTTTAAAAAAATTCTCTAAATATTTTCAGAAGGAAAAATGCTTGTCTTCATCCCCTTTGCTGATAGTCTCCTGGTTTATTAGACTTCTTAATTATTTTTTATGGTTAAAGTCGGTTCTTATATTT
Source organism: Dioscorea alata (assembly GCA_020875875.1). Taxonomy (NCBI): domain Eukaryota; kingdom Viridiplantae; phylum Streptophyta; class Magnoliopsida; order Dioscoreales; family Dioscoreaceae; genus Dioscorea; species Dioscorea alata. Next base: position 18,115,892 of record CM037015.1, on the reverse strand, counting down.
ATTCATAATTTTTTTAATATATTTCATAACTTACCCATGTTTTTAAAAAGAAAAAAGATCTTGTCATTCTTGTTAATTTCTTTAATTTTTCAAAAATTATTTAACATTTTTTTAGTGGTGATACTAGGGACATAAAAAAAAATGATTTAAAAATAAGAGAGATGAAGAGAGAGCTAAAAAGGAGGGGAAAAAAGCTAATAAAGTAGAAACATCTTTTGGAAAGGGCTAATAAAAAGGCTAATAAAATAGAGAGAGATAAAAAGGCCGCTCAATAGATGATCTTTCTTTTGGAACGGGCTACGCAGTTGTCTACTAGCTTTTCAAGCTTGTGATTCTTCAGTGATTCAAAGTGGGAACAACAACCTATTCTTGTTTGATAACTGGTACAAGGGACATGCGCCAAAGTACTTATGGCCAAAGGCTTTCCAAAACGCCCTACATACTTCTGGTTCGGTTAAGGAAAATCAGCATCTGCTACTCTTTTTACCCTCGGCATCTAATGAATTCATCTCTTATACCATCGAGAAAGTCAGAGGACAAATGCATGACCAAGTTTATCTTAAAAGGTGTCCCCTTATCATCCAATGGCATCTTCACAGTCAAATCCTTCTATGCTTTTCTGAATGACGGAGGATGCGTTATCAGGTGACATATATTATTTTAAAAGGTAACTGCCCTACGAAAATAAACCTATTCAACTGGCTTGCCTGGAAAAATCACATTCTCACTATGGACAATCTTGCTATAAGGAAATGTAACCGTTTGCCAACAATGACTTGTATTATGTCTCACATTGACATTGAGTCATTTAATCATTTATTCATGAATTGCTCTTTCGTAGTTAGGATTTGGGAGTATTTTGGTCAACTTTTTAATCTCGCTCACCTCCATACTTTTCTGAGTGAAGTTTGGGGGCCTGGAGAGCACATTTCCCATCCTCGAAGAGAAACATGTCCCCACTTGTCTCTCGTGCTATAACTTGGTGCATATGGCTTGAAAGAAACGAGCATGTTTTTAATGCTAAGTTTTTGCCAACTAGCTCTATTCTTCATAAAATTGATCATATGCTTCTCCTGTGGTGGAATGTAGCTCCAGAAACCAAAAGGATCAAACTAGAAAACTCTATTGCTTTAGTCAAGCATAGCTTGGAATTTATTGGGACTCATGCTGAGGGAGTGAGTGCACCAGGAGATACGACCACCCTCCCTGACTCCGGCTAAGTGATCTATATTCTTCCCGCCCTAGGGGGATCCAACTCCATCTCTGCCTAGGGTTGTTGCCGTCTTTCTCCTTGTTGTTGTTGTTGTTGTTGTTGTTGTTGTTGTTGTTGTTGTTGTTGTTATTGTTGTTGTTTTCTTTTGGTAGAATACCCTAAATGGTCCCTCTACTTAGGTCACTCTGCCCTTTTAGTTCCTCTACTCAGTAATGCTCCCAACTAGTCCTTCTACACTTGAAAATGAGCCCACTTAGTTTTTTTTACGCTTGAAAATGACCCAACTAGCCCTTTTAATACCGAGACTAGTTAGGTCATTTTCAAGCATAAAAGGCCCAATTGGGCTAATTTTCAAGAGCAGATGGACTAGTTGGGAGCATGTCTGAGTAAAGGGACCAAAAAGGAAAAGTGACCAAGTTGAGGGACCAATTCAGGAATTACACTTTCTCTTTTCTTTATTTGTTTTTATTTGTTTTAGTTGTTGTTTTGTGCCCTTCCACATCTAGTGGAATGTGTTGTTGTTTTTTTTTTTGTTCTTTTTTTGTACCTTTTCTTTTCTAATGAATGTGGTTTATTCATCTTTTCAATATATATAAATAATTGTCTTTTGCTAATAGTTTCAAAAACCACGGCAATCCCATCTGAATAAAATCATTCTAATAGTTAAGTAGTAAGATATTTGATTTTTATATGAGAAGATAAGAATTCAATTGTTTTTTTTTTTTTGGTCTTATACATAATTAAGTGAAATAATAAAATATGTGTATAAGCGGGCTTGTTTAGAAAAACATGAAAAAATTTTCCTTACGGTTGACTCAGAAAAAAAAAAAAAACCGCAACCACTAATGTTGAAATCAAGGTTGCTCAATCATGTTATTTCTTTTCTTTTCTTTCCCTTTTTTTTTTTTTTTTTTTTTTTAAAAAGTCAAGTATGTTATTTGGCTAGAGCTAAATATGGTGGTAGAATTGATTGCCAATCATGCGCGGAGGAATCTAGCTTTAAAGTTATATCATTGAGGCATGGACATTCCCTTAGTGGCCATACGAAGTCATTTTGAGAGCTGGTCTTTTATCTAAAAAAGTATTGGTGTTTTGGTTTGTTTTTGAGTTAGTCTAGCCTTAGGCCTTTTTTCCCCAAAAAAAAGGTTCATCAAGTATGGTTATTTTCACATATGGGGCTGAAGCTGCAAGAACCATAGAATGAGCATTTGGTTAATCTAATAATAATCAAGATATGTAAGTTAATTTTTTTTTTTGAAAAAAAGTGGATAAACCACGGATTTATTAAAGAAAGCAAGCATATAGTCTAACAAGAAAGTAAAAGAACACAAAACAGTCACTAGCGGTAAACCAAGGAAACAACAACAAGCAAAAATAAGGAACAAAGGAACAGAAACACGATGAGAACAGCTGAAAAGGCGAAGTCCACCATTTAGTATGCGAGGCCTTCTCAAGCTATCAACGGGTGTCAATCACTCCTGCAAGTGTGTGCTCAGAGCACCAATCTAATCGTTTGGTCTATCACTCAAAAAGTCGATGGAGCATCTAAGCTTTTGGATAGTATCTCCAGGAAAGTTGTCATGCCTTGACCAGTGGGCCCATGAGACGTGACAACCGCCGTGACAATCCTGAGGAGGGATACTCCGCCACTCAACACTCGCGAAGCCGCAAGGCTAACCAACACACCTGGAATTCAATAATATCTATCACAAATATAGTGTGGAGAAGTACAATAATGCATAGTAGAAGTTAGAACAACAACAACAACAACAACAACGATAGTAAGATATAGAAAATATAGAGGTTCACAAGTGCACAGGGAAGCAACACTAATAACAGTAGGAAATGCTGAAAGAAATATAACATATGGAACAGTAGTAAATGCTCATCACGCTGCCACACAGCCGCACCTACTAACTGTGAAAGACTGGGAAGAGGAAAGAGGAGGTGAGCAACTAAAGTTATTCAGTGAGAGGAGGTTAGCACGACTCTAATAAAAATATACCACGACAATAACATAAAACTCTAAAATGATACTTTACAATTAAAGTAGTTAGTTTAGAACATGAATGCATATAATAGCAAACTTTAATACAAAATAACAAGAAAGATAGAATAAGAAGGCATTCCACCTCAATTAGGGTTTTAGAATATCAAGTGTAAAAGAACACTTGAATATAGGGTCCCAAAATTATAAAGCCAAGCTAAATATGAAGCAAAGCTTCAACAAATAAACATGTAAATAAAAATAGTTCCATCTATAAGTATAACAAAATAAATAACATGAGCTTCATAGTGAATAAACACAATACTTGTGCCAAATTGAATCTATGGGAGACTACTCTCCTAAGAGCGACAACTGGGCTTCGCCCCCTCACCACAATTCAATACGACATTACAAAAGAAACACAAGAGAGTAAATCTCAAACACACCATAAAGCAACACCCAACACTCACCCATCATACAGTGGTCTAGAAACCTCCCTAAACCTTCACCACGGCCACGGTTAGGGACGTCAAAGTACTCGTGCCCTTGATGTTGACCCATCCATTCACCGTATGGTGACTACAGCTATTCGATGAATATCCAGTCAGGACTCTGCACTCCCACCTGAACTGGCCCTCGTAGAAATCAGCCGGTCAACCACGCTACCTCAATTAGGCTGGTCGTGAAGACCGTCTATTGCAGTACGATACCACCATACAACTCACACAACCAATACAACTCCACCGGAGTACATTAGCCAACAATAACAAAAACACTAGTATCTCAGCCATTTCCATAAGGAAAAGATAAAAGCACAAGTAAAGCTCCAGTTTTTAACACAAATCAATTTACAACATCCAACACCAGAAGCAACATAGAAATTCTTTCCTTTCGACAACCCAAAAGGAGTTCAATCCTAGATTACCCAAGATCAAAGAATTCCATGACAAAACCCAAGTTTCACAAAACAAAGATTTTGCAAACTCCTTGAAGAATTTCAATAATATTCGAATATTCGAACACCGAGTAAAACATTCAAGATCTTAGCAATAATAACTATCATTCAACTAATGCAAAACAAGTGCAAACCAATAAAGATTTACTAAATCCATAAACTCATTCCAAAGTAATGAACATCTCAAAATTGATCATGAATCCAACAAAATCTCATTAAGAAGGATAGAGTATATGTAAACATGTAAATATTGGAAATCTTCTAATAGGGTCATGCTTAACAATCCCACTCACAAAAATTGACGATTCTCTTCTTCGCGAGTTAATCCTCAGCTATCTTTTTGCCTTGAGCCAACACTTCACCTTCTTGCCAAAGCACAGCAAAACACCAACAATAATTAGCAAAAATAAACCAAACAAAGAAACCCTAAATTTTCCTAACAAACAACCCTAAATCAATACTAGGGTTGGTTCAAAGTTAGGTCTAAAGGTTACCAATGAATTCCTGGGAGTTTAAGCTTCACTCTAGCCTAAAGAAATCAAAGAAACAATTAAAGCTTGTTGATACTACAGTAAACTCGGAATTGCTATAGTACCCGAGAGCAAACTCAACAACATTCTAAGAGAAATACACCAAGTTCTCACAATTATACAATGACTAACTAATAGAGTCATAATAACACAACTTGGGCATCACTTTGAGCTCTTAAATACCCTAGTTTTTGCAGCCAAAACTTGACATAAATGCCCTCAAAACTCAAGCAATCAATGGAATTCAAAGAAACACCAATTGCATGGATACAAGAATGCAATACAAGGGATGACCTAAAGGGTAAAGAACAATTGTAAAAGTTACAAATACATTGAACCCAAAGGAAATGCAAACTATAACAAAGTTAATTGAAAAGATGGTAACTTACCTTCTAAATTCAAAGCAACCAAAGGGGGACAAAGATGAGGAGAAGACCAGCCATTAAGAGAGGAAAAAATGAGAAACCTTAGCCTCTAAGGAACCTTGAATTTAAAGGAGAGGATAAGGTTTTAAGAGGAAATGGCACTTTTGCCCCTACAACTTCAACATATTTACCAAAATACCAAGGAACTCATTGAATGACAAATTTACCCTCAAGCATTTAAAACAAGGACTAGAGTGAATAAGCATTTGGCAAAAGACAACAATGCCCTTGTACATTTAAGAAAAGGCATAGGTGAGTAAGCTTGGGTGGTAATTAATTACTCAAATGACCCCAACTAACACAATAAATGCCATGAAAATCCTCTACCCTCCTAAAGACCAAAGAAGAGAAAACAGGAACGAGGGTGATGAGCATATCGCAGAAGTGCTGACTCGGATCTCTGTCTGTAGAAAGCCACACAAGGAACATATGAATAATTTTAGAAGTAACGGAGTGAGGTGCAAAAGCATATAAATTGAAAATACGATTGTTTCTTTCTAGCCATATATTCCAAAAGATGGTTCTCTAAAGGAGATCTCATAACCAACGAAGTTGTTCATGTAAGGATGGAATCCAAGTTGTTCAGACATCAAAAATCAGCCGAGGGTAGGAAAAGAGACCTACAATTTGTGTGAAAAAAATGCCAAATCCCGGTAGAGAAGTCGCACTTGAGAAGAAGGTGATCCACAGATTCTGAACATTTGTGGCATAGAACACAAGTGTCCATTGCACAGTGAGTGTTACAACCTTCCTTAGCTAGGTTGTTCAGGGTTAGAATTTTGTTATCCGAAATAAGCCATCAAAACAGGGTAATTTTACTAGGGCAATCCACTTTCCAAAAAAGAGGATATAGGGGTGAGTGGACCCCACCATCCTCTAAAAACCAATAGAAAGATCTCACTGAAAAACACATATTTGTTAGATTTTATATTTTGTACTAGTGGGCCATATATGGGTTATACATAAGCTTAGGAGTCTTACACCAAAAAGTCTCAAGACTTAGTGGCTCAACCCTTATACCTATATATAAACCCATTACACTTCTATCACACAACCGATGTGGGACTATATTTCCAACACCCTCCCTCAAGTTCAACTGGGTCAGTTTGAACTTGCTCAGACTTGTACACCAGAAGTCTGTTTTTACCAGGACTTGTACACTACTTTGTGTCTCAGAGGTCCTTACACACATGGACTTGTACACTACTTGTGTCTCAGAGGTCCTACTCACATAGACTTGTACACCACTTGTGTCTTAGAGGTCTTTTTTTTAATGGACTCCACTATATTTCTCTGATACCATGTTAGATTTTATATTTTGTACTAGTGGGCCATATATGTTGAACACACACTCAATGTTGAACACACACTGTGTTATACACGAAAAAGAATCAAATACAAAAGAGAGATTAAAAACAGATTCGTTCTCAATTGCATATTTAATTTCAGCAAAAACATCACTTTAAATAGATGTACATATTCAAAACTGATTATCATGATAAGATAAGATTCACTAACAACTAAACAATAAGATAAAACAATAATTCAAAATAACAACTAATTAAATACTTATTCACATGAAGTCATCCATAATATGAATATTTGAACAAACTAAATCTTCATGAGCTTGACAGCTAGACTACCACTCCAAAAGCTGAAGTTGTATTTTAACACACCCCCGCAACATCAGCTTCTGCTCTTCTCATCATGTTAAGCTGACAACGAAAATTTGCAAACTTATTGCCATTCAAACCTTTTGTAAACAGATCAGCAACTTGATCTTCTGTCTTAATATGCTTCAACTCAATTTCATCTTGCAAAACCTTCTCTCGGATAAAGTGATAACGAACTGCTACATGCTTGGTTTTTGCATGAAAAACAGGATTCTCTGCCATACATATTGCTGAACGATTGTCACAATACAAAGTAACGGCATAATCTATTGGTTGACATAAATCCTTCAACAATTGCACAAGCCAAGTGCTTTCTTGAGCTGCCATTGCTGCCGCTTTATACTCCGCTTCGGCTGTTGAGAGAGACACAGTTTGTTGTCGTTTGCTGCACCAAGAGATCGCTGCAGAACCTAACATAAAAACATAACCAGTAGTTGAACGTAGAGTATCATGATCACCCCCGTAATCAGCATCACAAAATCCAACAAGCTTGCAATCTCCACCTTTTTTATACAAAATACCATAGTCAAGTGTGCTCTTGACATATCTCAGAATTCGTCGCACAGCTTCTAAATGAGGCTTCTTAGGATTTTGCATGTATCGACTCACTACACCGACTGAATAAGAAATATCAGGCCTGGTTAATGTTAAATAGATCAAACTACCCACCAATTGTCGATACATTGTTGCATCTTCTAATTCTTTTCCTTCATGAGCACATATTTTGGAACTTTGATCTATTGGATTAAAAATTGGTTTGCACTCAAGCATTCCAAATTTTTTCAACAATTCTTTAGAATATTTTTGCTGTTGGAGGAAAATCCCTTCTTCAATATGATCAATCTCCAAACCAAGAAAATGTCGGAGATGTCCAAGCTCTTTCATCTGAAAACGAACAGATAAATTCTTCTTTGTGCAATGAACTTCTTCCTCCCAATCTCCTGTTACAATCAAATCATCTACATATACTAGCACAACAGCTAATTTTTCTCCATTAGATTTGATAAACAAGCTAGAATCAGCAGGTGTCACCGCATAACCACTAAAAGTAAGAAACTCAGCAATCTTACCATACCAAGCTCTCGGTGCCTGCTTTAATCCGTACAAGGCCTTTCGAAGTTTGCACACATACTCAGGATGATTTTGACTTTGGAAACCCATTGGCTGGTTCATATAAATTTCTCGATCTAATTCTCCATGCAAAAAGGCATTCTTAACATCCATTTGCCATAAAATCCAATCTTTGCTTGCAGCAAGTGCAAGTAAGACTCGAACAGTTGTAATCTTTGCAACTGGACTAAATGTTTCATCATAGTCCAACCCATATTGTTGAGAGAACCCCCGAGCTACCAAGCGAGCCTTGTATCTTTCAATTGATCCATCTGTGCGACGTTTTATCTTAAACACCCATTTGCAAGAAATAGGTTGTACATCTTTTGGCTTAGGCACCAGCTCCCAAGTTTGATTTTGTTGTAATGCAGCCATCTCCTCTTCCATTGCTTTAACCCATTTTGGATTCTGAGATGCTTCCTCAAATTTCTCTGGTTCTTTGACATCCTCTTCTTCAACAATGGCAGCATTAGCATATTTGGGATTCGGCCTTCTAACTCTAGTTGATCGCCTAATCTCTTCTGCACCATTCTCTTCAAATGGTTGACTGTGTACACCTGTTTGCCATGGATTTTGAGATACACCTTCTTCAACAACATCATCTGCATCTTTAGAATCATCAATTCTTAATTGAGTTTGAGAAGATTGCATCACATCTTTCAAACCATCAAAATTTGGTAACACTTCATTGCTTGAGGACCACCATGAAGAGGCTTCATCAAACACCACATTCCGAGACGTGTAACATTTATCAGTTGTAGGATCACAGCATTTCCACCCTTTTCTTTGACTATCATATCCTACAAAAATACATTTAACAGCCTTTTTGTCCATTTTGCTACGTAATTGGTCAGGTATGAATACATAACATACACAACCAAAAACTCGAAAATAATTAACATTAGGTTTCACACTCCATAATTTCTCAAAAGGTGAAAGAAAACATAACCTTTGTTGAGGAAGTCGATTAATCACAAAAGCTGCAGTATTCATTGCTTCTGCCCAAAATCTTCCAGGTACGTTCTTTGAATGAAGCATACTTCGACAAACTTCTGTTAGATGTCTATTCTTTCTTTCAGCGACACCGTTTTGCTGTGGTGTATTGGCACATGTAAACTGGTGATGTATGTTATTTTCTCGAAGGTATTGGCTAAATTCTTCTGAGTTGTATTCTCCGCCATTATCAGTACGCAAACAATGAATTCTCTTACCAACTTCTACTTCAATTGTTTCTTTGAACTTCTTAAACTTTGCAAAGATATCAGATTTTGCCTTAACAAAATCAAGCCATACATACCTCGAGAAATCATCAATAAAAGTCACCATATACCTCATTCCACAAACTGAAGGTTGTTTGACAGGTCCAAACACATCAGAGTGTATCAGCTCTAAGGGTTCTTTTGCTTGAAACTTTGATTCTTTAAATGGGAGTTGATGAGCTTTTCCATATTGACAGCCTGCACAAATTGTGTCAGTTCTTACTTCAAGTTGAGGAAGCCCCTTCAACATTGCCTTCTTCATCATTACATCTAGCTTGGAGTAGCTAACATGACTCAACCGCATGTGCCACAGATCTGCTGTTTCACTCTTCTTGGTCTTGTCCACATATGCAGTTTCTGCTGTCATCACATAAACTGACTCTAATCTTTGTCCCTCCATCATTGGCTTTTCTGAAATCTTGAGATCTCGATACACCTTCACATCTTGCGGGCCAAACAAAACAAAATGCCCTGAAGATGTTAATTGTGCCACGGAAAGTAGATTTTTAGTCATACCTGGAACATGATAGACATTTTGGAGAGATACTTCACTACTACATTGAGGAGTGACTACTGCATCACCGGTATGAGCAATTGGTAGTTTTGAGTTGTTTGCTGTCACCACAACCCGACTTCCCTTATACTCCGACAAGTTTTGCAATTTATTTTTGTCACCTGTCATATGATTTGAGCAACCGGAATCGACAATCCAGTCATTCTCATAATCAATTTTCTTAGATGTCGTTGCAGTGAGAGCTAACTCCTCTCCTTCTGTAACAAAGAATGCTTCTGCATCCCATTCTTCTTCACTTTTGGAAGTGACCACATTGCTTTCTATGGACTTTTTCTTGGACCAACAGAACTTTGCTTTATGACCTTTTCTTCCACAGTTGTAACATTTCCATTCAAACTTCTTGTTGTTGCCGTGATTCTTTGATGCTTCCCCTGTACGACTGTTTTCTTCATGTTGCTGATGTTTTGCCTTATCTTCATTTCTTTTCGTTCCACCATTATTATGCTGCTTGGAACTCCAATTGCGTTTATGAGCAAATAATGCCTTATCTTCACTTTTCAATGAAGAAATTTCTCCCATTTGCTTGACTAGAGCTTCTTGAGCAGCAAGCAAATTCTCAAACTCAACAAGTGATGGCTGATTTTGCCATCCCTGTACTGCAGCAACAAAACCTCTATATTCAGGTTTCAAACCATGGATGATTATCCTCTTCATTCTAGTTTCCCAAATTGAAGCTTGTGGATCCAACTCAGAAATTTCCCGGCACAACGTCTTCACCTTGTGAAAATATTGAGCAATAGTCATGTTGCGTTGAGCTACTGATAGTAACTCGCTCTCCAGCAATTGAAGTCTCGTATCATTCTTTTTCGTAAACAGCTTGGCTAATATATCCCAAGCTTCTTTGGGAGTCTTGGCATCTCGAATGTGCTCCAGCACTTCTTCTTCAACCGTTGTCTTCAAAACGAATAATGCTTTACCCACTTTAATCTTCCACTTCCGCAGCGTTCCATTTGTATCATCATCTGGTTGCATAACTTCACTACCATTAACAACTTCCCACAAATCTTGTCCCTGCATGTATGATGTAATACATGTGGACCAAGTATTGTAATTCTGATTGTTAAGCTTTTTGACTCCACCAACAACTTGAAGATCAGTCATTTTGCCAAGATGAAAATCCCCAATAAACTAGCTCTGATACCACAATGTTGAACACACACTCAATGTTGAACACACACTGTGTTATACACGAAAAAGAATCAAATACAAAAGAGAGATTAAAAACAGATTCGTTCTCAATTGCATATTTAATTTCAGCAAAAACATCACTTTAAATAGATGTACATATTCAAAACTGATTATCATGATAAGATAAGATTCACTAACAACTAAACAATAAGATAAAACAATAATTCAAAATAACAACTAATTAAATACTTATTCACATGAAGTCATCCATAATATGAATATTTGAACAAACTAAATCTTCATGAGCTTGACAGCTAGACTACCACTCCAAAAGCTGAAGTTGTATTTTAACAATATTACTCTGCAAAGTCCAAGTTATAACATCCTCTTATTCACTACTATAGTTTGGAAGGACATCCAAAAGTGGCGAAAGGGAGAGAAGGGAGGCCAAGTTGAATAAGGACTCAGGAGCTTGAATATCAATAATGAAGTTTCTTACAGATGTCTAGGGAATAGTGCATTTATTGTAAAGATCAGGCCAAATATCTTTAAGGGCTTTACCATCTAGCCATTTATCATGCCAAAGTAAGGTATCATCACCATTTTTCATGATCTTGGATATACAGGATCTAAAAGAAAGAAGGAGTGGTGTGATACTGGCCCAGAATGTGGAACAAAGATCTTGAGGTTCCTCCATGAAGATAATTGAAATTGATGACTTTCAACCAGCAATTGTTCGAATCTGAAAGGATTTTTCACAACCATTTTCCTAGGAGGGCCTTATTGAATTCTTGAATGTTGAGAATACCCCATCCTCCAATATTTCAATGTCTGTAAATTCTATTCCAGACAGCTAGATGAATCCCTTAGGGCCCCAGCTTCGGCTTTTTCCAAAGGAAGTCCCTATGAATCTTATCGAGATCTCTTTAGCCACCCAAACTGGTAGCTTAAATAGTGACATACAGTAAGTAGAAACTGAGGAAAGAACAGAATTTAACAGTGTGAGACAACCCCTTAATGAGAGGTAATTAGCTTTCCAGGAAGTAAACTTAGAACCGATCTTCAAAATAAACTTCAGCTAGTCTTGTTGTCTTGGTTGTCTCCCTGAGAGTGGGACCCCAAGGTAGGTAAGAGGGAGACAATCTCTATCGTAGTTAAGAATAGAAGCTGTATTGACGTTAGGACGGAATCCATAATTGGTAGAGTATAAATAGCTTTTGGAATAATTGATTGTTAGGCCTGAAGCCCCTTCAAAAAGGTGCATGATCAACTTAATTACTTCGAGATCCTCTCCTATCCCCATGCTGAAAAGATTATCAGATCATCTGCATATATGTAAGTTAAATTTCTCTCACAAGATGTGGCCATTAAATTGAGATTGCATAAAATACTTTTTGAGAAATGTGAACATGACATCCCTAAACCCTCATAAACTTGAAGAAATCATGTTGCTCTTGAATTGTTTTCCTTTCCTTTTCAATGTGTTCTATTGCTTTTTTCTTTTAAAAAAAAAAAAAAAGATAGGCCACGTGCATTAAAACCAGGGAGAAGGGAATGCTATTTTCTCACTCCATTTTCCATTTGGAACAAATCCAAACATTACACAGAGACATTACAGAGAGAGCAGAGGCTCAATTGAAATTCACTGAGAAGGTAGACAGCTGCAGATATGAGTGAATGAATTCAGTTTAGAATAGCAGAATGGGACCAGTACTCTTTCACTAACTCTCCAAATAAAGATCCCTCCCTCTTCATTAACTTTATTGGTTCATCATACTCCACCAATTTTCCTGAATTTAAGAAGCAAAAGGAAGCTTTAACCAATCACCTACGAAAATGAAAACAAACTAGAATGTGCACTTACCATCACAAATAGCAAGCACCATTGTGCAGTCCATTACAGTAGGAATTCTATGAGCTACTGTAATGACAGTGGAGGGTTCAAACTCTGTCCTAATAGTCTTTTGGAGGATCGCATCAGTAGCATTGTCAATTGATGCAGTAGCTTCATCGAGCACAAGGATTCGGCTTCGCCTCAATAGTGCTCGTCCTAAACAGAACAACTGGCGTTGCCCCATGCTCCAATTTGACCCATCTTCGACAACTGCACAACAAATTTCAGAACAAAGAAACATAGCCAAAAATCATCAACCACTGAGATTTTTAAGTATGTCGTTAGTACAAACCTAGTGAATCCAAGCCTTTTTCTTTCTCTTGTACAGCTTCTCGGAGTTGGCATTTATCAAGAACCTTCAAAAAAACATGAGGATAAATGAATGGAACATGTACAAGTGCCATAGAGATCCACAAAATAGCAACCATAGATAGTACCTCCCATATCTCTGTATCTGTGTGTTGTCCTAAAGGATCCAAATTGTATCTCACTGAGCCATTGAAGAGTGTTGGATCTTGTGGAATGATACCATACCGAGACCGCAAGTCATGGAGTCCAATGCTCGAGATATCTATCCCGTCTATTACTATCTTCCCACCTGCTGGCTCTACAAGCCTGAACAATGCAGCTATGAGAGTTGTCTTGCCACATCCTGTCCTGCCAACAATTCCAATCTTGTGACCGCCTTCAAATGTGCAACTGATCCCTTGTAGCACCAGTAGAGTGTCTGGCCTATACCTTATCTGTATTAATGAAGACATTGCCAACAGAATCAAAACCATGGAAAAAATGTAGAATATCAGAGTACAAATTAATCTAACACAAGTACCTTGAGATCATGAAGCTCTACTCTACCAGCAGAAGGCCAATTAGGTGCAGGCCTGTTTTCACTGATGACCACTGGAGCCTCACTTGAAACATGCATGTATTGATTCAGTCTTTCAACGGATATGATATTGTTCGCAACTGTGCATTGGCTTTGAATAGCAGACAAGAGGGACCTGCTCAATGTGAGACCATAAGACAACGCCATTCCAACAAAGCCTGGAGAGAATGTCCCTGGTGGAAGTAAAGCCAAGACAAGGGCTGATGAACAAAGAACAGCTGCACTCATCATTTCTAAATGCAAATTTAGCCATTCAGCTGATGCAAAATTAAGGAAGAATGGACTTGCATTCTTGTCAATGAGTTCCAAACTTTTAGCAAAGAATCTATCCTCTTCTTTGAAAGCTCTTATTGTCATGGCTCCTGACAGAGATTCAGCAAGATGATTGGCTACGAGGGACTTCGTTGTCCCATTGATTCTCATCAACTCTTTTGCAGAAGCAAAGTAGTACTTCTGAACATTAAAGTAAAGACTCAATATATGATAGAATTTAATAAAAACAAATGAATTAGAGATCAATTTTACTTAACCTGTAACTTAATAGAGACATAGATCACCGGTATGACAACAAACAAGATTTGTGGAGTAATTACAGCTAATACACCAAGGTTGCAATATAGATTCAAGGTGGCACTGATGCTCAAGATGAGAGTGAACGGCACATCAAGATCAACAATGCTCAAATCTGAAGAGACCTGTTTCAGAAGAAAGAATTCAACATCAGTATCAAGTTAACATTCAGATTTGTTTCGATGGATTTGAAGTTTCATACCCTACTAAGTATCCTTCCCATAGGAGTTGAGTCAAAGAATGACATAGGCGCCCGGAAGAGAGAACTCAATAGCTGAGAAAACAAAGATTTCGATGACTGGACGCTAAGAACTACCATGAACAATGATCTGGTGAACAAAAAGATTGAAACACTGAGCCCAATTGCCAAGTAGACTGAGATCAGCCTCAATGTGCTAACTTGAGATTTCTGAAGATTGGCAGCCAACAATGAATTCTGTGAGATTTGTCCAGCAATGTATATTATCTGAGAAAGAACTGAGAGTGAAACATAAAAAAATCCTTTGTTCTGATTCAGATATAAGATATAAGGCTTCCATCCTGCATCTCCAGTTTCTCTCTCCTCCTCCTTAATCAGTTGATTAACTTTTGATACATTTGCCTTATTTTGCTGGTCATCATTAAAACTATGGTTGACTTTCCTCCGTGAACTTCTAATTCCTTCTCGATAAGCAACCTTTTGAAGCCTTTCAGTACTAACTGTTTCAGTGTGAGCATTAACCAGGTCTTGAAATTCTTTGCTTGAAGCTAATAGTTCATTGTATGGAGCAGCACCAAGAATTTCTCCATCAGATAACAGCTGTTGAAAGCATAAAAGATTACATATTAATCTAGGATAGAAAGAGCAGAAACTTTATCTTAATATGGAATTCAAATTAAAAGAGGACTGACCAAGATACAGTTAACTGCAGGAAGGAAATCGACTTGGTGAGTAACAAGTAGAACAGTCTTTGTTGACAAAGCACCCATAACATAATCCTGCAACAAATGAATACTCTCAGACTTATTCAGAAGAAGAGTTAAAAAAGTTAACGAAATAATTGAATTTATCATTATACATTGAATAAACTGGTGGCAGTATGAGCATCAACCGCACTGAATGGATCATCCAAGAGATATATATCTGCGTCTTGGTATAATGCTCGGGCGAGCTGAATCCTTTGTTTTTGGCCACCACTTAAATTCACCCCTCTTTCTCCAATCTCAGTGAGATCACCAAATGGTAGCATCTCAATGTCCTTGACTAAAGAACACTTCTCAATTGTTTCTTTGTATCTTTGATTGTCCATTGGTGACCCAAACAAGATATTGTCTTGAACAGTACCTGTTTGGATCCACGCACACTGAGAAACATATGCTACTTTTCCACAAATATTGATCTGTATTTCAAGTAAAAATGAATTTTCAGTAAACTCAAAAAAAATTGAAACCAATAGACAAGAATTTATTATAAAATTGAAACAGAAACTTACAGTGCCTTCCACTTTTGGAATCTCACCAAGAATTGCTGCTAATAGAGTCGATTTCCCTGCACCAACCTCACCGCATATTGCAACCTTCTCCCTGGGATGAACTTCTAAGTTTATATTTCTAAGTGCTTGTTTTGACGCGTTGCCATCCCAAGAAAACCCACATGAATTGATGATTATCGGTTGCTGTAGTTCTGAAGCACATTTCCTGTTAGCATGTTCATCCAGCAGTTCAGGAGCATTAAGAAACCTGACAATTCTGGAAAATGCAACCTTTGCCTGAATCACAACTCTGATAACATCGGGAACTGATTTCACTGGATTTTGAACAAGACGCAATGTGGCCACAAAAGTAAACACATTCTTGGCATTAAGAGGAACATGCATAAGATAACAACTCAAAAAAGTTGCACCTGATGCCCATATTGGAGAAGACCAAAAGAGAAAAGTAGTATATGCTCTTCTGAGCTGAAATGCAGAAAGCCAATTGCATTCCACTGATCTCAAACCTTCAATAACTTTCTTGAAATGAGTATCCCATGCATAAAGCTTCAGAACTTTCATATTCATCAAAGCCTCTGTCATGGCCTTCAACCTCTCATCCTCTGCTTCCATGAGTTTTGTCTGAAACTTGTGTTGCTGCTTGGCAAGCGGAGCATTGCAAAGCACAGTGAGTACAACAACAGAGAAAGCCACAATCATCGCAAGACCCACGGCATTATAGAGAATTATCAAAGCAATACAGAGTTGGAGGCCTGTCGTCCATGTATGATGGAACCAGACCAGGAATTCTCCAATCCTATAAGCATCGACAGTTACATAATTCATGATCTTGCCCGATGAATGTATCAATTTTGCAGAATTAGACAGTCTGAATTGCTTCTGGTATATAACAGCAGTTAGTAATGATCTCACTTTTAATCCTAACAATGTTGTTCTGAAATACCATTGTCTTTGAGATAGACATTCCAAACACTTGGCAATGAACAGCACCAAGACCAACAGATAACCTTCATTCTTGATAGATCGATTCCCAGATGCCACATTGATGAAGTCTTTAAGCAATACAGGGCCTGCAAAACTACTGAGTACCGTCAGTAAAGCAAAGAAAGCTGACATTAATAGATCTTGTTTATGGCAAGAGACTATTGTCCATAAAAAATTCGGTGAAGCCGACGGTTTAGTTTGTTTCTGCTTATTCCATTGCTCCACAAATACATTGTAGCAACTCTCCGCTCTGTCAGGCTCATGCAACACTGGCATGTCTTTCTCTTCTAGAGGTCTCTCACAGCCCTTTCTCATCAGAGAATTCAGCCACCAGAATGACATTTTATTCATGAATCCTGCATTGGCAAAAGGAGTAACACTAGCATCCCAATCTGACACAGGCTGATGAAGACCATCGTGGATGTTTTTGCAGTCATCTTCGGCAGTCTTTGAGCTTATAAAGGCACATACCAGCACTAATATCACTCCGGGTAAGGATAAAAGAATTATGAAAAATTCAGTCCATTTTTCCTTCTTTGCAATTATGTTTAATGTGGAATGAAAGCAAAGAATGGAAGTAGATATCGTCGCAATTTCCGACCAAATCTTAGCAAAGGCACAACCGAGAACACTAGTTCTGATGCTCACAACAACTACAATAAGCACCAGTGTAATGCCTTGGGAGAAAACAACTAACCACCATAGCCTGGGATGGTTTTTCGGTCTCTCAACAAACATCCAAACCGCAATGACGAGATAAATCATTCCCAAGAACCCATTATACACAGCAGAAGATACTCTCAACCATGAATTTAAGTAGAAAAGAGACTGCCCCTGGTTCTTTCTTGATGAAACTTTATAAATAAGTTTTGTAAGGAGCACAACAAAGAGGATTGCATTGATGGAGATGATGAAATAGTTCCTGAAATTGGATGAGTCTAAGAGGCTTCTTAAACCTTGAATTGTTTGGCCAACACCTGATAAGAAATCAAGAATTTAGTAAGATTGACAGAAGCTTAAACAGACGAAGACATTGTTTACGTGTTAGATTCATCCTTACTTGGACCAACATCCATGGTTCTTCTTCCAATCAACTCTTTTTTTTTTCCTTACGTGTCACTGCCTCCGAACCTTATTTTATTTTTTTGTTTTTAAGAAGGAGCTCATCAAGCTATTTATTCATGAGAAGAGGAAAAGCCTCTAAATACTTGGGCGAAGATGGAGGACGGCTGGGAGTTCCCGTTGGCTTTCGACGAAGATGGCGAGGACGATGACGATGACGAAGACTGGTCCGCACCACCGGCAGAGGTCTACACGCGTCTTATCTTCAATGCAGATGGGGAGGCCATCTACAAGCCAGTTGTCTTCCCAGCTCGCCGAGGATGCTGGACGACCGTGTCTTCGGAGGAGGATTTGGTTAAGGGATGTTCTCCCTGTGCCCCGGCCCTCGGTGCGGCGCAGCGGGATCTTGGTCCGTATGCGCCGCTACAGCTTCCTCCGGTTTCAGTGAAGTTCCATCGCCTGGAACGTCACTACACCCATGATATTCCGGCAACCGAGAAGGGCAAGCAGGTTCTGTGTGGCCCGCCGGTATGTCATTCCAATAGGGGGACGGTGGAGCGTTGCTCTCGTCCTAGTGGAGAAGATAAGGTGTTTCAGTTGGGGCCTGCGAGGTACGCCCAGAAGGAGAAGGTGGTGGTGGAGCTTAGCTCCCACGCCGGGGCGCCGAAGGATGGGGTGGTGACGCGGAAAATCATGGTGGAGCTTGACTCCCATGAAGGGACACCGGCGACGGTTGAGCGCTACTCCCGCGCCGGTGAGGAATTATCCCAGCCTGGACAACCCACTGTTTGTAAAGACTGGTTGCGGTCTGATGGGATTGTGATGTTGGTTTGGTCCTCCTCGCTGGGCGAGAATGAGGATCCGTGGGCGGCGAACTTTGATCGCAGCTCCCAACCTGGCTGGGATGTTGCTCCTTTGCCGGAGATTGGTCGTCAGGCGGTGGTGAAGCGTAGCCGCCAAGATCCATCGAGTAATGGGATGTTGGAGGTTAGTGTTGGCGGCACTACCGATGTCGAGGTTGAGCGCAGCTCCCGTGTCGACAGTGCGCCGCCGATCCATCGCCAGCGATTGACGACAGTACCCCGGCGATCTCCTGCGGCTGGGATTGATTGTCGTGCGTGCGGGTTTTTGTCCGATGGACATATTCGGGCCTGTTTACCTGAGAATAGTGGCAGGCTCGCGGCGCCGGTCGACGAGGATACCGATGCACGACGTGTCGCTCACCTACAGGCCAAAACGTTTGGGCCTCCAGGTGGCAAGCACGGGTTGGTCGAGGTCGCTGTGTCGACTGTCATGGGCGCAGACGAGGTGTCTCGTGTTCTGGGCCGGGTCAAGATGGTCGAGTCACGGGCTGTGGGCTTAGCTTATGTTAGCTTATGTTATCGTGTTCCAGCAGCTGGGGTTAAAACAGAAATGGTTGGGCCGAGCTGACGCATTCGGGCTCCAGTAGCTATTTGTTTTTGGCCCAGATCCTCAACCCAGGTTGCACTGTTTGGATCTGACTGCACTGGTTGGGCCGGGTGGGATGATGGGCAATCTTGTCCCAACTGGTTCCATTGATGATGTTGGGGACCCCCCACTCTTGTTTCAAGTGGGCCGACCTTTGGACAGTTCTCATGGTCCCGGTAGAGCAGGGCTGGCTGAGGTGGCGACAATTTTTGCTGTGGGTTAGCCTTTCAATTGGTGGTGATTTGAGGTCCTTGGGCCACTCATGTATCTTTATTTGTTGCTTGCTTAGTTTCTGAGTTTTGTTGACTTCGTCTACTGCTAGTGGACTAGTCCTGTAACTTTACTCCTCTTTATTCAAAGTGGTTTATCCACCTTTTAAAAAAAAAAAAAAAAAATATTTATGAGAAGTAAATAAAGTACAAAACTAAACAAAAGAAAGAAAAACAACAACTGAAAGACAAGGACAACTGCGAAAAGAAAAGAAAAGGAAAACTACTTTTTTTTTTTTTCTTAAACCACATTTTTTTCTAATAAAATGAATAAATCATATATTTTATTAAAAAAATGAGAAAAAAAAACCAATGAAAGTAACTATTGAACTTTATCCACTTTATTAAAAAAAAAAAAACTAAAAACTATTGAACCACTTTTACCATTGGTATTTCACTCCTATCTCAAATCAAAAGTGAAAAGCTTGAATCCGTAGTTTGTCCATATTTCTAAATCATAAGACTAGGAATTTGTCTTATGATTTAGAAATTATTATATATATTTTATGTGTTAATTATTACTACATCACCTTAGAAGTCTGTTCTGTGCTGTTTCTTTCTCTTTCAATAAATTAGTGGTTTATTCACTTTTCTTTAAAAAAAACCAATGATGTTTTTATAATATATATTAATGTGTTTATTTATAAAAAATTATAAACCATATTAAATAATAAAAAAAATTCAAAAAATACAAACCATTGACGATTAAAAAAATCATGGAAAACAAAAAAAGGTACTACTGAGGAACTATGGGATAGCCTAATGATAACTACCCGTGTTTATGATTGAGGTTTCAAGTTCGAAGCTTTCATATTATAATTTATTTTTTGGGTCCCTTGTTGGAGTTCTGTGTGAGAAATATCTTTTGTTCTCCCCTCTAGGGTTATCCTTACGAGGTCAATCAAGTCACCGTAACTGGAGCACCTCCATATTTGTCTGTCCTTTGTTTGGTCGCTTATCGACTTTATAAAAAAAAGAAGAAGAAGAAAGTATTACTCCAAAAAACGTTATGATCAGTACTCTTGAATCCATCCTCATTTCATCTGAGTCAGTGTTCAAGTCAAGCTCACTAGAATCCGATTTTCCCTTCCCTATTGGTCTAGTCGAAAATAAAAAATAGAAGTCCCATTGAGAAAGAGTTCGTATTCCAGTAGAGTACTTCACAAAGGAAGTTGTTGGAGCAGTTAAAGCTATAAGGAGAGTAAGAGCAATAAAAAAGCAACGGTACCAGCCAGTTAGTTTAACTAGATCAATTCGAGGTAGTTGGTAAGATATTGTTGTACCTTACTTGTATCTTTATCTTGCCGTTGAGTCCTTTATGTGTAGAAAAGGAAAAAGAAGAGCCCAAAAAAAAAAAAAAAAAAAACCATTTGCTTTGCATGGTATTTTGAAAGAAGGCACGGAGAGACCAGTTGGGTGCATGATCTAAATATATAATTTACCTGTGGTTCATCTATTTTTTTTAAATAATAATAATAATAATCTGAAACACCTTAGCACTCTAACAAAAAAAAAAGTTGGTATTTTGTTCTTCTGTTAAAACAATCGCAGTGAAATATTCTGTATTCCTAGACCCAATTATTCTCCCCTTTTATTATTAATACATATGGTTTACCCATTTAGCCAAAAAAAAAAAAAAAACTTTTCCATTTTTCCAAAAATTAAAACAACTTTATCGTTTGGTTGAATGTCTTTACTAATGTTAAGTTTGTATGGGGATGCCCAATAAGGGAGAATGTGTAGCTTAAGTCAGGCTTTCTATCTCAAGGTAACTCCTACACAATTTGGATTTGTCAAGGTGATCTAATGCCTTAACACCGCCACATATGAGTTAACTGAATTTAAAGGCTCGTGAATCCTAAATCCCATTTAACGAGAATGATATAAAAAATAAAATAAAATAAAAAACAAGGATAAAATAGAAAAGACATAACACCAGAACTAATACAAGTTCACCCTTGAATAGGATACATCCTATTTCCCACTATTAATTACTACATAATTTATTATGGAGAAAATTTTAATAGTACAAAAGTACACCTCACACACTCTCTTGATGTGTCACACTTTTGAGAATACTCAAAGGATTTTATAAATATTTTTTCACTCAAAAATTATTCTTCTCACACTCCCTCCCTCCCTCCCTCCTAATGTTATCCCCTTGTTTGCTCACAAGAACTCACAAGAATTCAAAAGAGCTCTTATGAATTTACACATACTTCAAGATCCAAAGCCTCCTCTTTTATAGGCTAAAAGTTGAGATAAATAACAACACATGAGTGGCTCTAATTATACACAAAAATGGGTTAAGGTAAAAAATAATAGCCGCCAACCAATAACACATAAATGAGTTTTTCTTTGAAAAAACTCATGATCAACTTAGTTGATCTCCAAGGTAAAATATAATGGCTGCCAACCATTAACATATACGTGGGTTTTTTCTTTTAAAAAAAAAAGTGCAACTTGATTTATTTTGGTTTTCAGGAGTGATCGACTCTCTTTGCTAGCTTGAGGAGGTCTTGGATACCAGAGGGTGGACTTTACCTTCTCAGCTGTTTTTAAAAATATAAATCATAATATATACGTCGCCATTATATATAATAATGGCCAAAAGAATTAAATATAAAAAATATTATACAATTTATAATGTAAATCTAAACATATTTTTTTATTTAAAAAATCCATACAACAGGATGTTGTGGACGCACAAAATCCCTTTGCACGTGTAACATATGCAAAGTGTTCAATGCTAGTTGCTTGTTATTTTAATTCAAGCATGTCCTGAGAAGAATCTTAGGCTAAATTGTATGATGCATTTTTTGGCTTCGTCTCTTTCGCTTGTTTGCTTTGTACTTGTACTTTTTTTTAATAAATTTGTGTTTAATACACTTTAATAAAAAAAAATTTACATGATGTCGACAACTATTACCTAAATATTTAATATTAGTATTTGTGCACAACTTATTGCTAGGACTTGCACAACTCACATGGTACTTGCACTGGCCAAATTCATAGTGTTTATTAAGAATTTTTGAACAAGTCCATGAATAATAAGAAAGTTGATATTTTATTTTTTAAATAAAAATTAATAGTATTTGTACATGCTAGTGAGGAGATTTCCACCCAAGACATAGGCTAGCTAGATCCATCCTTCTGCATTTCTAATCTTGGGATCCTATCTTCCCAAAAAGTTGTGTTGTATTGTATTAGTGTTGTTCTTGTCCTCGTTTTTATTGCATCAGTGTTGATCCATCATTAGTGGATCAGTTTTTGTTTAGAGTTTGTACTTATCTTTTATTAATGTTAGTTGTTTATCCACCTTTTCAATAAATAAATAATTAAAATAAAAAATAACAGTTTAAATTCTTCTCATTTCAAAAGTTAAAAATTCATTGTTGTGAGTTATCCACATTTAAAAAAAATAATTAACAAATTGTTTTTTATTTTTTTATTAATAAATAATTATCATACTCATCAACAATAAAAAAAATATTTATTTTTAAGCCTCCGGTTTTATGGAAATTAAAGTGATTGATTTCCTTGAAGTATTCATATTGTTCTTTTTTTTTTTATAAAAGTTGATAAACCACAATTTATTGTCTTTTTTCCCCAAAAAATGGTTCCTAAGTATGGTTTTTTTCACATATGGGATTGAAGCTGCAAGAACCATAGAATGAGCATTTGGTTAATCTAATAATAATCAAGATATGTGAGTTAATTTTTTTTTTTGGAAAAAAGTAGATAAACCACGGATTTATTAAAGAAAGCAAGCTTATAGTCTAACAAGAAAGTAAAAGAACACAAAACAGTCACTAGCGGTAAACCAAGGAAACAACAAGAAGCAAAAACAAGGGACAAAAGAACAGAAACACGATGAGAACAGCTGAAAAGGCGAAGTCCACCCTTTAGTATGCGAGGCCTTCTCAAGCTATCAACGGGTGTCAATCACTCCTGCAAGTGTGTGCTCAGAGCGCCAATCTAATCGTCTGGTCTATCACTCAAGAAGTCGATGGAGCATCTAAGCTTTTGGATAGTATCTCTAGGAAAGTTGTCATGCCTTGACCAGTGGGCCCACGAGACGTGACAACCGCAGTGACAATCCCAAGGAGGGATACTCCGCCACTCAACTCTTGTGAAGCCGGAAGGCTGACCAACACACCTGGAATTCAATAATATATATCACAAATATAGTGTGGAGAAGTACAATAATGCACAGTAGAAGTTAGAACAACAACAACAACAACGATAGCAAGATATAGAAAATATAGAGGTTCACAAGTGCACAGGGAAGCAACACTAATAACAGTAGGAAATGCTGAAAGAAATATAACATATGGAACAGTAGTAAATGCTCAGCACGTTGCCACACAGCCGCACCTACTAACTGTGAAAGACTGGGAAGAGGAAAGAGGGGATGAGCAACTAAAGTTATTCAGTGACAGGAGGTTAGCATGACTCTAATAGAAATATACCACGTCAATAACATAAAACTCTAAAATGATACTTTACAATTAAAGTAGTTAGTTTAGAACATGAATGCATATAATAGCAAACTTTAATACAAAATAACAAGAAAGATAGAATAAGAAGGCATTCCACCTCAATTAGGGTTTTAGAATATCAAGTGTAAAAGAACACTTGAATATAGGGTCCCAAAATTATAAAACCAAGCTAAATATGAAGCAAAGCTTCAACTAATAAACATGTAAATAAAAATAGTTCCATCTATAAGTATAACAAAATAAATAACATGAGCTTCATAGTGAATAAACACAATACTTGTGCCAAATTGAATCTATGGGAGACTACTCTCCTAAGAGCGACAACTGGGCTTCGCCCCTTCACCACAATTCAATACGACACTACAAAAGAAACACAAGAGAGTAAATCTCAAACACACCATAAAGCAACACCCAACACTCACCCATCATACAGTGGTCTAGAAACCTCCCTAAACCTTCACCACGACTGCGGCTAGGGACGTCAAAGTACTCGTGCCCTTGACGTTGACCCATCCATTCACCATATGGTGACTACAGCTATTCGATGAATATCCAGTCAGGACTCTGCACTCCCACCTGAACTGACCCTCATAGAAATCAGCTGGTCTACCACGCTACTTCAATTAGGCTGGTCGTGAAGACCGTCTATTGCAGTAGGGTACCACCATACAACTCACACAACCAATACAACTTCACCGGAGTACATTAGCCAACAATAACAAAAACACTAGTACCTCAGCCATTTCCATAAGGAAAAGATAAAAGCACAAGTAAAGCTCCAGTTTTTAAGACAAATCAATTTACAACATCCAACACCAGAAGCAACATAGAAATTCTTTCCTTTTGACAATCCAAAAGGAGTTCAATCCTAGATTACCCAAGACCAAAGAATTCCATGACAAAACCCAAGTTTCACAAAACAAAGATTTTGCAAACTCCTTGAAGAATTTCAATAATATACGAATATTCGAACACTGAGCAAAACATTCAAGATCTTAACAATAATAACTATCATTCAACAAATACAAAACAAGTGCAAACCAATAAAGATTTACTCAATCCATAAACTCATTCCAAAGTAATGAACATCTCAAAATTGATCATGAATCCAACAAAATCTCATTAAGAAGGATAGAGTATATGTAAACATGTAAATATTGGAAATCTTCTAATAGGGTGATGCTTAACAATCCCACTCACAAAAATTGACGATTCTCTTCTTCGCGAGTTAATCCTCAACTAACTTTTTGCCTTGAGCCAACGCTTCACCTTCTTGCCAAAGCACAACAAAACACCGACAATAATTAGCAAAAATAAACCAAACAAATAAACCCTAAATTTTCCTGACAAACAACCCTAAACCAATCCTAGGGTTGGTTCAAAGTTAGGTCTAAAGGTTACCAATGAATTCCTGGGAGTTTAAGCTTCACTCTAGCCTAAAGAAATCAAAGAAACAATTAAAGCTTGTTGGTACTACAGTAAACTCGGAATTGCTATAGTACCCGAGAGCAAACTCAACAACATTCTAAGAGAAATACACCAAGTTCTCACAATTATACAATGACTAACTAATAGAGTCATAATAACACAACTTGGGCATCACTTTGAGCTCTTAAACACCCTAGTTTTTGCAGTCAAAACTTGACATAAATGCCCTCAAAACTCAAGCAATCAATGGAATTCAAAGAAACACCAATTGCATGGATACAAGAATGCAATACAAGGGATGACCTAAAGGGTAAAGAACAATTGTAAAAGTTACAAATACATTGAACCCAAAGGAAATGCAAACTATAACAAAGTTAATTGAAAAGATGGTAACTTACCTTCTATATTCAAAGCAACCAAAGGGGGACAAAGATGAGGAGAGAGGAAAACATGAGAAAGCTTAGCCTCTAAGGAACCTTGAATTTAAAGAGAGGATAAGGTTTTAAGAGGAAATGACACTTTTGCCCCTACAACTTCAACATATTCACCAAAATACCAAGGAACTCATTGAATGACAAATTTACGCTCAAGCATTTAAAACAAGGACTAGAGTGAATAAGCATTTGGCAAAAGACAACAATGCCCTTGTACATTTAAGAAAAGGCATAGGTGAGTAAGCTTGGGTGGTAATTACTCAAATGACCCCAACTAACACAATAAATGCCATGAAAACCCTT
Source organism: Dioscorea alata (assembly GCA_020875875.1). Taxonomy (NCBI): domain Eukaryota; kingdom Viridiplantae; phylum Streptophyta; class Magnoliopsida; order Dioscoreales; family Dioscoreaceae; genus Dioscorea; species Dioscorea alata. Next base: position 18,089,785 of record CM037015.1, on the reverse strand, counting down.
TACCTTCCTAAAGACCAAAGAAGAGAAAACAGGAACGAGGGTGATGAGCATATCACAGAAGTGCTGACTCGGATCTCTGTCTGTAGAAAGCCACGCAAGGAACATATGAATCATTTTAGAAGTAACGGAGCGAGGTGCAAAAGCATATAAATTGAAAATACGATTGTTTCTTTCTAGCCATATATTCCAAAAGATGGTTCTCGAAAGGAGATCTCATAACCACCGAAGTTGTTCATGTAAGGATGGAATCCAAGTTGTTCAGACATCAAAAATCAGCCGAGGGTAGGAAAAGAGACCTACAATTTGTGTGAAAAAAAATGCTAAATCCCGGTAGAGAAGTCACACTTGAGAAGAAGGTGATCCACAAATTCTGAACATCTGTGGCATAGAACACAAGTGTCCATTGCACAGTGAGTGTTACAACCTTTCTTAGCTAGGTTGTTCAGGGTTAGAATTTTGTTATCCAAAGTAAGCCATCAAAACAGGGTAATTTTACTAGGGCAATCCACTTTCCAAAAAAGAGGATACATGGGTGAGTGGACCCCACCATCCTCTAAAAACCAATAGAAAGATCTCACTGAAAAACACATATTACTCTGCAAAGTCCAAGTTATAACATCCTCTTATTCACTACTATAGTTTGGAAGGATATCCAAAAGTGGCGAAAGGGAGAGAAGGGAGGCCAAGTTGATTAAGGACTCAGGAGCTTGAATATCAATAATGAAGTTTCTTACAGATGTCTAGGGAATAGTGCATTTATTGTAAAGATCAGGCCAAATATCTTTAAGGGCTTTACCATCTAGCCATTTATCATGCCAAAGTAAGGTATCAGCACCATTTTTCATGATCTTGGATATACAGGATCTAAAAGAAAGAAGGAGTGGTGCGATACCGGCCCAGAATGTGGAACAAAGATCTTGAGGTTCCTCTATGAAGATAATTGAAATTGATGACTTTCAACCAGCAATTGTTCGAATTTGAAAGGATTTTTCACAACCATTTTCCTAGGAGGGCCTTATTGAATTCTTGAATGTTGAGAATACCCCATCCTCCAATATTTCAATGTCTGTAAATTCTATTCCAGACAGCTAGATGAATCCCTTAGGGCCCCAGCTTCAGCTTTTTCCAAAGGAAGTCCCTATGAATCTTATCGAGATCTCTTTAGCCACCCAAACTGGTAGCTTAAATAGTGACATATAGTAAGTAGAAACTGAGGAAAGAACAAAATTTAACAATGTGAGACAACCCCCTAATGAGAGGTAATTAGCTTTCCAGGAAGTAAACTTAGAACCGATCTTCAAAATAAACTTCAGCTAGTCTTGTTGTGTCGGTCGTCTCCCAAAGAGTGGGACCCCAAGGTAGGTAAGAGGGAGATAATCTCTATCGTAGTTAAGAATACAAGCTGTATTGACGTTAGGACGGAATCCATAATTGGTAGAGTATAAATAGCTTTTGGAATAATTGATTGTTAGGCCTGAAGCCCCTTCAAAAAGGTGCATGATCAACTTAATTACTTCGAGATCCTCTCCTATCCCCATGCTGAAAAGATTATCAGATCATCTGCATATTTGTAAGTTGAATTTCTCAAATGAGATGTGGCCATTAAATTGAGATTGCATAAAATACTTTTTGAGAAATGTGAACATGACATCCCTAAACCCTCAATAAACTTGAAGAAATCATGTTGCTCTTGAATTGTTTTCCTTTCCTTTTCACAATGTGTTCTATTCACTAGCAATTGCTTTTTTTTTAAAAAAAAATAGATAGGCCACGTGCATTAAAACTAGGGAGAAAGGAATGCTATTTCCTCACTCCATTTTCCATTTGGAACAAACCCAAACATTACACAGAGACATTACAGAGAGAGCAGAGGCTCAATTGAAATTCGCTGAGAAGGTAGACAGCTGCAGATATGAGTGAATGAATTCAGTTTAGAATAGCAGAATGGGACCAGTACTCTTTCACTAACTCTCCAAATAAAGATCCCTCCCTCTTCATTAACTTTATTGGTTCATCATACTCCACCAATTTTCCTGAATTTAAGAAGCAAAAGGAAGCTTTAACCAATCACCTACGAAAATGAAAACAAACTAGAATGTGCACTTACCATCACAAATAGCAAGCACCATTGTGCAGTCCATTACAGTAGGAATTCTATGAGCTACTGTAATGACAGTGGAGGGTTCAAACTCTGTCCTAATCGTCTTTTGGAGGATCGCATCAGTAGCATTGTCAATTGATGCAGTGGCTTCATCGAGCACAAGGATTCGGCTTCGCCTCAATAGTGCTCGTCCTAAACAGAACAACTGGCGTTGCCCCATGCTCCAATTTGACCCATCTTCGACAACTGCACAACAAATTTCAGAACAAAGAAACATAGCCAAAAATCATCAACCACTGAGATTTTTAAGTATGTCGTTAGTACAAACCCAGTGAATCCAAGCCTTTTTCTTTCTCTTGTACAGCTTCTCGGAGTTGGCATTTATCAAGAACCTTCAAAAAAACATGAGGATAAATGAATGGAACATGTACAAGTGCCATAGAGATCCACAAAATAGCAACCATAGATAGTACCTCCCATATCTCTGTATCTGTGTGTTGTCCTAAAGGATCCAAATTGTATCTCACTGAGCCATTGAAGAGTGTTGGATCTTGAGGAATGATACCATACCGAGACCGCAAGTCATGGAGTCCAATGCTCGAGATATCTATCCCGTCTATTACTATCTTCCCACCTGCTGGCTCTACAAGCCTGAACAATGCAGCTATGAGAGTTGTCTTGCCACATCCTGTCCTGCCAACAATTCCAATCTTGTGACCGCCTTCAAATGTGCAACTGATCCCTTGTAGCACCAGTAGAGTGTCTGGCCTATACCTTATCTGTATTAATGAAGACATTGCCAACAGAATCAAAACCATGGAAAAAATGTAGAATATCAGAGTACAAATTAATCTAACACAAGTACCTTGAGATCATGAAGCTCTACTCTACCAGCAGAAGGCCAATTAGGTGCAGGCCTGTTTTCACTGATGACCACTGGAGCCTCACTTGAAACATGCATGTATTGATTCAGTCTTTCAACGGATATGATATTGTTCGCAACTGTGCATTGGCTTTGAATAGCAGACAAGAGGGACCTGCTCAATGTGAGACCATAAGACAACGCCATTCCAACAAAGCCTGGAGAGAATGTCCCTGGTGGAAGTAAAGCCAAGACAAGGGCTGATGAACAAAGAACAGCTGCACTCATCATTTCTAAATGCAAATTTAGCCATTCAGCTGATGCAAAATTAAGGAAGAATGGACTTGCATTCTTGTCAATGAGTTCCAAACTTTTAGCAAAGAATCTATCCTCTTCTTTGAAAGCTCTTATTGTCATGGCTCCTGACAGAGATTCAGCAAGATGATTGGCTACGAGGGACTTCGTTGTCCCATTGATTCTCATCAACTCTTTTGCAGAAGCAAAGTAGTACTTCTGAACATTAAAGTAAAGACTCAATATATGATAGAATTTAATAAAAACAAATGAATTAGAGATCAATTTTACTTAACCTGTAACTTAATAGAGACATAGATCACCGGTATGACAACAAACAAGATTTGTGGAGTAATTACAGCTAATACACCAAGGTTGCAATATAGATTCAAGGTGGCACTGATGCTCAAGATGAGAGTGAACGGCACATCAAGATCAACAATGCTCAAATCTGAAGAGACCTGTTTCAGAAGAAAGAATTCAACATCAGTATCAAGTTAACATTCAGATTTGTTTCGATGGATTTGAAGTTTCATACCCTACTAAGTATCCTTCCCATAGGAGTTGAGTCAAAGAATGACATAGGCGCCCGGAAGAGAGAACTCAATAGCTGAGAAAACAAAGATTTCGATGACTGGACGCTAAGAACTACCATGAACAATGATCTGGTGAACAAAAAGATTGAAACACTGAGCCCAATTGCCAAGTAGACTGAGATCAGCCTCAATGTGCTAACTTGAGATTTCTGAAGATTGGCAGCCAACAATGAATTCTGTGAGATTTGTCCAGCAATGTATATTATCTGAGAAAGAACTGAGAGTGAAACATAAAAAAATCCTTTGTTCTGATTCAGATATAAGATATAAGGCTTCCATCCTGCATCTCCAGTTTCTCTCTCCTCCTCCTTAATCAGTTGATTAACTTTTGATACATTTGCCTTATTTTGCTGGTCATCATTAAAACTATGGTTGACTTTCCTCCGTGAACTTCTAATTCCTTCTCGATAAGCAACCTTTTGAAGCCTTTCAGTACTAACTGTTTCAGTGTGAGCATTAACCAGGTCTTGAAATTCTTTGCTTGAAGCTAATAGTTCATTGTATGGAGCAGCACCAAGAATTTCTCCATCAGATAACAGCTGTTGAAAGCATAAAAGATTACATATTAATCTAGGATAGAAAGAGCAGAAACTTTATCTTAATATGGAATTCAAATTAAAAGAGGACTGACCAAGATACAGTTAACTGCAGGAAGGAAATCGACTTGGTGAGTAACAAGTAGAACAGTCTTTGTTGACAAAGCACCCATAACATAATCCTGCAACAAATGAATACTCTCAGACTTATTCAGAAGAAGAGTTAAAAAAGTTAACGAAATAATTGAATTTATCATTATACATTGAATAAACTGGTGGCAGTATGAGCATCAACCGCACTGAATGGATCATCCAAGAGATATATATCTGCGTCTTGGTATAATGCTCGGGCGAGCTGAATCCTTTGTTTTTGGCCACCACTTAAATTCACCCCTCTTTCTCCAATCTCAGTGAGATCACCAAATGGTAGCATCTCAATGTCCTTGACTAAAGAACACTTCTCAATTGTTTCTTTGTATCTTTGATTGTCCATTGGTGACCCAAACAAGATATTGTCTTGAACAGTACCTGTTTGGATCCACGCACACTGAGAAACATATGCTACTTTTCCACAAATATTGATCTGTATTTCAAGTAAAAATGAATTTTCAGTAAACTCAAAAAAAATTGAAACCAATAGACAAGAATTTATTATAAAATTGAAACAGAAACTTACAGTGCCTTCCACTTTTGGAATCTCACCAAGAATTGCTGCTAATAGAGTCGATTTCCCTGCACCAACCTCACCGCATATTGCAACCTTCTCCCTGGGATGAACTTCTAAGTTTATATTTCTAAGTGTTTGTTTTGACGCGTTGCCATCCCAAGAAAACCCACATGAATTGATGATTATCGGTTGCTGTAGTTCTGAAGCACATTTCCTGTTAGCATGTTCATCCAGCAGTTCAGGAGCATTAAGAAACCTGACAATTCTGGAAAATGCAACCTTTGCCTGAATCACAACTCTGATAACATCGGGAACTGATTTCACTGGATTTTGAACAAGACGCAATGTGGCCACAAAAGTAAACACATTCTTGGCATTAAGAGGAACATGCATAAGATAACAACTCAAAAAAGTTGCACCTGATGCCCATATTGGAGAAGACCAAAAGAGAAAAGTAGTATATGCTCTTCTGAGCTGAAATGCAGAAAGCCAATTGCATTCCACTGATCTCAAACCTTCAATAACTTTCTTGAAATGAGTATCCCATGCATAAAGCTTCAGAACTTTCATATTCATCAAAGCCTCTGTCATGGCCTTCAACCTCTCATCCTCTGCTTCCATGAGTTTTGTCTGAAACTTGTGTTGCTGCTTGGCAAGCGGAGCATTGCAAAGCACAGTGAGTACAACAACAGAGAAAGCCACAATCATCGCAAGACCCACGGCATTATAGAGAATTATCAAAGCAATACAGAGTTGGAGGCCTGTCGTCCATGTATGATGGAACCAGACCAGGAATTCTCCAATCCTATAAGCATCGACAGTTACATAATTCATGATCTTGCCCGATGAATGTATCAATTTTGCAGAATTAGACAGTCTGAATTGCTTCTGGTATATAACAGCTGTTAGTAATGACCTCACTTTTAATCCTAACAATGTTGTTCTGAAATACCATTGTCTTTGAGATAGACATTCCAAACACTTCGCAATGAACAACATCAAGGCCAACAGATAACCTTCATACTTGAAAGATCGATTCCCTGAAGCCACATTGATGAAGGCTTTAAGCAAAACAGGGCCTGCAAAACTACTGAGTACCTTCAGTAACGCAAAGAAGGCTGATATTAATATATCTTGTTTATGGCAAGAGACTATTGTCCATAAAAAACTCGGTGAAGCTGATGGTTTAGTTTGTTTCTGCTTATTCCATTGCTCCACGAATGCATTGTAGCAACTCTCCGCTCTGTCAGGCTCATGCAACAGTGGCATGTCTTTCTCTTTGAGAGGCCTCTCACAGCCCTTTCTCATCAGAGAATTCAGCCACCAGAATGACATTTTACTCATGAATCCTGCATTGGCAAAAGGAGTAACACTAGCATCCCAATCTGACACAGGCTGATGAGGACCATCGTAGATGTTTTTGCCGTCATCTTCTGCAGTCTTTGAGCTTATAAAGGCACAAACCAGCAGTAATATCACTCCGGGTAAGGATAAAAAATCCATGAAAAATTCAGTCCATTTTTCCTTCTCTGCAATTATGTTTAATGTGGAATGAATGCAAAGAATGGAAGTAGATATTGTCGCAATTTCCGACCAGATCTTAGCAAAGGCACAACCCAGAACACTAGTTCTAATGCTCACAACAACTACAATAAGCACCAGTGTAATGCCTCGGGAGAAAACAACTAACCACCATAGCCTGGGATGGTTTTTCGGTCTATCAACAAGCATCCAAACCGCAATGATGAGATAAATCATTCCCAAGAACCCATTATACACAGCAGAAGATACTCTCAACCACGAATTTAAGTAGAAAAGAGACTGCCCCTTGTTCTTTCTTGATGAAACTTTATAAATAAGTTTTGTAAGGAGCACAACAAAGAGGATTGCATTGATGGAGATGATAAAATTGTTCATGAAATTGGATGAGTCTAAGAGGCTTCTTAGACCATGAATTGTTTTGCCAACGCCTGATAAGAAATCAAGAATTTAGTAAGATTGACAGAAGCTTAAAGAGGCAAAGACATTGTTTACGTGCTAGATTCATCCTTACTTGCACCAACATCCATGGTTCTTCTTCCAATCAACTCCTCCCTTTTTTTCTTTCCTGTCACTGCATCCAGAGCATAATTGTTAACTAATCTAGTGAAAGTTCTGATGTGTTTGAACTTATTCTTTGTAGGGAATGCATATAATTTTTTTTTTTTTATAAAAAAACCCACCTTGTTATTAATAACTAATTAACTAATTTACTAATTTACAGTTGGATAGTTGATACTTCACTCCCATCTCAAATCAAAAGTCTTTGAATCCTTAATTTTTCCACATTTCTCAAAAAAAAAAAAAAAAAAAAAAAACTTTTAAGAACCATTGTTTTTTTTTTTTGATAAAGTGGATAAACCACAATTCATTAGCGAAGGAAAATGATACAAGCTACCATAAAGTGGATAAAGCTACCATTGTCTCTAGAAGACTATGAATTTGTCTTATAATTTAAAAATTATTATATATATTATCATATGCGTTAATCATCACTACATCACCTTAGAAGTCTGATATGATGTACGTTTTATTTTTATTTTTTATTTTTTAAAAAAAAATGGATAAACCACAATAAATGCATGTTTTAATGACTAACATGCTATCATTAAATATGTGATTAGATGAGCAGTAACATTCTGATCAGTTGACACTAAGAATATTTCTGAAAATGTATTAATTAATAACTTATGATTTAAAAAATAAATGACCTACAAATATATTGAAGACTAATAATGTTTTATAATATATTTTAATGTATTTTTTTTTATCAAAATTGATAAACCATATTAATTAAAAAATACAAAAAATACAAAGCATTGAGGATTAAAAAAATTCATGAAAAACAAAAAAAAAGTACTACTACTCCAAGAAAAGTTATCGTCTCTCTTGAATCCATCCTCACTTGGGCGCATGATTGTCCGCTCTAACATGCATAGTTAATAAACTAAGTATTTAATCTACCTATGGTTCATACATATTTTTTTAAAAAACAATGGATAAACCACGTTCAGTACTAAATAAAGGCTTTACAAATAAAACAGTCTATTAGTAGTAGATATTGACAACAAACAACAAAAGGCGAAAAAAGCACAAGATAAAAGCAGTGATTCATCCATATTTTCAATAATAATAATAATAATAATAAAAGTATGAAACATCTTAGCACTTTCACAATAAAAAAAAAAAAAAAATTAGTATTTCATTCTTCTCTTAAAACAAATGCAGTGAAACTTTCAATGTTCCTAAATCTAGTTGTTCTCCCTTTTTAATGTTTTTCAAAAAAAATAAAAAGCCCAACTTTTCCAAATTTCCAAAAAATAAAAACAATTTTATCATATAGGGATGCCCAATGAGGGAGAATTAATGTGTAGTTTCAGCAATGGTTTTGATCTTAAGGTAACTCCTACACAATTTGGATTTGTTAAGGTAATCTTATGCCTTAACTCCACCATATAAGAGTCAACTCTTAGAAATTTAAAGGGCCGTTAATCCTAAATTCCACCTAAGGAGAACGATAAAAAATAAATTAAAAAGAGAGGATAGATAGAAAAGTCATAACACCAGAATTAACAAAAGTTCACTTTTAAATGGATTCCTACTATCATTGTAGTATTTACTATGGAAAAAAATTTAATAGTACAATATGCCTCGCACATTCAAGAATACCCAAAGGATTATATATATATTTCACTCAAAAACTATTATTCTAACACTCGCTCCCTCCCATAATATCTTGTCAAAAACTCACACAAAAACTCACAAGAATTCATAAAAACTCTTATAAACTTAAACACACACTTTAGTATCCAAAACCCCTCCTTTTTTATAAGTTAAGAATTGAGATAAATGGCAACACATGAGTGGCTCTAAAATATGGCTTTAAAGTAAAAGATAATGGCCACCAACCATTAACACAAAAATGAGTTCTTAAAAAACAAAGTCATGGGCAACTTGGTTTATTTCTAAGGTAGAAAATAATCGCTACCAACTAGTAACATATGGATGAGGTTTTATTTTTATGTAGAGAGAAAAAAACACTTGGCAACATGATTTATCTCATTTTTAACATCAACCGTCTTTTGGTTAGCCTGGGAGGATAAACTACTTACTCTTTCTAATCTCTCAAAAAAAGGCTGTAATTCACGAATCGCTATAGACACTTGCGTCCTTTGCCATAGAGCCACCGAGACCGTGGACCATCTATTCTTTGACTACGATTTCGCAAAACGAGTTTGGTCATTCTTCACATAAATGTTTGAAAGTCACTCATTACCGCACTCTACTTTTGAGATTTGGACTACTTGGATTTCTTCCTAGCAATACCAGATTTGTTCTCTCTGGGACCTTATTTCTCGAGCCATTATGTGGAATATTTGGTTGGGAAGAAATAGACGCATTTTTCAACTTGTCGCTTTGCCTATCCACTCTATCTTTGTTAAAACTACTAATATGTTTCTTTCTTGGTTTTCAGCTATGACAGACAATCATGAGGCCTCCCAGAAGATTAAGCGCTCACTTAACTTCATCAGTGCTGGGACAACCGTCCAAACCGACGTCCTTGACCAGCATCTTGATCTGGAGTAGGATTCTCCTTCTCCTGCCTACATAGACCTATGCCCCTATCGGTGGCTCCCGTCTTCTAGGCTTCTTTGCTATGTCTATTTCTTTTGCATATCTATCTTCTCTAACTGCTATGGGCCTCACTTCTAGTGAGAGCCATTAGAGTTTTTTTTTATTTTCATTGTGTGTTTTGTATCATTTTCTTTTCAGTTTTAATAAATTTGTGGTTTATCCATTTTATAAAAAAAAAAAAAAAAAATCAACCGTCTTACCTGTTACTTAATCGTTGCAAAGGCTATTTTCATTTTCATATAAAAAAATGCATACACGAAATGTTGCCCCAAAACACAGGTATCAAGACTCGAGAAATTTTTTATAATTTATATAACGGTGCTACACAGCTTGTTAAACTAATAAGTATATATATTAAATTGAAATATAAAAAAAAAGAAAAACTTAAAGACAAGAACACCAAAAGTGTAATCAGTATCCCTATACCTTGAGATAAAAATGCATCAATTCCTATTCTTCAACAGAAGTCCTTCAAAAACTGCAGCAAAGTTTTCAAACCATGAACAAAATAACCCGGTGTTCAAGAAGCAACAGATCTTTCACTGCTACACACCAAACATGAAAACAGAAAAAGATAAAAGACAAAATAATTCGTAAAAAATAAAAACAGATCACCATTTGAGACTGATCGACTAACATGCATTGACAGCATTGTTGAGCATGAGAAACTTCCTTTGGTCCTTTTGCATAATATTTCCTTATGTGCGTGTGTATATATATATATATATATAGAGAGAGAGAGAGAGAGAGACAGCTAGAGAGGTGCAAAAACAAATCACTTCTCTCAAATGCTGAGATTAAGGATAAAAGGTCTACAAAGAATTCAGATACGAATCTCTTTTTTGATATTATTTGGACATTAGATTAGTAATATAATGAGAAATCAGTAAGGATTAGCAGCGTCCACGTGTTGGTGCGCTTTTAGTAGTGGAATCATGTTGGATTATTATGGTGTTGATTTGGGATTGTTGTTGTTCTTGATTGTGGTTTCAATGCTTTGTGACTGGGATTCATTATTTTGTTGCATCTTTTGCTTCTTCAGCTTGGAACACATGTAACCTGCATCGGTGTGGCTGCGGTAAAGATGGTAATTGATGCTGATGCGATAGAGGTGATGGCCATTATAAAATATAATTAAAAAAAATTAACCATGTCTTCGTTTGGGTTGTTGTGGAAGTGATCTCGGTCCCGCCAGATTGATCGAAGCGTATCATAACTGGTTGGCAGGTGTCGATCGACGTGGCAGAGACCACTGCAAAAATAGTGGTGTTTGCCTGCTCAGTGCAAGGACATTTTAGTTGGAATAAGCTTAAATTCTTTCCTGCAATCAAACATTTAATAAATCATATTTTAATCATTTTAAAATTTAAATAAATGTTTAATAATTAATTTTAAAATTTTTAATGTTAATAAATATTTTATTTTGTTTTACATTAATTTAGTGAAAAAAAACTCTCTCACCCAACATTAAAAAAAAAACTTGTATTATTTTCTTTTCTCAAGCAAACATCTCATACAATAATAGTATTTATGATTCTTTTCCCAAGATTTTTATTATTAGGTTTTTGATTTTTTTTTTTTTTAATAATAGGCAACAAGCGCCCTTTTTTATGAATATAAACAGTACCGAACAGTACTAGAGAACGGATATACAGTATATGCGCAATACAAAAGTAATATAAGAATCCCATGTGAACAGTATGAGAAACAGTACTGCCGGGGAAGGGATTTGAATCCATGACCTCTCATTTACACTTTGGTGTCATAACATTGAGCTATCCAATAGTTGACTTATTATTAGGTTTTGTTCTAGTTCATGTGTAAACACGGATTTTTTACAATAGATTTATGGGATCATAGTGACTTAATTAATCTCAAGGTCCAATTTTTAGTCTTGAGATTTAATTTCTAAAATTATAATTTTTAATGATACTTATCATTTTTTGTAAAAAAAAAAAACAATTTTCGCGAGTTTAATGGATAACATTTTACCCAAACTAATGCTTAAAAAGTCCATCCACTTAAAAATTCAAATCGTAATGGAATATATACCCTGCCATCATATATAATAATGACCAAAAGAATTAAATATAAAAAATATTGATGCAAAATTTATAATGTCGTTTTCTCCTTCTTCCTGGACTGGCCTGTGTCCCCTGCTGGATGTCTTCGCTAGTCCAGTCTCTTCTTTATCTTCCCTTTTCTTGTTGGTTTTCTTCTTGTATCTTTTCTCACTTCTGGTGAGGTTTTCTATTATTTCCTTGCTGTATGGTTGTACTCTTCTTTACTTTTTGTCTGTTCTTCTAGTTTTTCAATAAATCAGTGGTTTATTCACTTTTTATCAAAAAATAAAAAATTTATAATGTAAATCTAAACATTTTTTTTTATGAAAAAACATATTTTTTTTATTTAAAAAATCCATACAACAGGACGTTGTGGACACACAAAATTCACGTTATCCATTTTTTTCGAAAAAAACAAAACAAAATTCACGTTTGCACGTGTAAGATATGCAAATTGTTCAATGCTTTATTTAAATTCTAATTTGTGCTGAGAAGAATCTTAGGCTAAATTGCACGATGCCGACAGCCATTTCCTAAATATTTAGTTTTAGTATTTGCACACAACTTTATTGGTAGGACTTGCACAACTCACATGGGCGTTACCCAAGTTCGAAGTGTTTATTCAGAATTTTTGTACGAGTCCATGTATAATAAGAAAGTTAATATTTTATTTTTTTTAAATAAAAATTCACAATATTTGCACACGGGTAAGGAGGTTTTCACCCAAGGCACATGTTAGATTCATCCCTTTGCATTTCTCAACCTAGAGTCCTATTTTCGGAAGGAGTTTTGTTATGTTGTATTAGTGTTGTTACTGTCCTTGTTTTTATCACATCTGGTGTTGATCCATCATTAGTGGATTAGTTTATATTTAGTGTCTATTGTGCATATTGTTTCTACTTTTATTTTGCTGTAATTTTTCTATACTTCTCTTCTATTAATGTTAATAATTTATCCATTTTGTTAAAAAAAATAATAGTTTAAATTCTTCTTGATTCAATTTTTAAAAATTTATTGTTGTGAGTTATTCGCATTTACTTAAAAAAATTTGACAAATTATTTTTTTATTATCATTTATTAATAAATAATATCAATTTTATAAGTTAAAAACAAAAAAACAAAAAAACCAAACCAGCGATCTTTGCGTGCAGTGCTAAGAAAGCTCCAAAACCAAATGGTTTCCACTTTTCTTCTTCCAACAATTCTAGAGCAAGATCCAGAATGTTCTTCAGTTTATGCAATAACTTCTATGATGGTCATGCTAACCTTGAACACATCATTTGGGCCAATATTGCCCTCATAATTGCCAAGACTAAGTCTATTAAACACACTACCAATTTTCCCTATCAATCTCATCAGCTCATCTATTAATATGATATTCAAGATTGTAGATTTTAGACTAAATCTAGTCTTGAATGAATTAATAAATGATCCTAATTAGCTTTCATCAAGAGACATAGCACAGTAAATAACATTTTGCAGCCTAAAAAAGTTAATATTCAGTCTTCAAAATAGAAAACTACATGGTTACATTCTTTAAGTAGACTTTGTAATAGCATTTAGCATACATGTCTTAGACTTCATGATGGAAATTCTAGTTGCAAGGGGATTCAGGGGCCATTGGATTAACTGGAATAAGCGCATTCTCACTCCTCTAAAGCTCGAATCCTAATTAATGGTGCAACCTGTTGCTATATCAACAAAGATAAAGGTAAGGGGACCCCATCTCAACTCTACCATTCAAGTCCGCTGCTGACACACTCAGTGCAATGTTCACCCATAAGCTTAATTCTCGAGTTTTCTATTGTGTTCTCCTTAGTCAGCTGGAGTCAAATGTGTTGTCTTCAATACGTAGATGATCTTATTATTCTCATACTCAAAGGTGATAGATAAATGATGAGAGAAAAGAATGAATACAATTCACTAGGGCAAACCAGCCCATATAAATATAATAATGGTGTACACTTGAGTATGTATATATGTATAAATATAATATATGTGTATAATTACTCTAACACGCCCCCTCAAACTCAAGGTGGGTCATGAACCAAGAGTTTGTCAATTAGAAACTAAAACCGGGAGACAGTATGAGTCGTGGTGAAAAGATCAGCAATCTGCTGTGTAGAGGCGACATAAGGAACAAGAATACTGCCAGCAAGATAATGATGACGAACGAAGTGAAGAGCGACCTCAAGATGCTTCGTACATTCATGAAATACAGGATTTGCAACGATTTTGATAGCACTCTGGTTATAACAGTATATAGGAGTAGGGGCAGAGATAAAGACACCAAAGTCCATCAAAATCTGACGCAACCAAAGAACCTTCTTAGCAATAGAGGACATAACACTATACTCAGCCTCAGTAATGGAAAGAGTAACAGTAGATTGTTTCTTGCTTTTCTAAGAGATAAGAGAATCTCCAAGGAAAATGCAGAAACCAGTAGTAGATCGTCAATCAAAAGCATCACCTGCCCAATCAGCATCATAATAGGCTCGCAACTCAAGAGAAGACGTGGCAGAGAAAAGTAATGAGCGAGATATAATGCCACGAAGATAGCGAAGAACTCGTAAGAAGGCAGCATAATGAGTAGAGTGAGGAGCATTCATAAACTGACTAAGAACACGAACAAAATAGGCAGTATCAGGCCTAGTGATAGTCAGATAGACGAAAGTACCAACAAGTGCACAATAGCTAGTAGGATCAGGTAGAAGCTCACCATCAGAAGAGGAGAGTCAGTGATGCAGCTCAATAGGAGTAGAGGCAGTGCGAAGATTAGTGATATCAGCTCGTCGAAAAATGTCAGAAATGTACTTCTATTAAGACACCAAGTAACCTCGACGAGAATAAGCAACCTCAAGACCCAGAAAGTAAGGAAGAGGGCCGAAATCTTTCATCTGAAACGCTGTGTGTAACTGTTGTTTCAGAGAAAGAACAGTATCAACAGTAATAACCATATCATCAACATAAAGAAGAAAAATAGTGAGGCCTTGAGGAGTCTGCCATAAGAGCTCTCTGTGAAACTAAGAGTAAGAACCACACTACGAAACCGCTTAAACCAGGCACGAGGAGTCTATTTGAGGCCATAGATAGCTTTGTGAAGATGACAGACATGCTGAGGAGGATGAGAGAAACCACGAGGAGGAGTCATATAAATATCCTCTGAAAGATCTCCATGTAAGAAGACATTGGTCACATCTAACTGATGAAGTGGCCAGTGACGAGCAGTAGCAATAGCGAAGAGAAAAAAAACAGTAGTCTACTTGGCCACAGGAGCAAATGTCTCCTTATAATCAATGCCATACTCCTGAGTAAAACAGCGAGCAACAAGACACGTTTTGTAGCACTCCTGAGTAAAACCGTGAGCAACTAGCGGAAGACTAAAGAAAGGAAAGATTTGGGAATGATGAAGATAAGTGAGGAGTATCTTCAAGAAAGGTGACGTGACGGGAAATACGAAGATGATGAGAATGAGGATCATAACAATGATAGTCCTTATGTTCAGAGCTATATATAGCTGAGAAAAATGCACATAACAGAATAGAGAGAGAGTTTGTTCGCTCTATGGTAAGCAAAAGAATGAAACATATGCAACCGAAAGTGGGAAGATGACCATAAAAAGGAGGAAGTGAGTAAAGACGTTCATAAGGTGTGATGCCAGAGAGAGTGGAGGTAGAAGTGCGATTGATGGCATAGACAGAGGTAAGGATGGCCTCAGCCTAGAAAGATTGAAGGACAGAAGATGTAAAAAAAAGTGCGCGTGCAGTTTGCAGGATATGACATGCCCCATTAGAGAGATACTCACGTGCCTCATTAGAATGAAAGATTTTAATGCCTTTACCAAACTGAGTATATACCATTTGCACAAATTGAGAGTAAATGGTAAAAACCTCATATCGAGAACGCATTAAATAAAGCCAAGTATAGCGCGAGAAATCATCAACGAAAGAAATGTAATAGAAGAAACCACCAAGAGATGAGAGGGGGGTAGAGCCCCAAACATCAAAGTGAACAATATCAAAAGTAGATACAAAAATAGATTCACGTTAAGAGAAAGGAAAAGTAGTATGTTTAGCGAGTTTACAACCCGTAAATGGATGTGAAGGAAGAGAAGAAACAGAACCAAGACTACATAAACTTGTTAATAGTTTTAGGCGAGAGCTAGATAAATAATCGAGACGACTGTGCCAACGATTAAGAGAACACACAGAAGTGACTATATCAAAAGATGGAAGAGCGGGAAGATGAAGAGAGTCTAAGTAATAGAGGCTGCTGACTTTATGCCCGATCCCAATCCTCTTGCCTGTAAGATGGTCCTGTACAGTATAAGTAGAAAAATAAAAGGTAGTTGTAAGATTATGATCAGTGAGCTGACTAACAGAAAGAAGGTTGAGAGCTATGCCAGGGACATGATGGACGTCAGGAATGTCAAATGAAGTGGACTGAAGACGACCACACTTCGTGACAAGATGAAGGCTCCCATCAGCAGTGTGAACATTGGAAAAAGTGTGAGGCGTAGAAATAGAGACTAGACTAGAGGTATTCGCAGTCATATGATGAGTGTCACTAGAATCTAAAATCCAAGATGTGGAATACATACTAGAGGCAACAAACATAGCAGAAGAAACACTGGAGGGCAGAGCGCGCTGCATAGCATGAATCTGTTCAGTAAGCTAAGCAACTTGGGAAAAAATATCAGTAGAGGAAGGAGAAGCTGAAGTTGAAATAGAGGCAGCATGAGGGGTGGAAGCAGGAGATCGAGGCAGAAGGTGAGACTGTGATGACTACTGCTGCTATCGTTGCTGAAGCTTATCTCAAATCTTCCACCACCATTTCCCAAGTAAGCATTGTTGAATTCCTTGAGATTGAGGATTCCCCAACCACCCATATGCCTAGGTCGACAGATTCTATCCCAAGCGATCAACCTTATTCCTTTAGGGCCAAGATCAGGACCTTTCCATAAAAAGTCTCTCCTAATCTTGTCAATGTCATAAATAACCCAAGCTAGAAATTTGAAGATTGACATCCAGTAAACTGGGATGGTCGAAAGAATGGAATTAATTAGGGTTAGGCATCCTCCCCGAGAAAGATAGGTTGCTTTCCAGGGTGTGAGTCTGGAGCGAACCGTTTCAATGAGTTTAGACCAATCTTGCCGTGTAGGTCTTTTTCTAGAAAGTGGAACTCCCAAGTAAGTAACAGGAAGGCAATCTCTATTGCAGTTTAGGATCCTAGCAGAAGTATGCGGTTGGTACCCAAAGTTTGTGGAATACAGGCAACTCTTCGAAAAGTTAATAGCAAGACCAGAAGAGCCTTCAAAGATATAAAGTATCAATTTGATTATTTGAAGGTCTTCGTGTCCTCCTACTGAGAATATGATAAGACCATCTGCCTATTGCAGGTGGCAGATGCTATTGGATTGATCAAGTTAAACACCAATCAGGGCTTTAGAACTAATAACGTGTTTGAACATTGCACTGAGGGTATCTGCAGCAAGGGCAAATAGGAAAAGGAAGAGGGGGTCCCTTTGTCTTAAACCTCTTTTGCAGCGGAAATACCCCTGGGTTGGTTTTGAAAGTTATTAGCAATCCGGATTTTTTTTTTTTTTTTTGATTTTTGAAATAATAAATAAATCACATTCATTAAAATGAACAGAGGCTATTTTCTCACTTCATTTTCCATTTGGAACATATATAAACATCACAGAGAGAGCAGAGGCTCAATTGAGATTCACTGAGAAGATAGAGAACTGCAGATATGAGTGAATGAATTCAGTTTAGAATCGCAGAATGGGACCAGTACTCTTTCACTAACTCTCCAAATAAAGATCCCTCCCTCTTCATTAGCTTCATTGGTTCATCATACTCCATCAATTTTCCTGAATTTAAGAAGCAAAAGAAAGCTTTAACCAACCACCGATAAAAATGAAAACAAACTAGAATGTGCACTTACAATGAAAACAAACTAGAATGTGCACTTACCATCACTAATAGCAAGCACCATTGTGCAGTCCATTACAGTAGGAATTCTATGAGCTACTGTAATGACAGTGGAGTGTTCAAACTCCGTTCTAATTGTCTTTTGGAGGATCGCATCAGTAGCATTGTCGATCGATGCCGTGGCTTCATCAAGCACAAGAATTCGGCTTCGCCTCAATAGTGCTCGTCCTAAACAGAACAACTGGCGTTGCCCCATGCTCCAATTTGACCCATCTTCAACAACTGCACAACAAATTTTAGAACAAAGAAACATAGCCAAAAATCATCAACCACTGAGATTTTTAAGTATGTCGTTAATACAAACCTAGCGAATCCAAGCCTTTTTCTTTCTCTTGTACAGCTTCTCGGAGTTGACATTTGTCAAGAACCTTTCATAAGCAGATGTGAGCAAATGCAGAAAATAAGAACCAATGCCTTCGAGATCAAGAGAAATAGCAAGTGATGTACCTCCCATATTTCTGTGTCTGTGTGTTGTCCTAGAGGATCCAAATTGTATCTCACTGAGCCATTGAAGAGTGTAGGATCTTGAGGAATGATACCAAACCGAGACCGCAAGTCATGAAGTCCAATGCTTGAGATATCGATCCCATCTATGACTATTTTCCCTCCTGCTGGCTCAACAAGCCTGAACAATGCACCTATGAGAGTTGTCTTGCCACTTCCAGTCCTGCCAACTATTCCAATTTTGTGACCTCCTTCAAATATGCAACTGATTCCTTGTAGCACAAGTGGAGTGTCTGGTCTATACCTTATCTGTATCAATAATGACAATAATCAGCAAAATCAAAACTACAGAAATAAACATCGACATTCAGTAGGATGCAATAGGTACCTTGAGATCATGAAGCTCCACTCTACCAACAGAAGGCCAATTCAATGCAGGCCTGTTTTCATTTATGACCTCTGGAGCCTCACTTGAAACATGCATGTATTGATTCAGTCTTTCAACAGATATGATGTAGTTTGCAAGAGTGCATTGGTTTTGAATAGAAAACACAAGAGACACGTTCAGTGAGAGTCCGTAAGACAATGCCATTCCAACAAATCCTGAACTGAGAGCCCCTGATGGAAGTAAAACCATGACAAGTGCTGATGAAGAAAGAACAGCAGCACTCATTGTCTCTAAACGCTGGATTAACCATTCAGTTGATGCAAAATTAAGGAAGAACGGACTTGCATTCTTGTCAATGAGTTCCAAACTTTTAGCAAAGAATCTGCCCTCTTCTTTGAAAGCTCTTATTGTCATGGCTCCTGATAGAGATTCAGCAAGATGATTGGCTACAATGGACTTTGTTGTGCCATTGATTCTCATCAACTCTTTTGCTGAAGCCAAGTAGTATTTCTGAGCACACAGACAAGAAAAATATATGACCAAATTAGTAACATGGAATGCAGCAGAAATTAGTTTTATTTTACCTGCAATTTAAGGGTCACATAGATCACTGGTATGGTAACAAACAAGATTTGCGGTGTAACAACAGCTAATACACCAAGGTTGCTGTATGCATTCAGGGTGGCACTGATGCTGAAGACGAGACTGAATGGCACATCAAGATCAACAATGCTCAAATCCGAAGAGACCTGCATTAGAACAAAGGAATCAATATCAGTATGAAGTTAGGATGCCAATATGCTTCAATGGATTAGTAGTTTTCGTACCCGACTAAGTATCCTTCCCAAAGGAGTGGAGTCAAAGAATGACATAGGCGCCCGGAATAGTGAATTTAGTAGCTGAGAAAACAAAGATTTTGATGACTGCAGGCCAAGAACTACAATGAATCCTGATCTACTGAACAAAAAGACTGCAGTACTAATGCCAATTGCCAAATAGACCAATATTAGCCTGAGTGTGCTAACTTGATGGTTCTGAACATTGGCAGCCATCCATGAGTTCTGTGAGATTTGTCCAGCTATGAATATTATATGAGAAAGAGCTGCAAGTGAAGCATATAAGAAACCTTTATTCTGATTCATATACAAGAGATAAGGCTTCAATCCTGAATCTCCGGTTTCTCTCTCCTCTTTCTTAATCAACTGATCAACTCCTGATACTTTTGCTAAATTCTTATCACCACCAAAACTAAGCTTGATTTCTCTCTTTGAAATCTTATTTGCTTTCTGAGAAGCAACTTTTTCAAGTCTTTCAGTGCCTACTGTTTCTTTGTGAGCATTAACCAAGTCTTGAAATTCTTTGCAAGTAGCAAATAGTTCATTGTATGGTGCAGCACAAAGAATTTCTCCATCAGATAGCAACTATCATGGACACGAAAGGTCACTTAATTTAGCATAAAAAGCGTATAAAACATATCTTAATCTAGAATTGGAATTGAATGACTGACCAAGATACAGTTAAAAGAAGGAAGGAAGTCCACTTGGTGAGTAACCAACAGCACCGTCTTTGTTGACAAAGCTCCCATGACATAATCCTACAAATTAAGAAAATGAACACTCTCAAACCAATTCAGGAGATCATAAAACAAATTATCAAATTAATTGAGTGCATTGGTATACATTGAATAAGCTGGCAGCAGTATGAGCATCAACTGCACTGAATGGATCATCCAAGAGATATATATCAGCATCTTGGTATAATGCTCGGGCAAGCTGAATTCTCTGCTTTTGGCCACCACTTAGATTCACTCCTCTTTCTCCAATCTCAGTAAGATCACCAAATGGTAGCATTTCAATGTCCTTCACTAAAGAACACTTCTCAAGTGTTGCTTTGTATCTGTTACTATCCATTGGAGACCCAAACAAGATATTATCTCGAACGGTGCCTGTTTGAATCCATGCAGTCTGAGAAACATAAGCAATATTTCCACAGATCTGAATCTGCAGTTGGAATAAAAGTAAGTTATCAGTAATCTTTCTCAAAAAAGGAAAAAGTTTATCAGTAACCTTGTGAAGAATTGGCAGCAAACAATGTGCAAGAATTTAACCAAGTATTGAAAAAGAAACTTACAGTGCCTTCGACTTTTGGAATCTCACCAAGAATTGCAGCTAATAGAGTTGATTTACCCGCACCAACCTCGCCGCAGATTGCAACCTTCTCCCCCTGATAAACTTCTAAGCTTATATTTCTAAGTGTTGGTTTTGACACACTGCCATCCCAAGAAAACCCACAGGAATTGATGATTATCGGTTGCTTGAGTTCTGAGCCACATTTCCTCTTAGCATGTCCATTCTGCAGTTCAGGAGCATCAAGAAACCTGACAATTCTGGTAAATGCAACCTTTGCCTGAATCACAACTCCAATGACATCTGGAATTAATCTAACTGGATCTTGAACAAGACGTAATGTTGCAACAAAAGTAAATACATTGCTTGGATTAAGAGGAACGTGAAGAAGATAACAACTCAGAAAAGTCGCAGCAGATACCAGAACTGGAGATGTCCAAAAGAGAAAAGAATTATATGCTCTTCTGAGCTGAAATGCAGAAAGCCACTTACATTCCACTGACCTCAAACCTTCAATAACGTTCTTGAAATGAGTTTCCCATGCATAAAGCTTCAGAACTTTCATATTCACCAAAGCCTCTGTCATGGCCTTCAACCTCTCATCCTGAGATTCCATAAGTTTTGTCTGAAACTTGAGTTGCAGCTTGGCAAGAGGAGCATTGCAAATCACCGTGAGTACAATAACAGCAAATGCTGCAATTGTTGCAAGACCGACAGCATTGTAGAGAATTATCAAAGCAATGAAGAGTTGGAGGCTTGTTGTCCATGTTTGATGGAACCAGTATGGGAATTCTCCAATCCTGTAAGCATCAACAGTCACATAGTTCATGATCTCGCCAGACGAATGGATCAATTTTGCTGAATTAGACAGTCTCAATTGTTTCTGATATATAGCTGCAGATAGCAAGGATCTAATTTTTAGTCCTAACAATCTTGTTCTGAAATACCACTGTCTCTGAGATAGAGATTCCAAACACTTTGCAATGAACATCCCCAAGGCCAATAGATAACCTTCATACTTGAAATATTGGTTCCCTGATGCCACATTGATGAAGGCTTTAAGCAACACAGGGCCAGATGATAAGGTGAGAATCTTCAGTAAAGCAAAGAAAGCAGAGACCAATATGTCCTGTTTATGACAAGATACTATTGTCCAAAAAAAGCTTGGTGAAGATGATGATTTACTTTGCTTCTGCTTGTCCCACTGCTCCATGAATTCATTGTAGCAACTCTCTGCTCTATCAGGTTCATGCAACAATGGCATGTCTTTCTCATCTAGAGGTCTCTGATATCCATTCTTCATCAAAGAATTCAACCACCAAAATGACATTTTACTAATAAAACCTGCTTTTGCGAAAGGAGTAACACTATCAGCAAAAGCAACTTTGTCTTCTGATAAAGGCTGATAAAGGCCACTAGAGACATTCTCCTCGCCCTCTTCTACATTATTTGAGTTTATAAATGAAGAAAACAGTAACATTGAGACTCCGGGTAAAGATAAAAGTCCCAGGACAAATTCAATCCATGTTTTCTTCTCTGCAATTATGAATGAAGTACAATAGAAGCAAAGAGTGGCAGTGGACACTGTGGTAATCACCGACCAAAACTTAGCAAAGACACAACCAAGAACACTAGTTCTAATGCTCACAACAACTACAATGAGCACCATTGTTATGCCTTGAGAAAACACAACTAACCACGGTGGATGATTGATCTTTGGTCTCTTCATAAACATCCACAACCCGATGACAATATAAATCGAACCCAAACATCCATTATATACAGCAGATGATACTCCCAACCATGAACTTGAGCAAAAAAGAGTTTGGACTTGGATCTTTCTTGATGAAACCTTATAAACAAGGTTTGTAAGCAGAACAACAAAGAGAATTGCATTGATGGAGATGAAGAGATTATTCATGAAGTTGGATAAATCTAAGATACTTCTTAGACTATAAATTGCTTCCCCAACACCTAACAAGACATCAGTAATTCTATGTGTTATTAATGAAAACATAAACATGCAAGCACGTTGCTCAATAAAAAGATTCATTCTTTTACCCGTAAGAACATCCATTGAGGTCTTCTTCCAATCAATTCCTCCCTGTGTATCAAGACCACTGCATCAAGTGATATCAAATCCAAAAAATAAAAAAAGAACATGAACATCAAACGTGTTACATCTTCAAATACCTTGAAATTACAGTCACACAAATTCCTGCTCTTCAACAGAACTTAGAACCTGATGATGATCATGATTCATGAAGCAACAAAGTAAATCCTTCACTGCTAAAAACCAAACATGAAAAAAAAAAAAAAAAAAAAAAAACAAAGGTCATACAAGAAGCATGCAAGTATCCGAACCAGTCAGTCAAAGGCAGTGCCGTGTTGGTTCCTCCACGCTTTTCCAAGCTGCTCACTCATTCCCAATGAAACAATAAATAGCAATTAAAAAGGAAAACGAAGGCCTTAAAAGACAACACAATGGTGACGGTAAGCGAGAGTCACATGAAAGACAAGATGAAAAACAAGTGTTGAACAAGAGAAACTCCAGTTTGTTTTATATATAATCTTACGTCAGGGAGGGAGAAGCAAAACTTTAAAAAAAGGCAAAAGATAAAAATGAATCACGTCATGGCTCACGCTGAGGGAATATGGAGATAGGAGAGAATACAAGCAGGATGATTCAGCAATGCAGGTTGATATTATGTGGGCATGGATTTATATATAAAAAAAGTAAATAAAAATAGTAATAATAAAGTAATTGGATGTCAAAAGAAAATTAGGGTTGATATTTTTTTTATTTTGAAAAAAGTGAATAAATCAATGCTTTATTAAAAGAGAAATAGAACATCAGGTAAACAACAAGAGCAGAACAAAACAACTGAGTTCTCACCAGTAGTGAAGAGCTCAGGAAAGAGAAAGTACAAATACAAAAAACAGCATAAAAAGCAGCTAGGAGAGCGAAGAGATACTTTAGGATTTACATGACAATCCAAGCTGTGAGGAATTAGGGTTGATATTGGTGATGATGTTGATGGTGTTGGTGTTTTTTTTTTTTTTTTTTTTTTTTTGGTTTCTTGCTAATCAGAGTGGAAGAATTTTTGTGGCTCTTGGAAATTGCTTTCTTTGAGATGGAAGGTCTTGTTTATCTCTGTCCCTATATTTCATCATTTTGTGAGCATGTGATTGGGATTTGGTATTTGGAGAAGAGAAAATAAACAAAGGCAGGATAATGATGTTTTTTTTAAAAAAAAAAAGTGGAGGATAATGTTATTATTATTATTATTTACTAATATGGATTAAAAAAATTCCTTGTATACGCCTGCAAAATAGGTAATTGTTAATATTGCAAAACCATTTTTTTTTTTAAAGAAAGTAGTTCATATGTGTCCATATATATATATATATGTGTGTGTGTGTGTGTGTGTTATTTTTTTAATTTGTTCAGATACTCTATATATGTAGTTCATATGTGTGTGTGTTGTGTGTGTTATTTTTTTTTTTTTATTTGTTCAGATACTCTAAAAAATATAAAAAATATTTTTTATTTATTTGGGGCGAGGGAAAATTAGATAAAATTAAATTAAAAGTGTATTTTTACAAAAATTTATGAGTTGATTTTATATATAACAAAATAAAAATGTATTGTAGAGATAAATATGAAAGTAGGTTGATTTTTAACCATAAGATACAAAACAAATGAAATTAAGAATAATCTTTTGTATAAATTTTATATATTGATTTTTCTAATAAATAAGTGTAAATTTTACCAAATCCTCTTAGCGATTACCAATTTTAACATGTGTATTTGATTTCTCTTATAAAATTAAAAATGAATTCTTTTCTAATTTGGCTGATAATTTTTTTAGTCACTTCGTATCTCTTTTCATTTCTATAACAAAATGATTCTTATTTTTTTTTCAAAAACTAGAATAAATAACAATAGAATTAATATATAACAAAATAAATCATTATTATTTTTTAAAATAAAAACATAAGTATGACCAATTTTAACAAAATAAGTGAGCATCCTCTTCCTCAAATTTTTGGAGTGAAGAAAAAAATTTTAAAAAAATGAATAAACAACATTCATTAAAAAAAAAATTTCTCATCTACTGGTTTTTTTTTTTTTTTTTTTTTTTTTTTGAGTTTTTTTATTAAAAAAATGGATAAATTATATGCATTAGAAAAGGTGGAGATAGAAAGAAAGAAACAAGACAAAGTTTATTAGCAATGGAAAGACAACTAAACAACGGAACTAAACATAATAGGTAAGTTATTGTTCATTGGGAGAGAAGGTGTAGTCTGACCTAGGGTGACACCAATCTAGATATTTCGATGTGATTCACTGAAGCCTAAGTTGGTTGTTGAATCTCTAGGATCACTCAGCCTAGTCACTCTAGACCCCAGGAACTTGAAGTTTCTCTTCACATGCTAATCAAATCCTGATTTGATCCTTTTTATCTCTCTTCACATGCTAATCAAATCCTAATTTTATCCTTTTTATCTCAAGAACTGCATACACCGACAAGAGAAACATATGAATAATTTTAAGAATAGTTATAACTGAGAGAGTGATTTGAATTTGAAGATACCCTCATTTCTCTCTAACTAAATGTTCCACAAATTAAATGGCCTTTACCAGGAAGTTCCAGATTTCCTTAAGCAAGGGTTGGAATTTGAGTCTTCAACTAGGTCATCTAGGAAATTCAAATAATGAGAGAGCCAGAGGATGTGGCCGAAATGGTTCCATATTCGTAGGAGGAAAAAGTGATCT
Source organism: Dioscorea alata (assembly GCA_020875875.1). Taxonomy (NCBI): domain Eukaryota; kingdom Viridiplantae; phylum Streptophyta; class Magnoliopsida; order Dioscoreales; family Dioscoreaceae; genus Dioscorea; species Dioscorea alata. The sequence goes on along the minus strand of CM037015.1, from coordinate 18,064,258 downwards.
ACTAGTTAGATCGTTGAGTGACAAAACAGGCTTGCATCTCCTATTTGTGAGATTATCCAGTATGAGAATTCGATTGTCCCAAGGCAACCAGTTGAAGATATTAACTTTTCAAGGGCATAAACCCTCCAAATGATTGGGGTCTCTTGGCAACATCAACCTTCATCGTTCAGGAAACCATAAAAGAATTTAACTAGAAACCTTCCATTAGAAGTGTCGAGTGAGGCACGACCATTTATAGTCATTATTGCCTGAGATGACACTCGAACCCAAGGGTAAGGTTAACAAGAGAAAGGATCAAAGGTCAAGAGGATGGGAATAGTCCATTGGTATCATTCAGTTTAGTGAGTGGTGCACCATCAAACCGTCTCTAAGAAACCGTCATCATTCTCCTTACCCCACCTTCATGGCCCTCCCAAGGCCATCCCCCCTTTCTTTCTCCCTCCTGGAACCCGTGCTAGCCTTTCTTGGGCACATGTCGTTAACTCCTCAAAGCTCCCCTCTGTGGAAACCCCTCTCCACCTTCAACGTGATCACTTTGAAAAAATCAAGAGCTCCTCCAAAGCCTCTGTCACCATCAACCAGGAACTTTGGTTCCATGCTAGAGATGCCATGCAAACCTCTTTATATGCTAAATTTCTTGGAAAATCTCTTCCTCTTGACCAAACTAAACTTGCTCTTGTAGATGCTTAGAGGGGCTTCGGTACTTTCTCGGTGGCTGATCTTCCCAATAGATACTATTTAATCATATGTGAATCGTCGGAGATGTAATCTCGTCTCCTCTAGGATGGTCCCTGGACCATTGCCGGTTGCATCCTCCAACTAAGCCCTTGGAAGGAGATGCTCCAACTGGCCTTCGAAAAGCTCTTGATGGCCGCTGTTTGGATCCAGATCTTTCACCTCCCCATGGAGCTCTGGGGAGGCGACATTTTTGGGATGGTGGCTTCCCAATTTGGGCGTGTTCTTAAAGTGGATGACCACACTCTTGCAGTTCCAGGGCCAAGTTTACTCGGGTTTGTGTAGAGGTGGACCTTTCTCAACCTCTTCAACAGGGTACCTGGGTAAACTATGGAAACCATTCTGTCTTCGTGCTTGTTCTTTATGAAAAATTACCAGTTTTTTTGCTATAAGTGTGGCCGAATCGGCCACGGTAAAGCCCATTGCCCTTTTTCTAGCAATCGAATGCAGTCAGAGCAACATATGCCCCCTGATCCAGAGGCTCATGAGCCGGTGAACGTTTCTCCCAACACGCAGGTCGATGAGGTTGGGAAAGAGTAAGAGCGTTTTGCCGGCTTGGTTCATGCCCATGACTCTCCCTCTAAAAACGAGTGAGATTTTGGCCCCTGGTTAATTCCTCGAAGTCGAAGTTCCCGATCCCGTGGCCGTGGTTGTGGAGGTGCCCACTCTGGAGACCGCTGTGGCTCTTCCAGTGTCGGTGGTGGAGGTCGTCGTGTTGCTGGTGCCAAACCAAACCCTCCTGAGGCTTCGGTCCTTTAGCCGCTCGACACGTGTCCCCTTGCATGCCCACCTTCGGGTCCTGAGCCAGAGATGTCTCACATGCATGCGACACGTGGCGGCCAGTCTCTTCGCAGCGGACGCCAACCCACCCTCAAAAGCAATTCACTCCTTGAGAATACCCCCACCGCCCCTCTTGTCCTTTCAGAAGCCCACTCCCTGCCTCGAGACTCCTCGACTTTTCCCACTCTCTTTGACAGCACAGTTGGGGAACCTTCCCTCTGCCCTCATAGAGATCCTGTGGAAAATCCTGGTCTTGATTTACGAGCGGAATATCCGTTGAAATTAATTGAAGGAGGCCCCTCGTCTTCTCTGCTGTCCTCTAACCCTAACCCCTCTCTTCCCCTGTTACTCATCACTTCAGCAAATGTCTCCTCCTCTGGGCTTAGTTTGGCCTCAGAGAACTCTCATCTTCTAGCTGTGGACAAAGTTGTTAACATCCTCGCTGGTGGCCATCCCCTGGATCACAACATGGATGTTCCCTCTTCTCCTTTACATTCAAAATCGGATTTCTCTGATGCTTCCATGGAGCCAGATGACAACTTGACCCTATCTTTCTATCAAAAGGATGTCAAACTCAAATCTCTGGCACTTAGAGGCCCTTCATCTGGCTCTTCTCTCCATAAAAATGGGAGAAAAATCCCTAAAACCTAATCCCTTCTTCTTTCCTTTTTTCTTTCCACTTTATTATTATTTACATGGACTTAAAGATTTTCACTTGGAATTGCAGAGGTCTCTCCAACCGTAACACCTCTGATCGTATCTATGATTCTATTCGCAGTCTCAAGCCAGACTTTCTTTGTCTCGTTGAAAAAAAAAACAGATAGTACCCGCATCCATCGCTTCTACAAACCCCTTTCCAAAGCCTGGGACTGGGCCGCCATCCCGTCAGTTGGACTGTCTGGTGGTATCATCGTTCTTTGGCGAAGGAATGTTGGCTCTATTACTCCAGTGGCAAACTCTCGGTTCATTCTCCATCTGGTGATTTCCTCAAATAATGTCCCTTGGATTCTCAGAATCGTCTACAACCCCCAGGTGCTTTCTCTCCAAAGCCTCATCTGGAATAACCTGTCTGGAATGTCTTCTCTAAACTTTCCCTGGCTCCTGACCGGGGATTTCAATGCGATTCTTTCTGATAATGAGCATGGTGGGGGTTCTTTTTGCAACTATCTCTCTAAAGCTTCTCTTTATGCTCGTTTTATTCTTAATAATAGTCTCATTGATCTGGGTTTTTTCGGCCCCACTCACACTTGGTGTAATGGCCACTTTGGCATTTCCAGACGGTGGGCGAGGCTTGACCTTTGTCTGGCCAACCCTAACTGAATCTCCTTCTTCAAAAACTTTTTAAATAGCCACCTCCCTTATACTAGTTCCGACCACTCTCCTATTTTTCTCATTGTTCTCTCTTCTCCTCGTTCTCCTAATAAAAAAAATTTTCATTTTGAAAATTTATGGATGGATTCTGCCAGCTGCCATGATAGTGTTATTAAAGCTTGGACCTCTTCTTCCTCTGCCACTCCTTTACATTCTTTTTCTCATTTTATCTCCCTTACTAAACAAAATCTTCTTAGGTGGAGGGCTTTTGGGGTTCACCATCTTGACAAAGAAATTAAAAATATTGAAGAGGAGATCCAAAAATTGGAGGGTGAGATTGATTACCCAGATAGTTCTTGGTAACAAACCTGGCTCAAATCTCTTTACAATCGACATTCCGCCCTCCTTCATCAAAACTCTATCTATTAGGGCCAGAGTGCTAAGATGCTCTGGTTGTTTGAGGGTGATCGCGACTCTAAATTTTTTCACTCTTCTGTCAAAATTCGCCACCATAAAAACAAGGTGCATGCTATCAAAGACTCTTCAGGTACTATCATTACTGATCAATCTGGTATTGAAAATTGTTTTCTGGATTTTTTTTAAAACTCTTTGGCACTCCTCTTCCAATATGAATGTAGAGTCCCTCTTTAATACCATCCCGGATGACTTTGCGGTTCTTAAGGATGTAGATAGAGCTGCTTTGACAAGACCTATCTCGAAATGGGAAGTCTATCAAGCTCTCAACTCTATGCCTCGAGGCAAAAGTCCAGGTCCCAATGGTCTTGACGTTGAATTCTACATTTTCTATTGGAATATCAATTGGGAGATCATTTCTTTAATGCGATTTCTTATTTCTTTCAAACTTCAAATCTTCCCCCCTCTTGGGGTAAAAATTTTGTTGCCCTTATTCCTAAAATTGATAATCCTCTCTCTGTTTCTGATTTTCATCCTATTTCTCTTTGCAATGTGTGTTATAAAGTGATTTAAAAAATTTTGGCCATTTGTCTGAAAAAGGTGATCCATAAACTTATCGGTCCTAAGCAAACGGGTTTCCAAACCGGTTGTGGCTCTTCCGATAATGTTATCGTTGCTCAGGAAATTTCTCATTCTATTAAATTTGAGTACCCTACCCCCCTAGGATGATCATCAAAATAGATATTGAAAAAGCCTTTGATTCTGTAGGATAGAATGCCATCATTGCTACCTTTCAAAGAATGTGTTTTCCGGATCTCTGGATTTCTTGGATTCGTTCATGCATCTCTTCTGCATCCTTTTCTTTTCTTGTTAATGGAAAGCACTCGGATTGGATAACTAGTAGCAAAGGAATAAGGCAGGGAGATCCCATCTCCCCACTTCTTTTTCTCCTGGTTACTCAAAATTTGTCTGTTATCCTTAACAAAGCTCTTTCTTTATCTCTTGTCCTTGGCTTTAATCCTTCTCTCCCCCGCAATTTCAATCATCTCATGTTCGCTGATGACCTCCTTCTCATTACTAAAGCCACTCGAATTTCTGCCCGAAACTGTCTGATGTGCCTTAATCTTTATCACTCTATCTCGGGCCAGAAAATTAATCTCAACAAGTTTGCAGTCTTCTTTCCTTCCTGGTGTAATAAAAAGCTTATCAAGTCGATCACTAATATTCTGGGCATCAAGCAGGATTCTTACCCTTTTTAATTATCTAGGGATCCCTATCTCTCCTCACAAGATTCTGATTTCCCATTTAAACACCATGGTTACCAAGGTCCACCATAGCATCTCTTCTTGGAACCATGCTTCTATCTCCTCTACAGGCAAAGTTATTCTCCTTAACAACTCCATCTTCTCTCTTCCAAATTATTTTCTCTCAGTGATGAACCTTACTGCTTCTATCCTTGATCAGATTTCCAAGCTTGCTCGATCCTTTCTTTGGAGTAATGGCAGCAATGGTAGGGGGTTTCATTTGGTTGGTTGATCTATTTCAACCCTCAAAAAATCTGAGGGGGGGCTTGGGCTCAGAAATCCTCAGCTTGTCTCTCACTTTCTTATGGCCAAAAACATTCTCTCTATCTTAAATTCTGAGAGCAAACTCTGGGTGGACATTTTCAATCTTAAATATTAAAATTGGAACTTGTGGAACTATGTTGCTCCTCGTCATACCTCTTGGTTTTTTAAAACCATCTCTCATTCTGCTCTTTGCTTAAAAATGAATTTTAAAATCCTTTATGCTAATCCCTTTCGTTTAGACATTTGGAAGGACCCTTGCTTCTTGGACTTGCCTGTCATTTATAAACCTACCTTCCTTAACATGTCTATTGATCTGGAAAACTTATCTCTCTCTAATTTCCTGGTTAATGGTTCTTTTAATAAAGGCTTGATCCTCACTGTTTTTGGCACCAACTTGGATTAGGATTGGATCAACTGTATTAAGATCACTCCTGGTGCCTCAAATCATTTAGTTTAGGGTTCTCCTTCTACCAGGGTCTCTACTGCTTCTGCTGTTTATGATCATCTTATTTCTCTTGATCCAAATCCTTGGCCCAGTTGGAACTCCATCTGGAAGCTCTGTGTTCTCCCTAGAACTAAATTCTTCATCTGGAAATTGGTACAGGGCAAACTTACTACTGGTGCTTATTTATATGATCTAAATATTGGCCCTTTCACCCTGTGCAGCTTTTGTGGTTTGGCCCCTGAAACCTCTTCCCACCTTCTCTGGGGTTGCAATAAGATAGTTCCTAGCTGGAACTCTCTCTTTGCCACCCTTGATTTAGATGAGAATATTCCCATCGACTTTAGTTCTGGACATTGGCTTACTTGCAGATTTACCACTAAAAGCTTAGATGCTTTCTTCAAAGCCCTTGTTGCTACTTTAACTTGGATTATTTGGAAGGATCGCTGTGATCTTGTCTTTAATGGCCGGGCTCCTAAATTCCACTCCATGTTTCCCAGAGCTTGGTCCTACTGCCAAAATTATTTCAATTCACTCGGGAAGCCTACCAGGGAGTTCTCTAAACCTGACAGCCCTTGGTCCTCAATCAACCTTTACACAGATGCTTCTTGGTCTGATTTTCTCGTTGATTGTGGACTAGGTTTTATTGCCATTACTAATTATGGTGCTATTTTAATTGTAGGATCTATTGGATCGTTATCGAAATCTCCTATCTCTGCTGAGATTTTTGCCATAAATTTTGCTTTGGATCTTTGCCTTTCAAAAGGCTGGTCCCCTACCAGAATCTTGTGCGACTGTCCTGGCGTTGCTCGTTTGTTGAAGCACTTCGATAGTTGTGTGGCTTGGTGACTCAAGAGCGATATCGACTCCCTCAGATTAAAGCTAGACACCTCCCTTTGCTCTGGGATCGTGACGATTGATCGTGAAAACAACCAAATTGCGGATGCGTTAGCTAATTTTGGCAGACTGAATCCCCATCTTTCTCTCTTCTTCTAGGGACTGGATCAACCCAGATGGCTTGATAACCTTTGCAGTCATTTTAATTTTTTTCTTTTAAGCTTTTCTTTTCTCCTGCTTAGCTTTTGGTCTTTTGATAAAAAAAAAGGTCAAGAGGATAGAGAGAGAGGTAGGTATGAGATCCTTAACAATGGCCGGTGGGTGTTGAGCATTCTTGATGGTTTATATTAAATAATTTTATCAAATTAATTGTTTTAATGATCGAGGAGAGAATTCCATGAATTTATTTGCTAATTCTTGGAATGGATATAAGTTAAATTTTAATATTGAATTTGCATGGCTTTGTAACACTATTTACATGTTTGTAAAAGTAGCGGAAGAGGATGCCCGCTATTCGAGCACACCATACATGTTTTATTTATTTATTTATTGGGGTCACACAATCCAAAGAAACAAAGGGGGCTCCAAAAAAATGGATGGTCACGTAATAGAAAAAAAATCATAAAAATATAAATAATATCCTCTCCTCTTCTACTTTTTTTTCCTTTTTATTTCGTACATATCCCAAGTTTTTTTTTTTAAAGGTGGATAAACCACTTCATTAATGAAAAGGAAATAGAACAGCAACAGTCAACGAGCACCACCTGCCCGAGATACACAGCAAGTTTCACCTCAAATGACCTAGATTCTTTTTTTCTTTTTTTTTTTTGTCAGCGATCTTTTTAATATGTTATCTGTTTTGCAATGCATCAGTGGTTTATCCATTTATATATATAATAAATAATAAAAACAAGAATCTAAACCTTAGAATTCAACTTCAAAAAGACTTTAGTTGTGTAATAAATATGCTTTTTTGACTCATCCATTATCAATTGTCTGTCCATGCCCATTTTATCAAGAATTAATTTTTATTATTGAAATATAAATAAATATTTTTTAAAAAAATTAACAATAATAACTCTGTGTTATCTGCTATCTCGACTTACTGGATGTCCATCTTTAAGCTACCTTCATGGGTTATTTGGCCAATTAATCGTATCAGACGTGACTTCTTATGGAGAGGACCATAAATTGATAAACCTAAGTGTCATCTAGTCAATTGGAAACTGTTGTGTCAGCCGAGAGAGCGGGGAGGTTGGGGTATTCTCAATCTTGAGGAGTTATAAATAAATATTTTTTAAAAAAATTAACAATAATAACTCTATGTTATCTTCTATCTCGACTTACTGGATGCCCATCTTCAAGCTACCTTCATGGGTTATTTGGCCAATTAATCGTATCAGACGTGACTTCTTATGGAGAGGACTAGAAATTGATAAACCTAAGTGTTGTCTAGTCAATTGGAAACTGTTTTGTGTCAGCCGAGAGAGCAGGGAGCTTGGGGTATACTCAATCTTAAGGAGTTCAACTGTGCCCTCCATAGGAAATGGTGGTGAAAAATCTCTCAAGATGAATCCTGGTGCGTGTAGCCATCTTCCCATCAAATTCAACTATTTCCAACACTCACGAAATTGGAGTCTATTCCCTAAACAACAAAGAAGGTGTTCCTTCTTTTGGAAAGTCATCCAACCGTCTCTTAAGGCTTTTCGATGTTGCTTGCAATCGAATATTGTGGATGGCGCCTCCACCTTGTTCTGGCTAGACAACTAGTATGCACGCTTGGCACCTAAAAGCATTTGGCCAAAGGTATTTGCGCTTGCTCCATCACCTTGGGCAACTGTCAAAGACGGTATTGTGAACTTCATGTCAGTCCTATCTATTGTTGGCCCAATACTAGTAAACACCCAAAACCGGATCAATTCTGAGTTATTAACCCTCCCTGATCGCAGAACCTAGAAGTTGACCAGCACCAAAATTTTCTTGGTTAGATCTTTTTACAAATTTCTTATCCATCAAGGGAGATGATGTCGGATTACCCTGAGAATCTTCAAAAGTATATGCCCTCGCAATATTAATGTGTTCCTCTGGCTCATGTGGGATAATAAAATACTCACATTAGATAATTTGGCTGCTAGAAGATGTAACATGCTCCCCACGGCAACATGCTCTCTCTGTCATTTGGATATTGAGTCTGTGGATCATATGTTCTTTGGCTGCAATGTTGTAAGTTCTATCTGGCACAGTTTCATGCACATTATTGGTTTTTGCAGGATTCCAACTTCCAGATCTAATCTCTGGGAGGGTTGGGCAAAGGATTTGGGTCACCGTTTTCGTTTCTCTTGTTCTCTTGTAGGTAGAGCTATCATTTGGCAAATTTGTCTAGGAAAAATGCATGCATTTTTCATTGTACTACTTTTTTCTAATAATAGCTTATTTATGAAAATTTGCCATATGTTTGTTTGCTGGGTCGATGCAGCTTCGAGCTCTAAAAAACAAAAGTTGGAGGAGATTTTTTCAGTTATTAAGCAATGCATTCAGTTCTCAAGGTCTTCCACATGCACCAAGCAAAATCTCAAGGTCTATCCCATCCTCCCCTCCCGCTCATTTGCTAGGTGGCTCTCGGCGTCTAGGGGACTCTTTCTTACTTTGCCTAGATCTCACCACTTTTTGTGGTGTTATTTTTTGTTTAGTTGTTTTTTCTCTGTGTTCTTCATACCACTTCCTGTGGTTGTTGTTTTTCTTCTTCTTTTGTGTTTTCGCTTTTGTTGTTCTATTCTGTTTTTTTGTATGTCCCCCATTTTTATTAATGCATTCGTGGTTTATCTACTTAAAAAAAATAAAAAAAAACTAATGTTTCCCTATAATCCTTCTTTATTGTTTTTTATTGATTTTTTAGCTTAATTTTCTTCCTTTTAATCCAGAGAACCATGGTCTCCTACATTTTTATTTAAATGTTATGGGGTTTGTCTTTTTCTTTCACTACAAAAAAACATATATTAATATATATATATATATATATATATATATATATAATATTTATATATATATATATGAGCACAATAGGCGGAAGTGGAACTGGACCATCGTCCTTTTTCATGCTCTGAAGCCTAACTTTTTGTTTGTGGTGTCTATCATCTGGCATGCAATACGCATCATTGAATCAAATAATTAAGATAAAGAAACTATATGGCCTAACTTTAAAACGGATGCTAAATCAGTGGACGGGAAATTCTCAACGAGAGGTAGCCATGAAACGAGGTCTCAATTTCCTCAATCCAATCACCTTTGCCCCGGTGAAAGGCTGCCCAACAACCGCATCCGCTAAGCAGCTCCATCATTGTTGCGCTCCCGGGTCACTTCAGACCGATGACCACTTGCACCTTTCTCTTAAGCAATAATGTCACTTTTAGATAGCATGTTCTCTATTAGGGACGGGCACGGGGAGTGTCTCTCCACTCACTCCCCCATCCCGATCGGGAATTCTCCGTCCCCGCCCCGATTGGAAAATCAGGGAGGAGGAAGTCTCCACTCCCGGCCCCACGAGATCCCCATCCCGACCTTTCAACACAATTTTTTTTAAAACAAATTAATAATTTAATACTTAAATTTATGAACTTAGATTCCAATTAAGACCTATTTTTATTACTAACAAGATATTATATTATATATTTATTTTAATTTTTTTTATTTTAACACTTTTTTTTTTAAATCCAATAATCTAAAGAAAAAATTTATTAAATTAGATACTAATTGAGACTAATCGTTACTAGTAGTAAATATGATATTATATTATATATATTTTTTATTTTTCTAATTTCAACAAATTATATATATATATATATATATATATATATATTTCGGAGTGGGGACTCCGCGGGACGGGGAGATCACTCCCCGCCCCCACCCCTCTGTAGTGGTCTGGGAATTTTATTCCCCCATCCCCTCCCCACGAGAGAGGAAATCGGGGATTCCCCGCCCCAAACGGGACGGATCCCTGTGGGGGGTGGGGACTCTCCGCCCCATGCCCATCCCTATTCTCTATCTATTTTATTTGCCCTTTTTTTCCCTGTTTCTTGTCTTCTTCTCCTATATTGTTCTTTTAACTTTCACGTCCATCACTAATGGATTTTAAAATCCTATCTATCCCATCTTTTATTCAATTTGTGAATTTTAAAGTACTGCTTATCCCATCTTTTATTCAATTTAGTTTCACCTGGACTTATAAACATGCGTTAGTGTTTTTTTTAATTTATCAAAGTTAAGATTCATCTATTTTTATTAAAAAATTATTTTAAAAGTAAATTATATGTTAAAATTAAATCAATATGCTATGTAAAAACTATTTTAAATAACAGTTTATAAATAAAAGTAAAGAAAAAGAATATTAGTTTAGTAAAGAAATGTAGTTAATTATTTAATTAATTATCATAATTTCTTTTGTGATAGACTAATTCAACATTAATGAAGTAGGAATAAGTCACAAACAATTAACTGCAAAATAGACAGAAACTTTGGACTAACATAAAATTCCAATATGGTCTCTCTCAATGTCTGACTAATGCTAGCAAACAACTAAACCATATTCAAAATTTATTAAGGTTCATTTGGAAAGCCCGGTGTGACGTCATCTTTAATAACATATCTATGAATTGTATGCTCATTGTTAACAGATCGGTCGCCCATGTTAATGATCACTTTCTCAGCAACTGTTGTCTTCTTGGGCGTCGTCTCATAGTCAACAATTTTACCAGCGCTGATGATCACTTTCTTTTCACCCATGCAGTTCGCAGCCAAGCCGGACAGGTACTAGCCTTTGGTTTTTTCTTAGCCAACACTAACTTTCATGTTTCGTTTGCAAGTTGCTGCGCCCAACCTGCAAATGATAATCCTTCTGTTGCCTTGTCCGCTTTAGAAGTTGCTCTTCGCATTGCAATGGAATTCCATCTCCCAGTCAAGCACTTATTCTGTGTTCAACACCACGATCTCCTTCTGCTCCATAACTCGGACCCTGTCATCTGCTGGCGTCTTCACACCCAGATTTCCAATGTCCGTTTCCTTTTGGATATGAACAGCTTCATCAACATTCACAACGTTCCCCCTGATTGGATGACTCCTGTTGCCATGCTCGCTTCACACGTACTGCTGCATCAGACGCTTAATCTTTTCCTGTTCGGCAAAGATTTGCCGTATTGGATCATGAAATCTTTCCTTAAATTTGGATTTGTTTTTTAATCCTGCTCATATTTAGTTGCTTCTCTTGTTGTCTCCCTCAGTCCCTCTGCTATTTTTTCTTTCGACGTCTTCCTTTTCCTTGTTGTTCTTTTTTGTTTTTATTTAATATATTAGCTTCTCAGTTGAGAAGTTCTTTTAAAAAAAAAAAAAAAAATTTATTAAGATGTTACATCACAATGGATTACTTGGCATTCAATAATCAATGAATTTGGGATTTATATTAAATCATTGACATGCATCACGAAAAAAATGGATATGCACTTCCAAATTTGAGGTCTTACATCCATTAATAATCTGTCTCTACAGTCTTTCCTCATAGCAAAAAATGGCCGTTGGTGTTTATACATTTACAAATTAACATGAGAGTTGTTGGACATTTATAATATCCAATTTGCTTTTATATATAATTCCTCTATAATACTACTTGCAAACACCAAATCAATTTTGAGCCTTTATTTATTTTTTCTTTTTCTCTAATTCTAAGTCGTCTTCTTTGTTTTTTTTTAATTTTTTGTAAATATTATTTTTTTTATCATTGTCTTTTTACTTTTTGTGTTTAAGTATTAATTTTTCTTTCTCTTGGGTTCATGTTTTTTTTTTCTTTTGTTTTTTTTAAAAAGGTGGATAAACCACTTCTATTAAAACAAAAAGGACAAAACAGAGGACTAACAGAGTATAAGAAGACCACTACATGTGGTGCAATAGCAGGACAAAAAACAAAAAACATAAGCAATACAAACATGAGACTGCCCGAGAGGACCCCAAGACAGGCAGTAAAATAGAAACTAGCTCGAGATCTTATCAGTCGCCTCCTCGGCTATCGAACTCTCCCCGGGATCATCAGCCCGCGTGCTCAAGAACTCTAGACTGCAGCTAATGGAGTGGATATATAGGTTCCTCAAACTTCCTTTTGGAACCATCTGCGACAGCTGAATTCTTTTTTTTTTTCTTTATCTTATATTTATTGTAGAACTTCGTTAAAAATGCTTATTTCTCCTATGCTAAGATTGTGAAGAGGGAGAAGAAAAAGAATTGGGAGCGAGTGTATAATAGTTTTTTATTTTTTTACTAATAGATGACAAGCAATCCTCATTTAAGGGATTGTAAAAAAAAAACAGACATGTATGGAGGTGTACCTGGTTTGAATCATGTTCTATCGGTTCATATGCTAGAAAGAATCTCAAAAATATATGCTACCTAGTTAGATTATATGTGTATATTTTAATTCTTAAGTGAATATATTCTAAGAATTAATTCTAGTGAGTAAGGTTATATAATATTGGGCTTGGGTCCCCTTATTATGTGAAGAAAGCCCAAATCTTTTGTGACGCCTATGTTATGAATAATATTTTTTAGCAATTTTCTTTGTGAAAAAGTTCATAGTTTTTGCAGCCGCTCTGAGAAACCTAAGAAAGGGAGAGTTTCATCAACTTAACAATTGGATAATCATAGTTTGATTGAGCTAAGTTTTGGTGAACATGTTCGCATGTCAATGTTCTTCATTTTGAACGGTGGAGATCTGATTTTGACGGTTGATTTTCTGATTAGAGCTCTCTGAATAGAAGGTGTTATGGGTTGTATTTCTGCTCCGGCAAGTTTGATCTAACTTCACGATCAACATAGCATCCGTGGTCTGATTTAGCTAATTTTTTAGTCAAGTTTAGAAGACATTTGGAGGTTTATTCTGAATGGTGGAGATTGTTTTTTGAGGTCATAAAGACGGTCTTTTATTGTAATAAATACAACCCTAATTTATCTCTCTATAATCTTGTGTTTCTCTTTTATGATGGTTGTTTATGTTTTGGCATGATATGCTAGTGAACATATTTGATTATTGTAGACATTGTTGATTCATACTGAAGCCTTGCATTTGGACCGGAAAGAGGTTCCGTGGTTTTTATCCTTCTTTTTGAAGGAGTTTTTCACGTTAAAAATTATTGTATAATTTGAGTGATGTTTTTGTGATTTTTATTGTGTTTTTGGACAAACAAATTATTGCTCCTCTTATTCATTCAAAAAGAAAAGGATTTGGTCTCCTATGTTTCCGTTACATATAAAATATATAGTTTTGTTTGAAGTTTCAACAAACTAACCATGTTTTATAAAATTTATAATTATAAATGTGTAGATTATTTAAATATAGAAATTGTTATGAAACATGTGAATGTCTATGCCATCAACCATGTTTCGAAACACATGAATGCTTTTTTAGCAGCTATCGATGTGTAAACTTCAGCGACTTACAATCTCATTTTGAGCCATTGGATTCAAGTAATTTTAACCGTCCATTTATCCATTGGGTAACTGAAGAGCTATTAATACCCTGACAAACTCCTCTAGCAGATGATTAACAACAAATATTATAAAAACTCTTCATTTTCTTATATTCCTCAGTTTTTTTTTTCCAACTCAAGTTAGCTTTGCGCTTAACATCAAGGGAGGGAAGGCTGAATTGATTGTACAGTATAAAGTGAAGTACGGGTAATAGAATAAGAAAGTTGTAAGAGGAAGAATCTAGAATACACACACACGCATCATGAATAGAGATGGGCACGGGCCGCCTGGAAAACCAGCCCGATCCAAAACCGGCCCACAACCGGCTCGCCGGTTCAATGACCCGGTGGACCGGTTCATTGACCCATAATCAGCCTGTATTGTAGACGGACCGGTTACGGGTTGAGTTTCCCCAACCCTGACCCGCCAGATCAACCGTCGGGTCAAACTCGGTGGGTTAAACCCCGTTCCAAACCGGGTTTGGTTTGAATAATTTGGAGCCGTTGGCTCCCAACGGCTTTGTTTTTTTTTTTTTAGCTTTTTAAATTCAAAAGGCTACCAACGGTTTTTTTTAGCTTTTTAAATTTAAAAGTAAAAAAAATCTAAAATTTAAATTTTAAATAAACTTCTATATACCCCTCATCCCCATCCTATTTATTTTTTACCAAATATCATTCTTTTCCAATTCTTTCTCTTAATCTCATTCCAACTTCTTCTCTCCTTCTCTCTTATTTCATTAATTCTTGGAGTCTTGGATACTTGGGGTTTTATTTTTGGATTCTTGGAGATTTGGAGCAACTTGGGACGTTTATTATTTTTTCTAAATTTTCAAAAATTTTCTTTTTTTTCTAATTTTTTCTGAATTTTCAGAAATCGTCTTATTTTTTTCCAATTTTTCTGAATTTTCAGAAATTTTCTTATTTTTTTTAAGGGAAAATTACTTTTTACCCTGGGAAATTCAAAACGTCTCAATCAGCCCCTGCAAGTTTCGAATACCCCAAACAGCTCTTCCTTTATTGTTTTACTTCTTTTTTGCCCCTTGTAGATCAGTCAGACTGGATCTATATTGTGAAATTCCTTCTTTGCCCTTGAACATGGTGGGAAAAAATCTACCATGGTTTCTCTTTCCTCTACTTTCAAAACCGTAGAAAAAACCAAAACCAACCTCAAACTCAGACCCGCCTTTCCTCCGACCCTCCGTCGACCCCCGCAGCGTCCTCTCCGACAACTTCGCCCCCGTCTCCAAGCTCCCGCGACCCCATGCCCCATCATTCACGATCGTATACCACCTTGCCTCATCAGTGGCGCCTACATCCGTAACGGCCCCAACCCTCAATATCTCCCTCGCGGTCCTCACCATCTTTTCGACGGCAACGGCATGCTCCACTCCCTCCCCCTCCCCTCCCCCTCCTACTCCTCTTCACCCCCTCTTCTCTCCTCTCGCTTTCCACCACCGATGGCGACATCTCCACTCTCGGCCGTGAAGACTTCTCCAGCAAACTCTTCATGGGTATGACCGCTCATCCCAAGAAAGATCCTACCACCGGCGAGCTCTTCGCCTTCCGTTATGGCCCCATCCCTCCATTCCTCACCTACTTCCGGTTCGACAAGAACGGCAACAAGCTCGTTGACGTTCCTAGCTTCTCCGCTTAAATTTATCAAGTTTCCATTCAAGTTTCTGCTTAAATTATCGAGTTTCCGTTTAAAATATTATGTTTCCGCTTAAATTCTCGAGTTTCCATTTAAAATATTATGTTTCCGCTTAAATTTTCCACTATCCTTGTCTCATCCAAGTTTCCGCTTAAATTTATCAAGTTTCCATTCAAGTTTCCGCTTAAATTCTCGAGTTCCCGTTTAAAATATTATGTTTCCGCTTAAATTTTCCACTATCTTGTCTCATCCAAATTTCCGCTTAAATTTATCAAGTTTCCATTCAAGTTTCCCCTTAAATTCTCGAGTTCCCGTTTAAAATATTATGTTTCCGCTTAAATTATCAAGTTTCCGTATAAAATATTATGTTTCCACTTAAATTTTCCACTATCCTTGTCTCATCCAAGTTTCCGCTTAAATTTATCAAGTTTCCATTCAAGTTTCCGCTTAAATTCTCGAGTTCCCGTTTAAAATATTATGTTTCCGCTTAAATTATCGAGTTTTCGTTTAAAATATTATGTTTCCGCTTAAATTTTCCACTATCCTTGTCTCATCCAAGTTTCCGCTTAAATTTATCAAGTTTCCATTCAAGTTTCCACTTAAATTATCGAGTTTCCGCTTAAATTATCGAGTTTTCGTTTAAAATATTATGCTGAAAAGTAATGCATGTACTCATTTCTTAAACAGAAACCTCATGTTTTAAACAGAAACCTCATTTTTAAATAGAAACCTCTTGTTTTAAATAAAAACCTTATTTCTTAAACTGATACTATTAAAGACTACATAATACAACCATATCATTGCACCCAAAGGCATTATGGTCAAACCATATCATTCCGTTTAAAATTAACTCTATTAATCACTATTAGATGCTTGGGGGGTTTTAAAAATCATTGTATTCAAAAGGAAGGGGTTTTTATGGATATTCAAATTTAGAGGGAAAATCTGTGCATATTGCAAACTTTGGAGGTGTTTTCGGCGATTTCCAATTTTTTTAATTTTTCTGAATTTTCAGAAAATTTCCGATTTTTTCCCTATTTTTTCTGAATTTTCATAAATTTTGAATTTATATATGTATTCTTCCTCCACTATATATAATATTATATATATACTTCCCCCGGTCCTTTTTAATATTTTTTTTTAATAAGCTTTTGTTATTTTTATTTATACAAAGTATTAAATATTTTTTTAAAAATTCACCTTTATCTCTAGTGTAAATTATGTTTAGTATTTCAATACTTTCCAATAAATATTTCTATTTTTTCAATAATGATTACTATACAATTATTACTAGTAGTCTAGTAGACCGTTCAAGTGTATTTTGCTCCCAATAAACCAATTAATATTTTTTTTACAACTCATAAATATTATTTTGAGAGAGGGAATGAAAGTGATAATCAACGTAGATTGAAAAATTAATGTATTTTGATAGATTTTTAAATAAAATAATTTTAAAACCAGATAAAATTTAAAAAAATGTAAACTATTAATTTATTTTAATTAACTGAACAGTACTAGCACTGTTGGAGCCACAAAAAAAAGGAGTCAACGCCTCACTTGAAACCAAACCATTCAATGGCCCACTAGTCTCAACTCTCTCAAGTAGCACTCATTTGGAAATTGAAATAACCTTTAATTGAGGGCTCGTTTGGCATTGTTACTGATTCCTGTTTTTTTGTTTTCAATTTCATGTTTTGGAAACAAAACTGAGAAAACATGTTTGGCAGCTCGTTTTTGTTTTCAAAAATTTTGGCAACAATCCTTATGTTTTCAACTATTTTGGAAATGTTTTCAAAACTTTTTCTCTCACAATGAAACCATTCCTCTTCTACTCCTTTCTCTCTCTCCTTTTAATTTTTAATTTTTATTTTTGTAAAAAAAATAAATTTTTTACAAATTAATAATAATAATTTTAAAAAATATATATATATATTTTAAAATATTTATAAAAATTTATTATTTTGGCTTGATATTTTACAAATTAGTTTATATAATATAAAAAATTTTATTTTTAGAAATTATTTGTGAAAATAATTGTTTGACCCTTGATTTTGATAAACTATAATATAATATAATATAATATAATATAATATAATAATAATTTATGTTATTAATTTTATTTAATAATATAATCAAGTAAACTAATATGAAAAATAAAGTTTTATAAAAAAAATTAAAAATATGAATTTGAAAAAAAATGATAAAAAAGACGTTATAATAATTTTATATAAAGCTTTTTAAAATAGAAAATAGTCAGTGTATCCAAACACGCTTTTGTTTTCAAAAAATTAAAAATAAAATGAAAACAAAGCAAAAACAAAACAAAAGCGAAACAAAAATAAAAAACAAGAAAACAGAAACGATGCCAAACGACCCCGAGCAAGTGCAATGAAGCCCCCTAGCTTAAAACCTTTTTTTTAATTAATTTATTTTTTAAAAAAACCAATGCATATTCTAGTGGTTTTTCTACCTTGTTTGTATTTGTGAGGTCTCGAGTTTGAAATTTCTCAAGTACAATACAAAAATAAAAAAATAAAAAAAAATACTAGTCACTAATTTATCAAAAAAATTATTATTATTATCGAGATACATGCTTATGTTTATAAGAATATGTGGTGTTAAACTATCAAAGTTTGGGCCTTTTACCTTCTTCAACTCATTCATGATATTCTAAAATTATTGAGATTACATTAATTATATAATATAAAAATTAAACTTAACAATTTTTTCTTCAGATAAAAAAAAAAGTCATATCTATCGCTGTTAGCTTTATTAACATGGGACATTGACTCTATAATTTCTATTATTATCATAACAGAATATATTCTCTTGAATACTGAAATCCCGCTAATCACTTTTGACAACTATGTGTTTATATTAAAATAAAAATAAAATAAAATACTTTAAATTGATCAGTTTTTTTTATATCTATATATTCTAAAAAAAACAAAATTTAGATATATATATATATATATAATGAAATTTTACATTGACAAAGTTCAGATAGTCTAGGAATGCGTCTCTTTGTTAGCTAAACCAATTAGTATTATAGTAAAACTTAAGTGAAATATTTTATTATACTCTTTACTATAGTTACACCCACATGCGATGCATGGAAAACATTTTGGGTTAGCAACATTAGAGTGTTCAATAGAGAAAGCACATCAAATTTGCAATAAGGCCAATAGTAGATTTATTAAATATGAAAAACAAGTATTGAATAACTAATATTAAATTATTTTACACTAATCTAATTATCCATGTAATAACTTGAAACATATTTTAGATATTAATTCATTATTGTCAATCATCTCATAGCTACATAGATTTCATTATCTTGACTAACATTCCGAGTTTTGATTTGAACTTATAATAATATTTTTTTTTTTATAAAAAGTGGATAAACCACTAATTTATTGAAATAATATTTTTTTTCATTAAAGTATCAATCTCAATAAATAAGATCCATCTGTAGATATTAGCCAAAGCCTAATAACTACTATATAAATTAAGATAATAATATTATGAAGATATATAAATAATAGTATAAAAATTAAAAAAAAAAATAGAATAGGTACTATTTAACAAAAACAAACAAAATTTATTTGTAACACTTTTTATCTCTACCGATTCCACAATTGCTTAATAGTTTTTACATCACTTTTTCACTTATTTGATCATTAGAGATGGTGAAGAAGAAAAATAAATTTGACATATCAATCCTTTACGATCACACTCACTCAACAATCTTCACAAAAATTAATTAATTTATTTATTAATTAAAGTAAAAAAATCATGATACTAATAATAATCTCTGTATTTATTCGTAAAAAAAATTAACTATACTTGTTTTGAAATTTGATAATTTCTTTGAGTCATTGAAGAGTAGCTTTGTAGTAAAGTGGATAAATCACATACATTAATAAGAAAATTCAATATCTTGAATTTTTTCCTTAAATTATATTTTCACATTTATTTTGATTTTTATACTAATTAAGGAGTAAATATTAGTTTTTTTAATAAGAATAAATTGGTTTTAAAAAATTTAATAGTTTGTACAAGATAGGTTTTTTTTTTTTTTTTTTTTTTTTTTTTTTTTAACGAAAGTTTGTGCATGATAGTTGAAGTCTTAATTTAATTTGTTAAAAAAAAAAAAATTCAGAGTGATCAAAATCATTTGTCTTTTATTAATAGTTTAGAGACTATAGTTGAACTTTTTTTTCTTAATTTAGAATTTTTCAATTTTCCAAAATAAATTATAGAAGGTAAGCCTAGAAGTGTATAATTATTATTTACTAATTACAGTGATATTATTTATAATTAAAATATTCAATGGCCGGAGAAAATATTTACAGTGATAATATTTAGTATAATATTTATACTTACAGTAATAATATTTATTATAATATTTATACTAAATTTTTTCATGCTGTTGCCAATGGATGGAGAAATAAAAATTTTATTCCTCTTATTGTTCATAACAGCGTGGAGGTAGTCGATTCTTCGGAGATTGGGCAGATCTTCACTTCTGGGTTCCGAACGCACTTTGGTCATCAGAGGGCCTCTAGATTTAAGATCGACTGGCAGCACTTTTTCGCGACTAAGGCACAGGTGGATCTCTCTGCTCTCGAATCCCCTTTTTCCGTGGAAAAGATTAAAAGGGCCGTATTCGACTTAGGTGCTGATAAAGCCCCTGGCCCGGATGGCTTCCCCATTCATTTCTTTCAACGATTTTGGGAGGTGATCCAAACCAATCTTGTGGTCCTATGCGAGGATTTCTTTTTTGGCAGAGCTAATCTGGAGCGTATCAATTGGGCTTGCATCACCCTTATTCCTAAGATTATGACTCCGGAATCCCCCTCGGACTTTCGTCCTATCAGTTTAATCAATTCTGCCCTGAAAATCATTTCCAAAGTTCTTGCCACTAGATTGAGTAAGGTGCTTGGCCTCCTTGTTGATAATTCTCATTCAGCTTTTATCAAGAGCAGGTGCATTACGGACAATATTGTTGCTACGGAGGAGTTACTGTTTAGCATCCATAAGCGCAGACTGGCGGGCCACATTCTCAAGGTAGATTTTGCCAAGGCTTTTGATTCAGTGGATTGGGATTTCCTGTTGGATCTTCTGGAAGCCAGGGGGTTTGGTAGACGATGGGTAGAGTGGATTCGTGTTCTACTTCTCTCCTCTAAGGCTTCTATTTTAGTTAATGGATAACAATGTGGCTATGTTCGTTACGGCCGTGGGTTAAGACAAGGGGATCCTCTCTCTCCAATGTTGTTCGCCCTTGTGGCTGATGTCCTTGGAACTATGTTTAAGCATGCGCTTTTTTCTGGGGTGCTGGTTGGGGTGCCGGTGGGCAGCATAGGTCGGATGTGTAATTTGCACTATGCGGACGATCTACTCATTGTTACAACGGGGGGATGGAGGATCTCCATATTATCAAACTATTGCTCTATCTCTTTGAGGGGATTTCAGGCCTAGAAACTAACTTTAACAAGACTTGTTTGTTCTCCTCCCGGGCAGACTTGCTTCCGAGCCCCTCTGAAGCGCGTACTCTCAACTGCGCCGTTGATCGTCTGCCAGTCACTTATCTGGGGATCCCCATCTCCGGGAATCGCCCCCGGAAACGGGATTGGGAATCCCTCATTGCCAATATTCGGGGACGTCTGTCCTCTTGGAAAGCCCAGCAGTTGTCTTTAGGAGGTAGATTAACCCTGATGAACTCAGTATTATCCGCCATTCCTACTTATTGGATGTCTACTTTTCGACTCCCGTGCTGGGTCATTAAGGCAATTAACAGAATCATAAGGGATTTCCTTTGGTCTGAACCCGATATTAACAAACCCAAATGCAGATTAGTTAGCTGGAAACTGATCTGTCGCCCTCATAACCTTGGTGGGTGGGGGATTTTAGATATGAGATTATTTAATATTGCCCTTCTGGGCAAGTGGTGGTGGCGGATTTCAATGGATCTAAATTGGTGTGGGTGGCCAACTGTGCACTCCAACTACGGTTTTTCCAATTGGAATCTTCACTTTCGTCATCGTGGGCGGACTTCTTTCTTTTGGAATGGTATTCTCAAAAGCCTGCCTGCTGTGAGAGGTTGTACGGACCAAGTTGTCAAGAACGGCCACTCTTCGCTCTTTTGGAAAGATAAATGGCTCTCTGGTTGCTCTCCCATGAATTTATGGCCATCGCTGTATCGGGAGTCGGACAACCCTAATGGCACTGTTAGGGAGCTTGCTCAGCTGTTGGAGCTCACCCCATTTTGGGATGCTCCCGAGACCCGACGTTTTCTTGAAACTTTTGACATGCTTCCTGCTTCCTATTAGAGCGACTCAAAAAGGTGGAATTTGACTTCCACTGGCCTCTTCTCGGTCAAGTCCTTCTATTCCTTTTTGGTTGATGGTGGGATCAGATGCCCAGTTTATAAAGCCTTTTGGAACAGAGTCTGTTCGCAGAAAGTGAATATCTTCAATTGGCTTGTGTGGAGGGACATAATTCTGACGTTGGAGAATCTTGCTCGCAGAGGCTACAATAAACTTCCCACCTCGACCTGTGTGCTCTGCCATGCAGATTGTGAGTCGGTGGACCATCTTTTCCGTCACTACCCTTTTATCCAACAGATTTGGGGTTTTTTCCTGCATCTATTTGGTCTGCCTGACCTCCCATTAATCTGGGAGGAGGTATGGAATGGCTGGTGGCTCTCCCTCAGATCATCGCCGCGGGTGCTGGGTGGTGCTATTGTGAAAGCTGTTGTTTGGCATGTTTGGCTGGATAGAAATGATTGCATTTTTAATGCTGTGTGTTTGCCTTATTCCTCTATTATTTCTAAGATTGCGCATGCCCTGATTATGTGGTTCTCTGCAGCACCTGCATCGTTGCAGGGTTCTCTTGCTGAGCACGCAAATGCTATTCGCCGTCGCTTAGCTTTTACGGGCCAGGATGTGGAGCCGTCTAGTCGTCCTGATCCCAGTGGTGGTACTCCTGTACCAGGCTTGGGGTAGTGAGTTCTGTTTGTCGCTGGGTGCCGGTCGTTCTAACCGGCTGATGTCTTTGTTTTTTGCTCCTTTGTTGTTCCTTTTGTTTCTCTTTTCCCACTCCTAGTGGGCCTTCTGTTTTGTGTGCCCGTCCTGCTGGAACGGTGTTGTACTTCTGCTTTCTGTTTTATTTTAATGCATGTGGTTTATCCACCTTTTCAAAAAAAAAAAAATTCAATATAAATAGATAAGTTTTGTACTCTCATTCTAAAAATTGAAACTTTTATACTAAATTAAATTTGAAAAATACGTTTGAATTTGTATCTAAACAACACAATAAAGTTTGTTTAATTGATTTACTGGTAACAAAAGATAGACTAATTCATGCGCTAACAACCAAATTAATTTATTCTTGTTTATTTGAGTTAATAAATAATAAATATAGAGATTCATATACTATTTGTCTGTTAATTCAGCAAATGCAAGCTCTGAAAATCATATATAACATGAAATTCAAAATATTTCCAACCAAAGTTTTTTTTGGACAAATAATGAACAATCTATTATTATGTTTGCCTTCTGTAGGACAACACTTCATAGTTTTTATAGAAGCCAACTGGACTACTTTCTAGCTTCAAATCATTAAAAAAAAAAAAAAAAAAAAATTGATAAACCATGAATTTATTGAAGCTCCATATTATTTCTATGAAAAACCCATTTAACTTTTTTTAGGCCATTTAATAATTAAAAAACTAATTATTAATTGAAAAAATGCTAGTCATTTCTTAAAAATATAAAAAAAAATTGCTAGTCCACTTGATTGAACCAACTCCAAACATGGCAAGTGTCAAGGCTCCACGTGACCCCTTGGTCACACCGTGCGGCAATTGGCAAAATTCAAGTCCAAGTGAGTCTTGTTCATCCGGTGACCCTAGATGCAAGCCCATGATGAAACCTGGCGTACCAAACTCAGAACTACATTACTCGCTTGAACTTAACCCAAAACCATTACCTTCTATCCATTTATGTGCGCGTGGGCTTGACCATTCTTTAAACTGGTTGTTCCTATTCAAGACGCTATGATCATAAGCATTTTGGAGTTTCCGAGTACTCAAACAAGTAGGTGCAACCAATTATTTGGAACTTATGGTTAGAACGGAACAGTCGCATTTTTAACTCCAATTCTTTATCGTTCCATTCTGTTTTTTTAAAACTGCTAATATGCTTCTCTCTTGGCTTTCTGCACATTCAGAAGTGCATCACCAG
This sequence comes from Dioscorea alata, assembly GCA_020875875.1. Lineage (NCBI taxonomy): Eukaryota > Viridiplantae > Streptophyta > Magnoliopsida > Dioscoreales > Dioscoreaceae > Dioscorea > Dioscorea alata. The sequence continues at coordinate 18,040,769 of CM037015.1, read as the reverse complement.
TCTAATCTTGAAACCGCACAGAGAATCAAGTACTCCATCAGTTTCTTCAGTGAAAGATCCACATATCACCTTAGCATTTCAGCGCCTTCTTCAGATCAGGAGTAGTCCACTTTGTCTTCGACTGAGCAGATCTGTGTCTCCAGTAAGTTGATTTAGCCTGCTCAGTTTTCCCTTTCGCTTTCTTTATTTCTTCTTGTTGCTCCTCACTTCTTGTGAGGTTTTAGACTATTTTCACTTTTTATGTTGGTGATTTTTTTGTACGAGTTTTTTCTGTACTTTCTACTTTATTATCAATAAATTCGTGGTTTATTTAATTTTTTTCAAAAAAAAAAAAAAAAAACTATTGCTAAACAAGGCACAAACAGCAATATATAGCTTAACATTTTCTATTTCTGTATGATAACACAAACAGAAACACCATTACATAATCACCAATCATTATTATTCAAACAATAACTTATATAATTATTAATGTGGCAATTTTCTCACTCTGTTTCACTACTAACCAACTGGCTTCAAGTCACAGAACTTGATAAAAGGAAAGGCAGGTTCAGAAAAGGATCCATTTAACACACCCAATGCAATAAGCTTGTTGGCAGCATCAGTAGTATGAACACCATCCCAACTCACATAATTCTCTGGATCTTTACAAGGACTAGCGGTAATTTTTTTGCCATCAATCACCTTGGTATTCCCACAAATCACATGTACATTGAAGTTATACTCTCCGCCATATCCACAACAAGCTTTAGTCCCATAAACAAGACCTGAAATTGAAGCTCAGAAAGTGAGCATATAATTGAATTAAAAAAATTTTGAGAAGAATATTCAAAGTAGAAGAAGGAGGTGACTGATCATGACCATGGTCTTTAGGGTGTTGAAAGAGATCAAGCTTGATGGAATGAGTGTCAACATAAACAATAGTAGCATCAGGGAGTAGATTTCTTGTTTCAGAGAGTTTTTCCTTAAGCATTTTGTTGTAGTTCTGTGCTTCATTGTTGTAGGAAATCATGCAGCCATACATGTCCAAGTCTGAGCTGTTGTGAGGCAGATCAGTGAGGAATGCAGGGTAGCATCCTATTGGAGCCATATTGAACACCATGAAAGTTCGCCCTCCAAGCTCATTGTATAACTCCTGTATATATATATATATATATACATATGCATATTATAGATGATAGTTTCAGATATCAAATTGAGTTTCATATGATATGGAATATATCAGAGCTAATATAACTTTATATAACCTTTATTCCAGCTGAAATTTGAAATGCCATTTGAGGGAGGTATTGTCTGACGCCTTGAATGCCAACGGTTGCCAACTTTCGAGTGAAGTCATTCTGGCCAATATCGAAAATGTAGAGGGCTTTATTAAAGATGTCTTTAGGAGGAAGATAATTACCTGTAAATTGGACATCATGAATTCATTCGTGCATGTGCTAATAATTATAATAATCAGGATGAAATTAGCCATTAATTAGTAGTAAGTATTAGACCTTGAGGACTGAGTTCAAGGACTCTGTTCTTGAACTCCTTCATCTGATTAAGTTGAATGGTTAAATAAAAAGGACTGATCCCAGACGAAGTGTTTGGCATTAGAATAGTAGCACCAGAAGAAGCGAAGTTGGCACCATGAGCAAAGTTTGAGCCAATAGACTTAAGATAAGGGCTCAAGAACGGCAACCCAAGACCTTGAGCTAAATATACAATAAGTTAATAACATGCAAAGCAAATACGCTAATTCATTAGATATCCAAACCAAACACTTGTAAATTACTAGTAAACATTTGAAATATGAAAGCATGTTATATATATATACCTATGAAATCAATGGGAAGCCTGCCATCAGAAGCCCGGCCAACAGGCTTGCCAAAGTAAGTCATACCATAAGGAGATATTTGCGGCGGGAAGGCGGCAGTGGAGCCTCCAGTGTCTGAGCTAGAGGCACCGAAGTTGAAAATGGCCGGGAAGTCACACCGGGCATCAGTGAAGGCTGCCGGAGAGGCCAAGATGAGTAATGCAATGAGGAGGTACCTCATGTTGAGTACTAGTTAATACAAGTAGAGGTGATGTACAGATAAGGTTCAGAGGAGAATCAGGAGATGGGTATATATAAAGTGAGTGAGGAGTGTGTGCGTGTATGGAAAAAGAGGTGCTAGTGACAAAGCCTTTGTTTTGAAGGCAAGTTTTGGACATTGGATACTTCTGTAGTGGAACAGTACTGAAAAATGGTATGAACAGCTTGAGTTGCTCCTAGTCACATCCTAAAAAAAACCATCAAAGTCTTGCGGCGTTGACTTACTTGTCAGCTTTTCTCACTGCTATATTTTCTCGGTGCTTCAATGACGGAATAACTTGTTATAATTGTGCTATGATTATTTTCTATTAAATAAATAATTATTTATTTAAAAATATGAGTAATTCTTGCTATTTTGATGGTGTTCCCTGTGATGGATGATTTTATTAAGTAGATTTTTTAGAAAGCGGATAAAATGTTATTAGAGGTGTGTGATATCAGCACCACAAATTGATCGTTTGATCTATATATTTATTTGACGGATATACGAATTGGACTATAAATTTGTTCTCATAAATTGAGATTTTTTTTAGGTATTATTGTGTTTAACAAGTTTTTTTTTTTTTGAGAAAAGTGGATAAACCACTGATTTATTGAAACGGAAAAAAACAGTACATAAAGGGACAATACATAGTACAGAGAGACTCAAAAGGAAGAGCTTGTGTCTAACAAGTTTCAAATCAAATACAATAAAAATCCCTATAAGGTACTTTAGACATTTTATTTTTGATAAATATAAATAAAGTATAAATTTATTAAAAAAAACCGAAGTAACAGGACAAAAACCACAAAATATTCCAAAAAGTGAAGTGGATAGAATCCAATATCTCTTGCTTTGCTTGTTCAATATCTCTAGGCGTGACACATGTACATATATTTGATGTTTGTATCAGATGCATGCATCCAAGTTAAGTGGAAAAAATCCAATATCACTTGCTTTGCTTGTTCAATAAATACTCCACTAAGGCAAACAAGAATGATTATCTCCAAAGCTAGTAATTGCTTGTACTCAATTTGAAGAAGAAGATAAAGAGTGTCCCCAAAAGTTAGTGCTCTCATAGGATGCCCCAAGTGAAGGACCTCAGACCTCTAACATAAAATTCCAAATTGAATATTTTTTTTCTTTCTTGGAAGTTTATATAAAAATAAATACATAAATAATGATGTTTTTCAGGCATTCCATAATTTCCTTTGACTAATGTTGAATGTATTAATTTTGTAATATTGTCACACTTCTTAGAGACTAATCAATATATTGTTCATTAACACTTTCCTTAAAGCCTAAAATTAATGGTTAGATTATATATAATTATAAAGGGCCATGCTACCAATCAATCAAGCGTGATTGATTTCATATATTAAAATACAAATAATAAATAATCCAGGGCCAACGAGCTTTGCGAAGCTCCGGCTTCCCAGCAGGCTAGGTTTGACGAGCAGATGACTGTCATCCGTCGTAGGCTGCCTTTCGCGGGTCAGGAGGAGGTTCTCCCAGGTGATTCTGACACTGGTGATGTGGGTTCCTTGCGCGATCCGGAGTAGTTGCCTATGGTGCTTGCGGCATCCGGGCATGTTGGCCCTGGATTGAGGTTTGTTGTTTTGATGTTTTTTTTTTTTGCTCCCACGTCTAGTGGGCTGTTCTGTTTTGTACCCTGGTTCGGTCTTTATGGGCCATTATTGTACTACTTCCCCTGGTTCTTAATGCATGTGGTTGATCCACTTTTTCAAAAAAAAAATAATAATAAATAAGATTGTGTCAAACATCTCCTATATTATTTGTTATATTAAGTTTGTGGTCCTCAAGAAAACATTTTCTCCAAATCCTCTTCCTTGATCTGTGACCATGCACGTGATTAGCGCTCGATCAATTTGTATGTATCCTTCCCTCTTTTAAATCACCCCCTTACACATCTTGGCCCCAATATATGTTTTGCTTGTCTTCTAATGATAATGCCTTCCACCTTAAGTATTGAACTCTTTATATTGGAGGCTTGTGCTTCTAGTTAGCATTTTGCCAACCATATTCTTTTTGTCATCATTATTATTTCTTTTCTAAAAAATTTAAACCACATAAAAGATGTAAATGCCAAAGTCTACAATAAAGTGGATGAGGTGGCCTGGTTGAGTGGGATGTTGTAAGTAAGAGCAAGAAATGTGGTGGGTTAAGAGTGTGAAACTTATCCACATTTAAAAGCAACCTGATTTGACTAGGGATATTTTGGACTTGGTATACGAGAGGTGGGTTATCAATCATAGGTCGAAAAAACTTTGTTTATGAGATATAACTAAAACTCTGGACAGTAGTTAGAGTTGAAGATAGCTCCTCAATTTGGGATCCCTGGTAAAGAATTGTTTCAGTTATAAATTGGGTAACAGAATTCTCAATTGTGGGATCCCTGATTCGCTTCGTGGTGATTGAGGGTGCTGTTGCCCCTCTTGTGGTTTTTTATTGGGTCTTATTGTGGGTGTTTCTTTTGTTTTTTTGTACCACACCTAGTGGTCTTTTTTGTACTTTGGTTGGTTGTATTTTGCCGGTGGTTTTTTTTCTTTAATGCATGTGATTTATCCACTTTTTCAAAAAAAAATATATATATATATGAAAAGATATTTTTATTTTAATTTGATCCATGGTGCAATCACATGTCTCTACTAAGAAATTTCTGAAATTGAGTTAAGAATTCTACTGTGCACAAATCTACTATATAAGATCAGTGATTTATAAAAGTATGGTTGATGAATATTTTTTAATCATTAGATGATAATTTATCCAGTGTATATCGCTATTAATTTTTGTATTGATCAGGGCCGAAGACGGATTGTATTTTATGGAAATATGATAAGAAAGAAATATTTTGTGTGGCCAACACCTTCAAGTAGGACGATCAGAAGATTCTTCTGGCCAAGTTAATATGGTCAACTGACTCCATGCCCAAGCATTCTTTTATCTTTTGACTTGCTTTGCATAACCGGTTGATAACTAGAGATAAGTTGCTAAAATGAGGTACAGATGACTCTGATGATCGTATCTTGTGCAATAAAGATAGGGAGTAAATATCCCACTTGTTTATTGACCGCCGATTTTCAAGTTTTGTTTGATGAGTGTTTTACAAGCTCTTAATGCATGTGAAGTGGAAGTAACTTAATTGGAGAAAAGAGATTAATTGGTTCTAAAGGAAGACCAATTAATCTCCTTTCAACAACTATGGGTTTATTGTAAAATAAAAATAAAATAACATAGTTTAAATATAAAAGTTGATAAACCACAATTTAATAAAAGCAAAACGAGCATAACAACACAACTAACACCACAAGAACAAACAAAAGGGCAAGGGAAAAACACGAGATGCACTAAAAAGGTCGGTACAACCAGTAAGACAGCATGATCATTTGACTCGCTCTGAGAGTTGCTAGCTCCTCCAGTGTCAATAGCCAGGGGTCCGTTTTGTCTGATCATGGACAAAGTTTCCTACATCTTTGTTGTACTAAGATTTGGCATTGTATTTATCCACGCAATAAAAATATGATTAATCTTACAAATAGATTATAAATGTGAATGTGTTATACAAGAGATCAGTCCAAATGTTCTAGTAGATTGCTCGAAAGATAAGGTTTCATAGATCATTTAAACTTAATGTGTTTTTAGAACCCTAGGAGACCCAAATCTCCTTAAAATTTTATAAAAAAAAAATTTACAATCACAAAGTTGAGATAGTTTAGGAATACATCTCTTGGTTAGCCAAGCTAATTAGCATTATAGTCAAAGTTAAGTGAAATATTTTACTATATTCTTTATATATATATATATATATATATATATATATATATATATATATATATATATATAGTACAAAAAGGTCTAACAAAACAAATACAAAAAGAAGCAATGGATACATAAAAAAAAAAAAAAAAAAAAAAAATAGTCCACTAGAAGTGGTTATAACAAAAAAAAAAAAAAAAAAAGCAAATACAAATATGGCCCCTAGGTCTAAAGAGAGTTAGCTCCTGGGGTATAGCCAATGCAAGCAAACTAGGCCCTAGCTAGTGACACCATCAAGATCATTATCAGGGTTGCGTACATCGCGTATGGAAGGCGCTGAGAACAAGATACTCCTCCTAACCGTAGTTGATAAAGTGACGATTCCTCCGGTTTGTCTTTTGACTACAAGAGTTGCAAAAACCCAAAAAGAAACATATTACTGATATTCAGTAATAAGGAAGATAATGATCGAGGTCACTACAGAAATAAAAATGCAATCATTTCTTCTAAGCCAAATTAACCATATAATATCCTTACAAGCAAGGACCTTGTCACCCTATGGCGAGGTCCAGAGTCTTTGTACCAGTCATCCCAAAGATCAATTATCTAGTTATATATGTGCTACTTAGACCTAGAATCTTTGCAAAGTAATTCCAAATAGCGGTTTTAGTAGAAAGTTATTATTTAGAATTATAGTTTATGGTCTGCAAGTGTACATTTATTACTTACTAATTACACTAATAATATTTATAATTAAATTAATTAATATTGATATAAATATATAAGTTTTGAGCTCTCATCCTAACAATTGAATCTTTTATACTGAATTAAATTAGAAAAAAAATTTGAATTTGTATCTAACACAACTAAAAATAGGTTAATATATGCTAAAAACCAAATAAATATATTATTAATTATTTAACTTAATTAATATAAAGATACATATATTCATGTGCCTTTTAAAATATATATATATATATATATATATATATATATATATATATATATATTCATGTGAATGTTAATTTCTACAGATACAAACTTTTAAAATCATATCTAACGTCAAATTCTAAATATTTCCAACTCAAGGTTTCTTGGCAAATTAATAATAAACCAATCTATTATGTTTGCCCTCTATAAGACTTCACTTCTGTCCTTAAAGACCCAACTGGCTTCTGGCTTCTGGCTTCTTCATATCATTTCTATGAAAGGCTCATTCAACTATTTGAAGGTCATTTATTTATTTATTTTTTTTTAAGGTCATTTATTAATTAAAAGATTGATGATTTATTATTATTATTATTATTATTTGAGAAATACGTATAAGCTAGGGCATGTGGAGGATTTATAAATATACCACGAGCCCTCATCAATCAGAGAGTCAACTCTTAGTCTCCACCAGTGCATTAGGGATTCGATATCATAGGCTAGCAGATCAATTATTAATTAAAAAAATTCTAATCATTTTAACATCATGAGACATTGGTAATTCATTGTCATCTCCAATAAGATATCCAGGGTTTGATACATAGCTTCTCTACATTTCTTTAAAAAAAAATGGCAGTATTCATCTCTAATTAAAACAAATAACTTTTTTTTTTTTTTTTTTGAATAATAGGCGACAAGCGCCCCGGTATATGAATAGTATTAGAACCCGGTGTACATTGTATAAACAGTATAGAATAGTACAAACATCCCGGGTGAACAGTGTATGAACAGTACAGAGAACAGTACTGTCGGGGAGAGGATTTGAACTCATAACCTCCCTTTTAACACATTGGTGCCATACCATTAGGCTATCCAATGGTTGACTAAAACAAATAACTTGCAAAACAGGAATTTTTTTTTAGTAATTAACTAATGCTAAACAAGAGCACAAACAGAATATATAGCTTGGGATTTTCTATATCTGTATGATAACACAAACAGAAGAGCCATTACATAATCACCACTCACAATTACTTATGCAAGTATTGTGGCAATTTTCTCACCCTGTCTCACTACTAACCAACTGGCTTCAAGTCACAGAACTTGATAAAAGGAAAGACAGGGTCAGAAAAGGATCCATTTAACACACCCAATGCAATAAGTTTGTTGGCAGCATCAGTTGTATGAACACCATCCCAACTCACATAATTCTCTGGATCTTTACAAGGACTAGCAGTAATTTGTTTGCCATCAATCACCTTGGTATTCCCACAAAACACTTGTTTGTTGAAATTATAGTCTCCACCATATCCACAACAAGCTTTAGTCCCATAAACAAGACCTGAAATTGAAACTCAGAAAATGAGCATATAATTGAATTAAAAAATTTTTGAGAAGAATATTCAAAGTGGAAGAAGGAGGAGGTGAATGATCATGACCATGGTCTTTAGGGTGTTGAAAGAGATCAAGCTTGATGGAATGAGTGTCAACATAAACAATAGTAGCATCAGGGAGTAGATTTCTTGTTTCAGAGAGTTTTTCCTTAAGCATTTTGTTGTAGTTCTGTGCTTCATTGTTGTAGGAAATCATGCAGTCATACATGTCCAAGTCTGAGTTGTTGTGAGGCAAATCAGTGAGGAATGCAGGGTAGCATCCTATTGGAGCCATATTGAACACCATGAAAGTTCGCCCTCCAAGCTCACTGTATAACTCCTGTATATATATATATATATATATATGCATATGCATATTATAGATGATAGTTTCAGATATCAAATTAAGGAGTTATATCTGATATGGAATCAGAGCCAATACAACTTATATAATTAACCTCAATTCCAGCTGAGATTTGTAATGCCATTTGAGGGAGGTATTCTTTGACGCCTTGAATGCCAATCGTTGCCAACTTACCAGTGAAGTCATTCTGGCCAATATCGAAAATGTAGAGAGCTTTATTGAAGATGTCTTTAGGTGGAAGATAATCACCTGTAAATACAAATTGGACATCATGAGTTCGTCCATGCATGCGCCAATAATAATCAAGACAATTAAATTAATTAACCATTAGTAGTAGCAAGTATTAGACCTTGAGGACTGAGTTCAAGGACTCTGTTCTTGAGCTCCTTCATCTGATTAAGTTGAATGGTCAAATAAAAAGGACTGGTCCCGGTAACAAACAGTGAAGTGTTTGGCATTAGAATAGTAGCAGCAGAAGAAGCGAAGTTGGCACCATGAGCAAAGTTTGAGCCGATAGACTTAAGATAAGGGCTCAAGAACGGCAACCCAAGACCTTGAGCTATATAATAACATGCAAAGCAAATACACTAATTCATTAGATATCCAAACCAACACTTGTAAATTACTAGTAAACATTTGAAATATGAAAGTATGGTATATATATATATATATATATACCTATGAAATCAATGGGAAGCCTGCCATCAGAAGCCCGGCCAACAGGCTTGCCAAAGTAAGTCATACCATAAGGCGGCCTTTGTGCCGGGAAGGCGGCAGCAAAGCCTCCAGTGTCTGAGCTAGAGGCACCGAAATTGAAAATGGCCGGGAAGTCACACCGGGCATCGGTGAAGGCTGCCGGAGAAGCCAAGACAAGTAATGCAATGAAGAGGTACCTCATGTTGAGCACTAGTACAAATAGAGGTGATACATAGATAAGGTTCAGAGGAGCTGAATATATATATAGTGAGTGGGTGAAATCACTGAATTGTAGTGTTTGCTTTTATGGAAAAAGAGTTGTAGTTTTCTGGGACAAAGCCATGTTATGAACGCAGGTTTGGGCCATTGGATACTTCAGTTGTGGAACACTAGAGATGGTGTGAACCGAGTGAGTTCCACAATAGAAATGGTGTGAACAGCTTGAGTTCCACAATAGACACATTCCGTAAAACCCAACAAAGTCTCGCCGTTGACTGTACTTACCAGCTTTTCTCACTGGTATATTTTCTCTGTACTTAAGTGTCGGTATAATTTATTATGGTTGTGCTATGATGATTTATTTACTAAATATATAATTATTTGTTTAAAAATATGAGTAATTTTTACCATTTTGGTGCCATCCGGCCCGGGAGCACAACTATAGATGGATGATTCTATTAAACAATTTTTTTTATAAGCTAGATAAATTATGTGTCACAAAAATGTGTGTAACAAAAAATTAATTGCTTGATTCATGTGCACCCACCCATCAGATGTAAGGATTAAACTATAAATCTACTCCTCCTCCAGCAAGGGAAATTTAATTTTTTGACACCATTACATTCAGAAAGTAATTGTTTTTCGAAATTTTATTAATATTTTATCTTATTTTATAGTGATTGTTATTCATTTCTCATTGTCGCTTGTATATTTGTATTTATGTTCTTCTGAGGGCTCTAATACCTTATTCTTTGTAATCAATTTTATAAGGTTCAACTGTTTTTTACAAAAAAAAAAAAAAAATTAAGAAAAATTGGGATTACCCCTGTATTAATAACTGGAAAAAAAAACAGATGAAGTTAAAAAAATATATTATTTCTCATTTACAATAATTCATTAAAACTATTGTTCAACTTAAAATTATTTCTTATGGCCATATTCACTAGCATTGAGCCAAACACTCGTTCTTAATTATCAAAATAAATCGAATATCTAAATAAGTAAAACATGTATACAAAAATTATTTTTAAACTCAAATATTTACTCTGATTGAAGAGAAAGTGGTCCAATTTATTAAAGAGACAAAGAAGAAGAAGACAAAAGAAAGAACGAAAGTTGTCCAAGGTGGCATGTTCTCTTGGTATTACATATGTACATATCTTTAATTGATGTTTGTATCACATGCATACATCCAAGTTAAGTGGATAGAATCCAATATCTCTTGCTTTGCTTGTTCAATAAATACTCCACTAAGTCAAACAAGAATGATTATCTCCAAAGCTTGTAATTGCTTGTACTCAATTTGAAGAAGAAGATAAAGAGTGTCCCCAAAAGTTAGTGCTCTCATAGGATGCCCCAAGGGAAGGACCTCAGACCTCTAACATAAAATTCCAAATTGAATATTTTTATTCTTTCTTGAAAGTTTATATAAAAATAAATAAATAAACAATGATGTTTTCAGGCATTCCATAATTTCCTTTGACTAATGTTGAATGTATTAATTTTGTAATATTGTCACACTTCTTAGAGACTAATCAATCTATTGTTCATTAACACTTTCCTTAAAGCCTAAAACTAATGGTTAGATTATCTATAAGAGTAATTATAAAAGACAATGTAACCAATCAATCAAGGCTATGATTGATTTCATATATTTAAATACAAATAATCAATAAGATTGTATCAAACATCTCCTATACTATTTGTCAAAGTTTGTGGTCCTCAATAAAACATTTTTTCCAAATCCTCTTCCATGATCTTTGACCATGTATGTGAGTATAAGCATCCTCGCCTCTTTTAAGTGACCACCTTACACATCTTGGCCTCAATATGTGTTTTACTTGTCTTTTAGTGATCATGCATTCATGCCTTCCACCTGCCTTGACCTCTTTATAGTTCGGTAAACCTACAATAGCATTTTGCCAACCATATATATATATATATATATTTATTATTTTTACAAAAGCAACTGTGCTTTATTATTTTTACAAAAGCAACTGTGCTATATTATTTTTACAAAAGCAACAAGCACAGTCAAACAAAGGGATGCCAATGGATAAATATGTATGATGGTACACTAATTACAGTGGCTTAACAACCTTCTAAAAATTTATTAACTCAGTCAGATGTCACACAGGGCGATTAGAATCCTATCATGTGCAAGCTCAGAAAATATTTTAGCAATTAAATCATGTTAATAAATTCCCCTACCATACAACCTGAGAGGGGAGAAAAACGATATCCTCCCACATGGGACCTGTGAATAGTGAATGAACAATACTACTATAGTATTTATATAATATTCACGGTGCAACAATAATACTGTTATTCACTGTTCTCATAACATTCCACTACACCAACTAATGATTGTTCATATTCTTTTCATTATCATTATTTTTTTTTCCTAAAACATTTAAACCGCTACTTATATTAAATAAAAGATGCAAATGCAAAAATCTCCTAAAAAACGGAAATAAATAACAAATATAGATTTTTTTTTTTTTTTGGACGAGTAGAGCCAAGGGCTGTCCCACAAAAGAGTGTCAAAAGTAAATATCATATATTATGAGTTGTATCACATGAGAAACTCTCCTAAAATTTAAGCTGTCTTTAGATTGAATAGTGGTGATTGTTTTTTTATTGATAAATGTTATATAATGCTTATGTACTTCTAAATTCAATAATTGCTATATGTTTATTAAGCTGCTCTCTAGTTATTTTTTATTTTTAATAAAATTGTGATTTATATATTTTAATCAATTTATATATATATTGAAAAAAAATTATAAAGCTAATATATCACATGTAATAAAGAAAAATTTTGACTTCATTAATATTTCTTGTTTTTAGTACCCGCGTCAGCTAAAATTTAAAGACTATCCCAACTAGATCATCTAGTTGTATTACCCACCTTTATGTAAGTTTCCAAGGTGGCGCCAGCTCTCTTTTCCTTTGTGGTGTAAACATCTAGTTTGCTTTCTTTCCATGTTTTTTTTTTTGTTTTAATGTGTTTTCAAATTTTGTTTCCATATAATACTTCGCGCAGTTATTGCAAGTGGCTTCCCCCCTGAGAATCTTAGGGATCTATGGGGCTATTGGAGACTCAGCATTCCTCGAGTCAAACGTTTCTTTGGAGACATGCTTATGAGGGCTATTACTTGGAACATTTGGATAGAGAGAAATGCACGCATTTTTAATTCCAACTGTTTATCTGTCGTTACCATTATCATTAAAATTGAATGTATGTTGATTTTCTGGTATAATGCAGCCCCAGAACAAAAGAAGGCGAAGCTTGAGGATCAGATGTCTAAGATCAAGAGAAGCCTTGATTTTCTCACCACCAGAGAGGCGGAGCAGGTGGACCCGTCTCTGCTTATTGCGCCCCCGAGTCAGCCACAGATTTGATACGATGTTGTAGCTTCCCCTAGAGACTGCTTCTCTCTAGGGTGTCCCTCCCCCCCCCCCCCCCCCCCCCCCCCCCCCCCCTCTTTCCTTTTCTGTCTTGGGGCTGTTATCATTTCTTGTGGTTTGTTTGTGTTTTGTTGTTGACTCTGTTTGTTTTGTGACTCCTTTTTTAATGAATTGTGGTTCATCCACTTTAAAAAAAAAAAAAAAAAAAAGAAGAAGAAGATTGTAGTAGTTTTTTTTTTTTTTGAAATAATAGTTTATCTACTTTGATAAATAAAAATAATAATAAATATGAATAAACCACGTGTGAGAAGTAGACACACATGAGAAGCTAATCTCTACAACAACTTTATCATTCCGTTCATAAACCAAAAATTAAAAATTAAAAAAAAAACAATCAAAATCAAGTTTTCTTTAAAAAAAACAGCACCTTAAACTTATAATTTTTATTAAACATCCAATAGGTTATAGGGTGATGTGATAGGCTGTGAACAATTGAGTCATGATGGCATAGCTATGGCTGGAGTAGTTAAACAAGGAAGATCCTTATCTCCTTTGCATCTTCTACTTGGTCTTTTGGATTTGATGGATGCTCTGCACCCATTGCTTACTCTTCCATCTCTCTTGGGTTTTGGTTAACATATAAATCGAACCAATTGATTGGTTTAGTTAAGTTTTAATTTTCTTTTTTAAAAAGAAATGGATATATATGAACCACATGTATTAATTAGATAAAAACAGAGTAATATAAAAAAGCAAGAGAAGAGAAAACTAACATTGAGACCACCAATAGAGACACTCAAACAGAACAAATAAAAAATACTCGAAAACAAAGAATAATAACATCCTAGAAGTAGGCATAGTTCCTTAAATAGATAATAGTATAATTACCCTCACCAGCACACATGAGATCCCAAAAATTAATTTCAATCTTTGTTTCACTGGAATGACCGAATCCTCCAGCTTCTCCATCACCAACTAAGTTTTGATTTTTAACAAATCATATATAGTTCTAATTGATTTGAGAAATATTTTCATCAATTATTTAACAAAAAACAATATCAAGATAAACTAACTCAAGATATTACTGTGTTCCTTTTTTTAATTAATGTGGTTTATATATATTTTTTTAATAGAGTGATTAAACCACAACTTTATTAAAATAAGAGAAAAGGGTACAGACCTTGAAAAAAAAACAAGCAACCAGATAGACAGAAAGCAGAACCAAACAATTGAGACAAAGCCAACAAAGCTAAATAGTAAGTCATCACTAGCGATAATGTGCTTCTATCAACAAGCAAACAAACAACAAAATAAATAAACAAGGCGGTGCAATAGAGAGTCGAAGATCACCAGAAGGATACAAAAGGACATCTAGCGTAGCCAAAGGAGGAGGAGGGATGGGGGTGAATCACTCCTGAACTTGTGGGTTTGAAGAGATACCTTGCTCAGCCTGTCGAGAGCCCAAAAAAACTAGAGCGCGTTTGAGTTTCTGAACTGAATCTGTAGGTAAGTGCTGAAGCTATGGGTCTCTAGCTGCAAAAAACTAGGCGAGAAGCATATGAATTGATTTAGCAATTACAGAGAATAAAGGCAAAAAAGCAGAGTTAAAAATGCGATTATTTCTTTCCGGCCAGATATTCCAGCAAATTGCTCGAGAAATTAAGTCCCACAGAACTCGCTACCTGACATCAATGGACGGAATCCATGCTGTCCAAATCTCAGGGAGAGAGAAAGAAGTTAACTGAGAATTAAGGGTTTGTTCAAAGAATGCCCAAATACGAGCAGGAAAATCACACCTACGCAAGAGGTGATTAGAAGTTTCGGAGTCTTTAAAGCAGAAGACACATGTGTCAATCGCATTTTGGGTGTTGCAGCCCTTTTTGGCCAGATTAAAAAGAGTAAGAATTCTATCCTCACTAGCAAGCCAGCATAAGAGGGAAATTTTACTTGGACAATCAGTTTTCCAGAACATGGAGTGAAAAGCATTGCACACTCCTTCAACTTGTTATCAATCTTGTGGCAGCATCTACTTTTCCCAAAAAAAAAAAAAAACTAACTCGAGATATATCAGAATAATAACACAATCATAAACATCACAGAGGACACATGTGCATAATCAGATCTTTTATTATTCAAGTAATATTAAAATAACTTGATAGATACAGCTTCTGCGCGCGATTACACTGATTTCATTAATACTTAATTGGTTTCTAGCCGCAGAACTTAGAACAAAGGAAAGACAGGGTCCGAAATGGATCCATTTAACACAGCCCATGCCACAAGCTTGTTAGCAGCTTCAGTTGCATGAATCCCATCCCAGCTTACATACTTGTCTGGATCTTCACAAGCATTTGCAGTAACATGTTTACCATCAATTATCTTGCTATTCCCACAATATACTTTTCTATTGAAATTATACTCTCCATCTCCATAACCACAACAAGCTTTAGTCCCATAAAGAAACCCTGAAATTGAACCCAAAAGGTTTACTAAGTGACTTAGATATAAACATTCACAATAGAACAATAAGTAAAATTAAGCAAACCGTGATCTTTGGGGTGTTGAAAGAGTTTAAGCTTAATAGAGTGAGTGTCAACATAAACAAGGGTAGCATCAGGGAGTTGATCTCTTATTTGGGAGAGTGTGTCCTTCAGCATAAGGTTGTAGTCCAGCACTGCATTGTTGTAGGACATCATGCAGCCATACATGTCCAAGTCTGAGGTGTTGTGAGGTAACTCTGTGAGGAAAGCAGGGAAGCATCCTATTGGTGCAAGGTTGAACACCATGAAAGTTCTTCCTCCAAGCTCACTGTATATGTCCTGGATTTACATCTAATATGATGTCAGAGCCGTGCACTAGTATAACAACATTTAAAGGCTTGGCTTGTGTTACCTTAATTGTATATGCAATCTGTGAGGCAACTTGAGGGAGGTATTGTTTGACACCTTGGATGCCAAGGGCTGCCAAGTTGCCAGTGAAGTCATTCTGGCCAATGTCAAAGATGTAGAGTGATTTATTGAAGATGTCCTTTGGTGGAAGACGATGATTATTACCTGTAAAATTAATTGAATATGAATCCATCCCTATGCTAGTTGATCAATAAGTAGTAGTTGTTATTATTATTATTATACCTTGAGGATTGATTTCAAGGACTCTAGTCCGGAACTCCTTCATCTGGTTAAGTTGAATAGCTAAAGAGAAAGGACTGATTCCACTGACAAAAAGAGAGGTGTTTGGGAGTAACACAGTGGAAGCAAGTGTTGCAAAGTTAGCTCCATGTCTGAAGTTGGTCCCAATGGATTGCAGATAAGGGCTTAGAAATGGCATTCCAAGACCTTGAGCTGAATAACACACATACATATATATACAACATGTCATACAGTAACTAAATTTGTGAATTTTTTGCATTATATAAATAATTTGCAAGATTTAACAGCATTGTTAGTTACCTAAGAAATCGATGACAAGGCGGCCGTCGGAAGCACGACCAGACGGTTTCTTGAAGTATGTCATACCAAACGGGTACCTTTCAGCCGGGAAGGCAGCCCAGAAACCTCCGGTATCTGAGTTTGAGTCCCCAAAATTGAAGATGCCCGGAAATGAACATTTGGCATTGGTAGAAGGTGTGATCAATAAGAGAACAAGGAGAAACATTGAGACCAAGAAGATGGAGAAATTATGGCGCATTGCAAAGTAGTGCCAAGGTTTGCAATGAGATGATGAAATCACATGCGTGGAGAGGGATGATATGGACAATAAAGCTTTTATTTGGGACCCATAACTTTTTAGGAAGTTTAGCTAGATATTTCATATTTTAGGAAAATTTAGGGTTTTTTCCCAACATGGCCTAGATTTTTTGAAAATTACCTAAATAACCCTATCACCATTCTATTTACCAAAATGGCTCTGTGGCATCACATTATGTTACTAACATGCTCTAGATTTTTAACGGCTGCTCATCTTGGCCAAAAAAATAAAAAAAATTCAAATTGGACATTTTTTAAATGGATATAATCATTAATAATCCAAAAAAGTACAAACGTATAAGAACAAGGGAAACTATAGCAAAAAAACAAAAAATATAAGAAAAAAATATCAAAATACAAATAGAAAAAGATCCACTAATGATATATTGCCAACAAAACCGAGAAAACAAAAAATTGAAGAAAAAAGCAACTAGCTGGTGTTCTCAGTAGAAATCTCCTTATTGAGATCACTAAGTGGGACTCTAAGCTGTGACGGATAACTGTGATAGAATCTTTAAATTTTATCCTTTTTTTTCGGGAACTGCAGAGAACCACAATATAAATATGTGATCAATTTTCATAATAATCATTGAGAAAAAATAGTTTTTTTAATTAAAAATACAATCATTTTCTTTAAGCCAAATATTACAAAAAAAAAAAAATGACAAGACATATTAGAATCTCCCCAGCTTTCTGCAACATTAGTTCTAAGAGATGCTTTCAAAGGTCAGACGCATTGGACGTTAGGTTAAGTTTCACCCGGTTTGCATAATCAAATCAAGAACTACAGCATCCCAGGGACCCGTGCGGCCTCACTTGGCATTACATGAAAACTTGTGGGTCATGTTTCCCAAAATTTCCATCACCATATCAAGAGTTTAATTAGAGCACGTTAACAGAATAAGTGATGACCTTTTAATTTTACAGTTAAATACAATTTTTTAAAATATAAATTACTCTTTTAAAAAAATCACCAATATATATATATATAATAAATAATAATAAAGTAATATATTTATTATGTATAAAATAATAACAATTAATAATAACAGTTAATTTAATTTTAAAATATCTATACATGTATGCAAAACAAGAGTATGATTATGGTCAGTAAGAACTGAAATTTATAAAAAAGGTGGAATACTCTATTTAGTCCTTCTAATATAGTCAATCTGCCCCTTTGGTCCCTTTAATATAATTTGTTCCTAGGAGATCCCACTATTTTGATATTTGGAAAATGTAGGTCCCTCCTTCTAACATAATTTGTCCCTAAGAGGTTCCTATGAGAGATTTACATTTCGCAAATATTAAAATAGATGGACCTCATATGAACAAATTATATTAAAGGGATCAAAGGAGCAGATTGACTATATTAGAAGGATTAAATAGGATATTCTATTCTACCTATAAAAAATAACCGAGCATGGTACCTTCTCCAGTTAGGTTGTTTTGGAGTCTGTTGAATTTAATTTAAGTTTTTGTCTAGTAAGAATGAAATTGGACGACTAAGATTGATTCAGTCACTATTGCGATTACGATCTACGATTCAGATTAAAACACTGTGCATAGCAATGAAATTGAACGGTTGAGATTGATTCAATCACTATTGCGATTCCAATCTACGATTTAAATTAAAATACGATATCTATATATATATATATATATTCCACCTTTAACTGTGCTACTATTCATAAACATAATAAAACTATGCATCTAAACGATCCAAACCATTGACGTCTAATTTAAGGGTTAAGAATCAATTTGCTTAAAGTTGATATACGAGAACGTACATAGAATACTCACCTCTATAAAAAAAATAGTTAATTTAATAATATATTTCACTCTTTATAAAAATAGTTAATAAAATATTTAGCAATGATGTGATGGCCTACTGTCATTTTAAAAAATAAAATCACCATAAGACTATTTAAATAATTAAAAAATATTTTAAGGCTATAGTAGGGTAAAGCTTAAAAAATTATTAACGAGTGAAGTTTAGGGGTTAAGGTTTAACTGCTTAAGATCCAAGAGCGTTAGAAAACTCCCCAAAAAAATAGTATGTATATGAAAAGACAATATATATTCAATTTGGAGTTTTATGTTAAAGGTCCCATGGTAAGGGTATCCTAATAGAATACTAAGCATTGAGGACGTTCAATCTAGTGGTTCTCAAATTGAGTGCAAGCAATTCCATGCTTTAAATAATTTCGTCTTTTTGTTTTGACTTGAAGTATTTGTTGAACAAGAAAAGGAAGAGACATTGGATCCCTTTCACTTTCTTTTTCACTTGGAGAATTTATATGGATATGCATGCATGGAATGTAAACATCAAGATATGTGGATAAGTTTAATGTTAAGAGAAAATGCTTAGTTCCTTGAACAACCCAAAGACTTGCTTGATTTGATCTCTTTTCGGTTGAGTGAGAGAAACTAATTTAGATAACAAAAAAGAAATTAAATTTTTTTTAAGATGATAAAATATGGACTATTCACCCCCTTGATATCTCATTCGGTTGGAGAGGAAGTGTTTTCTCTCTTGGAGATGTGATCTATTTGATTTAATTTTTCATCCTCAAAAACTGTTGTTTGCTTAGGTATTATAGTAATCAATCGAAGCAAAGTTACAAGATTTATTTGTCTGTTAAAAACACAACTACAAAAATTAACTGAATTTATATTTTTAAAAAATAATTTTTTTTGTAATAATGTAAATAAATCATCACATACACCTTCCAACTACTCTTTTATGAAGAGAGTCCTAATCCTCTATCTTTCACATATAAATTAAATATCTTACCTCTCATGTATTGCAGGAATAACTTAAAATATTACTTTTTTTATAAAAATATAATTTTTTAATATAAAATTTTGGTCTTCTATCTACTTTAATTTCTAATAAATAATAAAATAAATAACAAATATATTTTTTAAATGTTCTAGGAAGTTTATCCAATATATGTTTATATTATATGTTGAATAAAGAATAATTTTGGGGTTCTTAACAGAGAATAAATGTTTATATATATTAAATAAACCACAATTAGGACATTGTGGATATAGAAAACACAAAAGTTTAAAAAAACTGATCCAAACATGATGATAAAGCTGGCTGACGGATAACCAAAATTAGTTAGTCATCCCAACATGAACTACGAGAGTAAGGAATAATATCGTGACATGTAGCAAAGTACCAAGTCCATTAAAAATGGCAATCACTCTCGCAAGCATTCAAACCAGCACTAAATCACGGGAGGGAACAAGAAAAGATAACACCAAAACAAAAAAAAAAGCTGACACTTGGGTAAATTACAAAAACTATCACCATTGCATATTTGCATTTCCTACCACTACCAATGTTCCCCACTTAAGCACAGTAATCTCCTTCCATGTGAAGTCCATTTGCAAACCTCTTTGTCTTATACACCCCCAAGCCTTTATCTCCACTCAACACACTCTCCAAACTACTCCCTATATATACATGCATCACCTCTCAAGCTTCATCCATATAGCTGCACAAAATGTATTATTTCATCTTCTTTGCATTGCTCTTCTTGGTCCCTCCTGCCACCTTAACCGATGCCGGGTGTGATTTTCCAGCAATCTTCAACTTCGGGGACTCCAACTCCGACACCGGCGGCTTCTGGGCTGCCTTCCCTGCCCAAACCCGGCCTTTCGGTATGACTTACTTTGGCAAGCCTGCTGGCAGGGCTTCTGATGGCAGGGCTGTCATTGATTTCTTAGGTAATTAATAACTACTTCAATCAATTCATTAATCAATATTTGAATTAGATTAAATTGAATAATTAATTGCATTTGTATGTTACTATTTATAGCTCAAGGTTTTGGGTTGCCATTCCTTAGTCCTTATCTACAGTCTATTGGATCAAACTTCACTCATGGTGCCAACTTTGCTACTGCTGCTTCTACTGTTAGATTACCAAGCACTTCTGTGTTTGTTTCTGGGGTTAGTCCTTTCAGTTTAGCTATTCAGCTTAATCAGATGAAAGAGTTCAGGACTAGAGTCCTTGAATTCAGTAATCCTCAAGGTATAATTCTAACTGTTAATTTGCGTCCTATTTTTTAATGTCTAATTTATCTTCATTTGAATAAACCTCTTCATGTTCAATTTTTACAGGTAATAATTATTTACCACCAACGGACATCTTCAGTAAATCACTCTACATCTTTGACATTGGGCAAAATGACTTCAGCGGCGGGTTGGCATCCCTTGGTATCCAAGGTGTCAAACAATACCTCCCTCAAGTTGCCTCACAGATTGCTTGGACAATTAAGGTATATACCTCAAGTTAGTTAATTTTTAGGGAGGTTTTTATGTGCATGTATCAGCTCTGATACCATATTAGATGTAAATACAGGACATTTACGATGAGGTTGGAGGAAGAACCTTCATGGTGTTCAATCTTGCACCAATAGGATGCTTCCCTGCTTTCCTCACAGAGTTACCTCACAACACCTCGGACTTGGACATGTATGGCTGCATGATGTCCTACAACAATGCAGTTCTAGACTACAACCTGATGCTGAAGGACACACTGTCCCAAATAAGAGATCAACTCCCTGGTGCTACTCTTGTTTATGTTGACACTCACTCTGTGAAGCTTGAGCTGTTTCAACACCCCAAAGACCATGGTGATCTTTCTTCTTCTATTGTGAATTTCATCTTGAAGCTTTTCTTTAGTCAATTGGTAACCCTTTTTTGGGTTCAATTTCAGGGCTTGTTTATGCAACTAAAGCTTGTTGTGGAGAAGGTGGTGGTGATTATAACTTCAATCCCCATGTTTTCTGTGGTTATAGTAAAGTGATAGATGGCAAGAATGTGAGTACTAGTGCTTGTGCTGATCCTCAAAACTATGTGAGTTGGGATGGGGTCCATGCCACTGAAGCTGCAAACAAAATTCTGGCATTTGGGATACTGAACGGCTCTTTGTTTGATCCCCCTTTCCCTCTGTCTAAATACTGTGATTTGCAGCCAATTGGATGATGTGGACTCATAAGTTGTCTGGTTTCAGATTGAAATAAAATAATACATATACCTATTGAAGTCAAAGGTCTCTATGGTTCTCATTTTTTGTGTTACTTTAATTTATTATGAGGACTTAATTTTACAGTTAAAAAGGCCCTTCGAGTCCCGGTAAAGGTTGCACTCGGCCAGTAAAGGCCCCAAATTTGATAATACCCAGAAAGTCACCCCTTCTTCATATCAAAATTCAAATTCCATGCATTACATTTAGCACAAGTTGGAAATACCAATTTGCCCAAGGATTTAGAAAGCAGAGGCAGTAAGTATATTTTGAAATTTCTGTGAGTGGAATGAGATAGCGGAAACAATCAAATGACAAGCTAAGTCTTCATGGGTATTTCATCGAACACCTTGCGTGCATGCCTTGTAGCAACACCTTAACATGCACCTAAGTGTACAAGCTTCCAAATTACAAAATACCTATTAAAATATAGCATACCAAAACAATATATTAAAGAACACTCAGATTTACGTGGAAAACCCTTGTGGGAAAAACCACAGGCGGCGGTGAGTCAATCAATCCAATATGGAGATGAAGCAATACAAGGTGGAAGCCAACAACAATGGGGAGGCTCCAAATCCCCAATCTCTCTCACAAAAGAATAGATATTATGCACTCAATTCTACTCCTTCTTCCTCTCCCAATTCCTAGCTCTATCTAGAAAACAAAACGCCAAAAAAACTCTCTTTCGGATTGAAAAATGGGCTTAAGAAAAACATTATTCAGAAAGCCCCCTGAAGTTGCTAAATATTACAAATAGTCTCTTTTCAATCCTACTACACATATAAAAAGGAAAAGAAAGTGAAAGAGAAGCCGAACATCACAATTTCCATATAAGATACAGTCCTATGCGCTTTAATATCTTCTTTACAGTGTTGTTCATCTTCTTCCTTATTTCTCCGTGTTTCTCCGTGTTTTATAGAGGATAGAATGTAAAAAATAAGCAGTTATGAAAGGGCTCATTGCATAGCGATAATGCTTGATTGTGAAAAGTAAATGTAAAAATTTAAAAAAATCTCACTCATGTCTTGATAAAGCTTGATTGTGAAAAATAAATGTGAAAACTTTAAGAAATCTAATTCAAGCTTTGTTAAAAGCAATGGTGGTAATTGTCTTTGGTATAGGTTCGAGTTTATCACTCAATCTCCACGTCCCTTCATGAGCTAGAGCACATAGACCGGATGATTAATCACTGATTTTTGTGCATAATTCTAACTTCTCTTAAATAATGGATAATTTTTTTAAAAAAATTGAATAAATCACATCCATTAAAAACAATAGTGAATAATTTTAACCTATTGTCAATTTTATATATATATATATATATATATATATATATATATATAAACAGCTAGGTGGAATTGCAAAGAAAGAAATAAGTAGGAAGAATAAACACATGTCATTTATGTGCACACATAGGTTGCCGTAGGGTCCGATGAACAAGCACTTGGGATAAGTAGTACAAATTATCCGGGTGCAAATTATCCATTGAAATTGGGAATACATAAATAATATGATTTACATTTTTTTAAAATATTTGAAATACAGAAAGAAAGGCACCAGAAGTAACAAATTGTAAAATTCCTATAAAACTATGAAGTAAAACTTCTAGCAACAAAAGCGCTATCATAAGAAGTATTTCTACGTTAAAAAAATGATAATATTATTTGGTTGGTTAGAGAATACTACATGAATGAGCAGTGAAATGTGAGTACTGTTGGAATTAAACGGAGAAAGTCAAGTACAGCATACACTGAACTTCAATTACAACACACTAAACAACCAAAAGTATAAATATTTTGAACTCTAACAAGTAGCTAGGTACAATCATCCACAAACCATGAATATTCTCACTTTTTTTTTTAAACGACAAACATAAGGAAACAATGATATAGAACATAAGTACTAAAGAGGAGGGTAATAGTTCGAATCTTTTTTTCATCAGTATTGTTCATGCCCTATGCATTCGAGTCCAATAATGTTTATCAATATTATCCACGGGCTCAACTGTGGGTCCTCTGTGGGAGAAACAGTAAATTTATCCCTCCAAGATTGCAGGGCATGAGGATTTTCTTAAGAGGTCTGTAAGCCACTATAACCGGTACACCACCGTACCGTATATGTTTTTTGACAATCTCTTAAATGGGTGACATTTGTCGCCTATTTGTTAATAAATAAATAAAGTGGTCGTTTTGTATCATTTTTGTTTTTTGTTTTTGTTTTTGTTTTACTTTTGTTTTATTTTATGCTTTGTTTTTATTTTGTTGTCAATTTTTTTAAAACAAAATATGTTTGGATACACTAACAATTGTGTATTTTAAAAAGCTGAAAACACAAAACAAGTTTGGTCATCACAAAATTACTAGGATGTTTTTTTATCATTTTTTTTTAAATTCATATTTTTAGTTTTTTAATAAAATTTATTTTTATATTAATTTACTTGATTGTATTATTAAATAAAGGTAATGCATGAGACTAGTATTGTTTGGGTAAAAAATATCTTATAAAAATTGCACCATTTGAAACTAACCCATCTTATTTTAAAAAAAATAAAAAAGGGGACTATAAGCACGTAATCATAATTTTTTTCTTTTTTTTTTTATAATAGCTCAAATAGAATGTGTTAGTTTTAAAGACTTTGATTGGCATTATATGACAAGTCAAGAGTTGACGTGGCAAAAAAATTTGACGTGGCAATGATGACTTGGTAAAAAAGAGACGTAACAAGGAAGATGATGTGGCTAAACGCATGATGGGCTAGAAGATCATGATGAAATATATTTGTCTAGAGATTTTTCTCTTATTGGCTCTATTGAAGAATAAATATTTTTGGGAAGAGAATCAAGGTAAAGGGATCTCATAAAAAAGGGTAAGTTTTATCTTAGGTATGATTTTATCTATCTTTGGTAAAATCCGGGATGATAAATCATATTTTTGGTAAACTTCTTTTATGAAAGATCTATTTTAAAGAGAGAGGAATTATTCTTTATTGAGAGAAAATCATCATGGAGTAAAAGATAGTAAGAAGGCTAATTTTGGATGGAGCTATTCAAGGAGATTGATTGAATATTAGTTGAGGATTCTTTGAAGATTTGAAGACCCAAGCATGGATGATTGGAGATCATGCTCGAAATATATTAAAAGCTAAACTTGGATGACAGGAGATCAAATTTAGTAACAATATATCCATGATTCAAACGAAGATCATATGGGAGACCAAACTTGAACCAAGCTTGGAAAGAAGATCAGGAGATCTTTCTTAGCCATCTTTGGTGAGATGGTTGTTCACGCCTTGGTGGATGCAATCCTTATAAGAGGGGACTTGCTGAAATGATGTGAGGAAGGAAGCGGTTGCAAGCAAGAGGAGCTCGGGACGAGTCAACTGCTATGAAGCGAACTGAAGGAATTGGGAGGGTTGAAGATGTTGCAAGTTTGGTTACAACTGGGCTAGAACTCAGTCATGTTCAGCAAGGTGGGCAGTGTTACAACTAGGTGTTGCAAAATCTAACTTTGGAAGGTGTCCAAGTTAGGAAGTCGTGAAAAAGTCTAAAAGAAAAGGATCTATTGGGACGTAGGTGCATCGATATAAAATACCCTGCTTGAAAATTTAGGATGAGCCATGTGAGAGAGACCCTTGGATGACGGTTAAGGAGAGTGGACATCGGCCAATCTTGAGAGGTGTTCTTTGTATTGAGTGGTAAAGGGAGTGTTGTACTTTTTTCTCTATAACCTCTTTTAGTGGATTGTTTCTCTAGGCTTTGCCCCCCAGATGTAGACAAGGTGTTGCCGAACTAGATAACCATATTGTATGTCTCATTCTTGCATGCTTGTATGTGTGTGTGTGCTTTTATTACTAGTAAGTTGAGCGAAAAAAAAACTTTGCACACACCCATCCCTCTAGAACTAACAAGTGGTATCAGAGCTTGCTCGCTGTTGTTTGCTTTGATTTTAAGACCGGCGAGGTCCAAGTAAGTGCCGACGATAGCAACAAGAGAAGAAGCATCTGTTACAAGACCACCACTGCTTAATGGTTCCAATTACTCATATTGGAAAGCATGTATAAAAGCCTTCATCAAGTCCCTTGATGAGAGTGTATGGACCGCAGTGGAAGAAGGTTGGTCTCCTCCGATTGAAGAAGATGCCGAGAAGAAGTACAACTTGAGTCTTAAAGATACAAGGAGAATGAATGCAAATGAAAGGGCTCTCAATGCTATATTTGGAGGAGTGGATGGAAATCAATTCAAATATATTGCAACATGTGGATCAGGAAAGAAAGCATGGGATATCTTACAAAATATTCATGAAGGTACAATTTCTGTCCAAATATCTAAACTTCAAATGTTAACTAGCAGGTTTGAAAATCTCATAATAGAGGAAGAAGAGACAATAGCCATGTTCAATGCAAAATTAATGGATATAACAAATCAAGCTTTTCAACTCGGAAAAAGATACTCGGATGAAAAATTGGTGTGGAAGGCTCTTAGATCCTTACCTAAGAGATTTGAAGTAAAAGTAGCTACCATTGAAGAAGCCCATGATATCACAACAACAAGACTAGATGAGTTGATGGGCTCTCTTCAAGCATATGAGATGAACATGAAGTCAGAAAGAAAAACCAAAGATATAGCTCTAAAAGAAGAAGCCATGAAGCAAGACAGGTTACAACAGGAAGATACAATTGAAGCTAAGATATTAGGACCTTTAAAGAATCTCAATAAACTACTGCAACAATTTCTTACCAGAAGTGGTCACAACAAAAAACAACAGAAATTTCAAAAGAAATTTAAGAAAATACAATGTTGGGAGTATGGGAAAAATGATCATCTGTAGCACAAATGTAACAAAAAGAACAAATCAGAAGTCATCAATAATAATGAAGAACTAAAAGATAAAGTGACCGTCAATCATACTATCTTCAAGACAAATGCAGAAGTGAAATATCTTATTCAGAAAACCAATAATGTTATTATTTCATGTGCAACAATCAGAAAACTAGAAAGGTATTTTCTTATTTGTCAATATTGCAGAATTAAAGGTCACAATCAATCAAACTGCTTAAGACTAAAAAGAGACTTTAGGGAAGGAAGACAAGTGAGACTCACACAGTGCTATGAAAGAAACCTTCAAAAGAACAAAGTAATCTAGAAAGTATGGGTTAAGAAAACAGTTTTAAAGGATGGAGTAGCATAAACCTCTACAATTGGTATTTTGATAGTGGCTGCTCTAGACACACGATAAGCAATTAAGAGTTTTCTTGAAAACTATAAAAGCTGCTCAGTTGGGGAAGTTACGTTTGGTGATGGACAGAAAAGTGAAGTAGTTGGTTAGGGAACATTAATGTTACTAGGTTTATCAAACTTGAAGAGTGTCCTACATGTAAATAGTTTAAAAGTGAACCTAATAAGTATTAACCAACTATGTGATCAGAATATGATAGTAAAGTTTACTAAAGACAGTTGTATGGTCTATAATGACACAGGCAAATGTGTTTTAATTTGTGCTAGGTCTTTAGATAATTGCTATCTTTTTCAAAAATTGCAAAAATGTTACAACACCTTTTACAACATGACAGAAACTTGGCATCATAAACTTAGGCATGCAAATTACAAGAACCTGATGAAGATTGTAGAACTTGGAGCTGTAAAAGGAATACCCAAACTAACACAAAAAAGAGAACAAAATGTGTGGTCCTTGTCAAATGAACAAGCAAAAATGAGCATCTCACAAGGTTTTGCAGGATATAGTTACCTCAAGGGTTCTGGAGCTTACGCATGGATCTTATTGGTGCTACACAAGAAGAAAGCTTGTCAGGACACAAGTACATATTTGTTTGTGTTGATGATTACTCCCGATTCACCTGGGTTTACTTTTTAAAAGAAAAATTAGAAGCTTTTGGAGCATTTAAGAAGCTATGTACTCAAATTCAGAATGAGAAAGATTGTCAAATTGTCAGAATTGTAAAAATCAAAAGTGATTATGGAAGGAAATTCGAAAATAGTCAATTTACAGAATTCAATAGACAACATGGAATACATCATGAATTTTAAATCCCAAAAACTCCTCAATAAAATGGAGTTGTTGAACGCAAGAATCATACTCTTTAAAAAATGACCAAGGTCATGCTAAATTCAAAGAAAGTTCCCACAAAGTTTTGGGCAGAAGCAGTTAATACAGCTTGCTATATCATAAAGAGTATATCTTCGACCTTCGTCCGAAAAGACATCATATGAAATCTGGAAAGAAAAGAAGCCAAACCTCTGCTACTTTCATATGGACTTCATAGATTAAAAATTTTGTGTGTATTTTTTTAGGTTTTTTTATTTTAATTTTTAACAACTAATAAAAATAAATTTAATCTTCAAAAATACATTCAACAAATTTATTAAATTGTTTTAAAAAACTCAAAATATCTCTCTATATATAATAAATATAAATATTATGAATTAATATCTTATTTAAGGCGTTTATGCCCGACCATAAACAGATAACCCCTACATCCGTCTCCTTCCATAGAGTCATCTAGTCATTATTTGTGATTGACCCAGATTTTGAATCTTTTCAACAATTTTTTATGTTTATAATTGTTATAAAACTTTTTTAATTCACTTATGGCAACATCACAAGTAGTATAACACAATTCAAGTGATTGAGTTACAACCCAAGCACTTATACTATTTTATGTTTTATGTTCAATGGACAACACAATTTTTTGTTTTGTTTATAGTTTGATTTGCACAATTAATAAACCAAAAATTATAAAATTACTGTAATATTTTTGTACTTTTTTATATTTGTTTTACAATAAAATTTTTTTTTTGAAAAAATAGATAAACTACTGATTTATTAAATAAGAAGCGAATAGGTACAAACCAAACAAGATCAACAAACACTCACAAGAACAACAAAAGGCGATAAAACACCAGAGGTGAATCACGTCAAACCAGGAAGCAACAAAAGAACAGGTAAAAAGAGAAACAACAGCATCAAAGGGGCGAAGTCCATCCTATGGTATCTGAGGCCTCTTGAGGCTGAAAACGAAATCGATCACTCCTGCATTTGGGAGGTCATGGCGCCGGGCTAATTACCTGGACGCGCGCTTAAGAAGTCGATGTTATGAATTAAAAATTAATTACAATATGTTATGAATTTCAAGCTTATAATTACATTTTTTAATTTTCAAACTATATTAATTGAAAATTAATTACCAAAAAAATATTATAATAAGAAGTCAGGTTTTCATAAATAATTTATAAATTTATTTATTTGTAATTTAAAACAACAAATATCAGTTTATAATTAATCAATAAAAACTATTAATCATACCATGTAGAGAAAAAATTGAAAACCTTTAATCCAAGAGGAGATTATTATAATTTTTTAGGGAAAAGATAAAAAAAAAACCTTTGTTTTCAAGATTTGCAAAATAAGGAGTGAAGTTTTTTTTTTCCAATTCTATGATGTGTGGTTTTTTATTTGCAAAAAGAGGAAAAATTGTTAAGGTATTAACTTTATCTTTTTTTTTTTTATAGGAATAAAATCGTCCATTCATATAAAAAATTGTCACATGACATAAAAAACATGATTTTTCAACATGATTTTGTTTGATTTTTGGGATTTAAGTTCTTTTAGTAAAATTTTGGAAGAGATTAACAAACTTAAAATTTATATATATATATTTTTTTTATGTTATATGAGTTAGTTTTTAAATGAAATGATGATTTTTTTTTTTCATTTGAGTTAACGACGTTAATGACTTGGTAACGGTTTTTCCTCTTTTTATAAATCTAGAAAACCACACATCATAAAATTGAAAAAAAAAAATATATATATATATATTACTCCTTATTTTACAAATCTCGGAAACTGCAAAGCTTTTTTTATAATTTATCAACTTAATTCCAAAAAAAAAAATCAACATTGTCATCACCATCATCATAACCGCCTCCATTACAACATGCATATAAGTACGCAGATATGTACATATAGGTTGACATAAGAAACATGATGTTTTTCATTCACAACAAACATCACCAAACATCAACATTTAAAAAATAACAATAAAAACATAGAAAACATATGAGCATAATTAGAGTCACCCACAAAAGTGGAAAGAGCAGCGCAAAATGGGAGGTAAGGTATACTCACTGACAAGGCAGACAACCTTCCACTCAGGCAGGGTGGGCTCCCTAGTCCGGTGAGCCGGCGGAGAGAATAAGGACTGCAGCTCCTTTGGGAGTTCGCCGGAGACCTGAGCCTTCAGCACTGATGCTTCATAAGAAGGAGCACTCCCACTCATCTTTCTTAACTTCTCTTAAGCTTCTTGTTATTGTTGTTAATTTGTTAATCAAGTGATGCATGGGTTGATTTATAATGATGTGCAGATGGCCCAAATTTGTTGGATTTTTTTTAGCAATGTGACAAGATGCACAAAAACCAAGTCCTCAATTAATTATGCGGAATCTGTAGTCTTCTGCGTGGGAGTCAATTATATTATTATCTATTTAACAAGGAGACTTAATTATACTATTATTCATTTAATAATGAGGTGGGTTTGTATTTATATTTATTTTAATTTTTTTTAAGGTGGACGAGCCCTTGCATCAACCAATGTTATGAGATTAGTCACTTGGCAAAAGAACTTTCACTCAACCAAAACCAAATCTCGATAATTCTATTATTATAATCAATTGCAACTTATGGGTCGTTTGGTTCACAGTAATGATATATTACCACAGTAATGAGATTACCGTAGTAATGAGATCGGAAATATTGTATGCACAGAAATGTTGTGGTAATGTGAGATTACCATGTTTGGTTGAGAATTTATATTACTGTTAATCTTTCATTATCATATTTGATTAATCATGTTAATCACCTCAGTAATATGTCAAATTTATCAAAGTAACCCTACATATAAAATTTTGAAAAATATAATTTAAATTATTTAGATAAATAAATAATTAAATTATAATATTAAAAATTATTTTTTTGCACAAATGTTTAAAATACCTTTGTATTTACCAAATTACCCCTATGAATAAAATTTTGAAAAATATAATTTAAAGTATTTAGATAAATAAATTATTAAATTATAATATCAAAAATTATTTTTTCCATAATTTTTTAAAATACCTTTGTATTTACCAAAATACCCCTATATATAAAATTTGAAAATTTTAATTTAAAGTATATAGATAAATAAATAATTAAATTATAATATCAAAAATTATTTTTTTTATAATTTTTAAAATACCTTTGTATTTAGTAAAATACCCCTACGTATAAAAATTTGAAAAACTTAATTTAAAATATTTAGATAAATAAATAATTAAATTATAATATCAAAAATAATAAAGGGAAAATAAAAACTAGGGTTTTGATAATAAGTGTAATATGGAATTAGATTAAATGAGTGGAGGCATAATTGGAAAAAAGAAATATTACACATTGCCACTAACCTGGTAATCTGGATGGACACCTATTTTGGTGGTAATGTGATTACCACCTTATTTGATAATATTTCACTATTGGTAATCTCACATTACCATCAACATTACTACTGCTACAGTACCAAACATTGTGATCTGAACACATTACCACCAGATTCCCGGTAATGTTTTCACATTACAGCGAACCGAACCAAACGCCCCTTAAAATTTGGGGCTTATCTTATTAGAGAAGTTGATTCTTGATAGGTGGCTAGCTAGGCCAATACTTCAACTGTATCCACCTTGGTGTGATCTGTCTCTCTCACAAGAGGTAGTCTCTTTTTTTAAATTTTGTTAGTGTCATTGTATTTTTTTTTTTTATATATAGTATTTTTACTCCCGGTGAAATATAGTGTTCTTATCTCTTTATTGTTGTCTTTATATTTTTTTATTTTTAATAAATATGGTTTATTTGATTTTTAAAATATTTTTCTCTTTCTTTTTATTTTGTTTTGTAATTCTCTATGCGCATAAAGTATCTTGATGTTTTATACATATATAGTAATAAATTTAAAGAATTTCAAAGATGGGGAACCAAAGAGAAAGTTTGTTTGTATGTTATTTTGATTTGTGCCTCTTTCTCAAATTTTGGGATTGTTAAATAGTACATGTGGGAACAGGAGAGGTTAATTTAAAAATTAAATAAAATAAAATTTTGAATTTCTTTCAAAAATTATAGAAACGTGTATTCCTTCTCCTTCGCTTCAAGATAATAGATAAATATATTTTTACAATGAATAAAAAAACAAGAAAGTATCTTATTCCAAACAAAGCTAAGTAACACCAAAAGAGATAATTTTTTTTTAAATGGATGGACAACCTGGTATGTATTCTTTCTTGAGATGCTTCACTACCTTGCTTGAAAGCATAAATCTGCTTGTATCCTTTTTAATAGTAAGAGTGTCCTTAATTAGTGATTGGAAAGAGTGATTAGATTTAAAAATATTTTTTTTAATAAGTATGGATAAATCATAAATTTTTAATTTATAAATATTGTAACTTTCACTGTTGATATTGTTTTAAAAAATATATGTATCTACTAATCTACTGTGTCGGCGTCTCGTTTGTCTTGTTGTTTGTATCTGTTACCTCATTAGCTTGTTTTGATTCCCGTTTTGGTTTATTTATTTTTTTCAAAAAATAACTAATTACCTGTGAATAATGTCATACGAGTGGAAAGAGTGATTGAATTTGAAAAAACTAATCCGTCCTATGTATTATAATAATAATATAAATGGAGAGTGAAATGAGTGATTTTACATCTCTAAACATATAATCATTTTTTAGTTAGGGCTATTTGGTTATCCGTATTTTAAATTACAGGGTAAATCAAATTACATATAATTAAAATTACTGTATTTTCACTTACATCATGGTTATTTGGTTGCTTGTAAATGAAAATGCTGCATTTTCTTTTCAAGTATTTGGTTTGATGCAAGTTATGGGTTAGAATCACCATAAAATAAGTGGTGAGATTACTCATATTTTCAAATTTTTTTATAATTTATAATTTTCTTTAATATTTCATTTAAAAACTGTTTATTTATTTAAATTAATGTATTTTATTTATGTAAATGGATTTAAGTTAATGAATTTTATTTATTTAAAATTTATTTTATTTTTTTTAAATTAGTTATTCAATATACTTGCATTTAACTTACTAATACGACCATCAATTGTTGTTTATCACTTGAGCATACAAATCTTAAATCTTCTAGAAAAAAAAAAAAATAGAAATATAAAGATAGATGGATAAGATTAAGATTGACCACTCCTTAGTACTGACAATTCAAAAAATAATTCAATAACTAAATGCGATTGTTTCCTCATGCAGCCTATATATAATTATATTATTATTGGGCTTTTTAGTCAGGAAACTGACGATTCTTATCTCACAAAAAGAACCATTAAAAGAAATCTGACTATAAATTTGACATTCTACTCCTTGATGTCTTTAGTCCTTGCATGTTCTCCATAGACAATAAGAACCAAAAATTTTCAAACATATATAAATGGAACACTGGTCTTGATACAACACAGTTTCGTGAGAAAATATCAAGTACTGCTTAAAACAAATGCACAGTAAGCTAGCGATTAATCTAAACTTATCTATCAGGCCAAAATCTACATCCATTCAAAGAGGAAGGGTTATTAAAATTCTTGAAACCAAACAGAAATTCAGAGTCATTTTACTCTTTTGTAAATTTCTTCAGATCTAATCTCAAAACTTGTGATAGGATCAAGAACAGAGTCTTCTCATTAGCAGTTATTAAAAAAAAAAAAAAACAGATTACCTGCAAACGAGATGACTAGAGTCGAGAAGTAGGAGTGACGGCAGGGCAACGCGAGGGAGACGAGATTAGAACCGGCTGGGAATGTTAAAGAGGAAGGGACCTAAAATTCTTGAAACCAAACAGCAATTCAGAGTCATTTTGCTCTTTTGTGAATTTCCTTAGATCTGATCTCAAAACTTGTGATAGTATCAAGAACAGAGTCGAAGCAGTTAATTAAAAAAGATTACCTGCAACAAAGATAACTGGAGTCGAGAGATATGGGATTGTGGGAGCGACGGTGAGGCAACGCGAGGGAGACAAGATTAGAAGCAACTAGAAATGGAAAATAAGAAGGGGCTTTAAAAGCGGTTGGGAATGGAAAAGAAGAAGGTCACGTGAAGGGTGACTTTACTCCACCCATTTCCCTACATTTGGACTTACGGCCAAATTGGCCCTCAGTCCACATGCTGTCCACATGCTGTAAAAAGACCTAAATGAGTGATTTAAATCACATCATATGTGCTTTCACAGCAAACCAAAAAATTTATGTTGGCATTTTATCTGTAAATCAAATTACATCACATCTCTTTAAGAGTAATCAAACAGCCCCTTAGCTTAACTTCTTCCATTTCTAAATTTCACCCTAAATTCTTATATCCAAATTTAATCTCAAATTTAAAATTTGGAATGGCATTGGGATGTTCGTCTTATCTAATAAACAATAATATAGAAATATTTATTTATTGTTCATCGACTAAGTCATTGTATATTGAAGATTCTCCCAACAAAGAAAGCAAAACGTCAAGTCAAAGTTTCACGTCACTATCTGCATCACATCAAGTGTATATGACAATAACTCATAGCTAAAGATTGAGCTGGCACGGATTTAACCATTTTTATATTTCATCATCTATGTAGAACAGAAAAACTTGTCTTCATTTTCAGTCATTGCAACGAGTCATCACCATAATTTAAAGAGAAGGTTTGCATCGAATCATCATAACATTAAGAGAAGGTTTAGCTCGCGAAAATATGAAAACATTACCATGAATTAAATGATAATTTGAATATATTATAATGTTTAATTACTGTAGCAACAATGAAAGATTATCAATAATAAAATATTAACAAATAAATCATTAATTATATTACCACCAAAATTGGTGTTCATCAAGATTAACAAATTAGTGATGATTCGACATAATTTTTTTATTTCAAATTTGTCATCACCCTTTCAATCTAATTTTTTTTTTCACTATTTCTTCAAAATTTAAAAAAACATATAAGGGTATCTTAGAAATATTTTTAAAAATTTAATATTTTGTGTTATTATCAATTATTTTCCATGTGAAAATTTTATTTTGTTTAACTTTAAATTTGCTTAAAATCTTAGATACAAAGGTATTTTAGAAAAAGGTGTCAAAAATTAATTTTTGGTATTATAATTTAATTATTTTTATCTAAAATTTTATTTTATTTTAAACTTAAATTTTCTCAAAATTTTAGTTATAGGGGTATTTTGGAAAATTTAAAGCATTGCCAAGTTGATTACTATAGTCAACCAAATATGATAACGAAAGATTACCACAACATAACAGTAATGTGAGTTTTCAACCAAACATATGATTATCATAAATTATCACAATATTGAATGAAGATAAAAGATGAGATTGAGATTTGTAGTTGCAAGAAAAAAAAAAACAATATGCTCTTCCAATCTCTTCCATTCTTTCCGAATGCTGGGATAATGCTATAAAAGTATTAACTATACTTTAAATTCTAAATTTTAAAATAAATTATAATTTAAAATAATAATTATAGTAATTATAAATTTAAATAATATTATTATAGATTGCAATAGGTATTTAAATTTATTTAATTTTATGTTGTCATAAAAATAATTTAAATGCCAACGACCATTTGGTCTATTGGCATCAGGTCCTTTACGTAAGGTCTTCGTCTCGATGGTCGAGCGTGGCTCCCCAGTTCCCCGATTCGAAACCTATCACGCGCAAGGTGAGGACACAGGTCGGTGGTGAGCGCGACTCCCCCACGTCCCTGAGGTTCCGGCGCTTGTTGCCTTTCTCAAAAAAATAAAATAAAATAAAATAAAATAACTTTAACTGATATGCCAAGTTGAAAATCTAAACATTTTTAAAAATAAATAACTATTAATAATTCAAAAAATTAGGTATGAATATGTGACTTTTTTTAGAAGGGACATGTAAAAATAACGTCATGAACTGAGATAAACTTTCTCTTAATGAAACATTTTAAACACGCTCCCCACAAACTTGATAATATTAATCAAGTTAATACGATTCTATTTTTTTTTTAATTTCATCTTTATATTATGTTTTTTTGGGTATTCAGTTTATGTAGATATGACTTTTTGTTGATATTTTTGCTTTGATATATTTATAATTGATTCAAATTTTTAAATAAGTAAATATTCTTGATGTTTTTATTTCTAATAAATTTCAAACAGCTTGTATAATTTACTGAAATTACTTTTCATGTAGAATAAACAAACATATACTTAGAGATGTATTACATGCACACATATTAAAAAAATTATTAACAGAAAATTCATTAGATGATCACTTTTTGGTCCTACACGTCCCTAATTTATTGCAATCGTCATATTTATCAAAAAAAAAAAAAAATCATTAGTTGTTTAAGTTAATTTTTTTCAAAATTTATCTTCACTCACTCTCACTAAAAGATTGTAAAATAATTTAATGCATATGAAAAAACAATTTATATAATTTGAAGCCAATGCATTCATCAAATGACCTTAAAGATTAATAAACAAAATTAAATTAACCTTATAATTACTATGAATCATAATAAGACTATAAATGTTTTTTTTTTAATAAGACTGTAAATGTTTTCAAAGTTGTAAAAAAACTCCCTGGACAGAAAGAAGAGGATGAACAACATTGCAAAATAAATATAAATAAATATTTCAAAGAACAAGCATGTAATTTAAGATTATAAAAAATAAAAATCCGTTCCCTAAAATAGTAAATATGACCCGTTGAAATAAGTAAGGTGGTGGATGACCCAACGGTTCTCGCATAGAATTATTCTTACTTATTGAGCTATTTAAAATTTGGTGTTTTTCATATTATTTAAATTCAAAGGACAAGTTTTATTCAAAAAAAAAAAAAAATCAAAGGACAAGTAACAGAAGAAATTTTGTGGTGTTAGTTTACTACAAAATGACAGCCTGGCTACATGTCTATATGCTCCTTAATTCACATTCCATTCATCTTTTTGTCCACGTTTATTTTTTTTATTTTATAAATATAAATAAATTATGTTAAAGACATACGAAGATTAGGTGTTAATATCTCAATTTACTTGTGTTCTCATTATATATAATTTGAGATTGCTTTTGACAAAAAATAAAAGTACTATATATAAAAGACTTGATGCCAATAAATAAAAAAGATATTAACATTTATCTAAATTAATAAAAATAAATAAAAATTTTTATTAATAAAATAAATAAACCATTTTAAAATATTTGTTTAAATCACAACAAACAATAATTTTATTTTAAAAAAATAATTCGTATACATTCTCTCCTCTTAATTTTTCCCTTCATCATAATAGATGTAATTTTTTTAAATAATTATATAAATTAAAGTTTCATGAACAATAAATTATTTTAAAAGGAAAAGTGACACATTGTATGGCTTAAGATATCATTCAAATGCCATTTCTTTGACAATTTCCAATTAATCGATCACCATCAACTACTCCTTCCTTCCGCTTTTATTTATTTTTTAATAATTAATAAATTATTCACGTGAAAATCAATAAATTTTAGCACAATGTGACGATGCATTCATCTGTGAATTGTGGATGATGCAATGTAAGTGGAGTAATTAAATTTAAAAATTACACAATGACTTTACATATGAATGATGTAAAAGTAGGAAAGTATTTAAAAAAAATATTAATTAATTAATTTTTAAATCCGAATAGAAGACAAAACTCAGTACCAAACCAAGTTATCAAATAGTGTGCTACAATATTATTATTTATTACTATTTATTTGTAAACAATTAATGTTTCACAAACAACGCATCTTCAAACATTTTATAAACTTATTTTAAAAAAAACTTTGAATAGATACATTTATTCAATTTTTAGCATTAATTAAATCAAATTTGAGACAATTTTAAATAAAAAAATCTCATCCTTTCTTTTGTAATACATTTTTTTTTTTGTTGTATAATAACTCATGTGGGTCTTTGGTTCCCTTTGCCTAATATACATAGAGCATGTAACCCCAAGTCTAGCGTTTTTCTTTATCTTAACTACTCTATTGTTAAAAAATAAATTGTAAAAGATTTTATTATTTAATAAAAACCCTAATCCACCTTGAATGTTGTTTATTGTGTTGTTTTGTCGTTACATCAATCTGTAAATCTTTTTTATCCCAAAAATATAATTTATTTATTAAAAAAACTTTTTTCCCCACATTTCACATTTCACATTTCACAGGAAAAAATATCACTAACTTTTAACTTCATTTAAATAGCGACATTAAAAGACATGAATGTTCTTATAACAAACATCACCACTGAATTAATAAACTTCAAGTTCAACACCATAAATATTAACACAATAATAAAAATATTAGAAAATACTAAAATGGTTGGAAACAGGCTCCAAAATGAGAAAATCCACGCATAGTCAAGAAGAAACCCTACACTTCATTGTTGTTGCCATGTTCAATGAAATCTTTCTTCCCATTCACTTGACTAGTGAAATTCACTGTTGTTTTTTGGTTTTTCCAACTCCTACTCATCTTTCTATATTAATTAATCTACTTATCTACGTCAAGCTTGGTTTACAAAGAGGAAAACATTTTTTCCTGTTTGTGAAATTATTATTTTATTTTGTTTTATTTTTCCCCACAAAATTGAAATAATAAGAATAAAATACCAATTTCCTGTCATGAAAATAATTATTTAGATAATTTATTAAATATACATATATAAAAGTTTTAACATTATATAATTAGTTTATAAAAGAAACATAATACAATTAGACTTTGTAAAAATATTTACATGTACATTAAAAAAATTATTAAATAAAGTGACAAAACACATTGCCTTCAAGTGGTCCAATGATTTAAATCAGTAGAAAACGCCATGGCTTTCAGCAACCATAACTTTAAATTGTATCTTGTCACCCACTAACGTGCAATTAAATTCCAGGTTGATAATTGCCCTGACACGCCACATATCACATCGCTTTCATAAATTTCACTGCCGACAATAATTTGTGAGCACAGTCCATGTGCATTACTTAATAAAAATTATTTTTTTATTGATTTATATATATATATATATATGGACAAAGTAAACAGTCATGCCCGAAAGCATGCAAAGACCTAAAAAATATTTATTTCAACATATTTATATTTT
This sequence comes from Dioscorea alata, assembly GCA_020875875.1. Lineage (NCBI taxonomy): Eukaryota > Viridiplantae > Streptophyta > Magnoliopsida > Dioscoreales > Dioscoreaceae > Dioscorea > Dioscorea alata. The sequence goes on along the minus strand of CM037015.1, from coordinate 18,001,949 downwards.
TTATTTTATATGAGTTAAATTTTAAATATATTAAAAAAAATTTCAGAATCTAACCATATTTGATCCTATTTTAAAAATCGAGAATAAGATATTTAAATATCTCGAGACTCAGCTTCAAAAATTAATAACAACAATGGTAAATAATGGATCACAAATTATAGATGCGAACTCACATCCTAAATCACTCATTTTTAACTTAAAATACATAGGTTGGAGAATTAATCTCTAAATTTCATTAAACAAAAAAAATTCAATCTATCTTCTCATCAGAATATTAACCCTTTACATAGAAAATCAGATGCCAATACATCTTATCCTTCGTAAATTTTTTATGAAGGTATATGAAAAAATAAAATTTATTTTAAAATAATCTAAAAAACTTAACTATGATTGAATAATATTTACAATTTAAAAGAGGTGTACAAATACATATGGACAGTAAAGATAATGATGATACATATGGACTTATGGACAGTAAAAATACATATGGACTTATTTCAAAAAAAATATATATATATATACATGTGGACAGTAAAGAGCACGGCTGAATGTGAGAACCATGGCCTGTTATAGTCTTATTTAACTTAATTTGAAATTCAAAAGGGCATATATTCTTAACACCCACTTACATTAAGAATTTAGAAGAAGAAGAAGATAATTTTTTTTTTTTTTTATAAAGTGGATAAACCACATTTATTAAATAAGCAAACTGAAACAAACCAGACCAAGAGTCTACAACACAGCGCCAAAAGCGACGCAGCCACTAAAAACTAAAACCACCGAAAACGAAGAAGAAGATAATGATGATAAACAATTGATATGAACCATGATGAAAATGAAGAAATACCAATTAACAAGCTAGCCACTAAACATCATCTTTCATGGCATTAATGAAAGTAATAAAATTCTCAAAAGAAGACCCTCCTTTGTCAAGACTCTTCAAGGCCATTTCCTTCAAAGCGAGAGCCCTCTTCTTCATTCCTTCATCGCCAACCAACTCTTCCACCTTACCTCTAATCTCCTCTTTTGTGATCAAACCATTCTCATTAGGCATCATCTTCAACCCAATCTTCCAAACATCACAAATATAACTTTGATTCAAATTTTGGTCAGCAAAGTAAGGCCAACAGAGAAATGGCACACCATTGCTCACAGATTCCATTGTTGAGTTCCATCCACAGTGAGTAATGAAACAGGCCAATGCAGGGTGTGCAAGAACCTCCTCCTGAGGAGACCACTCAACAACCTTTCCCCGGTCACCGATAACATCTTCGAACCTTTCTAGCAAGCTGGTGGTGGCTTTTCCTGTTATATCCGGCCTAATTACCCATAAAAATGGCCTGCCAGTGAGCGTTAGCCCTAAAGCAAGTTCTTGAAATTGCCTTTCATCAAGAATTGCCAAACTGCCAAAAGCCACATAAATAACAGAATTATCACATTGTTTATCAAGCCAGCTCTTGCATGTCTTGTCGTCAGCCCAAAAGCATCTTGAAAGAGATACAGAAGAACTATGCTTAGAGAGGAGTGGCCCAATGGGTAGCATCTTGGAAGAGTTTAAGTAGTTGAAAACCGCCTTTTCAGCTTCATAGAATGAGTTGAAGATGACGAACTCATGATCCGCATTCTTCAGCTCCTTGTTGTTGTTAACAATATATTCAAACATAATCTTATTGGATTCAGAATCAAGGAAACAATTCCAATGAAGATGATCAACATTCATTGGAGGTATCCCTGGACTTAATATGAAAACTTGTCCAGGTTTCTTTGCAGACCCTGATAATTAACAACACCATGTATATATATATATACTAAATTAAAACTAATCAAACGAATGAATGTATATATATATATATCTATATATATCTATATATATATACCATCATGTTCGTTGATGATGCCAAGTTCAATTAAGCATTGGACGCTCCTCATGTTGGTGTAGGTGTTGGCGGAGGAAGTGGAGAAGGCGGCGGAACGAAGACCGGTTTTCTTGGCGACGTCCAAAGCCCAGGCCATGGCTTCGTCGGCGATGAAACACGTCGGTTTATCGGATTCTTGAGTATTCATAGTGTTAATAAGTTGGAGGAGATGGAGAGGCGTGAATTTCAGTAGTGCATGGCATAGCTTGGCGATGTCATTGCGGTCATCTTCAGGTTGCATGCCATCAGGGATTGAAATGAAGTTGAATGAAGGTGGTGTGGTGGTGGAGGAGAGGAGACGTGCATGGTTGAAGTGGGTGTTGATGAAGGTGATGGTGAAGCCTTGAGAGGCCATGCGGTAGGCGAGCTCCATGAGAGGGAGGATATGACCTTGTGCTGGAAATGGCAGGAAAAGTGCGTGTGGACGTCTCATGTTGTTGTTGTTGCCGATGATGATGATGATGATGATGATGCTAGAGATGATTAGAGTGAGAGATGCGCTGTGTATATATATATATATATATATTAAAAAGTTAAATAAACTATAGTCATTAGAAAAAAAGAAAAAAAAAAACAAGTTTAAACACAAACATTTTACTGGATGTGAAAAGTAAAAAGAAATATAAAATAAAAACAATACAGAGCAAAAACCAAGAAAATAGGCAAGTTCATCTTTTTTTTTATGTTCTATGTAAAAGATGGATTCGTATCTGAACTTACAAAGAATGAGAATCCATTTGTGTAAAGAGATAAATTTTAAATTTGTACATATAGTTGGTGTAGTATATTTATATTTGAAACAAAAATAGTACTTCACTTAATTTTTTTTTTTTTTTATTTCAATTCTTTTTTTGTGGATGAGCTCAAGCATTGTCAACCAGCTCGTTTTGGCCAGTGAAATTAGACGACTGTACTATATGAGGTCATTCATCCAGCCACATAGTTGTAAAATTCTCATTGGATTGAAGATAATTAGAGTGGATAAAATGTGATTTATGTTAATTTCATTAAAAAAATAAATTTAAAATAATGAATTTAAAAAAAAATCTAAACTTAATTTATGTCTTTTCAAAACCACCCTTATATTTAGGAGTGAGCAAAACCGAGTACCCAATCCAGTTTTTAAAATCGGATCGGGTACCCGGTTTTTCGGATCAGCAAAAAACTCGACCTGTATCTGACCTGGTTTAAACCGGGTACTGAAAATCACGCATCTAGTTTAAACCGGATCGGATATCGGATATCCGGATCGAAATTTAAGTTTTATCTATTATATGGATTTGTTTTATTATATAACATTACATAAAAAACAAATATGAAAAATTTATAATTAGTATTAAACTCTTATATTATTCTCCACACAACAAAAATCATAACAAAAATAATAAAGAGTTTTATCAATCTCAAACATTACAAAAAAAAAAAAAAAAAATCAAATATGATCATTAGTTGCTAAAGATAGAAGAGATTTGAATGGTGGCTAGAGAGAAGAGAATGTTATGGCCGTTAGGACTGGGAGGAGGGGATTTAGAATTTTTTTGCCTTTTTACTTTTAACGCATGTAGAATTTAAACTTATTAATATGTATATAACTATATAAGTATATAACTCTTTAAGTTATTTAATTAAGCATTTGAATTTTTTTTATATAATATAATATAATAAAAATTAAAAACCGGATCGAATTCGAATACCCGATTTTTAATTTCTCCTGACTCGAATACAACCCGGTTTTCATCTAAAAAATTCGGATCGGGTACCCAAAAAATTCGGGTCAAAAAATCAGATACCGAATCGGATCATTGGATCTGGATTTTTTTACTAACCCCTACTTCTATCAATTGCTTTTCCAATGTTTACAGAAAAACACTAATTCTTTACAAAAAATTTTAAAAATTTTAAAAATTAAACGTGTTACTACTGTTTTGTTATAAAAAAAAAAAAAAAACTAGTTTACAAATTTAAGACTTCATCTATAGATATATCAATGAGAACTCTATTAAAAAAAATGAATAATAAATCAATCAAACAAATATCTGATAAATAATCCCTCCAAAATCTTATTTATTTGTTGTCCTTCACCTTCACCCTCATCTTTCATTAGCAATTTTTTTCCAACAAACTTCATGACTCTAACCATATAAAATCAACAGATTTAGTATATATATATAATCAACAGATTAAAATGCTCTTCTTCCTGGTTAACATCAAGCAAACCTTTTAAAATTAAAGAAACAATTTAATGAAACAAGGACTTACTTTGGGTTTGCTTGACCAAGAGAAGAAGATACACAGGACACTTGTGGACGAGGTAGGCCAAGATGAAGATAAGTGAAGGCTATGATATATATATATATATATATATACATATATATATATATATATATATATATCCCATAGGAGGGTGTCATTGTCATGGAATAAATAGGTATGATAGTGTATAAGTTCTAATAGTTTAACGATCCTCTAGGTATTTACTAACTCTAGCAGACATCACATGAGGCGATTAAAGTTCTACCATGTACATATTCAGAAAATTTTTCAAAAATCAAACCGAGTTGATAAATCTTCCCTGTCATACAACCCTGGAGTACTATATAGTATTTTAAAATATATACACAATACCGTAATGGTACAATCTTTATAGCATTCCACCACACTGTGTAGTTATGGTTATAGTTTTTTTTTTTTTTTTTAATTGAGTACGTTTTAATTCCCAAAATTTCCCAAATGTCCATTTTTTTATACGGTGCCACAAAGTTCCAGCTTTTTAATACTCCACATTATATATATTTCCTTTTCATGGATAACAAGAAAATAAATTTTAGCCCATGTGGTTTTATGTGTCATTAATTTTTGTAATTTTTCAAATACTCCATGCGATCGCTTTGACATTTAAATTTTTTCTGCAATTCCTCCTTTTTCAATTTACTTAGTTTTTTTATCCTTGTACCAGTTTATTTTATTTACAAATCTAATTTTTCCCACTTACAAAATGTACTTCTTATTTATTAATTATATTTTTTATTTAACACTATGTGTTTACGTGTAATTACACAAGTTTTCATTTAAAATGTAACGTTTTTGTTTAATATTTGCTCTTGATGCTTAATATCTTAACTTGTTCTTTACTATTTTATGTTTTTGTTTAAAATCTCTTAGAGATGTTTTTGACAAAAGTACTAAAAAATAAGCTATCAGATGGTGTCAAGGAAAAGGAAAGAGTTTTTGGGATGTGAAATAGTCTAGGGATTTTTTATCAAATGACAAAGATAGAGGGATGATATGATTTCTCAATATATAATAATATATCTCATAAATTACTTTTTTAATTTTTTTACTATTTATTAGATACTAAACTTATTGAAGTTACATATTTAGGCTAGCAAATATAAAAATCTATATTTATCTTATATTTTTATGTTAATGAAAAAATAAATTTCATGTGTTTTGGATTGTATGCCAAATAACTATTAAACTCATTCATAACAATGAAAATGAACATTAAAAACATTAAAAAAAAATGGCTTCACAATCATATATATATATATATATATATATTGTTGACACACAACTGTATGAACAGAGTTTTATTTTCACAAGCCCTTAAGAAAATTAATTATTTTAAACAAATATAATTAAAAATAATAGTGTTTTTTTTTAATAAATGTGAATAAACCACCTTTCGTTGAAGAAGAAAAAAAAAAAAAACCAATACAAAAGAGACAAAAGCAACACGGATACAGAAAAGCAAGACATCCACAAGGGGTAAAGGTGACAAAACACAAATGAAAAACTGAAAAGAAAGGAAGAAAAAACATGAAAACAACATCAAAGTTTGACTTCAAAAGTAATGCAGGGAGGATCATGAGTTGATTAGTCCTTCAGGAACTAGGAGCAAGGGTCACACGAAATCTATTTAAAACAAAGTTTTGTTTCATATGTTTTAAAACATTTAGTTCCTCTTTCATTAAATTAGGATGTTCTAAAAAGAATTAGTTGAACAATATAAATATATATTATCTCTTGTATTCATAAATACTTATTCAAATATAATTATTTTTTATAAACGCAAAAATATATGTATTTTATATGTATGTGTGTATTATTCATGCATATTTGGATGAATCGATGCCCTTTGTGTGGTTTAATTGTTTCTACTTGTGTTACAGGCCGAGAAAAAGTCTGGATAAGTCCAAAAATGCATTCAGGAAGAAATTTACACCAAAAACAGCGTTTTAGACACCTTAGGCACAAAAGAGATGAAGAATTTGTGAAGCCTCGGATTTTCCTTGAGGACAATATTACGCCAGTGAAGAAGCCCGCAAGCTCAGCTAGAGAAAACTGAGTACCTGTTACTGTAATAGAGTTACTTTGGCAAGTAATGTAGCACTTTATGGAAATTTCAGCAGAAATCTTGAGGAGCTTGCAAGCATCCTCACTGCCGTAAACCAGGCCGTGAAGCTAACCTGAGAAGGCCTTTAAAAGAGAGTTTAGGGCATATGTTGATGATCTTCTTCCCCTTTCTTAAGCTCTCCACTCCCCCAACTTGGATCCGAGGTGAAGAACAACATTTGAGGGCATTTTTGAGGAGGAAATTGACGAGAGAAGCACATTTTGGCAAGATCTATCCTTGATCCCATTTGTAGAGGCTTGGAGACGACGAAGGAAGCCGCCCTAGACGCAGTGTTTGTGGATGCTTTCCACCTAATCCAAAGCGTCATTCGGCCTCAATCTTCGAGGGAGTCTTTATTATGCTTGTTTTAGTTGTTTCTATTGTATTGAACCTCGTATTTGCTTGTATGGATGGCTAAACCCGAAAGTCACCAGATACCGTTGAACTTTGGGGTGAATTTGCTTGTTTGGATGTTTTGAATCTTTTGATTACTTTAATGCATTTGATTGGTTTGTTGAACCACTCTGGTTTTATAAACTATATTTTGGATAAATATTTATTTTATCTAATTTGATTTGTTTCTGTTTTTTTGAATTCTTGAAATTGCACATTATCCAAATATTTTTAGAGGGTGGGTTGTAAGCTCATAATTTGGTTATTAAATTTTTCATAATGATGAGTGAATATTTTGGCGGGCAATGAGAGCATGTGGTCACCTTTAAATGGGTTGTCGTTATGTTACATTAGTAAGTGAACTTTGTTTTAGAAAATCTCTTTGTATTCGTACATCTTATTATAGAGTTTATATTTAAAAGTTATAATTTTGATTTTATATTTCTATTTTAAAAACCGTCGTGAGACTTTGCATATTTATTGAATTTCACCCCATAAATATGGGGTCGTTTGTCGACCTATTGGTTTTAGCGACCAAACTTTTTCAGAGTATCTGGTTACCAAAGTCACAAAACACGTTGCCTTCAAGTGGTTCGGTGATTCACATCAATTGAAAACGTCATGCGTTTTAGCAACCACAACTTACCCCGTAACTTGCAAATTCCAGTTTAATAATTGTCCTGTCACATGTCGCATGTCACATTGCTTTCGCAAATTTCACAGCAGACAGCAACTTGTGAGCAGAAGACTGTGCGGTTGTGCATTTGTTAATAAAAACTTGCACAATAATTGGTTGTGCATTTGTTAATGTGAAAGCAATGTGACATGCGACATGTGAAAGCGGATAGTTACTTATGAAATACGCAACGATTTAGAATTATTATTTTAATACATATGTAGTTTTTTCTTAAAAAATATCCATAAATGAAAGTATGGGGACTGGATGATTAATTCCTGATTTTTATGCACATTTTTAACACATATTTTATCCATATTTAATTAAAAAAATTAAAACTCATTTACTTTAAAGAACACTAACACTTATCACAAAAAAGTAGATAACAAGATTTTCATGAAGGCGTGAGTAAAAACAAATTTTATTTTAAAACAAATCCAAGAAAATATTCACCATAAACCAAACAATAGGTTTGAACAAACTTATTTTCAGCACATTAATTTAACTATAATTAAATAATATTTACAATTTACAAAGGGTGTATAAATAAATGAAACACTAATCCCTTACTCAAAAATTCAGATGGAAATAGACGTGGTCCATGTAGACTTCTATGAAGGCGTGAGTAAAAATACATGTTATTTTAAAACAAATTTAAGAAAATATTTTTATATACCAAACAATTGGTTTGAACAAAGTTATTTTCAGCAAATCAATTCAACTATGGTTGAATAATACATATAATTTAAAAACAGTGTATAAATAAATAAACAGTAAAGAGTATAGGGGAATGTGAGAACCCCTGTTATTTAACTTTATTTGGAATTCAAAAGAGGTATATATTCTTAATGCCCAATTATATTGTTGTTTGGTTTGAAGGAATGGATTGGGAATGAATAATTACATGGTATAAATCTTTGATCAGATGTGAAGTAATGGGAGTGGGAGAGGCATAAAGGGGGGAGTCCCCATGCCTCTCACTTTTGAGGGGAGTGGAAGTTATGATGGGTAAATTACCCATTTACTTATTTAATTATAAATCTATTAATCTAAATAATTTATTTAATAATTAAATAATAATTAATTCAAAAATACTCAAATATAATATTAATTATAATAAATATAATGAATAGTATTAAAGTGAACTATTTTAATTTAAATACTTAATTATTGAAATTAAAGTGAATAATAATTGATATAAATAGTTATTTTGAATTAGTTTTCTTAATTAAAGTTAAATAGCTATTTATTATAATAATTATTTTTAAAAATATAATTAGTTATTTATTATGGTTAATTAATTGTTTATTAATAATATTAACAAATAGTGTCACATGTGAGCTAGTAAAGTTAAATATTTATTTATAATAATGAATTTATTTTAATATTTACATAATTTAAAAAAATAATTGTCACAACTACTACTACTGATAATAATAATACTAATAATAATAATATTTATTTGCATAAAAGGCATAATAGTTATTTTATCATATCTTCTTTTTTCACTTTTTCATTCCCAATAAACTACATTTCCAATTCTTTCAATCAAACATGGTTTTCATTCTCATACATTTTCCAATCCCCCTCATTTTCATTATTCCTCCACTCCTCTCCATTCTATAATTTACAATCAAACGACCCATAAGGATTTAGAAGAAGAAGAAAAATATAATGATGATAAACAACCGATATGATCCATGAACAAAATTAAGAAATACCAATTAACAAGCTAGCCACTTAATATCATCTTTGATGGCATTCATGAAAGTAATAAAATTCTCAAAAGAAGACCCTCCTTTATCAACACTCTTTAAGGCCATTTCCTTCAAAGCAAGAACCCTCTTCTTCATTCCTTCATCGCCAACCAACTCTTCCACCTTACCTCTAATTGTTCCTGATTGGGATTGGGTGGCTAAAATCAAAATTGTTCCTGATGAAAAAAAATTTGGATTTGGAGCCCTCATTATTGTAATGCTTATATTGCTCCTTCAATTTATAATCATATTAATTGATTAACTTCTGCAATTGATGTGTGCAAAGGTTGGCAAGATATTTGGAGGCTTCCTATTTTGCCTCGTGTTAAAATCTTTATTTGGAAACTAGCTCATGGCTGCTTCCCATTGGCGATTACCTTTATCAGCTTAACATTGGCCCAATTTCCTCTTGTCCCTTCTGTGGACTTGTTGAGGAAACAGCTGAGCATTTACTTTGGAAGTGCCGCAAAGTTCAGAGCTGCTGGCAAGAGCTTTTCTTCAAAGTTGGTTTAGTCAACACTAGCTTAAATTATCTAAGTTCTCGGACTTGGCTTGTTGAGAGTTCTCTTCTCCCTGCTACTAAGTCCTTGAACAAAGATTTGATCGCCACAGTTGCTTGGTTAATCTGGAAACATTGATGTGATGTAATCTTCCGCAATCTGCCAGTAAATGTCAAGACTATTGTTAGCAAAGCTTGGTCACACTGCAAAGATCTTATTAAATCCTCCACCAACTTTTTCAGGGAGTGTCCTAAGCTTACTTGAAATGCCCCTCTTATTTCTATCTACACAGATGCCTCTTGGAGCTCCAAAATTTCTTCTCATGGCCTGGGTTTCATTATCATTACTAATATAAATACTATTTTAATTGCAAGGGCTAAGGAGCTACTTTTGACACACCCATCATGGCGGAACTTGTTGAGATCAATCTAGCCCTTAAAAGTCTACGCCTCTTGGGGTTGGAGTCCAGACCGAGTTTGCTGCAACTGTCTTGGGATTGCTCAACTCTTGAAGAATTATTGCCCGTGCATTGCCTAGCATACAAACTCTAAATTTTCAAAGCTTAAACAGAACCATGAGGGCTTCTCCCATATTAGCTTTGAAACCATCCCTAGAGAAGATAATGACATCGCTAATGCTCTTACATATTTTGGAAGATCCAATCCAAAGCTTTCTCTCTTCCTCCATGGGAAAGACCGGCCTGCTTGGCTTGAAGACCTATCCTCCTCGAGAAGCCTTTCATTTTAATGTGTTCTTTTGTCTTTTTTTTTTATTATTATTTTTTCTTAGCTTTCTGCTTTTTTTTTTTTTTTTTTTTAAAAAGCCTTTCATCTAATCTCCTCTTTTGTGATCAAATTATTCTCATCAGGCATCATCTTTAACCCAGTCTTCCAAACATCACAAATATAACTCTGATTCAAATGTTGGGCAACAAAGTAAGGCCAACAAAGAAATGGCGCACCATTGCTCACAGATTCCATTGTTGAGTTCCATCCATAATGAGTAATGACACAAGCCAATGCAGGGTGTGCAAGAACCTCCTGCTAAGGAGACCACTCAACAACCTTTTCCCAAAAACAACCCAAGGTACATTGATGTTAGCAACCTGAGAGAGCTCCTTCCATAAATACTTTTGCATTTTGATGCTCTGAGTGTTATACACTCCCATGAAAAATACACCGACTACCACACGGAATGGAGAGAATTAGGTGAAGGGTACGTCTGGAATGAGTGACAAGGGTAATTTTCCCAATTTTTCGATGCCAGAGGATGATGATGCCTCCATAGTAGCCCTCAGCAGTAATGGAGGCCCAATTCCAACATTTAGGAAATTTAGAATAGAAATGACGAGTTATGGAGTCATCAGCACGGGTCTCAGCTAAAGCAATAAGATCTAGTTTAAGGACCTTCTTCATGGATCTGATCCGATTGATTTTGTCCAAGCCTGAAACCCCCACTACAGTTCCAACAGATAATATTAATGTTTAAATTCATAAGGAAAACCACTGAGGATAAAAACAAACAGAAAAAATGATGGATTGAAGAAAGTAAGCACAAAAAAATATTGAAAGATGTCTCCATCCTCTCTAACATCAAGCCTCCCTTTTTTCTGCAATGAAGGAGAGAGCTGAACTCCTTAATTTCCAAGCTAGGCTTTCCTTGTGAATGCCTTCTTGAAACTTGCTTAGAGTTTGGGCATCGTCAGCTTCCTCTGCCTCCATCTCTATATCATCTTTTGAATCTTCAAAGTCCTCCATTGAGTCATCAATCTCCTCCGAGTCATCATCATCTTTGGAAAGAGCTTTTTCTAACTTGTCTAAGAGTATCTGATGTTCTTTGTCTGGGGATTCACCGGAGTTAGTCGCTACATCATGATCTCCAGTAATCATCTTAGGAGGAGGATCATACTCGATTCAAAGGGGTTCATTCCATAGTTCTTGCAGATGAGTGCCTCCTGGAGGATGAGATGGGAAGCCTCATACCAGACGGGGACCCCGATGATTTAATAACCACCTTTTTCCCTTTGAATAGAGGGCTTTGTGTTGTCTTGTTACTTCGTAACTCTCCCAGAGCAAGGTCCTGAGACGAAGAGTCAACTTGGCAGGCCTGGAGACCCATTGGTAGCTCTAGATCCCTAGCATGCTCTAGAGAAAAGGACTGGGTGGTAGACCAAAGGGACATGCTCGAGCCACCTCGCCCACGTGATACTCCCCCTCCACGCAACCCATATGCCGTGGATTGAGATTAGGGTTTCTAGGATCAGTGGCAACAATTAGATCCGTTCCATCATGAGGGAAACCAACAGTCTGATTATTCGCATCACGCCCCTAGGGGGCGCATGAGTTCCTTGGGTGGACGAGACTCCGGCACTACCGAGACCTCTTCCCTTGTTTCGCCGTCGACCCGCCAACATCCAAGGTCCAAAATCCAGATCGTCGGGATTGTAAGGGTTGTTCTGTGGGGCCAGACCATCTGTAATTGGGCAAATATTGCACTCATCTCAAAAACCCAAAACCCGGTTGACCCTTCGCATTTTCACCCTATAAGCTTAATCAACACTTCCCTCAAAATTTTGTCCAAACTTATGGCAAACAGACTTAGCCTTGTGTTAGGAGACTTTGTGGATACATCCTAATCTGCCTTCATCAAGGGTCGATGTATCATTGACAATATTGCTACTGCGCAAGAACTCATCTACTACATGCAAAAGCACCACCTCCCTGGTCTGATCTTTAAAGTTGACTTTGCTAAGGCCTTTGACATGGTGGACTAGAAATTCCTGTTTGAGCTTCTGCAAGCCCGGGATTTCAGTGATGGGTGGATCAGGTGGATTAGATCCATACTTCTCTCCTCCAAAGCCAAGTTCCTTGTTAATGGACAAGAATGTGGCTACGTCCGTTATCCCCGGGGACTTAGACAGGGGGACCCCCTTTTGCCTTTACTGTTTGCTCTCGTGGGTGACGTTCTCAGTACCTTATTTACTATTGCTTTGAATTCGACCATTCTGCATGGAGTGGCGCTGCGAAATCTAGGAGTTAAAATGTGCAACCTCCAATATGCAGACGATCTCCTCATTATGACAACTGGGGGCGGAGAGGATCTCCGCATAATTAAGATTATTCTATATTTCTTCAAGGGACTTTCAGGACTAAAAGTGAACTCAGAAAAATCATGCTTATACTCCTTCTTCAGAAACTCGGTGCCCCATTCTTCCCTGGCTAGGACCCTGCACTGCACCACCAGCACCCTACCGCTTACCTACTTGAGTGTCCCTATCTCGAGCGCCCGGCCTAGAAAGCAGGATTAGGATATCCTTATCAACAAGATAAGGGGTAGATTGGCCTTGTGAAATCTCTCTTCTTGTCGCTTGGTGGTAGGCTCACTTTGCTTAACTCGGTCCTATCAGCTATCCCGACCTACTGGATGTCTATCTTTAAGCTCCCTTGTTGGGTAATCAATTGCATTGATAGGATTCGTCGAGACTTCCTGTGGTCAGGACCTGACCTCCAGCAGACCAAAATTAAACTAGTTAACTGGACCGGATTGTGCATATCAAAAGAGCAAGGGGGATGGGGAATTCTGAACCTTGAGACCTTTAACACGACCCTCTTGGGAAAATGGTGATGGAAGGTAATCACGGGAGACAACTGGTGTGGTGAAGCGGTGTTCCGCGAAAATTATTTTACTTGCTATCCCCACTAGAATCTGTTCCAGAAGCAGCCTAGTCGTCAATCCTTTTTCTAGAACGACATACTTAAGTCCTTACCAGCCTTCAGACTTAATGTGAACACTGTTATTCATAACGGCATCACCATACTTTTCTGGAGGGATAATTGGGTGGATGGTAGAGTACCAGCGAACATCTGGCCCCATCTCTTCTGTATCGCGACTGACGGGGATAGCTCCGTTAGTGATCTGATAAACAGGGTTTCTCTGCCCCCTCTTGATGGACACCCCTTGATCACAAGGACTTCCATTACTACTGGCACTCATAACTCTAAGGCGGATAAAAAACTTTGGCGTCTATCCCAAATGGAGTATTCACAGTAAAATCCTTTTACAATTTCCTCAATGATGGGGGACTTCGCTGCCCCCAGACCCCGGTCATTCTTAAGGGTAACTGCCCCAGGAAGATTAACCTCTTCAACTGGCTTGTTTGGGAGGATAAGATCCTCTCCTTGAAAAATCTAGCTCTGCGTGGGTGTAACCTCCTGCATAACACCACTTGTGTGATGTGCCACGCAGGATCTGAATTGACGGGCCATCTCTTCGCTCAATGTCCGGTTGCCTCTCAGATTTGGCTTTATTTTGGACATCTTTTTTAGGCCCGTTCGTGTCCTATATCTATGCATGATCTGTGGGGAAACTGGAAGTCCCAGTTCAAAAAGCCCATGTCCATGTTCTGGGACCTACTTATGAGAGCCATCACTTGGTGCATTTGGCTAGAAAAAAATGCCCGCATTTTACTTCCACATGTACATCGATTGTGACTATTATGATTAAATCTATTCATTTGGTGCTCTTATGGATATCTACTGTGCCTGAAGCAAAACGTGCCAAGTTGGAGGAACCAGTCAAGAAGATCAAGAGGAGCCTGGAGTTCCTCTCTGCCAGGGATTCGGAGAGGGAGGTCCCTCCTGAGCACACCACCACCACGGGAGATCTGTAGTGACTTTCTTTTACTCCCCGTTGAGTTTCCTCACGGGCCTCTATCTTGTATTTTTACTTTTTGTACTCTTTGTTGTAGCTCTCCCCACTTCTTGTGGGACATGACTTTCTTTGTTTGACTGTTTTTCTGCTTCTTAATGCATGTGGTTTATCCACTTTTTTTTTAAAAAAAAAAATAATTAAATGCATGTTAAAAAGTAAAGAAATTTGTGACATATAAATAAGCAATAAAATAAATGAAAGTAAAATAAATACCCAAATTACCTATAGAAAATAAATAAGGAATAATATAATGAGAAGAAGAGTTATAATATTGAAGATAGAATTGTCCTTATAACACACATCGGAACCCTTATATATATAGTCCAATGTTAAGTAACGAAAAGGGATATTAATGGAGGAGAAACGCATCCATTTATACTTCTCAACGCATCAATTCATAACACTCCCCCTTGGATGCGTATAACCAAAGGATATGCCTCATTAAAACCTTACCAAGAAAAACCCAATGGGATAAAAACCTGGTGAAGGAAAAAGAGTATATGATCCTTGGTATATGGAGTAATTGCTGCCTCATTAAAAACCTTGCTCCGGAAAAACCCTATGGGATAAAAACCGTAGCGAAGGGAAAAAGAGTACAACCTCCCCCTCATAAAAGTAACTATCAACTTGTTTCAGCAATGATGTTTTTGAGTCTTCTCATCCCGATTTTGTGCACAAGATTCTGATGAATACACTTTGGTAGTGATTTTGTGAATAAATCAGCTTGATTCTCACTAGATTGAATCTTCTGGACTTCTATAACACCTTCTTTCTGAAGATCATGAGTGTAGAAAAATTTGGGTGATATATGCTTTGTTCTATCTCCTTTAATGTAACCTCCTTGTATCTGAGAAATACAAGCACTGTTGTCTTCATAAATTATTGTGGCATTTGTTGTAATTGATGGCAATTTGCATGATGACTGTATATGTCCAATGTCTTTGTGTCGGTGTAGAACTATATCTTGCCAAGAGATTTACTGCAAAAGCTATATCTTGTCTAGTATTATTTGCAAGATACATTAATGCACCTATTGCACTTATATACGGAGTTTCTGGGCCAAGAATTTCCTCTTCTTCACTAGGTGGACGGAATGGATCTCTCTGAACATCAAGTGTCCGGACAACCATTGGGGTACTTAATGGATAGGCCTTATCCATATGAAATCTTTTCAGCACTTTTTCTGTGTAAGCTGACTGGTGAATAAATATTCCTGCATGTAAGTGCTCAATTTGTATACCAAGACAAAATTTTGTCTGTCCTAGATCCTTCATTTCAAACTCCTTGCTTAGATATGATGCTGCAATTGCTATTTCATGAGTACCTACAAGATTTAAATCATCCACATATACTGCTATCACAACAAATCCATTAGTAGAACTTTTAATAAATAAACAAGGGCATATATTATCATTTTGGTACCCTTCTTTTATCAAATAGTCACTGAGATGGTTATACCACATCCGTCCAAATTGTTTTAACCCATAAAGAGATTTCTGTAATTTAATAGAGTGCAAATGCCGCTGTTTGAAGTGTCTGGCATTTTGTATCCCTCAGGGATTTTCATATATATGTCTTTTTCAAGTAATCCGTATAGATACACGGTGACAACATCCATCAACTGCATATCTAATTTATTACTTGCTGCCATGGCAATTAGAAATCGAAAAGTGATCCCATCCATTACAGGAGAATATGTCTCCTCATAGTCGACACCAAGCATTTGGGAAAAACTTTGAGCAACCAGTCTAGCTTTATATCTTATAATTTTATTGTTTTCATTTCTTTTTCTCACAAATACCCATTTGTAACCAACTGGTTTTATCCCTTCAGGTGTTGGCACTATCGGCCCAAACACTTCACGTTTTGAAAGGGAATTTAACTCAGCTTGAATAGCCTCTTTCCATTTTGGCCAATCTTTTCTTTGTCGACATTCATCAATAGATCATGGCTCTGGATCATTATTTGTATTTATTTCTATGTCTATAGCCACATTATAGATAAATATATCATTTATATCGGTTTCACATCGATTTATTATTTTACCATCATCTACATAACAAATTGAGTTTTCAGTATTTTTAGAGATATCATTCCCCATTAATTCTTTTTCATTGACATGCTCTGAGGGTTTTATATTTTCATCTCCCTTTTCATATGGGAGATCTTCCTCTTCAAGAGTTTTATTTTTCTGCTTCCTTTTTCTAGGAGCTGAATCTTTGGCACCTATTGGCCTTCCACGTTTTTGGCGTGGTTTGTTTTCTATTTGTTTTTCTTTTAATTGGGTAATAGGAATCTCAATTCTTGCAGGAGCATTGACAACTGGTATATATGACTTGGTTACCCTTTTTGCATCTATAAATGCATCAGGTATTTCATTTGCAATATTCTGCAATTTAATGATCCTTTGAACTTCAAGATCATATTCTTTCGTACGAGGATCATATGTATATAATTAGGATGTGTTCCAATCAATTTCTTTCCGCTCATTTTGAATAACCATATCTTCACCTAATGAAGGAAAGGTAGATTCATCAAAATGGCAATCTGCAAATCTTGCAGTAAATACATCTCCCGTTAATGGCTCTAAATATCGTATAATTGAGGGAGAGTCATAACCAACATATATACCAAGTCTGCGTTGTGGACCCATTTTGGTACGATTTGGTGGTGCTATTGGCACATATACTGCACAACCAAATATTCTTATATGTTAAATATCAGGTTCTGTACCAATAACAAGTTGTTGTGGTGAATATGAATTACATGCAGTGGGTCGGATCCGTATTAAAGCTGCAGCATGCAAAATAGCATGACCCCACACACTTGTAGGCAGATTTGTTCTTAATAATATTGGGCGAGCAATGATTTGGAGTCTTTTAATTAATGACTCCGCCAACCCATTTTGGGTATGTACATGAGCTACTGGATGCTCAACTCGTATTCCAACTGCCGTACAATAATTATAAAATGATTTTGATGTAAATTCACCAGCATTATCAAGACGAATTGTCTTTATAGGATAATCTGGAAATTGTGCTTTAAGCCTGATAATTTGTGCCAATAATCTTGCAAAAGCTACATTTCTTGTAGGCAGAAGTGAAACATGGGACCATCTAGTCGATGCATCGATTAAAACCATAAAACATCTAAATGGTCCGCATGATGGATGTATTGGTCCACATATATCTCCTTGTATTCTTTCTAAAAATTTAGGAGATTCACCAGCCACCTTACTTTTAGAAGGTCTGGTTATTAGCTTTCCCATTGAGCATGCTGAACATGCATATTCATTATTTGTTAGGATTTTATAATCCTTCAATAGGTGTCCATGGGCACTAGTAATAATCCGACGCATCATAATAGCACCAGGATGCCCAAGTCTTTCATGCCATAGTTTAAATATTTCTGGATCATTAACCTTCTTGGTTAAGACCGTATGTGATTCTATTACTTTAATATGTGTACAATATAATCCTGAAGATATACAAGGAAAACTTTCAAGTACCCTTTTTTTTGGCATGAAATAACTTGAGTAATATAATGATATTCTTTTCCCTCCTTATCAACCGTTTCTAAATGATAACCATTGAGACGTATATTTTTAAAACTTAAAAGGTTTCTTCCGGATTTTGGAGAATAAAGAGCATTTTTAATCTGCATAGGTGTCCCATTTGGTAACACCAGTGCTGCTCTATCGGAACCTTCAATCAGGTCTGATGACCCAGCTATTGTGGCTATAAAAGCCCTTTTCATTAATAAGGATGTAAAATATATTTGCTTTTGCAATACAGTATGTGTCGTTCCACAATCAACAATACATTCATCATCACCCATATTTTATCTAAAGTATAACAAAGGAATATAACTTTAATGAAATGTATAACATATTCAATAAAAATAAAAACATATTACATATATTATAAATCTAATCTATTAAAAAGTCTGACATATCTAAGTGTGTATTTTGAATTATATCATCAACAAAGTTAGTTTCTGTGGAGTTGTCTGCAAAATTTGTCTCAACACCTTTACCCTTTTTGTCTTTAAGTGAATCTTGGTAAAGTTGGACAAAATACTTGGGGGTTCTACAAATTTTAGACCAATGACCCTCCAGTCCACAACGGTAACATGTATCTCTTTTCTTGTCTAATCCATCATTGTGGTTTTGTTGTTTTTGATGATCCACATTTATTTTACCATCGTGTGGTCCGAAATAATTTCGGCCACCACCACGACCACGTTTTCCACGACCACCACGATAACCTCTTCCACCTTGGTTCTTATAACCGTCATTACGACGATGCCGTTTTCCTTGCCCATAATTAGTTTCAGGCAGTGGTGTTGATCCGGATGGTCGGGTTTGATGATTTAGCATCAACAATTCATTATTTTGCTCCGCCACAAGGAGACAAGAAATCAGTTCAGAGAATTTAGTAAAATTCTTTTCTCTGTATTGTTGTTGTAATATAACATCTCGAGCATGAAATGTTGTGAATGTTTTTTCAAGCATCATATTTTCTGTCACCGTTTCTCCACAGAGACGTAACACTGAAATTATTTTAAATAGCCCGGAATTATATTCTTGCACACTTTTAAAATCTTGAAACCTGATATTTGCCCAATCATTACGTGCTTTTGGCAAATAAACCATTTTGAAATGCTCAAATCTCTCTTTTAGGGAAAACCACAATTCTTGTGGATCCTCAATAGTTAAGTATTCTTTTTTCAGGCTATCATCAAGATGATGCCGTATGAATATCAATGCTTTTGATTTATTATCAATTGGCTCATTGTTAGCAGCCTCAATTGTTTTTCCCAGGTTTCTGGCATTTAGATGGAGCTTAACATCGAGGTTCCACGATATATAATTGCTCCCAGAGATATTAAGAACCTCGAATTCTCTTCTTGCGATATTCGTCATGATATCAAATTCTATAGAAAATAAATGATATAACAATAATTCAATGAATAATTAAAATAAAATATTGAAATAATGAAAACAACAAATAATAAATTTAGTATTAGTTAATATAAAGATAAAGCACGTATGAAGTAAATCAAAATAATATATATAACAAAAGCAAATTCGTGCTAATAACGTGTTAAAAAGTAAAGAAATTTGTGACATATAAATAAGCAATAAAATAAATGAAAGTAAAATAAATACCCAAATTACCTATAGAAAATAAATAAGGAATAATATAATGAGAAGAAGAGTTATAATATTGAAGATAGAATTGTCCTTATAACACACATCGGAACCCTTATATATATAGTCCAATGTTAAGTAACGAAAAGGGATATTAATGGAGGAGAAACGCATCCATTTAGGGTGCGTTTGGATGATGGAATATTATATTCTCATGGATGGGGATATCCATGGATGAAATATCCATGGATGGGAATATCCATATGTAAGTGTTTGGTTGGAGGGATTTAATAGTAGGGATAAAGATTGTTTGGTGTTTGGTTAGAGGGATAAAGATATGTAAAGTTTTGGATATCCATTTTTGAATGTTTGGTTGGATGGATATGGGGGTGATATGATAACTGATAAGTGTCTAAATGTATATGTTTTAATCTACGTATTTTGTACACTTAGAATGTATTTTGTTAAGAATTGATGCCCGTTTTGTGCTTAATCGACTATCATTTATGTTGTAGGACACGGGGGAGCCATGAGGAGCACAAGAATGCAATTTGGGCGAAAAAGGATGAAATTCAGGCGTCGCAGCACTGTAGCGTATTTAGTGTAGCAGTTGCTGTTGCACCTGAGGAGTTTTGGGCTGGAAATGATGGAAGTGCATAAGAGTGAACAGTGCATCATACGGGGCTGTATAAGGGGCCGTGAGCATCAAAAGACAGTGATTTTGTACTAAGGTTCACGGCCCACTATCCACCCCGGGATCCATCTATCCACCCCGGGATACAGCCCCACATGAGACAAGTTTTGCCTTGTCTTTGCCTACCTATCCACCCCGGGATACTGCGGAAATATATATAGATGTTTTTAGGGCACACAAGGGGACTTTTTCCTTGGCCTGTTGGGCCGCCGCCACCACTTCATCTTGAGGCTTTCCGGCCACCTTTTGGTGGGGATCCAAGTGGGAAACAAGCACACATCATCACCAAGAGGGAGAGGAGCAAAGGAGAAGGAGTTGGAGTGAAGATCTAAGCCACCATTGACAAACCTTTGAAGCTTCATCCATTCAAGGGGATCAAGACCTAGAGGGAGTTTTCATTGCTTCTTTTATGTTTCTTTCTTCCTTGTATGTTGTTTAAGTGTCCCTTATCATGAGGGATTGACTTATTGTTGTGTTTGGATTTGGATGAACCCTAGTGTTTATCTTGTGTATGAACTTTGGATTGTTGCTTTTAATCTAGTTTGATGGTTGTTTGAGGTTCAATCTTTGATGCTTTCATGTCTAGAATTACATCCATGGAGAAATCCGTAATTCTTTTATGAGTTGTGCATGTAGACGTGACCTACTCACGCGCACTAGATCTAGGAGAGATTGAAAGGGGATTCTTGTGCCGACATTGCCGAGAAATTGGGTGTTGGTAGCCCTCCATTGCTAGGTTTAAGCTGAAGGATAGTAGGTTTACTCCTATTTGAGATTTCCTTGAACTCATTGCGATCGTAGGTGTGTTAATCCGGAAGATATTCCGATTGACACTCGTATGGGATTAGGGGTTAGTCGCCGAGAGATCGGGGCTAATCTACTCTCGAAGTCTCTAGGTCTCAACTATCATCATTACATCTTTAGATCATCCTAGTTCGGGCCTTAACGACAACCCTAGGTGGATTCCTTCTCCAAACACTCCCTTCTCATGCTTATTACTCCCTTGTTTGTTCACATCCGTGTGCTAGTTACCAGGCCATAGGATTAGTTTAGGTTAGTTAGTTAGTTTTATTTTATTCCCACTTTTATCAAATTGTAGGCTAGGAAATAGATGAAGAGTGAGTAATAATACTTCCTTGGCCCCGTGGAATACGACCCCTGTGTCACTCACAGGGTATTACTTGGCGATCCCGTACACTTGCGGGGAAGCAATCAATAACCCTATCCATGAGGAGGTGAAGTTACCCCTTTATGTGTAATTAATTATTTTTTAAATATATTTTGGAATTATTTAATTAAATTCAATTATTAGTGGAACATAACCATCTCTTTGCCATTATAGGATCAAAAGAATTGCCAAACTGATGTGATTATTATATACTGACAAGCTGAAACAGAGGGACATTTTTGGTGATTAACATTTGATAAGTAATATTGCAATTTCAATTGGTATCCAAATCCTAATCCTCTTTAAGATAAAACAGACATAAACAAACTCCACCCTCCAGCTCAATGTGTATTTTGCTTTGTTATCCAATATTCATCCGGGGCTAGACTGTCCTCCAACACAAGAAATTCCTGATGCTCGAACATATCTATTGACCCTTCAAGAGATTCGAGCGAAGTATGTATTATTATATGCTTGTGTACTTTTGAGTTCACAATATTAAGTTGCTACAAAATATTTTTTTAAGGCAAGAAAAGCTGGATAATAGATGGTGACATGCTAAATGAAGAAAACTTGCAACTGCTGCTAAGCATCAATTTGGAAATTGCAAGCAAGTTAAATTGTTAATCCATTGTCATAGACAGTGAATGGTTCAATCCACTTTACACAATGAATTGCTCTTAATGGAAATCTGACCAGCGAAGGAAGTTTTTCACCTATTTTATAGACACAGTTAAGCTAAGAGATAAGGTGAGAGCATTCAATTTTACTTGAGATATTTCTCATCTAAATAATCACAGGACAATCAAAGAAAAGTGACATTTTCAAATTAAAAATACATATCAGAGGAACATAGATCAATACAGTAACAATCAAAGGATCAAAATGCAAAGAATCGGATAAGAGATCAAATTAAAAATATTTATCAACAACCAAAATTTAGCAACATAACTTAAAAAGATAAAATATTTTCAAATTAAAACAAACCATATGAGATTTTGTTTTTTTTTTTTTTTTTTTACATCTTAATGAAAAATAAAACTTGTTAGTTGCGGATCTTCAGACGGTCGCTCCCGGATTTTGTTCGTTGCCCGCTGCCTGATCCGGATCTTGAGAGGAGAACGGCCAGTCGTTGTTGCCGCTGCTCGAGATGATAACAACCAAAAAGGGATCCGGATATTGAGAGAAGAACGGGTCGTTGCCGCTGCCGCTCAAGATGATAACAACCAAAGAGGGATCCGGATCTTGAGAGAAGAACGGCTAGTCGGTGTCGTTGGATCCTGAGAGAAGCAACGTTGCTGCCACCGAGATTTTGCCATGCTTAGAGCGGTGAGTTTATCAGGATGGGAGAGGGATGGAGTGGGATGGGTGAGAGGATGAATTATTTGGTAAGTCACGGGATGAGCGGCGTCCCACCGACCCTCATCCCGTTTTCAGGGATGGGGGCCATCCCCATCCAGCCCCATCCGGGGAACCAAACACCCGATGGGGCTGTAGCCATGGATATCTCATCCCCATCCTGCGATATTCATGGCACCAAACACACCCTTAGGGTGCGTTTGGTAGCCTGGATATCCTGGGACGGGGACGGGATATCCAGAGCTACAGGCCCTCCTGGATGGGCCTGGATGGGGATGGCCCCCATCCTTGAAAAATGGATGAGTAGCATCCCTCCAAATTGGTGGGATGCCCACTCATCCCTCTCACCCATCCCTCTCCATCCCTCATTAGCTACAACAATTATTTTGTTTGCATTATGATTTAATTGTTTCTCATTAGCTTCACTTATAATTATTTTGTCATTAGTTACAATAATTAAGTTAATTTTTTTTTGTTTATTTACATTATGATTTAATTGTTTGTCATTAACTTCACTTATAATTATTTTGTCATTAGCTACAAGAATTAAATTAATTTTTTTTTCTTTATATTATGATTTAATTGTTTATCAATTAATACTGTTTAAATGTTTATTTAACTTGATTTTTTGAATTAAATTCAATTCAAAAAATCAAGTTAAATAACAAATTGATATGTTATTCATTAATAGTCCATTACAAATTTTTCAAGCTAAATAAATAAAAATTTTATCTATTAATATCCGCTATTTAAATCAAATACTTACATAAAATATTTAAAAAATAAATTTCTCTAATCATCCACTAATAATTGAATTTAATTAAACAATTTAAAAATATTTTTAAAAAATAATTAATTAAATAAAAGAGGTAACTTCACTTCCTCATGGATAGGGTTATAGGGTTATCATACCACTCCATATCCATTCAACCAAACATTCAAAAACGGATATCCAAAACTTTACATATCCTTATCCCTCCAACCAAACACCAAACAATCTTTATCCCTATTATTAAATCCCTCCAACCAAACACTTAAATATAGATATTCCCATCCATGGATACTTCATCATGGATATCCTCATCCATGTGAATATAATATCCCACTATCCAAACGCACCATTATACTTCTCAACGCATCAATTCATAACAATGCATTGTTTTTAACCATTATCACCTTAATTGCATATTAGTTGATGAAGAGAAAAATGAACAAAATAATATAAGTTTATTGTTTATAAAATCCTTAATTCTAACTATTTTTTTTACTTTTTGTGAAATAGTTAAAGTTAAAGTGAACAGTTACAAATAAACTGACGATGCATCTTGTTTCATTTGGAACGGATAAAGTATTTTTTTTATTATTATTATTATAGAAAGGAGATACAAACATTGAAGTTTTAATCCTTTAATAATAATTCATATTTTAAATATACTCAATGCTATTTGAAAACAATTTTACATAAATATGAAAGACCACATATTTAGACCTAAACAAATTATACAATTATATTATGATATTTATAATTATTTTATAGGCAAAATTTTCTCTCTCTCTCATTTTTATTCTCAATTTTTTATTTTTAGAAATATCGAATTTTCTTTTATTCTAACGTATATCATGACCTCATTTAGATAATATAGGCATCACGTCCTTTGTATGGGCAAAGATAAGGATAATAAAGATGAGGTTTTCATATCTTTTAGCTTTCTATATTAAATTATGACATATCCTTTTTCTTTTCTTTTTTTTTAATATATCCAATTGTTATCATGTGGTTGGATTGATGCATTTAAGTCAAATGTGATTATTGTTAATCTATGTGTAATTGTTTAAAAAAAGTTACTAATTTAATTCTTAATTGTTAATCTATATTTAATTGTTTAAAATTTGGAATCAGTCGGAGGGCTGTAAATGAGCCGAGCCGAGCCGAGCTTTGCCTTGTTCAAGCTTGGCTCGTTACTATTTCATCGAGCTTGAGCTCGAGCCGAGCTTTCTTCGAGCTTCATTTTTCAGGTTCAAGCTTGGCTCATTACTATTTTAACCGAGCTCGAGCTCTAAACGAGCTTATTTCGAGCTTCATGCTCGAGCTCAATTTGTTAAGAAAATTTGAAGCTTAGACTAGTCTCGTTAGCTTGATTAAAGCTTGATTATTTTTTTTATTTTCCATTTAACTTAATGAACTAGATAACCCGAGCTTTTAACGAGCTTAGCCTTCAAATAGTAGTTTACAGCCTTATATGTGTGACTCAAGTTGACAACAACGACATAGTCACATATACACCTTAATATATATATATATATATATATATATATATAAACGAGCTTGTTCATGAGCCAAAACGAGCCGAGCTTTCAGTTGCTCAAGCTTGGCTCGTTTATTAATCGAGTTTGAAAATGAAGCTCAAGCTTGGCTCGTTTACAATATGAGCTGAACACGAACGAGCTCTTATCGAGCCGAACACCGAGCCGCTCACGAACGGCTTGGCTCAAATACACCCCTACCCTCTCCAAGTGGGTAAAGTACCAATGCACTTTTGCTGGATGCCAAGAACATTTAGTAGGTCTAATCAGCCCAAACAGCATGCTTTTCATGGTGTTTAAGCCCATTTTACATTTGAAGTTTTATTTATTTATTGGGAGAGATATTCTACCAAACTTTGTATTTGCTCCTCATCAAACAATGATATATGTATATTTATATCTATATTTAAAAAAACAATGGACACGCCACAAGTATATATATTTCTTTGAGGTCATTAAAACATCAGAAATTTTATGAACATCAAAGTAATGGTGTTCATAAGTAAGCAACCAAGTCTAATGATTTTCAATGTATATCTTGGGTTGTTTTGATAGTTTTAGCGTTTATATATATAAAAAAAATAGCTTGGAGATGAAAAATAAATTCAACCTTTTCTATTTTTTAAACTTATTCTATATATATATATTTTTTATCAATAATTATAGAAGTTAAAGAATTTTAAGTCAATAGCCTCTAGATCTATTGGCTTGGAGTATCTTGAGTAGCATTAGCAAAGTGAGAACATAGGTGTACGAAAAAAAATTAACTCTATTTCTATGCACGTCCCTAATTATATGGCTTGTTTATATCTTATTAAAAAAATAAAATATTTTAAGATTTTTATTATAATTATTAAGTGTTCTAATTTTAATAATATTTAATATAAATCAGAAACCGAGTGTGACCACAAGGATGACATAATAAATAAAATAAAATATCATCCTAAATCACATAACTTTAAAAACAAGTTAGTTTAATGTAAATATTATATTATAAATATATAAAATAATAGAATTAATTGAAAAAAAAACTTAAAAAAAAGGAGAACATAAATCACATAACTTTAAAAACAAGGTAGTTTAATATAAATATTATATTATAAATATATTAAATAATAGAATTAATTGAAAAAAACTTTTAAAAAAAAAAAGATAAAATAATCTAGGAGCCATTTGGATATTTGCAAATTGATTTAATTGTTCCTTTGGCATTTGCAATGATCAACAAGTACATATTTTTATTTATAATACTTAATTATCATGCCATTGCGGGCATTGAATCATTTTTTTTATTTTCTACAATATTAATGGCGCCCCGTTGCTTTTTCTCTCTTCCTCCTTGTTAGTTCCGCCGGTTAGGGTTTGTGAAATAAGAGGAACACTCACTCACTTAAGCACTCAAGAAAAATAAACACAAACCACAAAGAGGAGACACAAGACGTTGGTAACCCAGTTCGGCATCCACTTGCCTATATCTGGAGGGCCATGCCCGGAGATCAACAATCCACTAAAAAGGGGTAAAAGATAGAAGAGTACAAAACACACTTGTCACTCTCTCACATACAAAGAATACTACCCTCTCTAGATTGTCCGGTACCTCCCTACTCCCTCTTTCAAGAGTCGTACCTAATCCTAGACCAAGGTTGTATATATAGACGCCTCAACGTCCCAAAAATAACACATACCCTTTTTAGAATCTCCGCGGCTTCTAACTTTGAAACCTTCCGAAATTAGATGTCGTAACTTATGTTGTAACATTTGTTGCGACATTGGCCCTGGCTGCTAGCTTGGCTGAATTCTGGCTCCATTGCTAAGCGACCTCAAGACCACCCGTCCGAGTCGATTGTAGCCCGATCACCTTGACCCGAACTACCAGCAACTAACCTCCCTCTTCAGCTCCTTACCACGCAACCCCCTCGCAAGGGGCGCACGTCCTATGTGCGTCTTCATCGAATTTGCCAAACTTGGTCTTCACATCACCCAAATTTGGTCTTCAAATCTTCAATCCATCATTCAAATCTTGCCATCAATAGGCGCATCTTCAAACATACCCTTAATAGACTTCATATCATCTCTATTAAGGTTATTCAAATCTTCAACAAAGATCTTCAAATCTTTCCTTCAATAGTCTTCAAGAATCATTCCATTGATAGGATTCTCTTCATTTAGATCCACCCATATTTAGTCTTCAATCAATCTTCTAAATATGGTCTTGATGAGATCTTGATATCATCTTGTTGCTTGCTTGATCTTCTTGCCTAAAATAACTTCAACAAGATCTTCTTTTAATCTTCATGAGAATTTCAACTTCTTGCCAAAAATAACTTCTCCAAGATCTCTCAATATTTTCCACCTAGCCAAGTCATCTTGCCATGTCACCTTGACTAGGTGTCAAATTATGCCAATCATTAAAGTGCATTTGCACTAACACTCCTCTTTCTTCTTCTTTTTCTTTAAAAAAATTTTTTTTTTCTTTTTGTTTTTCCTTTTACTTCTTAGGGACGTGCTTTTGTTCACTGTTTCTCTCTTTTCCATTTTATAATTAAATATTTTCGTTTCTCTCTATTTTGTTTTTTCTTTCCTTTTGAATATTATATATAATACTCCATTAATAATGTTTATTGTTCTACTACAAATCAAATGATTGAAAGGAAGAACACATAAGAAACATGATAATAAGTTTACCAAATAAATAATAATAAATTGAAACATCATGTCACTCAAGTAACTGGGTGATGAATGAATATAAACATTGAAGAAATAAATATGGCCAGATCTGTGGATCTGATAATGATAAATTAAATAGAAAAGTAAGTGGCTCTAAGCGATCAAGTTATAAAGAAATATGAATAACTAACAAAAAATTAAAAATGAGTAGGTTTAAAATGATGGAATAAATTCAACAACTTGTCCCTTTAAGTATTAGCCAAAGTAATGAAAGAGTATGAACAGGTAAGAGGAAGTATGAGTAATTCTTTAAAACTTAAAATTGTGAAAATAATCGTTCAATATGTAGAAATGAATTTTAAAATAAATTACACTAAATAGCATGGCAGTTCAGATGTTAAGGTTTCAAATTGGCTCCAACTAAAGTAATGAATGTGAACGTCTGAGTAAGAAATGTAAGCTGATGGGTCTAATAAGGGTGGATTAGACTGCATAGCTAATGGCTCTAACTGATTATGTGATAAAAGAATATATATGAATATGCAAGTAAGAAATATGAGGAAATTTTTTCAAAAGATAGCTAAACAGCTAGTAGCTCTAACCGTGCTAAGTTTTTTTTTTGCCAAGATGAGCGGCCTAACCGCTAAGACAGGGACGTGCACAAGCCTCGGCAGAGCAAGTGGGAGCGGGGCCCGCGCACACATGGGCGCAGGGACCACCCGCACACAACCACTACTCACACTCCCAGAAATATGCCCTCACCCAAGATTCGAACTCTCACCACTTGTGAAGGGTTCTATTGGGGACCCGACTACCAATAGACCACATGGTCGTTGGTTCTAACCGTGCTAAGTTGGTAAGAGATGAATATGTTATATGAATAGGTAAGAAAGAAATATAAGCTAATGGGTCAAACAAGATGGCTCTAGTTTAATTTGTAATCTAGATTTAAAAATATAAAAAATTTAAGTTCAAATATATAAAAATTTTTTTCTAAACAAATTCTATTGATTAACTTGATGGTTAAGATGTTAGGGCTTTAACCTACAGCAAGTAAAGAAGAAATATAATAAGCTTCTGAATAGCAGGGATGTATTGTAGCTTTAACTGGACAGGCTAAAATGAAGGTAGACTTACCAAATAAACAATGAATATTTTTCAGAATTAAATACATAAAAAAATTATTAATAATATGGTTATTTTTTCCAATATTAATTACATGCTTTCCTCGTATAGAACTCTTGATAGATGTGGGAAGGAATTTACAAAATCATCTCACTTGGTTTCAAAACTAGATTATTCTCTAGTCCTTCCTATCACAACATGGCACGTGCCCTCTAACCACAACATAAAAAAAATAACATCATATGGGGATACGTGTCAAATTGTAATAGAAGAGGACCAAAGAATAACTTAGTTCTGGAATCAAGAGAGATACTTCAAAATGAATTTACATGTAAATTCAACATAACTTTTTTTTCTTAAGAAATAAGATAACATAAATTATATATATTTTTAAAAATATTTGTAAAAAAACAACTGAGTACACTTGGTTACAGTGGAATGTTATGAGAATGGTATATATATATCCAAAGTTAAATCTCAAGATCGACTGTATTGTAAAATAATATGCATATACTATAGAATTCTACATTAGTACTATAATGTGTAGGAGTCTTTTATAAGATAATGCCGTTTTTTTCCATACAGAGTTATATAATATGAGAATTTATTAACTTGATTAGGTGATGGGTACATTATAATTGGTGTACTACAATTCTTATCTGTCCCCTAACACGTGGCCCTTGTTAAGTTTGTAAAAAAATATATATTCAAAAAAAAAATTAGAATTTTATAGGGTATATGCAGTCAAATATGTGACGGACAGAGCTAAATCCAAAGTAGATGGGCGGATGCTGACGTGGATAGCCCGTAATCAGGACGTCACTCCGCACCACTAGCCAATTTAGAAGAAAGTGCCCACTCAGCGGCCAAAAGCGAGTGGGCAAACACACGTGGACGGTGGATTGGGCTTCGTCGGTGGCTTTTCTAGTATTGAGATCCCTTGCGGGTCCCACAAACCCGACATCTCAATCCTCGTGGGACCCAACCCCCACCGACACACGCGTAGAACCTCAAAAGCGTAGGGTTTTGGAAAACTTAAGCTAATGGACCGCATGATGAAGAGTTCAGTTTTGCCGTTCGATTTTGCATTGAGATTGGCAACGTGTTTGTTGATTGAGATTGAAGGTGTAGCACGTGTTTTAGGATGATTGGGTGGGAATGGTAGTCGGATTTGGATCGCTGGTTCTTGGGTTCGGTGGAATTCGCGTTTCGACAAAACCCTTTATATATATAAATAAATAAATAAATAAATAATATATATATATATAAAGGGTTTTTTAAAAAACAACAAGGTAATAATGTTTTAGATCACTTATGAGAATTTAGGAAAAAAAAGATTAAAAAAAACCACATGACTACATGAGCAATAGTCATGTAATAATAAATTTATTTTTTATATGAGAGGCGGAACGTCTAGTTTTTCTTTAAGCATAATTGAGCATTTTGTGAATGTGTGAGTGGTGTAGATGGTGGTGATTTATTTTATATTATCAGAAAAAATTATTATTATTATTATTATTATTATTATTATTATTATTATTATTATTATATAAAATGTTTTTTTAAATAAGTTAAACATTCATATCTTCAAAACAAAATTGTGCCATTTAATTGTCTTCTCTGGTATAGGGTACGTGGCTTGAATTAAAAACATAATGCTACACCATTTTTTATAATTTTTTTTATAAATCAAAAGATTTTTTAAATTATCCAATAATACACAAAATAAATAGTTTTTGGACTAAACAATACAGACATATACTAAGCCTTGTAATATAAAGAAAAATAAATTATCTGATCAAATGTTTATATTGACCCTAAATTTGAAATTTTAATGATTCAATTTTATTTTATATTTATGAACTTTGCAAAGTTTTATTATTTTATATATTTATGAGACTATTAATGGCATTCAACTAAAATTCATATTATAATTTAAAATATAAAAGTCACTCATTGCTAAGTGTAAACATGAGATAATGTTACTAATCCTTTTCATTCCAACAAACGAGAAATTTATGATTCAATTTGTAAATTTTCTAAAGCTAATGTAGACTCATTGAAATTGCGTAGTTTCGTTCTATGGTTCACCCATGGAAAATAGAGTCTTGTGTTCAATTGTTATGAGCATGATTCATGCTATGGTCGACGACTTGGACTACATTGAGATTAAATTACATTGTGCTTGTTATAATCCTCTTGGATCATTATTTAATCTATTTTTTATTTTTTATAAGTTAAATATGTGGCAAGTACCCTCATTTACGGGTGTCCCAAAAAGAACAAGTAGATGCAAAGGTGCATGAGTTATAGGCTTAACGACCCCTAGGGATTTACAATATGGGCCAAGCTAACATACCGGTAACGAAAAGTCAATTACGTGAGCCCAAGATGATATATTAGGGATGAAACTAATCTACTCCGGAAGAGTGGAGATTAAAACTCCTCTCAAAGGAGCCATAATGGCATCCGATGTACAATATCTGGTCCAAGTAAACAATATGTGAATAATGCTTTTTAGGTCATCTCCAACCTTGCGTTTGTTTTAATGCTTTAAACCAAATTTGGTGCAGGATTAGCTCCAATCTTGTGTAAAATCCTGCGCC
The DNA here is from genome assembly GCA_020875875.1 of Dioscorea alata. NCBI lineage: Eukaryota > Viridiplantae > Streptophyta > Magnoliopsida > Dioscoreales > Dioscoreaceae > Dioscorea > Dioscorea alata. The sequence goes on along the minus strand of CM037015.1, from coordinate 17,970,526 downwards.
AAAAATGAAAATTGCTACACAGCATATTGCATGTCAATGTAGCAACAATATATTTTTTTATTATTTTTTATTTTTTAGTTTTTTTGTTTCCTCTTTTTTTTATTCTTTTTTTCTATTTTTTGTTTTCCTATTTTTTTTATAAAATTTGTATTTTTAATTTTATATTTTAATTAAATTATTAACTAATAATTTTGGTTTATATTATTCAATTAATAAAAAATAAAAAATTAATGAAAATAATACACGAAATATAACTTCATTAAAATTAACAAAAATTACATAAACAATAAAATAAAAACATAAAAAATAATCGTAACATAGATTATCATTGATAGCAATAAGAAAAAAACTACAACACTCAAAATACAACTAATGAAGGTTGAAGTAGATGGATCTAATAATGCCATGTTATCGCCACTTCTATTAATATTGCCAAAGATTTTAGAGTAAAAAATAAAAATGGTAGTTGAAGAAATTTTCATTGTAGAAACTGTATTTTTGTGCACTGAACCGCCAAATATAGAGTTTTGAGTTGAAAATGGCTTTATGGAGTTTTGAACTCACGCCTGCCCACTCACTATCAAAGTGAGAAACCACTGCCCTATCGAGTGATTTCTCATAAATTGATCTCAATTTTTGTATTATTAAAATGGGACGAACCGCAAATTTGGGAATTTTTGAAGTTAAAATGATAAAAAAAAATCAATTTTCAAAATTGAGGAATTAAGTTTTTCATCCAACCAGGTTAATTAATTAAACTGAAACATGTAAAATGAACAAAGCTTGAGTTATCAAATATTTATCTTAAAATTTAGTTTAATCAATATCTTGTTATGATATTAAGCCATGTATGACATGACAAAAAAGTTATTTCCAACAACTTCTATTGTCTTATTTGAAGCATAAATAAACTTATTAAATAAGTTAAAAAGGATAAAAATTTTACTTCCATACAAATTATAATTTTTTCATATAAATAAGATTTCTCTATTTACTTTAATACACACACACACACACACAATAACAATAGATCAGGGATATTAATAAAAATTGCAACTAGAGCTGATTTTGTGAAAATATATGAAAAATATTTACTTGTAATTCATGCTTTTACCTCCCTCTGGTGCCACACCGCTAGGTGCATTGTTTATTTGTTTTATTCCATCTTATAAAGCCAAACATATACTTGGAATTACCAATGATATAAATAATAATATTGTTTTGTAAACAATGATTTATTGAAAATTATTAATTCATTTTTTAGTTCTTAAAAAAATATTTTACTACTGGCTACCAGTCTAAAACAACGATCTTTTTTTTATCCTAACTTGAGACCAACATTAGTAGTGTTAAAAATAGTATGAACATACCCTGAGATAACTTATATATATCCATATAAAAAAAGTGGAAGAATTTGAAAAAAGAAAATATAAAAATAGATAGAAATAAACCTAAAAAATTGTTATTAGAAACTTTATGCAATCATATATTTGCTCTTTATTTAATTTTTTAGTTTTTGATATAACAATTGAAAGAGAAAGGTTTATGTAACCAATCCAAATAGCTGGGACTAGCCTCTTTTGTTGCTATTGTTGTCATTAATTTGGTTTGATTTGTAAACATTAATTTAATTTATTAAAGTTCATTAGCTGTCAATAAAAGCCATTGCTTGAATACGAATGTTAATTTAACTGTGAAACATTTAGTATTGATTGAGTAAAAAAAATAATTCAAAAAAATCAATGTAACTTATAGAAAAACGAATTCAAACTTGAAAAAATTCCATGTAATTACTTGATATAAATTTGGAGAAATAGACTCATGCCATTTAGTCACCGTAATTAGAAAATAAGATTTTGGCTTACTAAATGTTAATGTTTAATTTTTTTGATAAAAGTGATCTATTAATATCAAAGTGTTTATATAAGATATTTATATATTTATCAAGAAAGTAGATTTAAACCACAATATATCCAGAATAAAGATAAAAATAGATTGAAACGTTAACCCCTCACGTATACATGTCTCTGATTTGATTTATCTATTTTATAAAAAAAATAAAATAAAAATAAAAATTTGACATGTATATGCCATGCAGTAACAGAGTAATATGGACATGTATTTAATAATTTAAAAATTATTTTATATTAATGTCTAATATATTCATATCAAAGTTAATGTTTAATTTTTTTTTTTTTTTTTTGATAAAAGTGATCTATTAATATCAAAGTGTTTATATAAGATATTCATGTATTTATCAAGAAAGTAGATTTAAACCACAATCTATCCGGAATAAAGATAAAAATAGATTGAAACGTTAACCCCTCACGTATACATGTCTCTGATTTGATTTATCTGTTTTATAAAAAATAAAAATAAAAATAAAAATTTGACATGTATATGCCATGCAGTAACAGAGTAATATGGACATGTATTTAATAATTTAAAAATTATTTTATATTAATGTCTAATATATTTCAATAATGCAACAGTTAGATGTGAATGTGGCATACGGCACATTATACCACGTTATCAATTTAAATTATTTATTTTTCATTTTTCCATATAACTGATAATATTTTATGTGGGGCTAGCTACTTGTGCGAGCAATCATTTGGAACATTTGACTTGAAAAAAATATCAACATATTTACTTATAATTGTCTTCCTACTATTTCTATTATTTTAAAAATTGATTATATGCTTTGCAGTTCTTAAATCGAAGAAGGTAAGATTGGAGGAGCCAATAGTGAAAGTCAAGTGTAGCATTGAGTTTTTCTCTTCTAAGGACTCGGCGCCAAGTGTTCCTTCTGAGCCGACCCCGAATGCTGGCGAAATCTAGTTGTTGATAATTTGTTCATCCCTAGAGGATCTCTTTCTCTAGGTATTTTATGGTCTATTTTTCTGTCTGGGACCACTCCTGTCAGTTCTGTTTTGATTTTTTTATTTTTTCGATTTGCTCTTCAGTCTTTGCCTTTTTTTAGATTGTGTTGTTTTCTCGGTCTGTACTTCTCTTTTATTAATGATTGTGGTTTATCTACCTCTCACACTAATATTAAATAATGTTTAAAATATGAAATAGATGACCATGTTTCTAAGTGAAGCTCTGTGCAAACAATGTAGATTAAAATGAACTTTATGCAAATAGTCTAGCATTCATAACTTTAAGCAAGTGACGCCGGCAAGATGGCTTTTGCCACTCTGGAGAGTTCTTTTTTCTTCATGGAGTGTTTCTAGCTTTTCAATTTTATCTCTTCCTTTTTTATATGAATCGTTTAATACTCCGGATTTCAACAGACAACACAAGATACTTTTTATTTATATGTTTGATTACAACACAAACCACCGAACGAGTATAGCATAATTTCTTAATTTTTTTTTGGACCTTTAAAAGCATTAAAAAATTCTATTGAAATACAAGATAACTTAAAAATAAAATTATCCTTATTTAAAATTAAAAATTATATTATTATATCACTACGGTGAAAAAGGTATTGTGAAAAGATGATTTATTTATTTATTTTATTTATTTATCTATTTGTTTATTTTTTATTATAATAAAAGTTTTTTTGATTGTAAGTTTTTAAAATTGTGCTATGTTTAAATCTAAATTTACTTAAGGGTTTTCTAACTTATTAATTTAATTTATCATTATGATTTTTTTATTACAGGACAAATATATAATAGTAAAAAAAAAAATTCTTAATTTTGCTATTTTTTGTTCCGTAGTTATGCAAATCAAACATTAAAAAACACAAAAAAAATTTGTATTATTTATTGAACTTCAGACATCAAACAATACAAGCACTTACATTGTGTTTTAACAATTTATATTATTATGCTATTCGCGTTAACAAATCAAACGTATCTGCCGTGATTTTCTTTGGGCTAGGCCTGAGCGAGGTGTGGGATGCAGATTGGTCAAGTGGAAGAATTTGTGTCGTGCTCGTGAGCAGGGGGGTGGGGTATCCTGGATCTCAACACCTTTAACCAAGCCTTGCTTGGAAAATGGTGGTGGAAATTTAGTACGAATAGCAACTGGAATGGGGTGTCTGTGGTCATGTTCAATTATCAGATTGCAAACTGGAATTTTTTTCCTAGATGTTCTGGAAGATTGTTTTTTTTTGGAAGGGGGTTTCCAGTTGTCTCCCTGCGCTGTGCTGTTGTATTACTCAGTTGGTTCAACCGGGTACTGAAACACTGTTCTGGTATGACCGTTGGCTCAATGGTCGCGCTCCAATGTTACTCTGGCCTGAGGCCTTTGGGGTGTCCCCATATCGCAATGGGTCTCTTCGCGACTTGGCTCCTTTACTCAGTACCACGCCTTTTGTTGACAATGAGGATGTCGGTCAGTTCTTGTCCAGTATTTCCTCGGGATGGGGGACGGCTGATGATAAGAAATGGTGGGCTCTCACATCTAATGGGAAATTCTCGGTAAAGTCCTTCTATGACTTTTTGAATGATGGGGGTTTACGTTGTTCAGTGGCTAGCTGGTTGGCTTGGAAGGACAAGATTCTTACTCTCGAGAACCTTTCGCTGTGGGGTTGTAATAGACTCCCGACGACTACGTGTGTCTTATGTCATGCAGGGATTGAGTCTGTTGACCATTTATTCATCCACTGCCCGGTTGCGAGGCTGGCGTTTCTTCGGTAACCTGCTCAACTTGCCTTGTCCTCCGGGCTCCTTGACCCAGCTTTGGGGTTCATGGAGAGCGAGTTTGAGACCGTCTTCTCGGCTTGTGGGGGAATGGGTTGCGAAAGCGATTGTTTGGAATATTTGGCTGGCCAGAAATGATTGCATTTTCAATGCCGCTTTTGTTTCTGCATCTGTTGTGATTTGCAATTGTGCCCGTATGACTCTTCTATGGTTTTCAGCGGTCTCAGATAGTTCCAGGGAGAGACTTGAGGATCCGATGCACACTATTAGACGCGGACTGGTGTTCTCCGAGCAGAGGCTGGCTACGGGGACCACTAGTGAGCGGGCGGTTGATGAGTTAGCCGAGGAGGCACCTGTTCAGCCCGAGGAGTAGCCATGTTGTCCTGAGGAGGCTTGCGGGACGTCTGCTTTTCTCCTTGCGGCCCTGCTTTTATTTTCTTTTGTTTTGTTTCTGTACTACAGCACATCTAGTGGTCCTTCCTTTTGTTTTCTATTTTTTTTTTTGTGTTGGGACTCTTTTCTTTTTAATGCATTTTGTGGTTTATCCACTTTCTCAAAAAAAAAAAAAAAAAAAAAATCAAACAGATTCATATTGTTTTTATCCATCTTTAGTAGATTTGTGCCTTTTTTTTTTTAATTTTTTGCCCCCTTAAGTTATATTTTGTTCTGTTATTATCTTAGTATTTACCTCATTTTAATAATCATAATTTATTAAATTTTTTAAGAAAGGGTATAAATTATAGTACAATCTCAATAATGTATTTAATACAATAATATGAATTGGACAATTATTAATAAATTATAATTGGACAATATAATCATATTCAGTATCTATCTAAATCAAAGAACATGTCAACTCAACAATCAATGCCTACTAAGCATGCATTTGAGCTGCAAAAGTAGGGTCAGTTTTGATTAGCTTATCAATCAAACAAACTCAACCATATTGTTTTTCATTAAATATGATGGACTAATCACTAATGGAAACAAAAGCAAAAAAATTTTCAAAAAAAAAAAAAAAAACAAAAGCAAAATTATTATAAATACAGTAAATATACTACCAAAGGATCTTGGCCCCACTAAACTGTTCTTTGAAAATAATTAATATTTGTTATTTTTTCGATATAATATTGTGATTTTTTTATTTATTAAACTGGATAAACTCCAAATTCACTAAATAATTGTTTTTTTAATATTATAAATACAGTAAATATACTACCAAAGGATCTTGGCCCCACTAAACTGTTCTTTGAAAATAATTAATATTTGTTATTTTTTCGATATAATATTGTGATTTTTTTATTTATTAAACTACTAAACTGTTCTTTGAAAATAATTAATATTTGTTATTTTTTCGATATAATATTGTGATTTTTTTATTTATTAAACTGGATAAACTCCAAATTCACTAAATAATTGTTTTTTTAATATTATAATACCGCATAACACGCAATGCAGCAAACAGAACACTGTAATTAATTTAACGAACTAACAGAATCACACAACAATAAAAAAATAATAACAACTAAAAAAATTATTATAATACTACATAACACAATGTAACAAAGTAAAATAAAATACTGGAATCAACTTAAAAAACCAACAATATCAGGCAAAATCTCTAAAAAAAAATAACCACTAAAAAAATTATTGTAATAGACATAACATAATATAACAAAGTGAAATAATACACTAGAACTTAACGAACTGGCAAAATCTCCACAAAAAATGAAACAAAACACTAGAATCAACTTACCGAACTACCAAAATAAGATAAAATCTAAAAAATATTGATAATTAAAAATTTTATTATAATACGGGCCTAACACAATTCAAAAAGGGTAACAATTAAACAAAATCTCTACAATAAAAAAAATAATGACAACTAAAAAAAATTAAGGTAAATAATTTAAATGGTCCCTTAATTTTTTTTGTGTTTTTATTTTGGTCATCTAGTTTTTGAAAATTATGATTTGATCCCTTATTTTTAGTTTTTGTTACGATTTGGTCACCCGAGCATACGCCGTTAACGGTGATCACATGTGGCATACTACGTGGCATACTTTGCTCAAAACTGGCTTCTGACCTGGCATATGCTATATGTGATCGTCATTAACGGTGTATGCTCGGGTGACCAAATCATAATAAAAACTAAAGGTAAAGGACCAAATTGTAATTTTCTAAAGCTAAATGACCAAAATAAAAACACAAAAAAAAAATTAGGGGACCATTTAAGTTGTTTACCCAAAAAATTATTATAACACAGAACAGGACAAAAAAAAAAATGATAACTAAAAAATAATCAACAAGATTGATCATTCATTTTGGATATTTTATTTTTAACATCCTCTTATTCATATCATATAAATATATTTTTTTAAATAATATACTTTATGTAAATATTAAAGAAAAAAACCAAGCCAAGACTCAAGTCCACATTCTCAAGACTCTCATCTATGAACCCAAACCAACCCAATGAAACTGAAAATTAGTGATATGCCAGATGGTGCAGGGGCAAAAATGTAAAACTAAGAGACACAACGCCACTTGCAATTTCATAGTCACAAAATCAAAAACAGGAGGATCTGGTTTACAGTTGGGCGGGCGTGACGTGAGACTCCAATCCGGTTCAATCCCGTCCATCCAAGGCCACGTCACCCACAACCTCCTCCTCTCCCCAACACCATGACTCGGTTCTTAGCTGGCCCTGCCAGGCCATGTGGGCCCCGGGGACCGCACATCCCTCTTCCACCCGACACGTGTACGTCTCCCGTCACCGTAAAATAATTCAACTCCCTAGACCCACGGCCACCTCACCTCTCTTTTCAACCCCATCCTGTCTAGTTCCCACCTACCCATACCTTTTATCCATTGCAAAATCGCCACGTTGGCGGTCAAACAGAAGAGGTTCGACTTTTGTGTTGCTGAAAAACGTTGCGTCTCTGGCTTCGCCGAAGGGACACGTGGTTTGTGACGTGGCAGCCGCCTTGGCGTCCCGCTTCTTCTCCTCCCCTGCTCCCTCTCTCCCTCTCTCTCCTTCTCCCCCAACCCCCGTCTCTCTCTCTCTCTCTCTCTCTTTTTGCCCTTGCTCTCGCTGAACGAGTTCTCTGTTCCTTGTTTCCTCTTTCGATATACGGAGTTCTTTGGGAGCGAGAGGGCTTGGTCCGCGTTTCCTCCTGTCTTTTGCGATGTTTTTTGCTCGTTTACAGCCCTTGTTTTGAGGTTTGGAGGCGAAAAGGCGAGATTTCAGTGCTTGTTTGGGGTTTCCGTTCGATTCTTCGTCTAAGGTAGGTTGGATTTGTGATTAATTTGTTGGGTTTTCTTTGAAATTGCTTGGTTTCGGTTTTGCGGCGAAACTTTGGATTTAGATCTTTGAGAATAGTCGGAATTTGGATTATTTGGATTGTTTTGAGAAACTTTATCTTGTTTTATTGTTGATTTGCTCTCATGAATTATGTGAACAATCGTTCGGAGTTGTGCATAGTCTTGGATCTGATCTTAATTCTAAGTTCTAGGTCTTAAATTTGGGAGTTCTCGTGGTAGAGATCAATACTTCAGTCCTTTCTGATTGAATTTGAAGAAGAGCTGAAACAATAGGGGGAGTGATAAGAAGATTGCGGGGAAAACGCGCTTTGGAACGGTAAGTTACTAGTTTTTCTATGTTTAAGTTAGGGGTGTGTTTGTCCTTTGATGAGTATGTTTTTGCTTATGGGGATCTAGTGGATCTACAAGATCTCTCCAATAACCGTGAAGCTGTTGGTTGTGAGCCTCTAAAAAGACATATCTGTCCCCATTTCGCAGTAAAATTACTCGTAAAGACTTTGTCGTTTGGGACCGTAGGACTGAGAGCCTCCTGGGTTTATAATTGAGCTGGTGAAGCTTTGGCAGACTTGATCAAATTGTTCCTTTTTTCCCTTCAATTCTGGGATATTGTGAATCATAGAGGAATTTGGTGGGGGTCCTGTGATCTATTTTGATTGCTGATTGTTCACTTATGTTGCTAATTTGTAAGCTGTATAATAAATGAAAAAAGATATGGAGTAAGTGGTCCACGACAAAGCTCTTATTTTTGAAAGAAGACAATGCTGAAGCAGAAGTGATCTATGTAACGCCCATCTTTTTGGACTTTCGTGCCTCAACAGCGAACTTCTCTGTTCACTGTTTTCAAACACTAACTAGAAAAAGATTGTGAGAAGTAGGATTTTTTGTTTTTTTTGGCTCGTACAATTAACCCAGCTAGTACAAAGTTCATAATTCAAATGTAAGCATTTAACATAGCTTGCGTGTTCAAACTTATGCATGATACATAATTATATAGATATACACATCTAGAGGTCTAGATAAGTCACATGGAATACTGCCAAGGATTACTGTAGAAATATATTGATTTGATAATTCTCCTGCATGGGATAAATATAACTGCTTTTATTGTATATATATTGAGCAGGATTTCCCTGTTATCTGAAGTACAATTATATGACTGCTTTTAACTGATGATGTAAATTGTGCTTAACTGATAGGTGCATTTGGCTCTTTTATTTTATTATTTATTTAGTTTAGTGTGTACTAGTGCTCTATCCTTCTTTTATTAATTAGATCTTTTATCTTAGCCCATTGGTCTGATTATATTCGGGTTGTGTCCAAACTGCAACGGGTAGTGATGGTTGTTAACTTGGCCAGTTCAACTAGCCTTTCACGATGCCCAAGTAATTATTACTGTTGATCTTATATCAGATGCATAAGACTCATGCTATTGTAACTTTACTTTTATCGCTTCTTTTTCTTCTTTGTTCTTCTCCACTTTAGGCATTGAAAGAGCACCAAGTTGACTTCTCCTATCATCATGCGTAATTGTGAGGTGTACCAGCTGATCTTGGGACTGGAGCTTCACCACAACAACTTACACAGGGGGGTCGAAATTAGTATTTGGGTAGTTCTTAGCATACCTAGTTCCTAATCTAAGCTGTGCTTTTGTTTTCTAATTATGATATTTGAGTACAATTTGTGGTACTGGTAGCAAACTAGCAATTACTTTCTTAGACAAGTCTTGTTTAATCTAGTCACAAAAAAATAAAAATAATAAAAAAAAGGAAAGAAGAAGAAGAAATCTTATACCAGCCTTTCTTTAAGAGTTTTGTTTACTCTATCAGCTTCTTTTACATGAAAATTATCTATACTTGTGTCACCAATGCAATAAACAATTTATGTAACCCCGGCTAACAAGTAAAAAATGAAAATCAATCATAAAAGGTATCATCCCAGCCACTGGAACTGATGAGGTGCATCAGTAATACTGGTGTAATAATTTATCTATATTTAGATCACCAAATTTGCATTCATCTTATATTTCGTACATCAAGATAATTGAAAGTCTTGCCCCAAGTAGGTCTGGGAGAACCCATATTAGCAGACATTTGTTCAGTTCAGTCCTTGGCTGTTGAGAGAACAATGTCGAGGTAGCCCATTGTAGATTAGAGCGATTAGTGACTTGTTTTCTTCTCTGATAAATGATTAAGGTTTTGTTCTCCTGATTTTAGATGTGGCATTTGTTTTCTATACATATATCACTGAAGATATCTATGAGGCTTCCAAATTTATGTCTAGCATATTAGTCTATGCATGGGGATTAGGAATGTATATACTCTGAGCTTTAATTTCTTGTATGTGTGATGCTCATTTTTATTCTTGTTATCTATGGTCATTTTTCCCCTCTTTTTCGCATAACTCAATGGTAAGTGCTACAGGTTGAAGGCTACTATGATGCACAGTAGTTAAATGCCCTTTAACCTCGTCAAATGGGAAAAAGTAGTGAAGCTGCAACATCTTCCAAATCCGATAAGGCCCCTTCTTCTGCACAGGTTAGAAACTTAGCCTATGAATACATCTAAGTATGGTGTTTGGACTTTTGGTTAATTAAATTTCATCCGATGGATGTACTGTCTCTTCCAGTGAAAAATTGCTTAACTTTCACTGAATGCATGCTATGTCAGTTTAGCCACTTGGTTTGAAAATGATTTCTTTCTAAATAGGAAATCAAAATTTCAGCTAGCAGGCAATGTAAACATTTTTTTAAATGAATGACAGGAACCACTATGACAAGCTAACAGATACCTATCTTCACTTTGGTTTTGTACAATATCAAGATTTGAAATTTATCCCCACATATGTATAAAGGCTCACTTATTAATTGTTTTTCCTCAATTCTAAAATATTTGGTGCTAAACAATTTGTCTGTGTGCAGGAGCAACCAACCCCACAAGGTTATCCAGATTGGGCAGCTATGCAGGTTAGTTGTTTTCAGGTTTTCTGTTTTTACATTTACAAGCTACGATGTAATGGTTATTTTCTTTTAAACTAGATCGTAAATTACCAAACTGCATTTTCTCCATGATCAGGCATATTATGGCCCTGGAGTCGCGATGCCACCTTATTTCAGCACCACAGTTGTGCCTGGCCATCCCCCTCATCCATTTATGTGGAGCCCTCAGGTTCCCGAATTATTTAGAAAAAGTTTTTACTACTTTAATCAATTTATATTACAAGAGGATAAAGGTTTGTGACAAAAGTGGTTTTTGAGAATTGAGGGCATTTTGATTTTGCATATAGGTTCAGATTATGTGATCTCACTTACCAATGGATTATTGATGAACATAATTGTGATGTAGCTTGATCTTTTTGAAAATCAGTCTAGTAAGTTCTCATGGTATACTGCTGCTGGCCTGTCAAATTGCTATTTGGAGCTGGGTGCTCCAAATCTGTCTTAGATATTAACATAAGCTTGATCTCTTATAAAACTCATATCGGTCAGTCGCTAACTTTTAACCTTTGAGTGTGTTTAATTGGAATTGGAATTACTTGAAATAAGTTGGGTCAGTGGTTTTGAAGTTTGAATGTGGTTTTGAGGTTAAAGTTTCACCTCTAAACTTTAGTAAAATAAATTGGGTTAGTGGTATGAAGTTTGGATCTGGTTTTGAGGTTAGAGTTTATCCTTAAATTGATTCATATTTGACTTGATTGATGTTAATTAACATGGTTTCTTTGTAAATAAAATTATAGCCTTCTAATTAATTATTAACATTTATTTTTATCAATTGTTGATTTATTTATTTCATATTGTTTTGTCAAAAGTGTGATTCCTATTAAAAATTATTCTGGAGGCATTGGTTGGTTGGAGTGTTTGGGATAAATTGGGTTTATCCCAACTATTCCCAACCTGTACACAACCTTAAAGAAATTCCAGGTGACATTCTTTCCACATGCATCACATAACAACTCACAATGATTTCCAACTTCTTCCATACCTATCTTTTAACTATTTCTCACCTCCATCTTACCCACAAATTAGTTATAGGCCAATATTGGAGCTAAATTACTCTGAGGAAACCTCAATTTAAGAATGAATTATTGATATCTCCAATCTGTAGAAATTCAAAACATGTTTTTAATCCTCATAAAAGTTTTTGGCAAAGTAAACGCTGTCCATGTACCACCTCCATTTATGAACACCATGAAATTGACAGTGTTGAGTTGTTCAAAGGAAGAAATAATTTGGATAGATTTCTTGTATGTTGTGAATTATTTAACTTTCTTAGCTGTAAAATGTGATGTATGACCATGACCGCTTGATAAGATTACTAATTATTACAAACCTAGAATGTAGACTAAGGACTTATTTTAAAGTAAAACGCTTCTTTCAATCGACAGATTTGCTTCACATTGTTGGATCTGATTGAAGCTGTTATTTTTGGTTGCCAATGTTAACCTTTTTACATCTTTTGTTTCACAGCCTTTGATGACACCTTTTGGGGCTCCGTATACTGCAATCTATCCACCTGGAGTATACCCTCATCCCTCAATGCCTCATGTAAGTGGTCAAGGATAATTCTTTGTTATAGCTTTTTTATTATTTATTTATCTACTATCATCTAAAAACGGAACAGAGGTGCTCTAGTTACATGGGTCTTATCACCTAGACTGGTTACTGGGCATTGAGATTCTTTAGGAAATGTGAAACATTTTAAATGGCAATGGATAGTCACTAAATAATTCATCCAAATTGATAATATGTGCAGGGATCACAGGCACCAACCATTGCACCATCATCCTCTGGAAATGAAGCTATCGTGGTATGCCACATTGTTAGAAAATGATTGGTGATATGCGAGTATCGGATGATTTGCTGTTGTTTATTTGTCCCTTTTCTTTGCTGATCTTTTTTTTTGTTCCTTTCTTATTACAGATGTTAGCTCCTCTGGCAATTGAAGCACCTACAAAGTCATCAAGTGACAAGGAAAAGAGCCCTGTAAAAAAATTCAAAGGAATTGATGGGCTTGTTTCAATTGCCAATGGCAGTGCTAAGAATTCAGCCGGAGATCCTGCACAAAAACTGACACAGAGGTTTGTTTATTCTCCTTATATAGATCTCATGCTTCCTTTTTCCTTGCATCTCAGCCTGAATTAAAAATTTTCTTTTTGGTGATGGTCCTGCATTCAAAATAATATTTCAGTCGGGAAAATGATACAGAAGTTTCAACCGAGGGAAGTGATGGATGCATGGAATCTAGAGTAATAATCGTTGGCTACCATATCTTATTGGTTATATCATAATTTTATCATAGCCTTGAGTGATGATGTCTTCCTTGAAGTTGACTTTTTCCTTTTGCTGCTTTAGGGGAAGAAAATATGCAGGAAAAGAAGCTCTGAAGATACACATAACTCCGGTATTGTAAACACTTTTGTTTTATGCTGGATGGGCCTTTAGCAGCCAAATTATTTTGTCCCAAAGCCTGTTTGAATGAATCTATGAATCTGCATGAGGTGTTACATGAAATTACTACAATCCTTTTCAGGCAAGGATGGGAAAGTGAAGACACTGGTCAGCCCTGTTCCTACTGTAGTGACTAATGGATCAGCTCATCCTTCTTTTGCACTTATTCCAGTACCTGCAGACATTGCAGAAAAGACTGCAAGCACCGTTGCTCCCTCTAATGCAACAGCAGGGTTGGGGCTCAAGGTTTCTACTATTGTAAAAGCAAATCCTGTTTCACCAGTAACCAGTGCCATGTTGACAGGCAGTGATGGAGCGCTAAATGAACATTGGATTCAGGCATGTACAACTTAGTAGCTTTGATGAAATGGGTTTATTGTCTCTTCACGGATCCAATTGCATTTTCTGATTCAATAAGCAGTTTATCACTTCGATTTTTCTCCAACTCATTACTTGTTTTCTTATCTCCGAATATCATACCCTTTTTTCATGCCTACGCTCTATACTTGCTTTGCAAGTTATGGTTGGATTCTGCTTCTGTTGCCTAAAATCTATGTTTCACTCTAAACAGTTATCTTTACCATAGTTTTAGATAATAAGTGTCATCAGAGGAATAGATCAGTTTGTCTATACGTTAATGGAATGTTGCTTAAATTTTACTTAGCATCAAGATGTTTCCTTTTTGATAAAAAGTCATGCTTTTCTCAACTTTTGCAACTTCTTCTGTGTAGGATGATAGGGCCCTGAAACGGGAGAGGAGGAAGCAATCAAACCGAGAATCTGCTAGAAGATCAAGGTTGCGGAAGCAGGTATTGATAATTGGAGTTTATGTTCACTTTGCACTATGCAAATCTTTTAGCAGTATACTTGCAATCACGTCATATTTCTGGTTTTTTGGACCTCTTTATGTATGCATGATTTTTTTTTTTTTAATGATTTTTCAGGCTGAAACTGAGGAACTTGCAATGAAAGTTGATGCCTTGACGAATGAGAATTTAAGTCTGAGATCTGAAATTAATCGACTGAGGGAGAAGTCAGAGAATCTGAGACTAGAAAATACTGCTTTGATGGTATTTCTCGTACCCTTCCCTCTGCGATGTGTTCGCATGCTGTGTTATATTTATACAACTAGCATTTTGAAAGGTCAACTTTTCATGCAAGAGCATGCTTACAAATCATTAATCAAGCTATTATATACTGGTGAAATGCTTTCTGTTTTAGATAATTTATTTCAGGTTCCGTGCAAAATTTATCTTCATATTTACTTTATGTCATTTACAGGACAAGTTGAAGAAGGCAAATATGAATCTCACAGAAGAGGTGGTTCATGAAACTGGGGATTCTCATGGAACAAAGTCTATTGGCACCGAGAACTTGTTGTCAAGAATGAATAACTCAGGCTCAAATACTAATAGTGATCAGTGGGAGAACGAAGGTCATGAAAACTCTAGTGGCAAGCTCTACCAGCTCTTGGACTCAAGCCCCAGAACAACTGATGCTGTGGCCGCAGGCTGATCCTATCAAAATCGGCACTCATCGGCATGTAGTTTTGGCACATATTTATGTCCAGAACTACCTTGACGCTAACCTTGCAGCAGTCACTGATTTAACCAAGCATCAGAACAGGCTAATTATAACTCAACAATATTACCTTCGCAATGGCGCAAAAGCCTCGAGAGCTCAGCATAGAGACTCGAAATAATGATTTACCATATTGTTTAACTTCCTGCTTGGTCGAATTTCAAAATTTCAGAACCCATGGTATTTTATCTGAGAAAGTAAGAACTAATGTATTCCTGAAATAAGTTTTTGAGTATTATTGTGTGTCTGAGTGTTTACCGATTATCGTCGATAAACAGTCACTTAATTGTGCTTGTACTTTGTCCGCAAGCTATCTGAGATTTCCAGCTGCCAAGAGTGTGGCATCTTTTTTCCATGAAACCAATGACATTGGATTGTATAGAATGCTTTGATGGCAATTGATAAGTTTGTTTGTGATATAAATATAATGTTCCTTAGCATAATTAGCTTTCAATTAAATTAAATTAAATTAATATCATGAGGATTTGCAATTATTGATTTATTTATTGTGACACTAGCTTCCTCTATTGTGATTTTATCATTATTTAACAACATGGTCATTCTGGATTTTTATATTAAGAAATATATATTAGAAATGTGATGTTTATTAAATTTAGGAATGAAAGTTGGAAGCTCCTTATTTATCAGCATCAAGTTGATGATGATTGGGTAAATAATTCATCTCATCATACCAATTTTTGGTCATCTAAAGAAAGTGATTGGTGTGTCATTAATTTGTTAAAGTCGTAGGGCCTCCAAAAGGCTCAGCATAAATATTAAACATCACTCTCATTACTCACAATGATAACTAAGATTAGAAAACACATAATACCAACATATTCCGTTATTAATTAATTAGCCGTGGCATAATACCAACATATTCTGTTATTAATTAATTAGGCTCTCTTCCTCATAGTTATTTAATGATTGTATAAAATATATTTTTTAAATGAACAAATTAAACCTTTAATTTTTGAGTTGGAAAGAAAATAAAATACTGACTACATTTATAAAAATAAAATAAAATACTAACTACATTTATAGGAATGATTGTCTTCTTTTTTGAATTATTTATTTTTTATCATGCTTAAAAAATTAAAATTTTGGGGGAAAAAAATGTTTGTTTTAACTTGAAACATATACATATATCTCCACTGCTCTATTCAATGTAAATATACATAATAGTGTTACATATTCAATAATAGCAGATTAAATATAACAGTTGAGATATATAAATTAATATAGTGTAATAAAATAGATATATTTTATTTAAAATAATTAAAATAATGAGTGAATAGTGTCGATTTAGTCCTTGTGAATATGTAACAAACAAACAAACAAATTGATTATTGTCAACATCTTCACAAGTTCTGTTACTTCTGTATAATGTTCAAAACCAAAAGCGAATTTCTTTTTACTGTACAGTCATGAGCATTCCACTCACAGTCAATTCAGAAATAACTTAAAATAAGATTTTAATTGTTATTTTTATTATGGAAAAGCTTAAGTAATTTATCAATTAAAACACTTATTTTTAATTAATAAATAATTATAATAAAAGGCACAATTAATTTTAAAAAATTCTTTTAATTATTTTTATTTTTATTTAAAAAAATTGTAAAAAATATTTTTTTTGCACCGCTAAGCATTTAAATTAAGTGATTTTGGCAGTTCTTTTAAGTAATGTAAATACAGTAAAATAAATTCAAATTGAAAAAAAAAAGGCAAAATTCAACTTATTTCAAGTTTTTCAAGTTAACTGAAACAAAAGTGGTATCATTAGATTTTTGACGTGGTTGAACCAACTGAACATAGCAAACAGTGTTATTATATATAAATGTAAAAAGGATATAAATAAAATTAAAATTAAAATTTTCATCTTTAATTAAATAATACTAACATTATTTATTAATTTAAAAACCTAAAAGAAAGAAACAAACAAACCAATCAAAACAAAAATGTGTAGAAATAAACACAAAAGAAAAGTCACATCAATCAGTCAAACAAAAGCCACAACCCTACATATATATACATAGTAAAACATTATACACAATCAAACACACAGCAAGAACAAGAACAGGGGAATTGAAGAAGGTCCCACACTTTATGCAGAGTGTTTGGTCCAAACCCTCATGATGAAAATGAAAACAGTGCTCCCTTTGAAGCCCTTGCTATTCCTAGTTGGAAAATGAAAAGCTAAAACAAGACAAGCATTACACAACCATGATTTCACTTTGCTTTCTTTGCATGCTTTCCTCTCCCATTGGTTGTTGAACTCTGGGCCCTATCTGCACTTCAACTCAATGGAGATAAGAACCAAGCTGTGTTTTCTAATGAGATGAGGAGACATGGCCACTCTTACTTTTTATGGTTTCCATTATAGAGAAAGACATAGAGAGAAGTGAAGAAGAAGAGGAAAAAGGTGGTGAAGGTGTAACTAATCTCACATGGAGAGAGTATTGAGATGTTCCCCTGAAACCAGAGCTCTGACAAAACAATGCTGCCAACTTAAGAGGCTATACTCTTTCTCTCTTTCTCTTTTGCAATTTTAGATGCAAAAGTGTCCTTTTTTCAGTGCTGTCATCATCTCTTTGTCTTCATTATTTGTTGTTTATAAAGTTTCTTTTGTTAGTTTTGTTGTTAGGGTGTAATATGTAAAATTTCAAGTATGTATTCCCTAGTATTTATTTGTTTGAAATATGGGTAAAGAGGAATTTTGATATGAAAAGAAGTGAGAGCATATTAAAAGTTAAAGATTGTAGCTATTGATTGCTCTTGAGTTTATTGTTTTTGTTTGACAATCACACTGATAATATTAGATAAACTCGTTTACCAAACCCACATAAATAAAAAAATAAACTCATTATAAAATCATGATTAGAAGCAAGATAGTCACTCCTTTCAATAGCCAGCCAAACAATAATAAACTTTTTATTAAAAAAAGTGCCAATGATCTTTATATTATATTATATATATATATTATGGTGATTAACAAACAAACACTTAATTAAATTTACGTGACAAAGTTTTAAACTTCCAATGGAATTGAACACACTTTTCTTTTCCCAGTCAAACACGCAGCGCGGTTATTTTCAAAACCTAGTTTCAAATCCAAAACGCCAACCAGCGTGCGAAAAAGTGAACTCTGAGCTACACCTCTCTCACTTTAATATTTGTTTTTTATCCAAACACTCTTTTTATCTTGATTTTTTACCATTTTAAAATATACAGATAAAAAAAAAATCTCCGTATGTTTCAAGATAAAAAAACCCATTTGTTTTCCACTGTATTTCTTCTCTCTTCTTTCTCTCTTATCTAATTCTCACGCACATGGCTTATCTCATCACCTTCATAGTCTTTGCAGCACTCCAACAACCATTGCTTCTTTAATACCAACCTTCTCTCTTCTCCTCTCCCACTCCCCACTCCCCATTCCCATTCCCTCTCTTTTCAATCATACTTCTCCTCTACTTCTCCTGGATTCTGGATGCGTTTCCGTGACGTTTTCCCGTTTTCCGTTTCCCGTTCTCGTTTAACTCCCAAAATTTTCTCTATTTATTAAGCTCCGCCAAAAAATTAAAAAAAAAAAAAAGTCAAAGGAAATCGGAGAGTATGGCAGCAACTAGTATCGCCGCCGTGGCGATTCTTCTCATCTTCATCTCGGCGAGTTTTTCCCGATGTCTCGCGAACCACCTCGCCGACGATAAACTCGCGTTGCTGGACTTCATCTCTCGCGTTCCTCCCAGTCGAAACCTCAACTGGCGGTCCGACACCTCGGTCTGCTCCGACTGGACCGGAATCACCTGCGACTCGAACCGGTCTCGCGTCACAGCCGTCCGATTGCCTGGGTTCGGCCTCAACGGCCAGATCCCTCCCAACACTCTCAGCCGTTTATCCGCCCTCGAGATCCTCAGCCTACGATCCAACGGCCTCACTGGCCCTTTCCCTGCTGACTTCTTCAACCTCACCGCCCTCACTGGTCTTCATCTCCAGTTCAACTCCTTCGTTGGTTCTCTGCCGTCCGATATTGGTCTCCTCTCTAATCTAACGCTTCTCGATCTCTCGCACAACTTGTTTAATGGTTCTATACCTTTCGCCATTTCCAACCTCGCCGAGCTTGTCTCCCTTAACCTCTCCAACAACTCCTTCTCCGGCGAGCTCCCCGATCTTGAGTTCCCGAGTCTCAAATCCCTTAACCTTTCCTATAATCATCTCAATGGCAGTATCCCGGCGTCTCTCCGGGGATTCCCGGCTTCGTCCTTCTCCGGCAACGATCTCTTGCCGGTGGTCCCTGTCAATCCGGTGCCAAGCCCAGCGCCGTTTCCACCGCCGAGCCGGAAACACCACCATAAGCTTAGCGAGGGGGTGATTCTCGGGATTGTGGTTGGTGGCTGTGTCTTGGTGTTCGCGGTGCTGGCGGTGGCGCTTGTGCTCTGTTGCGGGAAAGGCGGGGATAATGTGGTGATCGGGAAGGGGTCGAAAGGCGAGAGGTCGCCGGAGAAGGCGGTGAGTGGGAGGCTGGAGGAGAGGAACAGGATGGTGTTTTTCCCGGGGTGTACTTTCGAGTTTGATCTTGAGGATCTATTGACGGCATCAGCGGAGATATTGGGGAAGGGGATGTGCGGGACGACGTACAAGGCGATACTGGAGGACGCGACGACGGTGGTGGTGAAGAGGGTGAAGGATGTGGGAGTTGGGAAGAGGGATTTCGAGCAGCAGATGGAGCTGATCGGCAGGATACGCCATGAGAACGTGGTCGAGCTCAGGGCCTATTACTATTCAAAGGACGAGAAGCTCATTGTATATGATTTCTATAACCAGGGGAACGTCTCTTCCTTGCTTCATGGTATGTTGCTACGCTTCCCTTCTACTTGCTTTTGATAATTCTATTGAATGATTAGATTGTTGTTGTGCCATGCTTTCCAGATTTGATTCTTGGTGTGAAGCTTGCCAGTTTATTTATCCTGGCAAACATAGTACTGAAATTTTGGTTCCAAATGATAAACAAAGTTTTTCATTTTTCATGCTTGTCTGTCTTAGCTAGTTTATGTATTTGGGAAGAATGCCATTTTATAAGGTTTGAGTGTGGAACCTAACTGACATAGAAATGTGGAAATTTACTAAATTTGTTGTTTTCGTTCCTAGCACATCTAGTCCACTTATAAACTTCAAAATAATGTGAAATCAGCTTGTTTTCTTTGGATCGGAATCAGCTACAATTGGGAGATGTAAGAGATGGTTATAATTAAAGGGTTACAACAAGGGCAATGTATTTGTAGGACATAATTAGTGGGGTAGGACGCCAGGAACCAAGATTGGCATATGGCCAAATTCCGTGGCATTAGGTGTGAGGTACTGTACTTTTTCATTCATCATTAGATAGGAATTTTGTGGATTCACTGTGTAATCTTGATGAACTCTTAGCAATTGCGGACTATGCTCTTCTGAAATTCACATTCTTCTTCTTCTTCTTCTTCTTCTTCTTCTTTAAAAAAAAAATTCACATTCAGGTACGTACCCTCACAAAGCATTTTTATTTATTTATGTATACACTCGTGTTAAAATGTAAAAATCTTATGAGTAGACATATTTATCCTGACCTCTGTAAGATGAGGAGAGCCAGGAGTATTTCTTTTTCTCCCTTTTGTTTTTTTATCCTCAGTTGATTGCTTGGGGCATGTAAGCAAATACCAATTACTTGTGGGGTTATACAAACAAAGTGACAGTGATTTGTGGGGTTATATAATAGGAATCTCGTAGTTTTAAGAACAAGAGGGGGGTGGGGGGAGTATATTAGTACTGGAAAAATATTGTTCTCTCAGTCCAATTTCTCTGTTATTAACATAGTTGAATGCATAGATAGAGGAGTTAGTTGATTAAGTTTTAAAATTTAAATGCTTACATAGGGAGATTTAAATGCTGTTGATCTAGATATATGATGCATACGAAGGACTCATTTCAATTATTAAGCAATCATGCGTATTGTTTTTTTAACGATTACTATGTATAATTATATGTGAGATAATCTCTTCACAGATTAGCAAGAAATTTGGTATTTGTTACAATCCTTTTCAATATGCATGTGTAGCATTGTGTCCGCAATCTTAGTTTGGCCACATCAAGACTTCCCTCCCACAATGGTTATTCAAAGTAAAAGATTGTCACAGACAGGTTAGGCTAGTGCATAGGCAATTGTGATTATGACACTTGCAGCTATGTTGGAATTCTCCTAGATAATTCATAACCATGCATGGAGATGTAAAGGTCTTCCTCTCTCGGGTTGTGATGGGTATTGTCTCAAATTTTGACCCAGTGGTCATATTTTGAAAGGGTAATGAAATGGCATTCAATAGAAAAGCTTATCTCTGGTCATGGAAGCAACATGACAAGTGCTACTGAAATGTGGTTGGGAACTTCATTGACTTTTGAGATAGTGATATTAAAAGATATATGATTGAAGTCTCATGAGGCAAGTTGCTGTGGGGCAGGGACTCAAAAACTCTCCAACTGGAGGAAGTACAATAATTTATAGGCAATAGTAGGCAGAATTGCGTAAGACTTTCTCAGTTATTTTTTAACCTTTCTAAAGACTTAGCTTATGCCCTCTTGAGATGTGCTTATTTCCAGTGCATACACATGGTACTATTCCAACCATATTACACCCACCTCCCCTATAAAAAGTCCATGGGTAGGTGAGTCACCAAGCCGCATAAAAATAACTGTCATACATGTAAATGTTTGTATGTCATTCGTTGTGATTAACAAGTTTACTTAAGTGTCTCCTTGCTTATTCATGTATTGTGAATTGCATCATTTGACACCAAAATAACAGCTACACAATTTTATGTTAGTAATGTGGAAGCATGATTTTTTTATTTCTTTTTTTTTTTTTCTAAAAGCAATTTCTTCAGATTAGGTTCAATTTTTCTTAGGAGGTTATGCCTCTAGTGAATATATTTCTTTTGTTGATATTTATAATTTGTACTCTACTGGCAATTTATATAATTTCTATTGGCTACAACTTCACTATACATCATTGTCTCAACTAGCGTGTATAGAGGTGTATTTTTTTGAGTTTTGCAACAAGAAGGTAATAGCACATTAAAAAAAATCGAACATAATAATTTTCTGGTTTGCTGCTCAGTTCTGTTCTATTTGATTTATTTATTTGTTTATTTCAGCAAAGAGAGGTGAGGACAGGACACCACTTGACTGGGAAACCAGGCTGAGAATAGCACTTGGAGCAGCAAGAGGAATTGCCCGCATTCACATGGAGAATAATGGGAAATTCATCCATGGGAACATAAAATCTACCAATGTCTTCCTAAATAATCAGCAATATGGCTGTGTTTCTGACTTTGGTCTCACATCGCTTATGGCCACTACTGTGCCTCCTGTGTCTCGAAATGCTGGATACCGTGCACCCGAAGTGATTGACACAAGACGAACAACCCAAGCATCGGATGTCTACAGTTTTGGTGTGCTTTTACTTGAACTCCTTACCGGGAAATCACCCATCCATGTGGCCGGCGCTGGTGAGGAAATGGTGCACTTAGTGCGGTGGGTACAATCTGTGGTTAGAGAAGAATGGACTGCTGAGGTTTTTGATCTGGAGCTAATGAGATATCCAAACATAGAGGAAGAGATGGTAGAGATGCTTCAAATTGGAATGGCTTGTGTAGCGAGGATGCCAGAGCAGAGGCCCAAGATGCCCGATGTTGTGAGAATGCTCGAAGATGTAAGACGGGCAGATACTACAAACCGGCCTTCATTGGAGATAAAATCAGATGTTGCAACACCGTCACAAATACCCAGCACAGGAGGCCCATCACCGCAAAACTAAGGGTTATTCTTCATTTATCGTCCTGTTACTTGTTAAATTGTCAAGTGGAGGGATGGATGTGTAGGGTTTTTTTATTTTTATTTTTATTTTTATTTTTTTTGTGCATCAATTTTCTTCTATCTTTTTTGGCTCACATTCTTTGATCTCCTCAAAGATGGTCCCTTTCTGTAGGATTGACTTAATCCTGAAGAACCAGTAGTCGGACTTTCATTGCCCTATTCACTGTTCTTGTCTTAAGAGTCTTGTTTGATTTAGGGAACTCATATCATGTGCTTTATGTACATTTTTATGCCATCTGAATCATCAACTTAAGAAGTTTAGTGCTTGTGATTTGTTTCCTTTTGTGTAGCAACTGATTGTTGAATAGAAGCTAGGCTGTTGGGTTATTACTTAAGGTTGGAAAGCAAGGGAATCAAAGGAAGCATTGCACCACATGTCATTCTATGAAAATTCCATTAATCATCTAAAAGCCTTTTGCTGGTGGTTCTGCAAGCAATTCTTGCCAAATACTCTTTTGGCCAGAATCAAATGTCATAAATCTTGTTTTTTATACAATCATTGATCCACTTGTCATTCAAGCTGTGTTCTCTTTCAACAATAATGTTATTCACTCATTCATCAAAATGATACCTCTCCCCAACCAAATCAGAGAATAGTCATACCAATCAATGGTGGCCCATACTCTTGTTCTCTTCTTCCTTTCTGTGCAATGAGGTTCAGATAAAAAACGGGGGAAATCACTTCATCAATGGATTTGGAAGCCAGCATGTCATTGATTAAGACGACATTCAACCACCACTCTTATATCTTCTTCATTTGCCTGTCAAGGACAGTACCTACATACATAAATGCTATGTAGGAAATTGAATGCTTTTCCTCAACTTTGCAATGCGCCAACTGAATTTTCATTTTCTTCACTTGACTGCAGCAACAAAGCAAAGCAACCAGGCCTGTACTTTTGTGAATGAAAACAGTATACTAATTATAAACATTTATCAGAACTCTACTTTCGGTCAGTTCAGTCCATTTGGATGCATGCATTATCAGCATAATAATAATAATAAAAAAAAGAACTAGTAATTCTCAAATACTTTGTTGAAACCAATACTGAATTTTGAATGGATTGGAAAGGACTGGTTACCTCTCACTTGTCAGGTTCCTCAAGCAACTTAAGATCACTTACTCCTCAAGCACACACAACACCAAACTGCAAATTCTAAATATATATATAAATAGTTAAGAATCATAAAGGTCTATAAAGTAATCAATTTCTACAAGTAGTGAATCCGCATCAAAACTTTTGCTTAATTTTGCAACATTTAACATTCAGTTCTAATCAATCTCTCAACGCAAAGTTGGTGAGAGATGAACCAATATAGACTTTGGAATCAAATATGTTGAATCTATCTTTTGTTTAATCATTGGTACCATTAACATATAAAAAAAATTGCACACTTTAAGAAAGAAACCAAATCTAGATAAGTGCATCCAGAATGCAGACCAAGACAAGTCCAGTGAATGTTTGCATTTCCATGCAGAAGAAAACACAACAATCATTCCTAACATTCATTAACAAAGCCTCATGCTTCCATAACATGACAACCAATTCATGAATTTAATTAACAGGAAGCATAAATATATATATATATATATATATATATAGAAAACGGTAATGAAAAAAGAAAAAAAAGGAATCAAAATGGGGCCATAGCGGCGGAAAAGGTTACACGTCCCGTTTGAAGAAAAGGAACCTGCCATCAGTTAACAGCGAGATCCCATCCGTCCGGTGGGACTGGGACCCACTAATCCGACGGCTAGGATTTCACATGATAGGCTGGGAGTATAAACAAACAACCACTCACGTGGGCACAACGTGCGGTGTTTCCCGAGGGAAATTTCTTTTATAGATCCCTGAAATAATTTAAATATTTCATTTCAGTGTTCCTAGGATAATAAATAATTTTAAATTTTTTTCAGAGAAAAAAAGGAAAAATAATGAATAGAACCTGCCTAAACAGGCCAATGAGACATGGACCTCCCAACCTGGCTAATTCGAATCCACATCATGTTAGCTGGATGCACTTGTCCATATGGACAAGATATTTACATACAATTCAACCATCTCTCTTCGTGATGAGATAATTGAATTTTATTAAGATTGTTTTTAGTAAATAATACTAATATATATACTTAAATTAAGTAATTAATCATACTAATTCCTAAATCTACTTGTATGGAATGTTTGTTGAACCGAAAAAGTTGGCTTTGAATGAATAAATAGACATGATTGGCGGAAAAACCATGTGAAAAACAATGAACTCTAAATCAGCATTGTGTTTTGTCCCTAACGATCAATTACAATAGATTTACAAAAAATTAAAAAAAAAATTACAATGGATGTGTTTGTCTTTAACTAAAGATTCTGGCTAACACAAGAAAATGAGAATTGCTTTCTTACATTTGGTTGGATGGAGGAGGACAGTAGGGGTTGGGAAAATGAAAGGAAATATTGATAAATTTTCTTTCATTTTCTTTCTATCATTTCCCTATTATTTTTATTTTTCTTCTCTTTTCCCTAACGCCAAATACAAGTTTTTTTGGATTTAGGAAATTAGACAAATACAAAAGAAAATTCGTTTTGTTGTATTTGCTTGTATATATGAAAAAAAATTATCAAATAAAAATCTTTTTTGGCTTCAATTTCAAAAAATTTGGCAATAAGCCAATAACAATACAATATATATTTGCATATATAAATACAGCCGTCCTCACTAATTTTTTTTTCATAAAAAACAACAATTCAAACATAAAACCAAAGTTACTTTCAACCCAGTAACCCTCACTTTGACAATTTTCATCCCATATTAAAATCTTATTCATGTTAAAATCAATTTAATACAACTATTTATAAAACAACAAATTATATAACATATGAATATGAAAACAATTACCGCAAAATAGTTTTTTTTCCCAACTTCCATTAAAATTTTATTATTTATTACTTCATTAGTGATCCCACATTAATCAAGCTAGTCGGCAGCATACTGTGAAGTCAAAAAAGCATACAAAACTTTCTGATTAATTAAACGTTTCACATCTTGGATTTAATTGGAGCATAAAATTTCTAAGTCAGTAGATGGATTCACTAGTTTTACTAAAAGATGTCCACTTGCATCACCACATAGTCCTCCTCTTCAATCTATGTATATACATACATACATACATCTCAAGAGCATCAACAGCTGAAGATAAATCTTAATTTTTAAAAAATTTTAATTTTAATTTTTTATGAGATTCAGTGATGTTTGTATGTTTAATTTTTTAATAAAACCCAAAAAATCAAGTAATTAAAAAGACCGTATAAATGGTATAATATCCCCCTATACTTTGATCCAACAACACCGACAAAAATACCAGGCCATCCCCTGTTTCACTCCACCGAATGACTAATCACCACGTGTCCCATCCCAACATCCGCGCGCGTGAACCGCGCCATTTAAGCAACCCCCTCCCTTCACCTTCGCCAACCCCATCACTCATTTGCCACACTCTCTCTCTCTCTAATACTAGGTCCTCTGCTCCGCCGGAGCAACTTCACCGTCTATCTCCTGATCCACTCCCTCGCCCTCGTCCGTCCGATCTTTAAAACCTCTCCGTGATTACCAGATCTATCACTAGTGTTATCCTAATCCCGCGAGACACCAGACACTAGTCTTCTTCTTCGTCTTCCTCCCGCCATGGATCCTTGCTCGCATTCTATCAATTCTCAACCTTCCTATTGATTTATAGATAATTTTGGTGTAATTTTTAATTCAATCTTCTTAATTTATACGCCAGAATTTCTACTATAATTGAGAATTTTTCTCTTGAATTATTGCCATTTTTGCAAAATTTTTCAATAAATTTTGGGATTATTTAATCCAAAAAAAAGAAGTAAAAAAAAGCAAAGGAGAGAAGCCACACCTTAGACAGCTTGAGAAATGCCGGAGAACTCAGCGCCGGCGAAGCCGATGCTTCAGAAACCGCCGGGGTTTCGAGAATCATCGGCGCCACCCTCCTCCGCTGCACCACGTCCACCAGGACCACCGCGCAAGCCACCGCAGCTTCCTCGAACTCTCCGGTACCCCGGCAAACCACCCGCCCGGCGACGCCGTGCTCGCGCGTGCTGCTGCCGACTCTGCTGTTGGCTTTCCCTCATCCTCATCGCCATCGCTTTCCTTGTGGCCGTTACTGGCGCTCTCGCCTACCTCTGGTTCCAACCCCGGCTTCCCTTGTTCCGGATCCAATCCCTCCGGGTCTCGAGATTCAATGTCTCCGGATCCGATGGTGGTCCTTTCTTCTTGGACGCCTCCATGGCGATGACGATCCAGGCAGGGAACCCTAATGGCAAGATGGGCCTCACGTATTCCGATCTCGAGGCGGATGTTTCGATCGCCGCCGACGACGACGACGGTGATGTTGATATGGGTACAGCGGTGGCGTTGGGATTTGCGCAGGGGAAGAAGAACTCGACGGCGGTGAAGTTCGCGGTGGTGGCCAAGAGGTTGGGGGTGGATGAGGCGGTGGGGAAGAGGATGGCGGCGATGTATGCGAGCAAGGAGCTGAGATTTCGAGTGGAGGTGAAGACGAAGGTAGGGGTTAGTGTTGGCGGTAAGAGCACCGGGCGTGTACCGATCCGGGTCGAGTGCGGAGCGGTGAGTTTGAAGCAGGCGGCGCGGGGAAGTGCAACCGATTCCGTGCTACCTCATTGTCACATTAATTTGCTCAGATGGTAAAAAGCTTGCTTTTTTTTTATTTTCTTTTTTTTTGCGTTTATTTTTATTTAAAATTATAAATTTTGCTTCTCTCGATGAAGATATGACAGGCACTGTGATATTGCTTTCCATTTCGGTGGTTGAAGTTTTTTTTTTATATAATTTTTATTTGGTTATTATCTGTCTGTCTACACTGTGGTGGTTGCTAGTATTCTTTCTGAACCAATTTTATTAGGGTTTTTGAAATTATTATGAGGGAATATGAGTGTTGAAATTGATTTTTTGATTGAATTAGAACCGTCAGTATTAGTCTATTAGATTCTTTTCATTTTTTGTCGAATAATAGCCAAACATGTATTTAGCTTAGCCTCTTATAACTGGTGTGGTGCAGATTATTTAAAACAAAAAAGAAAGAAATTGTGTTTAGTTTTAAATTTAATAAGAGTCTTCCAGAAGAAATAATTGTTAATTGATAACCTAAATTCAATTGTTCAACCAAATGAAAGCTATAGAATTGACAGATTTGCTTGAGAATAGACTAGTAGAATAATGTGATAATCCAAGTCATTTTTGGTTGTATGAAGTTGGCTGATATTTTAATCTTAATAGGCTGAACAGAAATGAAACGGTAATGATAATCAAAATTGATGAGTAAGAAACTTGGTTCTTCTTTATTTTGGGGTTATATTGAATCAGAATTGTTTATTTGGGTCAGGTTGTGAATAGTTATGTAGAGAAGACATGAAGTTTGGTATGATATACAATCTCACGAATACTTGGTTGATGTCTGGAGTACACTGTCAAGAATTATGATAAGGGAAATTGTCTTATGTTTGAAATGGTGACAATTATATAAACTCAATAGTCACAGATGACAAACTTTTGAGAATTTATAAAATGAGTTGTTCATGGCATATTTAGATTGAATTTTTTTGAAGACCACAGATAGCATAGCAAAGAGTAGTGAAAAATGTTGAGCAGTTGCTGTCTAAATTTAGCTTCTCAGTGGTCTTGGGATATGTCAATGTTGCACTCAAGAGGAATAAGATTAGCTAGCAATCTGAAAATATTTATTTTGTTTAGATTGCAGGATCTGTGAATCCAATGATAGGAAACCTTTAAATTGATGATTCTAAGTTTATTTATGTGGGTACCATAAACTAGACAATTTGTTAAGAATATCAAACTAGAGCTTTTTGTTGGCTGTCATGAGGACCATCTTCCCTTGTTTGATTTTTTACTTTGGCTGATTGTGTATTTATTTTTCATTCCCCTCTTCTTCTGATGATTATATTTGACTTACTTTAATGCAATACTTATTTGCCTAGGACTTATGAGGGCATGCTATCAAGATTCACCAATATTTTAATAGCTAATGCCCAGCACTGGAATCCTAATTGTAAGCATTACAATGAGAAAGAAGATTCTCATTGTCATCATAGATGCCTTGTGTTCAACCTGAATTTCTCTTAATCTTTAACTCATTATGGCCCCAACAAAATTAAAAATGTCAAATGAACATTGCTTTGCAACATGATTTGGAAATGGTTATCAAACTCAAGTACTAACATAAAGTTCTTTTATTATGACCAATTGCTTCTGAAATGGTGCTTATCCTAATCCAAATAGGTGTTAGAAAGAAGATTTAAAAAATTTTAGTTTAAGCTTTGCAGGACGTTTCATTCTTTGTAGTCCATATTAAAATTGTAAACCATATCATTATTTCAGTTTGGTCAGCTGTTAGTATTTATTTGGTAGGCTCTATACTGAGGCAGACTAGTAATCTTTCAAGGGCCTCACCTTTATACTATGTTTTGTGCTTGAAGATAATTGATACATTTGTTGTTGTATGATTTGAACTTTTTTTTAATATAAATTTTTGGTTAAAAGATCTAAAAAGTATGATTTGGACATTACACCAGCCTTTTTGTATGATACGCTTCTCCTATGATGTCTACATCATGTTTTTCTTATTTTTTTTTTTATCAAGATTATCCAATTATTCGATTTTAAATATTTATCCTTTCTTTTTATTGCAGGATTAATCTACATTGATCAAGCATAATGAATCTGTTGGTGCCATTTGCTCTTGGTGATGTACAGACCTGGATTTGTATTTATACTGCTTTCTTGCCCTTTCTTTCTCCGTTATGGGCATTATTTTGGAAATTTGGAGTGAGACTGACAATCATGGTTTGGTTTGGATTTGTGGAAGCTTGTATCTATAATTTATCCTTTTTATTTTTCAAAAGAAGTTAGTATTCAAACTAAATGGTCTTCTTTTTATTATTACAAATGTACAAGTCTCTAATTTCTTGTATTTTCCAAAACTTTATAAACTTTTGAGTGCATATAAATTTCTTAGTCATTGTTACTCTAAATCCAACTTGATCAAATCAAATATGTCGAAGATTCATGCTGTTGGAATATGACAAATAAGCAACAATCATTCCCTATTTAAAAGATGTTAATAGAACAAACAAGTACCAAGAGGAAAGCTTACCATATGTGCACAAGATAATATATCAAGAAAAATCTTATGATATTAAATCCTCCTGACATATAATTTTGGTGGGTTGAAAAATGTGAATTGTAAATCGTAATATACAATGAATAGTTTTATACAGTTACGCCTATTTAGGAGGGTTGCGTGCAAGTTACTGTGTTTGTTTTATTTGACGTCGAAAAGATTATAATTGTATGCATATTTCCAAAGCTGCCCCAAAAAATAGCTGATGCTTAATTGATTTAAAATTAATATACTTATTGCATTTGATAATTTAAAAAGAAAATTGATTATTTATAACTTTATTTTCCGAAAGGCCTTTGTAGGTGGAATATCTGTTAATTTTAATAGCTTTATATTAAGATTATCACGTTATTTGATGAACAAGAACATGTTTGTTGAGTTTGGTGGCACATGGGAATATTTTCCCAAGTGTACCAAAAAAAAGAAATTAAATTGTTAACCGTTTGATCATCAGTGTGTTGTCTTGGGATGATCAACTTTCTTCAATGGAGAAACCGCGAGGCGCTAGCGAACCACTAGAACTACCATTGCAACGGGACAAAAGCGATCCTTCCACCATTGGTTGTGTCGATGATTCCAGGTAAACCCTAGCTTCTTCATTTCAATTTGAAGGATGATTCAATGCTTGTTCCTCTCTTATTTGAGTTCTTTTTGGATTCTTCATTGTTCGTGGCTGATAAATCCCCCCCTTTTATTTTTTTTGGAATTTTTCCCTCATGAATTGCTTATGATCCATTCCGGATCATTTTGGTTCAATGCTCTCTCATAATTAAGTTTTGTAGAAGAATTTTGCGGACATACTGTATGGAGGCAAGCAATTTTTTTCTTTTTTGTATTTGATTGAGTGATGAAGATGAAATGGGCTGAAAATGAAAGCAAATGTAGAATTTTTCTAATTCTTTGTGAATCTTGGCATGGGTGCATAAAGTTTGAAGGATTTTACCTATAATATATATATATATATATATATATATATATATATATATATATATATATATATATATCAGAAGGGAATTTAGGATTTTTGAGTTTCTGGACAGACAGGGTTG
Organism: Dioscorea alata; assembly: GCA_020875875.1. Taxonomy (NCBI): domain Eukaryota; kingdom Viridiplantae; phylum Streptophyta; class Magnoliopsida; order Dioscoreales; family Dioscoreaceae; genus Dioscorea; species Dioscorea alata. The sequence continues at coordinate 17,939,347 of CM037015.1, read as the reverse complement.
TGTGATAAATGATAATCCTATGTTTGCATATAAAATGTGCATTTCTAATGACTGAAATTAGTGGACCAAATTTATATTTTGACACAACTGATATGCCGTTTGCCAATTCTCTCGTTATATATATATATATATATATATATATATATATATATATATATACACACAATGAAAATTCATTATACTTTAGCCGATTAGTAATGGTGCCAAATGTTCATCTTCAGTTTCTAGCTATGCAATTAGAATATAAAATCTTTGAGCTAGTAATGGCAGCTGATGATGCATTTGAAAGCAAAACTGTTGACTGGTTTCACTTACATTGACTGCATTGTTGTTACACCGATGCACATTTCTTTTTATGGCAATAAATGAGTTGGTTCTACATGTACATCCATATATGTGACACTCTTTGGTATCAATTGGAAGACATATCATTGGTTGAACAATATGCCAAACTTGCAATTTGTGAATTGTGAAGTATGTTTTGTGAGCTAATGTCAGGAATATTTATTTATGCATGTCCTGGTGATGTTTTTGATTTGTTACTTGCTCTTAGATGATGGCTCAGATGATCTGTTGCTCCTGGAAATCTAGATGCTAGTGGCAGGATGTAGAAGACTGGAATTTACTTGTATAGATTTTGATGTTTTGATGTCATAACTGTTCTAAATTGCATTCACATCTCACAATCCACTAACGAATGTTCTCTATCCTATTTGTAAGTACATTTCTTTCCTTACCAAAGTAGTGTTTTATCCGCTTTATTCACAAAAAAAGAAAGAAAGAAAGAACAGTACATTCTATTGAAAATGAATTGTTCAGTCTTACAATTTGTCCTCTCTTGCTACTAAGGTTGGAGATCCCTATGGTTCTTTTGCGCATGCAACTTAATTTGTGCTCCAGATTGCGGCCAAGCTTGAATGAATTGTGATTCTACTATAGGGGTAAATTTTGTGGCATTTCTTCAGGTCTAGATAAGAAATTTTTGCGATCACATGTTTTCAGCCTTGTGATCTCTGTTGATTTTATGGAGAGAATTATGCATTGAATTATTTTTTGCCATAGTTTTTACTATCAATGGATCAAATTTTACAGTCTTTTCACCACTCTGTTTGCTCTGGCTTGTTTACTACCTTTGAGCACAACTTTCTTTTGGTCCTTTCTCTGCTTGGTTTGTCACTATTGAAAAGCTCAGTTTATTGTTTGTTTAGACACTGTCAAACAATTCTAGTTTAAAGGGCGCATTTACTATGGTCTAGTTTTCAATTAGGAACACCAATATTATTCCACAGAGACTAGAAATAGAAATTACTTTTCTCACATGAACACCACCACTTTTGAGGACTATGGCATCATTCCTAGCAGTGACAGGAAGCTACAAACATTAATGTTGAAATAGATGAGCACTAATGATTTTAATGTATGGTGTGGTGCTCTGAATGTTTCAAATGATGGTGCCTATCATGAAGGATATTGACTCTGCCCTTCCCACTTGTTAAAGGAACTTCATTAGATGTTTTCAGTTGATGTTTCCGTGACTCCTTCTGGTCCACCACCCAAACTCCATTTGTGTGCAATGCCAGAGTCTGGATTACGCCACCTAAACATCCCCTTCTCCTCCTCAACTTTAACCTTTTTAAGCCTGCTTCCAAGCATGCTTTACAAAAGGTGAAACCTCTTCAATCTCACTTCATTTGATTGTTGTTATTACTTTACAAAACATGGAAGTCATTTATGATTAAATCAAGGGGTGTGTGTGTGTGTGTGTGTGTGGGTTTTGTTTAAAGTTATCCTTCATTTTTCCTGCAATTGAAACACAAAATCCATTAATGAGGTTTTCACATTCTGAATGGACAAAGAAATAGAGCACAGTTACCGTTGGAATGTACTAGAAATTGACCAAAGAGAGCATGAGCAACAATATTCCGTCAAAATATGGCCATGTCTCACAAACAATTGAGAGTGGAAAGAGGTTGACATCTAAATTGAACACTTTGCAGGATGATGAGAATGATGATATAAAGTTTGAAAATCATGGTTGCTCCCAGCTCTCAAGATTTCATTGCCTTGGCTTTTCTCCGGAATTTCTCAATGAAGATAATGAGAGATGAGTACACAAGTACATGCAATTGAGAACAAGCCAAAAAGGTGCCTTATTCTTTCATTTCATCACAACCATTTTCTCTGTTCTTTTACACCATTTTTTTTTAAAAAAAAAGGATTGACTGAATTATCCAACTTTTAGTGTTTGTGTAGATGAAATTTTGAACCAATTTCTCTCTAGGAATTGCCATAACAAATCAAAGATGGGATCACAATGAGAGTGAGTCTTAAGAGTTTCCAAACTTGAGTAATCTAATAAGCCAGACATAAAGAAATGCATTACATGTGGTTCTTTGTTGCAATGAGCTTTAAAGAAGGCCTTTTGCACACCATAGAAAGCCAGCATCCATTCAGACTTTCAGGGCACTGATTTTCACATATCTTTGTTTTACTTAATGTCCATGACTCTGCCTCCAAACCAAAGAATCTCTGAAACTTTCTAGACTTAATATTATCTAAAGTGGAAACCATTAGTTGATATCTTTAAGGCCATTCCCCATGCTCAAAAGTCTAACAACACGTGTGAAGAGCCACATGGTCACAAGAACACACACAAAAAGAAGTGGGAATGGAGTGAAGATAGATCGTGCACACGAGTGGGTGACCTAAACCCTAAAAACAAGGGCGCTTTGATCTCTTGTAATAAATTTGGTTTCAAAGCATCACTTTGGTGAGTTGTGAGAGGGGTCTTTGAGGCTTGTCTTGTATAGGAGACATAACCAAGTAGAGACCACCCAAGTGAGGAATCCTGGTGGGTCATCATGATGTGGCCATTGTCTAGTCCACACTTTAGTGGCCCCCATTTTGCCTTCTTCTCTTTTCTTGGGTTTCTCCTTTTTGTCTCTAAGAAGTCCCCTAAACCCTAGCTATTAAAGTTTCTTTTCTATAATTATTTATATGTATATATATATATAACAGTTAATTTATTGTTTTTGTTAGATGGAAATCATAGGAGGTAATGGGCCAACGGCCTTGTTGTCTATTGGTACTGATCCATGCATAGGATGTTCCTATCCTGCTAAGAAGATGGATTTGAATCTCAACTCACACAAGATTTTCAGTGCCGATTTGGATGTCTAAAGAAAACAAAACTCTTTTTCATCAAGTTATCTTATATTTATAAGTTTTAAATATTTGAATTCATACATCACAGAAATAAAATTGATATTATATCAAGCTAGTGAATATCTTTTTGAGTACTACTAAACCACAAAATTTGAAATTATTCAATAATCAAAACTTTGAGGAGACAATTGCGCTAACTCATTCTATATATAGCAAGTACGATGCAATTTGACCAAGTAATTGAAAGAGTTAATAAAAAAACTCAAAATGATGTTGAATTAACTCTTCTTTATCTGTTTTTGTTGTATTATATATGTATATCAACTAGTGAACTTCTCAATGGACAAAGAACCATTGAACATGAAGCACATATGAATTGGTAAAGCACTTGTTTATAAGAATATGCACATTCCATGCCTTAACACATCCATTAAGAAAATATTAATTGAGTCATGAGAGCATGGATGTGTACACTTCACAGCCCTGCATATCCTATAACAATATCTCAGTGAGTAATGAAAGGAACCTTTGACTCTCATCTTTATTTATCACCATATCACCATATCACAAAATACATATATATGTATATATGTATATATCAGTGAGGACTTCGACAACAAAAAAATTAAAAAATAAAAATAAAAAATGATGAAGAGGACTTTATGAGTTGTAAGAGCAGTGGACCACCAACCCCCACTTAAGCCTGTTTTCTGATACCATTTCTCTCCATACATGCAGTGTGGAAGTGCAACCACAAACAGTTCACAAGCCAACTATCTTTTTCTTTGTACTTTAGAAACTTAATTTAATATGAATCACAAGTACAAGATCTCCATCACTCTCTCTGGTGTGTTTCTTACCTAAATCTTTCACTAACTCCTCACCATCTATCTTACTGTACTATGAATCCTAAACCAACGTGCATTCATTATATTTTGCAACAACTCTGGCTAGTAGTTGAACATATATATATATATATATATATATATATATGTGTGTGTGTGTGTGTGTGTGTGTGTGTGTGTGTGTGTGTATTTTAATTTTTATACAAAAACAATTTATCCCATTATGCTTTTTATCATCATGTTTTAAAATGTTTATATATATAGTTTTTATATACTTCTCCCTCCGAACAAGGGTTGTGCATTATTCAATTTAAACCTAATTAAATGATTGAATTCAATGAACTAAACTAACAATATCAATGACTAACCTTCGAAGGGATTCAATGAACCAAGCTCATTACAATGTCAATGACTCAATGGCATATCTAATTCAAAACTAAACTAACACATTTATGTTTACTTTTTTAAATTTATTACTAATTAAAATATAAAAAATTAATGTGGATACTGATTTTTTTTTCAACGAGGTTGATAAGCGACAAAACAAATGATAAACAGGTATGAAAGTGCACCAGTTACAGTGGTTTAATTGATCTTCTAAAAAAATAGAAGTATTCTTCATATAAAACTTTCACCGCTCCTCCTCTTGGCGCCATACAATCTTGGAGTTTAATGATAAGTATATATATATATATATATATTTTATAAAGTGGATAAACCACGCAAATATATTAAGAAGAGTAAAAGGAAAAACAACAGCAACTCCACAAGAGGTGGAAGGAAACAAAAGAGACAGAACAAAATGACACAAATGAGACAACCAGACAATGAAAATAAAAGAGGAACAAAAAGGCAAGAAAAAAACGGCGACGAGAAAGAGAAGGACAGGGAACCCCCCCCCCCCCCCCCCCCCCCCACCCCCCCCCCCCCCCCCAAGTAACTACTCAGACAGATTGGCCTCCCCCGGCCCAGGCTGGTTGTTGATAAGTATTACTCACATATAACTTTCACATATGAACAAATAGTAAATTGTAATCACAATAACTGATATTTATTTAAAAAATATATATTTATATTGAAAATTATTCAGTTGAGGACCGTGTTTCACAAATTGCGAAATCAGGGCTCAGCCACGTCACTCTCACGTGCCCCTTACAAGACCGCCACGTGCCCTTTCTCGTAGCCCATTCACCTGCTGCCATTAAGGTAGTGCCTTTTCCCTCGGGGCCCACCGGCTCAGGCCGGTTGCTCACTGTTCCCAAGTCACGCGACAGTGACCGTACAGCCCGTTGCCATGTTTCGTTACCGTTGCCATGTTTCGTTACCGTTTTCTTTCCCTTTATTTTTATTATTATTATTTTTTAAATTCTTCTAAAGTGCGGTCATGATATCATTTTTTATAAATTTTGTTTTTCTGGAATTGTTTTTATTATTAATTTGGTTTAGTGGAAGTAATGGGAGTGGATGGGTGAGATATTTTATGGGACCCATGATAAGCTCATCCTGGCCGTTCATTCTTCCAACCACGTGATTGATGTAAATTAGTACTCTAGTGGCTTTTTCATAGAAGCCCTCGTTTATTTATTTTATGAATATAGATCCTTATAAGCAAATAATTTTGCCGTGTGAAACAATGGTAATTGGGTGCATAGTGTTATTTATTAATACTCTTGGTACAATTAGATAATAAAATAATAACAAAAATTTTCAAATATCAAAAATAATATCAACACAGAGATAATATTGAAGAACACTTAACAAACAGATCTAAAAATCAATGAAGTTTTAAAACTACATTATCAATTGAATTTTTAATATTAATTAATAATGAAATTTAAAAGCGTTTAATTCATAATTTTCTTTTTCCACATAAACTATACTTAAAAGTGGATATTTAAAAAAATTACATATATTTAAAAAAAAAGTATTGAGTTGATTTTTTTTATTTGATCGGTCGGATTAGACTTAGCCCTATCACCGAGTTTGTTTTTTTTTTTATAAAAAACCAGATTGAACTTGAAACTCGAATTTGATCTATCAACAAGAAGCCAAGTCAACTTCTTAATTATGACTTTAATGGTTTTTCAAAATTTTAACAATTTATAGTATAATTTTAACAATCTTATATAGTATAATTAAAATTATAGAAATATACATTATTCATGACTGTTAATCCTAGATTGATCGTTGACTAGTGACCCAAGAGTCTTTTTGAGTCGGGCCCTTGGGTTTTTCTAAATATCACTAGTTTCAAAAAGAAATTACTCATGTTAGTTTTTACTTCTTTACTATATCATTTTAACCATTTTTTTTAAGGTTATACTAAGCCCTATTTTATGTAATAACACAATGAGTATAATAGTAACCAAATATCCAAAGTCCACAATCTCTCAATACTTTTGGTTGTCTCCATGAGAACATGGGATTTTCCGTAATTTAAGTACATCATTTCCCAAAAGAAATAATGATTAAAAGAACTAGGGAGAGGTAAATTAATTAATTAAACTAAAATAATGTTTTGTTGGAAATTGGAAGTTCCTTGTTCCTAGGAGGAATGGCTTTTGAGGTTCTTTTAATGTTCCCTTAGCACAGAGGAATTTAGTTATTAATGTCCCCTTTTACATAGCATAGCATAGCATAGCATCCCCATGAATAATAGCTAATAAGGCTTTGGAATGCTCTATTTACGATTTAATTTTATAAAATTATGTTGCTCATTGGCTCTGAGTACCATTTGAGTTTGGTACTTTTGGGATCCACAATTTCTAACTTACCAATATTCTCAATCCATTCTACTTAATTTGAAATTATTTACAGTACTATTTATGTCCCCTAAAAGGTAATTAGAGATTGATATATGACAAAAGAAATGTTGTTTTATTTGTTATATATAGTACTACATAAGATTAAAAACCAGAAAAAAAAATGTTTTTATTATTTGATGGTAAAATGTGAGACTAAGTACATATAATTAAATATTGAAGTATTTGAGCATGTGTATATGTAAAGTAGAACCATAAAATAGAATATCATATAAATAAGCGTACGTTTAAGTACGTTGTGATGATACTTATCACAAAAAAACAAGGAATTACTTCCATGTTAATTATGAAGATTGAGGTCATGACCAGTACACACAAACTACTTAGTTATTGTTTATGAAAGTATAGCATTAAGTACTTGGACTTTCAAGAAGAGCAACTCATAATATATTTATATATATTTTTTCACTTGCTTTATTTAATTACTTGCCAAATAGAAGAAAACAATTACCGTTCTTTTTGTTTCCTCAATGTTTCAGGAACCCAAACATGTAAATCACTAGCTATTGATAACCAATAGCCAATAGAAGATGTCCGGCTTCATTTCACTTCACTCTCAAACATATATAATTAATAAGTAATTAAGGCATCAAGACAAAACTCATTCTACAAAGATTGGATTTAATATGAGAAGTGGAAAACAACTAGCATGTTTGTTTCTTAGCTAAAGAAGGGGCACCTTGGACTTGATACTCTCTCATTGACCCTCAAAATCTCAAAGAGTTAATCACTTTGGATGGAAATTAACTAGCTAGCTAGAAACAACAAAACAAAAAGAGTGTTTCTATGGAGCTTGTATTAATTAAACTCTCAACTCCACACTGTCCAAAGTCACAAAGAATGGCCAAGTGTTTGTGGGGCCTCACCAACCTTAGACTTTGTCTAACTTGGTGGTTCATTTCTCACCTGTCTTCTTGTGCATGGTGTCAAGAATCCCTTGTACTTGAGCATCTAGTAATGCTACTTGTTTTACTTGACTAAGCATTGGTTAGCTAAAAAACTCCACATATATAGTTATTTTTTTATAATGACCTATATCTTCTTCCACTATATGTATATATATATGGGATCTTAATATTAATATGTGCACATCTCTCTATGATCAGTTGAAAATAAGAAAGGGTTGGGTGGTGAAGATGAGTCACCTTATAGGCAGACTTGAATGAAGTTTTTTTCTAGTGATACTCCTATCATCCAACAGAGAACAGTGCTTTGGGGTGTACCATCCAAATAAAGAATCCTTTGGTGTTTTATGTCATGCATGCTAATCCACATACTAATCTCAATCCCAAGTAGTTTGTGTGATTTGTTTTGTTTAGGGTTTGTATTTTGTGCTAGTAAACTCTCTTGTCCTTTTTATATGGGTTTTGGTTCTCTTTTAATTTCAGATTTAATTATTTATATGTGTTTATTTTTTGGGGGTTTTGAGGGAAAACATGAATCTTTTTTTTTTATTTACTGTATGTATCTTGATGGTGTTTTTAATTCAAATATTTATAATATTTTTTTTGTTAGTATTTGTAATAACTAATTTTAAACCATAAAAAATTACTTGGCTAACTAATCCTGAAAATAGCTTTTTGGAAGATAGAAACTAAATATCTAGGTTAGAATAGAATTTTTATTGTAAAATATTTAGATCACAGTGCATTTGAAATACAAGAAGAGATTAAAAATATATTATACTTATTATTCACCAAAATAATATTCTCAAGTTGTGATAAATTGGATTTCTATTTTTTTTTTGTTCTCCCCTGATGTATGTTTTAATTAATAAATATTCAAACAGTTAACTTTGTGAAACATAAGGATAGAAGATTGACTTGAGTATGTATTTAGGTAGAATTTGTACAAAGAAATAAAAATAATTATAAAAAACTATAAAATATTTTTCAGAAGATTGTATGTGCAAATTAGTCAAAAAAATATATATTATTATTATTATTATCTTATGTAACCGAAAATAATACTAATGATACTCATGTCTATAAAATTAAGCCGCTATTTCTATAATAAGAACAAAACAAATTTTTATTCAATTTTAGTGCAAAATTTAGTTATATAGACATTTAAGCTATATAGATAATATGACTTTCACTCTTCCGTTAGAATAAATAAACATAATCTCCTAATAATAATATTATTATTATTATTAATTTACATCAACCAAGTAAATTAGTTTTCAATTAATAGGGCCAAACATCCCTAACAAGAGTACAAATAAAGTTACCTTTTCATAATCTCAATCTAAAACCCTTTGCTTAATGCTTGCAAAGAGTTCAAAATATATATATGTGTGTGTGTGTGTGTGTTGTCTTAGGAGTTGCATGTATAAATAATAACCTACAAACTACACAAAGAGCAAACATAGGAAAGAAAGCAAGCAACATTCAAAAGCAAGTCTGCACGTGCGACAAAATAGAGTCCACGTGTGACGAGTGCACAGTGAACGTAGACCTTTGAAGTGACATAGAATCAAGAGAACCAATAACAGTAGAACACGTGGGATGTGACAGAAAGTGAGTGCACGCCGGAGTGATGTGCGTGGGTGAGACGGAGGTGTCTTTGTTTTTGTTTCACTCCGCGTCCGAGACCAACGTAACGGCCGAGATGCTAAACGACAAAAACATTCGGCCGTCTCTTAAGCTTGTGGTTGTGGGCCCGTTTTAGCCACCCAATATTAAAAAAAAAAAAATCAACTAATATCCCTCCCTTGTTCTTGTTGAAAAAGCCAACACTAATTACTGTATTTCTTTTTCTTATATTAAATTTACAAAATAATAATAATAATAATAATAATTAAAACAATATATTCTTATTTGAAAAAAAAAAAAAAACTGTTAGGTGTGGTTTATCCACTCTAATAAAAAAAACTGTTTTTACAATATAATTAATCAATATGAGTTATTATATAATAAGCTTTGTTTTCTTATATATTAGTTTTCTATGCCTCACGGGCTATAAACTTGTAGAGGATAAAATACTAAAGAGGCTATATAGATAGACTTCTCATAGTGTCTATATATATAATTAATAAGTTCTACATTTCTGGGTATGTATATAAATATATATTCCTCATGTTAAAATTTTTTTGTCTTTGCTAATACTTTTAACTTTTGTAACATATAGATATATATTTCTTTTGGTTAGTACTTTTACTCTACCTATATATATATATATATATATATATATATATATATAGTTAATTATCTTATGTGTGTATTTAACATTGGTGAATATTAGTATATCTTGTTAAATTTTTATTTTTTATAATAAACTCCTCTGTGTATTTAGCATTAGTGAATATTAGTATATCTTGTTAAATTTTTATTTTTTATAATAAACTCCTCTGTTTAAGAAAAATTAAGGATGTGCACAAACGTAAAGTTAATGCATGCCTTAATATGTTTATGGTTTTTTTTTTTTTTTTTTTGTGACGTTTTGGGTTCAATCTTGGATACTATTAGAAACAAATGCAATACGAAAAGAACGCAATGCTAATAGGTCAAGCGATTGTTCGCTATTAGTTTAAATTATAAACATACACTTTTATTATTTAATAATTATGGGTAATAAAATATAAAGTTATAAAATTGATGCAGTTTTTTTTTTAAACACTAAAAAAAATAAAAATAACATGCTATGAGTCATTGACAGTGATAATGAATTATATTGGAATAAAAATAATATACTATAATAGGGATAAGAATAGTATACTACATTATAGTTTTCCAATTCAAGAAAGATGTGTCAAAATCTACTTTTTACTTGCCGTCTTTGAATGAAATTTGGGAACTAAGACAGTAATAAAGAGTATTCTATCCTATGCACAATATTATTTTTATATTTACAATTAAAATTATTAATATTTATAATAAAAATTTATCATGCGTAATATATATAAATATGGGTTTTAACATATTTTATTTACTTTTCTTTTCAAGGCGCTTGGACATTAATATTAATAAATCAAATTTATTATCAGAAATGAAACTGATTTCTTTTTATTGTAGTATAATTTTAATTTTTGATAAAAATAAACGAAACAGGATAGCACAAGAATACGTGCAATGTCATAATAAAAAGATGCCAATGTTCAACACAAGTCAAAATCACATGCATGAATAGTCAAAAATGTTTTTAATTTTTTCCTAAATTAATACATCGAAATATTAACTTCAACTTAAAAATAAAAAAAATAAAAAATAAACATTTTTTATTTACAAAAGCGATAAGCACCATATTATAAGATATTATCAAATGAACATATAAATATATTGGTACACCAATTATGATTATTGAAATAACTTTATAAGAATTTACTATATAAGTAGCTTCTCTCGTAAAGGACTTAGTAAATTGTAGATAAAACAATATCAGTACAATATCTTTACAAATATTATATAGTACTATATAACATCACACCACGAGAGATTCGACTTCACCTCACTCACTCTTCATTCAAATAACATACTACTATGCTATTTAATGGTTGTCGAAAACAACTCATTCCTAACTTGATTAATGAAATTGGACATTATCTAAGTGAGAATTAAATTTGAAATAAAGTTGACTTCCGTGCAAGGATTCACCATAGATTTGTAAGTCATGGAAACAACCATGACAGAAGGGAGCAGCTAAAAAGAACCAAAGAAAGGGACACCCTCATCCTCATCCCTATATTGTCTACGGGTGCCAATCCCTGTGTACTTGAAATATCAGTAGATGTGCATAGGCATTTCAGTCATTTTGCATTCATTTGATTCTCCTAATCTTGTGGCCATTGGACTATTAATTAGAATCTTAATCACTCAAATTCACCTAGGATTTTATTAATTTCTAATCGGCTGTCTTTAATTTGTGGAATTCATAATAATAATTATTTTTTTTGCTAATTTATACATTTTGAAATAACCAGTGTTTGAAAATGGTTAATTGTGTCCCTACTGAAAATGCTTTAGTTTTAAACTTTGAAGTTTGAATACACCTAAAACATAATTTTATTTATTTATTAATTATTCTTATTTATAGGAAATTACTCTTTTGTCCTAGCAATATGAAATTTTCATATCAAAACGGTTCTTAAAATTGAAACAAAGAGCTCCGATGACAGAACAAAGGGAGAGGGTAATACGGTAATAGCAGTAAGGAGACGGGTAGTGATTAATGAAGGATTAATAAAGAATTAGAAGAGGGTTATTGTAAATTAGCGAGCTTAACCAAATGGTCAAATGGCTCTGACGAGGTTGGCTAACCCCAAGGATTTGACTATAATTGTAAACACTCCCATGGTCACGTGACCCACCAGCCCAGTCACCGAAACCCGAGGCCCGGGTCGGCACGCGCGCTGCACGCGAGTGGGTCCGACTTAAGTGGGACCCACGATACCAGGTGTCGACTTGTTACTGGGTTCCGCCTGGCCGACGCGGCGGCTCGGAACTTGGGTTTTTTTTTTCACTAATACGTCCCTGAGTTTCCCTATATTTGCAGAAACTTTCATTTCACCAATGTTTAAAAATGGAAATTAAAGTAAAAACACAAAGAATTCTCTCCAAATACAAAAAGATTCAAGGGGGGAACGTATGTGTAAAAGAATTAAATTCAAAATCAAGAAAAACCCAAATGAGTTCCCAGAAATAAAATTTTAAAATTAAAATAAGAAAATTCATTTTAGGAATAAAATAAAAGAGGGTCTTGGGTGCTGAGCTTGCCGATTTCGGCTGTTTGGGATCCTATAAAACACCGATCTCGGTCTTCACAGACAACCACATCACCACCACTGCTCTCTGCCCTTCTCTCTCTCGCGCGCGCGCTTTGTCTCTCTCTATTCTCTCTCTAAAACCTCTCTACTCTCTCTCTCTTTCTAAAACCCTTTGTCTATCCTATCCTTCTTCTCCATACTCTTTCTGTGCCTGTCTTCATAGTACTAGTCTCTTATTCTTTTGTGTTTTTTGGTTCTCTGAGTAAAAGAACACTGAAAACGAAGAAGAAGGAACTCGAGGCCTTGTTGTTATTCTTCTTCTTTCTTTCTTTCTTTCTCTTTCTCCTTCCTTAAAGCTTAAAGCTTGTTGCTTTCCGAGAAATTTCTCAGTTACTCTCTTGTTCTTCTTAGTTATGCTGTTAGATTCTCTTCTTTAAGGCTTCTCGCCGTGGCCTCCGTATTTCTTTGGTCTTTACTGCTCCCTCTTCTCCAGCTTTCGTAGGAGATTGCACACCTTTCCTCTTTAACTTTTTTTACCGGTTTTTTCTTCTTTTCTTTTCTTTGTTTTTGCTCTTTATTCCCCTGCAACAATATCCAGAGGAATCAATCCTTTTTTTTATTTTTTTGGGGAGAAAGATTTAGTTTTTCCTGCAAATGCGAAGCTTAGGGTGAGGAAAGATTCAATCTTTCGAGTCATGGACTGTGATTTCTTCATGCCGTTGAAGCGCGCCGACCATGTCACTGTTGTCTCAAAGCCCTTGCCTTCCGGGAACTTGAAACCTGGAGCCATACCGGCACTGGCAGCGTGCCCGAGGACGGTGCGGATCTCCTGCAACGACAACGATGCTACGGACTCATCCAGCGACGAAGACGATTGTCTGGCGATGCTTCGCCGTGGCCGGAGATACATTCATGAAATCCGATTCGAGGCGAGAGGGGCAGCACCGGCGGTGACCAAGTCCACAAAGGGTAGTAAGAAGAAGAAGGCTGCGCCCACTCCGGCCGCGGCACCGGCGTCTGGTGGCGCGACGAGGTTCCGGGGAGTGAGGCGGCGGCCATGGGGCAAGTACGCGGCGGAGATCCGTGACCCGTGGCGGCGGGTGCGAGTCTGGCTGGGGACCTTCAACACCGCCGAGGAGGCCGCTATGGTTTACGACTCCGCCGCCATCCAGCTCCGAGGCCCGGACGCCACCACCAACTTCTCCCGACCACCGGCTCCGCCTCCGCCGGCTCCGGAGCCAGCCAACGTGACGTCATCCTCCGGTGGGTACGAATCCGGCGATGAGTCTCATGTCCTCTCCTCTCCCACCTCCGTCCTCCGTAACTTCTCTTCATCGTCGAACACTGATCCCGAGAAACACCAGAGCCCGCAGCCACCGTCCGATTCGATTCCCGACAAAGACGTTTGCGGTAGCGATAGCGGTAATGTTACCGTGACAGTGACGATACCGGAGGACTTGGGCGAGTTCATGCCGTTTGAGGACGTGCCGCTCTATAATGACTTCCTCGGCTTCGGCGAGGTGGAGCCGAGGATCTTCGAGGACTCGGCTCAGATCGGCTTGTTCGCCGATGGCTTGGACGATGTATTGCCTGACTTCGGCTCGTCGACGTGGCAGGTCGACGATTACTTCCAAGACATCGGCGATCTTTTCCCGATCGAACCCCTTCCGGCGATTTAAAGAGTTTTTGGCTTTGATTTCTCCTGCGCCGGGCGCCGATTAATCGGCCGGTTTTGGAAACGGCGACGGATGAGCGGCTCCCTCTGTTTTTCTTTTTTTTTTCTTTTTTTTTTTTTAAATCCTTGCTATTTTTTTTGTTTTTTATTTTTTATTTTTTATTTTTAGTTTGTTTTTGTTTTTCTTAAGTTAAGCAAGAAGTTTGTTTTATGGTAATCAAAAAAGTTGGTATTATTGATATGTGTACCCCTTATCTTTCTAATATGTACACCTTCCCTTCCCTTCCGTTCTCTCCTCCCCTCCGTTATCTCGGGATATGGTTTCACCGTGACAGCGTGATTTGTGGGTGCACATGGTTCAAAGCCCTCGGGCTCCACAAAGGACGGCCCAATGGGTTGCAGCCCAGTCAAGGACGTCTTTTATGACAAAATTTTTTTTAAAAAAAATAGTTCATATATAAAAGCAAAGACAACGAGTGTGTTTATCGTGGCATGTCAGAATGGGCAAGAGACCCTTCCTTCCTTGCAAATTCTTCTTTCTTTGAAAATCCATTAAACAGTGAAAGTATCAAAGTACTGTGTGCATGTGTGTACACGTGAGGTTGGTGAACGTGTGAGAGATAATTAGTTTTCCAAACATAGGAAAGCATGGAGTAATTTCATTGAGGAGTGTTAAAAGAGTTACAATAGAGATATATCTCATCAGTCATTCAAGGATGTCCAATCAGAGAAGACTCTTGTAGGCAATCAAGAGAAAAGGAGGAGAACGTTCTTCATTAAAAGTTTTGGTTTGTTGTATTTTCTTGGAAAATGTGAGAAACCCTATAACTACACAAAGGGAAAGGGAAAGAGAAAGAGAAAGAGAAAGCTTGGTGTGAAGTGGTGAGTGGTGACACTGGTTAGTGACTTGATCTCAACTCCCAATGGGAAGAGATGGAGCAGCGTGCCATGAGATGTCAGACAGTGTGGCCATTCTCATGCTATTTATTTAACATGCTAACCCTAATCATGAGATCACTATTGTTGTTAAGGCATGCCTTGGAATGAACACCATTCTTCTTCTTCTTCTTCTTCTTCTTTGATCTTTCAACAACTCTTTAAGTCAGGATTAGTGAAATATTGATTAGAGTGAGCAATATTTTAATCTCATTATTTTTGCCACTCTTTGTGTTTTGTTTTGTGTGATTAATCATGATTGATTAGAACTAATTGTAATTAGGAGTGTGTTTGATGAGATTTGTCTGCTAGGAAAAGAGCCATGACAAGTATTTTTTTGGCTTTTGGTGCAATGAGACAAGAGTTAGGCATTAGAATGTTATCATTAGTTGTTAGGTTTATATATATTGGTTCTTCTAAATAGCTTTCTTATAATTTTTTTGTTTTCTATGGTCACAACTTTTTACTATTTATCGAAAAATATTTCGTGAGGAGAGAGAGTATATCTTAGATTAATCATTTAGTAGAATCAGATGTTAAAGTTTCCCATAAATTAAATAAGAAATTGGAAGTCAAGTATATTCTAGAGAAAAAATGGCCAATTACAAAGATGACACAAACTAACTAATCATTGATTTCTTTAATTTAACTCCTTAATTAAGTGGTCCTGTATTTCTTAATCATGCTTCACTTTTGTCTAGTTGCCTTCATTCTTCTCATATGATTTATATATAGTCATAGCTCAGATATCAATTCAATATCATTCGCTAATTCAAACACAATGAGACTTTTTGATCATTATATAAAGGCCAAGAATTGCAACTCATAACTTTCATTCATTTCAATAATCAAATCTACTTATTAATATTTACACAATTTGTGTTAACAACTTCAAAATTAAAAGAATCTGACAAAATTTTCAACATCCAAAAATTTGAAGAGCATCGCAAAGCCTAAATTTGATTAATTATAACATGATTATGGCCCATGAGAAAAATGGAACCCATAATAATGCAATTAGCAGACATAAATACAAAAACATAAACCTCAAAGCATAAGGACAATTGCTAATTAGGTGGCAACATATGAAATATAACCAAAAAAAAAAAAAAAAAAAGTTTATTCCAAGCATTCTTATCATTGGACTTGTATGCTCAAGAAGAATCTCTTTAAACTTAGATTCTCCAACCCTAGTGTGGTTCAGCTGGTGTTCTTATCTTGAAAGTGTGCTACCCTTGAATGAGCTTGGATTAGATTTTAAACCATTTTCTTGGGTTTGCGACCACCTCTTCATCTTCAAATATATGCTTATATCACTTTTCAGTCCGGTAGCTAGGTGTAGTAGAGTGGAAAGTAGGTTCTCAATTTCTAGGGATTGAAATGCTTGAAATTTATTGATTTGTGGGGGATGTTTATGAGAAATGGAGAAAAAGTAATTTTAATGCACATAGACAGTAAGTCAGTAACATTACTACATTAGTACTTTGTTTAAGAGCTTTGCTTTTATTTATTTCATTATTTATTTTGTTTTGTTTGTTAAAAAGATAGAATGAGTAAAAAGTACAAGAAAGTGACACATGTGAAGGAAAAACATAGCACGACAACAAGACAACAAAAGGACAAAGATATGAGAGTTGAACGAATCTTCTCTGATATTTGTGTAGTCAGTTTGAGTAGCTTGAGTGGTTTCATAAATTGTGGGAAATTTAATGTTTACGTTAGTGTAGGTTAATTTTGAAAACTTAAATTTTAACGTACGTAATTTTACATTAATTTGAAACTTAATTGTTTATTTTCAACTATTTTTTTATTCTTTTTTCTCTAATATAAACCATATTTTATTTTTCTTAATCTCATACAAACCGATAGTACAATTATGTGATTGAACATTGCAAGCATAAATATTGTATTATCACATCTAATGGTATAATTTTCTCTCTTTTGTTTCGTCTACTTTTATTTAGTGAAGGATTGTTGTGCATTCTCGTTTTCATGGAAGTCTTACTAGAAGTCGTTTATTTATCTTTTAAAAAAAATTATTGTGGTTCGGATATCTAATTGATTATGGGATTGTTTGGATGAGCTTATTTTAAACTCAAAAGTATTTTTTTTATAAATTAAGCACTTCTGGGTTTTAAAAAACATATTTGTTTTGGTTTTTGAGCAAAATCACAAGCTATGAAAAAGCTGAAATTCAGTTTTTTTATAAACTGACCATCAGGTGCTTTTCAAAAAAGCACTTCTGAGAAGTTTTTGGGGGTGTAAAATTACGAAGTTAGCCTTGACAAATGAATAATCGCCTCATAGTTTCCATAAAGAATGTTTATTTTAGTAATTTGCCTTTTCCAAAAGTGTTTTTACAATTCCGCATCCAAGCAACTTCACATATATAAAAGTGCTTTTGAATTAACTTATACAAACATTTTTTTTCAAAAATGCTTTCATAAAACTTAAAAAACACCATTCTACTATAAAACCAATCCAAACAAGGTTCTACTATAAAACCAATCCAAACAAGGCCTACATTATTATTATTATTATTTGAAAGATATGTTATTTACCCACCAACAGATAATTTTTATATTAAATAAATAATAATTTATTTTATAGAGCTTTGATACAAGTGAAACATATATATATATATAATAATTTGAAATAATATTTCTTTAATATGAGCAGGCTCAGTGGGCCATCTCCACTCTTTGCTGGATGGCCCACAAAAGACCTCACGGGTGGTGACAAACCCAGGCCCATTCCTGCATTTCCACCACCCAACCTGCTAAGGATATCATCACTCTAACAGTAAAACAAACAGGAGAACCATGTTCAACTTCATTGAAACAAGTGCACCATGTATCTCACACATGATTACACTACCACCTTATGATATAAAATTCTTAACGATAAAAAAAAAACTACATCTGATTAAAAACAGTAAAAATAAGTAGCATGAATAATAATAATAATAATAATCAGTAAGGAAGAAGAGGAAGTTGGTTCATTGATGAGGGAATACATGGGTGAATGAAATGAATTTAGTGAGGAGAGAGAAGATTTTACCAACCGACAACTCTGATGTGGAGCTGAAGTATGAGAGCTTTGTTTAGGGGAGGTGAAACCTGATAATTTTTCCATGCAATGACTTTCATTTGGTCCATGCTTCCCACGTGGCCATGTTTCTCACGCTCAACCAACAGCATTCATCAATGTATATGTACCACTCCCATGCATGATGCATCTCCTTCACTTACATCTTCACTAGAGATGTTTAAATCCTGCCACATAGATATCATTCATTGGACTTTGTTTTATTTGAGAAACTAGAAATCTGATACAATGTGTAGAAGAACATATGATAGCACAGAAGATTTGTTAATACTGTTAATAAGAACTATTTCTGCATATTGATAAAACTTTACCTTTTGCATAGAATACATCTAAATGCTGAGGAAGATTCTTTTTTTGGTTTCTCTTCTGAATGCCACTTGATGCAGCTGCAATATGACGAGCATGCTAATAACTAAGAGAGCCGCATTCCTGAGTATAGCACTGAGATTATCTGATTTCATATGTTTTTTAGGTGCTGACAATTTAGATAACATCCGGTGTGGAAAAACAGACTCTGTGTCTTCATGAGAATTGCTGGACTGATTTCTTGGTATTTTCAATAGGTTTTACGAATTGTCGGTGGTAGAATGTACATCACTGACAAATGATAGAGCTTCCTTGATGACTTTGTGCTTATTTCCTTGATGCTCAGAAAGTTTCATTGCCAGGACAACTTGGCAATGCTCCAATTGTGTCAGTGCTGCATTGGATCCTGCTTGCTGTTGAGACTGCATGGTCCGCAAACAACATTAGTTCATGTTTAACAACAGGAGTTAGAGATCATTATTTTGATTCATCCAAACTTTAAATATCATGCAAAGGACACAAGCATTTCAGTATGACCAGAAACATTGTAAATGAACCTAAGTTTTGTCACCAGATGAACTTGATCTGTACAATATAATATGATAGAAAAGCATGCATAAAAGAATTAGCAAATTTCAGCTCCGTCTTCCAAAACAATAAAGCATGTCCTCAGATTTCAACAAACACAAGTTTGTAAATATTATCCACAAAAGTTGGGATGTACAACACAGCACCTTATAGCTTAAATCTTGCGAGAAAGAATTAAGAAGATGTAAGAGATATAATTCCAAAATCTAGCCATTCTAGAGAAATAAATCGCATCACTTCTCAAGAAAAATTCTAACTTAATCCAGCAAAATTTCTAGAGCATCAACAGCAAAAAAAATGAAGTTTAAACACCAGTTCAACTGCGATAAAGAGTTTTCAAAATAGTGGCTTTAATCTGTGTAAGATCTCTCCCACTATACTTTACTGTAACCCAAAATCTGATAATCGCTTCAACCTTTAATCATGACTACTTATAATCATCAAACTTGGATGATTAACTCCTTATGTGGTTATTTTCATCTTAAAATAAACATCCACAAAGCCATTCACATACCTGAATAAAACTAACCTATGCTTCCCAAAGTGACACTGAATTATCATTGTATAGACAATTTACCACATTTTCTATCCCTAAGCACTTGCAACTCAAATTCTCAAACTATTTTATGTTTTAGAGTTCTAAACAATATTGCATGAATTGTATCAATATAGATTGTTTAGACTAATTCTAACTGTCAGAAAGTTTGAGGAATCAGTATCTCAACATCCAAATGCCAAGTAGGAGGAATTAGTATCTAAACATCCAAATGCCAAGTAGACTTCAAGGCTAGGTTTCTACACTCTTGTCATGATTTAAGTTACTTCTTTGAAAACCTTAAAGAAAGGGAAGCAAGAGGAACATAAAAGGGTTAGGACCATACTAAGTGATATCCTGCTATATTTCATACCCCACCCTCTATTCTTTTAACAACTTTTCTGGCCAAATGTCCACTACTTGGCATTTCAATTGACACTTCAAACAATAGCAGGAAATAGCCAGAGAAAGGTTATGTTTTGGTTAGTTATTTACTCTTCTTACATTCCATGGCGGTGGTACTGGTGGATTACTGGCATGTTTTCTTCATTCCATTCAGCCAGTACAATTCCATTGTCGTTTTTTCCTTTAAACCAAAGGCTAAAGAACTACAACTACCACTTTCTCTGCTAAATTTCAGTTCTAGAAAGAGTACACAATCAGCATCCAAGAGCTTCCCTATCACAAACAATCTTCAATTTCCTCCTAGTTTAAGAAGCTATTCACATATAATCTATCAAAAATAAAAAAGCAAAAGATGAAGCAACTTCTTTGAAGTTTTTGCTGGTGGATCAATCAGGCAATGAATAACAACACTATGAAGTTCGGCAACAAGAAAAGGACTCAAAGAAGTATAACAATTGACAGAATTGAAAGAATATTTCCATACTATTTCATCCTTTTAACCAATTGCCCCAAAACCACAACTTTCACTCATACAAATCAACTCTAACATCAACATTTGTATCAAAATGCAAAAAAATTAAGCATATGAAGAATGGACGATCTCACATGAAGAACTCGAATTGGTCCTCCAGCCCCTCAAGTGCGGCCCTTATGTCATTGAGGCTTCTAGCCTCCACCATGGGAGTAGCATCCGACCCGGAAAATCTTGAATAACAGGAACCATGGACTCCTTCACCGGACACCTCCACCTCACCCTGCTTCATCTCCGGCGATGTCTTGTCGAAGGCCTTGACGGATTGAAGAAAGTGAGACCTGGAGATGGCGTGGATAGAATCGTTTACCTCGTCGTGGAGATCCAATTTCTTCTCCAGCACCATCACCATCTCCATCTCCATCTCCATGTCCTCCAAATCCATCGCCCAATTCACGAAGCAAAACAAGGGTTGGGGCTTCAATGGTTGGACATGCCGCCGAGAGAGGGAAAGGGCAAACGGTGATAAAAATATAATTTGCACATATACCCTCTAAAAAGTATAATTTAGATCGTTTTGAACATAAATAATTAGAAACTTTTCAGGGGCATTGATGAAAAAACAATGGCAAGGGTTTTTACATGCAACCCGAAATAAATGTCCATCGGTTTTCCATTTTTTAATCCTTAATATATACTTAAAATGAAATTAAAATTTTGATTAAAAGATATTTTCTAAAAGTGAGAAAATGGTAATAATTTCTTTATTTTTCAAACGGGAAAAATGGTATAGTCAATCGTGAACAGAAATGGCAAAGATCTATAATTTTTTTACACCCCTCCCAAATTAAGAAAAATTAAAGGCATGCACATAACCTCGGAATTAATCATCTACCTTATATACTCTCACTCGAGATCTATTAGCACCATTATTTTTAGTAAGGTTTTAAAGTGAAATCTCTTAAAGTGAAAGCTCTTAAGGGGCGTTTGGTTCTTTATTTTCCAAACGGGAAAAATCGTATAATCAATCATGAATAGAAAATGGCAAAGATCTATAATTTTTTTACACCCCTCCCAAATTAAGAAAAATTAGAGACATGCACATAAGCTGGGAATTAATCATCTACCTTATGTACTCTCACTCGAGATCTGTTAGCACCATGATTTTTAGTAAGGTTTTAAAGTGAAATCTCTTAAGGGGCGTTTGGTTCGTGGTAATGTAGAAAGATTACCACGCGTTACATGGTAATCTGAAAATATTACCATGTTTGGCATTGCACTGATGGTAATCTGAATAGTAATATCATATTACCAATATGAGAATATTACCAAAAATGTGGTAATCCTATTACCACCAAATTTGATGTCTATCTTGGATTACTATGGTAATCTCATAACTTTTTATATTTTACCAAATTGATTATCATGAACCAAACACGGTAATGAACTATTCCCGTTAATAAGAATTCCAAACCAAACATAGTTATATCAAACTACTACAATATTCTCAACCATATAATATTTCCACTCATATTACCATGGTAATCCAGTTGCATAGTAATATGTTATTACCAAAAACCAAATGACCCCTCTCCTAGGATACGCTTAACCATATATAAGCTCTTTTGATAATTTTTTTTAATTACTTCCGTGAAATGTCATGAGAATCAGCATTATCTCAACTACATTTTGATTTACAATTTGCTTTATTAAAGACGGCGGAAGATAAAAAATGCAAGTAACACAAAAGAAAAAATTGTATATTAATTCCCAAACTTAATAATTTAAGAGATTCCTCAATATCCTCAAGCAGAAGGCTTGACATTGATTCTGAACTTCTGGCCAGCCTCACAGTGCATCCCTACACCACAAAAGTAGTAATGCATTCCAGGCTCAGTGAGTTCTAGCACTGTTGGTCCCATGTAGTACATTCCGATCACCTCCGTCTGCCTGCAAGCATCGAAGTCACTCTTTGTCACCTCCACCACACTATGCACGCTAGTCGAGTGAGGAAAAGCTAACAAACAAATTAATACATTCATTATAATTAGACTCAAAAAAAATTAAAAAAAATAATTCATGCTAGAATAAAAACAATTTTACTGAATGAATGTAAAACTTTTTTTACTTAATTTGTCGCCAACTGTGAAGGTACGAGCATCAGCCCAATCTTGATAAAAGGATTTGGTTTGTGGAATTTGCCATCCGAAGTCCTCGCCAACGGTGTGCTCGGTTGCGGCCATGGACAGACTGAATATGCAAGCCATTAATCCTGATACAAAAATCAAATGGGTGTGCACTCCAGCCATGTTTTTTTGCCTTTAGTTTTTTTCTTCACCTCTTGGTGTTCTTTGGTACGTCTCTATATTATAGGATTAAAATGGAGAAGGTTATGGTTTTGTTTACTGTAATTAGCATTGAGATTACTATAATTATGAAAAATCAAAGACCATTAGGAGAGAGAAGACCGGTTTGAAAAGGTCAGGTGGCTCGTTTAATTCTTTGGAGGACCATAATAAGTGGGAATTGTTTGGATAACCTCATTCCAGTTAACCATATTTACTGTTCATTAATCTTAAGACGAATATATATATAGCATCAAGAACTACATTAATATCAATATAAAATAATACACAATCAGAAACTATTAAATGTATTATTATTGTAATAGCATGAGCTTCAAATATATATTAATTGTACGTTTCACTAATTCCAAATCTCTATCCTAGTTCGGTAGTTCCTAACCAGCTCATTGCCAAAAGGTATAATACTCCAAAATTCATCTAAATCATTGAGACCATGATGAAACAAAGTTAAGTATATCCTAATTAGATCTCACCCAATACTCAGTAAATAACGCTGAAACTTAGTTATAAACGCCATGTTATTAGTACTATGTACCACTATAAATTAAGAGGTCCAGCCTTCCCTCCAACCTCGCCACAAACAAAATAAGAAAGCAGCAAAGCAACTCAAATTAAGATGTCAGACTCACAGAACTTGGCGGTGCTCAAAGCGCTGGACACTGCACGCACGCAATGGTACCACATAACTGCCATTGTGATCGCCGGCATGGGCTTCTTCACCGACGCCTATGACCTCTTTTGCATCTCCACTGTCTCCAAGCTCCTTGGCCGCCTCTACTACTCAGTACCAGGCGACACAAAGGTAGGAAAGCTCCCAAAAGACGTGAACAATGCTGTCGTGGGGGTGGCTTTGGTTGGTACACTCATGGGACAACTAGTTTTTGGCTGGTTGGGTGACAAGCTCGGCCGGAAGAAGATATATGGTATCACTCTCATATTGATGGTCATATGTGCTTTAGCCTCCGGCCTTTCCTTTGGAACCACACCCAAGGCAGTCATGGGTACTCTATGCTTCTTTCGGTTCTGGCTCGGCTTCGGCATCGGTGGTGATTACCCACTTTCGGCCACCATCATGTCTGAGTATGCAAACAAGAAGACTCGTGGTGCGTTCATCGCTGCAGTATTCGCCATGCAAGGCGTTGGAATCATCTTTGCAGGGCTTGTCTCCATGATCCTCTCCGCCGTTTTCCTTCACTACTATCCTGCCCCTAAGTTCTCTGAAGATCCATGGAAATCAACACAAAAACAGGCTGACTTCCTCTGGAGGATTGTTCTCATGCTCGGTGCTATGCCGGCGATTGTCACCTTCTACTGGAGAATGAAAATGCCGGAGACCGGCAGGTACACAGCCATCATCGCTGGTAATGCTAAACAAGCAGCTCTGGACATGGGGAAGGTGATGGATGTTGAGATTGAAACTGAGCAAGAGAAGGTGGCACAGTTCAAGACTTCAAACGATTACTCTCTATGGTCAGCTGAGTTCTTTCGCCGCCATGGCATGCACTTAATAGGAACCATGACCACTTGGTTCCTCCTTGACATTGCATTCTATAGCCAGAACCTGACACAAAAAGATATCTTCCCAGCCATTCATCTCACCAGTGCTGCCACTGAGGTGAATGCACTGCAAGAAGTATATGAGACCTCAAAAGCCATGTTCATTGTTGCACTCTTTGGGACCTTCCCTGGCTACTGGTGCACCGTGCTATTCATTGAAAAGATGGGGAGGCATCTCATTCAACTCATTGGTTTCTTCATGATGTCAGTGTTCATGTTGATAATGGGGCTCAAGTATGACTATTTGAAGAAGGAGAGTCCTAAGCTTTTTGCTATGTTGTATGGATTGACCTTCTTCTTCGCCAATTTTGGACCTAATAGCACCACCTTTGTTTTACCGGCGGAGTTGTTTCCGACGAGAGTGAGGTCGACGTGCCATGCATTGAGTGCAGCGGCGGGGAAGGCCGGGGCCATAGTCGGAGCTTTCTTCGTGCAGAGTTACACGTTGAATGGTACATCCAAGTCAATCAAAGGAGCCCTTATAGGGCTTGCCTTCACTAACATTCTGGGCTTCTTTTTCTCCTTCTTGGTGACTGAGACTAAGGGGAGATCACTGGAGGAGATTTCAGGAGAGGATGGGAGAATGGAGGAAGCTCATACTAAAGGTGGTGCAGGTAATGAGAGTGCTGTTTATTAGGGTTCATGCATTGCATGCTATTATACTATGTTGTTTTATTAGATTATATGTGTGTCATGTTATATTACTTGTCATAGAATAAGTGGCATATATATATTAACACAGTGTCAGTACTGTGTGCATGTGCTCTTTGTTTGGTTTTGTGTCTTCTAAGTTGAAAGATAAGAAGAAATGTCAGGGAGTTCATGTGAACCTTATCTATGTATTTTCCCTGTTATATGTCATGTAATTCGTAATATTTCATGGCTCAAATTTTCATTTGAATGATAGATATTCTATTTGGCAGAGTAATGTGTCCCTTGTAGTTGCACAACAATATATATATATATATATATATATATATATATATATATATATATATATATATATATATATATATATAATAGTAATAGTTGAAAATTTTTGAAAATTTTGGAACATACAAATATAATTCTATCCAGAATTAATATTTCTTACATAGAAATAAACTAATAACACATATGGTTATGCTTGGCGATTATATTTTCTTTGGTGAAATTGTCTTGTTATGTTATCATGGGGATTTACATTGCGTACAATAAAGTAATAGTTTGATTTTTGGAAGTTGGAACTATTTGTTTGGCTATGACATGGATTGAATTGATAAGATAGAGATCTAAATTTGCAGGAGAAATGTAGGATTATGTAGAGATTTGATCCTCTTAATATATATACATTAACTAGGTTATATAAAACTTGGTACTTCTCTATGTAAATAGCTGTTGCCTTTAAATTATTGAATACTTTATTTTTCATCGTACCTGGCTTGGTTTGTTTTTTATAAAAAAACTTAATTAACATAAAAACTCCTCGGATAAATTAATCACTCCCAATGTACAAATCCGAACCTCAAGATAGCAAGGGAAATGTGAACTTGTTCAATAATTTGAAAAATCAGCCACTGACCTTCTGTCAGTACAAATTGCAAAGCTAATGAAAAGATGTCCTCTAATTTAAACTGTTGCAATTTTCACAATAGCAATGTGCACATAGAATTATCTTCAGTTATTTTTCTCCTTCACCTAGGTTGCATTTGGTATATGAGAAAGTTGGGAACTTTTCCTGAAAAATAATACATGAGAATCACTATACCATATTTGGTAGTGTTTTTTTTATTGAAAAGTAATTTTGCATAGAAGACAAATTCCATAAAAATGAAAAAAAGTAATTCTCTTATTAAATGGTGGGAAAATTGGGTTCCCATGGTAAAAGAAAGTGACATATTTTTTTGAACCAAAATACCTTCAATTTTTTTCTAAAATTACTTTTTCTCATTTTATTATTATTATTATATTGTTATTATTATTATTATTATTATTATTATTATTATTATTATTATTATTATTATTTAATATCCAAGACATTTTATACGTTTACAAACATTTAGTATTATTTTAATATTAAAAATTGATTGATAAGTTATTAATTAATAAAATAATACAAGGCATTTTTGTCATTATGTCAACAAATTCTTAAAAATATCTTCCAACACAAACACATAAATACTATTTTCCCATCAATTTAATTAAATTATTCAAAATATACTAAAAAAAATATATTATTTTTCAGAAATTCCTTTCCTAACAATTACTTTCCTATCAACCCTAGATCTCTCATCAAGAAATCTACTTATTCATGGTGAAAAGTAATGAGGAATTTGGATTTCAGAATCTCTGACAAGTTTTGCAACTTGAACTGTCACTTGCTTTTTAGCTATGAAAACTTCAGACCTGCCTAAGAGATTTCAATCCAGACATGGCCTACCACAATTAATTTTTTATCAATTTGCAAGTCAGTTCAGTTTTCTTGTGAAGTACCATGAAATTCATGTTAAATTTTGGGCAATATATATACACAAATATATATATGTATGCATATTACTGCTTGGAAAGGCATGTTGCACTCCGAGTTTTCATGCACAGGTCATGATTTCAACCACCAATTCAATACCAAGTTCATATGTTTCATTAAGCTTTTCATGGACGGATATGGTCAAATGATATCTACATCATAAATAACAGCAGGACCAGTCAAAGAAAAATCCAACAGAACATGACCAAATGAATGCATGCCACAGCTCAGTGAATCACATGAACAACTCATGAGGACTTTTCCACAAAATGAGAAAATAATAATATAACTTAAATTAGCACAATGTATTAACAGCAACAAGGTCTAGTCATAAACAATCCAAACCATTAAAAACCCCAAAACATGATAAATTATATAGTTATGAACCCTGAATAACAAACACCAAACATCATCTCACTCTCTACTAGGCTCTACCCTACCATGAACCAATCCAATGACCTTGAAGAGCAAGCTCAGAAGAGTTTGTAGGGAGAGGAAGCATCCAATGGGTGGATGAGATAAGTGAGAACCAGAGCCACCAACATCAGCACATATGCTATCCCTTGATCTATTGATGTCCCTGAAATAAACAACCAGTTTCTTTAGTTCATCAGGACAAGCATTGCAAAAAAATCATAGTTATACATATGTTTCAATAACTTTTAAGTACCTTTTGGGTTTTACAAATAAAATTCACAGCAAAAAATAAACAATAACACAAGCGAGATCTGGTTTTCCCTTTAAAAAAATAGAACTTTTAACTCAGTTTCTTCTCAATTTTGGGAAACTCTTACATTTGTCTTAAGGATTTTCAAATAGAGACACAATCAAAAGAGAATAACCAACAAACAACATCTAATTTTCCCTCAAGAAATAATAGGCAAAAATACATTAACTTTTAATGATTTCCTTCTCAGATTGTGAATCTCTGCATCTGAAAAATCTAAACTTGAGCCACAGAAACAAGAAATCTTGAGCATTGGAATCAGTGCTGCAATCTCTTGTATATATATTTGTGTATATATATATATCAAAGAATGCCCACAAACCAAACAAATCTACATCTACAGCATTTGAAAAATAAAAAAGAAAAAAATAAAACTTGAACACATTTTCTTCTCATGTTCAAAGATTTAAAATTTCTGGGCAATCAAAATACATCAGAAATGAAATTCACAATGATAATCAAACCAAATCTTATTTAACCTAAAAAAAATCCTTTTACGACTCCTATTACCGCATCTCTGCGTTTCAAAATCAAATCTCAAGCCACTCCAGCAAGAAATCATGAACACTGGAATCCGCATTGTAATTTCTTCAAATCTCATCCAAAACAAAAAATTAAAAAAACCTAAAAACCAAACAAACCCATATTCACGAACAAAATCTAAGATCTAAGAAAGCAAAAAAGAAACTTTTTAGCAAACATAACAAACCATCACTGGCAGGGGCTGGAGCCGGAGCCTGCGCTTGCGCCTGCACGGCAGGGAAGACAATAGCGAAAATGAGAGCAGCAGCGACCATGAAACCAAAAGGAAACCTGGGAATCACCGCCATTGCTCACTAGAACTCTCTCAGATCTCTCTCTTTCTCTCAAAAGCAAGGAGAGATTGGAGAAGAGAAGAAGGCGATGAACGCGAGAACCCGGCTCTATGGTTTGGATTTCTAGGGCTCCCAAGGCCTTTGTATATGTTTTTTATAAAGAGAAAAAAAAAAAATAAATAAAGAAATAAAAGGAGTAGACAAGAAGGCGACAAAAAAGTGGGGTTTATTCCTCTGTGGTGATGTGGGACCCACACCCATGTGCTCGGCCAGCCTGGGTTACCATTGGGACCTATTATATCCTACGTGGCGCGACTTCAATGGTTCCCACTGCCTTATCACTTGAACGGCTCTAAGGATTTAAATTTTAAATTTTGAATTCAGAGAATTAAAAAAAAAAATGATAAATGATGGTGAATAACTAGAAGAAGATTCAATTCCCGGTTTATCCATATTTAATTAATTATTTAAAAAATAATTTTAAAAAATAAAAAAATATTTTAATAATTATATATATTCTAAGATTTAAAAAATGGTAAAAATAAGATTCCGTGCTACAGATTTATCATCAAAATAAGGAATAAAGATAGAAAAAAAAAAAAGTGGGCAAAAGGGGCATCCCTCGCTTCAAAGAGCTGGAAGTTTAAGGGAAAGAAAATTGTAGAATGAGGGAAGGGAAAAAATCTAGAAAAGCTTTGCTCGATTTTGAAGACAGCAAAGGGAGTGCATAAACTCTTATAATTTTGAAATAGTCTCGTATGCTCAACAAATATTTATGCATTGCCAGAGTTTTGAAACTCAATTTTTAATTTTTTTTTTAAATAAATATCTTACATAGGGAGCTCAGAACCAATAAATTAAGAGGTCATTTCATAATCTAAAAATACAATAAAAAATAAATAATTTAAAATGTCTAACTATCACCACGGATGTTATATTTATTAAAAAAAAAATCAAATAATAGATATGAAGAATATATTACAACATATATTGTCAACAAGCATAAGCTAGCTCATGACAAATAAAATAAAAATAAACCCCTAAAATTGCTCACGGAAAACACGCTCATATAGACTTTTGAAAAATATAAGGTTTTATTTTTATTTTAATTTGTACTTTTAATATATTCTGGATTAATCATGGATATCATGGCTCTTAACATGTTGCAACTCGGATTAGACACCATATAATAATTGATTGTTGGGTTGGCAATGGCATCACTGGTTGGTCATGTTGCATGTGCGTAACATGGTGGCAAATATCAAATATGGGGTTAAGATGGGGAACATCCAATCCAATCAAATTATATTTTAATTTTGGCAATGACCTCAACTTTATTTGCTCCATTTTGTTCTCCTTATTTAACAATTAACACACATACACATATAAATAGATCCTCAATTCTAAATTATTTTTATATGTTTTATTTCTTTTTTTTATTATTAATAATAACGTTAAAAAATCTCATTCGGCTAAGAAACATGTTAAAATTTTCATTTCCATAACTAAACATAATAATCTCTAATTTCCTTGCTAATTTTCTTTTCATTTTATTAGCAATGTCTTCATTTCCCGGTTTTCATTAATCTTGAAATAATAAAATATAGATATGTGTTAGTTTGAAAATAAATAAATAATAAACCAGAGAGCACGAATCTTGGAAGAGATGTTTTTTTTTTTATAATTGATTGATGGGTTGGCATAACTGGTTGGTCATATTGCCTGTGATTTCCCCCCCAAAAAAACATGTTTTTATGCGGTTTAAACAAGAGCTTCAGTTTTCAAAATTGAAAACTTTAAATTAAAAAATTATGTTAATATATTAATATATATTTGTAACTTTAAACTTTTATGTTTGTTCTAAAATCTAAAATTCAAAACTTAATATTAAAATATTATGCTAATATATTAACTATTCATTCACCTTTCATTCAAAACAGTTGTGTGTGTATTATTACATCAGGAGAACAGCATGGACCAAACTTTATCCATAATTAATTATTTAACAATGATTAATATGTTCTTCCCTTATATTTCGTTTGTTTTTTTATTCATTATCAATGCCTACTTATTAATATTATTGTGAATAAAATGAAATAAACTCATAAAAAACATAATGGTACAATGCAACAAAATAAAATAACTATTATATATATATATATATATATATATATATATATATATATATATATACACTAAATAAAGTAAACAAGCCACTCACCTTAATCAATCATTAACAAAAGAGTTGATTTTTTTATAAAAATAAATAAACTACTAATTTATTAAAAAATATATAAAAAATTGTCAGTTGAAAAAAAAAAAAAAAACACACACACTACTAAACTCCTGCTAGATATGGAAATAACAATTGGTAAAATAAAAATTATAGATACAAAACAACAAAGAACAATATCACGAAACTAAACACACCGAGAAAACAAGAGAAAAATTGGTATTGTTATAAAAACTAACATAGTGATGGTTGTCCATTGAAACAACATAAATCAGATGGAACTATAATAGTTACTATGTATGTATGTGTGTGTGTGTGCATGCGCGCTAATTTGATAAAACATCTCACATCCAAAAAAAAAATATGACATTAATTTGTTCATTTGGTTTTTTTGGGGAGCCCACTAGCACATGCTTCCACGTGTTTGGTTCTCCGAAATGGAGGTTGAAGTGACAGAGGTGAAAACTGATGTGACACTTTCATTTGTTTGGTTCACTAAAGTGGAGACTGAAGTGCAGACTTATTTGGTTCACAAAGGTGGAGACTAAAGTGCAGAAGTGATCACTTCTAAAACCTTTCGTTTCACTCTATGATTTCAGAAAAATTTTAAACTTTGGCCACATGGTTATATATGGGTGATCAAAACAATCCATATTTTTTTTTTGTTTATTTATGTTTTATTATTTTTTATTTTATTTATTTTTATCAAAATTTTTAATTATTTAATTATTTATTTATTTCTATTTTATGTTTATAAAAAAATATTTTTAAAAATTATTATGATAAAAAATTATAAGATCAACCCAACAAGTACAAAGAGGTAATTTCACCCTACGATGAAACGGTGATTAGAACCTCATTTCCATCATTTTCTAAATTTTCATTTCAACTAACTAAAAAAATCGTTAATAATTTGACACTTTCACTTTCAATTAAATATATGGAACTTGATAATTTAACTCAATCTTTCACTTCAACCAAAGTGCACTTCAAGACTTCCGTTGTAGGTGGTGGATTACTTCCTTACTAAGCACATCCATGCTTGATGGATGGGAATTGAAGTCAGGAATAGAAAATCAGAGTGATGAATGGGGAAAGAATTACAGTTTGCTGTATATATAAATTTTATTATTATTATTATTATTTATTATTTTAAACAAGTAACGTATTGACACATATATATATGTAGAAAAGGGGTTGTTATTATTTAGCAATAGCATATATTCCAGGAATTAAAGCATCTAGTGACATAACAAGCGGTCACATGGGCAGGTCTGGCTTTAATAAAGCAACTTAAATTATTAAAGAAAAGGATTGTTACTTATTATGTTGACGAAGGCTTTAATGAACGAACCAGGATTTATTGTCCCACTACAACCTGTTTATTTGTACTTTTTCAGCCAAGTGTGCCCAATGTCTAGTGCTTGTTAGTTGGATTTATATATATACATATACAAACACATATGCTATAGATAAGATAAATTCATAATTATTATAATATATAAACTTGAGATCTTTCTTTCTAACTTGAGATTTTATGGTTCATATATTATGTGAAGTCATTATTAAAATTAATAGTTTATTATTTTATGAGGCCTTATGATGGAGATTAGGATTTTCCATACCCTAATCTTGGAAATTTTTTCCTTTGTGGAATGAGGTTATGTCATGTTAGTGCTTTCATTTTTGTATTTTCTTATTGAAGTTGATCAGCTTAATTAAATTATCATTCTTGATAATGAAAACACAATCATGTTATTATAAAACTCAATTTATTTGTCAATCAAACAAGTCCAGACAAACCAAAATTTAAGCTTAGCATTAATTAGGAATGATTGATCAATAGGAAAACTCTTTAATATCGTCTCACTCATCTTCGAGTATTAAGATGACTATTACAAAACATTAGGGTTAGGGTTTAATGCTCAAAAGGCAAGATAAAAGCAACCCTCACAACTTTTCTCTTATTTATTAATATCTCGGGTCACTAAAAAAATCATATTCAGAGTGTAAATAGTTAAGATTTTACTTAGGCATCACTTCTTAATCGGTTTTTTTGTACTTAGGACAATGCAATTGCATTTCTACTTCCCTAAATATTGTATAATGACCATCAAATCTTCAATTCTTGAATTTGATGGGAATGAAATACTAAATAAAATTCTAACTCTGTTATGACATAAGTGTTCATCTCACTCATCTTTGAGCACAAATCTCTTAGTTAACAATTGGCATATCAAAGTTTCATCATATAGTTATTTGTAAAGTAAAACGAAGGTTAATGGAAGACAATGAAGAGTGAATTTTATGTTGATGAATTAATTCAATGTTGTCAAAATGAAATGTTCTAAATGGTTGGACGCATTAACTAAGTTGGAACATGAAAGTGAACCTCCTTGCTTATCTTTAGTTCTTTGAGTGTGATATTTTTAAGTTTTAGTGCTACCCTACAGATAATAGATAATCTGAGGTTGAATAATTTCTGCCATGCTATTACCTATTATGATCATAATAGTCTAATAGATATAGATTTATAGAAAGAATTATAGAAAGAATGAATATATATATATGGCTTTTATATTTTACGAATAGACAAAATTATAAATTTATAATCTACGGGCTTGGTCCAAGTGATTGGGACACGGGTTACTTAAACCAAGTAATTTTATAGTGACATAAGTTATTTAAAGGAAGTGGTTTCAAATTTGTAACTGTGGCAATAGCTTAGTGGTATGACACTTGGCTTCGATGTAAGTATTTTATCCACGTTATAAAAAAAATTAATTTTTATTTATATTAAAAATATTCATTTATAGAGATTTATTTTTATAAAACTCTTAGTATTTATTTAGTATAGGCTTTTAGAAAAATCTGAGTCAAAGGTTTAAAAAATAAAGTTTATAAAATAAATTTTAGATAAATTGAGTACAGGGTCGGAATAAAAGAAGCACAGGGAAAGATTTAAAATTTTTAATAAAATATTTATTTAATATTTAAAAACATAACTTTAAACCATATTTAATGTTTTAAAAATAATTAAGAATCATATATAGCTTTTGTAAAAGTTATTTAAAAACAATTCAGCTTTCATAATTTATTAGAAATAATTTTAATTTAATGTATGAGAAGGGGATTTGAATTAAACTTAATGTTATAATAAGATTATAAACTTACAAGAGGGCATTTGCATTTTAAAAAATAAAAGGGAAAGATACAAAACCGTGTGCCTTTAATTTTTAGGTATAGATATTTTATATAATGGGTATCAGAAGTTGATAGAAAGGGAAAGAGGAATGGAAGGTGAGGTATGAATCATCATAATCTTTTGTATTTTAGTTAAACAGATAATATACATTTATTCTCACTTAAATAATCCTCTCTTTTCATAAAAATAAAAAAATTTAAAAATTTTTTTAAAAAAAAGATAGAGAAAGAAAATGAAAAACTAGAATATACAGTGGTTATAAACAATGCAACCGGATTAAAGATTCCCAAAGATAATCTAATAAAACAAAAGCAATTTACTTAAATAATCCTCTTCTAAATTCATGGATCAATATACACACACAAATGGGACAAGTGCAACTCTCATATTTTTGTAATTCTATATTTCTTTTTTATTTATTTTTACTCTATTTCATTCAAAACTTAAATACATCTTTTTAATATATAACAAAATTTAAAAAAAAAAATCATTTTTTACACTATTCATTATGGGGTGAAAGGATTTGAGCTCCCAACCACCCACATGGGACTTGAGTGCTATATTATTGACGACTCTTATATATAAAGTATGTATACATATTTAAAAAAATAATAATAAATTACCTTGCATAGTTGCATCAAACTCTTTTATATCTTGATGTCTTTTTTTCCTTTTTTTATCAGAATTTTTTAAATAAATAAAACGCACCAGTAAGAAGCGATAAAGGATCTAAATCAAACTCACACATTTTCTTTATTTTTTAAAAAAATAAAAACAGAAGCACAAACCTAACAAACTAGTATGTTGCTCTACTTAATTTGTAAAATTTTCCATCTTTACTTGATTCAGGGTTTCTCCAGTTGATGTTTTGGTTGTGTTTTTTTCTTGTTTTATTTCACCCTTGTCATCTTTAGTGAACTGAGCGTTTTGTGTTATTTCGGAGCTTCTGTTTTGTCATTTTTATTTTTTTTAATATTATTGTGTGGTTTATTTAAATATTTTTTTAACTAGAAGCAAATGAAAGATTTAAAACAAATTCAAGATGCTTGATCACTCTACAGTAAATAAATTAACCATAAAATTTGATTAGTGCTAATTAACAAATAAATATATACAATCACACATGGCATACATTGCACAAGAACACATAAACATAAAACATTAATCACACACAACTCTGATACAACTGATACCATGACACATAATCATCAAACATTCATACAACTCTGAGTCTCTGACAAACATCATATATATATATATATATAGATATATGGATTGGTGCTTTCATGGATGATCAAAATGCAGGGCAGTGACAGAAGGAAAATTAAAGCCAGAAAAAAGATCACCAAATGAAGGCCCCCATGGCAAAGTTACGTTTCTCTTGCAAGCTGCCGGAGAAGTGCAAACCATACTGAGATAACAAGCAATCAAGCTTCCATTCTGGCATGGTTACATAATCAGCCTTTGTATACCTTGGATAGTGCAGTGGCATCTGAAAGCCTCCACACCTCTCCTTCCCAATATGCCCTTGATCCTGCCTGCTAATATTTGTTATTGGCACTGTCTCCATTGCTCTCTTCCTGAATCTTAATTATTATCAGAATTCAGTACTTGTTTTGTGAAAACATTTGGAGGTGTTTGGGGGGGTTTTTATAGAGGAGAAAGGACTTTTTAATTTTATTCCCAGAATGCCCTTGTTATGTTGGTGTGTTACAGAGTGTTAAGGGTTGATCTGGCCAGGCACAGGCACACTAACCTTATCAACAGCATCTACTTTCTAAGAAAAATAATAGTGATTTTAGTGACTTCCAGAACAATGAACCACAAACTCATTAATATTGATCAAAAGGAAGTAAAGATCAAATTGGTTTCATTCTAAGTGTTAGCAACCAGTTCTTATCAACCAGAAATGGACAAGTAGTCTTGTTCCATGATATTTTTTTTTTTCCACAAAGAAAAAAAAAGGCATACCTTGAAGACCAAGGCAGGAAAAAGAGGAGCATTAAAGAGTGGAGGAGTTTAATTTGGTGTTTAATCATAATCGGTCAATTAATAAGCATAATTATGACAGTAATTACATGAAAATATATTCAAGAAAATTTCAGAAAAAAAAAAATTGTTGATTGATTGCTGAGGAGGAAGGAGAACCATGAAAATAAGGTGTGAATTAATAACAGAAAATGTAGCCAGATCTGAATTGATTCTGGGTTCCACAATTGATTGGTTAAGAGCAATTCTGTCCACCAATTTGGCTGATCAGTTTGATCAAATTCAATGCGTTAATTAAGGACTGTCCCCTCTCTTCTTTTTTATTTTGATTATTGGCCACAAGATAGTCACTATTTGGTTTTGTAGGGTCTTATAATTGAATGCAAGTAGGGTAGAGGAATTCTGAAGTTTCTGAATAGTTAAGAATTCAGAATGCTTCTGGAACTTAGAAGAAGAGAAAAGTCTAATGTTTCAGTGACTATTTACATCACAATAAAACACTTGTTAAAAATACAGAGGTTACAAGTTAACCTATGTTTTGATATGCTTGGAAATGCAAAATAATGTATGATGAACACAAGGTAAAAGAATGACGGATTTCATCTTAAAATTTGAGTTGTTATAAAAATGAACCTCTTGAGAAACACTGTTTTTGTAGTTATAAATTAAAACTAAACAAGACAAAATAGTGCAAATAATATTGACAAGTTTAGCAAATCAAATTCATAATTCAGCATTTCCAATTTAGTTCACATTCAAGTTCAATATGGAGAAAAGTTTGCAACATAATAAGTGTTTTTTTTTTAAAAAAAATAGATAAATCACAATTACATTAAATAAAAAATAGCGTATAATAACAAAATGAGGTGAAAGGCGAACAACAAACAAAGATAAGATAGTAACAAAAGAAGAAAGCTATCCACCGGGAGTGGAACAAAGAACAAAAACCCGAACAACACCAGAGGTGAAGAACAACCAACAAACAGGCGGACACAGCAAGAGGAGTCCGAAAGCCGCCACAAAAACACACCTAGGGCCATCTCCGGATCATTCCCTACCAGTGTTGAAAAGCCTAGTCATTTTGTACCTGTAACATTAATTTTTAATATTTTTGATCAATGATCACATTAAGGAAAAAAAAATAAGAAAAAAAACTAAAAAATTCATAACGCAAGTCTTTTTGTTGTGAGATTTTGAAAGTACATAGAAATCGGATAATATCATATACATTGTATGTTAATTTTTATGTCATTTTTATTCTTATTTTTCTTAACTTTATTCTTCTGGTATTTTTTAAAATAAAATAATTATAAATATAGTTTATGATGCTCATGTTTTTTTTTTTTTTTTTAATTTTTTGGTTTCTTCATTTTACGCAATGGTTTTTTTTTTTGTGTATTTTTTTAATGTAAAAAGTCAGAAATCTAAGTTATGATGCTCATGGACTAATCATAAGTTATAAGTTACTATGCAAATCCACACATAATCTAGTCAGCTATTTTTATTTTTATTTTAATAGAAACAACTTAATTAAAAAAATGATCAATTCTCGGAACAAAAACCATTAACTCCACTGACCCTGACTGAGAGCATTTATATTTCAATAACAAATCCACTAGTTATTATTGTTAATTTTAAAAATCAAATTAATGCATGATTACTCTTTATATTTAAACAGGAAAAAATCAATTAAAATAATAAACGTGCAAATTATCTGATTATTACTTTTAAATTTCTAAAATAAAATTTAATGGTGTGACATTGTATATTTAAACTTAAATTTAAAATTTAACCCCTTTTTTTAAACAATAATTGAAAAAATTCATTTTTAATAAAAAAAAAGCAACTAAATCGTTTAAATACCTTTTTTTAACCTTGAAAATTAAATTTAACAACCATTACTTTCCATATTTAAAATTTTAATCAATTTATTAATAAGAGTCACATTGCAAATTCTTATCTTTGTTAAGTTTGAAAATAAAACTGAAAATGAATATTTTATTGATCTATCCATTCACAGTAGCAAATTTATCATTTATGATTGTACCTGATATAGAATCATGTACAACTTGAATTTCTGGATGGTTTTGACCAAATTTACTAGCATGTATGGGAAAGTTGAAGCTTTTGAGGGAAAAAAAGTTTATTCTGGGGAAATTGTATGCTTCAATGTATCATACAGTTTGAGGAAGAGTACATGGACTTTCTTTGTTTTCTTATGGCGTGCCATATCTAGTGGTTGTTTAACATTGCTCTTGTTTTGTGTTTTCTTTGTCTCATGTCTTTTGAGTGGAGTGTTGTTTGAACTTTTCAATTCTTATTTTGAGGATTGATTGTATGCTTTTGTCCTAAATCTCTTCTAGCATAGGGATCTAGAGTAAAGCTGAAAGATTTTATTTTGACTAGACGATGAAATCTAGAGTTCTTAGGACCTCGTGTGGAGGAGTCTAGGGGGGTTTTGACGGCAGAGGAAGCACATAGCCATAGCACTAGATAAAGTTCTTTTGGATGAGATCTTGAGGAAGCTCTTTATTTCTTGTTTGTTGTTTGTCTTTTTTTTGTCTTTTTTGAGTTGTGGTACCACACTTGATGATATGTCTGTTAGTGCAAATGCACTTTAATGATTGACATAATTTGACACCTAGTCATGAGAGATCTTGGAGAAGTTATTTTTGGCAAGAAGTTGCAATTCTCATGAAGATTAAATGAAGATCTTGTTGAAGCTATTTTAGGCAAGAAGATCAAGCAAGCAACAAGATGGAATCAAGATCTCATTAAGACCATATTTAGAAGATTGATTGAAGACTAAATATGGGTGGAGCTAAATGAAGAGAATCCTATCAATGGTATGATTTTGAAGACTATTGAAGGCAAGATTTGAACAACCCTAATAGAGATGATATGAAGTCTATTAAGGGTATGTTTGAAGATGCGCCTATTGGTGGCAAGATTCAGCTGATTGAATGAAGATCTTTGTAGAAGATTTGAAGACCAAACTTGGGTGAAGTGAAGACTAAGTTTGGCAAGTTTTATGAAGATGCACATAGGACGTGCGCCCCTTGCGAGGGGGCTGTGTGGTGAGGAGCTGAAGAGGGAGGTTAGTTGCTGGTAGGTTCGGATCAGGTGATCGGGC
This sequence comes from Dioscorea alata, assembly GCA_020875875.1. Classification (NCBI taxonomy): domain Eukaryota; kingdom Viridiplantae; phylum Streptophyta; class Magnoliopsida; order Dioscoreales; family Dioscoreaceae; genus Dioscorea; species Dioscorea alata. The sequence goes on along the minus strand of CM037015.1, from coordinate 17,900,258 downwards.
TACATCGACTCAGATGGGGTGTCTTGAGGTCGCTTAGCAATGGAGCCAGAATTCAGCCAAGCCAACAGTCAGGGTCATGTCGCAACATTTGTTATAACATAAGTTGCGACATCTAATTTCGGAAGGTTCCAAAGTTAGAAGCCGCGGGGATTCTAAAAAGGGTATGCGCTATATTTGGGACGTTGAGGCGTCTATATATATTACCTTGGTTTAGGATTGGGTACGACTCTTGAAAGAGGGAGTAGGGAGGTACCGGACAATCTAAAGAGGGTAGTATTCTTTGTATGTGAGAGAGTGACAAGTGTGTTTTGTACTCTTCTATCTTTTACCCCTTTTTAGTGGATTGTTGATCTCCGGGCATGGCCACCCAGATGTAGGCAAGTGGATGCCGAATTGGGTTACCAACGTCTTGTGTCTCCTCTTTGTGGTTTGTGTTTATTTTTCTTGAGTGCTTAAGTGAGTGAGTGTTCCTCTTATTTCACAAACCCTAACCGGCGGAACTAACAATGACGTTGTACATGTTTTTGTTTCTTCCTCTCCTAGTTAGTGGAGGATTATTGTTCTGTTTTCTATTTTAATTGAAATAGTTTATTCATATTAAAAAAAAAAATCAAGGGTAATGCAAATTGAAAACAAACCAAGTGAGTAGCAAAAACAATGCGTGAAAGAACTCTCCTAGGTGCTTGTGTTACTTTATTATTCTCTTGACATTGATTTATGCTCTTTTTACCCCTTTCTTAGTAGTCAATACCTAAGCCATACATTGCAAGGCTAGTAAAGACCTATTGATCTTAGTTGTGTGTGTCAGTCTACATTAATAGAGAGGAATGTAGAAAGATGAAATTTTAAAGCCCCTCTAATTTTACTTGGATGTTGTCTGTGCCATTTGCTCCATATGAGCCAATTGAAGAAACAAGCATGAACTCATAATTGATCACACACAAGTTGAGGTTCAAAGAAAAGAGTTTATTAACACTTGATTTTTTATTCTTGTTCATTAAAAATCTCATCTTCCCTTGGATTGTATCACTACTACATAATTGCATTTATGCAGCGGTCATAAACCGCTGCAAAATGCCTGAAAACCGCTGCATAAGCTCTGTTGCAGCGGTTTGGCAACCGTTGCATCTGCTTCCGTTGCAATAGGTTATTGCAGCAGTTCTATACATCCTATTGCAACGGTTTTACACTGTTGCATAAACAGTTCTAATTGCCACTAGTTTTTGCAGCGGTTTTAATTATGCAGCGGTTGCTTCAAATATTGCAGCGGTTTAGTTTGCAATGGTTATTTTATATAATGCAGCGGTTTGACAATATCTACTGCAGCGTTTTTGTAATGTATCTTGCAGCGGTTTTGGAATATATATTGCAGCGGTTTGAGAATAGCTATAGTAACGGTTTGTTAATATATATTGCAGCGGTTTTGAAATGTATATTGCAGCAGTTTGAGAATAGCTATAGCAGCGGTTGTGTACAAATTATTGTAATGGTTTCATTTAATCTATTGCAGCGGTTTACAATATCTCATACAACAGTTAATAAAATCCATTGTAGTGGTTTGTAATCCTGTACCATTTTACAAATAATAATTTTAATAATTCAATTCAATAAAATAATAACATTATCAAATATCGTCCAAAAATATAATAAACACTTAGATCCAACAACATCACATTAAAATTGACAAAAATATTCAATAACATAAAAATTAATACAAAACAAATTTGAAGTTAATACAAAACAAGTCATCTTCTATGTTTTGGAATGAAACCAAAAGTATAATATCATTGTCCCTGTAATTATAAAAAATTAGTTAGTAAAAATAATAAAAGAAAACTTGTACCATACATACAATTTATATTACTTAATATAATAATAAATTTGATAAAAAAAAATGATACTATAAACTATATTCCAACATAATGACGTCAACTAAAATGATAATTTTTATCCCTAAACCACAAACTACTTATTTTTTTTCTTTAGCAACTGTGTAGAAGCTAAGGTGAATTAAAAAAAAATGGCCCAAACTGTGATGCAGGAACCTGGTAAAACCTCAAGCAAGAGGCATGGTTGTTGGGATATTTATCACTGACAAATAAAACCACTCATAAAATGATAAATGTCAACAATATTTATATTCAAAATTAATTATCACATTCAATAAAAATATAAAGAAGCAGGAAAAACACATAAAAATGTGATCCATCAAATACCAATCTATATACATCTTGATGCACAACACATCAAAAGCATTAATATATCCAGTACAACTATTATTAGTAATAAAAATATTAAAAAAATATTTAAATATTTAAACACAACATATTTTAGGTGATCACCACAAGCTGAAAGTAAGGGATAAATCACCAATCATTTCTTTGATAAATAATATAAAATTAATTTTTAAAATTAAATAATCATATTGAATAAAAAAATGTCCTGTTCAAATATGATTCAGCAAGGAAAGCTAAATAAATAATAATATTCATTAATTAACTGGCCTCTTGGATATGCTTCCTCAGGAACAAAACAAAATGATTAAGAGCATGCTCAATCAATTGGAAGATGTGCATTATCCACATGAGAGATTCTTCTATTTTGCTTGAATAAAAGAAAAAAAAAACCACCAGCTTATCTCCCTATCCAATCAAATTAAATTAACCAAAAATATGTGATTTCTGAACCCATACTACAAACAATTCAAGTAATCACTGAATGCTATTTCCACTAAGTGATTTCTTTGTGCTTGCTTGTATATATGTTTCACAATTTCCATGTACAAGAAACTCTCAGAACTTGTCTTTGGTGTACAAGCAACTACTTATAAATTATAATTAATTCTGTATCCAAAGGTGCCCCCTGCTGCCCATCCTCTGCAGGTAACGGTATTGCCTTCTGGCTTCTTGCTTAATTCCTCAGCCACATCATTGGCACAAATAAGGATCATTAATTCTATAGAAACTGTTAACAATCTCATCTCACCAGCAATACCATTTCATCCCAACCATGTCCTATTCTTTCTGAAATTTATATTATTTCAATTCATGTGTTACTGTCTTTTAGGGCAACAACCCAATCAGCATTAGTCACAAGATTTATCAATCACACAAACAGCTAAAAACATTTATCAACACTAAATTAAAAACAAAAACTACTTCAGAAAGATAAAAACAAGCACATAGCAAAATATTAGATAAATTATTGCATTAAAGTAAAAAAGTGATATTGCATTAAACAAGGAATGCACAAAAAAAAGTGGGAGTGTCCTTACCAACTATTCACTGCACTTGTTGATGAAGGGTAATGTTAGAGATCACTTGTGTAATTTCTTTTCAAATAAGAGTCGATAAGTCCTAAAAAACAAAAACAAACATGTCAAAAATATGTTACTACAGTAAATGCAAACATATCCAAAATATGTAAACAAACACTAATGACAAAAACAAAACTATGACGAAAATAAATAATAATAATAATAATAATAATAATAATAATAATAATAATAATAATAATAATAATAATAAAAGACTTGAAATAAGCAATCCGATATGATGTGATCAATTGTTGCTGACTTGAAGCAGCAACAATTGGCACTGGAAGAGCTGTTGAAAAAATGAAAGAGCGGCCTCTTGATTGAAAAAATGAAATAAGCAATCAAATATGTTTATTCTTGTTAGGATGATGGAGGTATCATATGGGTATTAGAGGTGGGTGAAAAATAAAATTAAGATAAAAAGGAAAAATAAAATATAAAAAATTAAAGTTCATCATTTAAAGAAGATGAAGATGGAGGAGTTTTTCCACTAGTCTTACAAGCATCAATGCTGCTTAGGCTTTCAATCCATATATCATCAGCAACACTGGAATCCGAGTCCTGATTCCTGTGCCAAGACCAGTGTGCATGCATCCCGTTCAACACCTTTAATCGGCCATGCCCAAAGCTTGCCTCTCTGAACATCGAGAGTGACACTGACTTGTGATCCTCCTCAAAACTTCATTCAAAACAATAACCAAACAAAAGAAGAAAAAAAATGTTAAAAGATTCCCAAATCCTTCACTTAAAGACAGTGAAAAGTTAATGCTTAGAGTTTGACTCACTCTAACGCAAGACCTTCTCTATTCCCTCCATCAGTGAAAAGTTAATGCTTAGAGTTTGATATTTCACTAGTCGCGATTTTAAGTCTCTCAACTTCCTTTTTTAGTGCCTCGTTTAATGCTGCAAAGGGATGATTATGAAGTTCATCAGAATATTTGAAGACATAGCTTAGCAAGGTTGGGTATCTTAGCATGCAAGAGAAAACAGGGTATTACTGATTTAGAGGAACAGACAGATATATGTAAGCATGATATCTTAGTTCATTGCATTCCTACTCACGAGGTATTATTTATGATTTAATAAAATAGAGCCCAGACAAAGTGATACAATATTTCCTAGTTGTTTCATATAAAAAGTGATTTACATGGTATGTAAAGTAATTGATCTTTTCTATTCCAACTACACATGCTCAAACAATAGGGAAGGAGAAAAAATTGAAGATTGAATACAAGAAAAGATTCTTGACACCTCATTAAACCACTCAGAAAAACAGTTCAGGCTAACTGAAAAATACAGAATGTAGATGGATTGGACAAACACAATTCCTAGTTCTTATCTTAAACTATAGAGAGCACCAATGTGAAAGAGAAGCAATGAGATGATATCGACTATAGCAAGGAACCTAATATGCTAACCATGACTTGTAAGAAATAAGCTCAATGCACATTATCTGCATGACCAATGAAATATAATACTGTAAAATTCACTATAATCATGAAAGCAATATAGTCTTAACAACCATAAAAACAAAATCATGCACTTTCATAGGAGCCTCAGATCAACATAGAGCTGGAACGATAACATAAATGATGGCAACAGAACAGTCATCTTAATTCCAGTTTGCTTGACCACTTAAAAACAATACTTACCATCACGAAGCTGAGCCTGTTGCTCCATCGCTTGTAACCGGATCCGAAGTTCAGCATTTTCTGAGGTCAATCCTGTTGTATCTCTCTGAAAAATGAATTGTATCGAAAACAAGAAATTACTCAGGTTTTAAGTTATTCTTGCAATGAGCTTAGCAAAAAAGCAAGTCATAGACGCTTCTCCAGTGACAATTATTTGAATAAGCAAAGAAATAACATCAACTATTCTCTGCCAGTTTTTATTTATTTATTTATTAACGATCCACTAGCACTACAACCCAAGGCGTCCTGTTAAGCCTATCATAGTAAGTCAAGGACCCTTTTGATATCAGAGTCCATTTTTCATGAGAAATTGAAAGAACCAAACCTGGAATAAAGTGAGCTGAGCAGAGAGAGTTGTTGCTTCAGTTTGAAGGGTCTGAACTTTTCTCTCCAGTTCCGATATGTAGCGTGCCTTTCTTTCCTTGGAACGAGCAGCAGATAAACGGTTGTCCAGAATCCTACATACAGTAAAATTAAAGTATGATATCCAAGAAGTAAGCTAAGGGTGATATGTGTTCCCAACAGTTACAGATAACTAAATGCAAAAGGTCACAACAACATAAAAGAAACTGCTGAAAATGTGAATAGTATGACAAAATGTACATAGAAAGTGTAAGAATAACATTTTAAAGGCATCTAATACACTGAAGAAACAGTGGCTAGAATAGTTGCATGTAGATCTTGCTTCAGATCTTGTCAGGGAATTTTATAAAACACAAGTGCAGAAGGAACATAGAGACAGTAATGATGTGGATAAGATCATTCTAATGATGGTTGCACTAACTGACACATCAGGATAGAGGAAGAAGCTACAATAATGAAACTTAAAATCACAAAGGTGGGTCCTCGATCGAATAACGCAGGGCTGTCATCCATCTCCAAAAATTGGAAAGCATGCAAACCATTAGCACTAGAGAAGGCACTGGTCAAACCTATCTCGGATCATGTACACGAAGGATTAACAATTTGATCCAAATTTCACTCACCTCCGATGCAGCAATGCGGAGAGCCGGGTGAGCACTCAAGCCATTTCCAACCATTTCTCATCTCACCAATTTCCCATGACATTGCAATCCATAATTTTATATAAAATCTTTGCAAGTCATTCAAGGTCATTAAAGACTTTAAGATCAAGAGAGTTCTTACAGTTCCGAAAATCCTTCTTGAGCTTTCAACGTCTGGGAGCCACCCTCTTGACACACTCAGCCTTGGACTTTCCAGGCACGGTAGCCGCCACCTTCTTCCACATCACCGCCGTCTTCATAGCTCCCAACTGAACTCGCATAGTCAGCGCTTATTCCACGGCCGCTCATCAGCATCAGGTACGCCGCCACCTACACCATTCCCAAACCCCAAAAAAAAATTCAAGAAATTCAAGAAAAGCAATGAAATCCAAACCATATGAAGGGATTAGTAAAGAATTAAACCTGTTCTTGGAGAGTGCACGCAAGGGCAAGATCACCATCCACTTGGCTGAGGTTGGTGAACGGCGTGCGGGTTGGCCGAGCTACGGCTTGGGCAGGATCCCCATCGCCAGCGACAGCGGCAGCATTGGGGTTAGGGTTCTGATCAGCGGGCTTAGCTCTAGCGCTGAGCTCATTCAAGTTATCCATCACAAGTGATTAGGCGAAGAAGAGTCGCCGATCTGATGCATAAGCTTCAGATTAGAGAAAAAGAGAAATTAGAGAGGAGAGGGAGGAGAAATTCTAGGGATTTGAGGTTTTTTTTTTAATGTCAATTTTTATAAATATTATATTTTTATATAAATATTGAAAATCAAATATTAATAAATAATAAACACAGATGGTTTGAAATGCTATAAATGACTATTACATTCATATTGAAATATATATATATATATATATATATATATATATCAAAAAATTGAATATAAATTAAGTAAATAAAATATTTTATAAATAAAGATTAAAATATTTATAATTATTTTTAGATAAATTGTTGTTATATATTATTAATATATAGTTATAATAATTAAAATTAAATTATTTGAGCACAATCAAAATATTTAAGTAAATTATTAATTATATAAATTACAATTATATATATTATGCATGTTTTCTATTAAATATAAAATTATTATATACATATCATGCTTATTATACGCATATCATGCCATATATATTTTTACAGCAATATTAATTATATAACTTACAATATATATTTTTACACAATATATAATTATTTGTAATTATAAAACTTAAGCATTTTTGTCACATATGCAGCAGTTTTAAAAAAACCGTTGCCTATCATAACACATATGCAGCGGTTATAAAAAAATGTTGCCTATCATAACCCATACGCAGCGGTTATTACGAACCGCTGCAATAAAATGCATATGCAGCGGTTTTGAACTGCTGCTTTTGTTAACATTTGCAGCGATTGTATAACCGCTGCATATCTATCTGAATATGTAGCGGTTTTTGCAACGATTTGAGTCAAATGCAACACTTACTTGGAAAATTGCATGTAACGATATAAAATCGCTACAAAACCGTTGCAATAGATAGCATATTGTAGCGGTTTTATAACCGCTGCATAAGTACAGTTATGTAGTAGTATATGGTCTTTGCCCATATAAATGATGCATGAATTTCTTGATTAAATTTGTTTACTCTAGCACTAGCAAAGTTTTAAGTCCGAGGTTGTTTAGGTCATGTTGCATGTCATATTTTTATGCCATGGTTCATGCTTAATGAAAGAAAAATTCGTGTCAAGTTATGCCTTACGTCTTTAGATTGCAAATTTAGTTATGCCTAATGCTATATTTCTTAGTTGCATAATAACTACCATATTGCTTGGGTTTAGTTGCATATTAGCATGCTTGAGTTTAATTGCATAATAACTACCATCGTGCTTGTCTCTCTACGTTGTTTACTTTATATCTTTTATAAACATGTATCTCTATGTTGTTTGCATATTAGCATGTTTACTTTATAATACCTACCTCATGACTTATGACACTTGGGCTCACAGTGACAAAAAATAAGGGTAAAGCAAAAGATTTTAAGTTAGAGTGATGTCGTTTTTACCAAATAGATTTATTGAATAAATTTTCGAATTACATGGGTGCCCAATTTGTCATCCACATTCTTATCCTAGTCATTAGTTTTTTATATAAATTTTAAATTTAAACCTTAAAAATCTTTAAATTCTTATTTTTTTAAATTATAAAACTATATTTAAAATCTTAAACCACAAAATCTATACCCTAAAAATCGAAAAACTTAAACCCTAAATAATAATTACTAAACCCTAAACCCTAAACCCTAGACCATAAATCGTAAGCCCTAAACCCTAAACCCTATGCCCTAAATCTAAAACTGGAAATCACAAATCATTTACATGTTTATCTTTTACAATTAAATGTTTAAATTTAAGATTTAGATAGTAAAGAGAAATTATTTAAAAAAAATAAAGAAAGAATGATATGGATGTCAACTTGCACATCATATCATTCGAGAAACTTATTCAAAAAATCTATTCGGTAAAAATATCATTACTCGTGCTTGATCAAATAAAAATTCACGAATAGTTTAATAATTAACAAGGTAGTTTACATTTTCTTTTTCTTTTTTTTTTTTTTAAAAAAAGCAAAGTCCACACTCTGGTGGCTAGTGGTGTGAGAGAGAATCCAAGAGGGCCTTGTTTTGATAAACTCATAAAATTCTTGGATGAAAGGGTTGAGCTTAATAAAATAAGTCTTCTGCATCATGATGTATGTTTCTCGGGTTTTCCTTGCAAAAAGTACATGAAGTTTTGCAATCTTTTAATAATTTTAATAAGCAGAGGGGCTTTTTGGCATTCTAAAAATGATTTGTACTGCTGCGCAGCCTACGCTTGAAGTTCACTAGGCTAGTAAAAATTCAAAAATTACTCAATTCAGTTAACTTTTATCTTACATTGTTGTAATTAGAGTTTCAAAATTAATGCTTGAAACAAATGTGGTGTCTTGTACACTTTCCCTCTCCTCTTCCAATTCGCTTCCTCTTTTGTGTTTGAAATAAATGACAAACATGCCAACAAATCAGGATTTTTATTTTGTACTTTGTAAGAATGTAGTATGATTCTCACCATTTAAAGTTAGATTATTGCTTGCTAATACTAGTCATATGTACCATTTCTACAGCTTTGCAGATAAAATCAACATGATCATCATAAATAATGTGTAATGTTTTTTTTGGTAACGAAAGTGGACAAATCACATCATTGCACATAGTCACGGAGCAGATGCAGAACTCATCATAGACATGCATGGTGTAATGTAAAGATATTGTAAAAAATAAAAATATAAACATTTTGTTGGGGGTTTCGGTGTTTTTCTGACTGTGCAACAATGAGAAAAACTGTGGAAGTCACTATAACAAAAGTATTGTTTATGATACCGTAGCAATGTTACTATTTATGTGCGGACTTCACACGACAGTGAACAAACCCACGTACCTCACTAGAAATTCCGTGCGGCCGGCGCACCTCATTGACAAACAAAGTTAATGTAGCAAAAACACTGTTCCGCGCACTTCACTGGCAACCCCAGCGCGGCCCGCGCACTTCACAGCCAAGCTTGAATGGCTTTCTTGGGGCTTCAAATGTCTTCCCAAAGGTTCTACAACACTTCAAATATTCAAAACAAGCTTAAACAAACTACAAAATCCCTCAATTCTTGTTAGAATGAGATGATAAAACTATTAGCATATAGTGGCTTATATTAGAATTATGTTAGTATATAAGGATATATTAGCATTGCTATATTAGTATATATGGATATATTAGCATATATTAGTATTATGTTAATATATAAGGATATATTAGCATAAAAAACCTCTTATATGTATTCTCTTTTTTGTAGCAATGCGAATATGAACCCTAGCCTCTATTTCTCTATTTTTATACCTTCGTCTCCCTATGTCTTCATGGTATCAGAGAGAGGTTAATGGATTCTTCTCTTTGTTTGATTGAAAAAATTTTCCATATGATTTGTCTTTGCTAATGTTGGTTTGACTAGATCCTGTCGATTCGGGGGTTTTTTTTTTTTCCCGATTTCTGTTGATTTGGGAATTTCGTATGACTCAATCTATGCCTCCATATGTCTTTGTTGCCTCACAACAATCTCCACCTAGCAACCAACAGAGATCAGCTACTAAAGTCTCTCAGGATGAATGTGCTTTCTGCAAGCAGAAGGGTCATTGGAAAGCTCAGTGTCCAAAACTGCTGAGTAAAGGCAAACTTCAACAACAACAACGCCCGCTGCAGACTGCTCCATGGATGCATCGTCCACCTATGTCCAACAATGCACTTGCTACCCCTTCTTTGGATCCCTATATGTTTGAGCAGTTTCAGCAATTCCTTGCTTCTCAGCCTCATGCCATGTCGGCCTCCTCTCAAAAAGGTTTGTCTTTATGTGGCACCTCAGGTACATCCTCTTCCTCATGGATATTGGATTCAGGAGCTTCTCATCATATGTCTCCTGATATTGATTCCTTTGTGTCTGTTAATTCTGCCCCATCTTTGTCTGTCATGACTGCCGATGGTACCTCAATGCCATTGGCAGGAATTGGTTCTGTTCGCACATCCCGTTTATCTCTCTCAGATGTGTACCATATTCCTAGTCTAACTTTAAATCTTGCATCTGTTGCCCAATTATGTGATTTTGGTCTCTTAGTTCTTTTTACTTCTACCAATTGTTATGTTCAGGACCCGCGCTCTCAGAAGGTGATTGGGACAGGCCGTAGGGAAGGGGGACTCTACGTATTGGATGAGCTCAAATTATCAGATGTTGCTGCCTCTAGTGTGGATTTGTCGTCTTTTCGTTTGAGTCATTCGTCCTCTGATTTTTATCTTTGGCATTCTCGTTTGGGTCATATTTCTGCGTCTCGTTTAAAGTTTTTGGCTTCTACAAGAGCTTTAGGTCATTTGGACAGTCATGATATTTCTGATTGTAGTGGTTGTAAACTGGCTAAATTTTCAGCCTTGCCTTTTTATCAAAGTATTTCTCTTTCCTTTGCACCGTTTGATCTTGTGCATTCTGATGTATGGGGACCCTCTCCGATACTCACCAAAGGGGGTTCTAGATATTATGTTTCGTTTATTGATGATTTTACTCGTTATACTTGGGTTTATCTTATGAAACATAGGTCTGATTTTCTTACCATATTCAGTAACTTTCGAGCCCTTGTGAAGACCCAACACTCATCTGTCATTAAATGCTTTAGGTGTGATTTGGGGGGTGAATACACTTCTAATGAATTTTTTCAGTTACTTGCTTCTGATGGGACTATCCACCAAACCTCGTGTACAGACACTCCTCAACAAAATGGTGTTGCTGAAAGGAAACATCGTCATCTAGTTGAAACAGCCTGTTCATTCTTGTTGTCAGCCGAGGTTCCAAGTGTGTTTTGGGGAGAAGCAGTCCTTACTGCTGCTCATGTGATCAAAAGAATTCCAATCTCTCATAATTCAGGTTTGTCTCCCTTTGAGAAGTTGTATGGTCATTCACCTGATTATTCCTCGTTGCGCGTATTTGGTTGTACTTGTTTTGTTCTACGACCTCATGTTGAGCGTAGTAAATTGTCTTCTCGGTCTGCTTTGTGTGTCTTTTTGGGTTATGGTGTTGGTCAAAAGGGATATCGTTGTTTTGATCCAGTTAGTCAAAAATTGTATGTTTCGCGTCATGTTGTGTTTTTAGAGCATATACCTTTCTTTTCTGTTCCTGCTAGTTCCCATCATATGACACAATCAGATCTTGTTCGTATTGATCCATTCGATCCCGACCCCACTGAAGCTCTGTCTGATACTTTGGTTCATGAAACATCCACCTCTGATGTCCCTGCTCCTACGACCACCCAGTTGTCTGATGAGAATGTGGATAATCCTCCTCTACGTCAGTCCACTCGTATCCGTAAGTCCACTAAACTACCTGACTTTGAGTATTCATCCTATTCTACCTCCTTTGCTTCTTTTGTTGCATCTGTCCATCGTCTTTCTGAGCCTTCGTCCTACAGAGAGGCAGTTCGTGATCCTCTTTGGCAGACTGCTATGGCTGAGGAACTTACTGCTCTACACCAAACTCGTACATGGGATTTGGTTCCGCTACCGCCCGGAAAACATGCCATTGGTTCTCGTTGGGTGTACAAGATTAAAACCAAATCTGACGGATCCATTGAACGATACAAGGCCCGACTTGTTGCTAAAGGCTACTCCCAAGAGTACGGTATGGACTATGAAGAAACTTTTGCTCCTGTTGCCAAAATGACAACTGTTCGTACTCTGATTGCCGTTGCTTCCATTTGTCAATGGAGAATATCTCAAATGGATGTCAAGAATGCTTTCTTGAATGGCGATCTTCATGAAGAAGTTTATATGACACCTCCTCCTGGTGTTGCTCATCAATCAGGTGAAGTTTGCAAGCTTCGTAAAGCTCTTTACGGTCTTAAACAAGAACCACGTGCCTGGTTTGAGAAGTTTTCCATTGTGATCACTTCGCTTGGCTTTGTTCCTAGTCACCATGATTCAGCGTTATTTGTCAAGCGTACAATGGCAGGTCGTATTCTATTATCCTTGTATGTTGATGACATGATTATTACTGGTGATGATTGTGATGGAATTAACTCTTTGAAGTCTGAATTGGCACGTTGCTTTGCTATGAAAGACTTGGGTATGCTACGTTATTTTTTGGGAATTGAGGTTGCCTATTCCTCGAAAGGCTATCTTTTATCTCAATCAAAGTATATAGCTGATCTGTTTGAGCGTGCTCGACTCACTGATAGTCGGACCGTTGATACTCCCCTTGAGACTAATGCTAGATACTCTCCGTCGGATGGTACTCCTTTGGCAGATTCCAGTCTTTATCGTACTGTAGTTGGCAGCTTGGTTTATCTTACTGTGACTCGCCCTGACATTGCCCATGCTGTTCAAGTGGTTAGTCAGTTTGTCACTGCTCCTACTACAGTTCATTGGGCTGCCGTGCTTCGTATTCTCAGGTACCTTCGGGGCACTTAGTTTCAGAGCCTCTTGTTTCCTTCTACGTCATCGTTAGAGCTGCGTGCTTACTCTGATGCGGATTGGGCTGGTAATCCTACGGATCGCAAGTCGACTACTGGATTTTGTATTTTTCTCGATGACTCACTTATTTCGTGGAAGAGTAAGAAACAAGATGTCATCTCTCGATCTTCTACAGAAGCTGAGTATCGTGCCATGGCCTCGACTACCTGTGAAATTGTTTGGCTACGTTGGTTGCTTGCTGATATGGGTATCTCTCTTTCTCACCCTACTCCGCTACATTGTGATAATCAGAGTGCTATTCAGATTGCACGTAATTCAGTTTTTCATGAGCGCACCAAGCATATAGAGATTGATTGTCATATTACTCGCCATCACCTGCAGATTGGCACCATCACATTGCCGTTTATTTCTTCTTCTCTCCAGATTGCTGATATTTTTACAAAAGCACACTCGGCTTCGCGCTTCCGTTTCTTATCTGACAAACTCTCGATGCTTATCGCTGTCGCATCGTGAGTTTGAGGGGGGATATTAGCATATAGTAGCTTATATTAGAATTATGTTAGTATATAAGGATATATTAGCATTGCTATATTAGTATATATGGATATATTAGCATATATTAGTATTATGTTAATATATAAGGATATATTAGCATAAAAACCTCTTATATGTATTCTCTTTTTTGTAGCAATGCGAATATGAACCCTACCTCTATTTCTCTATTTTTATACCTTCGTCGCCCTATGTCTTCAAAAACATGCAACAATACAAGACAACAATTTTAGCGTGAAAAATTCTTCTAATCGAGGGAAAACCAAGGGATTTTTTAGAACTTCTTACAAAGCTTCCACTATGTCAATTAATGGAGATACAAGAGGTTCTCTCTAGCTAACTAGAGGTTTACAAGGATGAGAGCATGACAAGTTTAGAGCTTACTCTCAACAACACATGCATCATCACTAGGATAGATCTACACAATAAATACATCAAGAAGAGATTAAGAGAAGATCAAACCCGGTAGGTTAGGAGAGCCACCTGCAAGGATTCTCTATCTGAGATTTGGGCAAGATCCGATACCGATTTGCCGTCCTATCAACTTCTTGCTTGCTCAAACCCTAACCACCTTCATCTTCCTCTTCTTCTTCTTGTTTTTTTTTTTTTTCCTCTTTTCACCTCTTCTCAACTCTCTCTCCAATGAATGAGAGAAGTCATCATATTTGGGGCTTGTTTGGATCAGCTTATAGTTGGTCTAAAAGCACTTATTTCATAAGTTAAGTGCTTATGATGTTAAAGTTGGTGTTTGGATGAGCTTATTCAGATAAGCTCAAGCTGTAAAATAAGCTGAAAAACAGCTTATTTTATAAGCTGCAAAAGATCAGCTTATGAAAATAAGCTGTTTTTGATAAGCTGGGTGGTTAAGTGCAATTACTAAAATACCCTCACTCAATCCAAAAAATTACTTCCTTTTATATATTTCCCCAAATCCTCTCATACAAATCTCAAATCAATTATAATAATAATAATAATAATTAATAATAACAATAATAATAATAATAATAATAATAATAATAATAATAATAATTAATAAAATTATTATTATTATTATTAATTATAATAATAATAATAATAATTATTATTATTATAACAATAGTAGCAAATATTATTTATTTCTTAAGTAAGACATTTTAGAAATATGTAAATCATGAAGTTATGGTCATAATTCAGTAAATGGGCATTTTAGTAATATCTCACTATAAAAGCACTTTTCAAATAAACATCCAAAACATTTTTACAATTGCAAAAGTACTTCTGAATTTAATACATCCAAACAAAAAAAATATGCATAAGCACTTAACTTACTCTAAAAGTACTTTTTCTAAAAGTGCTTTCACAAAAGCTAAAAAAAGCAATTTTTTTATAAGCCGATCCAAACAAGCCCTTGGTTTCATAATAAAACCCAATGTTGCTCTTGCCCTTTCCACCAATTGACATAGCTTCATTTTTTTTTTTTCCATTTTATATTGGGCCAAAGCCTAATTTATTTCTTCTAGTCCAAATGGGCTGAAACCCAACACATTTATGGGGACAATTCTTAAATTATAATAAGATCAAGGGGTAACAAATCCTCAAGTCAAATCAAGATCGTTTATATATGTCAAAGATCCCTTAAAAAGACTTTCAAAGTTCTTGAGGTTCAATTTAGAGTTAGACAAACAAGAAAGGGAAGATAGCAAAGGCCAAATTTCAAGCCAAATTATCTTCTCTGCGATGTAGTTCATAATGGTTTTTTTGAGGTAGTTCATCAACACTTTATTAACTTAAACTAAACCAAGTTCCCCACTCTAAATTGACTGTTATAACCTACAAGTGATTATTGCAAAAAACTTAAAATATGCATTGGCACATTCTTAAAAAAAAAAAAAATTCTTTATCATGAGGGTGAGGACATAAAGAAACAAGTTTAAATAAAAAAAAACCAAATTAAAATAAAATTGATAATAAATTTTTTAAAATAGAAATTTGATTTGTGATCCCAAAAGAGGAGGGTGAAGAGAGGAGAAGAAAATTCTATTGATTCCACTATATCATTTTACGTTAATTTAAATTTTTTTTGCACATTTGAATGGTTCATCATGCTTTACGAATTATTTTCATTTTTTTAATCCACTTGAATTTTTAAATATAATTGTATAAAAAAGGAAAGAAAAGAAAAAAAAACAAAACAAAACATTCTCAATTTTGCATGCATGCACTTACGAAAATAAACACTTAATTTATGTTTAAACACTAAAATTTTTCAATAAAAGTTATAAGAAATTAGTTAATTAAAAAAACGAAGTTATTATAAAATGGAAAGTTAATTTAAAATTAAACTTCACAATTAATTGAAATAAATTAATTTAAAAAAATATAAAAATAATTAATTAAAACCCAAACAGGTTTAAGATTTGAGCATTTTATTTTTCTTTATTATGATATTTTTACATAAATCCCCTTCCAATCTTCCCAAAGCCCTAATTCCCCAATCCCTAATTTCCCTCCATCTTCTTCATCTCAAATCCGACCTCCGAAGGGAGAGAAGGGACAACAATGGCGGCAAGGGAGCCTGACCCCAACCTTGGCTTCCTCACCAAGAGGGACACAGAGGTCAAGCTTCCCCGTCCCACGCGGGTGAAGAACAAGACGCCGGCGCCCATCCAGATCACCGCCGAGCAGATCCTCCGGGAGGCTCGCGAGCGCCAGGAACCCGACATACGGCCGCCCAAGCAGAAGATCACCGACCATACAGAGCTCTCCGACTACCGCCTCCGCCGCCGCAAGGAGTTTGAGGACCTCATCCGCCGCGTCCGCTGGAATACCTCCGTCTGGGTCAAGTATGCCTCATGGGAGGAAACGCAGCAGGACTTGGCCCGCGCTCGCTCCGTCTGGGAGCGCGCCCTTGAGTGTGATTATCGAAATCACACCCTCTGGCTCAAGTATGCGGAGTTTGAGATGAGGAATCGCTGCGTCAACCACGCGCGCAATGTCTGGGATCGCGCCGTCGCTCTCCTTCCCCGCGTTGATCAACTATGGTACAAGTATATACATATGGAGGAGATGCTCCGGAACATTGCTGGTGCCCGCCAGGTTTTCGAGCGATGGATGGACTGGCAGCCTGACATGCAAGGGTGGCTCTCCTACATCAAGTTTGAGCTCCGGTATGGTGAGGCCGCCCGCGCTCGTGCCATCTATGAGCGTTTGGTTGCTTGCCATCCCCGTGTCACTGCGTGGATTAGGTATGCAAAGTTTGAGATGAAGAATGGCGAGGTTGCGCGCGCCCGCGCTGTATATGAGCGTGCTACAGAACTTCTGGCTGAAGATGAGGAGGCCGAGCAGCTCTTTGTTGCATTTGCGGAGTTTGAGGAACGGTGCAAGGAGACTGAGAGAGCGAGATGCATCTACAAGTTTGCTCTGGATCATATACCAAAGGCGAGGGCTGAAGACTTATATCGAAAGTTTGTGGCTTTTGAGAAGCAGTATGGTGACAGGGAAGGGATTGAGGATGCTATTGTAGGGAAGAGGAGATTTCAGTATGAAGAAGAGGTGAAGAAGAATCCTTTGAATTATGACTCATGGTTTGATTACATACGGTTGGAGGAGAATGTTGGGAACAAGGATATGATCAGGGAGGTCTATGAAAGAGCCATTGCTAATGTGCCACCGGCGGAAGAGAAGAGGTACTGGCAGCGGTACATCTATTTATGGTAAGCAGATCGATCTTCCTATCTTACCTGGTTGACCATTTTCTTGGATGTCTTATTTGCAAGTCTAGTCTTATTGATCTTTATCTATTGTGTGTTTTGTTGTATAGGATTAACTATGCATTGTATGAAGAGCTTGATGCAAAGGATATGGACCGAACAAGAGATGTCTACCGGTAAGAATGTCTTAATTGTGAGCATATATGTTTTCACAAATTTACTTGCTTTGGACATGCTATTGGTTGGGCAGTTGAAGTGAAATATGAGTATAACATCTTTAAGTAGATGAGCAAGGTTTTAAAATAGACAACATGCAGATATTTTCTCATGGAATGACACTATTGTGTTTAAACTTTAGGGTTTTTCTTACATATGATTTGCCTGGATTATGGTGCTTCTATGGTTGCAATTTTCTGATGGAATGGACTTTGTGTTCTTGTTGGAGTATGTCAATCATTTTTGGTATTTAGTTTGTAGAATTCCGTGCGATACAATGCCATTGTGTAGAGATGTGATATCCACTTTTTGGATGGGTTTTCTTAATTGATTCTTGTTTTGTTTATCCAGAGAATGCCTTAAGCTAATCCCTCATAAGAAGTTCTCGTTTGCAAAAATATGGCTTCTAGCAGCACAGTTCGAGATTAGGCAAAAAAATCTTAAGGCTGCAAGGCAAATTCTGGGAAATGCAATTGGAATGGCTCCAAAGGATAAGGTATGCATTGTGAAGTCTTATTTTTGAATGGTGACTTTAGACAAGTTTTTTAGTGTAAAATGGCTTTGATCTATTATGGTGTGTTTTTAATGCAGATATTCAAAAAGTATATTGAGATTGAATTACAACTTGGAAACATTGATCGGTGCAGAACACTGTATGGGAAATATCTTGATTGGTCTCCTGCTAACTGTTATGCTTGGAGTAAGTTTGCAGAGTTGGAAAGGTCTCTCAGTGAGACAGAACGTGCTAGAGCGATTTTTGAACTTGCAATAGCTCAACCTGCATTGGACAGGCCAGAACTCTTGTGGAAGGTATGGATGGTTTCTGCAAACTAATGTTTTGGTTAAAATATGATATTTATTTCATTTTATATGGAGTAGTTTCAATTACCAGATTAAGTTGACTTGACATGGACATTAAATGTATTTTTTTTTTACATTGATGTAGTGTACTTTTAGTGCTTTTTTATGAAGAGGGACGCTGATTGGTTGCTGTTACATCTGAAACAATATTTTGTAAAGAGCCTAATGAATTTCCAAAGGATAAGCAAAAGCACTCTGCTTGTGTTTGTTTTCAGTGAAGACCGTAGAGTGGCCATAGAATTTAGATAAATATAAGGTGTCCAATTCCTCATCTTGGGTAGAAGAAAGGATGGTTCATTTTTAGACTGATTAGAATCAGGAATGTGTTGAATTGGTGGTTTATAATTAGTGATTTATGCATTTTTAAACTGAATTAGTTTAGTCTTTGCTTCATAAAATGTGCTTCTTTCTTTCAGGCATACATTGACTTTGAAATATCAGAGGGTGAATTGGAAAGAACTCGGCAACTCTATGAGAGGCTTCTTGATCGAACAAAGCATTTGAAGGTATGGGTTAGTTATGCACAGTTTGAGGCATCTGCTGGAGCCGAAGAGGAACAGGACACAGATGCACAGATAAAGGTTGAGGAAGACTCTTTAAACGAACAACAGATGGCAGAATGCATCCAAAGATGCCGAGGTAATTTGAAATTTCTATTAAGCACATAATAAATAGTTCTATATAAACGTAAAACAGACATTTGAGTTCTCCTTTTGTTCCTTGTAGGTGTTTTCGAGAGGGCTTTCGACCATTTTAGAACAGCTGCACCCGAATTGAAAGAAGAGAGGGCAATGCTCTTGGAAGAGTGGCTTAATATGGAGGCCAAGTTTGGAAATCTAGGCGATGTTAGTCTGGTGCAGAAGAAGCTACCAAGGAAGGTAAAGAGGAAGAGAGCAATTGCATCAGAAGATGGTGTTCCTGCAGGGTACGAGGAATACTTTGACTATATCTTCCCTGATGAGGTGGCGATGGCTCCTAACCTGAAGATATTGGAAGCTGCTTATCAATGGAAGAAACTCAAGGCAGGTTCCGATGATGACTGAGAAACAAAATTAATAACAGGCGCCATTCAAGAAACAAAATTAAAGAAAAAAAAACTGAAGTTCTATGTTTGTATCTTTTTCTTTGGTTTGAATTAATCTGTAAATTGGAGCTTAGATGTTAATTCACATGTTTCATATTCTTGCATTTGTATTTGCAACACTGGGCTTGGGCCTCTAATTCTGTGGCATGTGAACTGGGGTTTGTTTTCTTTTGGTTGACTTGTGTCTCATAGATTGTATGAGTCAAGTTGTTTAACCCTTATCTGCTGGACTAAGTAAAACAGTGATGAACCTAAAATAAGGTATTTTCATGTTATATTTACCAACTTAAAAAAAAACTAAATTCAGAGGATTGATTTTATTTATTTATTATTTAAAATATAAATGTTTTCAATTAATTCATCAATGGTTTTTTAGTTTTTTGATATTAGAGTTTAATATTTTTTTTTTATAAAAAATCAAGGCATAGTTTAGTGGTTTCTATCACTAATTTTTTTTTAAAAAATTATTTTTTTCGGAAATGTTGAGAGCTCAAAATTAAACTCCAAAACTCATAAAAAAATTATTTTGAGGTCGACATCAAAACATTGAGCTTGGTTTCATGCTTCTAATCTCAGTGTTGTTTTGGGAAAAGCTTGATTTAACCCACACATGAATATGGTTTCGAGCCTCGAAATCAAATGTTGAGCTTGGTTTCATGCCTCTAATTTTCCCAAAATCAAAACGTTAAAAAAATAAAATAAAAAAAAGAATCCAGTTATAAAAGGGATTCCGAATTCCCAATGCGCTTCGAGTTATCAATGCGCGGGAGCACGAAGTTCTCCCGACTGATGCTGAGCAGTTTCGGAACCAGTGGCTTCACCTCCAGCCTCGGATTCTCAAGAACAAGACCATGCTGCACCATGGCGGAAGATCGGAAGCTCGGAGGCTTCTTGGATTTCATGGAGAAGCTCAGGAATTACGAGAAATCCGGTGTGCCGAAAGGTGCTGGAACAGACTCCGATGATGGGTTCGATCTCGGTCGGATGCGACGGCTCCTGCAGCGGCTCGGCAATCCGCACTCCAATTTCAAGGTGTCTCCTTTACTGGGCACTCATGTTTTTGAATTCAATTGCTACCCTAGCGTGAATTGGTTTGATGTTGTGTCATTGAACTTTGTGAAAGATCACTGCTTGAAGCACCAAGCACAGGAGGAAATTTTGATTTTTCTTGATGTTGAATCTTTGCTATTTTTGCGGTGTGCCATTAAGAGAGGGATGCAAAGTGTTTCTTCTTCTTCTTAGAAAGCCTCTTCTGCATGTTTGGAATTGTGAATACTTGCTTAGATTGCAAGCTTTGGTTTAGCTTATTTACCTGCTCTTTTCACGCCAATCCTACAAGCTCATCACTAAACTTGCCTATTCTCGAATGAAAGTTAACTTGTGTTAAATCTGTTGGCCATCTAAGGTATATTATGAAAGGCTTGTTTAGGGCCATATGCAAAACTAGCATTTTTTTCTATGATGGAAAATTGTGAACATATGGTCGTATGCATGACATAGATAAATTTATGGCATGTAGGCTGTTCATATTGCCGGCACCAAGGGAAAAGGATCAACTTCTGCATTTTTGGCCAATATTTTGAGAAAAGAAGGGTATTCTGTTGGCTGCTATACTAGGTACCCCTCTTTAGATTTACATTAAAAGAATAAAGTCTTTTTGGTGAAATGTATTATTAGAATTTTTTTTTGCCATGTGCTTATTTTACATGAATTTGTGGATAGGCTGTATGATCAAAGATTGCTGGATAAATTCCATATAAAATTATTTCTTGGGTCATTTCTCTGATTCATCAGCAAAACTAATGTACTCGTTTTATTCTTGACATGCCATGCTACAAGCATACATTCTATGTTTTAATTTTTATTGTTATTTATTTATTTATTTATTTTGCCTTTTGACCATAAATAAGAATCATCAACTACATATGCACTATTTTTTGGTTTGCAGATCATTGGTTTAGTTATTTAAGTTACAAAGGATTCTCTGCAGCATGTAATTTTCACAAATTTGAGGTTGCTAGGGATTTTGTTTATCACAGAGTCTGCCATGTGAAAGCAATATCAAAGAATAAATTTTTGAATTTTTTTTTTGGCTAGATGTGATTGAACTCTCTTCAATTGATAATATGAGTATATCTGTATTTTAAAGTTCACTGTATGCAGCCCACATCTACTGACAATTTGTGAACGCATTTCTGTTGGAAGAAATGGAGGCCCTGTTTCTGTTGATGTGTTAAATACTCTTTTCAGTAATGTGAAGGTAATCATAGATGAGTCTATTGACCAGGAAAATGGAGCTCTAACACATTTTGAGGTAATGATAACTTTGCTTACAATGAAAAATATCAGCGTTATTTTCAGTTTCCAGAATTCACCTTATGCCAGTGTATCCTATATTCATATTTCTATGGTGTGATATAAAACTAAACTATCTCATTGAGCTAAAACTAGCACGCCTAAGCATGGTGACCTCTTTATTGTTTTGCTCTCTTAGAAAACCATTTTGGACAATTATCTACATTTGAAAAGCTATCTTCCTTGTGAATATTGACTTTTTGAAGCGAATGAATAGTTTAGATCAGGAAGTTCACTTTTTACATGATTAACATGTTTTTTTTTAATAACATGATTAAGAGCTTCTGAACATAATTTAGAATAACTCGAACGCGTGGTGTTCCAACCTATGTTTGATTCCTCTACCGTGTTTATTTTGCTCAATGATCTCAAAATGTGGTAGTTTCCTGCTGATAATGCCTATCCTTAACAAATTGGAAGCTATTTAGGTCTGTCTTTACCACCCTAATGCAACCCAAGAATTAACCTGTTCAGGTTTTGTGTGAGACATGGGCACCTTTCATCAATGTCCTTAGCACTGACAAGTTGCTTCAAATATCTGGCTTTCCCATTGCATTGTCCATGTTTTTCTTCCTTTGTAATCAAAACTTGAAAGTAATGATTTTTGCAGGTTTTCACTGCCCTGGCCTTTTGCCTATTCTCTCAAAAGAAGGTTGATATTGCCATTGTTGAAGTAAGTAGTTGTCTGTTCAATTTTGTTACTAATCGAGTTTCCTTTGAACTTGTTTCAATTATTGCCTTCATTTTTACTTGTCATATGGTTTTCCTGCTGAATGAATGATAATGGAGCTCATGATTTCTTTAGGAATTAACATGGATTTTCTTCTCTAGTGATAATGTTGTGATTGTCTTGTTGAATAGGCAGGACTTGGAGGAGCAAGGGATGCAACAAATGTTCTATGCAGTAATGGGCTAGCTGCATCAGTCATAACTACTATAGGCGAGGAACATATGGCAGCGCTGGGTGGTTCCCTAGAAAGCATTGCAATTGCAAAGTCAGGGATCATCAAACATGGATGTCCAGTTCTGTACTCAATTCATGTGCTTTGTTTGTTACTGTATGCTCAATGCACATGGCTTATTTGTATTGGATAGATTGAACTTAGATGATCCTAAATATGACCTTAGCAAGCCTTACCTTTTTAATTGGTTAACATGTTGAGCACGGGTGAGTCCATTTACAAGATTAACTTATATTCTCTCTCATATAGGCCTTGAGCTGCTTCACATGAGAATAGATGTTATAGATTCCTTTTACCTGTAGTTCTATGCCATTTCAACACCAAACTGATTCCTATTACAAGCTTAGGAGCTGCAGCGGGCGGAGTTTAAGAATTATGCTCAATAGCCTCGTGGTTTAGTTTCTTGTACAGAAATAGTCTCTGGTACTTCTTAATCAATTAGCAGATAGTTTCAAGGACATTCCAGGACCAGATGAAAGCACATGACAAACATGTCAATTGGTTTATGGCTCTGTCTTAGGAAATGGTTGATGGTTACTTGCTTGTGCCTAACCCTGTCTCTTAAATTTTTCTTAAATGCCATATATATTGATTTACATGTGGCCTGGGATATATCTCATCGTAACCATCTCGTAAATGTTATGCTTATAATTTTCTTTCACTACTAGGTGCAGTATATATTGACTTGATTATGTTCATTTTTTAATAGTAACCTAATGGCCTTATTTGTTGGATTGGTTCATAACAGAAAGTTCCACAAAATAGGTTATACAAATGTTTCATTGAATTACTTCACAGCGTTTCAATTCTACTTTCTTTCTGTACTTGAGAAGTTTACTTAATTCTGTAACTGCCATTGATTGATTGCTGGCCTGCAAAGTATTCTCCTTTGATTATTGTTGGGTATAATATTAACAACTATTATGGATATAAATCGACATGAGTAGTGCCAGTCAGAGATATGGGTTTTTTAACTGTCGGGATGATAAAATAAATTTACTAATTTGAATGACAGAGCAAGTTTTCATGGCTAGTACTTGCATCTATATTTTGTTCTATGGTTTTCTTTTTTGCTTATTCTTCAGCAATTGCTAGATGTAATTTTATGATTGATGCTACAATCTCTTGATTTGTATCTGCTTTAAATAATTCAGGTTGTGATTGGTGGTCCCTTTGTGCCACACATTGAGCACATAATCCGTGATAAGGCATCGACAATGAGTTCTCCAGTCATATCGGCATGTGATCCTGGAATCCAGCATGTTGTGAATTGCCTTGGAAGAGAAGATGAAAAGCCTTTCCAAATCTGTGACCTGCTTATTGATGTTCAGAAAGATGTGAAATTGGTATAAGTGTGAAGATATATCCTATGTGTTCAGTTTGTCCAAAGAATTGTCAAAGTTGTTTTGTTGTTATCTATCGCCTAAAACCTTTTTCCATTCTATACAGTTTATTCATCTGCCTAGTCTGAAACTTGGCATGCTTGGAGATCATCAGCTTCAGAATGCTGTTACAGCTACTTGTACAGCACTCTGTCTTCGCAATCAAGGTTAGTGTGTGCCTCATTTTTGTTTATATGTGCCTCTTTGCGAGTTTAAAATACTGGTATATATCTGTTGTCACATATACATGCTAAAAGCTTTTTAGGGAAGAATTACCAGGATGCTTCTTTGAAACTTCATGGAAGAACCAGCTGTTTCTTGATCCAGATTATTAATGAAAATGAAATCAACTCATGTTTGGAGTCAAGATAATACAAGTCTGACTGATCGTTTAGTGAACGCAGTTCAAAAAAGAATTGGGTGAACAATATTTTAGTATATTGGTAAAGTTATAAAGAGATCATACAATCCAATTTATTTGCTTTTATAAATGTTATCCTACTTGACATTCTTGATAAATTAAGTGTTTTGTTGCCACATGTTCTATTCTAATGAACCTTTAAAACTGTAAGGGTGGAAAATATCAGACTTGGCTGTTCGAGCTGGTTTAGAGTCTACACAGTTGCCTGGAAGGAGCCAATTTCTGACGACCAAGGAAGCTGAGGCTCTCCAGTTATCTAAAACTTCAGTTCTAATTGATGGAGGTACCCTGGATTCCTTGTATAAAAAAATCCTGATAATGTGGTTTCTGCCATTTTCGTCTGTTGATGATTTGCGTTTATGATTTATTCTAGCCCATACTGAAGCATCTGCTAGAGGCTTGGCGGACATAATTAGAATGGTGCATCCATATGGACCACTTGTTCTTGTGGTGGCAATGGCAAGCGACAAAGATCATGCAGCTTTTGCGACCCAACTTCTTTCAGGTTCTGTTTATATCTTGTCAAATCCTCTGGTGGCGTTACTAGATTGTTCCTGCTTAATCAGTAGTCTGAATAAGCCATTTACTTCTTTTATCTGAATTGATGTCAATTCATTATCATGCCACAAAATGACTTACTCTGATCTGTTGTCTTTTTATTGTTGCTGCTGTTGTTGTATGCATAGTTTGATTTATCCCTGCAAAAAAATTGAGTTGCCCACTCTTTTCTGATCAATTTCAGAGTTCGTCTGCCTCTTTTGTTTGTTATATTTTTCTTTGTTTTCTTTTCCTTTTTTTTTTTAATATATATTCTTTTGCTTTTCCTGAGTACTTCTCTTTAACAAAGTGAACCAGTTAGTAATGATGATTGGAAATTTATTTGATGTTGTTACATAAAGATGATTATGTCATTCAATAATGCTATGCTTAGAATACTAGCATAGGTGTGGTAATAAATACAAACGCTTGAGTGTTTTTGATAGTAGCCAAGTGAGAACAAATTTATGAAGAGAATTTAATGCAATATTCATACACAGAAGAATATCATAGGAACCCTGCATGAAATTAATGGCAATGGAATTGGACAAGGAAAGGGGAAAAAGGTGAAGTAAAATAACATTTTTGGTTGCTGTTATAGGAGTAGTTGTGGAAAATTATCGATAGTTGAAAATTAAGCCGGAGATATTACGGGTTCAGTAATGCTTATTTAAGTAGCAACTTGAAAACCAACTTGTGAGTTAGATATTGACTTTTGATATATGTTTTAGTATTTAAAATTTGACCAAAATTCTGCTGTCCGGTTCCATGCTGTCTTCAACTTTCTCAACATCATGATTTCCGTCGTCCGATCATCTTGCAGGTCGACAGCCAGACGTCGTCCTGTTGACAGAGGTCAATATTGCCGGAGGCAGATCCCGCATGACTCCAGCTACAGACTTAAAAGCTTCTTGGACAAGTGCTGCAGTAAAGTTAGGCATTGATTATCATGACATGGGGATCATTAATAGTGAGAATCCTGTCGAGGTTCATACTGCTCATGCTCAGCAGGCGGTATCATCAGATGGCAAGCAACTGGTGCTCCTTGCATCTCAAACTCCATCAGTAGAAGCTCTAATGAAGCTGGCAAGTCAGCTTCTAGAACACAGAGCAGGACCCCAATCTGGGCTCATTGTGGTTACTGGCTCCCTGCACATAGTTTCATCAATTTTGGCTGCCTTGAGCGGTAAACTTGCATAATTATCGTGTTCATCTTGTCGGCACCACCGCTGATCTTCAAGTCATTGATTTGCCATCTCAAAGTGCTAGAGAGACCAAATAACATCGGAAGATGACACACTGATCAGACCATGATTTAAATAAGGAGTTAAAGGTCCCATTGACTTCACAATTGGGTTGCAGTTATTAGTTTGAGATTCCATTCTTTACTTCAGAGAACATGCTTCCCAGTCATTGTACCATGCTGTCATGTTTGGAGTCCTTGTTGTTCACTTATGTTGTCACTAATTTATAATGCCATGTAATCAAGAATAAAATTTTCATCACTTTTGTGTTTATTGTGTGTGTTTGTGGATTTTATGGGATGTGACAATGTGATTTCTGAATTTAATGACAAAACCAAACAAAGGAAAATTGCTTTTCTTGTTGAACTCCATTGAATTCAATCCCCAGTTTGATGATGTCTCACTAGTTTGGGTTTCAATCTTGATACCAGAGCCAATCAATCTCTCATTCTTAAATGATAGAGCTTGGAAATGATATGCATGGGGGATTGAACATAATAAAACAAAAAAGGAACAAGAATAATAACAAAGTGCAAGCCATGATATATGAAAGAACTGCATTGAAGAGTTTAAAATGGCCTGAAGCTCACTGACATTGAACCCTTTTTTTTGTGGAATAATGGTGTCTTTTGGAAAAGGTTAATAGTGGTGCTACCTCTGGCTCTGATTACCTACCTTCCTGACTATTCTTTTTTACTTCCTTTAGACTTCTTTTTGCAGAGGTTAAAACTTGGATTTGAATGTCAATTTTATAGTAAACATGATGAAGCTGTTCTGGCAAAGCAGAACTTTGAGTTGCTGAAACTGAAAGAAAGTATACATGATGAGCTGTATTTTCTTTTTCACAGTTACTGTTCCACCATTTGACTGAGAACATTCAGATTGAAATCAAAACCAGTGAAGAATAATTTAAATCATCTTCTAACAATAAGCAAACCAAGAAATTACCACTCATGACTTCATCAAACAAAGTACAACAAGTGCAATGTTTATAGGTTTCTTCTTCTTCTTCTTCTTTTAGCAAAGCAAAATTGCAGGCAAAGTCACAATCAAAGAAACACTTTAGCAAAAGAGGCATCTCACAAGCCCCAATGAATACCTTTTCCTCCTTGAAGAATGAGAGAGACACATCCATGCATTGATATGTGTGCTTCTTCATCTCCACATCTTTATGAAGTTACTCTGCACCATTCTAGTTCATATCAAGCCACATTCATTCATCATTCATGAATACATTAATATACAAAAAAGAATAAAACAAATCACAAGAAATAGAACAAGTATATTTGTTTTTTAACTTCTTTCTCCAGCTACTCCCTCCACTCCACTCAAGTATTAATCTCCACATAGCATCAAAAACTGCTTGTCAGTACACTGTACACCCATGAGTGAAAAGTTATATATTCACTGGTACAACAAGAAAAAGATAAAAAGCTACTACAAGCTTGTCCTTAAGGTTCATGAGGCACCATCACTGAAACTCCAAGACTGATGCCTTGATATCCTCTGAATGGGGTCACTTCTTCCAAGCAGATAAGACCAGTGATTAGTGTCTTCTGAGAGGGCCCTTGGACCCACAAAGCTTTAGTTTGATGTTGTCCTGATAATAAGAAAGTCTACTTCTGTTCTTCATGCTGGTTTCCTCCTGAGAGTGGTTTACAGATGCTCACCATCTTCTTGTCCTCTTTCCCTTGCTTTTTCTTTTCATACTGCCAACTCGTTGCTTTTCTTCCGGAGATTTTCTGAAGCTCTGTATCATCACAAACCAATGTCTTTCATCTTTGGACAGTTCTGTGTTAGACTGTTATATATATATATATATTTGTTTATTGGTGTTTATTACATTCAGTAATCTTGTAGTTAAGAATGGATCAAGAATAATGTGAAAAGATTTGAGTTTATGGAAGCTTATTCAAAAGTGAAAGTTTATTTTCGTTTTGATTGAGTCAGTCTTGCAATGGTGTCACTTTTTTGGCCTGTGAGGAACATTATCTTTTAAGAATTCCTATCTTGATCAGTAAAAGTGTAAAATAATACTACTCTATTATAAACGCATGGTTTCCTCTTTTACAGAAGTTGTGTTACTTTTTTTTATCTTTTAACGTGGATTAAATGATTTTACTTTATGCAGTATAATTTTGTATTATTTATTATTATCAATATTATCCTCTGTTAAGGACAAAGAACTTTGTTGTTTGTGTTTCTGTATTACACTCCGGTTAAATTATATACTTCTATGTGTTAGGCCATCTTCAATCTAAAACTCGATATTTGAAGTTATTGTATACAAAAATATAACATCTATAGTGAAAATTTTTTCAACCAACAACTCTATTTTTAACTCTAAAACAGAATATTTTAAAAATATTCTTCCAACTTTAAAATTTATAGATTTCTACTATCAACAAATTTAATCAAATTTAATTCTTTTTCACTTTTAACCATTGAAGTCAAATATTATTATTAAAAAAATATGTTTTTATATTTTTTACAAATGTTTATTAATTAAAAAATATTTGTTAATTTTAATGAATTTATATTCCATGTATTATTTTCTTTAATTTTTTATTTCTTATTAACTAAAAAATATAAACTTAAATTATAAGTTATTAATTTGATTAAAATAAAGAAAAAAAAAACAAAAAATCTAAAAATTTAAAAAAAAATTCAATAAAAAAATAATGTTGTGACGCATAGAATCTTGCGTGTCACTGTAGCAAAATGTGGATTTGGCATAGGGTTGGAACACACCCCGCGCCAAATCCAATCAAATGCTTCAAATACGAAGCATGATTGGAGACGCTCTTATCAATCTAAATGTTTATTTACTTTTTTCAAAATAAATATACACATCAACAAATCATTTGATCTATTGGTATCGAATCTTTTGCCTAAGATATAATATCCTATTAAAGATGTTTGTCTAGGGTGTTTATATTTCACTGAATATATAGATTTGAAATTTAGGTTGCATAATGTAAAGATACAGGTGTTGTTGAGTCAAACCAGTTTAAGTTTACTAATTTCTACATATCATTTATTTTTGACTTGGTATTCTCCACATTGTATATGTGAAAATCGGCCATTGTGTTTTCTTTGTACTTCAACTGAAGTTTATTTTTCTCTGAATAAGCATGACTTGTTCCCCCCAAAAAAAAAAAAAAAAAAAAGCATGACATATGGAAAACGGAGGAGGAAGCATTCTTTTCAACTTTGTGGATAGATTCAAATATTTAGTATCCATTGCTTTCAATTCATTCAAAATAATAGAAAATGTACTGTTTTTTAATATTATTTTGTAACTATCCCTCGCAGTCTCAATGTACATAAATTCTCAATATTTAGTACATACCTTCATATTTCTATTAAATAAAATAAAACCTAACTCTCTAATGACTTAAAGAACGTATAAAATTTTATCTTTCATAATACACATGATTTAGAAGTTAATTTTTAAATAAAAAATCTCAATTAATCACTGTATCTACATAACCAAAAAATAAGTACTAACAAAGAGGAGAAATAAATTACTATTTTCCTTATATATATATATATATATATATATAAATTATTAGGGCACGTTAGCTACTCGTACATCAACTACCTTCGAATGACCAAAATTATAATTCAAAAATATTAAAATAAATTAAATAAAAAAAGAAAAAAAGGGCGCAATTGCAAAAAAAACCTGCCAGTTCTCCTCGGCGATGAATTCACGCTTTAAAAGAACTCCTCGGCGCCCACTTCCAGAGCTACAACCCAAAAGATAACAAAAGAAAAGAAAAGAAGAAGCAAAGCAAGCAAAGCAAAAGCACGATCTCAGCTCCATCACCGATAGGAAAAGAGAAAGAGAACCTCTCCTCCTTCTCCTTCTCTCTTCTTCTCTCTCTCTCTCTCTCTCTCACTTGGTCGCTGTATATCTCTATCTCTCTCATATGATTGCTCCCAATGAGGCACCAAGCTCTTTTTTTTTTTATCAGTAGGGCAGACAATGGCGAGAAAACAGAGACCAAAGGGGAAAACCGGACCCTTTGCTTTTGTTTTTAAGAGACATGCTAGGTTCCCTGAATTGGAAAACACACCCTCTGATTTCTAGGCCGAAGAAGTCATCTTTTTTCTTGGGATTTTGAAGGTTATTCATGGCGGAAGTGGGGGGTGGTGGTGGGGCGAAGGTCAGAGTTGTGAAATGCCCCAAATGTGAGAAGCTGCTCCCGGAGTTGGCGAATTTCACGGTTTATAAATGTGGTGGATGTAATGCTACTCTTCAAGGTTTGTTTTTTCTTTTTCTTTTTTATTTTTTTGCTTGAAAGCTTAGATTTTGGGTGTGGTTTGATGCTTGAGAACTTTTCGGAGTTTTAGTAGATAAGAAGAACATGAAAGATTTCATTTTTTTTACTGTGCTTTTTTGCGTTGAATATGTAGCAGCTGGATTGAACTTCAGTTGCTTCTCATTTTCTAGTTTTTTGGTGGTTTCAACGGATTTAAGTTTGTTTATAGCGTAAATTTTGCTTCTTTTGTTTTTGTTTTTTCTTTGGATGTTTTGTGGTTATTTAGATACCATTTAGGATGTTTCAAGGTTGATTAAGAAAGATCTGGATTCTTTTGTACTTTTTTTTTTAATTTACGTTTTTACATTTTTATTATTTGTGTTCGATCGCTTTCTCTTCTTCGATTCCACGGAATTTTCACAGGTTAGTTGCTGGAGAGAACAAACATACTCTGGTGTTATCTCTTCCTTTAGGTGCCATTTGTTGGCAGTTTTTGAAGTTTTGGAGGATTATAGATTTAAAAGGTTGTCTTGTCTTGTCCATTGATTTTTATTCTCCACTTGCTTGGACTTGTCACGGGTTTGGTGGAAGAGTTATATTTAAAGTTTTCCTAAATTTTTTTTTGGCTTAGATTTTAGTAGTTTGGTAATTTTCTCGTGAATGGGCTAAGAATGTGTTTTCTCTATCTTTCTTGGTGGTGCGTCTTAAATGCAATACTTTGGTCTAATTTGATTTTCTTCCTTAAACAAAAAAGGTTTTAATTTTTTTTTTATTTTTTTTAATCACATTTGGCCCTCATATAATTTTAGTTCTGTTCTTTTACCAGAGAAGAATATGGTCCATTCCTCATGTTCTCATTTTATAGATTTGAAGATTTTTCATCGTCTCTGCTTCTAGTCTGCTGTTTTTCTTTTATAATGCTTTTAGTTTTATATTAAATTTAGAAATGTATCATGCTCAAACATTTCTCTGTTTTACTTCTGTGAACTTCATTTGAGATAGTTTTAGTTGGTTGTTGTTTGGTTTTTATTTACTGGATCGACAAGTACTGTTCTTGTAATGCAGCCAAAAAACCAGCTGCAGTAATGGGAGCTCCGTTAGGACAACCTGATGGAGAAAAGGCAAAAATGCCTGAAAATTCGAAGAGTTCTTCCAATAAGATGGTAGCTTCTGAGGTGATCTCCGATACTGATTTTGAGGTTAATAGTTCTGGTTGTTTGATGGAAAATGGGTCGAATGAAGTAGCAGAATCTAACACTAAAGGAAGTCAGACCAGGAAGGTCTTGAATGAACCTCAGAGTCCTGATAGAAGAATTGGAAATAAGGTGGTCTTGGATGGGGTTGACAGTAAAGTTGGTAGATATCGGCACCCTTCTAAAGCTCTTGTCAGAGACATAAGCCCGAATGCTGCTGAAATGCCCAAAACAAATGCTGGAGACGACTTGCGATTTAATGAACAAAATGAGTTCCCCAATGTGCAGCAAGAAGTCCCGCGGGCTCCTCAAGCCTGGAAGGGTGAGGAGAGGGGAAGTCTTCCGTCTTACCGTGGAGCATTGAGGGTCTCAGCGGAAGGCATTGGTCTCGGTCCTTACCCTGATGAAGGCCCATCCAATTACCATATGAAACAGAATGCTGGTGGATTGAATAGAGTACAGAATCTGGATCAAGACCGAGCAGAGCTTCTGCAAAAGCTTGATGAACTGAGGGACCGGTTGAGACGATCTTGTGAGGTTACAGACACTAACAGAGATAGGACTCCGACACATAAAAGGGCAGTGTCTTCAAACCCTTATGGAAATCATGGTCAGAATGCTTGGTTCTCTGATGGCTCGTCATCTCTGAATCGGGCTTCTTCTCGCCATGATCCTTTCCTAAATGAGCACATTGTGGATATGGCAAACGTTTATCCTGCAACGCAGAGCAGTTTTCCGGGATACAGAGAGCCATTTGGTTCTCAATCACTTGGAATGCCTGCTTTTCACCGCAATGTTCAGCATCCACAAGGATCATATAATGGTTACCCTTTTGGTCAGCTGGATCGGGATCCGGTTTTTTCTTATAATTATGATGGCATGTACCATCAGCCTGCATGTTCATGTCAGCATTGCAATAGACACTGGCCGGCACCAGCGCAAGCGCCACCGACCATTTTTGGCAGTCGAAGGGCTCCATATCTCGTACACAACAACGGGTTTTATCCTGTAGAAGATCATTTGCATTTTGGTCAGCGAAGTTATAATCACAGGGTGGCAAGTGCTTCTCTGAATTCTCACGGGTCACTGAGAAACAAGAGGCCCATATTTAATAAGGATGGCCGTTCCTGTCGGCCTGTAGCTGGTGCTGCTCCATTCGTTGTCTGCTGTAATTGTTCAAAAGTGCTAGAGCTACCATCAAGATTGTTGCTGGCTAAGAAGAAAAAGTTCAAGCTGCAATGTGGGTCATGCTCCCAGGTGATCTCAGTCGAACTTGATGGAAAAAAGCTCACTACATCAGTTGTCATTGAAGATAATGGTCCTACTGGTGGAATGAAAGAGAATTTGCCCTGCTGTGATAATCTTAATCAGTATCCTGGCATGCTGTACTCCGGAGATTATGATAGTCCTGGCTATGAAGTTGGATCCAGTGATGACAAGCTTGTTTTACCTTCCTCCTTTCCAAACTCTAGCCCTGAAATGCTAGAGAAGGAATGTGGATTCAATTTAAGTGAGTCGGAGAAAATGCAAGGACTATCATCATCTTCCAGCACAACTGAGGATGTTGAGAGCTCAGATAGCTTAATTTGTCAGCAAGACATGCCCAGCTCCACTGAACTTCCTGTAGAAGTTGAATTGCCTGCGCATGTCCCTGGTTTACCACTCCGAGATCATTTCGCACACCCGTTATCTAGCCATGTAATGAATGGACCTGGAAAGGGAAGCAGGAGCCGGCGCTCTGATCAGGAAAAGACTGTTCCAGTACATGGTAATTTCAAGCAGAACTCTGTAAAAGATGTACCTGTGGCTGCTGAGATGGATTTGTCAGTTGATGACGGTCCAAATCCTGGTATTTCCCATGACACTTGGGAAGTTGGCAGATATGAAAATCAACCCAAAGCTGGCAAAGGTAGTGACTCATTTTTAGCTGGACTTATAAAGAAGAGCTTTAAAAAAGACTTCCGGTTTAATCAATCAGAGGAGAATAGCAAATCAAAGGTTTCAGTTAATGGCCATCCTATTTCTGATCGGCTAGTCAAAAAGGCTGAGAAGCAAGCTGGGCCAATCCAAACTGGAGACTATTGGTAAGCTTCTGGTTCATTCACAAGAATGCCATGCATTCTTTGAAATGGCACAAAATACAATTAAGTTTTGTAATACTCATATTTTCCACTGTTTCTGTGTAGGTATGACTACCGTGCTGGATTCTGGGGTGTTATCGGGCATCAATGCCTTGGCATAATTCCTGTAAGAACCTCAAGCTGAATGTGTAGAAAGTTATTAAAAATTATATCACTAAGATTGATTGATGAAGTATTTTCTTCATTCTTCTTGCAGCCTTTCATCGAGGAATTTAATTATCCTATGTCTAGATCTTGCTCCAGTGGGAATACTGGTGTTATTGTAAATGGGAGAGAGCTTCATCAAAAGGATTTGGATTTGCTCGTTGGAAGAGGCCTTCCACCCACTGAAGGCGGTTCTTATATTGTTGAAATCTCTGGTAAAGTATGGGATGAAGCCACTGGTGAAGAGCTTGATAGTCTTGGAAAGCTTGCCCCAACGTGAGTTGTTTTTTTCCCTTTTCATTTGACTATTGAGATTTTCTTACTAAATTATCAATGTTTATTCTGAAACATAGATTAGTAGGATTCTTTGCATTGAATTAGTGTCATATATGTTACTTATACCCCAACTATGTCACAATGATATTCTATCGGAGTACTTAAACCGGATTTGCAGTTACAGTTAAGTTGACTCCAAAAGTAAAAATTTAAAAATAATATGATCCATTGTTCATGTTGACTTCTGCCAATCCTGATCTCATACAAAGCATACATGTTATTTTTGAATATTTCTTAATAGTTAGTATTGAATGCTTTTTCTTAACAGTTGCTGATACCGATCTACAATTAATTAATTAATGTTGAATTGTGTTTTGTTGAACAGAGTTGAGAGAGTAAAGCATGGATTTGGAATGCGAGTTCCAAGAGCCACTACATGATTTGTTCTAGTTATGATACACTAGAAGGCTTCTTAGTTGTGTGGTCAGAGAGGTTGCTCTGCTGGTTTAACTATTTCAGTGTCTTTTGGATATTTTTTAACTGATTCCGTGTATGTGTTCATTTTGTGGAGGATGCTTTTGTTGTCAGGAATATATCAGATTTCATTGGAAAAATGTATCATTTTTCTATGAGATATTATTAAACTGAGCTCGATCTCGGATTAATTTTGATTCAAACTCGAAAACTAAGACTTCGGACTAAATCGAGCTTAGTTCAACAGTTTAAAATATATAAACATTTTATAATTTTTTTATACATTTATAATATATAGCAATTGTGTTGTATAATTTTTAGTATTCATAGCAGTATGGAACTGTGATACGTTGGAAATGAGAGAGAAATCCCAGGCATGTCTGAAATTGTTATGATTATATATATATATATATTTAAAGGAATATATATTGGTTAATAGGTGACAAGTGTTTTTTATTTAAAAAATTAACAGTGGTAAAATGGGGATTCACACTTAGGCCAGTGAATAATATTAGATCCAAATATATAGTGTATAAACAGTAAAAAAAACAGTACTACCGGAGGAATTTACTCTTACCCACCTTTTTAAATTTTGTGTTATATACCATTGGTTGTAATGGTTGGCTAAAAAGAATAGTTAATTATAACTATTAAATTTTATTTATTTTAATATGTATTTATGGCATTTTTTACAGCACATTCTTTCCTTACCGTGCTCGGCCTGCGGAATTCAAACTTCTCTCAGATTCAGTTTATTTATTTGAAATTTGAAAATAATTCGACCGTTGTTCGTCGTCTCTATAAAAGAACTCTAATTCCTAAACCCTTGATCTTCAATCTCATTCTTTCTTCTCACCTGAGAACTCTCGATCAGCATCTCCAATGGCGGAAGTGGCGACAAAGAAAGGAAGGAACCGGAAGCCATTGAAGGACATCTCGGCCAACGATGTCAACATCTCTGCAGGGAATCCCTCCTCCACAGCCCCATTCCCCATAGGCGAGAAGGAGAACCGCGAAGGTCTCACTCTGAACTCTTCTCCAAAGAAGAAAACCAAGAAGGTCGCCTCTAAGCCCAAGGCCTCATCCCCTGCTGATGAGATCTCCTTGGAGGATGAGTTGCGAGAAATGGAGGAGAAGTTCGAGAAGCTGCAGATCGAGAAGAAGAAGACTGAGGAGCTTCTGAGAGAGATGGAGGAGATACTCAAGCAAAAGGATGAGGAGATTGAGAAAAGAGGCAAGGAGCAGGAGAAGCTCCAGAAGGAGCTCAAGAAACTACAAAAGCTGAAGGAGTTCAAGCCCACTGTGGTAACTTTAGAAATGGATCTTCTTTTTACCTGTTATCTCCCCTATTAAATTCTTGGATTGAATCTTTTTAAGGTTCTTTGAATGCTTGATGATGAGCAGAGCCTTCCTGTTATCAAGTCATTGAGGGAGAAGGAAGAAGAGAACAAGGACAAGAAGAAGAAGAAGAAGAAGAAAAACAAGGATTTGGTTGAGAGAAAGAAGCCATGCGCAGCTTACATCTCTTGGTGCAGAGATCAATGGAATGAGGTCATTTAAAAAACACAATTTCCAAACTGAAGCAATCTTGTGATTTTTGGTTCTTTTGGTGCAAATCTCTAAATTGGGGATTTCTTTTGTTATTTAGGTTAAGAAGGAGAAACCAGAAGCTGATTTTAGGGAGGTCTCCAACTTGCTGGGAGCTAGATGGAAGAGTCTGAGTGCTGAGGAGAAGAAACCTTATGAGGAGAAATACCAGAAAGAGAAAGAAGAGTACTTGAAGATTGTTGGGCAAGAGAAGCGAGAGAATGAGGCAATGAAGCTCTTAGAAGAGGAGCAGGTTCAGAAGACAGCAATGGAGTTGCTTGAGCAGTATCTTCAATTCAAACAGGTCTGAAAACAATCGCCAATGATTAGAAATCTTTGAATTCTTGTTCTCTTCTTTGTGTGACAATGAGCTTACCAATGGTTTCGATTTTCATGGTGGAAGGATGCTGAGAAAGAAGGGAAGAAATCCAGGTACATAGAGGCCCTGGCTTTTTACATGTATTTCGAAGTTATTGTGAAGATATTGATATGCTTTTTGTCAACTTTTTTAGGAGGGAGAAGGACCCTCTAAAGCCAAAGCAGCCAATGTCAGCTTTCTTCTTGTACTCAAATGGTCGTCGCGCCAGTCTCATTGAGGAGAAAAGGAATGTGCTTGAGGTGATTTATTGATTACTTCTAGCGTTTCACTTTTCCATATTGGTGTTTTATATAACTCTGCAATTTGATTCATTTGATTTGTTTGATAATAGATTGCTAAGATAGCAGGAGAGGAATGGAAGAACATGACAGAAGATGAGAAGGCACCCTATGAAGAGGTCTCATTGATTAACATTCACTTTTTATTTTTTAATTTTATATTTCTGAAAGCCATTCTTACTTGACAAACTTACAAATTTCAATCTTATCTTTTGACAGAAAGCAAAGCAACAGAAGGAAGAGTATGCTCGGCAAATGGAGCTTTACAAACAGAGAAAGCTAGAGGTAATATCAATTTCATGTTTATGATTGCCATTATTTGTTGCCCATTGTTTGACTTGTAAATTGTATGAATGCAGGAAACTGTATGCCTAGAGAAAGAAGAGGAGGAACAGAAGAAAATTCTGAAACAAGAGGCACTTCAGTTGCTAAAGAAGAAGGAGAAGACAGAGAATATAATCAAGGTTTGTACGTGTTCTTCAATTCAAGTACTCACTTTAGCATCAGACTTCTACTAGATCTTATAACATATCGGTTGAAAATCAGAAAACGAAGGAAACTAAGCAGAAGCAGAAGAAGAAACGGGAAGAGAAGAACACTGATCCAAACAAGCCAAAGAAGCCGGCCTCATCCTTTCTGCTTTTCAGGTTTAAAAACTTAGCATAATCTTTAGATTGTAACTTAAGAAACTTGCAAGTGAGCTGAGTGCAATGTGTCTTAATTATTAATATGCCATTTCAGTAAAGAAGCAAGGAAATCTTCGCTAGAAGAGAAGCCAGGCATCAGTAACTCTACACTTAGTGCCATGATATCAGTGAAGTGGAAGGTCTGTCTATCATTCATATACCTGGTCAAATAAACATCTTCCATTCATGTTCCTTTATTTTAAACAAATTTGTTTAATTGCAGGAACTAAGTGAAGCTGACAAAAAGGTGTGGAATGAAAAAGCAGCAAAAGGCATGGAAGCATACAAAAGAGAATTGGAAGAGTACAACAAGTCAGTTGCCAATGGTAACAACGTAGCTACTAACAGTTAGTCTGGGAGTGTGATTTGTTCAATTGGTTTGGCTGAACATCACATCCAAACTGAGCATAGAGAGATATGCAGCTTTTATTTCTCTTTTTGATCTTCTAGATCATCTGTGGCTGATCATTCATAACATGACTGTGATTTGTTGAATTAACATTTTGTAATTTGGTTTGGATCATTCATGAATGTGATTTGGTTTGGTTTGGTTTGGTTGCACATCACACATCATACCGGTTCCTCAGTTCACCAAGCTTCTTTTTTCCTGACTAGGAACTTGGTTCTACTTTTTTCCCCTTTCTTTCTTTCGTTTTTTCCTTAGTTGGCAATGTGCATTCTGAATTCCTTTTATCTTTGGCAAACCAAACTCCCATATCTTTGACAAACCAGACTCCTATATCTTTGGCAATTAGCATTTTTTTTACAAATGCCATAGACGCTTGCTTGGCAAATATATATATAATCCTATATAATTTAGGAAAATTTCCAAAATTCAGGTGTTACAGCTTGTATCTGAGGTGACAATGGCAAATTACATGGCGGTAAGAGTCCAGATAAACCAATTTTTTAGGGGATTAAAATGATTTTTTAAAAAAAAGAAAGAAGGAAAGAAATGACGTTAGGGCTCTTATTTTTTTTTTTTTTTTTGAATAATAGGCGACAAGCGCCCCGGTATATGAATAGTATTAGAGCCCGGTGTACATTGTATGAACAGTATAGAATAGTACAAACATCCCGGACGAACAGTATATGAACAGTAGGAGGAACAGTACTGTCGGAGAGATAATTTAAACTCATAACATTCTCTTTAACACATTGGTGTCATACCATTGGGCTATCCAATAGTTGACGGGCTCTTATTTTTAAAAATGATTAATTTTAGTTATCACCAATTGCCGGTACATCCACTGATCCAGACCACCTCTCGCTTGGGCCTCTGGTGCTCCAGCTCTTCCCCTCATCTCCCTCACTCTCTCCATCTCTTCTCGCTAAACATCAACCATGGATGGCGATGACGGAGCTGTTCGAGTAGTAGTCTTGCCAGCACCCGGCATGGGTCACCTTATCCCCTTCGGCGAGCTCGCCAAGCGGCTCGTCAGCCGCCACTCCATCTCCGTCACCTTCATCATCTTCGCCGAGTCCGCCTCCATTAACACCCAGAAGGCATTCCTCGATGCCCTCCCTCCAACCATCACCTCTCTCCACCTCCCTCCTGTTTCTCTCGCCGACATCCCTTCCGACGCGAAAATCGAGACTCGTCGCTCCCTCGCCACCCTCCGCTCCCTCCCCGCCCTCCGCTCCATCCTCCAAACCCTACAGCAAAGCACTCGTATTGCAGCCTTCATCGCCGACCTCTTCGCCACTGATGCGTTTACAGTTTGTAAAGAACTTGGCATACCTTCTTTCGTGTTCTTCCCTTGCAACTTGTTTTCCCTTTCGGCTCTTCTCCACTTGCCTGCTGGACGCTTCCACGACGTGCGAGCACCGGGAGCTGCCGGAGCCGCTGCAGTTGCCAGGGTGCTTGCCTTTGCCCGGTTCTGAACTGCTTCCTCCCATGCATGACAGGTCCAACGATGCTTACAAGTGGATTGTCCACCATGCCAGGCGTTTCCAAGATGCTGACGGAATTCTGGTCAATACCTTCAAAGACATCGAACCAGAAACGGCCAAGATCATTAACAAATAAGACAACAAGTGGCCGTCAGTCTATTTAGTCGGTCCGCTAATCCAGTCCTGCTCACCTGACATCGAACTAGTCAACTGCTTATCTTGGCTCGACAAACAACCAAGAAGATCCGTGCTGTACGTGTCGTTCGGCAGCGTTGGCACGCTGACATGCGGCCAGATGAAAGAGTTGGCCTGCGGGTTAGAGATGAGCGGGTAGAGATTCCTGTGGGTGGTTCGGACCCCGTCCGACATTGAATCCAGTGCCCAATAGTTCAATTCAACGAGCATCGACGACCCGGTTGGGTTTTTGCCCGAAGGATTCCTGGAGAGGACTAAACATGTGGGTTTGGTGGTGCAGTCGTGGGTGCCGCAGCTGCAGGTGTTAGCGCATGGAGCGACGGGTGGGTTCTTGTCCCATTGCGGGTGGAACTTGACGCTGGAGAGTGTGGCGCATGGCGTGCCCATGATCGCATGGCCCTTGTTCGGAGATCAGGGGATGAATGCTTGGATGCTTACAGAAGGGTTGAAGGTGGCATTGAGGCCGGTGGCGACGGCGGATGGGATTTATAAGAGTGAGGAGATAGCGAAGGTTGTGAAGGCGTTGATGGAAGGGGAGGAAGGGAAGCGGGCGAGAGAGAAGGTGAAGGAGCTTCAAGGGGGAGAAACCAGAGCATATGAGGACTCTTGCCAAGCTATTGGTCACCTTGCTGTTATATGGAAAATGCAATAAAAATAAGCAGAGTTGCTCGCCAATGAATGAACAAATGAATGTGATATATTCATTAATTCGAGGGTTTTTTTAATATTGTTTTTTAATTAATTATCTAGGTATTTTTTATTTTTTAATATTAAATTTTAGTTTTTCAATAGTTGTGGGTTACATTAAAAATTACTAACCCTACTTCTACTTGATTAATGAGATTGAAAAGATTTTGTTTAGAAAAATAAACTTTGATTGATTGAACTAGATTGAATTAGTCAAGAGATTCTAGTGTTTCTGAGTTCACCTAGACTAATTCCAGCTAGATAATCTAGTTTAATCAATCAAAGTTTATTTTTTATGTTGTCATCAAATTTTCCTAAATTACCTATTGATTGTTCTCAAGCATCAGTAGCATATTCCATTAGATAAATTAACATCATCTCTGAGATAACTATGAATCAATGGAAGTCATTAAACTCTAGAAATTTATAATGATGCATACAATCTCATAAATATCTCTATCTTATGATAATTGTATGATATTTCAACCAAGACCTAATTCAATTATCACATCTTGGTCTCAAATCGAATTATTAATCATGCAATTAGTGATCAAGCAATCACAAGCATTAAGCATAGATTAAAGCATCCAACATAATCTTGAAACAAGCATCAATTAAATTAAACAAATATGAATCTAGGTTTTCATAGTCTGGCTACATCATAGCCCTAGTTAGAAAAGATATTTAGAATATAATAATTGCAAAGCTTGACATATTAATAAGGTTCATAATCAAATAAACAAAGAAAAACTAAAAACTAAAGATTGACAATGAATCCGCACTGAATCTTCACTCCCGGCCTTTTGATATATGAAATTCTCCTCCCTTTTCGACTCAAACCCTAGCCTTTTTTATAACTTAACATCGGGGTAGTGCCAAGGAGCCAAAGAGTGCAAATTATACTCATCAGCTATCAAAATAAAAAGTAAATGAGAAGCTTTGAGTTTTGGGGGGCTAAAGAAGTTTAAGCTAAAGAACTAGGCTCCTCCATTGCAATGAGTTGTTCCTTTGTCATGTCATCGATAGGATGAGTGTGGTTCATCTCAATGAAAGCATTAAATGTTGCAACCATGTGTAATATTGAGATGGATTGTTGAATGAAAAATAGGAGAGAGGAAGGGAAACAAAATCAAGGAAGGAGTGAAGGAGAAAAAGCAGGAGAAGAGACATGAGAGAATATGAGGAAGAGGAGATTTGGGAAAATATTTCTCTATCTTTTCATTCATTGTTACCCACTACATATATAGCCAATTAGGATTGTAACAAATATTCTAATAACTATGACAACCATTCTACCATATTCTAATGACTATAATAGCCAAATACTCTAATGACTATAGTCATTAGCATAGTTTTGGTTAGTTGCCTATCCTTGGGCTCACTTCGCTGAATCCAAGTACTACTACATATGCCATTCGAGCCCACGACTGCATCATTTGCCTCCCCATCCGGACACACCTTGTCCTCAAGGTGTTGTTTAGGAAAATCACTACAGAGGTGTTTAATGGACTTTCATGTAGCTTTAGAAGCATGTTGGTCATTGAGCTATTGGGTCGTGAGTCGGCTTTGTGTGAAGGAGCATTCAAATGTCGGTCATTGGGTCTCTAAGCCATTGGATCGTGAGTCGGCTTTGTTTCAGGTATTGCCTACAAAGATTGCTTTGCTGAAACCCAGTTATGTATTTCACTTATAGAATCAACCTCTATTGGCCTTACCTTCAATAGCACACCAATGTGTTCCATCAATAACCATGTATAATTGACAAGCTTTACTTCCTCAACCTTGGTTGGATGCACTTTTGAGAGCACCCCAAGTTGTTCTAAATGTAATAATGCATCTTTGAATGAATTGCAATGATTGCAAGCATTCAGAATGATAGAAAATGTGACAACATTCGGCTTCATGCCACGTTGAACCATTTTTGGGAATAAATTTAAGATACACAATAGTTCTTCAAATTTCATTATTGCATTAGCCACTAGGCACCCTATTCGTTATGCAAACTGACCCCAAGCCTTCACAATCTGGCTACCACATCCTTCTGAAGCATTTGACTCTTTTTTAACATTAAAAAAAAAATGCTAGATTTCTCAAACTTATTGTTGACAGTATTGGAAGTGACCACATTAGGCTTGATACCTATCATCAACATCTTAGTAAGCAACCACACAACAAATTTCACCCGCCCATACTTTGACAATGTGTCAATAAAAGAGCTATACAAAACCATCTTAGGGTTCAATTTTGACTTCATGAACACCAAGAACATGCTGGTAACCTCGCCATACCCTCCTTGTTTTCCATGCTCGTTTATGCGAGGATTGGAAACCGCTTCGATTTCCCTCACTACTGTCTCATTGCATATTCTTGCAATCTTTTCATACTTTTTATTGCCAATGCAAATTCTGAATGCCCATGTTAGTATTTTTGACATAATCTTGACTATTCTGAAACTCCAACGAAATTAGAACTCCTGAAATCACTATCATTGAGATCCTTGGCACAATCTTCACCCATGTTTAGTAGTTGGCTCATAAAAATTAAGCGCAAATAAAAAACTACTTGACATTATTAAATTCAAGGGTCTCCTTGGAATTTCCCACATAGCTTTATTTATTTATTTATTTTTTAACTTTGTAGTGAACATAATATTTTAAAAATACACATTGCTATAAACAATATCAAGATGGAAAGGGCACTATCATCTATATAAACTATTCTTTGGAAAAATTACCAAGTATCTTTAAAAAAAATTTAAAATATATTTATATAGTCGAGGTGATATGGTAAATGACATGGCAATAAAAGACCAGACAAAAGAAACAAACTATATATATATATATATATATGGTAAATGACATGGCAATAAAAGACCAGACAAAAGAAACAAACTATATATATATATATATATATATATATATATAATTGATTAGTGATTAAAATGAAATC
Organism: Dioscorea alata; assembly: GCA_020875875.1. Classification (NCBI taxonomy): domain Eukaryota; kingdom Viridiplantae; phylum Streptophyta; class Magnoliopsida; order Dioscoreales; family Dioscoreaceae; genus Dioscorea; species Dioscorea alata. Next base: position 17,856,779 of record CM037015.1, on the reverse strand, counting down.
TTGTGTCTAAGCTCTTTTAAAAATAATTAATTTATTTAGTACCAATTGCGTCATAAATATATCATCATGCATCACATATTGATGCTAAGCATTCAACTAGAACTCTTTGGTTGTTGCCCCTAAGGACCTTGTTTCCACTATTTTTTTACGTCATTGAAATGTATATATCAATCACAACATTACTGGTCCCTTCGGAAAGGGGCGAAGCTAAAAGTGGGCTAAGGAGCCATGGCCCCCTGTTCTATCTCTTTATATATATATATATATATTTATATAGTATATATACATAGAATAAAAGAGATAAAAATGTGCCCACAACGAGATATATAGTATATTCAACTATATCTTACTGTTAAATAATATTTATTATATAAATAAAATTATTAGATATGATTTAAAAAGTCTCAAAGAGAAATTATGACTAATTTTTTTACTGGAAAAAAACACCTCAAAGTTTGCAATATGCACAGATTCTCCCCCTAAATTTGAATATCCATAAAAACCCCTTCCTTTTGAATACACTGATTTTTAAACCCCCCAAGCATCTAACGGTAATTTTTTGGACGAAATTATCCTTTGCATGGGAAGTTGTGCAGTTTTCTTTTGTTTTTACATTTTGTGTATTATTTTTGCTCGTTTGGAAAAAGATTTTCCACAAACTTGTTAAATTTTTCATATAAATATTATTGTCTTCATAAACGAATGCAAAAAGGTATCGAAAAAGGTTTGACGAGGAAGGAAGGCATGCCACAACGTCTGGGTAACCTTGAGGTCGAACGGATACGCTCGGAGAATCCGAATACTTGCTAGAATATCATAACTTTACAAAGAGAAGAAAAAATTAAGCGGAAACATAACGTTTTAAACGAAAAAAAAAAAGGAAAAGTTAAACGGAAACTGGAATATTCAAGCGGCAACATAATAGTTTAAACGGAAACTTGATAAATTCAAGCGGAAAATTGGATTGGACAAGGATAGTAAGGCAAAACATATGTTCTTCCTTTGTTTTAAGCAGAAACTTATGTTTTTAGCGGTAACTATAATAATTAAGAGAAAACATATACTTTTAAGCCGAAAATGGCATGATTTGTTTAAGGAAAAACAAAAAAGAATGCAAAACGAATGCAAAAAGGTATGGAAAAAGGTTTGACGAGGAAGGAAGGCATGCCACAACATCTGGGTAGCCTTGAGATCGAACGGATACGCTCGGAGAATCCGAATACTTGCTAGAATATCATAACTTTACAAAGAGAAGAAAAAAATTAAGCGGAAACATAACATTTTAAACGGAAAATGGAAAAGTTAAACGGAAACGTAATATTTTAAACGGAAATTAGAGTATTCAAGCGGCAACATAATAGTTTAAACGGAAACTTGATAAATTCAAGCGGAAAATCGGAAGGGACAAGGATAGAAGAGAGGAGAGAGTAGAGATGTCGCCATCGGTAGTGGAAAGCGAGAGGAAAGAAGATGGGGTGAAGAGGAGTAGGAGGGGGAGGGAGTGGAGCATGCCGTTGGCGTCGAAAAGATGGTGAAGACCGCGAGGGAGATATTGAGGGTTGGGGGCCGTTGCGGATGTAGGCGCCACAGGCGAGGCAAGGTGGTATACGACTGTAAATGATGGGGCATGGGGGTCGGGGGGGGAGCTCGGAGACGGGGGCGAAGTTGTCAGAGAGGACGCTGCGGGGGTCGACGGAGGGCCGGAGGAGATGTGGGTCTGAGTTTTGTTTTTGGTTTTCTCTACGGTCTCGACAGCAGAGATGATGAAACGAGGCAATGGTGGTGGAAGGCCGGAGAAGAAAGCGGAAAGGGGGCTGATGAAAGTAGAGGAAAGAGAATCCATGGTGGATTTTTTCCCATCATGTTCAAGGGCAAAGAAGGAATTTCACAACATAGACTGATCTACAAGGGGAAAAAAAAAAGTAAAACAATAAAAGAAGGGCTGTCTGGGGTATTCGAAACTTGCAGGGGCTAATTGGGAAGTTTTGAATTTCCCGAGTTGTAAAAAATAATTTTCTCTTTTTTTTATAAATTACTATATATAATTTAAAAATAATTATATTTATAAAAAAAATCTGTTATTTGATCCTATATTCTTTTATAAATTATATATATAATAATTAAAAAATAATATTTTAAAACATATTTATAAATATATTGTTTTGTCCCGTCTTTAATTGGTGGCTGAATACGTAGCTTTGGTAATTTCTCTTTTTGATCTTCTGGATCAATTGAAATGTTTCTGTTAATTAACCTGCCGTTAATTGGTGGCTGAATACTCATGACTGTAATTTGTTAAATGCCCCTCTTAATTAGTTTTTTTGACGTAATCATGCCGGTCCGTTTCTATTTCTTTTTATTTCTTCTATGTTTTTTGTTGCTATTGTGCATTCTGAACTTCCCATTTAGTATCTTTGACATAATCACGCCTACTATGAAACTCCAATGAAATCAGGAAACGTGAAATTACTATCACCAAGATCCTTAGCACAATCTTCACCCATGTTTAGTGGTTGGTTCATAAAAGTTAAGCACAAATATAAAAATTACATTACATTATTAAATTCAAGGGTCCCATTGGAATTTCCCTCACAGTTTTATTTGATATATTTTTACGTTGGGACTTAAAATGATATTGCAAAACAAGACATATACTTTGAATACAATGAAGGAAGGAGCACTATCGTCTATATAAACAATTCTTTGGAAAAATTAGCAAGTAGCTTTTAATAAAAGTTTAAAAAATATATAAATAATATCCGCCCTGAGAGGTGACATGGCAAATGACATAACAATAATAAAACAGACAAAACAAATAAACTCTCATATGTTTGCGATTAAAATTGAAATCTTTCTTTGGGCTTTTTTTCCTTTCAAATATTATTTTTTAATTAATTACCAAAATAGGTATTTATGTAATTATTTACAAAAATAAGTATTTTTATTTTTTTAATATTAAATTTTAGTTTTTTTTAATTATGAGTTCCACTAGTTTTTTAATATTAATATTTTATTTTTCTAAAAACTACTGGTCCCACTAGTTTTAAAATATTAAAATTTTATTTAATTTTTTAAATTAAAAAACAGTTTTACATCGAAACTCTTATAATTTCATAATATATTTTTATAACTTATTTTATTCCCACTTTTACTCTCATATTTCTGCTTTCACTAATTTTAATAGACTATTAATAATTTAAATATTTTTAATATTTTTCATAATAAACAATATTAAACATTAAAAAATTTTAATAGTTAAAATTTTAACATGTGAAAATTACTCCCACAACTAAAACAAACTCACTTCATATTTTGAATGGACAAAAACAATTACATATATTATAAAATGAGTTAACAAGTACAATATTTTAATCATATTATGGCATACGACTTGGACTAGTAGTATTCGAACAATTTCAACAACTGTGACCTTCATTGCTACATAAACCATAACTTTTTGGTTAATTGCCTTCTCTTATGTCCATCTCATTACGAATTCTGGTGGATTTTGTCTTCAGATTGTAAGATCAGCACATAGACGTGGACCATTATAGGGTTCCAATATCTCTTGTTTGACATTGGTTGAAGCTCTTTATGATATACATTAAAATTGCCTTAAACCTATAAACATTATCTACATATAACTTTGCAAGAAAATAAAAAAATAGAATGATACAAGTTTTAAAGGAAAACTTCTCTATATTGATAATCTTTCTTACAACAATGTCTGTGTAAAAAAAGGAGGTAATGGGTTCAAATCCTTCCCGTACTGTTCATATACTATTCATGCATGGTTCACCCTGGCTCTAGTACTGTTCATATACTATTTATATAATGTACATCCGGATTCAGTACTATTTTTAAATCCCTTGAGTGGGGGGCGCTTGTCGCATATTAATCCAAAAAAAAAAAAAAACAATATTTGTGTTTTTAGAAAAGGGACTTGGACGGTTTATACCTTGCCTCCATCTAACAGATGGATAGCTATGATAAATTTGATCTAATGAATCTCGTGAATGGGGTAGGTGCCACTTGCTACTAATAATTCATCACATCAACCCCCAATAATACTCTACACCTACCCTAACAGTTGCATGTTTGACTATTCTACTATTTGAAAATAATTTTAATTTTTATGTATTAAAATTTTGACTAAATATTGTCATAATTTTTAACTATTAGAATTAGTAAAAATAGAAGTGAGAATACAACAAGTTATAAAAAAAATAATATAAAATTATAAAGCTTTTAATGTAAAATTGTTTTTTTAAAAAAAAACACTAGTAGGACCGTGGTTTAAAAAAAAATAAAATTTTAATATTAAAAAACTAGTGAAATCCTTAATTTTTAAAAAAAACTAAAGTTTAATATTAAAAAAATAAAAAAAGTCTATTTCCGTAAATAATTACATAAATACTTATTTTGGTAATTAATTAAAAAATATATTTTAAAAAAAGCCTCTTCTTTCTAAGGTCCTTTTAAAACTAGTAATTTATTTAGTACCAATTACGCCATAAATATATCATGCATCACATATTGATGCCAAGCGTTCCACTAGACCTATTTGGTTGTTACCCTTGTCAACGACTCAACGTTGCTTCTTCCTCTATTTATTGGCGACATTGAAATGTAACAATACATTATTGGTCCCTTCCAGTGCATGCGAGGGAACCCTTTCAATCAATGGATCCTTCCAGAGCATGTGAGGGAACCCTTCCAATCAATGATTGAATTAGGACCAGTTATATGGGTGTTTTGTTGGGGGCCAAACTTTTAATTAACCTTCCCATTTGCATACCTTATTATCATATTATTATTATCAACAATCTAAATTAAGGAAATGCTAATTCTAAAGCAACCAAATTCACAAAATAATAATAATAATACCACAATTTTTATCTGAAAATACCCAAATTTACAAATAACAAGTTACTGCAACTTCTAAAAATATAAATATTTATAAATATATATATTATATAAGTAGTAAATATACATTTAAGCTATCCACCTGATGGTGACATAACAGGTCTTATAATTGATGCATGCGTGAAAAAAAAAGGATAAATAATTAGAATTTTTACAATTTTCAGGAAAAAAAAAGGCATGAAAGAATACATTCCAACTATAGACAGCCATACATCCACAGTTCACACCGCCGCCTACTTTTCTCTGGTGCTCCACTCTTTCCCTTATCTTCCTCTCAATCTCTTCTCGCTAAACATCAACCATGGACAGTGATAACGAAGCTGTTCGAGTAGCAGTCTTGCCCGCACCCGGCATGGGTCACCTTATCCCCTTCGGTGAGCTCGCTAAGCTGCTCGTCAGACGCCACTCCATCTCCGTCACCTTCATCACCTTCTCCGAGTTTGCTTCCAAAGCTCAGAAGGCCTTCCTCGATGCCCTCCCTCCAACCATCACCTCTCTCCACCTCCCTCCCGTTTCTCTCGCCGACATCTCTTCCGACGCGAAAATCGAGACTCGTCTCTCCCTCGCCACCCTCCGCTCCCTCCCAGCCCTCCGTTCCATCCTCCAAACTCTGCAGCAAAGCGCTCATCTTGTAGCCTTCATTGCCGACCTCTTCACCACGGATGCGTTTACTATTTCCAAACAACTCGGCATACCTTCCTTTTTGTTCTTTCCTTCCAACTTGTTAACCCTTTCCCTGTTTCTCCACTTGCCCGAGTTGGACGCTTCCACGACGTGCGAGTACCGGGACCTGCCGGAGCCGCTGCAGTTGCCAGGGTGCTTGCCTTTGCCCGGTTCTGAACTGCTTTCTCCCATACAAGACAGGTCCAACGACTGTTACAAGTGGATGGTCCACCAAGGCAGGCGTTTCCGAGATGCTGAAGCAATTCTCGTCAATACCTTTAAAGACATTGAACCAGAAACGGCTAAGATCATTAACGAAGAAGACATCAAGTGGCCACCGGTTTATTTAGTCGGACCGCTAATCCAGTCCTGCTCACCCGACATCAAACTAGTCAACTGCTTATCTTGGCTCGACAAACAACCCAAAGAGTCCGTTCTGTACGTGTCGTTCGGCAGCGTTGGTAGGCTGACATGCTCCCAGATAAAAGAGTTGGCCTGCGGGTTAGAGATGAGCGGGCAGAGATTCCTATGGGTGGTCCGGACCCCGTCCGACATTGAATCCAGCGCCAAATACTTCAATTCGACGAGCATCGACGACCCGGTTGCGTTTTTGCCAGATGGGTTCGTGGAGAGGACTAAGAATGTGGGTTTATTGGTGCCGTCGTGGGCGCCGCAGATGCAGGTGTTAGCGCACAGAGCGACGGGTGGGTTCTTGTCCCACTGCGGGTGGAACTCAACGCTGGAGAGTGTGATGCATGGCGTGCCCATGATAGCGTGGCCCTTGTATGCGGAGCAGAGAATGAATGCTGTGATGCTGACCGAAGAAGTGAAGGTGGCGTTGAGGCCAGTGGTGGCGGCAGATGGGATTTATAAGAGTGAGGAGATAGCGAAGGTTGTGAAGGCGTTGATGGAAAAAGGAGAGGAAGGGAAGAGGGTGAGAGAGAAGGTGAAGGAGCTTCAAGTGGGTGGAACCAGAGCACTAATCGAGGATGGGGACTCTTGTCAAGCAATTGGTGAGCTGGCTAACAAGTGGGCATCTATGCGTGCATGATTCGTAAGCTTCTAGCGAGCCCATAATGCGGTTACTTTCTTTCTGATAAGTACTACTAATAAGCTTTTATGAGCAAAATATAATTAAAATTTGTGCTGTTGCTTGCCAATAAAATAGTAAAATTAATGAATATGACGTATTTATTGATTTGAAGGATCTCTTTTAAGGATTCCATCTGCTGTTTTTTTTACTATTTTATTGTTAAAAATGTTCTGCTCCTTACTTTTATTTTTGTTTCTGTTTTTTCAAGTTGAGTCTTTATTTGTTTTTCTCGGAGTTGGCTTTATTTATTTATTTCATAATTTTATATCGTATTTTTTTTTTTAATAAATATGAGTATAATATTATTAGTTAATAAACATGATCGCATACCCTTATCAGATTATACAAATAATAGTTTATACCTTAATTTGTTCTTAAGTTATGTATATTGTATTTATATATTTTTGTATGAGATTAGTGTTTTTTTAATTTGAAAATATTTTAATTATTATTGAATAAATTAAAATTAATTAATTTCATATAAAAAAGGCCCATCAAAGCAATTTCAAAATTCCATGTTGTAAAACTTACATAAAATTTACATACACGCATGTTATTGGAGTTTCAATAAATTATCCTTATTGTGATTTAAATTTTAAATTTTTTTTAACTACATAAAGGTATGGATGAAAATAAAAGAAAACACGTGAAAGAGCTCTTCCAGTAAATTTTTGTGCATGTTTCGCTTCTTGTTTTTTATCCTTTCTTTATTTATTTATTCATTCATAAAAATAGATAAATTATAAATTTTTCTTTCCCCTTTATTTCATTTGACAAAAAGTATATATATTTTCATAAAAATCTTACATGAAAAACGAAAAATATAGGCGCTTATCACCCTCCTAAACTAGATAATAATTACATATATATATACACAAAAATAATATAGAAAAATTCATTTTATAAGGCTATTAGCAAAATATTATTCATCCAAATTATTCAATAATTATGGAATATTAAATTTATAAAAAAAATTCACCTGCGAGAATTCCCTGTAATACAATCAAATATACAAACAGAACTCATTGACAAGATCAAGTGGAATATCTGGCGATACCAAACTCACACAAACTTTCAAACTCACACGAACTTAAAAAAATCTCAATTAAATTTAAAAAAGAGAAAGTGAAACTAATATCTTTGACACAAACGCACATAAATTTTTATAATGGTTTGGAAAATTCTTTTGCTCTTGTCCATCTTTCATGACGTCTGAGTTTAAATATGAGAAATTTTCATATTTTCTAAATATATTTTGTGCCCAAACCCACTTTGTTGTTATACTATTATTTTCCAAACACACTCATTTTTTATATTATGGTATTATTATTGATATTATTATTGATAATTTGAATTCCTAAACCTGCTAGTAAACTCCACCTAGTTAAAGATTTCTTGATTTCCAAGAGAGCAAATATTGTTTGCTTTCAAGAATCCAAAATTCAAGATCTACACTGATCGCTGTGGAATTCGATCGGTGGCAGATCTCTTGATTGCTTTGAATACACCCCCGCTGTTGGTTCTGCAGGGGGTATAATCATGGCTTGGGATAGTACTCAAGTTAGCGGATCCTTAATTCATTCAGGGAATTTTACCCTCACTATGGAGTTTACTAGCAAGTTTGATAATACCATCTGGCTTTGTACTTCAGTCTATGGACCCAATTCCTGTTCCATCAAGAATGATTTATGGAATGAAATCACGTGAGAAGACTGAGTCTTACCACCTGGGTCCTTTGTGGGGACTTTAACTCAATCTTCTCCTTGAATGACAAAAACAGAAGCTGCCCTAACTTAGGTGATTTAGCGTTTGCTGACATCCCTTCAGATGCGACAATCGAGACTAGTCACTCCTTCGCCACCCTCCGCTCCCTCCCCACCATCCGCTCCATCCTCCAAACCCTACAGCAAAGCGCTCACCTTGTAGCCTTCACCGCCGACCTCTTCACCAATGATGCGTTTACTACTTCCAAACAACTCGGCATACCTTCCTTCTTGTTCTTTCTTTCCAACTTGTTTTTCCTATCCCTGTTTCTCCACTTGCCCGAGTTGGATGCTTCCACGACGTGCAAGTACTGGGAACTGCCGGAGCCGCTGTAGTTTCCAGGGTGCTTACCTCTACCCGGTTCTGAACTGTTTTCTTCAATACAAGACAGGTCCAACGACTGTTACAAGTGGATGGTCCACCATGGCAGGTGTTACCGAGATGCTGAAGTAAATTCTTGTCAATACCTTTAAAGGCATCGAGCCAGAAACGTCCAAGATCATTAACAAAGAATACAACAAGTGGCCGCCGGTCTATTTAGTTGGTCCGCTAGTTCAGTCCTGCTCACCCGACATCGAACTAGTCAACTGCTTATCTTGGCTCCACAAACAACCAAGAAGATCCGTGCTGTACGTGTCGTTCGGCAGCGTTGGCAGCCTGACATGCTCCTAGATGAAAGAGTTGGCCTGCGGGTTAGAGATTGTTAGTGTAGTATGTGTGAATAGTTTAGTCCCACATCGGATAAAGAGAATAATGAACGTATGTTTATATAATATAATATAATAAACAAATCAAATAATTAGATTTGAGAAAAGTGCAAGTAGGCCCTCTAATATTTATATATTTATATATATTTATTATATTAATATTATATTTATTTATTTAATCTATGAAGGGCACTTGGGACATCTTGGGTTGAATTAAATTATTATTATTTTATTTTTTTAATATGAAGAGATGTCTTGTCAGTTATATGACAGACAAATCCTACCGTTGTTCACAACTCTTCATCCTCTTTAAATACAGATATGTTCTCAAAGAAGATTATCACTTTTTCTGCAAAGTTAATCTTGGGATTTTGTTGTATCCTGAAGGAATTATTGCAAAACCCTGAGCAGACTTGTGGGGCGATAAATTCCTAAAAGATAGTGTTCTTACACGCCTCAAAATCCACTAAAATCTTTTTCTTCAGTCTCTGTTTTTCTAACAATTTTTAGGAATTTAATATTGTTTTTGTAATGGAGAAACACCCTGAAACTTGTGGTGGCGTTGAGGCCTGTTGGAGTAAACTACTCCGTAGCTAAAGTATGCTCTGTATCACCAGCATGGTTCGCACTTCTTGCGCTCAGAAAGTTGAGAGAGTGCTTGATCCTTTGAGTTGCTTCAGTGTCGATTTGCTATTGAGGGTCTGCGGCTGTTGAAAATCAAGAGATAAGGATATAAGCAATTTTAAAGATCACAGTATGAGAACGTAAAGTAAGTGATTAAAAGATGCGTTTATTTCGTTCTAGCCATATATTCCAAATAATGGCTCTTGAACTAAGGTCCCACAAGGTTCGTTGTCCAAAGTTTAAAGTTGGTAGCCAGGAAGTCCAAATTCTGGAGATAAGTGTAGATTGAAGGTTTGAAAAAAGAATGACCAAATTTGTTCTGAGTATTTGCAATCGAGGTAGAGGTACTTCATTGTTTTAGAGGCTTTATGACAGAGGGCGCATGTATCTATGTCGTCAGTTTTTTAAAATAAAAATTAGTATAATATTATTAAGTAATAACCATGAATGGCGCTGGCCCTTATCAAATTATACAAATAATAGCTTATACCTTTATTGGTTCTTACGTTATGTATATTGTGTTTATATCTTATTTTATGAAATTAGTATTTTTTTAATTTGTAGATATTTTAATTAGTATTGACTAAATTAAAATTAATTAATTTTCATATAAAAAAGTTCCATCAAAGCAATTTCAAAATTCCATGTTGAAAAACTTACATAAAATATGCATACACCCAAGATACATGTTATTAAAGTCTCAATAAATTACCCTAGTAGTGATTTAATTTTATTAACTGCATACAGATATCGGACGAAAACAAAAACAAACATGTGAAAGAGCCCTTCCAGCATATTTTTGTGCATGTTTCACTCCATGTTTTCTTCCCCTTTATTTTGTTTGACAAAAAAAAAAATATTTTCATAAAATTCATATATGAAAAGCGAAAAATATCCTAAAATAAATAATAATTACATATATACACACAAAAAATATATAAAAAATTTCTTTTTTCAGGCTATTAGCAAAATATTATTGATCCAAATCATCCAATAATTAAAGAAGTATTGAATTTATAAAAAACTACCTTTGAAAATTCCAAGTAACACAATCTAATACACAGACAAAACTCTTTTGACAAGATCAAATGGAATATTTGGCAATACAAAATTCACATAAATTTATAAAATCTCATTAAATTTTTAAAAAAAGTGAAACTAATATCTTTGACACAAGCGCACATAAATTATTATAAAGGTTTGGGAAAATCCTTTGCTCTTGTCCATCTTTCATGACATTGAGTTTAAATATGAGAAAATTCCATATTTTTTAAATATTTTCTGATGCCCAAATGCACTTCGTTGTTATAATATTATTTTCCAAAGACACTCATTTTTAATATTTTGATGTTATTATTGATAATTTGAATGTTTAATGTTTATCATATAAATAGTTTAGAGAAAGTTTAAAAAAAATATTAAAAAAAATTAGTGAATGCTTTTACAAGTTTTTTATAAGCACCAATAATTAAAAATCCGTCACTATCACTAAATCTAATGGACTCAAACTTAGCCATGAGCCTTGTCGTCTTTTACAAGCTTTTTATTTTATATTTAAAAATTAATCAGTACAAAAGTTGCATTGTCTTTTGTTTATAAAATATTAGAACATATGCTTGGCAGCCCACCCCACCAAAGAAAGTGGTGATTAATTTGTCATGTAATTAATTTTTAATATACTAATTAGATTATTATTATTTTCTAATCATAATTACATCACCTAACGTAATAAAGCATAGATTTCATTGTCAAGTGAAAGATCATATCTTATAGCCCGTCACTAACATCACTTAAAAATTGACAACTCTTCCCTGGGATGTGAAGACTGAAGAGGACGTTAGGAATGTACCAATAATCGAGAAAGTTCTATCTAATTGTTTTCATTATGCAAATTCAATCTTTTATTCTTGTCATCCTAAGACGTACATTTAGTGTTTATTTTTTTTTTTTCTAATTATAATGAGTAAACCATTCATGCATTAAAATAAACAATAAAATACATCAGTTACTTTGTCTATTAATATTGGGTCATTTGCGTAAAATTATCATTTCAAAGCGGTCTCGAGATCGAAATCTACATAAAGTGAGGGTAAAATATTGTTAGACTTACGAATGCACTTCATATTTGTATCAGTCCCTCCTGACTTAAATTTTAAATGAGTTCTTTGTCATTAATATCAAAATAAATAAATAAATAAATAAATAAATAAACAGTAAAATTATAGATTAAAGAAGACGAGGTCTTTCATGCCACAGGAGGTTGCACAAATGGCGTATAAAAGTCAGAAGATCATATGACACAAATTGAAAAAAATCAGAATAGACATGACCAATATATTTTTCAAAGAAAGTTAGGTTTCACGAAGCTCTTATTACTTAGGTGAGATTTGAGAAACATGCCTCTTCGTTCCGTCGCAGTTTGGCTTTTCCGGACCAGATTGTGGTGCCCACCGTTGGAGTTGCTCCTGGTGATGACGCTTCTGGGCAAGACATGGGGTAGCTGGTTTCCCTCTCTGTATAGTCTTGGTCTGTTGGTCTCAGCCGGTTTTGTGTTGCGTTTTGGTCTTGGTCAGTGTTGTTGTTCTCCTCCCACTTTAAGTGGGAGATTTTATTGTAGTTGTTTGGTCTCTTTTTGTCTAGCTGGTGTGTTGTATCTTTACTTTTCTTAATGCATATGATTTATCCACTTAAAAAAAAAAATATAATAATGTTATGTTAGGGTGCTTTCCACTTTCCAGCTCTGAACAACAACTTAATTTGCTTCCAGTGAAATAGATCAATTCAGCATCTTATGGGTGATGCTGATGTGCCACTAGAAGCTATAAATAAACTTAAAAAATCAAGACAAAATCAAAATAAGTATAAAGGTTCTATGGAGAGAATCAGAATTCCATTGTTGTGTTGATTGGTGCCCATGGTACACTATTATCCTCCCATATCTTTATATAAGGAATTTTTATTTTTATTTTTAAATTTTATAAAATTTATTAATATCAAATTATGGTAATTTTTGTCTAACTACAAATGAGAGTGCCAACAACAACTTCTTCTATTGATATCAAAATTTTTATACAAAATATTTGTATTTTTATTTTAAAAAAAATAAACTTCAACTTATTTTAAATAAAAGCATGCGCTTAATATGTTTGATATGATTTGTCCATTTTTTTTAAAAAAAAAACCACAAGTGTAAGTCAACAATGAAAATATGTTGAATGGTGAGATATATAACAAACACCGACATAGAATTTGGCTTTATTAAACTCTGCTTTAGGCATCAATGCCCCCTCGATGTCATCGACAAGCAACACTGAATTTGTCCTCTGCTCACCAGGCCAAATAGAAGTAATCACAGGACCACAAATCCATTAATATGCTTTGGAGAGTTTCCATTCACACTGGGTGAGGAATTCACAAGCTGACTCATGGCTGAGTATCTCTCTCTCTCTCTCTCTCTCTCTCTCTCTCTCTGAGGAGCCTATGAAGCCTACACGAGACCAGAATTTTACTTAGTTCTGCATAGACAGTATATTTTAATTCATCTACAATCAATCTTTAAAGGAAACAAATATTTTACTTTAATCAAATTTAGAAACTAAATCAAGATATATTTTTCATAAAATTTAATTTAATCAATTCTATAAAATAAACTTAATTTTTTTAATGGATAAACTATATTCACTAAACAATAACAAAAATACAATACCAAAGATGAACAAAATATACCAATAATATAAAAAATAAATTACAACAACCACATATAGAAGATATAATCTCACTGGATGTTTGAGGACAACAATGACAAAGGTAAAAAAATATATATATATAATAGATTTCGCTTGGTTAGAATAAGCATGTTCCTGTTAAAGTGAACACTACTAAACATCAAGATCTAGCCAGTGCTCAAGAATAATGTCTGTCTCTCCTTAAGCACTTTGAGGTCCAAGAAATTTCAGACTTTGCTTGACAACCATAATAAAATTTAGCATAACTAAAATATTTTCCACTCTGTGCAACAAACATTCAAAATAAAATTTATCTCATTTTATATATTAAATTTCCAAATTTACACAATCATATAAAGAAACTAAATATTCATTCACAACTTCACCATTCAAATCAAAGCGAAAATCTTTGCTCGGGTCCAATTTACTTTCTCATTTTTTAAGCTTTCATTGTTTTTGTTACATGTCCATTTAGAAGCTCTACGAAGCATTAAATAGGTTTTTTCAATTTTACCCTTGATTTTTAATATATTACTATATTTTTCAATATTTTTTTGGAAAACTAAAACATTATGTTGAGAGAATAAAAGATACAATTAAATTATAAAAAAATAAATAAAATCTTGATGGGTTTCAAATGGGGGTAATTTTGAAAAATTGATACAATTTGTCATAAATTTAACATAAAGAGTACCATATAATAATAAAAACATATTTAATGATAGAATATATTGAATCTATGAAAACATTTCCCCCAAAAAATTAAAAACACAAAAAAAAAAAAAAAAATCTTTCAGCCTATATATATTATATGAGGATCTATCATCTACCGACATCCCTAAATTTGAAATCTAAGAACTTCTATAGTAGCCGGTGGATTCTAATCCATCCAATGGCTACAATTTATTTATAAATAGTGTTATACAATATTATATTGTAATTATACACTACAAAACATCTTTATAAACAATAGCTATTCAATGATGTCATCATCCAAGAAGTGTAAATAAGCATATCTAATGAACATTGATTAGCATAAGTGCCCACATGACTTAATCCCTTGTTCTTTCCCTCAAGGGGGTGTTTGGATGAGGGGATTGGCCACTATTAGCATGGGATTGATTGCTAATAGAGATATATACCCATGTTTGGATATTTTATTATTAGCTTAGTAATGAGTACTGTAGGTAATTGCATGATGTATAGTGAAAGAATTTGATTACCCCTAAAATTGGGGGGCATAGAGAGGAATAAACACTATTGATAGCGAAATGATATTTTTGCCCATAGTTGAGATTTAATTAAATAATAATTATTAATTTAAATAAATAATTATATTAATTAAAATAAATAATAATTAACATAAATTGAGTCATTTAAATATTATAATAAATTAAAATGAGTAATAGTTATTTACATACATACATACTTATAATAATTAAAGTGAAATGACGGTTTTGCCCCTATATAGATTTAATTCAATAAAATAGTTAGTAAAAAATATTTAATTATGATAATTAAAGTGAAATGATATTTTTAGTTAGAATAATTAAATAATATTAATAAATATGAATTATTTAATATGCATATTTAATTATAATAATTAAAGATAAAAGTAATTTAATTAAGATATATATTTATAATCATTATTGAAATTATTTTAGAATCTAATAAATTTAATTATAATTAAATATCACCCATTATTTTATACAATAATATTTATTTATTATAAAGGATAAACAAGTAATTTACCACAATTTTTTTTATACTTTTTTTTCTATTCTACACTCCCATTTCCTCCAACCAAACAATATTTTATTACTATTGCTATTCCCCTCATTTCAATTCGATTTGATCCTATTATCTCATTCCCCCAAATTTTATTGTCAAAAATTGAACACATATTTCACTTATTGGACTACGCTTAAGTTTTCTCTATTATATATTGACACACCATCCTCCGCTTCTCTCCATCCTCAGTCTCTCGCTAGTTACAATCCCATCAACCATGGAAGGTGATAGCGAAGCCGTTCGAGTAGCAATCTTACCAACACCCGGCATGGGCCACTTAATCCCCCTCGGTGAGCTCGCCAAGCTGCTCGTCAGCCACCACTCCATCTCCGTCACCTTCATCACCTTCGCCGAGCCTGTTTCCAAAGCTCAGAAGGCCTTCCTCGATGCCCTCCCTCCAACCATCACCTCCCTCCAGCTCCCTCCTGTTTCTCTTGCCGACCTCCCTTCCGACACCCATATCGAGACTCGCATGTCCATCGCCACCGACCGTTCCCTCCCCGCCGTGCGCACCATCCTCCATACTCTACAACAAAGCACTCGTCTTATAGCCTTCATCGTCGACCTTTTCGCCACCGATACGTTCACTGTTTCCAAAGAACTTGGCATACCTTCCTTTTTGTTCTTCCCTTCCAACTTGTTTTCCCTTTCCCTGCTTCTCCACTTGCCCGAGCTGGACGCTTCCACGACGTGCGACTACCGGGACCTGCCGGAACCGCTGCAGCTTCCAGGTTGCGTGCCAGTACTCGGTTCCGATCTGCTTCATCCTATGCGAGACCGGTCCAACGACGGTTACAAGTGGATGGTCCACCATGCCAGACGTTATCGAGATGCTGACGCAATTCTTGTCAATACCTTCAGAGACATCGAGCCAGAAACGGCCAAGATCATTAACGAAGAAGACAACAAGTGGCCGCCTGTTTATTTAGTCGGTCCGCTAATCCAGTCCGACTCACCGGACATCGAAATAGTCAACTGCTTATCTTGGCTCGACAAACAACCAAAAGAGTCAGTGTTGTACGTGTCGTTCGGCAGCGGTGGCACGCTGACATGCGCCCAGATGAATGAGTTGGCCTGCGGGTTAGAGATGAGCGGGCAGAGATTCTTGTGGGTGGTTCGGAGTCCGTCCGACGCTAAATGCGATGCCAACTACTTCGATTCGATGAGCGTCGACGACCCGGTTGAGTTTTTGCCAGAAGGGTTCGTGGAGAGAACTAAGGAGGTGGGTTTATTGGTGCCATCGTGGGCGCCACAGTTGCAGGTGTTAGCACACATTGCGACGGGTGGGTTCTTGTCCCACTGCGGGTGGAACTCAACGCTGGAGAGTGTGATGCATGGTGTGCCCATGATAGCATGGCCCTTGTATGCGGAGCAGAGAATGAATGCTGTGATGCTGACAGAAGAGGTGAAGGTGGCGTTGAGGCCGGTGGTGGCGGCGGATGGGATTTATAAGAGTGAGAAGATAGCAAAGGTTGTGAAGGCGTTGATGGAAGGGGAGGAAGGGAAGAAGGTGAGAGAGAAGGCGAAGGAGCTTCAAGAGGGTGGAACCAGAGCACTAATGGAGGACGGCGAGTCTTGCAAAGTCATCACAGAGTTGACCAATAGGTGGAGGTCCACCATTACTTGATGGTCTTGATAGATGGAGCTAGGTCTTCACCCAAGCTTATCTGAAATCTAAGACTACTTTTTCCTTTCTGCTCTATGCAAAATTTAAAAAGCTCTTCCATGTTATTTAATAAATTATAATTTATCTATTATGTTAATAAATAAAAATTAAAAAGCTCATAACTCATGAATGTGTTTTGTAAATAATCACTTTTTTCTAGTCTCATTTTTTTTTTAACCGTAAAGCTATGCACAGGTTTTGAATAATGTGAACTATCCATAATTCTCTTAAAAAAATTAATTCTTTAAAAGAAAATTGACAAATTTTTGTGAGCCAAATATTTTTAACCTAACCAATATTTTGGTCTTGTTTGTTACGTGTTTGGCATGGATTTTATATCATTGTACCAAATTTTTTTTTATATTGCACAATGTTTGATACGGGTTTTAGCTGGCCTTGTCAAATCCCATGCCAAACATACAAGCTAAAAATTCATTAAAAACTTAAAAAATAAATAAATTTAAAAAATGTCGCTGGATCTAAGGCATGAAGAGATGTCGATACTTACTTCCCATCCACTGACCATCCATGCCAAATCTGTTTAAAATGAAAACTAAACCAAACATTAATCAACCTCAGTCCATCATCAAATGACTAGCAATTAATTTTTAGATGCTCTCTGTCGATACTTGCAAGTAGAAGCCCTATTCATGTGGGTCATCACAAAATTCTTTTACCATATAATCACAATTTCATAGCCGTTTAACTAACAAAATATTTTAAGCATAGTAGAAATTTGGCTTTGCTTGTTATTGTGAATTTTTTTTATTTGGCATAATTATTGGCACTGATTTAAGATTTTTGTGTCAAACTTTTTATTTGACACAGTCGTTGCCATGAATTTTATATAGCCATGCAGAATATGCCTTGTTAAACCTTTGTGAGCCAAATATTTTTTATCTAATTAATACTTTAGTTTTGTTTTTCATTGTGTTTCGTGCAAATTTTATATCACCGTGCCAAAAATAGACAAAGGTTTTATCTATATTTATAAAAAATA
This sequence comes from Dioscorea alata, assembly GCA_020875875.1. Taxonomy (NCBI): domain Eukaryota; kingdom Viridiplantae; phylum Streptophyta; class Magnoliopsida; order Dioscoreales; family Dioscoreaceae; genus Dioscorea; species Dioscorea alata. Next base: position 17,838,820 of record CM037015.1, on the reverse strand, counting down.
GTTAATTAATTAATTGATTTGTTTGGGAGTTGAGCTCAAAGTGTTAAAGAGGTGTTTGGATTGGGGGATAGAACACTATTGGAATGGGATTGATAATAAATGGTGATTTATAACTATGTTTGGGTATATTACTATTAACTTGGAAATGGGTACTATAGGTAATATCATTATGCATAGTGAAGACATTTTATTACTCCCAAAATCAGGGGCGGAACTAGGACACGATGGTAGGGGGGCTGAAACCTACAAGCAAAAATAAAAAATAAATAAATAAATATATATATATTTATATATAATCTAACAAAATAATTATTTTAAATGGAGAATAATGTGCTAATATAACAAAAAATTTGAATACATATTAAAAAAATATATAGTATAATTTAAATTTTTGTTATTACCGATCAATTTAAACTTTTTAAAATTACTACAATTTGTATATAAATTTTTTTTATTAAAATTTTGAAATCCTAGTAATTTTTAAATTAAAAAATAAAATGTGGAAGAGAAATGAACCACAAGGGATTTGAACTTGGGTGGATCACAAAAAAGCACCTACTTTATGGGTAAACCCACCAACCACTCAGGCACACCCACATTCCACATAATCATGTGTCAAAATATTATATTTTACATAAATTTAAGTATAGAAAAATTGAAATTCATCAAAACTTATATTGCTTAAAAATTATTATTTCCGACGCCAAGGGGGGGGGGGCTTCAGCCCCTGCTAGCCCCCCCTTGGTTCTGCCCCTGGCCAAAATTGGGGGGCATGGAGGGGAATGAATACTATTGATAGTGAATTGACTTTTTTGCCCTTAGTTAATATTTAATTAAATAATAATTATTGTAAATAACTAATTATAATAATTAAAGTAAATTATAATAAAAATAAATTGAGTCATTTAAATATTATAATAATTAAAATAAATAATAACTAACAAGAATTATTTAATATACATATTACATTATAATAATTAAACTGAAATGACATATTTGCCCCTATATAATTAAATAAAATAGTAAATAAAAATATTTCAGTATGGCAATTAAAGTAAAATGACACTTTTAGCCGGTATATAATTAATTAAATAACTATTGATAGTGAAATGATAATTTTGCCCCTAATTGAGATTTAATTAAATAAATTGTTTGTTCTAAATATTTAATTATAATAATTACAAAAACTACATATTTATCTATATGTAATTACTTTATATATTAACATATCATTAGTTAAGGGCATTAAAGTAATTTACATACAATTCTCTATTCTATTTTTCCCATTCCCAATATTTATTCTTCCAACCAAACACCTTTTTCATTACCATTACCATTACTTTTCCAATTACCATTCCTATTCTGTGATTCAAACGGGTGTCTATGTGTAATTACTATTCCTATTCCTAGTTGAGATTTAATTAAATAAATTGTTTGTTCTAAATATTTAATTATAATAATTACAAAAACTACATGTTTATCTATATGTAATTACTTTATATATTAACAAAATAGGCAAAACGAAAAAAAAAAAAAAAAAAAAAAAAACACTACAACAGATAAAGGATAGCAAAGTCTGAGATAAACGGGACACCCTAGTCCCGCCAGAAGGGAAAAGGCTGGCTCACCCACTTAAAAGATAACTACTACTCTGTCGGATCGGCCTCCCCTAGCCCAGGCTGGTTGTTGTGGAACTCCAAACAATGCTTTATAAAAGGAACACTTTAACATATTTGAATAAAGTTTTTGGAATTACATTTATGAGATGATATTTTTAAAAATAAATAAAATAAAATAAAATTGATTTACATATAAAATCTTTTACCATATAATCCCAATTTCATAGCGGTTTGACTAATTTAAATATAATAGAAATTTGGCTTTGTTTGTTATTGTGAACATTTTTGTTTGGCATAGTTATTGATTCTGATTTAAGATTTTTATGCCAAATGTAATGTCAAACTTGGCTAATTTTTTAAAATATTGCTTTTTTTTTTATTAATTACCAAATTGCGCATTTCCGTAATTATTTACGGAAATGCGCACTTTGGGTTTTTTTAATATTTGTTTTAAGGTAAATGGGCCCCGGATAGTTTTTTAATACTTCAATTTTAATTTTAAAAAAAAAACAGGGGCCCATTTGCACCCAAAAATAATAAAGTAACCATATATGCACCCAAAAATAAAAAATAAATAAATAAGAGAGGATATATCTATGAACATTTTAGACTTTTTTCCTAACTATACCATTCTAGCAACTGATTGCAACTAAAGGAAGCAAAGAGTCATAAAACTTTGGTTTCTTTGAAAAGGGTGGATATATCTATGAACAAGCTATTTTAAAAGTTTTTTTTTTAAACGAAAAAGAATACACGATGGATTCGTAATATAGAAGCACTGATAAACAAGAATATCTCAGAGAATTAAAGAACGAGAAATTAAACCAGAATCAAAGTAAAAAAATATGAAGAGCTATGAATGAGAACATTTTAGACTTCATTTCTAAGAACATCAGTTAAACAACTGGATGTATGTACAAGTAAATGAAAGCAAAGAATCATAAGAAAACTTTGGTTTCCACAAAGCTTGTTTTGTAGAAGCATTGATAAACAGAAATATTTCAGAGAAACAAGAACTAAAGAAAGTAAAACTACAATGAAATAACACCATGAAAGCAAAGGAATACATCCATGAGAGAAAGAAAAGCAAACCGGAAGTGAAGTGAAGAAATCCTTTTGAGAGAGAGAGAGAGAGAGAGAGAGAGAGAGAGAGAGAGAGAGAAGGTTGTGAGTAGGGGTGTGCACAGGCCCAAAATGAAGAATGGAACAGTGACTTAAGTTGACTTGATATTTCTTTTTTATTTTTCATGTTCATCCGAACTTGGCTTGGTGTGCATTGTATATCCGGGCCCTCTGTTTTTTATAAATTAAAATTTAAATGTTAAAAAATTAGCTGGGACCATTTACCTTAAAACAAATATTAAAAAAACCCAAAGTGCGCATTTCCGTAAATAATTACGGAAATGCGCAATTTGGTAATTAATAAAAAAAAAACCAATATTTTAAAAAATTAACCGTCAAACTTTTTTGTTCGACACAGTGATTGTCAACTGTGTCACGAATTTTATATGGTCATGTAGAATGCTTTATCAATTTTTTTTATGAGCCAAATTAATTTTTACCTAAGTAGTACTTTGGTCGTGTTTGTCATGATATTTGGCGCAAATTTTATATCATCATGCCAAAAGCCATGACAAACGCCTTATCTATATTTATCAAATTAATTAATTAATTAATACGTAGTTCGGGACTTCAACTCAAAGTGTTGATTGCAGCCTCTGGTGAGAGGACCTCTTTTTATGCCAAAAGCCATGCAAGCGTTTATCTTTCGCTTTACTTTACTTTATTTTGATGTACCTTTTCCTACTTTATTTCGATGTATTTTGCCTTTCTGTTCACCTCTGATGAGAGGACTGCTCTTTGTCTTTTTCTAGTTTTCTTCAATAAAGTTGTGGTTCATCTACATTTATTAAAAAAAAAAAAAAAAATGTTGATTGCATCTTGTACGCTTATGAAGCACTTCAACATATTTGAATTAATGAAGTTTTTGGAATTTCATTTATGAGATGATATTTTTTGTAAAATAAATTAAATAAAATAAAATTGATTTACTTACAAGCAAGCAGATATTTATGTGGGTATCATTGTTCTATTGTGATATATATCTACACAAATATTAACTTTATATGAAAGTATATATACACACACAAATTTCCCATTAAGAAATCACTGTTTGGTATATGAGTAATAATAATAATAATACACTTGCTCAGGTCTAGAAAGTAGTTGAGTTGTCAAAATAAGTATCCGTTTACATTGGTAGTATTCCATTTCCATGCACGTCAAGACAAATAATGATATTAGAATTGATATTTGTTGAAGTTAAAGATAAAAAAACCAACAAAAAATGAGGATAAGATTGCATTTCATAGTTGCTAAATTCAAGATGAGAAACAACAGTACATTTCATTGAATTAAAAAGGTCAAGTGAGAAGCATGTGTCAACTGCAACGGTTACATAGATGCCAGGCTAGAGAATTTGTTTTGCTGAGTTGGCTGACTTTTGCCATGTCAGCATAGTTTGTTTTAACTGTTTTAGCTGATTCCATTTTCAGCCTTTGTACAAACAAAGAGCTTATATAAATTGCTCATCATCCTCATCATCCTTGTAATCTGTTTTTTCTTTGAATCAATGGAATCAAGCTCTCTTCTCTTCTCCTCTTCTCCTCTTCTTTGATGCTTGTTTGCTTGCAGAATGAGCTTCAATTTGAGGAAATGGAATCATTCGTGAAGCAGAACCTAAGACGCAGAAGAGTACTCTTTCTCATAGGCAGCAGAGAATCAATGGCTGTTTGTGAGTTTTCCTATAAACTTCGATCTTTCCAACATGGCATCAGAGCAGTTTTGAGATAGTTTTCATCAATTTATTCCAAGATTGGGTTTCTGTTCCTGCTGTTTTTGAGATCTGTGCTAAATTTTTCATGTGTCTGAGTTCTGAGATCTGAGATGGTTTCATTTCAACCTTCTATCTGTAACCAAGCTAATTCAACAGCTCAGCTGTAAAATTATTTTTACATCTAAATTTTGTTTTTTACAGGACCCTTCACTGAAGAGGCCCCTGGTACTTGGTAAAGCATGCAAAGGACTTTTCTTTCTTCATCCTCAAAGTAGAGGAGCAGTTTCAGCATTGGATTCTGTTTTGAATTCCATTTATGACGTTCCATAGAAAAGTTCTCAGTTTACATGTTCTTCGTTTCCAAACAATTTTACTACTTCTTGTGATAGCACTGAATTTGAATTGTGGCATTCTAGGTTAGGTTACACAAAATAAAATTGTTGTCTTTGTTAAACTCTAGTCAAAAATCTGATTCTTTAATCATTTGCAATGTTTTTTTTTTTTTGCCAAGATGAGCGGCCTAGCCGTTAAAACAAGGGCGTGCACAAACCTCGGCGGAGCAAGTGGGAGCGGGGCCCGCGCACACATAGGTGCAGGGACCACCCGCACACAACCACTACTCACACTCCCAGAAATGTGCCCTCACCCAAGATTCGAACTCTCATCACTTGTGAAGGGTTCTATTTGCAATGTTTGCCCACAAGCTAAGCAACACAGGTTGTCATTTCCTCATAGTTATATGTTGATAGCTGGGGCCCCTATAATAGGGGAACTTATCAGGTTATATATTTTTTCTCACTAAGAGAGCTGCTTCTTTTATTTTAAAAATTTTTTATTTAAATGATAGATATACAATTTCAAATAAAGATAAAAAAAATTAGAACTGATAATGCTTTTGAATTATGAAGTTCAAAGGAATTAAAATCTTTCTTTGCAGAGAAATGAATTATTTATCAAACATCATGCAGTTATGCTCCAAAAAAAAATAATAAAAAATAAAAATAAATAAATTGAGTGGTAGAGAGAAAACATAAGCACATCTAAGAGACGGCCCTTGCGCTTTTATTCCAATCCAAAGTGCCAATCAAATATTAGGGTGAATACATTCTCACTGAAGCTTATTTGATTAATCAGTTTCCTAGTAAGCTTTTAAAACTTCTCACTGGCGACAACTTCCCTGGAAATAGAATTACCATTTCTAGAAAAACTTGATGCTAGATGAAAACTTCTCTGGAAAATTCTGCAAGCATCCTGACAATTATTTCTAAGTTAGTGTTTGGTTGGATGTAATTCTAAATACAGTGGACTTCTAGTTACAATGTAACTGAAAATTCTTGCTTTTCAAAATAAAGTGCAGTCAAATCTTGTGTTTGGTTGGATATAACTGAAATTACTGTATTACAAGATTTTATATTTGTTTGGAAGGATTTGTAAATTTTAAATTGGAAAACACATGTGTATAAATGTATGTGTGTGTGTATATTGGTTTTGAACTCCTAAAATTTGTTTTTATGGTCATTTTTACCATAAAGCAAAATCCATCAATGATGGGATTTTAAAAATACATGAAAAATAAAATACCTCAAAACAAACACATGAGTTTAAAAAAATTGGGATTTGGAATTATATGTAACTAAAATCCCTTAAAACAAACAACACCTAAAGGAACCGAAACTAGTGGAAAACAAACTAAAATCAATCCAGTGAAGACGAGCAGCACAAATTTTTCGTGATTTTGTAATTTAAAGGTGCATTAGAATTATCACAGTCAAGAGGGTAATTTGATGATGTAACCTCAACCTATCTTAAAGGGTCACATGGAAGCCATTGTAACCACTAGGAAATGTGGTTTAAATACACCCGCCGAGGTGAGAGAAGAGGATATTAAGAAAATCCTCACTTATCCACTCTGTTTCTCTTTCTCCACCTCTCTACTCTATTTTTCTCACAACCCCCTGAACTTCATTAATACTCCCGGCGCTAAATAATCTTTGTTTTTTCTTTGAATCAATGGAATCAAGCTCTCTTCTCCTCTTCTTTGATGCTTGTTTGCTTGCATAGTGAGCTTCAATTTGAGGAATTGGAATCATCCGTGAAGCAGAACCAAAGACGCAAAAGAGTATTCTTTCTCATATGCAGCAGCGGATCAATAGTGGTTTGTGAGTTTTCCTCTGAACTTCAATCTTTCGAACAATATTGATGTTTCTGTATTTTATTCATTCCCTTATGCAAATCCAAGATTGAGGGATGAAATTAGTGGCTTTTACATATTTAAAAAAAAATTAAACAAAAAGAGGAAGAAGACAAGCGGATGGGAAATCTGGGAATCTTATGTCAGCTAACCCATGTGCAGTACCTAATGTTATGAATTAATATAAGAATGATTCCAAGTTTAGTGACAGACATGTCCAGACATGCATGTAGTAAACTAAAATTGGCCGAGATGCAATGCACTCAAGAATGGTACCAATGGTAACTTCTACCATTGGTACATGACCAAGAATGGAGGAAGACAGAAGAAGCCATGCGATAGCCCTTCTATCAAGCCCTGGGTTGGGACATCTCATACCACTAGCCGAGCTTGCCAGGAGGTTGGCTCAAGATCACCATTTCACCGTCACGCTCATCACTCAATCCGTCGGACCAATCTCTGATGTTGAACAGAACCTCATTGACTCCATCCCTAAGGATATCAACGTTGTGCCCTTGTCCCCTCCTAGTCCAAGTTCCATTTCTGATGGTCTTGAGCTCGGACCTCTCATCTTTCTCACCATTAACCATAACATACCTCGTGTTCGTGCAATCCTTCAATCACTGGCCACGTCCAGTGTTTCACCACTCGCTGCTGTGGTAGTTGATCTCTTCTGCGTAGGTGCTTTCAGTATCGCAGAAGAGATTGGTGTGCCACCTTACATGCTTTACACCTCGCCATGCATGATGCTGTCTTTCTGTTTATATTTGCCTACTATTGACGCAATGTACCAAGCTGAGTATAAGGATCTAACTGAACCGTTGTGTTTGCCGGGGTGTGTGCCATTACATGGGAGGGATTTCCCTGACCCTCTTCATCATGGTAGAGACAGTGAGCCATATAAAGGGATTCTATGGTTAGTCAGTCAGTTCCCCAGAGCTAAGGGAATTCTGGTGAATACTTTTCAAGAGTTAGAGCCAGGAGTTATCAAAGCTTTGAAGGATGATGCTACTGTACCTGCCATCTATCCTGTTGGACCACTGATAAGAAGTTGCACGCCTGGACCTACAAACGGAGGAGACTGCTTGGCATGGTTGGACAAGCAAAACAGAGGATCAGTGTTATTTGTGTCCTTCGGGAGTGGAGGCACACTCAGCGGAAAGCAGCTGAATGAAGTGGCTTGGGGTTTGGAGATGAGTGGCCATCCATTCTTGTGGGTTGTCAAAAGCCCCAACGACCATGACGCTGCTGGTACCTTCTTCACTGTTCAAAGTAAAACAGATCCTTTGGCTTTCTTGCCCCAAGGTTTCTTAGAAAGGACCAAGGATTCTGCTCTTACTGTGCCTTCATGGGCTCCTCAAATAGAGATCCTCAGCCATGAGTCAACTGGTGGATTCCTCACTCACTGCGGGTGGAACTCTGCACTTGAGAGTATGGTGAATGGTGTGCCTTTGATTGTATGGCCACTCTATGCTGAGCAGAGGACTAACACAGTGCTGCTAGCGGATGATGTTAAGGTTGCATTGAGGCCTAGAGCTGATGAAAATGGTTTGGTTACAAAAGAGGAAGTTTCCAGGGTGATCAAGTGCTTAATGGAAGGTGTTGAAGGGAAGAGGCTAAGAGCTAAGATGGCTACTGTTTCTAATCAATCATCTCATGCAACAAGTACTACAGGTTCTTCTTCAGAATCACTTTGTGAGATTGTCCTTGAGTGGAAGAACAACAAATGAGCCAGTCGATTACTCACCTGTACTACTTGAATATCACAATCCTTCATTAATTTCTTGATTGCAATCATTTATTGTTGAATGAAATGACTTTTAATTAATATTTGTGGAAAAGCAAAAAGTACATGGTTTTCCTCTTTTATGTTTCAATGCAAATACGGCAATACCTATACGAGAATTACTTAAGGGATAGATCTATTAAGATCTACTCATCTTAGAATGCCTAGAGCTTATAGATATATCACTATGGCCTACAAAGAAATCGATTCATGCAATTAAATATAAGTTTATCTATCTAATACTGTGTTTGGATTGCCGAAAAAGGTAAGGTTAGATTGGGGTATTCAGGAAACAAATGAACAGTGTGTTCTAGCGGAATAAGATTTTCTCACTTTGGCTAATATCATCATTTCACTCATTTTTTTTTTCAAATTTTATTTACTCCAATCAAACACTACTTTGGTTATTATTCTCATTCTCCCTTTTTTTTTATTCATCTTATTTTCATTTATTGTATTCCTGTAAATCAAATGCTAATAAATTTATTATTAAAGTTTCATTTATGTTACTTCTTTCAATGCTCAAGCACTGCTTTTTTTCAAGAAGATATAAATAAATAAATAAAATAGTATATTTAAAAAAACTCCAGTTTTACTGATATTCAAGAAGTTTTTGAATACTAAAAATTTTTGTTTTTTAATTAAAGAGAAAATGGTGTTGACTAATTTAATTTTTAAATCAAATTAGTTTTTTGACACTATTCTTTCAGCCTATTAATTGGACATCTAGAATTTTTTAGTGTATTTATTAAGAATAATTTTTCATATTAGTCGAAAGAATATTATTAGCTACTATATTATAATTTTTTTTTTCAATAAAAGTAGATAAACTATAATTTATTGAAAGAAAAAACGATATTATAAAGAAAAAAAAACTGGACTACAAAAAAAAAACTAAGATTGCAATATAGAAAGACTGAGGAAAAAAATTGCAATAAATCTATTCATTATTTGCTTCAAACCATGCTAAAATCATCTACTACTAAAATTATATATACTATATATAGTTTTATATGGAAAATTAAAATTAATGCCAATTAAATATAAATATTAATTATTATAATTAATTAAAAAAATTAATACTTATATTCTTTTGGGATTAAAATCAGCATCCTTAATCTTGCTTCTTTGTTCAAGCCACATATAACAAGCTTCATAGTTTTCATCCGGTGCATTGAGAATAGTGCGAAAGCATTCTTTGATTTTGTTTTTTTTTTTTTTTCACTTTTAATGTTTTATTTGTTTATTTTAACTAATTTATAAAGATTAAAAAAATCATTAAAATTAGTAGACAATCTAAATTTTATAAAAAATTATATTAATTTTTTAAAATTAATTTTATTTAAAATATATTTTATAAAATATATAGTTGAATATAATTTATTAAAAATTACAAAGGTATATTAAATATAAAAAATAAATTTTAAAAATAATATTTTATATTTTATAATTTTTTTAAAATTTATAGTAAAACGCAGAAAAATTTTAAAATGTACTCCCTTCGTGTCTTTTTATCTGTCACAAATCTATATATTTTTTTTATCTATTATATTTTAACATCAAAAAATATTTATTATTTTTTTAAAATTATTTTTAACTTTTTATTCAACTCTATTATTAGAATTAAATATGAGAAAGAAATGAAGATATAAATTAAAAATAATTTAAAATTATAATTAATTTTTTATAATATTTTGTAAACTAATTAAGTTTTCTAATAAGTGAGATTCAGTTAATCAGCACAGCACCGATAAAAAAACATCCACGGCGCACTGTCCCAAACACTCATGGCTCCTTTGTCGCGGACTATAAGGTCGATGGCCTTGCTATACCACGTGCACTGTTTCCATGAGTTGGTCCCTTTGCTCTCAGCGAACTATCAAACCCAAGCTACCTTCTTCTCCTCTGTGCTCATCCATGGCGGATCTCAAACGCACTCACATCGTCATGCTCTGCAGCCCCGGCGTCGGCCACTTCATCCCCATCTTCGAGCTCGCCAAGCACCTCGCCAACCACGATGACCTCACCATCACCATCATCACCACCCAACCCATCACCTCCATCCCTGATTCCTATCAAACCATCCTCAACTCCCTCCCCTCCGATATCCACCTCCTCTCCTTCCCCTCTCCTCCCTATCATTCCCTCCCTGAATCAGCCAAAGACGAAGCCCGCATCATGTTCAGCATTTCCCACAACCTCCCTCGCCTCCGTGAACTCCTCCGCTCCCTTGCTTCCTCCCACAACCCTCCCGTGGCTCTCTTCGTCGACCTGTTCGGCGTCGACGCCTTCGACGTCGCCATGGAGTTCAAAATCCATCCATACATCTTCGTCACCGGTTCTTGCTTCGCCTTACGCTTTGGTCTTCATCTTCCCAAGCTCGATGCCGTGCTGACCGGCGAGTTCCGCGACATTCAAGAGCCACTGCGACTGCCGGGGTGCTTCCCGATCTCTCCGAAGGACATTCCGGATTTTATGCTAGACAGAGGAAACATAGCTTACCTGAACTTTGTCCGTATTTTCAGAAGGTACGTTGAAGCGAAAGGGATTCTAGTGAATAGCTTTGAAGAATTGGAGCCTGTGGCCATGAAAGCTTTGAAAGATGATGAAGATGTGCCTCTTGTGTACACTGTCGGGCCTCTAGTGAGGACTTGCTTGACGGGAGTCGTTAACGGCGCTGAGTGCTTGACATGGTTGGACAAGCAGCAGCTTGGCTCTGTTCTATATGTCTCATTTGGCAGTGGTGGCACGCTCACCAGAGAGCAGATGAAGGAGTTGGCCTTGGGTTTGGAGATGAGCAAGCAGAGATTCTTGTGGGTGGTCAAGACCCCTCATGAGAACAAGCCCAATGCTGCCTTCTTTGGTGGTCAAACACCTGAGAGTGAGACTTCTCTGGAGTTTTTGCCTGATGGGTTCCTTGCAAGAACTGAAGGTTTGGGTCTTGTTGTTCCTGCCTGGGTTCCTCAGGTGGAGGTGCTGGGTCATGCTTCTGTTGCTGGGTTAATGAGTCATTGTGGTTGGAATTCCATCCTGGAGAGCATTGTGCATGGAGTGCCAATGCTGGCTTGGCCATTGTATGCTGAGCAGAATCTCAATGCACTAATGATTGTGGATGGTTTGAAGGTGGCTTTGAGGCCTCAGGTTGGAGATAATGGCTTGGTAACAAGGGATGAAGTATGTAGGGTGATCAATTGTTTGATGGAGGGAATGGAAGGTAAAGAATTGAGAGAGAGGATGACAGAGTTTAGTGTTGCAGCCACCAAGGCTGTAGCAGAAGATGGATCATCCTTCAAATCAATTTCAAAGCTGATCCTTGATTTGAAGATTCTCTGACCATACTCTGGGAAGTAGAAACCAAAAATTAAACAAATCCCATCCTATGTTGTTAAGTGGGTCAATCGCTCTGTTTCTGATGCTGCTTTGCCAACATTTTTTTATGGATTTTAATAATTTGTTCCGTTTAATCAAAATAACATTGTTATGTTCCAGATCAGAAAATAACATCTAGTAGCATCTGTGTTTGTTTTCAGTTTATATTTTAAACTAGTTTTTTATTGCAATAAATTAGTGTTTTATTTATTTAAAAAAATAAAAATAATTTGCATAATATAAACAATATCAACCTTAATTCTAGCTAAATAAATTTAAAAAGTAACGAAGTTTGAATTAAAACCAAAATTTATACTTCTAGTCTGGAAATTAAAATATAACAAGTAAATATAAAGCCTTAAATATTTTTTTTTTAAATAAACAAATAGACCACTTTATTATTTAACAATAGATTAAAAAATAAATTTAACAATGCCTCTATTTAACACAAAATATATGGAATCCAGTGGAACTAAAATCATTGCGAAAAAAAAATCTGAAATAAGTATCACAATAATAATAAGCTTTTCAATTTTTTTTTAATTATAGTAGTAAAAAGTGTGTGTGAATTTGTGGCCATTTGTCTATATTGTCAAAAAAAAATTATTAAGTAGTATAAGTTAAAAAAATAATATCAAATTAATTAAAACAATAATGGAGTTGGCTGGTAGCAAAAAAAAAAATTCCCCTAACCTTCAAACCTAATATGTTATTATAAATTATGTGATGTATGGAGTTGACTGGTAGAGAAAAAAAAATTCCCCTAACCTTCCAACCTAATATGTTATTATAAATTATGTGATGTATGAAGTTGACTAGTAGAGAAAAAAAATTCCCCTAACCTTCAAATCTAATATGTTATTATAAATTATGTGATGTATGGAGTTGACTTGTAGCATAAAAAAAATTCCCCCAGCCTTCAAACCTAATATATTATAATAAATTTTGTAATCTATATTAGAATTTAATTTACCTAAAATAATCAAATTATTATAACAAATTATAAAAAAAACTGAAATATATACATAAATAGAGGTTAGTTTCTCACTTTAACAGTGAGTACGCAAGTGTAGGTTTAAAATTTTAAATTATTGTATTGTATGGTATTGTTCATAAATTAATCACTAAAACAAAGTATTATACACTTAATCCCATGTGAGAAGAGCGGTATTCTTTACCCTTCCATAGTTGAATGATATGAGAAAATTTGCTAATGTGGGATTATGTTCCTTGAAATATTAGATTTAGTGCATAAAATAAGTCTTTATTGTAATTCATATTAGCTCACCTCATATGATATAATCTTTAAAAAATTATTAAGTGACTATAATTAATGCATCTTTGTATGTTCTTGATGCCCTTAAATGGAAAAAGTGGGCACTTATCACCTATTTGTTAATATATATATAACTTTTGACTAAATTGAATCAAATTGATTCAAGTAAATAGATTACTTCATTTGAAGCTTACTGTATACTGTCTGATCGGTGAGAAAGCCGGAAAGACCACTTTCTCTCCTTCAGTAACCGGCTAAGGAAGACACTGTGAGAAGTAAAATTTAGTCAGTACACAATGAGAGATAAGAGGAAATTCAAGTCTGAAAACATAACCAAATAGTACTCATCCATTCTATCAAAATCATCAAAAACTAACATTATATATTTCTATTTTATTATTTACAAAAAAAAAAACTTCTAACTTATTTATCGCCAGCGACAATGACAATTTCAGTATAATTTTTTAGTCATTACTACTATGGCAACAGCATAGTGGGTTAACGCACTTGGCTCGTATATGGAAAGGAGAAAGTTTCAATTTTCTCCAAATGCATGGGTGATGGATAATTTTTAAAAAAACATATATAGATATCTTACCCACGAGTCCACTTACAATGGATACCAATAAAGTACAACTAAAAATAACAACAATTAATAAAACCTATCAGAAAAGAAAGACTAAACAAACTACAGTATAACTGGACTACAATCCAACCTAGTCAAAGGGCACAAGCTGTGAGCAACACTTCAGACAAATTTCAGGGAAGCTTTCTTTTCTTTTCATGCTTCTCTCTCTTTATTTACTAATGTTGCATGGATTGAACAAAACAAATGCTGTGGCATGGGTTTTATTTTAATTGATGGGGATAAAACAATCTTGTTGGCAGGTGCGAAGCAGGGAGAAGCTAATTCTTGTGATCAAGCTGAGTTACATGCGTTAGAGGAAGCACTGAAGAGCTGCGTGACCAGGAATCTATACCCTCACAACATTTAAACGGATTGTGCAAGTTTGGTGAAGTGGATCCAGAATGATCAGATGGGGGTGGCATGGAGAAGCAAGGATCAGATTGTTAGCATTCGGAACTTGCTGAACGAATGTAGTAGCGTGCGTTTTGAATGCATTCCCCAGGACCTCAACGGTGTGGCGGATAAAATTGCTGAGAGTGCTCTGGTGAACCCAGCGGTTTCTCTCTTCCATAGAGGTCTTGAGCTACCAAACTGGCTGGTGGAGGTTTCATGGTTTTTGTTGTGTTTTTTTTGTTTTTTTAGCTTTGGTGTTCAGAGCTCTTTCCATGCATAATTATTATTATTATTATTATTATTATTAATGCAAGGACACTTTAATTTGACATAATTTGACACATAGTCAACGTGACGTGGCAATCATAGTGGCATGACATACATAATGACGTGGAAAGAATGATGACATGGCATGGTGACTTGGCTAGGAGAAATATATCCTTAAAGATCTTGATAAAGCTATTTTTGGCAAGAGGATCAAGCAAGCTACAATTTGAAGACAATATCTCATCAAGACCATATTTAGAAGATATGACTGAAGACTAAATGAAGAAATACCTATCAATATGGATTTAGCTAAATGAAGAAATACCTATCAATAGTAAGATATGGAACTATATTGAAGATATGATTTGAAGAACCTTAATAGATTTGGATGAAGACTATTAAGGGTATGATTTGAAGACATTCGTATTTGTGGCATGATTGAGCTGATTGATTGAGGATCTTTGGTAGAAGATTTGAAGATCAAAGTTGGGTGAATTGAAGATCAAGTTTGGAAAGTTTCATGAAGACGCACAAAGGCGTGCGCCTCTTGCGAGAGGACTGCGTGATGAGGAACTGAGAAGGGAGGCTAGTTGCCGGTAGTCGGGATCAGGTGATCAGGCTGCATCGACTCGGACTAAGCATGACCAGGTGGTTAATGGGTCTTAAGGTCACTTAGTAACGTAACCAGAACTCAGTCAAGTCAGCAGTCAGAGTCATGTTGCAACACATGTTACAAGAGAAGTTGCAACCGCTAATTTCGGAAAGTTCTAAATTTAGTAGCCGCGGAGATTATAAAAAAGGTATGTGCTATATTTGAGACGTTGAGCCGTCTATATATACTACCCTGGTTTGAGATTGGGTGCGACTCTTGAAAGAGGGAGTAAGGAGACACCGGACAATCTAAAGAGGGTAGTATTCTTGCTTGTGTGAGAGAGTGACAAAGTATTTGTACTCATCCTTTATTACCTCTTTTAATGGATTGTTTGTCTCCGGGCTTGGCCCCCTCAAACATAAGCGAGTTGACGCCGAACTGGGTTACCAACTTCTTGTGTCTCATTCTTGTTTGGTTTGTGTATACTTTTCTTTGAGTGTTGACTGTTCATCTAATCCACAAATATTAACCGGCGGAACTAACAACAACAACAACAATAATAATAATAATAATAATTGCTATGATATAAAGTAGATAATAACAAAAAAAAAACATGTGTGTAAATTTGGGGTTGTTTGTCCAAATTTTAAAATAACAATTAAAAAAAAAAACTTTGGTTCCCATTTGCAAAGACGTACAGTGAAGCACGCCGCCCTTGTCCTGCTCCGATCTCATCCCTGGCTGATTCCAAAGCCACCCAAGTCGCCATTCTCTGCAACCGCGGAATCAGCCACCTCATCACATTCACCGAGCTTGCCAAGGACCTCGCCCTCCACCATCATCACCACTCAACCCATCACCTCCATTCCTGACCCCCTCCCTTCAAACGATCCTCAACTCCCTCCCTCCGATGTTCACCCCCACTACTTCCCTCCTGCTCCCTATCACTCCTTCCCTGAACACTCCAAAGGCGAAGCTCAAGTCATGTACGTCGAAGCAAAAGACATTCTGGTGAATAGCTTTGAAGAATTGGAGCCTGTGGCAATGAAGGCTTTGAAAGATGATACAGATGCCCGCATCACGCATGTGTACACTGCGGGACCTTTCATGAGGACTTGCTCAACAGGACTCGTTGACGGCGCTGAGTGCTTGAGATGGTTGGAGGAGCAGCAGCATGGTTGTATCTCTATGTCTCGATTGGTAGTGGTGCCACACTCACTGGTAAGCAGGTGATGGAGTTGGCCTTGGGTTTGGAAATGAGCAAGCAGAGGTTCTTGTGAGTAGTCAAGGGCTAGACCTCATGAGAGAACACAGGCCCAATGCTACCTCCTTTGGTGATCAAACACCTGAGAGTGAGGCTTCTCTGGAGATTTTTTTCCTGAAGGGTTCCTGGAGAGAACTGAAGATTTGGGTCTCGTTGTCTCTGCTTGGGCTCCTCAGGTGGAGTAGCTCAACCACGGTTCAGTAGCTGTGGTTATGAGTCACTGTAGGTGAAACTCTATTCTTGAGAGCATTGTCCATGGAGTGGCAATGGTGGCTTGGCCACTGTTTTATGAACAAAATTTGAATGCACTGATGCTTGTCAATGATTGAAGGTGGCTTTGAGGCCTCAGGTTGAAGATGATGGCATGGTAACAAGGGATGAAGTTTGTAGGGTGAACAAGTGTGTGATGGAGGGAGTGGAAGGTCAAGAGCTATGAGAGAGAGAGAGAGAGAGAGAGAGAGAGAGAGAGGGTGAAGGGGCTCAGTGTTGCAGCCACCAAGGCATTAGCTGATGATGGGTCATGTTTTAAATCAATTTCAAAGGCTGTGCTTGAATTGAAGTATATGTGACAATCCTTGCAAAAATAAAATATGATAAAACAACATCCTTCTTGATGCTGTTATGAAGAGTTCAAGCAAATGCTCTGTTTTCACATATCAGTACTGAACATCTTTTATTGATCTGATTTAAAACAAATTATACAAATACAACTTTCCAAGGGAAAGTACAGCTAGCTAGTTGCTAACTATCCATAGTGGAAACTGAATAAAATGCCTGAAATTAGCGGGAAGTAAAACTCAATTGAACTATATGGTCTGGAGGAAGCCTACAATACAAATGACGTGCTCTTCTCTTCCAGTGTGCTTGTGCGCTAGCATCTTTTTGCTAGTTACTAATAAGCTCATCTCCGATGCTTATTTCATCAGAAGAAATTACTTGGATCAAAAGCATCAAACTCCCCTGCATCTAGAATGAATCCCATGTCCACAACAGGGGAGTTAGCAGCTGAGGTAACTGAAGAGATTATCTCTGTGAACTCAGACTCAGCAGTATGATGGTTAAAGCCAGTAGAAAGGTTGCTCATCCTGCACGGTGACACTGAGAAGTAGTTCGACTCGGAGGTAGTCGGCGATAAGAATGTAGGCGAGAAACTATCCATGAAATGGTTGTCTAGATTTGCTTGATTGGCAAAGAAGCTGTGTCTGGGTTGTGAGCAACCAATTGGAGTTGAAGGGAAGGAGAAAGAGGATACATCATGTTCATGCTTCTCCATGTCTAGACCTTCAGTTTTCACTTTGAGATTTGTCTGGAAGTTAAGCAGCAGCTGATTCTCTTGCTGCTGCTGCTGCTGCAGCTGCTGCTTTTGATGTTCACCAGCAACATATTGACTTTGTTGTGTACCAGTTTGCTGAGATGCCGAAGCATGCGCGACAGCACTCAGGGGTTTTTCACAAGAGCAAGTGTGTTCCCCTCTGTATACCACATCAAAGATTGTAGGATCACTGTCTGATCTCTGCACTTGCTTTGTTGCAAGGCAGCCTCTAGCATTCCTATGCGTGCATCTGTAATAACCTCTGCAGACAAACAAGCATTACAGTATTAAGCACTTGACCAATTCAAATGTGTTGAAAGTTGAAACTTAAACGTTGACCAGGACCAATTCTAAATGTCCAGCTTTCCAGAGAAAGCGTGTGAACCGCTTTTAATGCTAAAATAACAGAAAAAATCTTTTATGTGGGGGGCCAATGATTGAGGCAGGCATTACTGACGAAAGAAAAGTAGAGCTAAGAACACATCTTGGTTTACTAACCTTGGATGCCTGGCTCCAAGAATATCCTTCTGTCCATACTTCCTCCAGCTATGGCCATCATCCAGTGGAGCTTCAATCCCTGCTCCAGGGTTCACTTTCACCTGGTTACTCCATTTAGGCAGTGTCTTCCTGATAAAAAAAACCCATGCATTACTGTTAGAATTATCATCTCTAATAATGTAAACTAAAAAACAGAGTCTAGATCAACACTTATAACCAACTGTTTATACCTTTTTTTGGATATTTCCCGGCGTTCTTGATCCTTGAAGACTTTATCAGAAGTTTCGCTCCGGGGACTAGCGTTAGGTGAGAGGGGGGACTCAGGGCTGAGACTTGGAGTAGTGTTATTTGAGCAAAACGGCGGCAGCGCATGGCTGGCGTCCTGGTCGCGCAACTTGACCATTTTAATGGCTTTCTTGAAAGTAGACTCTATGTTTTGAGCCAATGCTCTGCAGAATTCAGGTGAAGCTTGCTCTCCCAAATTGGCTTCCAGCTTCTTCACCTGCTCCTCCCCATCAATCAGCAACTCTACCAGCATGTTTGGATCCCACCTTGCAGCACTACTGCACTTGGCCATCTCCACTATATCTAAATTGTATAAATTGAGCTAACTAGAAATGGACAAATGGTAAAGCGAAGCTGGGAAATGATTTCTGAAAGTTATCAATGCATGAGTTGGTTAATTTGGCACTCTTGGTGTTGTGAGGAAGGAGAGGAGAAGGAGGAGAGGAGGAGAGGAGGAGAGTGATGTGGATGAAGCACCAAAGTGTGGCTGAGTTATAAAGCTAAAGGAAAGAGGAACTTTGACTGAAGAAAACGAGTTCCTACTATTTCTTTTCTTTTTTCTTTCTTTATTTATTTTTTTCTAAGTACTTATTTTTCTCTTAATATTTACAACCATAGACTGGTCTTTGGTCTCATTAGAAGAAAGATTAGGATTGCTGACCATTTCAAAGCTCTCTGATTTGTTTCATTATTAATCTAATTTGTTTAATAAATGTCAAGCGATGAGTCAAAGTGGAAGCTGCTTGGAACTGACCATGAATTTTCAAGCCAAGCTCCGCGTGAGTTATGGCCCACTGGGGATGCCGAGGTGGCATCCTTCTTTCTTTTTTTAATTATTTTTTTATTTTTGGTAGATGACATCACTATTATTCCTCATGCTTACGTTTTTCATACCCCACCCAAACTAAGCTCAAGTCATTCATTACTGCTCTTAAAACTTTTTTTTTTCTTTTGTATTCTTATTGTCTAGCTTTATATATAATATATTTGAGATAATAATCTCCTAATATTGATTAATTATATATATAGGGAGTATTTCACTAGCTAGAGTAGTGATGTTGTTGTTGTATGAGTTAGGAAAAGAAAGGTTAGTGCGCTGACATCTCCAATCGTGTGTCCACATTGGACGGCAATGTAAACCTGGCCCTTACTTGATATAATATATAATTATTAATATTTATTTACACTATTAATAATTTGATTGATGGTTAAATATTAAATATTTATTAATAGAAATTTTTAAAGTCAGATACCTCCTCTCCTTTGTAAATTCTTGTTTGATATTAAGAATTTTCATTTTTAAAATATCTTTGAGAATGAGGATTTAACAAATATTATCTGTCATGTAATAACTAGTATGAGTTTGGACAAGGAAGGACTAGCTTGTGGTTGGCTACTATTCTTTCTTTATAGATAGTTTTAATAACATTATTATACCGGAAGTGCTTCTTTTTTTCAAATGTGACTATTCAATTTTATAAAATTCTAGTGTTTAATCATCTAATTTTGTTACTTCAAAAGATTATGAAAAAAAAATCAAAATATTTGTTTCATATTTAATGGTATGCCTGATTAATTGAAATTAATTTAATTTAAATTTGTTAATAAATAATTTGAGCATTAAAGAAGGACCCAATTCTCCAAAAGAGGCAAATAAGTTAATTTGAGAATTAGAAATAATAACATAAGGATGGCTCTATTTATTTATTTTTATCTTATTGTTCACTTTTAATATATTGTTCATATCTAAAAGTGGTGTTATACCACAGTAATACTTGAGCAGTTAAGACATTTGACTCCTAAGTGAAAAATTGAAGATTTAACTCTCTACCTGCATGGATAATGTTAGGCTACATGTATAGCTCATTGCTCACTAGTGGAGTTCTCTTTAACCAAATTAGGATAGTTTTCAAATTGATTATTGATTAATTCCTGCTGATAAGCTTTCCAACCATCTCTTTGTACTCCTATATATGGTGCACCAATCAATGGACAAGGAAGCTTCTTTTGTGTCTCTCTCTTTTGCAATCAATCTATCAGATAAGGCATAATAATGAAAAAAAAAATATTGTGTGTATGGATAAGGCATAATAATAAAAAAATAATGTGTGTTTGGAATGATTTATTTATATTGTCAAAAAAAAAAAAAAAAACAAGTATTAGCTAGTTTTACTAATGTATATTAGCAATCTTTTTTACCATTATTCTGTTTTAGTTTAAATGTTAAATTGTTGTGTTAAATAATATTAAAACAGCTTATATATTGTTGTGTTAAATAATATTAAAACAGCTTATATATATATATATATATATATATATATATAAAAGGGGGGGGGGGGGGGGGGGGGGGGGGGGTGATGTATAATACTAAAAAATATAAAAAAGAAAGAAAAGGAAATAGAATGTATAGTATTATTAAATATTTGACTACATTTTTTAAAAAAAAATATTATTATTATTATTTTCATTCTAGCTATATAGAATATTTGTTTTGAGCTAAACAACTGTATTTTCAACTATGAAGATTAATCAAATATTTATTGTTTAATTAACCAAAAATGATTTCCATTTACTGGCACTAGCCTCATTGTAAATGATGTTTTATAATGTTTTTTATTAGCTAAATTTCAAAATGCCTCGTAGTCACAGATTCAGTGGTGTAAAAAAAAAAAAAAAAACAAAAAAATCCTATAATGTAAGAGTATTTGTAGTTCAATTGTCGTGTCCATCGGATGAGTATATATTAGCCGCATGATCAATTCACAGTGATGCACACACCTTGACATCTAACTTGTTTATTTTATTAAAAATACAAATAAATATATAAATACTTATTGCTTTTTTTTTTAACTTATTTTTTATATTTATAATTGTTTTTTTTTTAAAGATAAACCACGAATTTATTGAAAAAAACAGTACAACTCAGTACAAACTAAAAAAAAATAATAATAATAAGAACAACCACACATAAAAAGAAGATAAGATTTAGATCTCACCAGGGGTGAGGGAAACAACACTCATAAAAGGAAAAGAAACAATAAAGGGAAGATAGTGGAAGGTAAGTCTGTGAAAACAGCTGTCTGGAGTCACAGATCAGATGATCAAGTAGAAAGATGTAGGAGACTACTCCTGATCGATGTTATACCCAGCGTCTCCTGAATGATCTGCTAGTCGAGTGTTCATGAAACTGAGGGAACATTTAATCTTCTAGGATGCTTCTGTGGTCACATGCGAGTGAGGCTCGGAAGCTGCAGAAAGCCAGGAAAGAAGCAAGTTAGTAGTCTTATTGACTCTTATATAATACTGAATGGATAGGAGAATAGTTTAAATTAAAAATTCGATTATTCCGTTCCAGCCATAAATTCCAGAAAATTGTTCGTGTGCTGAGATCACATAGATTTCGAATGCTTGTATTTAAAGAAGGATCCAGGTTGTCCAGATAAGTGAAACTGAGGACGGAGTTGTCTCAGAGTCGAAAAATTGTTTAAAGAAGGACTAGATTCGTTCTGAGAATTCGCAGTTAATAAAAAGGTAATCAACTGATTCAATGTTTTTATGACAGAGAACACATGTGTCAGTTGTGTTCAAGTTACACATTTTTTTGAATAGGTTATCCATAGTGAGAATTTTGTTTTCTCAGGCAAGCCAGCAGAATAAGGTAATTTTGCAGAACTGAGGGTAAAGCTGGCAACAAGTCCCTCCATCGATTAAGAAATTATAGAATATTTATAACTTAGCTCCCGATACTTAAAGATTTTTTTTTTTTTTTACAAAAACCAACCTACGGAGCGAGAGAAGTTTTAATTAACCTCATGGAATCCCAAGCCCCAACTCGGGAGGAACAACAACTTTCATGCGCCAAAAAAATATGGGGGCATAAACCATCATATATGCTTTTTAAATGACATCAATTAAAAAAAATCAGAGAGAATGAAATATGTAGAGAAGTATTTCAAAAAAAAAAAATGCAAAGAGACGAGGATGATAATGTTTTTTTTTTTAATAAAGATAACAATGTGTTTCACTTTGACTTGGTTCGCAGTGCATGTGCAAGGAATTTTCTTGTATTAACTACATATTTCCGTAAAATGAAAAGTGCATTAACATAATACAGTAACTGAAAGGGACAAAAAGGTTCAACTTCTGTTTCGGAGAAGATGAACTATGATAATAGATGTCATATATTATACTATATTTTATATTTATATCTGATAATAAGTACTTGAGGAATTCCAAGAGCCAATAAAAGTTCCCGCGTTATTCTTGACCAATAGCACTGCTTGTCCATTGTCGTTGTGGAATTCTTTAATGTCTCTCTATCTTAATCAAATCATGAAAGTGAGGCAAGAATCACGACCTTGTTTTTTTTTATATATTATTTATATAATAAGTACATTAATATTTGGATTATTATAACCCTTTTGGATTATGAAATAATAAAAAAAGACTTGAGAGTTTAAATGTTTGTTTATTTTGCTTAATATGATTGTCTCTGTAATTAAATATAGTATGATGGACCACTGATTTGGCTCATAAAGAATAAGTTTCAAACCTTTCAGTCAGAGTCTTTTTTTTTTTTTAACTAAATTTATTAAGAAGTCTTTTTTTTTAATTTTTTAATTAACTTGATCGAAATATATAATACAATAGTTCTAACTCAACTGTATCTTTTACTTAATCTCAACACTTACTGTTTTTTTAATGTTTGTTTTGTTTTACTTGTGATAGTTGTTTTGGTATAGGAAAAATAATCATTCTTTGATTTTTAACTGTTAGAGTTTTATCATTCGAATTTTATTTAATTTGATTAAAAAATTCATCATTTTGTTTATGTGATTGTTTTTTTAAGTCACAACAAATTTTTAGAATATATGGTGATAGTGAGATATCTAATAAATAGCATAATTAGAGACTATTTAGAGTATGATCAAACTGAGTTTAGATCTCTTTGATTTGTAATCAACCAAAAACCTATTTAAATATATTTTTTAAATTTTATTATGATAAAAATGATATTGGCAATTAAGTTGCTACTATTGGACTTAATTTTAAATATAATGAATCATGTCTTTATTTTTTTAATTTATTTTATGTAAATCAAGTGTGTGTGTTTTTTTACAATAGTTTGAGTATTTCTTAAAGCAATATTAAAAATAACGAGCCTTAGTTTTTGGCGTATAAG
The DNA here is from genome assembly GCA_020875875.1 of Dioscorea alata. NCBI lineage: Eukaryota > Viridiplantae > Streptophyta > Magnoliopsida > Dioscoreales > Dioscoreaceae > Dioscorea > Dioscorea alata. The sequence goes on along the minus strand of CM037015.1, from coordinate 17,815,322 downwards.
AAAAATCATAAATAAATCTTATTTGTCAATTCTCATGCTTATCACATATCTTGTCTTGATGGGACACATCAATTAGAGTAGCCCATTCAATAAACGTTTTCACGCGTTCATATTTTTCTTGCGTTTATTTTCTATGCATGTCTCTATTGTGGTGCAATCACTTTTTTATTTTTATTTTTGTAATTTCATTAGATTTAATTGATTTAATTTGGTTTCGTTTCTAATATCATTGATTTTATTTTATTTTTATTTTAAATATTTCAAATAATCTTTCATGAATGAAAATAAAATCATAATCAAACAAAATAAAACATTATTGTAAGTATGAGGAATATATATATATATATATATATATATATATATATATATATATATATATATATATATATATATATATATAATTGCATTTTTTTTAACTTTAGTGGTTATTGTAATATGGATTCAAATTAATTATGAATTATTTGAACAATTTGATTATAAAATTATAAAAATATTATGTGATTATTAAAATAATAAAATTATCAAAAATAAAAAAAATCATAAATATTAATTCGATATGATAAAAGAAAACTTAAGTAATATAATTGTTATTCAGCTTCATGCCGAGATTAATAAAATGAAATAATTTGATAAAAAAAAACTTATAATTATTCATTTGTATTTTTTTATTTGATATTATATCTATAATTATTGTAATTATATGTAATATTAATGAAATATATGTAAATTATATTTTGCGGCTAAGCTCATAATTTGCCCTACCTTGCAAACTGTTCACATTATTCTCTTTGGTTTCCTCTTAATTACATAAAGTGGCACCACATTACATGTCCCTTCTTTGTTCTTTGCATTTAATATGTTGAAAATGTCATACCAAACATAATAAATTATTAATAACTTCATTTGATTGAATTTTATTTTCTTGTTTTTAGAAACTCAATTTTAGTGTATTTAATTTAATTTGCAATAAATAGAACTCAATCACAAAGAATACCAAACCCAAGACTTGTTCCACAGGCCTTTCATTTGAGCATGGAAAAAGGTACGCACTGGTGTTCCAAAAACATGTGCTTTTGTGGGAGACAACGTGTGGACCGGTCATGCAAAGCATCTCAATTCAGGTAGAAGGGAAAATGACTTTTTTACACAAGATTTGATTTTTCTAATCTCAATTAATTAAGGAGTTAATTATTTGACTCACTATTTATTTATTTTATTTTTTATTTTTTTGAAAAAGTGGATAAACTACATTAATTAAAATAAAATTTTACTCATTATTCATTGGTTTGACAATGGTGTGTGGGATTTTTATAATTATTTACATAGATGTGTAAGGCAAATATAATTGTTTTTGAAAATAATTGGTAAAGAAATAAAAAATAAAAACACATAAATTTAAGTGGAAAATTAAAATTTTGAAAATTTTAGATAAAGGAAGAGAAGATTATTTCATTATATTAAAAAGTCAAACAATGATAACAACTTAATTTATCAAAGTTATTTTCTAATAATAAAATTTTAATAAAATATTAAAAATATGTTTAAAAGAGTTTTTAAGTTAGTTTGGTTTAGATTTAATTTAAGTATTTTTTTTTAAAATAGATCATAATTAAATATATTATGCAAATCACACTACAAGGTTTTTAAGATTTAATGAAACAAAATTCGGGTTACAAACTCTAGTTAACACATAAAAATATCTGGTAATTACCAAAGAAACCCCAAAATTTACAATATTCACAAAAAACCCCCACGAATTTTGATATCCCTAAAAAACCCCTCCTTTTCTATAGAATGAATTTCAAACCCCCCAGGGCTGTAACGGAGATTGACGGAGTTAAATTTGAATTTATTTGACGAAATTGCCCTTACGTGGGAAGTTGTGAAATCGTGACTTGGTTTGACGGTAATGCCCTTACGTGGAATGATGTTACCGCTTATAGAGGAAGCGGGTTATTTTTCTTTGTTTATTACCAATGCCCTTACGGTAATGCCCTTACGTGGAATGATGCCCCCGGTTAACTACGATCATCGCCTCTTCATCTTTTCTGTTTCCGAAGTTGTCGTTGTTGGCTGGGTTATTTGCGATCATCTCCTCTTCACCTTTTTCGTTTCCGAAGTTGTCATTGGCTGGGTTATTTGCGATCATCACCTCTTCACCCTTGTCTGGAAGGAGAACTCCCGCTCAAGGCTTCGGAATTTCATCAGTTTTCACACCAAGGTAAGAAGGCCGTTGATGAATCTGATGATTGACTTTTCTGTGTGATAAATCTGATTTCGTGTTTTATAATGTTGTCTCCGTTTAACAATTTATGTCTCCGTTTAAGTATTGAGTTTACTGTTTAACTATTTTGCTTTCTGTTTAACTATACGACTCTAAACAGATGTATTGTTCTTCTTGTAGGGTTTTGGTCATGGCAGTCAACCTAGTTAACGGTCGATGCTACTTGACACCTGTTGTCGAGACTCTGAGTGAATTGAAAGCTCACATGAGTGGACGTCACTGGGAGATCATTAGAAGGACACCGTTCGCGGCTTTGACCGAGATTGAAGCCATTTTCCAAGAGAGAACCCTTCTTGATTCTCTGCTGCAGAGGTTTGATGACCGCAGCAACAAATTCAGGATCGGGGCAAGCCTGGTCAGTTTCAGGCCTCAAGATGTGGCTCTCATCCTGGGGCTACGGTGTGTTGGAGACGTTGTCGTGTTCCACAAGAAGAAACCACGCTCGGCATTTGAATCGAGGTTTCTATCAAAAGCGTACGAGAGAAATAAAGACTCCATCAAGAAAACACTTGAGCAGCTAGTTCGGCAGAGGGGGGAAGAGGAGAATTTTGTAAAACTCCTCATGGTGTACCTCATGGGTACTATCTCCTGCTCTGTTCCAGTCTGGATCGTTGACTACGTCGACGACCAAGCGGGCATGGGACGATATGCATGGGCGCAAGCGACCCACAAGTGGATGATGGAGGACGTTCCACAAGCGGCCGCTCGAGTGAAAGCGAGGTGCGCCGGGAACAAGACCAACACGGGGTATGTCAAAGGTTGCTCGGTTGCGCTAACGACTTGGTTGTATGAGCTCACCGGAACCGGCAAGAAGATTCGTTTTGGCAAGACCACGAGGATCCTGTGCTACGGTGAGAATAGCTACCGGAAGCAAGTGTCCACGGGAAACTTATTTTCATCTTTTGAAGGAAAAGAGGTAATAAATCAATTTAAGTATTGTATTTGTCGTTTAACAAACTATATTAATGTTTAACCATATAATTTAACCTTTAACTATATTGGTTATTGTTTAACTGAATTGTTTTTGTTACAAACATAGTATTTAGTGTTTAACAGTATTGTTGTTTACAATTGTCAGTTTTCGGAATTGGTCGCCGCGAACCGGGACGAAGAAATATTTCTTGGGGCGAGGCGTGTCCGTAATACAACTACACACGGAGGTGATATTCTCGCTCCCGTTCCGTTGGCGTCAAGGAGAGATGATCGGCCAACATCCTCGAAGCGCGTCCGACGCCGACCACCTTCTCGGAGCCCATCCCGCGCACGGACTGATCGGCGACGGGCAAGCCCCCCTCCACCCCCCCCGATAGCAACATCCGATGACCTGACCGCACGTCTATTGCAGGCGTGCGAGATATTGACTGTAGAGTTCCCCAGGCTTGTTGCACGCGTGGCTGCTCTGGAGGCACGGTCACAGGCCGATGTTGATGCAAGAGCCCCCCTCCATCCGCCAGGTGACTGTGCTACCATCTCCGATGATGACGTCATTGCGAAAACAGTCCCGCGAGGCCGACGTCGGAAGAGGCTTGCGTGGAAGGAACCGACAATGTCGCTGCCTTCGCCGGCAGACGTCGTCGCAACGGAAGCATCAATTGATGTTGAACCAATAATGGCTGAGGCTCAGCCAACTTTAACTCCGAGCGCGCCATTGGAAAAGCCGCAAGCACTGTATGCGCCGACTGTGGCCCTACCTGTCGATGCCGCTGGCGATGTCGACAGGATAATAGAATCTCTTGCCAGTGAAGTCCCTTCGTTGGAGGAACTGGCACCGGCAACGAAGGAGAACACCATCCAGGCGGTGATTTCCGTAGAAACGGAGAAAGACCTTGGCTTGTTACCGGTAGCGGCACCGGCAACGAAGGAGGACACAATCCAGGTGACAGTATCCCTGGAATCGAACAAAGACGCTGTCGTGTTACCGGCACCGGCACCGAATAAAGACTCTATGGCAGTACCGGAGTCTAATAAAGACGTTGCAGCAGCTACCGAAAATAAACAGGCTGCCACCGAAGGGCAAGGAGTTGTCAATGAGCGAAGAACGCTCACTCAAGCTGAGAGGACACTCCTTGCAAATCAACAATTCGATGACGTGCCGAAGAACTTTCTTCCGAAGAAGAAGAAATATGCCGGGTTACCGCGTCTTTCGCAATTCGAGCAGGAAATCATATCAATATTCTTGAACTGTTATATGGACTCGTAAGTTACGTTTAACTATCTATGTTATCAATTAAGTACTTTAAGTTTATATTTACCTATCCGATGTATTATTTAACTAGGTTATATATGTGTTTAAGTATGTTACTTAGTATGTAATTTGTTTTATTTTTCGTTTAAATATCTGGATTGTTGTATGGAGGAATGGCTATGTTTTCACTGCACGAGCCAACGTGTTCACGTTGTTGGAAGGGAAGGAAATGGTGACAGACGACGTCGTCGACGTTCTCGTCTGCATCATCCAGAAGGCGCTGAAGAGATCGGGGTCTCCTTATAAGAAACGCGCTGCCATCACCCAGCCACTGGCCCTGTGCCTGTCCAAACAAGAGGACACGGCGGAACACTCTCTCAGCATGATCGACGATGCTGCGCGGAACGTCCATGATGTCGACATCGTAATCATGCCAATAATTTTAAATAGCCATTTCCACGTCGTCGTTCTGGACAACGTCAAATGAGAGTACAGGCATTACTCCTCTTGCGAGAGTGAGGAATACGACAGAGACGCGATCGATATGGTGAGCTACAGGTCACGTATAGCACACACAACGGAGTTCGTATTTGTCCATACTAACTTTAAAGCTTATTTCGTTACAGCGGAAACTATTCGAAAATTGCGTCGAGATGGAATTTTGCGTGTCGGCGATGTCCTCGTACCCCATGATTCACGATAGGAGTGCTCTACGACAAAAAAAAGGAAGTGTCGACTGCGCAGTGTACGTGATGCGGTTCATTGAGCAAATTCTAAATGGTGAAAAGCTACGCCTACCACAAGCGGATGTCCCTTACCTACGAGCGAAGTTTGTCGCACGCATACTCATCGATGGGAGTCCAGCCGGTGTCAGCGACAAAGCCGAGAAGAGTACCGCATCCGATGCACAAGTATAAATTAGTTTGTTAAATACAATGTAAATTTTCTTCTTCAGTTTTAACTTTGTAAATATATGTTTGACTATTAATGTCTGTGTTTAAATAAAAAGGTCTATGTTTAAATATCAATATCTTCGCTTACGTAAGTAGGCTTCTGTGTTATAAACACTGATTGAGAAATAGAAAAGTTTTTGTTTGAACTCTGCATGGGAAGTCGTGGGACTGCGACGTGGTACGTTCGTAACGGTCACTGCAATAATTTCTCCGTGTTGGGAGGAGAACAGGGATTTTGAGATATATTCTCTTCTCGGCACTGTACGAGCGGAGTTAACCATTCGGTCACTGTCTCGACGGAGGGCTTATGGCGGCAACCCTAGTCAATGGCCGATGCTCCATGACAGCGGTGGCATACACGATGGCTGGCTTGAAGGTTTACATGAATGGACAGCACTGGGAACTTATACGATTGACACCGTTCGAAGCATTTACTGAGGTGGGAGCGGTATTCCACGATATGGCCCTTCTTGATTTTTTGTTGCAAAGGTACGATGACCGCACTAATAAATTCAGGATCGGGGCAAGCATGCTATGTTTCATGCCTGAAGATGTCGCCGTCGTTCTTGGTCTGCGTTGCGATGGAGAGGAAGTCGTCTTCCAGAAGAAGAAATCACGCTCATCTTTCCAAGAGAGGTATTTGTCGAAAACCTACGAGAGACACAGCGACTCTATCAAGAGCACTCTTGAGCAACTTGTTCGGCAGAGTGGAGAAGAGGAAAATTTCGTGAAACTCCTGATGGTGTACCTCATGGGTACAGTCCTCTTCCCAAATATGTCATGCTCGGTGCCAAATTGGGTCGTTGATTACGTCGATGATCTACCTGGCATGGGCTGATACGCTTGGGCGCAAGCGATGCACAAGTAGCTTATGGATGACGTCCCACTAGCTGCCGCAAGAGTGCGAGCAAGATGCGCCGGGGAGAATATCCAGACGGGGTTCGTGAAGGGTTGCTCGCTCGCATTTAACCTATGGTTTTACGAGCTAACCGGCTGCGGAAACAAAGTGCATATTAGCAAGACACCAACGATGCTGTGTTACGACAAGCAAAGGTCTATACAAACCATTTTGCCATCTCTGGAAGGAAAGGAGGTACATATACCGAAGTCTCTATTTAACTATATGGAGTAATATTTAACTATGTCATTTAATGTTTAACTTTTTACTTCTTCGTTTAACACGACATGGTCTCCACAACTTTATCTGATGTATGTTAGTTTCGTGAGCTGGTTACCGCGAATGCGAATGCGAATGAAGATATAATTGTTGGGGCCGCCCGCCAGACAATGCAAGATGAAACTCCAATCTCTTCCGAGCGCGTAAGCCCCCATTCACGTACTATGGCCCCACAGACCTCGGCAGTCACCCTGACGGCACAAAGCGACGATGTCACCGCACGTCTGCTGCAGGTGTGCCAGTTATTGACAACCGAGTTCCCTCAGCTTGTTGCTCGGGTTGACGCAATGGAAGGACGGGCACAATCGACTGCGACGTCCATACAAACAAATGAACTTCCCGGTTCGGATGCACCGGAGGTAGTCCCGGCGAATGCGGGGGCCTTCAGTGAGATGAGCTCGGAAATTGACTCCGATGAGGTTATTGGGGTCTCCATTCGAAGACGGTCACACTCGAGGAGACGTACAAAAAAAACAAAAAGAACAAAGCGAATCTACCCGCAGGCTGCCGACGAGACAATGCCAGCATCACAGATGGACAGAGATCCGGGGAACGATGTCGTAGTCGCCGTATCGCAGACAGACAATAGCAACAATGAACCATACGACCAGGTACGGCACGACTTCATTCCAATGCAAAAAAAATACCCCGGGTACTCGCGTCTCGACATATTTGAGCAAGAGTTAATAACGATCTTCGCCAACTGCTATATTGACGAGTATGTATGTAGTTCGTACATGTGAGGTTAAATATTAACATTACGCCTTAGAAATTGACATTCCGAAGCGCGTCTTTGAAATGTTCAACGTCTACGAAACGTTGTCCGATATCCAACGACAACACTTCAGAATGATCCGAGGAGTACGGAAGGCATGCTGCAGCGTCCGAGTCGCCATGAGATGGAACAGGTGCGCTGGCAGAATCAGAATTCCTGCCAATACTTCAGTCAAACGGAAAACATCAGTAACTTAATCGGCAACAAAATAAGTTCACTTCAAACAAGTATATTTAAACTAAAACATAATAAGTTAAACATAGACACAAATTTTTAAACGGTAAAATATATGTTTAAACGGGAACGGGGATGAGACCGGTTAACAAGCATAACTTATTGGTTTACAACGGGAACTTATTTTTTTAAACGGAAACTGGAATACTTAGCGTAAAAATATAATAATTAAACGATAACTATAATAATTAGGCGAACACATATGACTTTAAGAGTAAAGATAAAGGATAAGAACTTTACAATGACAAGAATTCGTTTTGACTATGATGCGACAATGGCACATCATCTGTCTTAACAACGAGATCGACTGCAGCGCATTTGAAGAGTGAGTATACATGACACATGCGCTGGAAGTCAACCTCATTTTCTATTGGACAAATCGTTTTATGTCCATCGGGTGTGATAAACTTCACCCTAACATGGGAAACATCAAGACCCCATCGGTCACATATCTCCGCTAAGATTGAATCCCAACAAGTCTGTGCCGTGAACACTAGCACTCGTCCCTCCCCGTTGTATCTTGCAATTGCACAAAAACTCTCCATTAAAAACCTGCATGTAAATAAATATAAATTGGTACTCTCTCTTAAAGGATGATCAAACTGATGGAAAAGAAGACATTCTCACCTTATCTCCCCTTATCGGACAACCGGCGGAGTTCAAAAGAATGCAAACGATGACACTTCCAAACTTTGTTTCAGAAAATTCAATGCAAGAAGGAATGAAAAAGATTGACAAAAGCCAAATAAAAAATGTTTAATATGATGTGACTGGGCGGTTTTTTTCCCACCATTTACAAAGGTACACACGGAATTTCACAGCATAAACCTTGTACAAATGAACGACAGGGGGTAAAAAAGAATTCAAACACTAACGGAAGGGCTTTCTGGGGTATTACAAACTTGCAGGGGCTGTCTGGGAAATTTTGCAATTCGCGAGGGGTGAATAGTAATTTTTCCTAAAAATATTATTGAAAAAATTTAATTTATCATATTCATAAAATAAAAAAAAATTCCATGACATCTTCTTTGGCATTATGATTTACAATCCGCAGTTTTTCGAAAGGTTGCACTTTTTCACAAGAACAAGGACAAGAAGGGTAATTATTAGTTTTAAATAACATGCTTTATTTCCTAAGCTTGGATCAAATATCAAATTATGCCACCTAGATAAAACCAAAACTATGTAACAATTCTAGAAAGACTAGAAGTCTTTACCAAGACTTGGTTAAAATTTGTTTTGTGGAAAGATGGAAGGAGAGGAATAATGATTATACTATGCATGATTAAAACTTTGAGAAGAGAAAAAATAACTTTTGAGCCATAAAAGACCAAGTCTAAAAGAACGTTTATTTTATAATATAAATAAAGGAAAAATATAGAACATTTGAGTGGTTATGGAAATCCATCCTTTTGTTTTCCCCAAAAGAAAATCATTTTCATTATTTTGTTTGTTGTCTCTTAGCCTTCAATCTTTATAACCTTTTCAATATACCCTTTGAAAAGCGACTATTAATTAGTATTTTAGATTTTTATGAAAGATTTGTGATGGATGGTTCTCGGTTGCTCATAACTTTAGCTCAAATGGCCAACTTATTTGTTATCTTTTGCCTTTCAAATAGTATAATTCACTTTTATCTTTTACACTTTTACAATTATTTTGTGGCGTTTTTCTCAATAAATTCATAGTTTATCTATTTTTATTAAAAAAAAAAATAATTTTGTGATGTTTGGTAAAAATAATATTTTACTTTCTGTATTTATATGGAATCATTTTTGTATTGCATATCATTAGATATTATATGCAAAACTTGGTAATGCTTACGATTTAATGATAAACCTCATAATTTATTCATTAAACTAAATATATAATTTTGTTTTATAAAGGTTAGTATTTTTAATTAATAATTATATACCTAATAATAATATGTAATTTAAATAAAGAAAATTATTTTAAAGAAAATTAAAAAAATAAAAAAGATGTTTTAAATAAAAAAAAAATTAAAAGAAGAGATAACAAATAATATTTAAAACATCACCCCAAAGTAGAGGGGGGCACGTGCCGGTTAACCGGGCCCGGCGGTTCCGGGTCAGGTTTTGCCATACACGGAACCGGCCCGGTTACTATTAAAGACATGCCGGGTCACGGGTCACCAACTTGTGACCCGGACCCAGTCCGGAATAGCCAAGAAACCGCCGGGCCGGTTCGGGCCCGCCTGACCCGGCGGGTCCGGGCTGAGAATATGGACTGCCTTGCACAGCGGGCCCTGCGGGTTTTTTATTTTATTTATTATTAATTTAAATAAATTTTAAAATGAAAAATAAATTTAAATGTTATGGGTGGGATTTAAACTTGGGTCACCCATAACACCAACAAATATTGTTACCAACTATCCTATGACAGTTTTATGTATTTATGTTAAAACATTATAAACAAAAATAAGACTTCAAAATAAATTATAAAAGCAATTAATACAAAAGCAATTATGACAAAAGTAAGTACTATTTTGAAAAAAATTAAGCAAATAATATAACAGTACAGCTCTTTTAGTTTGAATGGTTAATTAGTATTTTATTTGATATATATATATAATCTTTACACTCTATATAAATATATATATTGATAATTGCCATTAATAATAGTTGGCCTATCCAATTTCCTATCATCTTGAATTCATTAAATTTTTATTTTTATTTGAAAAAATACAAACAATTATTTTTCTTACTTTTCAATTTAACAATATGTTAACTCTCAAACATAATTTTTTTTTATATTTTCTGTCTTTTTTCTTTTAAATACTATATGGGTTGTTTACCCATTTTTTTCAGAAAAAAAAAATGTATATATTGCTCATTCTAGTTTGGAAGCAAACATCAGATAAGATCACTGAGTGAGATTATGGTAACACTAATATCACAAAGAGGACCATGATTTTATTTTTAATCTATTTTATGAACAAACTAGTTTGGTAATTTCAAATTGAGTGGATGGCTGTCACATGAGAATTGGATTATCTGTTTGTTTTTCACTTGGCTTTTGTTGTGGAATGAGTAAGCATTTCTTTAAGATAGAACCAAATCTATATTTTGGATTATCTGTTTTCTGTTTGTTTTTTTTTTTTAAAGTTGAACCACGTTACACATTATCTTGCTTAGTGATGTCCACCAAACCAAACGAAACTAGTTTATAACCAATCAAAAGTTCATGCTACTCAAGGACTTACATAGTGCTTGATATATATATATATATATAGCACATCATCTAAGGATACCTTTAAAATTTAGGGAAACTACAGTAACAATTGAATTTGTATATGTACAACAATTCGGAATAATACAAATAGTAAAAAGGAAATAACATTGAAAGCTATTGGATCGCTTAGTCAATGAATAAATGATACTTAGATGATGTTTCTTCTATATATATATATATATATATATATATATATATATATATAATGTTTAAAATGAGAATGAAACTTAACTCTCCAATGCCTTCTAAAAGCACAAACGTTATGTGATTGGGATGTTAATTTAAGAGCTTAGTGTGACCATCCTTGTTGGATGTGGTGTTGTTCCCAGATGGTTTTACTATTTAGGAGGATCTTTTATTTTTCTCAATTAATTAATGCTCAACATATCTTCATCTAGTGACCTATGATGTGGATTCAAACCAAGTCTATGAAATTGTTTAATTCTAAAATAGGTCTTGTATGGAAATCCAAAACACCACTAAGATTTTGCAGTTATATATTTCAGCAATTAAGCAACAAGTATATTGCAAGGCATATTATTTTTGGAGGATGAAAATGAAACAAGACAGATAGGAATATCATGTTTAAGGGAATCAGATACACTAAAATATTGTGATAAGAGTAGTGAGTTGCTTTTCTCATAAGCATGCTTAATTAAAGCAGTGTCAAAAACTCAGCCACATGAAAATTAGCAGAATAGAATTGATGCACATTTGCACATTTGATTCTTTGTAGAAAATTCCTCAAAAACATTGGAACAAATAAGAAGAAAGACAAAAGGAATAGTATAGATTCAGTAATTCAGAATGAAATGGTACTCCGAATTCAGCTGTAAGTAATACATAATATTGAAAAACTTGCTGTCACTAAGATGGAAAAAAAAGAAAGACACCTTATATGCTCCACCAATCCAATGACCGATGTACTTTTAAAAGTTTACTTCCTTTGTCTATATATAGCCTTGATATTGTTTTTGATCTCCTGCACAATCAAAATCAGACAATGGGTCTCTTAGTACTCTTGCACTTCATAGTAGGAGTAATGGGTATACTTAGTTCCTTCTTTCAAACTAGAGTTCTAAGTGCACCACTCTCTAGTCTTTATTAGACACTAACTTTGATTAATTAAACCTTTACATTGTTTTACAGGCAATGCAGCTGCTTTACTCCTTTACGCAGCACCAATGTAATTTTTCTTCCCTGAAAATACAATATAGAAAAACTTGATTAATGTTTCTAAAAACTCTCACAATCATTTTTTTCTTAATTTTCTTTTGTTGTTTCTGCAGATTAACTTTTAAAAGGGTGATAGCGAAACGTAGTACCGAAGAGTTTTCATGTATTCCATACATCATAGCTCTGTTCAATTGCCTTTTATATACCTGGTATGGTTTCCCAGTGGTCAGTTCTGGTTGGGAAAACTTCCTTCTAATCACCATCAATGGATTAGGCATAATATTTGAGCTCTCATTCATCTTCATATACATATGGTTCTCTTCAGCTCAAAACAAGGCAAGCTCAATAAATTTATCCTTCAGTAATTTGTTTTGAAATCTATTTATTAACAAATAATACAATCACTGCATAAACATGCAGAAGATTGCTTCATTAATGTTAATGCTTGTGATAGCTGTATCCTCTATTACTGCATTTGTATCAAGTTTCGCATTGCATGATCACTATCACCGGAAACTTCTCGTCGGTAGTGTGGGACTGGTAGCTTCAGTAGGCATGTATGGTTCTCCATTAGTTGCTGTGGTGAGCTCTCTGATGAATTCTTTTTTGAATGTTTATATATATATATAACTAATTTGATAACTTGGAAATTTAATGCAGAGAAGGGTGATCAAGACCAAGAGTGTTGAGTTCATGCCATTCTATTTGTCATTCTTCTCCTGTCTTGCAAGTTCTCTGTGGTTGGCTTATGGGTTTTTAGGCCATGATCTTTTCCTTGCAGTAAGTTAATTACTTGATGAATGAAATAAGAAGATTGTATTTTAATTAATTTTTGCTAATTAATTATAATTTTAAAAAATTGTCAGGCACCAAATATTCTAGGAAGTCCCATGGGTCTTCTTCAGATTATATTGTACTGTATGTACAGGAAACATAAGGGTGATCATGAAAAAACTGATAATAAGGTGGATTTGGAGAAGAATGGAGTTAAACTTGGATCCTTGGACCAAGAAGACAATGAGAAAATTTAAAATTTTTCATTGTGAGAATGTGCGGCTTTTAATAAATGATTGATTTATCTATTTTATTTCAGAAAAAATCTTGTGAGAATGAGTTATAAATAGAAAATGTATAACTATGCCAAGTTTGCTAACAAATGTATTGCTTCAATTAAAAGAACCTAAAGATATTGTTTGTTTAGGTTCAAAACAGATGAAGAAATTAATAGAAAAGATATTAATTAAGATGGGAAATAAATCATGGCAGAATTGAACTGTGTGTACGCTTGTAATTAACTCTGGATTTTATTTTATTTTATTTGGCTTCTTGGCACATGGTTGTTCACTGTAGGATGTGGAAAAGTGAGGTATAAAGAATAAAGCTCTTTGTTCAGAAAAATGAAAAACAGATTGATTGAGTGGATTTTATAGTTGACAGCTTTAATATTTTACATGAATGATCAACATCAGCATTTCCAAATAAATTGGGTAGTTAATAAGTCATTTGAAGATCATTTTGGAAGTGTATAAATTGAAAAAAAAGATTTAATGCAAATTTTGCTCTTTGATTTGAGGAAAATAAACCCATTAATATATATAGTCAGAATTTAGAAAATCAAAACAATGCTATTCATGTACAGCTATCTTTTACCGTACTTGTTTATTTACAAATAAATAAACAAATACGTGAAGTGAAAAGATCAATTATTTCTGTTTGTTTTTTTAAATAGAAACTAACACATTCTTATCACGTTCAAGAGGACAAGATTGAAATACAACTATAATGATTTTCATCTATCACATTTCATTTGATTTTAATTTGTAATTTTTTTTTATAAAGTGGATAAACCACAGCATATATTAAAAGCAAACGAACGAGCAAACAAAAGTCTACCAGAAGTGGAAAAACAAGAACAGAAAGACACCCACAAAAAGAACAACAACCTACAACTCACAGAGAAAAACAAACAACAGAAACAAAATAAAAAACACTCCCCAGGGCGAGGGAAAGACGGGGACAACCCCCTTTCCCCTCCCACAACATAGCCTACTACTCAGTCAAATTGGCATCCCCCGGCCCATGCTGGCTACTGCGGAACTCCAAGTACCTCTTGGCAGGAGCGGCCAGCTCCTCCCACTTGGCTTTTTTGGTATTCGGCGCTGCATTAATCCAAGAGAAAAGCATGATTAACAATCTGCAGAACACAGAGTCAGCAACAAAGAAGCAATTTCTAAAGATACGACCATTCCTTTCCAACCAAATATTCCAAATCAAAGATTTAACAATTAGGTCACTAAAATCTCTAAGACACGACAGGATTAAAGCTCACCAGCGTCCCCACAACAACTTAGTTGATTGGGGGGGGGGGGGAGGTGGAAGGTTTAAATGTCGAGACGCAAAACCCACAAGCTCAATGAGAAGGGGCAAGAGATGAATAGATGGTCCACCGATTCGATCTCTTGGTTGCACAACACACAGGTGGCCGTAGGCAGTCTATTACAACTCCTCTTCGCTAGGTTTTCTAAGGTAGGCACACTGTGGTCCCATGCCAACCAGCAAAACAAGCTGACTTTTTTCGAGCAGAACCCTTTCCAAATCACAGGAGTGATCTCACATCTAATGCCGCCATGGATGAGGAAGCCATAGAAGGATTTAACAGAGAAAGAACCATTAGCTGAGGGACAAGATTTTGCTATCGTGTCGGTCTTCCTGAGTCAAGATCCTTGGAGGAAATCCAAGCCCAAATCTATTTAAATCATCCACAAACCACTGCTCGTGTGTTAGATGTACCAAATCAAAAAGAGTACCAAATGGTTGCTCAGCCAAACTAAAACGATCGGGCCATAACTGCGTGGGGGCTCTGTTGTCAATCCACTTGTCCAACCAGAAGAGAGTACTTTTACCATTATGAACGGCGAGGAGGCGCAAGCCCGAAAGCAGGAAGACTATGTATCTTACATTCCAGATAAAAGAACGCCTCCTGGGCGGTTGATTGTATTTTTTTTTAACTTTAGTGGTTATTGTAATATGGATTCAAATTAATTATGAATTATTTGAACAATTTGATTGTAAAATCATAAAAATATTATATGATTATTAAAATAATAAAATTATCAAAATAGAAAAATCATGAATATTTATTCGATATGATAAAAGAAAACTTAAGTAATATAATTGTTATTCAGCTTCATGCCGAGATTAATGAAATTGAATAGTTTGATAAAAAAAACTTATAATTATTCATTTGTATTTTTTTTATTTGATATTATATCTATAATTATTGTAATTATATGTATTATTAATGAGATATATGTAAATTATATTTTGCGTCTAAGCTCATAATTTGCCCTACCTTGCAAACATGTTCACATTATTCTCTTTGGTTTCCTCTTAATTACATAAAGTGGCACGACATTACATGTCTCTTCTTTGTTCTTTGCATTTAATATGTTGAAAATGTCATACCAAACATAATAAATTATTAATAACTTCATTTGATTAAATTTTATTTTCTTATTTTTAGAAACTCAATTTTAGTGTATTTAATTTAATTTGCAATAAACAGAACTCAATCACAAAGAATACCAACCCAAGACTTGTTCCATAGGCCTAAATTAAAGGTCATTTCAGCATGGAAAAAGGTGTGCACTGGTGTTCCAAAAACATGTGCTTTTGTGGGAGACAACGTGTGGACCGGTCATGCAAAGTATCTAAATTCAGGCAGAAGGGAAAATGACTTTTTTAAACCAGATTTGATTTTTCTAATCTCAATTAATTAAGGAGTTAATTATTTGACTCACTATTCAATGTTTGACAATGGTATGTGAGATTTTTATAATTATTTACTTAGATGTGTAAGGTGAATATAATTGTTTTTGAAAATAATTGGTAAAGAAATAAAAAAATAAAAACACACAAATTTAAGTGGAAAATTAAAATTTTAAAAATCATAGATAGAGGAAGAGAAGATTATTTCATTATATTAAAAAGTCAAACAATGATAACAATTTAATTTATTAAAGTTATTTTCTAATAATAAAATCTTAATAAAATTTTAATAAAATATTAAAAATATGTTTAAAGAGTTTTTAAGTCAGTTTGTTTTAGATTTAATTTAAGTATTTTTTTTAAAATATATCATAATTAAAAATATTATGTAAATGACACAAAATTCGGGTTACAAAATTTAAGTTTTTAAGATTGAATGAAACAATATTCGGGTTACAAACTTTAGTTAACACATAAAAATATTATTGAAAAAATTTAAGAAAATTTCTTCATATTCATAAAATAAAAAAAATTCCATGACATCTTCTTTGGCATTATGATTTACAATCCGCATTTGAAAGGTTGCACTTTTTTTACAAGAACAAGGACAAGAAGGGTAATTATTAGTTTTAAATAACATGCTTTAATGAAAAATCAAATTATGCCACCTAGAAAAAACCAAAACTGTGTTACAATTCTAGAAACACGGGAAGTCTTAACCAAGACTTGGTTAAAATTTGTTTTGTGGAAAGATGGAAGGAGAGGAATAATGATTGTACTATGCATGGTTAAAACTTTGAAAAAAAATTACTTTTGAGACATAAAAGACCAAGTCTAAAGGTCCATTTGATACACAATTAAGAACAGTACAAGCAGTATAGGACAATACAAAGAGTTGTGATACAGCACAATTGCTTGTTCTGTACTATGTTTGATATTTTATAAACAGTACAAAATTTTTTATACGATTCCGTTTGATTTGTACTAAGTACTGGACAAAATATTATAAATTCTTATGATACCTTTCTGCTATCCTATATGTTTGTTATGCAATAAAAAACTTCGCAATAAAATAAATTTTGAAAATTTTCTCGTTATCAATATTAACATGATTAAATATTTTATGATTAATAAACTTATTAAACCATAATTATATTTGTGTATTTTCAAAATATATGCAAAATAATTGCTTATTAAAAATAAACACAATTTTTTTATTTAAGTTTGCTAATATATTTGATATTTCCAAGAAAATCTTATCTCATGATTCATAGGTAATGATATAAAAAAAATTTATACTTATTTTTAATAAAATTTTAATTTTAAATTTTTGGATAGAAAAATAAAAAGATTTATGTATATTTTTTATATGGTTTAAATTTTTAATATCTAAATATGATCACTTTTATTTATTTAAAAATATATAGATGTTAGAATCAAATCTTTATTTGATAAAAATGCCCTGAAAACCCTAAAATTTTTTTAGAGACGAGAGGGCAAAAAATAAAAAATAAAAATAAAAAAAAAAGGGGAGAAGAGGAGAAGATTAAGAGAGAAGAGGATCGTATAAATGGAGAAGGGCATGTATCGGCGAAAGAAGTGAAGAAGGTATAAGGTCGAAGAATTACTGTCATGGGATAAGATATGTCGTGATTGTGATTTTTATTTTTTATTGGGGGTGATTTAGTTTTTTGGCTGTGCTGTACCACGATAGAATTTTTGTACCGATATTTTGGTGGTACAAAAATTTTATCCACTTGTCCTGTACTATAACAATATTTTTTGCTGTACTCTCAGCCGATTTATAAATCAAATAAGGAACAAAAAAAATTGTGTTGTGATGTACCTCAAAACTTTGAGTATCAAACGGGCCTAAAAGAACATTTCTTTTATCATATAAAAAAAGGAAAAATATAGAACATTTGAGTGGTTATGGAAATCCATCCTTTTTTTCCCCAAAAAAAAAAAACAAAAAAAATCATTTTCATTATGTTGTTTGTTGTCTCTTAGCCTTATAACCTTTTCAATATACTCTTTGAAAAGTGCCTATTGTTTAGCATTTTAGATTTTTATGCAAGATTTGTGATGAATGGTTCTCGGTTGCCCATAGCTTTAGCTCAAATGGCCAACTTATTTGTCATCTTTTGCCTTTCAAGGATTATTTGCTCAACTTTTTTTAGTATAATTCTCTTTAATTTTTTGTACTTTTACAATTATTTTGTGATATTTGGTAAAAATAATATTTAACTTTCTGTATTTATATGGAATTATTTTTGAATTGCATATCATTAGATATTATATGCAAAACTTGGTAATGCTTACAATTTAATGATAAGCCTCATAATTTATTCATTAAACTAAATATATAATTTTTTTTTATAAAAGTTAATATTTTTAATTAATAATTATATACCTAATAATAATATGTAATATAAATAAAGAAAATATTTTAAAGCAAATAAAAAAATAAAAAAAGATGTTGAGATGACAAATAATATTTAAAACATCACCCCAAAGTAATTTCCTTTTCCTTTGTTTGAGCAGTGGCAAAGAACACATGCATACCCGTATAACACTGTTCATACCTAAAATCACAATATTTAAGAAAAGAAACAATTTTTTTATGACTTTGTATTTAACAAAAGCAATTATGACAAAAGTAAGTACTATTTTGAAAAAATTAAGCAAATAATATAACAGTACACCTCTTTTAGTTTGAATGGTTAATTAGTATTTTATTTGATATATATATAAAATCTTTACTCTCTCTCTCTCTCTCTCTCTATATATATATATATATATATATATATATATATAATTGACATTAATTTTTCAAAAAAAAAAATAATTGCCATTAATAATAGTTGGCCCATCCAATTTCCTGTCATCTTGAATTCATTAAATTTTTATTTTTTATTTGAAAAAATACAAACAATTATTTTTCTTACTTTTCAATTTAACAAAATGTTAACTATCAAACATAGAAAAATTTTATATTTTATCTATTTTTTTAGTGCTATATGTATGGTTTATCTATTTTTTTTTAAAAAAAATTGTATATATTGCTCATTCTAGTTTGGAAGCAAACATAAGACAAGATCACTAAGTGAGGTCACAGAAACACTGATATCACAAGAGGACCATGATTTTATTTTTAATCTGTTTTATGAACAAACTAGTTTGGTAATTTCAAATTGAGTGGATGGCTGTCACATGAGAATTGGACTCAATTTATTTGTTGTTCACTTGGTTTTTGTTGTGGAATGAGTAAGCATTTCTTTAAGGTAGAACCAAATCTATATTTTGGATTATTTGTTTTCTGTTTTCTGTTTTTTTTTTAAACAAAAGTAGTTGAACCACGTTACACATTAAAGTAAAATAATAAAGTAAGATATGGAATGAATATCATAGGACAGGTTAACTTTGCTTAATAGATGAGATCATCTTGCTTAGTGATGTCCACCAAACCAAACGAAACTAGTTTATAACCAATCAAAAGTTCATGCTAATTAAGGACATACATAGTGGTTGATATATATATATATAGGGCAAATCATCTAAAAAGGTCCTTAAAATCTAGGAATACTACAGTAACCATTAGATTTGCATTTGACGATTATGATGATTTATATACAATAGCAAAAAATGTACAACAGTTCGGAATAATACAAATAGTAAAAAAAAAATAACACTGAAAGCTTTTGGATCACTCAGTCAATAAATAAATGATACTTATTTAAATGATGTTTATATATATATATATATATATAAGGATCTTTTATTTTACTCAATTAATTAATGCTCAACATATCTTCATCTAGTGGTCTATGATGTGGATTCAAACCAAGTCCATGAAATTGTTTAATTCTAAAAGAGTACTTGTATGGAAATCCAAAGCACCACTAAGATTTTGCAGTTATATGGATAACAGTAAAGAAGCATCATGAAGTTTATAGAATTTCAGCAATTTTATTTTACTCAATTAATTAATGCTCAACATATCTTCATCTAGTGGTCTATGATGTGGATTCAAACCAAGTCCATGAAATTATTTAATTCTAAAAGAGTACTTGTATGGAAATCCAAAGCACCACTAAGATTTTGCAGTTATATGGATAACAGTAAAGAAGCATCATGAAGTTTATAGAATTTCAGCAATTAAGCAACAAGTATATTGCAGGCATATTATTTTTAAAAGTTGCTGGACGCGTAACAATAAGATCCAAAAAAAAAAAAAAAAAGGGGATCTCCAACTAACCACTTCTAAAAAAACCGGTTTTTTTTAACCGCCGGTGGGTGCCAACTAGTTTCATCATTAACCGATCCGGTCCGGTTTTGGAACAGTTTTCGGAACCGCGGTCCAAACCGGACCGTTTATTTATAAATCTCTTATTAAAAAAATAAAAAAGTTTTTACTCCGACGTACCATAGTTTTAGTGTTTATTAAAAGATTGTTTTTTATAGGGTTCAGAACAAAAAATAAAAAATAAAAAGTTTTTACTCCGACGCCTGCCAGTTAGCCTCCGGCCTCTCCCTAATCCCTCACTCTCAGTCTCACTTCTCTCTCAGGCTCTGACTCTCCACCAGTCGGCCTCTACCTAATCCTTCTTAGTCTCACTTCTCTTTCTATCTTTGTCAGTCTGCCAGTCCGCCAGTCTGCCAGTCTGCCAGTCCGACTCTCCGCCACGCTCGCTCTCTAATCTTTCTCTACCTCTCTCGCTCTCTCCCTCCCTCTTTGAAGTTGAAGATTTTGATTGAAAGGTATTTTTTGAATCTGGATTGTGTTCTTTCTCTTCTCAATGATTGATTTGGTACTGAATGGGTTATTGTTACAATCGACGGATGATTCGAGAATTTCCTCTATTTAGGTTGGGGACTTGGGGTTTTGCCTTTTTGATGATCTAACTTGTTTTTATTGTTTGTGTTTAGTGTTTAATGTTTACTGTGTTTATGAATTGTTCATTGATTGCCGATTCACTATTTATTGTTTATTATTTGTGAATTGTTTAGTGATGGCCGATTCACTTGATTAATGTTTCTTAAAGTTCTCACAATCATTTTTTTTTATAATTTTCTTTTGCTATTTCTATGGATTAACCTTTCAAAGAGTGATAGCGAAACATAGTACCGAAGAGTTTTCTGTATTCCATACATCATAGCTCTGTTCAATTGCCTTTTAAATACCTGGTATGGTTTCCCAGTGGTCAGTTCTGGTTGGGAAAACTTCCTTCTAATCACCATCAATGGATTAGGCATAATATTTGAGCTCTCATTCATCTTCATATACATATGGTTCTCTTCAGCTCAAAACAAGGCAAGCTCAATTAATTTATCCTTCAGTAATTTGTTTAGAAATCTATTTATTAACAAATAATACAATCACTGCATAAACATGCAGATGATTGCTTCATTAATGTTAATGCTTGTGATAGCTGTATCCTCTATTACTGCATTTGTATCAAGTTTCGCATTGCATGATCACTATCTCCGGAAACTTCTCGTCGGTAGTGTGGGACTGGTAGCTTCAGTAGGCAATTATGGTTCTCCATTAGTAGCTGTGGTGAGATTTCTGATGAATTCTTTTTTTAATGTTTAAGACCAAGAGTGTTGAGTTCATGCCATTCTATTTGTCATTCTTCTCCTGTCTTGCAAGTTTTCTGTGGTTGGCTTATCAGTTTTTAGGCCATGACCTTTTCCTGGTAGTAAGTTAATTACTTGATGAATGAAATAAGAAGATTGTATTTTAATTAATTTTTGCTAACTGGCAGTCAGTCTTTTCTCTGCTGTTTAGTTGTGGTTAATTTGTCTCTGTACTGCTTTCTTGAACTTTTTTTCCCAATAAATTCGTGGTTTATCCACTTTTATTCAAATATATATATATATATTAGGAAGTCTCATGGGTCTTCTTCAGATTATATTGTACTGCATGTACAGGAAACATAAAGGTGATCATGAAGAAATTGATAATAAGATGGATTTGGAGAAGAATGAAGTTAAACTTAATAGGAAGACAATGAGAAAATTTAAATTTTCTCGTTATAAGAATGTGCAGCTTTTAATAAACGAGTGATTTATCTATTTTATTTCAGAAAAAATCTTGTAAGAATAAGTTACAAATAGAAAATGTATAACTATGCCATGTTTGCTAAACAAATGTATTGCTTCAATTAAAAGAACCTAAAGATATTGTTTGTTTAGGTTAAGAACAGATGAAGAAATTAATAGAAAAGATATTAATTAAGATGGGAAATAAATCATGGCAGAATTGAACTGTGTGTACACTTGTAATCGACTCTGGATTTTATTTTATTTTATTTGGCTTCAGAATATTTATATCTCAGAATTTTTTTTTGATAAAAAATGAATAAACTACTAATTTATTAAAAAACAGAAAATACAGAAAAACATGAAAACTATACCTAGTAATTCGAGTGAATTCTTTAAATCAAATGTCATAATAACAAACTATGACAACAAGCCAGCTCATCATTTTTTTTTTTTATAAAAGTGAGGAAAAAATTAGACGTTTAATGAGGCGTTATAAGTGCATATGAAACTGATATATCACTAGGGGTGAGCAAAACCGGGTACCCGACCTGGTTTTTAAAACCGGATCGGGTACCCGGTTTTTCGGATCAGCAAAAACTCGACCCGTATCCGACCCGGTTTAAACCGGATATTAAAAATCGGGTATCCGGTTTAAACCGGATCGGATATCGGATATCCGGATCCGAATTTTAGTTTCATCTACTCCATAGATTTGTTTTATATAACAACATCAACATTCATAAAAAAAATATAAATATAAAAACTTATATCTTATAAAGATAATTAAAACCTTACATTATTCACCCCACAAAAAAAAGTCATAAAAAAATAATAAAGAGTTTTATAAATCATATACATTAAAAAAAAAAATCAAATATCTTCTGAAGCATCAATGTTAGACAGGGATGGAGGCTAGAGAGAAGAGGCGAGGTGATGAATGTTGAGAACTAAGAGGCAAGGATTTGAATTTTTTTTTTCCTTTTACTTTTAACCCTAAAAAAGTTTAAATTTATTAATATGTATATAAATAAATATAACTATATAAGCAATTAAGTATATAACTCTTTTAAGTTTTTAAACCTAGGATTTTGATTATTTTTCTACTTAAGCCCTTGTAAAATTTTAAATTTATATATATATATATATATATATATATATATATATATATATATATATATATAAAATAATATATATAGAATATATATAAGAATATACTAAAAACCGGATCGGATTCGGATACCCGGTTTTTAATTTCCCTCGATCCGAATCCGATCCGGTTTTCACCTTAAAAATTCGGATCGGGTACCCGACCCTCTTTTTCGGATCGGGTACCTAAAAAATTCGGGTCAAAAAACCGGATATCGGATCGGATCATCGGATCCGGATTTTCTTGCTCACCCCTGTATATCACATAAATTCACAAGCTCATTCTAATTATTTCCACAGCGTGTCCTGGTTTGTATTTAAACACGACAACAACAGAGACTGTTTGCTGTTAAGAACCAACCACAAGATCCAGCAAGCCATTATCAGCAACAGCACGAGACCCAAAAAAGTAAAATCACCAGCCGAGCTGGCATGGAACACCATGCACGTCGCCACGTATCACCCGCCTTGCCCTTTTCTATCTCCCAAAAACCCGGTCCCAATCCCCACTCATCTCCTCCCTTCCAATCTCAACTCCATCTCCATCTTCATCTCCAAATTTATCTACAATGGTGAAACTTGCAACTGCCCGGGAGTGCCGCGCCTACAGCCTCCGCCGCTCACGCAATCGCTGGGAATACATAAACGCCTCCCTCTACGTCTTCGCCGCCGTCCTCCTCCTCGGCGGCTCTGCAGCTCAGTTCTCATCCCAAGATGCCAAGTCTGGCCTTGTCATCCTTTTGATAGGGATCGCCACTGTTTCATTAGTGAACGTTCATGATCTTGTTGCTCATTTGGTTGGGATTGACTACTGCCTGTCTCTTGCTGCCCTTGATGTCCAGTTACTACTGGTGGAGTTTGCTGTTCCTTTAGTTCACTTGCTTGGTTCCATCCTTGTCTTTCTATCCATCCTCTTCTTTTTCATTCAGGTTTTTTTGTTTAATATCTTCTTATATACTGAACATTATGAGCAAGAAATATCAATAAGTTAAACTCTTTTTTTTTTTTTTTGGTAATGCAAAGTAGACAGAGAGAGGATACAACTACAGGCTGGAAAAGTATGCTATGAACATGCTGATTGTTGGTCCAGTGTTCTGGCTCATTGGATCCATCCATGATGCTTGTCAGATTTATGAGAGAGCCGATGGGCAGCTCCAGATCCTTCAGAAGAGTGTTCAGGTTCCTTCTCTCTTTGGGAGTTTGCTCTTCTTAGTTGGTGGTATATTCAACAAGCATGAAAGCCATGAATTCAGGATACTGGTAATTTATATGTAGGTCCTGGATAGTAAGATATAATATAAAGATTGAAGCTTAATATAATTAGTGCTTGATGGATAATTATTTATGTAGGGGAGGAGCTGGACCTGGCTGTCCATATTTGGAAGCTTGTTGTTTATAGTTGGGGGGTTGATGAATGTAGTGAAGGTGTTCAAGATGCAGCAAATGGATGGATTGGGGCTGGAGAAGCTTAGAGGTGGTGCCCAAGAAAGGTTGAGCAGGGACAGGGAGTGTAGAATTCCCTTGATCTTGGAGGAGAATACAAGGAGAAAGAAGCCAGTGGTACAACCAAGAGAGGAAACAAGGCCTGTTCCCGTTCCTGTTCCAGTTCAAGCTCCAGCTCCAATGCCAGTCCCTACACCATACAAGGATGTTCTTCTTAGCAACAAAGCCTGAGTCACTGTTTTTCTGGTTCTAAATGCTTTTCTTTTCTTTTTGATTAATTTGAGCAATTTTGATGTAGACCATCTATGATAACATTGTTTTTTAGTTTGGAACTGATGAGATTTTATCACTACATTCTCATTCAACTGCATTTCTCTTCCAAAAATTCTAACAAAACATCAAAATACTTAACTGGATTACAGGATTAATGGTTTAAGTTAGAACAGTTTACTTCTTTAGGAACATTTCATTAGCTGCAGGTAATTTTAGGATCAGGTGATCTCTTCAATAGACTTCATGACAAAATTAGCAATTGCATGAACAGCTTCAGTTTCAGCTTCAGCTTGGCTTCTCCCAGTAGACTGTAAGATTTTCTTCCCTATTTTGAAAGAATGATCCCCACCATCAATCACATGCAACTCATTCACAGATTTCATCTTCTTCAGGACGGTTGCCAGCATGTTTAGTGGGCATAAACCATCTTTATTTCCCTACAAATACCAGTCATTAAAACTTTAGTTGGTTGATGGTAAAGAACAATTAATATATCAATCTCCTTACTTACTTGAACAAACATCACTGGAACCCTTAGCTGCAACAGAGTTTCATCTCGTACTGCGCCCTTGAGACCCTTTACAATTTAAGAAATGGGTCAAGGTCGATCAGATGAGGTTGTTAAAGAGCAGCAAAGTAAAGATATTCTGTGTTCAGGATGAAGATAAATGAGCAAAAGAAAATCAAAACACTGGCTATTTACCCAAATACAGAACATCTAAATATCCTAAACCTTTGCAATGATTTTACTCAACATACTGCAATTTATGATATGAGAAAGTAACTTGGGAACCAATCATACCTTTAATGGATAACCCAAGCAAATGACTGCTGCAACATTGAGTTCTTCTGCAGTAGCAACCATGCAGCTGACTCTGAGCATTCGATATATTAATCAGATGGAGGAAACTTCCCGATATGTAATAGAAAATAAAATTGGCCTCAATACAAGTATTCAGTGGAAAGGAAATTACCTAGAACCCATGGATTTCCCAACCAAAATTAGAGGATGACCAGGATGTTTTTTCGCTGCATCCTTGACAACATTGAGGTGATAATCAACTAACTTTTCTGCCTTAGGGGGGGCTTTCCGCTTTCCACCAGACATATCTATGAAGAAATCAACTCATTTAATTAAGAAATTTTATTTTAAGGAGCACTAGTCTTGATCACCAGATCAGGGTAGCTGAATCTTAAAATTAGATTATCTATAACAGCTTTCTTGCAAAATTTTATGAATTTGCTGATAATCAATTTGGCCAATGGCAGTCATATTCCTAGCATCAAACATTGTTCTCTGCTAGAATATTGAGGATCAGGAATAACTTATATAAGATTTAAAAAACATATAATGATAGTATCCATCATTCATCATGTTCAAAACTAGATTGCATATTTGAAATTATTAAGCAAAAAATAACGGAACTCACATGGATAGTCAAAGGTCACTACTTCAATAGCACCCAATGCCTCTCCTAGCAGTTCCTTCCATCTGCAACAGAATTTTAAAATATGGAATTGAATATGCATGAGTTGATCAGAATATTATGTGTTTCAAGGCATCAAACCATACTCTCCAGATAAATAGAGCTTCCGTATGCACATTGCATGATTTTGCAGTAAAACAAGGGTGCATGAAATACAAACTCTTTGATAAATCATTAAAAATTACTCTTACGATTACAAAAGTTAAACAAGTAATACACAGAAGAATGAGGACATCTTCAAATTTGAAGTCATGAAGCCATTCCTTTTAGATAAATAAATGCAAATAAGAAAATAAATACATGCTTCCGACCTTTAAATTGTTAAATATTTGTGGCCTTTATTGAGAACAGGACGGAGAGAGGAGCAGACTGGTTAACAGGGGGCAGGAAAAGACAATTTTTTCAAGGAAAGAAGACCGCGATGAACTATAGAAAATCACAATTTTCAACAAGTACCAGACATTCTAGTTTCAGATTTTCTTCTTGTTTTCTTCTTCATTTCTTTTTCTTTCAATAAAATTGGGGGTAAGCAAGTTACTTTTCCAAAAGAGAAAACTATATAATTTCAAACTATAATAAAAATCAGCATCTATCTTTTAGTTTGGGATATAGGATGAACACTCTGCTGATTAAAAAAAAAGCAATAAACACTAAACACTTCATTTATAATGACTAGTTTAAAGCTTGGTAGTTCCAGAGCATGTGAATTTATTCTCAAATTTAGTGTTATCCTTCTCTGAAATCCTGTACCAGAGAGGGCTACCACTATAAACCCTAGTACCAAGAACCACGCTGAATACTCCAGCGAACAATTAATAGCACAAATGCAATATTCATTTCACAAAGAAATGTTACCACAAATGCATCAAATCAAGAAATCATACTAAGCAAAACAATCTCAAATCACTGACAAATACATAATCGATTCAAAGGAATGGAGCCATACCACATGAAATAAAAATCAGAAACAACAGAACGCTAACAAGAGAACATCAAAGTAGTGATGGCCTTGTGAAAAGGAGGGAACAAGAAAGGGGAAAACACATACCTAACCATCCAATCGGAAGTGGATGGAGCTCCAGCACCGTGGGCGAAGACTATCAAAGGGGAACTCTTCTTCCCATCCTCATCGCCATGGCTCTTCTTTTGCCGCTTAGAGGGAGGAGGAGGAGAAGCAGCAGCCATGGCGGCCAACAAAAGGGTTTCCAAGAGACCGTGAAAGCCGACGGTTATATTAGCGCGGGAATTCAACGTTAATGGGCCACCTTTCAACGGCCCATGGGCCTAATGGAACCAGTCCAACATGGGCCAAATTAATTTTTTATTTTTTTAAAAAATTAACAAGCGACAAAGGAAAAAATAAGCTGGTATGGAAGTGTGCTAGTTTTAAAAAAGTTAACAAATGACAAAATAAAAGATAAACGGGTATGGAGGTGCACCAGTTACAGTGGTTTGACTGACTTCCTAAAGTAGACCCCCACCATGCAATCCTGGAAGAGAGAACGAGAGGTATTACAGGACTGCCATGGGCCAGAAAATGAATTGTTTTGGGCCAAATTATATATATATATATATATATAGTTGTACTTTTATTGTAAATAAAAAAAAAACAGTGATGATGATGACAAAGAAAACATTTGTAAGAGAATTAGCATATACTATGGATATTACTTTTAACATATGAAAACAAAACCATCAATGCATTGAAATTTTTAACCTTGTATAATAGACCAATGTTAAGTGCATGCAAGCTAGGGGATGCTTCTCAACTGCACCCTATCATCTTGGAGTTCTTCTCTTCTTTATGCCATACCCTGTATTATCTCCATTGTCTCTTATGTCATTATATCTTATTGCTTATCCACTATATGTCTCTTAGAAATATAGCTTTAAAAACTTGAGGATAATGCTGAAAATATCCAAGAGAGCCTTGACTTCAGCACGCAAATTAGAAAGAAGATGACTCACATGAGAGTTATTATCTGTTTTTTTTTTTTTTTTATTAAAGTGGAAGTTGTTATCTGTTTTAACAGATTTCTTTAATTTTTAATTATGAACAGTCTATACACTTACACTTTTATGTATGTAGTTTATCCACGTGTTCAGAGAGAAAAGGACAGAATTGTGTATAAATAGGAGTTCCACAAAAATAGATTGCTCATGTACTTAGAAGATTACCATATTGTGGCAATGGAAAGCAAAGGTAGAGAAGTGTATTTTGTTTTCATGAACTTTGATCCAGAGTATGAGCGCCTACAAAAGAATAGGTCTGAACTTCTTCTCTGCTTCTTAATCTTCTGCTTGTTCTGCTTTGTCATTCATATATTATGATATAATGTTGTATTGTTGGCATCTTGGTAGATCAAAACAAGGAGGTCATGTGCTTGATTTATATCTGAACACCAAGCATGATTTGCTGCTAAATAAGCTCCTCCAACCAAACACTTACAAGAAGATGTATTCTTTGGCTATTGTTGATGGTTTTGCTGTTCAAATGACAAAAGATCAGGTTAGTGCCACTGCATGGAATGCATTGTGATGTTGAAGTTTGATGCATCCAGAATGCCTTGTTAAACCAATCTTTGCTTATTTTTTTGGTGAGTAAAATAAAGGCAGCTATTCTTCAAGGAGCAAAGGAAGTGAGAATTGTAGAGAAGAACCAAGAGCTTTCTTGATCCATGAGACGCCTGCTAGCTATCAGAGATTCAAATAGAACTAAAGAAGACACTCAGTACTTGTGAGCTGTTATGATGCGCAGTTTCCATCTATGACTCTGTTGCAAAGAACAATAGGGTTTTTTTGCATGTATCATTAACTTTCAGTGATCATTTTCCTATTGATCCTATCCTATTATGCTTATAAATTCAAGTGATGTAGTATGAGGCTTCTCTTAAAACAAGAGGACAAATCAATTTAGTTTGTGATAACATAAACTAATGACTAACACAAGCTCGTCTCTGGTTATCCATTTAATAAAATTGCGTGTTATATCAATTTCCATGTAGAAAAAATAATTCATACAAACCGATCAGTAAGAAACAGAATGAAGCAAAAGATGCTCAAGAAGGACTTTTGTACTGTGTTCCCTATCTGAACAATTACAATTATATACAAAAGCAGTTTGACCAAGTAAAAATATAGTTACAATAATTCAAAATTCAAATAGTAAAAAAAGTTAATAATAAATACGGAGGTGGTGTACTATTCTTTAACAAACTAATAAACTAAATCCACACATGCGGAAGCTATAATAAAAAAAGAAAAATGCAATTAATGCTCACGAGTCAAAAATATTGAATGCACCACCGCTACAACAGGATCATTGATATTTTATTCTCTTTACTCTTACATGATAGGATAGTTGGTATTTTATTCTCTTAGCTTTCAACTCAAAAGTCTTTAAGAGTTCAAATCCACTAAATGATTTATCCATGTTACTTATAAAACAAAAAATTTAGTTGTGAATGCTACCAAGGATCAAACTTAACACAATGCAGGAACAAACTAAACTTGAATACATGTAATAAAGTAAGCCAACAATCTAGTTTATATTACAAAAGCACAACAGGAAAACCTTTGTCCTTTATAAATCACACACTAGCACAACCATAAATAACAGAGCGACACCTAATAAGCACGTACCTGCAAATTAACAGGGTTTTCAGTTGTGCAGACAGGGCTCCCAAACTCAGTTTTTCCCTGGCTTCTCTCAAAACAAGTGCCCTGCTTACCATCTATTCATGCAGTTGTACCTGCTGATGAGTTGTTGGATTTTTGTTGGTGGAATTTTTATATGAGGGAAATGAGTTTTTCATCCTCGAAAGGTTCCAAAGTGGTCTCCAAATTTTTCTAACTTTGCTCTGACTTGCATGTCCCTCCTTTTGATTGATTTTCTCCAAATGTTTTGTAATTACTTCTCTTTTTAGCAATTTTTTTTATTTCCAAACTACCGATCAACTTTTTGTTCTTTTTGTCATCCCTAATTTTTCCTCTTTCAGCTTCTTTTTTACCCTTTTTTTTTTCTTCTTCCTCTTACTCATATTCTTTTTCTTCTTGTTCCTACTTTTTTTTTTTTTTTTTTTGTCATATTTTAATCATTGTACTTAAATATTCTTTATATGTATATATAAATTTCTGGGCAAACAACTATGAACTCCAATTTCAGTAACTCTCCTATTATGGAGGTTTTTTCTTCTTATTCTACCCTAGTCCATGTTTAAAAGGGGCAAATAAAATATAGATAATATAATAGGAGGCAAATAGAATATAGTGAACAGAGAATAAGAAAGACAACAACTACTATTTGATGCAATAGAATGTTATAAGGATGGTAAATGGGTAAATCTAAGATCGAACCCTTGGGTCAGTAGTACTGTTGAAATACTGTACAATCTTTATGCGGGAGGATGTTAAAAATATTTTTATTATTATAACTAATAAAAATTATAAGTTATTAATTTATATAATTAATGCTTTAATTATAAATAATATTTTTAATATAATTATAAGTAATACTTTAATATGATTATAAATTTTATGTGCAATTAATTATTTAATAATAAATTTTTTAATTAAATTGTAATCAGTGTTTATTAATTATTTATCAAACTACTTAAAAAATTTATAATTAAATTTCTAAATAAATTAAATCATAAATTTAAAAATATTTTTAAAAAAATTTATTAGTAATATATTACATTGTAAATAATATTTAATTAAATTATTGTTGAAAATAATTAATTTCAAGCATTTTGGGATTGAATAGTAATAATAATAAAAAATGAGATGGGTAAAAAAAATTCTCTTTTGGGTAAAATTTAGGATTTGTGATTGGAGTATAATTTATTATAACAGAACCAAATTTGGGATTTGGGGTAAAAATTTAGAGTTGTGGATTGGTGATGGCCTTATGAGGTGTTGTTTGTCGCCTTTATCTCAAAATAAATAAATAAATAAATAAATAGTTGTTATTTTTAGTTTTTTTTATAAACAATTGGAATAATCTCTTGTTCTCTTATTGCTACCATCTTATTATTATTATTATTATTATTATTATTATTATTATTATTATTATTATTATTTATTTTTGTTTTTTTTGTTAAATATGTTGGCAAACAGCTATGAACCTTGATTTTTAGTTTAGAGGGGAATAGAACACTAACTCTTCTATTATAGGGGTCCTTCTTTTTCTAGCTAAGTCCATGCTTTACATGAGGCAAATAGAATACAGTCCATATGTTTAATAGGAGGGCAAATAAACGGTTTGGTTTATCCATTTTTTTTAAAAAAAATAAAAATAAAAAAATAAACAGTTGTTATTTTTATTTTTATTTTTTTAAAATAAACAATAGGAATAATCTCTTGTTCTTCTATTGCTAGTATTTTATGTTTAGTTAAAAATCTAAAAAATAAAAATTACTTCAGTGGTTATTTTTAATATATATATTTAAAAAAATGGATAAATCACAATATTATATCAATTGGGAAATTTGCATGCTGTATATATTGTTAAGTAGAATATGTTAGACTGACATTAGTAAGTCTGAGTATATCACCATTGCACAAAACATTACATATACATAAGAGATAAGTCCACTACATTGACATAACAAGACGTGTAAATATAAAATGTCAAAACACAATACCTTGGATATATATATATATATATATTTGTCTATAGTTCGTTAGAAATGTTGTTGTATTAAACATCACTCGCTCCCTATCCCTTACCCTTGCTATCATCATCATCCTCTTCTTCTGTGGTCATGTAATTTTACCTCTGCATCTCCTCAAAATATTTTTATATGCCCATTTGATCCCCTGATGTTTTCTCACCTTTGCATCTCCACAAAATGGTTTTGGAGATTAATATGCATATGGTTAAACTTGTCTTTTGATGACTAATAATTTATGTCATATTGGTCCCTAAATTCACCTAAATATATCGTTCTCTTTGGTATGGTGTGTTAATGTTTTCAATTTGATGTATTCAAAATCTTTAAATACAATTTCTCCGCAAAATTCATGTACAATCTATTGGGCGGAAGCCAGGTATTAATTAGGTACTCGACTCGGTAGCCTGCCAATATCACAACGGAACAAACCTTTCCAAACAACCAAGTAGCAATAAACCACTCAACTAGCTACAAAGTAATGAAATTCTTTGAAGTAATAAATTTTGTGAAAACAGGGTTAATTTTTCAGGAAGTCACCAAACTTTAACTTATTATCACTTCGGTTATTCAATTTCAAAATGTATCAAAGTGGTCACTCAAATTCTAATTCATATTACTGAACAGTCACCTGTGGCTTTTCCAGCCCAAATTAGTCTAAATGGTCGCCGAAAAAACTGAGGTACCACAGTCACCAGTGGCTTTTCAGCCCAAATTAGTCTACGTGGACGCCGAACCTTAGTTTTTTCGGCGGCCATATAGACTAATTTGGGCTGAAAAGCCACGGGTGACTACCTGGTGATATGAATTAGAATTTGAGTGATCACTTTGATACGTTTTGAAGTTGGATGACCGAAGTGATAATAAGTCAAACTTTCGTGACTTCCTGGAAAATTAACCCGTGAAAACACTCTTCAATACAAAGGGAAAATCATAAGACATCAAATTGCATCTTTACTTTTCATGTTTTGACTTCCTGCAGCTAGGGACCCGTTCCAACTTCCGGTGGACTCTACTCAAAAATTGAAACGCTCGCTAGTCTTCCTAAATGCAGGACCAGAGGGAAACTCCAATGTCACCGAGTAGTCACCTTGAGATTTCATGGACGTTTTTTGCAGCCTGAGTAGATCTTTATTATCTTATGGTGGACTCTTTCCACTCAACTGTGCTTTCCCCTCTTTTTCTTCTTTGTGTGTCTTTGCTGATTTTATTATTCCCTTAGGAGTTTATCACCTATGCTGACAGACTTCTTTGGTGGCTTCCTTTTCATTTATTTTCTGCTGTACTAGTTGTACTTATTTGTTTGTTGTTAATTTCTTTCAATAAATTTATGATTTATCCACTTATATATATATATATATATATATAATGTTCTTCACCCTTAAGCTACAACCTTAAGCTTAAAATCTAGCAAATTAGAACTAAATACAAAGAAAACCTACCTTGAATAATAATTAACGTATATCAAAGAAAATTCAACTTGCCATAGGCTTATCTCTCACCCTTGCAATACTCAAGCACCATTGAAAGAAATATGAAGAAGAGCCCGGCATACCTTCTCCTCTCCTCCCCTCCTAGGTTCCAACCTACTTCAAATGCCAAGAAGATGTCTCTAGGGTTGCTTCTCACAAACCTCTCTCAGATTGGGGCTTCTTTCCCTTTTCCTTCGCTCCTCTCTAGCTTCTCCTTGAATCAAGATAGCCAAATCTTTTCCTTGAAGCTGTCCAATGTTGAGATTAGGAATGTAAAATACCTCAGTGATGACTTGAGTTTTGCCTTCGACCTGTTGGGATCGACAAGGGTCTACGAGCATGCTAGAAGACAAAAATGCACAGCGGATAACAAACAAAACTAGCATGGACCCTAGCATGCAATGGAAACGAATAAAGATATAAAAATCTAAAATAAATAAATAAATACAATTCCAGGGGTGTAGTAAAAAAAGGGACTGCATATACGCGACTCCCCTCTACTCTCACACACACACAAGCCGGAAACAATCCGGTATGGATTGCTAGTATATAACGATAACTCTTATCGAGAAATACGAATAGCAATTAAAATTAGGTCTCAAAAACCTAATCGTAAACATGTGTAAGGAATTGTAAATCCAAAAACCGACACTCGGCGAATGTTTCACATGTGAGAATCTTTTGAGAAAAATTCCACAACCATTATGAAATAATCTCAAAAGACCCTCACCCCGGCGATCTCCATTGATAAAGAAATATCAATGAAAAAGCCGGCCTATGAACTAACATACATGAATAAACAAGAAAGATCAAAGGGGTGTCGACCTATACCTTCGCCGAAGCCGAGTAGCGGCAATCCGGATGGAGAAACCTTTCTCCAAAAGGGGGAAAAGGCGGACAACATCTTTGACCGGCGACGGCGGCGTCCTCTTGGCTAGGGCGGACCGGCGGCCTCCTTGAGGGAGAGAGGGAGAGGAAAGATTAGGGTTAGGGTTTTCTCTAATACACATGTATTTATAAAACCCTAAAACCAATCCCAATGCAATATCAACCATTGATTCCTCTTATTGGATATTAATCATATTAGATCCAATAAGCTAACACTTAATTTCTAATTAAGTCCCTCAATTTTTAAGTTATCTCATAACTTAATCTTTACACATTCGCGGTTAGACCAAATCAACTCTTGATTTATCTAAACTCCATTTAGCTATTCGACTCATTAGATTGAGTCCGGATTTCACGGCTTTTACGTGTGCGATCCTGTAGGCCCGTTTTAAAATCGGCAATGGGATTTTAACCTCGTTAAGGCCCATAAGTCACAAATGCCGTCTAGCATGGCAATGTGACTACCCGAATTAAAACGGAGGTCGACTGGGTAATCAACTAACCTTGTAACCTTATCCGATTCCTTTGCCAATTGAATATCTCGATCAACATAAGGCATGGAGCTTAGTCACCCTTATTTATTTGTCGATCGATTTCTTGATCCTCGGTGAACTGACTAGGTCAAATAAATGATAACCCTTACCATTTCACTTGGGCGTGGCCACGCACTACTCAGTTTCACCGATCAAGTGGCCGGTGATATTCTCTCTCCTCAGAGAGTGGCAATCCCCTCGCATCGCAAATGTTACTCGCTATGAATCTCGATGCACCCAATCATACCCACACTTGTCACTCTGTTACGAATGACGTTAGGCGTATGTCAAAGTACACCAACATTCATCCAAGCTCCATAGCGACCTTAAGTCTAAGGATTCAGTATAAGCGTTACACGAGAACCACTTATGACTTTGCAACCATGTAGTGATCTCGTGAGCGGATCGATCCAGACACGCTGTTCACTAACACGTGTCTATGTCTATTGATTGACATCACATGTCCTATAATCCGTAAAACATGATCATCACACAATAGGCATACTAGTCTTAGTTTACTATCATTCCCATGACAGTAATTGACTAGGGATGTTTAGAAAGTTGTTCCTTTACGCACCAAGGTTTTACTGCCCGAATCACGTATTCGGCAACTTGTGCGGAACAAACTCTCAGGGATAGTTCTATCCAAGCACACATGCACAGAAATGTAGTAAGATAAAACAAGCCAGGTTTTATTAAAAAACATATAACTAATAAAGGTTCAGATCAACGTATTGGGGCTAGGGCTAACACTAACACGACCTCCATTCTAACATTTCCTTTTCCCATGACAACCAACGTCAAGCTATTTCCTAGCTTCACTATTTTATGTAAAAGAATGATCGAGCTCAACGAGCAATTTCTTGTCTCCACTCATATGATTGCTACAGCCTGAGTTTAGAAACCATACCTCCCCTTGTACAACACCTTGAGTCTCCGTACAAGACATAAGAAATATCTCCTGACCCTCATCGAGCTCTGTGTGTTCAACATAATAGGCATAATTGGGGCACTTATATTGAAAATGTCCCAATTTGTGGCACCAATAGCACTCAACAATGCCCTTGTGGAATGTTCTTCCTCGACCCCTTCCTCACCTCTGTCTCTGCCACCAAACTTCTCTTCTTCTTTTGCTCAAGATCCTTAACATCCTGAGACTTTCAATGCTTGTTCCTCCAAATTGTGCTTCTTCAGTTTTTTCCCTGCTAGACTACCAGGGACATGCACAAGCCTTGGTGGAGCAAGTGGGGGCACACATGGGCGCTGGGAATACTCGCGCACAACCACCGCTCACATCTCCCAGAAATGTGCCCTCACCGGAGAATCGAACTCTCACCACTCGGTGAAGAGCTCTATCGGGGACCTGTGTACCAATAGACCATGTGGTCATTGGCTGCTTCTTCAAA
The DNA here is from genome assembly GCA_020875875.1 of Dioscorea alata. Classification (NCBI taxonomy): domain Eukaryota; kingdom Viridiplantae; phylum Streptophyta; class Magnoliopsida; order Dioscoreales; family Dioscoreaceae; genus Dioscorea; species Dioscorea alata. The sequence continues at coordinate 17,779,150 of CM037015.1, read as the reverse complement.
TTTTACTCATGAACCAATAAAGAACTTTGCAATCCATCCACAAAGAGACTATTGATATCTTTGGATTCTTCAATTGATAGTTATACTTCTTTGAGAGTGTGCACATAATTTTTTTCAACAATTTTTGCATCCTCCATTTCTTCTCCGGCATTTCTCATATCATTGACAATCATCATGACTCTAGAAAAGTAGTCATTGACACATTCACCATGTCTCATCTCTAGAACTTCAAATTCCCTTATTAGCTTCTCAAGTTGAGCTCGTTGAATATTTCCTTAATACTTTCTTTTCATAGAATACCAGAGTTGTGATATTCTTGTCAATGGATTGAAACAAATAATTTTTGGCTCTCAGATCCTTCAGTTTCTGTTCCTCCAAAGTTCTCCGTGGTGCCCAAGTGATTGTCTCCAAATCTTCGGGTTCTTCATAGCCATTCTCCACCACACTCCAATATTCTTTGGAGCACAATAAATTCTCCATCAACATGGCTCAATGATCATAGTCCCCATCAAATTTAGGAATACTCAAAAAATTATTGCCATTAGCCATCGTGGATAGGGGTGTAATCGATCGAGTTCGAGCCGAGCAGCAAGCTACTCGAACTCGAGCTCGGTTGAAAACTCGGTGCTCGATACTCGGCTCGAACTCGATCGAGTTTTATTTATGTAGCTCGAGCTCGACTCGATACATAATTCGAGCTACTCGAGCTCGCTCGATTAAGCTCGATTAAGCTCGATAAAAGCTAATAAACTTAATTTAATCATAGATAATTTTACACTCGAACTCGAATTCGGGCTCGAGCTCGAGCTCGAACTTAATTATATATATATATATAACAAACTAATATATAATATATATACATATAAATACAACTACTCGATTAAGCTCGCGAGCACTCGAGTCAAGTATTAAGATACTCGAACTCGGCTCGCTCGACTACTCGAGCTACTCGAGCTCGAGCTCGACTCGACCCTAAGCGAGTCGAGTTCGAGCTTTCCTCGAATCGAGCTCGAATAGCTTGCGAGTAGTAGTGTATCATTTACACCCCTAATCGTGGATGGCCTCTCCTTCACCTTTGTCCAATATGGCTCTCTATCTCTCCTTTGCAATATTAGACCCTTACAATGTCTCTCATACCACTATAACAAATTATAGTAAGTTTATTCAATGACTGCATATGGCCTTTATAGAGCTATTACAAAACAGAGAAGATAATAATGTCTAACCACTTAACAAACTTCTATATCATGATAGAATTATTCAAACTAACAAATCATATCTTTAAATAATTGAAACTCCAACAATAATATCTAAATATCTTAGTGTCTCTATATGCTGATACGCTGATATGCAATATATATATATATATATATATATATATATATATGATACTAGTTACTATAAGATTTATAAAAGTCAAAATCTATTTGGTTTACACTATAATGGTTAGATAAAAAAAAAAAAAAATCAATGTATTAAATTAATAATTTGTCATGATTTTTTTAATGTAACTGGTTTATGCATTTTTTAAAAAAAAAAAATTTAATAATGTTTTATCAAAACAATTTCCTGCCATTCTCTGAAAGGAAAAATGAAATAAGATTTCTAAGAATGATTTTCTAAAATGAATAAGTAAACATATTTTTCAAAAATTTTCATTTTAATTGAAAAGAAAATAATATGCCTCACAAATATATACCCCTTTTTATTATTGTACAATATTACTTAAGTATTTTATGCGAGTGCTTTGACATTTTCACTCAACTGCCTAGGTTTCTAGAAACATTTAGCTAGCTAAATTACACAATCATGGTAGGATCGATAGTTGAAATACATAAAAATTTAACTTCTAGTATAATAATCACAATTACTATTGCCTGTGATGTCAGAATTTCAACCAACCTGTTATTGTTTGATCTTCCGGTCTCACATCTTTAAATGTATTTTGAGAAGAAATATCAAATGATAAGAGTTTAGAAACAAGAGACATCAATTCATGTGAAATAAAATGTGAAGAAGACTAAAGATTTTTTTTTTTTTCAAGGTTAATCTTCAAGCCCTACGCAGAACTTTGACAATATTGAAAGGCATTGACAATAGGGAAAAAAATTGTAGGAATTTGAAAAATAAGAGAGTTGCTTTGGTGGTTTGGAAACTTAAAAGGGATTACTAGATCATTTTTTGGTTTACATATATATTGTTATGCCAAACACAACAATAATATGGAGAAAAACAAAAGAAAAATAGTAGTATACAGAGATTTACGTGGTTTGTTCTATGTGACTTAGTTCTTTAATACAGACGATATAGAAAAACCCTATATATATATAATGAATTAAAATAAAATAAAATAATATAACTCACAATGCATTAGTCTGTTGGGCAGGCCCAAACCAAAAGCCACCGATCTTCATTGAATTTTCTAATTTAAAATTAAACTCTCTAAATTCGGATTAAATTAAAATAATTTGGATAGGGTTATACTATCACAATTGAATTCAAGACATTTCAACATATACAAGCGAAAAAAATTGTACCGTTCTAGCCAGAGTTTAGTAATCTTTCTCTAGCTGACTATTACTTCTAGAATGTTATATGTTATAATACACAACCATAGAAATCTTTTCTTTTAATTTTTCTTTTTTCCTTTTATCTTCATGTGGCTTAAGACAAACACTATCAATGACAAATTCATCATAGGAGAAGTGCATGCACGGCCCAAGCGAACTTTCCTAGGTCAAATTATAACACGCCATAGAAACGTGTATATTTTATGATACTTCATTCACAAGCATAGAAATTATATATATATACACACACACGTTAACTAAATCTTCATAGAATTTGAAAAGTAAAAGATAGAGAAATCCGGACACAATTTGATACATCAATAGTGTACCCAAACCTTGTACCATAAATAAAATCTGGTTGTTGGACTCTCCGGGTTTTATGCATTTCACTTTTTACAAAAGCACAATAATACTATTTATCTATACAGTGTCACTGGATCAGAATTTTTTTGTCAGTATAGAGATTATGGTAAAAATTGTTATATTAAAATTTAACAATTGACGATGAACTTCAGTAGAAATTGGATCTATCAACTAACGTTTTTAGATAACCAGCCCTCATTTTCTTTTCATATGATTTAATACAAATAATAAATCAATGATAAATCCATCAGCAAACAACCGCGTGACTAGGGATGCAAGTGGGGCGGGAAATCCCCGTTTCCCGTGGGACCCATTCCGACGGGGCGGAGATTCCCCGAAATAACCCCTGCGGGGCGTGGAATGGGGAAAACCCCTTCCCGACCCACGGGGCGGGGCAGGGACGGGGAATGTATTCTCCGCCCCGCGGGGATCCCGCTCCGCTCCCGGTGGGGATATTCGTGGGAAATCCCGGCGGGGAGAGATTCTCCAATTTTTAAATTAAATATATATATATACGAAATTCCCGCGGGGAGAAAGATTCTCCAATTTTTAAATTATATATATATATATATATATATATATATATATATATATATATATATATTAAAAATAACTTATATGATTCATTTTATTTATTAAAACCAAATATTTAGGTTTTAAAAATTTTATTTTGGTATTTATTAATGATGTTTTAGTTTTTTAATAAAAAAATTAGTGTTACTCCAATGCAATACTCAGAGATAATTATATGAAAATTTGTTTTAAAAATTATAATTAAAACTTTTTTATTTTCAATTATAGATAAATATGTTATATTAAAATTAAGATGAAATTGATTAATTTATCAACTTGATTGAAATCTCAACTTGTAAGTAGAACATATTTTATGAAATCCCAACTTTCGCGATTCTTTTTTTTAGTTCTTCGTACCATGATTACTTCGTTAGTTTGTTGTTTTTCATACATTAAATAATGGTTATTTTAACAAACATATATAATGTGTTATATGTGTAATTAAGAAAAAAAAATTGGCCATTAGGGATTCCTCAACCTCGCGAGGATTCCCCAACCCTGTGAGGATCCCCACGGGGGAGCGAGTGGGGGGAATTTCTTCCCCGCAGGAAATTTTAAGATTGGGAATTTCCGCCCCGTAAAAAACGGGGATGGGGATGGGGACGGAGACCCTATTCTCTGTCCCGCCCCACTTGCATCCCTACGCATGGTAGACAGTGTAAACATAAGCAATTTCTCGGGTCAAAGTCTGAACATAGATAAGTGTACATCCCCACGTGTCAAGGGCCAATTGGTAGCAAAGTCAAGGGTCAATGCGATTTGTGGTTCAGTTAGGGCAGCAAAGTCCATTATGAATTCCTCCTCTTCGATCATCGTTACAAATACTACTCATAATCCCTCCCCTTTTTCTCACTTCTCTGCTCCGTTAGCTCCCCATCCCAAAAAAAAAAAAACGATGAAGCCATTCACAGCCTTCATCGTCCTCGCCTTCACCTTCGCCCTCTCATTCCCGCTCCACTCCGACGGACGCATCATCCCCGCCGATGATCGCATGCACGCTGATCTCCCCGTCGACGACCGATCTGAACAACGATTCACAATCTCCACTGGCGAGATCCCTCATGTGGGGCCGTTATCCGGAGATCGATTCATGCATCTCCGGATCCACCGCCCTATGAACCACCACGGCTTTGGCCACGGGCCCCTCTTGATGCGCTCACGCCGCGGATGCCGCCATGGTATCTCCACCATCCAATCTGACGGGAAGCCAATCATGATGCCTTTCGTGCTGCGCCACGGCGATGGAGTGAGATCGAGGCCGTTGCCGGCGATGGATATGAAGAACTGGGAGCCAGAGAGGGAGCAGGAGCAGCAGCAGCAGCAGCCTATGAAGAACTGGGAGCCAGAGAGGGAGCAGGAGCAGGAGCCGGAGAGGGAGCAGGGCATGGGCGTGGCTAAGTGGTTTCGGGATGTCGTCGGCCGCTACTGATTGATCAGCCTTATGCTGCACGTGCCTTGCACGTGAGGGTATTATATATATATATATATATATATATATATATATATATATATATATATATATATATATTGGTATATGTGACAGAGTTCTTTTCCTTGTTTATAGGTACTGCTTATGTGTATGTATAGGTAAATAAATAAATAGATCCATGGATGGATCTTTGTGGTGATAGCTATGAGATATTTTGCTTGTCATTGTATATTGTATTGATGTTATTGAAATACAGATGCTTAATTATGAAATTCTTTGCATAGTAAAATGCCCAGTGAACTCCCAAACGGGTATTCTTCATTGTACAAATCGCATATAATGAACACTAGTACTAGCGATAGTGATGAGCAAGCTCAGACATGTTTATTATAACAAGAGGCAGAGGGGCAGATAAAATGAACAATCAAAACAATCAGAAAGCATTAGAGCACAACCCTGAGGCTGGAGATCGTGCAAGCTCTGCACATGGCCATGGCTCAACTTCGGACGCGGCTCCGCTCACATGTATGCACTTCCAAGACTTGTACCGCATTTTGATGCCCCAGAACTTCACATTGGAAAGACATATATGCGAAAAAGGTGAATTCTTGATCCCTTCTATACTCCCCGGTTGCTGCACATTAACACCCCAAACATTTCTTATGGTCACTCCATTCACTACAGGCAATGCTTTTGGATTGAACTTGTTGTCAGGATGGTCACCCACATTGCCAGCAATCCTCAATCCTTTCCTCACTGTGTTCATTCTCACATCCATGAATGTTATGTTCCTTATGTAGCCTCCCCTGCCCATATTGGTTTTGATATGTATTCCAATCCCAGTGTTGAAGATATCAATGTCCTCTACTAAGACATTTGAAATTCCACCAGAGTTTTCACTACCAATGGCAATGCCGGCAAAGGGTGAGGAGCCTGTCAGTCTTCTAATGGTGATGCCAGAGCTGGGCTGGCCGTAGAATATGCCGTATTCATCCCACCCACTCTTGATAGCCACCAGATCATCCCCTGTTGAAATGTATGAGTCCTCTATGCACACGTTGGAGCTGGAGTCTGCATTGATTTGATGTAATTCACACAGTGAACAAACAAACAAACTTCAGATTCAAAATCAGCAGAAATTTGATGATTACCAGGATCAATCCCATCTGTATTAGGAGAATCATGTGGAGCTAGAATTGTCACTGATTTAATCACAACATTTCTGCACAGACAGAAGATAGATGAATCAGAAAACATCAAACAAAAATAAATGCAAATGGCTAAACTTTTGCTAATCTTACCTGCAATAAACTGGGTGGATATTCCAAAATGGAGAGTTCAGAAACACAACATTAGAGATGATAATATTTCTGGAATGCATGAACTCCAGAAGATGTGGCCTTGTGAAACGAAGTGATCTTCGTCTCCACATGTTCCACCATACATCCCCTTGCCCATCAATGGTTCCATTCTCACCTATCAAAGTTTAAAAAAAAATTATATATAAATTCCTAAATAACAGAAAAATTAAACACAAATTACCTGTTATTACAACATCACGGAGTCCATTCCCATGAATCAAGCTCTTATATCTCCCCCCTGGCAATTCCCTCCCTCTCCCATAGGACGGTAAAGGATCCATCAGTGGCCAATTCCATGCATCCTAAAACACAATTCCATAGCAAAAGTTTCAGAATTCACATTCTCAAGAAGAAAGGATGAGCAGAAGGATAATTAAGTTCATACTCTTGTGGCCTTAATGACAGCACCGCGAGCAAGAAACAGAGTCATATGAGAGGTAAGGTTGAAGCTGCCGGTGAGCCACACTCCGGGAGGGACGTAGAGCGTAGTACCACCGGGTCTTCGGAGATGCTCTATTCGGTATATAGCCTTCCTGAAAGGCCAAGTGTTCAATGTGCGGCCATCTCCGATAGCACCGAATTCAGTTAGTGATATAGTCTCCGCACGCTGCCATGCCGGCACTTGGCCAGAGCACGTCGACTCCCATGCAGACACAGTGCCATACAGCAGCAGCGGTAGCAGTAGTATCACTAAAGGTGCCATCTTTGAGACAATGAGAGAACTCCAATGGTGTCTTTTGGGTTGAATGGAGTTGAAGAGATGAAGACGAGTAGAGAACTCCAAAAAGCTATCACCCATAATGTTTGGTAATCAGAGGGGGATTTTGGAATTTTAAAGTAGAGAGAAGGAGTAAGAATGAAAGTGGATGGAGAATCTCTAGCTTACTGAAGCTTTCTTATTTTGTTTACATTGAAGCTGAAAGTGAGGGACCAATGGAACCAACTGACAGCAAAAATGTTAAAGTTATATTGGCTACATATAATATAATATATAGGTGTCTTTTTATACATTTATTTTATAACATATGTAAGAAAAAAAAGGAACCAATCAAAGCAGCCCTGGGCAACATATCCTGCCAACAAAAGTTTTAACAGGTGGCTCATGCGAGCCTTGCATGAAAGGGATAAGATGATCCCTGCTCCCATACTAACAGGTGTGTTTTGTATGTCATCCATATAACCAGAAAGCTCAATAAGAAAACAAGTTCAAAGAAAGTGTTAAGCCATGAGCTCATTGCAAAGAGTTTTCCTCTTCACGTGAGGCAATTGGTCAATGAAACGCACTGCATGATGACAAGAATGCCTGAGTTGGAGCTTGGAAGAGCACATGTGAGACTCTGCATGCATGTGAGCAGCAACAAAACACTGGTTAGTGGGAATGTAATGTGCTTGCTATTAGTTACTAGAATGGCCGGGAAGTAAAACAAAACCACTCACCTAACTATTATTAGATGCATAAATGGTACCAGGAGTATTATTCTTCATTGATTCTAAGATTTTCTACATTAATGAAACATGAGTAAGATACAGTGAAATGCATAGAGGCTTGCTATGTTAGCCCATGCATGCAGCACAATTCTTTTTCTCAAGACAGGCTGTTTCCATTTCCCTTTTTCCTCTCCTATTAAAATAAAAAAGAAAAAGCTAGCATGCATCAAATGTTGACAAAATTTGATCAATGGTGATGGAATATAAAATCCATTAAAGAAGAGCACTGTGCATGCGCACCCATTACTCCACTTCCTTGTATGTTAACTAGTCATGATCCTCAAAGATAGATAAAGAGAGAGAGAGAGAGAGAGAGACCATTGTAAAGCTCTCACAATGCATTGCATGCATTTTTCCACTTACAAAAGGAAGAGTGACCATCCTCGCCCATACTCGCATGCAATTGCTAACTAAAGTTGTGTTGATTTTCTGTCTAGTTCTTATAAATTTATGTTGGATCCATTTAATTGCATTTTTCTGATAAGCTGTAAAAAAACGATGTATGAATTTATGCAGTTTTGGCTTCTAACTAGACCTGTCCATGGGCCGGGCCGGGCCGGGTTCGGGCCGGGTTTTATATATAATTACTAAAATTCAACCTTGTCCAAGCCCGGCCCGGCCCGAAAATTCGGGCCTTAACTTTTGCCAAAGCCCGCCCAAATTTAATAACCTCTACCCAAGGCCCGCCCAAGCCCGCCCAAATAGATTTTTCATCAAATAATATATAAGTTATAAAAAAAATTAACAATAATATTAATATGCGAATATGACAAAATATTATTCTACAAAACACTTAAAAATTAAAATACCAAAATGCAAATATTTATATAATTACAACAACTAAAATTCAAACCATTATACTCAATGGCAATCAACAATAAATATATATATTATATAAGTATATATAAAACTAATTAATAAATAATCAATGGAAATTCACCATTATATATATAAAAGTATAAATAAAACTAATTAATAAATATATTTTATAATTCGGGCCGGGCCGGGCCGGGCCGGGCTTTTAACATTGAAAACCAAACCCGGCCCATTTTTAAAATGGGCTTCTTTTTTTGTCCAAGGCCCGGGCATCGGGCCTTAGATACTTGTCCAAGCCCTCCCATTTTTCGGGCGGGCCTTCGAGCTTGGGCGGGTAGCCCGGCCCTTGGACAGGTCTACTTCTAACAAGCGGCTTGTCTAGGATGATCAGATACGTTCCTGTGAGTTGTGACCACATCCAGAACGTCTCTATGAAGTCAAAACATAAAGAACAAGGTACACGGAAGCTCCTTTTTAGAATAAGAGGGACCGCTCCGACAGCCAACTCTGATTCCTGTGTATTTAGTGATAACTAAAATTTTTATGTTTTTTATTAATTAAGATATCCATAGATATGAAATTAATATTCGTATTTTTCAGCCATCTGCTTTATCTGTTCATAATGTCATCTTCAAAATTACTAATATGCTTTTTACCTGGTTTTCTACCGCCTCAATGCCTTATCAGCAAACCTTTAATAAAGCTTCTCAGAAAATAAAGCGCTCCCTCGACTTCTTGAGCACACAGACCGCAAACAATACTGGCAATACAGTCCCTTCCATCACTCAAAAGTAATTTGCTCTATCTTACAGCTCGGATTGTTCTATAACTCCGGACGGAATTCTTCGCTTTTCCAGCTGCTCTATTTACTTTTCATATTCCTTTTTTCTTTTTTGAGTTCTTCACTGCTGGTGAGAATTTAACTGTACTGTTTTTCATTATTGATTGAACTCTCCTATGTGTTTCTTTTCATTTTTTAATAAAAGCATGGTTTATTTATTTAAAAAATAATAATAATCTTGTCATTACATTTATATATTTATCTTGTGTGAATTTTGAGTTTAATTTTAAATTATTTTAAAATGAATATTTTACTTAAAAAACTTGGTACCAACGGACCAAGGTCATTAATCTGTTGATCCATTATTCCTCAATGTTTTAGAGCCATTTAGCTTGGCCTCCTTTTTTTATTTTTTTATATCTTGTTTTTTTTTTTTTTAAGCTCATTTTTGAGATTCGGACTTTTTGGCTGGCCCTTAGCATCCTCGAAGTCCATAGCTTGACTTCCTCTTTTTATTTATTTATTTTTAATATAATGGATAAACTACAATTTTATTGACCAGAGCAAACACAGAAGAGAAACAACAACACAAAAAAAAAACAGATAAACTAATATCCTTACAAAGGGTGAGGAACACAGAGTTCAGAAAATAGAGAAAACAATATAGATAAGATGAAAAAAAAAATTGAACTAGTGGAGACTATCATCTGGAGGCACATATCTGCCCAAGCTGCTAAATGGAGAAAACTACTCTCAATCTAAAATGTGTGTTGCATCGTCGGAGTAATCTGCAAGTCTTGTGTTCATGAAATTGAGAGTGCGCTTGATCCTCTAGGAGGTTTCAAGGTTAGCTTGCTAATGAGACTCTGAAGCAGTGGAAAACCAAGAGAAAAACATATTAGCAATATCAAAAAATATAGAATGAAGAGGTAAATAGTTTAAATTAAATTGTGATTATCAATTGCTGGGGAGCTGAGACCCCAAAGGTTCCAGCCAAATATATATATATATATTTTGTATGAGCTGGTTTATATATTTCTTTTACAAAATTAAATAAAGCACATAAGCCTTCAAACATGGTTCATCATTTATTAATATCTTTCATGTTGCTGTTCTATCATACTTCTACTTAAATTATTTATAATGTCTTATCAAGCTTTATTTGATTTTGTAAATTATGCCCAGAAAATCTTTATACAACAAAACTGAAAGACGAAATACAAGAGAATCTAATAAACGAATTACATGTCTATTAGAGATGGAGTCGCATAAAAAACTAAATAGAAATTGAAGGGAATAAAGACCATCCCCTACGAAGAGAAGTCATGTCCAACAGAGTTTGTTAATGTTAATATTTGTTTGTTATTTTGTTTGGATCACACAGTCGGGATCCTAACAATTCGACTTGATGATTTCAATTGAGACCTCTAGCCTCAGCCTAATTACTTTGGGAGCTTTAGGACAATATAAAATAATGTCACTATTTATAAATAAATAGTTTTGAAATTTATAAAGGACTAATAAAAAATAAAAATTTAATTTTAGTATCAGATCCTCAATGTGAAATACTCATGCCCTACCTAAAAAACAGATTTTTTTTTTAAAAAAAAAAATGGATAAACCACTGATTTATTGAAAGAGAAAGAGACAGTACAGGAAAGACTCAAAGACGAAGTACAACTGAACAAGAAGGAAAAAACTAAGAACTCACCAGAGGTGAGGGACACAACAAACAGGAAAAAAAAAAACAAACAAAAAAAAGACAGAAAGAGTTAGGTCTGCGAACCAAGCAGAAAAAAGAGGACGACTACTCCTGTAAAATGTTGAGCCCTGCGTCTTCGGAAGAACCTGCTAGACGGGTGTTCAAGAAGTTGTGGGAACGCTTGATTTTCTGAGAAGCTTATGTGGTCGCGAGCGGATGGGGCTCACGAGCTGCAACAAGCCAGGAAAGAAGCAAGTTCTGATTTCTATATGTCTGTTATGTTCTGATTTTTCATAAGGATAAAAATAATAATAATAATAATAATAAATAAACATTAGTAAGGGGTAATAATTAAACGCATATTATTATTAAAAAAAAAAGGCGTAATAAGTAAAAAAAGCTGCAAACTTGGGTGGTGGTGGGTACTGCCCCCTTTTCTCATCTGTCGCCGCTTCCCCATACTCCGGCGACATCTTCCTCCGGCCACGGCCTCGTTCCTAGAGAGATGGAGCCGATGATGAAGAAGTTCCAGCAGAAGTATAGAAGGGCCAGAGACGAGATGGACCGGTGGGATGAGCTTCAATCCCGTCTCGTCTCCCAGTTCGTCAATGCATCCTCCATCATCGACCGATTAGATGTCTCGTTCTCTTTTTTTTTTTTTTTTCGTTTTTTTTCCTTTTGAAGTAGTCTCGTAATTGGAATTTTTCTCTCTATGAATCACTAGTACTGTTTATATTTGAAGTTTTATGAGAAAAATAATAAGAAAATGATGTCATATAGAACCACCATATAAAGTTCACTTAAAGCTGGATTTTTTTTTTTAATGTGTTGAATTTGTTGTTCGCAATTGGGGAATTCATTCTCATATAAAGTTCACTTAAAGCTGGGTTTTTTTTTTTTTTTTTGTGAAATTTGGAGAAAATGATTGACTGTTTTATATTGGGGAAAATTTTGTTATAGTTGTATAGGTCTGTAGTTCATGCATCTATCTGTTGAATATGAAGTGGAGCTGCTATGATGATATAATTTACTTTTTTTTTTTTCCTTTTTTTTCTCTTTTAGGTTCTTAGGGACACAAAAAATTATGGCATTCTAGGATCTGTTAATGGGATCAAAGAAACACTCCTGGGGAAACAGATGGAAGCATTGGAAATGATATTTTGTTCTATGAAAGAAACAATGTAAGATTGGTTTTCATAGTTCAAAGTTCTTTCTTTCTGCCCCTAAGAAAGGTTTGTATCAATTGTTGGTATTTTTGCTCCAGAAAAAAAAAAATCTGATCTTGGAGAATTTGTTTTTCACTATTGTCTATTGCAAGGTTATTTTTCTTGTCAGGGCTTGATGTTTCATTGTGCACTTATCTGATACCTAAGAGCAACTATAGCCTGTGTGAATGAGAGTCCATATCATCAGACATATATATGGCTATACTATAGTTTTTAGTACATGGGGAAATGAATGAAGCACAATTTATAGTCACCAACCATTGATCAACCTTTCTGAAAACTTGTGTTTATTTATTTATTCATGGGGATTTAAATATGTATCATTTATGAACACTTGATTATCATTTTATGAATATAGAGTATTCTTAATATTGAATCTATACTCAATAATATTGAGAATTAACCTTCTAGCTTTCTAGCTTATGTGATCATTTTGTCCCTTCTCCAAAATTTAAATAGATCATTGTGTCTGGGATTCTAGTATCATACCTAGACGAAGTCCATTTTACATGTTAAAATGCATTATTGTTGGCCATTTTATCTCATATATTTAATTTCTTGCAGGTGTAGTGTATTTGGCTGTAAACAATGTGTTGATAATCTTATCTTTTGTGTTCAATAAACATCAGGAAGGAGTTTTATGGCATTGTCATGTCTTTTGAAAAGATTGCATCGGATGGGAACCAACTCTTGAGAGGGGGATCAATACCTACTGCTCAGAAACAATTAAAAATAGGCATCTGGCCAAGCCTTGAAGAATGTGTGGATGGTCTCCAGACAATTCACGAGATGCACCAATCTGAGTACAATTTTGATTTAGCTTGATAAATGATTCCTTTTGAATTGGTTGTGCTATTTCATTATTTGAGAATATTATCATTCCTTTATTCCTTCAAAAGGGCATAACCATTTTTACATTAACTTCCATTTCAGTTCTCCATCCCCCTTTCTATATTGGTCATTGTCATATATTGCTCTTCATTGATGAATTTCTCATGACCTTTTTGTACATTACACTTAGTATCTTGAGTTAATTAAGGGAGTAGACCATTGCTCGGCTGTATTTTCTAACATTTTGTACTTCTTAGAATATGTTAAGTGAAAAAGTGAGCTTCAGCATATCGGTTTTCTGATTCTTTTAGAGACTATATCATTTATTATGGCTAAAAAAATTGTCTTATTCACCTTGACCTCCAATTTAATTTAGTTGCAATATTGCAGAATGATTTCTGTATTGCCATTAAATCTATCCCCAAGCATTCACTTCCATCAACAACAAATTATGATACACAAACCTATCTTTTCTGATTCTGTTTCCTATTTACATGTATGATTATTTATTATGCCATTACGAACATGTTCCTTCCAAGCTAGCAGTGATATGATACAGTTAGATTGGCAATTAGATATGCAACTTCTGTGCAAAATTCTAAGTGCCCAAGTTAGTGTAGACTTTTTACCAACTTCATATGCTGAATGTTATGTAAAAGCTTCTTACTGAAGTTTGTCTTGTCAGGTATCTTCTCAAATCATCAATTGTTTCCTCATTGACATGGAAGTGTAGGTGGGTTCATCACTCTGGTGTTGTTTTGCTCTTCTGAAGTTTCTTGAAAGTTGCTTGCTTAATTGTGATTTAAAATTTAAATTCAAATATAACAATGCAACATTTTCCTTTGTGGCTGCTAGCAGATGTAGGTGCATTTTTTTATTTTTCTTTATGAAGACTTTTTTTTTTAGCCAGAATTGTGCCAACCATTTTCTTGTACAATGATTTGTAAATTATACAGCTAGTCGTATTTTAACCTTTTGAAATGAAAAACAATGGGGAAAGCTTGCACTTGATCAAGTACAAATTAGTTGATTCATTACATTCTAAATTGTTTAGAGCATCAAACTAATCAGTGGAAACACATAATGTCATCTTTACGTCTGGAAGATTTTATGTTTAACTAGCCATTGTTTGTGACCGCCTTAAATATTGTGCTTTGCAAGTGGCCTTTGAGATGGTTTTTCAACTATTTTGCATCATGTATTGGACATTTCTGCAACAAGTTTCATATTATGCTAGAGATTCTGTTTCATTTTATTTTGATATGAGTCAATGGATGTGATGAAGAATGGCTTTTGTAGTCTGAACTGAACCAATTGAAATATGTTATTTGATATATATATATATATTAAACAAAAAGCATGCACACTGTTAATAATATTGTGTCCCTGGCTTGTCAACTTCTGATTAATACCCTTCTATTTTAGCCAGGATCCTTTTGAGCTGTCAAAAAGAGTTGAGTAAAAAAAAATACATATTTTTTTCACATTATTGTTATCTTGTGTTATATTCTATTGAATGTGTGCTCCTTTCTGCCTGCTTCATTTAGGTCTGACTGTCTGTTTGTCCTCAAAGGTTCAAACATCATTTTTTTTTTTTCTCATTCGTCGCCCTTTAAATTCTTGCATTCCATCCTGTTAAGTGGCTTTCTTGTCTTGTCTCATCTCCTCCTAATGATGTTCCCCTTTCTGGTCATTCAACAATTATGTTGTCCTGTGTGTTTTGTGTTTCTAATCTTGCATAATGACTCGTCACATTTCATCCACCACCAATGTGATAGCGAGATAATTATCTCGTTTGTTGCTTCATTGACGTAGCCATGTGAGTCACGCACTTCACATTATAACGAACATTTTGAACAGGAGTGTATTGGTCCTGTATGCTAATTTTCATCCTCTTTATTGCAACTTTCTTGTTGTCCTGCATCCTCCAATAAATTCACAAATCACACCGCAATCTGAACTGTCTCAAAGCATTTTTATGATCAACCTAAGAGACATACATTCACTTGAAGCATTCATCCTGTTTGTTTAGTGTATTCTGAAATGAAAGTTCTAGTTGCCAAATATATTTTTTGAGAATTGTTATGTTATTTGAATTGGTGAATGACTATTGACTAGTGATTTGCTGCTGTTCAGTGCCAGTGATATCGGTGCACTTCGCCAACTATTGATGGACCAGCCCAACATTTCCACAGATGAAGGTGTGGAGCGAATGTTTTTATATCCAAGTTTCAATTCTCCGATGTCTGATCATTTAATATTATTCTCTGCAGTGCAATCAATTTTTGAGATAATATTTGCTGAAGATATCTCTTGAAAAGCCAATTCCTTCCTGTGCCTGTAACTGAATGAAGAAGAGCAAAGACCAATTTAATCAACAACATGATACACATGATGTTGCAATGTTGTCCGATTATTTCGACAGACAATATTCCATGTATTTTCATGGGAGGACAGAGGAAGATCAGGCAACTGCTGCAAAGCAATCTCACAGAAGAGCTTGTGGTAAAAAATCTTTCAAACATGTGCAAACATACATATACATATATATGACATTGAATATGGATGAAATTTAGGCTGCAAAAAGAATTTAGCAATGGAATTAATAAAGTTGAAATTGTTCATACAATTTGCTGAGCTCTAATTATGTACTCAATACATAGTCCTAAGATAAATGCAGATTGCACATGCTGATAAATTTTGCAACACCACAACTTCACCTTATCTTTGCTATAATTCTATAATTTTCACAATGGGTTAGCTTTTTTCTTCCTTTCTTATTCTGTGTTTTCTTTTCCTTGTTTTTCTGTAAGGGTAACAAGTTAGTCCTGCTTAGATTAGAGCCTTAATATTCCCAATCAACAGAGGAACTTCTTTTCCATTTAAATAACAGCAAAAGAAAAGACATGACTTCTGATGGGTCTCTTAGTGAGTATGATGCCTTTGTATCTTTGGGGATGGAAGACACTATAATTGGATATCCTTCTCCTCTATTTCTCAATACCTACAAAATAAATAAATAAATATATAAATAAATAAATATTTAAAATTTCCATTTTCTTAGATCAAAATTTATATGCATACCTTAAAGGCATCTTCATCGGTTCTATCATCACCAATATACACTGGAATAGCATCACCATCATTTGCAAACCCTAATGTATCAAGTAAATATTCTAAGGCACGCCCTTTGTCCCATTTTATTGATGGTCGGATCTCAATAACCTATTTGTTAAATATATCAGTAAATTTTTAATTAAAATTTTAAATAGCAATGGTTTTATAAATATTAATAAGGATTTCAAATTTACCTTTCTACCCCTTGTTAAGTGCAATGAAGGGTATTTGTTAGCAATTTCCACCACTTGTTCTTCAAGCACACCCCAATACTGTAAAAATATATGTACATACTTAAAATAGATTCTAATAAATATTAATTCAAAAGTAAATATTTTTTTTTTTCAGTTACTTTGTTAAGTAAAAATACATGCATATACCTCTTCATCAACACGCCGAAAATGTACACTAACACAAAATTTATTATTCTCTATCATGATCCCAGGTATTTCCTTCGTTTTCTCCTCCAATTCTTCAAATATCTATTATATATTGAAGAAAAATCAATTTATGCATTAAAAAATATTTTTTTTAAAAAAAGAAAAAAGTTAGAGATTATTGTTTACTTTACTTCTTTAATTATAGGTAAAAACTCTTGAGCAGGTTGAAAAACCACCACTTCATTGCCCTGCATGCAAAAGATCAAAAGTTAATCAATGTTAACCATGTTTGCATTGACATCCTTAAAAATGTCTGTACATATGACAAGGTGTATATATGTATATATATATATAATTAAGTATAAACAAAAACATGAATTAAGTTTGTATGTATATACGATAATTATAATGTTTATAAAAGTATACTTGCAAATATGCAAAATTAAAAAAAGGAAAAAAAAAGTTAAAAAAGCACCAACATTTTCATCAATTGCTTTCTCATGGAAAGAGGAACTTGCATTCTTTGAACATTTGAGCGGTGCCATTATATCCATTCCATGACTTCCCACATAGTACAACTCGTTTAATCTAACAAAATCATATACCTGAAAAATAAAAAAAATAAAAAAATAAAAAAAAGGCTCTTCAAAAGAAATTATAATTTCATATCAGAAAATATTAAAAAAAACATGCATTAATATTAATATATATATATACCTTATCTCGTCGCCTACCACTGACGATGCAAGTCGGGAAATATTGTGCAACTTTGCTTACTGCTGAACGCATCTAAAAATCATCGAAATATATATATATGATTAAAGTTTGTTTTAAATTTATGTGGCTTTAAAAAATTAATAAATATTATATTGTGATGACAAAGAATGAGTTAGTAGTGATTTACTCACAGAATCAGACATGAATGCACGGTCAGGATCATCTACAATTGGTGATAGAGTTCCATCATAATCTAGAAAAACAACTAACTTTTTCTCCTTTGCAATGCTCATCATTTTATCAAATTTATTCAGTGCTGAAGGATGTCTCATCTACAAATTTCCCAAAAAAAAAAAAAAAAAAAAAAAAAAAATTAATATTCATATAAGGAAATTAACAGAGTTTCTTCAGAGTTGCATATTTGAAATCTTATCTATTATGTAATAAAGACATAAAATTTGAATTTTTTTTTCCTTTTCTGCATGCTAATTAAGAAATAATGCAGCAAAACAGAAAGGAAAATTTCATAAATATTAATTTATGTGAAATGCTAACCATGCTTGACTTACTTTCCATTCATTATATGCATCTTCTTCTGCACTGTTTTTATCAGTAGCATCAATGCTAAGATGATCATCACTTTGTCCTTCATTAGTCGAAGAATTTTCGGTGTTTGTGATCACCATCTGATCTGCATTCTGATCGTAAATTTCTCCGGCGATCGATTCAGTGACTAGTTGTTCTTTATCATTACAGTGTAAACCCATTCTTGAGAGAAATCCTGCATCAAATACAAATGAATTAATTGCTAAATATTCAAATCATGCTGTATATTTTCACAGCTTCACTTGCTGATATTTCTTGTTCAAATGATTAATTAATTTTCCATCAATTCACATACATTTAGTAATAAACTGGCATGAAACATGACCTCATAAAATTGACAAACAAAATCTAAAACAAATAAAGTGTCTTGATAGACTTGAATGTCATTTTCACTTATTTTCCAAGAATTTTTCATGGTCACACATGTTAATCATGTGGTTTTTCATATCTTCAAGTTGACAACTCTAATAAACTTGCATTTGTTATTAAATTATTCTGATATAAATCAATATTTTAGCAACTATATATGCCTACACTAAAATTATGTTAGTTCTTCTGAGTTGATGCCATTGTAGTGCTATTATATTATGAAAAAAAGGACTAAAACCAATGAGATATTCATGTGTTTCTTTGAATAAATCTTGGACATGGTACATGTTGAATAGTTGTTCTCTATCTTCAACCAAAAAAAAAAACACATAAATACTCAAATCTTTCATGATGTGATCATGCAACTAAAAAGGAATCAAAACTTTAGAATTTAAACCATAATAATGGCCAAATTAGAATTCAAAGAAACTTTTTCTTTTCTTATATTGCACATTTACAATAAGCATGAACCACAAGCAAAGTGAACTTAGTGTCAAGACAGATAAATAAACTATTAACTACTTCCATAAAGGCATACACACATTGATGAACATCCAAAAAACAAAGAAAACTGAAGTTTTGTATGTTGTGTTCTTCAGACCCAAGTGCATGTATGGACAGCACAGCTCAAATACTTTATTAGTATTATTATTATTATAAGTATTATTTCTTATGCTTGTTTTCACTATCACCATTGATTTCAGGTGACTTCACAACAGCAACAAATAACATAGAGAGAGAGAAAACAAAGCTCCATATGAAACACCTCCATCTCCCCTAAAAATAAAATATTCTATTAGTAATAAAGTGAGTAATCTTAAGTTTTATAAATATTATGATGATCAACTCATCAACATCAAAATAATAATAATAATAATAATAATAATAATAACAAAGAAAATAAAAAGGAAAAGATGAGCAATTAATTAATCAACGTGGTGTTTTCCTAGATTTCTTCTTTTTATTAGGTCCTAGTTTTTGCCAAAAATTCATAAGAAGTCCTTGGTATGGGCACTAAAACTGTGGGCTCAAGAAGTGAATATTCCCGTGAGAGGGCCCCACCGCTAAAATCCCCCTGCCACATATTGCATTGCATGCATGCCCTTCCCAAAAACAAAAAGATGGATGTCTTCAAACCCACCCATTGAAGGGCCCCACCAACATCCACTTAATTACAGCCGCCCATTCCTTCATCAAAAACTTCCTTTTTTTTCCCATTTCTTTTTTTTTTCATATTAATTTCATAATATAATTCCTCCAAAAAAAGAAAGGAATATTGACACTATCTCAAATTTGCAAAAATTATAAATAATTCAACACTATACATTTACATGTGTTTATATATATATATATATATAATAAAATTGGAGTTTCAAGCAAAAGGTTGTGGTTTTGAATGAAAAAAAAAACCGAGAAAAAAACCTTTTATACAGTTGTACGACAGCAACAAAGGCAGGTATGCTCAAATGTGAAAAACTATAATTTTATTTATTTTTAAATCAGAAAACATCAACCTCAAAATAAAAATAAAATAAAATAATAAAATAAAATTCTATTTCTTACCACCTTCCGGCCCCTACCTTCAAAGCAAGCACTTGCTTATTTTTCTTTTCCAATAATAACAAAATGATGAAATAAGAGAACCTTGAAAAAGCTGCAATCTTTCATCAAGAATATATATATATATATATATATATATATATATATATGCTAGAAGCTACCAAAAGAAACATATTAATACAAATTATAAAGAGGAGATCACATACACATTGGAATTTTAGAATAAAAGCAATTCACATTTTCATTTGAAGAACAAAAATAAATAAAGGTTGAGAGAGGGAGAGGCTTACGTCTAGGCCTTTGTATAACCTTTTTGTGAAACTCCTCTGTAAATATTTAATTATGAAGAAGGAGAGAAGAAGAGGAAAGAAAGGGAAAATTGGGGAAAGGAAAAGAAAGAGATGATGATGAAGAATAGAGATCAAGAAAGGCTCAAAATAGAGAGAGAAAGAGGAGGGATGGAAATGGAGTTGCCTGTCTATATTTATGGAAAGGAGAAAAAGGGTAAGAGAGAGGATTTGAGTTTTTTGTATTGCACCTTCACGGATTCATTACCCTTACAGTTCTGAAAAATTACGGTTTTAGTTTTTTCGGTTAATTTTTATTATTTTGTTCATTATGTATCCACGTAATGTTATTTATTTTATGACCTTAATAGCCATAATTTTCAGTCTTTTGTATTCGTATTGGTTCAGATGGTTGTATGTCTTGATGTTTTTTAAATAATTAATTGAATATTAAAAAGGTGTTAAATATAATATATCGAGAATAAAATTTATATTAAAAAAAAATTTTGTTTATAAAACTGCTTTTTGAAACGAATCTCCAACGATTATTTATTGCGTTGACGTATATTCAAAAAGTTGTTCATTATACATCAGCAATTTTAATTTGGCGCTATTGAATGAAGGCACAAAAGATTGAAATTTTTTTATTTGTATTCATTTAATATCAAATAAATTAATTATCTTAACATTTCTCCCAAATATATTAACTTCACATGAAATTTTAATATGATATTACTAGAGCATAAAAATAGATTAGTCAAAAAGCTACTGATGTTAGTTTAGAGTATTATAAAATACAAAAGCATCAATCACAACACTGAGTTTTATCATTTTCATTTATTATCAAATAAATTAACATTATGAATAAATTAAATGCTCCCTATGATCTTTTTACTTGTTCTATTTTAGAAGCTTTTTTTGATTCTTTTTATATGTTCATTTAAAAAAAAATTATGAAGTATTAAATAGTTTTTCAATTTTACTATTAATTATCTTTAATATACTCCTACATTTTCTAATATTTTTTAGGAAATTAAAACACTATATTAAGAGAGAATAAAAAATGCAATTAATTTATAATGAGAAATCAATGAAATCTTGATGGTCTTTTAAATGGGGTAATTTTGGAAAGTTGATATAATTTTTTATAAATTTAAGACAACAACTAATTTTAATTGATTTTCTTAATAAAGGTGAATTGGTTTTGACAGACTAGTAAATAAAACTAAAAGAAGTATTTATTACAGTAATAATTTTAATTAAGTACATTTGAGTAACAACAACAGGTAAGGTGTTTGTTTGTGATATCAACTTGAAAGGTAGTCATTTTCATTTAGTTTGAAATAAATTAACACATATCTTCAAGGATATCACCTAGCTAATTAGAAAATAAAGTTGAATGGAATATTATTGCAAATCAACTTATTGAATTAAAATATAAATTTAGTTATTTTAATTTATTAGCAAATAAAGCTTTTAAGATTGTTGTTTAATGTTGAATTTAATATATAATCAAAGGTTACTAATATAATATAAATCGTGTAAAAATGAGATGTTTTGTTATTATGACATTATTAAAAAAAAAAAAGTTGTTCATTTTATACCAGGGAAGAATTAAAAAAAAAAATATTCAATAAGAGCCTTTATTTTTCTTTGTTCTTTTGCTGATGTATCCACCTCAATGGACTTTATTATGTATTTTTTTGCTATATTTTATGCTTTTAGTTTTATTTTTTTGTATTTGTATTTGCAGTTTTTATTAGAGATTTGGTTTCACTTTATAAAAACATTTTTTTTAATTAGTTAAAAATATAGAGAATTATGTTTTTGCATTTTTTATTATTATCATTCGGTTATAGAGAAATGGATTTCGCATCCTGAGAAGAGCCTGGGTAGGACCACAGAGTGAGGGGTGTGAAATATCTTTAGTTTGGCTGGAGACCTATTCCTCGTTGTATCTTTTTTGTCTTCATTTTGGTTATTGTGTTTTTGTTAATCACATCTAGTGGTTTGGTATCTCTTTTGATTTTAATATATGTGGTTTATTCACTTTTTCAAAAAAAAAAAAAAAAAAAAAAAAAAAACACCTAAAATGGTGAGTTGACATAGATTGATTTTGAATGACATTAATGGACATTTTGAGATTTACATTGATGAGATGTTAGTTGATTTCATAAAATTATACAAAACAACATACATAAGATATACAAATTTAATGTATTTTATGAAAAAAATTACCCTCTCTACACAGTTTCAGAATGCAAAATTTGGATAATACTATATTATGAAAATAAATTTCTTATTTTCACTTTAATTAAGTGGATTAATTTTTTAAAACAAAATATCTACAAAATATAATATAAATTTATAATTTAAATAATAAATGTTGTGATGTTTGATGTTTCTAAAATAAATGATAGTCTAAATAATGAAATAAAAAAATATAAGATTCCAATTTTTTCAGTTCAAAAGTTGATGGTGCATGATTTGTCCTTATTTATTGAAAAATTTATAAAATAAAAATATATTAGTTTTCACGTATTGTTGAATTTAGTTGATCTTTTATGGCCAAATAGTATAATAATATGTAGCATAAAGTTATGTGATGTGCATACCTTCTCTATTATTTCAATAACAAATTTATTTTCATTATCAAATTTGAATTTATCTTAATCAGCATGTTATGAAACATATTATATATGTAATTTTTTTAAAAGTATTATTGCAACTAAATGTGTTGGCATATCTCACTAATAATAAAATTAAAAAAAATGTATGTAATGTGGAAATTGGTTTTTGTCGGCGGGCTCCTTGTTTAATATTGTTACATAAATAGTTGTTATGAAGTTTTATCAATATTTTAGTTTGTTACTTTTAATTATTATTTTTTAAATATGACAAAAAATATATAATGTTTAATGATCTTGCAATATTAAAACTTTGATTTAACATTAAATGTACAAAAAAAAATTATTATAGTTTCAGTAAGAAAAAAAGTTGAACCTTCATTGTTTTAATAAGTATATATAGATACGGAATACTTAATCCACTACTATTATTATTTCAAAACCTTCAACTATGTTATCTTAATTTCCATTTTATATTATTACTTGAAAAATACAAACATTTTAGAGGTTTTCTCATTTTTGACTTAGATTTAAAATAAATTATTATCACTTACTCTTCTCAAGTGTAAGTGTGTGTTGGGGGGTGGTTGTATTAAAGTTTGTTGAGGTTATGACTATAATTATCTGAAATAAATTAGAAATAATTTTGCAAAAACAAATGATTATTTTTTTTAATGTAAGTACTTAAGAGGGTATGTATTAGAATTCTAAATGGATTTGAGTTTCAGAGTTGCATTGTTATACAAGTAATTGTGACATTGCCAACCCTATTTAAATTTATAATTTTAAAACATTAAAATTTAATTATATGTGAGCACCAAAGAAAACAAGTTATACAGCTAATTCTATAAATCCTTTGTAAGACATGATCTATGAATTTGCTAGTTTTATGTTCAAAGTCATTTTTCAAATAATTTAAAAAATAAACCAATTAATACAACCACAAATTAGCCCTAATAAACTGATGCAAACTGATATCATTATATTTTATTTATGGAATGACGGGCTATTCATTCTTGACAGCAAATAAAAAAAGTCATTTTTAACGACATGATAAAATTTAAGCTTATAAGTTTTATGATTAAAAGTTATAGAATATATTCAATTTTAATCTATAAAAGATATTTTTTAAAAATAATATTTTAAAAAATATATATTTTTTGAATCAAGTAATCATTAAAAAAAATAAAAAACCAAAACCCATAATTAGTATTTTTTGGTAACTTTCATATGTTGTCAAAATTTCAAGCGTGTATCTGAGTCATCTGCTTAAAAAAAAAAAATTATTCTTTCATTTTGCATTTGATGTTAATGATAACTTATATTATTATTTTTATCCAAATGGTTGAGAATGACAAACGCATGGTTCCAACAAGTCACATCATTTAAAAAAAAAAAAAAGAAATTATCACATTAGTGAAGAATTACGCCTTTCTACTTCAATCAAACCGGCATCTAATAAAATAAGGAAACATTTAATCTTATGTTTAATTAACAAAAGGGAGGTTTGTCATGTTTGTAAATAACTCAAAACTTAGACCAAGTGAAACAAAAGCATTTAAAAATACATACATAAATATGTCTATTGAAATTTCCTTTTCTTTATAATAGATAAGTCAAGCATGCATGGTTCATGTGATGAATTAAATAGATATGAAAGTCATGGTGAGACCTACACCATCTTGTGAACTAAAAAGGAGTGAGTGGTCAGTGCATGGTTGATGGCTCCAAAGTCCAAAAGGAACCCTTTTTGATGATACTAAACTAAGGATTGGGAATGAAATGGACAAATGAAATCTTTAATAATAAACAAAAGCATAAAACCAAATCAGTGAGGGCCCTCATTGTGTATGGCTCGAGCAGGGTAGTATGCGGTTCTAGAATTGTGCTTTCAATGAGGTTGACTACTTTTGGTATTATGGTCTCTTATTGAACATTTGGAGGATTTTGTTTGATTTATTTTTATTTTTGATTATTTTTATTTTGATTATCTTTTTTTTTTATTATTTTTTTATTTATGAATGGGGATAAATCTCACCCTTACTTATAGAAAAAACAATGAATTATCACTTTTTTTATTGCATAAATAGTTAAAAAAATATTAACAGTAAAAAGGTTTTTTTTTTCATAAAATGTGAACAGGTCACGTGTTAAAAACATGCACTAATGTAGAGTTAATACCTTAACATAATTGTGCTCTCGTTCTAAGTAAACTAAGGTTCAAATCCACCTCCTTTTCCATAAACCAAGTTCAATAATTTTTAAAATATGTAATTAATGAGGTGATTTTTTTCTCATAACCAGCTAAATTGTATTTGAAAAACTACTTAATTTTAGAGATTAATTGTTTTCTTTTAATATCAAAGATTATTTAGGCATGAAACTCTTAATTTTAGCGAACATTTTGACTATGACAACAAACAAATAATTAAATAATTAATTTAAACAAATCTAAAAAATTATAATTATTTTACAATCCATTATTGAGTTTTATCACTTAACCCAAGATTCGTAGGAGTTCTAGTTATTTTACTCTTGTATATGAACAAAACTCACCCAATTCCCAGAAGGTTTATTTGCAGGTTTTGAAAGCTCACAGGCTAGTGATATATGTTTTGATACTATCCTTTTAAAAAACTTATTTATGTGCAATTTTTTTACTAGGTTTTGAAGCCCAGCAACGAAAGGTTGAACTATCTTGAAGGTTTTTTTATATTATATTATATTATATTATATTATATTATTTTTATTTTATTTTGTTCATAGTGCATGTCATTACATAAACATATATTTATTTCTCAATTATGTATTTGAAGGAAGTACAATTCTTAACTTTTTTGCATGAGTCAAATAGGTCATGCAGTGCGAAGGTGACAAATAGATCATTAGCTATTTTGCGTGATGTATAATATATGTTAGTTCCGTTGGTGTAGTTTGTGGGTTTAAAAAACACTCGAACACTCATAAAAATCTCACACAAACCAAACAAAAGAAGACACACGAAATTGGTAACTCAGTTCGGTGTCCACTAGTCTATGTTTGGGAGACCAAGTCCGGAGATAAACAATTCACTAAAATAGGTGAAAATACATCAGTACAAATACTTTGTTACTCACACTCACAAATAAGGATCACTACCCCCTCTAGATTGTCTAGTGCCCATACAATTTTAAGCTCAAGTGACATATACAATCTCAAAGAAAGATAGCTTATATAGACGCCTCAACGTCCCAAAAAAAAGCACGTACCTCTTTTACAATTTCTGCGGCTACTAATTTTAGAATCTTCCAAAATTAGCTGTTACAATTCCTGTTGTAGCCCAACTTGCAACATGGTTATAACTGCTAACTTGATTAAGTTATGGTTCCGTTGCGAAATGACCTCAAGATCCATTAACCTCCCAGTCATGCTTAGTCCGAGTCGATGCAGCCAGATCTCTCGATTCCGACTACCATTAACTAGCCTACCTCTTCAGTTCCTCACCACGCAGTCCCCTCGTAAGGGGCACACGACTTTGTACGTCTTCATTAAACTATTCAAATTTGATCTTCAATTCACCTAAGTTTGGCCTTCAAATTTACCCAAAAATAGATCTTCAATCAATCATGTCAACCATACCAACAATAGGTATCTCTTTAATTTGGCAAGCCTTTGATCTCCAATTATGCTTATTAAAGTTCTTCAATTCATACCTTCAATAGTCTTCAATTATACCATTGATAGGCATTTTTTCAATTAGCATCCATCCTCATTTAATCTTCAATTAAATCTCTTAAATATGACCTTGATAACATCTTGCCTTCAAATTGTAACACATACCGAAAATAGCTCACCAAGATCTCTCAAAATATTTGCCTCCAATCCAAAACTTCTTATTACGTCACCATGCTTCCCATATCGTTATTTATACCACGTCACAATAATTGCCACATCACCTTGACTTGGTGTCAGGTCATGTCAATTAAAATATTTTACTCATGCGTTTGCACTAACGGTATATATAATATTTTCATTGACCAATAACTTTGGTATTTGAAAAGGAATGTCTTGATTATTGGCACAGACAACTAATCATAAAATGCACATTTGATACACTTACAAAGCACCGTACCATGCTTCGCATGTGTATCTTTTGAGATTCCATTGTTAGAGTTTCAATCCATCAATTGAGTGTTTTGTTGAAGTATCAATGCTTTTTAATTGAATATTTCTCTCCTTCTTTTCTTTCTTGGGGAAAAATGATATAAATAACCAGTATTGGGAAAAAAAAAACCAGAACATTTATTTTATTTATTTATTTAATTATTGATTTAGTATGAGTAAATTTTTTTAAAAAAATTGAACAAACTAAATATGTTTAATTAGTTGAATTTTGCATATATAGAACTAAAAAGGCTAGTGATATATATATAATCATATTTTACAAATAAATTTCTTGTGTGATATCAAGCATTTGTGACAAAAAACAACACATGCATGATCTTCAGATTATGAAATGAGATTTAAAATCAATTATAATCACAATAGACCAATAATATCCGGGATATATGACAACAAAACTAGTCTCTATGCTCATTATATCATTGCAAGATTTTGTCCAAAAGGTTTTTAGCCTATTACATAAACTCAATCCTAATTGGGCTTGCTCACAAAACTAGTCAACCCCAAATGAAAGCCCCAGGCCATGTTTAGAATGATGCTTGTCCAACCTCAGCTTTGAAAATTAGTACTCATTATGAACCTGCATAAATGGCTTTTTAACCCACTCATGCATGCAATATGTTTCATGCCCTCATTACTAGCTAGTTATACTCATCATATTCCAAGAAAAAAAAAAAGGTAAGGTTAGGAATGACAAGATGAGTTTTTATGCAACTTTTTACATCAAGAAGAAAATATTGCACCAAAGATGAAAGGATCAACAAGCTGCCATGATTGACATGCAATACCAACAAATTAAACTAATTAACAATATGCCTGTTAAATTGAACTAGAAAAGAGATTGAAGAAGCATTGCTTCCAAATTTTCAACTGATCTTAACTGAATTTTAATAGATTCTCAAAGAGATGGTCTTCCATGCCTTCAATCTCAATGAAATGCATACCTTTGTTCCTTGCTTAGCAATTCTTTTCTACAGTTTCTCCAAATGGAGAATTCTCAATACAGTTGCAAATTATATATATGTCACTATATATGTCAAAATCTCCCATTGCTTTTAGCTGGTTATTGATATCTGTCATGATTGTTGTATTGAACCAACACCTTAATTTAACTTCACTGATCATTAATTATGATCTAGCTAGTATTTTATTTGGTGGTGTTTATGTTCTCTAATTTTTTTGGTTACCTTAATTTGTAAATGTTTTCCTTTCAAATTTATTGCCACCTCCTTCACTGATTCTTCAGAGATATCACACCTTTTCTGAAGTCTTTTCATTTTCATATATATATGGGAGATGCATGGGAAAAATGAAGCTAATATATATAAGTTTATCATATATACCCGGAACAATTGGGAGTTGAGTAAACTCTGGGCTGTTATTATCATATATGCATGCTCACCATATATACTCAGAACAACATTAATTAATGTGACTATATATATATACTGAAAAAGTAGTCTGAAACTGCAATTATTTGTTAACAACAAAGTTGCATAAAGCCATGAAATTAAGGGATCTATTGGCTACTGTTTAATCAGATAAATGGTTTGATTTCAACCATTCATTGACGTATGCATGAAAGATAATACTAACCACCCAAGCAAGTAACTGAACAAGGATATAACTAACCGAGCCATTCAAATATACACCACATGTCCATCATATAAGGCTTAAACTTGAAAAATCATTTAGCAAAGAAGTATTTTTTGAGTGTTTTATTGCTACCATATGTTATATTATTATTATTATTTTATCTTTTATGTGTGGTCACGTCTCATTAGGTCCATTAATAATAATTAGATAAAGATGAGATCAATTGATGACTAATGAAAGGACATCCTTTTGTAAGATATGTAACAATTAAAATAACTCAAAAGTTAATCAAAGACTGTTTGTTGATCAAGATGGAACAAAAAAATGATAGGTTTACAATCATTCAAAGAACTCAAATCTCAAGTTAACATTGAAGAAGCTATAACTTTTAAATCTTCAATCACTTTCATTAATGGCGCTGAAGATAAGCTTTTAGGCTTTTAGCCATATTGTTTCATAGAGAAGATAAGATTGCAACATCACAAAAGACTTTGCTTGCTTAATGACAATATATATGTAAAATCAACGACAAATAAGCACTTTTCAAATCTTCAAAATTTTTGTTTTAAAATAAATAACCCACATTCATTAATAAAAAGGATCTTCAAAATTTTTTCCCTCTCAGAAATCCTAACAAATTTCACCATCAATTAGTTTATATATATATTGAATTAAATACGACAAATTAATAACTCTTTTAAATCTAAATGACATTCCACAGGATTAAGTTAGTTGTTTTGTTTAACAACTTATTATTAAACTAATGAAATTTACCACAGTTAATATATGTAATCACGTAGAGTGGGCCCCACACTCAGTCTTATCACGTTCGGAGAGTATCATTAAGTCAAGTGTGGTCCCATTTAAAAAAAACATATCAACTATCAAGCCATTGCGAACAAACGGTTCGCGTGCCTGCCACGCTCCGCCAGTTATATTTCGCCACGTGTACGTCTCGGAACCGTGACCACCGCGCTCTTTTGTCTGGCATCGTGAAGCGTGGAGAAATAAACAGTGATTTGGACAGCTGTCGTCTAACCATTGGTTACTTATTTTTCTTTTATTTGCTTTTCTTTTAATTAGGAGAAATTCATTATTAGTTGTTATGACTGCTTCATCATTTCACAACTTCATTTCTAATCAACAGTTTTACTCTTCATTTTATATTTGCAAGTATTATTATATTTATTAAATAATAATGACTTAACAGCATATATATATATATATATATATATATATATATATATATATATATATATATTTTAAACACAAGCTACGTACCAAAAAAAAAAAAAAAAACATATACAAGGAGAAGCTAAATTCCACGTATGCTCTACATCAACATTTAAAACAGAGACTAATACCAATTGACCAAACTATTTTTGAATAACGATAGAAATATTTATCTAAAATAAATTTGTTAAAAATGATATTGGTGATCCAACAAAAAAGATAATAATTATTAAGCCATTAGCAAATATGATTCCACAAATAATACAAATTTTTCATTTTATATGTATGTGAATGTGAATCAAGAATTTGTGATATTATTATTATTATTATTATTATTATTATAAGGTCACAAATTAGATTAACATTTAAAATTATAATAATAAGTCTCCGTTTTTTTATAAATAATTACTTAATTACTGTCATAAAAAAGTTTTCCTAAATTCAAATCCACTGCGCCATTTCTTCGCAAGCTTTCGTTCTCTACTATTCTTTCTCTTTCTTTCTCTCTGTCCCTTTCTCTTCGGCAATGGATCAGAGTTCTCCGAGGACCGAGACGAGACGAGTTGTGGGTTGATATAATCCTAGAAATACCTCCCTTGTCTTGCCTCTGGATCCCGGGTAAGCTCCCTTTCTTCTCCTTTTCCCTTGGAAATTTTAAATTCGATGAGGTTTTGATGGAAATCTATTTGTTTTCGGGTTTTTTTTTTTTTTTTGGTAGAATTTATGAGATTTGGTTAACAGATCCATCGACAGTGGGAATGTCATTATAAGAATTATTGTGAAAGATCTGTTTTTTATTCTTCGTGCTTGTTTGGGTTCCAATGGGTTTATTGAGCTTTCTTCTAGATGGAAATCACTCTTTTTTTTTTCTTTGGCTTCTGGTACGTGATGAAGTTTTAATAGCCGAATTGGGTTCAGTTGTTGAGATTTTTTTTTTTTGGTGGTGTTTTCAAGGGGTTATCTTAATTACCTGATGATTTAGAGCAGGAATACGAGATTATGATGCATGGAATCCTAGTTAGTTTGGGCCGAGCTTGGAAAAATCCCTTTTTTCCTTTGCCTTTGAAGAAGTGCCTTTGTGAGACTTCCAAATCATTTTTTTTTGTTGTTTTGAAACAGTGGCAAAATGCTTTTGTTTTTGTTTTTTTTAATGGTTTTGAAGGTTTAAAAAAAAAAATGGAGACTTTCAACAAGGTCAAACAGATCCAAAGACTGCTACTAGCTTGCCATGGGATTGTGGTTCATAGCAATAACAGAAGCAGGATTTCCTTTCCCTTTTTACTCTTCATTATTTGATTTGTTTGAGGTTGAAAACTTGCAATTATGGTCGACTGATTGGCCAGTTGATTTTCTTTTCTTTTTCTTTCTGTCCTTCTTTTTTTTTAGAGTATGATTAGTGTACGAAGGAATACTACTTTTCAATTTATAAAAAAGTGATTCAGGATCTTGCCTGTGGAAATTATTTGCTTTAGTAAATTTTTCACTAATTTATTATGTTACTATTGATTAGTAATATGATTCTGTTGAATTCATAAATTATTTTACTACAGTGTATTTAATTTCCCTTAGCTTATAGCAAGGGGTTATTACTGGAAATTCAAAAAGGAAGATCGGTTGATTTTGAATAACCCAGCTTGATTGCTTTTTATCTTATAGTTTAGAAATGTTGCAATGACTAGGAGTATAGTTATTGGGTTTTCTATATGTTTTGGAAACAAGCTATGCAGGTGCAGAATTGTAATGTAGGCGTGTACACTAGCAAGGGTTGTATTTGCCTGGTTTTCACTTAATTTCAATTTAAGTTGATTTGGAGTTTGAGTGGCTAGCTCAAGCTTGATTTATACACATAATATATGGCTTACTGGTTTGGGTTGTACAAAATCATATTTCTTGTCATCCTGCAAACCGTTTAATTGTGTAGAGGCGCTGACACTTTGGTTTTCCATGTGAGCAACAGGGCACGTTTGAGACTATCTGAATATCGAAAATTTTACCTCAGCATCACCGGGCCATTGAGGGATATTTTGATTTAGTGAAGTGGAATTAAACTGTGCACTGAACTGAAATGAAGACTAAACAGGTCAAGAAATTATTGTTATAAATTTGTTCTCTTTACATATTATGCTTTATCACTTCTATGGTCTTTGTTATGACACTATGAAAAGGTATTCATGTCTTTTACGGATCACAAACTACTGGTTGTATTGTTTTTCCATTCAATTAGATCGAGCTTGAAGATTTTGCCTTTGCACGTATCTGTATTATTCTGTTGTGACTCCATAAAAATACATAAAACTCTTTCCGGGTTATTCTGTTGTAGTTCATGTAAACTCTGGTCCCAGATCATTAGACAAGATTGAAGATATTTAGATCTTTAATTTCACTATCTCATTATAAAGTAAAATCAAATTCTAAATGTGCTGGATCGATGTCTCATATGCATGCAAAGGGAGTATATTGTGCCAGATGCTGTGAGAGACCGGCCCACCTCAGTGAGATCCATAACAGAACTTTGCACATGTCAGGCATTGTTTTGCTTAGTTGCGCATTAATTCGCACTCCCTCGGAGTCTAACCCGCGACCTAAGCCTTTTGTCTCACTTAAAGTGAGCACCTCTCACCGGATCAATTGGTGAAAGGTGCTCACTTTAAGTGAGACAAAAGGCTTAGGTCGCGGGTTCGACTCCGAAGGAGTGCGAATTAATGCGCGACTAAGCAAAATAATACTTGGTTTGTTCAGAGTTCTGTTTTGGGTCTCATTGAGGTGGGCCGGTCTCTCACAGATGCTACCAACAATTAGTAGTTTGGTGTAGCCATGGTGGTCTTCTTCTTTTCATCGTTTGCAGTACTCATCAAGGTTTGGGAAATTTCAGCAGGATCCTGAAAACACATCAGTAGTACAAAAATCATTGCAAGCTCCACATGAATCCCAAGGGAATGGCCAAAACAGCACTGGAAGTGAGGATCTCATAGCAGAGTCAGGTTCAATATCCAATGCAAGCAATGAAAAAAGAAAGGTTTCTCGAGAGGACATTGAACTTGTAAGATACCTTGTTATTAAATTTGATTTGCTTCCTATCAATTCTGGTTCGGGAAAGCAAGTTGTATCAATTCTTATATTTTCAGGTTCAAAATCTCATAGAGCGTTGTCTTCAGCTGTATATGAATAAAGGGGAAGTGGTTAAGACTCTCTCTAGTCGAGCTAGAATAGAACCTGGCTTTACAAATTTAGGTCAGTCAGTGTCTGGGAACTTTTTTGTACTTTTCGCTTTGCTAGCATCTCACATCATAGTCTGCAAATTTCTGCCTTCATGTTAACTTATTTGTAGTACATGCAAGTGAATCCTTGTTTACAAATTTTCACGTTAATCACCAGTATTTGACATGCCCAATGATCGTTCACCTTTTATCACGTTTCAGTTTTGTTGTTTTTAATATAAATTTGGTTTTTTTATATTTGTACTTATTATTTATATTATTTATTGTATGATTTGATTGTACCTTTACTTCTTATGAATGTACATAGATTTGCATATGTTTCATTACATGACAGGAGCGACTCATGCTCTAGGAAACCTAAATCGTCCTCATTCCATTATTTTATGAAAACATAGAATGAATTTTTTTGCCCTGATTAACTTTTGTCCTTTAATCAGTATGGCAGAAGTTGGAAGAAGAAAACTCTGATTTTTTCAGGGCCTACTATATCCGGCTAAAACTAAAAAAGCAAATCGCCATGTTCAATTATTTGTTGGAGCACCAGCATAACTTGATGAAGTACCCTGTGCCTTTTAAGACTCCGCTTGCTCCTGTACAGAACGGGGCACATCCTATGGCTGGTAATCTTTGCTAAATCATGGTTCTAGTTTTTCCCTTCTCAAATTTGTGTAAAACCTGTGAAAGATGGAGCATATTTTAGATAATATGCTTGGTAGCCCATTCTAGTCAATGAATCATTCTTGCCTACACTGGATGCAGTGCACTAAGGTAATAAATTTGTGCTGCAAACAATACAAGTGGATCCAAACCATTGATATATTTTCTCAATGACACATGGTACATATACAATAATCTAGTGTATACGAAAATTTTCCCTAGTTAAACAAATAATTGTTTTTGTAAGATCAGTTGAAGTGGTTGATATGTGACCCATTTATGCAGGGCTGTAAATACATGGATGATAACTTACAATAACCAAATCCTATCATGAATTTGTGCTTCATCAAATCCCTTAGTTTTACTTCTCCCCATTTTTTTTTTTTTTTTGTGGTATTGTTTCTTGTCTTTCCCTCTTCTTTTAAACTGTTGTTTTACTTTAATTATTGGATTCTGCCGATTCTTGTTGCACTGACTGATGAATGCTACGTAATCTTTTATGACCTATCCTCTGTCAACAGCCTGCTTGATACACGTAATACCCAGACTATAACAAGCATGTCTTCATGGAGAAAACAAGTGTTTCTTCTGTCAGTGAAACAATAGGGGATTTGTCTTGCATTCATCTGCTATCGTTAGTTAGCCTCGTTCCCTCCACTATATAATCTTATTCAGTATCTGGTTGTTTGCAGTGCAGTTAACAGCTTCCATATGGGATACCCAATTCTTCAACAACCTCCAATGCCAGCTACAGGCCAGCCTCCTCTTGATCATATGAGTTGTCGACTATCCAGCTCTCATGTTGTTAATGGGATTCCTGCTCCGGGAAGTTTTCATCCTGTCCATTTGGACTCTGGAAATGGGTATGGCCTTTTATTTATTTGTTATAATAAAAGTGCTCCTATTTGACGTTATTATGGTACAGACCATGTGATAATCATTTGCCATTGACCATTCACGTTATGCGCACCATGTTTGTTTTTCCCTTCCAGTGCCCGGTGACGCGGGCAACTGAGCCAAAGGTTATAGCTGTCTCACCTAGTAGATCCTAAACTAAGACTAAGCATGAACTAGGAGAGAATCATCCTTGGCATGCACAGCCTTTATTTGGAATTATGGATCTAACCTGTTCACTAACTCTACGTTCAGTTTCTTTTCATGGGTACTAATTCAACTGTCAGAATTGACAATCATTGTAGAGCACCTTTATCCACAAAATTCTGTAATTTTTTTACATGTTGTTCAGAACTGATCTATAACAACCTCATAGTTCACACTTGCAAGAGTAATGCATCTTGGAAACATCTGAATTTTCTTTCCTTATTTTATATATTTAATTATTATTATGGTGGTTAAACCGATTCCCCATCAATAGAAGATAACCACTGAAAATCAGCATCTATTGGCTGTATGACCATAGTTAATCAAGTCAATAATGGCCCAGGTTTCATGATCTTTGCCGTCTGCACCTTAAAACATTCTTCATGCTTTTGGTTCTGTTGATTACCAGACTAAACTTCTTCCTAGCAGATGTTAAGGTTCATGTATTTGTTTCTATACATGCATTTTCCTTTCATCTTCAACAGACGAACAGATGAACTCTCAAGTATCTACCTGCATTATTTAGCTGATTTTATATGTTTTGAGATGTGATATCATAGTTTTGCCTTAATTTCCTTGTTTATTACGCTTATATAGTTGGAAAAATGTTTTAAGACTAGTCCTTTGGAATTGCTATGGTGAACAGAGGGACAACTGAATTGGCACCTGCTGCTCAATGCAGCACCATGTCATCTGTGCCTGAGACAGACGTGAGTCCTGCATCAGTGGCATCCAATAATCATTTTCCTTTCACTCCATCTGAAATATCGGGAATGGGCGTAGATGCATCAGCAGTGGATGCTAATTTTTCAACTGATTTAGTAGGAACTGGGATATTGCAACTAGAACAAGATGGTGTAGTTGGGTCTTCACGAGGCTCACTCAAGTCATTAAGTCAATTCTGGAATTTAAGTTTCTCTGATTTCACAGCAGATATGACAAACTTGGGAGGTGATTTTGTTCCACTCTTTTATATTGTTTTGAAAATAAGTGTCATGTATGCGACTAGAGTTTATCATTATTATTAATTATTTTTCAACCATATGTTTCCATATTTTCTGGCAGATCTCGAAGTTCTTGGTGATTATTCTGGTTCTCCATTCCTTTCTTCTGATCCAGACATTCTGTTCAACTCCTCGGAACAGGATGATATAGGTAAATTTTGCTTGTTAACCATCCTTCTTTTCATTTTATTTTACAAACAGGGTGACATAGTGAAAACTTGCACGCCTAGTTTCAATAAGAGGCAGAATCTGCAGATATTTGAGATTTGTTATTCATTCATAACTGGAATGGAACTTGGATTTATTCACAGGCTTCCTAGCCTGAAATGGAACTTGTTTGCCTACTTCTAACACAATCCTTTTTAAGTCGGACATTAAATAAAATACTGCTTTTGTGTGTGTTTAGTTGGGTGGAGAAAATTCTCTTTACTTTTATTGGAATCTTAAGCTTGTTCATAGCTGTATATCCACTTTATACATCTACTAATTTTATGCTTATGCCTTCAATAACTGATCCTAACCTCATGTTTCAGTTGAAGAATACTTTGCTGATACTGTCCAAGGGCTTGATACTGTCACAGGCCCTGCTTCTCAATCAGATGAAGAGAAATCATAAGAGTTTCAATGCAGGAAGTTCCATTTAGAGACATCAACAATAGGTTTAAGGTTTAGCTAGACGATTATGGCATGCTAAAGGGTGGTTCATCATGAAGATGATCAAGAACATTAATAAAATTTGATTAATATGTAACCTTGTGATTATGAATTTTCCATTTCTGAAATGAAGTCAGAAAAACATCATTGTTAGATTGTGATGCTGATGGTATTTCTGTTGGGGATGATTTGATTTTTCATTCATATGTAATAATCAAAATTTATATTTCATATCAGATGGAAGTCAATAACATTTGTGGTCTATATGTGCACCTTTGCAAATTGTTGAAATTATTTGTGAGGTACTGCCATTTGGCATATACTTTCATGAATAAACAGGGTATCTTCTCAATAAAATATATCTAGGACGATTGTACATTGAAAGTTTACATAAATCAATGTATATTTTCCATAATACTTGTATTATGCAGTTCATTCTGGATCTGCAAATAATTTGACTGTGCAATTGTGATAATTCAATCGAATACTCGACAGAAATTTAATGAAGGGATCAACCAAAATATCTCTTAAGTAGACCCTCCAAGAATGATATTATTCCTATACGTGGGGTCTAGTGGCATTAACAGCATACTTTGAATTTAGCTGTTCAAAGATATAAAGTTTCCTTCCTGAAAGAATAAGGGGTTGAAAAAATCAACTCCCAGAAAATGTCCACTTGAACAATTCCATGATAATGCAAAAAAGACAGACTTATCAAAAGCATGACAGAAGCCATCAATACATGTATTCAAGGAAAATAAATACATGCTATTTCTTTGTCTATTCCAACCTTTATAGAAGATAGGTCAAAGTCTGGCCAGAATTGACTTAAGAAAATTCCAGACAATTAATCTGAGTGGACTCATGTTGCAGGGAAAACAAGGGAAATTCAGAAAAGAGATGAGAAGGCAGAGAAGAGGATGAGAGGAAGAAGAAGACAAAAGGAATTGGAGGAATTTTGGCCAAAAGCTGCCAGTTATTCATGTTCTCCTTTCATTATATAGCAAATCCTTTGTAAATCATTACAAATTATAACAAACTCCCACTCTAGCATTCTAACAAACATCACCTATGCCAGGACACCATGATTCCATTTGTAACAAACTTGTAACTACTTAATTACTCTAATGACTAAAAATTGGCAGTAATTACTTCGTCATGAAATCATCAAATTTGCTGCTGATTCTCCCTTGATATGTCGCCTTGCTGATGTACATTGTGGCATTCTTTTACTGAATTTCCTACAACAACTCATGGGTTAGCTGTGTCCAGTTTCACATGGTCATTTCATTCCCACCATTCATGATACGTGGTATTTCCATAATACAACATTGCAATTCACAATTCCATACAACGAGTGCCCGGTTTCACATTGTCATTCCATTCAAACAATTCCATGGTACAATTGAGATTCATACCATACCAACAAAGAAACATTAAAAATGTTAACTTCAGCTACTTTGTTTAACCGCAGCTGCTAAATGCCATCCGGCATCCATAGTACAAGTCACATTATACTACTGTGTCTATCAAACACCCAAATGGTAAATTATACACAGAATCAAGCAGATGAGATCAGAAAGTTTTATAGCTAAGAAAATGCCTAATGACAATCAACCAAGATTTATGCCCTGATTCATCACCAAGACATTTTTGGGTGGGACAGGAGCTTGCCCTGCTCACCAATTTTCAGCCTTCTATCAATGTAGTTCATTCTGGAACATAACAAAGGCTTTTGTGGAAACATTTATTGGCTGATCCGCAGTAATATAACTTGGCAGAAATATGAGAACTTAACAGGATACCCAACATAAATTTTAACCAAGTGATTGGGCAAAATACCTCAAATAAAATGATGTCCACAAACTTAAGAAAGAGCTGACCTCATTTAGTGCTACAACACACAATCCATCAATAGACGACACTAGGGCCTCCACAATATTATTCCTATATGAGTGATCCGGTGGCATCAACAACATACAGTGAATTTACCTTTTCAAAACTATGAAGTTCTTTCCCAACAGAATAAGTGGTTGCAAAATTCAATTCCGAGAAAAAGCATCCATTTGGGGACTTCCATGAAATTGCAGACTTATCAAAAACAACACATAAGTCAAGAGTGCTGATCTTCAACAAAAATAAATCTTGGAGTTGTTTTTTCTTCATCCTGACTTTATTGAACTCATACTGACTTGATCTAAGTGGACTCATATAATAGCTATTTTCAGTTTCACATTGTCAATGTGAATTAACATCAAGAGACTAAAGAGAACATAAAGAAAAGCTCATGAATAATTGTCATAGAGGCTGTGGTGCACATGAAAGCATGTCAATCCTCAAAATGAATAATGATTCAGAAACAACAAGAAATAACCACGTCCATCATGATTTATATTATTATTCACATTATATTCTACTAAACTTCTCAATATTAGTATGGCTGCAAGTAATGTCCATCCATCAAGCAATTGTGAGAACTAAAGCATAACAACAATGTGCAAACCTCTCCAAGTATACAAGCAATGCGCAATCATTCAGTGACGGTACCATTAGCCATGACAAACTCAGTAAACATCCGGCCTTTCT
Organism: Dioscorea alata; assembly: GCA_020875875.1. Taxonomy (NCBI): domain Eukaryota; kingdom Viridiplantae; phylum Streptophyta; class Magnoliopsida; order Dioscoreales; family Dioscoreaceae; genus Dioscorea; species Dioscorea alata. The sequence continues at coordinate 17,740,137 of CM037015.1, read as the reverse complement.
CCCGCAACCCTGCAATGATCTCTTGTGCCTCCTCGTTGATCACCTGTGGCAAATACTTCTCCATCCGATCAAACCACTCCCCCAATGTCATCTTTTCCATATCATCTACTTCCTCAGCCCACTCTTCTCCTCCAGTTCCATCCACCCTCTCCTTCACCACATCAACAGTCTCTGAATCATCTTTTCGATCTTCTGTCACTGTCTCCTCCTTGTTCAAAACCCTAACCCTCCTATTCCCGCCTCTTCCCACATTTTTTGGCTCCAAAATCTCATCTTTCTTTTTCCTACCAGCCCTAGTCCTCGCCGGCAGGCAAGGGGGCGCCGCGATTGGATCTTTCCTACTAGAAGCCCTGGTTTTTCCTATTAAGGTATCAGAATCGAGAATTTGAACATAAATGGAGGCTAATTCGCCGATCTTTATAGAGTCGCCATGAGAGAGTGGGGCTGGCACACAGGGTGAAATTAGCGAACCATTGAGAAAAGTGCCATTAGACGTATCAAGGTCGGTGACGGTCCACCTGGAGATTCCGGCATCGAATTGCAAGCATAGGTGCTTCTGCGAGACCCCAGGATCTTTAATGGCGAATGTATTCCCACGGACAACGCGGCCGACGCGGATCACTGCTCCCGCACCGAATTCTAATGTCTCCACCTCGCCGGAGCCCCTATCAACGGTGAGATTCAGTGCCATTGGAGACGAAATCCAAAACCCTAACCCTAGACTGGAGTGAAGAGGTGAAGAAGCAAAAGGGTAGGGGGAGAACGCGGGCCACCAAATGGGAGGGACTAAAAGATAAATAATCAAAATGTTAGGGACTTAAATGAGAAATTCAAAAAATCGCTGTTGCTAATCACGAGGCAGGCCAAGCACGGCTGCATGGCAAGGGCATCACCCACCTGAATGAAAAGTCCTACAGTTCGGCGAGTGGTAATGGAGGGTCCTCCCCCCTCCATTGACGCACTCTCGGGAGTGGACGCTCACTTTCATCCGTCCCTTTCACTCTTTCTACCCCCCAATTACTGCGAAGTATCCCAGAATCTTCATCTTGTCTTAAAGCCGTGATCTTTGTCCTAATCCAAGTGCATACCAAGCTAAAATGGAAGGAGAAAAGCTCGTGGATGAACAGGTTTATGCTTTCTTGTTCTTTCTCAAATTAGAAGGTTTTGTTCATGCTTAAATTTTATTTGATGATGATGTTTTACTGGTTTGTTTTTTGGTTCAATGAAAAGAAGTGCTTGTGTAGTTTTTTTTTCTTTTTGGAGTATGCTCTGTCTCAATATCATTCTGTCATTCATTTTTCTTTTTCATGTTGATGACTTCTGAAGAAAAGTTTGGAGTAATTATGGCGAACTGTGTGGGTGAAGTATCATGCTTTGCTAAATTTGTTATCTGTCTTGTTCTACTTTATCTAGTGGGTGTCCTTGCCACTGAGATTGTTGCATCCTTTGTAGAATTCACTCTTTAGACTCTTTTAATCATGACAAAAATTACCTCATCTATAAGAGGAATCTTTTCCTAAAAGATTGGATGGATCCAACAACATCTCTTCGGACAAAAGGTGAATTGTTTCATCCATCTGCTGCATCTCTGTACTACTGAGATGCAAATTGAACTTCAGCTGTCTTGGGTAGGAGATGTTAGGACCAGCATAGTACTGAGATGCAAATTGAACTTCAGCTGTCTTGGATAGGAGATGTTAGGACCAGCATAGTACTGAGATGCAAATTGAACTTCAGCTGTCTTGGATAGGAGATGTTAGGACCAGCATAGTCAAGCTAAATTATTACTATAATAAGGCTTCATGGTTCGATGTTGTGGCTTACTTGTGAGTAATAAGATTAGGCTTGCTTGATTTGAGATGTAACAGTCTTTCTGTTTCCTGTGTGTTTTTTCTTTGTACCGAATGTTCTGCCATTATATTGATTTAATGGGTAGTTAAAATGACTAATTGGTTTCATGAGCCATATTTATCATCTAGGATTAACCCTCCATGATTTGTTTGACATGGAAAAAGCCATTAAAAGAGAACAAAATTTCCTAAGAAGGTCAAAATTGGCTTTCATGCTCAAATTACTTTCTAAAATTAATAGCTTACTAGAGTTATGGTGATAGAAACATTTTATTAACTAGCATACAACATATTCTTTGCCTTTACCCAACCATTACTGGTATGCCGTAGCTCAAAATTCTAATCCCTCTCATGTTACCAGCACTCATAGATAGTGGATAATAAGAACTAACTGTAGCTTTGTGTATGAATTCTGATTTATTTTCCTCTTCCATCTCTCTTTATGTTGATTGTTGGGTGTAATGGGCGAAGTAAAAATCTCCTATATGAGTTGAAATGTTAAAATTACATTTCATGCTTTAGCATTGATAAGAAGAATCGAACAGTTTAGTATATTGAGTCAGTTTGCCTTATTCTTTACTGTATTGAGTTTCCGACATTATCAAACTGGTATAAGAAAAGAAAAGTTTGTTATTTATTGCAGGTAATATCAAGCCTTTTTGATGATAAGCATATTATATCCTGTTTATCAGATGGTGTCACTATTTGAAAGCCTCTGGTTTGTTTCCGCATACTTTCTACTGTATTGAATTGAACTGAAGTTATGAGCCAACAAGAGGAGAAATTTGTGAGGTTGGTACTTTCAATTCTAAAGTTTTATCCATTTCAATAGTTTTTGTATTTTTGTTTTGTTCTGTTTTGTTTTGTTCTTTTTTTTTTTGTGTATATTGCAATAATGAAGTGTTGGTAGTTTTTGTGAACTAAGGCAAAAAAATGAAATAGATAAACATGACCACTTATTCATCATGAATGTCTGAACATGGTACACCAATTCTATGCATTTCCTTCAGTTGTTTATCCTGCCTGTGTTGGTGAAGATAAACTAATTGCAAGTCTATTTGAAACATAAGTGCCCATTAGAGAACCAACTTTTAACTTAATATAAAATGCCCTTACTTTGGTCAGAAATTGACAGCAACCTACAGAATGATATCTAAAATGCTTAATTTTGCAAAATTAAAATGACTACTTAGTGATCAGTCAGGCCTGAACTAAAGTAATCATATGGTTGCATCTAACACTTAAACTAGTAGAAAATGCAAGGTTGCAAGGTTCATCAATGCATGATTTTGTTTTTTTTTTCCTTGGTGTTGTCTGCCACATTTTAGAATGGACATTCTTCATTGTAATCTTCTCTGCTTATGTTTTTCTACCTGTTAGATATTTCACGTGAAAATTATGAATCTTGAATAGGAAATTACATATCTAATAGATGATGTTGATAAACTTCATTTGATGAAGGTTCCAAGACTGGCATTCAGTGAGATCACTTAGTTCTGAGGAAACATTTTCAGGACGAGAGAAAGGAATATTTGGTTCAGTTACAAATAAGCTCCTAGGTGCAGTCAAACGGGGTTCGAAGGTGATAAAAAATGTTTTCCACTTCAAGTATCAAAATGATTATTCTGAGGAAGAGCTTGAATGTAAGCAAAAAGTACTTGATCCTCAAGGGGCATTTCTTCAGAGGTGGAATAAGATATTTGTCTTGTCTTGTGTGATTGCGGTATCTGTGGATCCCTTTTTCTTCTACATCCCAGTTGCCAATATTAAGGGCATATGCATTGATCTGGATAAAAAATTGGCAGTCACAGCTAGTGTACTGCGCACCTTCACAGATATATTTTACATTCTTCATATCATTTTCCAATTTCGGACGGGTTTTGTCGCTCCTTCATCTCGAGTCTTTGGGCGGGGTGTCTTGGTTAAAGATCCTTCAATTATAGCCAGACGGTATCTGTCATCATGTTTTCTCATTGACATCCTTGCCGTGCTTCCCTTGCCACAGGTATCTAATTTTTGCAGTGTATTTATTCTATTTTGGATCTGCAGACCTTCTGCTCTAGGGAAAGTTTATCTGAAGTCAAAATGATTATTTCAGTGGAGAAGGAAGGGCCTGACATTTCATTGACAGACTTTTAATTGTATAGTCTTTTGATTCTCAATCATTACATGAACCGTGTTTGTAGTCACATTTAGATGATGAATCATTTTAGTTGTTAGGAATATTTACACATGTTGTCGCAGGAAAATTTGTGATAGAGATGCTGAAAGACATTGTAAACCATAAAGATTAAATTTTCTATTCAGGTATAATGCTACTTTGTTAACATGAATGGTTAAACCAATCACATGATGTCAATGGTAAAATATTGTTTCAAGGAACTAATTCTGTGAGCATTACATCTCATCATCAGTTATGGTTGTATTGATCGCAATGTAGTTGATGAAGGTGAAGATAGTGCTCGTGGTGCTAACGGAGCTAATTGTGGATGACACTATAAATACGGGTGTTTGTTTGAACTTTCTATAAATTTGCATTTTATATTAAGGGTTTCTAGAGCTCTGATTTTCGTCATTCATATTGTTTACTTTTATCTGGTATTACTGATCTGATTCCATCTAATAGATTCTTCTTTTTACTTCCGTACAGCATGGCTGCACGGCTCAGAAAGCCTATGTGTTTTTCATAATGTGTTCCTTTTTTCCCCATTTAGGTGGTTATGGTAAGCATAATTACTCATCCGGGGGGTTCTACTTCACTAAATGCTAAAGGTCTTCTGATGCTCATCGTTGTTCTCCAATATGTGCCTAGGCTTGTTAGGATCATTCCTTTGTATCTGGATGTTACAAGAACAGCAGGAATAATTACCGAAACAGCTTGGGCTGGAGCTGCATTTAACCTATTGCTTTATATGCTCGCAAGTCATGTAAGGCCAACTACTAATTCTATGAATGCTCGATTTCTTATTTTTCTTTGAGAAGAATCAATAAGGTGTCTACAAGGTTCCAGGCTTTATTTATTCTTTAAGAAAAAAAAAATGTATATCTATGTTCTTGCAATTTCATAATAGGGAAACTAAAAATTGAAATTTGAGTTTAATTTCAAATTTGAATAATTTGTGGTTTAAATTTTGAGTTAATTTTCCTTCATGATTTGTTGGTGGTTACTAACTTAGTATATGGTAACTTCCTGTGGCTCAAAATGGTCACTGTTTCCTATCTTAGAAATAGTTAGATTGATGTTTGTCAGTGTGAAAAATTTTTAGAGAACTTTAACAGTCACCAAAAGTCCCTATCTGTCTCTATTTCTCTTAATCATTTTTTTCTGTTATTTTTGTTGCTATCACTATAGCATTCATCATTTCTCTCCAAGGTTGTTTCTCATGAGAGATGGCACTTGATGAACACTTGGGTTGGTTTTCCCGGCAAATCCTCCATGGTAGGACGGGAATACTCCTTAGAAAAACAACATTGCACTTGTCTGTGAGACCTAAGGTCACATTGCTATTATTAGAGTGTAAAATCTTTCACCAATCTCTTGAAAGATAGTTCTCTAATAGACCATGGATAAGTAATTTGATTCTGATTATTTGATGTGACTTCCCTGGCATATGTTTGTATAAAACATATTTGATATTATATCCATTCCAGTGGTCCGGCCTTATGATTGTTAAATTAGAATACTCCAATTCTTCTTCTTAGCTATACTACATTCAACGTCTTTAGTGATGAAATGTGCATGTTACACATGCAGTTGTTAAAAAATATTGAAGAATCGGTCCTTTTTTCCATTCCATTAGGTGCCATAATGATCTAATTGGATAATTTGCAGGTACTTGGAGCATTTTGGTACTTGTTTTCGATTGAACGAATGTATACATGCTGGCAACAAGAATGTGTTACAAATAAGTGCCATACTTCTTCTTTGTACTGTTATGGGGAAAACAATGGAGTCAATAATACATTTATCCTCAAAAACTGTCCCACTGATGAAAAGAATAAAATATTTGACTTTGGAATATTCCTTCCTGCTCTAACAACTGTTGTTGGGTCAAGAGACTTCTTCCCAAAGTTGTTTTATTGCTTTTGGTGGGGGTTGCGAAACTTAAGGTAGGTAAATTTAGTGAAAGCATGTACGTAATTAAAAAATGATGGTCATCCTTTGTTATCTCATTGGCATATGTTCTATGTGCATACATTAATTGGCGCATGATTTTATATCAAGTTAGGAATGTCATTCCCGGATTTATTTCTTGTTAATATATCATACTTTTATGTTGGAACTTTTAATATGAAAATATTTCATACTCAGTAGCACTTTGGCTTTGAACTTGTAACTGTGATTATTTTCTATAACTTTAGTGTTGGTTCTCAAGATTCCTACTTGGGAAACTATAAACTAAAGTTAGACATGCAATCACTTCCATCAAATTCTCTTTCCCTCTTTAATTTGTTTATTCCAATTTTTTGTACTTTTATCTTTCTTTCTTTCATGTAATCCTAAATTTTGTGGCTGGAAATAGATTGTGATGAAGCTTTTACTGCCCCAATCTCTTTTTAACATATGGATAAGGCTAGGTTGTGTTTTTCCCATTCTCATTTGTTTTTATTTAATGGCCTTTAATCCTGATCTTATGCTTCATGTTTAAATTTGCAATGTGTATGTTATAGAGTTAATGTCTCACTTTCACACTCTGTTGCAGTTCTCTTGGCCAAAATCTTAACACGAGCACCTATACCTGGGAGATTTTGTTTGCTGTTTTTATCTCAATTTCTGGCTTGGTTTTGTTTTCACTTCTCATAGGCAATATGCAGGTAAGACTATTTTCATTCTCATCTCATCTTCTATAGCTGATCTTTTTCCTGCCTATTCCACCTATATATGCTCTTGATAAAATTTGCGAGAGATAATTTCTATATCAAGCATGAAAGTTGGAAGTTGGGCCATCAACAGGACGATGATCCTAGGACCTTCTATGGATGTTTATCTAATATGTTGCTAAAAACCTTGAGCTAAATTCTCTTCATGAATATGTCTGCACAGACTATCAGTCATGTAAAAGGTTTTGTTCAGATGCTTGACCTCATGATCCAAAGGATTTAGTGATTTCAGTTTTTCATGACTGAGTCTACCACCTTGCGTCATTCCAGGTAAGAATTTTGCTAAATGGTGGAATAAGCTATTCGAGTACCACAAAAAATTTTAACTCGTCGTATCAGTCCATTTGAAAAGCAGAATGGAAAAGGCAATCTGATTGTCCAACCTCTGGACATCAGCTTTTGTTTTAGTTTTATGCTGAATGAAGTGGAGGATGATGATCCTGACGCCAATTTAATATGTTAGGTTCATTGACAAGTACTCATTGTGCAATAAGTCTGCTGAACATAATTACCATGTGTTAATCTGATTTTGTGTTACAAAGGCATTGCTGCCTTTAATTGTGTCTGTCTCTAAGCCAGAAAGAAATCATGTCTTTGCACTAATATCTGGGATGAAATTTCTGTTGACTAGTTATGCCCTCCACTAATGATGATGAAAGCTATGTTCTAATCTCAGCTTCCCTGGTTCTGTGTGTCAGACATATCTGCAATCCACCACTAGGCGAATCGAAGAAATGAGAGTAAAAAGGCAAGATGCAGAACAATGGATGTCTCATCGTTTGCTTCCTGATATTTTGCGGGAACGAATCCGTCGGCATGAGCAATACAGATGGCAAGAAACAAGAGGTGTAGATGAACAACAGCTGGTAATGAATCTTCCCAAAGACCTTAGGAGGGATATAAAGCGCCATTTTTGTTTTGCACTACTCAAGAGGGTGAGTGTTATAACAATATATTCCCCTTCCCCTTTTTTTTGGATGAATGTCAAAAAATTCCAATCCAGTTCAAGAATTCAGAATTGGTTCAAGTGTTAAATTTGTAAATAGTTGTTACACTTACTGCCAGGTTCCAATGTTTGAGAAAATGGACAATCAACTAATGGATGCAATGTCTGATCGCTTGAAGCCAGTGCTGTACACCGAACAAAGCTGCATCATTCGCGAAGGAGACCCTGTTGATGAGATGCTGTTTATAATGCGAGGAAAGCTAGACAGCATCACGACAAATGGCGGAAGAACTGGTTTCTTCAATTCAGATTTTCTCAAGGCCGGAGATTTCTGCGGTGAAGAGCTCCTTACTTGGGCTCTGGATCCACATTCATCATCTAGTCTCCCCAGCTCAACAAGGACAGTAAAGACATTATCAGAGGTTGAAGCTTTTGCTCTTATGGCCAATGATCTTAAGTTAGTTGCATCCCAGTTCCGGAGGCTGCACAGCAAGCAGCTTCGCCATACATTCAGGTTTTATTCTCAGCAGTGGAGGACATGGGCTGCATGTTTCATACAAGCTGCATGGCGGAGGTACACGAAAAAGAAACTCGAGGATTCTTTGAATGAACATGAAAATAGATTGCAGGTTGCTCTGGTGAAAAGTGGTACTAGTGCACCCAGCCTCAGTGCCACCATTTACGCGTCTCGGTTTGCAGTGAATGCATTGCGGGCTTTGCGAAGGAATAGAGTTCGCAAGACAAGGTTGCCGGAAAGGTTGCCTGTGATACTGCTGCAAAAACCAGCAGAGCCTGATTTTACTGCAGAGGACCATTAATGCAGTGCTCTTTGGCTGAGAATCATCTGCTCTATCTCATCTGTTCTGGTTTGTTTTGTATAATAAATTTAGCATTGCATCAAACAAGGTGTGTTCTTTGTGTGGTAGAAGAATGTAGCGTATTAATGAACATAAACAAATAAGAGTGCACTTGCAGCTTACTGATTGTTGTAACTTGATTGACAGTTTTTCTTTGACAATATGTGTGAGCGTGCAGTCTTCTTGCTCTGATGGTATTTCAATTATATATATATACAGAGACCTGCAGCTATTGCAAAGGAAATTGCTACATTTATCACCATGCCATGTCCTGGAGAAACTTTGATATATTTACAAAATTGCAAGCCAGGATTTTAAGGTCTGCATGACCCACAACATACAATGCAATTTTACTGCGTTAGAAGTTGGAAAAAAGAGGTGGTCTTGGCAGTGTCTTCAACTTGCCGGTAGAACGTGTCTTGGACATGGAATCCAATGCTGAAACAGCTTCTACAATATGCTTTCCCTTGTTCAGCATAATGCAGTTTGCCCTGCAGATTATCATTATTAAACAGACACATGAAACAATTTCCTCAAGGATTTTATGTTAAACAGCCACTCTAATTTCAAAACTTACAAAACACGGTAATAGTCACTCAGACACAGTCAAATCCTTCTAAACCTAAATAAAGTCAAATATTTTGATACTTCATTGGTCTAGAGCATCAAATGGGTCACTACAAAATTATCTAGAGAGTATTTTTTTTTTCTCTCAAATTTATTGATGATACAAGGTGATTAACTTATTCCAAGAACCATAGCGCACATATTTCATAATTACACTTAACAGAATATTATCCTTTCCCTCCCTATACTCTTGCTATTGTCCTTTCTATAATAATTTTCAGTAACTACCCAAATTTATGCTCCAGTTTTGCATCTAAAGGTTAAAGCATATGACTTCTGAGTCAATGATGTTACTTAGTAATACCAAGTGGCATCCTCAGAACATTTCTAAAGAATGGTCAAAGAACATGAGCGACATTAGATTAAGGTTAGGTGTTCTATTGAACTTAATAAGCATTCTGCAGCTATTTGATAAAAACTAAGCTAAGAGAATAGAAATTGCTTGATTTCCAAACCTCCTGTCTGGCTGTTTTGCTTTATTTGCTTACTGGACTAAGTAGAAGCAAATGTTCAATTCAGAGAAGTTTGGTTTCCTATTTTACCTCATTCCATTAGTCGCGTCTGTAATCTCAGCTCTGGTAGGAATTCCAGACTTAGTAAGTGATTCAAGAACCTGGGTTGCCCAAATAACAGGCACATGCGCTGCACTACAAATGGACAGAATCTCTTCTTGAATGCTAGCCAACTGTTGCCATTCACACTCCACTGCAAGATCTCCCCTAGCTATCATAACGCCTAATGGATTTGGGTATTGCATTGCCTCAAGGAGTAAGAGAGGCAGGTTTTCAAAGGCACCACGGGTCTCTATCTTCAGCACAACACCTAAGTTTTGAAGTTTCCTTTTCTTTAGTTCTTGCATAACAACGGTCACATCATGAACGTCACGAATGAACGAAATGCCCACCATGTCAGCATTAGCGGCAACAAATTCAAGATCCACAAGGTCTTTGGAAGTGAGCCCTTCAAACTTCATCTCACTCTTTGGAATGTTGATGGATTTCTCTGAACCAAGTTTAGAACCTTTTGGGCTTGCATGAGTGATTGAAACAACGATCTCATTGATGCCTGCCCCTTGGATAACACCCCAGATTTTTCCATCATCAAAGGCAATTGGGTCACCGGGTTTGACAGAGTCAAAAAGACGGCCAGAAGGACATGTTATCTTCAGTGAACCAATACCATTACCACCCAGTTCATCACCTGATAAACCAGAATCTCTTAATATCGTCAGTAGATCTCCAACTTGCAGTCTTACAAATTGCTCTGCTGGAGGCACATTTACAATTTTTCCATTTATTGTTTTTTTCTTCTTCTTACCCTCAATGAATAATGTGGTGTTACATCCAACATAAGCAGTCCTTGAGCACTCAGCTATATAACCATGACCAGAGAAAACAGAGAGTTTTTCAGAAACTTTCAGGGATCTCTTTCTCCCTCTAGCATCAACAAATCCAAGAACCATACCCACCTCAAGTTCTTGAAAGAGCCTGTCACCTTCAAGAAAAAGCACAGCATCTGGTGATATGTGAGCAGGAGGGCAACATCCTGCAGGGGACAAGTAAACTTGGCTGGGAAAAATGACGTCACCTTTGGCATCCTTCTTGGGGGATATCTTTATCACTCGTGGACCACTCTTCAGTGGTCCTGTCCTCAGTTTTGGTCCAGCTAAATCCATTAGGACACGACATGGTTTTTCCTGCATTTGAGAACTGTGCCTTACAAGCCTGATGATCTCACTCCAGATGCTTGGATCATCATGTGCACAATTAATCCTTATGATATCTGCTCCTGCCTTGAGAAGATCATCAAGAAGAATTTTGTTAGAAATCACTTCTTGACCAACAGTTACCATAATGTGTGCATCTTTCTTGTCTTGAATTGATCCAAACAATGCCCTTGCATGCATAAATTTCGTTTTCCTCATAGTACTTATGGTAACATCCCTTGCATAATCAGTACTCTGAACAGTCACTTGATCTCTGATTTTCATGTGAATTGTGTTTTTTCTGTCCTCGGCAGAGATAGGGGACAAGTTCTCCAACAGCTGAATGCAGGCAGTAATACTTGCAAGAACATGAGAAGTTGTGTTATCAAAATCCAGAAGACCTATAGAAGAAAGTTCTTCTTTAAGTTGCTGGACCTCAAGAGTGTGCACAGCCAAAAAGTGAATCAAGTTTGCTGCACTCCATAAGTATGTTCTGCCATGTGAATAGCAATTATAAGATGCAACCTCTGAATGAATGAAGTGAAAAAAATATATAAATAAATATTTTCACAGTTAAAGGAGGATAAACAGATGGTGTGAAAATTAATTTTATACCTGTGGCATATATTAAGACGCGAAGCATTCCATTGTTCAGATGCTAACACATGCAAATATATAGCCTTTAGTTTGTCAAGGCATACTTGATAGTTGATGGAATCTGGTGTAAGCCCGTCATTAAGAGAAGAAATGTGGGACTCCTGATCCAAATGACAACTTGAATCATCTGATATGGCAGATCTCTTCTCAGGACTAGAACAAATTTCACAGTTCTTTGTTATAGCATTGAGCAAATCATGAGATGTACTGTGACCGTCGGTTCCAGAGTCACCATTCTCCTGCAACTTGGCATAAACTTGGAAGTATTTAGGTTGCCTCTTCAATTTCACTTGAGGCTGGATGAGATAATCTCCATAAATAGCAGCAGCCAAAGGAAGTCTGCACTTAGGATTTGAGAGAAGTCCATCTGCCATCGCTGAGGTCAAAACTGGACTATTAACTTTTAAGGATCCCCTGAGAACAGAACAAGTACAAAAAAGTTCAAGCATAGATATTTCATAAGATCAGAACCTCACATTAATCAGTCACAAATATAGAAACTACAGTCAATTATTTGTGTCAATTAACTTAATATATAAAGTCTCAATTGCCATGGTTTTCTTATTTTTATTTTCAGAAACTTGAATTTTTGTGGATTGATAAAAAATTACTAAAAATCAGATAGCATGATTTCAATGTTTAAATTAATAGCAATATAGAGACACATGGAAGAAAAAATCTAAAGCTGCAATGTCTTCACATGACATGATAAGAGATAAAGATAGCAATTGAAATATTCCCAGTCTCCAAAATTGCTTTTCAAAAATCACCTAACGAAGAAGATCGATAACTTACACATGATAACTTACACATAAACAGATGAGAAAGCATTCTCCTTTATTTAGAAGAAATAATCAAAAGAATCTATACCATGAAATAAAGTATAAAAAACATACAAACAAACAAACAAAAAGGAAGGAATCCAACTGCATCTCATACAGCCTCAAATTAGCATAATGGCAGTTATAATGATAGAGTACAAGGTGATGCTATAACAATTTTGTTTGGGTGTTAAAACTACCATTAAACAGCCTCTCCTCAAGCTAGAAAGAGGATAGAACAACATGCACAACAACACATCAGCCAGAGATGTTGCATAATTTTGCTAAATGGTGAAGACATATCAAAGAAGCTTCACGTATAAACAATAAAAGGTAATACAATGAATCAAGAGTTCTATCAATAAAAAAGGTTTTATCTAATCCCAGGATCAACAGTTGTGCTATAATAAGTAGAATTATTGTGATGGTTGATCATACCCAGCACAAATCTAAATATCTCATCATGCCATCAATTTCTAAAGACAAAACTTTCAAAGAACTTACAAGATTTTGGGGGATTGCATCATTGTTGACCAAGTGAATAGAAATTAATGATCGCTTAGAATATATGCGTATACTCTACATGGCCAAAAAAGGACCTGCAAACTTTGACAACAAAGAAATGGTACAATATAAGAGAAAGAGCCAAGTATCAGTCTCTAAAACGGGATAAATAGACAGGGATACAATATAAAGCTTGTACAAATAATTGGAAACAGATAGAATTTTTGTGCAAGGATTGAATTTACAAATTCTTACAACAAGCAAATGGAAACTTGAAAAGCCACTGAAGCATACTTGGGTGAGTAATACATTGAAAAGAGTCTGACAATGTCACCAGAATTTGAGTATTAATTTCATGGATCAAGTCATAATGAATCCCAAAAAACATTTTATAAACACTTGAAATAAAGATCACCTTATAAAATAAAATAAAATAAAATAAAATAAAAAGTCAAGGAAATATGATGTTGCGGTAGATATGATCAACCAGTCAATTTTACTGCAACAAAGGTGCTAAGTGAATTTCAAAGACGTGATTTATGACTATTATACAACATCAACTGTACTTTAAAGGCTAAGTTGAGAAAACTGGAATAATTAATCCCAAATTGGTGAAGATTTTTTTTGGGTTTAAAAATGCCTTGTGCAAGAATTTACCACAGTTTAAACCGGAATATCAGATATAAGACTGAGATAATTTCCAAATTTCTCTCCCATTGTGATTTTTAATCTGAGATAATCAAGTATGAAGCCTTCTACGCAAGCAATTTCTCAATGATGTTCACATGGTTATTTCATTAAAAAAATAGTCAGACAACACTCACTACCACTGCTTCTCTGACTAGTCAATCCGAATTTTTTGTGAAATAAACACTTCTATATAAATTTTCCAGAACCCTGATGAAGGCAAAGGGATTAAATCCAACAAAAATTGTATAACATGCTAACAACAAAAACTGACACCAGGGCTAGAGAAAGCACCAACTTTTGTTGTTCCTCCTTAAAAAGAAATTTATTTCTGTTGAATCTTTGTTTTAGAGCAGTAAAATAAACCTAGTAATAAATAAATAAACATCTAACCTCTCACGAAGTACCTCATCATGATAACATGGCATGAAAAAGCTTACTATAGTCTCAATCATTCCACCATGATTGATTCGCGTACATTAAAAAATAAACAAACATAGATCATGGATCAAGTTTAGACAAATAAATGGATATTTCAAACACCAATTTCTCACCAAATGACTTGACTACTTACTCATTGGATCCAATTTGAACCAGCTAAAATACAGTCTCTGACTTCATCTCCGACAAAGGGAGAAACTTGATTAACGATTATAACCCTGCAATGACCAACTAAACTAAAGATCATTTTCCTCCTTGATCTAAGATACTTCATGCCCTCTCTATTAATATTCAACTAATCAGCAACATCATCTAGTTCAATCCAAAGATTTTAATCACAAACAAATAAAAATTAGATAACACACGGAAAAAAAAAAGAGGAATTCGTCGGAGATAAACTGATAGCAATCGGAAAAAGTAAAGCCTCTAAACTTTAAGATTCCAAGGAACTGAGGAAGGAATCAGGGTTGAGGGATTGAGCAGGAGGCGAAACCTCACCTCTTGTTGAGATTCAGAAGACCTCCGGCGAGGTTTACGAGTAGAGATGGAACTGGTGGACTTTTTGTTGGGATTTCGAGGATCTCCGGCGAGTTCCGGAGACGGGAGATAAGAGCGTGTGGACCGCACACTCCAAAGCCGCCACGAGCTCGCTACAAGTGGCAATGGCAAATGAGTACAATTTTTGTCCCAAAAAACCAAGTTTGGTGAGCCGTTGGATCTTGAGGCAAAACTACGATTTCAACTATCAGACAAAGACTATGCTTTCTGCCTCGAGATTCATAAAAAAAAACCGATCCCAGAGCAACATATCTGACTGAAGAATATTTGAAAATATTAACTTTGTAACCATACGAAAAATTTTTGTGTGCTTTTTTTTGGGATTGGTAAGAGCACGCCGGTAACCTTCATTTTTGAGTTAAAGTGCTTCAAATATAAGTTTGGGAAGAAAATGTATTGTAAATATCAATTTTGAGAGACGAAATGGTTTAAAATTTAGAAAACAACATTATTTTCGGACAAAACTCAAGAGGTAGAGCTGGAATGTAACGCCACCAGTGATGCATAAGCTCCATCTTGCAACTCTATAAGCTCCTCATGCTTCCCTTGCTCAACAATCACGCCATTCTTAACTACCGCTATGACATCAGCTCCCTTAATAGTTGATAACCGGTGCGCCACCACAATTGTAGTCCTCCCAACCATGACTTTATCAAGTGCCTCTTGAACCACGCGCTCAGACTCAGCGTCCAAAGCACTTGTGGCCTCATCGAGCAACAAGATCTTGGGGTCCTTGAGAATGGCTCTTGCTATAGCAATTCTTTGTTTCTGACCACCAGACAGCTGGGCTCCTTTCTCGCCAACGTTGGTGGCATACCCTTGAGGCAATCCGGACACGAACTTGTGCCCGTTCGCGGCCTCAGCCGCTACTACTATCTCCTCTTCAGATACTTGTCCTTGCTTGCCATAGGCAATGTTGGCACGGATTGTGTCGTTGAATAGCACTGGTTCTTGGCTCACCAATCCCATTTGTTGTCTTAACCAGCTGATCTTTAGATCTTGAAGTTTCACTCCGTCGAATAAAATCATACCAGAATCTGGATCATAGAACCTCTCTAGCATAGCAATAACTGTAGATTTCCCGCTACCACTCTCACCAACTAGTGCAACAGTCTATACAGAGAAACTGAAACCTAAATTAATGTATTAAAACACAATATAAAAAAAAAGATTATATGTATGCACCTTTCCAGATGAAACAGTCAAGCAAAGGTCTCTAAAGATTTGAACTTCAGGTCTAGTTGGGTACTTGAAGCTGACATGTTGAAACACAATGTCGCCTTTCACATCTAACAATGTGATGCCCTCATCAATGCTAGAATCGATTTTGGACTTGCGGTCAAGAATCTCAAAGATTGAAGCAGCTGAGTCCTTGGCTTTGTTGGTGTCTGGACCGAAAGCGCTTGATTGTGATACACCTGAAGCTGCCATTGTTAATGCAAAAAACACCTGCCATCATGAATTATTACATTAATCTCACAAATATCTTTTTAAAATGTAAGGAAAACAAGTAACATGCCATATTGTAATACACAAAATATATAGAAAGGACACTCACTTTGAAGACTTGGCTGAAAGTGGCACTCCCGTTATGGATGAAACGAGCTCCAACATAGAAGCAAATGGCGTAAGCAACATATAGCACTGCGAACGAGATGCCAAAGCCCAACCCGCTAATGATACCTTGTCGGACTCCATTTCTCAAGGGCCCTTCGCATTTCTTCTGGTATGCTTCCATCACTCTCGTCTCCGCACAAAACGATGCCACGGTCCTTATGTTTCCAACTGCATCATTTGCTACTTGACTTGCTTCTTCATACTTGACCTGCAAACTCAAATTCCTCGCTATCACAATCAAGCTCTCACGTGAAATGCAATTGTTAATTCTGAAAAGAAATTACCTTTGCATCTGCACTGAAACCCTTGAGAAACTTCATTTGCACATACCCTTGCAAACCGATTAAAGGAAGCAAGGCTATAACTGTTAATGCTAGCTTCCAGTTAGCAATCATGGCTATCACAAGCCCAGCAATCACCGTAGACAAGCTCTGAACAATCAATGATAAGCTATCTCCCACGATTCTACTAACTGTTGTAGCATCAGCAGACAACCTAGCACCTATGGCCCCACTGCAATGGGAAAAGAAATTCAATCCACAACATTTTGTTTTTTTAACCAAGTGGACAAGCCACTTAGTCAGGGGCGTGCACAGAAGCAAAAAGTGAACATCCAACCTACACCCTCACCTGGGGATGAAGGGTTAGGGTGGTAAACCAGAGTCCATGCCAGGGACCCATTACCACCACTTTGCTTCTGGGAGGATTTGAACTCGGGGCAATGAAAGTCCCCTACCTCAACCTTAAACAAGTGGGGCAATGAAAGCCCACAACATTCAAACCAACTCATAGCAAATAGAAAAGGAAAAAAGAAAAAAAAGGGACCTGGAATGTGAGGGCTCATCAAACCAACTGATCTCTTGGTACACCACCCTCTCAAATGAAAGTGAACGGATACGTGCAATCAATTTTCCACCAGCCATGCCAAAGAGGAAATTTTGTGCAGGCGATACCATGAAACAAGCAAATCCCAGGGCCAGAAACCTTAACGCCCAAACACTAGCATGCTTGCGAAGCTCATGTGGAGGTTCATAGAATGTCTGTATGGCGCTTGATAACAAGAGCCCAAACACTGGGAGTGTCAGTCCAAGAATGGCAGCTGCAATAGACCCTAGTGCAAGAACCGGTGCCTCTGGCTTGTTAAGAGATGCCAACCGTTTGATTGAGACTTGTTTGCGAACCCCACTCTCAACTATTTCTAGAGCTTTTTCAGAATTATCTTCTCTATTGCTATTATGAGAAATTACAGTGGGGCCTCTACTAGTTGATCTCCTTGTAGATCTATGACTCATTGATCTGACTATGGGTGTTACTGTATCATTACTTAAAACCATATTTTTTAAATGCTTATTGGGTTCTTCATCCTGTTTTTGATTTTCTTGTAGTCTAATAAGCTGGGAATATGCTCCTTCAGGATACTTGATCAAATCTGCATGTGAACCTGCTTAACATATATGCAACTCATGATTAAACTAAAAGATAAATTCGCATAGAACACAAACTATGGAATTAAGAAAATGTATACCTTGTTCTACTAATTTTCCACAATGAACAACTGATATTGTATCTGCATTCTTCACTGTACCCAAACGATGAGCCACGATGATGGTGGTTCTATCTACCAAGACCCGAATAAGTGCTTCTTGAACTATTCGCTCTGATTCTGCATCTAATGCACTAGTAGCTTCATCCAATAACAAGATCTTTGGGTTTTTCAAGATTGACCTGGCAATAGCAATTCTCTGTTTTTGCCCACCAGAAAGCTGTGTTCCATGCTCACCCACCATGGTGTCCAGACCCTGTGGAAAAATAAATGAGTCACTAATAACAACAAATTGTATGAAACCAACTAGATGAAAAATAGGAAGGTTATGTATACATTGGGCATCTTATCAATGAAATTTGCAGCATTAGCAAGCTCAACTGCTGCCCGGATTTCCTCAGGGGTTGCGCTTTCCTTTCCATATGCAATATTTTCCCTGATTGTCATCGTAAATAAAACTGGCTCCTGGCTTACAAGTCCAATCTTTTCTCTGATCCATTTGAGACTCAAGTTCTTCAGGTTTACACCATCAATCAGGACTTCACCACCCTGTGGATCATAAAACCTCTCCACCAAACTAATCACAGTGGATTTCCCACTGCCACTCTCCCCGACTAGAGCCATAGTTTTGCCGCTAGGTACATGTAGTGAGAAACCATCGAATATCAAATGATCTGGCCTTGCTGGGTAGCTAAAATTTATATCTTTCAAATCAATATCACCATTCATATCTTCTAACACCATACCCTCTGTATCATAAGCATCAATTGCAGGCTTTCTTTCAATTGTCTCAAACATTTTATATGCTGCAGCTTGCCCTGCACCAAATGCAGTCACACAGGGTGACGCTTGACCAAGAGACCTGCATCAAAACTAAAAATGATTAGTGCCAAAAGAGTTCCATTTTCATTACTTCATAACACTCTAATATATATATATATATATATATATATATATATATATATATATATATATATATATTGTACTTACATTCCACCTGTCATAACTGCCATTATAATATTAATGACTGCACCACCATTATATCCGTTTTGAAGAATTAGCTTACCACCATACCATATTGCCAGTGAATAGGTACTAAAGACAATCAACAATACAGTACCAATTCCTATGCCAGATGCAATCCCTTGTTTAACAGCAGATTTATATCCTGCTTTAATAAACTGGTTGTACTTTGAAATGGCTTGCTTCTCGCCAGTAAATGAAGCAACCTTACATATGTTGAAGAGAGAAAATAATTATCTATGTAAACCACTAATAATTGAACCACTAAAGAAACACTAAGAGTTGAACTTACTGTTCTTATTGCTCCAATGGTTTGTTCAACAACATTTCCTGCATCAACATATGCAGTTTGCCCCCTAGTTGACAATCTTGATACCAATATTGAGAGGATACCACCAGAGATTACAATAAGAGGAACAGAAGACAGCAAGACAAGTGAGAGACGCCATCCTCTTACAAATGCTATTATGAAGCCTCCAAAAAATGTGGCCACAAGTTGTACGAACTTTCCAACCTAAAAGTTCAAATATATATAGTAAGACTTAAGCAATCTTATGGCTAATGTTCTTTTCATAATCTTATGTCCAACATAACATGAACATTCAAATTTAAATGAAACAAAAATATGTTAAGCTTTTAGTCTTCGATCAAGGAATCACCTTCTCACCAATGGCTTCCTGAATGAGAATTGTGTCCCCTGACATTCTTCCAATCACTTCTCCGGTGGTTGTTTCATTATCAAAGAATGCTATGTCTTGTCTCAATATAGTTTTCAAGTACAAGCCACGAATTCGAGCTGCTTGCCTTTCTCCAGTGGCCATCCAACATGATACCTCTGGATTGATATTTTTTTCAAACATTAGGATCTCGTTAGAATATGTTTTACATGTAACACTAATAAAAAAAACCTAACAATCTCTTTTGAACAACGTTCAACAGCATTATAGTTAAGTGTTACACCGACAAACACATTAGCAAATTGCATAGTCACATAAACAACAACAGCATTCAACATTACAAGATGTATAATTGTCCTTTTTTTGTATTAAATAAAACTTAATTGAAGAAGAAGAAGAAAAAAAAGAAAAATTGATCAATCTAGAAACAAAGAAAAGAATATATAAAATTCTCAACTTCACAATCAGGAGGTAAAGGAATCAAAACACGGTAAATAGAAAGCATAAACTGTCAAAAATCTAGCAATCTAGCTATGAGATGTCCTATGAGAATGCTAGAATCAGTGGATCCACAAGAGAATTAAAGACAATATCATGATACTCTAATTCAAAACATATGCCAAGCCTAGTTATAGTATTAGAGAAAAAGAGATGCAGGAAATATATTTGCATGGTTAGAAACTTTCTAATATCATTGGGATGATGCCACAAACAAATGGACTCAGAATTCATAAAAGTGATCTTCCTATAGTTGAATAATTTATCACGCTGTCTGAGTGTAGAACATATGCAACAGAAGTTGCATTGGATCAGGCCAAATCCTAGTGTAGAGACTTCAAGACAAACCTATCGGTGAAATTTAAATAAAAAAAAAAAAAAATAGATAAACCATATTCAATTAAAAGAGTACAAAGACTTCCAAAGAACTAGAAAAACACCGGAGAAAAGAGAGTATAACAAAAGCAGCCCACTAAAAGCGGAGAATGACAACAAAATCACATTCAATAAGCCAAGCATTTAGAAGTTAGAAACAAAAACAAATGGCCTGCATCATATATAAGCTTATTTAAAGAAGGGTATGAATTTGAGAAAGAAATTAGATTTTTCATTGAAAAAAATGAGGAAAAAAAGTATGTTCACACTTACGTAGAAATGATGCAACTCCAGAGCCAATAGCCAAATAGAAAAATTTTATAATTACCTGAAAAAAAAAATAGAAGAGTCATGTGGAAGAACTTGAAATAGTTTTATAATCCAACCATCAATATTAATTGCAAGAAGCCATAGTATCCAAATGAAGGTGATTATCTTCAAATGCTATTAGAAGCATACTTTCAGGATTTTCCTTAAACGTTTGCTTCTTGTTCATTATTTTATTTATTTATGTTTGGTGTAAGCACCAGTACTAGTTTAACAACCAAAATTTGTTGAGGAATGATTGAAAAATATCATGCAGACACTAAGGTGAAAAGAAGTGAAAGACTCCCAGAGAGCAATCTAAGAAAACGAGGAGTTATGACAACTTTAGCAGCAGCAAATTAATGTGCCTGAATGAAATCAGCTAATGGGAGAAGACTTTTATATCTTAGCAGTGCATGTTTTGGTTTGTCAATGCCCTGTTAAATGTGCTAGGTTATTGAAGAATGTTTTGTATTGGTCACTGTGTCATCACTAGAGTAAAAAAGATGTTCTCTATGTATGAAATGCTGCTGAAATACAATTATCATAACTTATAAAAAAGAAATAATATATCCTCCTTCCTCTCTGTGTTTTCTTAAGAAGCTCAACAAAATTAAGGACATCAAATAAGCATTAAAAGCATCTCATTGATACTGATTCAAAGGAAATATCAATGAAGATTAATAAACAATGTACGTCTAAAAAGTTGAAAGAAAATTCAGAAACTAAATGAATAACCCATGCATCATCTGCTTCTTATCTTCATGGTTGGATATCAAAACCACTATATTTATCAAGAAGCAAAAACAAATTGGCAGTCATTGCATCAGCAACTAGTTAAATTTAGAATCAAAACAAATTTTAACCACATATCTAACTCAATAAAATCAAATGATACGTGGTATAATATAACCTCAAAACCAAACCCTAACTAGTGCAGTACAAATTAATTCCTCAAAAGAATAACCTAATCTGAAACTAAGAAATCAAAAAAGAATGATATCCACAAGAAAGAAAGAAAGAAATCAAGAATCAGGCATATATTGAACTAATGACCTTGGAAACCAAGTGAACCACATTGGTCTTATTAGCAAGACCGAAGGTATTTATAAGCTCTCCAAAGATGAAGGTCATGAGCGGCATAGAGAATCCATTTGCCATGGCTGCAATGGTGCCAATGGCCATGAGCGCCACATCCTTAGTATCAGCAAATGAAAATAGCTTGAAGAAAGACACCTTCCCTTCTTGCTTCTTCTTATCATCAATCCCCATATTGTGAAACTTCATCAAAATCACAACAAAAACAAGCACAAAGAATTGAAGTAATGATCAAACTAAATCGAAAATCATGAGAAGGAGGTTTCTTTACGGTTTAGTGATGAATCTAGAAGGCTAGTTCTTATGATTTCGGAAAAGAAATTAACTAGATTTTTTTCTTTTCTCACAAGATCTCCATGCCGCCTGCTACAATAGATGACATTCTAGATTGATTTATATATGGAAGGGCTTTATATATACCCTTAATTTATATTTCCAATAATAGACACTTCTACGTTTATAACCTTCTGGTTGATATTAAGTTGAAATTTAAAAACATCTTTGTTTTTTAATGTCAGTTACTTTTTACTGTGCAGATTAAATTTGTGGGAATTCTACATTAAGCTTTTTTCCTAATGGGTATATGTGCTGTATTTAAAAAAAAATTAGATAAACCACACTTCAATAAAAAAAAAAAAAAAAAAAAAGAGGGCACAAAAGATAAAACGAGAAAAGAAGAGAACAAATATATGTTGTACTTCTGTTATGTTTTGATAAATTTAAAGTTTATTTTAAAAATAAAGATATATATCTTCTAGAAGTTTATTCTATAAAATATTATTATAAAATTCACGGCCTTTTATAGTAACTTAAATTTGTTAAGTTACTTAAAATATTATCTTAAAATACAACATAATATCTTAATTTTATTTATCTTAGTTTATCATAATAAAGAGGTATTTTTTCCAAGTTTATCTTAAAATACAACATAACAAGTTTGTCTTAATTTTATTTATTTTAATTTTGAAGTTTATCTTAAAAAGGAGTTTTTTTTCCAAGTTTATCTTTAATATATTCTCTTAAATATTTTATAGAGATATAAATAAATATATTACCGGAATATAAATTTATTTTATGAATAATTATAACTCAAAATTTAAAAAAAAACTTGCAAAAAGATAAATAAAATCAACATAATATTCTCAATTTCATAAAAGGAAAAAATTTTATTTGGCCATAAATGTAAATTTTTACGTGTAACCTCCTAAAAAATTTTCTATTTATAGGGTTTTTGTTGGAAATAAGAGGTCAATTTCTTTGAAGGTTGCATTTTGTAGTTCTATTTTTTTATTTTTAAATCAACTTAATTTACCAAATAAATAAATCCGGACTGTAATTTTATTTGTTTCCTGATTAAACAAAATAGAGGGCTAATTTAAGACTTGGGTTTGTGTGCTTAAAAATAGAATGTATTGTCTCGTTAGTCAACAAAATAAAAAACAAATATGTTATTTAAAGGAGAGGATTGCTCGGTCTTAGAATTTATTGCAGATGATAAAATAAATATTATGATATATTTCTAAAATCATTCTTATTATGTGAATACAATGCACCATATCAACAAATTTATCAGTATATATTTATATCTATATATGTATATTGATAAAATAAATAAACCACACATAGATTAACAATTAAAAAGCAAAGTACAAGAGAGAGGTGATGAAAATTAATGAGCGATACTTTTTTTTTTAATAAAATAGATAAATCATGATTTTATTGAGAGAAAAGCAAAAGTACAGAACATGAGTGATATGTCATAGCATAATTCTAAATAAATTACGTAGAATTATTTGAAATCGAATACCTGATATCAATGAAGATCTGTGTTGTAATTGATGTTATAAATATTGACAAAAAACTATAAAAGTTAATAAATCTCTTTCTATCTCTTCAAAAATGACTCTATTAATGGAGAATTGAAAAGTTATACGCATAGATACCAAAAAATAAGAAAATCTGAATAGCAATATACATAAATATGCTCACCCATAATAAGCTATTTATTTCAAGTGTCAATCTGATTCAGGCCCTAATCTAACTCAAGAATCAATCTAATATCTAGGGGTGAGCAAAAAAATCCGGATCCGATGATCCGATCCAATATCCGGTTTTTTTACCCGAATTTTTTGGGTACCCGATCCGAAAAAGAGGGTCGGGTATCCGGTCCGAATTTTTAAGATGAAAACCGGATCCAGGTCGGGAAAAATTAAAAACCGGGTATCCGAATCCTATCAGGTTTTTAGTATATATATATAATAAATTTAAAATTTTACAAGGGCTTAAGTAGAAAAAAATCAAAATCTCAAGTTTAAAAACTTAAATAATTATATACTTAATTGCTTATATAGTTATATTTATATATGTACATATTAATAAATTTAAACTCTTCTAGGGTTAAAAGTAAAAGAGAAAAACATTTTAAATCCTAGCCTCCTAGTTTTTAACGTTCATCACCCCGCCTCCTCTATCTCTCTAAGATTGATGTTTCAGAAGATATTTGATTTTTTTTAATGTTTAAAATTGATAAAGCTCTTTATTATTTTTTTATGATGTTTTTTTTGTGGGGTGAATAATGTAAGGTTTTAATCCTCTTTTTGTATGTTATAAGTTTTTTATATTTGTTTATTTTTATGAATGTTGATGTTGTTGTATAAAACAAATCATGGAATATATGAAATTTAAATTCGGATCCGGATATCCGATATCCGATCCGGTTTAAACCGGGTACCCGGTTTTCAATACCCGGTTTAAACCGGGTCGGATACGGATCGAGTTTTTGCCGATCCGAAAAACCGAGTATCTGATCCGGTTTTGAAAACCGGGTCGCACGGATACCCGGTTTTACTCACCCCTACTAACATCCACTAGTAAGATAAGTGTTATAAAATAATTTATGTAACTAATATCACTAATATTCCTATTATGATTCAAAATAAGTGAATAATACTTATTTACATATTATTCTACATGGTGCATAGATAGGAAAGAGAAGGAAAAACATAAAAGTAGAAACAACAACCCATTTCTGGTTTAGAAAAACCCATTCACCAGAAAAAGTCATCAAACAAAATATTTATAAGAATAAAAATGGCTTAGTAAAATGATAGGCTTCGTTATTTATTTCTCTACTTTTGTACCTCTCGCCTCGATGTTTTTTTTTTTATCTCTCTTTTTCTCAATAAATCAATAATTTATCTATTTTTATTTAAAAAAAAAAAAAAAACACAATAGACCTTCTATCCGAGAAAAGAGAGGGAAGTCGATCGGATGTCTCCATTAGGTTGCATGCCTCACAATTAATTGTAAAATAAATAATATAATATTTCTAAAATATCTCCATACTCTTGCGGGATGGGATCTCAAGAAATCAAGACTCCATTTGCCTATAAAAGCCAAATCACCCATTCTTCTAGGCTTTAGTACTATGAAAACCCATAACAAAAATACATGATTAATTTTAAATATGATCAAAGTTATCAACAATACAGAGTACTTGAAAATAGGAAAATTTTTCTACATCATGTGCGTAATTTAATGCATCGAGATGTTGTATTTTTATTCCCAATTATATCTTATATTTCTAATAAAATATATTTTATTTTTTTCTTTTGCTATAAATCAGTTGAAAACCACAGAATTATATAATTACAAAGCCTATAAACCATTATCTTTTTTTTCAGTTCTTTTTAAAAAAATCCGTCCATTTTTAAAAAATGTGTCACGTTGATTTAAAAATCAATAGTGCCAAAAGATACCATATATTTATTTTGAATTTTCATAAGTTAAATGAAAATAAAGATGATCAAGTTACATGTGATTATTTTCAATATATCAAGAAATAATAAACTTTTCTTTTTTACATATTTGATTTAAAATTAGCGTTTTAAATAAATAAATAAATATTCAATTGAAAAAATTTTAAACAATATGATTCATTATTTAAATTTTCATAACTAAAGAAATATACTTGCTATTATAAAATCGATAAATAAAATGAACACAATATACCAACCTGACAAGAAATCCAAAGGAACAATTACAAACTTCTTTTGTTCATCGTTTTTGTATATATTATGTATAGACTTACAATCTCATCAATGCCTCCCACTTTGATAATTCCTTAGAATTTTCCATCATAAAAGCAATCGAGTCACTAGGTTTGATAGAGTCAAAAGGGCGGCCAAATTATCTTCGGTAAACCAATTCCAGTACAACTCAATTCATCATCACCTGATAAACTAAAATCTCTTAATGCCATCATTAGATCTCTCACTTGAATGCTTACAAACTGCTTTGTAGGAGTTACGTTTACAATTTTTCCATTTATTGCCTTTTTCTTCTTCTTATTCTTTTTCTCAAAGAAGAATGTTGTGTTACATCCAATACAATTGTCTTTTTTCTCCTCCTTGTAGATGGTATAATTTCCTAAATAACCTCTTTACTTTCTCAAACATTAATTTTTAGTCACTTACTTTAAATTGTAATATTTTAATCCCTTTATTACTTTAAGTGAGTCATGTTAACTTTTTTTTTTTTTTTTTTAAGGGTTTAGGATTTAGGACTTAGAAGGATGATATGATTAAATTAAAATAATAAATTGATTAAAAGGTTAAAATAGAGAAACTAAAAAGGTAATTTTGAAAAAATAGAGGAACTGTTCAGAGAATTATAACATTGTATATCTATGGCTCACACTGATCAGACTATGGGTGTTATTAAATCATTACTTAAAACTATATTTCATGAATGCTTATCAGGTTCTTCATATATGCAACTCATTAAATTAAAAGATAACCGTGGATATAATGCAAACTATGGAATACTGTACCCAAACGATGAGCTACGATGATGGTGGTTTTGTTTATCAAGACCCTGGCCAATACTTCTTGAACTATTTGCTCTGATTCTGCATCTAATGCACTAGTAGCTTTATACAATAACAAGATCTTTGGGGTTTTCAAGATTGACTTAGCTATTGCAATCCTCTGCTTTTGCCCAAACTACGTTCCATGCTCGTCCACCATGGTGTCCAGCCCAAATATAGTCATTAATAACACTGAACAACATGAAAGCAACTAAAAAAAAAAGTAGAAAGGTTTTGTATACAGTTGGGCCAAGTAGGAAAACAACCCCAAATATATTATTAAAGGCTATTTAAGCAAATGGTTGTTTAGAAAATGGTTTAATATTTGAGAGCCTATAAGACTTTGGTGCGGACAAACTAGGTACCACTGTTTTGTTCCTACTGGGTTTATGAACCATTAAGGAATATTAGAAAGATGTTAATTACAGTTATGGTCCCCAATATTGTTCTTTGTTCTCCATTAGACAGACAAACAAACAAAATTCTCAACTATTCAGTCTCATGATTATAATGATGTGTGACCTTGCACAACAACTATGTATGTATAAATACATAATTAACTCAATACAACCACAGAAAAGAAGGGTGAAAAATAAAGAGGGAGGAAAAAATTGGAGTACTAATATCTCTATTCATCTTAGCATTGTCTTTTATCCTCCATCGCCTGCGCTGGCAACTACCCTGCAGGCTCTCCGAAGATGAAAGTCATGACATGCATAGAGAGTTTATTGGCCATGGTAGCAGCCATCTCGACGCCCATGAGAGCCACATCTATGGAATTAACAAAGGAAAACAACTTGAATAAAGACAACTCATCACCTCCCTTCTTTTCTTTTTTCCTTTTTCTTCTTATAATCGTTGATCCTCGTATTGAGACACTTTATGAAGTCACAACAATAACATAAAACAAACACAAGGAAGTGATGATCAAACTCTATAATTAAGCTTTATCAATCAACTCTATAAGCTTCTCGTGCTTCATTTGCTCAACAATCACTCTATTCTTAACAACCGTAATGACATCAGCTACTTTAATTGTTGATAATTGGTGTGCCACCACAAAAGTAGTGCTCCCAACCATGACTCTATTTGGTGCTTCTCGAACCACGTGCTCGAGCTCGGCATCCAAAGTGCCCGTCACCTCATCGCGAAATAAGATTTTGAGGTCCTTAAGAATGGCTTTCACTGTTGCCATTTTTTTCTTTCCGACCACCAAATATCTTAGGAGGCGTTTAGATGTAAGGGGTGGTTACTGTTAAAATAGTAATGGCTACTATTTATTACATACAGTAATTTAATTTCATATTTGGATACATTACTATTAGTATGGTAATGAGTACCGTAAATAATCCAATTATCAATAGTTAAGGAATTGTATTACTCTAAAAAATGGAGGGAATGAGGATTCATGGGCACTGTTCATGGTGAATTTACACTTTTACCCCTGATTAAGATTTAATTAAATAAAAATCATTAATTTAAATAACTAATCATAATAATTAATAATTAATAATTAACATAAATGGACTAATTTAAATATTTAGTTAGAATAATTAAATATTATTAATAAATATGAATTATTTAATAGGCATATTTAATTATAATAATTAAAGCTAATAATGATGAAAGAGATATTTAATTTAAATATTTAATTATAATAATTATTTTGAATAATAATATTTAAATTTTTTTATAAATGAAAATTATAATATATGATAATTAAAAAGAATAAAATTAATTTAATTAAGATATATATTTATAATTATTATTCTAATTATTTTATAATCTAATAAATTTAATTATAGTTAAATATAATTTATTATTTTATATAATATCATTTATTTATTGTAAAGGGTATACAGGTAATTTTACCACAATTCTCTTTCATACCTTTTCCTATTCCACACTCCCATTCTTTCCAACCAAATAATTTTTTATTACTATCTTATTCCCCTCATTTCAATTCCCACTAATGCCATTCCCCCTTATCCCATTCCTTCTAATCTTATTCCGCAGACCAAACGCACAAAGCCACTCCCTTTTTCCCAACATTGGTGTTGCCCGCTTGAGCCAATCTAGACACGATCTGTGTGTGTTCATGTCCTCAGCTACCACTACGTTCTTCTCTTCACATACTTGTTCATGCTTGGCGTGGGTAATATCCACACATATTGTGTTGTTGAATAGCACGAGTTCTTGGCTCACCAACCCCATCTGTTGTCTTAATCAACTGATCTTCATTTTCTTCTCCACATATGTTCTCCTCTTCACATACAATCCTTTTTAAAATAAAAAAACTTTTTTTTTGTTTGAAAGCCCATCATGTCTTCCAAAATTTTTTTAAGACTCTTTGAGATTGGATCGAGTTGTTAAAAAATGGAAGTAAGTGTTCATTGGCCCATTCCTGGAGATATATTGGAATGGAGCCCATACATAGATTGGTGGAAATATGTTCTTTCATTTTTTTCATCATGAAATATATTCTTTCATTTTTTTTTTATTATCACAGTAAGGCATTTTTCAAAAAGCTCGTTACCAGTAAGTAAGAGCAAATGCTACCTTATCCCCATTTCAATTTGAATTTGGAGTATTTTTCAATTTTTAAAGCAATTATTTTGCATTTTTTTTAAAAAAAAAAAACACAACAAACTGTGGATCCTTTCAAAGATTAAGTTTTAGTTTTTAACATCCAAATTGTTCTGCATCCTTTAAAGGTTTATGCATGAACACCAATACCATTAAACCTTTTTTATGGATTAACTGTCTCAATCCAGTCATTTCTTCCTTTTTGTATCATCCATGGATGTTTGATATTCCCATTGCTTTAAACCTGTATTTCTTAATATGAATCTCAATGTGGAAGGGATTATAGTCAATGATTTACTTGTCAATTCCTCCTAGAATCTTAATGCTCTTAATCAACTTTTTGGATTTGTTTGGGATTCACCCATCATCTCTCGTGGGATGATCACCAATGAGGGCCACAACCACTGGATATGGCTCCCTGAGTCGAAAGGTAACAAGATCTCTTCTACTATTTATACTTTTTTGAATAGAAACCATGTGATGGATTCATATTGGAAAGGTTGGTCTAATATCTGGAAACTGAACATCGCTCCAAAAGCAAAAACATTTATTTGATTACTGAGTCATGGTAAGATCAAAACCTCTGAGTTTTTGTATCATATGAATCTTGGTCCTCCCAAGCATTGCAAGTTCTGTGGTTTGGTTATGGAATTTGCCAATCATCTCTTTTGTCAAGGCAGCATAAGTGTTTGAATTTGGAAAATGGTAGAATTTGCTGCCAGCATTAAGACGAGCTTATTGGATTTATTGGTTAATGGCCAGTGGCTTCATTTCCATTACCGTGATAATTCTAAATTTGTGGCATCTTTAATTGCAGCAACTCTTTGGCAAATTTGGAAATGCAGGTATAATCTTATCTTCAGACAAGAGAATCCTGATATCCTTAGATATGCTAACTTAGCTGTGATGCAAGTGTAAGAATTCTCTATTGGGCCTAATAATCATAAATTGCAAAATTATCTTATGCACAACAGACCGAATCCTGGATGTGTGGGACTTTTCTCTGCTACAGCCTAGAATGAAGCCACAGGAAAGGGTGGTCTTGGTTTCCTGTTGATTGATACTAATAGATGGGTTTGTTGTGTAGGTATGGCCCGATGCATCATGTATGGCTCTTCATCATTGCGTAGAAGCTCGAGAGAGGTGCTCCAACGTCTACATTAGTTCTGAAGATCTTTGGAAGGTGATCTTTCATCCTGATGACCAGACCCATTGGCGAAAGAAGGTTTCCATTGACTCTTTCAAGGAACTGCTTGGATTGCTGAATCAACCTAAGATTGAACTCATTCCACATCACTAGAACCGAATAGTTGGAGTGTTAGTAGGTCGTGGCATCCAATCAAATCAACTTTCATTATTTCACAGGGGTATGGAAAAACCAAAGTGGCTGATGAAGCTGTCTGATCAAGTGGGTCTTACCAGCTGATTTTTCCTTCATATTTTGTTCAAATACTTGTATTTTAGATCTTAGCTTTTAGTCCCGGTTAGTTTGTTTTGCTTTTTCAGATTGTCTCAAACTCTTTGTAATTTGTTTCTGCTTTAATAATATCTAGCTACCCTAGTAGCTCTTCCAAAAAAAAAAAAAAAACATTCAATATATATATATATATATACCAGTTAGATAAATTAATTATGTTGGCTTTAGAGATTTCGGAGAAGAAGTAATGCACTTCCCTTCATTTTCATTTTCATATCTATTCTTCTGTATAAAACATCCTTATATACATGATTGTATAAAGTAGGCTAACTAAAAAAAGCAAAAATAACGAAAGAAATAGAAATAAAATTGAAGCAACAAAGGCAAATAAACATGCCAAAATAGCTAAGGCATTTCCATTATTTCGAGGCACATGTGATGAGGCTTGATAAAATCTTTTCCATCGTTGATATATCTTCTTTACTGGAATTTATTCTAGAGCAATTGGATCTAGGCCAAGCGACAAAGACATCTTAACATGTGACCTCACAGGATCACTTAGCATCACAAGAAACCTCGTGGGACAAGTTTCACTTAG
Source organism: Dioscorea alata (assembly GCA_020875875.1). Lineage (NCBI taxonomy): Eukaryota > Viridiplantae > Streptophyta > Magnoliopsida > Dioscoreales > Dioscoreaceae > Dioscorea > Dioscorea alata. The sequence continues at coordinate 17,708,998 of CM037015.1, read as the reverse complement.
TTACACTAACTGATGAAGATTTTGATCGGAACGCACTTAGGTGGTCAAGCAATCAAGCAGCTACTCGGAGTGGGTCGACTAGGCGACAGTGGCATTTTAGCCCTGGACCCGTGGCCTCACTTGGCATCATAAGAAACTTTCATGGGTGAAGTTTGACAAAGTTTGCACAACTGAATCCAAGGTTTGATCATGATCTCTCAAATATAAATTGATGGTAATTAGATAAAATAAAGCTACCAAACTTTGAGATTTGGAGGAACCACAGAAGGAATCAGGGATAAGAGATTAAGCAGGAGGTGAAACCTTAGTCACTTCTTGTTGAGATTTCAAGGACGTCCGTTAAGTTCACAAGAGATAATAGTACTCTCTCTCTCTCTCTCTCTCGATATTCGAGGAAGTTCGGTGAGCGTGCATGCCCCCAAGCTGCCATGAGGATGAGATTGGATGGTAATTAGAAGTGAGTATAATGCTTGACGGGCCGCGATCAAATATATCTTCAGATCTCATTCACCTTTTTTTTTTTAGTAAAAGTAGATAATTTAACCACTACCTCATTTAAAAAAGAAAATTAAGAAAAGATCAGGGGCGTACAATAGATTAGACAACAAAAAAAAAATGAAAAGGAATACATCATCTTTGTCCACTTGGCGTGGAGTCCAACTAGAAGCAACACCGAGAGATTGGTTGTGTCCTTGAGATTAATTAGGACATGTCATCCATCCAAGTGGCAAACTGGGCAGGGATGATGTCAAGAGATGATAACTAGTGCTATCTATGTCTAGTCTTGCCAAAAAAAAATTTTGGCGTACCTTATCAATCACCTGTGTGACCCATTTCTAGAGCTTGAAAATAGACTTTCAGTAGATTAAAATAGAGGATAAAACCGAGTTGAGGATAGTCAGACTCCCACCTAGGGATAACTATCTATTTTTCCATGAGTAAAGCCAACCTCTAATAGCGACGATAACCTTTGTCCAATCTTCACATAAGAGACCTCTACCAAAAAAAAGGGACACCAAAACATATGAATGGAAGATGGCCGGGTGAGTAATTCAAGGCTCGAGTAGAGGAATCTCTAGGTTTTTCCCAACATGCAAAAAAATATAGGCAAATCTTCTAAAAAATAATTATAAATCCCAAGATACCTGCAAAGAAGTACAGCATAATCTTGATAATTTTGAGATCTTCTTTGCCACATGCGGTCAAGATGATAATATTGTTTACATATTGAAAATGTCAAATATTCCCCCACCGTTTTTTTTTTTTTTTTTTTTTTTTTTTTTTTTTTTTTTTTTGTCAAGATGAGCGGCGTAGCCGCTAAGACAAGGGCGTGCATAAGCCTCGGCGGAGCAAGTGGGAGCGGGGCCCGCGCACACATGGGCGCAGGGACCACCCGCACACAACCACTAACACTCCCAGAAATATGCCCTCACCCAAGATTCGAACTCTCACCACTTGTGAAGGGTTCTATTGGGGACCCAGCTACCAATAGACCACTTGGTCGTTGGTACGCCCACCTGATCAAGGCGGCCGACCGTACATGTCGGTGCTTATGCTTGATCTGCCTGATTGGCCGACACTCAGCCAATCCCTCGATCAATCACCCCTCCCCCCCCCCCCCCCCCCCCTCCGTTGAAAGGACACTTTGTAAAGTATCCTTGAAAGGAGAGCATGTGACAACATGGAACTAAGGACTTCCTTTACTAATACAAATAGGATTAGGTATGGAGTTATTAACCCACTATAGTAATAGACATAGCTATTTAGGGAGCTATTTATCATAATATGTAGAATCCTTAGAGGTAAAACTCCAAGGCAAAACTTTGAGTTCAACTACCATATAAAGACTGTTTTTGCCCCTAGATTGATAGAACAACCCATATTCAAGCAAGATATGTGAGTGAATTTTTTTTATTTCAAAGAATATTTAAAAATCTTAACAAAGGGATTTCCAAATTAAAAATTTGTAACTATTGAGTTTATATATATATATATATTGTGGATAAGTATATGAACCCGTAACTATTGAGTTAGGAGAGATTTAAATCTTGAATTTAAAAAGAATAACTACCACTATCCTATTACATAAGTGGTTAATATATATTTATATATATATAATTTCTCTTTAAAAAAATTAAGAATAAATATATAAAACACATTACATTCAGACAAAGTTCAAGAGGCAGAGCTAGAATGCAATACCACCAGTGATGCATAAGCTCCATTAGGCAACTCTATAAGCTCCTCATGCTTCCCTTGCTCAACAATCACTCCATTTTTAACGACCGCGATGACATCAGCTCCCTTGATCGTTGACAACCTGTGCGCCACCACAATAGAAGTCCTCCCAACCATGACTCTATCCAATGCTTCTTGAACCATACACTCAGACTCGGCATCTAAAGCACTAGTCGCCTCATCGAGCAACAAGATCTTGGGGTCCTTGATGATGGCTCTCGCTATTGCTATCCTTTGTTTCTGGCCACCAGACAACTGAGCTCCTCTCTCACCAACATTGGTGTCATACCCTTGAGGCAATCCAGACACAAACCTGTGCGCGTTGGCCACCTCCGCTACCGCTATAATCTCCTCTTCGGATACTTGTCCTTGCTTACCGTAGGCAATGTTAGCACGTATTGTGTCATTGAATAGCACTGGTTCCTGGCTCACCAAACCCATCTGTTGTCTTAACCAGCTAATCTTCAGGCCTTGAAGTTTAACTCCGTCGAGTAAGATCATGCCAGAATCTGGATCATAGAACCGCTCTAGCATGGCAATAACTGTAGATTTCCCACTGCCACTCTCACCAACTAGTGCGATAGTCTAAACAAAAAAAAATGAAACCTGGATTAATGTATTATAACATGATATAAAAAGAGCTTATATGTATGTACCTTTCCAGAGGAAATAGTTAAGCAAAGGTCTTTAAAGATTTGAACTTCAGGTCTACTTGGGTACTTGAAGCTAACATGTTGAAACACAATGTTGCCTTGCACATTTGACAATGTGACACCCTCGTCAGTGCTGGCGTTGATCTTGGACTTGTGGTCAAGAATCTCAAAGATCGAAGCTGCTGAGTCCTTAGCTTTATTGGTGTCTGTACCGAAAGCGCTGGATTGTGATACACCTGAAGCTGCCATTGTTAATGCGTAAAACACCTGCCATCATGAATTATTACATTAAACTCATAAATATTTATTTTAAAATGTAAGGAAAATATTGAAATATATGGAATATATATATGGCCACTCACTTTGAATATATTCCTTAGATTGGATTCCTTCCCTTACTCCCAATCTAAGGAATATCTGGGACCTAAGCTCGAGAGCGATTATTTGGAGCATTTGGCTAGAACGAAACAAGCGAATTTTTAATTCCAAATCTTTGCCTTGTCATTCTGTTTTTTTCAGTGCTGCCAACTTGCTTCTTTCTTGGCTTTCTGCAGATTCTGAAGCGCACCACCAGACTAACCTTGAAGCAGCACAACGAATCAAGCGCTCCATCAACTTCCTCAGCGCTAGAACTGCCGACACTCCCAATACCGCGGCGCGATCCTCTGAGCAGGAGTAGTCCCCTCTTCCTTCGCCTGGGTAGGCCTGTGTCTCCTGCTGGCTGATTTCGCCTATCTAGCGCTTATTTATCTTTTCTGCTCTCTATGCTTCTCCCTCACCTCTGGTGAGGTCTAGTCTGTGTTCTTCTTTGTTTCTGTGCTTTTTACTTTTGTACTGTACCCTCGTTTTATTTTCAATAAATTCGTGGTTTATCCACTTTATTCAAAAAAAAAAAAAAAAGTGGCGCTCCCATTATGGATGAAACGAGCTCCAGCATAGAAGCAAATGGCGTAACCAATGTACAGCACTGCAAACGAAAAGCCAAACCCTAACCCGCTAATGATCCCTTGTCGGACTCCATTTCTCATGGGACCTTCGCATTTCTTCTGATACGCTTCCATCACTCTGGTCTCTGCACAAAATGATGCCACTGTCCTAATGTTTCCAACTGCATCATTTGCCACCTGACTTGCTTCTTCATACTTGACCTGCAAACTCAAATTCCTCCCTATCCCAATCAAGCTCTCACGCGGAATGCAATTGTTAAATTCTCGAGAGAAGTTACCTTTGCATCTGCACTAAAACCCTTAAGAGACTTCATCTGAGCATACCCTTGCAGACAAAGTAAAGGAAGCAAGGCTATAACTATAAATGATAGCTTCCAGTTGGCAATCATGGCTATCACAAGCCCAGCTATCACCATAGACAAGCTGTGAACCATCATTGATAAGCTATCTCCCACAATACTCCTCACTGTCGTAGCATCAGCAGACAACCTTGCACCTATGGCCCCACTGCAATGGGAAAGGAAATTCAATATGTGCATAACATTCAATCTAATTCATAGAAAGAAATTATCAAAATAAAAAGGACCTGGAATGTGAGGGCTCATCAAACCAGTTAATCTCTTGGTACACCACTCTCTCAAATGAAAGAGAACGGATCCGCTCGATCAGCTTTCCACCAGCCATGCCAAAGAGGAAGTGTTGTGTAGGTGATACCACGAAACATATAAATCCCATGGCCAGAAACCTTAATGCCCAAAGACTGGCATGCTTGCGAAGCTCATGTGGAGGTTCATAGAATGTTTGTATGGCGCTTGATAACAAAAGCCCAAACACTGGGAGTGTCAGTCCAGTAATGGCAGCTGCAATAGATCCTAGCACAAGAACTGGTGCCTCTGGCTTGTTCAGAGATGCCAGCCGTTTGATTGAGACTTGTTTGCGAACCCCACACTCATCTTTTTCTATAGGTTTCACATGATCATCTTCTCTGTTGTTATTTTGAGAAATAATTGTGGAGCCTCTACTTGTTAATCTCCTTGTAGATCTATGGCTCTCTGATCTGACTATGGGTGTTATTGTGTCATTACTTAAAACCGTATTTTGTGAATGTTTATAGGGTTCTTCTTTATCATGCTTTTGATGTTCTTGCAATCTAATGAGCTGGGAATAGGCTCCTTCAGGATGCTTGATCAAATCAGCATGTGAACCTGCTCAACATGCATGCAACTCATTAAACTAAAAGAAAATAATGCATAGATTACAAACTATGGAATTAAGAAAATTATATGTTTACCTTGTTCTACTAGTTTTCCTCGGTTAACAACTGCTATTGTATCAGCATTTTTCACTGTACCCAAACGGTGAGCTACGATAATGGTGGTTCTATCTACCAAGACCCTAACCAGTGCTTCTTGAACTATTCGCTCTGATTCTGCATCTAGCGCACTAGTAGCTTCATCCAATAACAAGATCTAATTGGATTTTTCAAGATTGATCTGGCAATCGCAATTCTCTGTTTTTGCCCACCAGAAAGTTGTGTTCCATGCTCACCCACCATGGTGTCTAGACCCTGTGGAGAAAAAAAGGGAGACTAATCACAATGGATTGCATGAAAGCAACTAGATGAAAAATAGGAAGGTTATGTATACATTGGGCATCTTGTCAATAAAATTTGCAGCATTAGCAAGCTCAACTGCTGCCCGGATTTCCTCAGGGGTTGCGCATTCCTTTCCATATGCAATATTTTCTCTAACTGTCATCGTAAATAAAACAGGCTCCTGGCTTACAAGTCCAATCTTTTCTCTGATCCATTTAAGACTCAAGTTCTTTAGGTTTATACCATCAATCAGGACTTCACCACTCTGTGGATCATAAAACCTCTCCACCAGATTAATCACAGTGGATTTTCCACTGCCACTCTCCCCAACTAGAGCCATAGTTTTGCCACTAGGTACATGCAATGAGAAACCATCAAATATCAGATGGTCTGGCCTTGCTGGGTAGCTAAAAGTTACATCTTCCAGATCAATATCACCTTTTATATCTTCCAACACCATACCATTTGTATCATAAGCATCAATTGCAGGTTTTCTCTCAATTGTCTCAAACATTTTATATGCTGCAACTTGTCCTTCACCAAATGCAGTCAAGCAGGGTGATGCTTGACCAAGAGACCTGCATGTAAATCAAGTCCAGAAATTGTTATTGCTTAAAGAATTCCATTTTGATTACTTCAAACTACTCTAAGATTTGGAGAAAAAAAAATTACACTCACATTCCACCTGTCATAACTGCCATTATAATGTTAATGACTATACCACCATTGTATCCTTTTTGAAGAATCAGCTTGCCACCATACCATATTGCCAGTGAATAGGTGCTAAAGACAATCAACCATACAACACCAATTCCTATGCCAGAAGCAATCCCTTGATGAACAGTAGATTTGTATGCTACTTTAATAAATTGGTTGTATTTTGAAATGGCTAGCTTCTCACCAGTAAATGAAGCAACCTTACATATGTTAAAGAGATGAAATAATTATCTATTTAGACCACTAGTAATTGAACCATTAACGAAACATTCACAAAGGCTTGAACTTACTGTTCTCATTGCTCCAATTGTTTGTTCAACAATATTTCCTGCATCAACATATGCAGTTTGACTCCTAGTTGACAATCTTGATATAATTACTGAAAGGATACCACCAGATATTACAATAAGAGGAACAGAAGATAGCAAGACAAGTGAGAGATGCCATCCTCTTACAAATGCTATTATGAAGCCTCCAACAAATGTGATAACAAGCTGTATGAACTTTCCAACCTAAAATATCAAGAAAAAAAATGACGAGTAAGATGAAGGGATCATATGTCAAATGTTTTTTTGAAAACCTTATGTCAAACATAACAAAATATAAATGAAACAAAAATATATTGAGCTTCAAGACTTTTATCAAAGAATCACCTTCTCACCAATAGCTTCTTGAATGAGAATTGTGTCCCCTGACATTCTTCCAATCACTTCTCCGGTGGTTGTTTCATTATCAAAGAATGCTATGTCTTGTCTCAGTATAGTTTTCAAGTACAAACCACGAATCCGAGCTGCTTGCCTTTCTCCAGTAACCATCCAGCATGATACCTCTGCATTAATTTTTTAACAAACATTAGGCTCTTGTTAATATCTGTTTTACACCATAAATAATCTCTTTTAAATAACGGTTAACATCATTTCAAATAATTGTTACACCGATAAACACGTTGGTAATTGCATTAATCATGGAAATATTAATAACAACTCTGTAATAGAACAGTGGTGTTTCATTCCCCTCCCAAGTCAATGGTCAAAGCTTCGAAGCCTCACCGTAGCATGCCCACATTTCTCAAAGAAAAATTAAAAAAAAAAACATAAAAAAAAGAAGAAGAAGAAGAAAAAAGAAAGAGAGAAGATAAATAAATAATAGCGACATTCAACATTGTGCTATGAATGATTTTCATTTTTATGTATTACATTATAATTACTTTAAGAAGAAGAAAAAGACAAAACCCATTTATCAACTTCAAAACGAAGAAAAGAATATAGAAAATTCTCAAACAACAAAAAGCAAAACCCTAGACAACAACTATACAATCAAGACTTCTATACTAAAAAGAAAACAAAACAGGGTAAATAGGAAGCATCCACTGCCAAACCCCCTTAAAAATGTCAGAATCCAGTGATCCACAAAAGCACTAAAAGCAATTTCATGAAACTCCAATTCAAAAGGTAGGCTAGGTCTTGTTACAATCTTGGAGAGTGAAGAATATATGAAGGGAAAATTACTATTCACCCCTCGCGAATTGCAAAACTTCCCAGACAGCCCCTGCAAGTTTGTAATACCCCAGAAAGCCCTTCCGTTAGTGTTTGAATTCCTTTTTCCCCCCTGTCGTTCATTTGTACAAGGTTTATGCTGTGAAATACCGTGCGTGCCCTTGCAAATGGTGGGAAAAAAACCGCCCAGTCACATCATGTTAAACATTTTTTATTTGGCTTTTGTCAATCTTTTTTATCCCTGCTTGCGTTGATTTTTCTGAAATAAAGTTTGGAAGATTCATCGTTTGCATTCGTTTGAACTCCGCCGGTTGGCCGATAAGCTGAGATAAGGTGAGAATGTCTTCCTTTCCATCACTTTGATCATCCTTTAAGTGAGAGTACCAATTTATATTTATTTATATGCAGGTTTCAGGTTTTTAATGGAGAGTTTTTGTGCAATTGCAAGATACAACGGTGAGGGACGAGTGCTAGTGTTCACGGCACAGACTTCTTGGGATTCAATCTTAGCGGAGATATGTGACCGATGGGGTCTTGATGTTTCCCATGTTAGGGTGAAGTTTATCACACCCGATGGACATAAAACGATTTGTCCAATAGAAAATGAGGTTGACTTCCAGCGCATGTGTCATGTATACTCACTCTTCAAATGCGCTGCAGTCGATCTCGTTGTTGAGACAGATGATGTGCCATTGTCGCATCATAGTCAAAACGAATTCTTGTCATTGTAAAGTTCTTATCCTTTATCTTTACTTTTGAAGTCATATGTGTTCGCCTAATTATTATAGTTACCGTTTAAATATTGTATTTTTTATTTAACTACACCATTTTCCGTTTAACAAATAGTTTCTGTGTTTAACTTATTATTTTATTGTTTAAATATACATGTTTCAAGGTAACTTATTTTGTTTCCGATTAAGTTACTGATGTTTTCCGCTTAACTGAAGTGTTGGCAGGAATTCTGATTCTGCCAGCGCACCTGTTCCATCTCATGGCGACCCGGACGGTGGAGCATGTCTTCCGTCCTCCTCGGATCATCCCGAAGTGCTGTCGTTGGATATCGGACAACGTTTCGTAGACGTTGACCATTTAAGAGACGCGCTTCGGAATTTTGCAATCAAGAGGAATTTCGACTTCAAATTCATAAAGAATGAGAAACACAGGGTGACTATAGAATGCGCTGCCGTCGGTTGTGGCTGGCGCCTTCATGCATCGAAGGAATACAATAAAAATACGTTCAGAATAAAGACAATGCACCCGTCACACAATTGCGGTGGTGGAATTGGCTCGGTGTCACATCCGAAAGCGTCGAACAAATGGGTAAGCGCACGAGTGATTGACAAGCTTAAAAGCCAGCCATTGTACAGGCCTATCGACATTCAGAAGGACATGTTACGGGAACACGGTGTCCACATTCCATACAAGCAAGCTTGGTTGGGTAAAGAGCGTGCCCGGGTGATTCTCGACGGCAGCGACGTCGCCAGCTATGATCTGCTGCTTTGGTACGTGGATAAGGTGGCCGAGACAAATCCCGGCAGCATTGCGATTGTAGAAAGAGACGGTGACCGTTTTAAACGCGCATTCTTCTCGTTCCGTGCTTGTATCATGGGATTCAAGCGGGGTTGTAGGCCGCTGCTGTTTGTCGACGGTACCCATCTTCTTGGAAAATATCGTGGTACGTTGCTGGGCGCCACAGGCAAAGATGGTAACAATGGGTTTTTCCACTTGGCCTTCGGTATCGTCGACAACGAGACAGATGCGAATTGGACGTGGTTTATTTCCAAGTTAGGTGATGCGTTATACGATGACGGCGATTATGAAGAGATTATTACATTTGTGTCGGACAGGTCTAAGGGGCTTGTGAACGCCATTGCAAGGGTCTTCCCCTCGTCCCCACATGCCTATTGCCTTCGACACTTGGAGGCGAATTTTATGAAAGCAAATGGCGGACTTGGGAAGGCATTGAAGGACGAGTGCTGGTCCATATGTTTTCGTATTGCGTGGGCGTCAACGGCTAAAGAATTTGATGATACGGTGAATGAATTGCGGGCCATATCACCAGAAGCGCACCGCTGGTTGCTTGAAAAGTCAGATTTGTCACATTGGTGTAATTATTTGTTTAAAGGTCAACGTTGGGGCAACATGTATTCAAATGTCGCAGAGTCCTTCAATGCGTGGATAAAAGAAGCTCGCCATCTACCAGTGACGAGAATGGTCGACTCCATACGGTATTTGAATGTTTGATTTTCATTCGGTTTAAACTTCTTCGTCACTGTTTAACTTCGTGTGCTTTACGTTTGCCTATAATGGTTTCTGTTTAACTATGATGGTTCGTGTTTAATTATAATTTTCTCTGTTTAAATAATTACGTTTATGTTTAACTATTCTTGGTTTACCTTAACAATCAATTATAATTTGTTATGATACAGGTTCAAATTAATGCGGATGATATGCACCCGTCGTGAGCAAGCGAACAAATGGGACACCTACTTATGCCCCGATATACATAAGAAGGTAGACGAAGTGGTTGCGGAAAGCCGAAATCTTTATGTTGGTCGTTGTGTCGATGATCGCTATGAAGTCCTTGACCATTGCAGCAACTCCGTCGATCTATCGGGTAGAACATGCTCATGTCGCAGGTGGCAAATTTATGGTATCCCGTGCACACACGCTTGCGCTGCAATAATGCAGACAGACACCAACGTTCATCAATTTATTAGCGACTACTTCACCGTCGAGACATACAAACTGGCGTATAGGGAAGCTATTTTCCCAATACCAGACGACGACAAGCCTACAGACGACAATCGAGAACTCCATCTGCGTCCGCCGGTTACGAGAAGGCAACCTGGGCGACCCAGACGGAAGAGGATCGAGTCGCAAGCTTCCGCGGTCCGCGAGTTACGGTGCAGCCGCTGCCACGCGTCCGGCCATAATCGTAGATCTTGTACTGAACCTGTCGCCGAGTAGGCATTGTAAATAAACACCTGTCTTAACTCATAATAAGCATATTTATGTCTATATGTTTGATATTTACACAGTAAGTTTAAACAGAAAAATATTATTTTAATGAGTACCAATGTTCGTTAAATGGAGACATTACTATTTAAATGGTTTAAGTTATATTTAAATGGAGAACGGTTTGTTTGAAGGATAACATAGAAATGTAGTACATATCACACCAAAGCGTAGTTGTCCGGTCAAAATTGATCGACCCTTGGAATTCTCATTCGAAGACATTTAATGTATCTCCTGAATCGAAGCAGCCAAGTTGAACGACCCTTCAATTTCCCGTCTACTGTATAAATTGCCTTGGAGTGGAGTGATTAGATTATAAAGTTACAAAAACAATTGATGCGACATCTGCTCGACCAGGGGATCGCCGGGACACATATCGGCAATGTAATCGGTCCATCCTTCGAGATCAGAGAATCCGGAGGCGATGACATTACTGATATGCATCCTGGACATCCCCTGTTCGATCAGATATCCCATCAATTGTTTTAAAACTTTATGAAGGTTTCTAGACACCAACAGATTTTGCAGGCGAAGATAGTACAATGGCCAGGGATGAAGTTACCAAAAACAATTGATGTGACATCTGCTCGACCAGGGGATCGGCGGGATGCATCTTGGCAATGTAATCGGGGATTTCTTCGATATCAGAGGCTTCCCCGGTGGTTGTTCAACTTGCAATTTGAACAACTGCCTGCGAAGCCTCTGATGTGCAAGATTCCTACGAATACGTCGCCGTGTTGCATCTTGCTCATGTCCTGGTGGATCAGATATCTTATCAATTGTTTTAAAACGTGTCCTTGTTTAATATTTATTCTCGTATTTGCAATTTATGTAATGAGTTATTCTCGTATATGCAATAAACATATTTCATTTCATAGTTAAACAGAAACGGTTACTTTTAACCATTTAAGTATTAATTGTAAAGGACTACAATGCCGATAGTACAATGGCCAGGCTGATAGTTAAACAGAAACTTTTAAATTTAAATATATACACTTACAGTTATACATAAATAACATTTGTTAAAGATTAACATAGTTAGTTAAACATAATATCTCAAAACAATAACTCAAGTCGGTTTCCCCCCCCCCCCCCCCAGTCGAAGACTCGCCTCTTTCTATGGTTCTGGTCCTTCGACCTTCAATGAGTATGCGTGCAACATACTGTAATCGGAAATATGGTAGATCCTTTCGAGGAAGGCGTAGCTTGTCACCTTCGAGTATTTGCTCGATAAATCTCATCACATAAACGGCGCAGTCGGCACTTCCTCGTCTCCGTCGTGCGGTGGCATCGTCGTGAATTAGAGGGTACAGTATAGTCGCCGGCTCGCCGGACTCCATGTCCACACAATAGTCAAAAAGTCTCCTCTGTTGAGATATACAAACTGATGTTAATAAACTACTGATGTTAAAAAGTCTCCTCTGAATGACCGAGGCACTTACCATTTCAAACGCGTCTCTCTCGTACTCGTCACCTTGGCATGACGAATAATGCCTGTATTCTTGTTTGTCATTGTCAAGCACCACCACATGGAAGCGGCCAATCATGATGATTGGGAAGATAACAATGTCAACTTCATGCCGGTTTCGCGCCGCGTCTCCGATCATAGCGAGCGTCGACTCGCACGCGTCAGGCTGCTTGGACATAAACAATGCCAGTGGACGTGTGATGGACGCGCGTTTCTTATAAGGGTATGGTACCCTCTTCAGTGACTTTTGAATTATGCATACGAACGCGTCCATGACATCGTCGGGAACCGTTTCTTGTCCTTCAAGCATGGAGAATAGTTGTCTCCGTGTAGTGCTGACAAAGCCATTAGTCCAAACGATAGTGCTGCGGTTAAACGGTAACAGACACAGTAAGAGAAAGAAAACTATAATTAACGAGTAAAAGAAATAGTTAAACGACAACAGACATAGTTAAACGTTAAAAGATATGGTTAAACGGTAACAATTATAGTTAAATGGTAAAGGCTAATGTTGATGTAAAAACTTCCTACATACTCGTCAATATAGCCGTTGACGAAGATCGTTATTAACTCTTGCTCGAATATGTCGAGCCGCGTGTGGCCGGGGTATTTTTTCCGGTGCGGAATGAAATCGTGCCGTACCTGTTCGGGTGGTTCATTGTTGCTATTGTCCGGATTTGTGTCTGTCTGCGACGCTGCTACTGTTGCGTCGTCAGCCTCTCGAGCGATCAGCTTTATTCTTTTGGTTTTTCTCGCGGGTCTCTTCAAATTTGACCGTCTTCGAATGGCGACCGCAATGACCTCATCGTCGTCAAATTCCGAGCTGGTCTCAGTGAAGGCCCCCGCATTCGCCTGGTCTACCTCCGGTGCATCCGAACCGGGAACTTCATTTGCTTGTATGGACGGCTCATTCGAATGTGACCGTCCTTCCATTACATCAACCCGAGCAACAAGCCCTCGGAATTCGGATGTTAATAACTGGCACGCCTGCAGCAGACGTTCGTTGACATCGTCCCTTTCAGCCGGCGGGGTGGCTGCCGTCGTCGGGGGGGCAGCCGACGTCAAGGGGGGTGTTCCCGTACGGCGCGTTGAACTCGTAGTACGTGAATGACGGCTTACGCGCTCGGGAGAGATTGTAGTTTCATCGTGCATTGTCCGTCGGGCGGCCCCAACAGTTATATCTTCATTCGCATTAGCGGCAACCAGCTCACGAAACTAACATATGCAAGGTAAGGTTAGAGAACATGTTTTCTTAAATAAAGACGTCAATATGTAAACGGTAAACGAAATATTTAAATAGTAATGCTTCTAGTTAAACAGAGACTACATATAGTAAATGGTAATATCCATAATTATACGGAGAATTCGGTATGATTACCTCCTTTCCTTCCAGAGATGGCAAAATGGTTTGTATCGACCCTTGCTTCTCGTAGCAAAGCATCCTTGGTGTCTTGCTCAAATTCACTTTGTTTCCGCAACCGGTTAGCTCGTAAAACCATATGTTCAATGCGATCGAGCAACCCTTCACGAACCCCGCCTGAATCTTCTCCCCGGCGCATCTTGCTCGCACTCTTGCGGCAGCTTGTGGGACGTCATCCATAAGCCACTTGTGTGTCGCCTGCGCCCATGCGTATCGGCCCATGCCACGTAGATCGTCGACATAATCAACGACCCAATTTGGAACAGAGCATGACGTATTTGGGAAGAGGACCGTACCCATGAGGTAAACCATCAGGAGTTTGACAAAATTTTCTTCTTGTCCACTTTGTCGAACAACTTGCTCAAGAGTTCTCTTTATAGAGTCTCTGTGTCTCTCGTACGTTCTCGAGAAATACCTCTCTTGGAAAGATGAGCGTGATTTCTTCTTCTGAAAGACGACTTCCTCTCCACTGCAACACACACCAAGAACGAGGGCGACATCTTCAGGCCTGAAACTTAGCATGCTTGTCCCGATCCTGAATTTGCTTGTGCGGTCATCGTAACTTTGCAATAGGAAATCAAGAAGGGCCCTGTCTTGGAATACCGCTCCCACCTTAGTCAATGCTTCGAACGGTGTCATTCGTATAAGTTCCCAGTGCTGTCCATTCATGTAGACCTTCAATTCGGCTATCGTCTCCGCTACCGCTGCCAAGGAGCATCGCCCATTAACTAGGGTTGTCGCCATAAGTCCTCCGTGGAGACGATGTTCGAAAGGTTAATTCCGGTCGTACAGTGGCGAAAAGAGAATATATTCAAAATCCCCAACCTCCGCCTAACACGGACAAGTTATTGCAGTGCCCGTTACGAAACGCCCACGACTTCCCATGTATAGTTAAAAAAAAAAAACGTTTCGTTCTCTCAATCAGTGTTGTCACACAGAAGCCTGATTACGTACACGAAGGATTTTATATTTAAACATAGAATCTGATAGTTATAATATAAAGGTTTTCGTTAAATGTTAACTATCTTAGTTTAAACAGAGAGTTTTTATCGTATGTATAGTTAAAGGTTTTCGTTAAATGTTAACTATCTTAGTTATTGCAAAAGAATGTATGTTACAAACTTTACAGTAAAATTGAGAAAGAACTTTATACAGGATTGACTCTCGAGGACGTCTCCCCTTTATCCCCGACGCCGGCTGCCCTCCCATCCAAAAGTATGCGTGCGGCGTATTTCAGACGTAAGTACGGCACGTCCGTTTGCGGTACCCGCAGCTTTTCGTCAGCAAGAAGTTGCTCAATGAACCGCATCACATACACCGAGCAGTCAAGACTTCCTCGTTTTTGTCTTGGAGTGCTCCTGTCGTGAATGAGGGCGTACGAGGACGTCGCCGCCTCGCCAAGCTCCATCTCGATGCAATTATCGAATAGTTTCCGCTGTAAACAAATAAATTTTGAAGTCGAGATGGAAAATTAGGAAGTAAGTTATTTCCGTTATAGTTAACACGGGAGCTTACCATTTCGGCGGCGTCTTCGTCGTATTCCTCGCTCTGGCAGGAAGAGTAATGCCTGTACTCTTGCGCTATGTTGTCGAGAACGACGATATGGAAATGGTCATGCAAAATTATAGGCATTATTACGATGTCGACTTCGTGGACGTTCCGCGCAGCATCGTCTATCATGTGGAGAGCGTCTTCCGCCGTGTCCTCCCTTTGGGAGAGGAATAGTGCAAGTGGACGGGTAATGGAAGCGCGCTTCTTATAAGGATACGGTTGAAGCTTCAGCGACTTCTGGATGATGCAGACGAAGGCATCGACGACATCGTCTGTCACATTCTCCTTACCCTCGACCAACGTGAACACGGCCTCGCGTGTCGTCTGAACTGCGTCAGTCCTCCATACGATAGTCCTGATGTTAAACAATAACGTTCATAGTTAAGTGGATAATGATATAGTTAATTGATAACTTAAATAGTTACATACAATTTACAAACAATTAAATATTAAAGGAGATAGTTAAACCGCAAGTGTATTTATTTAACTGTTAACATAAATATACTTACGAGTCCATGACACAGTTGAGGAAGATTCTTATTATCTTCTCTTCGAATTGGTCGAGACGCGACATTCCGGCATATTTTTTCTTCTTCGGAACGAATTTTTTCTGCGCCTCGTCGACGTCTCGTTGCCCTTCCTTGGCAGCCTCTTTATTCGACTCCGGTACTGCCACAGAGTCTTTAACATGTGACGGTGCCGGTACGGCCACAGCGTCGTCGACGTCTCGTTGCCCTTCCTTGGCAGCCTCTTTATTCGACTCCGGTACTGCCACAGAGTCTTTAACATGTGACGGTGCCGGTAAGGCCACAGCGTCGGCGACAGCGTCTTTTTTCGGTTCAGCTGCTAACGTGGGCTGACTCGACACCGGCAATGCCACGGAGTCTTTATTCACTTCTGGTGCCACTGGCGCCAGGATTGTGTCTGCCTTCGTCGCGCAGCAATCGTACGCCGGCGCCGGTGCCTCCAACACAGGGAGGTCACTGACAAGGGATTCAATTAACGTGTCGACGGCGGCAGTCGCATCATCGGGCAGAGACACATCCATTGCAGCCGGCGGCACCGCTGCCTGTCCTTTTTCCAATGGCGAGCTCGGACCTGAAGTTGGCTGAGCCTCCGCCATTGTTGGTTCGACAGCATTTGGTACTTCTGTTGCCTCGACGTCGGCCGGCGGAGGGAGACACATCGTTGCAGTCCTCCACATAAGCCTCTTCCTGCGCGGGACTCTCGCGAATGCCCTCGCGAGAACGTCGTCTCTGGCAATCGCCGGGGCTGCGTCCGTTGCATTCGGGCTGCCGGAGATCGTATCATAGTCATCCGGCCTCGTCGTGGCCTGCGAACGCGCCTCCAGAGCATCAACGCGAGCAACAAGACGTGGGATCTCTTGCAACATTAACTCGCACGTCTGCAATAGACGTCTGGTCAGCTCGTCGCCTGTTGGTGTCGGGGAGGGGGGTGGAAGGGGGCTTGCCCGTCGGCGAGCAGTCCGTGCGCGGTGCGGGCTCCGAGAAGGTGATCGGCGTCGGACGCGCTTTGACGATGCTGCCCGATCATCTCTCTTTCTCGCAGGCGGAGCGGGAGTCTTGCTCGCCAGCGGAACGGGAGCGGAAGCGGGAGGAATAACACCTCCGTGGCCGGTGGCAGCTCCGCGGATGGCCCCAACAAATATTTGTTCGTCCTGGTTGGCGGCGACCAGTTCGGGAAACTAACAATTGTAAAAATCCAATACGTTTAAACAATAAACATACGAGTTAAATGTTAAGAAAATAATTTAAATTGTAAACATAGTTGTTAAATACGAATTATTATATTTAAACACTAACACAGATTGTCAAACACAAAAACGGTAAACTTAAATGAAGATTCATTAAATAGATTCATTACCTCTTTTCCTTCAAGTGATGAAAATAAAGTCCCCGTCGACACTTGCTTCCGGTAGCTGTTTTCACCGTAGCACAGGATCCTTGGGGTCTTTCCGAAATGCAACTTCTTGCCGGTGCCGGTGAGCTCATAGAACCAGGTGGTCAACGCAACCGAGCAACCTTTGACGTACCCCGTGTTGGTCTTGTTCCCGGCGCATCTCGCTTGCACTCGAGCGGCCGCTTGTGGAACGTCCTCCATTATCCACTTGTGGGTCGCTTGAGCCCATGCAAATCGTCCCATGGCTGGTAGGTCGTCGACGTAGTCAACGATCCAAACAGGAACAGAGCAGGAAGTGTTAGGGAAGAGGATAGTACCCATGAGGTACACCATGAGGAGCTTTACAAAATTCTCCTCTTCCCCCCTCTCGCGAACTATCCGCTCAAGTGTGTTCTTGATGGAGTCTTTATTTCTCTCGTAAGATCTTGAAAAATACCTCAGCTCGAACGGCGAGTGTGTCTTCTTCTTCTGGAATACGACTGCGTTCCCATCACAGCGTAGACCAAGGATGAGACCCACATCTTGAGGTCTGAAACTCACGAGGCTGGCCCCGATCCTGAATTTGCTGCTGCGGCCATCGAACCTCTGCAGCAGAGAATCAAGGAGGGCTCTCTCTTGGAGGACGGCTTCAATCTCGGTCAAAGCCGCGAACGGTGTCCTTCTGATGATCTCCCAGTGTCGTCCAGTCATGTGAACTTTCAATTCATTCAAAGTCTGGACCACCGGTGTCAAGTAGCATCGGCCGTTAACTAGGTTGACCGCCATGACCAATACACTACAAGAAGAACAATACATTTGTTTAGAGTGATTTATTAAACAATAACTCTATTAATTAAACAGAAACTTCCTTTGTTAAACGGAGAGTACGATTGTTAAACGGAAACGACATGTATTCAACATAAAATCCAACCATTACACTGATACTTTTAAACACAACTCATACCCACATCAAATTAACGGGGAAACACACATTATAATCATTTGAAAACAGAATGAGTTTGCATAACCATCGAAAAATCTCCTGCACCACAACACTCTCGCTCTCGATACTGTGCACAGACAAAGAAAACCCTAGACGGAAAATCTCACTGCAAACTACAATATCATCCAATAATGAAACCATGAAAATGTATGGCCAAAAAAACAACAGAGACGATACTTTACAAACGAAATGGCGAAAAACAAAAGAAAAACCGCACAGCTTCATCGCCTCATTACCTTGGTTGGAAAATCGACGAAATGACGAAGACTAGAGCGGGAGTTCTCCTTCGAAACACTGCCGAACAGGCGATGATAGCAAGATGCCCAACCGATGAAGCGGCGATGATAGGAAATAACCGGCGCCAGTAATGGTGTTCTCCAGTGATTAAACAAATAAAAATAAACCGCTTCCTCTTTAAGCGGAAACATCATTGCACACAAGGGCATTATAGTCAATCCACGCTTCAAATGACACAGCATCCCACGTAAGGGCAATTTCGTCATATATATTCAAACTTAACACCGTCAATCACCGTTACAGCATTGGGGGGTTTAAATTTCTATAAAATCAAAAGGAGGGTGTTTTTAGGGATATGAAAATGTGTGGGGTTTTTTTGTGCATATTGCAAACTTTTGGGGTTTCTTTGGTAATTACCTGATATATGAAATGTATTCACCATATTTTTTATATCAATAAAGATATGATTTGTCTACTTTAAAAATTTTCTAATATTATATCCATAATTCCATAAATAAATGGACTTATCATAAAAGTGATATTCCTATAATTGAATGGATTACGCATATTGAAGATAAAATTCCTTAGTAGATGTTGTTTGACAATGATATCTGTAGTCTTAGTTGATAAAAATAAAGAAGATATCAACTTAAATTTAGAGATATGGAGAAATACTTTACAAGTTAAGGGCTTTAAGTTAAGATAAAAATAGAATATTTAAAATGTAATTTTTATAATAAAACAAGTGCAAATGAAAGAGCGATTAAAATGAATGATACTAAAATTAGTACAAGTAAAATGTTTCATATTTAAGTTCTATAATCGAAGATGATTTGGAATGTGCAGAAAATGTCACAGGTAGCTAGGATTAAAGTAGGTTGGATAAAATAGAAGAGAGCTTTTGGAGTTTTTGTGATTATAGACATTTTTTTACAAAAGTGACAAGCACTTATTAGTATCCATATCACGCATGAGTAACTGCCTTGAACACGTCTATCAAGGGGCATACACGCGTGAGTTATTACCTAGAATGCGCCCTCACCTTGTGGGCGCATGTGAGGGGAGAGGTGCAACATCACCCATGAGTTAATTCCATCAACGAGAATTCAAACGCTCATCACTCCTACGTCACATGAGGGACCCATATTAGTGTTTCTAAACACTTCGAACTAAGTGGCTTTGGTGAAACAACATATTTAAAGAATAGGCGTGACTAAAATGAGAATGCTAAGATGAATGTCAAGTATTATCATAAATAACTAATTAAGGAATGGATTTATTCAAAATAAATTAAGAGTAGCACCTATTATTGTTAACTTAAGATAGAATCGTTTAAGATGGTATGTTCATGTTATCAAACAACTTATAGAAGTATGCAAAAAAAAAGTTGAAGGTTTTCACATGAAAGGTTGTAAAATAAGAAGAGGTGGACCTAAAAATTTTTCATAAAATTTTTACATAATGATATGTTTGAGCTTGGCTTATTTAGTTTTTTTTCACTCTTGATAGAGCAATGTGAAAATGTAGAATTCATATATATATAACATATCTGAAAGTAGTTGGAACTAATAGCTTTTATTATTATTGTTGAATATTTTTCATGCCATCAGAGTAGAAAACCTAGTGTAGAAACTTTAAGACAAACCAACCCATGAAATTAATCCACATCCAATTATAAGCCAAATGTTTAAAAGTCATAAAAAAAAATAATAATAATAATAATAAATAAAATAAAATAAAAAACCAATCAAAGGCATCATAAGCTTATTTAAAAGACATGAATTTGAGAAAGAACCGAGATTTTTCATAGAAAAATGGAGAAAAAAAAGAGTAATTTCACACTTACGTAGGAATGAGGCAACTCCAGACCCAATAGCCAAATAGACAAATTTGATAATTACCTGAAAGAAGAATGGAAGAGTCATTTGGAAATACTTAAAAATAATTTTAATGTGCAACAATGATTTTTAATTGCAAGCAGCAATGGAATTCAAATGAAAGGTGATTATCTGCAAAATATGATTATTGAAAGTATACTTTCAGCTTTTTCCTTAAACATTTGCATCTTGTTCATTATTTTATTTATTTATGTTTGGCAAAACCAATGAAATCAAGCGAACATAATTCAAATAAAATATCAATGAAAATTAATAAAAAAAAAACTTGAATAAACATTCAGAAACTATATGCATTATGCATGTCATTTGTTTCTGATCCTTTTTTTTTACGAAATAGATAAACCACAATTTATTAAAAAAAACAGGAACAAAAAAACAACAGTCTCATAACAAAATACAAAGCAACAGAACAAAAAAGAAAGTCCACTAAACTTTTTCCAATCTTCATAGTTGGATATATATCAAAACCCCAATATGAAGAAGAAAAAACATGTAGGCAGTCATTGCATCAATCACTAATTATCTTTAAAAACAAAATACTTTCTTATCACATATCTAATTCAATCAAATCAAAATGGTGCAGTGAATGCATGGTTTAACCTGAAAAGCAAAACCTAATGACTGCATGCATGCAGTACAAATTCCTGAATGCAAAACCTAATCTGAAACTAAGAAATCAAATGGAATGATATCCACAAACCTTGGATACCAAATGAACCACATTGGCCTTATTAGCAACTCCGAAGGTGTTTATAAGATCTCCGAAGATGAAGGTCATGAGGGGGATGGAGAATCCATTGGCCATGGCGGCAATCGTGCCGACAGCCATGAGAGTCACATCTTTGGGATCAGCGAAGGAGAACAACTTGAAGAAAGACACCTTCTCACCTCCCTTCTTCCCTTCTTGCTTCTTCTTCTTATCATCGATCCCCATATTGAGAAACTTCATCAAAATCACAACAAAAACATGAAAACCAAACGATGTGCAAACTAAATTAAGTGGAAAGCATGCATAATGCAATTTCTTTAAGTTTTGTTGATGAATCTTGAAGGCTAGTTCTCTTGCTACTTCGATTGAGTTTGCTGCAAGGGATGGGGATCAATTCTAATGAAAAGAAACTAGATTTTTTTTTTTTTTTACGAGATCTCCACGCCGCAGATTACAGTGTAGAATTGGTTTGTTTACATACGATAGGGTTTTTTTTGCTTTTATACCCCTGCAACTCTGAGAAATTAAAATATATCCCCTAATCTACACATTTTTCTTTTACAAAGGCGACATGTGCTGTCCCACAAGGAGTGTCAAGAGACAGATAGGTGTGAAGATGCACCAGTTATAGTGACTTAACGACTCCCTAAAGATTTATTAATTCAGCCAAAAGTCACATGGAGCAATTAGATTCCTAGATGTCACATGGGGAAATTAAATTCCTATAATGTGCAAACCCAGAAGATATTTCAGGAACCAAACCAAGTTAATAAAGCCCCTAACTCTGGAGGGGAGGAAAACAACATCCTCAGACAGGGGACCCATAAACAGTGAATGAACAATATCACTACAATATTTATACAGTATCTATATTATATGCATGGTACTGTAACATTACTGTCGACCCAGGGATTCAACCCTAGATTAGCCCATTCACTATCCTAGTAACATACCACTACACTAAGTAGTGGTTGTTTAATCTACACATTTACATCTATAACCTTTGGATTGATATTAAATTGAATTTCAATAAATGTGATTTTTTATTTATTTATTTTTTAATCTAGAGTTTTTTTTTTTTTTTTTTTTTTTTTTTTTGGAGTAATGCGGACAAGCAAAGCCACGACAATTGTAGAGATTAGATGGATGATTTGTGGTGTTTATAAGTAAATAAGTATTTTTAATTCGTCTTTGAACACATGTGAACAATTAATTTTGCATAGATATATATGTGTTCTTGTTAATCACAGTGCTAGAGGCTAGAGCTACATTAGAGATTATACTTCACAGAAATTTAAAAAATTTTAATAGTGAAGTGAGTGTATTATCATGCAAGCAAGATGGCTCATCCTTCCATATATATTGATCTCGATTTTAATAGTATATATATCATAAAGCAAGAAAGATGCCTATGTATTGACCCTATTTAATATACATATTATTAGTATAAACTTATTAGTATTAATAGATTAATAGTATGCATAATTATAGTGTGTGTTTGTATGAAAAAAAAATCATATATATAAATTGCAGTATAGCCGGTGATAATGTTCTACTCAATATAATGATCCCACTAAATAAATTTCTAATTAATTAAGCACTGCAATGCACCATATCTATAAATTTGTCATTATTATTATTATTATTATATATGCATAGCCTTATTATTGAATTTTTTATTCTCAAGTATATCCTGAATTTCTGAAATAATAAAATAAAAAATATCTTATTTTGCTTTAAAATTTTTTATTTTACTCAAAATTAATTAGTTTGGAATTATATAATCACAAAACCTATAAACATTCTTTCGCAATTTTTTTACTTATTTAAAAAAAATTATTGTCTATTTTTAAACAATGTGTCAACAATCAATAGTGCCAAGAAAATACGACATATTTATTTGAAAATTTCCCATGTTAAAAAATAGTGCCAAGAAAATACGACATATTGTCTGGTCTTTCTGGGCCGTTGTTGTACTGCTTCCCCTGGTTCTTAATGCATGTGGTTGATCCACTTTTTCAAAAAAAAAAAAAAAAATTGATTCACTAATTAAATTATAATAATCCACCCAAAAAAATATATTCCCTGCATTTTAATATTTCATATATGTAACATTTATTTTGTCTATATTATCCCCTCATAAATCATGTATATCATTTCATGCTGAAGATCCACCCTTACTATATATATATATATATATGCCTAGGATTTACACGTAGCTTATATTGGCACAGCATTGGTGGTATTAAGGACCACATTAATATTTTTTTAATTAATTAAATTTTAGAAACTTGGAGAGAAAATATTAGCAGGGTGTGTCGGCGCGTGCATTAGCAAGTAACACGTGTGGGTAGATTCATCTTCCTACCAACAAGCCATGCACATGCACACGTGTGGCATGAGAACTTTAACTGCCTGTTCAATGGCCATTATCTATACACTTGGAACAAGACCATAAGTTTTCCATGTCTTCCCAACTAACCAATTTAATTCTCCAATCAATGTCAACAAGAACTAGAACACCATGAAGAAAATTAATAAACAACATTTCTAATTATCATAAATATATAGACATATATCATAGCATGGTTCTAAATAAATAATATTAATTTATTTAAAATCACTTATCTGACACCTATGAGCTAGAGATTCGTTTAATGGAAAACTATAAAAATGAGCCACTTTCTTTTTATCTCTGTTCTTGATATTAATAAAAAATTATAAAAGTTAGCTATTTTCTTTTTATCTCGTGGGAGAAAAATAACTCTTGATTGTATTGTATGGGGAAATAAAGAATTGTGTGAATTAATAGGAGAAATCAGGAATCTTTCAATGGCAACCTAATTCAAGTCCTAATAATTATCTAATTCAAGTCCAAATCTAATATTCATTAGTTGGATATATGTGTTATATTCTAAAATAATATCTGTAATTAATATAACTAAAAATCCTATTATGATTCAAAAATAATTGATTGATGTTTATCCACAAATTATCCTACACACTAATGTGTTTCATTAGCTTGATCTATTATGTTCCGCCATCAGTGTATGTAATTAAAGAGCTTGTTGTGGTTTGTGTCTTTAAGATATTATATTTGTGTTTTATTTAAAACATTTTATAAATACGTTGAAGTAGTGTTCAATTTATCACAACGTAATAACCATGATCATATGATGTTAAAAGATTGAAAATGAGCATTTGAATCGTTTAAATGTTTTTTTATTGGATAAAATTTTGAAATTTTACATTGCCAAATGCTCAAATTCACTTAAAGTCCTCTGTGATTTTTAAGGTTTTTTTTTTAACTTGTATATTAAAGAAATTTTGATATTTTGCATGTATATCTTTCTATCCTGCAAACATCATTAAAATATATTACAGATTCCTAATTATATGAATATTAATTTTTTATAAAGTAATAGAAATAAAATTTTATTTAAATTTTTAAATCGCCCCTGATAGTTTTAAATTGTTTTTAAGGTGTATATACATAAGCGTTAATTAACTTAGTCACCATCACAAATTTTTAATTAGGATTTAAATATAATAAGTAAAAACAAATTTTTTTTTAGATTATATATGCAAATGTCAAGTTAATGTTTATTAAAAATTTTGAAGAGTATATATGCATAGATTTTTTTTATGTCATTTGATATTTAATAGTTTAATATAATAGTGCATACAAGGTAGCTTAGTATATATTAAAAAACCAAAGTTAAAAGGGTTTATATAAAAGAACTATGGAATAACCCAGCAGTATCTATTATGCTTTATGACTCGCAATATATAAAGGTTTTTGTGAGAAGTCTATGTGAGGAATATTTTTTTCTCTGTAGAGATACATGATAAAAGAGATTTATCTTTATAAGATATATAAGTCACAAAGTAATTAGTGTAATTCTGTACTCTAAAAAATAATTTATATATATAAATAGTTTATTTTATTGAAGTGCATAAACACGATTAATTGAATTTTCAAGTGCGTACAAAGAAAAACTATAAATATTTGTATAACTTAGTTTAGAATTATCCACTTCAACGAGGGTTTATATGGAAAAAGACCAAATGTAGTGGGTTAGTACCAAACAGTCACTGCTCGGTCAGTCTTCTTTTTGTTTTTTTCTTCTTGATCTTTTTGTTTGGTTTTCTGTTTTGCTTTTCAAAAGTCCGTTCTCATTTCAAACTTTCCGTTCTCTTTTTCCGGCGGAAAACCCATTGATTGCGCGGGAATCGGCGCCACCTTTCGCGCCATTTGTAAAGAGGGTATTTTTCTCATGGCCCCCCGAGAATTCTTCAAATTACTTTTCATTTATAATACCCAAACTATCATATTTACCATGATGATGTATTTGTATTGAAATACTTATATTTAATGATAAATTGGAAAAGTACTAAAGGTCTCGTCCCTTGTGCAAAATGTTCATTTTAAAGAGTACCATAAATCAAACTTTAAAATCCAAACAAGTGTTAATTAAGTTTGTTCAATCTACGTTCATTTCTACATATCCTGATTTTTTTTTAAGTTAAAAAATTTTATAAAAATCATAGCACTATTAGCTTGAATGATCAACTTGTCTTATTTCGAGAAATGATCCTATAAATTCGGTTTCATAGTATTTATGACGAAACCGAAATATGGTTCATTCTCATATTTTGTATTACCTCAATTTAGTGATTTCTAATAAAAGATAATAATTTTTTAATATAATAAGAATATATCCTTATATTATATAATAAATAAAAAATAAAATTTATAATCTCATGTTTAAGATTGAACTATGTCTTAGTTCCGAATCTATTGATTATTTTTTTCTTAAATTATGCGAATGCTATATGCATTTGAAAAATAATGCATTTAATGTTTATTTTTAATTTTTATTTTATCCATATTTCGCAATTCAAAATTTTTATCTTTTTAATCTTCACATAATTATAATAAGTTAATATAATACAATTTTATATTTCTATTTATTTTTCAATTTTTTTATAAAGTTGATAAATCACTCCCTCCAACCAAAATGAAGGTGGTTTATTTTACTTTTTATTTTAAAAGAAAAATAAAGGCAAGAATAAAACACTTGATTATATTAAATATTTTTTATAAGCCAGTAATATTAATATGATTTTAGAGATAAAAGTATCATTACTTAAGTATATTTATCTCATATTTATTCAAGTGTGAGCACATGCTAATCCTAATTTATATACACTATATTAGTTATAGTTTCTACTAGTGTTAGCCCATATAAGTTATTAAAAGGGAGACCGATTATTGAATTTTCACTTTTTTCCGGTGATTTAATATAATTTTTGCATTTATTATTTAAAATAAAATAAATAAATCACCCAAAAGATATCAAAAGAATAACTAGACTCGAGGATATGCACTTCAAAAATGAACAAGTCATGCAAAATTACCATAAATAACTAGTTAAGTGATCCTACAATAATTGGAGAGCCGAAAGAAATATCTATCTAAAGTTGCTCATATTTGTGATTTTTTATTAAATTGGTGATTGGAGGACAGTTCCCTGAAACACTTAAAAAATAAATATATAAAAAAATTATAACTACATTTGATAGTCATCTCAAAAATAAAAAATTTGTAAATTTAAGTCTTTTTAAAAATAGGGCTTTCAATAGGGTGTCATTTATTATTACTAATATTATGAATATTTTGTCTTGATAGTGTGTGGGTGGTGCTCTAGTGGCCAATTGTTTCTTTTTGAACAGTAAAAGTTGAAGGTTTGATCAATTGTTTTAATCAGGGCATGATCAGTAACACTTGATTTATTGAAGTGGAAAGATTCACTCTTTCAAGTTTGAGATTCTTTTATTAACAATGTTTGCTCTAATCATAAGGCCATGTTAGCATCTTAATAAATTTAATTTATCAGTCAATGATGGCCATAAAGTTTCGCTCATGTATTGGCCACATTATCAAAGATAAATTTTAATAGAATGCACCATCTTAATTAAACTTTTTTTATATAAACATTTGTAAATGGAAAGAGATAGGAGGGAAATCATTTTTTAAGTTTTATTTTTAAGATGTTAGAGCTAAATAACAATAGCAATAATAATAGGTGTTAATAACAATAACAAATTTAATTTGATATTACCTCTTTAATTTAATTTTTAATGCATATATTAAAAATATATATTCAAGAATCATCCTTCCAATGTGAAGGCGATATTAAAAACATATTTCAAAAATCAAGATAAGTTTTGTTTGTTTTACCAATTCTAGCACAAAAGGCAATGATTAAATGATTTAGATAGAACTTTGAATATATATGGAATGACTTGTTATATAAATACAAATGATTAGAGCTTAAACACAATGCGTGAAAACAAAACATTTATAGTGAATGATGAGTGCAAAACAATAAAAGCAAAATTGATGAGTGGACATACGTGTATGATGATTTTTTCATGCTTACAATCCAACCGATTGAAAAATTTTTAGCCCTTCCATTAGTTGTTTTAGAAGAAAAAAAAAATCTTACTTTATTTTATTAACATTTCTAATGAAATTTGAAGTACATGCATACCATCAAAAGATTCAAAACCAGTAAATAAATAAACAAAACAATTATCATTAAGTCAATGAAGTGGCCGGCTAAAGTCACCGGGTTGAAAACTCAAGATTTTGAAATACTTTTTTGTTTCCGTACCTTCATGTAATCCTTGGATAAAATAAATTGATAGAGAAAATTATTATTTTTTAAATATCTATAATTTTTAATTTTAGAAACTTAAATAATTAGGAGAATGTTGAACTATATATGGACATTCTTATGGAACGGTGATGATGGGAAGGTGAGCTGAGTTAGGTTTAATGTTAGAGTTTCCTCTGAGATATATCAGTTGTTTGGTATGAATGTAAGATGGCAGTCAAAAAAAGTAGTCATTGAAGATTAGTAAACATATAGGATTCATAGATAGTTGTTCATCAAAATGATGAAGCTTTAGCAATGGAAAAGATTATTTTGAAATTTGCCTTGATGATGCTTTATTGCTTTTTCTTTCTTCATTATTAATTATTTATTCATTGTGATGTTTCTTATTTATATATAAAACGAGATTTTTATTTTTCAATGGTACATTTTTTAATGTTTTCGTTGACAAGTTTATAAGGAGTAATAGGTTCTAAAAGAGTTTAGGTGAGCTAGTGATAATCTTATAAAAAATAAATTTCTTTCAGCTAGTGTTGTTTATGTGATCCAAGACACTGCTACTAGAACCAATATCTTTTGGTCCTTTCAATAATTTTTTATGATTTTAATGCATTATTTTTCAAAATAATTTGTGATGTTTTAGTACATAAATAAACAATTAAGGCTCAACAAATTTTCATCTATTATAATTATAATTATTTTAATTATTAAAACGTGCATTTTGTATCTATGCTATATTTTCTTTTATTTCTGACACATCATGAGTTTTTTCTATTTTAGAAAAAAAAATTATTTTTTTAACCATTACAACGAGAGGGCATATATATATATATATATAGTTAGTGGTGTGCGCACATGACTCAATAAAAATTCATACAAATTCTTTTATCTAACTAACACAGGAATTAAACTGCAAGCTTGCATCCACAATTGAGGATTTCTTAGTACCAATATATTGTCTACATTTTAAACTCGTATTATGAAAATTTTGCAACCAATACCTTATGCAGAGGGGCCAGTACCATCAAACCAAAAACCCATCGGCAAAAATGACTATTTTTTTATAAAATAAAAATAAAAATAAAAGTTCAAACAACAAAGTTTAAATTGAAAACATTTTGATAATCAAATAATAATTCAACCAAAAATGTAATCATACCATTTAAAGAAGCTTACCAAGGAGAACTTCTCATGGTCAATTTTTTGTTTGAAGGTTGGTATTTTCCCAATGTTTATTTTGTGCTTCATCCTCTTCCTTGAGTTCAATGTCTTCATTATAATATGCCTAACTCCTTTTTTTTTTACCTTTGCATAATCACCAAATATTCCAAACCTAATCCCTTGTTCCCAAGCAACAAATATTTCTCTTTTCAACCTTCTAAGTATTTGTCAAAACCACACCCAAACTTTCAATAAAGTAAATCACACCATACTTTTGAGAATAAAATTAATTAAATTAGTGTACAAGGCCATATGAATAATTACAAACTTGACAAGGTTGTATATGCAAAAAGACCCTCCTCCCCAAGGACCCCAACCATTCAACTGTCTACACAGCTAGCAATAACTCCACCCAATCAATGCAATTCTGGTGAAAAAAAACACTTATTTAATTACTGTGACCAAAAAAAAAAAAAAAGCCAAGGCCACATGCTATGTTTGAACACTTTATATTTTAACAAAGTTCAGGGGGCAAAATGAATAAATGGCGGCAACCATTCTCCATAAATAGTGGAGTTCCTCCTCGAGCCCCCCAAACACCATCCAAAGCTCTCCTTCTTGGGATTGTTCAGCTGTTTCAGCTGATAAATCTCAAGCACATTGCCATTGGTATACCTTTTGAAGGATTGTGAGTGTTTAGTTTTGATTGAAGATGAGTGTTGGAGCTGTGCTTCTTCACTTGCTGTTTGTCTTTGTGCCATTTGTTGTTGCTGCTGCTGGGCATGACTATGGGAAGGCTCTCAGTAAGAGCATTCTCTTCTTTGAGGCTCAGAGATCTGGGTACCTTCCAAAGAACCAGAGAATCACCTGGAGAGCTAACTCTGGTTTGCTGGATGGCAAGGCTAATGGGGTACATACCTTTTGATTCATCTTTTCTCTGTTTTTCAGTATTTGTTCTTCATGTAATTTGTTGGTTGTTTACCAAGATGTGATTTTTTTTCTTTGTTTAATGGTAACAGGTGGATCTTGTTGGTGGGTACTATGATGCTGGGGATAATGTGAAATTTGGTTTGCCAATGGCCTTCACAATCACAATGATGTCTTGGAGCATTGTGGAATATGGGAAGCAGATGAGTAGGAGTGGAGAGCTTAGGAATGCCATGGAGGCTGTCAAATGGGGCACTGATTACCTTATTAAGGCTCACCCAGAGCCTTATGTCCTCTATGGAGAGGTGACAATTCCTTTTATTCATTGATTGATGCCTTAACTTAGTATGTCAAAAATAAATGTCCTACTTACTAATCTTAAGAGGTAAAAATCTCTTTAATGGTTTTTTTTTTTGTCATGATTTTGTTGTGCATAACTTTGCTTGATATGTAACTGGTTTGTTTTTTTATTTTTTACTGTTTGCATCTATCTCAATTCACTCATGAAACTATGTTTTTTCTAGTCTAAATGCAAGAGTCTATAAAGTTTGTTCTGAGGGGACTTCAGAGTCATTCTTTTCTTTGCATTGTCTTTTTTTTTTTTCCAAATTCTCAAGCAGAAGATTTCCATCTTCTTTCACCTTTCCACGTTTCTAACTGCACAAACTGCACAAATTAAATAGTTAAAAAATGTTCATTACCTTTTTTTTTAATCATATTTGATTAAAAAACAATGTGTGTTCATGATTCAGCAACAGGCGTTAGTCAAACTAAAGCCAACAATTTTAATTATATGATCCATTTTCAATTAGTTTTTTTTCCCTGATTTGGTGTACCGCTAAACAAAGACGATGAATTTATTCAGGTTAATATGATTTCTTTGTGAACAAGTTAATAAAATCTTATATAATTAGGAGAATTTCTGTGACTAATGAAACTTATTTGACTTAATGATGCTGGTTGATCAGGTTGGAGATGGCAACAGTGATCACTATTGTTGGCAGAGACCCGAAGACATGACGACAAGCCGTCAAGCTTATCGCATTGATACAAACCACCCTGGATCAGACCTGGCCGGAGAAACGGCGGCTGCCATGGCCTCAGCCTCAATTGTGTTCAAGCACTCTGATCCTGCATACTCTAATCAGTTGCTCAACCATGCTAAACAGGTAACTGTTAACAAAACAACTCCAGATACACACGGATATTGTTGCATATATTTATGTATATATGCACCTAGATAACTTATGATTTTTTTTTTTTTTTGCATGTAAAATAAAAAATTAGACACTTAAAGATATTTTTATTGTTTCAATGCTTATGATTTGGTTCTAATTATGATTAAGAAAAAAGTGTATGATTAACATTGGGTGACAAAAGGCAACTGAGTTAATATCATATTTTACTGTAGAATAGGAATAAATGGTAATTTTTGAAAGCCATTAAGTCTAATTTGAGAGGTATACATGAAAAAAAAATTCTAAGAGGGGTATTAATTAACAATTTCTACAAGGGGTAATGTATAAGTTTACTGTGGAGATCTACATGGGCCCACTTAAGGTGTACTAGTGAGGTCCAGTTGCACGGTAGGACTATTTATGTTTTCCGTCAATTGCGCGCATCACGGAGAGGATGGGCGGTTGGGAAATCACGCTCACATGGGATGCTGGTGTCCTCGTTTGTTTCTTAAATGACAGATTTGCCCTTCACTTAGTGACTAATACTTGGTCCTTATGATCCAATCCCTGGGTACAACAGTCAATTCATTCTCAGCAGGCTTGCACCATTGTTTTTTGAGTCCTATGTTACTAAATCTGCATTAGATTTGTACACTCATCTGCATTAAATTTGGTGATTATGTCACAATTTGTGCTCATTTAATTGTTTATATATATTATATGATTTTGTTTAATTACTTATTCAATTCTCTCACTGAATTCACAGCTCTTTGAGTTTGCGGACAAGTACAGGGCAAAGTATGATAGAAGTATCACCGTTGCTCAGGATTACTACCAATCTATTAGTGGGTACATGGTGAGTTAGTGTATCATGATACTGTATCACTGTGAACTTGTTATCAATCATCTCACTGTGTTGCATTGTTATGTAGGATGAGCTCCTCTGGGCTGCTGCATGGCTCTACCAAGCTACAGATGAAAACTACTACCTTGATTATCTTGCCAACAATGCCGATGAATTCGGTGGCACTGGATGGGCTATAACTGAGTTTGGATGGGATGTAAAGTTCGCCGGTGTGCAAGTTCTCGCATCAAAGGTATCGATTGTTCTTGAGTTGATAACTTCTATCTTTATAGTTTTTCACTCTTGTCATTGTCTTTAATTTGTTTTCTTATCCATTCATTTAGTTCCTGCTGCAAGGGAAGGCTGCACATCACTCATCAGTATTAGAGAGGTACAAACAAAAGGCAGAGAATTTCATGTGTTCATGTATCGGAAAAGGTGTTCGCAATGTTCAGAGGACTCCAGGAGGGCTGTTATTCTGGCAGCGATGGAATAATCTTCAGTTTGTAACAAGCTCTGCCTTCCTGCTAACTGTCTACTCTGATTACCTCTCTTCTTCTGGCCAGAAAGCACAATGTGCTAATGGAATTGCGCCGCCTTCTGAGCTCTTATCCTTTGCCAAGTCTCAGGTACATTCACATTTGATTTCAATTAATTAACAGAACACATTCTTCAATTAATTTGAATGTTTGCATTCTTCAGATAGATTACATTCTTGGAGACAATCCAAGAGCCACAAGCTACATGGTTGGCTACGGAAGGACGTATCCGCAACAAGTACACCACCGGGGCTCTTCGATTGTCTCTATCAAAGCCAATCCTTCATTTGTGAGTTGCAAAGGTGGCTACCAAACTTGGTTCAGCCGTAAGGCCAGTGATCCTAACCTCCTAGATGGTGCCATTGTTGGTGGCCCTGACGCCTATGATGATTTCGCCGATGAGAGGCACAACTATGAGCAAACTGAACCTGCTACCTATAACAATGCTCCATTGCTTGGTGTACTCGCTCGCCTCAATGTCGGTAATGCTGGATTAAACCAACTACTTCCTGGTATGCAGATTAAGCCAACATTATAATTTTTCAAGCTTATAAACATCAACATGAATGAACACACACCATAACCAGTTTCTTTTCTCTGTTAATCTATTTGCAGTGATGATTAATACCAAGCCTGTCAATTCTCCTGCTCCTTCAGGTACCTTATAAAATTTGTTTATGATTCTCATTAGTCTTGCTGTTACTGAATTTTTATTATTTTGGCGCAGTTGCTAAAGTATCACCACCTTTGAGTATCACACAAACTGTAACAACATCATGGAATGCAAATGGAAAGACATACTACAGATACTCCACCATTGTGACAAACAAATCATCAAAGACTGTGAAGAACCTCAAGATTTCAATATCTAAGCTTTATGGCCCTCTCTGGGGTCTTAGAAACTCCGGCAATGGTTATGAATTCCCTGCATGGATTGACTCCTTGCCTGCTGGAAAGAGCTTTGAGTTTGTGTACATCCACTCTGCTTCTCCAGCTGAAATTTGGGTCTCAGAGTATACACTGGTTTGAAGTCTCCTCTGAAGCTAACAAGGATTGTTTATGCACATAGTCCTTAGCCAGGTTCTTTTTGCAGCCTTCTTTGTCAACATTATGGTATTTGGTTAGAAAGTTTTTTTTTAAGGTTTTATCAATAATAATGTGAGGAATTATGGTGAAAGGAGTGATGGGACATATGAGAGTGCTCATCCTCTTTCACCGTTGCCTTCATTCTTAGATATGTATTTGTAGTCATGGTATGGGTAGGACTAAACAAAGCTCAAAGATTGTTTGACTTGTTATTCATCAGCTTTGGTCTTTTTAGCATTCGTTGTATTTATGGAAATCTGTAGTCATACTGGCTATTAATTTTATTATTTCCCAAATTTCTTATGTATTTATGTTTTTGACAAATGATTTAAGCATGAAGGAGAACAACAAATTACAAAAATCATGGATGTACTCTCCCTTTGATTTTTAATAAATGTGGTTTATCAGGAAAGAAAAAAAATAGGTAGAATACCCAGATTAGTCATTCTATTATAGTGAAAGTACCCTTTCAGTCCCCCTATAATTTTTTGTCTTTCTGGGATCCCTCTATTTTTTCATTTAGTGTAATGTAAGTCCCTCTCACTCATATAATTTGTCCCTAGAAGATCCCTGAAAGGGACTTACATTACACTAAATGAGAAAATAGGGGAACTGAGAAGGCACTTTCACTATAATAGAGGGACTAATTTGGGTATTCTACCAAAAAAATAACATATCATGGATGGCAGCATATATATATATTAAAAAATTTGGATAAACCACTCAAATTTAAAAAAAAAACAGCAAATTATTACTAAATGTGGTAAGGGTACAAACGACACAACAAAAGTATATAGAATAACAAAAATGAAAGAACAAACCCTCCTCAAGGCTAACCTAAGACTAGTAGGCACCTAGTTCGTGGATGTATCTTGACCCGCCTCAGATGGCAGAGTATCCCGAAGTTCTCCTACATGCGGACCTAAAAACTCTAGGCTTCTCTTGACTAAAGTGATAACGTCACCGATCTTCTCTCTGGCTCCACGGTGACTTCCTCATTATTGCATTTAATCCCCTACTTTAAATGCCTAGAAAGTTATAAACAGTGGCAGTGACACTCTTAAATTAAATTGTGGTGTGTGATAGTAACTGATTTATAAATTTAGAAGCTTTGTATTTGACAATAAAAAGATAACTATGAATAGACAAATTTTATTGAATTAAAAAAAAATACATTTTGAAAGAACAAATTATTTTATTGTATTTATTTGTAAAATTTACTGGATTTTTTTTTTGTACTTGAAATTTTTCTTTCGATTTTAGCCGAGGAAAAAAGATATGGACCTAGCTCATACAATTTAAAACCAAATTTAATGAATTTATTTAATAAAATAATTTAACACTCGTGGGTGTTAAAAAAAAAAAAAAACCCTCATGTGAGTGCTTAGCAAACAACCACCGGTAAGCCTAGCAGTAATCACCTAATAGTGGGTGAGCAAAGTAGGATTCGGAGTATTATTATAATACTATAGGGCCCATTTGGTGCTTTGAAGTAAAAGACTTTCCCTATAAAATCTTTCATTGCAAAGTTTTTCCCTACAATTACTTTCTTTGCAAAGTAACAAAACAATATTTGGTATGTATAATAAAAATTGTAATTGAAATGCATGTAAAGTTAATTCCTTTATTTGGTATGAATATATTTTTATGTAAAGTTACATGCATTCTCAATTTTACCCTAAATTACTCTAGTTAATATAAATAAATAAATAAATAAATAAATAAATAAATAAATATATATATAGAAGTTAAAATCCCATCACCAAACTCTTGTAACATCAAATGAATTTATTAAAACCATACAAAAAACTAAAATCTAGTTCTAAAAATATAAAAAATTTACAAAATTTTTTTTTTTAAAAAGTAAAAAAAAAACATCAGAAAATATCTAATGAGTGATCTATCTTGCACCAGAGTTTTTGAAAGAAAAGAAAAACGAAGGAGTTTTACTCTAGGGTTTTCAAAACCAAGAAAAGATAAAAAAAAAATATTTAAATAAGGATAGTATCCGAATTTCACTCGCCTAATATTTTCACAGCCAATGTATAATCCTTTTCACACCCTCCCCCTTACGAATCATTTTCCCTAGTCAAAGGGAAAGTAATTGCATGAAGATCGTTACTTTGCGTAGTTCGTATTAAAACTAAACGTGTGAAAATCTTTCACAAGTTTACTTTCCCTTGAAAAGTTGTTATTTTCCCACATACCAAACGGCTGTTAAAGGTAATGTAGAAGTAATGTTCATAATACTATAACAGTACTGTTCATGCGTTATTCCGGGAATAAGTATCGGTGGATTCCCTATAGGAAGTATTATATTCCTCCTCTTCAAAGTTACATAACATGGGGAATTTATTAACTCGGGTTAATTTATGAAAATCTTTGGAGTATGGACATATCATGACTTTCATTGTCTCATATGACTTCTTGCCGGGTTAGCAAATTTCTAAATAGTAGATAAATCATATAAATAAATGAATAATAAATAAGTAAATAATTGAAGAATGATGCCTTGCTCTTCAAGAATAAGGGCCCTTTTTCTTCACACTTCTCCTTTGTGATCGATCCTCTGCTCTCTCAATCCCAGACGATGGCGATGGATCGCGGGCGTCTTGTGCGGATGTGCATCGAATCCGCCAGCGCCGATGCCGGCAGCGTGGAGCGGTGGCGGAGGCAGCGTCGCACGCTGGAGCGCCTCCCTGCCCACCTTGCAGACGCCCTTCTCCGCAGCCTCCGCCATCGCCGCCTTTTGTTCCCATCGTTGCTTGAGTTCGTTCTCCATTCCCTTTTCTCTTTGACTAGCAATCAACTTCTCAAGCAAACATTTTTTTTTTTTTGCTATGATTTGCTAACCTTGATTTCCTTATGATGAAGGAAATTCATCAATTTTGATAGTTTTGAATCGAAATGGAAATTGTTCGATTTATTGAAAAGGAGCTGTGTTTTATGTAGAGTATTCCAGCATAGTGTCGAGGTTGTTGAGCTGAACGGAGAGAGCAGCGTGGACGCAGAGTGGATGGTGTATTTGGGTGCATTCCGTCACCTGCGCTGTCTTAATCTCGCAGACTGCAGGAGTGTCAACAATTCAGCACTTTGGGCCGTCACTGGTATGATGTTTGATCCTTAAGATAGCTTTTTTCCCCTCCTTTGTCATGGATATACAAGATATTCATCTGCATTGCTTTCCTTCCAAAGTGGTACTGCTATTGCAATTATTAAGAACAAAGTAAACCAAAGATAGTTCATTCATTTAAAATGAGTTGCCTTTTTTACTTCTTATCTTGGACGATGAGGGGTGGATGACTTCTGTGTAATTGTTGAAAAGTAGAATGATCAGTATTGACTCCAAATGCACTTGCATATTGTTTGGATGGAAATAATCCATCTTGTGAAAGGATTATTAGCAACCCAATTTGGACCTGTAAGATGCTGATGTGTATGACTTTAGTAACAATTAGGAACATGCATAATAACTGATATGTTCGCTCACTTCTTGTCATACATTACTTTGCCAATTTATAGAGATATGTAACTTATAAGACTAACTTCAAATGATTTGGAGAAGCTTTTGGTGCATATCCCGCTGTTGGAGGGGGGAGTGGGGAAGACTGTTAAAATAAATGGGACACTTGAGAACACCATAAACTGAGACCAGAAAGAAAGTCTTGATTGCTGCCTATCCATAGGAGGTCTATAACTATTAGGGGAAAATGGCTCCTTCATATCCAAAGGAAAGGCGGGATTCCTGATAGTTACACTTTAAGAACTGGAAGGCAAGCTGGGATGGGCATGCCGTTATCAGCTTTTCTGGAAAGGTGTCAATTATAATACATTAATGATGGTCCATCCTGTATGCAATTTGCGTCAGCTCTCTCTGTAGATGATACTGTTGTTGCTGTGGACTGTAATCTTGTTGGTGGAATTGTGGTTGCAACCGAATTATTTTTGCTAAAGTTTGGTTGAAGTGAAGAAATGATATATTACTGCATAGTTGTTCTTGCACCTGCCCAAAACACTTGATGGAAAGATATGAGTTAGAATTTGGATATGCAACCTAATAGAATAAGACTGACAATTGACATGTAAAACTGTCCTAGTGGCTGCAGAATAAGCAAGAAACAATGAGCCTCCTTTCTTTGTCTTCTAGATGAACTAGACACCAACATTTTTGTATATATATAAAAAGGTAGACTTGAATAGATTTCTTTTATCACTACTATTCCTTCAACATATGCAGTTTTTGAAGGAAACATGTATGGATCTGACTTGCAGATACTTCTATTGGTTATCGGATGTGATAATATGTTTCTTTGTGTTTATCTGTTAGGCATGAGTTGTCTGAAGGAGTTGGACTTGTCAAGGTGCTCAAGAATAACTGATGACGGAATTAACCATTTATTGTCCATTCCAAATTTGGAGAAGCTATTTATTTCAGAAACAGGGTTGACCACTGATGGAGCAATGCTTATCTGTTCGTTTAAAAATCTCACCATGTTGGATATGGGAGGGCTGCCCGTCACTGATAAGGCACTTTTTTCACTACAGGTACACCTTTGTGATCCTCAAAAGACCTCTAGTCGCATAACTGAGTGTGCACTTCTAGCCTTCTTTTTAAAACAATATGAAACTGCACTAGGTATAGAAGTGGTAGGCTGTATTTTATCTTTCCAATTTATGGGACACTATTGAATCAGTTGACTACAGAAGTGTGTATTGATTCTGTTGGTTCAGATATCACAGTTTTGATTTAGTTTTGTGCGAATTACCATTTTTTGCTCTTATTTGTGAGAATTTGTTGGTGTTTGAGATTCTCTTCATGTTGTTTTTGTAGATATTGACTCGGCTTGAGTACTTGGATTTATGGGGCAGTAAAATTTCAGATGACGGGGCCACTATCCTGAAAATGTTTCCCAGATTGAGTTTCCTGAATCTAGCTTGGACAAATGTCACAAAGGTGCCATACATTCCTTCTATTGCTAGCTTAAACATGAGTAATTGTGTTATCCACTCTATCTCCCCTAGAGATGCCTCAAAACATGCTCCTTTGTCGAAGCTTCTTGTTCATGGTGCTACTTTTGCTGATATTGGTGAAGTTTTCTCAAAGTTGGAAGGTAGCTATATGACGTTCTTGGATATATCACACTCTTCTATTCACAGTTTCTGTTTTTTGGATAACATGAAAGAACTTCAGCATTTGGATCTGAGTGCTTGCGCAATAACAGATGATTTAGTGGGGCATGTTGCTCATATTGGAGGAAATTTAAGATTTTTAAATCTCAATAATACCAAGATCACCTCCCTTGGATTGCCTGTGTTGGCTGGTTCTGTTAATAATCTTCAGACATTATTGTTGTCTCACACATCAATTGATGATACAGCTCTCTCATATATCAGTATGTTACCTTCTCTACTCGTGCTGGATTTGAGTCACACAAATGTTAAAGGTAATAGTATCTCTTCGTATATTGCGTTTTTCTGCCCCTCTTTACAAGAAACTAGGTTTGTGCTTTAATAATTGTGATTATTACTATTTTTGAAGGTTTTACCGGTTGGAACAGAGAAGGCTTGGATAAAACGCACTCTCTGAGTCTGCTTCAGAATCTTATTCATTTGGAAAGTTTGAATTTGGAAGATACACTGCTGAGAGATGATGCAATCCAACCCTTGTCTCTTTTACGAGAACTGAAGTATTTATATCTAAAGAGTGACTTCTTGTCAGACATCTCTCTACATGCAGTGTCCTCTCTCCCAAAGTTGGAATTTCTAGGTTTCCGCGGTGGAGTAATAACTGATTACGGTCTTTTGTTTTATATACCCAAATCGATGCTTAGCACACTAGATGTGAGAGGATGCTGGCTCTTAACTAATGATGCACTTTCATCATTCTGTAAAATGCACCCAAGATTGGAGGTGAGACACGAACAGATTCAAATGCTTAATGTAGACCAAAGTCCCAACCACAATGCTGCTACTTCATCTGCCTCACCGTTAAAATTTAGACAGAAAAGAGAAAAAATGGTACATTCACCAGGCAGATACCCGAATGTGATATATGCAGGTAACAATGTTCTTGTGCACTACTTCTACATGCATTCTTGATGCTATTTATTTTTCTTCATGCTAAGACATGGAATCCATTTGGTGTTGCTCTTGAAACAGATGAAAGGATAAAGTACAGTCGAGAAGAGTTGTTCGAATTACAACTTTCACAGCTGGCAGATCCTTCTCTCTGTCACCCAGATAAACTACCTCAACTACTGAGGAGGGACTGAGCAAGATTTCAAACATGTCTAGGGTCAACCCGCGTTAAATGTACAACATTTATTCTGACAACGGAGTTGGACCCTCATGCCGATTCAACTGAATCAGTCATTCTGCAGGTAAATATTTGTCTAAGAGTATAGCAAGTTACAAATTCTGTCTTGGTAGGACATCTATCTATTTCTATTGCTATTAAATTAATAAATGAAAATGAAGAGAAATGGTTAATAGTGGGGGTTCCTTTGTTTTTTGTAGTCATTTAGGATAATGTATGAGCTTTGTAGAATGGCAATTTCCAGGAAATTTTAGTTAAGGTAACATGTACATACATAGTCTTCTGAGTTGCCATATACCTTTATACAAATTTTCAGTCATGCAACATGCAATGACTTGTGTCTTCAGTGTTCAAGTTAATTTCATCATGCATAAGGGTCCCCATTTACTATATTATAAACCTCGGTAGATAAATACTTTTTACAGCCTCATGCATGCTCAATGAGCCACCTTCATAAGACCAACGCCCCTCACCTTCACAACAATCAGGAATCCATGCCTTAAGCTCCTCCTCTCCTAACTTCACCTCTCACCACTCTTTTGCACGCATATAAATAACACACCATAAGCCTCTTTACTCCAATCAAATCAATACTCCTACTAATATTAAGTGCTACGTTTCTATAGTTTACTAATATTCCTCATGGATCGCCATCTTGTTGCATCTTTCATAGCGCTGCTTCTCATAGCCTCGTTTTCACTCAAGACTGATGCGGCTCCACCATGCCCGCAAATAGTGCAGATGATGACGGCGTGCACGCCATACCTGGCCAACAGAGCTCCATCCCCATTCGGACCATGCTGCACTACTGTGGCAGCCCTGGGGCGAAGTGCCCCAACTCAAGCCGATCGTGTGGCTGTGTGCAACTGCCTCAAGGGCATTAGTCCTCGCTTCCCCAATGTCGACTCCTCTCGTGCCTCCTCTCTTCCCAGCCTCTGCGGCGTCACCATCAACTTCACCATCACCCCCTTGATCGACTGCCACATGTATTCTCTCTCTCCCTTTTGGCTTTCTTTCTTCCTGTTATCTATCTATTTATTATTATTTGGGCTCATTAAGAAAGTGTTTTCTTTTCATATATATATATATATATATATATGTATAGAGGTTATTCTATGTGTATGCATGGACGTGTATATATATATATGTATGTGTGTGTGAAAGTTTGATGATGTGTTTGGCTTTGTATGGCAGGATTCCAGCAGTTTAGAAGGGAGCAATGGAGAGAGGGGAGGGAATCAGATTGTGAGGATGGTGTTTGCACTTGTATTTTATGATTTCGAATAATGGAGGCATTGGCCTAAGTTCCAATGCTATCCTTGAGATGTAGCAAGCTTGGTTGGCTTTGATTTAGTTGGTATTGAGTACTATCTCTTATTTAATGGCTTTGATCTTTCACTTATTTTCAGATGCAGTGATGGTTATTTTGCATGGAGGAAAGAGAGACTGTGTACTGTTTCTCAATAAACTAAAAAGAAAAATCAGGACATTTGTCCTGCCTCATTAATAGAATACAATCAATGTTACTCGCTAGTTTATCAAGTGCATCTAACCCTGAAAATTTTGTATCTAACCCTTATAAAATTTATTTTTAATATGCAATTTTACTTCTAGAAAGTAAGTTAATTATTTTGGTAGTTAATCCGGAGATACATAAAAAATATCAAATGCCCGTGGAACAATCATACTAACATATATATGATGTAATTCTCTTCATATAAACCTGATTAACTATTTTACTCCGGAGGACATGTATGTAAAACATTAAACTTTTGAATAAAAAACGGAAAATTATCCACTTCCATAAAGGGTATATATGTAATTTTATTCATTTTCTAAATTCGAAGACTGACTAGACCGATTCCAACTCGACTCGGTTCACCCATTATATATACCTCTCTGGGTCCGCGAAATTTCAAACCGCCTTCTTATTATTATTAAGATCGATCGAAATCCAAAAGACAGAAGAGCTTCTTCGAAACCCTAGAAACGCCGAGGCCTCATCAATGGCGATCTACCAAATTTTCGTCAAGCTCCTCGATGGCAGAACACAGTGCCTCCAGATCCCCACGCCGATCGTCTCCGGTGAAGCTCTAAAGCGCTCTCTTTTCTCGAAAACCAAGATTCCTCTCCGATTCCAGCGTCTCGTCTCCGGATCGAGAGAAATCCTTGATGAAACCTTTATCTCGGCCTCCAGCGATGGCCTCTTCCCTTCGTGCGTTTTGCTCCTTCGTCTCCGCGGTGGCAAGGGTGGGTTCGGGTCATTGCTCCGTGGCGCTGCGACCAAAGCAGGGCAGAAGAAGACCAACAATTTTGATGCGTGCCGAGACATGAGTGGACGCCGGCTACGCCATGTCAATGCCGAGAAGCGTCTTGAGGAGTGGCGATCCGAGGCTGAGGATCGGAAGCTTGAGAAGCTCGCGGAGGAGTTCTTGAAGAAGAAGGCCAAGGAGGTCAAGCAGAAGAATACTGGGGACGTTGACAAGTATATTGAGAAGTATCGGGAGGACTCTGCAAGGTGTATGGAGGAAGTCGATGAGTCAGTGCGGCAGTCCTTTGTGCTTTACAAGGAATCGAAGAGGAAGGTGCTGCCTTTAACCAATCCCGATTCAAAGCGCTTGAAAATATGGTGAGTTTGTAGGGTTCTCTTGGATTGATTTGTATTTCGGATCAAAAATTTCACTTTTTTTGTGGGAAGTTTGCTAACTGGCTTTAATGTTGTTGTAGGCTGGGCAAGAAGACACTGGATGACAGTGATAGTGATATGGATAGTGATGAGGATGATGAGGAAAAAGAGGATGAGGAATCTGTGGTGAGTGATGATAAGGTGTCTGAGGTTGAAGCTAACGAGGGAGAGGGGAGTGGGGGATCAGGTTTATTTGGTCAGTCGGATGGAGAATCATCTGGTGGATGTTCAGGGAAGAGTAATTTGGAAGAAGAGGATGTCAAGTGTCTGGACGCTGCTGAAGAGGATAAAGGATGCAAACAAAGTAATGCTGGTTTGGATGATTCTGTTGAGGCCGAGAAGAAAATAGTGGAAGTTGTTGAGGAGAGTGTGGTGGTTTCTAGTGTGGAGACTCAGGAGCTGAAACCAGTTGCAGAGAGGGTAGATGAATGCAAATCTGTTATGAAAGAGATTGTTGAACAGAGTGTTGATGTTCCTGGATTAGAGGAGCCATTGAACCTTGAGAATTTCAACTCAGCGGCAGAATTGGAGGTAAATGAATATGGTCTTTTCTCTCAGATCTGTATTTACTTCCTTTATACATTGGACGCCTAGGCTTTTAACTGTTTAAACCATCATGGCAACAAGAAAACCTAAAATGTTATTGTCTTGTTATGTTATATTGATTTTTTTGATAGAAGCAGGTGTATTAACAATTACAAGAATAGACACCTTTTAGCAGATGCACTTTTCAAAATAATTAGATTTGGCCTTGTTTGCGTCCAATCTATGCTACATTGACTATTTGTATAGGATGAATGTGATAGCTTTTAAATAAATCCTAATTTAGTCTGTGTTATAAACTTTTTTCTTTGAAAGTTGATTTGCATGAAACTGTTGAATAGCTCTCCTGGATAGGCGATCTTTCACACAACTTTTGTTTGGTTGATTTGGAATTATTTATTAGTTGTCAACATTAGATCTTGGATTTTCTTACATGCCACATTTTGATGCTGAATTGTTTTTTCGTTGGTATACCACTGGGTGAGGAGACGGATTATGGTTATTGTCAATCAACCTGTGCAATAGTTTAAAAGAGGGACAGTTAATATTCTTGGGAAATTTTGA
This sequence comes from Dioscorea alata, assembly GCA_020875875.1. Taxonomy (NCBI): domain Eukaryota; kingdom Viridiplantae; phylum Streptophyta; class Magnoliopsida; order Dioscoreales; family Dioscoreaceae; genus Dioscorea; species Dioscorea alata. Next base: position 17,665,623 of record CM037015.1, on the reverse strand, counting down.
AACGATCCCTTGTTTCTAGGTTTCCTTTGATTGCATGTGGAAAGAGGAAAAAGAACTGGTGTTCTTGTTTTCAAGAATTTTAAGCAATGGATGCAAATAATGGAATATGCTTACTCAAACATCAGTTGATGACAAGTATTGAAGTTGGTCTTGCTATGGGATTAACATAAAGAATAATATCGTTTTACTGAATTGAGAAATGCATTTATTCAAGTGTTTTGGCAAAAATTAAATGGAAACAAGCTGCAGAATTATTATGCTATCAAATGATTTAAAAGTTACATTTAGTAGAGAAAGAACTGTTAGTTGTTTTCTATATATACATATGTATTATAATTACATTGTTGAATTACTTTTTTACTTGATTTTTATCAGAATGTTTTAAGTATTTATTTTCTCAATCAACAAATCATTTTGTCTTGTATTGCAAGTGATAAATCCCTGACTAAATACATGTTTCCTTATTTTGCTGGTGGTTGTAGTTATTTATCCAGGATAATGCATTCCATATATTTTTTTAAATGGTAAATTTGTCAAGGTTAATTTATGCTATCTGATGAACTTATGTGAAACCATTGCATTGATCGCGTTCTGTGGTTCACCAACCTGGCCACTGCAATCTTGGTAGTTAGTTGTGCAACTGCTTTTACTCAAGCTTGTTATGACTCACAATGAATGGTTTTCTTGTAGTCTCTTGGAATGGAAAGACTAAAAACCGAGCTACAAGCTAAGGGACTCAAATGTGGCGGTACTTTGTCAGAGCGCGCCGTGAGACTTTTCCTTCTGAAGACCACTCCCCTTGATAAGTTGCCGAAGAAGTTGTTTGCCAGGCCTCCACTTACTATCAAATGAAGAAGACTATGCACCACTTCTTCTTTCTTGTTTAAACTTTAAACCAGTCATATGCTTGTAAATCAGTGAATTCTCCTCTCTGCCGCCATGCTTTGTAACTCTGTATTCTATATGATGGAACTTTAACTTGTTTGTTCTCCACATTCATTTTTGTTTAAATTCGGGTTGAAACATATGAAAACATGCTAGAAATGTTCAAAATCAGCATACAGGGGAGAGGCATACACCCAGGAAAATACAGCAAAAATGCTTATTGGATGAATTATGACAAATCTCATAATAATATCATTATCTCCAACATTTAATTAGAATGAAGCAATTGGTTGCATTGTTCCTAAGTTGAGTTCCATCACGTGGCTAAACAAAGCCATCCAAACCAAACTGAAATGGTTTGGCGGGAAACTAGAATACGACCCTCCATTCACCCAAACCTCCCGTTCGTGCAAAAGCCCACTATATAAAGAAGAGAGCCTCTCCCCTTTTTCGCGTTCTCAAAGTCTCTCACAATCTAGTAAGCTCGAGCTCTCTCTCGCGTTCTCCCCATTTCCCCTCTTTCACCTTCCGCTCTCCCAATCCTCACCTTGCTTTGCTCTTCCCCATGGATCCTTCTTCTCACTTTCCCATCTAGGGTTTCCTTCTCCCTTCTGTGCTCAAACCCTAGATCGATTAATACTGCTGGTTTTCTCCGTCGGGAGTAATGGCTGATAATTTCGAGGATGACGGCGAGCAGACCGTGACGATCGATGAGTACATCAAGGGACTCGAGGATGAGGAGCTGGTATTTGCGTGTTTTGTTTTGTTTTATTTTTTTAGTTTGATGTGCAGATTTTTTTTTTCCTCTTTTTTTTTTTTCCAAATTTGGGATGATTTTATTGTGGAAATGTTGAGGTCGTGCTTGTTTTTTGGAAACCCTAGGAGGCTGATTTGGTGTTGGGAGGGGATGAGGGCAAGGAGTGTACATACTCAAAGGGTTACATGAAAAGGCAGGCGATCTTCTCATGCCTAACTTGCGCCCCCGCTGGGAATACTGGGGTTTGCACTGCTTGCAGCCTTACCTGCCATGATGGCCACGAGGTAGCCATTGTTTCTTGTTCTATCATTTCGTTGTAAGATCTTTTAATCCTGTGGCTTGAGAATCCTAATCTTAGTTGCCATCTGTTAGTTTCATGTGCGTCTTAAGCTTTGTTTCTTTTTTTCTTTTTTATTTTTTTATTTTTTTATATTCTTATGAGGTTCTAGGACGACTCTGGATGCTGTTAGTTGATCCATGTCCAACATGCATTCTCAAACTTTAGCTTCAGTTTTTCTTGGCGATTTTGGCATTTATTCTTGGCTAAGTTTCATGCTGTCTATTTAGTTAAATATTTTCACCTTAAGTTTTTTAACCTTAAGCTTTGCTTTGGCTATGTGTCGTTGGCCTTACCTAATGGATTTTTAAAATTCTGATCTGGTATCCTAATCAAGTAAGAGTTCTGTTTATCTGTGTGTAAAATCCACCTTTGCACTCAAACCATGCTAAGTTCTGTATGTTCATAAGACACTGGCCTTACATATTGCAACTTGCGTATGTCAACCATGCCGAGCTTGTGAGCAGACTCAACAAGAGTAACTTCCCATCCTAGGAAGTCCTCCTTTTAGTTTCTTTACTCATTTCAATATTCTTTTGCATAAATAATAACTCAAGTTTATACCTTTTAGAGTAACTAATAGTCTCACATCAGGTGATTTGATAAATGTGAATCAAAATATAAAAGTCTAGGCCTCCCATCCTATTAGTTTAAGCTTTTGGGTAAGCTTCCGGGTTGAACTGAGTTCAGCTAATATGTATTTTGTTTGCATTTAACAATACTGAATTTCTACTAGCGCAAGTGCGTGTGCGGACACACACATTAAAATAAAGAGATAAAATATTCTTTTGCTTACCCTAGAATGGCTGTTCCTTCTTTTGAGTTGCACACGTCAAATAGGCATATTTCTGTAAATTTCTTGTATTATATGTTTTTCTTATGCACCATATTAATAGGTGGGTATGCGTGATATGGCCACGTATCTCCCTGCTTTATATTATTCTTTTTCAGTTTCTCAGAAACAATTGGCCTATTCTTGAATGTTGCCTGTTCTATTGTATTATTCCCGTAATATGACACTTAGGTTCTTTTTCTAGCTTTGTCTCCATGCTCGCAATGGTTTTAAATGGTTGTACTAATATTCTGTAAGTAAAAAACATCGTTATTTAAATCCTAGACCCTGCTTTTTTCCCTTTACGCTTGCCTTCATGGACTTGACTTTGATTGTGCTGGAATAAGGTTGTGGAGCTGTGGACCAAGAGAAAGTTCAGATGTGACTGTGGAAATTCAAAGTTTGGGGAGCTCTTCTGCAAACTTTGTCCAAGTAAAGACCCTGAAAATGTCGACAACTCATATAACAAGAACTTTACAGGTTCTTACTGCATATGTGGCCGCCCTTACCCTGATCCAAATGCTGAAGAGCAGGTTGAGATGATACAGTGCTGTATCTGTGAAGATTGGTTTCATGAGAACCACCTTGGCCTCAACTCTATTGCAGAGGTTCTTTCTTCTGACATTATTGTGTTCTTGGAGTGTGTTGTTTTTCCTGTCCCACACTTAAAAAAGCATTTTTGAAATTTTTTGGTTCTTATAATCTCATTGGCAAAGTTAAATGACTGGAAAAATGGAAAATTATTCAGACAATGGTTTTTAGTCGTGCCTTTTGTTTTAATTTCACCATTCAGCCCCAAGCTTCTTGTGTCATGCTGTAAAATGCTGCTGCTGTTGCTTCCTTTTCAGATACCTAGAGATGAGGAGGGAGAACCGACATATGAAGAGTTCATCTGCCAAGATTGTGCACTTACTTTCTCATTCTTAAAACTTTATCCTTCATCTATCTGGGCTACATTGAGGCAGAAGAATCCAGTGATAAGCACAGATGAAGTAAATTTGAAGCAACATGACTTGTCAATGCAAACACATTTTGAAACTGAAAATGGCAACGGTGCTGAGTGTATGATGGAATGTTTGAGTAAGCATGCTCAATCCAAGGTTGTGGCCACTGAAGATTCCTTACATGGTGAAAATACAAGTGGTTTGAATTCAGAAAAGGCTTCTGACATAGCTCCTTGTTCTGAAAGCATTCTTGTCCCAACAACTGATATAGTTCCTAGTTCTGAAAGCATTCTTGGCCGAACACCTGTTATAGCTCCTAGTTCTGAAAGCATCCTTGGCCAAAACCCTGATATAGCTCCTAGTTCTGAAAGCATCCTTGGCCAAACACCTGATATAGCTCCTAGTTCTGAAAGCATCCTTGGCCAAACACCTGATATAGCTCCTAGTTCTGAAAGCATCCTTGGCCAAACATCTGATATAGCCCGTAGTTCTGAATGCATTCTAGGCAAGGCAACTGATATATCTCCAAGTTCTGAATGTATTCTTGGTGAACCACCTAAGCTAGCTGCAGCTTCTGACTGCATTCTTGGCACCGACATAAATACCATATCCATTGACATGGGGGAGAGGAAACCTTTGTTTCTTTCCAAGAAATGGAGAGATCTTCTCTGCAGATGTAAAACTTGTTCTGATTTCTATAAGCAGAAGGATATTGACTATATAATTGACAGTGAGGATTCACTTGAAGAATATGAGAAAATGGCAAAGCAGAAGAGGGAGGAGAATTTACAGAATCAGGAAGGAGCTGAATTAAACTTTCTTGATAAATTGGGTCATGTTCAAAAGATTGAACTCTTGAGTGGCATTGCTGACATGAAGAACGAACTACGGTCCTTCATGGTATGCCTTCTTGCTGAGTAATTTTCATGTTTTTTGTTTTATTGGCCTCTTGGTCCTGAGACCCTCATGTCTGCTTCCGTTTAATCTAAATAATATGTTCTTCTATGTGATGACTTTTCCTTTCTCTCTAATTCTTTGGAGTATATTTGAGAAATGCATCTGCTGCTACCAAGTTGTGCTTTTTTATGAATTGGACCTGACTATTTGAAATGTGGCCCAGGCGGTTGAGTTAGATTATCTTGTTTTCTTGGTAACTACTGATGCAATTATGCATTAATATCTTTATCTTTTCACTGGAGTTAATAGACAATGGACACTTCAGAAATTTTACATGATAATTTTGAAAATGTCCATCAAGGTATTGGTAAAGCCTGAGATTTTATGGTTTTCATAGACGATGAAGATTGCAGGATTCATGTCTTGAGTATTAGCTAGATGGCCTAAGTCTCCACCTCTATATTATCCTGGTGCTTGATAGCAGAGTTCGTTGGAACAATATAAGTTACACAAATACTTTGTTAGCATTGACTTGTAAGTGCCATTGCTTATCTTAGAATGTTGCTGGAATATATTCTTTTTTGAGTTAAAACCATGGATAATGAAGATTGCTGGTTTGACACTAAATTTATGTTGCTGGTGCACAAATGGGAATTAAATAAAGAGCTTGCCACAATTTGTGGTTTAGTATCTTTTGAAATATGATCCTTAGTCTTGTTGATGTGAAAAGCAAAATCGAATTCTAGTTTTTAAGCAATTTCAACTTATGCTACCTAAATTACATGTAAGACTCTAGAAAAAAAAAATGTGATCAATCATATGTTCCATGGTGTTTTTTCTAGTGTTTTTCCTCTGGTTAAGCTTGAATGATGATGAGAGGGAGTTTCAGACTGTTGAATCAGTATTTTTTTTCAATTTTGAGCTGAATGATAAACAATTTTGTATGTAGTTTAGGATTTGGGGTGCGTGACTATGAAGATTAAAACTTACAATAAATCCACCTCTATGAAGTTCTGATTATACAATTCCTTTCCTAGAGTGAAAGTATTGGCAGATGGTTAGAAATATCCTCTCCATGCTGTAGTGTTACGAGTTTGTACCTCGTAGATTGTTCTTTTTGAAATGCTAGTAGGAAGGGAAATCAGTATTTATTTTAATATGGAAAGAACTCTTTAATCTACGTGAGTTCATAAATCAATCCAAATTTATTTTGACAGTTATTTTATTGACTGAGTTTCTACTTTGTCCCATGGCTTTTATAAGTTGGGTTCCTTTTTTGAAACCTATGGTTATGTTAAGATATTTAGTATTGGCTATTATACTTCATACCATGGTCATAGTTTGTTAGTCAAGATATTTAGTATTATTATTTATGAAATTTTTAATCGAGTAATGTTAATCTGGGTTAATAAATTAACCATTTTTGATGAGTCATGCAATATCAAAACGTATGGTTAACTTTTCTGTTTGTTTAAAGATGCCATGCCTTTTAGCCACTTATGATCAATTAATGGGCGTGGTTTGGGTCAAAGATTTTGATTTACCAACTCAATTTTCCTCAACCATTTGCTATATAATTTTTTGTTAGGATGCTCTGGTATTGTTATTTCCTTACAAATACTTTTTCATGAATATTTATTATACTTGCATCAACTTGATGGTTTTCTGTTGAGTCCTTCATTTGTATATACTCTATTTTCTTCTACCTTCATGTGCATTTAAACCAAGGCATCATGGATATTTGACCTTTTTTTTAAATATTGTATGCATTTTCATTTATGAATCTGAAGCTAATTAATATTTAATTAGGTTCTATCATCTGTTTCTTCTAGGTCTTCAAGAATATTTGTAGGATCACTTCTCAAATCTTCTTAGGACAATCCTGAAACAATTTAATATCCTTCAAAATTATTGTTTCATTGTTTATTAATTGGGTAGATCTAGTGTATTTGTTGCCAATTTATTTTTATTTAGACATCATGTTCTTTACCAGTTTGACTTGTTATGTTCGTTGACATAACCTTTTTTCCTTGTCAACATGAAGTTTGTAATTTGTCTGTTTGCAAGTAATTCTGTGAAAATTGAAACAGAATGGTGCTTCACCCCTAAGTTCTTTATAAAGATAAAGTATTTAACATGACTCTCCTCTACTGTATAATCAATTCATCTTGCCAAATTCTTCCCTTTGATTTGGAGGAAATCCTGTGTGAATTGTTGTTACCAGAACAAATATTGCTATCTAAGGAAGACACTGTCCTTTCGTGAGTAGCAAGTTCTTGATCTTAGTAATGCTGGTTATATTTTCTTTTTCTTCCATATTTTCAGAGGTATTATCTATAGCATGTGTTAGTTTGTTGAAATCGTTCATATGATAAATTGGCATAACAAATGACTGTTATTACCTTTTTGTATTTTTATCTTGGAGGGACAGAACATGTTATATTAGTTATTAGTTATTATCCCTCAATTTCAACTCTTGTTTTGCCAGTGAGCTGAAAGAAGGTTCCTCCCAATAGCTGTATACTTTCCTGATGGGAGATATGCTTATTGCTGCCTACATCCAATGGGAAAACATATAAATTTTCCCCAGTGAATACGTTGTGATATCAAAACATCTCAATCTTATTTAACTTATATCAAATAGAAAACACATTGGTAGTACTATTTATGTTCACATAAATCATACATAAATCAGTCGTAACTGTTTGTTAACCTCCATGATTTGACCTTGTAAAGTAGAAAGCCTTTCTATTCAAAATTTCTTGGTGGCTGTCACATTATATGATTAATTTTTCCCACTGAAAATTATAAAAGTTACTAGATCTATGTTATTAGTTCCCCCGAAGATGCTTGATTCTTTAGGGGCCTTTGTAAGTTTCTGGCACTAAAGGCAACAGATTAACTCATAGATGCTGTCTCATACTTTTAGATGGAAGAGGATCTCAAATGTAACAATCATGTTCTTATTTCACATTTAAATGCCTAGCAAATTTTTTCTTGTTTGCAGTAGGAATTTACAGGCTGTTCTGCTCAAGTGAATGCCTTCCAAATCACTTGAGAGTTGGAGGATCTATTTCATTATTAGATGATCAGCATCATGATTGTGGTCATTATTTTATGACCATTTAGTTCTAATATTTTCAATGCAAACTAAGTTGCAAACAAGCAAATTGGTAATATCAAGCAGCACTTGATTTACGGGCCATCTTTAGTGCTAATTGGGGGCGTTAGATGAAAAACCAAATGCCTTTTGTTTCAGGTTGATCATTGCGGAATTGTTTTTCATTTTTTCTCTAAATGGGAAGATATTCTTTCTTCTTTGTCTGCTGCCCTTTAGAGTACATTGCCCCTTCACATCTTTGTAATGAAGAATCTTAACCATATAACTGCATACACTTGTGTTGTGTAACCTGCACAAACTTGTTTATTTTGATTCAGTTGTCAAAAGCAAAACAGTCATGTTACCCAGCATTTGCCTACTCAATTTGATCAAAATAAATAGTATTTTATCTGATTCTTCTTGAGATTCTTGGTCAAGATAATGCATGTTATGCCAGATTTAATGGCAATTGTATACTTCTGAGGAGAGAATCCTTTGTTTGTGTTTTGGATGTTGTCCATGAATGAGAGAGTTTATTGGTGTGTTTCTTTAGGCTTCAACATGCTTGGATATAGACTTAATTTGTCACACAAATGATGCCATCTAGAGATATCAATTGGACTGATTGCTGAGTATTCTGCATGCAGGAATCCTTTGACTCATCTAAACCAGTCACATCAGCAGACATACAAGGAGTCTTTGAAAATCTGGCCAAGAAGAAGAAGCAAAGGCTAGAATAAGTTAAATCAAAATTTGCAAATCTTTTCCTTCAGAAAACTCAATGCATCTAACTTCTGTTCAAATCTGGTGGAGAGCAAGACCATGCTTGTTTGTACATTTAACTTGGGTAAAGTTTGCCTGCATAAACATGTTTGAATGTTCTGGATTATCTTTCTCAAATAGTTGATATCAGTTATATCAAGACTTTGCTGTGATCCTGATGACTATATATATATCTGGATTCCTGCTCCAGCTTTTAAGTTGTATGTTTGCAAGATAAAGCTTGAATCAACAACATTCTGTATCATGTAAAATGGTTTAAATATCATCTAATACCTGCCTATATTAATTCCAACTATTGTAACTTATATTGTTCTCTCTTTACTATTTCCATTTTCACAGTTCTCACTAAACAATCATACAATTACTTCTGATTATGTATTTAGGTAATCAACATATATTCAAATGATCTTGTTAGCTAGCATTAGGGCTTAGGTTATATGATGCTTATGTTTTCTAAGGATAAATTTTTTAGTAGATGATTAAACTTCCACTCATTTTTACTTTGATCACTAAATTTTAATTTGTATCAATTTGATCATTCAATTTTAATTTGATTTTATCAAATAGTAAATTAAATGATTTTGACCCCAAATAAATGATGTTGCTCATTTTTAATAACATGAATGCCTTCAATAGGCTTAATAATGTGTAGGTAAAGTTGAATTAAATTGCGTGATTAAATTAATATAAATTAAAGTTCAGTAATCAAAATAAAAATGAATCAAAATTTGATAAAAAAAAAAAAAAACCTTACTTGTGCATAGCCTTTTTATTGACTAGGTTAGCGCTAGGCATTAGTATCTCTCTTGAGACTCAATCAGGCCCCTTAATTTGAGGACCTTCTTTGTCGTTAATACGTGAGCAGTGTTATAAGCCTTCACACTAGTACCCGTAACACCCGGAATATGATTGAAAAAGCCTCCATTCCTTTATTTTTTAATTTTGTCACACTTTATTTTTCTTTTTTGTTTAAAATGGTCACCCTAGATGAAGCTAAGCCATGCTACTTCTCTACTCTAATACTTCACCAATGTATGATTAAGATTCTTATTGCAAGTTGGCTGTTAATTAGTTTAAGTCTTTGAACCAACGTCATGCATTGGCCCCCACCACGTGTATTCTTCTTTAGACAAGCTTGAAAGTTGAAACTTAACCATATAATTATCATCTTTGACACCAATCTTTGTCTTACCCATACTATAATCTCATACCACTACTCTAATTACTTTGAGCCTCAACTAAATCACCATTCTTCTTCTTCTTCTTCTTCTTAGAGAGTCATGGGCAACTGCATGGAAACATGCTCACCACCATGGCACCAAGAAGACATAAAAGAGAGAGGTGTAAGAGAAGGAGGAGAATGGTGTGGCCTTGAAAAGGATGGTGTTTTTAAGGTTAAGGTAGTACTGACAAGAAGAGAGCTTGAATGGCTGATGCTCCAGATTAAAGATAAAAGGGAGAGAAGGTTACATGATTTGGTGATGGAGATAGATAGAGAGAGGAGAGAATCTATGAAGGTTCAAAAATGGACACCTGCTTTGGCTAGCATCATGGAGTCTCCAGAACTCCAAACTTTTGAAACAACCACTTGATTTTTTTTTTTTTTCTCTTTCTGTGTGTCTCATCATGGTTTGAGTTATACTACTGATCTAGTTTGTGTGATTTGTGTTTGTTTGTGAGTTAATATAGATCTGAGAATGAGAGTTGCTGATCCTTTTCTTTTCTTCAAGTATATATTTTCACTTGCTTAATTTGTGTGATCCTTGTTTTTTTTTTTTTATTTAAGTTAGATGCATATATGATGGTGGACTTACTATTGTTTCTGCTTTTGCAATTTTGATTTTATTTTTCATCCCTTCTATTTCTTTTTAAATATTTATCATTAATTCCATGGAATTGTTTTTGATAGATAAGTAGGTTCAAATAATGCTTACAAAGGTCCTATATATATATATATATTATAAAAATAGATGAATTACAATTTTGTTAAATAAAAAATTACAGAGGGAGATATATATAAAGATAATAAAGGGAAACTGAAACAAAACCATTGGTATTTTACTGTGACCTGAACTTGGATAGATCAGATAAAAAAGGGTTTAAATAGTTACTTAAAATTGTTTTGAAACCTTCCCTTTTTATTTAAAAAAGAATAGACAAAATACTTTTTAAAAACTACAGTAAAAACCTAAAGTAATTTAAAGATAAATCAACATAAGAGATATATATTTTCAAAAAGCTTTAATACTTAAGATAAGATAAACTTGATAATAGGAAAAGTAGATTGATTATGACTAAATCAAATCCATGTAACACATATAACTCAAACAGTTACTTTCCTTGAAGAAAATATGTAAAGCACCCTTTAATCTAAAGCCATTAATTCCAGATATCTTTCTTTCATTAATGGGAAAGGAACATTGTTGGTCTGATGTGAAACTTCAAAGTAACATAACATAGACTGTGTCAACAAAGTTCATCAATCAATTCACTTATAAAGACATGCAATTGCATTATATATATCAAGATTTGAGGTTAAAGCAAAAAACTTAAATTTCAAAGGTCTCACTTAGACGCGTTTTGCTTATCCTAGAGCGGTTGTTTACTTGTCTCTATCTTATAACAGTGTGTTCTTAGTCTTAGTCAAGATCATACTCTCTCTCTTGATTAAGTTAAGCTCCTTTCATTGCCAAGCTTCTCTCTTTCTAAATTAAAGTCACTTGAATGAGCCTTTTTTCTACTACTAAAAGTAAAGTCTCTTGGTTAATTATGACATGCAATTTTATTAGAAAGTTTAATACCATAACCTGCATGAACAAATAATTAAGAGAATCCAAAAAAAAAAAAACAACACCAAAAGCATACAAATCAAAATCATGGCACTTTTCATTGTAGAAAGCAGAGAGGATTATAACAACTCTAGCTAGCTTGTGAATTTGACATCATTGTTATATATATATATTGACGATTCTTAATTACTGCAAAACACTCATATACACATGCAGAAATGATCAAGAGTGTAACACTTCTACGTCATGATCCCTCTCTGATGATGTGTTCCATTGGTCCTTTTTTTTAATATTATTATTTTTATTTCATAGAAAATAGTAGTTTTGAATTTAACTAAACATTGGTTAGAATTCAAATGAGACTTGGTAAAACGATAGTGATGCCAATGCTTAGTTTGATGGAATCAGTCAATTGTTGAAGTCTCAAACATGAGACATGTTTGTTGTTATATGTAGTCAATAAATGAAAATTTCATGTCTTTCAAGTAATACAAATATACATATTGACTCTTGAGTCTTCAAGTTTGATTTCTTTAGGCTGCCATTTGTTTCTGAGTGACTAGCTAATTGGACAGAAACATCTTTTTTAAAATGTATAATAATAATTTAATTATTTCTCAAAAATAAAATAGTCAAATAATATGTATATATATATAAATTAGTTAATGAATGAATCAATGATACATATTTAAAAAATGACCTAAAATATCTCATTTAATGATTTCATTTTGAATGTTTTCAATCAGTCAAGCTTCTGACATATGGTGAAATTACATATTGAGCTTCATCCCTTCTTCATAATTAAAAAGTTAGAAAACAAACAGGTCCTTCCCTAAAGTCCTTGGAATTCAAAGTCCTAGTTTTTATTTCTTGAGAAAGACTAATAGACTCATGAGAAGCATGCATGTTGTTTACCCCACAATTGATTAATGGCTATTCTTTATCATTTGCCTGAATTATTTGTTAATAATAGAGGAAGCACCACGTCACACTTCTTGCAAGGAATTAAATTCAATATAAATGAAATCAATATTATTGAAACAATGAAAACCTTTAATATATAAAAATTATATATATAAAAGAAATTGTTAGTTTTGGTGATATACAAATCATTTCAATTAGTCTAGCCATGTTGTTTATTTGAGCTTAGATAGGAATAGCAGAGGATATTTGTAATTAAGTGTGTTAATTAGAGAGTACAAAGAAAGATATGCTTATGAAAGATATATATATATTATAAAATAGAAAAGGCATGCATGGCCTTCAAATATCCTTATAACTACATATATTTTGTATTATAAAATATTTATCTTTATTTAAAAAAAAATGGATAAACTACAAACTTATTAAAAAAAACAATACAAATAGAAATAAATAAGAAAAAAAAAGTCAAGAGGTTCTCACGAGATGTGAGGCTCTGAATAACCAGAAAAAGCAAACCAACAGAAATAGGAAAAAAAATTATAATCTAGTTGACGAAATCCACCGTCTGGGAGCACAGGCCTACTCAAGCTTACAGGAACTGTTTTTTCATTTATATATTTATATTATACATAGACAAACATGTTTTAGTCATATAGGTGTTGTTTTTTTTTTTAAATACTTTGTACTGTGAATGTTTTATTTACTAAAATTAAATAATCAGATTGAGAGGTCAAAGAAAAGCAAAATGAAGGTCAAAAAGTCTTATATTAAGATTTAACAATAAAAAAGTAAGAATATAATATAGATATATAAAATATATACAAAGCCAATTCAACCGACAATGGCTTGCAAATGTTTGGCAGGAGTAGTTCTCCAGCATCTCCATTCTTTTAGGTACCAGTTGCTCAAAGGTTCTACCAACTCACTTTAGTCCAAAAACATGCTCCTCAATATATTTTTTTTTTTTATAACTATAAATTAACGATGAATATATATATATATATATATATATATATATATATATATATATATATATATATATTTTATTGTGTTTGAGACGTTTCATGTTGAAATCCATTAGGCTATGTCTTGATTCATAATATTCTAACACGCCCAATTAACAAAAGAAAAATAAACTCAAAATTTCAGACCAAACAAACACAATAAAGTAATTAATTAATCATTAATTGATCAAAATCCAAAATTTAACAACATCTAAATTCTAAAACATCAAAACACAACAAGTCTCTGGAATGCTTTGCAACACTGGCTTCCATGCATCTCCACCATATTGTTGTGGTTTCATACTACTACTACTGCTGCTATTGACTGTGTTTGCACTGCTAATTATACTCTTTAGTGTCTTCATCTTCTCAATCTCAAGCTCACTTAATAACATCTTCATCATATCTTCATCTCCGTTGCACTGAGATAGCAACTGAGTAGCCTCCTTTTTAGTTAATACTATCTTAACTCTTATAGCTCCTTTCTCACCCTTCTCCGGCACCGGCACCGGCACCGTATTCTTCTTTTCCAATGATGATGCTGCAATCCTATCAACTTTTGGCTTCATGAACTTCTTCATTGATTTTGTATCTTTTGTTCTCTTAGCTTCATGAGCCATGCAATGCAAACAGTTACCCATTTTCAGAGAGAAAAGAAAGAGATGTGTTAGAAACTTAGAATGAGCTAGTAGTGATTGTTTTAGAATAAGTAGTGCTTAATTTATAGGTGGGAAGTTAAGACTTGAGAGAAGGATTGATGTGCATGGTTAAGGAAAAGGAGGTTTAGGTGGCGTATGAGTGGGTTTAGAATGAGTCAAAAAGTATTAATATATGTATATTAGTTAAGTGAAACCTTATTATATATCTAATGAAAGGGGAAAATTAAGAAGACTGTGGTTCTTCTTGAGGACTTGTTACGTGATGATGTTACATCAAAGAAAGGAATTACTTTAAATTTTAATTGTTGTTTGTTATGTGTGTCCTAAATTTAGATTCTTTAGGTTTAGTAGGAGTGTTTTAAAAAGAGAACTTAGGTTTAGTTGGACTTAGTCAATAATAAATTAGTTTAGTTTTTAAATTATTTTGAATTTGCTTTTATATGATTATTATGTAAATAGTTCATAAAGGGTGTTTAATTATTAAAATCTCTACAATTTCTAGTATTAAACTTCCGTCTCTCATCTCTATGTTTTGGAATTAAGTAACTAGAATATAATGGTTAGTAAAATTTATTAAAATGGACCATTGATTTCTCAATCTATTAGCAGCAGGTCATTTGTATAGAGTGTTCATCTCAGAGAAACACAAAATTAAATCTCAAAACATAAATATTTGTTGAGCATATGATTATGGTTCATATTTATACACGACCCTGACTTCTCTTATATGGAAAGCACTTGTAGCTTATATATATATATATATATATTATTATTATTATTATTATTAACATGGTAAATGAAACTATGGTTCAGTTTCCTAGTTTGATCTTTTCTTTTGTCACCATTATTCAACAAGAGTTCCATCCTTCTTAAGTAACAAGTCTCCATAGAAAACCAACATGTGAATTGTGAGGTGACCATTCTAATCAATATGCTTGATAAGATGAATGCTATTTTGGCAATCTAGCGTTGATCTTGTCAAAATAAAATCTCAAAATTTATCATGATGCCTCGCTTCATTTTCATTTATCAACTCTTTATATTTTGGAATAATTTTTCAATAGAAAATTGCTTTTATATACATCGTTGGATCTCGATTTAACGATCAATAGTGATAAAAAATAGTTATTATAGTAATATATACAATAATTACTGTTTAATTACTATCCATTAATGTCAGTCGTTGGATCATAATCTAACAGTTGATAAATGAATTTTTACAGATTTCTTTTCTATGGACGTCCATAGAGAATATATATAAAATATCAAATACATCGGTGAAAAACCCATTGGTAAATC
Source organism: Dioscorea alata (assembly GCA_020875875.1). Taxonomy (NCBI): domain Eukaryota; kingdom Viridiplantae; phylum Streptophyta; class Magnoliopsida; order Dioscoreales; family Dioscoreaceae; genus Dioscorea; species Dioscorea alata. The sequence goes on along the minus strand of CM037015.1, from coordinate 17,650,413 downwards.
ATGTTGAGGTGTAGTAAACAAATAAAATTATTAAAAAAAATGTGGGGAAATTTCGAGAATTATTAGGGGCATAAGAGAAAAAAAAAACCCAAAGCACATCGAATAAGGAAAGGGAGAAGGAAGGGAAGAAAAGAGAAGAAGCGATGTCTGCAACGCAAGCGATGAAACGAATCCCTCTAATCAAATTCCCTCAGAGGCATCCCAAACCCTCTTCTGGTCTTCAGATTTGATCTCTTTTCTTTCTTAATATCTTCATTTTGATTTTGATTTTGGTTTTGTTTTGCCCTAATCTATGATTTCCATCCAGCTCTGATTGTCTTGTAATTATTTTGTTTGATTTTTCATTTCTTTCAGGTTCTTCTAAATCTACAGATCAAGTGGGGTTTTCTCCATTGGGTATGTTTTCAGATATTAGGGTTCTTGATTTTTTTTTAGATGGAGCTAATTGTAGGATTGGTTTGAGCTCAAAATTAGGTTTTTTTTTATACTTGATTTGTAGTTTGGTTTGGGAATTATGAACATTTATGAATGAATTTGAATGCTTTTAGGCTTTGGCAACTGATTCATCTTTGTAATTTCTTTTATTGATCCATGTTACATGAGATTTTTGAGATTTAGAGGCGTGAAAAAGGAATTCTTTTTAGATAAATGCATGCCTATTTAAAGGTTTGCCTGATGTTTACCTACTTCCTTTGTATAGATATCATATCATTGTGAGCCAAAGCTGCTTGAAATTAGGGCAAATCATTGAACCAAAATTTTTTGCTTGCATTATATCGCACAGTTTTATCGTTAGGACAAAGTTTGGATAAAGAGTCTAGGATTCACTATTTGAAACGTTTATATCCGAAGAATTGTGAAATTAGGCTACATCATTGAATGAAAATTTTTTGCTTGCATTCTATCGTGCATTTTTATCGTTAGGCCAAAGTTCGGATAAAGAGTGTGTATGGAACAGGGGCTAGGATTTGCTATTGGAAACATTTATCTCCGAAGAATTGTTCAGGGATTTGGAAATTGCTTGTCTTCTATTTATTTCATTCCTCTTATTTATCCTGGTTATGGTACTTGTGGTGTATTCTTTGCTTTTGTAGATATAGACTTTTGTAAATGTTTAGGTTTTTTTTTTTTAAAAAAAAATCATTTCAGTAAGTTTAATGCTGTTTTCTACAATTGATATATTTCATCTGATAAAAGGTCTGGGAAAATCTTCATTTCATTGATCTTATACTGCTGCTGCTCATTGTGAAATTTATAATAAATAATAATAATAATTAATGCAAGAATTTTCTTAAACCATATGAAAGTTTTGATGGACTTTATGCCCATAAACATACTTGATGTGTGATGGGGATCATCTCATTTAAAAGTAGAGGATGTATAATAGTTCGGTACTAGCTAATGCTTCATCAAGTGTGTTAAATGGATACATGATTAATTTGGTGCTAATTCACTTTTTAAGCATTTGACAAAACCTATAATTATGGAATCTATCAACTCCCCATCTTTGTACTCCTATGTTGCAATGTTAGATAGTTATGAATGACTATCATATGGAAAACACTCGTAGTTTATTATATCTTTCCTGTAAAACCATTGGCATTGCCATTTGCTAGCAAGCTTAACATATAATCTTTTTTTTTCTTTTTCACAAGCGCTGTTTCTCCAAGTGGAAGTATTATCCTTTTGAATTTGATCGGTAATTTTAGAGTCTCTATTTGACTTCCATGGTGAAAGTCATAGTCATTGTCATTGTGGTGCATAGTTGATCATCAGTCTTCCCTCTCCTTTTCATCTTTTCTATCTAAATTCATTTTCTTGCAACTCACTTTTGCAACACTTAATTTCTGTTTTAAATCATGGACTTTATCTGGAAAGATTTTTATATTTATAGGTTCATCATCGAAAGAGCAAACATCATCATCGGCAGGCCAGGCTCCAAGCTATAGATTCAAATCAGATGTTCCTGCTGCGCCTTCTAATACAGCTGTAGGAGGGCAGGCATCACTACTGCCAAAGCGAACCCCTGTATCTGAGAAAGAGATAGAAGCTATTTTGGTAAGTGGAGTCAAAGTTTCTGAGATTGGTCATAAAGATTGTGTGAATGGTTTGAATTCCTCGGCCACCACTTAAGCTGATACTAGGAGTTACTAATCTTGCATGTTTCTACTTCACCCATAAGCAGGACATAGACTACTTCTCCAGCATTAATAAATTGATGCTATGAGACCAAAGGTTTATATTTTCAGTTTATAATCTTCAATGAGAAAATAAAAGCTTCCTTACCCCGCTTAACTAGCATCAATAAATAGGTAGAAGCTGTCCTTGGTAACTCACACTGTTAAGTTAGGTCTTACATGTGTGGAATATTTTCATTGAATTGTTTTGCATACTTGTTTGAATAACAATATGAATTGTTCTAGATTTTTCCTTGGTGATCTATTTTGTTAGTTCAATATTGGCCCCTGATTGACCTGACAAGTTTGTGTCTTATATTTTCTTTGTTTAGTAACAAGGGTCTTAGTCTTATGAGCCTTTTCTTAAAAATATATATTTAAAAAAAAAAAAAACTCTGCTTGATTGCCAGCTGAAAAATCACAACCATGCCAATGCTGACCTTGCTCACATTCCTGACATACAGACGCCAATTGATTTAGAAAGAGAAACAATAACCTTATTATTAAATGATGAGTGGTAGAAAAGCCTGATAGAACTTCATTTGCCATTAAACACTTGGTCTGGATAGTTGGCTACGATTGGTAACTGGATTTTCTAATTATTTCTCTTTATATTCATGAAACTTGCTACTAAAATTTCTGCTTTAGTCAATAGTCATTCATGGGTTTCATTTCCAGATCCTGGACAAATTCTACTGTGTCTTACAGTTCTGTTAATAGTATTTTGAAACCTTGGGAACATTTCCCTTATGTAATGTACCAAATGATCTACAGCCAAGCTTATGACCATGATCTAATGAGAGGACAATTGGCAAATGCATAAACCTTTCTAAATTATTTCTTATCATAATTTTCATCATCCTTGTTCATAATAATTATTGTTTTCTCAATTAAAACCCTTGTACTCTTTACTGATGTTGATACTTATCTGATGGGAATTAATTCTTTCTTGCAGCTGGGCGGTTGTTTCTAGTCACGCTTCAAATGACGCCAATTGTTTCTGGCTGAAAATTGTGGAATAATATTATGCAGCTTGTTCACATGGGATTTAGACTGCCTAGAACAAATACTACTACATGACACCTTCCGAGTTTGATTGTATTTTTCAGGCCTAACATATCTTTATGGAAGCCCCTTGGTTTTATATTTGATTTCATTCCCCAGTTTTCACATTCAATTTATGTGATTTAAACAGTAGGCCTTTATAATATTAAACTCAAATTTGATGTCCATGACAATAGGGTTTACTGAGTTCAGGGTGATAAACCTAAGCCTCAGTTACTATGGGTTTCAAACATTGAAAATAATAAAGGGGAACTACCCTGTTTTGCCTCCAAGTTTGAGGAACTGTATGCTAAAAAAACAAAATTATGCTACTTACAAGACAAAGTTATTGCTGATATTCACAAAATCAAGACGCATGAATCATCCTTCATTTACATGCTATATAATGGAAGGGATAATTCCCACACAAAAAAAAATGTCAATTATAGAATAGGCAAAAGATCAATGCGATTGCAAGGACAAGAAAGAGCAGGACCTATATCAGCTGCTGCGAGATCCTTATAGACACCACATCTCCGTCTGATCCCCCACTGCGCATCACCTCGAATCTCACGTGTAGCCCTATTCTCACATGCATTCCCATTTCTCAACAATATATTTAAATATATATAAACACACACAAATTCATACATTACAAATATATTACCATCGTTGTGCTGCAGGTTAGTGTTCACGGCAACAGCGTTGAGACAAATACTGGCCTTAGGTTGCCAATCATCAGCTTTGCCCATCCAAGACTTCACATCCAGCACTCCTATTTTTGAGAGAGTACTTAGCAAGCAACAAGGAAAGAGAGAGGAGAGAAGAGTTGGGAGGGCGGAAATATGTACCAACGGAGTGAGGAGAGTGCAAGTGCTTTAGATCAAAGATAGCACCAGTTGCACTGCTGGAATGCTTCTCAATCTTATGGGATGCTATCTCTACATAGTCCCAGCTCCCGCTCTGGTATCCCTCTTCAAGGAACAGCTCCGCTGCTCGGGTGTCCAGTATCTGCATCGTTCCTGCATTCAAATACCACGTGGCAGATCCTTATTGGAAGTTTTCAGCAAAAAAACCTCACTAAAGTCCCTGAGATTTTAGAGATTTATATATTGGTGGTATATCATGCAGTTGTAATTTGAGATACCCTCGCAGGTGTTGAGGTTGCAGACTGGGCAACGGACGAGCTGCAGATCTGAAACGTTGATTTCATGGATGATTGGATGGTGATGAGAAATTAAGTGGGAGAAGGGAAATGGAGCATGGTGATTGTACCGGCGATCCAGATCCCGGTGCGGATGTTGGTGAGGACGAAGGCACCTGAGGCCATGACTGATTTTTGTGGATCCTGTCCAGCTTCTGGAATCTTCCTTGGCAACGCCAGCGTCTCCATCAGCAAAGCCGCCGGGGAATCGAAGAAGAACGCTCCGATCCTCATCCAATCTGATCCCGAGGCACATCAACCCGTTAATTAGTCACCGATGATTTAGCAATCGCAGCCCTGAAAACTGAATATGAAGATTTTAGGTGTTTGTTTGCAAAATGTCACCGATGTGCCTCTCCCGCTGCCGGAACTTGTACGAGTGGCTGCCGTCTGAAAAAACATTGAGAAACAAAATGGACACGTGTCAGCATATTGGAAGATGATGAAGACACGTGGACGCCATGGATGGGATCGGAGGATACCGAAAGTGGAGGCGTAGAGATTGGACCAGTGGAAAGGAGGGGGACGTAGGGGAAGAGGGACTTGAAGATCTCGGAGGTAAGCGAAACGCCAGATGCTCTCCTGCATGATCAGACGGTGGAACCAGCGGCTGGCTAGACCTAGGCTCACTAGGCTCTTTCCGTCTAAGTACTTTGCTACCTCTGTCCACGTGTCAGCATCGTACCTGTTTTTCCATTTATTTCCATAATTTGAATTAAAATGGTATTTGATAATTGGTTTCGCGCCGTTGGAAGAACCGCGAGGGTGATTCAGGAACAGTGACCAGATGAATAACGAATTCTTATTATTATTTTGAAAAGTTTTTGAAATTTAAAATGGGAGAAGAGTGAAAAGAAAGCATTGTTTCTTTTTTTCAAAAAAAAAAAAAAAAGGAAATCGAAATGAGAGCAAGAGAAGCAAATCCGAGCTGAAAGTTTGAACGAGAAGTGAAATTTCAAATTGATATACTATGAAATTTCTCTTAAAAAACCCTTGGAAAGATCGGGAAAACGAAATCACGGATCCGATCACCAGTAAGATCCACAAGAAATGAGGTATCTAATGCTGTTTTCAAACCCTAATCAATCCTAAGAAATTCATAGAGCTATGGCTCCGATCATGAGATCATAGCATTTAAAACGAAGATAATCAACGAGAAATCAAGTAATCGGAGAACACACTTGAGGAAATTGAAACAAATTCAACCGAGAAAGTGTATAAAATCACATGGAGAAAAGAGAGCTATGGGGAGATCCATACCAAATGAAGCTGGAGTGACGGGCAAGGAAGATGGTGGTGCTGGCTCCAGGCGAGGTGCATGAAGCAATGGTGAGCCGTCTGGTCCTCGTCTGGACTTTGCGGAAAGCCTTTTCGCTTTCTGTCTTCCTTGGCCTCTGAACCACAGGTGATGGTCCAGCCTCTCCCACCTGCACCCTTTTCCTCGGCGTCCCTCCTCCATCGTTCCGCTTTCTCTTCTGGATCTCCACCACCTCCTTCTCTTTCGCCGTCGCTGCCATTTGAGAACCTGAGTAGCGAGATGGCGAGAGCCCCATCCCTCCACTAGACCGCTATTTATAGGCGCGCTAATCTGGAGATTTTGAATTTGAAAACTGAAATTTATAGCAACATGCGAGGGTACATCGGTAAATCCAACCGAACGGTTACTATTTTTTTTTGTTAGTAATTTTCTATATTAAAATTAATTTTCTTAAATTATATAATAATTTCGTGTTAGTATAACATTTAAATTTAGAATTAACATTTATTCACCCTCTGCCATATTTTCCATTTGCAAAATATGGTGATAATTCATAAAAACCATTAAAAACAAAAAGAGCTTATTAGCACAATGACATACATGTTTCTGGCTAATATAATATAGATGAACAAAATTCTAATCAATATAACACTCAAACCAGACATCACATGAAATAACAAAAAGAAAACTTAAAATATAACAACCATATTAACCAAAAATTGAGATTGTTTCATTAATTGAAACCCTGTGATCTCTTCCCCTTTCTATACTAACAAATTTCATTAAACTGCCACAGAAATTAAATAAGCAACCTCTCCTCTTGGAGGGGGCTCTTTCCAACTGATTCTTACAATACTGTGAGCAATTTACAACAATGGCACCTTTCTGTGTGCCAAATTAACTAAAAAATTTATTTGGTATTGTTTTTAGCTTAACAAATGAAAGATAAAATACAGAATTAATCTCAATTTAGGAAGAAGGTTGGTGTTGTGGAAGAATGGCTCCATGTGGAAAAAGAATTGATAGTACTTACTATACAATCTAATTCATATATTTTCGACAGTTTGGAGCTTTGCAAAGGCAAGGAACTTTGCATTCCTCAGCCTCATCAGGATCAAACAAGTAGTCATAACTGCGAAAAAGAGAAAATTAGAGAATCAGAAGTTAAACAAATACCACAATATTATTTGTTACTTTAATCAACAAAATGCTCAAGTATCCTTTACTAAGATGCCAAACATCAGGATGATGATTTTGCACCATGGGCATAAATCAATAAAGGAAAAGAGGAATTATGTTTTTGTAGTAAAGATAATGGTCATACGTTAGTTCTTCCCCAGCAGGAACGATTCTCCGGGCTATAAGTACAATCCGGCTCTCAAACTCACCAACACTCATAATCCTAGCATAGCAATTCGGCATGCACTGCATCACAGGCCACAGATATTTCAGAAATATAAAAAATCATGGACAGCAGTGCGCATCTAGCGATCATTCTGCATAAGTTCATCTCAAGTAATTTACTCACAGAGTGGTTAATCAGGCGTGCTATGTTTCCTTTGTCAGTAGCATCAACCACCACCTCTTCACTGATTTTAAAAAGCTGCAATAACAACAGAAATTTCTCAAGATAAATATGAGAAAAGATACAGTTCACTATTCAGAAAGAACAAAAAGATTAGCTAGCAGGTTGCTTCTTATTGATTAAAACCCAACACTCTCAAAACAGATTTGAGTCTACATAACAAAATAAAAAACTAGATAAATAAATAATATAGTGGTAGCACATGAAGGACTCTAGTATTAGATTACTAGTTTTACAGAATCTCCATAACATGAAGAAAGAAATGATTATTTATGAGTTGCACCATAAACAGAAAATGAAGAACTTATCATGTAGCAAATAAGCTCAAGGATTGAGTCTTTACGGAGTAGAAAAAGATTGATCTTCAACTCTTTCTATGCACTTCATAAGTAAAGAACATGTGTCAAAGGGCAGTACTGCACTCAGTTTGGAATGGTCATTGCTCTTATTCAAACAAGAAGCACAGATGAAATGCAAAAAAAAAAAAAAAAAAAAAATCAAGTCTTGACTGGAAACGTTAATGGCTCTACCCAAGAGCAGGATCAAAATATTGGTTAAACATCTCGGTGCCAATAACTTTCTACTTATCACTTAAATCTTTTTTGCAAAATGATTTTATATTACTACAAAATTATTCGTTTGCTAGAAGAGGTAGTAACTACCACTTCTGAGTAGGTGCATAATCCATCTCATGATCACACAGTTTGCTTACATGTAGATAGTAATTAGATGACCCATAAATGTCCATAGAGTAATGGCCCAAATATCCGACTATATCAGAGTGCAATCAGTTTAACACAGGGATCAGAGGGACATATGCTGAGAAAAGCAAATCATAGAGCATCTAATAAGAAAGTAGAGCATAAACTTATTGACTAGGCAGGATAATTATGACTTTATCCTCCGAATTAAAGTATTGAGAACAAATACGATAAAAGTTCATATTATGAACTCTCTCAAAACATCAGATATGAATGAACTAGCAATACTTGGAAGAAATGTCATTCTTCCTGGATTAACAAGCTTGAGACATAAGCTGAATAACAGTCCATAGAAAATGTTCAAATTCATGCAAAAGAAAACATTTATCCACCCAAAGTGACTTATATCAAAAATATCATTCACACAACTCCAAAAGAATGAACAAGAGAAAAGATATTATCAGTTATGGTAATATCAATATATAGTTTTTCCACCCCAAGATGGAAAATGTAAAATGTCAGTAAACATCAGATAATATGGGGAAGATGCAACCCCTGCTTCATTCATTTGATAACCAAGCAGAGGGAAGAAAGAAGAATTTTAACCACTTCTAATTCCTTTGCTCCCTTTAGAATTCAGATGAGAAAACTAACCTTCCCTTCATATATCAAAATTGTGGAATAAATCATTATAAAACACAAATTTTACAAAATTTAAATCAATTCCAGACAAATGATTAAGAGTTTCACTTTTTCAGATATACATATACACGTGTGTGTGCACATGTCAAAGCATTCAAATAACTAAAACATAACTGAGAAATGCAGACATGGACTCACATAGCAATCCTTTCCTTCTAGGCGATAGCGTGCCTCCCTCAAATCTGCAACACTGCGCCTCACCAGTTCACCACGATATTCAAGAACCTGATGATCAGGATATTTGTGTAGGGAATCAGAGAACATTTCATATTCTAGCAAGAATAAACCAAAAGATTGAGGCCACATCAAATTACATTGACAAATATTGTCCTTTCATCTATGAGAAGAAATCAGTGACCATGAAAAACAAGTGACAAAACTAAATCTCCCACAAAGACACGCAGTTATATGCACATAGAAAAAGACTATTGGGAACAAAATTAATTGACTGGCATGCATGGCCATTGAACCTCAAAAATTTCAGACTTTTTTCTGATTTCAAAGTTTGAACAGAGTGACTCACAGAATAATTCATGAAAGGAGGACAGAACAATCTCTTTTGATCGAATCCCAACATTGTTTTACGATGCTATATACGCATAACAATCAAAAGGCACATAATATGTATCAGCAGCCAGATCATACACCAAGATTATCTTTTAATATGGTATTCATCTAGCTTGTGATTTTAAATGCAGGTCCAGGTCATTGTTTTTGTTTAGATATGGCCCTGTTTTGTTTATTTTGGGCAAGAAGAGTCTTTATTTTAGAATATTGTAATCTTAATAAACAGATGCAGGCTTCATTATAAAAACTAGAATTAACTTGAGAAATATAGAAAGTTCATTCCTAAAAGTTTCTTCCCTTCCTCAAGGGACAATCAATCTCAGCACATGGTAGAGTGCTCTAGAGCTCCTACAGCAGTCTTATTTTCTCATGTCAACTAAAGTTCCAACTAAACAAGCCCAAAGTCCATAGGAATTTTCAGATTCTGTAATATTTTCTTTAGTCTACATATTCTTAAGAAATTAATGAAAATCTGGAGAAAAGTTCAGAAAGATGCATCAGTTTTAGGAATTCTTATTGATATTCTCTTCGCCTGAATACTTAATAATTACTCTTCTATATTTCTCCTATTACAGAGATATTTTATGGATATACAGGCATAGAATCAATTACCTCCACCCGACATACAATACATTAATTGATCATATAAATGCTTGCACAAAACATGATCATCTTAATTGCCTCAATTAGCTCAGCCTATGGTTCATGCTCCTCTAAAATGAAATACACAGCATCCATCACTATAAGAATATCTAGTATAACTAGTGGCAAAAATGGGCTTAGTTCTTTGCATTACCCAAATATGGGTATACCCTACAATTCTTGATGCCCCATATACTTGAGGAATTTCTTCCAGGAAATTAAGAAGCAAAGTGCATTTATCAATATAGTAAGAGAAGTCTTGTTTCTATAAGGCTCTCTTATAATATCGGTATCCTACCAGCTACCACATGAAAGCAGACTCACTTCTTCCAACTGGGACATCTTGGAAGCAACTTGGCCCAACGTACACTGATTTGGTGAGTCTAAGGTCAAGGGTAGCTAGATAGTTGAAAAGCATAACATCTCGATGGTAACGATAAATCTACATGAGAATTAAGGAATATGTATCAGTCATAACTCCTTGAACATACACAATAAGCACGTGCATTATCTCATCTCTTCCAGAAAGCAGTTCATCCCTCAGTTCATTGATAAAAACAAGACAAAATTACAGCATAAAAAGCCATTATTTCAATGTCCAACTTGATCAGACGCAATTGGCCAAAGGTTATAGGTGCCAAAGGTTAATAGGTGGCTATCACGGGAGACACCTAGTCGGATAATTGATCAGATGCAATTGGCCTGCATCACACCTGCTTGCCAGTGAAATGATGATTTTCTAAAGCTTGCTTACCCAAGTCCATCAAATTCATTTAAATTTTCTTCTGTAGTGAAACATCTCTACTAGCTATGGTTTTTTAGGTATCAAAAGCTTGACGAGAACAACATAACAACCACAAAAGGTGCACAAGGAGATACACTATTATTAGGAATACCATTTCTCCTTCTTGAATTTCCCTGCGTGCAAAGAGACCCCATCCATGAATTCCAGATCTACCAAAACAAACCCTAGTATCTTCTGTTGACTGGACATTCAAGAAAAATAAACTGATGAGTATAGGGCAGCATTTAGTGATCATAACAAATCTATGATGGCTGGGCAATTGCCTGTAAATAGCATAGACGTTCCCTGAATGTTGAAAATGATCTTGGATCCTTCTCCTCCTGTAAACAAGAAGCAATACATTACGTCATAAAAGATCCAGTGTAACAGTACTAAAACAGACAAATAAAGTAATCACCTTAGGTGCATTCAGACTCTGAACTGCATCTAAACAATGATGGATAGACCCCATCACTCGGTGGGCAATAGCTTCTTTTCTCTGAAAAAGAAAGACATGAAAATATGATGATAGCAGAATGCCGCATAGAGGTCAAAAAAGCAAGATGGTCTTGAGCTTTAAGAAAATTGAAATAACTACAAAGGATGAAATGGAAAAGCACAGGGTATGATGACAGGTGATGCCTCATAAAAGAACTCTAGCATCACTTCTTTGAATAAGTGGAAAACTTCTGAACCAAACAGCTGATCCACCATTTTGCACAAAATATCAAGAAAATAGGGAAAACAGAATATAAGTCACAGCACTTGAAGAATCAATGAAATCTATATACTACACTAATTTATATATGCAACAAGATGTGTATTAGGCATGAAAATTATGCACCAATTTATTAGCCATCACACACCAACATAATCTCAAAACATCCTCAATTCTCAATGATGTCAAACTCTTCTAGTTGATAAATATGATATCAATAACACATCAATCAAACTCATTATTCAAGATGTAATTAAACATTTAAAAACGGACGTCAATAATTCAGATATCAAATCCAATTTGATTGAAGTACTTATTAACTGTGATCAGAGAATAGCAATTAAGACTACTACTTCAGCTCAGTTAAGGTAGCAACAAATAAATCATGCAGAAGCAAATTTAAAGGACAAATTGCAGGACTTGGCAGCTCAAATGTTTTCTTCAGAGAATTTGGAGAAAGCAATTTCTAATGTATACACACCTTAGTTCCTCCATTTTTGTAAACCAAGCACCTCGCAGCAGCTGAAGACTCTGATTTTTGAGTAGGAAAGGGTGTGTCTACAGGTAAATCTTTCCTAATTAGCCTTGTACCAGTCTGTTTAACATCATTCTGAAGCAAATTTCTAGTAGAAAAGACCCCTGTTGGGGTCTTAATTATCAACACAGTGTCTGGGTTTGGAGGCCTGCAAAGATACCAGGATATACAATCATTAGTTGAAACTTATGATAAACTACACAGACTGTTTTTCCAAATAAACCCCCGTAAAATGACCCAAGTACTGGACTTCAATTGATGATGCAAAGTAGGTTTGCAGTATAAAGATAAGTCCCCTTCCAATATTCAAACTAATTGGCTGCTCAAAATTTAAATCTCAACAATATTGACAAAATAGAAGCAATTAAGGCCAAATAACCATAGGAATAAAAGAGTATTTTAGTAGATTTAACCAAAATCATAAGCAGACTCTCACCTGTGGTTTGCACAGTAAGAGATCATTTTTGTTATTTGCTTCCCATTTTTCTCCAAGGTGTGCAACTGCAGCGCATTAAGCATAACTCAGATATTAGCCACAGACCAAAAAAAAGCAAGAGAATTGATAGGTTCAATACCAAAAAAAAAACAAAACAAAAAAAACAAAAAACAAAAAACAAAAATACTATGTAATTGTTATATTCTTGAAATATCACGAAGAAGTAAATCTACTACTTAAATTTCAACTCAATGCCCATGTTAAGTGTTTAGACATGAATGGATTCTCATAAAACTCATTTTGAATATAAAAAATATGATTAAAAAAAAAATCTTTGATATCATTAACCAAATTATTAGTGTTTACCTCCATGCGATATCCTGCTCTTGACGCACACATTGCATGATAATGTGTTGAACACTTGTAGCACTGTGTGCAAGCACCATGCATCTGCTTACATATTATACAACTCTACAGAAAAACATAAAGACAGCAGTGATACAAGTTGAATGCTGTTTTGGCAAACAATTTAAAAACCTTCATAAGTAACATCATCATATACTAACCTTCAAAAAAGACTGGGGAGGAATGTTATAAGTACCAACAGCAGGCTCCATTTTCTCATCACTAGCAAAGGAAACTTCAGGTTGAAACCACGCACATGTAACATGGACCCATAATGTATCAACATCTGTTGGCTTTAGAGCACCCCCTGGAAGAATGTCAAATTGAACAAGGATAAAAGATATATTTGTGTACACAAGCAAATATAAGGTAGGGTTAGGCAAATCCAATATATATATATATATATATATATATATATATATATATATATATAGAGAGAGAGAGAGAGAGAGAGAGAGAGAACAGGGTAACCAGAATAAAATCCAAACTTGATTCTCAATAATTCAAAATAGATCAGGTCAAGTGTCATACTGTTTGTCTATCACATAATATAAATCAAATTTCATTAAGAACAATCCAAATCAAATACATAAGGAATATATTCAGGAAAGACAGAAGTAAAAGGTTTAGAAAGAAGCCTGGTTAATAATTCACTTCTGGTGGTGATACACATAATTTCATTTGACCTCCCCTTTCCAACTTCTAGATGAAACTAGATGATATCAATAGGATGGTATTACCTCAGACATTCCATCAAGTGAAATTGGATTGAACCAGATGGAAATTTTTTAACGATTTACAATCTGATCCAAAATCAAATTAGCTAATAATAATTTGGCCCCAAGCCTCATTAAACTATTATAGTAACAGATCAGGAAGGGTTTTATTGGGTTAGATATGGACAACTTGGGTAGCATTGAATAATAAAAAGATCACAAAGAGCTAAATGCAATCACATGCAATTTGGCCTGTAAAATGAACGTAAAATGAACTACCAAAACCAGCTTGAAGGCACACCTTTAACAGGGCAAAGGCAACACTCCCTCTTGAGTTGAGGTGATTCGCAAGCTCTGCAAACCCAAGCTGTGAAATTCTGTATACTTCTTGCGCCATAACATTCCTGGTGGACAGCTATTTGGCATCTGAAATCAAATACAAAATTGTAGATTATCAAGTAGTCAAATTATTCTCAATGAGCTGACTTCATACATCCAAAATTCCGGGTAGACCAATGAACAAGAGACCATACCTGTTGCAGATAATAATTTTATTGTAATCCCAATCTTCGACCCATCTGCAGATTGCACAACGTTCTGTTGTCCATTTAGCAAGCACAGGGTCATATGGCTCTGCCAAACATGACATTATAACCACATCAGCTTAAAGCTATCACTATCATGAATGCAGGTTTTATACGTCAAATATTGCCAAGATAAAACCTACCACGTAAGAAAGCAAACAGCTTCTGCTTGCGTACTTTTAGAGATGGCCGCTTAGAATGGTTTGCAAATGCATTATACTGTTCTATCTGCACCATACATTAGGTTGAGGTTTAGATTAGACAGGCAAGAGTTTGTATCAGATGAATGCTTTCAGTAAGATAAATATTGAAAGGTTCCGATAATGAGATTAATAATTTGAGTGAGAAGTATGAAAAGTTCAGAGAAACATAAGATGAGAATACTATGTCAAGAAGAATCACTTGATAAAGCCATGTGATTACTGAAGGGAAAAAAAAATAAAAGTATCAAGTACAAACCCATTTTCCCAATGCCAGCTTTGAGCTTTTAACTTTAACACTAGTCCTCCAGTTTTTACTTTTGGAACCTGTGTGCCGTTCCCATTCAGTTAGTGTTAGCTTTAGTAGATTGCAAGAACCGCATCGACATATAACCCTGCCATACATAAAATTTGCATTACTTTCTAAGTATTTCGAAAACCCATCACAATATACATAAGGTAATTGGTCCATTTAGGCAAATGAAAACAGTTCAGTGGTTTGTTTGGGAACAAATATTTAGAACAGGTTAGATTACATGGAATAAGTAGTTACCGACGTGAATTACTAAAGTAAATTCCAACAAAATAATTACTAGTTAAAAGATAAGACTCTTCTTTTGGCTAAAGTCACAAGATCTTTAGTCTTACACATGCAGTTCAGGTAAGTATGTCCCCTCAACACCAAAGCAACAGACAGTAATCTTGTCAGGTCGAGAATCCAGACAATTACTGTTAGCAAGCCTGTTTAGAAGACAAGGATGAAGGCTCAGAAATAACTAGAGAGGATTCAACTACACAGATAATAGCAAAATATACCAAGAAGAGAGCATTTTAAAAGGCAGAAAAAATACCTAACTTGTGATTGCTTCTTTTCAGTATCTGATGATTCAAAATTAAATTTCATTTTGCAGTCAGGGCAGAAATAGTCGGCATTTTCCAAGGCCTGGCACAAGAAGTGTCAAAACGCACATTTAACACTTGTGATGACAATATACAACTGGAATTCAAAAGCAATAATTTAAAATCATACCTTAAGGTTACCGCATACTTTGTCGCATTCTGCATGAACCCAAACTTGACATCCATCACAACATACCTAAATAAGAAGCCCAGCTCATATATGACCATGTTTCTAAATTCACAGGGAAAAAAAAATGAAAGATATGGCAACATGACTCTCACCCAACTTCCCCCATCTGTATGATGCCAAATCTTCTTACAAATGCCACAATACTGTTTAGACTTTAATAGCTGGAAACAAAGTGTAATGGCATTAGAGAAGCTCCAGGAGAAGATCACAGCAAACAGCTTCAAGAATAACAGAACTGCTGCAAAAACACACTTGCAATGCACTTCTGGAAAAATGTTTCATAATAATACCTTCATGCAGTGTCTGCAGAGTAATTGTTCTGTGTCACGCTTCTTTTTCTTTAGACTCAGCCCACAACTTTCACATTGTTGTCCAGAGCTGCTTACAGCCTACATTGAGGAACTTAAACATGTTTGTAAAAACAGGTATCTTACACTGTATAATTCACATCAATACAAAAGTAAAACTGCTAAGCTAAATAGACTTGAAACGAAGACAAAATGTGATGGCCAGCATCAAATGGACTGATAATGAGTACATAACTGAAATAAGGCCAACAAGGCCAATACTCAACTCTTTAAATTCAAGGAATTTTGAGATATTCGGTTTGATTAGTTATAATAACCATCACAATAACCAAAGAGACGGATCAGTAAGGCCGCCAAATTAAATACATGGTCGTCCTAATCAATAAACCATGCGACAAAAGAAAAACCTGGCTAGCCCAGTTTTTCTGAGCCTGGATCACATATCCAAACTTTGTGAGGCCAAAGAGCTACAGGAAGTAAAACGTATGAAATATAAATCTAAAATAATTGCTTGCCTGGATTTGTGATTGACATTCTTGCTCTTGATTTGAATCAGTAGCCTCTTGGATACCCCTGGGGACAGATTGATGGTATGCAGGCTGACAAGCCGTATTCCCCTCATCCAAGCAGGTTCCTAGGAAACCATGCTCAGCTAGGAATGCCTCCTCAATAGCCATCCGAAAATCACTAGGCTTGCTCTTGTGCAACTGTGTCTGGCCCTGAAACCTATCATTAAAAAGCAATTTAGAACAATAACCCATTTCACTGTGAGCTCCGTTAGCCTTCAATAAGACGAACCTATCAAGATACTCTATGAATGGAAACATCATCCCCTGCTTCACCCATGCATAATCCTGCTTAAAAAAAATTACACAAATCAACAATTTTAAACCCACAAGGAGATCAAACATGTAAAAAAAAAAACTTAACCAATAAAACTCAAGAGGTTATACCCTATCATTTCCGCCACCAGAGTAGCCAAAGAACATCACACACATGGCACCAGGGATGCACGAATTCAAGACCAACTCCGGTGCTTGCTGCATTGGATCAATGACAATGGCTGGCCAAGCAGGAAACTTCTTCCCTGACTTTGCCCACACAATATCCCCCAAACCGAAGTCCTGCGGCCAAAAGAAATCCTTCCTCTGCTCCAAACTCTGTTTCTGATGCTTCCAATCAGCATTACTACCCAGTGGCTCTTCCATTCCAGCCACATCCTCGTGAAGCGAAGTAAGAGTACTAAGCGAAGTATAATACTTCTTTTTGGAACTTAAATTCCGGCAAGCTCGATAACACTCCTCCTCCTCACCAGAGAACGTCGATGGATTAGGCTCGAAATAGCTAAAGTTGGCAACTTTTTGCACTGATTTCTTACATTTCAGCTCGATTTTCTCTTCCTTGAAGCCGAAATCCGGGTCTCGAAGTTTCGCCTTGGGCTTCTCTTTCTTCCACGGATCAATAAGAACTGAATCATTGAACCTAGACGGAAGCACCTGAGCCCGGCCTCTCGACGTCCGCACAACCGGCGGCCTCGCCGGCGCCGGCGCCGCCACCAGCTCGGCCGGCGGAGCCCTCTCCTCAACGAAGAAGTCAGCATGCCAAGGCGGGTCCACGGCGGCAGCAAACGGTAGGTAAGGGATCCCGGAGCCAGACACATGCCCAAGGATCTCCAGCGGAAACGCCCCCCAGTCCTCGGCCGCCTCCCTACGCTTCTTCCGTCGACTCGACTCCACATCGGAATCATCACAACACGGCCCCTCCGCCGTGCACCTCTTCAAGCTCGGCATTTGTGCCCTCAAGCTCCGCTTAATTATCATCTCTCCACCTCCCAATCCCTCGAAACCCTCGAATTCCAAATGCAGAACCCTAAATTAAACAAAAAGTCACCCAAACCCCAGATTCACCGATCAAATTACAAGGGTTTCACCAAAGATTAGCTCCCAATTTGGGTAGAATCCAAGAAGAGAAGAGGGATCTCAGTGATGGAGCAAAAGAGGTCCTTTTCTCCAAGACCCACGGAGACGATGAGCATCATATCATATGACTCTCTCTTCTTTCTCTCTCTTCTCTTCTCTTTCTCTCTCTCTCTCTCTCTCTCTCTTTGTTTTACCAGCCAACACGAAGCCTCTTCTTTTCGAGCCTATATTTTTATTATATATTTCTTTATTAAATTCCAATTTCGCCTGGGTTTTTGGCTCCAATTTTTGGAACCGAACTTAAAAATTGGGTCCAAGTTAGCTATCACGTTGCCATGGCGGGAAATGGAGGGAAACTCATGAAATCCCCTCAAGCTTAGCTTTGCTTAGCTTTTTTTTTTTAATTTAAGTTCACTCATATATATTTATATGATTACCATCATCAACCAATGTGATTTTTTTGGGTTCACGAGTCACTAAGTGTTTCTCAATTTGGAGTTCTAGTAAGTGAGCTTTGTTTGTTTCATCCTAATAATCCTTTTCTTTGGTAGTACTACATGAGAGTTGGTTTTTTTTTTTTTTATTTGTCTCTCCGGTGAGCGGCCGGGTTTATGGCAGTTGGTGTTGCGGAGTTGGGAAGGATGGTATTGAAGTTGGTCATGATTCACTTGGACTCGTTTTTCATTTTGATTGAGGTTTTAAGTTTTAACAATTAGAGGTTGTGGTTGATGTCTTCTTTGTTTACTCTCTCTTGTGATGTGAATTGAAGCTTGTGGGTGTGGCATGTGCTCGTTAATGCTTTTACTATTTTGTATGGATATATCATCTTTCTTTGTGAATTGTGATCTTTTTTTCTCACTAGCTTTCTTCGTTGATGTTTACACTACTTCTCTTCTCTCTTCTCTCTTCTCTCTCTATCTCTCTCTCTCTTTCTGTTTTGAAGTTTTTTTAGTTAGATTTTGGTACATTTGTATTTTGTGATTGAGATGTTTGTTAACCACTCGCCAAATTCATGCACACGACGACTGATGGATTAACGGTTTGGATTTTATTTCGTGGTTCTAGAGTTATTTAGAAAGTTGATTTTTCATATTCTGCTCTCTCACAAGTACTCTAATTTAATTAACTCAGTAATTTGTTACATGATTTAATTTTTTTTATAAATTACATGGTTTTGTATATTTACTTACTAACATCGTAATTATAAATACATATATATTCTTGGTAATTTTTTTTCCCTATTTTACAGTTTTTAAAAATAATTAGATGCTTTCGTGTGTTCTCTGAACTCAAAACTTTTTCATTTAAATAATATTTTTTTATTATGGTTTATATTTTTTAATAATACATAATTTCTAAAATTTGAGCTAATGATTGTTGAGAAAACATGCATTTCATCATTTTATATTTAAAATTATTTTATTAAACCAATCAATGGATCTAAGCTCAAAAAAACCTAACAATACAAAAAAAAAAATCAAATTTTAAAAATATTGCTCTTCTCGTGAGAGAAAAATTATAATAATTTTTCGTAACTTAATCTTTTCTCATCCAAATTTAGTCTTTAATATCTTTTAAGCATGATCTCCAATCATCTATGTTTGGGTTTTAAATCTTCAATCGCATCTCATCATATATGGGTTATATCCTTGAATAGCTCCGCCCATAAATAGCTTTTTTACTAACTCAAACTTTATGTAATCTTTATTATGATCTTTTCTTACTAAAAAATAATTTCTCTCTCTTTGAAATAGACCTCTAATAAAAAAAAGTTTATTAAATATATAATTCATCTCGAATCTTACCAAATATAGATAAAAACATATTTAAGATAAAAATTAGCTTTTCAAGAAATTTTTTTACCTTGATGCTTATTCCAAAAATAATTATTTCTTAATTGAACCAATGAGAAGAAAAACTCTAAACATAATTTTTCATCATGATCTTCTAATCTACAGCTTTTCATGTCCCATGTCATCATGCATTTAGCCACATCATCCTTTTTGTCACTTCTCTTTTTTGCCAAATCATCATGACCACATCACATTTATTTGTCATGTCATCTTTTGGCTTATCATATAATATCAATCCAAGTCTTCAGACTTAACACATATCGTTATCAAGTACTTTGTACACATATATTAGTATACCAAACGGTTATTGTCCTACTTTAAAGTATTCAAAAAATTAGAGAAAAAACAAGTACCATTCCAAATAGATAGAAATCCTTGATACGTAAACAATGACATTAGAGTTTGAAACTTTTCATAAAGTCAAGGTCTAATAATCTAAAAATAGTAAACACTCAATCCAATTCACAATACATTCCATGCTTCTTCTCAACTCCTTCCCAACCAGAACCAGACCTTATTATTATCACTACTTGCTTTCTTCTCTTCGCCATTGCTCTTCAACCTACTCTCGCTACACCTCCATTCTCCAGTCCTGCATCTCTTGCAAGGCCGTCGATCCCGGCAAGCAACTCCACGCGCGTCTTCTCCTCTCTGGCCTTGGCTTCGACGCAATCCTCGCCACGAAGCTCGTCAACCTTTACTCCGTTTGTAACCATCTCCGTGATGCCTACAACCTGTTTGATAGAATTCCCCAGAGAAATGTTTTTCTTTGGAATGTCCTCATTCGTGGTTTCGCGTGGGAAGGGCCTCATGAAATGGCGTTCTCGTTGTACTACCGGATGGTTGAGGCCGGCCTCCAGCCGGACAACTTCACGTTCCCGTTTGTCCTTAAGGCCTGCTCGGCGTTGTCTGCGCTGGAAGTTGGTCGGGAGATTCATGAGCATTTGGTGCGCTCGCGTTGGGACTCGGATGTGTTCGTTGGCGCTGGGCTGATCGATATGTATGCTAAGTGTGGGTGTGTTGATGATGCACGACAAGTGTTTGATAGAATTACCAAAAGAGATGTTGTGCTATGGAATGCTATGATTGCTGCGTACTCTCAGAATGGACACCCTTCTGATGCACTCTCTTTGTGCCATGACATGGCTAGAGAAGGCGTTGCACCTACGGTCGCAACGTTGGTCACCGTTGTCTCAGCATCGGCCGATGTAGCAGCGTTGCCGAGAGGGAGAGAAATTCATGGTTACAGTTGGCGGAGAGGCTTCGAAGCACAAGACAAAGTGAAGACTGCACTTGTCGACATGTATGCAAAGAGTGGATGGCTTAAGATTGCAAGGACACTTTTTGAGCAGCTCGCAGAGAGAAGGCTAGTCTCATGGAATGTGATGATCGCCGGGTATGCAATGCATGGGCATGCTAATGAGGCGTTTGCTTTGTTTGACAGAATGAAACAAGAGGCTGTAGTTGTGCCGGACCATATCACATTTGTTGGAGTTCTATCAGCTTGCAGTCATGGTGGTCTCATGGAACAAGGATGGAAGTTCTTCAACTCAATGCAGGGTGATTACTCTCTGAAGCCATTGCCACAACATTATACTTGCATGATCGATCTCCTTGGCCACTCTGGTAGGCTACATGAAGCCTACAAACTTATCGGGGAGATGACAATGACACCAGATTCTGGTGTGTGGGGTTCTCTGCTCAATGCTTGCAAGATTCACAGGAATGTGGAATTAGGAGAAGTAGCACTGGAGAAGCTGATTGAATTGGAACCTGACAATGCTGGGAACTATGTGATCCTGTCAAACATCTATGCACAAGTTGGTAAATGGGAAGGCACTGCTAAAGTGAGGAAAATGATGACTGAGAGAGGATTGAAGAAGAGCATTGCATGCAGCTGGATTGAAGTGAAGAACAAAGTGCATGCATTCGTGGTCGGGGATTTATCTCATCCAAGATCTGAAGAGGTTTATGATGAGCTGGAGAGACTCGAAGGGCTGATGAAAGAGGCTGGTTACGAGGCGGAGACGATGCCTGTTTTTCATGATGTGGAGGATGATGAGAAGAGGAACATGGTGCGGAGCCATAGTGAGCGGTTGGCAATCGCCTTCGGGCTCATTAGCACACCGCCGGGGAGTAGGTTGTTGGTGACCAAGAACCTGAGGGTGTGTGAAGATTGTCATGTGGTTATCAAGCTCATTTCAAAGATTGTTGGGCGGGAGATTGTTGTCAGGGATGTCAATAGGTATCATCACTTCAAGAATGGACTATGTTCATGCGGAGATTACTGGTGAAGTGAAGCAGAGATTGTTTGAAGTGTATGATTAAGACCATCATTTATTGATTATTCATTAAATCTAAATGTGAAATTTTTATTGCTAGCTAATACAATGTTTTCAAATTAATGATCCGAGTGAATGAAGGAAACTATTCAGATGATAATATCAGGGATAACAAGTTTAAAAAACCTAAGTTCAATGTGTTTATATTACAATAATTTAATAACAATTATGGAATTATATAGAGAGAAATTACAGGGTATATTAAATTTTAATAATTAATAAATTATAGTAATTAAGTTTTTGAGTAAAGTGGGTAAATTATGAATTTATTAAAATAAAAACCAGAGCAAATAAACAAATAACTTAAAAAAAAAAAAACAACAATAACAACTAGAAAGCGGTAAAAACAAAATCAATAAAAAAAAATAACGGCAAAAATAAAAAAATAAAAACTACTAGACAAGTAAAGAGCCAGAGTCAATCACTACACTCCTAAGCCAGAACAACACTTGTAATCAAGTTAGATGGATCAATTGTATTTTGATATAAACAAACTTTTGTATTTTAATTATTGGATCAACACATCAGAGTTGAGTAAAAAAACGAACCAATTAACCTTCCAATATAAATATATATATATATATATTACAAAAGAGAGTGATTGATCAATAATTCTGCCACTTCCCAATATGCCCCTACATATGGAGCCTCCCAAAATGCCCCTCCAATAATAAAAAGGAGTAAAACAAAACAAAGGTCTTGCCAAAATTCCAAATAGTAGTGCAGTGCGCGAGAGAAGGGGAAAGAAAGAGAGAGAGAGAGAGAGAGAGAGAGAAATGGAGGACGTGCTCACCGAGACGCCGCCGCCGTCGAGATTCTTCGACGAAGACCTCGATAACTTCGCGGCTCCATCTCCGCCTTTACCTCACCCCTTCCTTCTCCTCTCCCCCGATGCCAACCCCAGCCCTGATCTCCTACTCATTGCCATCTCCCCTCCATCCCTTGCGCTTATCCACCGCATCCCCGGCAAAACCCTAATCGGAACCCTGATCCTCCCTGAAACCCCACTCTCCGGCACTGCGATCGTTCCTTCCGCCCGTGACCGTGCGATCCATGTTTACGCTGTCGGAAACGGCAAGACGGTCCTCGTTGCGGTCCAGTACCCGATCCCGGCTGATAGGGCGAAGGCGGTGGCGAGGGCGGTGGTGCGGGGGTTGCAGGCGGGGAGAGTGGTGGTGCTGGACTCGATCCGAAGGGGGAACTATAGGGGGAGATTGACTGGGGACGAGGCGGTGGCGGTGAAGCTAGAAACGGTGGAGCAGCGAAGGGAGGGGGGAGGGGTGGAGATGGAGTGGATGCCGGAGGGGAGCGTGGTGGATGGGCTTGGGGCGGCGCTGATAGGGGAGTGCCAGATGAGGAGGGTCAAGGGGACTCTGTGCGTGACGTGGCCGGATCAGGGCCGTCCATCGGCGGTGCCGATCGTGGGGACGGTGATGAAGGGGCTGGGCGTTGACGTGGATGTCAGTGGAGTTGAGGCTGAGCTCGCTGATGGGTTTGACTCTGATCTCTATACGTAGTTGTTTGGATTCTTGTTACAAATCGTGTCTTGTCTAAGTGTTCCAGGATTTTTTTTTTTTTTTTTTTGTTATTTAAGGGTGGGATTTGGCATTTTATGAGACTTTAATGGAATGTTATGTGGAATTTTAATTTGATTATTTTGTATGAATACCACAAGGAAAGGGAAAATTATAATTAAATGGTGGAATTATGATTTTCTGGAATTAAGTAGTAAAACATGCTTTTTTTTTCATCTAAGGAATATGGATGAAAGTAAATAAAAGAGAAAAAAAAAATTAATTCACTTTATTTTCTAATACACTTCCTTATTTACCAGTATCCCTTGTCTGCCTTGGGTTTGGAGCAGCTCTGGTGAAATCAGGCTTTGTAAAACTTTCATTGAAGAAACTTATTTTGTAGTTTATTCTTTAATTCTCAATTTTCACAAATTTATTTTTTCGGGCATTCATACTACTTGAGACGCTGATGTTTGTGAAATCTATCTTCGATGAGTACATAATTTGTAAAATATCATTACTCAGCAAGTGGCAAGTAATCCATACTATAGCACAGTAACAGAATAAGACCTAACTATTTTCCACTTGCATTGCCTGTACAACTAGCCTTTTAAGTAATCTTCAAAACGTAGAAAGATAAGACAAAGCATTAAGGAATGATGCGAACAAAACGAATTACTTATGATAGTTAAAAGGGAAGAAAAGATGATTAGCTATAACGACGAGATCCAAAATGGGGCTTAATAGCATAATAAAAATAAAACAAGTAGCAGAACTGCTAAAACAAAGTCCACCCAATATTAGCTAAATGTGGCAAAATCCACATTAATTAAACAGGTTAAACCACAGCTTTCTTCTCCTCGCCAGAATTTTCCATCTCATCTTGTTGGGTTCCGTGAACAGTTGCCTTGGCGACTGCTTCTCCAGGTGGTGGATGATCATACTTGCATGTTGGGCCAAATTGACATGTCCCGGTCTTCATGTAATAGGCACAGACAGTAGAACCCTGAAGGGGATATTTAGTTCTTTAATGTAATTGTTTGTCTAACAAAAACATCATGACAACAATGTGAAATGTGAATCACTTCTGGCAGTCAAGAAATAACAAGATGAACAGGGGCATAAAGAAGACACAAAATGGCAGGGACATTATAACATTTTTGTTTGGTTAAAAATCATTTGCACATGTCAAGTATGGATTCTGATCAGACTAAATTTTTTTGCAAACTAAAAAAGATATGTATCACCCATCTAATTCTCAACTAGAAGTGCACAAAAAACCTGACACATTGCCACTCACATACACAGATCTTATTGGAATGCATTATAAGACGAAAACATATATAAGACATTCATCTGCTGCCGCATTACTTGCATTTGAGGGGGAAAACACATACTAAGATGAAATCTCAAATGACAAAGATCAAAATCAAAAAAACTATTTTAACTCATATAAGAAATTCTCTAATGTATATCATGCAATGAAACCCCAAAAGTTGCAAAGCATGTTAAACTCCAGTGATCATTTGAAGTGGTAAGGTAAGATTATTGAGTCTAGATGAGGAAAGCATGCTAGATGCTATGTTACCTCTCTTCTTGGAAGCCCAGCAAGGGTAAGCTTAACATTTAGCTGACCTGCCTGGGTTGCTGCGGATATTGCTCCTGACCGATCAAGTGGGTGGTCATACCTGCATCTATCTCCAAACTTGCAATGCCCTGTTTTCATATAGAACTGCAACCATAATTGTTTAGAAAAAGGATCAGTACATGGAGCCCGGCAAGACAAAAGAGAGCATAAAAAAGTATATTGCCACCATACTAGTTTAAGGATCATAGAGGGATTTAAAATGCCAAGCAAAATGAAATTTAAATAAGGCTTCAAAAAAGATTTATCATAAAACAAATATAGGAAGCAGAAAATATTTTAAAAACAAGACGGACTAGAAATAATAGTCGACACTGAATTTTGAGAAATCAAGCAGCCATCAATTTTCAGTGGCCTTACAGCAAATAAAAAATTAAGCATTGGACAAGTACTGAATGAGGCAAGAGTTCTCAGTACGGTTCTGAAATCCAAAGCATGAGAATACTGAACGAGTTCATTGATGATATAACCATCATTTTGTCAACAAACAAATATCATTTGAATGATTATTGTTTCAAATAAGAAATGCACACAAAAAGCAGAGTCAAGCAAACAAGCTAATGCACATACATCACATTCTATCTGTCCAGGCCTTTGGGGGTATATAGCCATTGAAAGCTGCAAGAGCATATGACAAACAGTTAGTCGCAAATTGATAATAAAAGAACTGTACTTGGTTATAGGCATCACATACTGTTGCTTGGGTCAGGCGTGGATCGATGGTTTGGATAATATTGGCAGCCGAATTTAAGATTCCAAATGGTAGACTAGTTGCAGCTGAAGGAAACATTGCAGATCCAAAAGCAACTGCAATAGGTATACTAATTGATGAAGAGAACACTTCTGCAGTTAAAATCATGCAAATAACAGACAAGAGATGCAGTAAAATACTATTGGTAGAGAAGCCATACAGTTTCTTTCGGGGTGATTGAAGCGGCATGCAGCACCATATTTGCAGCTGAGTGAAAGACAAGCTATGTCAATACAGGAACAATTGGATATGGCATCACAAAGGGCTTTTAAACTACTGACTGAGAATAAGCTTTACCTTCCAGTCTTAATGTAGAATGGACAATCAGATTCACCCTGCAACATTAGAGACACATGATGTAGAAAGCATATATAATACCAGATTAATGAAAAATCTTTTCAAAAAAATTAGTAATTATGAGAAAAGAAGCCCATGAAATGCAAAATTGTGATTGACAAGAAAATTGGAAGTTTATTTATTTAAAGGGCATACATAGGTGGAAATATAAGTATTGCTATTTGTTCTGCAGCGACAAGGCTATTGCTTTTCTGATACAGGTATTGGTACCGGCTCCAGCATGCAAACTTCTAAAACCAAGAAATGATGACAACTCAGTGCACTCAACGAAGAAATGAATCTTCCAAATCCATTCAAAATGGTATCAGAAACATTATAAAAACCATCCAATAAAATCACAAATCATGGTTAAAGCAGTTCCATGGCTATGATTCGCAAGTTATGACTTCAACTACTTCATTCATCTTCATCTCATTTCTTTTCTCTCTTTTTCCCCTTTCACAGGATTGAACTAAAGCCTCCCTATGCTTGTGCAAACAAACAGATATGTGTGCACACCCACATAGGCACACAACTATGTAGAAAACCATGTCCCCAATCAAAGCATAAGAAACATAGAAAAGCAAAAGTTTTTGCGATGCATAATGACTCCTATCCTAAAGAAATGTAGGCTGTATATAAAACCAAATGAATTTTTAGATGTCAAATCAATGGTTTTAGAATGGATACCGGGCGTATCGGGAGACCCTTTGTGTTATGCATCAAAGCAGGAACACTTGCTCGATTATACATCAAGGCAAGTTCACCATATCCCGTGTGACCATTAACATGTCCAGTAGAAGGAATTTGAATATCTTTTGGATGATGGAATTTGCACGTAGCACCAAAGTTACATGTTCCAGTCTTGGCATAGAACTGTGCACACATGGAATTTGAAAAGAAGCTAGAATAAGGAAAGAGCACAATCTTGATAAAAATAAATAAAAATACAAAAGAGAGGAATAACTGACCGCGCAAATTGGCTCAGTGGGCCTCTCAGGTAAAACAGAATTATCACTGAATTGAGCACCCTACAAATTCATATTGTGAATATGGAGAAACATAGAGGACAAGAGCTTAAAATCACTAATTATGAACCATTACTCAACTGAAGATGCATTCGCTTTGTCTTTCGGATGATTAAACTTACATCGAAACCCATACTTGCACCTCTGAGTCTTCACGTAGTACTACAAATTAAAACATAAGAACATAAGAACATAAGATGAATTATAAAGGAGTCATCTAAAGAAAGAACCTATACGACCAAATGACACAAAGTATGCCTTACGGGGCAATCTGCTTCTCCTGGTCTCTCAGGAAGAGGCTCATTCGTATGACAAACCGGAATCTGTGTAATTATCAAGTAAAATAAAATCAATTAACAATAGAATTGATGAAGAGGAAAACATTATAATCTAAGTTATTAGATTAAAGAAGTCTGCCACACAAACTCTTTGAAAACCAAGTTCAGATAAAAAATTCAATTTGCAAGTTTGTCTAGGATGACAAATTTACAATGGGAGATAGAAAGTTCAATATCAGTGTTTTTACTTGAAACGTGAATGAGAATGCTTTCTGCCCAAAGGAATTTCTACCAGAACCAGCTGTTTTCAGGCATAGATAAAAGACCACTGCATTTAAAATGTCAGCGGGGCATTTAAACCAGGAAAAATAAAGTAGGTCATAATCGTATTCTTTGATCATCAACCTCACTAATTCTTACCTACAATAACTAAGGAATAAAAATCATAAGAAGCCCATCTACAGGATGAGACTGTACATAGCCCACCGGTGACAAAAAAAAAAAAACAGATGACAAACTAACCCCAAAGCAATCTCTGTTCTGCGGTCAAGATATACTACCACCAGGTTAATAAGCATCTCAATGAGTATATTCGTAAACTATTTCTAATGACAAGGTAACCACAGAAAATGAGGCTCTGAGTAACAAAATCTTCACAGCTATTGATACCAAAGAAAAACAAAGGCACTAAAATCCAAATTAAATTAATGGAAGAAGAAGAAGAAGACATTTAAAAGTTATCAAGAATATATACTTTGAGCTTCAAACAACAGCACATATTTTTGCCTTGTTAAAAAAAAAACAAAAAGACATTTAAAAGTTATCAAGACTATATACTTTAAGCTTCAAACAACAGCACATATTTTTACCTAGATAAAAAAAAAAAAAAAAAAAAAAAACAATTTAAGATAAAGAGCTCTTTAACATGGGCATGTAGTAGGTAATGCATATTAACAGGAGAGCATCTTAGAGGATTAGATGTTTGTAGAAGACACATGATTATAAAAGCATTAAAAACAGAATCATATAACAAAGGAATTTCTTTTAAACATAGGAATATAGTTTCTAAACTGAATGATATTGACACTTATAGCACGGAGAACACATACATATAAGTCACCCATCTTGAATAAAAAATATTATCAATATATAAGAATATACTTGAGTAAATAAGACTTATATAGTTATACAAATAAAAAGAAGATAAGTAGTCGACTGCCAGCTATTATAAACAAATTGTCACCTCCTTCCAATCTGGAATTCCACCATCAGGAACCCAAAGTGGATGATCAAACTTGCAAGTATCTCCAAATTTACAGGTTCTTGTCAACATATAGTAAGCACAATCCTTTTCTCCTGGTCGCTGAGGATATATAGGCAGAATGCTCCCAGTTTCAAGCCTAGGTCGTTTGATTAATGAATTTGCAGAATATAAAGCCTCGCTTTGCCCAATAGAATTATGAGTTCCCAATAAAGTCTGGTGGTAGAGAGCTATATGTAGATAATACAAAAGAATTTAATAAGAAACCAGTAGTCCATATAATTTGTATTAGTAATAATAGTATGTGTAAGATATTTGGGAAATATATAGCTCGAACATTGAAAATCTTGTATTAATAATCCAAAATAATAATTATATTATGTATAAAAAGGATATTACACGCTGGTAATAGTCATATTACAATATTTCCAGCAACATACATTAGAGAAAGTAATGTAATTATGTATAAACTTGAAGAAAATCTCCATGTTCACACTTTATAATTAAAATATAACATAACTTTTAAGTAACATAACCACCTTTATTCCAGAAAATTCATATATAAATACTACGAAATCCACTAAGCCTAAATTCACAACATCAATACTTGACCTTTCACCCTTTTCTTCACTAACTTAGGAAAAGGCATTAGACCTTAAGATTCAACCAAACCTTCGACATGTGATGTAAGAAGTACCAACTTGAAAGCTTCACTCCTAACAAGAGAGAGCTTAGAAATAAGAAACATGAAGAAACGAAGGACAGAAGTTAGATCAAGGTATATGTGCATAAGGAGGTTAAGACATGGAATAAGTCCCACAGTATCATCACATCTATAAATTTGGGTAGGATGGACACAAGCATACAAGTGCAGTAAATTTCAGGACCACGGCAGTCCAGATCCCAGAGGAAAAGAACACTAGATAGACCAGTACATCTCAATTCCATTGTATTATGCACAAAACGCATTCTAGCATTGAACGCTCAGCCTATTAAGCTCAAGAAGCAAATAAGAGAATCAGAATAACCAAAGAGTATAAAAGCCTCAAAGTTGGACCATAGATTAAGACATGGCTAGAGCTGCTTGTTTGCAATCTAGAACATTTAGCAGGCATCATGAAAGTACCACTTCTAAAGGAGGTATTCTTATAAACTGAACCTAAATGTGACACTCAGGCAGAAGGGCAATCCAGTATTCGAAAAGGCCGAATTCCTAAAGATAAACTCCTAGTTTAAACCATAAGTATTTGATTTCAATATCTTCTTTAATATGTGATATGATTCGACACTTTAATCAAGACTTGGATAAGAGGTTAGTTTACTTAACTAAACTAGGGCTAACATTAAGATTTCCAAAAGTATGACATTTTATTGTTTGTGGCAAAGCTATATACATTTTGATTTCATCACAAATGATTAGGATAACTGAATTTTTGGTGCATTGTTGAGATAACTGAAAAAATGGTGATGTTACCTGTTGTCCGCTGTTTTATACATACGAACTTCATGTGTATCCTATACTGTCCTCCGTATTTGGGGAGAAGACAGCACACAATCCAAAATCAAACACACATTTCACGAAATGAAATTAAACCAGAGAATTAACAGCAGAACAAAGATCCACCCAGTCAAAACAACCAACCAAAAACATCACATGCCTAAGTGCTGTTAAACAAATCGACAGCACAATATGATAACGAAACAAAACATGCAAAAATACCAAGATTTTGATCAATCACGAGAACCATGGCAAACAATCACAATTGCAATGTACCTCCAGAACAATAATTACAAAGGATGCACAAAGCTCTGGATCTCACCATGAAAAATTACAACAAAATCACTTCAATTTCCTTAGAAAATGAGAAATAAAACACCAAACACACAGCTTGGGACAAAGATATCTAGAGCAACGCAGCAAATAGATAATTCAAAAGAATTTCAACAAAAAGATAAATGAAAAACCGGAGAGGTCCTTACTTTCCGAAAGTCTCTTGACACTCGACGGATCCACAACAGACGCAGATCCCAACTTATCACCCCACGTCGACTGCGCAGACGCCGCCGCCTTCACAGCCGCGGCGATGTCGGAACTGGACTGGGGGGGCACGTATATGGAGGACGAGTACTTGGAAGCATCCGAATCGGAGGCGTGATAGCGGGAGGAAGAGATGGTGGCCGATTGGGGGATGTATGGGTCCTGAGCGCCGGAGTGGCTAGAGGAGTAGGACGAAAGCCCTGATGCAGAGCCGGTGCCGGCGTAGGTCGAGCCGTAGTTGTAGGCCATCGTAGAGCGGAGAGCGAGGGTTAGGGTTTGGTGCGACGGAGCGGAGAGGGAAAAAGGTGAATGGAGTTAAGTGAAAAAGGTAACAGAGAAAATGTTTGTTTGATTTTCTGGAAATGTTATGATAATTATAAATAGAGAGATAGAGAGAAATTAAAATAAAATGTTAATATTAAATTGGATGTTATATATAAATATATATATCACCACAAACCACATAGTTTCGTACGAATCTTCTATATTTGGAAACATTTTGTTTTGGAAAGATATACTATATGTGCCTATAATTAGAAATTTTTGTAGGGTGTGTGTGAAATTATAAAGTTTTGAAGGGGTATATATTATGGGAGAATATTTGTTTAATATACATGTTTACAAATTTTGTGAAACAATATATGAAATTAGACTTTATAAAAAAAAAATATATATATATATATATATATATATGAAATTAGGAGGTTTTCTGGGCGTATGCCCCCCAAAAAGAACCCTTTATTTTGATTTTTTATAAAGGCATTGTAATTTTGTGTGGCTACATTTAATTAATTTCTATTAAGAATTTTGTAAAAAAGCAAATATCCAAAATTTCATTCGTTTGTTACAACTGAAACATGTTATTTTACTTGATATTTAATTTAATTTAAATTTACAATCATAATCAATGACCAACAACTTCCTAGCCAACTGCTATGGGATCCTAAAATTCCATGCCCACTCCAAATGAAAGCTTTATTTTTACACTTTCTGTTTTTATAGAAAATTTA
Organism: Dioscorea alata; assembly: GCA_020875875.1. Classification (NCBI taxonomy): domain Eukaryota; kingdom Viridiplantae; phylum Streptophyta; class Magnoliopsida; order Dioscoreales; family Dioscoreaceae; genus Dioscorea; species Dioscorea alata. Next base: position 17,618,782 of record CM037015.1, on the reverse strand, counting down.
ATTCAAACATAAAATATAAAAAAAATGTTTAACTTAATGTGGAGAAGCACTTTTCTCCCAAAAAAAAAAAAAAAAAAAAAAACACTTCTACTAAATTGGAAAAAATAAAAAATAAAAAAACTTTATAAGCCAATCCATTAACTGTAATTTCATTCAAGGTTGCTGCAGCAAAACAACAAGATTCACACTTGAAACCAAATTGAAGACACAGTAAATATATATACATACATATATATACATCCACTAAATTTTGGTCTCATTCTCATTTATTGAGCAACTAGCGCACAATGTACATGTAACATTGTCATATGACTAGTTTTACACTTAAAAAAGCTCATATTATTCAAACTTTTATCAAGAAAAAAGATAAATCACTACTTCAAAATCTACAAAAACAAACCCAGTTAACAGAGGTTGTTCCTAGTTAAAATCCTGGAACCAGCTGCTGCAACAATCCCCTCACTACAAAACCATTGCCTTATCAACTGACAAACTGTACATTAGCATATAAGGGAGAAACAAAATTGCAAAAATGAAAAGATGATCTGAAAAGGTCAGCAACCAAAGCTGATAAGTTTCTCAAGCATGTACGCCGTTACCGTTACTGTTACCGTTGGAGTAGAAAGTTCCGTTCATCGAGATTTTGGCTGGCTTCTTGCTAGTTCCATTTTGGCAGGGCTTTGGTGTCGCGAAACCATTGATTGCTACACTTGATGTCAAGTTCCGGTTGGAGTTTTTCAGGAAGAAGTCTAATTGCCCACATGATGCAGCTATTAAACCTGTCAGAAATTTAACATAGAACACCTATGTCAGAAAATGCAAATCAAATCGATTATACCACATTCCAGTTATGTTTTGCACTATAACTGTAAAATTCTTGCATTATCGCATCCTCGTGTTTGTGCTGATGCTACAATTTCCACACAAGATATGCATCTGACATGAAGCTGAGCTAATGCAAGATGATTTTGCAAGTTCAATGTCAAGTGAATCACATAGAGTTGTGTTCTTTGAGTGCTTAAAAAGTGGCATTGTAGTTGTAGACAACAGATTTAAAATCAGCAACCTGGCTAGGGTCTCTACAGCTGATGGTTTAGCTGGTAAAACACAGTACGAGTTCATCATACATGTGACACAAAAGATCAAATTATCCAAAAAACAATGATAAAGTCCTTTGTCAAAGACGTATTGAGCTTGTCGGTTTCCAATTGAGTATGCAAGTTCACAAATCATCAAAAACCAGTTTCGAAGTCATACAGATGATGGTTTATATATATACCAGGCATAAAATTTTGTGTTCTCTTCTGGTTCACAATGCATAAGAAATATTTTTCAATGGATAACAAAGTTCAACCGCATAGAAAAGTAACACCTTCATAGAAGGAAACTACAGTGTCTCTAAATAAAGGCATAGGTTATCCAACAAACAAGCATAAACTTGAACATACATACACTATAGCTTTTTTTTTTTTTAAAATCTTCATGCTGCAGTTTTCTAAGTTGTTAGACATACAGAAACCTCATCTGGTCTCAGAAGGAGCACTAACGTAAATAATTTGACATTAAAAAAAATCTTCAGAAATAAGACAATCACAATATCCAAAATGGTGCATCATATCAATTTAGTACACATAGTTTTGCATAAAGACATTGAATTGTAATCCAGTTACATAAGAGTATCAGCAGCAAATGCTCAAGATGATCTTCAACAGATAACAAATTAAAAATGCAAAGGAAAGGCACGCCTCCTAAAAGGAAACTAGACCTACTTAATTATTTTCTCTAGATAAAGACATGTCCTACACAAAAAAGCCTTTATCAGAGCACAAACTATAGCTATACTTTCCATCCTCGTACTACAGTTTTCTAAGTTATTGGTCATACAGAAGCCTAAGCTGGTCTCATAAGGAGAACTAGTGTAAGTTAAAAAATTCTGTAGAAATAAGATGCACCAACAATATCAGGAACTGCAAATGATGAAGTTTTAAACCTCCACAATCACATTGATGAGTTGGTGCAACACAGATGCCACCGTGCATAACATGGCTAGACATTTTGGACACTCAGAGTAAAATACATGCATCACTAAAAGGCAAGAAAATTAAAAATGGTTAACAAATTTGCAGTTCGCGATAGAACAAACAAGGTTCCAGCTTTACCACATCCTTTTGTTCTTCCAAGTGTGCTAAACACCACTTGACAAATAGTGATTGCTCTTGTGATAATCGCTACTTGGTGGCATTTGAAACTTTTCGGGTTGCAAATTGATCTAAAACTTGACCACCTTTTCGAATTGCTCAAATTGATCTCATTTCACTCAAACTTGGCTTGATTACACCCTTATTTCTAGGGCATTGGTTATGCAGAGACCTATATCGTCTCAGAAGGAGCCTTAATGTGACATAAGTTAAAAATGTCTAAAGAAATTTGGTAAGCAACTCGCAAATTTAAGGAATAGTCAAACTTCAGACCTGATGTGCACTAGGTAGTTTCAGCATCAGTATGTATAGCGGTAAATGTTTTCTCAACTTCAGGTCGATGGTTATAAAAATCTAAAATAAGATATATAGTTTGAAGACAAATAACTCAATATATAAGTCATTATTTTTCAATCCTAATCAAAACAAAGTATCTTCTTAACCAATATGGTCAGTCTTCATATAATAAAGAACGAATTTATGGAATATTCACTTGTTGATGCCGGGTAAGCTGGTTTGTCCTTTGCAAGAAGCCGTCCAATTGGCCACATGAGGCTTCTATTAACCCTACCGGAAAATTAAAGATTACCAAAAAAAAACACCCACATCAGAAAAAATGCAAATCAGAAAATTTCAGTAAGTCCAGCTATTCCAACAGGAAATTTCGAATCTTATTCCGTCTCTCATAAGATACAAAGTACTAAAAAACCTATGCAAAAATTCTGCCAGCATTGACAGAAGTATGAAGCTCCTGGATTAAATCAACGAGCTGGGGCGACACAGATGCCGCAATGCAAACAAATGCTGCATGTAACTAGACATTTTTGACATTAAATCAAAATACACACCCTAAAATATATTTCTAGGAAATGTTACTTTGCTGATTTATTAGGAATATAACTCTACTCCAGGGGATGTTACCTAAGAAAAGAGCAGATGGTTTCCCAGGCCGCGACTTGAACTCAGGATGAAATTGAGCTCCAACAAAATAAGGATGGTCAGGCAGCTCAAGGATCTCCAGAATTAAGACAAAACAATCAGCAATGAGAAAAATAACCATACTTAGAAAGAAACCTTAGTTGCATAATTGCAAATGCACACCTCCATGCGTCTTCCGGTTTCATCTCTACCAACAAATTTCAAACCAGCCCTTTCAAGTTCCATGATCATTTCGGGATTGACCTGCAAGTAATGATACATTAGCAACACAAAAAAAATATCATAAATCAGCCTATTATACAAGTTCACAGTTCCGTAAATAATGTGAGGGCAAAAAAAGATGTGCTACAGAATGGAATGCATATAGAATAGCAAAAGACCTCATATCTATGCCTGTGCCTCTCATCAACGTAACTCACATTGCCGTATCTAAGAAAGCAAAAGATTGAGATCCAATTAACCTTCTCAAAGATATAAAGGAGAGAAACAGTTGGAAACATTGACTAATGGAAAAATAAGGCCGATTGAGGGATATGTCAGTCCTCACAATTTTGCAGATTTGCAGTCAATAACCTTAAAATATGTCCTCCTTGACCCAAGGCGCATTGTTCCCCCCATATGAGTTTTTGAACCCTGCAAATGTTAGTCCAGCTTAGAGTGTATATTATGTAAGAAGCAGAAGTGAATAGAGCAGAAAATAAAAACATTTAAACCTCTGGCATAAAGATAACACAAGGGTTTAGCGTATCTGGGTCAAACTCTGTGCTGTTTGCATCCTTCAACTTAAGAATAGATCGAGCAAACTCAATGACAGCAATTTGCATGCCTAGGCATATGCCAAGAAATGGTACTTTATTTTCACGGGCATATTTTGCTGCAAGAATTTTCCCTTGCACCCCTCTGTCCCCAAAGCCACCTGGAACTAGGATACCATGTGCACCCTGGATTGAAATAACGTTCATAAGACTGAAATTTATGACAGAAATATCTCGAAAGAATAGTATCATCCTTCATATGGACTGTGGGAATGTAATTCTTAAACCATACCAAAGAAATCTCTTTACCTTCAATAGTTTCCACGCTGCTTCATAACTATCAGGTGCCTAAATAAAGATGAACTTATTTATCTTAGTCCAAGAATTATACGAATAATAAGGATATTAAAATGATAAGACACTGATCTGAAAATTAACCTCCTTTGCTGTTTCATCTTCAAGATCCGTGGAAGCAACCCATTCCACAACTAGTTTTTTACGGCATCTAAGAGAAGCATGTAAGAGTGCCTGCAAACAGGTCAAAATCCGTTGTCAGGTTATTCGGCCCCTCCAACAAAATATGGCACTAGAAAAGACCTTTATAAAGCTTTGGTAGATAACATCTGCGACGCTACTTCAACTAGAATTCACCTCAGAACATGGATCAGTTACCTTAATTTAAATTATTTCAAATTTTGAAATTATTGTAACCCATTTGAAGTTCAATAATTTTTATTTACATTAAATTTTACAGAATTATTTCTTTATTTTCTATATCATTGCAATAAGTGACTTGATTTAATATGCAAGGCTTGCTAGTTGCTACAAATCAGTAAATTAAAGTAATAATATTAAAATATCAATAGGAACAATATCTTTTGGGTGGTTTACCAATGCACGCCTAGCACTAGCACAAATGTGTCACTGGGAACATGCATTACACAAGCAACAGTTCAAACATTGGTTTGGGAAACAAAGGTAGACCTCTAATTACTTCTCTACAATGTAATAGGCAAGTAATAATGGTAAATGTGTTCACCTTCAATACAGAGAGGTAAGAATCTGACAGACCAGTATATTTTCCAACCATGGCAATTCTCACCTGCAAGTCACATTAATATAGAGGAAATAGACATCATCAGAATATAAAACTAATCCTTTCTTGCTAATAAATTTTCAGATAGTGCTCAGAACCCACAGGGTCACATAATGTATCACAGAGTTTGGCTCTAGCCATCCATTTCTCTAACTTTGGCTCCCCAGTAACACTATAGTCAATGATGGCACATTTCAAACAGCCAAATATTGTGAGTGTCATTACAATCTCAGAAATAAAACAATAAAACATAAAACGCCATCAGTTTCAATTTAAATTGCCCAAGTTCAGTAGACAAACCTACGAAGATTGAGATCTTTCAAAATAGCTTCATGTGCCTTTTGGTCCTAAAAGAGCAATAAAAGTGGCATGCTTAAAAGTAATATAGGACAGATGGAGGACGGACGATATAACTTCACCAGACTAATAATACGTTTCAAGGCAAGTTACCATTAACAAGAGTAAAAGACTTTACCCTTAGTAGTAAAGGAATGTGCCAAATATTTGAAACATCATGCAGAGTAATGATATTCGCTGCCTGAAAATGCAAAATTCTTCATCAAATCATTAAAAAATACACTCACAGGTATTACTTAAAAAAAAACACCATAGCATGATGAACTGGTTGCTTACCGGGACATGGCAAAATTGCGACAATTTTTCTTTGACATTGTCTTCCAATGGCTGTTCACAACATTTAATGACAAATCAGAGAACATAATCGCAGCATCGATCAATCTTTGGCAGTAAAAAGTATAAATACACTTACCCTGGTACTGCGACATGCCAAGACATTTGGTGTTAATCCAAGTGTTCTTAGTCCACGTACACTATGTTGAGTTGGCTTGGTTTTCTACAAATAAAGGATATAAAAATAAATTTCAATGAACAAAAAAATAGTGTAAAACTCAGATGTTTTACCTGTTCACCCACAACATTCAGAACTGGCACAAGGCTGACATGAACCAAGCAAAAGTTGCCTGGACCTAAGCAACAAGGAAAAATAAATATGCAAAAGGGTAAGGGACCATATGTTTTGCAAAATAAATAAATGATATTAAGATGAAACACAGTTTCCTCACCAACTCGATAAGAGAATCTGCCCAAAGCTTCAATAAATGGCATTGACTCTATATCCCCTGAATCAAGTATCAAGAACCAAATGTTATGTTATTCTCTGAGAAAGCCTGTATAATGCATTGTGTGCTTGATTAACAATGGAAGGTCTCATATGGAAAAAAATTCACAAATGTAAAGCATAAAATGCATGCATACTTGCAGCATAAAATTTATTCTCACCTATAGTTCCACCCAGCTCTATAACACAAACGTCAGCAGGTCCTTCTTTGCCATCCACAGGTACCATTGCCACACGCTCAATCCACTCTTGTATCGCATCAGTAATGTGGGGTACAACCTTTTGAAGAAAGACAATAAAGTGGCTCATAATCACAGAAGAACTTTCATAAATGATTCCATGGAACCTAGAGTTAGAGGCACACCTGGACTGTTTTACCAAGATAGTCTCCCTTTCTTTCCTTGTTAATGACAGACTGCCATCCATGAAATGATGAAAACACCAAGAAAGTGAAGGTGAGTCACACACGAGAAAAACAAAAGCCAAGCTCACAAAAAGCAAGCAACTGGAGAAAGGGCTGTGAATCAAGCTCAGGAACTTACAAATACACATAAGAAGAACATTTGCATAGTAACTATTGAGGTATCAAATAACAAGTTTGTAAAGAGATAAAACTAAATATACCTGATATATTTTTCCAGTTGTAATGTTATTATCACGAGTTAACTTGATGTCCAGGAATCTTTCATAGTTGCCAAGGTCCAGGTCCACCTTTTGAAACAAAAGGAAAATCCAATATAAGAGTTTCTCTTCACCCAGCTAACAAGGAAAATACATATGAATGCCTATATCTACATTCACATGCACAATATGCACACAGATAAAGGTGTATAAACATATCCACACTCACCATTACTGCTGCATAAGATAACAAGGAAAAGTTCAAATATACATGGAGAAGAACACGGATCAGATAACAGGTAAAGTTATCAAACAGCAATTATTCTTATTCCAGTTACAAGATTCAAAATTTAAAGGTAAAGAAGAAGAGAAAGGCAAGCAATCCGAGTAGTTTGTGAAGCAACACAAGATGCAAATCACAAGCTTTGCAACAAGTTACCAAAAAAAAATGATCTTATGAAGACAAAGCTAGAAGCAAATTTTAAAAAAGAGGAAACTCGAAAAGAAATTAAACATATTTGAATATAAACAGCCAAAAAAAAGCAACGAAAAGAAAAGCTAGCAAATAAACCTCATTTCACATCAGTCAAATGCATTTGTTATGGTTAGGAAGAAAAGATCAACAACAAAATGAAAGTACACAAGGCTTAGCAGTAAAAGCCGCATAGGAAACAAAAAATCCATACCTCCCCACCATCATCTAAAACAAAAACTTCACCATGCTCAAATGGTGACATTGTGCCAGCATCTGTATTCAGATATGGATCTGCGTGTAAGCATGAAACTCAATGAGCACTTACGTTCATAAAGAGATAAACGTAACACGAGCTTATCTAGAAATGTCAACTCAAACATCCAAAAGAGAGGTATATTGACAGGCAAATCAAAACATGGTCATAATAGCTGGTATATCATTCATATGAACTTAGTGAGAAAGTTTGTGTGAAAAATGAGAATGAAATGCCAGACAAGGATAATTAGAACATAAACATAAATAATTATAAAGCAAGGCAGGCATTAAATGTATCAGAGGAAGTTAGTGCAAGCTCCTGTCAAATTATCAGGCAAACCAAGAATGGCGGGACCCTATTGTCTAGCATAAATCCAATAGAAGATCAAAGCATAGGCTAGTACGACTATTCATCCCTATTTCTGAATAGTTTTATGCCTTTACTTTCACTGCTCCAGAACAACAAATGCTTCTAGGACCAACCAGCAAGGACACTTTAAGAATGAAGACAAACAAAGACCTGATGAATAAGCAGTCAATAAAGAGGAAACTGAAACTATCACTCAATCAAAAGGCAAACAAAATAAAATTACCATAATTGCACCACACAAAAAGTGACGACACCACTTCTATTATTGAGGACAAGGTTGAAGAATAAGACTACTTGATTCCGATTTAAAAATAAAAAATTAGACGGTGAGAAATGGGGATCTAGCCAGCATGAAGTATGCACAGATGATTCCATTTACAAAATACATACACACAAACTACTCTGTGGACAATTGTCCAAGATATTGAGCAGGAAAATTAAACAAAGACAAAAAAAAAGAGCAAATTAAAGAGGCAACACCCAGCATATTGCCTGATGAAGGATTAAATTGTAAGGTAATAAAACTACATAGCCACTAAAATACCCACCCTCCTGCACGCGCGCGCACATACAGCCCAAAACATAAGGATAAAAAAATTTAAAAAAAATTGAAACAATGATCATCAGCATGGCTGTTTAATGTCCAGAATATGACAAAAAATAAAATTGCAAACGTAATATGGTAAAATGAGATTAAGAGGATGGTGGGAATCAACTAAACTTAGTCAACATGACAAGCAGCTTAACGCCATAAGGTGAATGACCCCGGGCAATTGAAGTGATCGTTAGGCATCTAAGTAATAGTTAGGCAAATGCCAGAAACAAACTGTTTAGAAAACCAAGAAGGTATAAGGCTCCAGTGGTCATCAGCTAAAAGCAATACTATCAATAAATTAGTGCCTCATGGATTTACTGGTGAAACCATGAAAAGAACAAACAATGGCAAAAATGTTTTTTTGCATTGTTTTAGAAAGAATTATTTTTCCATTAAACCAGAAGTGAAGAAGTTCTGGAAAGTTGGTTTTAAGTTTCAAACTATACCAAAATTTAAAAATCCAAAAAATAAATTATTCATGTATAATAGTTTTTACCAAAATTAGTCAGCATGAATGCCTATTTTGCCCAAATGTTAAGACACGACGCTGGGAGCCAAAAGCACAATATTTAAAAAACAATGTACAGGCATATAAAAATGCTCTTCTTGCGATTAAGACAAAAGGCAGAGGCATTTCTGGCCAAGTGAACAACACGACGCTGAGAGAGCGGTCTATCTGCTGTTCCTGAATGGCCTTGCTGTTCAGAGCCACTAACATACTTATTCAACCAAAAACGCAAGAACATAGAGAAACACAGATATCACTAGATGGTATCAGTGGCAAATTGCTGTAAAAAGAACCAACTTGAGCTACAGAGCCAAGAAAGTTACTTCCATCTTCATTTACAAGCAGACACCATTCAAGTAACGTGTAACCCCATGCTGATAATAATGAAATTTTCACAAGTAATAATAATATTCCGCATTCTTAAAACTATATAGCTTCAAAAAACAATCACATGAAGTTTTAAAAAACCCCACACAATATTCTCTTTTTCTTGTGGTCATACAGAGATCCATAAAAAGAGAAATGATCCAAAGCAAAGGAAGAACAACAAAAAAAAACTTTTTACTTGTTCAACAAAATTACATGGAACCTCATGCAAAAGAAGAGGTGTATAAATGTTATATAGTTTCCTCTGCGGATGAAGCTCGGACAAAAAAATCACTAAAACTGGACCCCTTTCAGCAAAATCACTGAGACATGGCAAAAGAGGGAAAACAAACCAATCTGGGGAAAAATATACGAATCCTAAAGTCCTGTGGACTGTATTTGGGAATTTATAACAAAGGGAGGCCATTCAAGTAACACTCAATCCCAAAAAGATCGACCCCTGGTGAAAAGATAACAACTTTCCTGCTCCTCAAAACCCACACATAAATAAATAAATAAATTTCACCACACAAACTGCTACAAACTAATCAAAAGCAAATAAAAATAACGATGGAAACGCTAGCGGTGCAGGATAAAAAAAAAAAACTCAAGAAAACACAAAAATCACAACAAATAAACATGAAATCACGCAATGTCTATCACCTAAAAAAACACCGACACGAACACCAGAACATCAGAAAAAAATACAATAAAATAAAATAAAATAAAATCCAATCTTTCTCCAATAAAAACAGCAAAACACTTAAAAAAACAGGGAATAACGCTGTTTCACAAACAATCTCGATCAAGAAACAATCTTTCCTTTTCTTTTCCCTATCCTCTTACCAATCTTGATAGAAGTGACACGGAGGCCGCACGCCTTAAGGATAACCCCGATACTGCTAGCCGTCACTCCTTTCCCAAGCCCACTCACCACTCCACCCGTCACCAATACATACTTCATCTCTCCCCTCTCAATCTACACCACCAAAACTCCTCCAATCTGTTTCAGCAGCTTGAGAAGTCGAAACCAAATGAGAGATGACAAAGGCCAAGTCTGTGCCCTCGCTCTCACCGCCGAAAAGCGTCGTTGCTTGGAGAGGAGTGGCAAAAGCCGAGCAGCGGTGAGAGAGAGAGATAGAGGCAGAGCGAGGATAGACGAAGATTATAAATAGGATTGCCGAAGGGGTTGGTGTGCTTAGGCTTTGGCGAAATCGCTGTCCAACAATGCCCTGCAAACCGAATGGAATGATTTTTTTTTTTTTTTTTTTTTTTTTGGGGTAATTTATGATTTTAGGGTTTTAGCATATCTTTTAGATATCTGTGTTTGAAAGGTTTGCGTTTATACCCTATAAAATCAGCTAATTTATTTGTTTGTTTTTATTGCTTATATTCATCATAAATCAATATAAAATGAGTTTAATTTATAAAATCAGCTAATTTATTTACCTCGTAATTTATTAGCACAGTTCTCTCGTGTGTTTGATATTTATAACTTTCTCTGTTCCTTTTAATTTCTCACATTTTTTTTTAGCTTCTTTTTATTCCTTTTTACTATTTTATTTACAAATTTTATCCAACATTAAATATTAATTTTAAATTTTATTTTTTATATTCAATGTATTTCTACCGTTTTTAATAAATTATATTCAATTATCATTTTTTTAAACTTATTTTAAACGAAGGTAACATTAAAAAAATTAATATAATTTTTATAAATTTGAAGTTGCCAACTAATTTTAACTAACTTTTTTAATCAGTGTAATGACATTATTTTTTCCCCTCTGGTTCGTGGTCCCATGTAATAAGATTACCGTGGTAATAATATTAGAAATGGTAAATACTGTGTTAATTTATGATAACCATGTTTGGTTGGAAACTCATATTACATAGTAATCAACTTGGTAATGTTCTAAATTTCCCAAAATACCCTTGTGTCTACCATTTTGTGCAAATTTAAGTTTAAAGTAAAATAAAATTTTGGATAAAAAATAAATAAATTTTCAAAATTAAACATATTCCCTTATTTAAATTTAATGTTTTTTATCCAACGAATAAAGTATATAAAAATTATTATTTTTAAATAAATGAAATATTTGTCCAAAAAAATATTTCAATTAATCCAACATAGCCACCTATTTTGGTGGTAATGGAATTACTAAGTTTCTTGGTAATCTTTCAAAGTTGGTAATCAAATATTACCATCACAATATTATCACCGTTATCAGTTCAAACGTGACAATCTTTTCATATTATCACGTAACAGACGGTAATGCTTTCACATTACCGCGAACCAAACGCCCTCTAAATTGAAGTGTTTTACATCTATTTATCAAATAAAAATAATAATAATGATAATAATAATAATTGTTTGATAAAAAAAATTTTGTTTAAAAAAATATATACCGCTATGGAATCAGCTAATTTATTTGTTTGTTTTGTAACTTTCGTTACTTGTGTCAAATCACTAGAAAATGATTTTTAAATTTTAAAAATAATTGTTTTATAAAAAAAATTATTAAAAAATATTAAAAGCGTACCATAAGATTGTCATAGTATTTAAATCATGTCACTGAGAATTTGATGTGATTGCGTAATTATTTCCAATTATGTAATTTGATTTAAATTCTAAGTAATTGTTTAAGCTTAAAATTTTTAAATGATTTCACACAAAAAATTATTATTTATAAGGAAATAAAGTACTTTCTGTTTTATTAAGATTATATAATTTCCTTACCACTTTTTTTTTTTTTATCTTTCTCGTGTATTCATAATAATTTTATTTTTATAAAAGACAACGTTGAAGAAAACTGATGTAAAACAAAATTTTGATCATTTACCTGCACTTAGATTTAAATAAATATGATACTATTTATTATTAACAAGCATATAAGATTTTTCACATCTTGAATAATTGAAAATTTGTAATTGTATTATTACAAATTTTCATAAGAATACAATAAATATATTATTGAAGTGAAGTATTACATAGACTGGACTAATTTAAATAGGGTTTTTGCAAGTGTATCTCTGAATAATTTTGAAATTGCATATTTGCCGCTGAATAATACATATAATTGAATATATACCCTAGGTTCAAATTGGCTGAAAAACCATCAGTTAACAAATAGTAAATATATAAAATGACCATTATACCCTTTCCATATATACCTTCGAAAGATTTTTTTAATTGTAAATTAAACATTTACAAGGCTATTTTGGACTTTTTGTATATCTTTATCCAAGTTATGACTATAGTTAATAAATTTTGATTAACTTCAGGTAACGGGATCTAACAGTATGGGTATATCGGCAATTACCTATATTTTTCAGTGGTATATATACAATTATTTTTTTCTTAGGGTAAATATGCAATTATAGAACTTTTGAAAGGTTTATAAGCAATTTTCCCATTTAAATATCATCTATTATAATTTTTTACTTAAAAAAATAAAACTAAAGAATAAAACTTTATAAATTGTATTATCAGAAAATAAATTATCACTTAGAAACCACATCAGTTATAATATATGTAATAAAATTGCTACTTCTCAAATAATAATACGAAAGTAATTGGTTTGTACTTTCATGAAAAATGTTTGAAATGAAAGGTCTTGTGCAAGTCAAGGGTTTTAGTTTACATATAAAAATTCCTTTAATTCTTTTCCATTATATTTTTTCATGGTTCAATGATTTGTAATTATAACATTTAGTTTTAATTATAACGCTCCAAATTGAGAAGTTAGTGACGTTAAAGGATTAATCAAGATTATCACTTCTTATTTGGATCACATTTCTTATTGACCTTTTTGGATTTACTAACTATAAATGAACATATAGTTAGTACATATATATATATACACACGTCATTAAAGATGACATGTATTTTTATTAAGTAATTAAGTTCAAGTTGCATCAATATGATCAATGATCACATTATGTAATAGTTGAAGATATTATTCATATTAATATTAAATCACATGGTATTTCAAGTTATTTTCCTAAAAAATAATTTGAATGCATTTTAAATTTATTCTTTCTTCTTTCCTGTCAGGTTTTATTTAAAGGTGCATGGAACGAATTAATTAACCCTTTATCATTTGATCTATTCTTACAATAACTTGTAAAAACACCATTTTTGCACAATAAAAATAACTATAAAAGTTCTTATAGTTGGAAACTTATTGCTATTGTTAAAACTGATTAATTAATTCTTGTTTAACTATGAAGTAATGCAACTTTGTCAAACTTAATTAAGCTTTATAATTACAACCTCATGCTATTTTATTTTTATTATTATTGTTATTATATGACAAAGATGGAGAGGTGTGCATACCCACTTGGTCAGCTCTAATTATGAGGAAAGGTTCAAATCATCCTAAAAACACGAGCACTCTATTCATCAAGAGTATCCCATTTTAACTGACTAAAAGATTATTAACTCATTTAAATTTTTATGCCACTTTTCAATTTTTTAACTGAAATAATTATACAACTGCGTATTTTTAAAAAATAAAAAATAAACTCATTTATTTTAAAATTAATTCTAACTTGAACCAGCATTGTTAAAGCAAGAGTAAAATAAAGTTTTTTTTTTTTTTTCATTTGTTGTAGTATTCTAATTTGAGTTTGACAAAGCAGACCCACAATAGAATTATTTTTATTCCATCAATAAAAAAACAAACAAAAATTTAGAATATCATTTCTAAAACAATCATCATATGATTATTACGAAACCAATAAAGAGCTCCAAATTTAATATAAGTTATAAAACAATCAAATCATCCAACGTATGCATATGCCAGAGTTATAAAATAAAGAGCTCCAAATTTATATTTCATTTTACTTTATTTTTAAATTTCAACTCCAAAAAATTATTAAAATAAAACTTCGATAGTGATTGAAAAGATTTATCGATAAAACAACCCCAGATATATAGTTATTGCTCAACATGTTCTTTTATTATTATGAAAGTTTTGTTGTGTTACACTTTTTCTTTTTTTTTTTTAATAAATGTTGTGTTACACTTTGCCTTTGAATGTTTTAAAATTTTGGTTTATAATTATTCAAAACTCTTCTTATATCGAAATTGATGTTGCGTTCAAACATTTTTTTAATCCTAAATTAATCGCCACATCTTGCATAGCTTTAAAATTATTTTAATTTTAAATCCATCTTAATATTCAAATAATTTTTTTATTTATGAATATATATATAATTAACAACTTCTTGGTTTATTAAAACCTGGTCTCTTACATTCACAAATTAAAGATACGTTATTGTTAAAATTGTGAATGTGCTCCATATTGATGTGTGTCTCTGACCGTAAACTTTATATAGAGGTGTTTATTATTTAATATAAAAAATATAAATATATATAAATGGTTGTGGTCCTTTGCTCGCTTAAACTTAACAACTTTATATTTTTAATAATTTAAAATTTATTTATTTATTTATTTATGGTTTTCAGTGGCCGCTGGTGTGAGGATGAAGGTGACAGTTGAAAACTTGAAATGATGAAAATTTGATAAGAAAAAAGACAATATAAAATTTAAATTATAGTATAAATACGTAAATAAATTATTTATTGAAAAAAAAAAACTCTGATAAGAAGCTAAGGTCAAATAAAGAGTTAAAAAATAATAATTTTGAAAATAAGATATTTAAATAAATGAACGGTCCAGATCAAACATGCGAGGGAGAGAGAAAGAGAGAGATCACGTGATCATGTCGCGCCAAAACCTCATTCCCAATGTGGGTGCCCAAGTGGGTTCGCCTCAAATTACGAGACAACCACGCCGTTCGATGTAACGATCGGGTCGGATCCAAGATTGGATTAACGGTCGATCCGACCCGGTAAGAGTAGCGCTAAACGAGATTCGGTTTGGCGCGACTTGGTCATTAAAAAATTTTGGGGACCTTTCCGTCATTCCAGTGCTTTTTTTAAGGGCCCGTGATTTCAGTCTTTATTTATTTAATTTATTTTGGCTCATATCCCTCCATTGATTTGGAAGCAGTACTCTTATAATATTTTATAATACATAGACATATATGACTATTATTAATATGGAATCAAACTAGAAGCACGGTAGATTAACCGGTCAGGCAGAAACTGCATGGTCAGCTGACCCGGTGGGCCGGGTCGATAATCCGTAACCGGTCCATACTGTAGCGGACCCTGTTATGAGTTGGTCTTTTATTGGCACGTAATCTGCTAGGTTAGGTTTTTTTTTTTTTTTAATTAGTGGGTTAAAAAATAAAAATTTGTTACTTCCTAGATTTTAACCTTGGTCTTCAAAGAGCAAAGTTCATTGAGAAATCAATTGAGCTAACTTTTGTTGGCCATAATTTAATTTTTTTTTTTTAAACAAATTTATAATAAAGTTGATCACCGAATAATAAACATTGTGAAATTTATTAAATGCTTATATATATTTTTTAAATATTTTATACGCTTTTAGTTTGTTTCTACAGAAATTCGATTCAGGTGATCTTAGATACCATCAGTCTAAGGGATCCTTGGTTGTTAGGTCCAATTCAGTAGTATTTGTTTTCACACCCATCTATGGCTTTATTAATTTTTAAGAAAAAATATTTGCACCTACCTTGTGAAAGTGAATTATTGTTAATATATACTATAAAAAAACCCATATATTTACTCATATAGATTTTATAATTATGGATTAGTGATTAATTATCTTTGTGTTGGCACGCAAGCAAAATTCTATGATTTTTCCTTTTTTTTTTAAATTAGAGATGTGTGTGAATGAATAATATTCGGTTAAATTCTTGACTCAAATGCTTCGCATTTTGGTGTTATTCTATGAAACACTTGACATTGACATTTTTGTTAAGAAGTGGTTGTGACTCTGTTGCTTTGTTATATTATTGACTACTGAACAAGGTATGATTTATTGTTGGCAAATCTAATAGCAAATTTGATGGTGGAACAAAAATTTGAGGATATTTTGACTTTAATTTGTTTTCTTGAAAGCTAAAAAAAAAAAAAAAATACACCAATTCTTTGTTTTTAAGGATTAGGAAATAATTTGATAATTTAAATTATCTAAATGTCCAAATTATCCTATCAAAATTAATAAAAGAATAGTTCTTCTGTAATTTTAACTAGTTAAATCAATATGATAATCAACTTATGAATAATCGTCATAATTTAATAAATATGCGGTGAATTGGAAAATATTTTTATAATAAATAAAAATACAATCAAATATTTGAGAGATAATCGTATTTTTCATCGTAATAATTCATTAATAAACCAAAAATTTGAGGGAAAATAAATTATAACTCTTTGAAAGTTTAAAAATATCTCGGACAGACCCTCTGATATTTGAATTTGACAAACAGTTTATCTTTTTTCTAGACAGCTTATTTTTCAATTAATACAGTTCACTCCGTCAGTTTATTCTATCATATAACATGCATATTCCGTTTAAAATATATAGTTTTCATTTAACATTATGTGTTTTTCGTTTAATTACATAAGTTTCACTTAACATATAATGTTTAAAATTTGACCTTTCAGGTTAAAACTAGGTGTTTTCGCTTAAAAAACTGAGAGCAAATCTTGTTAACACCAACTACTTTTATATCAACATCAGCCACTTCTATGTCAACATTAGCCATCTTTAAAGCAAAAAGGTCTGAAAAGTAACTTGTCAGGGAAAAAAAAAACCCTTTGGGAATACTCGAAATCATGGGGTTTTTTGTGGATACCTTAAATTCAAGGGGCTATTTGTTCATTAGGAAAATTTTTTATCACAATCATAAAATTCAAATAGAAATAAGTTATTGTTACACGAGTGGACATCAATCAATTTTTTAAGATGGTGATTAATTATTTAAATAATTAATTTTATTTTTATTTTTATAAATATAAACAAGGCATTTGTTGTAGATTTGAGAACTAAGTTTTAAAACACCTTTACCTATGGGGATGGCAATAATCCCCATATCCCACCCGATCCGACCCGGTCCGACCCGAATTTGACGGGTAAAACCCAGTTTGACCGGGTTTTGGGTCGGGTTATGGTAAAACCCGATTAATATAAAGCCGGTGCGAGTGTGGGTATGAGAATCCTGATACTCGACCCGAACCCAAACCCGACCCAAAATTCAATTAACAAATATACCCAATCATATATATTCAAATTTTTTGTTAGGTGTTTTTAAATTCCCACTCCATGGTGTTGAATTTGTCTATTTTGTGTTGCTTTCAATGTTTATCTTCAATTCCTATTCTATGGTGTTCATTAAAAAAAAAACTATGATTTTAAATTGACATTTTTAATTTTTACTTTGTATTTTAATTTTATTTTAAATGTTTTTAAATAAGGGTATGACGGGGCGGGTATCTCAGCGGGTACTCGATTACACTTTGGGTGCGGGTGCGGGTGTGAGTTGGGGTTTTGAAAATCTGTCGGGTTCGGATATGCGGGTGGCGTAGCGGGTGCGGGTACGACAAAAACCGCACACCGATCCGTTGCCATCCCTATTTGCCTCCACCTGCATGAGCTAAAAAAAGAGTAGTTGAAAATTTCAAAAAAGGAAAGCAAAACCTAAGTCGAAATGGCTATACTTCATACACTTCAGACTTTCAAGTTTTTCTGTTTCCCCTGTTTATTGTCCAGCCTTTATCTTGCAAATAATTTTCTATTCTCACAATGGTTGATTATAATAAAAAGTTCTAATAATTTATTTTATATATTATGTCTTCATATGCTCTCTAACCTCAACTTGATTTATAAATTATAAAACAAAACTTTACTCTAAAAATAAATAAATAAATAAGAAGATATAAAATGTGAAGGAATAGAAAGTAGTAGTTGAAAATAAATATTTAACTAACTAATAGCACTGGCATAATATTTTTATTTCTATTCAGATACTTTTGGAGGTTTTGAAACTTGTCGATATCAACTTGGTTTTGGCCGCATTTAAAAAAATTAATAATAAAAACAAAATTAGAGAAGTTTGAAGCAAGTTTCTCGGCCCACCAACTTGCTTAATTGGTAGGTACAAGTAGCCCTCATATTCAGTGCTAAATTTGGACCATATATATATATATATATATATATATATATATATATATATATATATTATCCTCTATTTTTTGTGGATATAATTCTTTTCTAGTTTTAGTGTTCTTATCAATAGTTGCGGAGGTAATTAAAAGATGTCTTTTTTCATTAGCTTCCTTTCTCTTTTCTTTGATTTGCTTCTGTTTTATTTCTTTTCCACTCCTGATGGTTGGTTGTGCTTGTTTGCTGTATTCTTTTAGTCCTGTGGGACCAGTATTTTGTATATATTTATCTTCTTTTCTCATTAATGTGGTTTATCTATTTTTTAAAAAAAAATTAAAGGATTTTATTTGTGCTCTTGGTTCAAAGAAATAAAAGGAAAATGAATTCAAATGGTAGGTTATATATATTTTGTGGCTTTCTTTTAATCTACAAAGATATTAATTAAGATTTGGATAGATGTTGTAGAATCCCTGCCTAACTTTTCATATGATTGCTCAATAGTGTGGATTAAATAATGTTTAGCAAAATATAAAATTTTCTTCATCACTGATTCCCTATCAATCACATGTAAGTCAACAGACAAGTTCATGTTTAACACTAACTCTATAAACTTCTTCTTGTCATCAATCAACAACTTTATGGGATCATATCTATATATTCTTTTTGTCAAGTTGGGCTTGATTCACATTAATTTTTTACTAATGGTAATGAGTCTTTTCTTTTTTTTTTAAAAAAATAATCTATATCCATATTGGGAAAAAATGGCATAAATTGACGTGTTCGCCATCTCTTTTACAAGGCTGTTTCATTTGTTTAATTTTAGTACAAGTTTTAATTTTTTTTTAGTGTTATTAAAATTTATTTGTTTTGAAAAGTTCTAATTTGCAAACCATAACAAACAAGTTCGCTCACATTCCAACACTTGAATCATGAAAGCCATATATACATCAGTGACAAAGACATTAGTACTTCTAAAGGACAAGAGAACTTGAGTTTATCCAATTGTTGATTCAATGAATATGTGCCAGTTGGTTCAGGGCTTTGGAAGTGTTCATCATTGTTTATATATATATATAAATATATATCTGTATATTAATTAATAAAATGTCTTAATCAAGGGAAGCAATTCAAGGATAAGGCATGCTTGAATGAGTACATTATAATTCTTCTGTTTTGGCTATGTGTTTATAAAAATATCAATTCAATCTTGACTTTTACAAAGGATGATACATTAATGATGTTGTGCTTGAGCTAATAGCTTTAAGCTTCAAAGATGATTTAGACAATCTCTCTTGATATTGATAAGATGATAACATCAACTTCCCATCATTTATTAATATGAAAGTGAAGCATAACATCATTTATCAATATTCTTATCTTTATTATAAATATGCAAGTCTCAATTTCAGTCTTTCAGTTCCACACATAAAATTTGAACTTTTAAAAATTTTTAAATAACATTAATGGTTTGCTTGCAACTACATGCATGCGTGCTTTGCTTTGTCATGCTTCTCTTTGAGAAGTCAAATCATTTATTTTTGTAGTGTTTTTTTTTTCATCTTGCAGCATATAGATTTATTTTCATCAAATGTTTGTGATTGCTAAATATCCCACCTCTCTAACCATATGGGATCTAGTTGCCTCAAAGAAATTACTTGCACCCCTAGATACATGATACCTCGATAATATTTTTAAACATGTTGTTGGAGTGAAATAATCATATTTTCTATCGTAGTTTTAACTAACCCATATCCATTTTTAATGAGATTGATGTTATGTTTCTATTTTGGCTATATGCAGTTCCTGATTCAAAGAAGAATTAACAGACTAGAAGTTTTAATGTTCACAAACAAGTACATTCTTGTCTGCTCACCTGTTGATCAGAAAGAGCATGTAGACAATCTCGCATACAACAACCAGCGTTACTAGTGTTTAACTTTTATATTGACTTAGTGGTCTGGTTTGGCACATATCACTTGTTGTCTTGGTAGTCTGGTTTGGCACATATCACTTGTTATCTTGGTGGTTTCAGTGTTTCTTTCATGTTTTTTGAATTTTGTTTAATTTTGTGATTGAATATATATCTTAATAACAATTCATGGATAAGATTGGTTTATATATATCCATACTTATTTTCTTACTTTAATATAATTGTCGTTTATATTCTTTATAAAAAAAATAAATCTTTCATTATATTTCATATAGCTTAACTTAAATTAAAATCTTAATATCAAAATACAATAACTACCTTAAACAATGCATGGGCAAACACCATGTGGAAACCCAACGCTCATGACTGTAGCAATGTTGTTCATGCATTGTTTATTATGTTCACAATACTACGGCATATTATTTCTATACTGTTCATTGGGTCTCACCTAATATATATATGTGGCTTTTATAGGAAGAGTTATATTCTCCACCTCTCCAACTCCAAGGTTGCATAGCAAAGCTAAGTTATTACTGTGAAATTATGTTATCTGATATATCATTTTACATTCACGTGGCATGTCTTTATTAGCTTATGTGTTCACCTGCTCTATATGGTAAATCTCTAGAGTAATTGGTGCACCTTTGTATTTGATTATCCTTTTGACAACGCCTATCGCTCTTATTAATAAAAAAAAATACAAGAACTTGTTAATTATATATATATAGATATATATTTTGGCTAGATTTTTTATTTTTTTATATTAATGCAAACACATGTGAAGGTTTGAGAGAATCATAATAATACCATCTCCGCACTAGGAGAATGGTAGTTGATTTTCCCCATAATAATAACAAAAAGTTATAATAGCAGTTACGACCTAATTAATTTTAATGTGATCTCTAATGTGTTAATTAACAACCACTTAAGCTCCTCCTGTCAATGATTCTCTTCTCTCATTCCTTCATGGCAAGGCCACGTGCATGGTCCTGTCATGGCTATGACATCCATGGCCACGTTTAGTGATATATCATTCAACTCACATGAATGCAAAACAACTTTATAATTTCAACCGTTGATCATAATACACAGAACTTCAACAAACACAGCGTTGCAGTCTTGCAGAAACAAGACTGCTCAATTGATTTGGTAAAACATCATCTTGTTTGGTTTATTCACAGTCAATCATGTCCATTATTAATTTCATGGACCATGCTAGTACAAAGACAACTCAAGAGAACTATTATTCTAACAGTTTATTAACCAAGTGAAAAACTTCTCTTTTTATATGCTTATTATAAATTAAATAACAACACCAAGTGTCATTATAAATATGATTTACTAGTTAATTAACTCCACTCATTTTACCGATTCAACATATCATATTATACTCTAAATATATTAAGATTCAATCCAATTTTAATATTCTTATTGACTTGCTAAACTCATTTATCCCAACTGTGGTTTGAGGTATATTGGCTTTTAACTTTACAAATATATATATATATATATATATATATATATAGGTTGCATGTGCAAGAGGAAGTGAGATATATGCATGATACTTCTTGGGCAATGCACATGGAGAAGCAAAAAATGTGGACGCCACCAAATGATGGGCACACAGGGCTTCAAATCTGTGGATGCAGTCATGTAGATATATTGTCCTGTATATATATTAATATATATATATATATCCACCTCAAGATAAGTATATATATATATTTATGTTTATTAGAAGTGACAAAAGATAGAGTCTATGACTTTGGCATTTGATAGATTTCTATTTGGCCACTGCTCTTCTATTCACATGCATGCATGCATGCGTTCGTTCATTAATTATGGTACAAAACTTTTGCCCTGGTCTTTTGGCTCATGCAGCCATGTGTGAGCGAGAGAAATATCAGGGCTCGTGTATCTGAAAATTGAGAAGAGACAGAGAGGGTTCATTGCATGATGTTTTTTTATTGATATTTTTATTTTGACTTTTAGTTTTGTTATTCATCTGAAAATGAATGCTTATATTATGTTATTTTAGGGGAGGATTATTTGCCGTTCTTTTTTTTATCGAGTGGTGTTATAAAATATTCCGTGTTATTTCAAAGTTATTTTTTCAATAAAAATAATTTATTTATAATATAAGTTGTATTTTTGTATCAGTGGTTAATTTTATTTTTAAATATAAACAAGTTATGTGTTATGAGTGTATATGTGAATTTTTTTTTTTGAATAATAGGCGACAAGCGCCCGGGTATATGAATAATGTTAGAGCCCAGTGTACAGTGTATGAATAATATAAAATATACAGATATCCCATGTGAGTAGTGTTTAAAAAAAAATATCGAGAGAAAATTTGAACTCATAACCTCTCTGGTATATAAACAGTGATATTTGAATTATAAATTTGTACCCACTGTTACTATTTTCATTAAGTCTTCAACTTAAAATTTTTTAATGTTTCCTCTTTGATTTATATGATGGGACTAAATATCATTAAAGTATGAGCAATTTGGTTGGTGGTTAGTGGTTAAGTTTTTAATTCATTATCTTTTTCTATTTTTATTTGTTCTATTTTAAAATACATTTAAATAGTAAACATAAGACCACCTTTCAAACGATGAAAAAAATTTGTATTTTTATTTAATATTATCTTTTTGATAGATGTCGATAAACGGAGATTGTCAGAAGTGATTTTTTTTTTAACTCTATTAGATTATACATTAAAATTAGATGAACTGTTTTTTAAGTATATATACATCCTTGGTTCTTTTTTAATTATTTACAAATACGTGGTATGTGCCCTGAACAAGTTAGGATTATGCATGTGCATGTAGTTAATACATCTATGTAAGTGACCCGATATTAATATACCATTCAATAATATTTACACATCATTCTAATTAATCACAACCGCTACACCAACCTAACTACTCATTTAGAGACCAAATAAACCAAGTATTTACGCAATACTATAATCAATCATAATTGTTAAAACTTATTTTTACTAGACCAACACTGCATAAATAAAAAATAATATACTAACCTAACTATGGTCAAAATATCAAAATGGTCTCTCTATTTTGCGTTTTCCACCCTTTTAGTTCTTTTAATATAAAATCCGCCTTTTTTGTCCTCGTATTGGCACATTTCTGTCATTTTAGTCTCTCCAATTGACGAATCACCCTTTTTTGTCCTTTCAGCTAATAAATTAGAGGGACCAAAAAAGATGAAAATGTGCAAATACGAGGACCAAAAGGGGCGGATTTTACAACTTTAAAGACAAAAATGTGCAATTACAAGGACCAAAAGGGCGGATTTTATATTAGAGG
Source organism: Dioscorea alata (assembly GCA_020875875.1). NCBI lineage: Eukaryota > Viridiplantae > Streptophyta > Magnoliopsida > Dioscoreales > Dioscoreaceae > Dioscorea > Dioscorea alata. The sequence continues at coordinate 17,595,166 of CM037015.1, read as the reverse complement.
GATTAAAAGGACGGAAATCGCAAAATAGAGAGACTATCTTGATATTTACACCACTTAACTATTCATTTGGAGATCAAGTACACCCGATATTTACATAGTACTCTAATCAATCATAACCGTTAAAACTCAATTCTATTGGACCAACAATGCAGAAATAAAAAATAATACACCAACCAATTATTCATCTGGAGACCAAGTACACCCAGTTAGCAGCTATTATGTTACTGTTTATTTTTATCTCTCTCACGCATTTTTTCTCGCATACTTGTTTTAGTAAACGGGGATGTTCTTAAATCTGGTGGATGATTTAATGTTATATATATAATACAAATTATAATATAAAAAAAAGGGGGGCCCACGAAGGCTAAATTGGACAAGAATGAATCACATGAGACCATCATTGGGAAGGGACCCTCCACGAATTTTCATTTCACTTCACGGGCTCTCACACTGTCCAATCTTCTCCCATGTGCGCCCTTGTTACCCTTTCTTTTTTTCACAAATACACCCTCTAAATTGCCAATATTTTCATAACAACTAAGGAGAAAAAAAAGTTATTTCATACATTATTCTTTAAAAAAAATTTTAAAACTCTATGAAAAGATTAATTATTTTATTCACAAACCGACAAAGGTCACGGCGCATGTTGATTTTTAAGGTTCAACATGAACATGTTTGTAGATATGATAATTTAAAAGTTTCAGGGTTTTAAGTGAAAAAAAACCAAGGAGTGAGTACAGTTGACGTGGCTGGACAGGGAGCCACTTTTGTCGGGTGGGGCCCAAAAGATGGTCTTGGCCACGTCATCGCCTCGTGGATCCACGTTCGCTCTCGTCCTTTTAATGTCGGTTCAACCCTTTGCCCACATTTTGGTCGGCTACTCCAACTTACCACAATGTTTAATTGCACTCTTTTTAAACCTTGCCTAAATTTTCGGATTCATTATTTTGCAATGTAAAATTTATATATTTTTAAAAATTCAATATTAAATGTTTTTGTCTTACTTTTTAAATTTTATTTATTTATTATTATTTCTTTAACTAAGGCAAAAAGTTATGAATGCATAATAGGAACGGGTTAAGTGTCTTTTACTCAAGGCGATTCTTGTTTTGATATTATAGTTTACTTGTTCAATTCCAGTTCTAGTTATCCAATAGCAATTCTTTCTATCTATCATATGCTTTTGTCTATTGAAAATCTTGATTTATGAAAAGAATTATCATCTTTTTAATTTAAAAATAGTGTGTGTGTATATATATAACATCTAATTTATTCTATTGATGGTTTTGATTGCTACTACTCTTACATTGTTTTATTTTTTGAAAAAAAATAAATAAACTTTTCAAATGTATTAGGAAAAATGAAGTACAAATTGTGACAGAACGAGAGAGATGGTACTAAATAGGTACATAAAAAGTGAGCATCAATCAAAACTGGCTATGGGCGGCTATGGCTTTTATTGTACTATTGCTCCTTCGCTTTTAATGTTATTCATTTTATCATGAATGATTTAATTTTATGTATATATGTAAAAAAAAAATCCCAATATTCAAAGGTTTTGAATTGGGAAATAGGACTTCAACTATTTTTGTATATTTGTTTTATTTTTTAACAAGCTTTCATGTTTGCAATTCTCCTTGTTTTTTATATCTAGTGGATAAAAATTAAAAAAAAGGGAAAAAACTCATGCACTTGGATTATGAAAAAGAGTTGATAAGAAAATGTCAATTTATGAATATAATTATATAAACATGCAAAGAAATAATCAGATTTTCCTCCAAAAAAATTAACAATAATGTAACTCATGCTATATAAATGAGAATTTCATTTAAAAAAAAAGGATTATTGAGAACTAAATTGTGAAAGGGTACCAGAGTGTGGGTAGTGGTCCTTCCAACTGCCATAACCACCAAAAAAAAAATTAATGATTCATGTTATTCTTGGCCCAACCCATGTGTTTTTCTTTATATATATATATATATATATATATATATATATATATATATATATATATCCATTTTATTATTAAATTTATAAGCTTTGCTTTACAACTACTTTAACTACCAACCAATATATGATAACATGCCTAACTTGTCACATGACACACCGTCACATCTCTTGCACTATACCAATCATAAATAATAACTAGAGATGCTATTTTCTAGAAAGGTATTTAATGTTATTATAAATATATGAATAGAAAGAACAAAAAGAAAGTTGGGCCGGTGGTTCATATTCGGGGTCCATCTCGACTAAATTGGGCCCAATAGTTGGTCAAGGTTGGGTCGTAGCCCAATGTTGTCAAACTTGTTTGGGCCAATATATATATGTTTATTGTTTCCATGGGCTTAAAACGTGAAGGTGACTTTTCTTCTCTTTTCTTATCTATCTATAACTCATGATTATGAAGGGTAAAAATGGAGAAAATGATATATAAATGATATTTATTTATCATTATATGATATAGTATATGTAATTCTAATAGCTTTATTATTATTATTATTATTATTATTATTATTATTATTATTATAAAAGTGAATAAACTATAATTTTATTAAAAAAATATTACAGAGAGAGGTTAAAAAAAGAGCATGAATGAAAAAGTAAAGTTCACTACAAATGGATGCAGTCCAATTAAAAGAAAGGTGAAAATGACTTTTCAAAAACTTTATTTATTTATTTATTTATGTATTTTTCAACTATCCGTATATATGATAAAATGTTAAACTTATTCAAAATGTTATCATAAGAACAGAGTTGGTAGAAGATATTTAAAAATTCAAAAATGTTATCCATAAAAAACTTCTTTAAAACTAGCTTTATATTTTTAACAATTAAATATTCAATTTTAGCATTATATAATTAAATTCTTTTTGGACAAATGTGGACAAGTTATATGTCAAAGAAGTGCCCAATTTTTCTAAATATACCACGCCCATATTGTGAGTGGTTGGAGGATTTAACCCGTGCCAATAAACTAAAGTGCTATTATTATAATTCAAAAATTGTTAATTATACACAATACTGCTGAATAAGTGCTTCAATTATTGACTCGATTTAGCCATGAATATTATTAGAAAGGTAACCTACTTATTCATCCATGGACTCAGGTAACCTAATCAAAGGGCAAAAATCATAAAATTTTTCCACTTCTGTTATTAGATGATTATATATATAAATAATTTAAATTAAAATGTAAAATTTAGACAGCAACATTTGTCGTCTTTGTAAAAAATAAATAAAATAATAAAATTTAGTCACAAATCTATTGATGATGTGATCATACCTACTCACAAGAATCTAAAAGAGGAATTCATGCACTTTGAAAAACATTATTGAGATGCATGTGTTCACAAGTGCATTGAAAAAATTAACCAATCATGGCTTTTTCAACAAAGGCAATGGTGTATTTTTTTTTTTTTTTTTTGGTCAAACTTTTAGAAACTTTGGATCAAACTTGGAGAAAAATTGGAGAAATTAAATGGAGTTAAGTTATCAGGCCACACGAGAGAGCTAGTACAGTTGTTGCATTGTGGAGCAATCACAGCCTCAAAATGGTCATCTTGATCATTTCTTCACTTTTATTAAAGCAGCTCCAAGGAAAGTTCAATGCTCTGATTATGTATATATGTTGAAAATTTCATGCAATTTTCCTATGCAGCTCAAAACACTTTTTTTTTTTTATATAATAAAACTCAAAACATTTTTTGAATATTTACAAAAATTCATGACTTTCGAGATAATTTATCCAAATGTCATTATCTTTTGTCTATCTTATACATCATTTAAATGTGAAAAAAACACATTTGATTTGATTGTGTTAAATAAAGAAGTTTCCGTGTTAAAAACTCAACCGAACATAAACCATATACTTATATATCTATAAAAATATCAAATTTACAGTTTATAATATCCTAATTAAACAATTTAATCAAATTTATAAATGTAGGTGATGCATGTTGCAATTATTGAAACTACACTTATTTTTACTTTCATCCAACCAAACAAGTTTAATTAAAAAATATATATAAAAATAACTCTCAACACATGTGCATAATTATAAAACCTATAGTCTCTTAAGTAAATTAATAATATTAACTTGGTTTTCTCCTTTGTTTAATGACTAACGAGGTAACTTATATGACCGTAAACACTACTAATTAATTTCTGAAATCCTAGTTACCAAAATATCTTAGAAACAAATATACTGATCATAAGATTAAAGTCAAGGTAATTAACCAGTCAAAGTTGGCAAGTGTGAAAACAATAAATGAAATACATACTAAAACATAAAAGCTTGCTTAAAGCCAATAAACATCTTAGCTAGACATTTTCAATGAAAATTGATCACATAAAGATATTTATTATCAAGAAACCTAAAACTATGAAAATGATAGTTTTGAGGCACATGGTGGTGGTGCATAGCCAAGTTCATAAACATTGAATGAATCTTCAATGACTCAAAACTCATGCTCAACAAAAGCCAGCTGCTTGCGCCCACAGCCACAAAAATCTAATTCCTTGCTTTAAAATAATAGTAATAATAATAAAATAAATAGAAATAACAATATTTGTTTTTTTTTTTAAATAAATTTGATAAACTATAGTGATTAAAATTAGTAAAAAAAAAAAAATAGTTATTGGTTCAAGGACGTAAAGTGACCTTGCTTTTTCAGGATAAAAAAGGGCAGATAAAATACCTTGAGTCAATGTCCGAGTACCAAACAATGCGGCGATAAAATAAGACATGCTATACTCTCAAAAAATCTCGAACAACTTTCAACAAATATACAAAGATTATAGAAAAACACGACACTGCTTTAATAGTGGCGTTATAATTAGAAAGATAAATCACACAAATCATTAAAAAAAAAAAAAAAACCGGAAGGGAAGATTTACAGAGTCGGAGACACACACATATATATATAACAAACACAGGCAAAGAAACAAAAAAAAAAGCCTAACGATGAGCTTCACCCTATGCTACAGAAAACTCTAACTGCAGGATTAGCTTGTGATTTACTTTTTTTTTTTTTTGCTTATTTTCATATCCTTTCTCTATATTCTTTTATACAACCTCTTCTTCTAAATATAACTCTACTTATTCAAGCAATTGAAACATGATTCAGTGGTTCACCCACTTGCATTATTTTTTGTTTAAAAAAAAAAAAGCCAGCTTTCTCAAGCTCATAAATAAAAACCTTAAAAAAAAAAAAAAAAAAAAAAAAAAAAAAAAAAATCTTCCTAAAGAGGCAACAATGACCTTCTTGTCCACTTTCTCTTGACTTCAATCTTTTCTAATTGGCACGAGCTTTGACAGTTCCATACAGCTTGCATTCCTTGACCATTCTCTCAGTTTTATCCATCTCTCTTCTTTCTCTATATATATCATCAAAAACCTTCCAACCATTTTCAAGACAAGAAACATAAGGAAATCAGAAAGAGAGCATTGAAACACAAAAGTGAAGCTCTTTCTCTCTCTCTCTCTCTATATATATAGCAAGTGTTACTGCAACTATATACTCCTTCATATCTTTGACTTGTTTGAGTTCATGAACATGCCTTCAAAGAGAGCTAGAATTGATCCTGTGAAGGTGAAGGTGATAGTGACAAGGTTTGTGAAGACAGATGCCCTGGACTTCAAGTCTGTTGTGCAAAGCCTCACCGGAAAAGACTCAATGGCGGCTGAAGAGACGGTGCCGTTACCGATAAGACCGACCGTGGTGAAAGGAGGCAAAAGGCAAGTGGTTGATCAAGATCATGTTGCTGATGATTATAATGAAGATCAAGAACAAGTTTGGAATATTGGTGAGCATTTGTTAATCAAGCCTAATTTTGTTCTTGAGGAGTTTGAGGATAAGTGTTTCTTGGAGGCACCTCCTCTTGAGAAAATGTATGAGCTGTGGTCTTGCTTTGCTTGATCAATATATGATTAATCATATGGATGATGATGAATATTAGCTGGTTTTAAGGTTCACTTGTATAGATCATATATATAGATTTTAGATGATCTTCATGCATGGAGATTTTAATTTTGTTTCATGTTTTTTAAGATAATGAAATATATATATGTAGATGATCTTTTTGAAAGTTGAAATATATATAAATCTTGATGTTTGCTCAATATGAGATGTAATCTTCAGCTTTGAAGGACTTTGAACTTTGTTTTATGCATACTTTTTGCTCATTTAAAATTTGATTTTTGAGTGTGAATTATAAAATGAGTTTATTTGTGTTGAAGTAGGGTTTGTTTTGAATTAATTAGAGTGAAACACCTTATAAAAAGTTTTTGTGTTTTATTTTGTTTCTATGTCTTCTTCCTTATAAAGTGTGTCTCTGTGTGTAAATATGGTTGGTTGTTGGTGCTTGCTCATTGATGTATGTAATAATTTGAGTTTTATCTCTCAGTTGGTTTTATTATTATTATTATTATTATTATTTTAACTAAACCATCACAATATATTAAAAAGAAGAAAAATATAAGTAGCGGGTAGACACATAACCAATATAGAAATGATTGAATACACAAAAGAGGCCAGTGTCAACTTTGAGTTGTAATTAGACTGACGATTAAATGGTCTATTGGTAACCGGGTTTTCAATAGGATCCTTCACTGTGAGTAGTGGTTGTGTGTGGGTGATCCCAGCGTCCATATGTGCACGGTCCTTGCTCCCACTTATTTTGCGAAGGCTTGCACATGCTCCTGCTTTTTTTAACGGTTAAATTTCTCATCTTAGCATAAAAAAAAAAAAAAAAAGTTATAATTAATCTACCTCACAGAGATTGGAGAAAGGCCTGGTTATTGAGATATAAGGAAGGAGGTGCCAATAGAAAAGAAGGGATTAAATGGTGCCCAAGGAGTCAAGGACTGAAAAGATCACAACTAACAAGTTTTATCTGTCTTGGCCATCTTTGAATATATTATCAAGATAGTTTTGTATTAGATTAAGGTCAAATTTTTATTTTTTTATTGACAACAAAGTAATTAAATAATTGGATGCAACTATATTATATGAAAGTTGTAGAATTCCATTGATGTTTCATCATGTTGGGCGTTTTGAATGACTTTCATCTACCTCTAATACTTTTGTTTATAATTTGAGTCTTGCTTTTACTAATCATAATAGTTTTTATATTAAAGCAAGATTAATTTTCAAAACTCAGCAAAACAGCTGATTAATTAATGGGATTAAGTGAACTTATATTAATACTGATCGTTGGAATTCAAGTGGAGCAAAGTCCATGTTTATGATGTATATCAAAGAATATTTTTAGTCACGCACTAATCTATTCATTAAAAAAACATAAAATTAATGAATACTTGGTATAAATGAAAATGAGAAAATCCCCAATCTTTTGGGTTAAGATTGTCATGAAAGTCCAATGATTGTATATATATATATAATTATTGACAAATTAAGAGATTCAAATTGTCAATTTCAAAGTAGGAAGAAGAATAAAATACTAATAATTGAATGGTATCTAATGACTAATTAATTTACGAAAGAACTCAAAAGAAACAAATACGAATTATTTATATTTCTACCAAAAATAAAGAGAAAATTTTCGGACAAATTGAAAATAACTTGTAATTTAAAAGGGAGTGTTGCATCAGCATCTCTTTTTATATTGAAAAAATAAACTTATAAAAATACAACCAAAGATGAATTACATATTCACTGGTTTTACTATTTGGTGAAGCTTGACTGGTCAATGGTCAATGGTCAATGTAAATTGATTGGTCAAAGACTAAAGTTTGACTGTTGGAGTGAGAGTCAAGGGGCAAGCAATGAAACTTTTATAGACTTTTTTGTGAATAATGTGATATCATGGAATTAAATGATAAAAAATTCATAGCCAATCAGTGATGGGCGGCTGAGATAAGGTTTTGCATAACAAATGACCAGTCCAAGATGGTGGCATGGCATCATCACATCATTATCAACTTACGTCAAAGTGTCAAACATTCCATATCATCTTCCTTTCCCTGAAATAAACTTTTTAATTTTTAATTTTTAATTTTATGGGACTGAAAATAACATCTTATATATTTGGGGAAAATGAAATATATTTTATTTGCTGCTAAATAGCTCTGCAATCTTTGTAATTACCTTCTCAATCTTTTTCATGGTTACAATGCCAAACTTGTCCTCAATCTTTTTTTTTTTATTCTTTTGTTTTTTTTATTTTTAGTACGCTCATACTTCTTTATTAAAAGGCTAATTAAACAAATAAAAATGAAGCTTAAACAATAAAAAGAGATGATTAAATAATAAAAAAGCTAAACATATAAAAATGAAGCAAAACAACCAAAATTAAAAAATTAATAATTGAAGAACTGCTAAAAGAGAAAAAATGAACCATTAAAAAAATTAAATAATAAAAAATAATAGTTAAAAAAATTGACTAAACAACTAAGGTAAAAAATTGAATAATTAAAGAAAATGACTAAATAATTAAGAATGACATCTCAACAAGTAAAAAAAGGGAATGAAAATATTGGCTGATGATATAAAAATTTGATGTTCAATAAATTATATAGAATAGTTTGGTTTTAAAATATCAGAATTACAATTATACAATCATGAGAATATTATAGAAATAATAATAAAAAAGTGTGTTTTATATATAAAAAATTGATTTTATTTAAATTATATAGAATAGCAATATTGGAATTTTTTTAATGGGCGAAAGACACTACGATTTGAATGATCCAACTATGGTTGAAATTCTCACCCTTCTTCACTAGACCTTACTCAAATTTAAAGTAAAGTAATAATAATTATTATTGTTTTAATTGAATTTGCTGGACCAAAACCAACTACTTTGGCACGTTGATGTTATTTTCTAGGACACAAGAGAAAATGTGGCATTTATCTAATTTTTATTGCTGCACTTCCAAGCTAATATGACAGTTCCAACAACCACCCGCCAAGACTTAGGACAAAATCACGGATTGAAAATATATTTTAATTTTAAGTAAAATATGAGAAATTTATTTTGACAGGTCACCCGAGGGATTATAATAATTAGTCATATGAAACCGTTTGGACAAGACATATACGGATACAGACTTACCATATAATCCAAAAAACTACATCATTCATGGAAGTGCCATCAAATTTTATGTAGATTTGTCTCCTGATGTTACATGGTAAATCCACGTTTCTAAAGTTATTATTATTATTATTATTATTTTTAAATTATAAAAAGTAGTCACGGTTAGTAGGTTAGATCTCAAGAAAACAAAGAAAAAAAATATTAAAAAAATGGGGATTTAAAATAAAAAAAAGTACTATGGCATTGTTGAGACTTGAGAATAATTAAGAATTTGATTTATAACTTTCATTTTCTGTTTTTATAAAAATCTTTCCCGTTCCAGCGACTTGCGAGGAATAGAAAAACTTAAGAGGGACTTTTAAAAAAATGTGCTGTAGGGACTTCTAAGTAATATACAATTATACAACGCCGAGCTTCCGTTCTCCATCGCCACTTCGCGGTCTCCGATCGCCATGCCGACCTCGCCCAAGGTCTTCCATTCCCACCCACTGCCCTCTCGTCTTCGCCGCTTCTTCTCTTCCTTCTTTGGGTTCTACGCCACCTTCCTCCTCTTCGGTGTTGTTGGCTTCCTCGTCGGATCCCTTTCCGTCTCCAGACCTCTGATTTTTAGCAGGGGATGCAGTGATTTCAAACCGACCTCTGTCTCTGTGGCATGGGATCGAGGCGATGGGGCCGGTGGATATGGAGGTGGATCGCTGGAGAGGCATAAGGTGTTGGGCTTCGTCGGAATCCAGACAGGATTCAGGTCCACTGGGAGGCGGAGATCTCTCCGGAAAACTTGGTTCCCTTCTGATCGCCAGGGCCTTATTCGGTTAGTCTAAATCACTTCCTTTTGGTGGTTTTTTTTTTTTTTCTACCTTTTTTCTGGTAATTCATGCTCGTTTGTTGCTTTATTGGTATGCAAGTTCGGCTTTTTAGGATTCAGTGAGAGTGGGTTTGATGTGTTGTTAGTTGGATTCTGGAGTAGGTATTGAATTCTCACTGGGTTTTCTGTTTGATTTTGTTCAATTTCTTTGCTTGATTTCCATGGGGATTGAGAAAGCTTTAATCTTTTTAACTTTTTGGGCATATTTTCATGGCTCTGTAGTTTGGAAGAAGAAACTGGTTTGGCTTTCAGATTCGTCATTGGCAAAACCAATGATGAAAGAAAAATGGCTGCTCTTCAAAAAGAAGTTCAAGAATATGATGACTTCATGCTATTAGACATCGAGGAACAATACAGCAATCTCCCATACAAAACGTAAGCAGGTTGTGATACTTGTGGAAGTAATGTACTTCACGGGTGATAGTATATTAAGAGTTCTAATATTCTAATCTGATCTTGTGCTTTAGCTTAGCATTCTTCAAAGCGGCATATGCATTGTTTGATGCTGATTTTTATGTGAAAGCAGATGATGACATTTATCTACGACCAGGTAATATTTCTCTGAGTTCCTGTACTTGGATACCATTTGTTTCTGAATGCCTTTCCCTTTGCTGTCAGATCGCCTTTCATTACTTTTGGCTAAAGAGCGTTCTCACCCTCAGACTTACCTCGGATGCTTGAAGAAAGGTCCTGTATTCACTGATCCGAAATTAAAATGGTCAGTCATGGTTTTGTAATGCTTTGATGTTAAAATGGTTTATTGTCATGTGCTGCTAGATGTAAATAATTTAAAAAACATGTTAAGCTTTTAGTAATAGCATCGATGGAGATCATAAAGTCAAAAAAGAAGATAAGATTGAGTTGTTGTAACTACAAGAAGCATTCCATGTAGTTGTAAGATATTCAGAGTTTTCATTCAGTAGTTGGGATCGAATTTGATGCTAAGAGACCTTCATATGCATGATTAAGTAATTTTTATCCATCATCCATGATATTCTTGCAGGGAGCTTACCTTTAAAAGGTTTCATGGAATGCTATTGTTGGCCTTGAGAATTAATGTGTCCAAAAAAATATTGACACTAGAAAAGAGAATAACATGGATCAGACCCAATATTCATTTTTAATCAAGCTTGAAACTTCTCTTTTGGAAGGAAAAGAGTTTCTAGAAAGTTGTGCATGAAGGTAGAAGGATGACTGAGCATGGGAGACTGTTTAAGATGATCTACACGCAAACATTTCTACAATAATCATTATATGGTCTAATCGCAATATTCTCACTATATAATTGGCCGGAAGCAAGGATGCTAGTACACACAATCACAGATCTTAGAGCACACTTTTACACCCATCTTTTAATTTGCCATTGCTGTTTTGCTAGGCTTTTAATTGAACGTGATCCACACTAGTGTTGTTGCTTCTTTCTTGTGCATCTCAACTTTGAAAGTTTGGTATTATTGTACAGGTATGAACCTCTATCGTATTTGCTTGGGAAGGAGTACTTTTTACATGCGTATGGTCCCCTATATGCCCTTTCCACAGATGTTGTTGCAAGCTTGGTGGCTCTAAGAAATAGCAGGTAAGTAAAATGGGGTTTGATTCCATATGTAATTATAATGCTTTGTCCCATAAAACTAGCGGCCACTATCTAAAAAACAAATATAATTTATGTTTTTTTCCTCTGACATCTTCTTGGATTTGTTCCAAAAATGATTTTGGATGTTTATTTCATTTTGGTTCTTTGCATTACTTCATAAGTATTTTTGATAAGATTTGTTGGAAAACATCTACTTGTTTCTCTTCTCTGATTTATTCTTTCCAAACCATCATTTCATATATCAATTATATGCCCAGTGTCACCTCAAGGAGCACATACCATTTCTTTCTTTTCCTATTTTTTGTGTCTACTTTTCTTCTGCTATCCACTGCTAGTGGACTATGCCGTCTGTACTTTGTTTTTTTTACTCTTTATCCAGTTGTAATTAATGTGGAGTTTTTCAACCAAGAAAAAAAAAATTCAATTATACGTAATACTTACAAGTTTGCATAGTCATCAGTTTAGAGAGTATAGAAGTGTCTATTGAGTTATTTACCAAGATCATGAACCCATGAACCCACTAGAGAACTGCAGTACAAAATGAATGATGCCCAAATAAAACAAAGCTGTTGAGGCTTTTTTTTCTCCTTTTTTCCCCTTAAGTTTTATTGTATGATATAAAAGGTTTACTTTAGAACCAATGAATAATTTAGTTATGGAAAATGTTTGACATTGTCTTTATGATTGTTGGATCTCCTATTTCTTTTTTATGGAAGACTAAATGTGTATGATTATCCTTTGATTTGTCTTGTTTTTAGATTTTTGAAGTATAAGTTCTTGAGTGAAATTTTGGTTGGTCTTCAGGTGTCAAACATCACTCTGATTTATCTGTTGCAGCTTCCGAATGTTCAGCAATGAAGATGTTACCATAGGAGCTTGGATGCTCGCAATGAATGTCAACCATGAGCACAACCATGCTCTCTGCGAGCCTGATTGTACACCATCATCGATTGCTGTTTGGGATATTCCACAATGTTCAGGTTTTTATTTACCTGGGTCTTTTTTACCTGGTTCTTGGTTTAAGTTGAGAATGAAACTGTTATATGAATCATCTCAATCAGCAAGATAACTTTATTTTTCAATATTGCAGATACCTGCAGTTGATAATGTTAGCAAAAATAAAGTCTATGGTTGTTTTAATTAGTCAGATTAGGCTGTTTTGGAAGATTTCCCCCCCATAGTTTTAGATGTTGATCTATCAACAGATTGATACTGGATGGAGCGGAATACATTTCTCCTTTGAAAGGCATTGGATTTGAAACATTTTGATGGAGAATTAGCATTATGGATGCCGAAATGGCAATTGCAATCAGTAAAACATCTTGAAAATAAATTGAAAGATTTTAAACTTCTTTGCCTCTTCAATATTTGTACCCAAAATGAACAATGCTGCAATACCATGCCAAATCTATTGAAATTTGATCCCTGTGCTTGAACATGTATGGTTTAACATAAATCATGTGAACTCTTCATTTAGATAAGTCATGATGAGTTTCTCACATTGTTATTTTCAAAGTCATCTATATTTTGGGTATATCGAAAGTTTTCATCAGGTAGAGATCATTATGGTTGTTATAGTTTTTCTATTTGGAGATCCTATTTTTAAGCCCCAACTGATAGAATTTCCATCAAAATTACTTTCAATAAGAACCTTTTTACTCTCTAGTTGAAGGAATTAACTACAACTGGAATTGTATTCACTGATGGTCTTCTCTGTGTAGTAGCGTTTTTAAAATGCCCAGAAGTGCGCATGAACTGTGTAGTAGCTTCCCACATGAAGTTTTCTTCTGAATCACTGGAACTGCTTTTGGATTCAGATTTCCATTACAAACTTATTGAACCAAAAAATTTTGAGCAGGCTTTTCAAATTGTGTTTGTTTCAGGGCTCTGCAATCCAGAGGCGAAGTTGCTCTTACTACACCAAAGAGAAATTTGTTCGAGAAGTCCAACAACAGTTTCTGGTTCCTGACAGACAGAATCTTGATTGATCCGAAAGATTCAACAAGCTTTGTGAAGTTGAGTTTGTGTCAGGGTTCTAAACCCCCAAGCCAAAGTTGCTGTTACTACACCAAAGAGAAATTTGTTCAATTTCAACTACAGTTTCTAACTTCTTACAGGGAATTCCACTTGAATGAGGGAACTTGAATACTGGACCTCATGAAGTTTCAGTTAGTGAATTAGTAGTGGTTTATTTTTTTATACTTTTATTACAGGAAAAAAAGAATAATTATGGTTGTTGTTGTCTGATTGATAAGCTGATCAGTTCTTAATTACTTACCTGAGTTCATGAGGATCAAGCTCTAGTTTGCTTGCTTTGATGAATTTGGTTTTTAAAATAAAATGGAGTCATTGTAGTCCTCAAAAGAAGTGTTTAAAATGTTGGTTTTTTAATAAATTCTGTTGTAAGAACCAGTGCAAAACTCGATTTATTACTGAATGTTTTTAGTTTAAAATAAGGCCAAAACAGAGTCCATACTATTTTTAATCTTTTTAATTTTAAGAAAAAATGAACTTTTCAGTCACAAGAAACTTTCTAGTGTTACAATTTCATGAAAATGCTTAAAAAAAACAAAATATTCTAAAAATTTATTTTTAAAACTAATAAAAATTATTTTAAATAAAATAAAAATTACGAATGCGCACTGAAGTCTGGAAACATCGAATGGCCACGCGTCCTCTTTCCCCGCTTCTCAAGAGCTTCTTCACGCCAACCTTAGCTCTCCGATTCGCAGCCAAGCCCCCCAAAACCCTCTTCTCCTTCACTCCTCGGTACGCGAGCTCCTCTCCAATGGCTTCTTCTGTGAAGAAGGTCCTTGTGCCCATCGCCAATGGCACTGAGCCCATGGAAGCCGTCATCACCATCGACGTCCTCCGCCGCTCCGGCGCTGATGTTGTCGTAGCGTCCGTCGGGAGTGATCACCGTGTTGATGCTTGCTGGGGTGTCAAGCTTGTTGCTGATGCCCTCGTCTCCGATTGCAAGGATCAATCGTTCGATCTTATTTCTCTTCCTGTAAGTGGTTCTTGTAGCTACGTTTTGGATTTTCATGGGTTTAGTTTTCTTGATGGATTTCTATTTTATTGATTTTCAGGGTGGGATGCCTGGGTCAGCGAATTTCAGGGATTGTGGGGTTTTGGAGAGTTTGGTGAAGAAGCATGTCGAGAATGGAAGGCTCTATGCTGCGGTTTGCGCTGCGCCGGCTGTGGCGTTGGGGTCTTGGGGTTTGCTGAAGGGATTGAAAGTGAGATATGATCATAATTTCGCTTTTTTTGTTGTGGATGGATCCTGAATTTGGTTCCTTTGCCTTTGCTTTTCAAAGTTATTGTGATTTTTTCTTTTAAAGTTGATGGTTTTCTTCTTTCCTTTGTAGGTTACTTGTTATCCAGCAATGATGGATAAATTGCCTTCTGATGCGATCACAGTGAATTCAAGGGTGGCACTGGATGGACGGGCTGTAACGAGTCAGGGGGCAGGTACCACCATGGAGTTTTCTGTTGCTTTGGTGGAACAGTTGTATGGAAAAGATAAGGCTGATGAAGTTGCTGGCCCTTTGGTAATTTACATTCCGTGCTCTTTATTTTTTCTTTCTGCGTTCTTATGGGTTTATACAAATTCTTCATTGTTGATCTTATCAATTACTTGCTTTTAAGTTGTTCTGTTGCCATAACATGTGACAGACATGCATGATGCCTATGAACAGAATATTATCAGTGACTTTAGAACAGTAGGAATGATCCAAGCTTGATTAATATATATATATATATATATATAGCTTCTTTTTGTGATCATAGAAATTTCATGCTTAAAGTAGTTCTTACTATAAAATAGTGATTTACACGGTGCTGATAGGCAAAATACTAACAGTGAGCTGGAACATTGAAGTAGAGGTGAACTTGATAATAAAGAACTCCCTGTATTCTTTGCAAATAGGTTCTGATTTCTTTTTTGATGCCTATTTGATTTTTGAAAATTCTTCAGCTAGATGGCTAATCAATCTGTGTTTTGTTTGTGTGTGTAGTTTGCTTATATTATGTAGTAGAGAAAATCAAGCTGCTTGCTTTTGGAGCTATAATTTATTAATTTTTATTAAGCAAAATTAAGATGTTGAACTCTACATCTTTTTCAAATTCATCATTTATGCTTGTGGGCTACACTTCTTTACTTTCTGGATATTTGTTTGTAGGTCATGTGCCCTAATCATGGGGCAGAGTTTACTATGGCTGAGTTTAATCCTGTAGAATGGAAATGCAACAAAACTCCTCGGGTAAGGTTTAAATCTGCACCATGATTTGTAAGGTGATGCTGGTATGCTTATTCCTGCCTAACCATTAATCATACTTCCTTTCTGCTCTGTCCGAAGCTTCTTATTACTTTGATTGTGTTTTTTTTTCTTGGTTAATTGTGTTGGATCTTGTATGTTAAGGTTCTCTTTTTATCCTTGTGGTAATGGCATTAATGGGTCTTTTAGTGGGTTAGTTTTCATGTGTTCTTTTATTTTTTTAATCATTATGATATTAGGTTATATTAGAGGATGGCATACAATCTATGTTGTTAACCTGATACAGTCTATCACCTGCTGTCAATTCACTACCTACGTAGCGAGCTTCTCTCAATTAAATTTTTTTGAGATTTTTCATTCTAGTTTTATTTACATTATCAACTTATGAATTATGTCCGATTACAGATACTTGTTCCAATTGCCAATGGTACAGAGGAGATGGAAGCTGTTATGATCATTGACATCCTACGCAGAGCTAATGCTGATGTTATTGTGGCTTCAATCGAAGATAAATTAGAAATCATCGCATCTAGGAAAGTTAAGCTGGTAGCTGACATGCTCCTAGATGAGGCATTAAAGATCGAATTTGACCTTATTGTTTTGCCAGTAAGTGAATTATTTTCCTCGTAAACATTGTTTTATTCCCCGACACTTGTGTATACCATAACCCTTTCTTTGCACAGGGTGGGCTAGGTGGTGCCCAGACATTTTCAAATTCAGAAAAGCTTGTAGCCCTGCTAAAAAAGCAGGCAGAAGCAAACAAACTCTATGCTGCTGTTTGTGCTTCTCCTGCTCTAGTCCTCGAGCCCCATGGCTTGCTGAAGGTACTAACCCTCTCTTGTAACCAGTAGAGTTATATAAACAAATCACAATATTTGTGACCTCAAAGAAGATCTGAAAGGCCACACAATACGATCAATGCAGGGCAAGAAGGCAACAGCATTCCCAGCAATGTGCAACAAACTTTCAGATCAAAGTGCATGTGAGAACAGGGTTGTGGTTGATGGGAACTTGGTCACAAGTAGAGGCCCAGGGACATCAATGGAATTTGCACTAGCCATTGTCGAGAAGCTATTTGGTCGTGAGAAAGCTCTATCCCTTGCAAAGAGTCTAGTCTTCATATGAGTGTTTTTGCTATGCTGAAAATACTATGGGAAGGCTCTCCTGGTTCTTATGTTTTTACTTGGTTATTTATAACCAAACAATAAGAGCAATTTACTGTGGTTTGAGTGCAGCATGTTGGAGAAGGCTTTCTAATAATTTAGTCTTCTGACTTATTTTGGCTTGTAAATTTTTACAATAGTTTCTATATATTTGTACACACACACACACACAATTTATATAGTTAATACAAAATATTTAGTGAGTAATAACTTATTAACCCAGATTAAACGAATTCATTAATTGAATCCTGTGAGTAGCTTAATATACTGTCATAGTTAAGTTAGGCGATATCACCTTTACATAAAATATTTAAGTATACGACCTCTCTTAGCAGTTTGCCTTACCAAAAAAAAATGAAGAAAATTTTTGAATAAAAATTCTAATAATTCTTCGTAGAAAATATTAAGAGAGGTCAGTTATACCATAAATAGATCATTTTAAGATTAGTAAACAAGTAAATAATATAAGACATTTTCAAACTTATTAGTAGAGATTTATTTAATTTTTATTTTTTTATAAAGCGAATAAATCACTTATGTTTAACTAGTCGACAAAATTGGTCGACGAGGGTGGAGAATAGAAAGTTGTTTCAACCTTTCATTTAAATAGTAATAAAATCTGGCCGAAAATTACCAGATTATATATGAGTTAATTATTAAAAAAAAAAAATTTCAAACTATAAATAAAACACATTTGTAAAATTTAATAATAAGAGTGCGTCCAATGTGGGCTCACTCCAAGAAAGCCCAATATTAGTAGGCAGGCTACATGACGTTTCCAGGCCTATTTGGATCTACAACATCGCAGAACCGAAGAGGCTTGAAAAATTGGTTCAAACCCCACGACATCGTGTTTCTCTTCTTGCTCTTTGCGCAGCTTGGGATCCACCGCCAACGACGATCAGGTACTCCTCCTCCTTCTCCTCCTCCCTCGCCCTCTGGATCTGGCCTCAATCTTGGTTCAAATAGATCCGGAACCCTAGTTTCCAGATCTTCGATCCTCATTTTTTCCTTTTTGGTCTCATTTATGTGATTGCGATTCCTTTTTTTTGGCTTTGTTTTTGGTTTTCTAGATCTTGGATTCACGGTTTTGTTCTGCATCTCTGTTTTGGATTAGTGCTGCCTGTAATTGCCTCGATTTAGATGATTGATTTTACCAATCAACTAGAGTTCTTGTTAATTTTTATTTTTCAGAATGGGATTTGTACGTGACCTTGTTTTGTCTGGATTAGTTCTGTGAGAGATTTCAGTAATTTTGTGTAGATCTTTCGTGCATCTCAAAGTTTGTGTTTTCCTATACTGAATCGCTTGGTGGCAATAGAACTTTTTGTCTGTGAAAACATCTAATGCATACCCGGGATAAACTAGATGTTTGATTGTTTTTCTCTTTAATCTGTACAGTTTGTGGATAAATCTATTCTGATTGCTAGTTTGAGGTGGAAAAATTTATTTTCTTGATCTTTGTTTGTATAATTAAAGATATATATCAAGATCCCAGTAATGTTATATTAAATATTTATATCCATCTGTTAACGTGTGGAGGAGGACATTGAGAGGGGAATGATATAATTAAGTATGAGAAGGTTAACTGGACATACTTACAGGCCCTTGCCAGGGTCTTGATCATTGTTTTGTCTGTGTACATGGGAGAAACAATTGATATTGTATCTGTATTAGAGCTACTGTAGATACCCTGCTCATCCAAAGTCTTTTTGTTTCATATATACACATGTTGAGGATTTATTGTTCTACAATGAATTGATCCATTCAGTAGGTGTTTGTTCCTTTGATTTGGCCTGATCTTGTCGTTTTGTTTATCCTGCTGCTTGAATCTCAAGAGAATATTTTGAAATTTCATAGCTTACTTATATCCCTTTTAAGCTTTTAAAAGTATATTATAGCTTCATTTACCTTGATTTCATTCGATTGGAAGAGAGACATGTGGATCTTCACTTGGTTGCTAGCTTCTTGCTCTTTTAATTTAGTTTTGATCATTTTGTGGATTTCTTGTTTACACATTTTATGCTGTTATTATTGATCATTTCATAGTCCCCTTAGCTTTTCACAAATTAGGTTATATGTTTTAAAAAAAATTATGTTTTTAGAAAAATATTTGTATAAATCTATTGTTTGGTCCTCGTGGCTTCTTACTATTGCCTCGTTGGCTTTTTACAAACTAGTATATATGTTTTAAAAATAATTATATTTTTAGAAAAATATCTGTAAAAAACTGTTATTTAGTCCCCTTGACTTTTTACTTGTTTCATTATAACTTCAACTAAGGATTGGATATTGAAACTTAATTGGCCCTCTAGAAAAAAGTTTCTGGCCCCATGCTTTCTTGTTATCATCATTTGTTATAGACATTTACTGGCATAATTTTAATATATGTTATCTTCTTCTTAAATATCAAATAGAGAATTATTTTTTCCTAAAAGAATGGATATCACAGTTATAGTTCTTGCTGAATTTGTTTGCTATTGCTAACCATAAATGTTGGCTCACTTTTCATTTTCTTCCCTTGGTAAATGATTCTAGTGGGAATTATTTGGAACTATTTATGATACTAGCATTTAACAATGCATGTTAGCCAACTTGCAGTTGTCAGATCCCCCCAAGAAGTTGCACTGTATTCTATATCTTGATTATTCCTTTGGTGTACCCCATCTATTCTCTTTTGCCATCAATCTATTTGATGAAAGAAAAATAGCTGCCTATAGGATTCCTTGCTGATAGTCAAAGTAATGAGAAAATGACTTGTCACTGTGAAGCTAAAGGGTATCATACGGTACCTTGGGGTTTACGAAATAATGAAAAAGTGAAAGTGACTGCGATGCAAGGGGACTACTCACAGAATTTTCTAGATAATTCTCAGCTTAGAATTTGCTTTGAAGTGACAATTAATTATTACAAGTGAAAATGTTTTACATTCCACTGAATTGTTAGAGTTTGGTTTTAAATGATCTTATGATTTCTTCTCAATTTATAACTAATTGAAAATTGCGTAGACCAAGATTGTGTTTAACTCACCATTTAAGCCTGTCAGTTATAGATTATGTCTTGGTGTTGCTGTAATTTAAAATCTTAAACGGGAGTCTAATTAGGAACCTGTAAATGCGTAGTTGTTGTTCTTGCATTGGATCTAATAATTATGTCTTTCCTTGTACTAGATTTTGTGGGACATATAGCCTTTCTCATTTGGGAGGACTGGGAGAAGCTCAACTTCTCCTTTGTTTATAATTTCATATTTGTAAGAAGTAATAAAATGGATAGGCTATTGGTACTGATCAAGATTGTAAGTTGTCTTCTTAACAGTATTTTGCTTCTTATGGTAGTTGTCCTTTGAGTTTCACTCATGGTCAGTGTCAATGTAATTCTTTTTGAAGCTTCAAGGATACACTATTGAACCATCATCTTATTCCCTTTTTATATATTCTATAGTGGAGTGGTTGCCAAAGATGATCCTGTATTATTTTCTTTGTTTTTCTTTGGTATTGCCAATTACGATACCTGCTTATTGCTAGGATCAAGACTAATATCTATGTATTTTCCATTTTGGTGTTTTTGCATTTATTCAATTTCCTGTTATTAGTTAACTTCCTTATGTTATTTACTGTTTAAGCTAGTGTTTTTATAAAACTGTAATGGATTTGTCAAACTTCATATCATCTTCTATCCTTTATTCTAACGTAATTTTTTATACAAGCAAGCAACATGGCAATGCATCACATGATATACTGGTCTCCTATGTTCTGGTAGTGTGTGCACTAACACTGTAATGCATTCATAATTCCAGTATGTTGTGTCTATGTTTGTTTATCTTAAAGTTTCATATTTAGTCTTATGACATTCAGGGCATCTGTTGATTTTTCATGTTTCATGTTTTCTCTTTCTCTATGTTTATGCGTGTTCCATTGTGTGCAGATGTTGATTCTGACATCCTTCTTATTCTCCTGTAAAAATCTGCACATGGTGTAAACTCTCTTATTGTGTTATGATGTCTTTGCATGGTCTCTTTCAGGTACCATTTCAAATTAAAACTTTTGATTTGGAGCAATGCCTTCTCAGAAGATAGAGACTGGCCACCAAGATGTGGTTCATGATGTCTCTATGGATTACTATGGCAAGCGCATAGCTACAGCTTCTTCTGATACCACCATCCAGATCATCGGAGTGAGTGGATCCTCTCATCAGCACCTTGCCACCCTAACTGGTCACCAGGGTCCTGTCTGGCAGGTTGCATGGGCTCACCCTAAGTTTGGATCGATGCTTGCATCGTGCAGCTATGATGGTCGTGTCATCATATGGAAAGAAGGGAACAAGCCTGAGGAATGGTCTCAGGTTCATGTTTTCACTGATCACAAATCCTCTGTCAACTCCATTGCTTGGGCTCCACATGATTTGGGTCTCTGCTTGGCATGCGGCTCTTCGGATGGTAACATCTCAGTCTTCACTGCTCGGGCAGATGGAGGCTGGGACACCACAAGGATTGATCAAGCTCACCCTGTTGGTGTGACTTCTGTCTCCTGGGCCCCATCAATGGCCCCTGGCGCTCTAGTTGGTTCAGGTCTTCTTGATCCTGTGCAGAAACTTGCCTCCGGTGGCTGTGATAACACGGTTAAAGTGTGGAAGCTTTACAATGGGAGCTGGAAAATGGACTGCTTTCCTGCCCTGCAGATGCATTCCGATTGGGTTAGAGATGTTGCTTGGGCTCCAAATCTTGGCCTACCGAAATCAACCATTGCCAGTGCTTCCCAGGATGGAACAGTGGTTATATGGACAGTTGCCAGGGAAGGAGATCAATGGGAAGGCAAAGTTCTTAATGATTTCAAGACCCCTGTTTGGCGAGTGTCGTGGTCATTGACCGGCAACATATTGGCTGTGGCTGATGGGAGCAACAATGTCACACTTTGGAAGGAAGCCGTAGATGGTGAGTGGCAGCAGGTTACAACCGTGCAACCATAAGTAAGATTCATAGTTCTTCTAAAGACATCCTTGCTACATTCTAGAATTTCTTTTTTTTCCATAGCTTCTTTGAAGGAAATCCTTTTTTCTGGACATGAATGTTTTCAAAGGCATGAACTGGGGATATTAACTGTTCAATTTTCTTATATTTTGTACTAGATTGATTGATCTTATGGTCTTTTGTTATGAGTCTCATGTGTATGATTTAGACTTTGTTTTTGGAACGTTTGCTTGCTTAAATGTGCCCAGGTTTTTCTGATTAGATTAATATGTTCAGCTGGCACCTTTTGTGGTCAGCAGGACGTGTTCTATTTATTGACAGTTCCCTTTTGTCTCATTTGTTGTACTACATGTGATCTAGGTCTCAAATTTTGACACCTCTGTTTATATATATATATATATATATATATAATTAGTTGTTATAAGGGTCTGTTTGTAAATACGGTATTTGTACTTTTGCAGAATTGCATGTATATACACACATCTGATTCAATTATTAAATCTTTTTTGAACCTAGTAATCTCCCTGGATTATAAGTGAGAAGAGTTGTTGTAACTCCCTTTTTCCTCTATTTTTATTAATTTTGTCTAATATTCAACATACATATTATTAACATTTGTGAATATCAGCCAAGACTGAAGTTAATAATCTCACTCCAAAGACTGAAGTTAATCTTTCTTCGTCCCTTCTCTCTTCCTTTTTTTTTTTTATAAAATTATAATTTATCTATTTTTTTATTAAAATAATCTTTTTTCAATTTAGTTAGCTTAAAACAGATCAAATTAATACTCAACCACAAGATATACTTGAAGTATTAAAAAGATGAAAAAAAACCCTCCTTTTAAGTGGAAACTATCTGGTAATTTTTATTAAAATCAGTTTTCAAGGTTATTGATAAGTTTAAATACTTCAATAGATAACTATTCCATAACGGGTCGGACTCTTACTCCAAAGCAAATCCGACCCGTTTAATTCCATAGACCACCACTATTTGTTTTAAGCTAGAAAAAGGGGTTGTGTGGGTCCCATGCTCTCCCCACTCAAGAATATAATAATTAGTATATATAAGCAGCCCTTTTTTTCTCCTTTCTTTTACTCTGCTCTTTGCGCCTCTCTCTCTCTCTCTCTCGCTCGCTCTCGCTTTGGCTGAGAGCTCTGGCTTCCTCTCAATCCGCGTAATTCTGGTATTTTCTTCTTTTCTCGCGCTTGTTTGTATAATCTGAAACTGTTGATTGCTGAAAGCTGAGACCTTTGTGTTGAAGTCGATTGAGTTTTTGGAATTTCCGGTTTTTGTTTTTTTCTCTTTTGTTCTTTTGGTTCTATGTGTTAATTTAACTTGCCAATAGTCCACGGTTTGTAGTTTTGATTTATATAATGGTGGAAAATTTGATAGACCGTTTAGATTGCATGGTTGTCTTGTGTTTCTTGATGGTGATGATCGTGACCTTGATGCCTTACTGATCACTTGTTGATGAACTCTGCGGAAAGATTCTTCTTCTTATGCTACCCTTTTTTTTTTTTTTTTTTTTTTTTGGAAGTAATTTTAGTGTGGATACAAAGTTAGGCAGAGGTGGTAAGGGATGAACTTGTGGCTTCGCCTCTTTTGGGAATTTTTGTCTTTTGTGTCATCTACTTTTTTTAAGCCTTTGTTGATCTATTTGAGAGTTATAATTTACTATTCCACTCGGATGTTCAAACCGGGATACAAGTTTGAGGCTGTTTTTATGATTTGTTCAGTTTGATATTTGTGAAAAGCTTGATCTTTTTCATCTTGCTTTCAATATAATATTTCAGCTGTTTGTCTCCTGAAGTGAGATGAATGCCTTTTAGAATATCTTGTTAGACAATAATAATTTATTGATGAAAATCATGAAGGATAAGTACTCAAATTTTCTTCTTACTTATTTTCAGGTCTTTCTGATCTCGGTTCGGTTTTCTTGTTCTGTTTGATTTAATTCTTCCTGGTGCTTATCTTTTTTAAAATTGTGGCAGTCGTAGCATAATATCTCAATTTTTATGCAGTCCATTGTATAAAGGGTTGTCATTCCACTGATGGATGTGCTTACCTTTCCTCCTGTTCAATTCCCTTCTTAAAAATTTCTTTATTTGCAGTTTTATTTTGTGTTCTTTCATACTCAATTTCCTTTCTTCTAAAATTTTTCTTAATTGCTGTTTCATATTCGTATATTGATTTCTCTGTTTGTTATAATCTTCCAATAAATTGATAATTGGAGACTCATCCACATGCTTTATATTTTAAGGCCAGGAAGGAAAATCGACAATACTCTTCCTAGAGTTGTTTCTTTGTTCAACATGGATTCTGCATTCACAGATTGGGCTGAAGGCATCTGTAATAAGCTTGAAAAACTGTGCGAAGAAAATGCCATTATTCAGGTATGCGGTTTTCCTTGGCTTCTCTCATAATATCACTGGCTTTTACGTTGAATTATAAGGCTTGGCATGATTTAAATATGACAATGTTAATTGTCTCATGCTATTTCTTTTGACATGTAAGGCATGGTGCTTAACTTATTATACGTCATGCTAGTTGTGATGGTTTTCCATATGAAGACATTTTGGCTTCAACTTATCTGTATGACAAATCAAATTCTTTTTGGGCAGAATTCGTCTAAATACGTTAATGCAGTTGGTGAACATATGCAAACAGTATTAGAAGAGATTGCGCGTGATTGGCTTGGCTCAAATGGTTCTCATAAAGACCCTTTTTCTGAATTATCTCTGGAGCCAAACATTAGTTCTGAAGATTGTAAAAGTTCAACTTGTATGAAAATGGCTTCTGGAGTTTCTCCTGTTATAAATCCTACCACAACAACCGAGATCTGTGAGAATTCAACTAGCAGGCATGATAGTTCTTCTGTTGGAAATTCAAACTCCATTAAAATGGTTTCAGCTGTTTCTCCAACGGAAGCTACAAGTCCAGCCTGTTCACCTGAGGCCTGTGAAAATTTAAGGTGTTGGCTTGACAGTCCTGTCGAAAAGTCTGCCTGCATTAAAACAAGTTCAGCTGTTTTTCTTGCAAAAATTATGAGTCCTGCCACTTCAACTGAACCCTGTGAGAACTCAACCAGCAGGCCAGACAGTTCTTCTGTTGAAAATTCAACTTGTATTAAAATGGGTTCAGATGTTTCTCCTACAGAAATAATAATTCCTGCCACTTCAACTGATGATTCTGAAAATTTGAGTCAGAAAGATGCATGTGATGAAGATCATGAAAAATTGTTACATCATAAATTATTCAGCCAATGTAAAGCCTCTGAATTAAATCGTTCATTTGAAGGAGAAGAAAATGCCAATGATGTTTTAGGTCCAGTTTTTTCTGCAAATGATCTTTCAGGTAGTAAAGATGATCAAAAGGAAAGGGTGTTGACGCACTCTGCACAGATTTCACCAACGAAAGCATATGGTACTCATTTTTCCTCTTGTTTCTGCCTAACTTCTTTCCATTTTTTAACATGAATCACTTAAATTGTTCCCATGGCATATGCATCTGCATTTCAAGGGACAAATATTTTTATTGGTGATCACGATCAGCAAAATGAAATGAAAAACTTAGTTGCTTCTGTACAGCATCCAGAATTCGGTATGTCTCTATGCCAATTTCCTTCTTCAATCAAATATCTTGCTTCCAGCAATGAATTTGTCACGAGTTTTTTTTTTCGCTAGTGATTAAACAATTAATTTTGTTCTCTCTCTTGCTTCCATAATTGAACCCTAATAATTAGCTTGTCATCTCTTATTAGCAGATAATCATGCTTTGCTTTTCCCCATAGAAATTTGTTTGCTTGTATATGGGCAATTGTTCATGATGATTAATAAAGTTTTACTATGCCTTGTCATTGGCAAAATTTTCTGCTTTTTGCGGGACCCAAAAAAAAAAAGAAACATGAACTAGAAAATACTTACACTGTTATTCAATTTCCTGGACATTATGTTGTCTCATCCCTATGATATTATTTGGATCTTTTTACCAGTGCATTGCTGTCATGTTTGCTCACAACTCCTGATTTTTATTGCATCCTTCCCATAGTAAGCATATGATACAAAACTCTATGACCATATTGAACACTTCTATATTGGGATTATTTAAACAACTCTTCTGGTTTGTATCTTATGTCTAATAAGACAAAAATCATATATCATTCTAGAGCTTCTATCTAGGCACTGAAGAAACTAAAAACCATTCGAGGTTTGCACCATATATACTAGAATAATTTGATTGTGTCCGTTGTTTCTTAAACCTCACATCTGCCTTGCATTGACTCTCTCTCTCTCTCTCTCGGAAGTTTGGTTAATTCTTCTGGAGGCTTTTAGTTCTTCAATTGACTGTAATAGAAATTTTCTACCATTATGGGCTTATAATATCTATTACTGCAAAAACATGCAAATTCATTATATTTTTTTATGACACATTTCCTTTCCATGCCTAAGGTATACATTTGGTCAGTATAGCAGAAAGTAGTGGCTACTTTTATAGGGAAGAAACACTTGGTCCAATTTTCACCTATTCAAGATCAACCCCAGAAATTGCAGGTGAATTTGAGGACGTGAATCTCAATGATTCAAGTGGTGATAATGAAGACTACGTACTTGACTTTATTTCCCATCTTGAACGCAAAGACATCTCATTTAAGGTAAAATTTCAGCTAGCCTTATGTTATTATAGACCATAAACCTTTCCATACTCATGTTTGATCGTAATATTTAGTCCAAGTATTTGCATATTCAAGTTTGTTGAGATGCAAAGAAAGCTATATATGTGTGTTCTGCTTGCGTATTACATGTATTTATATTATATAGATGTGGGTTTTTAGCAAAAACTCCATGACTTCTATGGATCTGTTAAATTCTTCACCATCTTCGGAAATGTCTCTTTTGGTTAAGAAGAAAGGGAGAGGCCAGAGTTGGAGAACTCTCCTAAAATATTTTCAGAAAACAGTTATAATTTCCCTCAGATCCATCTGTTATCATTTAGATAAAATAATTTCCCTTTCCTTGATTGTATATTATTGTTAAAACATAGATTTGTGGAACATGCATTTCTCACAGCAAATTCAATTTTTTTTAAATTGCAATTACAATTAGTTCTTTATAAACTGCTCAGTGCAGATCGTTTGCATGATTTTATCCAGACCAATTCTTAGAACACAACTAATTTAGTCAATGTAAAATCCCTCAAACCAACATTATGAAGGTATTTGTAACAATGATGAATTGTTTAAAGAGTTATTTGTATATATGAAGAAGTCAATGAGTTTTATTGAACTTCTTGAAGAATTTTGTGGTGTACATGCATGCATTAAAAGTGCAGTATTGATTTGAAGTGGAAGAACTTAATAAACTTTAAAATGTCTTTTATCTACAGGAGTAGTCTGTGCACTGCTTTCTCTTTGTGATGTTAATTAGCTTAGGAGTATGATGATTGAAATGATGTGCTGAACATCGATATGCCTTGTAACTAAAATGTTTTTGTTCAGGCTGCTATGTACTAAGTAATACTGTCAAAAGACTCAAAACTAATGAGCCGTTTACGATTTTGCTTCATATATGTTAGCTCTTCTTTCTTTATTTTTTATTTTTTTATTTTTTATTTTAAAGCTTAGTATGCTTATTCTTTATATATTTCATGTCATTAATAGTTTCAGTTACAATCAAACCAGAATGAAGCAATGATATATAGTCTCTGGCATATAAATGCTACATTTTGTGAACCATATTGACTTGGGCCATTTCACTCTTTCAGCTATTTTATGGTCAGGTGATTCTGGGTACCAAGTTTGCAATGCGTGATTCTGTAAATTTTGTTAATTTCTGAAGTTTTGAATTGCCAATCTTTATATGTAGTAATTCTAAATGACCTAGTCGTCATCTTTTGCATTTACACACTAGCATTTCATGGACTTATGCCAAATTTCATTTGAACCTTGCTCATATGATTGATGACATTATGAGAATGTAGTTTCAACTTAAATCATCTTCCTTTTCAGAAAAAAATCAGGGATGCTATCATTTCGAAAATGGGACTGAGACGGAGGAGGGTTTACAATGAAGTAGACAGTTGTTTTATGACAACCGATGAGAAATTACAGAATGAACCGCAGGCTGCTTCTATCGCAATGGCGAACACAACAAAATCTACTCTTCATGATTTATCTGACTCCGACTGGGAACTACTGTAAATAAATATCCGAGATTGAAGCTGTATATTCTTCCTCATTGCCACGAAGACGAAAAAGCCAATGTGCTGCTTGAAGCTTATTGTCAATAACCAGGCCTAGGATTGAGATTCCTGCCTCAAAGAGCAAACTGAAAGTTTTGTTCCGGTGTAATTCGATTTTGTTTATTAGCAACTTCATTTCCAATAATATTAAGCAAACTTCACGCAATGAATACTTTGTTGAATTGTTTGCTGAATCATTCAATGTCTACTTGGTCCGTATAACAAGTACATATACAGTATCTCATTCCATGTATCGGGAACGCCGGGCAGGCACCAATGGACGCAATCAGCGTAGATCTCCGGTTGAGATCTCTGCTCGAATGTCAAGAGCTTGCCTTGCCGCTCAGTGTAGACCGACGTATGCCCGTCTTTCCGGTACTCGGAAAGCTGGGTGATGTTCAGAAGGGTGACATTAACCTTCAGGTCTTGCATAGTATCTCTTACTGCATTCATGATCTGATGGCTTGAACCTATTCCCCAGTATGGTGCTTGGATTGGAGTAGTCTCATTGAAACAGTTACTATTACTTCCTGCATTCCATTCCCAACTCCTGCATGTGAGAAAAAAGTAGTATTAATAATAAATAAATAAATAAATTATATATATATATATATGAGAGCATGGATGTTTTAGAGTTCTTGGTACCATATATGAGTGGGAGACAAGCTCATGAAGAAGGCCTTTTGGGTGAGAGGATTCATGGTTGAGTCTAACCATTTACCCAATGTTTGTAATGCCAATCTGTATGCAGTTGTGACATTGTATTCTTTCATTTCAAGAGATCTAATCCTGAAATAATAATCAAATAAATAAATAAATTATTGTTTTGTTGACAACATGAACCCTTCATTAATCTTAGTAGTCAAGAGTCTATAGACAAGGCATTTCAAACTAGTTTATAGAGAAACAAACCTTTTGGAATAAAATGAATTTGATAAACTTATAAATAGCATTACTCTTCAAGAGAAATTGAAAACAAACTTAATTAAAAAAAATTAAAAAGCATCTTACGTGGCATTAATGAGAGGCTTGTTCATCCACCAAACATAGCTCTCAAAGACAAGGACATCAACTCCCTCCCAATTCTTACTATGTTTAGAGATTGAATCCAATTTAACTTGCCTCTTTTGCACATGATGCTTTGTGGCATGATCAGCATTTGATTCCACAAGAAAAGGAGCCCAATAGAATTCAATTGAAGCATTGTATTCCTACACCAACATACTTAAACTATTTTAATTAATTAATTAATTAACCAATCATCATAATGATCATCTTTTAATTAGATACCTCTGCCATGAAGATTCTTCTGGGAGGAATCTTGGTCATTGATTTCTTAGAATCAGGAATGGCAGATTCAACAAGACAAACCATAGATTCCCATTGTGTTCTCTGGAGAGAGTCGCCTATGAACATCAACCTCTTGTTCCTCAAACTCTCCAACAACTTCAAAGCATCAAACCTTCAAAATTTTACACATATAATGTTGAGAAAACACTACAAAAACAAACCTTGAAAGATGAATACTATTAATTGTATATTTTAAATAAAATCTGAATTCAAGAATGAATAATAAGGAACAAGAGAGAACTGAGCAAAAGAAATAAACCTTGGAAGTTGGCATGCATGGGGTTTCCACCTCCATTTTTGGTAGAGAGAATCAGGTCTTCCATTGCTAAGGCAAGTGACCTGTGTTGTAAGGTAAGGGCAACTCTCTTCAGTATACAAAGGCCTTGAATTAGATTCATCCAACACCCATGCACCCTCAAAGACATTGCATGATCCATTCCTCAATGCATCATGATATATATGTTCATCATCACCTCCATTATCATTCCTTATCTTAGTCTTGTGCATGGCTGAGAAGGAGAACACTCTCTGCAAGACATGTTTGCAACTGGTTTTCGAGCACGAGGATTCGATCTTTAACCGTGATGCTCCAAGGAGAAGAATAGCGGCTAAAGCAAGGGGGAAGAGAGTTTGAAAACGGTGGCCGGAGGCCGGGGAGGTTGTCATTTTGGTGGACAAAAACCTCTTAGAATATATTACTAAGAATTTAATTTATTGTATCAATGTTCTCTGAATTTCTTTTGCTTTTTTAGGTTGCATATAGCTCTCTGTCTCTCTAAAATAATAGATGGCTTGCATTTTAAGCGTTTGATGAACACTCAAGCAACCACCCCCATAGCTGACTTTAGTTAGGAGATTGACAGAGATGGAAGAACGCATGAGTTTATGCACATTGATACACCAACCAGGCTTATATTGGCCCCTAGAATTTCAATTGATTGAAATGGATGATGTCTTCATTTTGACTCAAAAGTGTAGTTGCAAATAGGTAAAAAGTCGCCATCTGACAAGTCAAGGTTGCATTTGACTTTTAACTTTGTTTATTAAACAACTGTCCACTGACCTTGTTCACATATAAAACAAAGGTCACTCTGTTTCACCACAGAAGATGTTATACAGATTGTTAATAAAAACATCTCAAAATTATTTAGAGATGGTTTTAGATTCAAGCCTGCTATAAAATAGTAAAGCATCATACTCAAATTTCAGTTGAAACCTGGGCATTAAAGGAACAGACTTGACACTCCCTGTTGATTTTGCAAGTTTTGCTGTCAATGCATAATAGCTTGCTTTGATGAATCTGATGAGGAGTTGTTCAGGTATACACAAACCACAACCCATTATTCACCCAATAAATTATAACACTCAAATCTCAACAATTCATCACTAAATACAATCCTTTTCCTCCTTTTCTTTTAAACTAAAGCCAGATCCACAACATGATTCCATTTGAAATCACTGAAAGAATGTAGAACTGCTACCTATTACATTTACAATTGAAAGGATTATTAGAAAAATAGATAATCCCATAAATTCTAGTCACTCCAACAAAACATCAGCCTTCAATAACACTTTACAAAATATATGCAAACACACCTTAAAAAGATTAAAAGCTTTACCAAAGATCACAGAGCACATGATGTGAAATTCATCATCCAATCCAACTTAATGCCCATAAAACATTTGGGTTTAAGCTTCTTCGTGAGTAGCACACACGATGCGGTTATGCAGATAAATGGTTCACACTGAGACAAGTAGCATGAGAACATAGTTATATACACAATGGAAATAGATTTACCTTGATATTCATCACATAAATTACAATCGCAAGGCATTTCAGAAGGTTTTACCAGAAGCTTCTTCATGAGCCACAACCATGCACTTAACCAGATAAATGGTTTAATCCAAGATCAGTAGGAGGTTTACCCATGACAAGAATGAGGAACAAACCCTTCCCTAAAAAATCTATAAATCACAACTTACCATGTCTGAGTAGATGATACTTATGTGAAAATGAAGCACCCAGGTCACTATTTACCTTTTTGATTTGCTTTCAAGTTGTAAACTTTCCCGGATGATTCTCAACGTTGACTGAGCACACGAACACAGACTGATTTCACATGGAAAAGCTTAAGCTTCAATGGACTGGGAATTCTCTAGACAAGAGTAAAATCGTGGCAAAGAATTATCAGTGGTACAGATAAGATACATCTTGCAAATGCCCTGGTACAAAGAAAAAACATATCATCATTGTTGTCATCAGAATACTAGAAAGCCATTGAAGACAGTACAACAAAAGGCTGCAGGAATAAGAGACAAGAATACTGCAGCAGCTTATAAAGAAAACTGACAGGGAACAAGAACACTGATTCTTAAAAGCATTCACCCAATAACCAAACCGTCGGCATATCAAGAATGAATTCGCCATCTTAGGCATTTCTTAAGTTTAACCAAAACACAATAATAATTTGTATATTATCATAAAAAATAGCATACTCTCAATTTGAGGTTTCTAGTTGGATCAGATAGTGGAACAATAATCTATCAAATAGTTAAGGTGATTAGTAAGACTATCATTACCATCTAATTTTCATTACATCTCTATTAATTCTGGATTCCTTACATTTCAGATACACTGACATGGTCAACCATCTGATTTTAAATGAAATTGAAACCACATTTAAAGACCAAACTCTTGTAATTCTTCATAGAAAGGCAATGAAAGGCAATTTTTCTGCCATAGCAGTGAATGTTGAGCATATCAACAAAATGTCAGCAACTTGCATAAATTTTTACCTTGGTTTATTTTAAAAAAGAGTTCTAATTTCACTCATTTCTTTTCTATACCACTCTCCATCTTCATTTTTCTTAGTTTTCAATCCCAATGTTCAATTTTTTTAATCATCTTATTTTTTTCTCTATCTTTCGAAACTGTATAAATTATTATATTTTTCTTATCTGTATAAATTGTTTCATGTCTTTCAATTTTTTTTATAAGTGATTTTCATGATTTTAAAAACTTCTGTTTAGATTTTAATACGATCTAAATCCCTTGTCCTAAGTGTTATATCTCCAAAAAACAATTAAAATCACAGTTCACATTATTTATATATGTGTTTATTATACTAAAATTTTCTCCACCCACCTAAAAACAATGTAATTCACATGCCTAGTTATATATATGCTATGTTCACAGGTTTCCATCAAATTCAGGTGCAAGGTACTACTTGGATACTCGTATCTATATCTTAGTAAAACTATCTAGAAGAAATCAACAACTTTATTTTTCTTTTTATAATGGTAGCTGACATTTAGAAGCCCTCCGTACTTTCTTCCTTTCAAGAGGGAAACCCCAAAAAGATAAATAAAATAAAATAAAATAATAATAATAATAATAATTTCCAATTATTTAAAAAATCTGAACTTACTAAATATTAATTTTCATAGAGAGAAGAGAAATACACAATATTTTATAAATTACAAAATATTTCAATGATTTATATATGCATATTAGTAGATTTTATCATCTTCTTAGTTTACAAGATTGTTTTTTAACTTTATAATCAGAAAGTGATTATATGCACATATAATAATTAACTCTTTCTCAAAACTAAAGAAGCAGGAGCTGCCAAACTGTCGTAAAATTATTAAATAGATAAAACCACAAATGTATATAATCCTTTTCTAACTGTTAGATTATCGCCATATATAACTTTATATGATCTAAATATTTTGTCATCTAAAAATATGTATTACATTTGTCTCAAAATGGATGTTAATGCTTAATCAAGAATTTTCAATTTGTTAATAAATATTGAAACAAATTTTAACAATCCGGATTCCCTCCTGAAAAATAATTCTTAGATAGAGTTTGTCCCCTTAAAGAAAGAAATTGAAAATTAGAAACTTGTGTTTCAAATAGGGATCAATTTATCTGTCCCCCCAGTGAGCTACCAAAACTTGAAAGGCAGTGATTCCCAATCTAATAAAAATGAAACCGGGCAGAAAAGTTGAAAAACTTGGTAGGATCCTCTTCCAGGTATTTTATTTACACACATATACATGTATATATTTATAATGTATAACTAAATTAAAATTATAATTATTAATAATATGTTTTATATTTCTTTTTAAAGTAATAGTGAAGAGGATCTTTGTCAGTTTTGGGGATGGTCACAGATGGGATTGGGAATGCCCTGAACCTGGCCCTGTTGCCATTCCTAATTTCAAATATCCTGCTCCAGTAAAGTGAAACTAAAACTACATTTAGGGCCTTTTGAATTGTGCTTCAATTATATTTTTTGAGTGCTTCTAATTAGTGTTTTGTTTAGTGTTTATATGAAAAAAATATCATGCTTTTAGCTTATGGAAAAACACAACTTATTCTATAAAATAACCACACATGGAAAATGTTTTTCCATGAGTGTTTATTTTGCAAGTACATGTTTGCAGAGGAAAAAAAAATGAATCAAATGGGCAATTAGAAAGCTAGTCTTGGCACAAAATAACCAGTGCCAGGCACTTTGTGGGCACTAAAGATCATCCTAACAGCTAACTTGATTGAGGTCAAAACAAATTGTGCATCACAAGAACCAAATTCAGAGACCTCAAGCCAGTCCTGTTAGCTTCAAGCACAGTACCACATATAAGCTTTCAAGATTACACAAACCAAATGATCCCTAGGAGTCGAGTATCATGAACCCTACTTGAAAAAATAGAAATCTTGAAGATAGTTATAAAACAATACAAACACAGGCAAGAGTACAGTTCCTCCATATGGCCCGTCAAAGGAGTTTCTGTTACAAGGGCATAAGTTATAATATCTTCTAATAATGATACTCTTTGAAGAAACGAAAGATTATCCATTTCCAACCCAAACAAAAAGTCCATGATCGCCATTTTGGAGACAGTTGATTTATACAGAAAACTTGAGACATTAAATACGGCCATAATCTAAGTAAAGCTTGGACATCAAGGGAAGGAATCTGTGATTCAAAAATGCCTTTCTATTTGCATGGAAGGTGGAATATAAAACAGATACAGCAATATAAGCATTTATTTTACAGCTAGCTCCTGGATGCGTAACCTTTTGATAATCCAATAAAGAAAACACCACTCACACAAGCTCCATAACATAGATCAATTCCCAATTGTAAGGCTTTTCCTTTTTTTTTTTGTAATATGTTGAACATTCAACAACTTGTTCAAACTTCAAGGCATGCTTTCTTGATTCCCAATTTTAAGGCTAGTTTTTTTTTTTTGCAACATGTTGAACATTCAACACCTTGTTCAAACTTCAAGGCATGTTCTCTATCACTATAGAGAATTTGATTACTACCAATAATTAGAAATTGAATAAAACCAAAGCCATTCAATTTCAGACAAACACCTAGAACATTCTATCAAAAATATCTTAATAAAAAAAATGAAAAAGTACCTATATTGTCAGTCTAAAAGTGATTGTCCCTTTGCATCTTATGTGTTAATGTAGGTTTCCAACTTAAGATTATGAGTAATAGTTTCATTTACAATACCTTAGTCATAAAAGAACAGCAACCTAGTGCAAAAGCTCAATTAAATGCATGTACCCAAAAAAACCCAATGCATAGAAAGTGATTAGAAAACAATCCTATAATTTACAACAATTGATTCCAAGTGATTGAAACTGAACAAGGTGTTCTTTGGAAAGCCTGCAAAAATATATATTGATCTTTCTAGCTAATGTATTCACACATAAATTTTTGAGTTGACACACATATAGGAAGAAAGTTGAATTAGCATTCATAAGCTAACAAGCTAAACAAACCGGTGATTATAAAGAACAATAAACCACTACAGGTAACATATAAAAATAAAGAACAATAAACCACTTCCACAGTAGACCATTTTATGAGCCAAGTATCCAAGTGCTACCTGCATTATATGAGCATCATGTTTGAGGTGAATGTGCTGCATCAGAACCATATCCTGAGGAACTATCACTATCAGAATCTGCACAAAAGCAAATTAAGGTAAGCCTAGTATTCAATCCACCATACCAAAAGTCATGACAAATAGCTTAATGCTTTACAGAGACTCAAAGATTAGAATAATCTGTATTACCACTAGAGGAGGAACTTGAACCGCTGCTAGAGCTACTTGAACTGTTTGATTGACTTGCAACATTATCCTTCTTTTCCCTACCATTGGGTGATGATGAAGACACATCTTTTTCATCTACAACTGATTCAAGTTAAGAAGGTCAAATAAACTAAAGGAGGCAAGTTCGAAACAAATGAAGAAACTAGAAAAATTACTTTCGGTATAGTTACCTGTTTTATTTTCTTTAGGTGCTTCAACGGCAACAGGCTCTGCCAACTGTAACAGAATACACAAAGTGAATTGCTGTATGCTTCAATTAACAAAAGTTCAACTTTCAGAAGAATAGAATGCGAGAAAGACTTCAAATCTTACAGTTTCTTGTATCCTTTCCCTGCCAGCATGGCCTGCCTCGGCTCTAGCCAAACTAGCAAGCTCTGCCTTCCTCTTGTTCTTGCTCAGACTCTTCTTATAATTAGTCACAAATCTATCAAGCTCCCAAAGAGTCTCCACATCTACGCTATCAATATCTACTTCAATCTCATCATCATGCTGGCTCATGGCTGAGTTTCTCTTCTTGATAATCTGCACAATGTTGTCAAGCTTTTCCGGAGGCAAATTCTGCAAATTATTGCTCAACCTCTGCTTCTCCTCAAATGTCATATCCCTCTTATGCAAATCCTTCGCCTTGGGCTTCTTCAAAGCTGGAGACCGCCCAAACTGAGGGGTATGATTCACAGGTTTAGTCTTTGATTCTGCCATAGGATGCACAGTGGAATCCGATCTCTCCAGAGTCCTCACATCAAGAGGAGGAGGTCGGGGCACTTTCTTGGCAGGCGGGGGATGCAGAAGATAGGAATACTCCGACTCAATGGCAAGCCATCGCTCCTCAAATAACTGTGAGAGCTGCTCTGCCATAATGTGAACATCCTGCCCCTTGGGATTGTAAGTCATGGCATTCTGGAACGTCAGCCTCACATCCTCTGCGAACTCCCGCGGAGTCTTGTACCAGTTCTTGGCGAGCCGGCTCTTGATAGTACCAAGATCCATTGGGCGTTTGATGATGGTGTGGTAATCATGAAGCCCAAGCCGTTTAACATCCACAGGGGTGTTAAAAACCCAGCCATGCTGGTGCTTCATCAGCTTGGACAGCAACGAACTGCAACTCTTGAACACCTGTGCAAAGACCTTCTTGTCCACATTCGGGAGGCCATAATCCCCATCCCCCTTCCTGCTAGCATTAGCTTTGGCCTTCTT
Source organism: Dioscorea alata (assembly GCA_020875875.1). Lineage (NCBI taxonomy): Eukaryota > Viridiplantae > Streptophyta > Magnoliopsida > Dioscoreales > Dioscoreaceae > Dioscorea > Dioscorea alata. The sequence continues at coordinate 17,558,319 of CM037015.1, read as the reverse complement.
GTGGCCATGAGAATCAGGTAGCGGGATTTTCTCCTTGCCGAGGATGAAATCAGAGTTGCGGTAATACTGATTAGCCTTAGGAGTGCGCTTCTCCTTCTCAAAGGTATCGGTGGCACTGTTCTCCCCCGGTGGGACGGCCACGGAGAGATGGCGGCGGAGTGAGGCGGCCTCGGAGTTCGAAGAAGGCGGGGGACGTTTAGAAGGGGCAGGAGTGCAGGGTTCACTGGCAGAGAATTGCGAAAGTGTGTGCGTGGGGACAGACGCGGTGGCGAGACGGAGCTCGTGAGCCTCCACCTTCCGAGAGAGTGCGCGAACCTGCTCGAGCTCGGCACTGAGTCTTCGGCGAAGCTCGCGGACCTCATGGCGGGAGCCAGAGGCGACGCTAATGGTGACGGTGCGAGGGTGGAACCGGTGGTTACCATGGTTGAGGCTGGAGGCATCGTCGTCGGAAGGGGCAGACGAAGCGACCGGAAGGGGAGGAGGAATAGGTTGCTGGAGAGACGAGTTGAGGTCGTCAGCAGTGGCTAGGGTTTGCTGTGAGGAAATCGGGTTACTGCCATTGTTGGCGTTGCTGGTGTTGATAATCGTGGTCTTAGGGTTCTTGTTGTGAGTTTTCCGGGTATAAACCTTGCTCTCCGACCACCGGTGCTTCTCTCGCGATCCATCACCACCACCGCCGCCCCCACCAACTAGAGACCCAGAAGCCATACCTGTAAATCCAGAGTGAAATCCACGAGGAGATCTCGATCTATGCTTCAATAAACGCAAGCTTGGATACGATTGAAGCTTGGAATTGGGGGAAGAGATTGAAGAATTAGGGTTTTGGAAATCCGAGAAACCCTAATTTGAAAAGAGAGAAAGAAGGGGAGAATCACAGCTGATGATGCCACGCAGTGATGGAATGGGTTACGACTTATGATCATTGAGTGGGTCTCAACACACCTGAGTCCATTTTGTTGAATCAATGAGTTCACTGTACTTTATTATTATTATTATTATTATTATTATTTTAAACAAATTAGATAACTAACTCATGTAATATATATATATATATTATTTTAAATATGGATAAATCATGGGTAGAATTCAAATTTTTAACTTTTGACTTACCAAGGAATAAAATACTAACTATTCTATTACATTATATAGCATGTATGCAACACAGATTTAAAAAGAAAAAAAAAAATAGTACAGTGTAAATCAGATTCCAATTAAATGATTCCATTTTTGATATAACATTCTTACCATACTTAGACTATTAAGATATTTCAGTTTAGTAGATAAATGATTAACACCTTGGTCAAAAGTACTTTTTTTTAATTGAATAAACCATATAAAATTTATTAGAAAAAAAAAATTACAAGTGCAGATACATAAACAATGATTTGTAGTGACAATGATATATACTACGAATACATTAAAAATTAGAGAACATAAATAAATACAGAATGTAACATGATAAAATTGAGATCACTTGGAGCCGCTAATAATAGGTAGGTGATCTTTATAGTAATAAAAGAAGAGTTGGAGGAGCTCATGGCAGAATTTTTAAGATAACCACCATAAATAATCATTTTTCTATAATTATTCTATTCAACATAACTGTCAAAGATTACTAATCACTCTTCATATAAGGGAAAACACTCACCTGTCAGATATGTTGGGAATCTTTTATGTTTTCTTTTTAAATAAAGACAACAAAGACTCTCACCTGCGTAAGCCGGGATTCAAATTCGAAGAGTCACACTCTACCCAAGACAAAAGCCCTACGTAAGGACTCAAATGTCAATAGACCCATGGGTCGTTGGCGGGAATCTTTTATGTTAATCATCCACAGCTTAAATTTATCTTGATGCCCAAAAGTTGAATAGGTTGGCCCTGAAGTAGGGTCAGGAACAACGAATCTCTTTATAATAAACAAATCATTTTGCAAGTTCGTTATTACGGTAGAGATAAAAAAAAAAATTAATAATAATAATAATAATAATAATAATAATAATTAATCATGTTTTTTTAATGTTTCATTGATTTGTTTTTATGATATTAATATTTGTTATTTATATGCCACTCATTAAAGAATCTAATAAGGCCACTGTATTCCAGAAACAAGCCTCAAAACCAGGGGGTATTTTAGTAAATCAAACATGATCCTTTTTGCTCTTCTATATAATATAACACGGTGTCTCCCAGCTCAGGCAAGCAAATCTCGTTCCATTGAAGCAGACGTTCAAGCTCTCCATTGCTCGATCAAGATCAAGAGCGAGAGCGAGAGAATGCGTCCCAAATTGGTGTTGTTCGGAGACTCCATCACGGAGGGGTCCTTCATGGAGGGCGGCTGGGGTGCCACCCTCGCCCACCACTTCTCCCGCACGGTGAGCTCATCACGCGTGTAGCATGCTCTTCTTCTTCCTTCCCTTCTCTTCTTAGTTTCTGATTGTAACCCTAGTGATTGATTCAGGCGGACGTGGTGCTGCGAGGGTATAGTGGGTACAACACGCGATGGGCACGGCTGGTGGTGGAGAGGGCCATGGATGGAGTCGGCGTCGGAGATGCGTCGCCCAAGGCCGTGACGGTGTTCTTCGGGGCCAACGATGCTTGCCTCCCCGACCGGGCCGGTGCCTCACAGCATGTCCCCCTTCTTGAGTATCAGGACAATCTCCGATCCATTTGCTCCTTTTTCAAGGTACCAGCTATTTCCTGAAGATTTAATTTTAAGTCTCTTTTAACTTTTCGGAAAATTTAGGGCTTCAATACAAAGAAAATGTTCATTTGGAGAAATCTCATCTAAAAGTATGATTGGAAATACTTACAATTGCAAATTTTTATGTGGATATATGCATTTCAGATGTTTTTGTCCAGCGCTATATTCAAGTAGGAAGTTATTTGCGCATGTACCCTTGTAAATGTAGGAAATTTTATGTATATCCTGTGAAAAATTGAAATAACTCATATATGAAATCTTGTATGTAGGTCTGTGGCAAAAGATTTTTTTTTTTTTTTAAGATAAAAATTTAAGTTGGATTATGAATCTTTGATCATGATTTATGGATTATATGTGATTAAGTATTCTGGAGATATACATGTAATTTCTGTTTCACCCATATATATGTTAAATAGCTTTCTCTATTTTAAAAATGAAGGAGTGACTAGTAAAGTTGAACTGCTTCTTGCGTGGATATGAATGGATTCTTTTGAAGCTTTCTGACACCCCACGTTAGCTCAACATTTTATATAGTTTTATCACTTTTATGTGCATGTGGCTTACGTTTATCCACTTGGGATTTTTTAATTATCTCTTTGACCTAGCTTTTCGATTTTCACAGATGCAAGCACCTCATATGTTATTGTACCATTTGATAACGCTTCTTTTTTGTTAATTGGCCGCTTTGAGGGTTGGGATGGATGGATGGATGTATGTCTTTGCCCAATTTCTGATTGGGCTTGTTCTGTTTATCTCATTTGAGAATATGATATGATATTTGCTATTTTAAATTTGGAGACCGAAGGTGGAGTCTTCCATCTCATATCATGTTATCCTATTGAGCATTAAGTGTGCGGATAAAATTGTATACTTATCCAATTAATCCAATTTCTATCCTGAGAATAGCTTAATGTTGATGTTCAAGAAAAAAATGCATATCAAAACAAAATATATTACATCAATTTGAGGCTTTTGAGCTATCAAGTGGACTACTTACCCCACCACTCAAACTATTTCTTTACATAAACGAACATGCTACCTAATCTAAAATGGTGGATAAGACAAATTCAGCACAAGTATTGATGATTTTCATAGTTTTTTTAGTTCTGGAAGCCTTTTAACCAACTAATTTTTTACTCAAACTTCACGCACTCTAATATGTCCAGTTGGGGTTGAGCACTTCTCACCACTCATACATCTTTGCTTGTGTATTCTTCATCAGTTACTGATGTCTCTTGCCTATGTTTCAACTTGTGCTGTCACAGGCTCAGTGGCCTACTACCGTTATTGTACTCATAACACCACCTCCGATTGATGAAGATGGGCGCTTGAAGTAAGTCAATGTTCTTCAAACTTCATATAAGTTCGTGGAAGAGTAGGAATCTTCAGCGTCTTTAGCAGAAAATACTGATTTTTACCAAGGAATCATTGGCTCTTTAATTCCACTAGTGAATTCTCCACAGTTTTATCTTTGTTTTGCTTTGCTTGACTTCAAAATTCCTTGTCTTTTCTACATATTGTTTGTGCCTTAACATCTATGCAAACATTTGGAAATATGCTGTGATCCGCTTAGTGTGACTTGTTCTACCACCATCCTAACAGTACTTAATTAGTTAATTGCAATTGTTTTATGAAATTTGTCTTCAATCAATGTATTAATTTACCTGACTTTATAACCTGTATTTCATCTGACTGAGTTGTCACTTTGTTTCTTCGTTGGTATATTTTGCTCATTACATTTGTTGCTAAAATTGAATTGTGTGCACTCTCGTTTCATTCTATTGATCATCTTATATTTTCTAATGCTTGTTTTAGACATTTCCAAAAATATTTTTATATGGTTCTGTACCCTGGTCTGCATTATCCAAGGAAACTCACTGCTTGTTGGCTTATATATAAATATATAACTCCATTTTGGGGAACATGCATGTTGATTGGTATTTCATTATGATTGTGTTTAACTAGCTTCATGAAAGATTATGGGGTAGACATGTAAAGCTGAGAACCTGCCTTGTTTTAGGTTAATCTAATTTGTCAATGTAAGAATTATATCTCAGCCACCTCTTTTGGTTGAGAAACTATTTGCATGGTTCAAAGGTTTTAGTATTGTTTCTGATTGGATATAATTTTAAAAAATTCATAGTAAACTCTTGGCCTAGGAAATTGGACAAGGGAGTCAAGCCAGTCAAAAGAACTTAATTTTTGTGTTTTTGCATATTGTTGCATATTGTTTTGTCAATGGCTTATGTGTCCTTTTTTCCTTGATTGGGTCCATATTTATTCTGTTTTCCAATCCATAAATTTGAAAAGAAAAACTACAGTTTGTAAACTTTCATGTTATGATATGATCTTCAGATTTCAAGTATGCATGAAATAGAGAATTAGCAGAAGCTTATAGCCAGGGAAGCTTCTTTTTGTCATACATCTGATCGTGACTATTGACTTGTAACTTCCATGCAGGAACCTATATGAAAATGACAGTTCAGGTTTGCCTGATAGGACTAATGAGTTTGCTGGTGCTTATGCAAAGGCTTGCGTTGCCATTGCAAAAGAATCTGACCTCCCAGTGATAGACATCTGGTCGAAAATGCAGTCATTTCCTGGTTGGGAGAAATCTTTGCTAAGGTAATAACAACATCTAACCTTTGATTATCGTCCTGTTTATTTGTTTGGGTTTAATCATTCATATTCTATACTCTTCACATATAGCTTATGTCTCTCTTGGTTTACGTGATGAACGCAAAGGTTATCGGCTATGATTCAAGCATAATTAACAAACTAAGAGTCCATTGTTTCTAACGCCAGAATATATACACATCAATTATTCTCTATTAAACAACTCTTAAAGTGGCGGAGTTGAGAAAGGTCTTTCAACAACCTGCTTATAATGCAGCTGCTTTGTGAGTACAAAGTGAACTTTTACTAAAGAATAAACCACTTATAATCAACTATTTGAAATTATATACAAGCTGCCAGTGAAATAGAAGGCACTACTCTTCAAACTCAAGGCAGGCCATGGCACTGCTGTTATTTATTAGCATTATTGCTCATGCCCCTGTACTTATAGATCTCTGGATTGGTATACCTAAACACTTTTAGTGGTGAATTCAGCTGTTACACTTCCTATTGCTAGTTCTAATGGCCGGTTTGTTTGCTGCAGCATAGTATCATATATCTGGTTTCACAATTCCATGATTCAAATATTGATGCACAATATTCCCCTAGAAATAAAAAGTTTAATGGATCTTTCTCTATGCCATAATGCAGCGATGGATTGCACCTTACTGCTCTTGGGAACAGGATTGTCTTTGAGGAAGTGGTGTTGAAGCTAAAAGAGAAAGGCATTAGCCTTGAGGCCGTTCCTATTGATCTACCTCTCTTTACCGATATCGATACCGATAATCCTCACAAGTCTTTGTGCCAATGAGAGGACCTGACAGCATCTCACTTTGCATTCAGTAGTTAATCTGAATTATGGACCATCCAAAGCAATCTATCAAATAAGTTTCAGTCTGAGTACAGCTATTGTTCTCCATTCTTGAAATTCATTTCAAGTGGCTAGATTTGAGTTTATTTTGTTGGCTTGGACTTTAATTTCTTGTTATCTTCCAGCCAATGAGAAACATGAAATTCTGTTGAAATCTGTGAAAGGTTCATTGTGGAAAATGGATGATTGTATTCCTTAATATGTTGAAGTGATTGCTGCTGCAAAAAGGCCCATGTGATCTCAGTGTTTGTTTCTATTCTCATGTTTTTAAAATATTCAATATAGTCATATATTGCTCATTTTCATTTTTATCCATGTGTTTTTCAATAAAATTTAATATGGTTATCGTCAAATAATTAGTTTATCAATATGGTACTTTTTAACCTTTTGTAAGTTATGAAAATAAATAAAAATATAAAAAATTATCTTGAACATTTTAAAATTACATTGACAAAAATGCTTCTTTTTCCAAATGTTTTTGTCCCAAGAATGCTAGTAACCACTTTGTGAAAAAGCTTCTAAAGAAGAAGCATTATAAGCACCAAATAAATAAATAAAATAAAAGAACAAAAAAAGAGCCTAAAAGCTCAGGACATGATGTACTTTATTGATGACAGTTTGTTTTATTGATAATAGCATTTGTGCTCAAAATGTTTCCTAAAGCATAAATTAAGCACTCATTGTGGAAGCTTACCCACACCAGTTTTTAATTTTATAACTAAAACAGCCTCCAAAATATATACATATATATCTTCCAGACTGGAACGCAACAGCAACTCCAAACATACATCAAAAGAAAGAAAGAAAAAAAAAATTCAAAAAAGAAAAAGGAAAAAGGAAAAAGCTCACCAGGATGCTCTTCTATTGTGGTGTCTGAGGTGAACTTGGCACCAAAGCATGATGTTGAGGGTCTGGTCCTCCTGGCACTAATCTCTTATAATCATCAACCATCAAAGTTTGGACACCATCATTCACTTCATGCATTGAAGTCCCAATCCCTCCAATTCCATTATTCTTCTTCTTCCATTCTCTTGATTCAAACATCAATACAGGTTCAAAACAAATCATCAACATAACCAGTACCACTCTCACCATCTTCATGCTTTTAACTACTACTGCTACTATTCTTTATGGGGTTATCTTATTATGCATGAGAGAAGTATTGAAGTGCTTACAGCTTATATATGTGTATATACATGGAGGTGGAGATGAATTAAGTGGGCCATTTCTTAGGAAAGTGTCCACTCTACAAGAAGGCAAATCCTACTCAGCAGTGGATGCTTTTATCTGCCATGCATTATCTCTTCAATATGCTTGACAAAATTGCTTCTAAGAAAAAGGCTTTCCATTTCTTTAAGCTTATCTATAGACTTTTGCATTATTCTTATTACGTTGTGTATCAGTCACCATGATTTGTTTCTACAGTAAATAAACAGTATTGTTACAATATAAATATGATATACTACCGTGTATAATACTACTGGCAAGGATTTGATTCTCGGTCTACCCATTTAATATCCTTATAACATTCCATTACACCAAGTATTACATTAAATCAAACTTATAATTGTTTCAACTCAAAATAATATCATTTCATTGAATTTGTGGAAGAGCTTTTTATGTGGATTATTTTAATCCAAAATGAGGAATGATACGGAAGAAAAAAAAATAATTATCCTTTTAGATCATCCATATCAGTAATTATTTTATGGTGCCTGTTCTTTATGGAACCTAACTTAAGCACAATCAGAATATAACTTTATCTTGGTTTTTATTTCTAATGTCGATTTGCAGCACTCACTACCCAAATCTACTTAGAATTTTTTAAATGCAATCTAAATTTAATGTAAAAAAAATCCAACTAATTAATCTCATAGAACTTATATAAAATAAGATCATGAAACGTATATGATGCATGATTTCATGCTGTCCACTATGAACAATTAGAAACCAGCAATTACTCAAATAGTTTATCAGGTAAAACTGTTAACTATAAATAACATTAATATTTTCCAAAGAATACTATTACATATTTATCACTCTACATATAACTTTGCTGAGGTCTTAACAATCAGAGCATGATCAGTATAAGCAGTTCTTGCTCAGGTCAAACAATATACTGCCTTAATTGCAAACACTTTTCTTCTCATTATTATTAATTATCGGCAATGAAATCTGAAGAAGAATCATAGCTCTAGATCGAACAAGTCCCACTTGTAGGGCTTGGGAGCATGAATCGAGGATTCTGTTCGGGGAAAGAAGGCGACCGCTGATAAACAACTGATGCGGCGCGAATCAAGATAAATGCAGTGAGACCCCATATAACAAATTTATTGTCCTTTGTTTCATAGTCAAAGAAATGAATGAGATACTTAACTCCCAGCCATTCTCGTTCTTCCGACCTATGGTTCTCATCCTGTGCCCAATAGAGATCAAGAAATGGAAAAGAAACATTTTTACTGAAAATAAACATAGTAAGAAGTTCTGTACCTTGAGGAACATCTCCAATGGGGCATCAAATATTACTTCTACCTCATCGGTGTTTAGAACAGGTTTAAATGCTTGCTTGTCTGTAAGTATGCTAATCACAGGAGCTACTCTCAGAAGGTGCTGCAAAGCGGGATATGAATTATAACTAGATGCTCAAAGCAAACGAAAAGCATGGTTATGGCAAGGAAAGTTTCGAAGGAAAACAGGGATTTAAACATATCAACCAAGAAAATAAACACTCTCACAAAGAGTTGGTCAAAATTTGAAGAACTAGGTGAAAGTACATATAAGCATATGAAAATTATGCAGGGAATTTCCTGCTTCTAAAGTAATGAAGCTATCCATGCTTAAGATGTTAGTGTTTAGGGATGTTTGATTTTCTTTCATAAAAACTGTCATCAGGAGCCCACTCAGCTTTTCATGGTTTTACAATTTAAACAGTTTGTTTCAGGAGGAAAACCTTCATGGAATCAGTGCATGCTAAGATTGTCCGACAAAACCTTTTATTTTATTAACAAGAGGTTGTATTTTAAAAACATATCACATGAGTTCCACTATACCAATGTGGGCATACAGATTTATCAATCAACTGGGAGAACCTTATAGAAAACTTTCAAATGAGCATCATAGACAGGTATTAAACTTGACTTATGGAATGGTTCCCCTTTTTTCTGAAACCTAAATTAATATTCCATGCTTCCAATCATGCAAAATTTTCTCAGGCAAGAAAGTTTAAAATTCTTATGCTAATAGGTTATACATAAAAATTAGAAACTTGTTGAAACCTTTTGAAGAACTAAGGTATAGCAGGATCTATGGGTTAAGGACAAGCTTAAAGTTGGAAGAAGAACATGAACTGCATGGGATGCTGCTGCTCCATATGGTAAGCCGGAACAAGTAGACAACAAATGTGACAGATGCTCAATATCATCAATGCAGGACTATTCTTTGCATAAGTTGGACATGGAAAAAAATCAGAAAGTTTAATTAAAAGAAATCTTCTCAACCTGATGAATAACATATAAGACAAACTTTCAACCTGTATAGAGATAGAGATCAATCAAATCAACTAGGGATGTAAGGTATAGCTGGATCTATGGGTTAAGGACAAGCTTAAAGTTGGAAGAAGAACATGAACTACATGAGATGCCGCTGCTCTATATGGTAAGCCAGAACAAGTAGACAACAAATGTGACAGATGCTCAATATCATTAATGCAGGAGTATTCTTTGCATAAGTTGGGCATGAAAAAAAATCAGAAAGTTTAATTAAAAGAAATCTTCTCAACCTGATGAATAACATATAAGACAAACTTTCAACCTGTATAGAGATAGAGATCAATCAAATCAACTAGGGCAATTAGTGGCATTACTATTACAAGGTTGGCAACGACAAAACTAATAGCTAGGTGAACAAGACATACTAACTTCGCAAATATTAAAAGAAAAGACCCGGGAAGAAGGTTGGTCTTCAAAATTGATGCAACAAAATCACCACAAAAAGAAAAGTTCTAGTCAGATAACGTACAAGGGTGACACAGCACAATAAATTTCTCAAGGATTCAACAGTAAAGACACATGAAGATATTTCAAGAATCCTCACCACCCATTCAGTCACCATTATAAGATCACTAACAAGTAAGTGGGTGCCGTGCACGACCAAAGGCCAATCATGTGGTTTCTGGGTTTTGTAATTAAGGTCATGCCAAGACCCATAATTCAAGGTTAAAGAAGAGAGGCACCATGTTTCTCAAAATGGTAGACTCACAATCAAGGAAAATGTTAATGGAAAAAAAATCAAAAAGGTCTAGGAATTCACTAGTTCAAGCCCGCATAAAAACATCACGGAGATCTAGTAACAATGCAAATGGCAACCAGTTAACAAACATGTTTTCGTCCTCTTCTATCTCAAACATGATACAGCTCTGCCTAGGTGATCATGATACATACCTCTTTTTTCTGAGAAATTTATTGCACATATGTAACTAGATGATTTTGTCGCATGAGAGACCCCGAACCCAGATAATATTGAGTGGGTTTTTTTTACCAAAATAAAATTTCTTCATGTTCATGAATATGGATCTTAAAGAGAAACAAGCAGGAGATTCCCAAGTACTCATGCACTAAATCAGACCCTAAACGCAATGAACAACAGATAGAGTTAATTAAGACAATTCCACAAGCAAGACACAACATCAAAATCTGGGCGGTGAAAATTATGCAAATGCAACAGATATTAGATGGTTTCATGAAAGAATTAGTCCAAGACGATGTGATTCATATAAATAGGCATTTAAAAGTAGGTAAAATCTCTAGATACAACAGCTAGAAAAAACAAGGGAACCAGGGTTTGAAAAAAAAAATAACCACCTAGATTGGACAGGATTAAAAAAAATAAATTACAAAAAAAAAAAAAAACTCTGGTATCAAAAGAAAGGACAAAAAAAGGAATAGATATGTAGTTATTTAAGAATTTGTAGAGGTTTAAGACAAAAAATGGATAGAATCTACTTAACTTTCATTAGAAGTGATCAATTCTACAACTGCAGTTACATCACTCGAAGGACTAATGGATATATGGAGCTATAATTATGGGAGGAACTAGTCAAGTGTTGGAAAGGCTGCCAGATGGAGTAAATGATTCCATTTCTGACGAAATTAATGGATAAATAGAAAACGGTTGCATTAGACTTGAGAGAGGGAATGGAAAAAAGGACAAACTAATACATGAGAATTGAGTTAAAAACTTGTTTAGGCAATAATAATACAATAATCACAACTATTAACTTTACAAGTGACTAAAATTATTATCAAAAAAATTTCTCCCAGATTCCCAGTAAAGAATAGATAAAAATCACAATGAAGATTGTGGATAAATACACCATTGAAGGTATAAGGTAAAATTAAACAACAGGTGTATTATATATGGAATAAAAATCATTGGACAAGTAGAACAAGGTCTCAAACATAAACCAATTGAATTTATGCTCGCTAGAGAATACAGGGCAACCCAAAACTCAGGTTATTTTTGCGTTAGAATGATGGCCGATGAATAAGAAGAACCGAAGGCTGTGCTTAACAACATTATAAAACATATTGGTAGAATGATGAGTAAAGCAGGGGGGTAATACAAATATATTAAAACATGGAGATGAAACGTGGTAATATGAGAAGCACAAACTGACCCAATGAATACTACAATTGTCATTAACATGAACTAAATTTTACATGGCAAAATACTAGAAGTAAAGGATGATAAGAGGTATATAACTCAAAAATCATCATATACAACTGGGGGAAATTTTCATAAGCATATATTAACATATAAGGAGATAATTTCAAAGAACTAATTTAGTTTTATGCATGAAGATCTTCCATAGAAGTTATCTTTTACTAATGGAACTGATGTGCAAAAATTATGTCATAAATGTAAATTGATTTAGAAAAAGTATAAACAAGATTTCTAGAGTCCCAAAGTGAGGCTTAGAAAAGCAAAAACTCCATAACAAGTATATTAGGATACGACACATATGCATGAAAGCAAAATTACTAGTCTAAAATTTTTTTGGAGACATGAGCTAACCATGAACCGCACTAAAGCAATTCACACATTCTTATTGGTAATTGATGAGATTATTCCTCAAAGAATTTTTTTTTTTTTTTTTTTTTTTCTGAAATGATATTATATTACTAAGTAAACCAGAGCAAGAACAACTGCTAAGCTGGACTTATACATGCATACTAAAAAAGCAAGATCTCAGGATAAGTAAAAGTAAAATCAGATATACAAAATTCAAGTACCGTAAATGTAAAAACAAAAAGGAAACCTTAGTGAGTAGGAACAAAAAACATGCACCAATGAACAATCCTTATAGATGTTTTGGTTCATTTGTTTAAAGAATGGAAAGAGACTGAAAAAGATGGATATCATAGAACTAAGATCACATATATGAAACAGAAAAGTACAACAATGTTGAATTTCATTATAAAGTTCCTTTCAAAATGTAAGGTAAATTTCATGATGAACTATAGATCCCTTTTAATCGGATGTGTGAAAATAAAAAGATAGATTATTGGAAGTGAAGGTATTTATGCTAAATTCGTAGTACCAGATTCAATTCAAGAAAAAGTGTAAGTGACCCATTAATATGGATTATACATAGATCACAATCCTACTAATATGTTGTTGACATGGTGTATAGATCCACTAAAGCACCAATTAGAGGGCTAAAGTAAGTCTTGATAATATAGCCAAAATTCCAAAAGCGAAAATATAACATCAAAGTTGGCGGATAAAACAAATTAAGTACAATAGAAGCATAATAATGATATAAAAGAGAGATGGTATTGGATAGTGACAAGTTGAGCAGTTGATATAACAGCAATTGGCCCTAAAACATTTCCTAGATGAAATAATAGGAGACCATACAATCAATCAATAGCCACTAATGTATATAGCCATGCATATACAATGCTCTTACCATTGAAAATCAAGCAGCCAAAAGATCATCACTAATAGATCACCAAAAAAGCTAACTTTTCCATCAATTCACACAAAAACAAAAAGGGGATCGTCATCAAATACCTTAGATATATAGGGCTCAAGCACCGTGACAACAGTAATTAGAGAAGGATCCAAGCCAATCTCCTCCTTGGCCTCTCTTGTCGCCGTATCGGCATCATCAACATCCGCCTCCTCCGTTTTCCCCCCAGGCAACGACACCTCCCCTACACTCACAAAACCCAATCAGCATCCATTAATCCAAATCGCAACCAAATAAACACAGAAAGATAACAAGAAGGAACCAACCCGAGTGACTGGAGAGATTGGAGGAACGCTTGGTGAGGATGACACGGAGATCGCCGACGTCGTCCTCGAAGAGACAGATGAGAACTGCGGCGCGCCTGGGTGGGAGCTTCTCCAGGTGGCAAGGGGCACTGGATTCCGCCAATCCGAGCTGGGAGAAGATCTTGCCGCGCGCGTCCATCTCCTCTACAGCGTCCTCATCGTCGGTAGGGGGCGATGAGGGCTTGTAAAGCCGGAGCTGCTGGACGATGCTAGCAAGCCTAGGGCTCAAACCAATTGGATTGGGCGTTCCCGTCGCCATTGTTGACACCTTCCGGAGAGCTGCTCTCATGGTCTCATCTCATGCTTTCTGCTTTTCTTCTCTCTCTCTCTCTCTCTCTCTCTCTCTTCATTTTATATATATAAAAAAATAAAACTTTTTCCCACCTAACCAAATAAAATAAAAATGTACATTTTTAATAAATTATTTATTTACTGGAAACTAGAGGCATCAAGACTATATAGTTCCATAAAATCCAATTTTTCTGGATTTTGTTTAATTTTTTATTATGGTATTTATATGTCCGAAATTTATTTATTTTTATTGATAAAGTGAACAAGCCACATCAGTTACTTAATTTTATATAAAAGATTTTTTGGTGTAAAAATAGTTAAAATTAGGAAAAATAAAATTTTGTGGGTATCTTATTTTCATTGTAATAAACACAGAAATTATGATTTTAATTTCATTTTTAAAAGAAATTCAGTATACTTTCTATTTTAAAATTTTTCTTTAAATAAAACACAAAAAAAAATTGTATATTTACTTTCATACATATAATTTTTTTACTCAAATCATATGTTTATTTTAAAAGAAATTATATATATAATCAAAATTTCCATAAATATCAGCTCTCATTCCCATGTTTCCAATTTGCTTTTGAGAAATCGTTAATAGTTAAATTGTAGTTGAATGGTAACCAACATAAATTGTGCAAAGGGGGTGAAAATTCAAAACTTACTCCTCAGCTTGTATTATCCATCAATATGGGATTCAAAACTATTTTTAATACTGTTCATTAATTTATTAATTTTAGTGTGGGTTTTCTGTGAATTTTTTTTTTCTCCTTTAGAATTACATAATAAGAGAGATTTATTTTTATCATTAAATTACTATAACTACTGCATCTCTATTGTTGCATATCCCTTGTCTCTATTGTTGCATATCCCTTGTGGTCTTTTTATTAAAAAACAAATCTTTTAACAAGGTAATCTTTAGTTAATTTTTCTGAAAACAAATGAAAGTGACTCATTTGTAGTTTTGGTTTTTATTTTAATTTTGTTACATTTAAATTTATATTAAATTAATTGAGAGTATACTGTCAATGTCAATGACAAGTTGATAAAATCACATTAATGTTTTACAATAAAATGCTCTTGATTCCTTTCTTATCTTGAAGAAAATGTGACCCACAAAAGGGCTCAACATGATTGATGATTACCAACAAGACCATGAAAACATTAATGGGCTTTCAGTTTAGTAGGACAAAATAGAAACATAAGTCACAAAAGGCACTTGACATTGGAGATGTCTATGTATATATGTGTGTATATATATACTTCTAGGCAAAATAAACTATTTTGCCATTCCTATGTTTGATTACGAGAACATGAAATGAAAATGGAAGGATGTGTATGGGAACTCTTTCTGGAATTGAAATATTTGGGATTCTTGATTTGTTTGGTGCTTTTTCCGGAATTGTTGTGAGCTTGAGATTCTTCACTTTGTTTGGTGGTTAAACTGAGTTAATTTGTTCTATAGTATATGTATATATAATTAAGCAATTTATAGTCATATTAATTTGATTAATTATTAAGTTTTGTAAAAACTTGATTAACCCAATAAACAAGGGAGTTTAAGCAAAGGTTTTAATTAAGTGATATATGCTTATAAAACTTAATGCAAGTTCTTGTAAATGGACAAGGACATACGTACATATGTGAATTGAAATTTTGGATGTATATATATACATGCAAGTAAAAAACAAACTCTTCGGAAGTAGTCATCCATGTGATCAGCATGCTTGTTAAAATCCCCACAAAGTTCAAAGTTCAATGAGCTTCACAAGTTCAAGTTGGCGACAAGTTGCACAACAAGCTATAGAAATTGATTGGCAGATAGAGAGAAAATTCAAGCTATACTTTTCCTGCAACATTTGTGAGTACTTGTCCAAAGAAAAGTTATCCATAGGACTATAAAGCCAAGAAAGAAAGCAATTGTACATTATTAATCCTCTCCTCAAAGTCAAAGTGAAAATTAAAAAAAAGAAAGAAAGAAAGAAAAGAGAAGTAGATGTTGAGTTTGAAGGTGGAGGAGGAGGAGGAGGAGGAGAGGAACACAAGCACATGGAGATAAAAGGAGCAGGCCAATCCCTGTTAAACAGCTAGAAGACTTATCATCATCATCATGTTGAGTCAAGTGCATCGATGCATATATGGGCAGCAAACCACGTGGATGTGGGGTGCCACCTAATCACCTAATCACGTCCAATTAAGCTGATCAGGCTTTTGTCTGAAGCTATACATCACATGTAGCTGGATCTTGGCTTCTCCTGCAGCTTCTCACTGGCTTTTTCCTGCAACAATCTTCATTGCATTTCACTGCATTGCATGTCTTGTTGTTGTTATTTGTTACTGTTACAGTGATGCCTGTAATTAGACTTGCCATGCAGCTAGCTAGTGGTTTTAATTTCCATGCATCCATCTTCAATGTTAATGTTCTTACTGTCTCACTGATCAGCTGGTGACCTTTGGTTGGCAGTATATATATATATACACAAAGAGTGAGTGAGGATCCTGTGATACTTGGCTTCTGATGTTTGTCAGTAATTCTTTAACTTTCTTCTTATAAAGAAACCAAACTGTAATCTTTGTCACACTAGCTGGCAGCCAAGGGTCATACAACCAAATAGAAAAAACAAAACAAAACAAAACAATTCTTTATTACAACAAGTAAAATTCTGATTTTGTTTGAGAGAACGTAGATTACACGTGACGTCCTCATATATATATCTATATATATATATATGTGTGTGTGTGTGTGTGTACACATGCACACTATGCAGCATGACTTTTGTTGAGCTTTGGTAATTGAATTAAAACTACACATATATATTACTCTTACCATTGTTTAATAATTAATATATACACAGAGAGAGAGAGAGAGAGAGAGGGGATCTGAAATCTTTGGGTACTGCTCTTTCTCAGTGGTGTTTATTTTTCCTGCATGCATGTTCAATGTCTGAGTGAAAGCTGGTGGAGTTTTGAATTAGTACCAAGTAGCTCTAGCTCTAAGCATTATTATTGTTACTGCTAAGAGAGAGAGAGAGAGAGAGAGAGAGACAGAAAGATGGAGCTAGTGCTGCAGCTGCATGCATGCATGCATGCATGACCATAAAGATTAGTGCGGAAAAAAGAAGGATTGAAGAGGACATTGGTGAGGACGGCGGAGGTGATGCATTGTGGATAGGGACTTCACCATGACCACTATTCTGATCCTCCCTTTGCTTCTTTTTAAGAATTACTGCACAAAATTAACAGTCACGTAGTACTGCTTATCATATATATATATATATATATATATTGTGAATATTTTTATATAGTGGTAATTAAATGGTTGATTAATTAATTCGGTTTGTTCTGGTGACTCACCTGTTACCCCGTACTAACCTTCCATTTACTTTACATGGTGCAAAGATACTCACAGCGAAGCTTGAAAATGACTTGAGAGAGCTGAAAATGACTTTAGTTTGTGTTTGGATTGAGAGTGGGAATGGAGTGCAGATGGGTGAGAACTAATTGGTTAAGGATTTTGTTTTCTAGTGCTTGGTTTAATTGGCATGAGAAAATTCTTAAACATATATATATATATATATATATATATATATATATATATATATATATATATATTTCAATTATTTTATCTTGCACGTAAAAACATTAATTAATTGTTAATAATGCATGTATGTATGTATGGAATGTTTGAACCATATAAATTAAAGTTGAGGAACTATCAAATCAGATGATGCTTGAGATGACAAATGATCAAAAGTGGTTAATGCTGTAATATATACATATAGACTAAAGATGCTTGTAGATTCTTGGGTGATTAGATAAGAAGATGGTGACTTATGAGAAGGTATTTAAGGAAAAGTGCTTCATTGTTGAAGTTGAGTCACCATCTTAAGCTTTAGCTTTCATAGTAAGTCATATTGCCTGCAAATTAAACCAAATGAGGGAAAATGATTAATTACTGTTCTTGGCTCAATGCTTGATGTTAGGTACAAGAAAAGAAGCAAGCCAACAACTTTTATTATTAATTTCACATCATGCATTTGAGTGCTTAGCCCTTGCAAAATTATGTAATTTAATGTTTCTCAATTTTAAATCCACATTCTATAACTATTGCAATTTTTGTAATTTTGTTATATTTCAACATGTAAATAAATTTAATTGTAAAGTATTTTAATAATACATTTACAGTAGTACAAAAAAAAAGTTTTATAATCTTTTCAACCAAATAATTTAACACTACATGTTAATTAATATTTGTTGGTGTTATCCAGTAATTCATATTTTTCAAAGACAATAATTAAAATAAAATTTAAAATTTAGTTATTTTATTTATATATTTCTATAGGTTTAAAATCACAAATCCAAATATTGGTTTATGAATTAAACACCAAATTATCCATTTTTTCAAAAAAAAAAAATTATGAGACAAATTTTGAAATTCATGTGCCTCAAAATCCAAAAGACATGCATGATAACATCCTCTAACCAAAACATGCTTTTAAATAAATTTCAAATACAAGATAAATAAATATTTATTAATTTTGTGTCCTTTTTATTTGCTTTTATTGATTTAGACCAAACCATACCTAATTCGACTAGAAACGAGTAACCAAGTCCACTTAGGACTTGCAATCCAAGTGACCCATCATAGTGGGTCAAATTGATTATAATTTATTATCAGTATTAGTTCCCTAATTATGACATGCTAATCATAATTAAGGAAAAAACATGAATGAGCTACACACTAGCAACACTCTTTCTATAATAATATGACTTTAAAATAGTGCCTTAATTCATATGTCGGCAAAAAGAAACAATCCACTTGCTTAAGTCCATGATGTTGGGCACAACCATATCCCAAGAAGATTTGGATGGTGAGGATTGTTCCATTTCCATGCCAAAGTTTCATATATATATATATATATATATATCATGTATTTTATTGTCATGTTTATGAGAATAATGAATACCAAAACAGAGAAACTGATGAAAGGAGGCAAAGGAAAAAGGCAAGGCCATGATTTACCCACACTTTTATTTATTTATATTCAGAATTCTCTAAAAACACACAAAAGAATGAATTTGAAAATTATCATAAAATAACAGTATAAAAATGACTAATTCTTGTGGCACGTTTGTATTTCATATAAATATAATTATATAATTCATTATATATTACATATTTGTATACTAGTTTTAAGAATTGTGAGTATTGTTTAAATTGAGTTGAACAGAAATAGTGATAATATTTGCATGAATTACATTTATCATATAAACCTTTTCTTATCAAAATTTGAATTCTTATTTGAGTCTATA
The DNA here is from genome assembly GCA_020875875.1 of Dioscorea alata. Taxonomy (NCBI): domain Eukaryota; kingdom Viridiplantae; phylum Streptophyta; class Magnoliopsida; order Dioscoreales; family Dioscoreaceae; genus Dioscorea; species Dioscorea alata. Next base: position 17,539,186 of record CM037015.1, on the reverse strand, counting down.
TATATCCATGAAGCACAATTTTTTTAAATTTAAACTATTTTTAAAAATGTGAAGTAATACTGAGTTGTTTTAATAATTTCAAAAAACAATTCAAATTTTTTATTTTAATAATTTATTTCATATTAAGAAAAGTATGAATAATACAAATATAATATTAAAACTTAGTGAAGATAATCAGATAATTAAAATATTTAGAGGTTAACTAGACAATGAATATTTTAAAAAACATCATATAAAAATATTTTTTAAATATTTAATAATATTACTAAAAAAGTTGTCATTGCAAAGAATTTAGTGATTGAAATAAGTGATTTTAGTTTAAATATTTATATATATAAAAAATTTGTACTTTAAAAAAAGTCTACTTTTTTTATAAGGCTCACAGTACTTCCGCATGCCACAACATTGCTAGAAAGCTAAAAAAAACAACATATATATAGGTAATATGTTGTAGGGGTTGTATTATTTATGAGCAATATATTCCATAAAATTTATTCAATAAATATTTGCAAATGAATGTCTTCCGTAGAATGTACCGTGGATAACAAACATAAATGAAAATGGGGTAATGTATAATGTAAATAAATAAATAAATAAATAATAAAAAAAAATGAAAAAAAAACAGAGTGAGATAATTCATAATTGGGAAAGGTGATGTTCCTTTTGGCAAAGGCAGTGTAGGAGCTGGCAATCCCAAAAGCTGTGCTTAAAAGTCACTATCCCTCTCCCCATCCTTGCCTCTCCTTCTTCTCCTTCTCCTTCTTCTCTTTCTCTTCATACACTGCTCTCAAAGCCAAACAAAGCTTTCTTGCTTGCTTTCCTCTTCCTCTCCAAACCATCAAAATTCAGTCTTTTTTTCTATGTTTTCATGAAAAATTCATTCTTTTAGGTGGTGGTGGTGGTGGTGGTGGTTTCAGTGGTGATGGAAATCTGGGAGTTGGATGGGCAAGAGTTTTGGAAGAAGAGGATAAGCACAACCACTAGAACCACTACCATCTTTTTCAACTTCGAGTGAGCCTGGAGAACAAGGCCACGGCTTCGTCTTCGCGTCAGCAGCGCGCGCCGGCGCGGTACCGAGGCGCGGCGGCGCTGAGGGGCGCTGGCGAGATAGTCGAAGTCCAAGGCGGCCACATTGTGCGGGCTACCGGCCGCAAGGACCGTCACAGCAAGGTGTGCACCGCTAAAGGCCCGCGCGACCGCCGCGTGCGCCTCGCCGCCCACACTGCCATCCAGTTCTATGACGTCCAGGATCGACTTGGTTATGACCGCCCCAGCAAAGCTGTTGATTGGCTCATCAAGCACGCCAAGCCCGCCATTGATAAGCTCGCCGAGCTCCCGCCTTGGCGCCCCTCTGATTCCCCTATCCCTCCTGAAGAATCACCCAAGAAAGCTTCATCCCCTGCTGACGTCGATCACTCATCTGGCTTTGCTTTCAATGGCGCTAGCCCTAGCTTTAGCTTCCTCCCTCCCTCTCTAGACTCCGATGCCATTGCGGACACTATCAAGTCCTTCATCCCCATGGCTGCTGCTCCACCATCCACGCCTTTGCCTGCTTGTAATACTAGAGATCTTCGTCTTTCTCTTCACTCATTCCATGACCAAACATTCCAAGAATCCCATCAAGCTCACGCCTTTCCTATTGCCTTTGATGAGAGGATGGTTCCTTGGAGTTTGGCTGAGGGTGTTGGGAGTGGAGCTTATGTGTTCAATGCCGTGCCGTTGCACGGCCAGAGCCAACTTTTGGCACAGAGGGGACCCCTTCAGTCCAGTAATTCGCCGCTTCTCCGAGCTTGGATGGACCCGATTGAGCACCAGCAAGCACCATTTGGCTTTGCTTCTACTGCTGGATTCTCAAGTTTTCGAGTCCCGGCGAGGATTCAAGGCGATGAGGAAGCAGATGGTATCTCCGGGAAGCTGTCGTCTGCTTCCTCTGCTTCTCATCGTTGATGGAGAATGAGCTGACAAGCTGCAACCTTTCCATCATCAATCAGTTTCCTCTGGTAACTGGATTTACTCTCACAAACTCACCATTTTTTTGCTGCTCAATTACTGCTTCTGACATTTGATTCCATGCCATTACTTCACAGGATTATTCATACTTTGCGGAAGAAGAAGATGGAGATTCTACATGTATCTTTCATTTCAATCCAGGTGTTTTATTCTGTTTCCTTTGCTTGATGTGTTGTTCTCTACCTGTCTTTTTATCTGTGCTGTTTGTTGTTGTTGTTGTTCTTGTTGGTGTTGTTGAAGAAACTGGTTTTGATTTGGGTGTGTGAGAATAAAAGGTATGGCCTTTCAATCCAAAAGCAATGCACTTGAAGCCAGATAAAGAAGGGCCCTCCTGCATTGTGAATGCTTGCTTGGTACTTGTCTCACTTACTTGGTTCACATTATGCTTGTGCTGTATGTAATTGAAGCAATAGCACAGCACTTGTATATGATTGCATCTCTCTACAACCTGTATGAAGATGCTGGTGATAAGTCTCTATCTCTCAACAGTAGCAGCTTTCATTGCCTGCTCTGCCATCTCTATTTTTAATGCTCACAAACCACTTCCTGTTTTTCTAATTGAGCATCTTGATTGCTAAAAAAGAAATAGAAGTAAAAATAAATGAATAAATAAATAATAAAAATCAAGGCTTATGATAAGGACCCTTCAATTCTTGATCTTTAATTGGTTTGATACTGCAACAGTTATTCCAGGTGGTGGGTGTCTTGATGACATTTTTACTTTGATTGGTTTCTTTGTCTGTACTATGCCTTCCCTTTGGAATGCTGCTTTAGTTGGGGGGAACCTCAACATTTGAGTTTTCTGAAATTCTTTTAGGGAATCAAGCATCAAATCTTGGACTCTTTTTTCTTCTTTTTTTTTTCCTTTCTCTCCTCCCTTTCTTCTTTTGTTTTATGATAGATTCCACAGACAAACTCAATCCAAGTGCATATATGTATAAATTAAAAGTCTATGTTGGTTCCTTTTTCATTCAATAATAGAGTGGTTGTTTGACTGTCTTTGGTAGTGGGGAGAACAACATCCAACAAACAACAGTTTTGTTTAATTAAAGACTTCCTCTGCTGCTGATTCTACTCTGCTGTTCTCTCCTAGGATAGCAATAAAGCATTAAAACTTATATATATATATATATATAAACTGGCTTAATCCTCACAAGTCACAACATTTGCAGTTAATGAAATTGGCTCAGAAAACAAGGGTTGGAATATGCTTAGAGGTGTATTTATTGATCACAGTGCTTCAGTGAAACTTCCCTTGCCTTCATGGCAGCAAATTCCAGAATGAGATGTCTCCAGCTTTGCTTTATGCTGCAATGCTTATGGACACAGTTCACAGTTAATATCAGCAAGGAAAGATTCCATTCTTCGTGGGGTTGACGGTGACACATGATGCTCTGAAATCTGATTTTCGGTTTATACTTATTATTACTTTAGTATTTTTACAATTTCTGAATGTGAAATTTCTGAATTTGATTTTGTTTTTGTTTTCTCTTCAGAAAAAACAAAAAGAATAAAAAAATCTGATGGCATTGATTGGTATATATAATGTGCATGTTTTCAAATAGATTGAATGGTACTGCACACCCTCTTCAATCATTGAAATTGGAGATAAAAAAATGAAAGGATTCTATTACTATAATCAATTTAAGAGATTTCAATTCCAGATTTGGCTTCTTTAGAGACAAGGAAACAGATAAAACATTGCTATACATTGAAAAAAGATCACACATGGATGGTGTTGTTGTTTCTTACACAGTAACACACAGATAATTCAGAAAAAAACTTACAGCAAGAATGAAACATAACAATCCATAAATATCACAAAATCATAGAGTGACATACCAAACAAAAGTGGTCTCTTCTTATTCTTCATTCAAGTGAAATAGAAAGAACTTGGTATACCACTTCACACCACCTACTGTAAGCAAAAACTAAAACAATTTCATTGATGACAATTTAGCCAGCATTATCAGATGCCTGTGGTTGGAGCTGCTGATCCTGCTTCATTGTTGCATTCTTAGCCTTTGGGCGTGGAATTACTGGCTTAGGATTTGGCTCTTCGTCGGTTGGTTTTTCATCTGATGATTCTGATATTTTCTTATTAGCAGCACCTTTTCCGTTAGAAGCTGAAGGTTTTACTGAATTTGATACTCGAGTTGCCGAATTCGTATTCTTAGCAACTTTGTTTCCTCCAGCTTTTTTTTGCGATTTATTGGGGCTGACAGATTGATAAGGGAGCCTGGACTCCCACGGTCGAGCAGCAATCCACCGTTCCATCCAGCTCCATCCCCAACTGCCTTTTCCGACTTCATAGACAAGAGGTCCCTGGCTTTGATTTGCTCTCCACTAGAAGCAGTAAAATCTTGTATTTAATCTTGTGAAACTATAATGACTACTTGATTGAATTACCGAACTTTCGATTTCTCTAATTACTTACTTGATGAGAAAATGCATATGCCATTGCACGCTCTCGCTTGACTGCTGCCTCTTCTCTTTGTTGTATCCTGGCGAGAATTTCTTCCATTGTGTCGGACCCTCCACACCATTCCACCTGCATGCAATGAATATATATAAATATATATATGTATGTATATGGTTGGAGTCATTGAAGATTCAAAATGGTCGTGATCCAACTTAAAGACTTGTAGTGATGGCCATAAATGTCGAGAAGAATTCATGCAAAAGGAAAACTCTCCTCATATAGTTATGTCTGAACAGTAGAGCTGTCTTTTGAAGTATTTCATTGATACTACTCAATTAGAACTCAATGAGAAGGCAATATAAATTAGATACAGGAGTAAGAAAGGTAAATTACCTGTAGGTCATGAAGTTTAGCTTCTAGTTTTAATTGATTGTCGAGTTTTTTCTGCTTGATACGGCCTTCTGCTACCATACAAGCACGGCGAGCCCTGATCTCTGACTGGATTTTACTCCAAGATTGGATGTAATTCAAAGTGGTCGAACCCTGCTTTTTCACAGGATGGGTTTGGGAAAGAATTTGCAACCTTTTTGCACCTTTCAAACTCCGCAAAGTTTTCCTAGCCTGCCAATATGCATTGTAGAAATTCAGAGGGGGCCAAAAAAATTGGACAAGGAGATAGTAAAGAAATCAAATAGGTGGTGAACTACAGTAAGAGATGCTAATTTTCTCATGAAACAATACAAGAAAATTTCGCATATAATTCTATTGATCTGAAAATTTTTGAAAATACATACCAATCAACCATGAAAGCAGTAATATATACAAATACTAGAAATTGTCAAAGGAAAAACATCTGGTGCGACTAACACCAAATCCACCTTAGGAACCATATATGAATCTGAGAGCGAAGGTGTTTGCAAATATACGGGAAGTGAAAGCTGGGGAATTTCTATATGAAAAATTGCAGATCATGGTGAAAACCAAATACTCAAATGAACACAGAATATTGGAAAAGAAGGCATACAGAGAAATCATCATCAATAAACATGAGCAGGAGAGTAATTATATATAGCACATAAAAAGAAATTTAGAATAGATTAAAATGTATGATACCTTGAAGCGTCGGAATGCATTTTGAATGCGAGTTGCAGCAATATCCTCTATTGTAATCCCATCTTCAGGGTTCACACTTGAAACAGCTCTATACAAGCTGTTGAACCCTTTATGTGAATGTTTCTTCAATTTTAATCCATTTGTCTTGTCACTAGCAGAACCCTGACAGGAGGCAGTAAAAACATGTATGAACAAATCATCAACATAGCAGCCTAAGAGCTACAGTAATCAACATGATGGCTTTTTTTTTTTTTTTTTTCGATCTTTTCAAGTGGCAATATTTCTTCTCCTTATACGCTCAAGTTTGATATTTCTACCTCCCGAACAAATCGAAGATTTACCAGTTTATTAAAGGAATAGAAGAAAGCAAACTTTAAAAGATGCAGATAAAGATGAATTGCAAGACTCACCTTGACTTGTTTTGGCTTGCCATGCTTGCTTCTCTTCCTGTTGATGATTGTTTTAAACCAATCTCCGGATCCCATTCTATTTAGCTGTATAATGATTAAACTTTTGAATTGATTAATGATTTATTCTTCTGTTCCTTTCCTCACAAAGAAATAGTGACATTGATCCAAAATCATAATATCTTTCTCTAATTAATACAGTTAATCGGATTTACATCTAGCTATAACTTGATTGAAGGGGAAAGCGTAAGCATATATTCTTCATAAATAAATAGAGAAGTTATACAAACACAAGCAGACCATCTGTGAGAAAACAAAGAGGATGCAAGGGACCTTAAGGCAACTAAGAATAAGGAATTCATTTATTTATTTATTTTATCAGGATACATACATCTGCATACAGAAAAATCAAAGTCCACTTTGGATCAGTTGCCATTTGAGCAAATATCATTTAAGATACAAATGCACACCTCTTGGGAACTAATTAATCAAAAGAAAAAAACTAGGAGGAGCTATAATTGGATAAATTAAGATGAAAAGGTTCTGTCTGCAGAGGATTTACAACATGAAAAAAATAAACCAAATTTCAGAGAAGATCGGAACAAACAATTAAGAAGATAAAATATATACTAGCAAAACTTTAGTACTTGTAAACAAAAATATCTTGGAATGTGGCTGATCAGATAGAACTAAATTGCGAAGTGGGCCTACTTCAGCTTCATTATCCCTGTCAAATCTGTTCCTCCCTATGATTCTTGATAGACAAATATATCAAAATCAAACACTCTACTTGAAGCCTTTTCTTGAAAACAAACACAAGCCCCTTATGAGTGAAGAGAAGAACACCATCAACACTGCTAAAATTTATTCTGAACCAAAATGAATTTCCAATAAACAAAATGATCAAAATCATGCAATAAAACAGATTCAGATCCACCAAAAAAAAAAAAAAAAAATCAATAAAAAGACGGGTCAGCAAACCACACAAATCAAAATATGAACTTTCCATACAAAATCAAACCATGAAAAACTAGCAATCAAAATGCACTCCAAAACATAACACGCACATCCAAAAAACTATCAAATGACAACAAAATCTCCATTCACAGAACCAAAAAAAAGTTTTTTTTTTTTAAATCAGGCAATCCAGAAGCCTTCACACATTCACAAATTCATTAGAAAACAGAATCAGATCAACAGGAGATTGCATCACACAACAATTCAGAAACAAGATAATTTCTTTTTGTTAAAAAAAAAAAGAAAAGAAAAGAAAAAGGAAAAAAAGAAAAAAAAAAAGAAGAAAGTTGATACCTTGTAAAGAAGAAGACAGGATGTGTGCAATGCATACAAGGTGAGGGAAGAAGGATGATGATGATGATGGTGGTGTTTAGGGAAGGAGGGAGGTTGGTAGTGAGGTGGTTTTCATAAAAGGGAAGGTGAGAAGGTGGTATAGATAGAAGGCAACAAGAAGAAGCAATATAGATAGCAGTCTTCTTCAAAAGGCGAAGTTTTGGAAGAATATAGTGCACTGGCCCAGCATCATCAACCAATGCGCCCCCTTCCACCTCTCTCTCCCTCTCTTGGTGGAATCATGGGATTGCTTGGGAAGGTGACGTTAGTCTTGTTGTAATATTACAGTATTATTAAATAAAAATATAATTTTACTTTGTAGATAGAGGGATTGACCCTTTCTTCGTGTTGTGACAGTGTGTGCAACCAACAATCAAGTGATTTACTGATAGCCTGATCTTCAATAGAATTTTTCATAAATGGTGAGAGTTCGAATTTTGGGTGATGGCACATTTTTGTGAGTGTGAGTAGTGGTTGTGTGTTGATGGTCCTTACGCCCATGTGTGTATGGGTTCCGCTCCACTTGCTTTGCTGAGGTTTGTGCACGCCCCTATTTTTTTTAACGGTTTAGCCGCTCATCTTGACAAAATAAATAAATAAATAAATAAAAAGTGTGTAATAACTCATTCACACTGGTCAAATTCATTTAGTTTAAATAGTTAGAGATACTAACATGAATCTATTGTATGAGATGCATAATAATGAGGGTTTGAATTTTCATTGAAAGAATTACCTCAGTGATAATATTAAATTCCCTTGTACACACTCACGAGATGAGAGTGTATTCAAGGCATAATTCACTCGCAACAGAAAAACTAGCATGTGTTTATCATCTTTGTAAAAAAATAATAATAATTATAATCACATTATTAAATATCTGTATGTATTATTAAAAGAAAATTTATTGTGTCCATATATATAAAAGAAAATGTTTAATTGTGTGTCTAGTTTTTATAAAAAAGTTTAGGCCTAGTATTAAAATTCGTGTGAACACTGTATAGTGTACACCCTTTATTTCAAAGGTCAACGAGAGTGGGCGAATAAATAAATAATAAATAAAGGCATTTTAGCCTCATTTTTCAGCTGATTTAGAAAGGAGAATAGTAACTGTAGTAATATTTACTAATAAAAGGATATTTTGACTTAAAGTATAAGCTTTATTAGGAGAATGTATATAAGTAAGAAAGGGTTTAATGTTGTATGTAATTCTTATAAAGTTATACTTATATATATATATATATTCTAACACAACGTCAATATTTCCAATTTCTTAAAGATCTACTATTTTATTTTCTAAAAAATATTTTTTTACATGCATAGTTTCACCTTGATCTAATTGAAAAAATTTATCATAATTAAAATAGTTATTCTTGTCAATAGTCTTTTGTACATTTGAGTTTTCTTCAAGATCCTTTTTATTAGGATAAGCCTTTATTTAGTGTTGTGTGAGAAAGTCTTTATTGTTCCACATTTAGTGGACCCTTATTTTATTCCTTATTATTTTTCTTATGAACTCTTTTAATAAATTCTTTTTTGGCTTTTAATAAATATAATTTATCCGATTTCTACAAAAAAAAAAAAAAAGTTATATAACCACATTAGAAAACATGTAATTACTTGTAAATCTTCATGATTTCTTTTTGAAGATATATATTTATAAAGATATTTATAACATAATAAAGTTCATCTTATAAGAGCTTCTCATAATAGTATTTTAATTTGGAGAATATGTGTACATATTTCTAACAGTAGCTGATCACATGTGAAAGTTATATTCTTCACTATATCTTTTCTTTAAAAAAAAGAAAAAAAAACTCTCAAATAAATAAGTATCAATACATATTCGAGAAAAATCTCTTCTTTAAAAAAAAAAGTGAATTCTTCTTCATTTTTCTCTCTTTTTAGTAAAAAAAAAACTTTTTAAAATCAAAGTAAGTTGACAGCGAGAAGAATATCCAAAGTTTAAGTACCATTAAACTTTTAAATAAAAGTATATACAATTAAATAAATAAATAATTAAAAAAAAAAATTGGCAAGAAAGAAGTAAAGAAGTGAGGCCAAGTAGGCAGGACAGAGGCAATGATGAAGGTAGCAAATGAGTTGAAGGGCTCAACAAGATTAGAGTGACAACACACCAACCTTCTTTTCATTTATTAATTACTTGATAGAGACCAACCTCCTCATTTTTCCTTTGTTTCTTGTTCATGCCGGAAACACAGATTTTACCCTATTATCCCCTCTTGCCTCACAACTACTTTTCTTGCAGTCAAAACTTGTCTGGAAAAAACTCAATTTTCTTTCATGATTTTTTTTTTAACTCAAAAAAGAAAAAATTATGGTAATTGTTTTTATTCAATATGTATAAATCAAAGTTTTTTTTAATAAAAATGAAAAAAACTACTTATTTATTAAAAAAAAAAAAACAGAAACAAAAAAAATCAACAGGAAAGATAGAAATAAAAATATAAAAAACACTAAAATAAATAACCTTTACTAGAAATGAGGAGAGTTAATCCTCATAAAAGATGAGGGGAGCTAAAAAAAGACAAAAAAAAAAATAAACTGAGAAGATGGAAAAATAACAAAACCGGTGAAAGCAACCGTCTAGCAACACAAGCTTGTATAAATCAAAGTAACTATATATATATTAAAAATATTTTCCTCTTCTAAGAATGTACAGGCAGTTGCTTTTTCCACTAAAGACAAAGAAATACAAAATTATCAAATACACTACAATAAATTTTAAAAGGTGATTTTTTTTTTAAGTTCTTGATTAAGAATTTCAAATGATTTAAGTATATTTCATATTTTAATACTAAAACTTATAATAACTTCATTGTTTTTATATTAGATCTACAAATCTGAGAGCTACAGATTAAAAGAAAAGAAAATTATTATATAAACGTTTATCATACCATACATATACACATTGTCTTGACTCTTGAGGCGAGAAAAAAAATTAGAATTTATAAGTGAAGAACATATTTCTTTAACAAAGAAGTGAGGAACATATCATGAACCTTTTTTTTAGTATATTTTCCGGTTGATGAACCCTCATGATTAACGGGACCATTTATTATGAACATTAATAAATATATTAGTAATGCCTCACACGATAACCCAAATGGAAAGCAGTTTTAAATTTCAAGTTGATTGTTTTATTTTGCTGGTTGATGGTTCTAATTTTCATATTCTCAATTGATCCTTAAATAAAAAATAATAAAGACATTTAAGAATAAAAAAGAAAACCTAAAAGAATCACTAACCAGGGACTTTTAATTATTTTTTCCTTCAACTAAAAAGATAGAGAGACCCTTGGCATGTTTGCACATGAATTCACTACTTACTACGACAAATTCAATTCTATAAACTGTACCGCCAAATTTTAGAATGATGTCTCTGCAAAATTCAGAAATATCACAAGGTCATAAACATCAAAAAAGAATTGGCCAAATGCTTTAATTTGGCCGGGAAAAATTTTAATTCATGAGATGAAGATATCAATTTGATGTTCTCCAGACAAACCAGCTTGAACAACATCATACATGGTGGATTCCTAAACAAATGCCCTTAATCCCCGGAAAAAAGCATCTCCTTGCTGAAAAATAACACCGAAAGTAGAAAATTATATGCCAACCGAAAACCTTTTTTTTTTTTTTTTTGGCAGAAATGGTCCTCCCTCCAACTTCAACAACGACAGCGAAGGCTTTGCCTATTAAATCGCCTTTTGTTCTTTGCTTAATAAGGTTGAGCTTAACATGAAACTAAAATATATATCTAGGGTGTCTTACAAATATATAAACATAATTGAAAGTTACCTCACAGCAGCATGGACCAGCAATAATAAAGACATCATGACTACCTCTTTCCATGATTTACAGAACAATAGAGGAGTAGCGCTATTCAAATCAGCTCCATATGGACCCAGGCTGGTGTTTGTTGATCCAACAAAGTTGCCATTCCCAGCCAATGAGCTGCAAAAATGTCGCTCAACATAAGTTTGAAGCTGAAATAAGTGAAATAAGAATATGCTAATGTATTCCGTGTTTTGTGAGTTATATTCTCCAATATAATAGCCCATTCCACATGAACACAAAGTCTATGTATATACAGGGCATTTCTATTTCTCCTTTTTGTAACCCTAGAGAGGTTTCCCATCTTGAGAAATATATTGGTTTGCTATGACATTTATATAAAGGACATTGGTCAATGCACCATGACATCCACTGTCCCATTGTACACATTTTCAATTCTAGAAATTCTGATGTTTTTTTTTTATATGTATCTTGAAGATTCTACTTTCCAACAAAAGTCAAAACTGGTAACTGATGCCCAAATGAACCATAAAAACATGTCAAATTCTTAAACTGTTGATGCACATGAACAGGGCATCAAAATAATCAAGCTGCTTGCTAACAACTTTCTCAATTCAATTTAAGCTCAATTTCACCTCAATCATTTAGCAAATATGCAACTTGATGCATCTTCAAAATTTGCATTACATTAAATTAAATAATAGTGCATGTAGAAAATTAAGCCTCCTAATTAAGCACAAGCTTAAGAGCATTGAAAACCTCACTACAGAATTGAGTTTGATAACATTGATTTAGGATAATTGCCAATCTGAAATTTCATACTTTTGTACTTCATAGCTATTGTACAATTAGTCAGATCACTCATGGATCACTTTTCCTTGTCTTGACCAATCCAAGTATCTCAATTTTTGCATGCGTAGTAAGTTGAACACTTAACTTACATGTTCTCAAGATTTTCGTTCATAGTTTCTCAAATTTTTACATGAAACCACTGATAACACATAAAATCATAAAGAAGATATAAACCTGAACACCTGACAGAACTAAAATCCTGGAGAAAATATCTACAAGTTAGGAGGAAATGCCAGGTTTTTCAATATTACCTGAAACATCTGGAATCACTACAAATTAGCAAGGATGGCTGATCAACGATGGCTGATGAGATATATCAGGGCAGACATGCACTGGATAAAATCAACTATTCTACAATTCTTTCATTTATGCAATTCAACAAAAAAAAAAGGGCAAGCTAAAGGACTATAGCCCCATTTGTCTACCTAATTGCTTGATAAAAATCTTCACCGGAAAGTTCACAACAATGTTGCAGACCTATTAATGAGTGATGCATGGTCAGATAAAATGTCAGAGGCAGATGAACACCTGAGGTGGTTATTATAGCTAATGAACAACGATCTGAATAGACAAATAGAAGAGGCAAGGGGCACCACCTAAACTTGCTTTTGAGAAGATATATGTCAACATTGATTGAGACTCTGTATTTGCTCTATTGGAAGATTAGGCACCAAGGGGATTTCCTGAAGTAAATAAACAACTTGTCCAGTCAAATCAACTATACTGGTGAATGATGATCCCATATAAACACCTATAACCAATAAGATTACGACTGGGAAATTCTTTGTAACCCCAATATTCAGTCTTGGTTGCAGACAAATTTCATCATAAGATGCTAAAGTTTGTTCAATCAAGTAACTACATTAATTGTCTGGAACATTCAGATATGGCTTGAAAAACCTCTGCTTGATTGCAAATAGTGTTTTTCTGTAAGTTTGCTCAGAACCAGTATCTCCCCTTGAGATTTAATTTTCAGGCAATGGGCACCTTGAATGGAACTTGTTAGTCAACTTCACAGGTTGCTATCAAATGAGCAGTAGACATAATAGAAAATGGCATGCGATGCAGCTAGGACTTGAATCTTGCCCATGTTTTCATTATGTATGTTACGCTATCAACTGCATACACTAGCGCCATTAAGTATGTTTCAGGGATCTAACTACTATTTTTACTACTACTTACATTTTCACAAATGTGAAAAAGTGGGGTGATGTTAAGTTCAGAATCCCTCAATCCAGGCACACTATAATGAGCACAGTGCATTAGACCTAAAAATACAAATATCAGATGGGCTGGTTATCACCTCTTACTATGTAAGTTAAAATTAAAGTTGATTTTTCGTTCTAAAAACTTGCAAGAGGCTTACCTATGCTTTGTAGGTGTATGTACATTCCCCAGGGATATCCCAAATTGTATTCTAATATTTTCTCTTATCTATCTTGGACCTTATCTTCCTCTTGTGAATTGTTATTCCTCTACTTGGTTGTTGATCCTAGGCTACAGTGATGTTGTGCTAGACTAAGGTTTCTACACAATGTTTTCATTTGTTTAACAAATCAAATTTAAGGCCAGTTGTCAACTAATTTGTCAAAATAAACTATTAGCAGACCAACTCTCTTCTATACTTATGGATTTACTAAAACTTACCAAATCAAATGAACTAGTAATCACACTCCTAATCTCTTTCTCTCCGAGAAAGTGTCTCACAAACCAAATAAGAAAAACAAAGTTTCCAACTTGATTTAAACTGAAAAATTGACACTTCCTTCCACTTCTTAGAAGTTAAACTCTTCACATTCCACACTCCAATCACCTACCTCTAAACAAACACCAGAATTAAAATCAGTAGTAAATGACCATCTCTTCAATATGTCTCAATCCAAAGAAATGGACCACTGTATCCAGATTAAACTCAAACAAAAAAGGTGGACCATTGCATCTAGATTCGCACTTCATCGTTTGCACCGACATGAACAGATTGTGCGCACATGGGGCACTTGAATCATGTTAGTGGGGTCCAACTTCAGCTGTTCCACATTGAGACACATTAAATCTCTAGTTAAGTGGCATTAATCGGTAATAATCTTCATCACTGAGGTTCAATGCAAGTAAAAACGAAAACTAGAAAAAACTAAGAAAATTGGAAGAGAAATTCGAAGACACTGTCACACTGACCTGGAGGGGAATCGACAGCTGCCACTGCCTGCAATTTCCAAAGAAAATAATAAAAAAATGCATATAATTACAATTGAAATTCCAAATATGCCCTAAAACCAGCTGAAAATTTGGGAAAGATAGTGAGAGAGAGAGGGGGGAAGAAGGGCGTACTGGGATCGAGGGAGGTGAGGGCGGCGGAGCCGGCGAAGTCGCAGTCAGAGGGGGAGGAGCCGCGGCGGAGGAAGTAGTCGTTGAAGGCGAAGGAAGCGAGGGATTGAACGTCCTTGGACTGGAAGCATGGCCCTCCCGGTTGGATCTGACTGCAATCAGCTCCGCCCTGACCGCAGGCCCAATCGAGCGCCGATTGCAGGGCGCTGTCCTCGGCGTTGTTCTTAGCGACGCACCAGAGCGGCATTCCGGCGGCTCCGGCGCCGGCATCGTCCTTTTCCTGGGGATTGGCGCGGGCGGAGAGAGATGAGATGAAGAAGAGGAATAACAGTGAAAGAGTTGGCATTGTGAGGAGATGGAAAGCGGAGAGTGAGAGTGAGAGCTTCGAGGTGGCTGAAGAAGTTGGTGTGGGCTGGGCTGAAGACAATCGAATCGTGATGTAGGACCCAACTGATCCTTTTGGGCTCGAGTTATTCGGACCAGCTTGTCTCTCTGGTGCAGACTGGATTCTGGAAAGACTTGGGGCCCACCTAGTCCTAGTCAGCTCCACGTTGGCTTTATTTTGCTTTGGGGGGTTTGGGCCATCTACCAATTTTGGTAGATCATTTATTCACCAACGTTATCGTCCAATTCAAATCAAATGGATTTGTTTTGTATGTACATCACTTAACAATAATATTATTACTGTGTTTATAAATAGTTATATAGTAAAAATCCGAATCATCAGATTATGATCATAATGGTAACTCAATCAATTACAAATACTCACCCATTATTCATTTTTGTCTTTATCACTACTACAGCTCCCAACTATAGACGTTGACATACCACAGCTCCCAACTATAGACGTTGACATTATTTAGGGGGTTTGGGCCATCTACCAATTTTGGTAGATCATTTATTCACCAACGTTATCGTCCAATTCAAATCAAATGGATTTGTTTTGTATGTACATCACTTAACAATAATATTATTACTGTGTTTATAAATAGTTATATAGTAAAAATCCGAATCATCAGATTATGATCATAATGGTAACTCAATCAATTACAAATACTCACCCATTATTCATTTTTGTCTCTATCACTATCACAGCTCCCAACTATAGACGTTGACATATCCTCTTTTTTTATATATATTTATGAAGTGGACAAAAAATATTAGGAGCCTGCACTCTCTTACTTTGAATGAATTGAAGTTCGAATTCACCTTTGAATTCACCACTTCGGTGGACTTAGAGGTTATTAATATTATATGATTTTTTTTATTATAGAAATAGTAACAAAAAAATGAACAAATTGGTATCATCAATGAAGATTCATAATTTTATATAAACCCCAATGGTCCAAAATTGATATTTAAATACAGTTTGTTTTTATTTTTTTTTTCTATTAATATATTATTAATATATTCTGATAATGTCCATATTTACATTTATTTTAGTAAGTTATTGTTTATTGTATTCTAACAAAAATTTAAATGTTATCTCTTTTTTTTTAAAACAAGTTTAAATAGTTAAGACTGATTTCTTATTGCTGTTATTACTACTCTCGTTATTTAGTAAGTTATTATTATTTTATTTAAACACTCACCACAATTAAACTACTAAAAATATTTATAAATCAGTCTTAAAAAAACATTAAAATAAATATGATATTAATTTATAAGTGTTTAAAGTGTTATTTTGGATTTGTCAATAGAGTGAAGAGGTTGTCCTAACAATTTTTTTATTATTTTTTTTTCTACGGAACGGTTTTTTTTTACAAATTTTATTTAATGAAATGAAATGTTGGATTTAGGGTTTAAAAGTTCTCAATTTACTTGATGCTAATTTAATCTAGGATTTGGCACGGTCACCAAAATGGGTTATTGAAGCCCATACTACCTACATTGGTAGGGATTTAGCCCATATTTATATCATTTGACCATGGGCTGGCCCAAATAAATATCAATAACATTGAACTTAGTTAAGTTCAAGATCTTATAAAAATAATACTAAATAATCAGCAATATTAACGTTCTCTCATAGTGAATTGTTTAATTAATTGTAATTTATTGTAGTAGATATCTAGTAAGTACTAACTAGACCTGTCCAAGGGCCGGGCTACCCGCCCAAGCCCGAAGGCCCGCCTGAAAAATGGGAAGGCTTGGACAAGTATATAAGGCCCGATATCCGGGCCTTGGACAAAAAAAGAAGTCCATTTTAAAAATGGGCCGGGTTTAGTTTTCATTGTTAAAAGCCCGGCCCGGCCCGAATTATAAAATATATTTATTAATTAGTCTTGTTTATATATATATAATGGTGAATTTCCATTGATTATTTATTAATTAGTTTTGTGTATACTTATATAATATATATTTATTGTTGATTGCCATTGATTATAATGGTTTGAATTTTAGTTGTTGTAATTGTATAAATATTTGCATTTGGTATTTTAATTTTTAAGTGTTTTGTAAAATAATATTTGGTCATATTCGCATATTAATATTATTGTTAATTTTTTTTACAACTTATATATTATTTGATGAAAAATCTATTTGGGCGGGCTTGGGCGGGCCTTGGGTAGAGATCATTAAATTTGGGCCGGGTATGTCAAAAGTTAAGGCCCGAATTTTCGGGCCGGGCCGGGCTTGGACAAGGTTGAATTTTAGTAATTATAGATAAAAACCCGGCCCGAACCCGGCCCGGCCCGGTCCGGCCCATGGACAGGTCTAGTACTAACCATATTAATATGATCATTATTTAATTATTTAGAGCAGATGAATGCATCTATCATGTTAATATACCGTAATTAATAATGCACTATGGGCAATAAATTAGTTACTTTAAGTATGCTTTAATTAATTATAATTTTAAATATCATCCATTAGGGGCGTTCATTTCAGAGAAAGTGGGGGGAAGTGGGAGGAAGTGGTATGATTTCTCCTACTTCTGGTGTTCATTTGTGCTGAAGTGGATTTTGAACTAACCCCACTTCAGTATTTTTTTTACTGAAGTGGAGGGAAGTGAGCCAATTTATAAAAACTAACTTCTTTTCACTTCTAAAGTGTTTTTTGAACTCATAAAACTTCATCTAACACCTAAATTTTTCGGTTCTATTCTCACTTTTCTGACAAATGAACATCAGAAGTCTTGGAAGTGATATCACTTACCTCTACTTCAGGGAAGTAGCACTTCCCCCATTTCCTGACTTCCCCTCACTTACATTGGAATGAACGCCCATAGAAGGTTAACTTCACCTAATTATTATTAAAAAAAATTTTAACTCATAGCCTCATGTAGTTACTTAAATTTATATTCATGCAAATACATCACAAATAATTTGAGTTATGACAAGTAGATTATATGTATCTTAAGATTCACATGATTTTTATTTATGAAAAATGAAATATTAAAATAAATATTTCATAATCATCAAAGCTCTACAATCCAAAATAAGTAATAACTTTTAACATGGAAGAAGTCTCATACAACTTATAAGTTCTGATTCCCTTCACACATGATATAAGAAGCCTAAATTAATTACATCCACAACTTAAATAAGGTCATGAATTCAAGTTTTTCAAAGGCCATATTTGGAGTTGGTCCCCTCTCCACAACTTGGTGATAGGTCCTAAATTATAATGGCCCTTATTGTTTAGTGTGTGTGTATATATATATTGACATTTAAGCATTCTTGACTAAAGAGGTTGTTCTCCATTTTAAGATTATGTTTAGTTGTTACCAATTCACTCATATTTTTGGACAAACAAAGATTATTCAACAAACTAGAGTTGGTTCAAATGGTATAAATTTAGGTCATTTAAGCAAATCGCTTCGAGTTCAAATTTTTGTGTATATAAAAAACACTGGCTTGAAGAGATCAATCTACCTTTTTACAAAGATCCAATACTTTATCTTAGAAAACCGATAAAAAATATTAAAAAAATAAAAATAAAAAGCTTTGTCATGGTTGAGAAAATGAGATCCATGCACATGAAGTGCATGTGAATGACCAAACCCTAACCCTAACCCTAATGAGTTGCACCTTCCTCACATGGCTCTTCCCTTATTCTGGTTCTGCCCAACCAGAGAAACCTTTTATCTTTGGAATTACTAGGAATACACATGAGCTTCCCAAGTTGGGAAGTGATGCCATGGGGACCATACACAACTTGGAAAGCTGGTGCTGGATTCAAGTGCTTCCAAGCTTAATAATAAAGGTTTCTTTAGGCTTTCTATTCTTACAAAGTGTTTGTTTTAGGGAACACTCATTCATCTATTTCCACCAAATAACCATCTTTTTTCCATGCCTTTCATGGCATGAGTTAATTTTTAAGGATTCAAGGACTTCATCAACTTAACCATTATTAGAATACCTTAGCACATGATTTCATCTAAATTTAGTTTTTCCATTCAACTCTTGTTTGTTTCTATTATAGAAAAAAACTACAAACAAATATTATTAATACTTTATGACTTTATGTTTTTCATATTAGAGATAATATATAGTCCTAACAGTTCCATACCAAAATATTTTATTGAGATGAAAACAAAGGAAAAAGAGAGGTAATCCATCCGACTAGATTTGGTAACATGATATTGAAAGGGAAAAAGGCCGGCATTTTTTTAATAACTTGATGATGAATTAAATTAATTAACAAAGTTGATGTTTTCAAAGAGCATGAAACAACAAACTGTGTTATGGACATGCAGAGATTAAGGTTCAAAGGTTGTCATTCTCTTGATTAAGACCAACAAAGATGCTCAAAGGCAGGCTATGGCATGTCCCCATATTAATATATTATCATGTGTGTGTGTTTGTACATATATATATATTCACCAACTATATCATGCATGACCAAATCCTTCATGTCTTCTTTGCCTTTTGGCTCTTCACATGCAAATAGGCCCCTCCTTAGTTTCCCTTCTTTTAATTAGGCTCGGGCTTTTGAAACCGGGCTCAGACCGGATCGATTTGATATATTTTTTTAATGTTAAATATGCCTATAAATTATATATTTCGTTTTTCTTTTCTTTTCTTTTAAGCTCATTGTTGTTTTGTTTTTGTTTTGTATTCATTTTTGGTGATTTTTGGTGACTTTATTATTATTATTTTTTTGTTGTTGCGTCTATTCTATAGTGTCCCTTGTCCCCGTTTTGCAATGCAATAGTGATTTATCTATTTAAAAAAAAATAAAAAATAAAAAAATTATATATTTCTTTCTCTTGTATTAAATATGAGACCATTGAGAAAATGAACTGATAATTTTAATAGCATGCGTGCCCTATATCAAATATTTTCTTGTTTTTCATAAAGACAAAATAACTAATAATAATGAATTTGTTTATATTAAAAAAAAAAAAAAAAAAATGAGGACAAGCCCGGAGCCCATTAGAATTGAACCCATTAAATGGGGAGCAAAGTTGGGTTTGGTTTGTAAAGGGTGTATCTTGGGAGAACTTGTGAGTAAGATATGGTGACATCAAAATCTTTTATTTATTTTTATTTTATATATGTTGTACATAATAATTAAAAGATGAGTTGCATGGTCACACATCCTTCATGTGCTCGTTCTCATGATTTGGACATCTTTCTTAACACCCATGCTTTTATTTTTCATCTTTCTATTTTTAAAACTCTACTTAAAATACATTTCTATCTGCTCCCAATATTCAAAGCTCATTATATTTTTCATATAATGAATCTTTTGGTATTTATAGTATAATTTTTTTATTTTTTTAACTAAATACCCATTCATTACAAAAATGCCTTTCTTTTTCTATTCAATAACCTTCATATGTTAACATAATACCCAATACTCAATGTGGACATAAAAAAACTTTTAAATAATTTTTTTTTCTTTCTAGTATTTCTTCCAAGACAGATGATCCATCTCTGACTTGGTAATCAGGTTTTATGTGTACCATAATTTCTTTGTGATTAAGACGAATTTACCTTGATGGATCAAGAACATACTTCTGCCTGATTAATTTACATTGATAATTTAATATTGGTATAACCCAAGGTAGGATACCGGAGTCATCACTTGTGATGTGAATATTTATTTTTCTCATAAAAAACTCATATATTTGAATAAAATTCAAATTTTCTATAATGATTTTTTTTTTTTAAATTTATGTGAAACTATTGTTAGCAAGGGTTCATATTTTCAGTGTTCAGACACATAATTTGGACTAGCATAAAACATAGTAAGCAAAGAAAGGTGGCAAGAAAACAAATGGCAAGCAACCTCACATTAAACAAAATAATCTAAAAAACAAGCAAACTATACTTTAATGTGTCATTATGATTTGAGTCTTATAAGACTTTTGTCACTTGGATTTTCTGAAAATCCAAATAACTAGTCTCCAAAGTCTGAGAATATAAATAAGCTGCTTCTCATCATCTTCCAAGGAAGAAGAAGAGAGCCAAGAAGCAATCTTTCTCTCTATATACTGCCACATGCTCTCCACCTTGGATCCTCATCATATATTCTATATATATCTATATATTTATATAGAGGTTGAGACAAACCAATGGCAATGAGTCACTTTCCTTTGAATCTTGGTTTCTTCTCCATGGATGGTGGTGTGCTTTGTTGATGGTGTTTTTAGATGGCATTGTTGCATTTGAAGGGAAATCAAGCATGGTGTTGCAGGAGAGGGTGGTTTCCAAAGGGAAGAACAAGCCTAAAAGGCCACCACAGCGTGGCCTTGGTGTTGCTCAGCTGGAGAAGCTCAGGCTCCAAGAACAGCAGAAAAATCTAAGCCTAACTTCCTCTGATGTTTTGGATCCTAACCCCATGTTCAGGTCTTCTGTGAATCAGAATCAACCAAATTCATGGGAAAGATCATCTCTTTCTTCCCACAAGATACTGCAGCAGCAACAGCATGACATGTCTAATGCTCTTCTGGTTTGCAAAAGAAAAATAAAAATCAAACTTTTATTTTTTTTAGTTGTTTGATTTGGATTTATATGTTAGTCTGTGCAGGTGAGCAAGAGCTTGACACCATCCTCCTCATCTGGAGTTCATCTTCAGATGGAGCCCCCTTCAAACCAAAGCTATTGCAGCAACAACAGCACTGTAATTTCCTCTTGGCCAGAGGAAGACACAGTATGTACTTCTGAATCATTTCCTTGATTTTTGTTTTTCATTGTTATTTTTTTTAATTTTTGCTAACTGAGCACTTGGTTAGAATCTAGTTGAGATGGTTGGCATGAAGAGATCTTGTCCCTTTCAATTGGAGAACCTTCACTCTTCTTATCCTTGCAAAGTCCCTTCATTTCTCACTACTTTGAGGTACTTGTTATAAGTTTCAGCTTCCTTTTTGTTATCATTGCATTAATCAAATGGATTAATCAATGAATTTTGATGGTTTAGAAGAGAGGGAAGCAGCATTTCAATGTGCAAGAAAGAGAATTCTGTTTCAGATGGAGGTTTCCTTTCCTTGGGTCCTTCTCTTGCACCATCTGTTCCAAAATCCAAGCAATTCATGGCCTTCTCAACCACCAAAAATTCTCAAAATTCTGACCTGAATTTTCCACTTTATCATGTAAGATTCAATATCAAAATGGAAATTTTCTTTTGATTCTGCACTCAGTTTTAATTTGAAAAAAAAAAATTATTTGTTGTCTTTGTTAGCAAAACAAAAAACAAATGATTGATTTAGAAGGTCAAACAAAATTTTAGCATTTCTGATTGATGGAATTACAAGTCTACTTAATCACAGTTTATTAACTTCTGTTCTGCAGAAAAATGCTGCAGTTGCTCCTGCTGCTGATGATAATGATACTTTCAAGTTGAGTTTTGGGAATTCGAGACAAGCACCGCCCTATTATGCATTCTTCCCTGTTGGAACAAACTCTCAAGAAGCAATGCTGGATGAACAGAGAGGTGAAGTATTGGATGGTATTGATCTCAATCTGAAATTATAGACCTTCTGGCAATGGAAAAAACTTCAATTAGAATAAGATCTTGTCTTAACTTTTTTATTTCAGAATTCTGTTGTTGTTTATCACTCTGTTGTTTGAATGTAAAAACTGAATGTTTTTCATGGTGTTCCACTTAATTTTTACCTTCATGAACTTCAGTTTGAATCTGATAAATTTCAGGCATGTTCTACATTGATTTAATGTCTATATTTCAAGAAGTTACCTGATTATACATTCAAATCAGAAAAAGAAGTTAATCTGAGCTATATGTGGTATTAAATGGAGGATTCCATGTATAAGGCACACTGGGAGATGTCATTGATTTCACATTTGCTAACAATTGAAGCCATGTATCCGGTGCACACAAATAGCAGACTCTATTTCCATCCTGAGATTAAAATAGAGGGAATGCAGGGGGGGGGGGGGGGGGGGGGGGGGGGGGGGGGGGGGGACAAAGTGATGTAAGGAAAGAAGAAATTTTTATCAATTCAATTTGTTGCATTTATTATCCATCTTATTTTTGTTTTAATTACATTTAGGTAAAAGAATCATGCATGTTTTGCAGTGGAAATATGAAATACAACCTCATGCATATTTTGGTCATGCTAAAATGAAGAATTACAGAGACATCAACACACAATAATTATATGCAAGATTAATTTAATTTACCTGTCTTCTGATTTTTTTACTTCGGGTTAATGAATAACCAATTGTATAATAAACTCCAGCTTGAAAAAACATACCATTTCTTTTGCACATTTAAATGTCATCACCTGAAGGTCTTACCAGCCCAACACACATTGACTACTAACATTTTTGTTAAAAATAGAAATTATATATTACTCGTTAAACAAAATGATACATTTTGTCAAAATCAATGTTTAACATATAAGTGAGAAAATCAAACACAGACAACATCATTCATATCTTGTAATTCTTCAAGTCCTTGATGTTATGAGTCTTAGTATTGTCAAACATCCACGTCGCATCTCTGCTGAACATTATCTTCGATCTGCAGTCATTTTTCCCTAATGTAAATTAGGGCTTGCTGAGAGGTAAAGATGCAGTCCTCATGTTCAGGTAGTATCACCAAACACACTCGAGACGCTCCAAAAAACTCAACGATGAATTCATTTGCTCGCTTGGATGCACATTGTGTTTTTAGAAAGGGGCAGAAAGATTCGGCCTTTTGCGTTGATAGAAATGTGGCGCAGCTTCGGTAAGCCAGTCCGGATCAATGGCCATCACATTGCGCATATAATGCTTGTCAGTTGAGACAAGTGAGTGATAGATTACCCACTTTGGATTAACCCTGCCATTCGTTGACAGAAAACATCAGTGCAAATCCAAAATTTACAATGTTATGCATGATAAAATCAGACATGAAGCAAGGCAAGGATAGTAAGGGAGTTTATTAAGGGGGAAAAAAACTAGAAAGTCATTGAGACCATCTTTTTTCGGTTGTGCCTAAATCTGTCACAAAACAAATATTTCTTACAACTGTTACGATTAAAAATTTATACAGATCAAAATTAAAGATCTTGAGAAAATCTTTCTTTTTTTTCTTAACAGAAACAATTATGTTAAGTGCACAAATGATATAGTCGGAGAAATATATGCCCACCACCAGTCAATAGTAATTGAGACCAAGCTATTTTACTGTCAAAGAATTATTTGGGATTCTAAGATGAAAGTATAGATGATCACTGGCAAAATGTCAATAATGCTAAACTTGAAGGACAAAAATTCTGTTTGGAATCTAGTAAGGAAGCTAAAAGGAGAGCATATCAAGGTGATACAAAAGAGTACCTATTTTTTTTACAAGCACAGTGGAATTCAAACATTAGTTTTCAAGTTAGACAAACTAATAGATAATAGAGTTGTTTGTTTGGAAATATGCTACAGATGGCAGCGATATAATTGAAATTAAATTAATGATAATGAGTCAGCAATTTTATATCATATAGTGGCTCATATAAAAGTCTGCAAAATAATATAAGCATAGAGTATGGCCGAATGGCCAAGAAGAAAATAACTTGAAAACTGCCGAATTACAGATTAATATAATAAATGCATTATCAAAATTAATCATATAAATATGAAAAGACAGTTCAGAAAGGGAAGCTTCAATGCAGGATGTGTATCTAATATTAAATAACAACCTGAAGAGCACAGATGACGGATGAATGAACACTTCTTGAGAATGTCTAATCGTCTTGTACATTCCATTTTGACTGTATGCCTTCAAACAAAATATGTAAATAAATAAGTATATATATATATATATAAGAGAATAAGACTTTCATAAAGATCAAAGCGAAATGAAAAAAGTAACATGCAATATGTGCAATGCCAAACACGCTCAATGTCTGAAATATAACACAGTAACTAATCATGCCTAAGAAACTGAAACAAATAAATTATAATAATAATGAGGTTGCTCAAATAACCTATTTAGCATTTTAGTGCCAATGGCACCAGCACAATGAACACCAAAACCAATAAAAAAGAGGCAACTCTTCCTTATAGAAGACAACAAATAAGCTTGTCACATCATATAATTGTTATATACTTTTTCTCCAGATATGCGCCACATAAATGAAGACATCAAATAGATAGAACTTCAAATATATATCAATAATTTAAACTTAGGTTCACTTCAAATAGCTGATTTGAATAAAACACCTAACATAAAGCACAAATAGGCAGCAGTATATTATGTACTTTCACTAATTAAAGACTGCAGTAAGAACTATATAGCAGTGTGGCTCTAACATTTGTATTTCTTTGTTACAATCAATTACCAAATCAACCTTTTTCTTTTATTTCCTTATATTACACAATGACAATCAAATACGAGTGAGAAAACCCCTTCAAAAATGACAGGGCTATTCACATGCATGAACTCACAAGTACCCATAATCTTGCCAAGAAAATGAGATGGTGCCTACCTCCAAATGGCAAGAATTGGCAAAGAAACCAGCAACAATAGCCTTTCTTAGCTTCTGTGCAATACATAAGAAATGAGAATCAGTCTCCGCAAACTATATATATATATATATATATATGAAGGATTTTAAAAGTACACAAAACTGCATAACCTTGATGCTTTACAAGATAATCTACAAAAATAAAATGTTGTATAAGTCTGAATCTTACTACACAGACAAAATGATATGTTGCATACATATGCATTCACATGGCAACCCTTAAGTGCAACAAAGGTACAACCAGTTTACTTGTGCCAAATTGGCACAAATGCACATCAAGTCATCCAAGATGATCCAGAGCTTCAACATATATCCATCCTACAAACATACAAACCACAATCTACTTATTGCAGATGTCACCTTACATCCATGGAACAAATTTTCCATTTGCTTACTGATATAAAACTCAGAATTAATGACATCTTGACCTCAGCAGTTTCCAGAATAAGTGATTTCAAGACAAGCTGCCTTAAATACATCTACAGAAAGATGAGTGTTTTGAATAAGAGGGAACTTGGAGAACTGAGTGGTGGCAGAATATGCATATAACAAAGTTGAAAGAGACAGTACAAACTGAAGACTATAAATAGGGTTTGATTATCTTTTAAATATTGTAAAGAATATTTCAGATTTTGATCATCTACTGCAGTCATTCATAGAGGTAATTGAAGAAAGACAGCATAACAATAATCACAAATCTGAGGTGCAAAAAATTGCTAAGACGTTGTCAAATCTTTGTCCATAGAAAAATCTTATATTAAATAATTACCAAAGACTAAAACAATTATTGAACTGCAAATTTCTGAAGTGATAGTAGTGCATTAAACTTGTTTGTCAAATCACCTTGCCACTCTAGAAAAAACCAGCATGCCCTACCAGTGGCAACCCCATTGCATGTGTAGTCAAAGGACAAGGCCCTGAAAGCCGGAGTTTCAATCATTTGGTGACCTAGATACAGGACAAAAGGACCACCTCTGATTTCTCTTGTTCACTGCTTTAAACAATAAGGCAGCCACTTTATCAACTTCTAAATATACTAAACAAAGGTTGAACCACAAAAATGTTTATGGTTAAGAAGAGAAATCAGCCCCTTTTTTTCTTCTAAACAATGTTTTCATATTATCTTTCTCCTTTAGAAAGAACATTTCGCCAGACCACTTTCCCAACTCTACTTCTTTAACCCATTTTCTCTCTCTAGCTCCTCTTTTTCTCATTACACATTCATTCTTTCCGAAATTTCTAAATTATTTGCCCACTCTGCCGATCTAACTCTAATTTTTCTCTTTGCCTACCCACTCTTTCTAAAATATCTACACTACTATCCACTTTTGCCATACCCAGTTCTTTTCACTCTTCTTTCTCTCAACATCACATGCCGCATTCTTAAATGATGGTGACATAGAGAGGGAAAGCAGGTAACGCGCCATAGACAGAAAGGGGAATAAGTTGTAGAGTGAGAAAGTCACAGCCTTGGTACAAATGCACTTGACTGAGAATTGCTCACCCAAACGAAAACTTGGGAAATGGAATCCAAAAAAAGTTTAACGAAACAAACACAACCCAGGTGCTGCACATGAGAGATTACAGCTCAGGAGTAGATAGAATAATTTGTGTGGATCCATTCTTATATTTATATATTACAAAGATTGAATCATGTTAGATGAAGTTTCATGAAAGACTGATAAAATTTTTTTTTTTTTTGCTCTATCAAGGATCAAAGTGCATTATATTTTATGTTTAATGAAATCATGATCCTCTGATAGTCAACAATCAAAAAGATTTCAAGATGAAGGCTAAAGTCATCCAAGTCGTTCACTATACAAATATAAAAGTTTACGCTTGCCAGCAATGGGTGTTAACTGTGTTAAATAAAAAATAAAAAATAAAAAATTCAACTTGCAGTAATAGTAATCATAAGCAAAAATAATAAAACAAAATTAAGAAAGCATGAAAAAAGAGTACTTGTGTGTCTCTCTCACAAGACTTTAGGCTCATGCCAAAGCGCTTCAATAGTTTGCTGAGTTGTTCCCTGATGTCAACAACCTTCTTCTGCAAATACATACCTAGATAGCTTTAGTAACCAAGGAGAACCACCAGAAGGACAAAAATATTGAAGATAAGCATCATCAAAGTTCAAATAGAATGCCACAGCCATTAGTAATCCATAACCATCACCCACCATAGCATGGTAATTTATGTAGTTCTTGTAGCACCATTGTGAAGACTTGCCAGATTGAATAAATCCTTTATATACATTCAGGTAAGTTACATGATCTCCCTGTAGTACACCAAATATATATTATTTTAATAAAAAATCAAGTTAAAATATCATAATAACGGAAGAAAATATATAGAAACAAGAGGATTTATACAGCAAAGACGAAGTATTTATGTGGTATGACCCGAGACATTTCCTGAAAGCCACTCAAGAAAGCAAATTCAATATTAACTCCACGGTAAACAAGTCCAAGTCCTCAATGAGTTAACCTAATCAAGGATTACTTTCTTGAAGCAAGAGAATCACTTTCGAATTGGATACCATATCCTTTTAGAATGTGTTAGGCAAGTAATCCACGGACCAGGTTAAAGAAAGACTTTGCCTGAGAATATGTTCTCCCATGAATAAAGAGGGGCCATAAGACATAATTTATCCCTACAGGAAGCAGCAAGGACTCCATAACCTACCCAAACAAGGGCTACATGTTCTTCTCTATGGATCAATTCAACCAAAAATGCAAAGGAAAAACTATTATGTAGTATGGGAATGCTAAATTGCAGCCATATCAATACATATAATTTCAAAGTATACTAAATAATATAAATCAGAATGTTAATAGTACCTCAGCTGCAGCAAAACGTAACTTTGCTTCATCAAATTCCTTCTGTACTCCCCTAGCAGACACCCAAATAGACTAGGAAAAACACATCACATCAAAACCTGGTCCTAGTAAGATGGGACATAATTCCTATAAAAATTAAGGGCTATCCAATAGTATCATAAGAATAAAAAGAATCACCTGCATGGACAACACTGCAGCTATAGTAATTATCTCCTCAGTACACTCATATGTATTTGCCGATAAGATCATTTTGGAGATCATAGGGTCCTAAAAGATAACCATGTTGGCAATATTATCAGTGAGAAAAAGAAAGGGCAAGATGATAAAAAAGAAGCCTCACATCTGACTTAAGGTCAGATGTATAGGGATCATCAAAGTTCAATGAGTCAACATGATATGAGACCCTTAACATGAAGTGCCAGAACAAGAGCCAAAAAACAATATACTTGATTAAACTACTTGGCATGGCGCTTATGAAAAATCTACTTGAAAAGTGATGAAGTGATAAATAATTATTTAATACCTTTCAGCATGAAAAAAAAAGTATATTATATCATTTATAACACTAGCAAAAAGGTAAGAATCAGCAAAATAAATAAGAGATACATGAGCCAAAAAAACCTAATTCCTACTTAACTAGTTTAGTAATTGGACAACAATTGATATACCACTGGATGAGAATATATAAAAAAAACATAAATCTCTAGTCTGATGACCAATATTTACTAGATATGAAACTGCTTTACAGCCAAGCCTAGCCAGAGTATAAACTCAATTTAGCATTTAGAGACACGAAACATAAGAACTTATTTTTCAGATTTCTCAAAAATAATAACAAAACTATAATATTATAAAAGTTTTACCAATTCAAATTGGCAAAAACAAAAATCAGAATGAGTTTATATTGTGTACATTTCACTTATTCCCCAGTCCAATCTAATCCAAGATTCATTGGCCTTGAATAGATAAAGCCCAAGCCTGCAAATAGTAATTGTCCAATCTAAAAGCCTAGCCCAATCCTTTCCAGTACACCTATGAGCACACAATTGCCACGCATTAAATCGAGTTAGCAACTTACATCATTTAAGATTCATGAGGGACCAACTACTGCACAATATAGTTTTCTCATTGACACAATAATGACCTCAAACTTCATTGTCTGACCACATAATAATGATTACATAAGTAATGCAAAGAAAAAATTTAGGTCTCCACAAATAACAATCTAATGGATCGAAACAGTTGAAGCCAAAAAGGGTTGTGATACAATACACCCAAGAGAAAGAAAAATTATGCAGTTAGTCCACTCTAATGCTTGGATAAAAAGACTGCCCTTTGGGCAGAAAATCCTATCATAATATGCAAGCATATTTCTAAATATATGGCTGTATTCAAGTGCGTATACATAAGAAATTTGTAAGAAGAAGTACCAATGGAATTTCAGCAACTTGAAAACCAGTTGGTGATGTGAGTTTAGCATCTTCATCAAGAACCCCAAGAGAGTACAACACCTCAAGGGCTCTCACCATTGACTCTGGTGGAGGAGACGCTGGCCAGTCAAAGCCTAGAATGTTATCAATGCCTAAAGACTTTAACTGTGCGTTCAATAATCTTACAATCAGTCATATGAAGCTGAATAAAATACAAAAATCACAAAAGCTAATGAGGAAGTTCATCTATTCCAAATTCTTGAATAATTAAATAAAGCACAATCACTATAGAAAAAAAAGCACTACTAGGCAATAATGTGGAAATATGATTATTGACATAGGAAACTTTAGAATAAAAGACTAGTATTAAAGTTTAAAATAAAAAATCTGTACTGCATATAACAAATGCTTAGATCAAGAAAACCATCACCTAAAAGATGTGACAAATCTACTAGACAGTTATATAGTGTGGAATGCCAAATAACCACGAGTCTTTATCCCTCAAAATGCTTGTTCTACAATTTCAAAGGCACTTTTGCATAGAACCTTTGAAGGAAACATCAATAGTTTCATAAGATCAATTATCATGAGTTGTCTTATTAGCCACCTTCCATAAAAATTAAGCATGTTTCAAGCAAGTTGTAGACAGATGGTTGATTAAGTGCACAATTTCATATAATTATCGATTTCTAGTTCATAAAATCAACAATGCTGAACCTATGCAATGTGCCAACAATCACATGCACAATCTTACCAATGACACAGAATGATATACCAAGTTATGCATGAATGCTACACAATGCATATTACTTTTAAACTGTGCATTACATGTATTTGTATAACACTATTCGGCATAGTTCTAAACCATAGAAAAAGCTTACATTTTGATAAGACATTGAATTACCAAGAACCATGATCTGAAGTCAAACTCAAGCTATTTGATTACCATGTCAAATCATTTTAACTATTTTCACACTTTTTATTAATTTCCATGTATTGTTTCACCAAATTCACAAATTTATCCAACAATTATGTGCAAAAATTACTCAGTAGGCACTAGGGACCTAGGAGGCACGAGCACCAGTTGGACATGGTAACTATTGATAAAGGAAGTTTTGCACCCGAAGATCTATCTAGCTACCAAAGGTAAGGATATATGAGTGATGCAATTATTATATATACGCTTGTACTTAAAATGTCTCATAAGAAAAATTAATAAATAACATAAAGAAAGAGAACTAATTAATCAAAGAATAAACACCACTTAATCATTTCCAATTACCAGAACATAAGGAAGAAAACTAATCAAAAACCAACCAAATATAATTAATACAGAAATCAAGTGAACATATTTGTTATATCAGAAAAGTTATACTATTATACTCCATGAATGAAACATCAATGAAGAGTAAAACTTGTGAAGGAATCAAAAACCAAATTAAAACTCGCCTGGATAACGGAACCAACAAGGTTTGATCTTTGCATCTCAGGAATAGCTTCTGCAGACATTTCCTTCATAAAATATTCTTCAGTATATAGCCTGGTAGAAATACAAGCCAGTAGATGAGAGCAAGAAGCAAGCAAATTGAAATATAAGTGAAAGAAAATAGGAGAATAAAGACCCACTGACCATCGTTTAGAACCTTGGATATAAGTTTAAAGACTTGATATATGTGTGTGCGTATGCAATAGATGTTAAAGGAAATATAATGTCCAACAAAGCCAATATAGATAATAGGAGAATTTGGATAATTATTTATTAAACTCTAAATCAATCTACAACAAAATCAATATCCTAATTCAACATATGCTACAGTTAAGGTTTTTTTTCCCCTTCCTTTTTTCATTATACAATCATGTAAAATCAAAATTTTGCAATTCAAGAAACAACAATTGAGGAGCCAAAGACTTGTGATTTCCCCAAATTCAAACTTCTTAATGAGGAAGAAAGACATTAGACATTCTATCTTTATAAGTTAACTTGAAATGTATATGGATGATGTGGAAAATTTAAAGAAGTTAACCAGTAGAACAAGGGCTATATCTAGACATGTACCTAAAACATTTTCCTGGGCGTACTCTTCCTGCCCTCCCTGCTCTTTGTCTAGCAGAAGCTTTGGATATTGGTGCTACCACCAAGTTTTCAATATCTGTGATCTAAAAAATATACCAACAAAGCTTCAGGCATTGTGTCATGCAGAAATGCAAGTAACTCAGGAAAAAGAAAGATGTGGGGATGTAGGCTACAAAATAGATTACGAGTAGCCACTACCCACACCCTTAATTAATAGCAAGCTTTCTTATAGGGGCCATACGCACGGAATGAAAACAAATAGAGCTGCTACTCATATGGAAAGGGAAAATGTAAAATGTTGTAGGTAATGTTGGCAGGTTTAGAGAATAAACAGAATGATCTTGAACAAGCCAACACCCATGCTGAAGCTCAGCTCAGTTCCAAGCTAGAAAATTTAGCTCAGGTTCAACTTGTTTATTAAAAATTCAAATGAACTCAGACTTAAATCAAGCCAAAGTCAATCAGCTCCTGACTCGAGCTATCCTCCTCCCTACCAATCCATGCCAAGCTTTCTTAAGTTAACAGGTTTATATGAACCACAATGAAAAATGAAAAAAAGATACAACTGCAGCATGCATAGAAAGGAATAGTGCTAAATTTTGTCGGTAATGATGTCTGGGGTTGAGGAATAAACAGGATGTCTATAAAAAAAAAGAGTAGAGAAAAGGTATAGATTGAGGATGGAGGGCAAATCATCCTGCGCTGTGCTAGTGAACGATTCAATGTACAAGAACATAATGGAACTTACTGCAGATAAGTTCAATATAAAGGGAAGTACCCAGGACCAAAAAAGAACATAGCACATATACGACTGCCAGTGTGTATTGGAAAAGGACCAAGCTTCCAGGCGTTTGTGAAATTAGAGCCTTCAAAATCCAAACAGTCAAATCATTCTAGACAAATCAATTTTCAGCCAATGAATGATAGGGAGGGGGAGGAATTGACAGCTAATATGTGGCCATAGTAAAAGATGGTGGTTTTAAATAAGAATAATAGATAAGCCACTCATCATGGACTAGCAAAACTATAAATTAAGGAACACAAGAAACAAGAAGACTGCAATCAGTTAAAATTTGATATAGTAAATAGCATCCCCTTCAAATTTAAGAAAACAAGCGTATCATTAAGAGTAGAAGGAACAAATAGCACGACAATTCCATTTTACACAGACAAGAAACCTAAAAAAAAACATCAGAAGATACGAAGGCCTTCAAACTTTTTACTTACATGATAAACAGTAATTTAGAATTGACAGCAAAAATGTTTTTAAAATATGAAAATTCACCCATAATGGCATTTCATATGTTCACGAAGTTGGCAAATGCCATTGGCCATTGATATTAAGAACCTGCGGAAAGGAGGTTTCTTAACAAGTCTAGGCTTGATGACCTTGTTTTATTTAATCAAAATAACATTTTCTTATTGCATGCTGATACTTTATACCGACTACTATTTGTATACATCAGCAAGCAACATAATTGATTTAGAAGAAATAAAAAAAAAGGAGGAAATAAAAGTACCGGATTGTAGAATCGTTGTTTTGAGAACCCACTGTCCACAACATAGACCACACCCTGCATAGGATTGCACAGTATTAGCTTTAACTAACAAGCCCTGCTTCAAAATAATACAGGTAAAGAATCAACATTACATCCAAAGTCAAAGATGTTTCAGCAATATTCGTTGATATCACAACTTTCCTCTTTCCTTTGGGAGTTGGAGCAAAAATGAGGTCCTGTAGAAAGAAAGCAATAAATAGAGATAATAAATACATACATAACAGATCAGTCTTAGCTCTCCATAACTGTTAGGTATTACAAACCTGATCTGAACGTGAGAGCCCAGAGTACAGTGGCAAAACTAGCAAACCTGCATATAAACCATTAACGTGAAACCCTTCAATATCAAACTCAAAGGGATCAATAGATTCATGTGGAGATACATTCACAAAGGTCAACATATACATATTCATGTGAAACTACTGCAGACATACAACCATTACCCAAAGACAAGTCCTAATGCAGATGCAAATTTATATACCTGAAGAGTGACTCCTATGATCCAGAGCATTTTCATTTATTAACTGTACAGCAGCATCAATATCATCTTGACCAGTGAGAAAGACCAGAATATCACCTACTGGCTCCTGCACCATAAAAGTACTGCATTTTGTTAATTCTAACAGGCAACTTGATGCAAATGACATACAAGGAAATTTTGGAAGATATTACAAGAAAAGGCATGATAAAAAATAAGGACTGATTACTAGTAATTTCAGGATCATTACTTGAAATTACTAAAAAAATTATTTTGAATTCTATATTTAATTAAGTTTACCAATAAGCTTTAGGTGGTTTGATAAGTTTTAGTTTAATTAAGACTTTTTTGTCCTTGTTAAAAGTTGAACCTTTCTCCTATAGGAGCAAACTTACTTGGATAAGTTCTCAAATCTCCATAAAAAGAGAGACGAGTCTTCTTGGTAATTGTCAATGAATTATTCTCAGTTTTTTTAAGCTTAATCATTTATTTCAAGGTGTGATTGCCTTTTCTTCTAAGTGTGATTGCTTAGATTCGCTAGGTGTGATTGCCTAAGCATATCTGCGCCACAACTATCAGTGAATTACATGGTACATTCACTGCCTAAGTACAAATAACTGAATTACAAGGCCAATCTATGTGCTTACATAGTCCCTTAGTTGCCAAGTACGCTATTGGAGGCGTTTAACCAATATAAATGGAAATAAAATAATTCTACGGTTGTATTTTTGTAAGGCAAGGAAGTTATGCACCTTATCATGAATTGACAGTACAGTGTCAACAGCAGCTTGCAAATAACTAGAACAAGGCTCCTCAAGATAATAAATTTCCACTGTAAATCCTTTACCCTGAAGAAATCCAGAAGTCATTAACTCTAACTTTTACACTACTGGCAAAACAAATCTAGAATTTGACTCACTTCAACAGAAAGAATAGCAGGCACTGTACTAGGTGCACTATCATTAGCAGCATCCCCTTGATTCCTTTTCCTGATTGCAACAAAAACAGAAATAAATAAACCAATAGATTGAAAAAAAAATGTCTTTCTATGGGGATAGTGCTGCTTATCATGCAAATTTTCACTGCAGAAATAAGTTCCAAATTCAGGATATTATCAAGCAAACAAAGCAACACAAGGAAAACATTCATCAATTTGCATTATAGGGGCATTCATGGGACAGACATGTGATAGCAATTCATGTAGGAAGATTCCTGAGATGCAAAAGAGAGACATGTACCACAGAAGTCATATTAGATCTCCTTCACAACGCTTCTAGCCATATAAATTATAAGGATTTCATATACAAGACTAAAAGGAAATAGTTAGCAATCATACTAGACCCAGGATGTATACACATGAAAGGCTAAGTGCATTACATGTAAGAGCAACTGAAGTATAAGAAAGAAATATCATTGAAATTGCATGCTCGTGATTGGGAAGCAAAGATACTAAACAATAAAATGAATGAGAATATCAAGATGTTTCAGGTGGTACAGCCACCAAAATTTCTAGCAAGCACTATTTTCTAGCATGACTTGTGGGAGTAAACCAGTCCACGTATAACGATATGTAAAATATTTAGAAATACTATGAAATAGGAGAGACAATGTCTCAACTAGGAAATACAGATGTCAATCAACAACTCAAATCAAAGGGAAATAAAACCTTTTTGGAAACTAAGAATCATTAAACACGAGCAAGGAAATCTATAATGAGATGAAGAGGATAAAAAACCTGAAACATGTAAGACAATGAAATAAACAAACTCCAAAATAACCACTGAGCAAAGTAGGAAAATTGTAGATGACCTAGGTAAGAAAACCAACGTCTGAAGGAAACAATTGTGAGTCATAACAATGTTGCCTAAGTTGTATAATCTGGGACTGAAGATGCACAGATTCTCACAGAAGAAAAGGCTTTATGGATCACTTGTCAGGAATTCACCCAAGCAACCATCAGTTCAATCACCAAAGAGGCATCTATTGTTTACCCGAATGAGAGTTCATCAATCCTGTAGTGGTACTAATAGGTCTGGTCATCTACTAAGGAAGAAAGCCCATAAAGGGGGTGTTTGGATTGGCTTTTTTAAAGCCCAGAAGTGCTTTTTTATATGTTAAGCACTTCTGGGTTTTAAAATTTATGTTTGTATTGGCTTTTGGGCAAAAACTGAAGCTGTAAAAAAAAGCTGAATTTCAGCTTTTTTGAGAAGATGCTGAATAGGTGCTTTTGAAAAAAGCACTTAAGAGAAGCTGTTTTAGGGGTTATGTAATTACTATTTTACCCTCAATATCAATATTAATGTACACTAGTAACTCAATAAACTCAATGAATGCCCATTTTGGTAATTTACCATCTTTAAAAGCCATCTTAAAAATCCACATCCAAACAACTTTACACATATAAAAGTGCTTTTGAATTAACTAACCCAAACATAAAATACTCAAAAGCACTTAACTTACTCCCAAAAACACTTTTTTAAAAAGTACTTCTACAACTTAACAAATAAGCACTTTTTTAAAAAGCTTACCCAAACAAGGCCAAGTCTATCTAACAGTCCTAGAGGAATTCCAAGACTAAAGCTCATAAATTTATGACAGTACAGTAGAAAGTCCAGTGGTATTAATTAAACCATAACTGAATCCACTCTAATTGGCTTCCTTTATATAGAAAATCTGCCCCAAAAATGATCAGACTAGTTTCAATTGAGACTGAAAAACATAAATTTATCTGCTATTGCAAGAATATACTCAATTGTTCAGAAGCAAAATATTTTCAATCATGGTCACATACAAAAATCTGATAAATAAGCATTGATCAGGTTGTTTTCCTCAAACAAAACATAAACTTAAAATAAAAACTGGTGATGAATAACGATATCATCCACAATTATGATAGTCCAGGTAACCATACAAACAGGACCAAAAGGTAACAAGATAAGTAATAGTTTAGGCATTTTTTACTGAAAAAGAAGGAAATTATGATACACTGCAAGCAAACCTTGAATTCACATAAAAAAACTTTAACCAAACCGACTCTCAGTCAGCAAATTGCATGTATGAAGGTAACAGAAGTGTACTTCATAATATAGCTTTCCTCATGTTCTTTTAAATAATCTTGTTGATAATAATTCAAGATAAACAATCACAACAAAACTGTCAAATTCATGAAATTAAAAAATAAAAATAAAAAGTCCAAGACCTATCATGAAAAAAATTTGACATAGATCTCGCCTCAATTGTTGCAGATGAAATGATCAGGCGCAGCTCTGGTCTACGACGTTGGATCTGGTAAAAATTCATCAGATACAAATGCAGATGAATATAAGAAGCAAGAAGGTAGCACCGGTAATTACAGCTGAGCATTTAACCCACACCTTTTTCAAAAGACCTAACAAAATATCCGTTGAAATGGATCTTTCATGAGCCTCATCAACCATAATAACACTACCAAAACGCAAACCAAAAATTAGATAACAAAATTTTATACTTTATGGTATCACCAAAACAAGAGACTAGACAAAGAATTGGAAACAGCATCATCCAATGGTGAATTATGAAAATTACCTATACTTTGTCAAGAGAGGGTCATCCATCATCTCTCTAAGCAGCACCCCATCTGTCAGAAATTTGATCATGGTTACACCCTGAAATGAAACAGATGAATTCATAGAAAGACTATTTTAAGTGACAAACTGCAAGAATGCTTTTATAGTTTACTGTTGCAACCACAAGTCACATATTTTCCAAATAAATGAACATAAGCAAAACAAAGACAGAAGTTCCCACCGAATTAGTAACATCTTCAAAACGAATTGTATAGCCAACTTCTTCACCAAGTTTGACACCCATCTCTTCGGCCACTCTTGCAGAAACAGACTGAAGAAACAAAAAACAGAATCTTCATAATGAATTATAATCGCATGAGGTAGTAATGTGCTACAAGCTAAAGCCTCAGCACAAAAAACAGGTGCGGAACATGACATGGTGAAGAGAATCACCTGAACAGCTAGCCTCCTCGGTTGTGTGCATGCAATATTCCGACCACCCTCAGCCCAACCTGCCTCCTTAAGAAACTGAAAATATACGAGAACTTAAATACCAACACCACAATACCACAATTAACAACAAAGGGAAAAGGAAACTTAGTATTACATAAATTTTAAAGTCAGTCTTAGAAAGAGGGAAATTGGTTGCCTCAGTGCAAATTTATATTTAACCCAAAAAAAAAAAAAAGCATAGCCATATGAAATTATGCACTAAAAGAACCATGAAATTAGAAACCTTTTTCAACTTAGATGACGGAGCAGATAGAAACAAGGAAAATCAATTCTTACAGTGACTTAAATCGAATTCAAAACTCTAACAAACCAAATAAATTAAGATTTCAACACTGATATAGTGTAGAAATAAAGCAAAAAAGAAAAACCTGGGGAATTTGGGTGGTTTTTCCACTGCCAGTCTCTCCAACAATGATAGTAGTGGCATGATTCTCTACAAGATAAAGAATGGCGGTGCGGTACTTGAACACAGGAAGCCTCTGGCGCTGCCTCTCCAAGGTCGAGTAGCCAAACCTATTGCATCCAAGAGCCAATGATGCTCAAAAGCGAAGAAAAAAGGAAGAGTTTTGCAGAGAACGAAGAGTACCCTGAAGAGGAGGCAGAAGCGGAGACAAAGAGGACGCCGCCCTCCTCGTCGTCGATGAGAGAGGATCGAGGGCGCTCGGTGCCCGGCTTCCAGAACTTGGACATGGCCTCCTCCGATGGGGGCCGCCGCGCGGGATTGTTCCTCCTCGCTGGACTGTTCCCGTGCAAACGGGACACAAATTGAGTTTAATTTATTTATTTGTTTAGGTTTTGTTTTTTTAATGATCACAATTAATATTATAAATAATTTCTAATCATTATTTCTCTGAATTAATAAAAAAAATATATTATTCCTTGTCTTTTTTATCTATCACAAATCCATGTTTTTTTTTATCATTTTCAAATATCAAAAAGTATTTATTATTTTTTTCTAAAATTATCCTTAACAATCTATTCAACTCTTTTATTAGAATTAAATATGAAAAAGAAATGTAAAGATATAAATTATAGATAATTTCGGAAAGATAACTATTTTTCATAAAATTTTGGAAAATAATTAAGTTTCTTAGTGCGTGAGATTTGGTTAATCAGGACAGATAAAAAAAAATGAAAAGAGTATTATATAATAATTTTAACATCAAAATATTTTTTATTATAAAGATGAATGAAACTATGTTTATGATAGGTTGGATGTTACATTATCTATAGAGTTAACTAAACTTTATCTCTTGGTTCATTAGCACCAATTTGACACCAAATCCCTAGCACAAGGTGCTTGTGTATTATTGAGGAAGCGGCTCATACAGGATTATGATATAAAGTGTACTAAAAGATTAATTCCACACACTTTTTCAGATATATGATTTGTCTTATTTTATCAAAACTAAAATTATAAAAAAACCTTTTTTACATCATTATAATTACTCAATTTTAAAGGATTCTCTTAATACTAGCTACTCCACTTATGAAAATAAACATTTAGTTTTTTAAAGTATTTAAAATTATATATATATATATATATATATATATATATATATATATATATATATATATATATATATCATTCCATACTGATTAACCTTAATAAAGAGGAGAAAAATAAAATATTTCACAAATTGATTTATGTTTTTAAGTGATCGTAAATTGATGACTTCAAAGATTCTCATTTTAATTATCCTGGATTTGTAATAAATAAAATAATAATTTATGTATGAAAAAATCCGAAGGTGTGAATGGCCTATTTGACAGATAACATGGGCCGGCCATTCATGGACCACCCCACAGTTGCTTCACAGCGCCCCAAGACATTTAATAAGTTAAAATCTTTAAAATTGGCATTTTAATGTTACTCGTAAAGGTTAAAATACTAAATAATCTCTAAACTATTTGTTATAAGTTATTTTCATAAGCGTTTCTTTGAAAAGAAAAAAAAAAAAAAAAACTTTCCCAACAAATGCTAATAATAACCGCAACAATAATAATAATAACATTTTCTGTTTTTTTGCAGCGATATGTTTTCAAGGACGCCCATCTTTGCTAAATCCTCCTAAATCTTGTGTTGTTTTAATAAAATTTAAAATCGTTTTAATTTTTTACTAAATAAAATTTAAAATTTAAAAGCACTTCTTAGTTTAAGTATGGTTTAAACATAAAAACAGAGCTTTAAATTTAAATATATATACGACCGAGAGTTAGTATTTCATTTTCTTCCAAAATTAAAAGTGTTTTTTTTTTCTTTGAAAAAGACTTAATTTTGTCCACAATTTTTAAAGATATATATATATATATATATATATATATATATCATATTTATTTTATTATATTACATTAAATCCAACTATGTCTATCCAAACTTCAACAAGCCTGTTTAAGCATCAACTCCAAATATTTTGAGATGCTAATACTATCTCGAGTTCAACTAATTTATTAACCACTCAAGTTCTATTATTATTATTATTAATTTAAAAAAAAAACTAAATAAACCACATTCCATAGAAATAGAAAGATAAAATATCACTAAAATGTAGTAAAAATACAACTAACAAAAATAAGGTAACATACCACTCGAGTTCAATTATTTGAAAACTCTCCCAAGCAAATAATGGTACAAATATATAACTATTTAAAAAAAGCAAAAAACTAAACAAAACGTGATGGCATACTCTTTAGTCTTTATAACGTGAATGATGAGTGGTTGAGTATATCTTCATTCCTTCAAAAGCATGCAACATGAAAGACAGCTCTGAACCCACCACACCAAGCAATCAAATATACATATAATATAATAACAAGAAATAAAAAAAAAAAAGAAAAGAGAAATCAAAGAATGTTAGCAAATAATAATTATTAAATAAATAAATAAAAAAAAGAAAAGGAAAGCAAAAAAAAAAGAAGAGAAGAAGGAACAGCAGTGATGCATATGCATGAGGGGGGTGGGGGTGCATGTGAGGGGGGAGGCAATGGAGTTATGGGGACAGTCGGACAGACACAGCAATGGGATCCGTGCACATGGAAAACGCATCATTCATATCCAAAGTCCAAACATTTCTCATTCTCTCTCCATCCTATCTGTTTTTTTTTCCCACCACTCTCCATAGATAGACTAAATATAATAATAATTATAATAATAGTAATTATTATTATTATTAGATATGCATGTATAATTTGAAGTTCCTTATTATGTATATTTAAAAAACACCAACAAAACTTCAGTTTATCCGCCTTGAATCTTTTATTTATAGACAAAAACGTTACATAAATCACTGTCACAACTCACAATGACTGAGCAATAAAATCATTTCTCATTTTTTTTTGGAGTTTTTTCTCAATCTATAACGACAAATATCTGTTTTTATAGCGCGTGAGTGTGAGTTTTACATTTCTCATGAGTTAATTCTTTTAATGAGGATTCAAATTTTTACTATTTCACACAGTACAACACGTAAGAAATTTATTTTTAGTGCTGTTAACCACTTGAGCCAAGTGGTTTTTGCTACTCGATAAATTTTATAAATGTGTGTATATTAAAAAAAAAAAAAAATCTCAATGATGAACATTTGCACGAAAGTCCATTTAAAAAAAATAAATAAATAAAAACAAGTGGTTCCCTTCACAAAGATTCTAAAGACAGTCACAGTGGCACATGCTCCCCCTTATGTCAACCAATCGTTTCATTCCCAACCTCCCTCCATTCCCATTCCCAGCTGTCGCTTGCTGTCTCTCCACCCTCCTTCTCAACTTATGATCCATACATACACACTACTTACTAACTATGCCATCAAAACAACAACAACAACAACAAGAAGAGAAATTAGAAGATCTACAAGTTCACTACTAGCTAGAGTAGCAGTGTAGCACAGAGAAATTAAGGAAGGAAACAAGAGACAGTGACTATATAGAGACAGTTAGCACTTATGGAACAGTACTTATTACCACCCAAGATCCCATCCATGGCTACTACCAACTACTCTTTTGATGACTTCCTTGACTTCTCCACCGCCAAACGCTCCTCACACCGCCGTTCCTCTAGTGACTCCATCGCCTTCCTTGATCCTGATGATGACTTTGATGCTGACCAACTCTTGTCCTTGTTGGACAATGATGCTCCTCCACCTTCGGTCTCATCACCTTCTGATGATGAGAAGCCACTTCTTCCTGCCATGGAGGACA
Source organism: Dioscorea alata (assembly GCA_020875875.1). Taxonomy (NCBI): domain Eukaryota; kingdom Viridiplantae; phylum Streptophyta; class Magnoliopsida; order Dioscoreales; family Dioscoreaceae; genus Dioscorea; species Dioscorea alata. The sequence goes on along the minus strand of CM037015.1, from coordinate 17,497,353 downwards.
GTACTACTCTTGTCCATGGTTTCAAGGTTGAAGACAAAATATCTTCTCCTTTGGATCCAAAGAGAGTTAAAAGGTCAGACTTTTACATATATTAGTAACTACTTACTTACATTAATTAGTAATTTCTTTGTGATTTATTTACTTAAAAAAAAAGAAAAATCTTTGTGTTCGTTTGAGTTTTACAGGATATTGGCAAACAGACAGTCTGCTCAGAGGTCTAGAGTGAGGAAGTTGCAGTATATCTCCGAGTTGGAACGCAGTGTCACAACGTTGCAGGTTTTTCTTCTTCTTCTTTTTTTTTTTTTTTTAATTTTGCATGCATGAAATCATAATATCATAGAATTTGATGGCATTGTCATATAAATATATATATGATGATGATGATGATGATGAAGACGGAGGTGTCGGCATTGTCGCCGCGGGTAGCGTTTCTCGACCACCAGCGCTCGGCGCTTACGGCCGGGAACAGCCATCTCAGGCAACGGATTGCTGCATTGACACAGGACAAGATCTTTAAAGATGGTAATTAATTAGAAGTATTTACATTTTAGTGTTATTAAATGGGTTGGTTTAATTTGATGTTTTCATTTGATTTGGGGAATGAATGAAATAATGTAGCTCACCAGGAGGCACTGAAGAAGGAGCTTGAGAGACTTAGGAATATTTACAACCAGCAGAGTGCGGAAAATATGGTTGAATAGGGGAGGAATTGCTTGTTTTTCTCAAGTTAATTGTGTCATTGTGTGTGAGATTTATTATAATTTATTTAATTTATCCTTGTGATTTGATTACTCTTATGTTTTCTTAAGAATTGTAACATTAATATTTTTTTTAATGGCTGCAAGAGCTGTTGTCTTGTTGATTAAAATTTAAAAAGGAAATTAGAGTATATTTTGTTATAGTTTTGTTTTAGGGGTTTAACTAATTGTAAATATCTGTTCTTTCTATACCTCTCAAGTTTAACATGAGAGGGACATTCTAGTAAAAATTATTACTAAATTTGCCAGAGCTTTGCAAAAGTAAAACAAGTAAATAATATGCAAGAATTCCCAATGCACACAGAGAACATTGAAAATTGCTTTGACATTAATACTAGTGAAATGAATCTAAAACACATGTACTGTAAGTTTTAATGAACTCATCAGTTGGCCATGATCACACCATTCGACGGAAAAGTGCGGCACCTGAAACTTCAGCAAAAATCACCAGCAGGCTGCAAACTTTAATAACCCAAAAAGAAGACCACTTCAGGCCTTACGACTTGATCCATCTCCGGCATTTCAGTTTTCCTTCTATATCAACAGAATAGTTTTGATGCATTTGCTCATTTTTTGATCCATTCAAGGCTGTGGCAAAATTATTTCTTGTGTCCTCAGTGAAATCAAAAGCAGAAATTATGCCATGCCAACGCAGTGATTATAATTTTCATACAGGAATAAGGTTAAAGCCTTGTGATCAAGCTGAGATCAGACCAACATATCCAGCATACACGGCCATGCTGCAGTATATAACATAAGCAATTGCAACAATTACTGGTTCTTTCAACCCACATAGTTCAAGGATACGGTGCATGGGTGCTATCTGACGAATGTATTTACTCGTTCCATGTATACATCTGGTTGCCCTTAGAGTAAGTACCTATAATACAAACAGGAAAGTCACAAGCAAAGTGAATCCTCAATACCAGATACTACAATAACAATAGGATGATCTTAAAAAATATAAGAAAAATAGAATTAAGATCTTGAGTTGTCCTATAGTGTCTGCAATATTTGCGGGATGGCAGATTTTGCAACCTGCCCTGTCATGGCATAAAGAGCTATTGTAATATCTGTCCAGAGTGTCCTCTACTGGACGTCCTGCAACTTAATGGCTGTTGCATACCATGGTCGGGAATGCATGAGCGAGCATAGTATATAGTTGGTCAATGGTGAAGTTAAGAAAATCAGAAGATATGAACAAGGGAATGAATAGTTTGAGGTGAATAGTTTAGCATAAATCAAACTAAAATGGCAGGTTACAATACCTGTACTATGACCGACACGGCGTTCAAGATAAACACACCAGAAGATATGAACAAGGGAAGGAACATTCCTGTGCATGAAGCCATTGCAGCGAGAGCCCCACCTAGTGCCAGAGATCCAGTATCACCCATAAATATGGAAGCTCTGTAACGATTGTGAACAAGAAAGCCAACACATGCTCCAGCCATTGATGCTCCAAAAATAGACAGTTCTGCCAGAAAATTCAAAACAAGATGTCATTAAACCATACAATTAAATGGCACAACAAAAATTTCTTGATACCAGGACAAAAAATTATTCTTCTCCACCAATGGCTTCTGACTTTTCAAACATACAAAGGGCTCAGCAAAACACACACGCACACACACACAAAAGGGTATAATAACTCAAGATACTGGTTTAAGTGACTGACAGCTATAATTGAACAAAACATCAACCACACGGACCAGGACATATTGGAAGAATAGCAACGGCCATCCCTAAGAAAGCCAATGCAGTAGTTCCGCCAGCCAAACCATCAAGCTTGTCAGCGAGGTTAACTCCAGTCCCAATGGAAGCAAAACAGAATGTCGTCAAAGCCAGGTAGAATTTTCCAAAATATACCAGGCCGAGTGGTGCAGGGAAAGGAACCAAAAATTTCCTACAACATAAAAATATTAAATAGTAATTAGTAGAAGACAACAATTAGGACAAATGACAATTAATTTACATAGTAGATTGTTGATTTGCATAGTTAAAGCTTTCTTTGGAAAACAATGTAAGCTACCGATTAAAGATCACTTCTCGGCAAATGAAAGGTTTTTCTGACAAATGCATCACATAAATAAAAAGAATATCCCCTAGAAATATAAAAAGGGCATCACAAGAAATATAGTAGAGGCACATGCCAACTCTCTGATATCTCTGGCAGAGGAGCAGGAACTCAAATGTGATCAAGAGTGTAAACAAGCAAGATGGCCTAACCCTCATAGAGGATTGGACCAACTCCAACCAAAAATGTCCACATATTTATATAACTAGTCTTCATTCTATAAACCCTCTAACATCTCTACAACCACTCATACAAAATGAGAACTATCAGATCATTAGATTTGATGCATTTGCACTACTAATTTGTCCGTTGCAATGTGGTCTTTTTCCATCTATTCACCACCAAATCTGGATCTTCACTCATGCTATGACCCTTTCTTTCCAGGACAGTTAGAAATATCCAAATTTAACAATTGATTTCATCCATAATACATACATCCAACTTCATCCAGCTCTTATCACCAACAAGAGAGTGGAGACACTGAGATATTGCAGTTTCATTTCCTACATTTCTCTTTCTACCCACTACCACCCATCCCACAGCTATCAAAGAGTATTGCACATTATAAAGACAAAATAAATGCAGGAAGATCGGCTTATTATGAATAATGAATTAGCAACCCAACAGAAAATGTTGTGCAGAAAAAACAACAGCAGTCTCTTTTTGGAATTCTGTAAGAGATCCTCCGACCAGTAAATTACAATGGACAAACTCCAATCCAGATGAATATAAAAAATCCAGGAGCAATAGATTGCCAAATTCAAGAGGCACCAAAAAATAAAGTTTGTCATGGGTAGAAATTATTTACTAATACAACTTCTAGAACAAAAAAAATTGCGACATGAATGAAAAAATATAGGGTAGATTACCTAATGGACCCTGCACTTAAAGGTTAATCACCACAAGCCCCTAAATTTTAAATTTGCCCAACTAAAACCTTGCACTTACTAATCTGTTGCAATGCATACCTTCCATCAGAATTACCTTCATCATTATTTTTTTTCCTTGCCAACAAATCTTAACTTCTTTGCAGGATAATATGAAAATATAAATGATGTCCTTGCATGGGTATAATGTGGCTTCATAGGCCAACTCAGCAAGAAATGGCTAGCTGATGAAAATTCTGAAGCAATGCATCTATAGCAACTAATTAGAAAGTCCAGATTCAATCAGTAAAATTTTAAATTTTAGGAGACAGTATTGAACTGAGGCCACAATGATATGGTTCACCACAATCATTGTTCAGATGTTTATCCAAAAGGGTTGAACAAGGCCAAGCTGAGTTCTATGAGTTTATCCCAAATTAATGAATCCCTAATATTTTGGGCTTAATGGGGACTGTAATTCACTCTATTTCACAAAGTTCAGGGACCAAATGGCACACCTGACTAAAAAGAAATGAAGAAGAAATAATGTTATACATGTGATCCTTCTGCATCCCAATTCTGGCCTAAATTCTGCCTCAGGGAGTATAGACAACCACCAAATTCTATTGATATTTTAGCAAAAGGATGCAAAACCAACTTCAGTTCTCTGAGTATCTGTAGAAATGAAGATGCAGGTAAATTCTAGTACAATGCTTGTATGAAGATGAAGGCATGCTATGATACTCCTTTTTTCCAAACTAAATTGAGATAGGTTTTAAGAATCAAAGCAATTCTAGGGGAAACTAATTAGCATGACATTTATATGGTTCAGAAACTGTTCGAACTGCTTGACCACTGAAAGGCATGGAATTGTATATTTTAAGGGGAAACAACATTATGGTGAAACCATAGCAACTACTTACACTCTCCATAACAGTCTTGTCCTAACACAGCTGACAAGTAATTGCCATATTTCTTTAAATATTAAATAATATGTCCACTTTCATGTCACTCGCACTCATATCATTTCGTATCACCTTTGATCCATTTCCAATTATCTCTCCCAATCACATTGCTAGAGAAGTCGCATAATACAGAAAATGGGGAAAAGTCACAACATTAAGAGGACTGCTATAGTTATAGTTAGATGACTGATTAACTTACACACAGATGCAACTTGCGAAAAAATTGGTTGTCAGTCACATGGGAACCTTCTTTCTTTATTAAGTTTGTCACCTGATATGAGTCCCATAATCAACAATTGAACTTGGGAAGGACTATTGGATAAGATCCAGCTACTTCAACTTCGAACAAGGTCAAACAAAGTAAAATAAACAAGAGATGGTAAAGAAAAACAGCAACGACATGCTGATTCGCATGTTCCTCCTGCTTTTACAGACATAACTGCAATTATCAATCTAGGGGCAGCTAAACACAGTGCAACCTACAGAGGAATATATAAAAAAAAAAAACCTAGAAAGGGAAGGAAGAGAATGTTAAGAGCAACTAATTGTCTCACATAAGTTAAGTGGGTAAATATGGACTGAACATACAAGCCTGAGTCTCATCCTATCAGCTTATGCTTTTGGGTTTAATTGTGTCCAAATAATAAGTGCTTGGTTGCGTCCAATAGTGATCAAATTTCATTAGAAGCTAGGATATGTCTATAATGTAGCCTCATCCCATTATCTTTAAAAAAAAATTGACCACTCTACCATCAACTATTTGGTGGACTAAAAAATCCCCTAGCCTTGCTATCCATCTCTCCTTGCCTTCCATTTGTAAAATATCATTGAACATACACAGAAAACTTATTAATAACACAACAATAGAAGAATTTATCAATATATGTTACCATCATAACTGTTCATCATATTGGTTATAGGTAAGTATACATGTTGTAAGGTGTTGGTAAATTTGCAGAGTCCATCCAAACAGAAAATGATGCCCCCACAACTACCTGCTGACCATAAGTAAACAGTTAGTGATTTCAACATATTTAAGAAAACACAAATAATACGAACAATAATAAATTGTAGGCATAAAGAATTGTCTTAGTTGCTTACCAGCAAAAAGAATTTTGTCCATCCTGATAATCCATAACTGCGGTTTTTAACCAAACTTAAACCATCATCAAGCAATCCAACAGCAGCACATGCTAAAGTTGCTAACACTGACCCATATACCGGGTAGGAATGGCTACCAGCTTTGCATCCTGCAACAATAACTCCAACAGGAATGAAAAATAATCCACCCATTGTTGGAATACCCCTTTTAGAGGAGGGTGCGCTAGGACCTCCTTTACTCTGAATTTGATGTAACTTCATGCTATCAACTAGAGGTATATATATCCATCCAGCACAAGCTGATAAAGATGTTGATACCCAAAAAGGGTGTGTTAAGTAAAAAGATTCAAGTGGAATTCTAACAATTCTCCATGAACACCAGTCAACAAATAAGAGGAACAATACGACAAAAGCAATCAACCCCATATTATTCCAGACTCCTCTACGAATTCTGATAATAAAAACACAAAATAGACTCAAGTTAGTTTATTTATTTCAACAGAAAGCACGAATTCATAAATGGGTGTAGTTAGCAAAAATGCAATATATGCAAAAGTCATTACCTAATAAAACATGCTCAGCATTTTCAAAAGATTATTTCTCTAAGTTGCCACTAAATTAAAGTAACTATTCTCATATTATTTCAAAGCAAGTTGGAAAATTTCAATGGTCACCATTACCAGCAACAATTATCTCTACAATGTAGACCTTTAAATTAGTTATGTAATAATCGGCAATTTTGCAATTACTAAAATAAGCACATGACATCACATACCATAGCCTAAAGTAGAGCTAATTCACTGATACATAATAAAAAGGATCATGCAATGCAAAGGTTGCTAATATATAAGAACCTAAGTACAAATATGTCTTGATTTTTGACAAGAGCAACTACTCTCCTATAGAAATGCAAGTGACAGCCAACATTTAAAACATTGTCACAACCGTTTAGTTTGTTTTAACCATGAAAAAGATAGGAAAAATTTGGATTATAAAGTTTCATAAAAAGGGCAGTTGCACACTCTTAGATAGGGAGTATACTTAATCTAGGATATGACACCATCATATTTAACACATATCTTAATCTCTCATTCAATGTTTCAAGATGAGCATATCATGATCCACCTTGTGTGTTAGAAAAAGAATTACAAACAAAACACTGATGATCACAGAGAAGGCATGGCCTGCTAAAGTGGACTGTATAATCTAGCACTCGATCATAAGAGTTATTTTTGTTTTCATGACTGGATTTTCACAGTTTGATTCTCTAACTGAAGGCATTACCAACTCAAAAATATGTTGCCAAATTGACGGCACCTGTCCAGAAGGATCTGAAACTTAATCATGGTCAACCCATGCTTTTTGAATTAACCAACATTAATTTTGATCATAGCTAACCAAAATCAATTCAATGTTGTGGCCAATCAGGTTGAGTTCAGCTGAACTCAAATCAGATACAGTGGATTTGACTCAATTAGGGGCATCCTCAGCCTCAGTGCCCCCTGCCCAGAGAGGGCAATGCAGGTGGTGCAGAAGAAAAGCTTAAAACATCAGGGGAACTACATAGAAATTCTTTGAGCATTCTTTTAGGTAAAATTATTACTTTTAAATTTTAAATTACTTGAATCCAATACATTTGAAAACCAAACTGAAACTGGAGTGCATAACATTAGTTCTAACCTTAAGCACTTCATAAACAATTCATTGCCGACAAAATGAAATTTTGTCAACAAAAGTATGAGAGCGTCAGGTTCAAGTGCAGTATCATATTTATTTATTTAAAATTTCCTTGCGTTTGGCAAAAGAAAATTTATTAGATCGCAAATTTATAGCACAACAGCAAATGCGCAATTGCAACCCCACTATATCAGTTGATCATGGAAACAACATTAAGATCTCAACAAAAACTAAGCTAAGTGTCATGTTTCACGATACTCATTATCTCAAAAAAATCCGACAGAAATACCAAAATTCCAAACTCAGGAAATCCATTCACCTCCTTTTTCTGTGCCCTCTGTTGATCGAAGCAAATCTATGCGCAGCCATAGTTAATGCAGCATCTGGAATATCCTTTTGATCCTTCCTGGGCGGTAAGTCAACATCCCTGTTAGGATCCAGGAACGGATCGCTATCACTATCTTCACCCTCACTGGAAGACATTATGTACGAAGAATTCAATCCAGAAACCACATCATTCTCATCGAAAATCGAATAAACATCCATCGGATCCTATCATTTATTAAAAAAAATGCACAAGAAAAATCAAAGACTTCACAAGATTATCAACAAAGGAACCTCATTTCATCATTAAAAGGACATACGTCGTCCATGGCGGAGACGCGGATGGGGAAACCGCTCAAACTACATCCCCGCCGATCAATGCGCAATCCGGACGGCTACAAACACCAAATAGAAAAATCAATCAAGAGATCAAACTATAGAAAAACGCAACGGCTGTACCTTGGAGAACCAAGAGTATGCTAAAGCCCTAGTGTGATTTGGGATCGTGGATCTGATAGTTTGACGGAGAGGAGCGAGGCGGAGGAAAAGAGGAAGAGAGGAAGACATGGAGAGAGGATTTGGAGAAGAAGGAATGGAGTTGGAGATCGAAGGTATGAAGGGATTCATGGCGTGCTTGTCCTCGAGCTTCGTGGCATCGTCTTGGTTTGCAAATCTGGCGGAGATCTTGAAGCGAAGGCGACTGTTTCCACTTTTTGACGAATCGATGGGGCATGCGTTTTGTAGTTTGGTTTCGAGGTTTTCTCGAGTAGTACGAAGATCTATGATTGCTCTTGTTTTTGTCCGAGATTGCAAAATATTCTTTCTTTTTTTTTATATTTCTTTTATTTATTTATTTTGGGTTTTTTAATTGTGAGATCAAAATGTAGGTTTAGGATTTTTTTATAAAATTTCTTTTAAATATTAAGTAGGAAGGGAAATTTTTATTTGAAATTTTATTAATATTATTTATTAATATTAATAACAACATAAATTGTTGTGCAATGGTTGTCCCAAGCTTTGGGCTTGTTTGGATTGGCTTTTGAAAAACCCAGAAGTGTTTTTTTATAAGTTAAGCACTTCTGGGTTCAAAAAAAAATTGTTTGTATTGGTTTTTCTGCAAAAACAGCTTTTTTCAAAAGCTAGTCATGACCAGCTTCTGAAAAAAAACTGTTTTTTTTAGCTTATATTACAACTTCTGCTTCTACAGAAAAACTAATACTGAAAAAAAAACTTTTTTTATAAGCCAATCCAAACAAGGCCTTTGTTTGACGAACAAACAATTGCGCTTCCCGGTAAAATAAGGTGTAATTGTCATCATCTCAATTTTCATAGATAACTATTTATCTTTAGTGTTTTTTTTTTTTTTGCTTAAATATTTATCTTAAGTTTATTTATGTCATATTAGCAGTCCAGCGTGAAAAAAGCATTATTTTATTACACCGGTAACAAAGAATATATTAAATTAAACAAAAAATATATTTTTCTTTTAAAGAAGAGAGGAAAACTTATAAACAGGGGGAGAGGAATTTTTAATATCAGCAAAGGTACTAGTTTCCTTATAACGAGGTTTGGTAGGTAAAAACTAAAAAGGAGTAAAAAGTGTTAATTAATTTGTAAACAAAACTAACATTGAAGTAATGAACAAGATAATAACTTGCCAAAACTAACTTGCCAAAACCAGCAAAGTCACAAATGATATCACATCCTACACTAACACACCATAAAAACAAATGCTTGTCATTTTAAAATAATAATAATAATAATAATAATAATAATAATATATTTTTAATAATGAAGATAATGTGTACAACACATCAATTTAGAAGTCCGGATTAGAATCAAGTGACAAATCTATGAGCGCTACTTGCCAGGTTTATGCATAAGTGGTGATGCGGGAAACACCAGCAATAAAGAACAAATACATGAAATCATCTAACAGCTCCGAAAATAACATTGCATGACCTTATGAAAGAAGACAAGAACTATCACAGAATGAATCAACTCCAAAACGGTCAAATCTGATGTAGAGCTAGCTATTCCATGACTACAAGAATCAGAATACCAAAAATTGATTCCATAAAACATCAGATTGCAGCTTTTAGCATAATCATGTAAAGTAGCCTCTCTCAGTATACAGTATACAGGTTATGAACACCAGAGCTGAGGACGCAAGAGTTTCCGAGCAATTGATGAAGACATTGTTCGAGTTCCCTTGAATCTCATGCTGGAATTTACCAGACATTGCAGCCGACGGAAGTGGAAAAATTGCTCAGAGTATCAAACTAGCCTGTAGACTCAATAATCGGGAAAGGATGTGCTTCTGTATTGAACACATACTTATCCAGAGGAAGAACATTGGTGTCACCAAACAATAAATATAAATACTTGAGAGTCTCTCCAAGAAAAAAAGTTTCCATCTTATCTCTTTTTCGTGGGGGTAACGTAGTGACATCATCCAGAGAAGTATATCCCCCAGAATCGATCTTTGTATGTTTCTCGAAGGCTTTGAAGATTTGCCAACCCCATTCGCGGTATCTGGTGAAGTATGGTTGAAGTTAGGAGAGGAGTCATGCTTATACAAGAGAATGCAATAAAGCCTTGCAACATATTGATAAAGAACTTACTTTGGATCTTCTGTGATACGGTACAAGACAAACAAAGATTCTACAGTTTCAGGTCGCAAAAGGTTGTGGCGATCATTGGGCTTGATTATTATGTCATTTATATATTCTGAACTCTTATTACCACCATCATGACCTCCCTCATAAGCACCCTGAATTAAAATAAGCAAAGAAATTTCAATCAGCTGCAGTGTAGAACAGACCAAGACATGTTGGAAAACAAGAACAATATATATTGATACCAAGGAAATAACTCACCTCAGTATGGAAATAAGCAATTTCAGGAGCAAGACCAGTGGAAGTTACAGCATACATTTCAAAGCAAGTCTTAGCCAAATCTTCAGCAAGGTTTAAATTCTCCATATCTTCTGCATTTAACAAATTCTGTTCAATTGCTTTTTTCTTTGTTATACCTTTAGTTGCCCCAAGAGCAAGGGTTCCAGGGAGGAAGCACACCTGAAAAGACAGCAGACAAAATATCCACATCATTCTATAAAATATGCATTCTATTAGAGATCATGGTATATGGCCAATGCTAAGCCCAGCGGATCAAATCATGACGTCCACATAAGATGGTTCATTGCCACAGAAATAATACTCTAAAAATCTCCACAATTAAATAAGATGAAACATGCAATTGAGGGGGCTTCAAAGTTTTCATATTATCCAATTAGTCAATGAGACAAGACCAGAGACCTCATTTAGATGAATGCAAGTGCCTGCTAGATCTGGTCACAAATAAGGGCATGGATAGTTCATCTAACTTCTGCGCATGCTAGCTAAATAAACACAATAAAACAATCCTTGGCAGGCTGATTATTTAAAAGTAAAATCTGGGCAAGGAACTCAGGATGTCAATCAAGTTAAAAATCATCCAGGCACAATCAACTCATGTGAAGACAACCACACATAATTTATAAATCTCAAGGTCATTGCATTCAGAATATTGGATAAAGAGGATTACCTTTAAATTTGCTGAGACCTAGAGGATTATTTCTTTAACATCATGTTTTAAAATGACAATTCTAGGAACAGGTTTTATGAAGATGTACTGCTATTCTATTTGGAAATTATAGAGTTGACACTACTATGAATAGTTTAAAGTTTTATTATGCTGGTAGAATATCAGCACCCCATTCCAACAACAAAATTTCAAGCCATATCAATCTCACTGATAGGTTCAAGCAGAAGTAAATAAAATTGAAAAGCAAAGTAGGAACTAAAATTCAGTTTTACAGCTTTAGAGACACCCTTTGTCAAGAAATGGAAAAGTTTCACATCAGTTTTGTAAACTTGAATTGGCATTGAAGCAAAACATACCAGGTGATCCATTTTGGGACTAAAGGAATCTTTAGTTCCAAATGGAAGCTCCCCAACAAAGATCAACCCCTTGGGTATAGATTTCTGAACAAGGAGATGTCTTACACCTTTCATTGCTTCCTCATACATCTCATGCAAGTACTTTAGCTGCCCATCACGACTAGCCTTTTGCTGAAGCCATACTTTAATTAAGTACTCATAATAACTGTCACCACGGGATCCCAGCCTAATATTCTCTCCACTGAATTGACCAGAATGAGGGCTGTGCCACAAATTATCACTCTCCATAAGTTGTGTTTAAAGAATGCGTAACCTCAAGAAGTAAGCATGGAAGCCAATGCACAATGTGATCAACAGTTACATGGCCTAGCATACACTTCTAGGTCAATTCTACAAACCAAAGTAAACCTAAATCATGCCTTATCCAATTTAATTTGGGCATATATTCGAAGCATTGGCACACTTGATCAAAATAGTCAGTTCACTAACTACAAGTGTGCTGACAAGAAGCAGGGAGCAGAACTGGAATGGCAAAATATCCAATTTGACACACCATTATATTTGATATGCCAGGTCAACAAAAATATGGACAAAACAAACAGAGCTAATTTGCATTAAATATCAAAAAGCCTTGAAAACTTTCTTGTTTTAGGTTCAAAAGGATAAAATTTCTAAATAAACTTGAGACTCAGAAGATGTCCAGAGAATGTATGATTGCCTCAAGTAAGAAAAAACAAATGTTTTTGAGCATCACAAATAGTTCAAAGGTCATCCTCATTGATTTTTGGAAAACATTACGAATAATAAAAAAAATTTAACAGTCAACACTAAATCCAAGAGCAAAAGTATTCAGTCTAATAAGAATATATAATGCAGATAAAGATATTAGGTAGATGTCTGCTTTGTTGTTACCTGATATATATAGGGACCAAGCCTTCCACCTTGGGAAGTGTCCTCATATGTTCTAACACCTTAATTGCCTTGGCAGAATACTTTGGATCTCCTGAAATAGCACTAAGGTAGTTGAATTCAAGTTGCAACGTTGAAACTTCTGAAGTACTGCTCAAGCCATCAGGAGCTGGATGCGCTGATTGGTCTCGAAGAACTACATCACTGAAAGGAATGGCAGTTGGGCTTGCAGTAAAAGCTACAAGCAGCCGATCAGCCAAGCCCTTCGCAGTTTCAAGAAATACTTCACGTTTAGGCCCTTTAGAAAGTAGGGACTTCCCACTATCACTCCCACTCAAATGATAAGCGCTAAGAAGGCCCCCTAAAACTCGTATGGTAGTTTCAAACAAATTAACCTGCCCTTTTTCACTAATTCTTTGCATAAGATTTTTTTCTATCCATGTTCCAGCTTCTGCTGCAATCTCATTGATGCCCATTATCATGGCCGTATCCAGAGAATCAATAACAGTGGCACCTAATCCTCCCAAGCCATCAACACCTCTTTTAGTTAATGGCATAAGCTCATCTTTTCCCATTGCAAAGCTTTTGTAGCCTGACCAGGCATGGATGAACGCCTCTTTGACCTTTCCCTGCCGAGATATCCATTCAGATTCTGTGGATGGCTTGCCTATTTCAAGATTAGAACTAATATTACGCACTTCATCAGGAGACAACCGTGGAGGAAGCCTTGGAGGTTTTCTCAAAAAATTTCCAATTCTACCAATACCTCCATTACCATGGTCAGTTTTCTCAAAGGCAGGAGTATCCAGGTTGTAACTTCTGTGCACTAACATTAAGTATGTCAATCCACCAAACATCAATAATATCAGAAATTTACCAATACTACATCTTCCACAATCATGCCTGACATTACTAGAAACCAGTGCCTGTGTAATCACCTGCAACAGAGAAAACAGAAGGTCACAACAAAATAAGAACAGCATACCAGCAGACTAACCAAGCCCTTAAGTACAGCCAGGAAGGAAATAGTCATACAGAGAGAGAATATAAAATACCTTAGACAGCAGATGCAATAGAAAAGAAGAAAACACTATCTGAAGAAAATATAAGACTTATGCCAGCTAGCCTTATTGTAATAGCAAGAAAATGAAAGATAACATGAATGGGAAGCCCATATATCATATAATTACAAGTTAACATAACATCTTAAGGATATAAAGAGTAATAATGCTCCCATTTCAAGAGAGCACTTTGCTCTTTCATTCAAGACAATGCATAATACAGGTAATTTTCTGTTCTGGTTGTCTATTTCCTGAAGGAAAACTGGAATAGTAAATATCCAACCCTTCATCATGATCATTGGAAAGTGAAAGACATAAGCATGCTAAAAGCTAAAGCTGCCTTTTTTTCACATGACAAAGAGCAAAATGGCAATTACAAGAGACATGCTCCAGGAATCGTTTGCTACTTATATGTAGCCATATTCCAACCTGACGAATAAGCCTTATGATTATCTAATGATCCAAAAGTGCAAATTTTATCATCTTAACTTGCTAGTGGTAGGCTGTTAATTTCTATCAATTTGGATTGAAGAAGCATAACAAACTGAGATGATAATACCACAACTAATAGTTCCCCAAGATCCAAGTTTTACTCAAAAGAACAAGATCTCCCGCTGCGCACTGCTTCTCACATCTACGCAACATACAAGAACACAAACCTAAATCAATACACTACTGCATACTTAGTATCTGATCCAAAAAAACCCCATTAAAAACCTATACAAACGCCAAAATCAAAGTTTTCTAGCAAATTCAGATAACATGAAGAACAAAAACAATAACTTAGATCCAAGGGAAACGATTCAAAGACGGAGGAGAGGGATTTAGATCTGGTAAGGCACCTTGAATGGGGATCTATGGCGGAATTTGGCATTGTCGTAGTGCAAATCCCTTGTCGAATAAGGCAAAGGCCGGGAAGCCATGATCAGTCCCGAGGATTTGGATCCCCGGATTCCGCTCTTCGATCCTTCAAACCCTAGAAGTCAGGCATCGGAGAAATTGGAAGAGCTTCAACCCCGCCTTTGATTTGGTTCTCGTTCTCGTCCTCGTTCTGGTTCTCAGCTTCAACTTGTTGGACCGTTTGAGTCTTTGAGAGAACGCCGTGTCACTTAAACCAATGAGAGTGCGACACGTACGCAGGGTTCTCACAGTTGGAAAATTCTTCAATTTGATACCTTAATAAATCCCATTGGGGAGGTACTATTTTGTATTGATAATATTTACTTGATATTTTGGGGTTTTTGGTTGAATTAAATTTATTTTTTGTAATATTGAAGGGTTTTTTTTTGTTTCATTAATTATTTTTTTTAGAATTTGTGAAAAGTGAATAAAATCAATATTGTTATGAGTATTGGATGGTAGGATTGATGTAGATTTAGTTTCAAAACTCAGAGGTGGTGAAGGTTGTTTGGTGGGATGTGTTGTCCCTCCTACCGCCTTCAATAAAACATCTAATACTAACAATAATTTTTTTTTTAAAGAATTGATTATTGATAATAGGATATAGGGAAATATCATTGAAATTTTAATTTAAAAGTAACACCTTAACGGTAAACCAGAAATACCTTTCTAACCTCAAATTGTAATTGTTATTTACAGTTTAGGATTTAAAATTTAGGGTTTATGGTTTATTGTTTAATATTTAGAATTTAGATTTTAAAAAAATTTATAGGATTTTATAATATTTGGGTTTAGAATTTAAAGATCCTAGATTGGGTTTTATAATGTTTTATAATTTTTAGCATTTAGGCATTTATATGGATTGAATTTATTAAGGTTAATGAAAGAAAAAAATTGGCATGAATGCTAAGTTCTCATCCATATCATTTGATAAACCCATCTGGTTAACCTAGTATATCACTCATTTTCTATAGCTTGATTTTTTTTTTTTAACTCATTTGATAATATTATTATTGAGAAAATTTTAATTATTTAATGTATTTTATAAAATTTAAAACAAGAACTATTTTTTTTTTTAAAAAAAGGTGAATAAAAAACCATTAGGACCGTTTGGTTTGCAATAATGATATTTGACCACGGTAATCTCATCACCATGGTGATGAGAGAGAAATGTTATATGGCTGGAAATGTAATAATGTTAGATTATTATGTTTGGTTGAGAACTTATATTACTGATAATATTTTTTATTACTATATTTGGTTAGTCATAGTAATCACATCATACTATGTCAAATTTACCCAAATACCTCTGCATATAAAATTTTAATTTAAAGTGTTTAGATAAATAAATAATTAAATTATAATATCAAATTTATTTTTTCACATTTTTTAAAAATACCTTTGTATTTAAAATTTTGAGCAAATTTAATCTAATTTCAACTATTCTTTTCATTTGGATGCTAATCTCTGTATAATTAATTTCATAAAGCGTAACATATCACTGTAAACTACATAAAGAAGGCATTAAAAAATAGAGAGATACATAATACATTGACTAAAGACAAAGCTAATTTAAAGAACCATGCATTTGCCGAGATAATATTATCACAATTGAATATACAACAACACAAAGCATATAAAATTCAATCACACCTTACTAGTTGCACAACGCAAATCATATAAAATGTTTACACAAAAAAAAAAAAAAGAAAAAAAGAAAAAAAAAATGAAATCCATATAATGGCGCACACATAATTTGTTTCACTCAACATACATCACACAATTTAAATAGTCATAAAAATCTACCAAGTTTTAACTCTACTAGCAACCCCCAAAAACCCAAGCAACATACTCTTTCTAACACTCATCAGGAAGTGAAAAGAAATATGATACCTTACTAGTGTCAGATACAAGTAATTAACCCACCAGCTCTAATCCTTTCCCATTAGGACAAGCCTTCAATCTTAGGTAGCTCAGTATAAACTTTCTTCTTTGCACCTCTGCCTCATTAGCTAGGAATTAAAAGCAACAAGGAAGTCTTGAAATTTGTTTTCCAGAATTATCAATCTAAGTTCCAATAGAGATAATGGTGTTTGAGAACTTATCATTGCCAACATCTTGACCTAATGAGCATTTACGCTTAACTTTTTTTGGAGGTGTATCTTGTGATGGACCTGGTTGTGAAGTGACAGTGGCATTAGTTAGGCTTAGATCAAGGACACTTGTATTTTTTTCCCCATCTAATGTGTTAATTTCATGTTCTAAGCCAACAAAAGCATCTTTTATAGATGGTTCAATATTTCCTGCAATTTTCTCATTTGCAATATCTTCAACAACATCATCTAGAGTTTCAACATCCTCCCCCGTGGCTCGATCTTTCGCAAATATTTGGCTCAACTCTTCTAAGAAGGGGAAAAGCTTGTTCTTTAGTCCAACAACCCCCGGGTTACTCTAAAAACAAACAAAGAAATAAATTGCAAACATCAAACATCAATAAGATTAATAAATTATAAACAAATGCAACAAAAAATTTTAAAAAACATAAATTGCAATAAGATCAAAATTGCCTGCACCCAATCATTGAAGACAGTAGCATCACATATGATGCATTTTGTGTTATAATTCCAACAAGTCCATCATCAATTAGTGTAAATGAAAAGATGGATCTTTAAATCCTTGAAAAGCTAAAACCTTGAGTTAATTTTAATATTTGTGGCAAGAGATGAATGAGTATATGTTAAAACTTAAATTATCAAATCCTCAATTCCCTTCCCACCATCCAACCTCCAAATCCTTAAATTACCAACAAATCAAGCATTACTTTAGACGTCAATGGTCAAAATCCTTACGGTAGAAATCAAAGGCGAGACATATGCGAGGTGACACAGTGGCGCAACAGCACAAAGATGAGGCGGTACATCAACACGATAGTGTAGTAGCACAGCGGTGAAACGGCATAGTAGTACGAAAGTGAGGCGGCACGGCGGCGCGGTGGCGGAACAATGAGGATGGTGATGGCTTTGGATGGTGTCGGCCAAAATAATTAAAAAGGAGAAAAAAAGTTTTGATAATAATATAATAAGGAATTAGATTAAATGAGTGGGTAATAATTGGAAATAAATATTACAGATTACCACCAATAGATGTTATTTTTGTGGTAATCAGATAATCACCTTATTTGGTAATATTTCATTATTGGTAATCTCACATACTTACCGTTAGTTTTATTACTACTACAGTAAACAAACAAGATAATATGTTTAAATTCTCGGTAATGTTTTCATATTACCAAACAACTCTTTAAGTCCATGCCACTTTATTCCGTGGTCTGTGGACAAGCGCAATTTATATGGTCTAAGGTCAACCAATAACCAACCCAAACCAGAAACTATTAATTTTTATAACATAACTAAGGCTACGTCCCACGTGACAGACCTTACAACATTAATTTCATTAAGTTGGAACCGATGGAAGCTATTAGGTGAACTACCTTGTACATCTTTATTTAATTCATTTCTTCATTCATTATTCAATCACCAGTTTTTACATGCCTTCCTCTGGTTTGTTTATTTAGTTTTATCTTTTGATTACTTTTTATTTGTTTCCACTATTTAGCTCCTCTTCCTTATTCACTTATATAAACCAAATTTCTGGCTTACTCTGGTTTGGCTTTTTTTTTTTTTTAATTAAGTTTATTTATTTATTATATATTTAGTGTTCATTTTCCCTATTATTCAATTATATAACCGAATTTCCCTACTATGTTATTATAGCTTAAAATAATATATAAATAAAATCTCTTTTGTTTATTTATTTTTCTTAATTAGTGGGCGTATTTAATTGCTAGCATTAAATTCCTCCCTTGCCACCAACCTAAGTCTCGAAGATTTGACCCCTGTAAGGGTATTTCAGTCATTTCATATCATCTCGACCTCTATAAAAGCGCTTCGAATCACAATCGCTTTCCATTACCCTCACAAAGAGAACACAAAGATTTTCTAGGGTTTCATACCATCAATGGCGACGCAGCTGATTGAGAGCAACCGCGATGGCGCCGAGGTCTACCACGGCGCGGACCTCTGCAAGAAGAAGTGCATCGAGGTCCTGGAAGAGATGCATCTCCCTCGCGGGCTGCTGCCTCTGAACAATCTCGAAGAGGTTGGGCGGAACAAGGCGACGGGGTTCGTTTGGCTCCGGCAACCCAAATCGGTGAAGCATGACTTCGATAAGATCGGCCGTCCGGTGTCGTACGCGACGGAGGTGACGGCTTTCCTGGAGGACAGGCGGATGAAGAGAGTTTCCGGCGTGAAGAGCAAGGAGATGCTGATCTGGGTCTCGCTCTGCGATATCTTCATCAACGACGCTGATGGAGATAAGATCACGTTCAAGACTCCCACGGGTTTGTCTCGATCCTTCCCCGTTTCCGCTTTCGAGTTGGAGGAGACGAAGAACTAGGCGGAGATCGGAGTGGCATTCTCGTTATTACTGATTTACATGTTTTCTTTTTATTATAATAATAATATTATTATTATTGCTATTATTACTACTATTATTATTATTATTTATAAATTCTCTTCTTTCTTGGTGAGAATGAACTTTATGGAGAAATGACAGCAATTATGAATCGATCAATAGATTAAATTCTTAAAAAAAATATGAAAAATAAAAAACCCATTTTGTCATTTTTATATTTAATAATGTGATTATGTTGATTGAATCATTTTCTAAAATTAATATATTATGAAATAAATCAAAATATTGTCTTAAAAGTAAGAACTCAGAGAGTGGTTTCAGTTCGATCGCCAGATTGATTCGGCAGCAGTTCGTGAGGATAAGAGAACTAAATACCTAAAATTGGTCGGAGAAAAGACGTATTTGAAATATTAATTTTGAAGTTGATGAAACTTGCATTTTGATGGGAAAGTTTGTGTGTGTGTGGGTTTAAAAGGAATGACATGTCCATGTGAAAGTTGAGGAAAAATGTCATCCAAATTTTAAGTGATCAACATTTTTCTTCATGGTTCACTATGGTCAAGGGATCATGCATGTAGTAGTTTACCAAATTAAAAACATTTATAGTTGGTGTCAGGTAAGAAAGTTTAATAGAATTATATATTTACATACAATAGTGTTATTTTTTATTTTTTTTTAATACAAGGTATGTTGTGTGTGTGTATATATATATATATATATATATATATATATATATATATATAAAACACTTTTAATTAATTATTACTTTATTTACCTAAAAGCATGGATTTTTTTTCTAAAATATAAACTAATTTTCTTTGAAAACATATTTTTAAAATTTGACTCTTATTAGAAATATAATTTATAGTTTTAATCATTGTTTTTTTATTAATAACGCATGGGAAAATATATGGAATTATTCGCTTTTCCATATTTTTAATTGTTTATTCAATAATACATTTTTTACTCAATCTACATTTAAAATAATTAAAATTTAAAAAAAAATTCTAATTAAATTATTACAGAGTTATGTATGGCTTTAAAATATTAAGTCTCAATTTCCACTCCACTGTTACAAGTGCTATATATATATATTTTTTATGAAGTGGATTAACCACAAATATTATTACAACAAGCACACAAACATACAAACCTCAAGCCAAAGTATATATATATATCAAAACATCACATGCAAAAAAAATAAAAATAAAATAAAATAAAATGGAATAATCTCTGCACGTAGATCACTCCCTCCACAAAATTCTTATCTTTTCTTCCCCTTCCGTCTCACTTACCCCAATTCATGCAACCACAATCTTAGGCCACGTGGGACCATATCCATCACCTAATCCCAAATTTATCGGATCCCATTATCGGATCTTGCGACCCAACTAAGATCCATAATCCGCCAAAGTTGCAGTACAGCGATAAAATAGGCACGAATAGCAAATTAGCGGATCCGGATCCGGATCTACAAAACGCCGACCCGTTATCTAAGATCCGATTATATTTTGAGGGCTTTAAACCCCGTCTTGTCTTGGGGTTCATTGGATTTGCTTCTGGTCTTGTTGTAATATTGGGTTCCAGAATGCACAGCATGCGTTTGCTCACCGTCTTCGCCCTCTCGTCGCTGCTGGTTGCCGCCGTTGGGGTGGCCGGCGTGGAAGTCTTCCCTCCGACTTGCGAGAGGATCGAGTGCGCGGAGTTTGTTGTGATCGGTGAGGGCAACGGGTACGAGATTCGTCGGTACGATTCCGCAGTTTGGATGTCCACCTCCCCCATCGACGATATCTCTTTGGTGAACGCCACTCGGACTGGATTTTTTCAGTAAGACATTCGATTTCTTCTGCTTTTCATGCTTCGCATTTAGTCATGCATCTTGTGTGCGTTTTGTTGTGGAGTGCTTGTTTAGGATGAGTTGGGAAAGTGTGGTGATAGTGAACTGGAGCTTCATTTCTCTGGAAATGGATGAAATGGCCACAATTATATATATATAGGGAAAGATTTGGATTGAAGTTTGCTAAAAACTTCTCTTTTACTGTTTTGAAAATGATTAGATGTGTGGTCAATTCCTGTTAAGTTTTCTTTTCAGCTATGCCTAAAGCACTACTAAGAAACCTTGACAAAAGGTTATATAATTAATTTAATTGCATAAATGAGATTTTTTTTTTAAGAAAAAAACTTTGCTTGTTTGTAAGTTGGTACTGAGAATAGATTGATGTAGAAGAGAAATTTGGTTTATTCTCAATTGGTTTGACTCATATTGCAAGAATAATCTAAACTGATACAAATGACATAATAGATGATTTTCCTGTTATAAAAGCTGCTAGTATCTAAGTTCATTTGGATTTCAACTTTTATATAAAATTCAACACTAGGCAGACCATGTTTGTGATGAATGTTGACCATAATTTATTAATGAAATTCAATATATATCAATATGCAGTTATTTACAGGGAAGGCTCTGTAGAATTCAATCTTTAGTCACTACTGAAAGACACTCTGAAGTAGTCTTCATTGCTTTGTATAATTCTCTTTTCTGTACAAAGTGCAGGAAAAAGTATTTACTATGCAGAATAAATTAAGAGCTTCAATTTGAGTGTCCTATAAAAGCCTTTGCATGTGCATATTCAAATCTGTTTCTGCAGAAAAGTTTCTGATACTATTGTTTCCAAACACAGCTCCATATTTCTAGATGGACAATATCTTATGTATCCCCACATTTCTATTTATCAGGTTATTTGATTACATCCAAGGGAAGAACGAATATGGGGAAACAATAGAAATGACAGGTCCAGTGATGAGCCAAATCTCACCCAGTGATGGACCCTTCTGTAAATCATCATTTGTTGTGAGTTTTTCCGTTCCAAAGAAGAACCAGGCCAATCCCCCTCCTGCTGAAGGCCTTCATGTGCAGAAATGGCAGTCGAAATTTTTAGCTGTGAGACAATTTGGTGGCTTTGTGTCTGATGATACAATTGGACAGCAAGCAGATGCTCTGTTTTCCAGTCTCACAGGTTCCAACTGGGCTTCTGCTATTGATCCATCCGGAGCTTATGCAGTTGCACAATATAATTCACCATTTGAGTTCTCTGGCAGAGTGAATGAGGTCTGGATAACACTTGATCTTCATGCTTCTGCAATGTAAGTGTTTGCCAGACTAGAGTGTTAAGATAGAGAAAAGAAGATCAAATAGTGCTTAAGATGTTCTCATCATATGTTTTATGATAAGCATTTGATTGAGCTGTGGAATGAGAACTGGAGTGATTGATGTTCATATTTGGGAATACAGTGGCTTTGATGGTTTGATGCATGCATCCGAACTTTATATGTGATTAAACTTACTTGAAATGCAACATTTTGACTTGCCGTATATTTGGTGTAAGTCGAAATGATGTTTATAGTTAATTGTGGGTTTTAGAAGATTATATCTGGATTAATACTGATTAATTATACATTTAATTCCTAATTTTATATTGCTAAAGTTCAAGCGCAAAAGTTGTACTTCAATGACTTTATTTTGTTCTAATGTTTTCTTGGCTTAAATGCGCTATTAGTCTATATCTTCTGATCTTGTTTATTTTAATTTTTGTGCTTTAAAAATGAATCCCAGAAATGTTAATTAACCAGAAAAAATGACACCCAAGAACTGCAGAGAGACAAAAAATGGTTGCTTCATTACTGCATGAGTCTCTTCAGTCCTCTCTTTCCTATTGATCCTAATGACATTAAGCATTTGCCTCATACCACTAAAAAAAATGAGGCATTGCTGATATGTTTACCTGATAATCAACATTGTCTACAGCATAACTAAAGCTAAAAGAATCTACTGACTGCAAATTACAATACTTTCGAATTCGGTGCTACAAGTTAGTCTTTCCGACTACTTTTGTATCTACCACCTGAAGATAGATTGACCGGCTCCAGATTCTGTCCCCTATGTACAAAATTCTTCGAAGAATCCACAACAAAGGCTTTGCTCTCTGAAACAAATCTCGTCTCCACTTTACATGGCGAGAACTTCGTACAGGATATGGTGCTGCTTATGGGATATTCCGGGCCATAGTATGGACTAAACAGTGATGCAATGGGGTCGAGGCCTGCAGCATCCCCGTAATCAACAGTGCTGAATGAATTCCGGGTGCTCTCAGTAGTAAATGATGATTCATCGGAGCTTGTGAAGAGAGACCAATCACTTGAAGTAGCATCAGAAAAGTCCATGCTGAATGAGTCTGAAAATGTTTCCCCGACGCTCCCACGGTTTTCAGCTATAAAATCATTTGCCATAGCAACGCGGTTGCCCAAGGCTGACAATGTCTCTCTTTGTCCATCATTGAATTCAGAAGATTTATGCGCCTTTGCTGTGGTAGGCCTTGAAATAGCTTTAGCTTGTAATGATGCTTTTTCAGTGTAAACCCGGGGCGGTCGCGGGAAAGATCTGAAGGATGTTAAACAATCAAGACAAGAAAGATGAATGGCCAATGAAGACAATTAAGATATACCTGGCATAGAATAACATGTAAGCACCTTCAGACATTACCCGACTTGATGGCACTGCTTGCACCTGTTTGAAACAATAACCTGGCGTAAACAGACTAGTCCACTCGTAAACCGACAGTTATTTGATCAGTCTAATAGTATACATACATCCAAAATGTACTTACAAGGCTAAATATTATGCCAGCATATTATCTAACAATATGGATAAATCTAGAATCAGCATTACTACATCAAATTAACTTTGTAAACAATGACAATGCAGGATCAAGTAATGATTTACCAAATATCATGGCATGCAGATCGTTAGTTACAGTAACAAGACATTACCTCAGCATCGTCAACTCTGAACCATGCTCCTTGAAGATCCTTAACATAGGACACATAGTGCCCAGAAAATGATGCATTGAGGGTATCTAAATGTACAACAACTGCATAGAGCATGTAGAGTGGAGGAATGTCTGCAGTTCCAGTCACGAACGGTATCATGTCCAGCATATCCGGGAAGGTAACACATTTATTTATTTTTCCGTATTGCCCTGTCTGATTTGTCAACCCACTATCACAGCATGCACTTACTAATAAATAGAAAAAACAATGAGATACACTAAATTATAGTGGAAATGCAGCACGTGTTTTGTTCTTCATCAGCCAAAAGGATATGGAGATTAGCAAGCAAATAATACATATGGTATGATGACAGAATAGTTTAAAAACCCAAAACATGTTGTGATTACTCAATAAGGTACAAACAATTATAAACAGAAGTTCTACGATGATATTATATATATCAAAATGTTCTGAACTTGAAACTTCGTGAAATTCCTTTGGTACTTTACTCAATGGCAAATTACCAATATAAATTAGGATAAAGTATAAAATACTCCATGCAGTTTGCAACCACCAAAGCCTTTACCCTCAATTGCTTTAATCTAGTTTATTGTGAATGGTGCTACAACAATTATGAAAATGCAATATTTTTGCATAAAGATTTCTCTATTAATCCATGTGAGTAAGGAAAGACAAACTTCAGGAAATTTTTGTAACATTTAATTTTTTGATTCGCTGCTAGACAGAAAGACTTAGGTTGCTATCTTCTCACATAATCTAAAGAACTATATAATCTATATTGTAGGCCTTAAAACATAAAAAGGGCAAGCATGTCCGCCAATTACTGGCAAACTCCAAAGGTGTTTAATAATTTATCTAATAAACTAATTTGTGCATGCTTATTTCCACATTCCGCTGCTTGGACATAACAGTCAGGTAGCAACCCCCGCCATGGGTTGTCCCATTGGTAAGAACTCAACACTCAAAATCTTTTTAAGGGAAAAGGGCAGCACAGCCACTCGAGCAGAGACTTACTAGGCAAACCCTTTTCTTTGTTATGTAAAAAAAAAAAGGTAGTTGACAGACTGTATATGCTTCATGAAAATTTGTGTAGATTTTACCTACTATTTCTTAATGTCAGCATTTCATCCTATGTAGGAAAACACAATGAGGCCCTTCTTCTAAATTGATACTCAGCAATAAATAGTTACCTGAAATCTCTTCAGAACCACTGTCAAGATATTTGGCACTTCATGTATACTTAATTGCTTTCGGGCATTGACATACGTAGAGCACCTGAAACATCATTTAATTGAACAAGATCAAGGCATACCATACTTTAGGATGCATGAACTTAAGAGAAGTTGACAAGGATAAAAACAAACCTTCCACATCTGTACATATTCTCTCCATCTAAATCCTCAGCAGCAGTGAATTGGGTGAGTGCATCCTCCAAAGATTCAACCCAACCATGTATCTCCAAAGTGAGATCCATGATGTTTTCATATCTTTCTGACTCAAGATGGCATCTCATGCATTTGACCTGGTTTTATATAGGAAAATAGATCAATATCAGTCAAAAAATTAAACAGATTAAAACTTGAGAAAACAGATATAACAGTAAATAGGAAATTAGAAATATATGATCAGCACGGACAAGAAGGAACCTATACCTTTGATCTAAGTCGACCGCCAAAGATCTGTTGTATTAGGGTGGTCTCTTGCAACCTACAATCAACATTCTTCTCACCACCCAGGCCCTCGAGGCATATAGTTTGCATAGACATTAGTAGAAGCCTGAATGCAATTAGTATCAGGATTAATATGAGAGAACAAGTCAAAAAAAAAAAAAGGGATTATCAGTGTTGTGGTTATTCCATGAAAATGATTTTTGTAAGCAACAAAGATAAAACAAATTGACAACAACCACCAAATGGAGGTGACTTATTAGTCTTATACACCTTAAAAATTCATGAGCATCTTCTTGATTTCCACCACCCATTCTCCACCCAATATTTCTCATATTTGAGAGGATTCCATTTGGAGATAAAGGGCCACCACCTTCTCGCAACATGGAAACATGTTGCTCAAGTTCACACATAAGGCACCAATCTTTAACACAACCTATAACAAATAAAATGATAAAGTAAATTTTTTGGACACTAGAAAATAGAGAACAGCGGTATGCTGTTTGCATAATGAGAAAAGGCATGAGAAGATACAGGTTCTTGAATGCAATCTCTGCAGTAAGTAGACCATGATAGGCTTTGTGCATGTTAAGCATTGGAGCACAGCATTAGCATAGCAACTGCAAAAAGAACAAAAATAAATAAAGAAAACTCAATAGTCTGGAATGCATTTTTCAAAAACCCCAAATTTGACTGATATTGACTATAATATATATATATATATATATCCTTACCATGGACTTGCAAAGCACATTTTCATTTAGTGCCTAGAAGAAAACTTTCGTTTCTCTAGAAGATTTAAAATGAGAAGAAAGTACTATATTTTCTATAGTACATATATTTCGCTTAACAACACCTTAGCCATATATTCCCATAAGATTTCAAAATTCCAATTTAATTTTTACTTTAAATATTTAACTGTCAAGAAAACCAACTTGTCAAAATAAAGTTATAATGGAGAGGATCAAATCTAATACTAAAACATTGCCAATAATAAATGGCTCATTTACAGAGAGAACATAGGCATAAATTAAAAAAAAAAAAAAAAAAAAAAAAATTTGCTCTCACAGGTTATTTATAGGCAATGGCTGTCTGAAACCCTTGATTAAAGTGATTTCAAACTTGCAGTTCACAATTTCATGAACACCGACAAGCATAGAGGAATTGTTAAAAAAATCAAATTTGACATTGAGAAATTTCAACTCAGTCAATGACCTTAACATGCAATTAAATGTCCCTGAAAAACTAAAACCTCCACAATGCAAAAAAGAAGGAAAGTTCTTCCATTACTGAACCTGTTGCCACAGTTAAGAAGCCCTCGAGGAGATACATCCCAAATTTCACATTGAAAAAGCTTAACAAGATCTTCATAGGGAAACAGCACCTGTAAAATTATGGTAAAGGAAAAGAGTAATGTAAAACAGTTTGTTTACAGCACATGGTTTAGATTATTAAGAGTCCACACAAAAAATAACTAGTTGAACTCATACCTTGTTTTTCTTACAGTAATTTAAAAGTCCAGCAATCTTTCCCTTGGGAATCTTAGATGACTTTCTTGAACCATCAGTCTTGGTGCTTCCCACAACTGAGAACCTATTGAAGCAATCAGAAGGGATGCTCTTGGAAATACTACTTTGTTGTATCCCTATAATAATACAAACATGAAATTAGTCACCAGAGTTAAGGAATGAGCAAGCATGGTTCTGGAAAAATGAGGCACATACTAGATTCATCATCCACGCATGTGTTCCTTGCAATCCCCACAAAGGTTTGTCCTTTTGGTACTTCATCTGCCAGTTTTTGGGATAAGGAAGAAATGGTTCCCACTGTATATGGAGGTTTTTTATACTTTAAGCTTCCCTTAGCTTTTTCACCTGCAGAAGTTAAATCTAATTCTTCACTAGCAGAATAAGCTTTACCATTATGAATGTTCACTTCCTCTGAACTGAACTCCATGTCAGTTTCATGTTCACTCATTGCATTTCTGTTCATAGACAATGAAGTCGACAAGATAGGTGAGCCTTTTGATTTTGAGACATTCATCATTTTGCCTGTTGACTTATGAGACTGATGCAGTATATTTCTTAGAACGTTTGGAGCATGGGAAAAGATTTGGCTGGTGGTGTCCTGACTTCTATGATTTCTACTGGCAGAAATATGATTCTCAGTTCCCAACTGTCAAACAAAGAGAAAAAAGCATAATATTCAGAAATATACAGAACTGAATTTTCAACATAGTACATTGACTGATACTGAAGACAATAAATTAGATTAATAACAACCTTGTGCCTAGCTGAAACACCTTCTAAGGAAACTTCTTCTGACAAGGTGCTTGAACTTGTAGTTGGAGCCAAATCACAGTTAATAGTTTCATCTTTAGAACATGAAACATACCCATCATTTCTAAATTTCTCTCGCTTCAATTTTTTCGATGCACTTTTTTCTAGCAATTTTTTCCCTGCTGCTGAATGCTGAGCTGAATCAACTGCCACATCAGATAAGTTAGTAGCAAAGGTGACACAAGAATCATCTGATAGATTTGAAGAAGTTTCATTACGCAGGAGTTCCTCCCTATCATCATCAAGGAATTGAGGTTTTGAGTTCTCAAATATGGAATGCTCCAGCATAGCAGACTCTGAAACAGAGGCCAAACTCCCAGAGAGATTATTTAACCTACTGTCTTGCAACATCTGACATTCTTGTTTGTGCACCTGTCTCCAGTGTATTATTTGGCACTTACCTGAGCTGCAAACGCATAACAATTTCAACTTCAGAGGGGAAAAAAATCGAGGATGGGTATTCATCAAGTGAAATTAGAAAACAGCTTTAAAATAAATAAAAAGAAAAAGAAAAAGAAAGAGAAAAAAGAAAGAGAATATGGCAAAATAAAACCACTTAGGTTATCTTTATGATGACCATATTTAATTTCATATGGCAGAAAATATATGTGTTTTCATGTAAATATCTTCACCAAGATAGGATATCTCAAATGTTAGTGTAGCTTCAAGAGAAACAGAAACAGAGTTGAAGATTGGATTGAAGAGTTTTAAACTGCATTAATTTTACAAGTATGCTATAAACCAATAGCCTGTTCAAATCTCAGCATAAATTTTCATTTCACAGATGTATCTCTCAGGCCAAAATACAAGTAAGATTGCTGTCAACCTAGAATTCAACTTTTTATTCCATCATCTCTTATTATTAAGACGGTCATGGTTGAAAATTTTAATTCAAGCAAACGATTGGACATCCAAACTTTTGCCAGAAAGCCAAAATAGTATAAAAGTAACAACGCAGTTCTAGAGTGTTTTTCCATTTCAATTTGTACTGCAATGTACCTTTTTGGCCAGTTGGGCAATATTATCATTATGCCACTGCTTATTTTTACATATTAGCTGGAATAAAAGATTTGTGAAGAAAGTTGGAAAGACAAGTCCATTTCCAAAGCTGAAACTAAGCTCTTCAGAAATAGAAAGTTGTTATTTTGTGAAAGTTAAACAAGAACAAAGTCAGGAAAACGACAAATCGGATAGGTGATTTGAAAGTCAAACTTGCTCTTTCTTCTCTTAGATTTGACAACTAGCATATGAAGGCAAGTCAACTACACGTGACCCATACCCACACTTGCCAAACTAACTGTAACGGTGTGGTTTGGGATGCATGACATCACTTTACAGATGAAGAATGATGGATAGTTAAAAAACGTTACTCCATGACTTACCAATTGAAAAAAAATTGTCCTCTGTTAATATCTTGATTGCATGCTCGATGCACATGCATTTTAAAAAAAGGTGGTACACTTAGGAATCGACTTCTACGGATATCATAACATGCTAAATTATAAAGGTCATAATAGCTTCATCAGTCTTGATTGTAGACTTTGCTTCTTTCCATTTAAATATTTTTGGAGATCTTTGGGCACCAAACCAAATTAAAGTTAATATTGAACTTCTCATGAACCAAGAGATGACACCATATTAGTAGATTAAAAATGCAACTATATACATCTCTCCAGTACAACAAAAACCCAGTCCATAGCACCTAGCATTATGCTGAAAAAAATTCCGTTCATTCATTAATATCTTGAGAAAGAGCTACCTCCTGTTTATAGAGATCAGAGATCTTATTAGAGCAAACTTTGACGCAAGCATAGTAGGGGAAAAAAACAAAACAAAAAACAATTGCAGGAGTATCTACACCAACTTATCATCTAAAATTCTAAATCTATCGATGCAATGTGGTTTACCCACTTTTTTCAACAAAAAAATAAAAAATAATAATATAGATGTATCTGTTAACTCATAGTTAAGAAAAATTCAAAGAATAAATCCACCATATATGGGAAACTCGTTATCCAAAAAAGAACTGCTAAAATACCCTAACATTAAACTTCATGAAAGCACATAAAATTAACTCTTAGATAACTCTAAGTCCAAACCATAAAGAACATTAGTATCTGCTGTAGGTTTTGAATTTGCTCCTCTCTTGTACATGCCCATAAATTGGTTGTCTAAACCAAAACACACTAAATACTCCAAATCTTAGGTTCAGAAAAACATTTTAGGTTTTAAAAACGAGACAAAGGAGACGAAGGAGAAGTTTTTAGCATTTTAAATCTCGCATCTGATATTGGCGTCTGAATCTAACATATACAGCAGTTTTACCTTGCAATATATTTAAAATTTATCAGCAGTCAGAACTCAGAAGGGCAAGAAAGTAACTTGTTGTCTACCTCATACTTTGCATCATCAAGATTACATATGAAGTATTTATAAAAAGTTTCAGTAGTTTGTCAAGAGTTGCATGCAAGGCTTACAACATTTATAAAATGGTACTCTTACCAGTATATGGCAAGAAGATAACATAATGCAAAGGAAAATAAATCATACCAGTATCTGATGGACTTGCATTTAGAGCAACGAGTAGTGGCAGGAGCGAAGCATCTGGCACACACATAAAAGCCCGTCTTTGAAGAGACCAAAGGTGGGATCACATCCACAGAAGTCATTGCCTCTACTCTAAAGGCTTCTTCTGAAGCTAGCTGAGCAAGCAAACTTATCCTATTTTTCTTCTTTGCTGTTTCAGTCCATCTCCCAAGTAGAATGTAAGTGACCACAGGAAGCACAATCAAGACCAGAAAGAGAACAGGCAGATCAGCTTCCCTTGGCTGGAGCATGTCCCCGCCAATAAACTCATGTCCAGTTTGCACCAGAGCTCAGAATAGCGGCACACCAATAAATGACAGTAACCTCACCTTTACTTCACAACAAATACCAATACATAAAATTTTCATTCTAAGTTTTGAGGCAAGAATATTATCAAGTTAATAAAATACATAGGTAAATAATAATAGATCATATTTGGGAAATAGAAGGCATCAGTACCGAATGCATAAGGAAGCCTTACCAGTTTAAGCGTATTTCCGAGAATGCTTGTACCGGCATTTTACTTCAAGATCGCATGGCCAAAGACCGAAATCTATCTTTCCTGCTCTGAAGCTTCAAACTCATGCAAAGTTCTCTGTTTCACAGCTGGAGGAGATTAACAAACCAGAAGAAGGAGAACATGATTGAAATCTGCTCCAAGATTATCAAAGTACTAATTACACAAGATGACAGTACCACCTAGTTTTGGGAAAGTGTACAGCTAAATAAAAACATCGGCAATCACAATGTGCAGTCCCAAGGAAGAAAACACAATTATTTCAGAACCATAGTAGTGTTTTTAAATCAACAGAATGGGCTGTTCGCCAATAAAAAGGGATTTGAGAGTCCAAACTACACGAAAGTGCTACTTTGCAGCCCCAAAACCAGAATAATCAAGCCCCAAATCCAATTTTGGGACAAACCGAGCAAGAAAAAAACCAGTACTTCTGGATAATCAAACACAGAACCCACATCCCCAACCTCTTCCATTGCCAATCTCAAACCCGTGAAATCCACCGAATCCCTCAAAAGCATCAGATCACCCAAGACCACAGCAAGGAAAACAAAAAACCAAAAACTCCCACAAAGTTCCCAACTTTCATCCAAATCAACACAAAACAAAGCATTTCCCAACAACCCAAGATTTCAGCGGCAAGAATGCAGATCCGAACAGACGAAAGGAACAAACTTTTTCACTTCCCTACCTCCTCCTCACCAGAAGAAACCAGCAGGACCCATCAACAAATCCACCCAAGATTCAGCACACAAACAAGCAAACAAAAATCAAGCCAGAAAAAAAAAGCAAGAAAAATCACACCTTTCCTTTACCCTTTCAGTGGTGAGTAGTAAGAACAGCAGTAGAAGCAGCCACAAGCTTTCCCTCTTCTTCTTCCCTCTCTGCGCTGTTGCAGCTGCCCCTGCCCAGTAAAACAATACCACATGACAAAAGACACCAATTAGCAATAGAGAGACTCCCAAACTTTTCCAGATATCCCACAATTAATAGATTTCCCTCTGTGTCCTCTGCATTACACTCATCAAATGAAAGGGGAAAGAAAAGCACACACAGAGAGAGAGAAGCACAGCAAGAGTTATTAAAGAGATCTGGGCACTGATGCCGCAGTACTACCCCTTCACCACAACATTAGCTTGGCCACTTTGGCTTCTTTTCTTCTCTTTCTCTCTCTATGCTCACAACCACAAGGCTGTTTTGCTGTGCAAGAATCACTGCCTCTCTCTCTCTCTCTCTCTCTCTCTCTCTCTCTCTCAGAATCTTTGCATTAACTAGACAACAAAAAGATTTTTTTTTTAACATTCCTAAATTAGAGAGCTTAGTGCACAAAACTATATAATATATTTTCCTAAATAATTAACTTATAATTGTGAGTAATGAATTCTTTTCAATAGTTAATGGACTTGTTTTATGTGAATAAAATATCTTAACTTTTACATTAAATTGTCTTTAAAATTTTTAATTTGCCTTATTTAACTAAAATTATAATAAATTATCAAACTAGCATATTTAGTTCTCTTAACTAAACTTACATTTGTTTGAATTTATTTTAGAAATCAACACTGCCATGTAAATATAATACTTTATATTTTTATTTTATTATTAGTAATATATGACAAATTAAAATTTAATAAAGCATTTTTCCTTTCGAATGAGATTGAGGTTTTAAAATAATTTGTTAGTTTATGTAGTAGACAATACAAAAGAAGGCTCTTTTATTTATAAAATGAAAAAAAAACATATTATTTTAAAAAGTTAATAAAAAAATTTTAAAATTTTGTATAGCTTGTTATATAATAAATGTACTTGAAGCATTTAAGAGTTTTGAATAAATAAAACACTATAAAAAAATCATGAGGTTTGGATGATAGTAGAACATTAATAATAAAATATTATATTTTATTAAGTATGTCAATAGGGTGTGATAATAACTATAAAAAAAAAAGTCAGATACTGTAAATTATTCATTTTTATCATAGACATACATGATAACATATGCACACCAAACAAAAAAAGGAAATATATACATATAGCTCTATGGAAGAGTTTTCATTATCCTTTGGTTAATCTATTATTAAAACAACTCTTAATAAACAATGGCCTTTATAGTTACTGTTAAATATTTCAATTGAGAGATAATTATACATAATAATTATATATATTCACAAGAACATTTATGTAATTTAGATGTCTCAATCCACACTTTATCCAAACTTATATATTAATATATTCAATCTAGCTAAAACCATAACATCCAATAAATAAGTAACAAACATCCTTCACTCTACTATGTTGAAGTTGGTAGATGTCACATGTCTCTAGCCATTGTTTACTAACATTCTCAAAGCTAATCCCTGACAAATGGCAGACAAACTAAGGTACATGAAAATGATAAATGACCAACAATCAACATTCATCTTAATTTAATCATATTAATTGAGAAACTAACAACATTCTCAAATGATAGTAATGCCTTGTATAGTAAGCCCTATTCTTAATTTTTTTGTCTTATTTTTTGGTATGTTCTTAGGTGTCAAGCACTACTTGGTTCTTCACTAACAACAAGATCTTGCATTGAATATTCATGAGCTACTAACCTACCACGCATTGGCAAAATGAGGAAAGAGAATTGATCTTGTAGGTTGATGTGATCTCATTTTGGCAACACTAGTCTATTTCTACCCTTTTTCATCTTTCTACTCTTATATGCCCTCTCTATCAAAACTTTTCTATTTTGTCACTCCTTTTCTATTTCTTCTTCTCATCTTGTCCTGCCCAAACTAACAACTATTCAATGTGTATACATGTAATAAATAATAAATATATATTAACTTTAGGTAGATTATGAATCGGAGTTTCATGAGTGGAGTTTAGTATCCAACACACATCCTATTTATGTTTTAATTATTTATTAGGAGGAAGTCAAACTCTCAATTTCTTACATGAGAATCAATCACCTTACTGTTTGGTCACTGTAACGCTAGCATTTGTTATATTCTTATATTATATATGATAATAATTTTGTTTATATATCATTTATAATAAATAATGAATTTAAGGAACTACAATTGTATGACAAGAGACAAATGACAAGCCATATTGCATACTTCATAAAACAAGTTGAGTTATTCATGAACAACTTAAGTTAGTCCATTTAAAGTCATTAATTTATGAATCATAAACCAATGTTTATAAGAGAAGTTTAGTCTTGACTTGTTTACTTTCATTATTGTTGAATCATTGGTTTTTTATATCTAATTATTACTGTGTTATATATAATATGATATTGACCTCCTATATAACAAATATTATATTTTCTCTCGTGCTAATAATAAACAAGAAGTATATATATATATATTATTGTAAAACATGATAAATTGGAGAAATTGAATTAATTTGTTTAAACTCATTAAATTATTAAACATAAACTAATTTTCATGAATAGAGTTTAGTCTCTGCTTGTTTGCTTTGTAATAACTAATCACTGGTTTTCATCTTTTTGTTATCTTTCTGTCTAATTATTTCTATGTCCTATATTATATGGTATTGACCTTGTAATAAATATTCCATTTTCTCTTGTTATAATAACAAAAAAGAATATGTTTTATACCTTATTATAATCTATGATGAATTGGAAGTAACTAACTTGTTCAATGAGAGACATATTAAAGCATTGACTCATTTGAGAATCAAGAGGAATTTATGATTGTAGCCAAAAGGTGGGCCTCTAATGCTTTGAAGCCAAACGTACAAGAGAATCATCCCAACCATGACTCTTTCAAAGGGATGGGGCTACATTGTTTTGGATTAATATGGCTACTTAGTTTGCAACAAAGGAACCAGGGCTCTCAACCTAGAGTTTGAAAATTAAAATACAAAAGGCAATATATTATAATGCTTTAAATTAATGGTATCTAAATTTTAATAATTTTTTAGTGGGGAATACTGAGGTCTCTTAGTTGGCTTCATAAGTTTAGAAAGAGAGAGAGGAAAGTGACAAGATTTATTATTAGAATTTGTCTTTTTTTTTAAAAAAAATAGTTTGGATTTGGAGATGACACATGCATTTGATGTAGATTAAGTTAAACAATGTTTTATTTTAAGTAATTCATTGGGTGATATAGTCCAAGAACATCAAGAACATATCATGTGTAATGTGACTATTAGTAAGCATGATTTATGTAGAAAAGTTCTATGATGGTTGATCAATGATTTAATGAATAATTAATATAAGGGGGGGTCATCAAGTTTTCATTTTATTTATTTTCTTTTATGACCTTGATGTGGGAATGGAATTGTCACATTCACTCCACTTTAGAAGATATATTTTTCTCTTGGAAAATTTTGAATTCACCTAGAATTGATAGAGACTAATCATTTGTTTGTGACCATGGTGTCTAGGTATATAATTATTATTATTTTTTTTAGGAAAGAGTCTTATATGATAAGAGTTTTTTTTAATCACATAAATTTGACACGAAAAAATAAATAATGTTTGAAAACTTGAATTAGAACATAGTTTTAATGTAACATTTTTGAATTAATCCCGACCACGTGTGCATTAAAAATATATATAAACATATATGAAGAAAGAAGCTAAATATATATTCAAAAACATAAACTATGTATAGAAAAATCATAAAGGAAGAATTTTCTTGAGCTCACATGAACCAATCATAAATTCATTTATAAACTCTACAATTAATACGGAAATTGGTATCTTATTCCCATCCCTACTCAAAGGTTTAAGGTTTGAATTCTATTCATGCTTTGTCGGCCATTCTCTCCCTTAAAACAAAAACAATAAATTTATTTAAGAAAAATAACTTTGTTTTGTAAACATACAAGAGATCTTGAATAAAATTCAAACACTTGATTTTTAATTTGAGAGGGAATAAAATAGTAACGAGTAATTAATGATATATAATATAACTCTTAATTTGTCAAATACCACTTTTTATTTTGTTTTTATAAAAATATTTATTTATAATATCTTATTTCCATCTTTATGAGAGAATAAGTATATTATAATCCATAATCAAAAGATCTAGACTCAAAACTACTAATTTTTTTCCTTTCAACAACAATTGCGTGAACTTCCTTTAAGAACTAGATAAAATATTTACTTGTGACTATAAAATAACCACAAATAATTATAACTTGATTTTCTATTGGCCACTCACGTAATAGAAAATTGGTAATTTATTATTTTCACAAGTAAAAAGAGAGTTCGACTTCGTTCCAATGCAATGAGAAATTTCTATCTTAGAATTATGTTGGCTAAATAAATTAAATGATTATAAATTATATACAAAATATAATTTTAGAAAATTGAACTAGTGCAAGTTTAATATAAATTCTCTAGATCGTAACAAAGGCAACCACAAGGGAGTTTCTAATAACCTGAAAATAGCTTAAAAAAATTAAGTAAAAACTTAAAATATTAAAAAAAAAAATCTGTTTATATTTAGAAGAGCCTTTCTAAGTCAAATGAGTTGGAAGGTTACAAATATTTCTATGAAGACTTTGGGCTTTCAAAGTGATCCATGATGCAAGCCCAATGTATTCAAACATTGTAAATCCATGGATGAATCTCTTGGGATCAATGATGGCGGAGGTGTTGACTGTTCTCAAGAGTTCGGCCTCGCTGACGCAACCAAATGATGCTTGGCCAATCTTATTGGCAACTTTGTATTCTCATATTGTGGTCTTACCACCATGACTCATTATGATCCTCATTAATTTTTTAGTGAGCTATGTACCCTAGACTATTTGTTGGGAGGGATTTGAACTTTCAACCTTAAATTTGAGAGCAGAATAAAATACACGTCACAGGAGTACAAGGTAACTTGGAGTTAAAGCATGCCATTTTTATCAAAAGTTACTGATTTATTTATTTTTATTTTTATTTTTTTTAGTTTAAGCTTTGCAGTCCCTTTGATCCTATCTTGAAAAATTAGTTGCCTGAGTAGGATAACCTTGTTATGTTAGTTGGCTTGGAATAGCAAAATACTTATCCTTGATAATTTTGCTAAAAGAAATTGTAACATCTAATGTGCCATAGATATGTATCTTTTGTGATTGTGCTTTAGAAACAACGGACCACCTTTTCCTTAAGTACAGTTTCACTAAACATATTTGACACTTCTTTAAACAAATTATGGGCTTACAAACTCACCCTCATATCTTTTGCGAGATATGAACTTCCTAGCTCCCCGTTTTGGAAGCCTGACAATGCTTAAATGAGAGACTTTCTTTTGAGAGCCTTTTTTTGAAGCATCCATCATGAAAGAAATAATAAAATTTTTAAGTTCATTTTTTTCAATCATTTCTAAAATTCTTCATATACTCTTTTCTTGGACCTTTGTACCTAGAGACCACAACAACACTTCTCAGGGACTTGCACCAGAACCTTAACTGCTCCTTAGAATTCCTAAGCGGGTTAGATATATAGATTTCACAAGCACACTGACCTCACAAGCTTTTGAAGAGTGAGCTGCTCCACCCTGACAACTTGAATAGGCTTTTTGTTATCAAACGGCCGATTTTGTCGGCTTAGCTGTATCTTTCCTTTCGTGTTCCAATATTCCTTTCAACAGTTTTATTTAGGAGTGCATCACTTCCAGTGATTATCTCTTAGTCTGTGTCATGTTGTTTTTCTTTCACAGTATTTTTGTTGTTCTTTTATGTTTTCAGACTGTTTTACTGTTTTGTTGCTTGTATTTTTATTTTTATTTTTCGATTTTATTAGTTTAATAAACCAGTGGTTTATCCACTTAAAAAACAGTAATGAAGAGGTCTAAACTCAAAACTTGAATTTTCCAAGCGAACTATTAAAGATTAATTAAATATTTAATAGTAACTAGAAAAAAGAAATTATATTTGATTTTCTAATTTCTAAATAGGTTTCAAAAGCATTATAATTATATTGGTTAAATAAATAAGATGTTTATAAATTTTATAAAAAAAATACAATTTTAGAAATTAGATAAATGCAAGTTTAATGTAAATTCTCTAGACTACTACATACTCAAGCAAATACAAGGAGTTTCTAGCGACATAAAAATAATTTAAAATAATCAAATAAAAATCTCAAATATAAATAGAAATTAGAAACCAAATGCCTCTAAACACTGGTCTCTCGCATAAAATATTGATTTTAAAGAGAATCTAAGATCGAATATCAAAACCCACACAAAGTGAGGGTACAGTGTGTGGGAAGAAATAAACTCTGCGTTTATGCACGTCTTTGACTTCTTTTAAATGATAGGCGTTTGCACCAATTTGCCAATAATAATAATAATAATAATAATAATAATAATAATAATAAAAATAAAAGTTTAAAAAATTAGTTTATATAAAGACAAGTCTTTTGGGGTCAAATGAGTTAGAAAGTCAAATATATTTCTATAAACTCTATGAGCTTTTAAGTGATCCATGATGCAAGTCCAATTTATCAAAAAAAAAAAAAAAAAAAAAAAAAAATGATGCACGTCCAATGTATTCGAACATTGAAAACCATGGATGAATCTCCTGAGATATATTGGTGGGCAGCTTTGTAGTCTTCTTTTGTGGTTTTCTAACACTGGCTTATTATATTCACCGTAATTATTTTTAGTAAGAGATTGTTTGGTTACCTGTAAAAAACAATAAATAGCTGTAGCGTAATTAGTTTTATATATATGTAAAATTTTATTTAATTTTCTGTAAAATGAATTTTACATGTAAAATATTTTACAGTTTATTATATTTTTACAATATTTCAACTTATAGCAAAATTTGATATAAATTGAAATGCAGTAATATAAGTGGTATCCACTCACCATTATATTCATCTCATATTTAATTATAAAAATATTTAAAAAAATAAATTGCCTTTAATTTTAATGATAAAAATATTTTTTATGAAAAAAATTTAAAAATTAAATATTTTTATAAACTAATATTATATAATTAAATATTTTTATGACAAAAATATTTTTTAATTGAAAATATTATATTTTTTTTAACAATTAATTATATTTTTTAAGGAACAAAATTAAACAAATATTATTTTTCTATAATAAAATATTTATATAATTAAATAATTTTATCATAAGGTATTTTTATAATTTAAAATATTATAAAAATATTCAATAGAGTAAGTGTATTTAAAATATAATTATTAATCTATTTTAAGTAATAAAATTAAAAAATATTAAATATTTTTTAGTTATTAAATTAATTAATTAATTAATTATACTTAAATTAACTTTTATGAAAGTATTAAATAATAATAATAATAATAATAATAATAATAATAATAATAATAATAGATAATTACGGTAATGTCACCGTCTCAACTATAACTTTAAACTATATCAAACCAAATAAATAAAAGGTAAATGCAGCATTTTCAGTTACAACAAATCAAACAGCAGTGATGTAAGTTTATATATATATATATGGGATTATATCTCCTAGGGATGTCCCTAGAATCCATATCTGGGGATGTCCCTAAGAGCCGTTAGATCATTTGATCTAACAGCTCTTATTGTATCCCCAAAGCTTGTGCAAATTCAGAACATTAAAAATAAAAGAGCTTCAGAAAGAGCTTCAAGCTCGATCATCGTCCTCAACCTTGACTCGGATGGCTCCACCAACGCCTCCCAAAGCTTGTGCGTATCTGGGGATTTTTTTTTTGGTTTTTGGTCTTCTGCTTGTTTAGAATTTTTCATGTATTTCTATTTGAAATATTCTTTTTCTGCAAAACTTTAAGATTTTTGTGAAAAAAATTGTTTTTTTTTTTTTTTTTTTTTTGTATATAGATTTTGTTGTGGTTTTGGTTTTATAGAATTCAATTTTCTTACATGTATGCATATTGTTATATGCTAAAATGTTCCAATCTATACATTATGGCAAAAGCCTAGCTTTGTCAAATTTTTATCGATCATTTTTGTGTATTCTATTAGAATTGTGCTAACCTATTCACTGAGTGA
Source organism: Dioscorea alata (assembly GCA_020875875.1). Classification (NCBI taxonomy): domain Eukaryota; kingdom Viridiplantae; phylum Streptophyta; class Magnoliopsida; order Dioscoreales; family Dioscoreaceae; genus Dioscorea; species Dioscorea alata. The sequence continues at coordinate 17,457,369 of CM037015.1, read as the reverse complement.
CTTATGTTACTCACCCTCTCTCCCTCCTTTCCAAGTTCTAGCGGTCAGTAGCATTGTGGCGAGGTGGAGTGCTGGGCATTATTTATTTATCCTGTTTCTTTCCAGTCTTATGTATGTTTCTTTGAATATCTTATGTTGTATAACAACACGGATCCACTAGTGTGTTTAAACTCTATATGCATAGTTTGTATACTTGTCTAGTTTCTTGGAAACCTTGCTGTATTTGTGGCCAACATGTTTTATTGAACTCTACTATCAGGTTATGATGTTGCTTCCCTCGTGTATCTTTGTGTTTTTTCTTTTGTATATTTAATTCAATTCTGTTTACTCTAGGATTTTGTTAGGTTTGCGGCAACTCAATGGATGAGTGGTGTATATATCCCTCTTTAGATTGTTGCGGCGGTTATCACCACATGTTAAATTTCGTGGCTATTGTATAATACCCAATTTGTGGGATGGGTGCAGACTAGATTGTCGGCCTAGATGTCCCTCTTAAGGATAGTGTCTCTCACAGTATCTATGTAAAAGAATGCATGTAGATGTATACGTTGTTCGGCACAATATTTTAAAATTATTTTATTAATTCAGTAAGTCCAAAATTGATTAACATGATGATGTTATCGATGATAATAATTTTTAAGATGATTTTAAATTAAAATTTATCTAAAAGATATTATTTGGTTTATTCAAACTAATTGGCGCGTTATATAATAAAAATAGGATGGGGGTGATAAGATATTATATTGTAAACACAAAATGAAGCATTAGCCAAATTTGGAAGCAAAAAAAAAAAAAAATTCTAAGTTTTGCTGTGAGTTAGAGCTTATAAATGATTTGGATGATGTTTTGATATTTTAAATAGTATTTGTTATATGTATGTTACTGTTATTTTGGTTCTGGACAAATATAGTATATTTTTTTTAATAAATCAATGAAAAGGAGGAAAAGACCTTATAAATATTTGTTTTAAATAGAATTAGAGATTAAGATTTGGGGTTAAAATAAGCTGATTCCCGTCATAAAATTGCTAAATAGATAGATTTTTTTTAAGTCTTTAAATCTTGAAACGATTTCCTTAATTTATACCATAACTTAAATAGAGAATAATTTAAAAATAATAGTAATTTTAAACTTTTTGTTTTGAAGTCCATCATTATAAAAAAAGTTTAGATTGAAATGTAAACTTAGAAATTTAAATTTTAAATATTTTTTATTGATATTTAAAAGGTGTTAATTAAAAAATCATGATATTCACATGTGAAATTACTTCTCCCTTACTAAATATAAATATCATCCAAAAACAATTATAAAATTTTACAATGGCCTAAATTTTTAAACTTGCTTTTTTTCTAACTTTCTAAAATGATATTGGATAGAAATTTAGAAGTTAAACTAAAATATGGCTTCAACTCAAAGCTATCCATTCAAACACTCTCACCCAAATAATGCTATATATAATCTCATCATTACTACCAACCTTCCAAATTTTTCATTTCTCTCTCTCTCTCTCTCTCTCGCTCTTGGTGTCATGGCGCTCGCGTACACAAAATACATATCAATGGAGACTATGGATTTGGAAAGTAGACGACTTGAAGCCGATCATCGCCGGAAAAGCACAATTGCAAACTACCAGATAGTGAAGATGCTTGGCAAAGGAGCCTACGGCTGTGTTTTTGAAGCCATAGACCTCAGAACCGGCCACATAGTTGCCATCAAACAAGCCACGTTCGTCCGTTATGCAGAAAATATCGAAGACATCCCTTACACTTCTCTCCGTGAGATAGACATCTTATCATCGTGTCGCCACCCCAACATCATCGGCTTCAGAGAATTCATCATCGATGCTGCCCTCCACTCCGTTTTCATCGTCATGGACAGGGCAGTCACGGACCTCAGGACTCACTTGATTTTGGCGTCGGGGGACTTGAACGAAGCAATGGTGAAGAAGCTCATGCTCCAACTTCTTCTAGGCGTTGCTTATCTTCACTCTCATGGGATTCTCCACCGTGATTTGAAACCCGGCAACCTCCTCTTGACTAGGGTCGGTGACATGCAGCAGCTCAAGATTTGTGACTTCGGCCTCGGCAAGCGTTTTCAGTATCTTTACGAAGAAGAAGGAACGGGATATGATTTGTTATCGCAGACTGTGGTTACTCAGTGGTATCGATCACCGGAGCTTCTTCTCGGAGATGAGAAGTATACCGCAGCTATTGATGTTTGGTCCGTAGGTTGTATTATGGCGGAGATGGTGACGGGGAAGACGTTGTTTCCTGGGAAGTCGAAGATTGATCAGCTTGATATGATTTTCATGGTGATGGGCACGGTTGGGTTGAAGTCATGGCCGGGATTCTACAAGTTGGATATGGCTCGCTATTTTTTGGGTGGCCCGGCAAGGTATGGCACTCTCCGAGTGAGAGTGCCGGCGACGAAGCTATCGAAGACCGGATATGATCTGTTGAAGAGGCTATTGGAGGTGGATCCAAGGAAGAGGATTAGTGCAGAGGCTGCTCTCACGCATGCATGGTTCAGTGATCTTTTCATTAATTTAGCTTAAATGTTTTACTACTATTGTCGTTAAGTACATATAGGTATATAGCAACACTTTTTTATTTCTTTGTTTGATATTTATATGGAACAGTATAAGTAGAAAATTGTTGGAAACTTTTAATCTAAGTCGGAAGTTTTTTGATTTAATACATCAAAAATTTGACTCTCGGTTAATTTCTGTGCGCTTAATATGAAGAAGCAAATGATAGAATTAATTTTCTAAGAATTTTTTATTTACAAATCTCTAAAATTCATAAATAGCGTTTTCAATGTGATTTAACCTTTTATAACAGTCAAATCAATAATTCAGTTTTTCAATATCTTTAAACTATATATATATATATATATATATATATATATATACCATTGAAGAATTTGGTTTAATCAAAACAAACACAAAATATTTCATTGCTGGTAATTATCTGCCTTCACATTGAATTATTATTGGGAGTAACCACATATTCTTTAGCAAATTCCATGAAGCCCTTATATTTGAGCATGCAGTGTTTTTGTTTCCTTGTCAAGTTCCAACTTCTGCAGGTCGACATGATATAAGTTCTAAGATTGGTTTACAGTGGATACTTGCACTAGCTATGCAAGAATTCTGAGGCAGACTTCTTAATTAATTTTGTATAAGCTCTTCAAAGATGCATCATCTTCATATCTGGTTGCATCAACCCCAGTTTCACATAACTTGGACTTTTTAAAAGAAACAGGTGCCGCGTCACCACTTCGAAGCTGACATGGTAAATCATTACTCAAAGCAACCAGCACACTATTCTGCTTACAAAGGTATTTCGAGGAATGATCAACTATTGATGTTTGCAAATAAACAAGCAGAGAATGTGAATTTTAAAACACAAATAACAAAAATTACATCCAAGCACAACCGAGGAACTACACAGGTTCATGATATTGTACCAAAGAATAGGGGAGTTTTGGTAAGAGCAGTTTGTCATAAGGCAGTGCAACCATATCTGCAGAGTAAATAATTAGAAAACCTTGATCGCAAGAAAATATAAATTTGCTTAGATGAAATTTGTAAGTGATGATAATAGGGTAGTTAAAGCTAATGTATTTATTAAAATGGCTAAGGTATAACTAATGGTAACCAGATTGTCCAGAATGTTGTCTGACTGCTCAAAGACTAGTCTGAGAAGAGCTAGCTATATGGAACTTGATGTAGATGGGTCATAGATTAAAAAAATTTTCAGTCCATCACTGCATAGGTGGCTGTTCTCGCATCACTTACCATCCATTTCACTTTTCGACTATTGTAATTTGAGCTTGTCACTAAGAGAATTGTAGTTAGTAGAAATGCTTCATTTCTAATAGCACAGAGGCCATCAAGCTCGAAAACAAAACAACAGCGACAGGCTGCACTATCCCTTTTTCATTATCTCATAATTTTGGAATTCAGCAATCTAAATTTCCGAAGAAAAAAGACTCAGAGCTATATGGAGTTCAACTAGTATGCCGAATTTTTAAGGCATACAAATGGCATCTGAATTATTACTTGTTTGCAAGAAATCAAGCTAACAACTCAGATGATAAATACAAACCTTTCTCTGCCTATAATTACAGTATTTCTATTTACAATATAGGCATGGAAAACAAGAATAGACTTCAAAATGATTAAGTAGTGAGCTAAACAATCCACTTTAAATAAGCAAAAACAACAATCAGATGGATCTGGAATTGAAGTGTTAAGAACTTCAGCAAACCTGTGACAACTTGAGTGCGTGCTGCTCGCAGGAGAAATCATCAGAAATAATAAAAGCCACATTCTAGAGCTTTAACCTAAAAATGTGAACATATGAAGAATAAAAATGAAGAAATTGGGAACATCATGGAAGCATAAAAAAGAAAAAAGAGATCATACAGAATTCATCAGGAATACAAATTACAAAAATTTACCTACAAAAATAAGATAATTAAACAATTTAATACATAAAAAATGCTTCTCACCACTATATTCCGTCCATCATTTGTGATCATAGATATGGTCTTTGCAAAGAGAACGGTAAACCAGAATCAATGCCACTAACATTTATCAAAAAAAAATAAAAAAAATCAGATCACTAATGCAGCATTTCAAATGTTTAAGGATCTAATATTCAGAGTAGTCTAACTGACAACAAGTAGAGGGCACTTACGGTCCAGGAGAGATTCAAGTCCTGGTCCAGTAGCCATTTCGCCGCTCCGAAAAGCCCTAAATCAAATGATTTTCTCACAAAAACTGCAAACAACCTCGAATTAAACTCACCAATCAAGAGCAAACATCATTTAAAAAAAAAAAAATTGAACAAAAAAATAAACAGGAGGAACAAATTCATTTTCAAAAATTGGCATTCCATGGAAATTTTATATATATATATATATATATATATAAACCAATCGATGTCGAAGCAAGAGCATCCATGATCGGAACCTAAGTCAAAATCATCAAACACAATACAATAAACCCTAAACCAAAGAAATCGGAGCAGATCCAGAAACCGCAAACCTGCGAGAACTTGAGTGCGTGCTGCTCGCCGGTGAGCTGGAGGAGGCCCAATCGATGGTGGATATGGAGTGGTGGCACTGCTGGAAAGGGATGCCGGTGAGCTTGGCGGCGATGGCGGCGGCACCCTGGATCTTGGTGCCCTCGAAGGTAAGCATGGAGGAATCCTGGTAGAGGCTCACAAGGCTAGGACTGTTAGTATCGAAGGTGTGGTAGTAGAAATCCACGAATTGCTTGGCCACTGCCTCTGGATCCATCTCTAGCTCGCGCTTTCTCTCTCTCTAGATCGAGCTTTCGATTGATGACGAGATCGGCGGGAGAACAAGAAACGGGGGCAGTTTATATATATATATATATATATATATAGGAAAGGGAATGGAATGTTGCATCAAGATTTGTGTGAAAAGAAGTGGACTGTGGATGATGAGATTCGTGTGAAAACTCACAATATTCACATTCAAGAAAAAAAAAAGGCCAGGTGTTTCCTCCACTCTAATATGAACTAATTCAAATATAAATTATAATTTTTTGTTGTTAAATTTTCTGATACATTTTGTAACGCTAATAAATAAATAATATTATGTCGCAAACTAATTACATATTGAACATCAAAATTTTACGACATTGTTTATAACGTTCTTAGATAGTTATTTTTTTCAACGCAATTTAATATTTTTTACAATATTTTCCCTTTTTTTCGTCTATTTTTGTAATTTGCATCGCAAATTTATAAAAATTTTATGCGTTATAAATTTATGTGTTATATACCTTTTTTTTCCTGTGATGCAAGGTTCAGTGATTTTTTCATCGACTTGGCTTAAATTTTTGTTGTTTTTTTTGTGGCTAGGTACATATATGTTTATGGCAACGCTTTTTTATTTGTTTGTTTGATATTTGTGTGGAGCTAGTCACGTAAAAAATTATTGATAGAAGGTAGAAAATTTTTTATTATATATATTTGTGTAATTGGATAATTTCTGTGTACTTTGAAGAAACAAAGGTTATAATTTTCTCATGAATTTCATAAATAACCTTTTCAATGTGATTTAATCTTTTTATCAACAGTTAAATCAATAATTTACTTTTTCAATATATTTAAACAATCTATATATATATATACTATTAATAAATTTGGTTTGATGAAAACAAACACATTGTCATTAATAGTGATAATCTAGCTACCTCTGCATTCAATTATTATTGAAAGTAACCACCTATTCTTTGGCAAATTCTACGTGCCCCTTAGATTTGATAAAATCAAAATCAATAGAATCACCAACCAGCATCAAGTGAAGTATTAATTTCACTAATAAAGTCACATATATCTGAGTTTTAAGAGAATTTTAAATTTTACACTTTAAAGATAAAAAATATTTAATTTTTTTATTAAACTAACTACCATTGATGGTTGACATGTTCATGTATTAGTTGTTATGAGTTTTTGTTGTATTTTTACTGTTTATTCTTTGGGTATTATTAGCCTTTAGTTCGTTAAGCTCTCTAATTTCTTTATTTTGTATTTTATGTTATTTATTTACTTCAATTTTTTTCAGAAGCTTATCAACTTTATTTAAATTATATATATATATATATATATATATTAGAAGTACTATTTTTTTATGAATATATCTTGATATTTCCTATTTTTTTATTTATAATTTATTTACTAGGTTTGTGCACCCAAACATATAGAGTTTTGTTGTTAATTTTTTTTAAGTCACCCAAAAATGTTTCTTGATTTTCATTATATGTACCTTGAAATATAGATTCTCCAGCCATGAGTGATGGTATAAAATTAAATAAATAAAACAAAATAAAAAAATAAAATAAGTATTCAACCTTGATTTACTCCAAGAATTAAACTTATTTTAAAAAAAAATAAAAAACAAAAGTATGAAGAGTGTGGTGAACTTAGAAAGTATAAAATGTGAAGAGATAAGACATTGATATGTAATTTACTTTTAAATCAAATAAAAAATATTAATTTATGTAGAGCTCACATCTTTTATGGACATTCTATCAATCATTAAATCAACATTCAACGTCTTTTTTTCCCCCACTTTCTCTAAACACCAACACCATCTGTCATATTTTTTTACTTTTTCATGTCTGTGTTTATTTGAATGTTTGCAAAATAATGTATTTTAATTTATACTTATACATATATCTTTGTGTGTATATTATTTTGGGGAATTGAATGCATCTCAAAATATTCTTTGAAATTATTTTATTATATACTTCAATAGGAAAGAAAATTAATTTACTAAGTCTGAAGTTAATTAACATGGTGGTGTTATCAATAATAATAATAATTATTAGGATAGCTTTAAAATTAAAACATAGCTGAAAATGTTATTTGTTTTACTTAAACTAATTGATGCATGATTTAACACAAATAGAATGAAGTCATACCATAAAACATTACATTAAAAAACACAAAATAAAGTGTTCGGGGTAAATTTTAAAAAAAATTATAAATAATTTGCAGGATATTTTGAAATTTTAATTATATAGTCTTTTGTTATACGTATGTTAATCATATTTTTGTTCCGGATAATAAAATTTTACAGAATTTTAGATAAATTAATAAAAAAAGGAAGAACATCTAGGTACTCAGTATATATATATATGTTTGTGCATGCATATGCGCGTGTATTGTAAAGTTGTTAATACCTTAAACATCACTTTTAATAAAAAGTAAAACAATAAAAAATATTTCTTGAGTGGTTATTTATTTAATTTTTTTTCTACATTTTTTTCAAGTGAATTTGCTTGCATAACTAGAAATAATTATTACTATTTTAAAATTTGTTAAAGATGAATTAGAATTATATTGGTTTAACAACATTAGTGTTTATAAATTTTTTGCAAAACATAATTTCAGAAAATTGAATATAAAAATTATCTTGACTATGACAAAATCAAACATACGGAATTCGGAGTTGCTAACAACTTAAAAATAACTTAAATAAATCAGAAATTAAAAATAAAAAAAAACTATATTTATACAAAGAAAAACAGTCCTGGGTCAAAAACTTTTGGGCTATCAAATGATCCATGATACACAACCCAATATATACCAAGATTGGAAAGCCACGTATGATATCTTGAGATCGGTGATGGCATATGATCCTTTGCCAATCTTGCTCATATATGCTTCCAAATAGTTTGCAGTTGAAATATGCTGACTTCTGTCTTAAGTTGCTAAATTGATAGATTTTTTTTTTAAAGTCCGAAATGATTATCATAAAAGATATGAAATCATAAATAGAGAATAATTTAAAAATTATAAGAATTATTTATTAATTTATTTTTTTGTTTTGAAGCCCGTGATTATAAAATAAGTTTAATTTGAAATATAAAATTAAAAATTTAGATTTAAATATCTTTTATTGACACTTAAAAGGTGTTAATTAAAAAGTTTTGATATATATTGTAATAATTATCATTAGATATACACATGTGTAAGTACCTCTCCCTTACTAAATATAAATATTATCCAAAAACAATTAAAAGAGTTCACGATGGCTTAAATTTTTAAAATTTTGTTTTTCTAACTTTCTAAAATGATATTGGATAAAAATTTAGAAGTTCAACTAAAATATTGCTTCAAGATTTTAAATTACTTGATTTTCAAATTTTTAAATAGGTTTTCAAATTTAACAAAATTAGTTTTTATAAATTTTTTTCAAAACATAATTTCAGAATACCGAATTAATGCAAGTTGAATATAAAATTTATCTTGACCATAACAGAGTCAAACATACGGAATTTGGAGTTGCTAAGAACCTAAAAATAACTTAAAATGATCAGGAAAAAAAAGACTATATTTATACATAGAAAAGCCGTCCTAATTCTAGGTCAAAAACTTATGGGCTATGAAGTGATCCATGATACACAGCCCAATATATTCCAAGATTGGAAAGACATGTATGAATATCTTGAGATCGGTGATGGCAATCCTTTGCCAATCTTGCTCATATATGCTTTCATATAGTTTGGAATTGAAATATACTGGCTTCTGTCTAAAGTTGCTAAATTGATATATTTTTTTTTTATTATTTTTAAAGTCCAAAATGATTATCATAAAAGATATGAAAACATAAATAGAAAATAATTTAAAAATTATAAAAATTATTTATTAATTTATTTTTTTGTTTTGAAGCCCCGTGATTAAAATAAGTTTAAATGGAAATGTAAAATTAAAAATTTAGATTTTAAATATCTTTTATTGACATTTAAAAGGTATTAGTTAAAAATTTTGATATATATTGTAATAATTATCATTAGATATACACATATGCAAGTATTTCTCCCTTACTAAATATAAATATTATCTAAAACAATTCCAATATTTTCCAATGACCTAAATTTTTAAATTTTTGTTTTTTTAACTTTCTAAAATGATATTGGATAGATATTTAGAAGTTAAACTATTGCTTCAACTCCAAGCTATCCATTCAAACACTCCCTCCCAAATTATGCTATATAATCTCATCATTACCATTAAACTTCCAAATTTTCCATTGCTCTCTCTCTCTCTCTCTCTCTCTCTCTCTCTCTCTCTGTGTCATGGCACTAGAGTACACAAAATACATATCAATGGAGACTATGGATTTGGAAAGAAGACGACTTGAAGCCGATCATCGCCGGAAAAGCACAATTGCAAACTACCAGATAGTGAAGATGCTTGGTAAAGGAGCCTACGGCTGTGTTCTTGAAGCCATAGACCTCAGAACTGGCCATAGAGTTGCCGTCAAACAAGCCACATTTGTCCGTTATGCAGAAGATATCGAAGACATCCCTTACACTTCTCTCCGCGAGATCGACATCTTATCATCGTGTCGCCACCCCAACATCATCGGCTTCAGAGAATTCATCATCGATGCTGCCCTCCACTCCGTTTTCATCGTCATGGACCGGGCAGTCACGGACCTCAGTTCTCACTTGATTTTGGCGTCGGGGGGCTTGAACGAAGCCATGGTGAAGAAGCTCATGCTCCAACTTCTTCTAGGCGTTGCTTATCTTCACTCTCATGGGATTCTCCACCGTGATTTGAAACCCGGCAACCTCCTCTTGACTAGGGTCGGTGACATGCAGCAGCTCAAGATTTGTGACTTCGGCCTCGGCAAGCGTTTTCAGTATCTTTACGAAGAAGAAGGAACGGAATATGATTTGTTATCGCAGACTGTGGTTACTCAGTGGTATCGATCACCGGAGCTTCTTCTCGGAGATGAGAAGTATACCGCAGCTATTGATGTTTGGTCCGTAGGTTGTATTATGGCGGAGATGGTGACGGGGAAGACGTTGTTTCCTGGGAAGTCGAAGATTGATCAGCTTGATATGATTTTCATGGTGATGGGCACGGTTGGGTTGAAGTCATGGCCGGGATTCTATAAGTTGGATATGGCTCGCTATTTTTTGGGTGGCCCGGCAAGGTATAGCACTCTCCGAGTGAGAGTGCCGGCGACGAAGCTATCGAAGACTGGATATGATCTGTTGAAGAGGCTATTGGAGGTGGATCCAAGGAAGAGGATTAGTGCAGAGGCCGCTCTCACGCATGCATGGTTCAGTGATCTTTTCATTAATTTAGCTTAAATTTTTTACTACTATTGTCGTTAAGTACATATATGTATATAGCAACACTTTTTTATTTCTTTGTTTGGTATTTATATGGAACAGTATATGAAGAAAATTGTTGGAAACTTTTAATCTAAGTTGGAAGTTTTTTTATTTTATACATCAAAAATTTGGTTCTCGGTTAATTTCTGTGCGCTTAATATGAAGAAGCAAACAATAGAATTAATTTTCTAAGAATTTTTTTTTTTGCAAATCTCTAAAATTCATAAATAGCGTTTTCAATGTGATTTAACCTTTTATATATATTTGAAGAATTTGGTTTAATCAAAACAAACACAACATATATCATTGCTGGTAATTATCTTCACATTCAATTATTATTATTGGGAGTAACCACATATTCTTTAGCAAATTCCATGAAGCCCCCCAGATTTGAGCATGTAGTGTTTTTGTTTCCTTGTCAAGTTCCAACTTCTGCAGGTCGCTATGATGGAGGTTTTAAGATTGGTTTACTGTGGATACTTGCACTAGCTATGCAAGAATTCTGAGGCAGACTTCTTAATTAATTTTGTATAAGCTCTTCAAAGATGCATCATCTTCATACCTGGTTGCATCAACCCCAGTTTCACATAACTTGGACTTTTTACAAGAAACAGGTGCCGCGTCACCACTTCGAAGCTGACATGGTAAATCATTACTCAAAGCAACCAGCTCACTATCCTGCTTACAAAGGTATTTCAAAGAATGATCAACTATTGATGTTTGCAAATAAACAAGCAGAGAATGTGAATTCTAAAACACAAATAACAAAAATTACATCCAAGCACAACCGAGGAACTACGCAGGTTCATGATATTGTACCAAAGAATAGGGGAGTTTTGGTAAGAGCAGTTTGTCATAAGGCAGTGCAACCATATCTGCAGAGTAAATAATTAGAAAACCACGATCGCAAGAAAATATAAATTTGCTTAGATGAAATTTGTAAGTGATGATAATAGGGTAGTTGACATTAAAAAAATAAAAAAATGTTAAGAACAGAGATATATCTTGAACTTCGGTCAACCCGATACACATTAGATCATCACCACCTAAAGACTCAGTTATTTCCACTGCAGTGGCTGAAGAGACATAAGGAAAGAATAGGAAAAACAGGTTGACAGGTATGAATTATTTTCTTCACAAATATTACAATAGGTGTATCAATAGGTATATATTTTTACATATAGGCTTCCATAAACAAGTGAAATGCCTAACATGCCCATTTTTGTTTTCTCATTGTTTACTACAAAAATTTTAAGGGTTGTACATACATACCCAAAGGGTCATTTAACATATCTTATGTTTTATTCTTACCCTATTGGCTCAATCTTAACCATTATATATCATATATATAAGTAAAAATATGTATCTAAATAAATTATTTAGTGAGAGAGATATAATTTTCACCTTATCAAGGGCATATCAAAATGTTCCTTGTTAAAAACAATGCGCCAAACCTAACAAATAGACTCTTTTGATATATCTGATGATTCTGAAAATAAACATCATTAAAGTATTTATTCAAATGGCTAAGGTATAACTAATGGTAACCAGATTGTCCAGAATGTTGTTTGACTACTCAAAGACAAGTCTGGGAAGAGCTATATGGAACTTGATGTAGATAGGTCATAGATTAAAAATTTATTCAGTCCATTACTGCGTAGGTGGCTGTTCTCATGTCACTTATCCTCCAATTCACTTTTTGACCATTGTAATTTGAGCTTGTCACTAAGAGAATTGTAGTTCGTAGAAATGCTTCATTTCTAATAGCACAAAGGCCATCAAGCTCGAAAACAAAACAACAGCGACAGGTTGCACAATCCTTTTTTCATTATCTCATAATTTTGGAATTCAGCAATCTAAATTTCCGAAGAAAAAAGACTCAGAGCTATATGGAGTTCAACAAGTATGCTGAATTTTTAGGGCATACTAATGGCATCTAAATTATTACTCGTTTACAAGAAATCAAGCCAACAACTCAGATGATAAATACAAACCTTTCTCTGCCTATAATTACAGTATTATTATCTACACTATAGGCATGGAAAACAAGAAAAGCCTTCAAAATGATTAAGTAGCGAGCTAAATAATCCACTTTAAATAAGCAAAAACAACAATCAGATGGTTCTGGAATTGAAGTGTAAGAACTTCAGCAAACCTGCGACAACCTGAGTGCGTGCTGCTCACCGGAGAAATCATCAGAAATAATAAAAGCCACATTCTAGAGCTTTAACCTAAAAATGTGAACAAATGAAGAACAAAAATGAAGAAATTGGGAACATCATGGAAGCACAAAAAGGAGAAAAGAGATCATACAGAATTCATCAGGAATACAAATTACAAAGATTTACCTACAAAAATAAGATAATTAAACAATTTAATATATAAAAAATATGCTTCTCACCACGATATTAAGTCCATCATTTGTGATCATAGATATGGTCTTTGCAAGGAGAACGGAAAACCAGAATCAATGCCACTGACATTTATCACAAAAAAAAAAGAAAAAATAAGATTATTAATGCAGCATTTCAAATGTTTAAGTATCTAATATTCAGAGTAGTCTAATTGACAACAAGTAGAGGACACTTACGGTCCACGAAAGATTCAAGCCACAAAGCCCTAAATCAAATGATTTTCTCACAAAAACTACAAACAACCTCGAATTAAACTCACCAATCAAGAGCAAACATCATTAAAAAAAAATTGAACAAAAAAATAAACAGGAGGAACAAATTCATTTTCAAAAATTTGCATTCCAAAGAAATTATATATATATATATAAACCAATCGATGTCGAAGCAAGAGCATACATGATCGGATGCCTAAATCAAAATCATCAAACACAATACAATAAACCCTAAACCAAAGAAATCGGAGCAGATCCAGAAATCACAAACCTGCGAGAACTTGAGTGCGTGCTGCTCACCGGTGAGATGGAGGAGGCCCAATCGATGGTGGATATGGAGTGGTGGGACTGCTGGAAAGGGAGGCCGGTGAGCTTGGCAGCGATGGCACCCTGGATCTTGGTGTCCTCAAAGGTGAGCATGGAGGAGTCCTGGTAGAGTGGTAAAGGCTCACAAAGCTAGGGTTGTTGGTATCGAAGGTGTGGTAGTACAAATCCACGAATTGCTTGGCCACTGCCTCTGGATCCATCTCTATCTCGCGCTTTCTCTCTCTCTCTCTCTCTCTCTCTCTCGATCAAGCTTTCGATTGATGACGAGATCGGTGAGAGAACGAGAAATATAATTCAAATAATTTGGTTTTTAATATAACTAGAAATAAATATTACTTGATTTTCAAATTTTTAAATAGGTTTCAGACGAATTAGAATTATATTGGTTTAACAAAATTAGTGTTTAAAATTTTTTTGCAAACATAATTTCAAAATATTGAATTAATGCAAGCTGAATATAAAAATTATCTTCACCATAACAAAGTCAAACATACGGAATTTCCGTGACATGCAGTAGCTCGAGATTTCGGCCTCGTCAAGCGTTTGCAGTATCTTTACGAAGAAGAAGGAACGGAATATGATTTGCTATCTCAAACTGTGGTTACGCAGTCTTACCGGTCGAGGCCGAAATGGTGATGAGGAAGCCGTTGTGACTTATCACAACCTGACATACGTTTTTATATGATATTATTAATTTTTATGGGAACACGTGTTATGCTATGATAGATCAGAACCAGAGAATACCTTTGTTCTGAAACCATGTAAGATCAACATAACTTATCAACCCGACCATGACTTCAACCCAACTGTACCCATCACCATAAAAATCATATCAAGATGATTAATCTTCAACTTCGCAAGAAACAACGTGCTAATCTTACCTAGTTTCAGAACTAGAGAATATAAAAACGTATGACACGTGTCCCCATAAAAATTAACAATATCATATAAAGACGCATGTTAGGTTGTGATAAGTTAGAATCAAAGAATACACTAGTTATTAAACTAGGCAAGATGAGCTCAGATAAGTTGGTTATGGCTCCCTATTTTTTGGGTGGCCCGGCGAGATATAACACGCTTCGATCAAGAGTGCCGGTGACGAAGCTATCAAAGGCGGGGTATGATCTGTTGAAGAGGCTATTGGAGGAGAATCCAAAGAAGAGGATTAGTGCAAGGCTGCTCGCAGCCATGCATGGTTCAGTGATCTTTTTCATCCATTCAAATTTTTTTTTACTGTTTCGTTGTCGCTATTGGAGACTTTTTTAATAAAAGTTGGAAATTTTTTTATTATATATTCTAAAATTTTTATTCTTGATTGATTTCTGTGTTCTTGGAACAAGTAGAAGTTAAAACTTTTCTCATTAACTATAAATAGCCCTCACTGTTATTTAATTTTTTATCAACAGTCAAATCAATAATTCACTTTTTTTATTAAAAAATAAATAAATAATTCACTTTTTTAATATTTTTAAACTATATATATATATATATATATATATATATATATATATATAGCATTGATGAATTTGGTTTGATAAAAACAAAAACACTTCATTGGTGGTTATTTACCTCCACATTAAATTAGAGTAATAAGTAACAACATATTCTTTAACAAATTCTCACCGGCCCTTAGATTTGATAAAACCACTAACGAACATCAGGTGACGCATTAATTTCACTAATTAAGTGACACATATATTTGTTTTAAGAAAACTCACATATATTTGTTTCAAGAAAACTTTTAACTTTACATTTAAATTATAAATGATATTTGATTTTTTGGTAGACTACCCTTGATAGATGACATCCTCATTGACCATGGTATCATTTGTTTGGGAGTCTCTTTTGATCTTTACTTTTTTGCTTTGGGTGCTATTAGTCCTTGGTAAGTTGCTTTCTTTGATTTCTCTGTTTTTTATTTTATGTTATTTATTTACTTTGATTTTTTTTAGATGCTTGTCAATTTTATTTTAATTATATATATATATATATATATATATATATATATATATATATATATTAGAAGTATTATTTCTATGAAAACAACTTAATATTTCCTATTTTTCTTTATTTATAATTTATTTACTTTGCTAACACAAGCTTCATGAAGAGTTTTGTAGTAATATTTTTTTAAAATTTTTAAAAAATAGTTTTTTAAGTCACCCATAAAGTTTCTTTTCATTATATATATATATATACACACATGAGGATAGATTCCTCTATCATGAGAGATGGTATAAAAATTATTAAATTAAAATAAATTAAAATAATATTCAACATTGATTTATTCTAACAATTAAAGTTATTTTTTTTTCAAAAAGAGACAAAAAGACTACGAATGTGGTTACGTTGAGAAATATATGTTTTTCACAAAACAAACAAACTCAACTCAAGATGGGAAGCTACATGACAGGCATTGTATAATTTACTTTTAAACAAAATGAATGGAATATTGATTTATATATACATACATCTTTGTGTGTGTATTATTTGGAGCCATGGAATGCATCTCCAGAAATAATTTAATATTATTTTATTATATAGTTCACTATGATAGAAAATTAATTTAATATTATCACTAATAATAACTTTTAGGATGATTTTAAAATTAAAACATAGCTAAAAATGTTATATGGTGCAATGATTAGTAATTTAGTTTATTCAAACTAATTCATGCAATATTTAACACAAATAGATTGAAGATGTGATTTTGTCAAAGTTTGTATAACTTGATGAGGTACTGAAATCTTATTTGTAAGGTGACTTATCCACTATATAAAAAAAGATAGTGATATCTTAAAACATTATACTTTAGAACACAAAATAAAGTGTTGATGAAGTTTTATTTTTCCTTGTAGAGCATATAAATAATTTGGAGGATATTTTGATATTTTAAATATTATTTTGTTATATGAATGTTATTCTTATTTTGATCCGAGGCAAAATATTTTACAGAATATTAATATTTTTTTTATATAATGTGGATTAATTAACGCACATTATATTTATGATTTAACTATATATTAGGAGGGAATTGAGCTTTTATCTTCTCCATGAGAGTCAAATATTTTAATTGCTCGGCTATTGTGACTGTGATATTTTGTTAATATTTTAAAGTTTTAAGCATCATTTCTATATATATATATATATATTCTTGAGTGGTTACAATTTTAATTTTCTTTTCTATCTTTTCTTCTCATGAACGTGTCAAGATCTATGTGATGCTCAATAACAAGCTAACAAGAACCAGGTCAAGGCAGGCTTGAACATATAGTGGTTTGGTAATTAAGGTCACCCAACCGTAGACAATCCGACTCCGGCAAAAGCTGAGCATAGCTTACCCAGTATGAGCTTGTGTTAGGCCCAGTAGGTAGGGATGTCAATTGGCCCCGGCCCCGACGGGGAACCCGATTCCCCGCCCCGTTGGGGCCGGGGTTGGGGAATTTTTTCGGAGGTCGGAGACGGGGTCGGGGCAAAAAAAAAAAAAAAAAAAAAAATTCCCCGTTAGGATCAGGGTCGGGGCCGGGGAATATCCTCCCAGCCTCGCCCCAGGCCCGAAATATAAAATATTTGATTTATATATATATTAGAAAAAAACCATTTATTTATTTAAATAGAAAATTATTAATAATTAAATAAATATTAGTATAAAAATTAAATAAAAGTCTAAACTTATATTAACTATATTGTATTTTTTTAATTTTTTAAAATTTTGTAAATAATTTATTGGTGATTGTGTACGTTTGTATTTTGTGTTAAGTCGTATTTGTAAATGAATTTCTAATTATTAAAAAATTTTATGGTATTTTTAACAAATATTTTATAAATTTTATTTTAAATAATAATAATATTTTAATTTATTAATCGGGGCCGGGGAATCCCCGAACCCGAAAAATCCCCGCGGGAACGGGGACGGGGAAAAAAATTTCCAGTATTCAGGTTCGGGGCCGGGTTCAGGGATAGAAGTGTAATTTCGGGGTCAGGACCAAGGAGTGTACCCCCGGTGAATCTCCGTCCCGTTAACATCTCTACCAACAGGCATCAGCTAGCATTAATGTACTCGCCTTTATCTTGGTCAGTTTATTAAAAGTTCACGTAAGCTCAAAAAATGATCGGCATTAGAGTAAATTGGTATCTTCCAAAAATTATAATCAACTTAATTAATAACGATCAGAAAAAAGTGAGGGGATATTCAACATTGGGAGAGATGCTGATATTCTTGCAATAAAAAATTGTAACCATAATTTAAAAAAAAAAACCTTTGTTAAAAAAATGGTAAAATTATTTATTAGCCTTTCAAACTTTTTAAATATCCGTGTAATCCCTTTAACATTTCAATTTTCAAGATAATCCCTCATTTTTCAGTTTATTTATTTTTCAGTCCCTACAACTCATACAAATTATTTTATTTAAAAATCTAATTGTATACTACTTATGAAATGTACTTCCCATTTATTAAATATATTTTTACTTAACATTGTGCGTTTACGTACTACATAGGTTTTTATTCAATACGTGCTTCCCGCTTAATGTTTGTTTATTAAGTATAGTTTTTTTTTACTATTTTATATTTCTATTTAAAAACGAATAGAGTCATTTAGTCAAAAGTACTGAAAAATAAGCTGTCGAGAAAAAGGAAGGACTTTTTTAGTGATATGAAACAATTTAAGGATTTTTTGATCAAGTGAGAAAGTTGAATAGATAATATGAACAATTTCTTAAAAAATTAATAATAATTTTTTGGACATACCTACTAATATGATTTGCACTGGTACTAAAAAAAATTTACTGTGTAAAAACAGGCTTTCTACTCAATTCATGTGTTTGCTAAATGAATGCGCACTAATCAAACAATCAATTTTTAGTGGTACATACATTCTAACACGTGAATTATCCATTTTATTAAAAAAATAAAAAAAATTACAAACTTGAATTTAAAATAGTTGAATAATAGATTACAGAGTTCGGAATTACTGCCAAGGAGTTATAATATATAACGATTGCTAAGTATGGAATATATAATAATGAAAACATACAATTTTTTTCTTTTAGGCTTTGAGCATTCTCTCATAGATTTAGTAGTATATTAAAAAGAAATTCAGATTTAGATAATGACATCAGTTGTGATGGGCTTTCTGTGCATTAGAGGTTACTTTGTTCATCCTTATCTTGGCGTTCGCTGCTTCTCATTTTTTCAATCTCCTCAAACTTTGCAAATTTTTCTTCAGCTCTCTTCATCGTGTCGATAAACTTAAATTTAAAAAAAAAAACAAGAAAGTAAGAAGTTAAGAACTAACATTTGTAAAGTTTATTTATTTAAAAAATTTATAAATCTTAAATCTATATACGTACACTAGCGCAACAATAAACTAATGATTAATTCAACTAAAGTTTATGATACGCACACATTTAATTTATAACCTTTTGTGAATGCCACTTATTTGTTTTTCTTTATATTGTTTTCTATATCATCATGTTTTGATTGTATAAAATTTAAATGTCATTATAATAAGATACTGTGTAATAGTTTATGCGAACTAAATAAAGGTTGTTGTTGCTAATGTTTAAAATCATTTGTTCTTAATTTTATAAAAAATAATAATAACTATTTTAGGAAACATTAGAAATAAGAATTATAATAATCCTACATAGATTAATAAAGTTAATAGTGACTAGAAAATATAGCTATCGATGTCAATGTTTTGAATATATTCCATTGGCCATTTATTTCTGGGGAAATAGTTAGAAGTGAGCAAGTATAAGAAATGCCACTTTCCAGAAGTAGGGGAAAGTAATTTTTTTTTAATACTATTGATGTTTATTTGTCGGAAAGTAAAAAATGTGACAAAAAATATGGGTGTGGAGTGAAATTTTATGAATTAAAAAAAAAAAAAACTTTAGAAATAGAGGAAGTAAATTTTCATAGGGTGACTCACTTTCCTTACTTCAGTAGAAAAAAAAATATTAAAATATGTTTAGTTCAAAACCTACTTTAGTATAAAACGGAGGAAATACTACTTTTTTCGCATAAGAAGTAGAGAAAAATCAAATACCTTCCCAAAATGAATGTAGATTGCATCAATGGAAAATGATTAATCATAACAAATAATTAAATAATTAATTTGTTACTAAACTAACCTTGGAAAATGGATTGTTGCCTTCTTTTTTACTATTTCTCAATCTCAAGTCCTCCCCCTGTTAATCAAATTCATGAGGGCAACAATGTTAAGTCAGCACATAAATTTTTTATAATTTTATTAATTTAATAAACTCTACTATGAAAAGAAACTACTGATAACCAACATAGTAGAGGTTCATTTGCAAATATGAGAAGCATAACTAATCAAAGAAAAAAAAATGAATTAAAAATTAGGGTGTCTCATTTAAGTAATTTTTTATAGGTGTAGAAAAATTAATACTACGCAATAATTAACGTTATTTATTATAAATTATAACTTGAGATTTTCTTCATGCATGATAATTTCTCTTTAAAAAATATACTGAAATTAGTTTTTATTTTTTACTTGATTTCACATCACATACATAAATATAAAATGATGTTAAACTAATATTTACAAATGCATTAATTTTGCCCTCTATTTTGTTATTTTCCAAGTCCTTTCTCTGTCAATCAAATTTACAGGGACAACAATGTCAAATTAGCAAATAAAATTTCATATATTTTATTAATTTAATGAATGATGCTATTAAAGAAACCGGTTATAAAGAATACAAGAAATATTCATCCGAAAATATCATAAGCATATTCATATATAATACATGATTAGTTAGTAAAGAACAAAAGTGAATTGAACATTATGATATCTCACTCAAGGAATTTTTATATAACATAGTAGAAACATTAATTGATTTTTTTTTTTTTTTTTTAATGAAGTGGATTAACCACAAATATTATTGCAACAAGCACACAAACATACAAACCTCTTAATTGATTTCTCATTTCATGCATAATAGGCAATAAGCAATATAATTGCTTTAATTGATTTCTCATTCCATGCATAAATAAAAATTTGGATGACAGTACAACATTGACCCCAACCGATTCATTAACTTTTGTATATTGAAAATTTTGTCCAGTATATAAAAAAAAAGGTTAAACATGCTTCTTCTGGGCTATTTATCTAGAAAAACTAATATTATTTATATTAAAAAAAACTATCAAGTAATTCTAGATATCAATAAAATTTAAAAGACACTTAAGACTTAGAAAAAAAACAACAAACCAAAATAACAAGAGAAAGAACTCTTGGGTATCATTAAGTTCAATCAAATATATATATATATATATATATATATAGTATCAGGATTGGCTATAAACTCTCAAAAGAACCAGCTCTTTAGCATAAGGGTCAGACAACTACCAGAGCAGGCACTTACAAAGACGCTAAGTTGCTTATCAAGGAGTTCTAATTCCAATGAAGTGTCTAACTAGGGGCCCTATCTTTGGTAGGTGCCCCAATAGACAACATTAGGAGCAGTCAATCTCAGCAATTAGGCCACAACTATCTCTGTGGAAGTCAAAACTCCTCTCGATAGAAGTCAGATTCACTCATGTTAACTCAGTGTTAGCCGCTTTTCCGACATACTGGATGTTTATCTTCAAATTAATGAGTTGGGTCATCAAAGTAATTAACCAAATAAAAAGAGACTTTCTCTGATTTCAGGTAGATATTAACAACACAGACTTCAAGTTGGTAGGATTAAGAAGTATATGCAAGAAGGTTGGGGTATATTTAATTTTTAAGATTTTGATAACACCCTCCTTAAAAAATAGTGGTGGAAGATATCGACAAGACAACCCCAGTGCAAGTCTAAAGTTATCCAATTAACTACTAGAGCACCAGTTAACCTAGATCTCTTCATTAAACTGGATCTTGAAGCATGTGCTTGCATTCACAACATGTACAACTTGAATCTTAAGAGACAAGGCATCCACATTTTCTAAAGGTATTGTTGGTTGGAGGGAGGAGCCGCTATGGATAGATATCTAGAAGAATTCAAGAAAGCACTCCACCCTCTAGCCATAGCCAAGAACTATGTGACCTCAATTGAACTAAGTTGTTTGATGTCCCTTGACCAACTATTACAGTAGATAACTTGATCTTGGAATCCTTGAACAAATGTTGTGCCTCTAAATTGTGTTGTCTCACTGAATGGAGTTTTCTTGGTTAAGTCTTTCTACCAATTTTTAATCGATAGCGGCCAATAATGTAACATCACTCAGACTATTTGAAAAAGTGGTTGTCCTCCAAAAACTAATATTTTCGTATGGCTAGCCTTGAATAACAAGATTCTGATGCTGGAAAATTAGCTAAGAGACAACGTAATAAACTGTCAACAGCCACCATGTGTTTTCTATCACTCAGACAGTGAGTCAATGGATCACCTCTTAATCTGCTACCCCTTTATAGAGCATTTGGAATCACCTAGGCTTTATTCTCAGCCTACCCATATACCCTAGCTTTATGAGTGACTCATGGGGAAAATAGCGGCTTAAGATTCAACCTCCACATAGAGATATCTAAGACTTCCTAATTAGAGCCATCCACTAGTACATTTGGCTTGAAAGAAACTCCTACATTTTTTACCTAGAAGAATTGCCCCTCTTATGTGATTATTGAGAAGATTATTTATATGTTTCTTTTCTGATTATTTACAACTCCTGAGGTAAAAAAGGCCAAGGTGGAGGACATTACCTCAACAAATCAAGAGTAGCCTAAAGTTATTGAGCCCTTGCATGAATAGAGCCAATGATCCTAAAGAACAAACAACCAACCACGGCAAGGACGATCAATGAAGACCAGTGATTCGACTACCTTTAAGTGACTTCCAACTTAATGTCACCTTGTGGAACCCCCTCCCATGCCCTTGTCCCCCCTCCGCCTTCTTTTTTTTGTCTTTTCTTCTCTCCATATTTGTTAACCTCCCTTTTTGCTTTCTATCCACTGCCAGAGTACCACGCTATTTGTACTTTGTTTATCATTTTTTAATTTGATCTATATGGGTTATATTCACTTTGCCAAAAAAAAAAAAAAACAAGAGAACTCGGAGGTGAGTTACATTGTATGTGCCAAATCTACTTGGTTCAAATGGTTAGAGGCACTAACTTGAGTCCCTAGTGTGGCATGTGGCATGGTGTGAGTTCAAAACCTCTTTTGAGGAATTAATTCACAATATTGCGCATCCCCCCACTCACCTGCGCCAATGCGGTGAGGGCGCGTTCACTGCATTAACGCACGTGTGTGCGACCCTTAACAAGTATGTTGAAGGCATTAACTTAAGCATAATAGAGATACTAAACGGAACTTATCGCGTTCATCAATAAAAATTACATGGTATGTATTTATTAATTTTAATTTAAATTAAAATTTATTACATAATTTACAATTCTTAGATAAAATATTGATGCATATAATACAATTATTTTTTTTAAATATACTTTAAAAAAAAATCTCTTTCAAGCAATTTCATTGGGTAAATTTTTTGATATGACACCAAACTATAGTCCGTTTTCATTATGAGGTCCAAACTTCAATTTGAATCAAAATGATTACTCAATTTTAATTTTGTTTCACTGAGTGGTCACCTAAGAGATTTTGATCTATTTTCGATGATTTGATGTTAGAAATTTCTGTCTGAATGTGAGATAGAATTGTCAATTGGGCGTTCAATATGTCATGCATATATTGACAGAGAATTTTTGGCATCTATATCATCAAGAAAATAGATTGGAATCTCTCGGATAACCACTTGGTAAAACAAAATTAAAGTTAAATAACTATTTTGATTCAAATTGGAGTTTGGACTCCATAATAAAAAAAGAGCTATAGTTTGGTACCCAGTAAAAAAATTTACCCCAATTTCATCAATACCAATCTTTGAGACGACTAAAACATTTAAGCTCTTTTTATAAAATATTGAAATCTATCCTACATCAATCATTTTAATATCACTAAACATCATGAAAATTTTAAAATTATTAATTTTAATTTTCATTATATGTTTGATTTAATCACTATTAATTAAATTTAAATATTTAAATATTAATTTATTTTTTTTCTAAATTTATTTTTTAATATTTATATAAGAAGGTAAAAGGTACAACCTTAAACTCGTCGTTGACAATCCGATGCAATTCCTGAATTAATTTGTCCATTTGCTCGCGTTGATCAATCCGAGCCAATGGAGGAATTAAGTGGTCCTTTTGCTTGCGTTGCTTTTGCAAATATTGCAACCTGCTTGGCATTCAGAGAATATATTTTTGTTAAGCAAGCTTAATTTAAATACCTAATTTCTCCAACAATACTTCTTAAAAAAAAATAACAACATTTTAACATAATTTAACTTATTATCTAGAATTATAATATTTATTCGCCCGGTCATACAAAATTAATGTAAAAAAAAATTAAATAGGTAATTAACTAATTATTGCCTATAGAATGATACGATGAAGAAGATGTTAAAAAAAAAAAAAAACCCTTGGCCATTGTAGTTACACGCAATAATAATAGTAATAATAATTATTATTATAATTATTATTATTATTATTATTATTCCTAAAAAAACTAGTTTAGCGGTTGACTAAAAAAAATAAACCACC
Organism: Dioscorea alata; assembly: GCA_020875875.1. Classification (NCBI taxonomy): domain Eukaryota; kingdom Viridiplantae; phylum Streptophyta; class Magnoliopsida; order Dioscoreales; family Dioscoreaceae; genus Dioscorea; species Dioscorea alata. Next base: position 17,433,123 of record CM037015.1, on the reverse strand, counting down.
AAAATGACTATATTCAAATTCTTTTTCTTTTTTACTTTTAGCTTCGAAATGAATATTTTTATTTTTAATTATTAAAAGAACCATGTATAATACGTAAAACATCAAAAAATATTTTATGTACCTTGATTGGCATTAACAAAAATTTATGTGAAAAATTATCATGTTTTCTAAATACATATGCACAGATATTGTTTTTGGATGTTAGAAAAACATTTTATGTTCTTTAATTTGTGCTTATTATGATAAATGAATATACAAATGATGCTCAGTAATGAAGAAGATGTTGACCTTTTGGTTTCCTTGATGTACTGTTCCAAATGTGTCTTGGCTTGCCCTACCAATGCAATAAACTACAAAAAATAATAATAATAATAAATAAATATAACCATAGATTTAAAAAATATTTGATTTTAAAGTTTTGATCCAATTACAGTAGCAAATGAAGTATAAAAAGAGAATAAAAACCTTCATTATTGTTGGAGAAAGCTTTGTTTTAAATTTTTATTCAGAATATTATTTTCTAAAAATTTATTTAATAATTAAAAAAAAAAGGTAAACCACATGGGATGCCAGATTATATAGATAGTTCACTCTAAATATCAAGCGTATGTTGAATTTCCTTTGGTTTTAACTATGTTGCTTATGTAGTTGGTTATTCATTAAATAACTAACTTATTAATTATGAAATAAATTAAATTTCTTGCATTGTAAAAACTTATTCATACATGAGAATTAATTAATAAACATATGCATTTCATTCATATACAAAATTTGCCATCATGTATGTCAATTTTTTTTATTATTATTTATAAAGGTGACAAGCGTTGTAAAAAAAATATGCAAGTATAGAGGTGCGCCAATTATAATGACATGTGGACCATTAAGAATTTATCATGTGAAGTGATTCTAATATACACGACAATGACATTATTTCACATGCGCCAAGCATGATACATCATGAACTACAAGTCATGATAATAAATTCTCCCCACCATAAATTTCTAGAATGGTGGAAATACGACTCCTTCAATAGGGAATCAAGCAAACAATAAATGAATATTAATGTAAAATATTTTTCTAGTATTATATATTATTTGCACAAGACTATATAGTATCAAGGCCAGAGGGCTTCAATCCTAAAGTTGTTCATTCATCATTCTAATGAGATACTACTACCAGTTATTCTCGGCATATTATTTGTTTGTCAGTTTCACACCATTTAATTGATTCTTTTACATAATTATATGTTTTAGAATAAGTTGTTAAAATATATTTAAAAATTATTCATATATATAAATATATTTAAAAATTAAACTTGAATGAGAACACAGTGCTCATTTTGCATATTAATGGGATATTTTTATAAGCATTATTGAAAAAGTTTATAATTTCACATCGACGAATAAAAAAACACTAATAATGCTTGCTACTTGTGTGATATATAAATATTTATGTATATTGATTTTGCAACAAGACCAATCTAGAAGATTTTATGATCATTTCAATTTTTTCATTTAAGTTGTAATGATATTCTATGTCTAATTTAAATACAAAATACATTTTGTTTTTATTGCTTAATTTTCTCAATAATCAATGAATAATGTATAACAGGTATTATATTTAAATATTATTTATTTTTAAACATAAATTTAATACTACTAATGATAGTAATATATATATATATATATATATATATATATATATATATATATTGCACACACCAAAAAAATCATAATCTAAAGTTTTAATCAAAATTTTAATTTTTTTCTTAATGAATATAGTTTTTTATCTACCTTTTAAAAAAAATAGATTAATATTATTAAAAAAATATTTATAAAAGTTATGGAAAATTTTGCAATATTTAATCACTAACCTTTCGAAGTACAATGCTATTATCCATAATGGAAGGTTTAAATTCTTTTACCATCTCGCATTTCTTCTCAGCTTCTTCATATTTTCCCTGTCAATCATATTAACAAGGACAACAATGTAAAATCATAAATAAAAGTTTATTTATTTATTTTAATTATTGGTTTTGATAATATAATATTTGATTAATGATTATTCATGACAACAAGAATACAACTGTGAAATAATGATTATTAATTTTGAAAATATTGTAGTTAGGTTAATGTTTTATTATTTCATCAAAGAAAAATTATCATCATACTAGATTGGATATGAAGATAAAGTCCAAACAAACTAAACCAATAATTTATTTTATTTTAAATATTTTTTTATAATGGCAGAAAGAATTAATATAGCTAAAATTAGTATACTATAAATAACTTTATTAGTTACTTCAATATCAAATTGTGGCTTGTGAGGCTTTTTATCATAAATGAAATATATACCACAATTATTATTTTAATTGACGTCATTGAATATATAAATAATAATCATACCGTTATACATACATATAGATTCAATTTTTCTCTCTTACATCATATCTATTCTCATCCGCAAAGAATTAAAAAGCAACAACAAGAATTAAATAATAAAATTATCACATATTAATTTTAATTACGTTATTATCAATAATATTTTTATTAAAAAAATTATCAATAATATTCACAATGTAGACAAACGTCCATCCATTTCATACTTTAAATCCTCAATTATATTCATGGGGAGTTTAATTTTAATTTTTTTTTAGAAAAATTAGTAGTACTACCTCTTGTCTATTGTGTGATGGTCTTGAATATACATATCTATAGATAAGATTTTTAATGATAAATATATTGAACTATTCTCTTAATAATTGATAATATATAATAATATTGTGTGTGTATCTATATATATATATTTGCATGATGGAGTGAGGATTAGAGAATTACCTCCTCCAATTTATATATATATATATATGCATGATGGAGTGAGGATTAGAGAATTACCTCCTCTATAAATTGGTCGACAGCTTTTAATCCATTTAAGTAAAGTTTTCCGGAGGCTGCTTTCACTTCTTCCAATTTAATGTCAGACGAATCCTAAGCATAAATACAAGCAAGATCTTCTTCAATTAAAAATTCTCCAAATTGGGTAAATTCTATGAACTTTAGGCTTGCCAATATACTCCCTCATTTTTTTTATTTTTTTTATCATATATTATTTAATTTACACTAATTAAGAAAAATTAATTAAAGTGAGTTGATTATCTATATTTTATAAAAAATTTCATTAATTTTCAAAACTACCTCTATTTAAAATCTCACTAGTGGAGCATATAATTTAATACTTAATTAATTGTGATTTAGAACCTGTCTGGGTAAAAAAAATATATAGTATAATTTTATTATGTAGAAAGTACAAGTGATTATTACAGAAATTGCGGCAATTTTTTTCTTATAGAATGAGTGTTTGGTTAACAAAATAAAAAAGATTACAAAGACCGGCCGGTCAAAGACGGGACTGCTGATGGACCGGTGGCCGGTCGTCAGAGACCGTATGGACCACCAGTGGACCGTCAGCGTGTCACTGGAGGCTGCCAGACCGGTGGCCGGACCGCCGATGAACCAGTGGCTGGATCGAAAAGGAAAGAAATATTTTTTACAATGAGAAAAAATATTTCTCTTAGTGAAATATTTTTTTATGCCATAATAACTATATTATGCTATAATTTTATACTTTAAAATAAATATCTAAATAATCAATATGGCATAATTCTCAAAAAATATTAAATTATGACATAATATACGGATTATGCCATAATTTTGGCCTATTCAAACATATCTTTATTAAAAATTATACTAGTATATTAACTTTAAGAGTAACTTTGGTAAAAATTACTTAATGCTATACAAAATTTTTAATGTAATAAATAAAAAAATAAAGAAAAGCTAAAAAAACATGACAACTTAAAATGAAAGGAAGGAGTATTTCATACAAACCTTTTTATTGCCACTATTAAAATATTCTTTAGTAAAAAAAAGTTTTTCATTTTAGAACAAATTTTTGCACCTCAAGAAAATTGTTGATGTGTGACTATGGATTTTGATTTTGCATATCATCCCTACGATACTAGAACTAATATTTTTTTTTTCTCAATTTAAAATCTGAAAGTTTGATTTGGAGAATTTTTCATATTTATTTTAAAAACAATACACATCATGTTTTGAAAGATAACCAACGATCTGATAAATTAAGCTAAGCTAAGAACAAAAACAAATCACAGAAAAACGAAAAAAACATTTTTTTTTAATAATTAAAATATTTTTAGAAAGTTACTTGTATCACATGATACCAATGACCGAATAATATATTTATGTTAATAATTTAATTTAAATAATATTAATTAAATATTTATTCTTCTTCTTGTTCTTTCTAAGTGAACTAGGTTTTTTTTTTTTTCTTTCTTGAGCTTCTATTTCTTCAGTCTTAAAGTTATGTTAATGAAAACAATATATTCAAACAAATTTTCTATTAATAAAATTATAAAATAAGAAAGTCCCACAGATCAGCTTTTATACCATTAGATTAGAAATTCTTTGGTCATTTTGTAAAAACTAATAAATCATCTAATAAAATGCATATGATTAAATCATAACTTCTATAATAACACACACAGATATATATATATATCTATATATATGGCAGCTATCAATGAATGCATTGTAAACAATGAGAAGTATATGAAATTAATAGAACAAAACCTTTGATAGGTTGATTGCCATCCTCATCAGCATATCAAGCTTTTCCAGCGAGTCAGCGAGAGATTCATCTTGTTTTGTACCCATAAAATTTTCAAAGACTTGGCTCATGAAGCCAAAATTTGGCACCGGGCTCATGATCTGTGCTTCATATCTTCTTGACATAACACCAATAACACACAAGCCGACCACAACTCCAATGATCACTTTTCCGGGTTTATTCCTCATGCTGATTTTTCCCCTCTTGTCACTCTCCGGAAGAGATGCTTGGTTATAAATGATTTGATGCAATTCACCATGAATACGAGATCGTATTTTAGTCGTCGTAGCTAAAAGAGTAGGACCGTGACCGCGCAAAAACGAACTCTTGCATCTTCCATGGAGAGTTAAAATGCCGGCAATGGTAATAGGACCAGTGCATGGCAGCATTGGGATGGAGAGTTTGGTGATGGCCATGGTTATGTTTTGTGATTGTGGATTGTTTTTGTTTGTTATGTTTGATGAATATGATGTGATGAAATGGGAAAATATAAAGCAAAAGTGCTTCCCTCTTCTTTGTTTGATACCTTTCTTTATTTAGTTTGTTTGTTTGTTTTTTTTTTTTTTTTAATTCTTTTTCTTATTGTTGTTTTATATCTTTAGTGAAGTGTAAGTTTAGTCTTTATCTCAATATTCTTCTTGAAGGTGTGTGTGAGAGGTATCAAATGATCAGGTCTGTGTGTCTTTTGTAACAAAAGTTGAGTGTTGTCTTTATATGCAAATTGTTTATTAGAGGCTGGTGTTAAAAATAATGTGATTAGGTTGTGTTTGAGCAAACCGGATAGATAATTAGATAAATAGGCACTCATGGAGTCTATTGCTTAAGGCAGGACCTGTTTTTACTGTAAATTGAACCACAGCCAAAATTATAAAAATAAATAAATAAATTTTATTAAATAATAAATTATACAATAAAAATAAAAAGTTCAGATATAAGATAAATCAAAGTTTTATATTTAAAAAAAATTAAGATTGTTACCTATATAATTATGTGAGCAAGAGGGATGGTGAACATTGGCAGAGAAATTTAGATCTATTTTAACAAAATTTTATGTTTATAATTTTTTCTTGAAAAAGTGGCTAAACTAAAACTAAAAAAAAAACATATTTGATAATATGATTTACAGGCCAAAAGCTAAAATTATAAAATAAAGAAATAAATAAATATGCAACTAATGGCATTTGCACTGAAAAAAAAAGTCATTTCACAAGAACTACACTGATGATGGATTGCTGAGTTCAGAAATTACTGCCATGGAGTTATTATAATAATTATATATATATATATATATATATATATATATATATATATATATATATATATATATTGTATGGCATATATAACAACGAAAACATACAAATTTCTTTTTTCCCTTGAGCTTTAAGCATTCCCTCATAGATTGGGTATTATATTAAAAAGAAAAACAAATCAAGATAACGACATCAGTTGCCATGGTTTTCCTCTTTGACTTGCTGTTCATCAGGGGTTGTCTTATGCTCATCTTTGTTGTCATCATCAGATTGGGTTGTGTTTGTTAGATCTTTCACATTCTCTTCATATTCTTCCAATTTTTCCTTAGCTCTCAACATCTTGCGGATAAACTTCAAAAAAAAAAAAAAAAATCTGACATTTGTAAGGTTTATTTATTTGAAAATTTATAAATCTTAAATCTATACACACTACCACAAAACCAAACTGATGATTACTTTAACTAAATTTCATAATACACGGCCATTTTAATTCATAACTTTTATGAATATGTCATTTACATATTTTTCTTTAGTTTTTTATATTAATTTTTTTTTTATAAATGTGACAAACATAGTTGAGGGAGTGTGTGTAGGTCAGAAATTAATCATCTAGTCTATAAACCCTCATTTATTAACCTAAACTTTGGGTTGCAACTTAGCACTCACAATTAAGGATTTGTTATCACCATTATATTCAAGCATATTTGAACTCAAGAGTTGGAACATCCTACGTCAAAGCTTTTCACTAGGGGTGTAATCGATCGAGTTCGAGCCGAGCAGCAAGCTACTCGAGCTCGAGCTCGATTGAAAACTCGGTGCTCGATACTCGGCTCGAACTCGATCGAGTTTTATTTATGTAGCTCAAGCTCGATTCGATACATAATTCGAGCTACTCGAGCTCGCTCAATTAAGCTCGATAAAAGCTAATAAACTTAATTTAATCATAGATAATTTTATACTCGAACTCGAATTCGGGCTCAAGCTCGAGCTCGAACTTAATTATATATATATAACAAACTAATATATAATATATATACATATAAATACAACTACTCGATTAAGCTCCCGAGCACTCGAGTCAAGTATTTAGATACTCGAACTCGGCTCGCTCGACTACTCGAGTTACTCGAGCTAGAGCTCGACTACTCGAGCTACTCGAGCTCGAGCTCGACTCGACTCTAAGCGAGTCGAGTTCGAGCTTTCCTCGAATCGAGCTCGAATAGCTTGCGAATAGTAGTGTATCATTTACACTCCTACTTTTCACAGTGTAGTTAATTTTGTTGAATTATAAACCCTTTGATTATATTATTTTTTATATTATTATATTTTGATCATAAACCTTTTGTCTGCATTATTTTTTATATTATCTTCATCAATTCTTCCGATATGTTATTTTTTATATTATCATATTTTTATTGTATAAAATTTATAATTAAATGTCCTTATAATAAGATTACTGTGTAATAATTTATGTTATTTCTAAATGAAGGTAGACTAGTAGCTATTGCAAATGTTTAAGGTCATTTGTTCTTAATTATATAAAAATTAATAATAACTATTTTTAGATACATTATAAATAAGAATTATAATAATTTTATATAATCCTCTTAATGAAGCTAATTAAAAACTTTAAGATCTTTTTACAAAAGATTGAAATCTATTATACCATACATAAGTCATTTTAATATTAGTAAAAGTCATAACAAAATTTAAACTACTAATTTTAATTTTCACTATATGTTTAATTTAAGCTTTATTAAATTTTGATTTAATTAATATTAAATATTAATTCATTTTTTATAAATTTATTTATTTTTAATATATCTAAATATAAGAAATTATTATAAGGATAAAAGGTACAACCTTAAACTCATTGAAGAATCCCCGAATCGACTTATGAATTAAGTGGTCCATTAACTTGTGCTGCCTTCCCAAATGCTGCAAACTGATTGGCATTCAAACAATATACTTTTGTTAAACAAGCTTAATTTAAATATCTAATTTCTCAAACAATATTTTTAAAAAAATAAATAATATCAGTTTAAAATAATTTCTTCCGGTCATATAAAAATAATCTAAAAACAGTATGTAACTAATGCGTATAAATGATATGATGAAAAGAGTGTTTAAGGGAAAATATATATATATCTTCAACCTTTTTTTAACTTTTAGGCTCAAAATAATTTTTTTATTTTTAATTATTAAAAGAACCATGTATTATAAGTAAGACATCAAAAAAATATTTTATACCTCTATCGGCATTTACAGCATTTATGCTATGTGAAAAATTAACATTTTTCTAAATATATATACACTAATATTATTTTTGGATTTTGTTCAAAAATATTATATATTATCTAAATGTGTGCCTATTACAATTATGAATATACAATGATGATTGACCTTTTGGTTTCCTTGATGTATTGCGTCAAATGTGTCTTCCCTTGCCCGAGCAATGCAATAAACTAAAAAAAAATAAAAAAAATAATTAATAACAAAAAAAACATAGATTTAAAAATATTTTATTTTAAATTTATGGATTATTTTTTCAAAATATTATTTTCTAAAAATTCATTTATTAATTCATAAATAACTTAACCAAATAAGACAGACTAATTTATTAATTCATAAATTCATTTATCAAGCAAACATTCAATTTTCTTTTGTTTTAGATATGTTGCTTATGCAATTGGTTTTTATTCAAATAACTAATTTATACTAAAATAAATTAAAATGTTTACGGGGTTAGCGACCACTTGGTCTATTAGCACCAATTCCTTGTGAAAGTTGCTTGTGTCTTTGCAAATTTGCTCATGCAAGGTGAATGCATAGGTGGTTACAGTAATAAGTACACCTCACTTCCGTACATGACCTTAATGTTACTTGCTCATATTAATTTATCAAAAAAAAATCGTGTATAAAAACTTATTCATATGTGAATGATTGAAAATATCTATTTCATCTCAACACTAATTCCGATTAATAACCATCATGCTATTTATTTATTTATTTTAAATTTTATATTTGTTGTCAATGATCTCTTGACCTACTAGTACCGAATCTATTATGTAAAGTGTTCATCATTTGTGTAAGGTGTTCATTTTGAGGAAGACTCAAGATTGAATCCCAACATTAGGAAAAATAAAAATAAAAGTGTATTGGTATATTAATTCCACGTCTACGTGTACCCCTTATTTTTTTAAATAAGAGTGTTTGTGATTTATTTGTAAAAAAATAAAAAAAATTTTAAAAAATAAAAATAAACGTTTGTTTTCTTATTCTTTTATATAACTATTTTTTGTTTAGAATAGTTTCTTAACATATATTAAAAAGTAAGTTTGAAAGAAAAACACACTTTTCATTTTGCATATTAATGATATGTTTTAATAAATATTACTGTAAAAGTTTACAATTTCACGTGGATGAATAAATAATCACCCATAATATTTGTCACTTGTGTGATATAATTAATTTTGTAACAAGGCCAATCTAGTATGATTATTTCATATATATATTTTTATTTGAGTTGTAATGATATTCTACGATTAATTCAGAGATAAAAAAATAATTGCTTTTATTGTTATACTTTCTTTGGAGTTTTAAACAGTTATCAATGAATGATGTGGAAACAATATTTATATTTAAAAGTTATTTATTTTTATGAGTATGAATTCAATGCTATAAATGATAATGATAATATGCACGCACTATAAAATCACAATCTGAAGCTGAAATTTTAATTTTAATTCAATAGATAAATTAATATGTATTAATGAAAACGATATTGATTCAAGTTATAATATAACTGTAAAAAATACAATATATATAATCATTGAGCTAACCTGTCGAAGTACAAGACCGCTGTCAAGTTCGGAAGCTTGGTCTTTTTCTAACGTATCGCATATTTTTTCAGCTTCTTCGTATTCTTCCTGCCAATCATAAATTAATTTGAGGACCAATAATTTAGGGATGTTCTTATATTTCGAATCTAAAGACGTCCACAGTAGCCGTTGGAAGGTAATCCGACAGCTTTGATCAACATAAACAGTAACATAAACGAGTTCTACAGTGTTGTACAGTATCATGAACAGTGAAAAAATGTATAGTACTTATATAAACAAACAACCAATTATGAACAGTAAAGATATGTACAGTGCTTATATAAACAGACAATCATTAGATAATGATTCAATGGTTTTAAATCAAGCATCCCTAGAAAACAGTAATATAAGGATTTATTACTTAAATTATCTTTTGTCATATATATATATATATATATATATATATATATATATATATATATATATATATTCATTTTTGCTTCTTCTTCTATATATATATATATATATATATATATATATATATATATATATATATTCATTTCTGCTTCTTCTTCTTATTATTGTTATCATTATATGGATAAGCGGGTCATCACATGCACACACTTTAACCCATACTTTGTAAGGAAGTCTAGCCCTTGACATTCTTCATAGAAATTAACAGATTAACAGCGTTACCATTTGCCTATTGTTGTGATGATGAATATATGTGTTTATAAATACAATTTCTAATAATAAATATATTTAACTATTTTATAATAATATTGTATTATATATATATATATATATATATGATGGACTGGGAATTACCTTCTCAATAAGTTTGTCAACTTCTTTTAATACAGATACGTATTTTCCTGATTTTGCTCTGATATCCGCCAAATCACCGGTAGATGCTTCCTAAGCATGCATAAATTCAAGTAAATATCCTTATATCTTTTTTATTTAATATATTATGCCAAAACGGTAACAAAATAATAATATGTAATATCTATAATTTTTTTTTTTAAAAAAAGACAACAAACGCCTAATGAGGGACGTGCACGTGACGGAGCCACGCTCAATCATCTAACTGTGGCCTCACTTTGCACAGACAGAGATTTGATCCAGGGTTCTCCCTGAAACAAATTAACCTCTTTCTTGTCACCATTAAAATATTTTTTTTTTTCTCAAAAAATTATCCATCTTATAACATTTCTTGCATCTCCGGTCTTTGAAAACATATACCTTTCATGTAATGTAATGTTTACCAACCTTTTGTTTTCATGTGTTCTTTGCATAACTACTCCTGCCATTAATTACACCGCATATATATAAAAAGTTTTAACAGGAAAGTGATGATAAAAAGAAATATCATTTAAAAATAAATATTAACAAGGGTTATTAAAAAAAACAATGATAACTAGAAAAATAAATATATCTATGCTATTAATATTGAATGCATAATAAACAATCAAAGAACCTGTAACATTCTGATTATTTCCGCCATCTGAATCAAACAATCAAGTTCAGCATGTGACTCCTGCAAAGATTTGTCTCGTTTTCTATTTATTCCATTTTCGACCATTTGCTCTAGTAATTTGCTTGAAGTATCACTGATCATATAGGACGCTAAAGCAGCTCTTATAATCATCATTTCTTCGTATTTGAACTCTTCATCGAAATTTCCACTGATTTCATTATCCTGAAAAGATGCATTACAAATGACTTGATGAAATTTATGATCATTGCGGGTTCGCATACTAGTCATAGCTGAAGGAAGACGGTAGCTAAAGCGAAGACGAGGATGAGGGGGCTTAGAAGAAAGACAGGTATTTCTTCCATGGAGAGTGAGGATGCTGGAAGTAGTAATACTAGGACTAATGCATGGCATTTGGAGGGAGATTTTGGTGAGGTTCATGGCTGTTTTGTCTTTGAGATATTTCTGAGCATTGTATTTGCTTCACAATTAATGATAAAATATATAGCAAAAAGGCTTCTTTAATTCTCCTGGATCTGATACTTTTCTTTATTTTTTATTGTTCTTTTGTATCTTTAGTGTAGTGTAAGTTTAGTATTTATCTCAATCTTGTTGGTGGTTGAGAGGTATCAAATGATCAGATGTATACCTTAATTTACAAAAGATGTTTTCTTTAAACATGTTTTGGTTTGTGATTTGTTCTTGTCTTCATATGGGAAAAAAAGGATTTATTTGCTTCTCATGTTAAAAATAATGTGATTTTCATCACTACAACAGGATAGTGGTAATATCTTTAATTTTTATGCAAATTAAAGTTGAGGGTTCAACTCCTGGAATAGAAAAAAATGAATGAACTAAATTAAACCATTAATTATGGCCTGATTTATTTTGAAATTTTTTGAAGAGCATAATGATTAGTTAAGTTGGTATTGAAATTTTAAAAAAACGCCAACTTGATTGCTTTAGACCATTAGTTTTTTTTTTTTTTTTTAATGTATAGAAGTGATTATTTATTTAAAGAAGCATACTTATATGGGCTTGGAATTATATGTATATGTATTTACATTGTTATTCAAGTGAATTGTCATCCTTCACATGATATTAAAAATAGTAAAGTCACTTATCATCCTTTGCTCTTTTAGACCTTGTTTGGATTAACTTCTCAAAAAAGTGCTTTGTTTTTTCAGTTTAATAGAAGTGCTTCTAGAAAAAAGTGCTTCTCCAGTGTAAATTAAGTACTTTTTGTATTTTGTGTTTGGATTAGCTTTTCCGTAGAAGAATGAGCTGTAAAAATAAGTTAAAAAACAGTTTTTTTTCGTAAACTGGTCATGACTAGCTTCTGAGAAAAACTGTTTTTTAGTTTTTTTATAGCTTTTGCTTTTACAAAAAAGCCAATACAAACAACTTTTTTGAATCTAGAAATGCTTAACTTATATAAAAACACTTCTCAATTTTTCAAAAACTAATCCAAACAAGCACTAAGGCCTTGTTTGGGTAAGCTTTTAAAAAAAAGTGCTTATTTGTTAAGTTGTAGAAGTACTTTTTAAAAAAGTGCTTTTTGGGAGTAAGTTAAGTGCTTTTGAATATTTTATGTTTGGATAAGTTAATACAAAAGTACTTTTATATGTATAAAACAGCTTCTCTTAAGAGCTTTTTTGAGAAGCACCTCTTTAGCAGCTTCTCAAAAAAGCTGAAATTCAGCTTTTTTACAGCTTCAGCTTTTGCCCAAAAGCCAATACAAACATAAATTTTAAAACCCAGAAGTGCTTAACTTATAAAAAAGCACTTCTGGTCTTTAAAAAAGCCAATCCAAACACCCCCTAAAGCACATGGTCATGCCTCTCCTTTCAAAGTTTGTCTTTTTTTTTTTATTATTGCTTTTGAGTCAATTTTTTATATATAAACTAATAAAATAATAAATTTTAGCTTAACTTTACGCAAAATTTTATCTAGCTTTTAATTATTCCAACAAATTTTTGTTTGTAGCTATAGGACATGTTGTACAAATCAAAATTTGTATATTTTTTTTATCACTTATTGCAGATTCTTTACTTATGCTGCATTTTTGAGAGTACAAAAGAATAAAAAAAATTGTACAATAAATATCATGTGAAAACTTATTCATGCTTGAGAAAATAATACTTAAATATTTGTATAAAACCAATTGTATGTCCATCGATTTCAATTAAAATTTTACAATATTTTTCATTAACAATGATTATATATCTAAATTTTAATTTTATGAATATATAAATTTATGAAAATTAAATACATATTCTAAAACATTTCATTCTAAACATGTTAAATAAATTAAAATTAAACTAAACTAATATTATGAAGTATCATTTTAGATTAAAGTAGAGTTCTTATTTATTGGGATTCAATTTAAGCTCAGACATTTATAAAAAAAGAAAATCAAATTTAGATTTTTTTTAACAATTTTTAGACACACTTTGAAAATCAAGCAAACATTATTATATCATGTAAAATTAAATTTTTTTTTTCATTTCCTTCAATTATTTTCATCATATATACATATAGTTTAAATCTGAAGCTACACATATTGACAAAATATATTGCTTCATAATTATTTTTAAAAATATCATAACTTATTCATTAAACACCACTAGTGATTTATTATTATCTCATATAAAATGCATTTTGAAGACTCACTCAGTTGTCAATAATTGAGATTGTAGTAATTTTGGATTTAAAATATTTTTTATTTAATAATTAAATAATATTAATTATAAACATTTACAAATATGGACAAGCGATTGTTCCAAGAATTTTTTTTCATATATAAATTATTTTTTAAAAATAGAATTGAAAAGTAAAGATAGTTTTAAAAATATTAAGTGGGGTCTTGGTGTGAACATCCATGAGATTCCATTTGTAGGTGGAGTTGGACTGATGAGCTGTTTTTTGTAAATAGTCTTCTCCAAGTGGGTCACATTGATTTGGATTTTTGAGATACTTCCAAGTTCTTTTTTGTTTCACAAATCATCAATGCTAGATGGCAACATATTAGGTCGGGTGCAGATTTTATCATATTTGCATCTGCACCCACTAATCCGTCCTCATATCTGAACCTGAACTCGAACTCAAATTCAACGGATTTTCAAAATTCTAATCCACACCCGCACCCAATGGGTAATTGGTTACCCGTCGATATTCACCACGCCTTGATCCTATTTAAAAATATTTAAAATAAAATTAAAATACCAAGTAAAAATTAAAAATATCAATAAAAAATCATAATTTTTTTTTTAATGAATACTATAGAGCAGAAATTAAAAATAGACATTTAAAGTAACACAAAATAGACAAATTCAACAACATAGAGTAGGAATTTAAAAACCCTAAAAAAATTGAATATATATAATTGAGTATATTTGTTAATTGAATTTTGGGTTAGGTCGGATTGGGTTTGAGGATTATTACCATCCCTAAATACGTTGTTTGAACTTTATTTTTAGGAAATAATAATAATATTATAATAATAATAATAATAATAATAATAATAATAATATATTATTATTATTATTATTATTATTATTATTATTATAAAAATGGGTTTATGTGCAACTATCACTTCTTTTGTCTCTTTGGGAAATACTTTGCTAGTTTTGGCTAACAAAGTTTTAAAAGCTTTTTTTATATATTTATAAATTTTGAAAATAAATAAATGATTTTTAGTTTTTTTAAATATCATGATATATTATTGAACAGAAATTTTCTACTAAATAATAATAAATTAATTATAAAATAAATAGACGCTAATGGACTATTTTGCCCAAGCCCATTTCAATTTAATCCAAACTAATAGTTATTTGGCATTATTAGTAACAATTTCCAAATTTTGGTCAAACATATACTTATCACGGAAAGGAGATGATGACTTTTAATTTATTTATTTTTCTATCAATCAATTTCAGCGTGTGGATGAAATGTACAGCGTATATGATTGAGATTCAATGTTAATTGAATGATGTTTTAACAAATTTTTGCATACTTTGACTATTCATTATATAATATACATATAAAGGATTTTATGGAATAATGAGCATATTATTATTATTATTATTATTATTATTATTATTTAAATCCAAACAAGTCTATTTAGACAAATAACTTATATACAAAAGTCTTTTATTAAGTATTGAGAGAAATAAAATAATTTAGGTAAAAAAATAAAATTTCAATTTCTAGTTTTATAATTTATTAGATCTATTACCCTTCAACAAATGTACTAGTTATCAGTTATCACCATCTCAGAAGAGTCAAGAAGCCCAACACACTTGTCCCTACTTCAATGAAGTCTTAAAAAAAAAAAATCCAAATCTCTTTCAAGACAAGCAGTATTCCTAAGATTCTTCTCATTAATAATTTTCATTATATTTTAGTCAAGAAGCCAACAAACCATACAAAAGTCTTATGTAGCTTAAAAACTCAAAAATCTAACAGTGTTTTAAAAAATATATTTTAAAATGTATGTTGACCCTTCCTCTCTGCGAGATATATGGGAAAATTGGTGGAATCCCTTCACAAAATCATTGTCCCTGTTTTGGAACCTTTTATTGAGAGCTATTACTTAGAATATCTGGCTTGAAAAAAATACATGTATTTTTCTACATCCCTAGCAGAAAGGAACTCCAGGTTCAATTGTGGATGAATGCAATTCCTGAAATGAAACGAGCTAAATTGGAGGAACCTATGAGGAAAAAAATCAAGCGGAGCCTGGAGTTCCTTTCTGCTAGGGATGTGGATTTGGGTGTTCTTTCGGAGCATACCTCTTTCCCGAGAGATAGCTAGTGTTGTAGTCCTTGTCCCGTAGAGAGTTTTCTCTCTCGGGTTGTACCCTTCTCTCTTTCACGTCTTGTGTTTTGAGTTATTGGTTCTCCCATTTTTTGTGGGTTTGAGGCTGTCAGTCTTTTTTTGTACTGTTTCTTTATTACTTCTTTTAATGAACATAGTTTATCCTCTTAAAAAGAAAAGTAATAAATAATTTTATAAAAATATATTAAATAAATTTAAAAGATTAAATCAAATATTACTCTGGAGTTAAGTTACATATATATTTTTTTGTCCTCGACACACACCTGACACGTCTAGAATTTTTGGGGTGAAGCTTTGATATTTAGTGATCCTAGTGAAACACACGTTTAAGTCAGGTCCCCCTTCATTATCTTATATTTTTTTGCTTAATTTGATAAAAAAATTATTTATAATCTCAAACTTCTTTCTTCTTCTGCGTTTTATTATATCAGTTGTGCTCTGATATATGTATTTTATTTACTTTGTCTATATATATACATTAAATAATTATGGACAAGTTATCATAAGT
Organism: Dioscorea alata; assembly: GCA_020875875.1. Lineage (NCBI taxonomy): Eukaryota > Viridiplantae > Streptophyta > Magnoliopsida > Dioscoreales > Dioscoreaceae > Dioscorea > Dioscorea alata. Next base: position 17,416,542 of record CM037015.1, on the reverse strand, counting down.
AGGATTCAAATCCTCAAATTTTTTTTTATGTGATAAAATGGGTAAACTACATTCATTAAAAACAAAAAAAATACAATAAAAATTTACTAGGTGTGGGGCAGTGGTGAGGGGGGAGTAATGTACAACAAGCAAAAATAGATAAACAACAGGTACAATGAAGGAAAAGGTCATGACCAGAAAGGCCGGTCGAGAGGAGAGAAAAATAAAATACTAAATAATATATTTTTACATATTTAAATATTTAAATAAAAAATCTTTGAAAATTGACCAACCAAGTAGAAAATCAGTAAGAGGCTCCAAAGTGGCACAGAAATAAGAATGCAAAGAAGCCAAAGTGAAGAACAGTCACCAAAAACACTCATATAGCACCACCACCAATGAAAGCCGGAGCCGGAGCCGAAGTCGATGCTGGCGCCAAAGCCAATGAAAGCCAAAGCCGCAGCTACTGGAGCCGCGGCTGGCGAGACTTATTCCCAGAAGAATCATTCCAGAGCTGGGGCGCCTACAGGCGCGCCGTAGCCGAGACTCCTCACCGGCTCAACGACCGGTTCCAATCCCGCTCCTCCGACGCCGCCGAGCTCGGCTCCGTCCGGCGCCGCAGCGAGAACGACATGAAACGCTGCCTCACTTGGTGGGACCTCACCTGGTTCGGCTTCGGCTCCGTCATCGGCGCCGGCATCTTCGTCCTCACCGGCCAAGAAGCCCATGACCACGCCGGCCCCGCCATCATCCTCTCCTACATCGCCTCCGGCGTCTCCGCCATGCTCTCCGTCTTCTGCTACACCGAGTTCGCCGTCGAGATCCCTGTCGCCGGTGGCTCCTTCGCTTACCTCCGTGTCGAACTCGGCGACTTCGCCGCCTTCATCGCCGCCGCTAATCTCATCCTGGAAAGCATCATCGGTTCCGCCGCCGTGGCACGTGCCTGGACTTCATACTTCACCACTCTCCTAAACCGACCTTCAAATTCACTCAGAATCCATACGAATCTCGCTCACGACTTCAACCTCTTGGATCCGATCGCCGTTGTTATCCTGGGAATCACTGGGACGGTGGCGATGGTGAGCACGAAGAAGACGTCGTACTTCAACTGGGTGGCTTCGGCCGTTCATGTGGTGGTGATTGTGTTTGTGATAATCGCTGGGTTTGCTCATGCGGAGACGAGGAACCTGAAGCCATTCTTTCCGTTTGGGGTTCAGGGAGTGTTTAGGGCTGCAGCCATTGTTTACTTCGCTTATGGTGGGTTTGATAACATAGCAACCATGGCGGAGGAGACGAAGAACCCGTCTAGAGATATTCCTCTTGGGTTGCTTGGATCCATGTCCATCATCACTGTCATCTATTGTCTCATGGCTCTCTCCCTCAGCATGATGCAGAGGTAACTTTTTTTTTTTTTTTTAATATATATATATTGATCTGGTTAAAAAATGTGTTTATTATTGTCTTCATGGGTTGAAAGATCAAAGCAAATTTAATTTAGTCTGATCTAGTTCTGTTTTAATTTTTTATTTATTTTATTTATTTAAAATGGATAAACCAGTGATGGACTAATTAAAAAATAAATAAAATATTGATTCTTATATTGTCCATTATAGATCAGATCCCTCTGGTTAAAAGAAAAAAGTTGCTGCACACTGGCAACTGGTTTAATAAAGGATGAATTATTTACCAGGTTTATAATAGTTTTCTAGTTATTTATTATGTTATTTTTACAACTACACTCACACTAGTTATTGATACATGGGTAATTAAATTACTTAATAGCCATGATATTTATTTGTCTCATATACCACCGTATGTCAAGTTGATAAATTATCCATGAAGTATCTAAATTCAAAAGGGTTTGGACCTGCTGACTAATATGTGCATATAATAATGTGTCCTATAATTAATATAAAACTGTATATCTAATTATCTGACCTAGCTAGGTACTCGGACATAGACACGAACGCAGCCTATTCGGTGGCATTCCGGAACGTAGGAATGAAATGGGCGCAATACATTGTGGCACTTGGCGCGCTCAAGGGAATGACGACAGTGTTGCTCGTCGGCGCGCTCGGCAATGCTCGGTACATGACGCACATAGCTCGGAGCCACATAATCCCACCGCTCTTTGCTCTGGTTCACCCCAAAACCGGAACTCCCATCTACGCCACCATTTTAATCACCTTCTGCAGCGCTTGCATAGCCTTCTTCTCCAGCTTGGAAATCCTTGCAAGCTTGCTTTCCATTAGCACTCTCTTCATCTTCATGATGATGGCTATAGCTTTGCTTGTCCGGAGATACTACGTCAGTGGTGTATCTACAAAGGAGGAACAGGTTAAGTTAGTGGGGTTCTTGTTGCTCATTGTGGCTTCTTCAATGGGGATGTCTGCTTACTGGGGATTGAGACCTCATGGATGGGTTGGGTATGTGGTGACTGTGCCGGTTTGGGTTTTAGGGACGTTGGGGTTGGAGTTGTTTGTGCCACAGAGGAGGAAGGCAAAGGTTTGGGGGGTTCCATTGGTGCCATGGTTGCCATCTTTGTCCATTGCTACTAATCTTTTTCTTATGGGGTCTCTTGGGTATGAATCTTTCATAAGGTTTGGGATTTGCACTGGGATTATGCTGGTTTATTATGTGTTTTTTGGAGTGCATGCTACTTATGATGTGGCTCATGGTGAAGATGGGGAAATAGACAAGCTAGTTAATGGAAGTGAGGACAAGGTGGCAGCAGGAGGAGAAAAAGCTTAATTAGTATATGTTAGCTATATTTATATTTGTCTTTCTTGTATGACAGTTTCATGTTTCCTTTACTTTGGGAAAACTTGCCGTATGTGGGATGAAAGATATTAAATGTTGGTTTATCGATATCAATTGGTTCATACTGCAAGATTGTTCTTGATCCTCCTTGGCCTCTTGTGTCGGCATAGATAAATTAATATAGACTCACAAAACTGAGGTACAGCATATAAGTAAATTTTCCTGATTTGATAATTTAAAACAAAATTTAAATATTCTATTGTAACATTAAATTTCAAGAGTGATTTTAAATAGAATGAGTTTTATTTATTATAATATTGTTTCCTCATTCATTACTATTTTCTTTATTTGACTAATCAAGTGAATTATTAGTAATTTATGTGCTTTTTTTTTATAAATATTAATGGAGACAAACTACCTAATTCTCCACTCCCATCAAAAAGCAAGTATCTTATCATTCTAAAAGTGTTCATAACTTGTGAAAATGTAAACAACACAGTCCAATCAAACTTTTTATTTTTTTGATAAAACATATGTAAAATACATGCTATTATTTAGGAGTAGATAATTTATAATGTTCATTAAATTTATCTAAAATATATTAAAAAAACTATATAAATTTTGTATTTAAAATAAATTATTAGAATGTGAAGGATATAATAAACACGATCCTTTCCAATTTTTTCAAAAGATATAGTTTATATATTTAAAATATCTTTACATTGTCATATATATGTACATATAATTAGTATCTTACCACAACAGATTTTATCCTACTATCCCGGGCCCACAACCATTTTTTTTGTTTTCTTTATATGATATTTCTTTTGGTTCACATTTTCCAAACTGTCACCCACCCAAGAAAATTCAATACTCGATTAATCATATTTCCACGTTGTACTTAAAAGTTTTCGATCCCGTTATTCGAAATACACTCGTGCGCTTTACCCGGCTTTTGGCATCGTGCGCCGAGTGAATCGCTCGACCATTCGATCTCGAGCTTCGGCCATGGCCGGCACGGCGCAGGAACGCAGCTACTGGCGCTGGAGCAAAGCCGACTTCTTCCCCGAACCCTCCTTCAAAGACTGGTCCTCCTACTGCTCCGCCCTCTCCCACACTCTCCCCCGTCTCCGCAATCGTCTCCTCCACCGCTCCACCTACTCCGATGAACTCCACTCCCTTCGCCTTCACAGCGAGCACGACATGCGCCGTTGCCTCACTTGGTGGGACCTTTCCTGGCTCGGCTTCGGCTCCGTCGTCGGCTCCGGCATCTTCGTCCTCACCGGCCAAGAAGCCCGTCTCCACGCCGGCCCTTCTATTCCCCTCTCCTACGCTATCGCTGGCCTTTCCGCCCTTCTCTCCTCCTTCTGCTACGCCGAGTTCGCCGTCCACCTCCCTTCCGCTGGCGGCTCCTTCTCCTACCTCCGCGTTGAGCTTGGCGACTTCGCTGCCTTCATCGCCGCCGCCAACATCCTCCTCGAAGCCTTCGTCGGCGCCGCCGGTCTCGCCCGTTCCTGGACTTCCTATTTCGCCACTCTCCTCAACCGCTCCCCTGATTCTCTCCGCATCCACGTCCCCTCTTTCGCCGACGGCTACAACCTCCTCGACCCCCTCGCCGTCGTCATCCTCATCTTCTGCTCCACCATCGCCATGCTCGGCACCAACGCCACCTCTCGCCTCAACTACCTCACCTCCATCATCGGCTTCGCCGTCATAGCCTTCATAATGTCCGCCGGCTTCGCCCACGCCCACTCTTCCTACCTCTCCCCCTTCACTCCATTCGGTCTCTCCGGCGTCTTCCAAGCCGCCGCCGTCGTTTACTGGTCCTACACCGGCTTCGACATGGTCGCCACCATGGCCGAAGAAACCAAAACCCCATCCAAAGACATCCCTTTGGGTCTCCTCATCTCCATGTCCTCCATCACCATCCTCTACTGCCTAATGTCCCTCGCTCTCGTCATGATGCAGCGCTACACCGAGCTCGATGTCAACGCTTCCTACGCCGTAGCATTCTCCAGCATCGGTTGGAACTGGGCAAATACTTAGTCGCACTCGGCGCGCTCAAAGGCATGACAACGGGCATGCTCGTCGGTGCGCTTGGCCAAGCTCGATACACAACCCAAATCGCGCGCGCGCACATGATCCCACCTTATTTCGCGCTTGTGCACCCACGCACCGGCACGCCCATCTACGCTACTCTTCTCGTCACGTCTCTGAGTTCCATCATCGCGCTCTTCTCCAGCCTCGACGTGCTCTCAAGCGTGTTCTCGATCAGCACGCTGCTCATCTTCATGCTCATCGCTGTGGCTTTGTTAGTCCGCCGACATTATGACCGAGACAGCACGCCCAAGTCTAATCTTGTTAAGCTAGTCTTGTTTCTGGTTGTGATTGTTGGGTCTTCAATTGGGTTGGCTGTGTGCTGGGGAGTGGGTGTGAGAGGGTGGATTGGGTATGGGATTGCAGGTGGATTGTGGTTCTTGGGAACACTTGGAATGCAAGTGTTTGTGGCTCAGGAGAAGAAGGTGATGGTTTGGGGAGTGCCTTTTGTTCCATGGTTACCTTCTGTTTCTATTGCTGCTAATGTGTTTCTTATGGGATCTTTGGGGTATCAAGCTTTTGTCAGGTTTGGGGTTTGTACTGGTTTGATGCTTGTTTACTACGTTTTGTTTGGTGTTCATGCTACTTATGATGTTGCTCAGGAGTTGTTGGATGATGAGGGTGGTGATAAGGTTGTGGGTGATCAATTGGAGGCTGATTAGTATTTTGGTTTTGTTTGAATGCTAGATTGTTTTTAGTGGATTTGAATGTATGGTTTGTTTTGTTTTTTTTTTTTTTTTTTATTGTAACGAGAGTTTGTATTTTATATCCCATTTTTTGGGGCTGGTCCGTCAATGATTTCGGCTTGTGATAAGAAGTAAATTTTTCAGGGAATTTTGGCAGAACTATATTTTAAATTTGAAATTGCTGAAGGGAAATTCTTTGGGATTTGTTATGATTTTGTTTTGCTTTGTTAGAAATGATTTTTGTCTTTTTTTTATTTGTCCTTTTTAGAATTATTAAAGTAGTTCATAATGACGAGACTTTGATCAAATTGCCATGTGATTGTTTTTGGTCACGTCTCTACTCTCTAGAGACTGATTTGCATACAGCTGTGCCGCCCGAATTGGCCATTGGATCAAAACAAAAATACTAGAATTGTGTTTTTCAATAATAAAGGGTAAAAATAACATGTTTGTCATTAAATAATTTATGTATGTAAATTATCTTGAATGGAAATGCATGAAAGAATATGGATTTTATGTGAATAATAATATAAAGAAAATAAAAAACAATGGTTGATCCATTTCCAACCTTAAAAGAAACGAATCATGCAACATGGACCCTAATGCTTCGATTGTATCTTCACTCAGTAAAAAAACAAAAAAAAATGCATATAATAAGTTGACTTCTAAACTAATTTGTTAACTCACTCACAACCCTAAACAACCATGCATCAAAGTTTTAAAAACTAAAAGTTAATAGGGTCGGTTAATCCAACTTACATTTATGTCAAGCCAAACCAAACCAAACTTGACGTCTCTCCATCAATAAAATATTCATATTCCATCATAATAAATCAAGAAGAACCATATCTTTAAAAAATTTATTATTAGTTTAATTTCATACATTTCAACTTTGTAATTATTCAATGAATTTATTAAATGGATGATAAATTTGTAATTAGTACTAAAACAAAGTTAATTAAAAAATTAATAAGGTCCACATATAAATCCAAACTGATTCCGTGGAGAACTCCACAAATTTAAAGAAGAAAGAAAGAAAGAAGGAAAAAGGGAAAAAATTCCACTCTTGTGAGTGAAAGCGAAGGGAGTGTGGGCAAATGGAGGCACGGCTCTTGATCGCAGAGAAACTTCTCTAAATCTCCGTCTTGGATGCCATCTTCTCCTCTCTCCATTCATTTTTGGATCTTTCTCGTGCTTGTGGAGCCTCTATTGGCACCGCCCAGGTGCCCCATGTCTCACCTGCGCGCTAGAAACCAGTTTTGATTGCGTTTGAGGTCCCTTTTGATCCGATTTAGGGTTTCTTTTTTTATATTCTTTGGCCATGGTTGGTTTCTGTGGGTTTTGAAGCGAAGCTGTTGTTTGAATCTCTGTTTTTTGGTGTCTTGGTCTCTGGGTTGTTGGATTAATGGGGAACAAGATTGGGAGGAGGAGGCCAGTGGTGGATGAGAGGTACACGCGGCCTCAGGGCCTGTACCAGCATCGGAACGTGGATCACAAGAAGCTCAGGAGGCTCATTCTTGACTCCAAGCTCGCTCCTTGCTACCCTGGTGATGAGGAATGCGTGCTGGATTTTGAAGAGTGCCCCATTTGCTTCTTGGTTAGAGTCCTTGCCATCCTTTATCATGTTGTTTCTTTGTTTTTCTTGAGAAAGATGCTATCTTGCAGTGGTATCGTTGTTCATGATATCTTTGTGTGTCTGCCTGTGTGAATGATTTGTTTATTTCTTTGGTTTTAATTGTTTTAGTACTATCCAAGTCTTAATCGCTCCAGATGTTGTTTCAAAGGCATATGTACAGGTGACTACTAATTGATTGTGTGTGTATGTGTTTTTTTTTTTTTTTAGGTTAAATTCATACTTTATCCTTGATGTCCTTACAATAAGTTCCCTGTTTTTAGAATGTTTTCTACAGATGAAGCCACAGCAGTCTGCTCGGCCTACACAGTATCCTTTTTCATATTTGTTCTGATTCTTTAGGAGAATTGGAATTAATTAGTTTTGATTTAGTGCTACATCTAAATTAACAGATGATTCTTAACTTGTTAAGATGTCCTTTCTGTAAAACTTCAAACTATGCTGTGGAGTATCGAGGTGTGAGGACAAAGGAAGAGAAGGGCAGGGAGCAAATTGTGAGTTTTGTATCACCAATGGATCTTTCTTTACTTGGTGTCTGTGTGAGTTGCGTGTTATTTCTACTGCTGTAGATTGGATCCTCTAACACATGGCTTTTCTTTTAAATGTCTAGGAGGAGCAGAGGGTTATAGAAGCCCAGATACGAATGAGGCAGCAAGAGCTCCGAGATGAAGAAGAAAGAAAACAGAAGAAACAAGAGATGGTTTCATCTGGAAGAACGCTATCTTCTTCCCAAATTGAATACCAAGGTATTATAAGTGGCAAACTTTCAGGTTTTCTGTTATTTGCACCATGTTTACATTTTCGTCTCTCTTGTGTGTTTTCTTATTCTCTTTTAAAATAATATGATTATCCATTCAGCAGAGCCATCATTGAGATGTTCAACAGAATCTACTGAGTTGCTTTCTCCTCAAGACTCTTGTGTTCTATCAACAAGTAGAAGTAAACTTCTCTCCAGACAGAACAGGTTTGTGGTGATTTACCTGCCTCTTCACTTTGTGGAGTTTCATCTCTCTGGATCCGAATTTACGATGATGTTTTTGTTATTTGTAATTGCTTAGTATCTTCATACAATTTTTTTTAGGTGCCCAACACAACCACTTCATGTGCTCTTATGTATACCTTTGAGATAACAGACGGTTAAAAATACATCGTTATGCTTGCTTTTCTAGTTGATTGTTTTAACACGAAATACTTTTCTCAGAATGAAAGGCTGCGTGCTTTTCTGCTAGCATTTATTTTTTGGTTGACTGCTTACCGACTTAATTTTTTAGATTCATTGTTTATCTTTTGCATTATTATTTGTGATTTTTTTTCTTTCATTTTACCTTTTTCTTAATAAAATTTGCTGTGCTGTCTTTAGCAGATATGGAGGGGTTTTTTTTTGTTTAATTGCAGTATCTTTTATAATTAGGTTTCAGATGAAGTGTTTCTTTTATGCAATCAAATGCTACATGTCTGCTAAATTTGCCCCAAGTCCTGTTTTTATTGAGTAACCAAATCTTATTTTCTTGTTTGGTGGTACGTGTATGAGTGTTTATCAAATCGTTGTTTTGAATGTTTCAGAAATTCTTCATTGCTAAGTTCATCAGCTTTGTTTTTATTTGATAATTCCCTTTGAATTACAGGGATAATAACTTTGACATGGATCTTGAAGAAATTATGCTCATGGAGGCTATCTGGCTTTCTATTCAGGTGACCCTGTGCTGACATCTTTTTATACTATTGGATTAACTACTAGTTTGATTGTTCTATGGGACATTGTCATGTTGCTCTGGTAATTCTTAAGGCTTACAGACCATATAACTTCTCGATGATATGCCATCTTTGAGGCCCACAATGATTGATTTTTTGCGGAAATGTGAAGCAAGATATAAAATCAAGTTTTTGCTTTCTTTGGGAAAATTGATTGGTGTACAGTGCTGTTTATACAGTGTATAGTCATATATATTACTTCCATTAGTTTGTGGTTTGTGTTAATGGAAAGTTTGGCAAAAAAATTTCCTCATCTGTTGAATTAGGTTGCATTTAATCAACGCATGCTATGAAATTTTACTTCTTACTAGAGAAACATTACTAGAAAAAGAGTTTATAATTTTATTGATTGTGCTCTGTTGTGGCACTGAAGTTCAAAGCTTAAATCGGTTATAATTTTATCATTTCTGCAGCATTGTCTAACAACAAGGTTCCTAGAAAAAGAGTTTATAATTTTATTGATTGTGCTCTGTTGTGGCACTCAAGTTTAAAGCTTAAATCGGTGAAGCTATTCTAAATTGCTTTCAATTTTCAATGTTGGCCCACGTGATTGCTTCTTCTGCAATAAGCTCGTGCTATTAGGATGTTTTCTAAATCTGATCTAAAAATGTGCTTTATCTCCTTTCCAGCTTTTAAGATCTATATGATGTTTTACCCAAGTAGCCATTATAGGATTTTTTTGCAAAATCTCATTAGCTAGTATAACCAGGTTGTCACCCCCTTCAATGTATACCATGTGGGATATCTCATATCTGCACTTACCTAAGTGTTCTCCTTGTGCTTAATATAATGATCAATCTCATTTTCTTGAATTCAAAAAACAATACTAGCTAGCCTGCATGAGTATAGGAAATAATCATATTGTATTTTGTTTGATTTGTTATATGGTTATCACAACTTCCTAACCTAATTAATATTTCTTGCTTTAACAGGAGCATGGTGCTCAGAGAAGTCCAGGTTGCGGCACCAGTGCTTTGCCCAAACCATCAATGTCTAATGCTTGTGATAACTCTCATGCAGTGGCTCACACTGAAGCATCTCCAACCCTAGCTGACCGGCTGCATATGCGGGGAGATTCCATTCAACTAGCCGAAAGCTATCCCACAGAGAGCTGGACCAATGTGTCATTGAGCAATCAGCTGGAAGCACTGCCAGTGGAGGAGAATGCATGGCCATTGGACCATGAATCAGAGATTGCAGAGGCCGGCACCAGCTACGCAAGTTCTGATACCACATCAGATACTGGACCTAATGCGTTAACACTTCCGGGGGTTAACATCATTTCTGGTCACCCTTTGCCTGACAGCTTTGAAGAGCAAATGATGCTAGCCATGGCTGTTTCACTAGCAGAGGTTTAAGCCAAGAGGAGTCCTCTAAAAGACTAAAACTCACATGGATGTAATTAGCTCCATGAATTATTGCCATGAGGAACTTGATTAACCCCTCTAGTTTTTCTTTCCATCTTTGTTTTTCTCCAAATCTGTTCTTGTTATAGCTGTGGCATTTGTGATTCAGGGGTTGTTATTGTGTAAGAAGGGGAAGGGAATAGAGAAAGAGATTGGTACTACTTGACATTTGATGTAATATATATATAGTTGACTTCCTGCATGTAATTAGCTTTATTTTCCATCAGTAGAGCTTTTAATTTTATCGCTCTGTTTTTGAAGATGTGGAAAATTGACAAGACTTGGTATAAATTTAATCAATAGATGGGTGAGAACCAATGATAATAATACAATTAATAGTTGATCTTGTCAAAACCTAAAGTCAAACTCTTGTTGTTGATTTATTCTCTCAGCCAGCAACACACACCGACACTCATATATTGGAAGCCAAAGATGGCTTATCTTAATTAAACAATCTATAAATCCACATCCAAGACTTAGACATACAACCAACCTTGTGTTGTAATCATGTATTTTCTATACATTAATTACACATTACTCGTTGACTTTTTGTAATTAACGCTTAAAACATGTTTTCTGATTTTTTTTTTTACTATTGAATATTTATCTACAAATTTTTTAACCCAACAAATATGTCAAACGTTACAGATCTCTTTGTCAATATATAAATACATAAATAATGTCAATATATTACCATCCGTTGAGTCACGCAACGCCCGCCGCTCTCTCAAAAGGATAAGGGCTCTCTCGTAATAATAGAACAAAATCAATAATGAACGACGTGGATTGGCGCCTTTTGTCCCGCCTCTCGTTTCCCTCCAGATAAGGCGATCACGTTACTCTTTCGCTCCATACCTACAAACATCCGCACCATGCGCCCTTCAAATCTCCACCACACAACGACATCAAGATAAACACATCCATCCCACAATCCAACGGTAAAGAAACCGAATCTCTTTGCAGTCTATACCCTTATACATTTTTAGTTTAATTCCAAAGCACATATTCCACCTTTAAAATCACAAACTTCTTTCTTAATACACGCAATTAGTTTATTTTACAAGGGTGTACTTGAAAAAAGCTAAGATTTCGGAGGGCTCAACGGGAACCACCCGTTTATACGAACAGGCGCAAGATACCTGTGCCGGCGCACGATAAGAGACCAAAACACCCCATATCTCCATTCTCCTCCACTCACTTTCAAACTCATCGAAAACCTCACCCCCTCTCCTCCTCCTTCCCACCATCACGATGGCGTCGTCGGCGGGGACTCTCTCCGGCTCCGCCACCGGTTCTTGCACCGGCATTGCTGGCCTACTCCGCCTCCGTAGGTCTCCGCGCGATGCTGCCTCATTCTCCCTGGCGGGGCACCGTTCCCATGGCCCCGTCGGCAACGCTGGTAACCTCATCTTGAACCGCCAGCTCCGCCCCGCCATCGTCCTTGATGGATCACCGATTTCGATCTCTCAACGCCGGCCATCTCATCTTGAGCTCCTCCGGCCGGTCGCCGCTGCTGCCTCGTCCTCCCCCGCTGAGGGGAGCGATTCCGCCGGGTGAGGTCCGTTTCCCCCGAGTTCACTCGCCTTCTTTCCACCCATTTATACTAATTTTCGTTTTTTTGCCCCTTTTTTTTTAATCAATTTCAGTGAAGCTAAAGTCGGGTTTGCCGCCAAATACCCCGCTCTGGTCACCGGCTTCTTCTTCTTTATGTGGTAATGTAGTCAAATTCCACTAGTTTATTTTATTATTATTATTTTTATTATTCTTTTTTAAGATATCTTTCTTTTTTATGAGCTTTATTTTGTTGAATTTGGCTCGATTAATTTTTTTACTATTTTATTTTCCAAAGAAATTACGGATTTATCCCTGTACAGGTACTTCCTGAACGTGATATTCAATATCATCAACAAGAAGATCTATAACTACTTCCCTTATCCTTAGTGAGTCACTGATTTGAATCCTGATTGCTTGTTTGTTTCTTGAGTGTTTGTTGTTTCGTTGATTTGATTAGCGTTTGTGTTTTTGCAGCTTTGTGTCAGTGATCCATCTTTTTGTGGGAGTGGTGTATTGCCTGGCGAGCTGGACCGTTGGGCTGCCGAAGCGCGCAGTAAGTCCTTGCCTTTAAATTTATGCCAGGAATTTAAGCGTTTTCACGTTTTACTTCTTTTGTTTTCTTGTTGTAGAGGCAAGATTCGTTTTTGCATCTTGACATAATCGTTTGGTTATTGGGATGCTATTGATTTCTTTTAAATAACACAACAAAATCACTTTTATGAAGTATAATGGGAATAAATTAATGGTAAATGAAAATATTAAATATTAGTCTTTGGAAACAAACTTGGATTTTTCTTCAATTTATGTTCATTGTGCCTTGTTCTGATGTGGAATTATTTATGAGTTGATAAGTTATTATAAGTACTGCTTGTTTGACAGTGAGTTTTGCCTCTTGTAAATGGGTGGCGGGTTCTACTATTATATCTTTTAGTTATGGATGATGAATTGGACTCTTGGATTGTAGCTTGCCCATTCGAATGTTTGGTTGGATCCTAACTGACTGCATGGTTTACTTAACTTCAAATGACATCGCCCTTTTTGTCTTGGGTGCTGGCATTGGCCTGTTGCCTAAGTTCCTTCTTGTTTTGGTGAATGACATTAAATCTGCTAACTCCTAATTCCTTTTTACTTGATCATATATTACATAGACTTCAAACATGACCCTCGGGCAGATCACTAAAAGGTTTTAGCAGCTTGACTAAACCTGTACAGGACGTGAATTTCTACAATAGCCTGTATGGTTTTGTTCTTATCAATTTGGGAGCATGAAACTGTGAACTCATTTGTTGTCGAATGAATGGATCGGGAATTGAATTGTAAGTTCTGCTTTCAACTAGGCCTCCAACAACACCACCACCCAACTACATCCCATCCCACACACACACACACATGCAACCAACCTAGTTCATATTCTCTCTTCTAAAAAAACTATCACGGCGGTTATTATTTTCTCTATTTTTAACAGAAGTGATGGCAAAATTTTAACTAAGTGATTTGATTAAGTTTGGATCTAGTGAGGTGGAGTTTTTAGACTTCTTGGGTGAAGGTGTTGCCATTTAATTGATTGAGTTGAATATTTGAGGCCTTTGTGCTCAACATGTTCATATGATGTTCATATTTTTTAATTGTATTGGAATGCAACTAAATTAAGTTTGATTTTTTTTCCCTTTAGCCAATGGACAACAAGTTGTTGAAACTACTAATTCCTGTCGCAATATGCCATGCTATTGGTCATATTACCAGCAATGTGTCATTTGCTGCTGTAGCTGTCTCATTCACCCATACTATCAAAGGTACTCCATTTTTTTAGGCTGACATGTGTGTTTAACAATGCATTTTTTTAGTTATTTGTGGTTACTATAATTTTTAAAATCAAATGCCATCCGTCTTATTCTCTTACTTGATCTCATTTATACAATTTCCTTTCAGCCCTGGAGCCTTTTTTCAATGCGGCTGCATCACAGTTCATCCTCGGACAGCAAATACCATTTACCTTGTGGTTATCACTGGCTCCAGTTGTGATTGGTACTGTTCCTTATTTCTGATTAATGTTTAATGATTTTTTTATTATTTTATTGTAAAACTTAAATCCTTTCCCCGAAATTGTCTTGATGTCAATGATATGGAATGGTTCTTTTTCTAATTCATTAAGCTGGGACTTATTCTATATGAGTTTTTTCTGAATAATTCCTAGTGGTATGATTTAGTTGAAGCACTTGAACTCTCCAAGTCTCTAGGTACTCAGATGAGTTAATGCAGCTTGCCCGTTAATGACCACTATGATGACAACACAGCCTTGTTGGTTTTTAGAGTGTTATGAAATGGCTGTGCCTATATACGTCCTCAATTCTATTCTTTGATTTGCTTGATGCTATTTGCATGTACTACAATAATATGGTTGATTTAAAGTACAGAGATGTGTGCATGATTGGAGCTTTTGGTTTACATTTATTTTGTTTAGAAAAGGAAGGGTAGCGCTGTGATTTCTTTATATCTATATTGCAACAGTTTTCTTAAAATTTGCACTTCCTATTAGCTGAAAAAGAAGCCTTTCTTTCATTTCATCAGTGATGTTATGTGAAGGTTGTAAAACAAGAGAACCTGATTTCTAGCAAAGAAAGCATGGATATTGACATATTGATAAATTTTTACTGAATTGTGTTCCGTATCTGACTAAATATTTGTGATATGTTAGCAATTCATTTGTAATTATTATCATTGAATGCTTCAGGTGTGTCACTGGCATCACTCACTGAATTGTCCTTCAATTGGCTTGGCTTTATTAGTGCTATGATTTCCAACATATCCTTCACATACAGGAGCATTTATTCCAAAAAAGCAATGGTATCTTTCTGTACCTTTCTTTCCCTCCATCCTCCTTTCTACCCCCTCGCTTCACATAAATATTGTCTCATTACTGCAGACTGACATGGACAGCACCAACTTGTATGCATACATTTCAATCATTGCGCTTATCGTTTGCATCCCTCCGGCACTCATTGTAAGTGAAATATTCTTTTCTGGCAAGCTAATGTTTAATTTGTATGGCTTCATTGTTTATAGAGTGAATACATAAAATATCACAGAACACAAAAGAGGAAATTTTGTGAACAAGAGCTTCCCACCAGTGCAAGGTCTATGAAGGCTTAAACGAATGTAGAGTTAACCTTATGATGCAAGTTGTCTGTTCTTTAAAATTGGAACTCTTAGCTCCTCATTTGGAGAGAAACAACTTTAGTGATGTGCCAAGGCCGACCATTTAATGTCATCATACAATGAATGGCTGTATGAAAGCTGCTACTTTTCTCATGTATTTATCAGAATGATGCCCTCCTTTATTTGAGAAGAAAAGGGAATGAAGTGGAACCCATGCAAGATGCCACTCATACATTCTTTTATTATACTACTATGAAGTTTCTGCCAAACTCTTGCAGCAAAATATTCAGAGAATTTACTAATTCTTGCACTTTTCTAAAACCCTTGCTTTTTTCCTTGAACTTGTAACTAGCATAACAGGAAATACAATTTATCTTGGTATTGTTTCACAGTATCACAATCATATCTTTCTTTTCATTTTCAGCTTGAGGGGCCTCAACTGTTGAAGCATGGCTTTAATGATGCCATTGCCAAAGTGGGTCTAACAAAGTTCGTCACAGATTTGTTCTGGGTTGGGTTGTTTTATCACCTCTACAATCAGGTGCACATCTCAACTTTAATTTTATTTTTTGTAAGTTTGTAATATTATCTCACTTAATGAGGTTAATGAATCTAATGCTCCTGCTATCCCGTCATCATATGAAAGAATTGGTTTGGATGCTATTTCGGAATCCATGTTTGTGTATCACCATGCAAATTAAATCACCCAAGTTAAAATATGTCAAGATCAATTCAGTTGAACAACTTAATAAGTGCATGAGTTTTCATGTTGACGATGCATTTACGAGGGGAATGATAAAGTTAATCATATCCTTCGAAGATTATGATTTCTCTAGCTATGCTATTGCTTGCTTCTTTTACTTCAGGTTTTACTGAATCATATATTGACCTGCTATTTTACAGGTGGCAACCAACACACTAGAGAGAGTGGCTCCTCTTACACATGCAGTGGGGAATGTGTTGAAGCGTGTGTTTGTGATTGGTTTCTCCATCGTAGTCTTTGGTATGAGCTACACTATGATAATTCTACCCAGTTGTGTTTGGTACTTTTTTTTTTTTTCTTCAAAGTCATTTTAATCATCTTTCTTTTATGCAGGAAACAAAATCTCCACGCAAACTGGCATCGGAACTTGTATTGCAATTGCGGGAGTTGCCATTTACTCATACATCAAGGCTAAGATGGAAGAAGAGAAGCTGGTGAGTTCCCCTTAGCATTAAAGATTTGCAATATATTAGGGTCTTTATTTTTTTACTTCTTGCTAAATACTCAGTATCTTCTATCAAGTTAAAATATAATCTTTCATCAAAGTTCATCAACTATTTGGCCTGCTGTCCACTTGTATAGAAAAAGAAAAAAGAACATCATTTCGTATTAGCAACAGAAACAAGTGTCTATAATTTGAGCATTATTGACAAAACTTGGACAGTGCAAATACTACTAGGCACTCTTCATGATTCTGTCTTAACAACGGACGGTTTAAGGTTGCGTATTTACACCCTCTTCATGATTGTTTGTTACATCAATCAATTGGGAAAAGAAAAGATTAGAGCATTCTGGCTTTGCAAAGTTCGCCTAGTCACAATTGTTCTAAGACAGTATTGTGTCTGTATACTTGGTTAAGCACAATGCCCACTGGCCCATTGAGGTTATTATTAATTGAGTGTATACTTCAAAATCTTTCATTTATGTTCTAATCCACTCTTGCATATGCACATGATTATGCAGCAAAAGAAAACTACCTGATAAGAAGAACAAGGTTCTTATTGTCTTGGGCCCTTTGTGATAGATTCTTGGCCTGTCATGAGGCCATTTGTGCTGCTTGTTCCAGAATTAAGTCGATAAAGATAACTCATGTGAATTTCAGCTGAAGTTCATTCACTGTTTCATTTTCTGCAAATTCGTCTCCTTTGTAGTTTTCATTCGGACAGGAAACTCTTGTTGATCTTGTAATCATCTCTCATGCATAATGAACTGAGGCTCCAATTAGTGCCCATGTCTCTTTTGCTTATTTCTTTCCGGCCATATTAAATAAGAAAGCTAATGATCATAACAGCAACTGCTTTGATAACCAACTTAATTGAATAGGCTTTTATACTACGCACTTCCAGTTTGGCATTTGGAGGAACAAATGACAATAAAAAAAAAACATTATGTGATATTCGTTTAGCTTAAAATAATGGGTTGTTGAATGGTTCCTTCAGGATCAAGCAGTGGTTGAAAGTATCAAATCCTATGCAATAATGTTGAGTTTGAGTCTTGTATGTTTCAAGCAGTTTATTGAATAACTTCATGAAAGCTAGCAGGCATTATTGGAATTGTATGTCAATAACATTTGCTTGGAAGTTTCAAATTTGTGGGATTAATTGAATCATGTAAGCAAATCTCTTGAATCAATCTAATATGCGGTGCATTTAATACTTAATATTAGGATGGGATAAACTTTATTGTTTACAGGTCTATACGGTTAAATTCAATTATTTGTTTATTATATGATATATTTTAGCAGAAATTTTATAAAATGATACATTTGAAACATGGAAGTGAAGAATTTATATAGCGGACCCCAAATTATTATATATTAAACATGTTAGCTTTTAAAAAAACCTTTAAGCAGGTTTGGTCAAAATCATCTAGTCAACCTCTTTAGACACCTATCTAAACATTGATTAGATCGATTGACAATTTGGCAAATAAGTTCAATCATCCTTGAGATTTTTAACCACTCTTTCTAATACAGTCCAATATCTGCTATTAGGTTGCTTACTATATTTACTCAAGCATTCCTCACCAAATAGCTGAGACTAATTAACTTCAATTCCAACAATGCAACTAGAAAACTAGGCATTACAAAATCATATTTTCATTTCATTTCCAGGATAAAAAGTACTTTGGATCACTGTTCAACCATTTTCTCAAATCCCATGATGAGCATTTCCAATCTAATTCATTGTATATGCAAATTACCTTTCTCTTTTTGGTATGAAATATGAATGAACAAATATGCGTCTCTAGAAATGATATAAATAATTTTATATATTTTATCATAAAGATCACAGACATATATATAATAAGACACATAAAAGTTCCGTGTTTAATCCACCGCACTTGAATAAGCCAAGCCACCTGAACTCATTGTCAAATGGATAAATATTAAATGTGATAAACACTGCATAAAATTTAATAATTTTAACTTTTTATGCTATCTAAAGTTATCTATTTATATTTGAATTAAATAAATGAAAATCTAAAATAGATAACTTAGAATAACTGCATTCAAAATGAATTATATATTCTAAAAAGTATAATAATAACATAAATCAAAGTGGTGTTACCGCCGTTGATCCTTTCACAACAGTGAGATCCAACGGTCAATAATCAAGAGCATTTTACGTGTCCATTGGTTCTTCCATCTATATCCCATTTTGAAAGGCTTAATGGGCTCCATGCGGCACAGGATAACTCGCGCACCAGACCATTAATTTTTTTCCCAAAAAAAAAAAAAGTATATCCAAGACTATAAAAAATATGTATATAAATAACTAATTAATAATAAAAAATAATGCGTGCGCATCCACAGCATCGAGTTTTAATAGAGACGGTGGGTGGGGCCGTTAACTTGCACCTCGATCTGTTTTTTAGCTTAACCTACTCCACCGCTGCCCTTCAGGTCATAAAAAAGAACCCAACCTTTCATTCCTTCTTTAGACCAGTCTCTATCTTTTTGTGTTCCTCTCTTCCTTCTCTTTTCCTCGTCGCCCCGGCCGGCCGCCGCCGCCGCCGCCATCGTTGTTGCCGTCGTCGCCGCCGCCGACGTGCTCTTGCCTTGGGCTTCCACCGACTTTCCGTTCGTGTTTCGCGTCTGTTCTCGCTGAGCTCCGACCGCAGCGAGCTGTGGTTGTGAATCTTATCCGAACTTAAGCGCTTAGTTTCTGAGTTGGATAAGAACGGTTGGATCCCTTCAAATTCTTGTTGAATATCTCTCTGAGGTATGATTTGGCGTTTGTTGATTTGATTTCGATTCAATTGCGATTGGTATTGGGTTAGGGTTTTGGTTTTGCTGGTTTTACGGTTTGGGCTTCCGTTCATTTGATTTGTTTTGTGAATTTGGTGCTCGATCGTCTGGTTTGAGCTGATTTGGCTGTAATTGGGGTTCTTTTTTAATGTGAAATCTTAGGTTGGTGCCAGAATTGTGAGTCTGTATTCGTGATTCGATTGTTAATGAAATTTTTGGGAATATCGGCGTGGTTAATGATGATGACATGGGAGCGGCAATGTAGGATAGATCATTGCCTTGATTTGAGGATTGTAGTTGTAATTTTCTGCTTTTTTCCACCTTTTTTCCCTGAGGGTTTTATTGAATTTTTGATGATCGAGACTTGTGTAGAAAGGAATGCTTAATTTGGTTGCACTTCTCTTCCTGTGTTGAAGATGAAATCTTTGGATATTGTGAGTTCTTAATGGTGAATTGAAGAACTTTTGTTTTTATTCATTCGGAAAATTGTGTGTGAAATTATTGTTTATAAGGATTTTTTTTTTCTATCTTGGTTGATTTTTTCTAAATAAAGGGTTATACTGGTTCTATAAATAAATATAGATAGATTAGGGAATTGCCTCAAGGTTAGATCAATTTTTTTCTTGTGAAAGTTAGTGTATTTTACTTGGTCTTGAGTGAAATGAGAGCAGGGGAAGAATTCACTCCTCACATATTTTATGATCATGTAGCAAGCCATGTGGTCATCCTGCAGTATTTAATAAGCTGAAAGATACTAAGTTTCAGTACGGTTCTGGTTTGGAAACAGAAAGGGGCAATTAGCTTTGTTCAGATTGAAAGATTTGCAAGAAACTGAGTCAAAACAAATTTTGCACATCCCTACAGGGCTTGTCCACTGAGTTAAATTATTTGAACTACTCTGGTGCAATTGCTTGTGCTTGGTTAATCGCATCACATGATCAATGCCTACAAGGCTTTTAGATGAATTTCTTGGGTAGATTCTGATTGTTTTTTACACTTACAATGCTTAAACATATCTTTGCATGTGCATTTTATTTTATTGGCTATTTATAAGCTATGTGTATGTATCAGCTATATGTGTGTGTGTGTGTGTGTGTGCTTGCACCTGCAATCACCAAGTAAAAAAGATGGGTAGATGGCTTGGTTCAGCTTCAGCATTATTTCTTACTTACCCCTGATTATCTGTCATTCGAATGCGATTTTTAGATGTAACATTTAATTTCCGATGTTGTGCATTTCTTCTATGCTAAAATGTATGAATCTTATGTTGAAACTTGAAAGGGATATTTAGATCTTGGTACTGTTTGGAACAGTAAGTATGACTGCATGATTATTTGTTTTTAGCTTTTTTGTGGGTTGCATCTGACAATGTTAGGATTCTCCTTGATTGTTGGTGTGTAAATGATAATTTTAAATTGTTGTTTTGTGTTGAAAATGTGAGAATCCATACCCATTATAAAAGCATAAGTTTGAATTCATGAGAATTCTGTTTATCATAATTTTGCAGTATAATTCTTTCTCTTGCCTATTGAATAAATTGAGTGGAAATAATTAATGTTTTTGAAGGCTGCCACCATGTTGGTTTTGGCCTGGTGGTCATCTGAGTGATCGATCTTGGAAGTGCTAAGTACTCTCCTAGATATTGTTTGAGCACCTGCATGAAAATTACAGATTAGTTTCCACTAGCCATTGAAAGGCATGTACTTTATTTTGTCCTAGGGGAATCCAAACTTGTAATGCAACAAACCATACCAAGATCCATTATTTGATATAGAAGTGACAAAATCAAACACAAGGTCCACTATATCTAATGACATTGAAACCAAAACTCTTGTTATCCAATTTAACTCAAATCACTTAATTTCAAATGTGCAATGAAGATATTGAGTAGGTAAAAGCAGCTTTTGAAGAGATGGGAATGTGGGTAGAATGAAGTTGTACGAGGGGCATTGTGAATAATAAGCATAATGTGAAATTAATATCAAAGGGTGGAGAAAGACATTGGATCTTTTGATTTATACTTTAATATTTAATAATATTATCCTTTGATGATAATATGCGCATTTGCACTCATGTGTGTACTTTTTATTGAGATATTTAGATCAAGCTATTCATCATGAATACCTCCGTGGATGAATGAGTACTTCTTGGATTTTGAAAGATGTTTTGCATAGGGCCTCTTATCTCTTCTTTCTCCAAGCTCAGGTTATGGAAGAAGGAACTGAGGAGGTGGTATTAGCAACAACTGATAGAAATAGTTGTCATTTTAGTAGGTAAATTAGTGCCTCAGACAGTGGCCATATCATTGTGTGCTCTGGAAAATACATTATTACGAGCCATTCTTGCAATGAAGAAAAAAGGGAAAGAATTAAAGGAAGAAGGGAGAAATGTCATTTGGAAAGGAAAAAATTGTTGTCTTACACTTGGAACCCTTAGAGCTCATCATTTAATAGGCCTTGCTGATCACTAATTGGGCATGAAATACCCTGATTCCTTGATAGGCACCAGGAGTTAGTCACATAATTATTCTTCTGTTATCAAATATTTTATATATAAACTTCTCATGTTTGTTATCATTAAGTGTGCCTACTGCACCATTAAGGATTAGTTACGTGTATCTTTGAAATGTTGGTTCAAGGAAAACAACAATATTGCTGCTCTTGAGGTCTCTTATCAATTTTAAGTCATAGTTACATTTTGGACTTAACAATCAAGTGACCTAATTGTTTCATTTAAAATTCTTCCATTCTGCTTTGAACTTTCAACTAAATTTTTATTTTGACTGAATTAAACTTGGCATCTGCCATTTCAAGACATTGTGACTGTGTGTTGGGATTTATTGAATTCAGTCTTACTAGTAGGTTCTCTTAAATAAAATGTCTATTTTGTGATCTATTTTACTTTAGAGCTTCACATCTATTTATTCTTTTTCCTTTTTCCTTTTTTTTTTTACTTATATGCCCTGCAAACATTGTAACTGCGCTTGTACCCCTTTCAAATTTGTAATTTCATGTATTCTCTTGTAAAACCTAGACTATTATGTATATATTTCATATCTCCTGTGCAAATTCTTTGTATATTACCTTTAGTGATATGTGTTTTTTAGCCACATCACGCAAGGAATTGTTTTAGTTGATATGCATTTTTAATAGTGTCTTGGTATTTTCACAGTGTAGTTTTATTTATCATTATGCAGGTTCCACACTGTTATGCTGAGTCTTCCTCATGGGACCTGTGAAGTGATGTCTCTTTTGGCCTGTAAGGTTTTAATTTTGTTGTTTACTCTCTTTGGCCATTACTTATGCGTGGGAGTCTCTTTAAAGGAAAGAGATGCAGAAGGCCATTTATCATCTACAAAATACTGGTTCATTGAAGGGTCTTCCTCAACATGTTGGACGTCGTGCAAGTAATAGACGCACACAAGTGGCAACTGGACAGCAATCATCTCCTACTGTATTTCCAGAAAAACGAAGTAAAGTAAAATCTTCAAGGCAAAATGATGTAAATGTTGCCAATGAAGATCTCGAAAAAGGAAAGAAACATGAGCATAGAATTGACATTGGAGATGAGCAGTCTGATCTGTTGGGCTATGAAGTTTTCTCTGGTAAACTTGCTCTTGATAAAAAATCTAAAAGACCAAATACCGAGGAACAGACTGAACCGGGAACATCCAAGCATGATAGTGTTGATTCAAAACTCACGAGTAAAGCATTGATTTGGGGACCTCGCATGCTTTGTCTTGAGGATGTGATATCTGTATGTTAATTTTATTTAAATCGGATGATTTATTTTGCCTGTGTTATTTTCATGCCTGCAAACCAGACCAGACTTTACCATCTTGTGTGGTTATAACAATGCAGGTATCATATAATGCCGGCCTTCGACATTTCACTGTGCACTCATACCCTATCATCAGGAAGTCTTGTTTTTTTAAGCCACGAAGAGATCGCAAGGATTTTCGTTTTGTTGCTACAAATTCTGAGGAAGCTTTTCAGTGGGTTTCAGGTTTTGCAGACCAGCAATGTTTCATTAATTGTTTGCCTCATCCAATGGTTTCAAGTAAGAAGCAACCAGTTGATATAGTAACAGATGATCCTCTCTTTGACCAACCACACGTCAAATCTAAAAGTCCTTCAAAAATACTTGTGATACTTAATCCTCGTTCTGGACATGGCCGATCTAGTAAAGTTTTCCATGGCAAAGTGGAACCTATCTTTGAGGTTTGCCAACTTTTTGCATTTTGATTATTAATTTTTATTGTATTTGCTTGTAGTAGCTGTAATTTGAGAACTAAATTGTGCTAATTCTTCCTCTGAACTTTTCAATTCCAAGAGTTTCAAAGGTGTATTTTGTTGTCCTTTAATAATAAGCTTTTTTCTCTCGAAGAACAATCAACAAACTTTCCAATCTTATAGTATTATCTGGTATTTTGTGTTTGAATACTGCAGCTAACACCACGAAGTATCTTCCTAGAAACTTGAAAGCAAGAAGTGGCATAGGAGATCACCAGGCATTGTTCCTATATAAATGCCAGTTAATTGGTTTTTTTTGTCAAATTCAAGTTTAATTGGGACATAGAAGTGGGTAGCACATAGAACCATTTCAAGGAAGCTTAGAAACTTATTCCCATATTAATACTAACAATTGTATCTTTTCAAGTCGTATCAATGCTAATTCAACATCTCTATCTAACATTAACTATTGGCTGCCCTTCCCCTATTATCATATTGCAGAAAAAGTTCTTTGGTACCTCATGGTGTTGATTTGCACATTTTAGATTGTTGGTTCGATTTTCAAATATCTCTGTCAGCCTTCAGTTGAATTATTTCGTTGTTTATTGATGTTCCTCATTTGCCATTTCATTGCAATTCCAAAGACTTTGGAATATTAACAAATTAGCTTAGGACTGGTCTGTGGTAAACTTGGTATGGTTTCAGATTTGAAGTATTCTAGTGTAGTTATTCTACTGCCAAGTAGAGTACGAGTTTCTTCACATGGCTCAAGATGGCTCTTTAGTATGTTGATTTTTTTTTTAATATTGTTTTTTTATGTTTCCTCTTATACTCTGTTTCTCTATCTTTTTTTTTTTTTCCTTTTTTCCTTGGATGGTTAGAAGCAATTTTTGTCCTATTTAGCACATATTGTTCACTTAAATTTATAATCTACTTACCACAGCTTGCAGGTTTCAAGATGGAAGTAGTTAAAACTACATCTGCTGGTCATGCCAGAACTCTTGCTTCAACTGTTGATTTCAGCACATGCCCAGATGGTTTATTTCACGCCTTCTATGATTTTTAATATTTAGGATGCTTCTAACATATTGCTGCATTGGGCTTATGATGGTTTTGTTTTCTGGTTTATAGGAATTGTGTGCGTTGGTGGTGATGGAATTGTCAATGAGGTTAGTTATGTGTTTATTTAACTGTTTCCTTTTCCATAATTGACTTGTTGGTCTTATTGAGGCAATATCTTTTTATTAATCATTAATGTGTCTAGATATTCATTTTACCTCTTGGATAAATACGTAAAGTTGCTATGGCATGTACACTTCTGATTGAAGCATCCCATAATCAGTTAATTTGTTAAAATGAATTTATCTAGATTTTGAATTTCTCAAATGATAATAATGATATGTCTGTTAACTAGTCATCACACTTTGCGATCTTGTTAAATTTCTTTCTTTAATTTGTTTTTCTAAAATCAAATTTATGTGTTGACTGTTTCCTTTCTTTACCTGGGATATATAATTACTTTTGAGTTTATTAATTTTTAGAAAAATAAGCTATAGATTTTGGACTTAATGAATTTATCTGATGAGGCAGGTTCTCAATGGCTTACTTAGTCGAAGTGATCAGAATGAAGCAATTTCAATTCCTATTGGAGTAATTCCAGCTGGTTCTGACAATTCACTTGTCTGGACCGTCCTTGGAGTGAGAGATCCAATTTCAGCTGCAATAGCTATTGTGAAGGTATTTTTACCCTCCCATTGGCCAGAGTACCATTCTTCATTTATTGTTGTTTCTTCTTTTCTTAATGCAAGATCTAGTCTCTGGAACCTTTATTGTAGTCATCTGTTTTTTAACTGATTGCAGTGTTACTTAGCTTGAAATGCAATTTTAGTGAAAGAATTACAAGCATATGCATCTCTATTTTTTGTTACTATGACCAGCTTTTTTTTTATTTAAATGCAGAGGCAACCTCTTAATGTAAATAATTTGGCGCCAGACATTGTATGAATCTTGATTCTTTATTTTTGACAGTTAAAAGTAAATAATTTGTCACCAGACATTGTATGAATCTTGATTCTTCTTTTGCTTTAATCTTGCCTTTCAGTTTTTCTTTTTGACTGTTAAAAGTAAGCTAAACAGTAAGTTTATGCCCTACTAAAAAATTGAAGTGTTCTCTTTGTATATCCAAAAGCTGAGTTTTTTTTTAGTTATGCAATATAATTGAGGCGATTTTGTTCTAGATATACCTTTTGCTCATTTAATTTTGCGCTTGTTTTCTTGGGGCCTCATTCTTAAGTTTATACTTAATTTGTTAATTCAGTAGTTTGGTGGGTCATATTTGAAAACAAATACTTTTCATCTTCAACTTAATTTTGTCTTTGTTGAACCAAAATTAGTTTTTCATGGAGCATGGGTTTGAGATGTTGCATATAACAGAAGAGATTCTCTATTTTGCTTTATAATAGCTGGTTTTGACCAAAGACTATATTTTCCCAAGTCAATCCAGCACCGTAGGATCCTAATGTCCATTGGCTTTCATACCTTGTAAAATATTGCAATTGTGTGCACTTTTTGAATGCTGCAAAATATTGCAACAATCTCTATTTTACAAGAACCGTCTCCCCCCCACCATAAAAAAAAAATAGGAAAGGCTTTAGCTGTACTCCCAATTGTATCAATTAACTATTTATTATAAAATTGATAAAAAAAATATCAAATTACCATTAATACCTCAATATATCTTCAAAGTAAAACCAACATTGTTTTTAACTTTTTAAATGTAGTTTAGGGATCTAAAGTTATAACTATTTTTTTCTCTATTTTAATTATAGAATATAATAATTTTATTAATTTTATATTGGGTTTGTTGATGAGAAGGTTATAGAAATAAATTGGATTTCTGAGGGCACACATTAAATTGCTACACTTTGGCGGTCAAATAGATAACTAGATGTACTTATAGTAGTATGCAGAGGAAAAAACCATAAGAGTTTGATAAAATGTTCAAATATTTGAATTCTTCAAAAAAAACAAAAAAAAAAAAAAAGTTGGCCTTCAGGGTTAGTTTATGGATATTAAAGATATCATTAACAATTCACTTGTTTTAATGTTAAGTAACAAAGAGAGCTTTATGTCAAACTACTAGGAATGGCCTCTTTGAGTAACTGGCCATGTTATTTGAATGTTTTGGAGCATTTTCTCAATGTATGAGTTTTCTATTAGCATTAAAACATGCATAGTGTAAGCTGATGTACCCTAATATGAATCAAACTGTTGTCTGAAGTCCAGAATAATGATGTGACTTGAAATCATCTTACACCAATCAGTTAAACACTTTAAGTGGATGGATTCCAAGGTGCAGTTAATTCTTCAGAGAGAATAACCCTATTTTTCTAAAATTGCAAATGCACTCTACTCCAGCAGCTCATTTGATTGTTGTCTTCAATTTCAGTATTTGACCCCCAGAACTTAAATGTTCTCTATATATTACATGGAGACGTTCTTGAGACTCTAGTTAAGAAAACATTCAATCGTAACTGATAACGATTTTTCTTTCATAAAACTAGTATCTAAGCCATCTGTTTCATGTTTTTCACCCAACTCTCCACATAAGTTATATAGCCAAACCGAATATACAACAACAAGCCATTAGTGCCTGCTATTTGTTGGACCTGATTCTTTGTGGTTTTTAGACCTATTTGTCTTCTTTTTTAAGCATTATTTCCTATTTTCAACAATTATAAGATGTAGTTGCCAAGAAGTTTCAGCATTTTTTTTTCTGACTCATTTAGGTTTACTATACAATTTCACCCAACAAAGTATATCCAGCAGCTTATAGTTGGAGATATTTGTACATGGTATATGGTTTTCTTACCAAGGAGAATTCTACTCAATGGTCTTATATTTGTGTCTTTAGTGTCCCATGAAGCCATATGTTTATTTATAACCCTTGAAATTAGTTTCAGCATGTTCACTTTTTTATTGGCCTCAAGGATGGTGTGATTGTGCAAGAAATGCATTTTTTTAGGTTCGAGGTCTTTAGCTTTTGAATATGTTATTTTATTATGATGATCACTTCAGCCCTATGTGCACAGAGGAAGCTTTACAATATGAGGGATTAGGAGACCTAGATGCTGTGTTAGTTTTTAATTATTTTATTTTATTTTATTTATTATTATTATTATTAAGGATTTTGTGTTATAATACTCTATTCTTGAGTGATGAAGTTTCAGCCAATGTAAATTATCTCTGAAAAGTTTAATGCTAAGTTGTTTTTTGTATTATGATTTGTTGGATATATGATGTAATCCTTTACTGGAGTTGGGGGAATTATTAATGTTTAGATGCTCTAGTGTTTAATAATTATGTGCAAAGAGTTCTTTGGAACAAAGATCATCAGAAGCTTCTTGTAAAGCGAACATGAATTCACTTTATGCTAAGGGATAAGAATTCTTCATAGTATGTGTTTGAGATGTGTCAAAGTTCTGAGATGGCAATGTCAAATATGTGAGTGTTTACTCTTGAATTAATGATGAAATTTGATTTATGTCCTTGATATATTAGTTAAATTTTCATCCTGGTCTGTGCTCTGGATATTTGGATTTTCATTTTTGTTGCAATGCTGGAGGCTTCGCTGCTGTGTGGTTCTTGTTGTGGAAATGAGTTTTGTCCTTTATGCTGTTTTACTGTCTGTTTTTTTCAGGGAGGCCTAACAGCTACAGATGTCTTTGCGGTTGAGTGGATTCAAACTGGTGTTGTTCACTATGGCACAACAGTTAGTTATTTTGGTTTTCTCAGTGATGGTAAGCCTTTTATTCATTGACATTCTTGCTGCGTAATTAGGATGAAAGATGCTTTGGCTACTGCTCCAATTATAGAATATAAATCATTTAATTTGTTATTGCTTTGTGTGCCCTTCTTTAATAAACTTGCTTCAGGTTTTGTTGTGTATTTAGTGAACTTGGCAGTCTTCATGAAGATGGCAACAATCACTGATGTTGAGAAAATTTGTGATAGTTATTAGGATTTGAGTTATTTCTTAAACAAAATGGCCTGAATTCTATGTGATTATTGATTTTTAGATTGAGGAAATTGATGCTAAGACAGGAATGTTGGATGAAGAAAATAAAATGGATGAGGAAAAGAAGGAAATGTCGCTGCTAAAATTTTTGTTTCTTGTCCTTTCATTTTCCTAAAATATAAATACAGCTTTAACTTATTGGGCAGACATGCACACCTAGGAGCACCCAGATTGATGTTTTGTGAAGAACACCTGGAAGAAGCAAAGTCTTGAAGGCTCCCTTTTGTATTATCACTTGATGCACTAATCTTGGGTATACAATGTGTAGTCTGGAAAAAAAGAACTTGGTAATATTGGACACATGACCAAAGTTTTAAAAGAGAAAGCGTATACTAAACATGCTTCGTGAAATTTTGTCTGTTATAAGGAAGCATGGCATCTTCTTAACCATAGTCTTAGGAAGCAAGATATGATATACAGAGGTTTTTGAAACAAATGAAGATGGATCAGTTTGAGAAAACCTATATGCATATTTGTGTTAGATGCAAGAAATGAGGACAAAGTAAACATGCAAATCAAATACTAGAGTTGATGTCATGCTCATGTCGCTTTGAGCAATGATATAGCAATGGCTCTTTCACAAGGTGTCTTAATAAGATTGTCAACAATGGCTTGAAATCTATACATTTATATGCATGATGGCACTAAGGTCTCTCCAAGACCATGTGCTCAAATTATTGAGGATAGTGTTTAGCAAGTATCCTTCTGGTTTGAGTTTTCTTAAAATGTTTGAAAGGAATTAATCAATGGGAATTATCTTCCAACCATTGACAAAGAATTAGCATATTTAATGTCTCTGTGGCCCCATTTGGTTACCTAGTTTTCTTAACATGGCAGCCAGACTATGCCCATTGATATGTGAAAGGTGAAGTCATAAGTAATATCCGTTTACCTTCTGATATTCTGTTTAGTTAATGCTGGAGATGGCATGTGGAAGCCACTTTGTGCTTCTATCATTTATAGATCAGCTCATGTTTAACATTCTCTTGAATTGTTTAGGGAAATTGCTTGGATATGCATGATTATACATTTTTTGGTTTGATCCTATAAATTTATGGTTTCCACTATTTCTTTGATGTAATATAGCGGCTTCATTGCATTCAACTATTCTGTAAAATCATGCTTATACTCTCTTTGGTGCAGTTCTCGAACTCTCTGAGAAATATCAGAAGCGATTTGGTCCCCTTAGATATTTTGTGGCTGGTTTCCTTAAATTTTTATGCTTACCCAAGTATAACTTTGACTTGGAATATCTTCCCATCTCAAAGGATGTATCAGGCACTAAAGGAAAGGTTGTTGATGATGATGAGAAGGTTGATATGTCTGACCTTTATACTGATATAATGCAGAGGCCAAACACAGAGGGTCTCCCCAGAGCTTCCAGTTTATCTAGTATTGATTCAATCATGACCCCAAGTAGAATGTCTGGTGGGGAATTTGACTTTTCTGGTAATACGCTTGCAAGCAGTGAGCCATCTGATTATGTCCGAGGACTGGATCCAAAAGCAAAACGTTTATCCTTGGGTAGAAATAATATGATGCAAGAACCCGAAGAAGTTATTCACCCCCAACCGAACCTTTCAACTACCCCTAACTGGCCAAGGACTAGATCAAGGTCACGGACAGAGAAAGGTTGGGCTGGCTTGACTGCTGCAAATGATACCAGGTGTTCTTGGGCAGCTCCAACAATGAATGACAAAGAAGATATTTCCTCAACCATGTCTGATCCAGGTCCCATCTGGGATTCTGAACCAAAGTGGGATGCTGAGCCTACTTGGGAAACTGAGGACCCTATTCATTTTCCAGGACCTCCAGATGATATTGAACAAGGTTTAAAGAAGGAACTTGTTCCCAGTTTGGAAGAGAAGTGGGTGGTTAAGAAGGGTCAGTTCCTTGGCATATTAGTGTGTAACCATTCATGCAAGACTGTGCAGAGTTTAAGTTCTCAGGTTGTTGCGCCAAAGGCTGTTCCTGATGATAACTGTTTAGACTTGCTTCTGGTCCATGGAAGTGGTAGAATGAGACTGTTAAGATTTTTTGTGCGCTTGCAATTTGGGCGACATCTTTCCCTTCCCTATGTGGAATATGTTAAGGTACATGACTGTTGCTCTTTTCTCATGTTCTATCAGATAAAACTTTTGATGCCATCACATTTAATTTGGTGTTCTAGCACTTCCAAACAACACTAGTGGAATGCATATTATGCCCTTGTCACTTGTGACTACTGTACTGTTTGAAATTGCAGACTATGACACCTTGTATCACATGCCCCTTCTTGTTTCCTCTGTGCCATTTTCTGATTATGCCTGTTTGGTCTCTGCTGTGAACTTTGATTTTATTGTCATTTTTGTTTCTGACATAGGGATGACAACAAAACTTTATAGTTATAATCATTGATCACTACAGCTTGATATGAACTTTCCTGAATCTTGTGCATTTTTATTTCACATCACAGGTGAAGGCTGCAAAGGTTAGGCCCGGTGCTAACAGTAACAACGGATGCGGTATTGATGGAGAGTTGCTTCGTGTGAATGGGCAAGTCATGTGCTCTTTGCTGCCTGAACAATGTCGGCTGATCGGCCGTCCTGCCAGGGAATGTATATAGGGGAAGCCAAGCCACCTCTAAACTTGGCAAGCTTTATGGAAAATGTGGTTTGCTCTCATTCCCAATAGAAACATTCAATCCAGAGCACCAACAGTTTGAATCATGTCATCTTACCTAAGATGCCCCTTTTGTTTGCGAGAGTCTTTGTATCTTAATGCACTCTTCCCAGCATCCATGAGTGATTCTTTTTTTTCCCCCATGTATTGATATTCCACTTTTGCTGTTTGACGCCTGCTGCTTTTCAGCCAATTTGTTTTTAGGGTTTGGGGATATTTTGCGGAAGCCCTTAAATTTCTACATATAAGCATGTATTATATAGAGCCTCTAAGCAACTCATCTGAATTGTGCTACCAAATTATTGTAATATACCTTGATTCCGTTTCTGGTTGCTGCAGCCTTGATATATTTGCCTTGCCTATGACCATTCCTTTGTTAAGTTTCTGGTTGCTCTGTTATACATAGATGGCACTTCAGTTTAAGCCATTTTTTCATAGCTATTTGGTGTACAAGAATTTATGAATGGTAAAAAAAATCTTGCAAACATTTTTGTAGCATGTGCATGGATTTCAAGTGATTCAGGGGAGATTTTAGGATTGAACGTGTATATATATATATATATATATATATTAGCAAGCAATTCTGATTTTTGTACCTCATTGTTTACCATTCTGAAAACCCTGGGAGCTTAGACGCAAGATCCAGAAATTTGTGGTTTATTGGATCTCCATTGAGTGAATAAATCCGGTATTTTTTGCTTTTCCTATACTATAGAAGCAATTAATTAACGCAATATTGTGGTTTTACCGTGGTATCGTTGTAGGGAGTCTGTACTCAGCTCAACCCAAATAAAACAAGCAATAATAGACGCAAATCATGCAAAACATTAATGAAAAATATGCGCTATCATTACTTTTGTGAAGCCCTTGTTAAAGACCAAAAATTACAACCGATTAGCTAAGCCTAAAAATTAGCAACCGAATATTAACCACTACTGGGACCATTTAACACATGCAAACATTACAAAATTCTGAGATGAACCGAAAGACAGTAGGAATACTAGAAAATAGACCAATAAGACACCATCGGACTTTTCTCACAGATTTTCATGATATTTCACTTGTTTGTAGAAACAATGCCAGTGCCCAAAATCCTAAATTAAATTGTTAAACCCAAACAAATCATAGAATAACTTCAGTACCCTAAAATACTATGCGAACAAGAAAAAAAATTAATAAATATGAACTTAGCACATCTCATAATTAGAGACCCTCACAGCAGAAACATTGAGCAGCATCATGGTCTCATGGAGCCAGCACTCTTTTGATACTGGCTTTCTGCTCTGCAGTCAGTCTACTTGGGAACTTGATGTTGAACTTGATCCTCAGGTTTCCTCTCATTGTCCGATCTTTTGGAATTGGCATGCCCTCCCTAGGCACTATTTCTTCGTAGCCAGGATGGATTATTGTGTTTATGGGGATGCTGAGATTCCGACCATCAAGAGTTACCAGGTTGACAGTGTAACCTGTCAGGGCTTCCACCAGAGAGACTTTCTGTGTTACAATGAGATCATTTCCATCACGGCTATATATACTATGTGGTTTCTCATCAATGATGAAGACTATGTCTGCAGGAATGACATTGGGCATCTCATTCCCTTTCTCTGGGAATGTGATTTTAGTCCCCTTCTTCCACCCAGGCTTTATTTCGATTGTGAGGATTTCCTCCACAGGAGTGGTTCTCCTGAAACATGTGATTGAGTGTGAGCATGCAATGAGCACTAAGAAAACATCAACAATAATGCAATAACAATACCATGTATATGGAGTAATAGGTCTCAAAAGCAAGCTTGTACAAAATTTTCATGCTTGCAAGAGAAATCAAAGCATATTAATAATTGAGCCAACAGTCTTTGTAGAGCTAACGAAACAACCAGAATGAAAAATGCTGCAATGGTCACAAAAGCATTCAATTAACTGAAGGAAGATAAATGAATACATGGCTCCCAAGCGTTCCAGTGTGAAAAAAAGTCAATAAAGAGGACTTCAAGAAGACACAGCAGCACACCCACAATTTACTTTAGAATGTACAAACAATCTAAATGAAGACAAAAGCAACTTAACAGAATAAACAAACCAAAACCCTCCCAATAATTGCAGGTTGCCAGTTTTACTCACATCTCTCTTTGTTTCTCAGCAAACAATACACACTTGAGCATGGGAATTCAAGACTAAGTTGGACAAACACTGAATATAGATAAAACCCCTTAACTTCCAGGATTAGTTCCCTTCTTTCTCTAGATAAACATATTTCTCATAGTTAGCCCAGCACCCTTGAATTCACCAAGCTTATACTGATAAACACCAACAAACACTTCATACCATTTAATATATTTTCTACAGAAAACTATTCTGAAATTTGTACTAAGGTGTAACTCAAGAGAACTTGTACAAACAGTGGATTCTTGTGCCATAAAAATAAAAGCTGCTAGCATTAGAATGGCTGGCACGGTATCTCGAGTTTTCCACTTGATCTCCTAGAAGCTTGAAAAGTTAAAAAAAAATTACAACATCATTAACAATTGAAATATTTTGTATGGAAGCGATCAGATCTATTATCAGAAATTATACGAGATATCTCCCAGCATTCCTTCTCATTTTTTCTTAAGCCCAGGGACTCAAATATTTCCATTTGAATTCTAATACTACTAAAGACTCATAGAAAGCAACTTGAGCACTTGGTCAGGTTTTACAAAGTAAATCTGCTCCAACCACCTTCAAAAGCATCTCCATTCTAACCATTTATTTGAATTTTAACCAACGACCAAGTGGTCTATTGGTAGGCGGGACCCCGTTAGAACTCTTCACAAGTGGTGAGAGTTCAAATCACGGATGCAGGCAAATTTCTAGGAGTGTGAGTAGTAGTTGTGTGCATGTGGTTCCAGCGCCCATGTGTGCCCGGACCCTACCCCACTTGCTCCGCCGAGACTTGTGCACGCCCCTGCTTTTCTTAACGGCTAGGCCGCTCATCTTGGCAAAAAAAAAAAAAAAAACCATCTATGGTGCAAGCATACCACTAGCTGCTCATCTTGGCCAAAAAACAAAACCATCTATGGTGCAAACATACCAAATATGAAACATATCAGGGTGACTGCCAAATACGCCTTGATCATCCAATTCCAACATAACCTGAGTAATATCAAAGATGATCTTCTTATTTTCCCAAAGAAAATTTCCTAGCATTCTATTAGGCACATCCACAATTCCTTCAGATTAATGGAAAAGATAAATATATCCCAAGCTATAAGATGTGATTAAGCAGCTAGCAGGTCAATACAAGTAGGAAGATTGGGCAGGAAACCCCAAACCATTTGCTTCCAGATTATTTTGAGCACAATTGCATTATTAGCTAATCATGCAAACAAATGAGCCTAGCAGTAAAATTATTGCATGCCACCAATGATACGCATATTAGAATCATGCAGCAAATCCACTTGAAGCATGAGAACAAATAACTCCTCAAATTAGGTCATCAAAATTTATGTAAACAGAAATTTTTTCACTATGTATTTATCTACCTCTTCGCATTCTAGCCATATTCCCATGTACCACAAATTGACTTTGCAAATATGAATTATTGAAGACCTCTTCAGGCATTAGATTAGGGCAGGAAATTATAAATGGTCATGTCTAGACTCCATGCAAGTTGAAAAGAGATGGAATCATGGAGCATCAACACAGAAATGGTTGTCAGACATGGTATACTTTGAAAATTAGATATATCAACAGGAGCTTGAATGAGTGTGTCTGTACACACAGAATAATTCCAAAAATAAAAAGAAAAAAAGAAAGAAAGATAAAGAAAAAAGGAAACCAGGTATTCAGTTTTCTATTTCTGGTCATCATAGCTCACACACTCTATTTGGGGTTAGGATTGTCATGTCATAACCTGTGTTTTCCAAATTTATATGCCCCTATATTTAATGTAAATAGATAGACATTATAACGACATATCGATCAAATACATTCTTACTGTTTCACCTTTCACCAAAGACTATATTTGATTGATTCCAGATCATAGTTATTAAAAGCAAAAGGCACATCAAGGTGCTCGGGCATCAAATCATCTAGGTGCAAGGCGCAAGGCGCAAGGCTCAAGCACGCGCCTTTTCAAGGCACAAAAACTTTAAAAAAACTGAAAAAATTGATAAAATTCAAAATACATAATAAATTTTAATAAGAAAAAAAAATCAAAGTTTAAAATTCAAACCTGGATAAAACATGCATAGAGCAAAATAGTGTATTATCAATGTAGCAAGAAAATCCCCACACTACTACCTACTCTACTATTGCTAGGAAATACTATTATATTAGGAAATCCTAACGTCATCATTTTCTTCATCACTATTCTCCCACTCATTCTCATATTCATGCTCATCATCTTCATATTCTTCATTTACTTCTTTGTGAGGGGAAGAAAAAACAAGAAATAAACATTTACAATGAAGGAAGAAATACCTTTGTAGTCTTCAATCCTTAGTGAGGTCCTTTTTAAAGATGTGAAGAGAGTGGAGGAAGTGAGATATGAGAGATTGGCGTTTCTAACCTAAAAAACCGGTTGAAATTCAATTTGAAGATCATCTAATGACTCATATTTGTTCACATCCTAAAAAATGAAAAATAAATAAAACATGCATGCTGCACTTCACTAAGGGGCACCTCAAATCATCTTGAGCCTCAAGGCAAGGCGCACCTTAGGGTGACTCTTTAATGTTGCGCGCCTTCTAGGCTCTAAGGTGTCTAGGCTAAATCCTAGGGCGCCTCATACTTAAAACGCGCCTCTTTAACAACAACGTTTCAGATCTTGAAACTCCCTTTATGACAAAGGGCTTCTTTAATTGCTTCTTGTTTTATCCTAAACTTTCCAATTCTGGCGATTGAATTTAAGTTTAGTTTTCGAGGCATTCACATTTAGTACGTCAGTAATAAGGAATCATTGTCTCACACAAAAGGTTCACAACTTTCCGACCAACAAGAATTTATTCTATCTATGACCTATGAGTTAGAAAAATTAACATAAGTAACAATTATAAAGTATTATCTAAACAAATAACACTTATAATATTAAGAGGATGAGGGAATAACACAACTCAAACAATTTGTGTGCAGTTCATCATAACGTAAGCATTTATTTCTAACACATTCATTTTATTCAATCAAAGATGTCAATAATGCATACCTAGAAGTCACTGTAGCAAGTCAATCTAGAATACTCTCTGCAGACCAGTTGCGGACCATTTTCCTAGGTCTACCATCCCCTACTCTCTATGGTTGAACTTACAGTGCGAATAATAAAGGAAATGCTAGATGAATAATAACAAATAATAATTGAATAAAATTGTAAATGGCAAGCTTTCAAAGCCTCACAAAATTCCATAGGTGTTTCCATTTAAAAATCTTTAACTCAGATATTCATGCTTTGACAATGTAACAACTTGTGAATAATGACCATCACACTTGCTCTTGAATGGAAGGTAGAATCATAGAAACATGTGCATGCATTTTTTTCGGTTTCCCATCAGTAAAATTAGCTACTCAAGGAAAAAACATCATATAGAAGCCAACAATACAAAGTAGGTTTTTTTTTTTTTTTTGGAAACAACATAAACTTAGGGAATCCATGAAAACCACTAAGCCACGAAGGTTGAAGTGAAGGAGGTGGAAAGAAATAGCCGAAATAGAT
This sequence comes from Dioscorea alata, assembly GCA_020875875.1. NCBI lineage: Eukaryota > Viridiplantae > Streptophyta > Magnoliopsida > Dioscoreales > Dioscoreaceae > Dioscorea > Dioscorea alata. The sequence goes on along the minus strand of CM037015.1, from coordinate 17,379,853 downwards.
CCTAGACTCTATTCTTCTGCCAAGAGTGACTTTGAAAGTTTTGCCTAAAATAACGAGATTATATCATTTCTTCATTAGCGATTGAGATGTTCTTCAGTTTGAAAGGTGTGGATAAAGATTATTTAAGAAGATTTTAGTAAACTTAATAAGAAGTTTCTCATATTTTGACGCTCGTCTCCTTGAGATCTATGGACGATCAAAAACAACAAAGGTACAACCAAAAAGAGCCTTGATCTCACAAATAGAGATTCTCTTGATGTCTTGCAATCTCGTAAATAGTATACCTCGATCTACATCTACATCATACTTTAAATGGCCATGGTAATATTGTAATATAGAGTATGAAATCAGACAGCTTGAATGGTTTTAAATTTTATCAATATGTTCTCTTCTCTTCCTAATCAAATTCTCAAATAATCATATTGTATATAATTACATTCTTCGACAATCAATTTATTTACATCCATGTAAACACAATCGTATGGTTATGGCACAGTTATCCAAATAATTGTAATTTCTCAGATTACAGCTAAGCATCAAACATCACATAATTCCACCTCAACAAATATTGGAGGACATAAACATAGTCAAACATAGTCAGACAATAGTTAAACCATCAACATCTATGGCAAATATAAAGGTGCAACCATAATGTAAGCTTTTCAATAAAGGAAATGGTAATATACAAACAATAGACAATCACATTGCAATTCCATTAAAGCGAAGAAGCAAGACAAGAAACAAACAAAAAACTCACCCACTCAAATCAGTGACATCCCTGGAAATCTTCATCTTCTTTGTGGTCCCTTTATACAAGTCCTCAAGACTGCATGGCAGCTGGTTCTCAATAGGCGGAGCCTTCAGCGGCTGCCGTGACTGCGAAGCCTCTCCACCAAACGCCGATGAGAAGAAGTCATCCCCAAACATCCCACCGGGGAATCTCGACCCACCTTTTCCACCGCCCATGCCTCCGGACGTGCTTGTGAACCCAAAGAACTCGGCAAATATATCATCGGCGCTCCTCGTATTAAACCGACCTCCATCACCACCACCACCACCAAAGAAAGATGATCCTCCGGCTCCAGGCGGCGGAACCTTGCCCTTGAGCCCTTCCTCCCCATACTGATCATACACCGCACGCTTCTGCGGATCACTAAGAACCTAAAGAAATCCACACAGATTGCCAAAACATAAATCACCAGATCTCGAAAAACATAACCCTAAAAACAGAGATCAAAATCGAGAAACGAACATCATACGCTTCAGAGATCTGCTTAAACTTCGCCTCAGCTTCATTCTTGTTGTTAGGGTTCTTATCAGGATGCCACTTCATGGCGAGCTTGCGGTAGGCCTTCTTGAGATCCTCATCGGTGGCGTTACGTGGGACCTGAAGGACCTTGTAGTAATCCACTCCCATCTCGTCGCCGTCGTTGTTCTCTTCGTCGTCGTCGGCGGAGGCGGTAGACCTTCTCTTTAACCCTCTCGTTTCGCAAGGGTTCGGTTCTCTTGAGAAGAAGCACAAGACGATGGTAATGCTCTGAGTTGGTTAATGGAAAGTTCCAGAAGATGTGAACATCACTTGAGCAGTGATTTCAAGCCATTCTCCCAAACTTTACTCTCATTGGCACTCTATTTTATTATAGATATTTTTAAGTTTTTTAATTATATATAGTTTTAAAGTAAGTTTTATTTTATGTTTTACTTATTTTTTAAAGTGGAATTCCCACTATTAAATTTTTAAATCAGATTTTATAAAACGGTTTAACTGAAGGATAATGCAAATCATTTTATAAAATACCAAAATAGTAAACTAATTAAAATAAATCTTTAATAAAAAATAAAAATAAAAATAAATAAATATCATGTCTCAATAAAAAAATAAATTCGAACTTCAATTGCCGTAGAGTGAAGACATGGTGGTGTGTTAAAGATAGTAATTCTATGCATATGTGTATTTCTAACACGTGATTTGTTTATATTTTATAAAAAAAATAATATAACAAAGTTTGAGAAATAAAAGACACATAATAACAAAATACATACCCTCCTTATATATTAATTTATATTTAACAACCAATACTACTAAATAAACATATATTGCAATAAAGACATTGGATATGGGCCATTGGGCCTGTTTGTCAATGGAAAATATATATAATCAATTGTGCAAATTATATTGAGATCCACTTATTTCGGACATGTTGACATAAAAATAAATAAATAAATAAAATAAAATAAAATTATTCAATGAAATTCTATAACTGGAAGATCATATAATTATTATTGACATATATATAAATTTTTATATTTTTACTTTTACTTAATGACTGTATTGACTCATTAAAACATATTTAATGACTTAATATATTTTATTTGAAAGCGATAAACGTTATATACATTAAATACGTACACATAGACTCAAAATTAATTTTATAACTCATACACACTTAAAAAAAATGAGGGGATTGAATTGTGAGACTACATTCATAACTGTTAATCTATTATCATTATTATTTTTAATAAATTTTGAACGCAAGACTTTTTTAATATTGTATCTTTAGTTTTTACCGTCAATCACCATTAGACTATAACGTTTTTGTTGGTTTTTGGAAGAATTCCATGCTTTTAACTTCAGCTTGCTTTTGTCAATTTTTTTAATTATTTTAATTAAACTAATTGAACAAATATTGCTCACTAACCATGATGAAAGGACATACCCATAAATTAGTAGATACTGGCCTAGGGGTTGAGTTGTCCTATCTACCCTCTACCTTAGGGATTGAATTCTCCTATCTACCCTTGGGTTGTTGGTCTTTAAGTGTTTTTCATGTTATTGTTTAATTTGATGTTTAATTTTGGTCCTAGTGAATTCGATCCATTTGTTAGAGTGTTTTGTTTTCCCTTCTTCATGTATTCTTTTTCTTTTAGTTAATTTATGTGTTTTAATTTTTAAAAAAGAAAAATGAAAGGAATATATAGCAAAGCATGACGAAAGCAAGGCCGACTTGTATCCGTAAATAAATATCATTTAGTAAATTTTTAACATATTTTTTTTACCATTAACTATATTGTTTAAATAAATAAATAAAAAGATAATTTAACTTTTATAAATGTGTGTCTATTTTACTATATATGAGAACTGTGGGCCAATGTATCAATGGCCATATTAATTTTATTCAAGAACATTTTTTTTCCCATTGAAAAGATAATAGTAAAGGTTTTTACCCTTCTCATTGTCTTGATTTTCTGTTCTTGTTGAATTGCTCTAGTTGAGAAATAGTATTAGATTGGGGCCATAGTTTCCTAAAAACCCTTGTGTAGTTATATATATATTCCAGTCCTTATAGCGTTTTTAAAATTTTTAGTATAACAATAAGTGGTTTATATTTTTATATTTTGATTTAAAAAAAAAATTATGTTACTTCAATTAATTATTATGTACCTAATTAATTTTTTTTTTAACAAAATATGGATTAGACATGCATCAAGTCATGCGTAGAGACGGAATTAATCTCTCATCGTGCGCTAGATTTCCAAACATGTCCAGTGGCAATAAACCAAAAGAGTTAAGTTGTAATTAAATTTTTATATTTATGTGTAATTTTTATATTTTTAAATAAAAAAAATTGATATCGTAGATATAACACACTCACTTTTATTTATGTCTTAACCATCTAACGAAAATGAGTCAAACCTCCACCTCTAAGTAAAAATCAAGTACCTTAATTGGTCAACTATTACGATAGTGTCTAGATCTCTAATTTTTTATGTTTCTCTAATTTCTCTTTTTCCTCTTTGCCCTTAGTTTTTTTACTAATAATAAATACATCGTTCATCGTCATTGATTTCATTGTATAAGATATTTGTGTTGGGATTTCAAAACCCCGAGTTCAAGTTTCACTTGACGATATAATGGTAATATATTTTTTATTGTACATGTGAGCATGTAACTTGATCCATATATCAACGAGCGGGAGTGTACGAGCTGAATGATAAAATTTTGAACCCATACACATAATCCTAATTGTAGATGCGAGTTACAAAAAATACTGAATGCGCACTTGATTTCTTATTTAAAAAATAAAATGAAAAATAAAAAAATCAGTGTTATAACCAGTTTTCACTGCAGAAATAACCAGCCCATTTCTATAGATTTTTTTCAGCCAGTACTGTAGCGGACCGTTACTGTAGCAGCACGAATTTCTCTTAAAAACCCTTCTCTTTTCTTCTTCTTCCTTCCTTGCTTTCTTTGGCCGAACCCTAGCCCTTCTCTTGGATTTTCCGGCGAGCTTTTCCGGCGAACTAAAACCTCCATTCTCCTCCTCACATCCTCTTGAATACGGTAAGCCTTTATTTCAACCTTTTCTTTCCGTATTTTCTTGTATTTTCTTGTTTTTAGAGAATTTTGAAAACCTAGAATAAGTTTTGGATTTTCTACTTGATTGTGGATGTTTTTGAGCTTAAATTGAAGCCCTTGAGGTTGTGATTCTTTGTGGTGGATTATTGTAAAGAAAATCTCATTGTTTGATGTTGTATTTGGGAGAATACACTTGTTTAAGGCCGGGTTTACTGCAGCACCCGAGGTTACTGTAGCACCGGCAATCCTTAGTTGTTTCTTTAATTTCTTTGGATTAGATTGTAGCTATAATCCTTAGGAATTCATTGGTAACCTTTAGATCTAGCTTTGAGCCCAACCCTAGGATTAATTTAGGGTTGTTTGCTAGAAAACCTAGGATTTTATATTAACAAGTATTTGTGTTTTCTTGTACTTTGGCAAGGAGAAGAAGTCTTGGCTCGAGGCAAAGGAGTAGCCGAGGGTTAGCTTGCGGGGAAGAGAGTCACCAATTCTGTGAGTGGGTTTATTTAGCATAGCTTTATTTGAAAAATACCGATAGCTAGACTTGATCATACTTACATTTATATATATATATATATATATATATATATATATATATATATATATACTTATATCATGATTCAAGTACAATTTCTTTGATTTATACGGGCTTGGCATTTTGGTGAATGATGGTGGCATTGAATGAAATCTTGAATGTTTTATTTAGTATTTGACTTGGTAATGCTTGATTTGATGTTAATACACTTCAATGAGTTGTGAAATTTTGGGTTTTGTGTAAAACCTGAGATTTGTTGTGGAAATAATTGATTTTGTGAAATCCGGGGTTTGAAACTCATTTCAAATGGTTGAAGGAAAATGATTTCCTGTGTTGCTTCTTGTATTGAGTTTTGTTTATCGCTTGGTGTTTTAAAGCTTGAGCTTCCTTTGTATTCTTTTATTATTTTCCTCGTGGAGATGTGAAGGTGTTGGTAATTGTTGGGTATTTGTTGGCAATGGTGTTTTTCGTGGACTTGTGTTATTGTTGGGTTTGTGTGGTGATGCCCTACTACGGTAGGCGGTCCCCACGGCCAGCCTGTTGAGGTGGCGTGGTAGACCGGATTATTTACTACGAGGGCCAGGTTCAGGTGGGAGTGTAGAGCCCTGACTGGATATTCATCGGGTAGCCGGAGTCACCAACCGGTGAACCGATGGGTCAACGTCAAAGACATGAGTACTTTGACGGCTCTGAACCTAGCCATGGCCACGGCGAAGGTTTAGAGAGTTTTCTAGACCATATTATGCTGGGTGAGTGTTGGGTATTGCTTTATACTAAATTTGAGATTTATCCAGTGTATTTCTTTTGTAGTATTATCTTGAATGTGCGGTGAGGGGGCGAAGCCCAGCTGTTGCTTTTAGGAGGACAGTCTCCCACATATTTGAGTTGCTACCCGTATTTTGATTATTTATTTCAAAACCTTGGCATTATGTTGTTTTACTTCTTTTAAAGATTTCCATGATGTGTGCTGATGTTTCTAAACTAGTATTGCTTTTAGTAAAGTATTTATGTTGGTAATTTATTATTATTATTGTTATTTTTATTATTATTATTATTATTTTACTATTGTTGTTGTTGCTGGTATGTTTTCTTTTAGAGTTGTGCTAACCCCCCTCACTGAGTAACTGTGGTTACTCATCCCCTCTTTCCTCTTCCCAGTCTGTTTGCAGGTAGTAGGTGCGACGGTGTGGCAGTGTGCTGGGCATTTGCTGCTATCTTTTCTATTGTACTTCCTTCAGTTCATGTACGTTTGTTGTCATGGAACATGTTGTTTGACTTGTGGATCCACTAGTGTGTAGAAAACCCTGTTGCATGTTTGGTGTTTCATCATTTCCTACTGTTATGCTTATTACTTCCTTGTGTACTTGGAAACCTCTGTACCTTCTGTATTTCGCTGTAATAGCTGTTGTTGTTATTGTTACTCATGTTATGTATTGTTAGCCTTTATTCAATATCTGCAAGAGATATTGTTGAATTCCAGGTGTATTTGTTAGCCTTGCGGCGTCACGAGGGCTGAGTGGTGGGGTATCCCTCCTCGGGATCGCCGCGGCGGTTGTCGCGTCCTGTGGGCCCGCGGGTCGGGGCGTGACAATTAGACATATTTAGATACGGAATCTGTGTAGATGAATGATATCATATTATTTTCTAATACCATAGAAACAATTTTTTATTTCTAAAAACAAATACACAAAAACAAACGGGGAAAAACCCACGAAGAACAGTGCACAAGATTCCAGTTCTTATGCCTTGATAGAATGACATCATCATCATTGAGAGGGAGATATTTACAGTTTGTGCTGGGCAAATATGTCAAGCTGTGTTAAATTAAATCAGAAAAGAATATGGGTGAGGCTTGCTTAGTTTTCCCTATCACAAATCACATCAATAGGTCATTTCAACACCTTCTTAGAACCATTTTTTATCAGTATCTACAAATTAGATCCCTCCTCAAGATCTGGTGAGCCGTTCTTTTCACATTAACCCAACACCATAACAAAAGTACCATCTTTAATGTTAGTAATATTTATCTAAATTACAAAAGTACCATCTTATCATTACACGATAACAAAATTCTAACTCTTACAAATTTTTTTTTTTTTTTTTTTTACTTTGGAAACAATGAAATATTTGTTTTAAATTGTGATTATTCAGAACGTATATTGTCCTTTTTCTCCCAATTATTCGACCTACAACCATTCCCGCCTTCTGTTTCAAGCATCTAGACTTCTTGGTTGACTTCATTAAACCCAAATCAAAAGCTAGTGTGGGATCTACTTGCCAGAGCTATTATTCGGAATATATGGCTGGAAAGAAATTTCCACATTTTTCAATCACTTACTTTACCTTTTCATAATGTTTTATTCAAAATTTCTAATATGATTCTTCCCTAGTTTTCTACAGCATCAACGTCTCATTAACAAACTCTTAACGAAGTTTCCCAGAAGATAAAGCACTCCCTCGACTTTTTGAGCGCACAGATTGCAAACAACTCCGGCAATGCAGATCCCTCCATTGCTTAGGAGTAATCAGCTCCCCCTTGTAGCTCAAATAGTCCTATGACTTCAGACGGACGTCTTCGCTTCTCAACTACTCCATTTTTCTTTTCTTTTTCTTATTTTACTGAGTCTCGATTGTATTATTGTTACGTCTTTCTTTGATATTTACACTTTTTTGTACTTCTTCTCGTTTATTAATAAAGTAGTGATTTATCCACTTTATTAAAAATTATATATATTTAATGACAATAATCAACCAATATATAATATGACTTTGTCATAATTTTAAGGTTTTTCAGCAAACCTAGTTTTTACAATATCGAGACAGTGTACCTTATCCTCTGAGTTCCATGAAAAAAAATGTTTGCATTTGATAATTGATTGGATTAGAATGATTTAATGGCAGAGGGACACACACGCACAAAATAATACGTTAGGTCCTTAACATAAATATTAACACTTCATAAATAAATAGAATTAGAAAAGATCCGTAATCGATCACTGAATGTCAGCAGGTACATGACTAATTAATATGCACTTGTACCATGGTTAATTATATTGGACAACACACTATGGTTTTAAAATTTTAAAAGACAGGAAATGTGTTAATTGTCCTATCAAGCATCAACCGAGTGAATCTCAGACCACAATCTCAACACAAATCTACAGTATTTAATTAAAAGTTCGCCTTCTCCAGTTGCATTAATTTGATAGTCATTCTCACAACAAAGACCCACCCATGACTCTCATTCATCTCCCGCATTAGTCTCTTCCCACGCGTAAACATACAATTAATTAGAAACTGTAGTTTAACATCCAGTAATATTGTGTGAGAAATACATCTTGTTATTTACTTCAGAATTACAATCAAAGGGGCAAAGCGGCGGCCCTTCCCCTTTTTCTTTCTCTCATTAGTTTTTTATTCTCTCTCTTTCCCTGGCCATCCTTTTTGTCCCCGCTATCTCTTTCTTTCTCTCTCTTTTTCCTTTCTATTTTTAATTAGTTTTTTATTCACTTTCAGTTTTTTTATTTTTATTTTTTAAATTATCTCTCTATTATGTTTTTATTTTTATTTTTTAAAAAATTAATATTTTTTTTACACATTAATAGATATAATTTTAAACAACTAAAGGGCTCATAGTCTAGTAGTATTTAGTAAAATCTCTACTTCAAAACTCATTAAAAGCAATAATGATAACGGGTCGACATCAATTGTGAGTATAGGTTCAAAACCCAAACATTTCATCCTCAGCTGAGAGTTTATGGGTTGAATGATTAAATTTCAGACTGTGTCCATACCCATAATCTATATAGCGTTTATCTTCTTTTGTTAAAAAAAATCTAAAGTATAATATTTTTTTTAAAATATTATCAAAAATTTATTATTTAATTTATTAATATTTTATAAATTACTTTGTGTAGTATTTTTAAAATATATTTGTTTTAGTTTTTAATTTTTTACAAATTAATATATATAATATATAAAATTATATTTTTAGTAGAGTTTTTGTAAAAATTTATTGTTTGAAATCTAATTTTTATAAACTAAACTATAAATTAATATTTAAATAATTTTTAAAAAATTAATAAATTTTCCAATTCGCCCCGCTAACCTATAATTTTTAACTCCGCCACTAGTTATAATATCGTTAGAAGTAAGTCAAATTATCGTAATTGGTGCACTTTTGTACAGTTTGGTTTGTCATTTATCGATTTCACAAACAAAAATATATTTATATATCATAATTGGTCATTGGCATTGCTCTCTCCAACTTGTTAGAACGATGAGTTTGAAGTTCAGCATGCGCACAGTGAGAGCAAACGGATGATAAGGTAAAAATATATATTTTACAGTAAAAATAAATAAATATATGAATATATATATATATATATATATGATTCCGTGTATTTTTGTGATGCGTGGATGATTGTAATTATTCTATGAATCGTTCTCACGACGCGACATGCATGCAGGCAATGTCGCGCAGCTGACAAGCAAGCATCTTTGGATCTTCTTCCCATTAACCTTTTCCATCACACACACACACACACACACTCTCTCTCTCTCTCTCTCTCTCTCCACTTCTCTTTTGAAACTTGAAAATATTCACATATATATAATATAATATAATATAATACAATAATATATATATATATATATATATATATATATATATATATACATACATGAATCACAAAAACACCGGTCCACAAGCTCCCATCTAAATAATTCCTGCAAATGCAAACAAATGCAATAAAAGAAATAAAAAGAAATCCCAGCGAAGTTGTGGTGGATATCCCACCCTCTCCATTCCAAATAGCAAATACTCCCCTCTCCAATTCCATCTTGCTCCTTGCCTTGCCTTCTCCCTTGCCTTATTTTGCACTCATTTATAATATAATTCCTACATGTTTTTTGTTCATCTTCAGACAAAAGCATATATAAATAGATAGATAGATAGATAGATAAAAGAAAAGGATATCTATTTAATTAGGTGGGAATTAATGCTTGCAGCCTCACCAGTGAGGAGTTCTCATGGAGATGGAAGAGAGTTGGAGACGGTGGGATTCACTTGTGATGGTGCTTTGTTGGAGGACATCAACTTTGATGAACTTTTCATGGGGTTTGACGAGGGGGACATTCTGCCAGACTTGGAAGTTGACCCAGCGGAGATATTTGCAGAGTTCTCGGCCAGCGGGGAGGAAGACTCAGCCAACACCGCCTCAAACCCAAGCGCCAGCAGCGAACTAGAAGTGCCAGTTGTGCAGGAGGTGCCGGAAGTAATCAGTAACAGCAAAGTAAAAGATCATCATGATGTCAAGCCTGCAGCTGGGACTTGTAAATCAAACAGGAAATCTTCTTCTTCTTCTTCTTCTTCTCCTGCAAAGGGATCTCAAGGCAAGAGAAAAGTTAAGGTACATATATATGTACTTAAAACATCTATATTTATATATCTATATAGACAGTTTGGAATGTTTTATTATATATATATATATAGAGTTGTTAGATCTGATATTGGTTTGTATTTTTTTGTTTGGTTATTGGAAGGTGGATTGGACGCCGGAGCTTCACCGGAGATTTGTACAGGCAGTGGAGCAGCTTGGAGTGGATAAAGCAGTGCCTTCTAGGATACTAGAGATTATGGGGATTGACTGCTTGACTCGGCATAACATTGCAAGTCATCTCCAAGTAATTATTCACAGAAATAAACTTAATATATATTTTTTAAAAATATATATATAAACTACCAGAGAAAATCAAGTAACATATATATATATATATTTGCAGAAATATAGGTCACATAGAAAGCACTTGCTAGCAAGGGAAGCAGAAGCTGCAAGCTGGAGCCAAAGAAGGCAGATGTACACCGGAGGTGGAGGAGGAGGAGGAGGAGTGGCGAGAAGGCCGGAGATGAGTCCATGGTTAGCTCCGACGATGGGATTCCCTCCAGCTCCACCAGTTCAACTCTTCAGACCATTGCACGTGTGGGGACATCCTACAATGGATCAGCCAATGCTTCATGTGTGGCCGAGAACTCCATCTCCTCAACCTCTTCTCCATCCTCCACCTGATCCTTCCTTTTGGCACCCTCACTTCCCCATGGTTTGCATCATCCACATTAATCTTATATATATGTATATATACTCTTTTTAATTAATCTTTGCCACTTTCAGTGAATATCTATCTCATCAATTATTATTATTTTTTTCAGAATGCAATGACGCAAGGAACTCCATGTTATCCTCCTCAACCAATTGTACTCACTTATTGACACTGCTTAATTTTATACATGTGCTTTTGAAAGCATGAAAATGATTTTAATCTATGGGTATTGTTTGCAGAGATTTGCAGCAGCAGCAGCACCAGCAGTGTCAGGCTTGTATAGACCTCTGAATGTGATTGCACCGGCTGGCAAACAACAACCAGGCTCACAGACTCATCCTGTGAGTGTTTTCTTTTTAACTATTGAATTATTTTGATTTGAAGTGTTGAAAAAAAGCAGACTAAAGTGTGAGCATTATTAATAGGACTGTAAACTTAATGTATTTGTTACTGACGGAGTTATAGTATGCAGCTAGATAGGGACAATATGAAAAAGTAAAAAAGAGAAAGTGCGGGAGAGATGTTATAGAATTTATGCTTAAGTTTTGAATAGCTTTTATCCAAAGTTTTGGCATTTTCATTCAGGGATTGAAAGAAAGGTTACTGTGACATTTGTACAAAATTCAGAACTGGGAACTGTTGAGCTTTTGTGGGGGAGCACAAGCACGTATATAGGTCACGATTTGTCAGAGCAGTACACAGAGAGAGAGAGAAAAAGAAAAATAGTTATGAGGAGACGTAATACAGAGAAGTAATTAACATTTAATATGATATGATTGCTTAGAAATGAATTTAATATTTACATGCTTGAATTATATATAGATGGGGAACATTGGAAGGTTTAGGATTTTAAGTTCATATAGGTTGTAAATTTTTTGCTGTCCATTTTTTTAAGTATAATTGTGATAGATTTAGTTTTTATGTAGCTTTGAAAGATGGTTATTGAAATTAAAGAAGATGATAGATATCTAAACCCTGATTTTAACTTGACAATCTTTGGATTGTCTTTGAGGTTTAATTCTGTTTAATTGTTTGGCAAATGAGTATAGGTTTAAATTAGTTTGACCAAAGTTTGGGCCTTCCAAACCTTATTAGTAATACTCTTTCAAAACTAGTAACATAACAAGTTGAATGATAATTTCATGTATATATATATATATATATATATAAAGGATTTATAGTTCATGTAACTCTATATAAAAACAAACATGAAAGCTATAAATAAAGTTTGACAGTTTTGGAAAAAGTATTTTGAGCTTGTGAATTTACATATTAAAAGTTGTTGATTAAAATGATGAATTATTACAGTCAAAAGAGAGCATTGATGATGCAATTGGAGATGTGTTAACAAAGCCATGGTTGCCACTTCCTCTTGGATTGAAGCCTCCTTCACTGGACAGTGTTTTGGTGGAACTTCAAAGGCAAGGGATATCAAAAGTCCCTCCAACTTGTGGTTAATTAATCTTGGAATTTACTTCATTAATGAAGTAAAACCAGGATGCTAATCACAATCAAGAAACTTGTCGACATATATCTATAGATTTTCCATGCATTAGAAAGAGAGAAAGAACCAGAGAGTAAGAGAGAGATGTTTCTTTCTTTCTTCATATATATATATTAACAAGGCATTCCTAATTCCTTCTTCATGTTGTCAATTAATCAATAAAATGTTTTGCTTGACACTTAACATGAATAAATCAGCAGACTTGTTCCTTTCTGAGTGCTAGAAATTATGGTTTCATTATCTATGTTTTTTATGTTTTTTTTATTGTGATAAAGATCTTATTTATTATAGGTAGTGACGGTAGCATGACAAAATATATTGCCTACTTCTATGTTTTTATAATCTAGTAAAATTATTTTAAAAAATGTTATTGTTTAGATCGTTTAACCAAGAAAGTAATTGCTCAATTTATACTTTGATATGTATACAAGAATTATATGAATTCAACATTTTATGGTATTTATTTTTCATGATAGTTTTACTGACCCATTTGAGTTGTGATTTACATAAAACTGGCATCGAATTAAGTTAATTTAGTAAAATAACAAAATAAATAAACAAAGTTAATTATTTTTTATATTTCTCTTAAAAGATAAAATTTCTCCCCATCCAAACAAAACTTTCAATCAAAGTACAATACAACCACAAAGCCATAAATTGTAACCAACACAAAAGAAACAAGTGAAGGACAATAGTAAAAAAATAAAGAAGAAAAACAAATTTGAAAACCATTACAAAAGACAGTACTTCCTTCTCATTATTTTCACTTCACATATATCACTGATTCTTACTTCTCTTTTGTTATTATTATTATTTAATATTTATTATTTGTAATTTTCTCTGCTTTTATAAGACTTATAGAAAGGACTATGACCTTTGCAAACCCTATGATAATGTACCCCACCAAAGAGAGATGTCTCACAAACAGATAGAGATGATCAACACTATTCTTTCTCTTTGATCAATTATTAGACCACCACCCTGTTAGACAAGCCGTATAGAGCACCAATATCCACTAACTTAGAGGTCCCCATCTCCCATCTCTGTTGCACTCTTTTGTCTCGTATTTACAAAGAATCACAGATCCCATGTATCTTTCCTTAAATTCATTCATTGTAAATTCTTCATATAATACACTAGGTGAAAATAATTTCTTTGTAATAAAAAAAACTATATATATATATATATATATATATATATATATATATATATATATATATATATATATATTAACAAAATGTACAAGTTGTCTCAACACATGTGCTCTCATGCATCTTGTGTGAGCTAATTAGATTCAAATACATCTTTTTAACGAGGCACAAATATTTTAAAATAAAAATTTAATAGTAATCGATTAAAAGGTCATTAGGGTGAACAAAATATTTTTTGAAACAAGATAAAGGATAATTATTTTTTACACTGTTATTTTCCAAAGTCTCTTTACAAGATATGTGGTCCATGGGTTGACAAGAAGCACTTATTAGGAAAAAAAAGAGCATAAAAAAAGAACAATTTGCAGTCTTGTGACATTGCTGCCTAGTGGACCATGGCTGATGAGACATGAACCAGAAATGAGCCAGTAAGTAATAAGCATGTAATATTCTCAGAAACTATTTTATTGCTAGAAAGAGAGTGGAGATTCAATAAAATAATTCAATAATGGTGTGCATGATCAGTGTGATGGGATACATGAGAAAGGAAAAAATAATTATGCATGTGCATGCAAGAAGTAATCAATGACTTGTACATTCTTGTACTCAGGGAAGAAAATGTAATGGCTGAAAAAAAAACCAATGCCATTTTTTTTATTTTTATTTTTAACGAAGGGGGTGCTACCCGGCCCAAAAAAAGTGCCAAATGAACATGCAAGTACAATGATATATTAATTACGATTATTTAATGATCTTCTAAATATTTAACATATGAGATAAATTAACACGCGGGACAATTAAAACCTATTATATATGTCCAAAATAATATATCATTCATCAAAACCTCATAATGGTAAATCCCTCTGTCTCGCAACTCTAAAAAAGTGGAGAATACGGCTTCTCTCGTAGAGAACTATATAAACATTGAATGAATAGTATTGATATAATATTTTTTTTAGTAAATTTATAATATATTTATATAATACTTTTACAATATTGTGATATAAAGAATTTCGATCTTCCATCACTGATGATGACCATTCAATATTTAGAGAATATGGCTTCTCTCGTAGAGAACTATATAAACATTGAATGAATAGTATTGATATAATATTTTTTTTTAGTAAATTTATAATATATTTATATAATACTTTTACAATATTGTGATATAAAGAATTTCGACCCTCCATCACTGATGATGACCATTCAATATTTAGAGAAGTTATATTTAATGAAACGAAATTCTTATTCAACTTTTAGTGATACCATCATCATTATTATTAGAGATTTTTTTAACATATTTTATTTACAAATTATTTATTTAATTTTAAATCAAAGGTGGTTTTCTTAAAATGTTATAATCTATGATTATTATATGACTTAATTTTATTGTGCTAGTAAAATATATCATTTATACATAATCAATTGCATCTCAAGCGTGAGATCATGATGTACATATATTCAACAACTATATATCAACATCTTTATATCCAGGAATCATTTTCGTTCTTAATTAGAAATAATGGATTATTAAATTTTAAATACAATTAGAGAAAATTTAAGTGACAAGTAAAGGCCAAATAAGACAAAATTAATTTCAGTTTTCAAAACTTAATGTAGATAACATAATTAATAATTTGATATTGCTTAATTTTTACTCAATATAACACAAATACACATATTAATAAAAAAAATATAATTTTACATAAATAAAAGAATCACAATATATAGTTAAAAAAATAATCAGATGATGTATTTGAATTTAGATTACTGGCTATGGTCCTGTGCTAGTTTCAATCAATAGCGCCCTAAAGTTTCCAACCTTTTCAATGAACAAGTCCATGGCCCATGAAAATAAGGCCCATCAGGTACGAGCTATAATTTGATTTTCATTCAAATGAAAGGTTTAAATGCATCCAGTGTGGTTAGTTTAATCAACTATTTTTGTAAAATAATCTAAATATTGTATTAAAATATTTTAAAATTATAGAAATAAAAATAGCCAATTATATTTTGGCCAATTTACATTGAGTTTTCTCTAAATTATTCCAATCCCGTCAAAGATATAATTTCAAATTGGGTAAACAATCAAAATAGTCTCTTACCATTGTGTGTTTCTATTTCGGTCCCCAGTTTTAAAAAATTATATTTTAATCCCTTACTATATTTTTTATTACAATTCAGTCACCCGAACGCACACCGTTAACGGTAATCCCATGTGGCAGCCATTAACATTCGGCTGTCACGTGGGATTGCCGTTAACAGCGTGAGCTCGGGTGGCTGAATTGTAATAAAAAGTAAAGTAAAGAACCAAAACATAACTTTTTAAAACTGGGGGGGATTGAAATAGAAACACACAAAGATAAAGAACTATTTTGGTTGTTTACCTTTCAAATTTTAGGGTTAGATTACAGTTTTGTTGATGTATTAATTTTATATCTGGTTACATGCCTCACACTTAATTTATCCATTTTTTTGTTAAAAATAAATAAATAAATACATAAATAAAAATATTAAATAAATAACAAATGATAGATTTAAATAATATAACAATTGGAAATATTTGGCGGTCCCTTCAAAAGTGAAGATTCCTGCTCATCGGGTCCGAGTCAAGCAATCCCCAATTGACACATGAAATACCCAAACTACCCACCCAGACAAGCCCCTGCCGCCGCATCAATCGAAGGATATTTATGTCAATTAGACTCTAAAGGGCGGATTATCAGTTATTATAAAACATACCTCCTCGCGTCTTCCAAATAATATTCAAACCCAAAAAAAAAAGAAAGAAAGAAAGAAAGAGAAATCTCGGAAGCAACGACGATGGAGGATTGCAGGCCTTTGGGGTTCTTGATCGGCCTCCCATTTGCTCTCGTTGCCGTGTTGATCTCCCTCGTCGGCGCCGTCATCTGGATTTTAGGGTCAGTTCTTTCTTTTTGATTTTTTTTCCTCTGATTTTCTGAAAATGAGATGTAATTAGGGTTTCAATTCAAGGATTTCTTAAATTGGTTTGTTTTCTTTGGTTTTTGGGATAATTTGCGTGCAGTTCCATCTTGAGTTGTTTGTGCCCTTGTTGCGTTTGCTTTGCGGGTCTTGCCAATCTTGCTGTAGATCTGATCAAACTCCCTGTCAAAGTTATCAGATGGTTCATTCACCAGATCCCTTGCTGATTTCTCATTTCTCTTCTTGTTGATCCGTCAATGCTACTGTTCTTGTGATTTTTATTTTTATTTTTTTATTTTAATAGAAATTAAAGGCGGGTTTGACTGCCACGTTAATCACTGTTCTTGTGATTTAGATTTCAAGGTTGTCTTTTTGTTTTATTGGTAGGTTTGGTAACCAATGTTTTTTTTTCACTCATGCTCACGTATTGCTATTATAATGATAAATTTATTAAATTTATTATTTTAAAATAAAAAAACTTTTTTTAATAAAAAATTAATTTATAAATAGTTGTTACCCATGTTGGGTATGGAAATGACTTGGTAATAAGTCGGGTTAATTTTTTGAACAGTCACCCAACTTTACCTTATTTTCACTTCAGTCACCCAACTTCAAAACGTATCAAAGTGAATACTCAAGTTTTTAAAAACATTCACCGGGCAGTCACCAGAGACTTTCCGGCACCTAGAATCCTACGTGGCCGCTGTAAAGGCTGACTCAGCAACTTAAAGTCCACATCACCAGGCGTACTCGGTGTCCACGTGGGTTTAAGTTGCTGACTAGGCTGCAAAATCGACACGTCAGCCCTTTCTTCTCCTCCTTCTTCTCTTCATCTTTTTTTTCTCTGGTGAGGGACTGAGTGGCTGGAATCTCGCCGGAAAGGGCATTGCCGAAGACGTTGAAGAACCGGAGGTTGGATTGGTTGAACGGCAGGATCGTTCCGGAGAGACGGTTGTTCTGGAGAAGCATCGCGTATAAGCAAGGAATGGTAGTGAGAGACGGAGGGATGTCACCGGAGAAGAGGTTATCAGAGAGAACAATGACCTTGAGGCGGTGGAGCTCGGCGATCTTCGATGGGATGTGGCCGGAGAAGCGGTTGAAGTTGAGGTACTGAGATTTGAGGTTGGAGAGATGGGATAGATCAGGATTGGGTCGGAGAAGGAGTTGGATTTGAGGCTGAGAACGAGGAGCTCGGCTAGAGGGGTTAGGGCATCAATGGGGATAACTCCGGTGAGATTCAAGAACTGGAGGACGAGTTTGGTGACTCTAGCTTAGCTGGAACACTCTTTGACGCCAGGCCATGGAGATGAAGGGGAGCAGAGATCGGCAATGGTGGCACGCCGCCATGGCAAGGAGTTGTGAGGATCGACGGCGAGCTTGAAGGCGAGTAAAGCATCAGCGTCGGTGGATTAGGTAAAATGAGGGAAGAGAAAGAGGGGGAGGAGGAGGAAGAGGAGCAATGGCGGTGAGAATGCCGCCATTGATGAGAGCTTGGAAGCTCTGAAGGTTTATCTCTATTGGTATTATAATAAAAAGAAAGCTATTTATTTATTTAATTATTTAATTATTTAATTTAAACTCGGGAAAAGAGTTTAAATCGCTGAGTCAGCTTTTACGGCGGCCACGTAGGATTCTGGGTGCCGGAAAGTCTCGGGTGACTGCCCGGTGAATGCTTTTAAAAACTTGAGTGACCACTTTGATATATTTTGAAGTTGGGTGACTGAAGTGAAAATAAGGCAAAGTTGGGTGACTGTTCAAAAAATTAACCCGTAATAAGTCCTGTGTCATTACCTACTTTTCCAATCAAAGGGAAAGATCTTTGAGAGAATAAATTTTTTTTTTTTTTTTTATTGGTTGATGTTGTGAAGAGAGATGGTTTGATGAAATTTTGTTTTTATTGGAATAATTGAATCCTATTTTTCATGAGAATTTAAATTACAATTGAGATTTAAAAAAATATTAAAAAAAGCATATGTTTTATGCCCAATCACTCCTCTCATGATAAAAGCTATTCAAGTAATACAGTTAGTGTTTGGATAGCATATTGATGTTTTGAGAGTGGGAATCACATGTATCCAGGCATCCCACTCCCATGTTTAGTAATCAAGAAAGAAATAAACAATATACTTATATGGCATTGGGATTTATAAATATGGAAGTGTTGTATTGATGGGAAATTTGGGGGTTTAATATAAATTCAAACATAAAAAATTTTATTCAAAATTATCTCATGCAAACCCCAACTCAATTTGAATAAATAAAAAATAAACATAGTTAAAATTTAAAATTCAATAAGTACATAAACCAATACATGAATAATATTTTATACATTTTAATTAAATCACATGGATTAAAAACTTTGTTTAAAAGTAGTTGTAATCTAAAATTTATAAAAATTATATTAACTTTTAAATATTATGTTAATATTAATTTTTTTAAAAAATATATTGTTGAATATAATTTATTAAAATTGTAGATATATATTAAATATAAAAAATAATTTTTAAAAATTAAAATTTAATAATATTTATCCTATGTGCGTGATATACATAAAAAAATTGATATATTTAATAAAGTTGCAGGTTTTTTTAATATATATATATATAAATTCAAACTAATTCAAACTGGAAACCACTTAACCAAACCTAGTTAGTAAGCTCCATTTTTAATTACAAAACCAAAACAAAGCTATAAGTTTTCAGAATGTGAACACCATCACAAGTCATGACCATTTTTGTGCAAGTCAATGACAAAACCAAAACAAAACATGTTGGTGAGTGGGAATCATTTTCAGCCATTTTGCTTTCCCAGTTGTAAACCATTGTTCCTCTAATAATTGACCTGAAGAAATAACAAAAGATAAGAAAAATCCAAAAAAAGGAATAATGTTCCAATTGTTCTTAATCTAGCAGGCAGTAGAAAAGGCTTCATAAAAAATAATGGAGACAAATTGATGACAGCCATCCTTGATCATCATAACAAGTGTGCATGGACTCATCATTCTGATGTTAAAAGGCTGGTGCAATTGCTTATGTGTGAATTCATGTTGGCTATTCTTCATTGATGTTCAAACATGGCAAGTTGGCAATATTTTCTTTGTCTCCTCCATTCCCATGCTTGAAATTCATGGCTTGCAAAAGTTAAGTGCCAGAAATTTAACAATAATTTATCTTAAGCTTTTCTTATAATCATTTGTCTGATTTACTCTGATCATGTTTGCGCATCTCAATTAATTCATATATAGGTAAATATAAATTGAAAGAGAAGTTCCTCTTTGAATTTTTTATATTGAGCTCTCTTGTATAATTTTATACACTTCAGATGAGAATTTAGTTTAATTATGTTTTGAAGGATGTAAAGCACATGCTTGCATTTAATAACTAGAAAAATCTGAGGTAATATATATACCTTCCTTGTTTCTATACACTCCTTTTTTTTTTTTTTTTTTACCAACATTTCTTGAAGAACACAAGTGAGATCTATAAAAATAACCAGTTCAGAGATGCTCAAATTAAAATTAA
The DNA here is from genome assembly GCA_020875875.1 of Dioscorea alata. NCBI lineage: Eukaryota > Viridiplantae > Streptophyta > Magnoliopsida > Dioscoreales > Dioscoreaceae > Dioscorea > Dioscorea alata. The sequence goes on along the minus strand of CM037015.1, from coordinate 17,359,743 downwards.
AATCATTTCTCATGTGGTTAATTAAGAATCCACTGTATATCACTTAATGAGATACATGGATTTCATACACAAATATGATATATATATATATATATTCTTCTAATATTGTCAAATACAACATACTCAAGACTCCAAAATGAAATTCCAAAACACATACCAATGATATAATTAACAACCACAACTTATTTTTAACATGAAAATCACATAAATCAACTTCTCATGGGGTATTAAACTGATCCTCTTGTCCTTCATTGCTGTATTGATCCTCAAACCTTTCACTGTTGTATTGACTTCCAAACCTTTCATTGTTGTATTGATTCTCAACTCTTTCATTGTTGTATTGATTCTCAACTCTTTCATTGTTGTATTGATTCTCAACTCTTTCATTGTTGTATTGATTCTCAACTCTTTCATTGTACTCCTTGTAAGCATTCCCATCAGTAGAAGAACCAGACCTATAACTTCCATAGCCATTGTTACCATCTCTATTACCATTACCATTATAAGAAACATATCCTGCTGAGTTCTGATCACTCAGAGGATCATATCCATTCTGATACTTTTCAGCCTGCACATCATAATAATATTTCCCATTCTCTAAAAACCTAGTGTCACTCATACCATATCCTTTGTTCACATACTCATTGTTAACATACCTTGAAGAAGCTTCATGACCACTATAATAGTTATCATACTTCTCAGCATCATCATCATGGTTGTTGTTGTTAATGGTGTTGGTAAACTCATTAGTGCCATGGCCATAAAGGCCATGACCATGTCGGGAGGAGGGCGGAAAACTCATCGGTTCTGCTTTTTCGACGGCCGGAGTTTCTGCGGGGACTTCATGACTGGTTTCATTCCTCTGCATTTTGCTGAAGAACATACTGTCCCTTGCATGGATAGGGAGAAGGGAAATGGAGAAGAAGATGAAGGTGATGGCAATGGAGAGTTGTTTCAAAGATGAAGCCATTAGTGGAGCTTGTGAGCTTGTAAGGCTACTAGTATACTACGACAGGCAATGGAATATATAGAAGAGGAATGAGAGTGAGATGATGCGGAGATTGTGGGAGGGATGTGGGTGGGCCATGAGAAGTATAATGGAAAGTTGGCATGCTGCATGTGCAGTAGAGTGCATGTAAAGTCCTCTTTGAATTGGAAAGATATATACTTGATTAGGGTTTATGTATGGGAAGAAGAAAGGGTTTTATGTGGTTGTTGGAGTGTAGGAAGTTAAGGGATAATGGTCCTTGTTTTCAATGGAAATTGTTGGTTTAGTTGAGAATAGGGTGGGGAGCAGGCAGGGTGTAGGAGGAGCATGAATGCCGGAGTGATTTTAGTTGCTTGATTGATCTTTGTTTGACTTTCAAGTACCACTGCTGCATTGAGTTATTTATTTATTTGGTCAATTAATTGTGGTTTTATCAGAGTACTACAGCCTATAGGCATTCGGTTTGTGTTTTTTTTTTAATAAATGCGGATAAATCAGAGAAGAGAACAAAACAAATACTGAAAAAAAAAAACAGAACAAAACAATAAAAAAAGACTAATACCTCACTAAGGATGAGGCTTATAGAACCCAAAATGAGCAAGAACAGAAATAGAAAAAAAAAAAATTATTGGGCAGGCTAATGCTATCTCATGGAAACACAGGCTTACCCAAATTACTGAAGAGAGTGGATTATTCCCGGTATTCGGTTTGTGTTTTGATTAGGAGGAATTGCCAAATTATGAAAAAGAAAATCAAGATTTTATTTATTTGCTTGATTTAAGAAAAGTGCGGGATATAATATTTAGAAAATACTAGAGTTATGATAAATTAATATTAAGTAGTAATTACGTATAGTTGAGTGCATGTTAGTTTTAAGAGTAACTTTTGACAGGTATAGAAATCTAGGGTTTCACCCATGCAAGACAAGAAAGATGGAAATGTTATTATCATTTCTGTTTTTTTAAACAAATTAAAGTTCATAATCTAAAAGTTTTGGTGTACTGTATTTTTTTTTTTCAATTTATATTTATTATTCATCCATATTTTTATATATATAAAAAAGTTTGTTTCTCTATTTGTTTTCTATGGTTTTTGTTTTTTTATGATATATATATATATATATATATATATATATATATATATATATATATATATATATATATATATATAGTGATTCATTTATATTTATAACAAAAATAATTTTGATGTTAATTTGAAATAAAATAATCTGAAATAAAATTAAAAAAAAAAAAAACACAGTTGCTACTTCCTCAATTTGAAATAAAATAATCTGAAATAGAACATGTATTTAAAAGATAAAAAAAAAAATTGACACTTTCCTAAATTTTCTAAACCAATTGAAGTAGATTAAATTAATTTTTAACTTCCTAAAAATTTTGTTGGAGAAGAATAAAAGGAGCTAATGGGTTTAATATTGAATCACTAGCCGGTCCTTCATTGCTGCTTATGTCATTGTACAACTCAAAATTAAATATACAAGATTATAAAAGATGCCATTGTACAACTTAAGCTTAAACGTGCAAGATTACTACAAGGATCTTCATATCCCTAAAATCTGCCATTTATTGTTCGTAGGATATGAACTTGATTTCTTTATTTTATTTTTCTAAAATTTAAGATAAAAGTATAAAGGGGTCAATGCTACTCGACCAAAAACCTCTGGTTCCGAGAAAAATATATGTTTCATATATACATAATGTTTTAAAAAAATTCTTTATTACATGTGGTATTTGATTGAAGTTATCTCATAACAAAACATTATTAAAATATATTTGCATTTTGATGACATCCTAATATCTGGTTAGACGACTTTTAAAAATTTATATTAAAATTCAATAACAACTAGGTTTTAGATAAGTTAGTGAAGTATTGAGCTACTATATGGACAAATAAATTTTAAAAATGTAAATTATGAGTGCAGTTTTATAACCTAATCTCTGTATCAGTTGGGTGAAGGTAATGAATAATACCTCGTTACTATCTGCACTTAAGTTCTTGAGTTAAAATTATACATATATTCGGAATTGTGTTAACGAAAGTTAATGTGTGACACTCTTCATTTCCCAATTAAACTTGAAATATTAATAAAAAAATATTATTAACAGTATTACTAACGCAAAAATAATAAAAATTTAAACTACTAAAATATCTAAATTCAAATTCAAAGTTTAATGTGAGTAGAAAAAAACATCTCCATCCCTCCCACCACATAAATCACAGTTTAAAGAAAGATTAAATATTAATATATATATATAATTATTATCAGTAATACATAATACACCAAAAATATTAAAAATCTTTTTTGGCGCACTTTTTAGAAAATTATACATATTATTAAAATTATAATTGAAATTAGGGCAAACCCATCCATCGTCCCCCGTTCAAACAGTGGAAAACCATCGCGAAGTTGGAACCCACCATCCTCTTCCAAGTTCCAACCCTGATCATTCTGATGCAGCCCTTCCAGACCGTTACTGCTAACCTGCAATTGATGGTCAGGGAAATGTGCAAATAGGACACAGAAAATCAATTACTAGCTGAGAATTTACTCAACAAGCAATCACTCAGCACACACTAGAACACTGCTAGTTCTTAATTTGATTGAAAACAACACACATAACAGAGATTAGAAGCTATGAAAGCTTGGAGATCTCTCTAATCCTCTACTAGAACAAGGGAGAAGATGAACAAGGTACAAACAGCAAAGATGCTCAATAATGCCCCTCTTCCCGAGGCCAGATGGACTTCATTCAATGCCAGGAACAGCTGGGCCCGAATGCTGACAACCACAGTGACTGGAATGAAACATTTATAATGCGCTTCCCCTAAAGACGCAAATGCCCTTGTCCATTCAGTGTACCCAGAATAACTGTACAGGGCCACTTAATGACTTTTTACACCTCCTTTCCCTCTACTGATTCAAACCCAGCGAAATGTCAACAATGCCCTTCCCCCTTCATTCAACCAAATAGTAACAGTCAGGGTTAACTTATGACATTTCACACAATTCAAACAGGGTGTAATTACTCTACTACCCTTAGCTACATCTCTACCCGCTTTTAACTGTCGGGGTCCTAGTTGTAATTTGTCTCTTCCCTCCTTCTTTCCCTTCTTTCTCAGCAGCTAAGTCTTCTCTTCTCTTGATTAACTCCTTCACAGTTGATATACTAATGGACCTGCAACAACATCTTCCCCCTTCTGCCAATCCTTGTCCTCAAGGATTTGTTAAACAACATTCGGGAAACTGCTTCTGTAACACATCATAAAATTCCCAAGTAGACTCTTCGATAGGTGAGTTAGACCAATGCACAAGTACCTTGGCACCAGCTCTATTGAATCTCCTCACCAATTGCCTATCAAGTATGGCCACTCTATTGTTGCCACTCCTTCACCAATCTTCTTCTTCAATTGAGATATGTGAAACACATTATGAATTCTTGCTTCTGCGAGCAATTTCAACCTGTAAGCCACTGTTCCAATCTTTCCTACAATCACATATGGGCCAAAATACTTGGGAGACAGTTTATGATCTCTCCTTTGAGCTACTGAAATTTGTTTGTATGGCTTGAGCTTAACATACGCCAAATCACCCACATTGAACTCCCGATCACTTCTATTTCTATCAGCCAGTTGTTTCATCCGATTTCGGGCTTTATACAAGTTTTCCTTGAGGGTCTTCAGCATGTTCTCCCTTGATAGCAAACTTCTGTCAAGCAGATCCAATTGAGATGTAGCATTCTTGTAGGGCAGGTGTGGTGGTGGTGGTTTCCCGTATACCACTTCATAAGGAGTTGTCTTAATGGATGAGTGGTAGCTGCAATTATACCACCACTTGGCTAGTGGGAGCCATTTGGCCCACTCTTTAGGCTTCTCTCCCATCATACAACGGAGGTACTGCTCTAGGCAGTGGTTCACCACTTCAGTCTGCCCATCCGACTGTGGGTGGTAAGCGGTAGAGTAGTTGAGCTTGACTCCCTGCAACTTGAAGAGCTCCTTCCACAATTGACTCAAGAAAATGGGGTCCCTATCGCTGACAATCGATTTTGGAAATCCATGTAGCCTGTAGAAGTGATCAAGGAAAAGTTGAGCAACTGTCATGGCAGTATAAGGGTGCGCCAGTGCAATGAAGTGAGCATACTTGCTCAGCCTGTCCACTATCACCAATATAGCCTCCTTTCCCTGTGAATTCGGAAGACCTGTGATAAAATCCATGCTAATGTCCTCCCTTATGCCTTCGAGTATGGGTAGAGGTTGCAAAAGCCCAGCTGGAAGAGTGTTCTCTGGTTTATTCCTTTGGCAGACCTCACAGTTCTGTACATATTTCCTGATATCCCCCTTCATTCCCTTCCAGTAGAATTGCCTTCAAATTCTCTTCATGGTTACTTCAGTTCCAGAGTGCCCCCCAACAGCACTGTCATGAAACTCTAGTAAAATTGCTTGCTTGATAGCTTCATCTTTGCCCACAACCAATTTCCCCTTTCTTGTAAGTTGATCCCTAGCCCATACATAATTTTGGTTGTTCTGAGGATCTTGTTGTAGTTGTTGTATCAATTGGACTAATTCAGGATCTGCTACCCACTGTTGCTGTATTTTTTTCCATAGGTCTGAATTGATAGTTGATAGTGCAGTGAAACTGGGTTCAGTAATGGGTAAGATCTTATCTTTTGGTCTTCTGGATAGAGCGTCAGCTGCCACATTCTCCTTTCCTTTCTTATAGGTGATTTCATAATCATACCCCATGAGCTTAACCAACCATTTCTGCTGCATTGGTGTTGAGATTCTCTGCTGGATAAGAAACTTTAGGCTTTGATGGTCAGTTTTGATTTTAAAGTGTCTGCCCAGTAGATAAGGTCTCCACCTTTGTAAGGCCAAGACAATAGCTAGCATTTCTTTGTCATAAATGGATAGTGCCTTGTGTCTTTCTGCCAGTGCTTTGCTCATGAAAGCAATTGGCTTGCCTTGTTGCATCAAAACAACCCCCACCCTTTCTTCACATGCATCAGTTTCTACCACAAATTCTTCTTCAAAGTTTGGGAGAGCTAGCACAGGTTTGGTCACCATTCTGCTTCTAATCCTGTGGAAGGCTTCTGTGCTCTTCTCATTCCAAGAGAATTTGTTCTTCTTCAATAATCCAGTCAGGGGTTTGGAGAGGATACCATACCCTTGTATGAACCTCCTGTAGTAGCCTGTCAAGCCCAAAAACCCCCTCAATTCTTTGATGTTCTTTGGGATAGGCCAGCTATTAATAGCTTCAGTTTTGATAGGATCCATCTCCACTCCTTGTTTACTGATTACATGCCCCAAGTAATCAATTTTTGTGGCTGCAAATACACATTTACTTCTGTTAGCATATAACTTGTTCTTCTTGAGAATTTCTAGTACTGTCTTGAGCTACTGCAAATGAGTTTCCTAATTGCCACTGTATACTAAAATGTCATCAAAGAAGACCAGCACAAATCTCCTAAAAAATTGCCTGAAAACTTGGTTCATAAGACCCTGGAAGGTCGATGGGGCATTGGTGAGCCCAAATGGCATCACTAGAAACTCATAATGGCCCTCATGTGTGCGAAAGGCAGTCTTACTGACATCTCACTCATCCATTCGGATTTGGTGGTATCCTGACCTCAAATCAAGCTTGGAGAAGTATTCTGCACCATGTAATTCATCTAGGAGTTCTTCAATGAGGGGAATTGGGAATTTGTCTTTGACTGTCTTCTCATTGATGGCCCTATAATCAATGCACAGTCTCCAGGTATGGTCTTTTTTTCTAACCAGTACAATGGGTGCAGAAAAAAGGGCTTGAACTGGGTCTAATAACCCCTTTATCAAGCATCTCCTTGACCATCTCTTCTATGATATTTTTCTGATAGGCTGGATATCTATAGGGTCTTACAGAAATGGGATCAGTTCCCTCCTTCAGGATTATTTTGTGATCATGGGATCTTGCTGGAGGCAGCTGTTGAATTTCCTGAAAAACATCTGAATACAGATTGAGCAGCTACTCCAATTGAGAGTTCATACCTGTAGTCAGTTGTGCCTGCTCCTGCTCATACTCCTTGCCCCCTTCTTGAGCTGCTGGCACCATCACTAGTGAACATAGGTTGGCCTTGCATAATTCAGTAGGAAGCTGTAGTGACTTGGGCAATGACTTACCCTGCATCAATTGTAATCTTGGTTGAGGTGTACCCCTCAGAACCACTTTCTTTTTGTTGACTTTGAACTCCATTCTGAGTTCTTTGAAATTCCACAGGATGGACCCCAGCAGAATGAGCCACTGGATTCCTAAGACCATCTGGCAACCCTCTAATGGCAACACCATCAAATCTGCTATAAACTCCACCCCCTGCATCTTCCATTTCAAATTAGGGCATAACTGATTGCACTTAATTCTCTCCCCGTTAGCTACCACCACTGTCACAGGAAGATGATCCTTCATTTCACATCCCAGCTGCTTGGCCGTGTACACATCAATAAAATTATGTGTACTTCCTGAGTCTATTAATATATGGAGCTTATGTCCATTAACTGACCCACTCACTCTCATGGTATTATAATCAGCTAGTGTCTGTATACCTGATAAGGCTTTCATGGATATCATGGCTGCATCTTCTCCACTAGGTTCTGCCTCCCCTTCTGGCTCATAGAATTGGATTTCCTCATCCTCCTCTTCCCTCTCATCACCTCCCACCAACTCCAAGCTATACAGCTTCTTCAATTTGCAATTGTGCCCCACAGTATACTTCTCATCACACCAATAGCACAATCCCTTTTTTCTCTTCTCTTCAAGCTCCCCACTTGATAATTTCTTGAATGGCTTCACTCCTGGAATTCTGTAGTTCTGTTGGTTCTTGTCTGTGGAATTTGATCCCATTCTTCTAGAATGTGAGGGTGATGGTGCATTTCCCAATTTGATTGCTGATTTACCCCTCCTGAGTGCATTTTCTATAGCTGTCTCTTGAATTTTTGCCAAACTAATGGCCTCTTGCAAACTGGCAGGCCTTAGCAATTTAATGGTGTCTTTGATCTCTTCCTTCAGCCCACTCATAAAGAAACTCAGGATATGATCATCCGATAGCTCTACCCTATTGAGAAGCTCCTCAAATTTAATCAGGTAGCTGTGGACAGACCCTGTCTGTTGCAATTCTTTCAATTCAGCCATAGGGTCATAGTACAGCTCATTACCAAATCTAATGTTCAATTGACCCAGGTACTCCTCCCAACTAGGAGAATTATCTCCCATTTTGCTTTTCATATAACTCTGATGCCACTGAAAAGCTGCCCCTTCTAAATGCAGTGACACAATTTTTATTTTGATGCCATCAGGTGTCTCATCAAACTCAAAGAACTGTCTGCACTTGAACAGCCAGTCATACAGGTGATCTCCATCGAATTTTGGAAATTCCAATTTAGTTAGTTTGGGCCGGATAGATTTGATGTATGATAGCTCCTTCTCAGTTCTAACAAGAACCACAGCAGTATTGGCAGCAGAGGTATTCCCAGTTGGTTGTAAGTTCAATAACAAGGTCCTCAACCCACTAATGTCTCTATCCTGCTTCTCTTTTAATTCCTGCATCTCCCTGTCATGTTTCTCAGATTGTTTATCCATAGCTTCCTTCAGCAAGCCCTTCAAACTTTCTTCCAATTTCTTGAACTCCTGGTTTCTGGTTTCCATAGTTACCTGCAATAATGACCCAATTCTTCCACCTCACAGCAATCTCTCTCTCTGATACCAGTTGATGCAGCCCTTCCAGACCATTACTGCTAACCTGCAATTGATGGTCAGGGAAATGTGCAAATAGGACACAGAAAATCAATTACTAGCTGAGAATTTACTCAACAAGCAATCACTCAGCACACACTAGAAACACTGCTAGTTCTTAATTTGATTGAAAACAACACACATAACAGAGATCAGAAGCTATGAAAGCTTGGAGATCTTTCTAATCCTCTACCAGAACAAGGGAGAAGATGAACAAGGTACAAACATCAAAGATGCTCAATTAATACCCCTCTTCCCGAGGCCAGATGGACTTCATTCAATGCCAGGAACAGCTGGGCCCGAATGCTGACAACCACAGTGATTGGAATGAAACATTTACAATGCGCTTCCCCTAAAGATGCAAATGCCCTTGTCCATTCAGTGTACCCAGAATAACTGTACAGGGGCACTTAATGACTTTTCACACCTCCTTTCCCTCTACCGATTCAAACCCCGCGAAATGTCAACAATGCCTTTCCCTCTTCATTCAACCAAATAGTAACAGTCAGGGTTAACTTATGATATTTCACACAATTCAAACAGGGTGTAATTACTCTACTACCCTTAGCTACATCTCTACCCGCTTTTAACTGTCGGGGTCCCAGTTGTAATTTGTCTCTTCCCTCCTACTTTCCCTTCTTTCTCAACAGCTAAGTCTTCTCTTCTCTTGATTAACTCCTTCACAGTTGATATACTAATGGACCTGCAACACATTCTCCATGATCAAAGTTGGGATTTTCAAGAGAGGGGGAGCAATGGCATCTAGTTTCAAGGTTCTTTGTTTCTTCTCCACTCCCCATTCGTCGATTTGCCCTTTCGAGTTCCTTCAATCTAATCTATGGATCATTTTGCTTAATCCTGGACTGGAGGTTCTTGCGGACCTCGACAACGACGCTCTACGTAGTCAATATGTCCTTTTACACCACCGAGGAACGGGTTTATGAGCTCGTCTCCCGCGCCGGCGACATCAAGAAGATCATCATGGGTCTTGACACCAACACACCTTGCGGCTTTTGCTTCGGACTCCTGTGAGTTTTTATTTTTCATGTGCTGCGATTTCATGATCTTTGCTTTTGGTTTGGTTTTGATTATTTTGAACTAACAGGGTTAAAAATATAGTTTTGGTGTATGAGATGGAAGGGTTTTGATTCCTTGGTTTGGTAGTAGGACTGGTTGGAGCTGGATATCATCTTGTGTTATATTGGTAGTTGAACTCAGAGTCAGAGCTATATGTTTAGCCCCCAAATTTGAGATTTTTGAATCAATGGAAGTATGTCATTGTATTTCTTTGGGCTTGGTAGCGTGCCTGTGGCTAGCATTTTAGTCCCATTGGGAGAATGTAAGTGGTTACTAGTTACTCCATTGTTAAATGCCTGGTGATGCTAAAACCCACACAAGTTTTGATTTTGACATGTCTTTGAATACTTGGGGAAATTGGTGTCCTGTTGAAAACTTACTCGCCATTTTTCACAAAATTGTGAAGGGAAAACATTTAGAGTAAACCAATATGTTATATAGGATGATGGCATTCATGTGTGAGTGGCCTCTCTGGGAACTCCATCTTTTATCTTGCTTGCTGTTCTGTTGGATTGGTTGAATCTCTGATATTTATCCAAGTTCATTTCTTGTGTCTCAAGCTATCTTTAGATGTTTTAAAAGTTATAATGCCTAATGCTGAACATGGCTTGGTTAAGGGAGTTCGTGTTCTTTAATTTCTATAATTGATATATAGGAGCTGGATTGAGCTATTTGTGCTTAATCCGATTCCATTATCTAAGTGCAGTAGATACTGCAGTTAGATATTGAAAGAATTCGTATATCTAGCATACAGTGATGTGCTATTAACTATATTTACATCATATTCCATTTAGATGACTATGTGCTAGTCTGAAGTCTCTATTCTGTGCATAACTGTTTTGATAATTAATTATAGTTATTTAAAATTAGAACTTCTAGTTTTTTTTAAAGCTCCTCTCCTAGTAGAAACAAGGGTATCTGACACCCAAGTACCCCTAACCATTGAGGCCAAGGACATGGGAATTAGTCAAGCTGGACATTGTGGGGATGATGTTCTTCTTTCATTTTTTTTTTTCGATGCCTGTTACTGCTCTGCAAAATGGTGTCCATTTCAATATTGATGGTGGATCCTAATGTTTTCAACATAAAAATTATAAGTTGGCAATTATTCTGTTCCAAAGAGTCCCCTGATCATTAGTCTCAATACCTAATACTATCTAACCATTTATTTTTAGGTATATTGATCTTTAACATGGATATAATTCTTTGTTTATTTTAAAATTCTTATGAGTTTTACAAAGAGACATTAAGGCTGCTGAATATGAAACCAAAGATAAATCAGTGGTACTTATAGACTATTAGTTTAATACTTTCTTTTATGCCTTGATAAATATACTGACTCTTATCAAAATAAATCTGTTCTTTCAATGCTCACAATTTCAGCATTGATCCCTTTCTGTAGTCTGAGATGTGCCATCAGCTATATCTTCTTTTCATGGTCATTTTTAGTGCCATGTAAATGAAATCTCAAATATTGAAAGCCTCTAAATTGTCCCAATTATTTTGATTATGATTCGAACATGATAATGAATATGTAAGTCTCTTAATTTTTTTTTTATTATTTTGTTAATATAGCATGCTTACTAGATCTTTAACTTTTTCTATGCTTCTTTTATCCCATTATGTACTTCAACTTGAGAACTTTAAGGTTACAGGTTTGAAGGCTGATTACATAGTGATAGTGTATGATAATGACATCATAGAAGTCAGGAAGTGCATTTTTGTCATCATGCTTGCCTCCTGTGGTATTTAAATTTTTTTCTTTTCTGTTTCTATTTACTTGGGTACTATTCTCATGAAGATACTGAGGATGCAGTCAAATATATAAGTGGAATTATTCTAGATGATCGTCCAATTCGTGTTGATTTTGACTGGGGATTTGATGAAAGGCAGGCAATGGGGTCATGGTCGAATTGGTGGTCAAGTTAGTCTCCTTTATTTTGCTGTCTTCCTTTATTAAGAATCATATTGGTTTTTGTCTGAAAATTTTGTTTCTCCAATATAATATCTCTTTTCTCTAACAGGTGAGAGATGAATACCGAACTGATTATGATCCTGATATTTATTTGGGTTATTTTATTTTTTTAGTAAAATATTTCAAATGCTACTGCTTTGATGTTTATCTGCCAGGGAACTATATGATATAGCATGGAAATAAAAAGGAAAACTATAAACCACTAAAGGGACAAGTATCACCCCTCAATAGTATTCAAATTTATGGTAACTTCAACTTTATAATTGTCTTGTAAGGTTCAGAGAAATCTATTAATAGAAGCTCATAATAATAAAAATTTGATGTGGTTAAGAATCCACAGTAGATCACTTAATGAGATACATAGATTTCGTACACAAATATGACACACACACTCATACATAAATTTCCAAATACTACAGACTCAGACTCCATAATGAAATTCCAAAACACATGGCAATGATAGAACAAACATAACTTATTTTCAACATAAAAACAACATAAATCAACTATTCATGGAGCATTAAACTGAGCCTCTTGGCCTTCATTGCTGTACTGATCTCCAAACCTTTCATTGTTGTATTGATTTCCAAACCTTTCATCATTGTTTTGGTTCTCAACTCTTTCACTGTACTCCTTGTAAGCATTCCCATTAGTAGAAGAGCCAGACCTATAACTCCCATAACCATAAGTACCACCTCTCTTACCATTACCATTATAAGAAACATATCCTGCTGAGTTCTCACTCAGTGGATCATATCCATTCTGATACCTTTCAGCCTGCGCATCATAATGATATTTCCCATTCTCTGAAAATTTATTGTCACTCTTACCGTATCCTTTGTTCACATACTCATTATTAACATACCTTGAAGAAGCTTCACGACCACTATGGTAGTTATCATACTTCTCAGCATCACCGATGTTGTGGTGGTTGTTGTCATCGTCGTCGTTGTTAATTAACCTAGTGTCACTCATACCATATCCTTTGTTCACATATTCATTGTTAACGTATTTTGAAGAAGCTTCATGACCACCAGAGTTGTTGTCGCACTTCTTAGCATCATTATTGTTGTTGTTGTTGTTGTTGTTGTTGTTGTTGTTGTTGTTGTTGATTATTATTAACTCGGTAGTGCCATGGCCATAGAGGTCATAACCTTGTTGGGATGACGGCGGGAAACTCATCGGTTCTTTTTCGTTGGCTGGAGTTTCTCCCCAAGGTTGGGATGAGGGTGGGAAACTCATCGGCTCTTCTTTTTTGTTGGCCGGAGTTTCTCTGGGGACTTCACTGGTCTCATTCCTCTGCATTTTGCTGAAGAACATACTGTCTCTTGCATGGGTAGGGAGAAGGGAAAAGGAGAAGAAGATGATGATGGCAGTGGATAGTTGTTTCAAAGATGAAGCCATTGATGGAGCTTGTGAGCTTGTAAGCCTACTAATGTACCACTACAAGTAGTAGAATATATAGAAGAGAGATGAGAATGAGATGATGTGGGCGGGGCAATGAGAAGTAAAATGGAAAGCTGGCATGCTGCATGTGCAGTAGAGTGCATGTAAAGTCCTCTTTGAATAGGAAATAGACTTGACTAGGATTTATGCATGGAAAGAAGAAAGGGTTTTATTGGCTGTTAGAGTGGTTTGGAGTGCAGGGAGTTAAGTGATGAAGGTTCTTGTTTTCAATGGAAATTGTTGGTTTAGTTGAGATTAGCATGAATGCCGGAGTGATTTTTGTTTGACTTTTCGGTACCATTTCTGTTTTGAGGTTTTCTTCTTTAAATGGTCAAGTAATATGAATTTCGGTAAAGTTTCTGTGGCTTATTGGAGAACTGTATGCATCCGCTTTGTGTTTTGATTGTGGAACATAATATTTAGGTAATATGAGAGTTATAATGAATTAATAATAATTAAATATAGTTGAGAGCATGTTAAATTTAGAGTAACTTTTGGCTTATATAAAAGGCTGTATTCACACCCATGCAAAATATGAATAAAAATAAAAATATTATTATAATTTCTATATTTTACAAGAAGTTTATAATTTTAAAAATTTTGGTGTGCCACCTCTGCCACAGTAGAGTCTAAATTTTATTCACTTCCAAAGCTAAAAGTATATATATAATATTAATTAGATATGAGAGTAAGAAAAATAATTGCTACTTAATTCTCTCAATTTAAAATAATATAACCTGGAAATAAGGTATGTAATGAGAAATTAAAAAAATGACACTTCCTAAATATTCTAAAACAATTAAAGTAGAAGCAGTTAAATAAATTTTTAACTTCGTGTGCGAAATTCTGCACTTCTGTTTATGTCATTGTACAGCTCAAGATCAAGATTACAAAAAAATTTGGTATCCATAAAATCTACCATGGGTATGAACTTAATTTCTTCACTTTAGTTTCCTAAAATTAAACATCATAAATATGTGCATCCATAGCTCAATATTTCCCTACTTATGTAAGGCCTAAGTTGTTATTGGGTTTTAATATAAATTTTCAAAAAATTTCTTTCCAGTTCTTGGGATTTCCATCAAAATACAAATATATTATGTCTTGAAATAACTTGTTAATCAAACACCGGATTAATTTCTTGAATGGTCGCTTAACTTTAGTTTATTTTTAAAATGATCATTGAAGTTTAATTTGAATCAAAACAGTCATTGAATTTCAATTTATTTTCACCGGTGGGTCATCTGGCTGTTTCCCGCTCCCTTTTCTGACGTGGCAACGGGAGAAGCTTAGTGCCACGTCAGAAAAAGGGATGCCACGTCAGAAAAGGGGCTGCCACATCAGAAAACTGGGGCGGAAGATAGCCAGATGACCCACCGGTGAAAATAAATTGAAATTCAATGACTGTTTTGATTCAAATTAAACTTCAATGATCATTTTGAAAATAAACTAAAGTTAAGTGACCATTTAAGAAATTAATCCATCAAACACCACATGAAATTAAGTTTTATATTATAACATTATGTATATATGAACTATATACCATTATATGGAACTATTTTCAACTACTTAGTGTGTGATATTATATATGTATATATTAAGTATTGTGAGATTAAAGAGCCGTTAGCCCACGTCCCAATTAAACTTTTAAATTTAAAATAAAAATATTCCTAATAAAGTCCACTGATAAAAATTTAAATATATATATATATATATATATATATATATATATATATTAAAAAACATATCTCATTAGAATTCTTTATGGGTGAGAGTTCGAATAACAGGTAAAAAATACATCTAATTAGAATTTTTCACAAAAGAGTTCGAATAACATATGATGACGCAATTTTGAAAATATAAATAGTAATTGTTTATATATTGTTTAGCATTGACGTGTGCGAAGACTTGCTCTCACTTGCTCGGTTACTCTCGGCAAATAAAAAAAAGTGAAAATACAAAACAATAAAATATTAAAATATAGCATTATTATAGTAATATATAATAGGAGTATAGCAATTTTTTTTTTTTTTTTTTTTTTTTTTTTTTTTTGCAGTTTTTGAACAAGTATTCATAATAATATTAAAATTGTAATTGAAATTAGGGCAATTAGGGCAGACCTATCCTTCTCGTTGCTTTGAGTCTTTGACCAATTGGAAAACCCTCACGAGGTACGAGCTCATTCTCCCCAAAGGCTTATCATTCTCCAGGATCAAACTTCGGATCGTCAAGCGGGGAGGAGCAATGGCTTCTCTTTTCAAGGTTTCTTCTTTCTTCTCCACTCCCTGTTCGTCGATTTCCTCTTTAGATTTCCTTCAAGTCAATCTATGGATCATTTTGCTTCGTCCTAATTGTAGGATTTGTGTTTTTCTCACAGGATCCGAACAAGCTTTCGGCTTACAGGGACCGGAGGTTCTCGGGCACACAGGAGGAGTATGAGCACGCTCTGCGGACCTCGACGACGCTTTACGTGGGGAATATGTCCTTTTACTCCACCGAGGAGCAGGTTTACGAGCTCTTCTCCCGTGCCGGCGAGATCAAGAAGATCATCATGGGTCTTGACAAAAACTCCAAGACACCTTGTGGCTTTTGCTTCATCCTGTTAGTATTTTCATTTGCTACGATTTCGTGATCTTTGCTTGTGGTTTGGTTTTGAACTAACAGGGTTAAAAATATAATTTTGGTGTGTGAGATGAAAGAGTTTTGATTTCCTTGGTTGGTAGTGGGACTGGTTGGAGCTGGATATCAATGTCATCTTGTGTTATATTGGTAGTTGAACTCAGAGCTAAAAGTTTAGCCCCCCAAAATTGAGATTTATAAATCAATCAAAGTACATTGTTGTATTTCTTTGGGACTGGTAGTGTGCCTATGGCTAGCATTTTAGTTTCATTTGGAGAATGTGAGTGGTTGCTAGTTACTCCTGTAAAATGCTTTGTGATGCTAAAACCCCCACAAGTTTTGATTTAGACATGTCTTTGCTAACTTGAGAAATTGGTGTCATGTTGAAAACTTACTTGCCATTTTTCACAAAATTGGGAAGGAAAACATTTAGAGTTAGCCAATATGTTATGTAGGACGATGGGATTCATGTGCGAGTGGCCTCTCTGGGAACTTTATCTTTTATTTTGCTTGCTGTTCTGTTGGATTGGTTGAAACTCTGATATCCATCCAAGTCCATTTCTTGTGTCTCAAGCTATCTTTAGATGTTTCAAAAGCCATAACGCCTAATGCCGAACATGGCTTGGTTAAGGGAGTTTGTGTTCTTTAATTTCTATAATTGATATGTAGGAGCTGGATTGAGCTATTTGTGCTTAATCCATTATCAATGAGCGGTAGATACTGCAGTTAGATTTTAAAAGAATTCTTATGTCTGGCATATAATGATGCACTATTAACTATGTTTACATCACATACCATTTAGATGACTATGTGCTAGCCTGAAGTCTCTATTTTGTGCATAAATTGTTTTCATAATGAATTATAGTTCTTCAAAACTAGAACTTCTAGTCTTTTTGAGCTCCTCTCCTTGTAGAAACAAGGGTATCTGATGCTCAAGTACTCCTGGCCATTGAGGCCTTGGACATGGGAATTAGTGGATATTGTGGGGATGATATTATTTTTTCATTTTTTTTTTTTTTGGTTGCCTGCTACTGCTCTGCAAAATGTTGTCCATTTCAAAATTGATGGTGGATTGTAGTGTTTCAAAATAGAAATTATAAGCTGGCAATTATGTTGTTCCAAAGAGTTCCCTGATCATTAGTCTTAATAAGTACCAGTATCAAATTGTTGATATTTTCGCATATTGATCTTTATTGTGGGTAAAATTCTTCATTTCTTTGTTTATTTTTAAAATTCTTCTTATGAGTTTTAGTTTTACATAGAGACATTAAGGCTGCTGAATTTGAAACAAAAGATTAATCAGTGGTACTCATAGACTATCAGTTTTATGCTTTATTTTATGCCTTGATAGATATGCTGAGTACCATAAAATAAATCTCTCCTTTCAATGCCCACAATTTCAGCATTGATCCATTTTTGTAGTCTGGGACGTGCCATTGGTTATATCTTCTTCTCACAGACATTTTTAGTGCGACGTAAATGAAATCTCAAATGTTGAAAGAATCTAATTTGTCCCAATTATTTTAATCATGATTCGAACATGATGAGGAAGATATAAGGCTCTTGATTTTTTTTCATTATTTTGTTAATATAGCATGCATACTAGATCTTCAAATTTTTCTACCTTTTTTTTATCCCATTATTCACTTCAACAGTTCAACCTGAGAATTTTGAGGTTCAGGTTTGAAGGCCGATTACATAGTGTATGACATCACAAGAGTCGGGAAGTGCATTTTTGTCACCATGCTTGCTTCCTGTGGTATTTAAATTTTTTCTTTTTTGTTGCTTTTTTTATCCCATTATCTACTTCAACCTGAGAATTTTGAGGGTACAGGTTTGAAGGCTGATTACATAGTGTATGACATCATAAGAGTTAGGAAGTGTGTTTTTGTCATCATGCTTGCTTCCTGTGGTATTTAAATTTGTTCTTTTCTGTTGCTTTTTTACTTAGGTACTATTCTCGTGAAGATACCGAGGATGCAGTAAAATATATAAGTGGAACTATTCTAGATGATCGTCCAATTCGTGTGGATTTTGATTGGGGATTTGAAGAAGGCAGGCAATGGGGTCGTGGTCGAAGTGGTGGTCAAGTTAGTCTCCTTTATTTTGCAGTCTTCCTTTATTAAGAATTATATTGGTTTTTATATGACGATTTTGTTTTTCTAATGTAATATCTCCTTTCTTTAACAGGTGAGAGATGAATACCGAACTGATTATGATCCTGATATCCTTTTTAGGGTTTTCTTTTTTTAAAGTAAAATATTTGAAATGCTACTACTTTGATGTTTCTCCACCAGAGACCTATATGATATAGCTTGGAAATAAAAAGGTAAATTATAAATCTCTAAAGGGACAAGTATTACCCATCAGTAGTATTCAAATATACGGTAGCTCCATTTAACTTATAATTGCTTGCTAAGTTTTAGAGAAATCTATTAATAGAAGTATGAAACAGTTATTGAAGCCTTCAATGATCACATCAGATTGTCATAATTATTTCTTGAGTCTAACAGGGCAACATATGGCGCTGTAAACATAGTCTAGTGGGTTAGAATTTTCATATCTGTGATTTGTCTTAATTAGAAAACTAAAGGCTTTAAATCCGATGATTTTTGGGCTATTAATTAGAATATAAATCTTGATTAGTGACTTTGATTATTGATCTGCTGATCCATTATGTCAGTCTGATTGTAAAAAGTGAGTGGTTAGATGAATGCTACTAAAGTAGTAGTTGCCGCATGTTGGTAATAAAATATTATTGTGTGAGCCATTGATTGGCTTCTTTTTTATCCATACTTCTGTTCTTCAAGAACAATTTTCTGTCTGTTTTCTTGAGTCGTGATTCACTATTTTTTGAGTCTTGTATTACATTGGCATAGACAACAGTATGGTATATAACTATTATTTTTTGTTTAAATGTTGGGCTGTGAAACTGAATATTTTCCATAGTAATATTATATTTAAAGATTTATATAGTTATATAGTTATTTCTTGTTCGTACCCTGTTGTAATCAAATTCTATAAAATGGGTATTCTTAGGAGACGACAAGTCTCCTTGGTTGACCTATGATACTAAAGCCATGCTATGCTTTTAGGTTCTTGGAGTTACATCCATTTTGTTTTTCCATAATATTCATGAATATGCCCCCATCCTTATAGTTTTTTTTTTTCTCTATTTAATGAAAGAGATTCTTTCATTGTTCAGTTTGTGATCTGACCCACTTAGTGATTCATGAACCACATTCTGTTGATGATCTACTTTTCTTTTTAAAGAAATAGAAATGATCCTCATGATATCAATTCTGTGATCTTATCCTTTTCATGCCTTTTGTTCCCAATTCCAATACCTTGGCAGAATCTATATGTTCATAAGATATTAAAATCTGATCTGATTTGGATGCTTTGAACCAGCTACTTAGTCGATGAGGTAGCTAGAAAACAGCTCCGTTGCACTTACCAAGTGGGTGATGTATCCAATTGAGATTAATTATGCAATACCTGGTTGGCCAGCCTCAGAAACATAAATTTGAAGAGGTGATGAGTCATATTTGAAGCAATGGCACCTTTTTAACATTAAGCTAGTTATTCCACAATGGTTTTATAAACCGGTTCTCTGTTAAAACCAGCTTCCAATTTATGCTCCCTTCTGTAATCCATATGGAAATCGTGTGAATTTGTTTATTTTAACTTTCGTATTATCTGATTAACATCTATATTCCACTTTACTTTCTTTGGAATGTAGATACCAACATGAATGTAGCATATATCTCACTGTCTCAAGCACATTTTGCAAACATTTGACTGATGCAGATATCTATATAAACTTTTAAAATGTGAAAGTGTGAAGTGCTTTGCCATTTTCTCCAAATGTTGTCTACCTTGTTATAATGTCTACTTTTATATAGCATAGCTTTGTATATTCCCTTTGATTCCTTAATACAATGCACATAGAGGCGGTTATGGAAAACTAGTGCAGAGAGAACTTGAAGCACAGAGACAGTTGGTGGATTATGGTGCAGGCTCACTGGAGGCTTTTCAGCCAAGTTGTGAGTTAACAAGAACCGTATTACTTTATATTGCATTTGTTGGTTTTGAACTGTGGCCATTAATTTTGATGATGATTCATACTCCTTATATAAGTGCATGTAATTTTGTTTTGAGCACCTATTGCATTTATTATCATACAAGTTCAGCAAAATATACATATCTTTTCTTTTGGAGAAGGTAAACTGTAGTTTCTATGGTAGAATTGCAATTCTAGTGGACTGATGAAAACACATCATTTTTACATGAAATTGTTAAGACTTATTGTTGAATTTAGTTGGTAGCTTTTGCTTTATAAAACAGTATAGATTGGACTGTGCTTGCCTTTTGTTGTAAGAAAAGGATAATTTTTTACATGAAGTGACCATCACTGGCTGTAGCCTCTGAAAAGTTCCTATTTCATCTTAAAGGGTTTCATATACATGGGGGACTAGTGGCCAACTATAAGTGCTGATCTTAAGTTTTGGCCAACTATGAGTGCTTGCTTTTTGTTGTAAGAAACGGATAATTTTTTACATGAAGTGACCATCACTGGCTGTAGCCTCGGAAAAGTTCCTATTTCATCTTAAAGGGTTTCATATACATGGGGGACTAGTGGCCAACTATAAGTGCTGATCTTAAGTTTTGGCTTGACCTTGTCCATGAATTGTTCAACCTCCCATGCCAAAGCCATGTTCTTGTAATCTTCTATTGTGAAACTTAAAAAGTATAATTTTTGGAGCACAATTACCTATATAAAGAATATGAAATGCCTTCTAGATGAGTCTAGACAGCATTCTATTTCCATTGTAGTGGTAATTTTATTTGTCTTGTGAGATTTGCTTCAAATTCTAAGTAGAGACATTATGACAAGGCTAGAGATGGAAAATTCCTTGTTTCCAATCAGGAGCACAATTTAATATCCCTGTAGGTGCTATGTAGTATGCCATCTTATGTATAAGCACATTTACTTAATTAAGCTTTGCTTTGGTGCTTGATTGGCAATAAAGTGAAAATATTTTCTAGAATGAGTCATATTTTCATTCTGTCCTTGCATAATTTGCAGATAGCAGACATGATAGTGACCGACGAGGACATCCAAACAACAGATATGAGAGAGGTTTGTTCTTATATATTGGTGCCCTTGTTGATTCATGTTTTTGTTCTTTCTAGTTTCATAATGGGAACATGATCTTTTCCATGCTTATGCTGCTCATCCTTTTTAATCAAATAATTTAGCATTTCTGACTTGCATTAAAACATTTAAATGTTTTAAGATCATCATCACCATCACCACCACCACCATCAGCATCGTAAGCGCCAGCGGGAGAATGAACATTCAGGTCATGAGACATCAAGGAGAACCTCTGACTATGATTCCAGGAGACCCTCTGATCAAGATTCTAGACAGGTGAATTAACAAACTATTTCCACTGAAATATGGTATGTTCGCCGTGAATTTTGTCACCCATCCTCATTCACATCCTTCTGTAGGAGAAGAACCCACGTTTCCGAGACAGTGGTGACTCTGAAGAGGATGAAGACGATGACAGGAAGAGGCGCCGTTAGGAATTCTGAATACATCTTTTAATGTAGGAGAAAAGGAAATTGGTATAACATGTTTTTCTCCTGACAGCTCACAGCTTGCATACTTGGATCAAACTAGGTTTTCTATTGGAATTTATGCTATAATCCAATAACTTACTGCTTAAATGTGGTGGCAAAGTACCCTTTATACAATTTGGAATAGCATGTACAAATTTTCAGTTATATTTGACTGTTGATTCCTTCAATTAGAATATGTTTGGCATGTGCTTGTAATTTGGAATAGCTTTGCAAATGAGGTTCACTTCTCAGCAGTCAGCAACCTCAGGTTGGCAGCATTCTCCCATTCACGCACAATGGTTATGGGATTGTTTCATAATTATTATATAGATCAAGGGAAAGCTTAATCCAATTTCTGATTTTATGATTTTTTTTAATTAGTTGTTTCCAGTAAAAGGAGTAATATGTGAACGTATTTCAAGAATTTGTAAATGATAGGTTTTAAAATAATTAAACATTGAACACTTGAGCAGGTGAGGTGATAAATATTTTTTTAATTTTATGGTATTTGTAATATTTTTTGGATAAATATTTTTTTATTGAAATTTTTAATAATAATTTTTATTTTTATTTTTATTATGTAATTTATTATTTAATAAAAATAATTAAAAAAAAATTATCAAGCTCAAGTAGACTGATAGACCGGCCCTGCTTTGAAAGTAGCGGTTTAATAAATTTTATTGAAAATTTAAAAGTGTTTATTTAGTATTGACCAAATATATATATAAATAAATAATAAAAAAGGGCCATATACCCACGTTCTATCGGGTTCGGGTTGAGTACATGATCTCAACCCGACCCGTTAGCATTTCCATTCCCGAATCCCGATAAAAATTAAAAGGATCCGGCCCTCATCGTCTTGTTCGTCTATAGACCGAACCTTGGTGCTTTCTCTCTCAATCTCTCTCTCTGAGCAGCAGCGATGATCGGGGCGGGCAAGATGAAGCAGTACGGGAACGTCCTCGAGAAACCCCTCAGCAAGGGCCGCCATGAGGTAGTACTACGATTTCCGATCCCTTCCCTACTTCTCGATCGAGATCCACTTCTATACTCGCCTCCAATTCCTCATTCTTCATTCTCCATCACAGGTTAGCTTGAGCGCCTTTGCTTTCCTGTTCTCGGAGTTAGTGCAGTACAATCAGACGCAGGTCGACAACATCGCAGAGCTAGAGCGGAGGTGCGATCCTTGTTGATCTTCTTGCTTTTTCTTGTCTTTGATTTCATGTTTAGAGATGTTAGTATGTTTGATTTTCGTTGATGAAGTCTTTAGAATTAGTTTGGCATCTGGATAGGCTTTTTTGAATTACAGTGAGGTGAATGGAATTTATTCTGAATTTTGGTTACATGAATGATACGCATAATTTATCTAGTTGAAAAAATTGGAAAGAAATGATCTGAAAACTTTTGTACGCTAGAACTTGGTTACTGACCAACAATTACCATTATATTATAGGATTTTATTAGTAGTGATAGACTAGTGCTTGAGAGTGCCATTTGTTGGTTGTGAGGTTATCTGCTAATTATCTCCTTAATTTGTCTTTGCTGAAGTAATAGGTCCATAGCTTCTTTACTCTTTTCACTTGTTCAATAATGCATTCACCAGTTTTATGGGATTAGATTTGGTTTAAAAAAAAAAAAAAAAACTCTGCATCACAAATTTTCATATGCTCAATATAACTTATGTCAGAACCAATGAATTCAATTTCTGTAAAATCACCACTGCAATCCTCTATCAAAGATAATTATATTAGTCATTCTGTTGAAGGTTGATAATTCCGAGTTACTTGTGTACTTCAAGCAATCTATTCACTTCGTTTACATGATTTTTTGGAGCACTACTTCTAGATGGTCATTTCTAGCCCCATTTATGCCCCTTTTCTTTTTGTTTCCAGATTCTAGTATCATCGGTGTAAATTCGTACTTGCAATTTACTGGATGATAAGTAACATATGGACCATGTGAGCTTTTACTTGCTCATATTTTGCATTGATAATTTCCTTTCCAAAATCTGATCCCCTTCTATCATTCTTTTACTTAGTGATTATGCCTATACTTTTTGACTTTTAGTTTTTGTCAATATGTGTGTGGTTTAATGTTTAAAAAAAGGACGAAAGAAAATCTATGAGTGAAATTGAATTATGCATTGATAGGGAGTGACCTAATCACGGAAATTTCACAAGCGAAAGAAGGGAGGAGAAGTTAAGTTCTTGATGTGGTTTAGACATTTTCCCAATTTTCACAGACTGATCCAAGGTATAATGCATCCGGGTAGGGCTTTCATGGTTTTTAGGTGTTATATGCAAGTTAAATTGTGGTCTCTGGGGCAAATAAAGCACAAATTATCTACTTTTATATGTTTGTTTCAATAGCAGAGATAATTTTAAATTGAAGCTTTGCCTAGTTGGTTGTTTCCTTTTCCTGCTTGATTCTGGGAGAGCAGCTGTGATCCTTCTCTTGGCTCCTTGTAATTGTTGTTTAGTGTGAAAATTTTCTTCCGTGTTATTTTTGTTTACTTAGTTCTAAAAAATTCAGTTTTAGATAATTTGCTTTATGGAATGGTACTTTTTAGATATTTTACTTTTAAATTAAAAAATGTATGTTGAATATGGAACAGACTAGAGGATGCTGGCTATGCTGTTGGAGCAAGGGTTCTTGAACTTCTCTGTCATAGAGAGAAGGTATAATATCCATTCAATATTTTCGAGCTACATTCATGCATCATTTAGTGTTAATATTGCTCTATGTGTTGGGAAAAAAGATTGTTTTCCTTTATTCAAAGGAAGCTATTTCTAACAATAAATATCTACTTCTAACTGTTTGGTTTTAGGATACACAATTGTTTAACGTATAACTTATTTTCTCCTTGTTTGTTGTTGTCTGTTCCTGTGGTTTATGTACAAGGTTATTCTTAGTCCTGTTCTAATGAAGAAATGATCATTAGAAATGGCAAAATTTGAAATCAAGATATGGTGATGGAGCTTATCTTTGGGTACCACATGCATGTGTTTGACCAAATATTATTTATAATTCTTTCATAATAACGTCTGGACATGAAGATCCTAAAACGAGGAAATTCATTTCAACGCGGTCCATCAAAGCACTAAGATCAGTATAAAGTTTATTTGTTTTAGAAATTTCTAACTACTTAAGGTGCTCTCTGAAGTATGCACTTCAAAGTCAAGATCTAAATGTTTGTCTTATTTACAAAGACAAGGATGCATTAACAAGTAGTCTATATTCTATTCATCTTTATTTCTTAAATATTCTTAGAAAACTATAATTAGAGGTGTCAATACATGCTGACATGATTCAATCATAAGTCTCACCCAAATCATTGGTGTATTCTGGTCATTGTTCTATTCTCCCCTCCCAAAGTCATAAAAAATTTGGGCAATACAGTTAGTAACTTTCAGATTCTACCTCTTGGGTGGCCCATTCTACTACTGACAGTGATATATTCTACATTGAACTGAAAAGTCTAAAAGATATAATTTAAGTATATTTTACACATGAGAATAAATATAATGTTGTACATTAAATTAAAGACTACAGAGCTCAAGTGCTTTTTGGGATTCTCTTAAGTTCTGTGTAGTGTACATTGGGACATGTTTGATCAGTTGGACTGATTTGATCTTCAGTCTACAAAAAAATATATCATGTCAGGGAAAACTTTGAAAGGCTAAATGAACTTCCGTGAAGGAAATCCTGGGCCCAACCACCTTCCTTGAGATAATTCTAGCTTTCAGAAATGATCAACAAGTTTCAAAGTAGCAATGAAATGATTTTAAGCTTGTAAGAGCACCTATATTGTTATGGTTTAAATATTTGTAGGAGAAAAGATTATAATATGAAAACAAGCATACAATATCTAAACATGCCTAAGAGTTGAAATCTAAATAATATAATAATTAGCACCTATATTGGTTGATGGAGCCAATGTCAACACATGATTTCTCAGACTGCTGGTTAGATACTCCAAATTCCAATAAGAACACATTCCATAGGAATCTTTGGTTCTGAGGTAAAGTTTTCCTTTCCATATGGATTGGCTAGCTTTACACTACTAAATCCTAAACATATTGTGCTTTCCATTTAAAAAAACAGAGTAATAAATAAGAAAAAAAAAAAATAAAAATAAAAATTTGAAGGGTTGCATAGCAGTTTTTTTCTCATACATGTCTAGCTTTGGCAAGATATCAATTAAGCGCATAAGAAGGATTAAAGTTGGGGTCGGGGATAGGTCTTTTTTCTTCATTTGCAGAGAGTTGTATTTCATTGTGTTTGTTTGGTATCTTTTGACTGTAGTTTTTTCTTGATAAATGCCAGATGATCATGCATCATTCAACTTTTTTGTGATGTGCTGACAAAAATAGTTATATACCAGCTAGTACTTTGAACATAGTGATAAAATGTAATGACTCTTGGATAGTGTTTTCTTGACTCAAGCAAGGGCAAAAAAAAAAAAGAGCTCAAGTTGAACTTCAGCACTTGTAAACCCTACTGTTGTCATTATCATCCATCATCAGGTTGTTTGTTATCTCTTCCTGCACTATTGGTGTACTCAAGTTTCTTTTGTAATGTAGGGAAACAGAAGGGAGACGCGATTACTTGGGATTTTATCTTTTGTACACAGCACAGTTTGGAAAGTTCTCTTTGGGAAGGTAATTACTCCCTTAATTTTTTTTTGTCTTGATCGAAGTTTATTTCCTTTTTGTCCTTAATTCTATTAGTTCCAATGGTGATGCTTCCTGGTTTATGATCTCTATTGTATTTGTCTCTTTTTAATAGTATTTCCACTTGGTAATTCCTTGTTTATCTATTGTCCGCCGCCTGCTGCTTCATCTGTTTCCAATTTATCTTATAACAATTATTCCCTATTTAGCACACAAACGCTTCAGTAATTATTTAAGATATGTTTTGACTGTAAGATTGTTTGACATCCCTGATGTTGCAGGTAGCTGATTCACTTGAAAAAGGAACTGAGCATGAAGATGAGTACATGATCAGTGAAAAGGAACTTCTTGTGAACCGGTAAGACAGTAAAGTATTGCATTTGTTGCAGGGTTATGACATACAACATTTATCTTAAAATTTACTTTATATATACTTATCTTCCAGATTTATATCCATACCTAAAGATATGGGCACATTCAATTGTGGGGCATTTGTTGCTGGTATTGTCAGGGTGAGCAAACAGTATTATATGAGCTTTATTCTGTTTTGACACAATCTGTTGGTGGTGATTGCATGTACGCTTTTTCTTTGAAGGGTGTCTTGGATAGCGCAGGATTTCCAGCTGTTGTAACAGCACATTTTGTACCCATGGAGGGCTTGCAACGACCGCGTACTACCATTCTTATAAAATTTGCTGAAGAGGTGAGTATTACTTCACTTTGTTATATGTTATTGCCATTGTCCTTGAGACCATTCCTTATGAGACAGTGGAAAAAACATTTTAAAACAAGAACAGATGTATTTCTCGAGTCTGTTTATTCTTTGTTACATGAGGAATTAGGGGTTGTGATGCTTCCAGATATGCACCATCAGGTGTTCCATGTGTTCCAGAATTGTAATGTGTTCTGATATCCCTACAGCAACTAATACATGACCTTTGCAATCATCAAAACGTTATTATTTTTATGTCAAGTAACACATGAGTTTTTTTTTATCTAGATAATTGCTTGCACATCATAAGCTGTTTTGGCTTCTCAAGTCCGCACAATGAACATGTGCACCCTTTAGAAGTTAGCATGTGAAATAGGTTCATAGCATGTTCTTGTTTATAATTTTAGGGTCATATAACTTCATAATCCCCCTCGAACTTGAATGGGAGGGACATCAGATCGATTAGACTTAGTTCTATACAGTTTGCTTATACCTTGAGCCCTCATTTACTTTGCCATCCCAACTCAAAATAGTTTTCTGTTGGAGCACACATCCATGATTTCTGAGAAGGATTCTGACAAATTCATATCTGGTTTTTGGTAAATAGTATTTTCTTATATTTGGATATTTTAGCAAAAACTGTGTGTTTCAGGTGATCAAGAGAGAAGCAAGACTTGGCTAACCATCCTGTTGGAGATCACATTGCCAAGGTGCATGCATCACATCAAGAGCCACTTATTAAGTTCAGTGTGTAGATGGAAATCATTCTGCATTGTTTTAGGAAGATGCTTCTCCCCATCCTCTTTCATCTCCCTGCATCCTTTGCATCCTTTGCATGCTCGCTGGCACTGACAAGGTTTATTTGATGCTCTGAAAAATCTCATTGTACCACCTTTAGTTCAGCTAAAACAAGAACAATTGTTAAACCTAATGCTCTCGATTGATCAAGGCTTGTTGTACTTAGTTGATCGATTGCCACCTGTGAATCATAATTCTCAAAACTATTGTTTTCTCGGGTTTGCATCTTAATTTGTGAAGAATCATAAGAAACAGTGTCAATCTTTTTTTTCTCCGTGTTCTGTGTTCTTTGTGATGTTACTTGTAAACAACAGTATGTACTGCATCTACACTTGAGCGAGTAGTGGGGGTGAATCAAATATTTATCTTAAGTGTTTTTATGGAAAATATAAGCATCTTCAATGAATAATGCATAATTGCCTGTGCTCCCAGATAAAGCAAAATATAATAGATAATATTTCATCTCAAGATTCCTTTCTTGGTAATATTTAACAAGCTGGTTCATGAGTAACTCAACCTCAATTTAAGTGTAAATTTGAAAGATTTGGGATTTTGTAAGGCTTGAACACAGTTCCAAGAGCAAAGATGGAACCAAAAACTTTATATACACAAACATTTGACAAAAAATCACTACCAGTGCTTGAAATCCATATTTTGATTCTCCAACACTAAGTTAAGCAGAGACCAATTGACATTCAACTTTCATCATTAACCACCCCTAGACCACATCATATAACAAGAAAAAGACAAACACAGTCAGCTTCATAGAAATTTTGTATAAAATCCACAATAATATTATGATGAGACTCAGCCTTGATGGAATATGGATATTCACTAAGATTAAAAAGAAACTAAAACCTACCAAAAGGACTCTTAAGTCTTCCTTTAAAGACACTATCAATGGCTCCTACTCATTCTTCCACAACATTCACCAACTCATACTCCACCAGAGACAAATTGTTATCTTCTTTCACTGTAATGTTAGCAGGTTCAGTAGCCTCGACACGACCCCATTTGTCAACTGCCAACCTCATTGATCCCTTAAACATATCGATCTTTGCATTGCGAACGATCACAGTAGTGTCCGGCTTCAACAAGTCAACTAGAAAACAAATACAAAGTTTATTGTGTTCGTCATATACTTCAAAGAGATGTAGAAATAATGATAAGAATAAATTGAGTTAAAAGACCCTTTCATTACTAGAGCATATTAGACATTTACTGGAATTCCCGACTGAACATGGTATGAACTCACTGAAGTAGAAATACTGATATTATTCCATACTTGGATACTGGAGCCCTAACAGATGCTGATATGTTAGAGAAGTGGTTGTCATGGAGAAGATTCCATAAGGAGTTTGATGTGAAACATGCTGTGGTTCAACAATAAAGATGAGGATATGAAAACGAGTAATAAATGAACCATTTTAATAGATTATTACCAGAGCCCCAACAGATGCAGATAGCGTCACATTTGCTTTACAGAGAACAAAAATACAAACAAAAATAAGATGCGGGCTGTCTTACAGATTTGTATTTCACTCATTCTTTCAGTTTTCTTTAACAAAAAAAAAAACCACAGAATTTAAGGTTTTCCTCTAGTGTGGGCATTCACTTTGGCTATAATAGTCAGGTTAACATACACATAAATATTAAAGAAAAGAAAAAGAAAAAAAAACTCTTTTCTAACTATCCATAATAAAGATACGTGCATCATTCATATTTGGTGAATGCTTACATTACTATAAGGCCAGGCAATAGACATTACATTTTATCCAACCAGTGCAAGTCATATATTAATAGACAATGATATAAGTCTGTAATTCAAGTCATCTAACTATACAAGCTTGCTTGGTTGAAGATCTTACTGGTGTAATCAACGCATCCATCAAAAAAGATATCCTTTAATGTTTGTATCATGCCATGACCGCAGCCATTAGGGGGGAATAAAATTTGTTCTCTTACTCCATCACCTTATTTTCCAAAGGTATGGTCATAAATATGCATACGGCTTCTTCATCAAAATGTACAATGTCAAGAAAATCTCATTGTTTAAACAATGCTTTGTCTATGCTCTACATACTTTGACATGTCTCCTTTAACTTCTATATAGATCATCTTCTTAACAAATTGTAGTGCCTTTACAAAGAGTTTTAAGTTTTAACAGCAAATCAACAATTTAAAAGATGGTTTATTTCCACCATGCCAAATAGGAAAATGGTCATATAGGTTCACTTCGCATGAAACAACTCAAACAAAAAACACTTTCATTCCTCCACCAGATAACCAATTCTCTTCACATCTTTGCATGTCACATAACTCACACCTACTTCTAGATAATCTGCATTACAAATTGCAGCGGTTTTACAAGTAGTTTCAACGAAACATTCAATGTTTTCAAAGAAAATTCACCAAAACAATCATGAATCATGACTATAACACAAACTATGGTTGCATACTTGCATATCCTAGCTTCTTTGAGCAATATAAACAGTAATCATCTCAAGTTTTTCTATATGTGTGAGGCATTGAACAAAACTGAGCTATTCACAAGAGATTTATGATATGATTTGTGAACTATGATTGAAGTGAATCCATAAAGCCAATGGCAAAAACTATTTCAGATGATCCTTTCACCTCAATCCAGGAATAACGCTCAGCATCTACTTTGAAAGGGGGGAAAAATGGAAAAAAAAACAAAAAAAAAAAAAGAAGACGACAAATATGGTTGCACAATCTGAAAAACAAGTAAAAATTTATTGTGCCACTCAGGAAACATTGGAAGAAAGAAATGGTGGGCAAGTTACTGTGAAATTTTACAAAGCAACATATTTGATTCCTTCACTAATTGCCTACCTTTAGATGGAGAGGTTGGTATCAACATGTAGCAAATGATTCTGGTAAAATAATAAAATAGAAGGAATAAAAGATGCTACTTGCGTACTATATGACCCAAATATAGAATTCATTATTATGTGTTCTTCAAATAATAAAACAAAGCAAATAGTTGACATCATGGAGGTCGATTAGTCGGGAAAAGAAAAGGCCTATAAATATAACTGATTTAATAATTACTCATGAAGCAAAACACACATCATATGATGATAAATAGACATATCCAAGAAATCATAAGAGACTCATATTAATTAGATGATCCCAATTATCCCTGGCTACATATTAAGAAGTGAAAAGGCCTGAAATTTCAAAATTTCTGGGACTCATCTCTACATGTTTTCCATTTGAGGACAACTCAGTTACCAAAAAGATAGAATACGGTCTAAATCATTCAACCAATGTTACCTATATAAGTTCAAAATCTCCAGATCAAAAAAATCAACCATCAAAAACGCAATAAAACCAATATTCACACAATTATAATCTACCAACACAACGTTAAGATCCAAACAGCAACTAGTACCAATCCAAATAGGGAACACGAAACAGAAAGATCAAACCTTGGTCGTTGCGGGCAGTAAAGATGATAGTTCCAGTCTCATCACCGACGACGCACTCAGCGATTCTGCCTTGGCGGGGAGCTTGGCGACCTTGCTGAGAAACGGCCTTCGAACTGAGCACCTTCACCGTCAGCGTGTGGCCATTGGTGCCGGGCTTCAGCTGATCCACCTTGACGAACACGGGCTTCCTCTTCGTCGCTGGACCTTGCCCCGAAGCCGTCGCCATGTCGCCCCCGACGGAAACCCTAGAAATGGATGAAAATGAAGCGCAGGGATAAACGGTTATAAATATATATATACACACACGCAAACAGCGAGAGGGCTTAAGTTTTTAAAACGGCACCGTGAAAACCGGGAACCAGACGTTCAAGTTTTAGGGTTAGGGCTAACTAATTTTTGTACCATTTTTTAATTAAAAAAATATATTATATTGTATTATTATTATTATTTAAAAATTTTAAATATAAATAAATCTGATAGTGATTACTCCTTCCATTCCATTCTCATTCCGTGAATCAAATACAACATTCTTAACCATTTAAAGAATAAAAAATAAAATTAAATTAAAAATTTGATAAACATTTAACTTAAATTTTCATACTTTACCATTTTTTTCATTTATTAAAGACTAATTTTTTTAGAAAAATAGATAAACTACTAATTTATTAAATGTAAAAACTAGTACGAATAAAAAATAAAACAAAATAAAAACCAACACAAATAGAAAGCCAGAAGGCAGAAAACATAAAAGAACAGCTGTTAAGAAAAAAACAAAGAGAAATCACTAAAACAAATAATGCACACGTGAGAACTAACAAAAATTGTGAATTTTATAAATAACAATGGTTGAAAACTATAGATAAAATTAAATTTAAAAATTAGTAATTTAAGTATGTGAACAGATTATTTGAGACCTAAAATTTTTTTAAAAATAAATGGCTATAACTAAATAGAGAAAATAAAATTTCAAAATTTTTATTTTATTTTTTTAATAAAATGCGGTTAAGATTGATAGGACATTAAAATAAAAATAACAAATGAGAATCCTAGGCTCGACATGAAAATGAAAAATCTTTGACAATAAAGATAGGTCGTGCATTTAATTTATATTTAAAATTAATTATTATATTTTAACTAGATTTAATTTTGAATGTTTGGTGAGATGAAATGTGCGTTCTGATTGTTGAATCTCAAAATTTATCTTGGTAAATAGGAATAAAATTTTAAATTATTATTTTTGGATCACATATTCCGGAGATTATAACTTCATTAATTTTCATTCCAAGTGTATCTTGCATTTTGTTTTTGTGCCAAAGAATAAAGTCATAATAAACCTCAAAGCCTTGAGACCCTCCAAATTCCCGAAGTGGTGGTGTTATTTCCATTGCTTTTATTATTGGCTTGTGTTGAATGCGAACCATTAATGCTTTAATAATAAATAGTTTATGAAAAAGCTATTTTTGATACTAATTGTCAGTGACATATTACTCTTCATGAGGTTTTTTCGTATTTATTAAAAAAATTTTATGGAACATTAAATATTATTTTTTTAATTTTTTTATTTGTCTTATTTTATTTTAGAGGGGTTTTTTTTATCACTTGTCCATTTAAAAAAAAATTTATGAATTGAATATTATTTTTTTCAAATTTACTATTTATAATTAACATGCTTCTTTATAAAATTTTATTAAAACATATTTTAAATAAGAGTAATCATTGTATATTAATATAATGTTTTATAAATCTTAAATTATTAACTAACTTTAATTGACTTTTTTAATCTATATGAATTAGTTAAAATAGATATAAAAAAAACTAACAGAGTACATTTCAAGATTACAATTTGTTATCAAGCAGATGATATTTCGGATTATCACCTGGAGTTAGTACAAGAAAAAGCACATTTTAATCTAATAATTTTAAATCTAAATACTTATACATGTAAAGAAAACACCTAATAAAAGAGATCTATTTTTTTATAAAGCATTTTCGGTAATTTATTACCAAACTGGTTATTTTTACTTATACATAACTCCATCATGGTTCAAATAAAAAAATAATAAAAAAACAAAAATAAACTATTAAAAAAAAGTTTTATACCAGTAAGTTTTGTTAAATGAGATTTCATAAAGAAAAAACAAAAAGTTAAAGACTTGTTAGTATAAATTCAAGACTGTTAGGTAAAAAACCAGAAAGTTTGATCCCATGCATTTTTTATCATGATGTTGTTATCTGGGATTTGGTGTAGTTTTCCATAAAAACAAAAACAAAAAGCCAAAAAAACAAAAGTTTAAGTTATAAATGTAAAGCAACAGAAGTGTGTTTCCATGCTCTTTTAATGATCTTATTGTTAATCATGAACTTCTCAGTATATATAACAGCACTAGGTTCCAGCCTTTTCCTCCTCTCCATTGTCTGCTATTCGTTTCCCCAGAAATGTAAGACGGTTAAGAAGGTGTGAGTTTTCAGAAGTAGGCTAAAGTCATGGAAAAATTATGGCAAGTTACTACGTACCTTAATATATCTGTGCTCTCAGTTTGTGTAAGTTAAGATTTAAATTTGTCTCTTCTGCAAATATATGAACATCTTAAGGCTCACTGTCAATAAATCAAGTGGTTGTTAGCTTTGTTTGTTTAAGGGTTGAACTATTTCTAGTGTATATGTATAATTGATGCCTGCACTTTTCCAATTTATATATGCAAGGCTGTGTCTTGTGAGAAGCTAGATATTTCAAAGTGGAATCATTTCATGAATGCTGAACATAAATATGATGTTCAATAAGCTGATCATTCAAAAAGGATACAATGGTGATAATTAAAGAGACCAACATTAATATAATGAAGGCTGAGTTTTTGTCTCAGTCAATTTTAAGATTCTAATGAGTTTTTGTCTCAGTCAACTTTAAAATTCTAAGAATCTTGAATTGATCAAATGGATTCTTCTACTGCTAATTGTTTAGTATTTTGATTTTTATGCAGGATCTTATCTTTGGCCAACATATAAAATGTTTGAGAGAATTGATTCATATCATACAAGAGGCATTATGGTTTGAAGAAGGTTGGCAACTCCTTTGTAGAACAAAGAAGGAAAGGAAAGAGAGCTAGAAAGATAATGAAGTTCACAGCTTAAAAAAAATTTATTTGACAAAGCTTGAATGTATGCATATTTAAATTACATTCTTCACTCATTAATATTGTTTACATGATGCTACAAATGCTCCAAAGGACATAAAAACTAAAAAAGATCCACTTTTCTGAGTTTTTACTGTAACTTGGTTCGGAAACATCCAATTGAAATTGTATGATTCATACAAAACTAGACCAAATCCCTTTTGAATTCTCCGTGCAAATGCTTATTTTTTTTTTTTGTCTTTTAATCAATTAGTTTTCTAAAAGTCATAAACTTTACCACATCAACCGAAGTTGAGGTACCAAAAGTCTTATAAAAGGATAGACCTCTTTAAAAAATTTTACATAACAAAATATTACAATTCAAAACCATCTAATCAGGTGATTTAAATCTCTATCACTAGGCAGACTCCGTTAGGTTTTTTAATTTTTATCAACAGTCATTAAATTTAGTTTTCAACAATGTAAAAACATAAAAAAAAAAAAAAAAAAAATAGACTACAAAATTGATATAAGAAAGAACACGAAGTAACAAACAATCCAGCAAGGACAGGGATTTAATATGGTTTGGCTTTAGTGTACTATAATGATAAAGATAAAAAGATATGAGCTTTAACAAAACTTAACATTGACCAAGAACTTTACATTCAAGTAGAGAAACTGCCAAATGACCTAAAAAGCATGAAAACAAACTCACTCCTTTGTTTTTTTTTTTTTTAAGTAGTTTAAGGGAATGAACCAAGCTTCTAGTAGTTTTTCGGTTGATCCCAAGCCTTCCTATCCTATTGCTCTGCTTGTTCATCTAATGCTAAGTGTTTTAGCATAACCTCATTTTAATTAAGTCTCCTTATTATGTGTGTGTATTTATAAGGCACACCACACCAGCAATCACTTGCAATATAAACATGAAATGTAGAAACGCTTTCATTCAACGAGTATAACCTCATAATAATTAAGTTGCATAAAAATTAATAATAGTATTAAATTATCTAAAATTTAACACAAAAATTAACCAAATTATTTATTAAATTATCTCTCTTGAAACCATGTATTTTTTTTTGGAACTATAAATATTACTCTCTTCATTTATATAACTTAGAAAATTGAAGATAGGTAAAATTTGAAAAAAAATAAATAAATATTGCGTTGATATTTTAAAATGATAATTATTTTAAAATAATTTTTTTAAACAGTATATATTTTGAAATGGAGAGGGTGTATATATATATATATATATATATATATATATATATATATATAGCACACCACACCAGGGATCACTTGCAATATAAACATAAAATGCTGCCATACGAGATACCAATTAGGAAAAGTCCCAATGCAGTGCAATTGCAACATGAATTACCAGGGATCACTTGCAATATAAACATTATATATATATATAGCACACCACACCAGGGATCACTTGCAATATAAACATAAAATGCTGCCATACGAGATACCAATTAGGAAAAGTCCCAATGCAGTGCAATTGCAACATGAATTACCAGGGATCACTTGCAATATAAACATTAAATGCTGCCATACGAGAAACCAATTAATCACTGATGTTGATTAAACATCAATGTTGATTTATATCTTATTATTTAAACGAAGAATCCATTCTTACGATTATATATTTAATTATTTTACACTCCTAGGTGAATTATTAGATAGTACAATAGTGGGGTTAATTTTTCAGGAAGTCATCAAACTTTGACTTATTATCACTTCGGTCATCCAACTTCAAAATGTATCAAAATGGTCACTCAAATTCTAATTCATATCGCCGGGCAGTCACCTATGGCTTTCCAGTCTAAATTAGTTTACGTGGCCGCCGAAAAAACTGAGCTACCACAGTCACCCGTGGCTTTCCAGCCCAAATTAGTCTACGCGACCACCGAACCTCAGTTTTTTCGGTGGCCGCGTAGACTAATTTGGGCTAGAAAGCCACGGGTAACTGTCCGGTGATATGAATTAGAATTTGAGTGACCACTTTGATACATTTTGAAGTTGGATGACCAAAGTGATAATAAGCCAAAGTTTGGTGACTTCCTGAAAAATTAACCCTACAATAGTGTGACACAAAAATACATGAGAAAAAATAAGGGTTCCAATTTTTCCTCACTTATTATCATTGTCCATGCACGGGATACTTAAACATAAATACTATTTATTAGATTTTAATGTGGATTTTCTGTGAGAGAAATATTAGATTCATCTCTATAAGGTTGTACGACATGAGGATTTTTTTTAAGAGTTCATAAACTCTAATAACTTGTGTATTTTTATACTTATTTTTTTTAATAAATATTTAATAAATAACACTAATTTTTTATGTGTAAAAAAATAATTTACACTCCCGTTATCTTTTAGATTTCTCAATTGTATCTTTTCTCCCTTGCGACACATGGTACTTAAAATTTACCCTTCTCATAATAAACTATTTTTTACATGTTTAATGGATCACCCAACATACAACTCCATCAATGGAAATTTTTTTTAATAAAAATACTTTTTAAAATATGTAAAAAAAAAAAAAACTACATAAATCTCGATATTACTAAAAAAAAAAGTTTAAATTTAGTACTGATTTTTTATTATATTTTACAATCAGTGAAAAGAAAATGACTATAAAAGACATCTGCAATTCTATAACAAATAAATAAATCTATAAAAAGAATCTCAAAAAATAGGTTTAATTATATTTTTTAATAATGAATATTTATAAATCATAATTTTATTAATATATATATATATATATATATATATATATATATATATATATATATATATATATATATATATATATAAGGTTAAAGTTTGTTATATGTTTACAATAAGGTCAAAGTTTGTTATATGTTTACAATATTAATCATGCATTTATTTTATTTTATTTTAATAATTAATATATTATACTATAAGGTTAAAGTTTGTTATATTTTTACAATATTAATCATGCATTTATTTTATTTTATTTTAATAATTAATATATTATACTTTAACCATTTACTTTAAAATTCAATATATATATATATATAAATTAAAGATATTTAAAACATACTCTGAATCAGGATTTAAGGGGTGCTTTCAGTTGAATAGGGATAATAATTAAATGAGAAACACAGAGACAAGACAAGACCAAGCAATCAAATCAAAAAATCTCAAGTGAAGTGGGACAAGTGATCATAAAACACCGCCGCTGGTCTTACCTAATCATTTCATCATCTTTATGCATACCTACTTCCCCTATAAATAATAATAATAATAATAATAATAATAATAATAATTCCATTTTATTATAAATATAATACTTTTTGAATATTCATTACTAATATTTATTAATAATAAATACTAATTAAAATAGATGTATTATAATTTGAGCTTTGGTTTTGTTGTGATGTGACAATACGTAAATAGCGGCCACCCAAAAACCAATGCTGACGTGGATGACACAACTCCGTACTTTATAGTTTCCTTTTGCATGTTTCCGGCTTTCTGTGCCTTCTCTTTTCCTACAGAAATTACTCTCAATATTCATTAGTTTTGCAGGTGTTTAATATTTTTTAAATCAAAGAAAAATATTGTGTATTAATATGTGTAACAATGTTTAATCTTTCTGATATCAAGATTAATCACATTATTGTTCTTTACATATCCTCAAGGCCAAAATCAAAGCATTGAGTTTTTTTTTTTTTTTTTTACATCAAATCAATGATTTTGGAAATACTAAAATTTATTTTTAATTGTGTATTCTGCATGAATAATTTTTTTACTGATCATTTTCACGATATTTTTTGTTAACTTATTTTTTTATTTAGTTGTTCGGCTTTTATATACAGTGAATCTTGTAATCTCATTATCATCATCTGACATCATACCACAATTTTTTTCAATTAGAAATTCATGTAAAGTGAGGGATGAATACTAAGAAGTTGATAAATTATCGTATGTTTTCAGTTTATTACTTAAGACTAATTGATTACTTTATGAAAAGATTATAAGAACTTTTGATATCGGTGTGTTTACAAACATGTTCATCATTAATTCTACACAAATTTATAAAGGAAAAAATTGCATAAAATACAAGACAAAACTTTAAGAGAAAATTAAAAACCATAAATCAAGGATCTGAAAGTCCATGACATGGAAAATATTCTACATGTGTTGATGATCCTTCATGCTTGACTTCACACAAAAGAAGGGAAATATATGGTATGGATAAGATGGATGGGGTTTGTAAAGGAAAGGGATGAGTGACTTGATATATCATCAAAGGGCTCACATCAAAACTAGTTAACCTCTTTCACTGCTTTCACTGCCATCATTTGCTTTCTTTCCTTGCCATGCATGCGTCCATCCATCCATCCATCCATCAACATCAATACATAATTTATAAACCCTTAATTTGACATAAAATAATAATGCACAATAATAACAACATATCAGTTGTCCATCAATCTGCATGCATTTGTCTCTTGTTTGCTTATTATTTATTTATTTATTTTTTGTATAAATGTGTAATATATATTAAGCTAATGATAAATCTTTTTAATTTATTTAAATATTTGATATTGGTGGTTCAGAAAATGAGGTGTTTGCCACTTTAATCAAAGTAGTTATTGTGAATCTGAAAGGAAAGATATTGTGGTAAGTTGCGAGGAAATTACCATTCTTATTTAAAGTAAAAAATATTCAGTAACTGTTCAAAATTCAGGATCTCATCACATTATTCAAAGCAACTTATTACTCTCTTTAGTATTGAGGTAGTAATAATTTTAATGGCAGCATGGGGAGATACAAAGGGAAAATTTATTGGATATTAACAGAGATTTTAT
This sequence comes from Dioscorea alata, assembly GCA_020875875.1. Classification (NCBI taxonomy): domain Eukaryota; kingdom Viridiplantae; phylum Streptophyta; class Magnoliopsida; order Dioscoreales; family Dioscoreaceae; genus Dioscorea; species Dioscorea alata. Next base: position 17,320,629 of record CM037015.1, on the reverse strand, counting down.
TGTGTTTTTATTTTTTGACAAATAAATTTTCAGTCTAAAATTATTCTTTCATACGTTGTTTGGTTCACTGATATGAAATTATTTACATAATATACAGGAAGATGGGTTAAAACTTTAGCCCGTATAAAATAAAGACACACCCTTACATGTATCCTTTTTAACACATAGCTTATCAATAAATAAATAAAATATATATATTTTTTTTTTTGTAAAAAAAAGATAGACCACATATACTAAAACAAAAGAACGGTGAATAAATCTTAGGACCGAACCGCGATAAAAAAAAAACAATTAAAAAAAAATCTATTATCAGTGGAACAAAAAAAAAAGATTGCAGAAAAAAAGAGAAGACTCTCATAGGTAAAAACAACTAGCATAAAACTAATGAGTATGCACTGCCAAGAGCATTAGCATAAACAAATTAGAAACATGAGAAACATCTCTCGCTAGTTATTAAATAAAATTATTTAAAATTATCTAACCAAAATTTAAATAAAATGAGCTGCACATTATATATATATATACAGATAAGAAACAAACACCTTTCAATCATCTTTCATCTCCAAAGTCCAAACCCATTAACCAAAAACCTGCTAAATAAAACAAAAGCACTCTCATTACAAAAGTCCATCCTCAACAAATTTACCAAAACAAAAACACATATATTTCCCGCAATAAAAACACACTATTTCCACACCAGAACAAACGACAAACACTAGGAGCAAAAAGTAAACCCCCCAAGAAAGTTCATCCACAGAGAGAGAAAATAAAAATAAAAAATCATAAAAAATAACGTAAAATAAAATAAATAAATAAATAAATAAAGAAAAAGAGATGAGCAGTGGAGAAGAGGTAGTGATGTGATGGAATCTGTCGCATGATTTATTTATTAATGTACTATTTTTCTGACAGATTGAGATATTGTGCAGCTTTATCTGATGGGAGATCACCTCAAATCCTTCTCTCTACTCCTCTACTACTCTCTACTACTCTTTCTCTTTCTCTTTCTCTTATCATATCTCTCTCTTCTTAAAACTACTTTCTGTTCCCCTCCCTCTCGCTTTCTTCACTGACAGAGAAAATACCTGCACAATTTCTCACGCACGCACGCATTGCCAGCCACTTCCCCACCTCACCCCTCTTTCTCTCCCTTCCCAGCTCACTCATGGATATCATAAGACCTGCTGTTGCTGCTCTTCCTGCCATTGCAGCAACAGCAGCAGGAACAGCACCAGAACAACCCTCCATACTTACCTTACTTTTACTACAAAACACCATTGCATTTCCTCATTCTTAGACTTCTCCTCATCTCTTGTGGTTTTTCTTTGTTGTATCTCATCTTGGTTGCTTCTTTTTTTTTTGGTTCTCTGATGGAGTTCTATGGAATGCATAGTCTTCATTGTAGTGATGCTGAAGCTCAGCTCCCTCCTGGGTTCAGGTTTCATCCCACTGATGAAGAGCTCATCACTTATTATCTGCTCAAGAAAGTTCTTGATAGTGGCTTCACTGGTAGAGCCATTGCTGAGATTGATCTCAACAAATGTGAGCCTTGGGAGCTTCCAGGTAAACTCAAACTTATCAGTCATTAAGTTGGATTTATATATATATGCACATACATGATTTGGGTTTTGTTGTTGTAGAAAAAGCGAAGATGGGAGAGAAGGAATGGTACTTCTTTAGCTTGAGAGACAGGAAGTATCCAACTGGGTTGAGAACTAACAGAGCAACTGATGCTGGTTATTGGAAAGCAACTGGGAAAGATAGAGAGATTTATAGCACAAAGACTGGGTCTCTTGTGGGAATGAAGAAGACGCTGGTGTTTTACAAAGGGAGAGCTCCCAAGGGGGAGAAGAGTAACTGGGTCATGCATGAGTATAGACTTGAGGGCAAGTTTGCTTACCATTTCCTCTCTAGATCTTCCAAGGTACTTGCTTTATTTTAATTTCCTCTATTTTCTTGGCAGCTTATCTTTAACATTTATTTGGAATTTGTAATCATGAAGCATGAAGATTCACTATCATCTTTTGGTTGAAAGAGATGTATCTTCTTTACTGAAGTATCTCTTGGCTCAAGAAAGATTCTAGCAAGAAAAATAGGAACAAGAGACAAATCTGTTGATCTTTAACCAGTTGTCTTAATGACCTCCTGCTTGTACTCCTTTGTTTTCCTTCCATGCTTTATTTCTGAATGTGTATTATTACTGAATATCATGAAATCCATGCACGTAGGATGAATGGGTGGTGTCCAGAGTGTTTCAGAAGATAGGTGGTGGAAAGAAAGCAAGGATAAGTGTGGCTACTGGTTTCTCATACATAGATTCATCATCATCAGCAGTAGCTATCTCTGGTTCACCATCTTCATCCTCATTGCCACCACTTCTTGACTCACCGTACGCCACTGGCAATGCAGCTGACCGGGAGAGCTGCTCTTATGATAGCAGTGATAGAAACAACGTGCCCTGCTTCTCCACCACCTTTGCAGCCACTACCTTTCAAGCTCCACCACCACCACCACCACCGCCACCACAACCGGCCATCTATCGTCGTGGAAATGCAAGCTTGATTCCTTCTTCTATGCAACAAGGTAACATCCAGCTGCCATTTTTCTTAGCTCCTCAAGTCACAGCTGCAATGGTGTGTGACAATGCTGACCAGCACCAGCAGCAAGGTGGATTAGGATGGGTGGAGATTGAAAGGAAGGTTGATATTGGAAGGTCTCTTGGTGGCACTGAACTGGACTGTCTTTGGTCTTTCTGAAGTTTCTTTCTTTATTATGTTTCTGATGTTTTGCTGTGTTTGTGTTTGTGCTTGTGATGGAGATTGAAACTCTGATGTTGTGTGGGTTTTGTGATTAATGAAATGAATGAATGAATGAATGAGAATGTGGGTTTGGAAATTTTGGGAGTTAGAGAGTTGTTTGTACTTGTATTTCTCTTGGTTCTGTAGCGATGGGAAATGGCATGCTGGGAAGTCTCGTCAGTCTGTGTCAGTTGGAGTTGGCTTTGGCTGTGCCTTCACTCAACCGTGTTCTAACAGTTGGGTAGTTGAGTTTTTCTTTTTTTAATGGATATATATGTATATATCTTGGCTTTGTTTGAAGTTTTTAGTGGTTATATGTTTGTTGGGATTTGGTGAAGATAATATAGTTTGATTTGGGTGAATGGGGGGATTAGAGAGGAGAAGGATGAGGAGAGGACTGGTTGAAGAGATTTATTGTATTGGTTTTTGTGTGTTCAGGTTGATCCTGAGCTTGCATGACATTGCATGATGTGAGTTGGTGCTGGCACAGCACAGATTCCAACTGCTACTTCGGCCATGCCTGTTTATTACCTTTTGTTTTATACTCCTTATTTTACTCTGATTTATATGTATATTTCTTTTATTCTATGTTTTTTTTATCTATAATACTATTAATTATCTATAATATTATTATATGTATATTAATTATTTGGTAAACGAGAACTTCATCAGTGGGAAAGATAGCGAAAGAATAGGACTTGCTGTTCTACATGAACAAAACATTTTTGATTTGTTTTTTTTTTTTTTAAAGAATTTGTGGACAAGGACAAACCATTAATAAGGTTTAAACTATCATCTTTTAGATAATGAGGAGAAAATAATAATAAATCTCGGATCTCTGATTATTCTCTGTGAAGTACTAATTACTCTGTAATAAATGGTATTAAATTTTTTATATTTTATTTTTACTAATAGGCGGCAAGTGCTCGTTATAGAGGTGCACCAATTACGGTGGTTTACAAACCTCCTAGAAAAATCTTTTGATCTACAACCTGGATGGGTAAAATTACTATTTTTTCATAGGGATCCACACTCAGGTAATAAATAGTATAAAATAGTACTTGACTTGGATATACATTGCATGAATAGTATATAAACAGTATTAAGCCAGGGGTACAGTGTATGAAAAATACGAAAAATAATACAAAAGTCCCTCCAAACAGTACATGAACAGTATGTGGAACAGAGCCCGGGGATGTACAATGTATGAACAGTACGGAAATAACACAAGAGTCCCGGGTGAACAATGAATGAACGTTCATGGAACAGTACTGCCAGGGGAATGATTTGAATCGATAACTTTCTTTTTTTTATACTTTGGTGTTATACCATTGAGTTATGAATGATGGACTGATATTAATTTATTTAATTAACCTGATTTTTATAAAAGTTTTATTTTAAAACTAAATATGTTTATCAATTCATTTTTAAAGGCATTTTTTGAAACAATTGTTTTTTAAACAAAGAATCTTCTCTCAACACACTATTTTGTTTTTTTTCCTCTTTTATTGAGTCTTATGATTTTCCACTTCAATAAATCAGAAAAAAAATTCAATATAAATAATCTTTTATTGATTTTAATCTGATGTTAATATATGGAACTAACAATACAATATTTAAACTTTTTTTTTATTTTTATTTTTTTATAAAAATAAATAAACCATTAAATTTATTGAAAATATTTAAACAATCTTTGCATCATCTGAATCGATGGGTTCCTCTTGTTTCCCTTGGATTTTTGCGGTGTCTAAAACTTTATAACAAGTTATTTTTTCAAAAAAAAAAAAAGAAAAGAAAAACAAGTCATTTGATATCCAGAATTGGTATATTTTATTAAAACAACAAATACTTTGGTTATTTTATCATGCATTATAATTACACACAAAATTCTTTTAATTATTTATAAAAATATAAATACATTGGTCAACCAAAGTACAATAACATAAGCATGTTGCTTCCGTACATAAATAGTCTCTCTCCAACTACAACTTCAATCTGCTCTAAATAATAATTTGATTTGTTATAGTTATTATTATTATTATTATTATTATTTTCATAAACAAAGTGACAAAATATGAGATAATTAAAAAAAAAAAAGGGAAGCACGTGGGAATCACGTGATGAAAAAGCAAAGGTAACACTGTTTAGTGTTTACAGTTCGGTGTCCACCAATAGCTACAAAAATGAATGGCTTTGCTTGCTCCTTCCCTCTGCCCCTCGCCGGGCTTCCTCTCGCCTCACCGTTGCCCATTCCTTCGCTTGGCGTCCTGCGGCTCCTCCTCTTCCGTTCCCGACGCCAAGCAAAACTCCAGTAATCCCTCTCTGTTTCTCTCATTCTCGCTCTTTTTCTCCGGATTTTGTGTGTTTTATTCAGTTTGAAACGCTAAAAACCATGCTGTTTTTCTTGGTTATTGAATCCAAGATGCATTTATGGCGGGTTGGATTTTTTTTGGTTTCTATGTTCTGATTATTGTGAATGGATTGACGATTGGTGTTTGTTTATTATCTATTCGCTTCCTCTGTTTGTTTGATAGGATTTCCTTCTTTGCTTTCAAGGTGCCATTTTTAAATGGCTTGAATTTACTTGGACACCTGCTTTATGAAAGATATATTGCAAGCATGTAACTTTAGGCAAGTCTTTTGTGTCTAAATTCATATATATATATATATATATATATATATATATATATATATATATATATATATATATATATATATATTGTCCTGTCTTTTTTCAAGAATTTGAGGAGAAGCGTTTTACTCTTGTGTAAGGAATTTAAGTTCTGAAAGCAAAATGCTGTATATCATATTGTTGTAGAGCTAGAATGTGTCTTCTGTTGTCCTGGTTTATGGTTTTGGTTTTTGAACTCTCATTTTATCTTCCCTTGAGATTTCAACAGAGGAGCTTGGCACATTTCTTTGGTGTCATCGTCAATATTTTCTTGTATGTAGACATAGCATCAAGTTATCTTACCTCGTGTGTGGCAAAATCATTTGATAGCTGTATCTTTTCAATAAGATATCTAGTAGTTGTCTTCATTTTGACTTTTGTTACTATCTCAGTTGAATAAGTTCTGTTCTTTCAATAATTTATGCAAATTTATGAATTTCATTTTTTAATAGGATTACATTCCTTACTAATGCTAAGACTTCTCATGAGTAACCCTTTCTTATACTTAATTGTGACTATCAAACTACTGGACTATTTGGGTGGGTATCATGATACCATTTAACGTCCTTTGTGTAACCGTGGGAGGAGGATTATCTCCAATGCATAACACAATTGTAATAGCAAGAAACGGTGTTGATAAAATGTATATGCTCTTCTAAGAGTTGCATTACTAAGTAATGTTTTTGTGTATTAGTAATTCTAGATCTGCTGCATTGTTAGCTTTTCTTTAAGTTCAAGATCATAAACTTTTATGTAATTGCGGATGCTCCATTGATCCTTGTTTCACATTTTGCTTAGTATATGTGCAGGCAAACTTGATAGTCACCAATGTCAAGCTGGAGTTGTTATAAACCAGACACCTGCAGAAGACCAAGTTTCCAATAATGCTCTCACTACCGGTGGTGCTTATGGATTTGAAGGTGCTACCACATCTCTTACTAATGAGCTCATGCCTTCTTCGAAAAGGGTAACTTTGATTAGACATGGCCTAAGCACTTGGAATGAACAAAGTCGAGTTCAGGTTTGTTCTTCCTTTCTATGTGAACACAAATACACATTGTATTTTACTCTTTTCCCCTAATGAACATTAGCACATAAAGAAGTTAAGTCTGGTAGCAAGTTATAATGGAAACAAAACCAAAAAGGATTTTTTTGTTGTCTCAATTTATGCTTAAGCACTCTCCTACAAACCCATGGTATTGCTTATAATTTTATTCCTTTGCAACTTTGAATATTTCTTTATTTGTTCTTATAGATAAGCACAAGTTTTTTCTTCTCTGCCATTTACACAGTTATATTTGTCACTCAAGTCTTGTTAAACATGGCCATCACACTAAGAAGTGCCTATGACATGGGTAATTTATTTATATTTGCGTTGTCATCTGTAACTAACTCCATTGAGTATGGCCTGCTTTGTTAAGTTTAACTGATTTACTTTCTATAGTAAGGTGGAATTTACTCAGAAGAGTGCTTTAAAAAATTGCTTTACTCTAGTGAATTGAGCTTATATTCTTTCCTTCTTTGTTGGTTAAATTTATTAAGTCTGCCAGCTAAAATACAATTTATCTGTATAAATTTTGAACCAAGTTAAACTGCTCTTGCTGCTCTTTGCATTTTGTGGAACTTTTGTCATAAATCATTTTTAGATATTTTGCAGATTTTTTGGTTTAGAAATTTGGCTTAAAAACTTGCAGGGTTAGAAACTAGAATATGTTAAATTAAGGACAGTCGTTAAAAAGTATTTAAAGAAGTAGTTTCGTATACCCTGAAAACCTCGTTGGCAAGACTTTAATGCCCCACCTGAGGTGAAAAAGTGTGGGTATAGGTAACAACTGCTCTTTTTCTATAATAACCATTTTTCTGGTGTTAACACTGCTGAATTTTGGAAACCCCATCTGATTTTTCCTGTTTGAACATGGGGAAAGGAGATGGTGCTAACTGCAATATAGCTTTGGAAAATCGAGGATGATTAATAGATTCATAAAGGACACATGCATTTATGGATACTATAACACATGTCCCAGAACTAGGATTATAACCTTTATCTCTATGTAGTTTTACCTACATAGGACTTATAGTTCTGGTGTGCTTTTCAGATGTCAAATTTGAACCATGCTTCAGAACATGCTTTCTGTGACAGCTTTGAATTGTCTTGAAATTGTTAGACAGTAGAATTATAACATAGAACTAATATGCTATGTGTTCAGCTAAGATGACTCAAAAGCTAAGGCATTATGTTAGTTGTATGGATGAACCTTATATTTTGATTTATATTCATATAAAGTAGCTAATCTCGTTGTTGTTGATACTCAGGGGAGTTCAAACTTGTCCATATTGACAGAGACTGGAATTAAGCAAGCTGAAAGGTGCCGGAACTCCTTGGTGAACATGACCTTTGATGCATGCTTTTCCAGTCCTATCTCGCGTGCAAAGGTTTAAACTTTAGGCCTTATATCACCCCCATTAGACTTTTAATTTGTGAACCATTCATTCTAAAACAGTTAGTGTTAAACAGTCAACTGCAGAGATCTTATGGCAAGGGAAGCAAGAACCACTTATTTTCCTGGACTCGTTGAAAGAGGCTCACCTGTTCTTTCTAGAGGGCATGACAAATGGTGTGCTTCCTGCCTTTCCGCTTTTCTTCTTGTGCTTTGTTTCTATGGTTTAATCATGTACATTCACATTCAAATTTTTGACACAGCGGATGCTAAAAAGCAATACCCTGAGTTATATACTTCATGGAGAGAAGATCCGGCTAATTTCCATGTTGCCGGAATTTATCCTATTCGAAAGCTTTGGGGAACAGCAAGGGAAGCTTGGAAAGAAATATTGTTGACTCCGGTGAGTGATTTACAAATTTTTCTCAGCATGATCCTCATTTTCGACATGCTTTGCTGGTGCACCTTATATCCATTTTCTTAATCAGGGAGAGAACTTTCTGGTTGTCACCCACAAATCCATTTTGCGGGCACTCATATGCACAGCTCTTGGTCTTACCCCGGAGAGGTATTGTTTTCCTCACTGCGTAGTCGAGGCACCATACAATAACATTATTGTCTTTGGATCCCATGCTTGATATCTCATTTGTTTACGAGCTTTATGGGTTTCTATTATTATATCCTCATTGTGATAACATAAACAATTTTCATGGTGCAGGTTTCGCGCAATCGATGTGAACAATGGCGGTATTTCAGTATTTAAATTCAGCAAACAAGGTGAGGCAATGCTGCAATGCTTGAATATGACTGCCCACATGTACAGTGATCACATATATAACTACTGAGTTTAAACATACATACTCATACAACATAACACATTTTTTGTTTTTTAAAATATCTCCTATTTGATGTGAGATTGCTGCAAGTTTCATTATAAAAGTTTTCAATCTGTAGTTATTTGCTATAGCCTTTATTTTTATTTTTGCCTTGATTATTACTTGCCTCTCTAAGTGATATTCTTGTGTCAATGTGGCACAAGTTGAGTATGAAGATATTGGAGTTTGTTGTTATCTCAAAGTGGTGCAATTGGTCAAATGTGGAGCCCAATTTACAATCAATTTTATTGGAAGTTAAATTAGGAAAGTTGTGGTGGTTCATTGTATTCCTCTTTTTCCTTGATTTTCAGATAGTGAAGCAAGATCCTCTTGTACTCAATCGTACTCTATAAACTAAGCAAAAAATAAGATGAATCATTGGAATTCTTTTTTGTTTTTTTTTTTTTAATTTTATGCAATTGTTTGTGTGGAATTATTTTGGTGTGGCTTCAATACTTAATTTTGTTAAACTCATTTAAATTAATTTCAAGTAAGTGTATTTAATTACATGCTAAACATAAACAGACGTAAAATAAAAATAATATATATTTTTAAATTATAATGCATATTTTGTTTTTTTATTACAATAAATATGTGGTTTATCCACATTTATTTTAAAAAAAACCTATAATGCTTATTATAGTCATGATATAAAGTTGGTGTTCCACACTTACTATTGAATTTTGAACTTACATAAAGCCGAGTTTTATGTATAATATAAATGAACATATGGTCAACTAAATTAGGGTTTGTTGCATTTGCTGATGATAAAGATGGGAAGCAAGCATATCTTGGCGTTGATACTGCTAAGGATTACAATGGTGATCATGGTGGTGGTGGTGGGTGGCCAACGGCCCCCATTGTTTCCCATGTGTTCAAACAGCAACGCCCACACACACACACACACACACACACACACACACACACACACACACACGTATGCGCGCGAGGGCACGTACTCTACGGATGTTCTACAGTACCATTAGACATATTCAACGGCCACTCATTTTATGTACAACTTTAAATAATATTTAAGTATTAATTATATACAGTAAATAATAATAATTTTATATAATTTTATATACAACTAATAACCGTTAGATTATCATCTAAAATTTTTAATAAACTACTACTCACTTAATAGTTATTAACTGAGTACGTAGTTAATAACCGTCACGTGAGTTATTGTTATATATATATATATATATATATATATATATATATATATATATATATATATATATATATACAATATAATATTGAATTCATGAAAAAAATTTAACAATTTCCTCCACTAATGTTTGTTAACTTTATCATGTTTTCACATCCTTTTTCCCTACCATCAAATTAGGAATATTTTTTTTTTTCCAACTTTACATACTGACATATTTGACCTAATTTATTTGTGTGACATTTGGAGACCTAGGGAAACCTATTGAGGGGATTGAAAACAGTTTAAGCATAAGCATCTTTTGGTAGTCCACTACCTAATTTTTATTAACTTTTATATGCCTTAAATATGAACTAAATTAACTTAAAAAACTTTTCCCATTACGGTAAATCTAATATGCCATTAGATTTAAGTATAGTTCCTTGAATCAAACTCTAAGTATTTCTAATCATAAACTCAAAAATATCAGTTTAATCCACAAACTGAAAATTGTGCAGGAAAAAAAGGCAAAAATTACTGATTTTGCTATTAATTTAAAGTTTTTTTTTCATATTTCTTTTAGTTTAAAAACTATAGTGACATGTATTTATGTTATTGACTAAATTGATCAAAATTCATTTTAATTATTTCAACCAACGTGACTACATTAACCAATTTAAACAATTAGATCACATTCTTAACTAACAAAAATATTATATATAAAATTGACAAATGACAAATTAAAAGACAAACAGGTACAAAAATGCACTACTTACGAAAATTTGATTGACCTCCAAAAAATAAACTCCTCTGTCATGCAACCATTGAGAGGAGAATGAGAGGCATTCTTGACACAGAACTCCCACAGGAAATCAGAAAGTGAATTGTAATCTAATAAGCTTGAATTTGAAACCTTTTGATCACAATTATGAGTAAATCCACGGTTTTTTATAAAAATAATTTAGCCGTCTTAGTGGAGAAAAAGGAAAAATAATAAGAAATGAAGAAAAAAAACAGCACTGATAGCTTTATGAAGTTGACTTGGATGTTGGTGGATCATGCAATGCCATTGTGCAAAATTAATGGTATAACGTTTTTCACTGGCTTTCTACCAGCCATCACTCAAAAGCATAAAAAGGAGCTTGTGAAACCACAGGCTTCACCAAAGTTCAAAGAGCGAGTTTCTTCAAAAATGTCAAGGCTCATTATCATGTTCATTCTCATCGTTTACTTGTTTGTCTCTTTCTCATCACAAACATCTTATGGTGAAATTGATTTTTATTTATTTATTTCTTTGTTTTGCTTATGATCTATTGTGTTTAAGTAATTGGAAGGTGTTGTTTTGATATGAAGCAGGAAGTGTTGAGAATAGAGAGGAGATTATTTCTCTGTTGAGGATGGAGAACAAAGTTATCAAGGTAATGTTAATTTATTATTTTAGTAAGGTTTCGTTATAATATAGCCTGAATCCTACTGGTTAATTTTTTTTAATACAAATGCAACAAGCTCAAGTTAGCCAGGAGATTTGTGTACGGATTGAAAAAAAAATTGATTATCTAATCCGTGCAGGCTCACCTGGTGATATGAGGTTTGGACTGTAAATACAAACCCATAATCAGGGATTCGTTACTATCATTGCATATGGCGGACTTGAACTTGAGGCTCTTAAATCCTCGCATCGAAGTTTTCACAATAAATTAATACCATTAGGCTATGAACTCATTGACTAGCAGTTGATTTTTCTATTTTTATTTTTTTCTTATTGAAAAAATAACACTTCTCTAACATCAGATATAATATAGAATTATTTCTTTATCTTTCCAAAAATGCAACCTTGCAATTTTTTATATTTTTATAAATTCAAATAAAAAAAATCTAGTGTATAAATACAATTTAAAAACTCTAACTAAAATCCACAAATAAGACTCATTATCATCATTGTATCTAATAAAATTTGAACTCAAGACTCTTAAATCTCACTCAAGATTTTCATAGTGACTCAATACCACTAGACTATGAATTCTTTGGCTAATAGTTGATTTTTTTTACTTTTGAGTTTTTTTTCTTATTAAAAAAAAACACTTTTATAATATCAAATATAATATAGAATTATTTCTTCATCCTTCTAGAAATACAACCTTGCATTTTTTTTTTTATAAATTCAAAATAAAGAAATCTAGCATATATATATACATCTTAAAAGCTCTTTTTAAATCCTAATCAATTTTTTAAAAAATTTATTATATTATTTTAATTTTAAGAATATGTACGATCCATTTTGAAGGTAGAACAATTGAAAACAATAACCGTTACAATTGAAATCTAGCATATATTTGTAAACCTTGAATTTATTATTAATAAAATAGCTTTAAGAGCTCTTTCCCCTGAAAAAAAAAATATATATATATATGACTCTCAATTGTGAAAATGATCTATCTATTTATTATTAAATTATGTTTTTAATTCATCTCAAAACTATAAGAATAAGTGAACCAATTTACGACTCCAATGATGCATGATGCGTATATTAACTGATTATATATATGCTAGGCTGAATATAGCATCTTAATTAATCTCTTTGTGTGTGTGTGTGTTATCATCTTAACTTTAAATTTCAGTCTAATTCTTGTAATATAATATCAAGATTTGGACATCATCATAATAAATAAATAAATTAAAAAAACCCTTTTTTTTTTAAATTACAGATGCATGGGAGAAAGGTGTTGATGGACATGATAATGGACTATGAGTATGGAGGACCAAACTCAAAGCATGACCCAAGAAGAGCAAGGCCAGGAATGGCTGGCAGGAACAACTGATTTACTTCATAATGGTCCCATTTCAAACTCCTACATAATTAATATATAAACACTGAATTTTATTGTGATAGACTTCTAATAACAACCTCCATATAAATAAAAGGTTCATATCAAATTAAGTTCACCTTTCTTTTCATTATTATGTATACTTGTTCTCATCTTCAAAATTTGCTTTATCTTTAATCATAAGTTTTCATCCAAATTTAATTTTTGATGAAAATCATCTAAATTTAACGTTGATGAGCTGACTTTTTTTATTTTAAAAAAAGAAGGATGATAAATAATTAAGATGATCAGTTGACTATTTTATCCATCATGCATGCCTCAATGTTCTTAAAATATATATATATATAGATTTTGTTTTGGTGAAACTTTTATTATTGTGTAATTAATTACATTAATCTTTGATAGAGCTTCTAAATCTCCAAGTTCCTTTATATTAGCAAAAACACGATGAAAAAAAAATTAAGATTTATCCCCACAGAAAAAGTCTGTTAAACTACAAAATATGCTTCAATCCATATTATATATATATATATATATATATATATATATATATATATATATATATATATATGAATAATATATTGTAAAATATATATATATGAATAATATATTGTAAAATATTAAGATTTATGGATTATGAATTGAGTTTTTTGTGCATGTACAAAAACAGGTTTCTATATAAGTAAATTCTCATGGTATATTTAAAGATGAAGTTGAAAAATTCTAATAATAATAATAATAATAATTATTATTATTATTATTATTATTATTATTATTATTATTAAAAATATGCAGAAATCACTTTGAAATGAAACAGAATCTAACTCTTGAATATAACTAACTATACAATGAATTAAAAGAATAAAATATTACAAAAAGTAATATAAGCTTAATGCCAATGTGGAATCAATTTTATTATTTCATTTTTCATATGACAATATTTTTTTTTTAATAAAATGGATATATGACAATAACTATGAAAATAATATTTTGGTTATTGTTAATAATTCAAAGTTAATAATATTTCATTCATTAGTGGATGGGGAGACGAGATTTCCTAACCAGCTTTGTTGGTCCATGTTTTCTATAAAATAATAATAATAATAAAATAAAAATAAATAAAAATTTGTATTGGCCAAGGCCTTGTTTATAACTCACGGATACATTCAATGTTGGTTTTTGTTTTGACTTTTTAGTGGGACGTGTTGTTTAGAAGATTATTATTTGATTAAACTACATGATTTATTGGTCATTAATTAGTTTTTTTTAAATCATTTGGTGTCAATGGATTAATTTGATTATCAAATTAAAAGAAGAATAGAGAGAAAATTTTTGAATCAAACAAGGCAAATGATCATTTAAATTTCCTCTTTGGTTTCATAACTAAACTCTAATTCTCAAAAAAAAATAATAATAATAATAATAACAATGAAAAAATAAAGTAAAACGGTAAGAGGAATCACCATTAATATCTTGTGTTAAGAAGTCATACAAAATGGCACACTTCAATCGCTTATGTTTTTGTCATCTATAATTTAAAATTGAAAAAATTTAAATTTAAAAAATTTATGGCAACCATCAGATATAATTATGATTTTCTATACGTTTTTTTTATGCTGGTGGAAACTCTTTTTCAATTATGACATGATTAAAAATATTTAAGATCTATGATTGAGACTCTGAGAGAGCATTTTTTTTTTTTTTTATGATTATTTTTTGAAAACTTTGTTTTACTTTCTCACCTCCTCTCATTTTATTGAGAAGTTTATTAGTTTTTGTATATATATTCTACTTTTTGTTCTACATGTCTTTTATGTTTTTTATGCCTGACGTTTATGTATGGTAAAATTAAAAAGATGTCAACAACTAACTTATAATTTAAAAAATATACTGCGTCATGTAATAAATGAAATTGCAAGGTTAGCACATTAACTGTGCTCTAAAAAAAATCATATAATAAAACAATTGAATAGAAAAGCTTTGCATATAAAATTGTATGGTGACCCAAATTGATGTGTGTGTGTATATATATATATATATATTTAGTGTGTGTGTGTATATATATATATATATATATATATATATACTGAGAAGTGAGAAGTTCAACAAAGTGCATATACTCAAGAGCAGGCATGCCGGTGGCATTGAGGTTCCGTCCATGACCGACCCCCACTCAATCGTTGCAAAATTTGGATTATAAACCTATTTTTATAAAGACTTGTGTTATCACTACATCCAAGTTATCCAACTCGTTTTGAACCTATACATTAAATTTTCCACAAGTTAATATCACTAAAAAAATAAAACCCTTAGTTAATCAGCTAGGGAGTGATTCACTCCTAACTCTTTTTATTAGCTGGTGAAGATTTTTAACACCTACTAGCGCTCTTCGTCTTCCAGTTGTGAAATTTTTTTTTTGTTCTTCACTTCTTTGTTTGTTCTCTTCTGGTTATTTTGAAAGTGCATCATTGCTGATGATATTTTTCTAATTAGTTTGGTTCAGGGCTGACTCTTTCCTCTTTTATTCAGTTATTTGTCTTTTTTTTCCTTCTGTATTTGTTGTTGTTTGAATAAAAATGTGGTTTATCAATTTTTTTAATATATATATATATAGTATTATTATTTTTTTCTATAAACATGCATCTTGTCTTAATTTTTGCAAATAGAAAAAATAAAATACATCAAATAAAATTTGATAACTGTGACGAATACACACATTTCCCCTTTTTGACGTGAGAGGAGCTTTAAAAGGCTGAATAAAAAAAGGTCTTTCCTGGTTGATGATCATCAAGTCCGTGAACCTAAACAGTAACCATTTCCTGGTCCAATCCAGTCCGGTCCAGTTCAAAGGGTACTTCTCTTCTACGTCACGCTCTCTCTCTCTCTCTCTCTCCTCTATTTGGATATATATTGTCAGGTCACCCATTTCACTCACCATAATGATTATTTTGTCCAGAATCAATAGCAACTTTGGATCTTTATTTCAAAATATTTAATAATGCATTTGATAACATGTATTTAATATTTATAGTATGATAGTTTTATTTCAACATTCAGTTTAACATTAAATTAAGCCCTTTTATGTATCTGTAATCAAAGACATGGCAATGGTTTATTGGTAAGAGTCATTTTCAGTAACAAAGTCAACAAATTTTCATGCCAGTCTAATTAGGATGAATTAGTGCTTTATCTTTAGAAAAAAAAAAAGAACTTATTGAGAGTCATTTTCAGTAACAAAAATCAACAAGTTTAACGACAGTCTAATTAGGATGAATGAGTGCTTTATCTTTAGAAGAAAAAAAAAAACTAAACTTTTATGACCATATAAAGCACCCTTGCTAGAATTCAGAGTTGAGGACTGATCTGCAAACCATAAGTTGAAGACAAGTCTTTAGTACTTTGCTTTTGAGGTTGCAGCCTGACAGGCTAAGATTCACTTGTTCTGGACCTTGGGAAATAAACATGAAACTTCTTGTTTTTTGTTTTTAATAAAAGGATATTCGTTATTAGTTATTTTTTAAATGAATTAGCTATATAAAAAAATCAATATAAATTAATTCTGGCGATTTTTCAATAAAATGTGTGGTTATCTTTTGTCTCTGGGAAAAAAAAAAGCAGGTTTTTATCTACCAATTTTTTTTTTTTTTTATTACACCTTACAAGTTTTAAATATGAAAGGTGAAATTTTAGTTTTTTTCCAATCTTTTTAAGCTATAACTTTTATTGGCTAATTTTTTTTGACACTTCTCCTCTCATTTAAGGGAGTCAAAAAGTACATATACGTGGAATTAATATCTCGATATATCTATATCTTCGGCTTACATAATTTTTGGAGTTTGATTTTAGGTTTTCTCCAAAATAAACACATGACACAAGACTTTTAATTATTAGATAAGTTTTTATATATACACTCATGAGGAGGTAAATTTGTACTTTGATTATAGACTTTGCCTTAATTAACAAAAAAATATATATTTATATATAAATATATTTTAAAAAAAGACAAAATAGAGTAGTGTGTATATATATATATATATGATACAAAATAAAATTTAACATCAATAATTCGATTGAAACAAATGGAGAACTAGTTCAAGAGTCATTGGTCCCTCCAACTTCCCTCTTATCTTATTGACCATGATTTTGGACCTCATACACTATTATAAACCTAATTTTATTTTATAATAATATAATAGGTACAAACTTAAGGTTGATATGAAATATCAAATACTAGCCCTGTCTGACCGCAATCCATCAACAAATCATAAATCACCAGCAGATAATAAAGAGAACAAATCTCAGTCTTTTCTTTTCCTATTTTAATATACCACAGCTCTAATCCTCTCATCCAATGCCTGTCAAATTATATAACCTTCTTTTAAAAAAAAATATATATTTTTTTCTAATTTTTTAAACCGTAAAGTTAAAAAAAAAAACAAACCGCAATAACATGACACGTTGGAAGTCACGTGCAACTCGCGCCACTGCAGTTACAACACAGCAACTCAGCCAGCGCCCCACCATCCTCTATAATTTCGATTCGTTTCAAGATATTAAAATTTAAAATATCAGGTTCTTTAGATGGTAATTTGAATTTTGAGTAAGAGCATATTTATAAAACTATGAGTAGTCTCATATGTGATTTCAACACTTACATATACAAAACCCTCATTTGTTTCGGCCAAATTTGTGTATGGCTCTGTCTTTCTTGACAGCCTAATTATTATAATAATTATTATTATTAAATAAAAATAAACGAAATGGCACATTCGTAATTAAAAGCAAAACAGGGAAGAAAGTAGAGAAGTACCTTCTAAGCAACAAAGGCCCGAATGGTGACGAGTTGTGCGCTTCCTCATTGATAACTCCGCTTCTCTTCTTCTTCTTCTTCTTCTTCGTCTCCGAGCTCATCTTCAAAGCTAGAGAACCCCTCGAATCCGCTGCCATGCCGGGCCTCGTCACCCCTCCAGAAGCCCCGCCTCTTCGGATCTCCCTCCCTGACGGCGCCGATCCCCAGATCCGCCCCGATCCCGATGCCCCTGACAACAAGATCGCCAGATCCCCAGCGCCGCGGAGAAACCCCTCGCCCTCATCCTCCCGAGTCAAACCCTCCCCAAAGCGCCCCATGCCGAGAGTGGAGGAGGCGGCTCTGGATAACCCGGATCTGGGGCCATTCCTATTGAAGCAAGCGAGGGACACGATCGCGTCGGGGGAGAGCCCGGCGAAGGCGCTGGAGTTCGCGATCCGAGCATCGAGGTCATTGGAGATGTGCGCGGGCGATGATGATGGGATGAGACTGGAACTGGCGATGAGCTTTCACGTCACAGCGGCTATATACTGTAGCCTGGGGAGGTTTGAGGAGGCGGTGCCGGTGCTGGAGAAGGCTGTGAGCGTGCCGGACCCGGCGCGCGGTGCGGACCACGCGCTCGCGGCGTTCTCCGGCCACATGCAGCTCGGAGACACGTACTCGATGCTCGGGAGGCTGGATCAGTCCATCGGTGCGTATACGAAGGGCCTGGAGATCCAGATCCAGGCTCTCGGAGATGCCGACCCCCGCGTCGCCGAGACTTGCAGGTATGGTGTTCTTTCGGTCGTTTTTTTGGCTTATCCTGTTCCATCATCGTTTATGGTGGGGTCTAGATAGTGCTGGAGTGAGTTTGTTGAGGGCTAACCTGCGCTTGAATGAGTCTACGGAGGCTAACTTGCGCTTCTCCTTGTCCTCTTTTAGTCGTTGAGACGCAATGCAATCAGTGTGCTTGTTGGAGTGCGTCCTGCTGGGGGAATTATTCACTTGATTTGTTTGTTTGTTTAGGGACCACTCACTAATCGTTTTCTGGTTTATCAGTATTTGTTAACAGTGGGAATGAACTGAAAAATCTAGCTTTTTTTTAGATTTTTTTTAATTTTATCTAAAATTATTTTGATAATTATTTGAATATTTATATTAGCTATATATATATTTCATATAGGACGTGGCAGGTTGTCCTTGGGTTGGGAAACTAGAGATTTTATTCCAGATAAATACTGAAATTTGTGACTTTTATATACAAGGAACAAATAAAATGTCCGGATTAAAAAATAAAATATATTTCACGGAGAATAAGTAATTTTTATATTACTTTAATTTTCATATATTTTTACCTTATTTATAAAAAAATGATTTTTTTCTTTTAACTTGCATGTTGGTGATCAAGTTTGGCTTCTGAAAAATGGCAGGTACCTTGCGGAAGCCCATGTCCAGGCCATGCAATTCGACGCGGCGGAGGAGCTCTGCCGGAAAACACTCGAGATACACCGGGAACACAGTGCTCCGGCTTCCGTTGAGGAGGCTGCAGATCGCCGCCTGATGGCCCTCATCTGTGAGGCCAAAGGAGACTCAGAGGCTGCCCTGGAGCATCTTGTGCTTGCCTCCATGGCTATGATCGCCAATGGCCAGGAGGCAGAGGTTGCCGCCATCGATGTCAGCATTGGCAACACCTACCTTTCCCTTGGCCGCTTTGACGAAGCCGTCTTTTCATATCAGAAGGCTCTTACCGTATTCAAGTCCACCCGTGGTGATTCCCACCCTTCTGTTGCTTCTGTCTTCGTCCGCCTTGCTGATCTCTATTTGAAGACTGGCAAGCTCCGTGAATCCAAGTCATACTGTGAGAATGCCCTTAGGATTTATGCCAAGCCTGTCCCTGGTACCACTGCTGAGGAGATAGCTGGAGGTTTGATGGAGATATCCGCTATTTATGAGGCTGTGAATGAGCCTGAAGAGGCTTTGAAGTTATTGCAGAAGGCTCTGAAGCTTTTGGAGGACTCACCAGGGCAGTGGAGCACGGTGGCTGGGATTGAGGCTCAGATGGGAGTCATGTATTACATGGTTGGGAGGTATGCGGAGTCAAGAGGCTCATTTGGAAATTCTGTGGCCAAACTGAGAGCTAGCGGGGAGAGGAAGTCGGCTTTTTTTGGTGTCTTGCTGAACCAGATGGGGTTGGCATGTGTGCAGCTGTTTAAGATTGATGAAGCAGCTGAACTTTTTGAGGAAGCCCGAGGAATCTTGGAGCAGGAGTGTGGTTCATACCATCAGGACACTCTTGGGGTGTACAGCAATCTTGCTGCAACTTACGATGCTATGGGCAGGTAAGCACCTCTTGTGAACTCTTTTCATCAGGATATAAATTCTTGCTCTGCCCTGTTTGTGCTTGGCCTTGTGCATGACAGTCTTTGCTGGAGAGACAGTGTAATGTAAGATTTAAGATGAAACTTATAACAGCTAGTCATCTAAATACCTAATCCAGTGGACTTAGTTGATCACCTCAGCTTAAAAATTCTTATATTCTTATCTATCAACCTCCCTGGGGTGAAAGAAAGGTCTTAATAGGCTCCGTATCTCTGCTTAATCTCTTTGATTTCTCTTAGGAGTCCATTTAGACTCAATAGCATGTTCCTGAACTATTTCACAGGTAAACGCTAATATTAGTACCCATGCCCTGTTTTTACTCGTATCATTGAGTATATTATCAGACTAACCTGTTGGCAACGTAGTTTGGTTCATGACAACATAACATCTGCTTTATCAAATTCTTTTGTAGCTCAATCATGAAGGTATATTCTACAAACTGCATCTCAATCTTTTAACCTTTTAGTTTGCTACAATTTCTCATTAGAATGTGCCTAAGTGCACTAGCACCCTTCTTTGTGCTTTCAAATTCTTTACCTGAATGATGCTTGTTCAATTTCATGCCCACTCTCAACTCCACCAGTATCATTCCTTATTAAAGCATCTGAGGTGGTGGGGTCCTATTATTGTTCTAGATCACTTTATTCTGAAACTTTGTTTTTGACTTCACATAATCCCTACCATAAAATATTGGCTAAACTTTGGTTGGCAACTATATTTATTTTGAAATTTTTTAACCTCTCCACAGATAATCAATAGTGGGATACTTCAAATCACTTGCAAGTTTCTTCTGCAATGTTTTCTGTAAATGATCTATATCATATACAATGGATGAAGGAATACTTTGTCAACTTTATGATTTTGAATCCTGTTTGTGCTATGAGAAGGGTTTGATTGTTAGATGAAATGAACTTTCTCTAGGAATGTGCAATGAGATGTATGTCTCAACTAACACAAATCTAATTCATCATATTCCAAATTTGTTATCTCAATTTAGCATTCAGTTCACCAGGTATGCAGATGAAATGCTAATTGCAGCTAGAATTGTCATGTAACTACACCCAGTCAAGTAGTACATGATCATGCTAATTCATAACATACCCATTTTGTTGGAGCAAAATGCCATCCACCATCGTCAACCATCCTCGCATAGATTTCAGTAAAGTTCTCTAAATACCAGTAATTTGGTTTAGTTGTATTCTTTGCTTATGCTAACTATGCCAATTTTTTAAATATTTTGTGAAACTATAGCTTATGGGATGCAGCATGTCTGCATATCGGAGCTGCAAATCCAAGGTTGCATCTTGATATAAGCTTCTCTGATCCATGTGGTCCCGAATTTATCTTAAATCCTAGAACTTCGGCAAAGTGGAAAACATCTTCCCAACTGAAGCATTTCTGAATAATTTTTTGTCCTTTTATGTAGCTAGGTTTGCTTTTATCTATGGGATCCATCACCATTCTTTGGGTAGCCCTTTATCATTTTGTTCAATTGTGTGACCTTGTGATGAATAGGGCTTTTATTTGCCATCTTGGATGCTAGATGGGTTTTTCTCATAAAACTGTACAATTTAACATGAGTCCGTATTATGTGAGTGCTATTTGGATGAACTAGCCTTATTAATGTATCATCATGTATTTTGAGCACTGGCTATACCAAAGAAGTGACTAGTTTAGCAAAACTGCCTCTATTTTGAGTGCATTATATCTCCAATACAGTATTAGGATAAATAACGCCCTTGATCTGGTGTGATTCTTTTAAACCTGTGATTTTTTTGGTATCATGCTTAATTTTATGCAGCCTCTTATCTAATTTTTAAATAACTTCATGAGTGCAATCACTCCTGTGACCTCCTCGCAATTGATGGATCATTTAACCTTATCAAACAAATGAAATCGTCTATTTTTAGACGATGATAACACTGAGCCATTTTTCTTAACTTTCAAACAAAGATGCCGATTTATGTTTTTCTCATGCATTATAAATTCACCTTGCATTATAACAGGGTTGAAGATGCCATTGAAATTCTGGAATACGTGCTGAAGGTGAGGGAAGAAAAACTTGGCACAGCAAACCCAGATGTAGATGATGAGAAGAAGAGGCTGGCCGAGCTCTTAAAAGAAGCTGGCCGAGCCAGAAACCGGAAGGCGAAGTCCCTTGAAAACCTTCTGGTTAATAACACACAGAAGGTGAAGAAGGAAGGAACCAAAAGGTGGGCAGGATTGAGTTTCAAGAGTTAAAAAGATGCAAAATCAACCCCACCACCTGTGTAAGATAAAAAACCATGTGTGAAGTTGAGGTTAGGAATCTGATGGGACTGTTGTTGCTTGCACTTCTAATCATTTATTTTCTCTATAATCTTTTGATTTCTGCTCTCTTGTTCATTTTTTTTTTATATTCTATGTTTGTGTGTTGTGAGAAATGCCCATAAATGTGTAAAATTCTGTGATTCTTGATGAATAAATATTTATGATTGAGCATCTGAATTGTCTGCAATTTTTTTAACTAAATCTAATCCAAGTATGAAAATAACATGCTTAAATGTGTTTTCAGCTGTGGGATGTTTGACAACAATTAAAGTCAAATTTAATACAAACTAAACCAGATCAAATAGTGAATATTTTGAGTACTTATCACACATTATTTAGGATATAATCCAGAAACAGCATCTGAAAAGGTCAAGACCATAGGAGCGAGCACAACACTGATCACTTCTCAAATTGAATTAATTAATTTTTTTTGAAACTGTTTATTCCAGTTGGAATTATCTCAAAGAAATTGGTTTATCGAAAATTTTAATGGATTTAAAATATTAAAACATTCCTGCCACTATTTTACAAGATGCAGACTAAGTATTGTATGGTATAGAGATTTGCCTTCTAGTCACTTGTATAATATGAGGGTCGGTTACAGTTTCCAAATTCCTGCCTCTTGTTAAGTGAGAAAAAGCTAATATAACAATTTCTGCAATTGAAGGATTAGTATTTCTTTCTTCTTCTAAATTAAAAATTATTTGAATTTATGTTTTATCCATACTTTTTAAGAAAAAATTGTTAATAAAAAAACTTTTTAACCATTTGCTATGAATTCAAGGTTAATTTATTGAATATTACTTTTTTTTATTGATTTTTATATCTTCAAATTCATTGCAATCTCAAACTTTTATTATTATTATTTAAATTACTGTCAATGTTTCAATCTAAACTAGATAAAAAAAATAAATCAAATTTTAAATAATTTTATTAAGTAAAAAATAAAATTTAAGCTTTATAAATTTTCATAAAAGCATTATTGCGTGAAGATTTAGTATTTTTATCCCAAATTTCATAATTATTTTAGGGGCTTTTTAATAAAGTGGCCCTATTTTTTTTTTTTTATTTAACCAAATGGCCCTAGAACCATCACATCACCTATATGGGTATTGTGATGTGCTGATTGGGCGCTGAGTCAGCGTTGACTGGATTGCTGATGTGGTATTTTCAAATTAAAAAATCATAATTTTTTGCATTTTAACCCCTAAATTGTTTTATAATCAATAAGTTGATTTATTCTTGTGTTTTTTTAACCAATTTTTTAAAAAAAAATTATTAGTGTTTTAAAATTTATTAAACTTTTAAATAACTTTTATATAAGTGTGTTTTTTATTTAAATCCCTTATTTGTTTTATAATTAACAAATTATCTTTTTCCTTTGATTATTTAACCCAAATTTTGTTTTAAAAAATTATGTAATTTTTTAAATTTATTAAAAAAAATAATTTTAAAGAATATATTTGAATATGAAAACAGAAAGGGCTTATAATTTATTTTTCTTGTTTGCTTGTATAATTAGCCATGACTTGTATTAATTGCCCAAAAATAATTTAATAATGTTTATCATATTATGAAAGTTTCTATTTCGAGTAGGACTCATAATTGAATAATGTTTATCATGTTTTATGAAGTCTCTATAAATATGGCTCCTCTCTAACTCTAGAATTAATCAATCAATTATCAGCTCTTAATGTTGGCAATATTAATTCACATATTATCTTTCCAGTGCAATGGCGATTGTCTGATTGGATTCTTTCGTTTGTACAGATATGCGGCCTTGAACATCTTTTTACAACCCACAGGGATGTTTTGGATGAAACTGAAGCATGAAGACGCCAAGGACAATCTGTGCTGACACATTTTACAGTGAATCTAGACGTATTACTTTTCACACGAGTAAATGCAACTGCTTTTTTTATAGACCATCGACTTAATAGGTCTATTAATTGAGCTTTTGAATTAAACATTCGACCAACCCAATCATTAAAATTTAATGATTGTTCATCTCCTGCAGATATATGTGGATCTACATCATTTATTATTGTTGTATTATACCAATCATCTATTGGTGCCATACCTGGAACTTCCTCAAACTGTGTGTAATCAACTGAGGCCACATTTTCCCCTTGCTCCATATTTATATTTGTTGTTCGGATGGCATCTTCTGCAATTACACCTTCTTGAACATCAGTGGAAAGACTTGCATTATTATCGTTGCTATCATCGTCATCATCGCTATCATCATAGCCATCGTCATCATTGTCATTACAATCATCACTATGATCATCACCACTATTATTTCTTGGGGCTTCAAAATCTGTGTTACAAGCATTATGTTCATATGCATCGACATTATCATTATACCCTGACTGTTGATAGCCAATAGAGCTTCCAGCTTCAATGTTTATAGGTGGCCTGCTAAAAAAAAAATAATAATTAAAGAAAAAAAAAAAAACAAAACACAACATATGCATTGTCAGTAAGGGATTAAACAAGGGAACAAGTAAATCTTATTAAGTAATAAGTCCATGAGCTTACAATGTATGTGCAATAGATGTTGTGGTTGGGATTACACGTGGTTCTCCTTCATCCACATATAATATTGGCGTAGATAATCTCAACATCAGTAATGTTTCTCTGTCATTGTCGATGTTGATTACAGTACTAGTGTGTCGATCCATAGGCCAGCTACATTTGATGTTCATATAATTGTCGCCTAATTTGAAGTTAATAGCTGCAGCAATTGTTTCTTGCAACTCATTCAAATTACTATTGTTTCGAACTCCAACCATAGTTTTATAGCCTCCCGAATAAGTATCATTAGACTCTTGTAAATGCCCACCCCAATAAACAATCACCGTTACTTCAGTAATACTCATCCTTAAAAACATATATATATATATATATATATATAATTTAGAAAAAAATTAAATTAATATGAGATAATTATTATAAACTATGTATACTATAAAATTTTTACTAACTTTTTTGAATATCAAGTTTTGAATACCAAAAGAAAGATAGAGTTTGAAGTTGGTGAAGATGAAAGTGGAAGGGAAGAGATATATATATATAGAGAGAGAGAGAGAGAGGGTTTTGCTTAGATCTATGAAGGCATTGGATTCTTCATACACCTAATTATACAAGCATGCACACTTTTGTTGTAGGTGGAATCATATTCTCCCTACACCTGAGACCTATTTTTTAGGCAATTAATACATGTCATGCCTAATTATACAAGCATGCACATGTTGTAGGTGGAATCATATTCTCCTTACACTTGAAACCTATTTTTTAGGCAATTAATACATGTCATGTCTAATTATACAAGCATGCACACCTTTGTTGTAGGTGGAATCATATTCTCCCTACACCTGAACCTACTTCTTGGGCAATTAATACATGTCCAAGCCAAAGAAGAAATATATGATGTAACTACTTGCGCTACATGTAAATAACCTGGTCATTATAGAACTACTTGCCCTACACAAAAGAGAAATATATGATGTAACTGTTAGGTAATATTGCAAAAATCATATAACATCATTAAAGCATGCGGAAGCAATAATAAAATTTGCGATATGGTCTAATTGTTTTAATTAACACCGTAAATTAATTTATAAAGCATAGAAAATTACCTTTTAATATTTGAGGGTCTTTTCTTTGATGTGCTGAATTTGTCTCTCGAATTGCCGTAGATCTCTCTAGCGCCGAACGAAGGTCCCACGCCAGAATTGAGAAACAATATCCTTTTTTTTTTCCAAATAACGGCTAGGGTTAGAAAGGAAAAGAGAGTTTGGGGATCTTTCACTCGAGAATTGATTGATTGATTCTAGAGTTAGAGAGGAGTCATATTTATAGAGACTTCATAAACCATGATAAACATTATTCAATTATGAGTCCTACTCAAAATAAAAACTTTCATAATATGATAAACATTATTAAATTATTTTTGGGCAATTAATACAAGTCATGGCTAATTATACAAGCAAACAAGAAAAATAAATTATAAGCCCTTTCTGTTTTCATATTCAAATATATTCTTTAAAATTAATTTTTTTAATAAATTTAAAAATTTACATAATTTTTTAAAACAAAATTTGGGTTAAATAATCAAAGGAAACAGATAATTTGTTAATTATAAAAAGAATAAGGGATTTAAATAAAAAAACACACTTATATAAAAGTTATTTAAAAGTTTAATAAATTTTAAAACACTAATAATTTTTTTAAAAAAAAATTGGTTAAAAAAACTCAAGAATAAATCAACTTATTGATTATAAAACAATTTAGGGGTTAAAATGCAAAAAATTATGATTTTTTAATTTGAAAATACCACATCAGCAATCCAGTCAGCGCTGACTCAGCGCCCAATCAGCACATCATAATACTAATATAGGTGATGTGATGGTTTTAGGGTCATTTTGACAATTAAAATGGCCCAGGCCATTTGGTTAAATAATAATAAAAAAAAATGGCCACTTTATTAAAAAGCCCTTATTTTAGTTATTAAAAAAAAATGAAAGATGTTTCCACAAAAGCCCTCCTCTCCCCCGCCCTCTGTTGTAAAGTAGGAAGATGAAAACAAGTTTCAGAACTCGGGAAGCTTAGAACCCTCAAATCTCCGACCCGATCTGATCCCTCACCGCTTCTCCCGCTGCATTGATTCATCAATCAGGAGAAGAATCGCGTTATGGTAACGAATTAGATCCAGAATTTGTTCATTTTGTGCAGTATTTTGTTTAATTTTGAGCATTGGATTGGAGTTTGATGTGTGCTTTCATGGTGGCAGTCGGCGCTGTTCAATTTCCATTCGTTCTTGACAGTGGTGCTACTGGTGATCTGCACTTGCTCCTACATCAAGATGCAGTTCCCTGCCATCCTTGAGCATCGAACTGGGTAATGTTCTTAGAATCATTTCAATGATCACCTCAATTGTGTTAGGGTTTTTTCATGATCTGTGGCTGATTTTAGGTCTTTTAGTGTTATAACCGTAGATTGGTCTTGGGCTTTGCATAAAGGTGTCTTTTTTTCCCAGAGAGTCCATGCAAAATTTGTCCTTTTGATTTGTTTGATTCCTGGTAGCCAAGAATTTTGGGTTTTGAGTGTGAAAATTGGTTAGATAGATGATGAGATGTTCAAGGTTCAAGTTGGGATGCATAATTAGATATTAGCTGCTTAAAGTTCAAAGGAAAAAGAATCATTGATCAGTGGCATGGACTTAGTGGGATGACTGTGAAGTCGATTCATATACAATACTATTAAGGGGATTCCTTTGGGAGTTGAATTGAGTTTTGCAGCCTCTGGTATTCTATTATATTGTTGAGCTGGATACAATAGTATTTTATTTGCTGTGTTTTGTCTAGCCTTTTAGTTTATTAGATAATAATGGTTGAGTTTAGCTTTTTGTAATGGTTTGGATTAATTTATGGGTTCAAATATTTTTCATGATAATAGAAAATATGATTGATGATATTTCCTTTAAACATGAGGTATTATTTTTTTGTGCTTTATCAGATATGATTTCTAAGAAACTATTCATGTGAACCTGATAATTCTTCTTGTTCAATTTGCTTTTTCACCATTATACTTGTGACACTTCATAGTTCATATCTGATCAGTCCAATAACTCTTTCTCACAATTTGAGGATTTTGCATGTGGAGGATTTTGCATGTCCTTTTCTATCCCACTATTAAGATTTGATGGGCATGTAGAATTTGGACTTGATAAACATAATTTGCATTCAGATATTTTTCACCACTTTCTTATATTTAGATTTTGGATTGTCAAAGACATGCTGTTGATTATTAAAGCAAATGCACAGATATTAAGATTGAAGAGGATTTATTACATCCATCCTTGAGGTCATTAGACCTTAAAAAAAGCAGGCCTCAATATTATTTGCTTATAGTATTGATGTTTTAGACGTAAAATTCTTTTTGCGTAACATTACTTAAGTGGATATTCTGCAACTAACACACTTTCTGTTGGCTGTGAAATTGCAAATTTAAATAAATATGTCCATTTCAGATTTAAGGACTTTCCTAGAATTAATTCACGTGAAGTTGAAAATATGGTGTTTTCCTGACCTTGCTAGACCCTGGTTTAATTGGTTCTTAATATTTATCCTAACACAGCAGAAAAAATGCCATTTAGCTGTAAAGCCATTGTAATTATTTCCCATAACAAACATCATTCCCCCTTATAATATTGTAAGTGCTTGATTCAATTGTGTGAAGTTACACAATTGAATTTGGTAGAAAAGTCTAAACCATGTTTATGTGCATTCCAAATCTTTGTGAAAATTAGTCAAACTATAACTTAGGTGAGCCACGACCCCTTATGAGTAAGATCTAGGTAAATTGTTATGGTGTATTGATATCCCTAATGCCTTATACTATGTAGTGTGGCAAATGATCATAGTCTATGCAGCACTCTAAATTTCGAATTTATTATTTTTTTTCAAGAAAGAAAATAAAATTCACCTTTTTGCAGGTTTCGTGGCTTTTTCTGGAAGGCAGCTAGAATAGGTATGTTATTTGGTTAAAAAATTTAGGATAAGTTTGCTCTTTACAATAGATTATGACATTTTCATTTTCCCGTTTTCTGCAATTCTGGATGCTTTGTATGCCATACGTTTGGATAATGCTACTACTTGAAATTAGGATTGTTGTGGATAGCTGGGAGATCAATCTGTAACCAGCTTAAAGATAGGGGTCCAACAAGCACTTGTTGCACAGGGAGCCCACAAGCCCCCGATCCTCCCTTCTTATGTTGTAAAGCCAGCCTGTTTTTTGCCAGATGCCCTCGTAATAATTTTTTCATAACTAATTCAGAAATACTCCTTTTGTTAATTTGAAGGATTAAAAATCGGTTTTCCAACCATTTTCATATCACTGGACAACGTATGTTACACTGTTCCATACACATGATCTGCATCATTTCTTCAACATGCACCTTTCTAGGATGTTTCTCAGAAAAGAAAACCTATCTAAGTTGATATCTAATTTGCTCCAATTCCTTGAGGCCAGTGATTTAACGGGGGAAGAATGTAGTAAGGAAGAAAGGTCTTTCTTTTCTTTGAGATTTGATTGATAATTGGGTCTGATCACTTAGTCAACATATTTATGCTTTTAAGTAATAAGAAAATGGTTTCTTTAGCTAATTAAAATATTCCACCTCAAATTGTTGAACAGATCTTTGCTCAAGGCTAATTCATTCCATGTTCCTCCATTTAGTTATTGCAAGACCAGTAACCCATTGATACTTAACCTTGTGCTAAACATGTCAGATTACTCTCGACACAAGCAACTATGTTGATTATTCCAAGTGGCAGTTAATTTCCTTTTGGCCCTACTGTAATCGTTTTTGTAGCAGAGAGTATGATAATGATTCATTGAAACAAAGCAATAATAAAATATTAACCTAAACTTTACTATCTTAAAAAAACCACATAATACAATTCCATCAAGTGCTTTTGATTTTCATAGATTCAAGTTTAACATGGTAAGAAGTATCAGATAGTTTTGACACTCCTTTTCAGTTTGATGCTACATCTAGTTATATTTGAATGCCGTGTTTACTGTTATTGATTATTCATCATCAGCCATTTGAGACACCATCACTTCTGGATTGGTACTAAAGACTATAATGTTGATTCAGGTGAGAGATTAAGTCCATGGGTGGCCTTTGGATGCTTTGCAATGGGTGCATCTATGATCTTTTCCTCATTTTGAGTTGATCCGGTTTGCTGCTGATGTACCCATCCCAGATCAAGTGCCTTGTTTTGACTGTTATTCTGTCTGGTCCTCAGAATGTAATTGGGATTTTGTTTTCTTGTTCATTGTTGGTATTTGATTCCTCTTTGCTTATTGTTTTGGTAGGGTAAAGTACATCCCATCCTTAAGCATTGTAATGTTAGAAAATTGGCAGCAAATATTAATGATATTTTTGTGAATTACTTGATCACCAACTCACTATCATTCAAACATCATTGTTTAAATTTTTTTGTTGTTCTTTTGTGGGACAAGGAGTGTTAGCCTCGGAGATAATTACTAGTTCAAACTAGTGCTATCAATAGGTATAGGCGGAGCTGAAGATTAATTGAACTTCGGAGTATGTTTCAAATGTTTTCTAAAGAGAAAAGTATATGTAAGCAAATAAACATTGTTTTTTTATATACAGTATTAAATATAAGCAGCGATAGCAATTTATCATTTTTGCTGGTGCATATGAGCAAACATACATTACTAAGAGAAAAGTACAGGTAAAATGTTTGTGAAAGAAAAAGGAAAATTAGGTCCTCATTCTATGTAAAATCTCTATTCAAATTATATTTTTAATAAATAGATAAACCACTTATCTAAATCAATATTATGAGTAAAATTTGATCACTCAAACTCTCACTTGATGAAGAAAAAAGTTACTATTTCTTCTAACATGAATTTAGTTTACCTATAATTTATTTGTAAATCCTTCTTAGTTTTTGTCATAAATTAAAACAATTGGATATAGTTGAATATATATATACAGGGGTTTAAAATTAAAATAAAACTGAGGGGTTCTGTGAAAATTTCCTGGCTTCGTTGCCCTATTTGCTTCCTTCCTACCTCCTCTCGTCTTCCACAAAGTCGGTGTTGGTGAGCACTTGTGACTCTTTTCTTCTCCATCATCTCAGGTACGCTTTCCCTCTCAACCCCTCTCCATTCGCCCTCTCTTTCACTTCTCCTCTCCTGCCCCAAAGGACCATTGAAGTATTCGAGCTTGAGTTGCCTCTTTTAGTACGGGCTTTCCAGCTTAAACGAGCCGAGCTCCAGCAAAACACACTCAAATGATTTGTTCTTCTAAATCTTCAATTCCTCCAATATGTTTTTACCATATTTAAAAAAAAAATGCAATTGTTTGAACTTTTGTGAACTATTGTCTTCTTATGTATTGTGTAATTAAATGAGATTTTAATTTGGTGAACTAATTTTTTGCTTCTTTTTTTTTTCTTTGTTCAAAGTTGGTTTTTTTCCCTATAGATATAATGAACTAATATGCAATTAGTAGTGGTTTTTTTTCCCTTCTTTTTTTTTTTTTAATAATATATAGTTTAATTACCAGCCTATTTAATTTTTCATTCTCTTGAAGGAGGTGATAATGGCAGCTGTGGTGTCTGAAGCTTGCAAAGATGTTGCATCCATAGCATCATCTGGTTGGGACTTCAGCTGGTTTGTTATTGATTCTTTTCCCATTTACCTTTTGATCTTTCCATGGTTAATAAATTAATATATAATAGGACAATGATGATTGTCTTAGCGTTTTTAAAAGTACAGGTTTCCAAAGTGTGTATAAAGGGCTTTATATGTTGTTAAATCCACTACCATTTAGAGGGGATAATAGAATAGTGTGGTATACTAATAAACTTTGGAGGTTGTTCAAGCATTATTTATGCTGTTCTATGGATCATAATAATATTTTACGATCAGAAAGCTGAAAGGTTAGCTTTGATTTGCGATGATATCTAGTGGATATCTTGCAAGCTTCTGTTTTTAATGCAAATCAGATCTATATAGAATGTGGGTGAGTTTTTAGCCTGAATCAAATAGATATATGCAAGCATGCTATCCATGTTTACATTTGGCACTGAACATTTAGGTTATGATTTTTTTAGATGAATGATGTTGTTTTCATTGATTGCTCGTTACTTCATGGATGAAAGTGTGATACATGAGCCTCCCTGACTTGTTCTAAAATTTAACTTCTCAATTGGGTAAATTTTTTTTGTAAATCCGTGATTCTCAAAGGAATGCTTTGTAATAGATGGTTTGCTTATTGATTTTGGTTATATATACTGAACAATGCCATCATGCAATCTTTTCATGTTTGTTATACTCACCCCTCCCCTATCCCAAAATTTGAGTTTCAGTTTAAATGATTTTAGGTTTGGTTTTGGCATTTCAATGAAAGATAATTAAGAACACAATTAAATGAGTAAATGATATATAGATTATAAATTGGAAATAACATAATATACAGCATCCACCTTGGATGCAGAAGTTGTTTAGTATATCAACTGGTTTTCTGTCAGATTAGATGCGCACAGTCAACCTCCAGAAATTTTATTTGCACTCATATGTACATATCTATGATACCAATTTTGTTGATTGTATATTTTTAGCTTCTTTATTTGTTGTTGATAATGCCACTTTTTGACATGCTTCACAGATTTTATTTTATTTTATTTTTTGGAATCAAAATCTCTTTTAAATGGATTTTCCTTCCAGAGATTTTTTTTTTTATTGGTATTATGTTGAGAAATCACTTCTGTTCATATTTTTTCTAATTGTAAGTTGTTGATATTTTGATAGAAGAGGCCATAGACTCAATATAGTATCTGGCATTGTTCTACATTTCCTTGTTTGTTTCGTGAGTTTTATGGGAGTTATAGAAGTGTCTTTCAAGTTACAAAACTTTATTTCCATAGATTGAAGTCACAAAGCATATTGCTATCTGATATGGACAGGAGATTGGTTGTTTACTAAAATGCTTTTGCTTAGTATATTTTAACTATTTTACTTTGTGGTTTTACGCATTTTAAAATGGACATATTTGGTTCCTAAAGCCTAATAGCATGTGAAGTAATGGTGTTTGATTTTTTGATGTGTTCTTCAAATGTTGGTGCAGTTTCCTTGAGGGTTTAGGCACATGGAAGTAACAACCCATCAAAACTTGCAGTAACTAGTCTTGATAATACAATGATTATGCTTTCTGCTAACCACTTCTAAGCAGTAAAAAGCCGCATATTGGAAACTATTTGGCCATTTAGCTTAGAAACTATTTACCAGTCAAGAATATATTTCTTGCATTTTGGAAATTCTGTTGCTATTGACCCAGTTGAAAATGATTAGACATCAAAACCCGGAGTTCTACTTGTTACGAGTCTCTGAAATGCATTTGGCTAAGCACTATTAAGAACAATGTATTGGTAATATGTTGCACATTGGAAATCAAATTGCTATTGGTATCTTATTGAAATTCCATCAGCAGTGACTTCGAAGTGGATTATGGTTCGGAAGAACATGCAACCATTGTCCATGAAGCATTAGCAGTTGATCAAGAGGTTTGAGGAAAAGCACTGTCTCTTTATTTGTTTTTTCCATCAAATCAAAATAACTTATTTATGTTCGTTCTCGTTTTCAGTTGCAACCAGACAAGGTTCGAAGGCATACATCTGTTTCTGATGGCAAACTTATTGTGTGAGTTTGTGATTCATATCCTCGTCATGCTATCTGCATTATATATTCTTTCTGTTCTATATATTTTTATCTGATTTTGCAATACAAATCAGACGCTTTGAAGCAGTGGAGGCTAGATTTCTTCGGGCATCATTCAGTTCATTTATAGATCTTGTCGTCTTGGCAACAAAACTCATTGAAGAATTTAGTCCGCAAAATTAACCTTCAGCTCAGAGACTGTCCATCAGAGTGACAAGTCTTCAATTTCTCTAACAAATCAAGAGAAGTGGCAAGATATTATTATCCTTTTTCTGCTTAAATTGATTGTGTTGTGCCCATTGTTACTGTTTGTCATTATGGATCAAGTAAAAATTTTCCTTGTGGTATATATATTTGCATTCATCATTATGCTATCACAATTGCAGTATCTGTCCAGATGGTGAAACATTTTTTTCATGCTTTAATTGAGAAGCCATCGAGGTACTCTGTGGCAAGAAATTGTCACCAATCCAATGCACTTGATCTATAAATTATGAAGACCTTATAAATGTCAATTTATTCACGTGTTGATTTTTTTTTAATAGAATGACGTATTTATTGGAGTGATTTAAATTTCAAAAAAAATGCTAATGATCTATTGATCTATTGGTATTGAATCTCCTGTGTAGAGCATTAGTGTTTTGTTAACGAGGCGAGTTTGAATTTCAATTTATGTTAACACATGATTTGTTTATATTTTTTTAAAACAAAAATACTACAGAAGCAATGCATTCCTTCTCAACTAAACTAAAATTATATGGACCGGTGTGAATGGTGTTTTTAAAACAATGTCATGAACCGTGTCACATGAGATAAGCACTTTTATAAACAATAGCACAATAAAAAAATGTGATATATAATATTTACATCTCAACTGTTAAATTTTTATTATAACAGTAAAATAAATAAATTTTATCTATTCACTTTTATTTATACTCCCCTCCTATTTAGATTGGTCATCTTTGTAGACCCATAGATGTGTCAATGATCTATATATATATATATGCTTTTAAAAAAATGCAGTTAAATTCTTTAATTTTTAGAGGGGTTACTTGGCATGTGGACAATTATATTTTTTTTCAAAGGTATATATAAAAAGAAGTAAATAATAATAAATAAGAAAAAGGCATCACGTGCATCGCAGACCCCCAATCGTTGGTATAAAAAAGCGGCTCCCCGGCTCTGTTGGCAATTTCTCTTCGTTTTTGTTCGTTAACTTTCTGGAACTATCTCTTCCTCTGCGTTTGTTCCAAGAACTTCTTCTAGGGTTTCTCAATTCCCGGATCTAGCTCTGTATTCGTCTAGGATGGTTGAATTCAAGATGGAGGATATGGCTCTCCCGGCGCTCTTCGAGCACGCCCGCAAAATCCATTCCTTGGCCTCCGATTCTGCCATCGATCAGGTATCCTTCTTCTTCATCTCTCTTGACTTGTTTATGGGTGTTTGTTCTCCTGTGAGGTTGGGTTATTGGCTTCTTTGGTTTTGGTGTCAGGACACGCTTGCGAAGGGGATTGAAGCGCTGCGGATCTGTGATGATCGGGTGAGCAAGCTGGGCTTGTTCTCGTCGAACGAGTCCAAAGACGATGTCAGCACTGCCAATCTTAAGTACCTTCTCGTAAGTCTTCGGTACCCTGGAAAAAAGATTTGATCTTTGGATGGAAAACTTTGGGATTTGAGTTTGCGATTTTGTGATTTTATTTTTCATGTGAACTTGAGCCGTAGACATTGCTTTGTTGTTTCTTTCCTTTTTAATGTTGAAGATGCTATTCATTCATTTGAAGTTGGAGATAATCGAATAATAGGATAGTAAAAATTTAAGCATGGAGTTAGACAAGTTTCCATAGGTTGCATCAAGATGTAGTGATGAACAGTCTTCGACTCTGTAAGGACAAACAGAATAAATGAAAATGGAGTTTATAAAGCTTATGGACAAAATTTGTGTGACAGAAAAACTGATGAGGAGATTGAGAAAAAAAAAGAGGAGGTTTTTACATTAGGGATGAGAGGAAAAGAGGCATGCTCATAGAGACTTAAGCTAAAAATCCACTCTTTCCACGAATTCACATGGCATTATCAACTTATGTTTTACTCTCTTTGCTCTCCTATTACTGTTTCGCTTCTTGATCTTGCATCGATTTCTTTAGTCAAATTGCCTTCTTTTTTCTCTACACACATTTTGTCTGCTGCCATTATACTCAACCCAATCATTCATATTTATAAGACTTGGATGGTGGTGTTGACCTTAAAATTCTTTGGGGAGATTGAATGAGACTAACTTTTTCTAGTCATCTCCTTAGGATCATGCTGATTCTCACAAAATTAAGATTGCGGATTTTTTGGGATGTTTGTTTTTACATTTGCAAGTGACCCTTTTATTTTATTTTTCTGAATTATGTTGCTCAAGTATACATAAAACTAGTAAAATTTGTAGAACATTATGCCTTTCTTTTCTGAAAGCTCTATCCACTTGATCTTGTGCACTTAATGTTGCCTTTGTTTTTCTTTTTAATTGGCATATCCGCAATACCATATGTGATCTATCTACTTCTTGCGAATGTCAGCCACTGATGCTATTTCTGCAATTTTTTATTTTATTTGCATTAAAGCCTTCAAACACCTGATTGCTCACCACTTATAGACTTTGCCATCAAAGAATTGCTTATCACTTCCATTGTGACTATATAGCTATGAGCTGTCCACATTCCTTGCTCTTCTTATGTATTGTTTCATCACTATTGTTATTCTCTTATCTTAAGGTTCCATTTTATCTTGGAGAATTGATAGAAAAAGTTGCACAAGATGACAGGATATCAGTTCTAAAGAAATCCCAGGACCAGTTGAAGGTGGGCGTCAGGTTTTTATGCATGTTATGTGAAATATTAATTGCTTTTGATTTTGTTGACTGAACATGTTCGCATTCTGTCTCCATTTCTTATTTTGCCATGCAGGAGTTCATTTCCATTTGTGAAGCTTTGGAGCTTGTTCCTGAAGAAGAGATAGGAAATTCTGCACTTGGAGCTACTGATACTTTAGCTGTTCAAAGGGCGAAAAAGGTTGGTAAAGGAGATCCGTTTTGTATGTTATGTTTTTTTTGCTTGTGTCTGTTGACTCTGTTCAACATGCTTCCTAATATTATGATGACATATATAAATATATATAATGCTTTT
Source organism: Dioscorea alata (assembly GCA_020875875.1). NCBI lineage: Eukaryota > Viridiplantae > Streptophyta > Magnoliopsida > Dioscoreales > Dioscoreaceae > Dioscorea > Dioscorea alata. The sequence goes on along the minus strand of CM037015.1, from coordinate 17,283,968 downwards.
TTCCTTCTCTTTGCTGTTGAATTATCGGTTTATTGGCGTATGGTTCCACAGTACATTCTAATTTCTAATTTTTTTATTTGTTTATTATTTTTATTTCATCTCAAGTACACTATATAGCAGTCCAGGATCAATCACTGATCCGCAACCACTTTGCACATGTCTTGAACACAAGATTCTCAATGCTTATATTCCATTGAGCTAGCAATCCTTTAAATTGGTTTATTTTAGACACCGACCACCTTATCCCAATTAATATTTGCTCTAGAAAAAAAGAGCCAAACTTATAAGGATGCTAAGTTCTAGGTTGGTTATTTCTTGCCTTCTGATTGCAATAAAAATTTGAAATTAACTAATTTGCTAATGTAGAAACTTCTATTCAAATTGACCTTTCAAACCTACTATTAGCGATTCCTCACATCTACAAAGGGTATTAAATGTGAAAGAAGTATCCGGCATTGATCTTTTTGAAAGCAACAGGGCATTGGTGTGTGGACAAGGTTTTGCAAGTGCTGATTTCTATGATATTTGAACTTAATGCTCAAGCATAATAGGAGGGGAGCTGTCTTTTGACCTGAATAACGAAATTAAATTTGCTGAAGATTCATGTTTTGTGATGCTTTTTTTCTCCCTTCTTATCCTTTTCTTTTTCTTTATTAGTTTTTTTTTTTTTTTTTTTTTCTTTTTCTTATTTATCACTCTTCACCTTATTCTCTTGTTCATGTTGTTGCAACTTCTTTTCTATTTTTCCTGCTGCAAGAAGGTCTCTATGATATGTTATGATGCTTTTTGATCGGCACAACCTTCTAGGAATCTAGATTAAGAGGATATCAGCTGTGGTTAATTCAATGTTATGACTCTAGGTTACTGGAACCTTTGATTGAATTTTGAAAGTCTAAAAGCAACATTTCAGAGCTCTTCCCCCACTTTTTTTTTTTTATTATTGGTTCTTATCATCAAAATTTCCTTAACTCACCTATTGAAGTTTTGCTAAATTACCACCTAATTATTTTTAAGTCGACCATCTGAATAAATTACAGTGATTACTAATGTTTGCATTATTGGGGCATGAAAAGTGTTGCATGTAGTATATCAGAATAGCTAAATTTTGACAGCTTTAATTTTACTTAGTTTTGGCCATGGATGTCTGATGACACATGATGATACATGGTATTTTTTGTATTTCTTCTTTCTTCAAGGACTCCTAATTTTATATTTATGGAGATTTATATCTTTGGTTAAAATTTTCTTCCATATCAGTGTTGATCTTGTGCTTGAATCCCTTCTGTTCCACATGCCAGTCTTATATGTGTAATAGAGAATGGTTATGAATGAGTGTCTTACTGATTTCCCAGGCTTTATTTTTGGTAATTTAGTGGAGTGCTATAACCTTGATACCTATCATGTAATAACATACTAGGAATTGCAATGTTTCAGGCTTGAAACTGTTATGAGTTCTTGCTTGGTTTGTTGTTAGTAGCTCTGACATAAAATTCCTTTTTCTTGCTTTGACAAATCTAAGATTGCTCGGTTCAGACGCCAACGAGCTGCTGAAGCAAAATTACAAGAAATTAGAGAACGGAAGGAGAGGCGTGACAGGTCATTGCGAGCAGCAGCTCTGTCAACACCAATTGAGGTTGGGGAGGAAGATGCGCAGGATGATGATGGAGAGGAAGAACGGGAGGTTTGACTTCATCTTTGAGTGTTGGAAAATTAAATAAATCTGCATGCAAGTAGATCAAATCCAAAACATCTATTATCTTTTGTTGGAATTTAACATCTTATGAAGAATTAAGTATAGATGACATTATAATTAGACTTAGAATTTAATGGCATGAATATAATTTGAGTCGATTGATTGAAAGATTGCATAAGATGGCAAAGGATGAAAGCATCGAATATAGATGACATAATATGGCAAAGGATGAAAGCATTGAATATGGACTTCAATCCACCTGTGGACATAGCAACAGCAACTTTTCATCTAAACAGGCCTTGGTGATGTTTAGGGAGTTTGCCTAGTGTTTCCATCTGTGCAATTTCTGTCATTGTTTTTAAATTTCTGTTGGAGATATTACAGTGAGGTAGGCATAAATCAGGTTGCTTTTATGTAGTTGAAAGTCTTAGCTACCAGTTGTATTGTTACATACATTTCTTGCATTCTGTCCTTTTTCTCTGATATATACATGTATGATATTTTCCTTGCAGGCTTGGCTAACTACAATATCCTTGGGTGTTTGTAAGGTTAGTTCACAAACTTTGGGTTGTACCAGTTTGTGTATGTGAGAAGTAACATGAAATAAATCATGATTGGCGATGTGACTTACCTAATGTTCTCTTTTGCAGGCATTTGATCTCCTTGACATGTTGAAAAAAGAGGAAGAGATGCTACTTGCAGTAAAGGAAAAACAATCACAGGTTTTCCCATTCTTCATTCGCTTATGTATAGTTTGTTATATCTCTGTCCTTGTGGATATACTATTGCTTTATATTAGATAGTTTATTTCTTGCATCCAGTAACCTGGAAAGATGTAGAAATGTAGATGACAGAAATTGATCTAATTTTTAACTGATGGGTGTTGTGGTATGCCATATGATGGCTTCAAGTTTTTATTTGCTTCTGGTTCTTTAATATTTGACTGTATTGTTGAGCACGAAAACAAATGTGACCAACTATTAATGACTTCCTCGATTCCTAGCATACTTCAGACACAGATCCCTGTTATGAATGTGATGAACTCAAGTTGATTGGTTAGAGACGTGTAGGAGTAGTATTCATTAGAGGATTGTTTTATAAACTGTGGTATTAACTGAAAGGATTAGTGATATAATTTTGCACAATGTAATTTAGCCCTTTCTTTTTTGGGTTAGTTGCAGTACAGCTTTGTGAATCTGACTCATCTGCAATTGCAGGAAGGGGAGCACGAATTTTCTCGTGAGATTCTGGATGAGCGTGCCAAAAAAGCTGAATCTTGGCACCAGAATGCTGCAAGACGAGCACCACTTATAAGACCAATGCAACCCATTACATGTGCAACTTTTGCACAAGATGTAATTGAAGGTCGAGCAAAGGCTACAGAATTTCATGAGCATAAACATCAACCTATGATATTTGGCCCAGCAAGTCTTGTGGGTGGAAGATTAGCCAGTGAAAGAGAAATGATGGCAGCACGAGTATTCCAGCCTGGTCACAGGTATGTTGTCCTTCTTTAAAAATTGTTGGCACAAAGCTGGCACTCATGGTTGTATATAATTGGAGGGTATACTGAAAAGAAAAGGTTTGTTTGGTGTTTCCTTCTTCAATTTCTATTGAAACGGTTAGTGTTGTTTTGAGCATAGGAGTCGAGTATCATTTACACAGTATGTCAAATTTCTGCCGTAACAAACTCACAGACAATGTCAAGAGGAGTTAGTTTAGGAATTGTCTTGTCAATATTTGCTTTTAATTTTTAATTATTAAAGCCTGATTTGTTCCTTTCCTAGACTTGTCCATGCAGATTACACTTTGGTCGTTTATTTTCAGCAGTAACTGTTGTGACTTTGTTCCTTTTCTTTGTTTCTAATTTTGAACCTGGTATATAAATATTTGTGTTGAGATGTTAGGACTTATTCTGTTGAAGAAGTTGACTGCATGCTGTGAACAATCCTTATTTTATAATTCCTACTTCTTTGTTCGCTTTGAACTTCAATGCTTCATAGACTTTTTGTCCTATTGGTAGGAATGAAGATTTTGGGACAGCTCCTTGCTGTTCCTTTTTTTTTTCTTTTAATTGAACACTGAATGTAGTAACCTCATTATTTTCAACTTCTTCATTGACAGGTTACCCACTATGAGCATAGAACAAGCCGGTTTACGTGAAATGGAGATAATGAATAAATGGCAAGAAATGAATAAGAAATTAATTGAAGAATCTAATTCGTCATGGCATAAAGATGGTCCAAGAACAGCCAGTGATGATGAGGAGGCTGCCGAGGAAAAGGCGAGGGCATGGGATGATTGGAAGGATGACAATCCTCGCGGTGCAGGCAACAAGAAGCTCACACCATGTGGGTAGTTGCAAAATGCTGTCCAACTTGCTATATTTATGCAAAATGAACTCAGCATGTTCAACTTGTTATAATGTATGACTCAAACAATTTGTTGTCAGTGACTCGTTCAATATCTGTGTGACTATTCATGTATCTAGAATTTTGTTTTTATTATCACTGAATCTGTTTTGTAAGTGTTCATCAGAGTTTTCGTGCAAATAATCCAGCTATGTGCTTTGACTGTACTTGCCTGCAGATTAAGGTTCAAACTGTTATTCTGGATATTTTATATGGAAAAGTAAAAAGAAATTTTTGTGGTTTTCGAGATTTATTTGCACAATAAAAAATGATTTTTTTTTATTATTTTATGATACGTGGTTTTTTAAATTTATAAAAAAAAAGAGATTATTATCAAGTGATTAAAAGTGTTAATTCAAATAGATAAAATTATATAATTCAAATTGGTAAAGTTATAATTTTATTTAAAAATTAATTTATATAAAGTGTTAATTCAAATAGATAAAATTATATAATTCAAATTGGTAAAGTTATAATTTTATTTAAAAATTAATTTATATATATATATATATATATATATATATATATATATATATATATATATATTAAGTTTTTTAATCTCTTCTATATATATTAATTTTTTTAATCTTTTCTAAAATTCTATTAAATAAAAAAAAATTAATTCTAAAAATTAAACAAAATTATTTAAAAAAAACCTCGGAAATCACAAGTTTTTTTTTTTTATTTTGTACTTTTTCCTATTTTATATTGATCGTCAAAGTATCATTACGTTTTCTATATTATTAATTATCAAATATTCTCGAAGCTATTTATTCATGTTTATCTTAGTTTCTATTTATTCTCACCATAGATTTGTCAGCCTTCATCACTATCAAAATGAATCACAAAAGGCTTGTCAAACACAGATTCTCTCTCAAAGTAAACGGAAAAATTTTATCTAAAAGTAAACGGAGAAATTTCAAGCAATTTTAACAACATGATATTGACATTAACAAACAAGTTATATCTTACATCATAGTTTATATTTACAAGTAATATTATTCTGATAAGCTAAATTTTTCTCCCAATCAACAAACCAAGGACATGAAAGTTCGATCATCTAAAAACTAAAAAAGTAAAAAACAAATTAATCATAAACATAACAAGTATTTTTTTTATAAAACAGGAAGACAGTTTCAATGTGCAGAAAGAGGGAAGCCAATGCCATGTCTGGTAGGAGGGAAAGTAACAAAGAGACCACTAGTAACAACCCCAATCCCAACCGGCAACATTGTCAACAACTGGTTCATCTCCTCCGATGGCTCCGGGTAAAAGCAAGACACAACATTCTTATCAAACAAAGCCACAGCAACAAACACCAATACTGACAAAAATCCATGAACAAAATCCATCAACTTAATCTTGTATTCCAATCGCTTAGCTTGCGGCAACACTGTAGCACCATCAACAACATAAAAACCCCCAAACGTTGCGAACCCATACCGAACTTTCCCAGTATCATCTTGAAAACTATCTGAGAAACTAAGGATGAAGCAAGTGAAGCTGCATAGAATCACGAGTATCGCCGTCATCCACCGGTTTGCGTCGTAGCACTGACCTTGGTTTGTGAAGATGGGAGCTAGCAGTTGAAAAGCGAGTACGGTTCCGGTTGGCAAAAGGTTAGCTAGATGTGATGTGCTCTTGAATGTTTGTCTGATGGCTTTCTCCATTAGTGTTAATTCATCTTCTGGAGGATCTGAAGAAGATAAGAGAGGCTGTTTTGCTTGGGATTCTGCATCAGTAGTGATGTTGTTCTGATTCTTCATCGCCATTGCTGCTGCTGGATTAATTCTTGAGGATTTTCTTTCTGTTGTGTGTTCTTGTTTATAATGGAGTTGTGGATTGTGAATTGGAAGTGGATGACTTGCAAGAAAGAACAAGGAAAACGGGAAGTGGTGGCAAGTAACGTTTATTGTTTTTGGAAGCCAAGGAAGTGGAGTTCCGCGTTTTTTTTCCAAGACATGGTCCGGTGTAACGGGATTTTAAATATGGCGGGAAGGAATGGCTGATTGGGACGGCATGTAGTTTACTATTGTGATCAAGTCTTTCTTTACATAAAATTGATTGAGTTTTGGTATGATGATATCGGTTCATCTGCGAAAGCTGTTTTATAGAGATTTTTATTGTTTAAAGTTCAAAACGCGTCAGATATAATGATGTCAAAAAAAATTTCTAGATGTCGAAATAAGTTTACAATTCAATCTTTTAGTCGGTCACATGAATGCATGGGTCAGATGATTAATTTTTTATGATGTTGTGTATGTATCTAACACGTAATTTATCCACTTTGTCATTAAAAAATAAATGCGAATGTTTTGTCATTATCATTGAGCAAAATTAGATTTAGTCTCGTCAACGTGCATTTTGACTATTTTATGATAAATTTTATAACCCAATTGATTCAGTTGGTCTTTATTCAACTTTAAGGATTGAGTTTAAGAACATGCGTGTGAATTTTTAAGGGGAATTTTTATTTAAAAAAATTATTTTTGAAAATATCAAGAGGGCAATTATAATATCCTTAAGTGATTTTGAGATTAAGTGGATTATAAAAATACTATAAGGTCAATGTATAAATTAAGATTAATAAGTTTTAAAATAACAATTTAGTTTGTTAATTTCAAAATAAGAGTTTTAATTAGAATTTTTGTCTGCATTTCCTATTGAATGTGATGTGTTGAATTGAGTGGGGGCATAAAATTTATTTTTGGTTTATATTTTGTTTATATCCATCTTCAATAAACTGGTAACTATTTTCGAATTCGAGCATCTTATATTACAATTCATTTTATTTGGATCATTGTTAAAGTTCTATATGAAAAATTCTTTTTGTTTTCCTCTTCAGGATTACATGGCTAGGAGTTTATCTTTAAGAGGTCAGTCAAGTCACTGTAATTGATGCATCTTCGTACCCAATTTGTTTTGTCGTTTGTCGACTTTGTCAAAAAAAATTTTAATTAAATTCAACGAGCTGATATTTTTTGAAAAAAATAAATAAAGATTTAGTCTTGAGGCTTGGGTATATATATAATTTCATTCATAAATAAAACAAGTATTATAAATGTTTATATATAAAATATAGAATATTTGGTTGTGTCCATCTAATTTAATATTATTAATTATAACCTTTTAGTTTAATATTTCAAAACCACAAAAAATAAATAATTTCTATAAGTAATTTAACACTGGCCAAAAATGTGATAACTTAAACCAATTGAATTGAATATTTATAGATTTGTTCCATTTTAAGGAAATAAGCTTGTTATTCATGGACTAATTCCTCAACCATGAAACTTAAACCAATTCATTTGCTAGTTGAGGAATAGCTTATTTAGGATTAAAGATTTTATAGTGGAATTAGTGATGTTAATCCAAAATAAATAAATTTCCTCGTATGGACTAATTTCCTCTTGGATTAAAATCAAAATACCAAAAAAAAAAATCCTTAATCTTAATTTTCCTTTAACCAAACATTTAGCTATATTTTATTGGAAAAATATATCCATAATCAAAAAATCATTAGTAAATATTAGAATATGAATAAGTTTGATGATTGAGACAATATAGATGAAGATATAAAATATTTTTATGTTTGGGTAACCATTAAGTATGGATTAAGATTAAAAATAGAATTATTCAGAACTTTATACATATAATTCAAAACTAAATTATTTCTAGATGATTTAATTTTTGACTTTTAATATAGATTATTTAATCTACTATTCTAATCCTTGCCCAAACATGGCAACAAATAAAACCAATTTGATCATCATTTCTTCAAGGCAAACATTAAGAAGGGTGTACTTATGGAAATAAATATTTAATGTGTATTTTTCAAAAATATTATTTTCGTCTGTTTTTATTAAAAAAAAATTTTTTTGGAAAAACAAAAGTCTAGTTTTTTTTAAAAAAATAATTTATAAAATAAAATTTTATGGGAGGCATCAAAACAAAAAACCCATAAAGAAGAGGCCCACAAGTAAATGTTATAGAGCCATCCATACCCACAAGCAACACAACCAAGACATATCTTGTCAAAAAACAAAAGCCACATATTTAATTTTCTTTGCAATAGGAACTTAATTATGAAATATAAAAAACACCCAAAAAAAAAAAAAAAAAACCTTTTACTACCGTGAAGAACATAAAAATAGCTTTTAAAAGGCTAATAATTATAATATTAATTAATGTAGTATAAAATAAAGATGTTGCTAATGGCCTCTTGGTCTATTAACTTTGGGTTTTCTGTGAAAAATGTTAGTATCTTTGTCGATGAGCCCGATTCAAACCTTAGCTCACATGAAATGAGAGCACATATACGGTAAGATATTAACTTTACTCTTATGTACATCTCTGACATGGCTTATTCATTTTGTTAATAAATAAATAAATAAATAAAATGAAGATGTTGGTATTACCATAAACATCTCTTTTCAATGATTATTCAAAAAAAAAAATTAGCTCTCAATGTACATATTTATTTTATATAATTACTTATAACTCTAAAATTATTTATAATAAAATTAATTCATGATGAAGTGTTGATGAATAGCCATAATTTGTTATTGTATTTGTTTAAAGATTTGGTTAATGGTTGTTAGAGAGCGACTTTAGGACTTAATTGATTTTGACTTGACTTAGTCTAAATGCCAAATTCCAAATTGCAATATCTAAAATATAACTTCAAGTATCATCTAAAGTTTAAGGACATAATACATTTCATTAAGTCATACTCTTCTAAATAATTTTATAAACAGGCATCTTCCTGTATTATAAATAATACACATTATTAATCTATAATATTAGATGCTTTTAGTTGTGAAAATGATACAATCCTTTTGTTCTTGAGTGAAGATTATGTCTCTAAGATGTATGGCTTGATTAGACTACACCCTAATTATCTCATTTTGAGTGACCCATCCAAGTCACTTGAGATTCAATATCTTACTAACAAATAACAACCTTACAAAATTGCACATAATTTATAGCCATTTGGAAGTTGATAATGAAGCCTTTGTTGATTTTTAAAAGGCCTAGGCCATCTTTTGCAAGCACTTCTTTTGATAATAAACAAATTAAGATATCAGTACGAGTGAAATCAAGTTCTTTCATTATTATTATTAATTATATGAATTATAGTATGAATAATTAATTATAGGTCTTTTGTTTGATCAAACTTAGCTATACATGTATATTATGTATACATTTATGTTAAAAAATGGTTTAAAAAAATTAAAAGCACCAATGATTTTTCAATAATAACTGTTTGTTTTTATCTTTTAAAGTAATTATTTTTTTAAAATTCTGCCATTACCAGTCCCAATTTCTCACCATATTAAGCAACTCACAGCTAGTGGTTAAAAGTATTATGAGAGCACAATCAATATGAATCCATGGAACATGTCAATAAATATTTCTTAAGTAAATTTAAAGGTTGAATGTATGAAAATTAATTAATTAAATTTTTATTTTTCAATCTATAAGTCATGTGTTATGAGTGTGCCCATCACCAAAAATTGATCATCTGGCTCATATGCACTTATCTAACAAATGTGAAGATTTGGTTACCAGTATACTTTTATAATTACAAATCTTTTTTTACACCATTGCATCTAACTCATTTTAAACTTTGAACAATAAAAATTTTCATAAGACATGTTTTACGAAAAAACCACCACCATTAGATAAAAACTGTTCTATAATTTTTTATTTTTTTTCAAATTGATATACACTTAAAACGTCAACAACAACAACATTAACAAAATCTCATATTTGATTGGTATAAAATTTTTAATTGAATGGAACATGTCTTTAAAAAAAACATCATCATTGCTAATCATTTTAAAATAATCAAAACATAACAAACAATCTTTGTCAAATGAGATAGTTGTTAGCCTGCAAATTAATCAATCAATTTTGTTTTTCTTCTAATTTAAGAGTTAGTTCATAAGTTGAATTTAGAGACTTCCATATGCTCTGCTTCCACGCAACTCCATATTAATCTATTGCTGTTTTTGGTTGTTTGGTTTATCATCTTCCTAATTCGTTTGACATTAAAAATATTCTTTTAATTAAAACTTACCTAAATTAAATGCATTGACTGCTCTTTAATTCAATGATCAATGCTCATGTTAGTACTCATTCAAAATTTTCATTTGAAGCTTAATAATTATAATTTTAAGTAACATACGTACGTTGGCATGTCATTTAATACGCATAATTGGAAACACTTGGTACATTAACACTTAGTCAAATAAGTCAGACTGAACTGTCTCTTAATCAAAACAAAATTGAATTTACCGTCTTTTGTTATGGCAATTGGAAGGCCGGAAAGTAATTGCATTGATACCTTCTTTTATATATATATTTTATATATATGTGTGTGTGTGTGTGTGTGTGTGATTGATTTGTGTAAATATACATTATTGATGTTTTATTTTGAGGGAAATGGACTGTATTAATTTTACTTTGATAATTTTTTTAAGAATTAAATTAAAATCATTTATGGCATAATGGATGTAATTATTGCACCCTGTATGAAATTATTAATATTATGTAATCTATATTTGGGGGTAAAAGTTTGTCATTACCACTTGCTCACTAAATATAGTGAGACCACCCATATAACAAAAGGGTTTTATTTATTTAACTTCTGACTAGTGTCCAACCACTAATTTTTTTCGGTTTAATGATCAAAGGTTAGTGTCTTGTATATATTTTTAAGAAAAAAAACCATAATAGAGGACTCATTTCATATTTTTTTAATTAAAAATAAAAAAAAATTCAGTAAATGCCATAGATATTATCTACACAGCTTCATCAAACAAATATCATATAAAAATAAATTTACATGTGAACAAATGATTTTGCATTTTATTTGTCATGTAAAAACAAATAATCTTACACCTTGCAATATCCATTTAATCCACTAAAATTTATTCCAAAACTATTTTTTTTTTTTTTTTTGGATAAAACATGTAAAACTAGAATAATGGATGAAATGAAGTGAGTTGTGAGTATGATTGAGCTAGCACAAGAGCAAAAAAAAAAAAAAAAGGAAAAGAGAAATGCGTACTGTTTGTGTTATTGCTAGGATACGATTAGATCTAAAGATTGGATGGGATGGATGCTTGATCACTTTTTAATAGGCCCCAATCTCATGGGAAGTAATTAATGCATCATTTACTTTGTGGGGACATTTTGGTGGATCTCTCTTCTCTTAGACTCTTATCAAAAGAACACATCATCATCACCATCATTATCATTATCATCACCATCAACATAATTTAGTGAGTAGCTTTAACTCTTGTTCATCCACTTTTCTTCATGGCCCTGTACCTTACTGTTTGCCCGTCTTCATTGTAAATTTTATTGTGATGTTTTGACTTAATAGTACTGGATAAAATATTTGTATTTTTGTAAAAGAGATAAATTTAAAGCTCAATTTATATAATAAAAAGCTATAAACATATTGAGGTATTCATTTTGTATTTATAAAAAATCAACCCTAGAGTTGGTGCAGGTTTTTCTTTATGTATATAAAAAACTTTTATTAGAGAGGTTATTTCCTTAGATCATTCCCTGTAGATACCTTACAGAAAATTGATTGGTCAATAATAATAATAAATATATATATATATATATATATATATATATATATATATATATATATATATATATATATAGGTTAGTTGAGGACGCTCAAAATAATGTAATTTAATATGATAATAGGGAAATATTTGGGATAGTGTAATGATGTTCCACTTTGCAATATATATATATTCTATTTAAGTTTCTACATGTGATGGGATGATGACATTGGAAAGGTTCTCTTGACTCTTGAGTTTCCTCCATCTTTTGAATAAAGCTCAAGCACCGGCCCATGAGTCTCCTCTAGCTTTTGAATGGCTATATATATTTATTTATTGAATTTTTTTATTATTATATATCTTTCTTTTTTTAGTTGTTTTTTTTCCTTTTGCTATGTTTTAAGTGGTAATAGAAGATGTGATTAGGAATGACCAACAAGAGCACTAATCATGCTCACAGGTTCTTTGACTAGGAAAATGATGACTTCATCTAGAACAAAATTATTAATGGAAGTTGAATCCACTTAACGCCCAACTTGCATCACCTTCTAGAACTTGGAATACTATTATTTTCGTAAAACATTTTTAATCATGTTTGTGTTCTATTGTTAAATTTATTTATTTATTTATTTTAATAAATGTGAATAAATCAAAGTTATATTAAAATAAAAAAAAACAAAATTAACACTAAAAAAAGAAAATAGTACAAAACAACGAAAACATACTAAAATCTTACTAGGATGAGATTTACAAAACCCAAAAAAAGTAATAACAGAAAAACAAAAAAGAAAAAAATTAGATAGACGAAGATTACCGTCTGAAAACACAGACCTGCCCAAGCTACAGGAAGAAATGGATTACTCCTAGGGGAGGTTGATCTCTGGATCGGCAATATGATCTTCAGACCTGAGACTCAAAAAATTGAGAGTAAGCTTTATTTTCTGAGGAGCTTCAAGGTTGGTTTCTTAAATTTATTTTATAATTAATCTAATGTGGTTTTTTTTATTTAAAATTTTTTACAATGATGAATTATGGACAATTCAGTTACCCATGGCTGATTTTAGTCATTAGGGGTGATTGAGTCATTAAAATTTAAAAGAAATATATATTTTATTATACTCTGCATAAGAGTTAGTAGTGTATGGCGTCTACCATAGAAATTAGTTTTGGGCTACAATGGATTTGAATTTTTCTTGAAAAAAATAAATAGTTTGATTATTTAAAAATAATAATCAATGCATTATTATAAAAATAAAAAATACCCTTCGTATATATTCAATTGTTACTGATGGCCCTCTAATTGAGGAGTTATATGCAATTTAAATAAAAATCAGTGTTTATTTTTAATCAAATACCAATGAAGAAAAAATGTCTAAAATTACACTTTAAGTTGCCCACAAGGAAGATCAACAAGTGAAACAAGAAAAAGGTTTTCTTGTCTTAAAAGTGTAAATATAAAATTTTAATTTAAATTAAATAAATACTTATATTCTCCACACAAGCATCCATCTAACCAAAATTTATTGCACCATCAAAAGCACTGTCAAAAAATAGTAAATCCATAAAATGTAATGTCCCCACACTTTAACACAAAGTAAAGAACCATCCAACACATTGCTTGCCCAACTATCATGAATACAAAATCATGTACATCTTTCTTCTTATATAAAAAAAAAGAAAAAAAAATATTTATTTGAGATAAGATTTCCAATTAAAGTTAAAAAGAAAAAAAAAATAGAAACCAAGGTAAAGAATCTTAGAAGACATATATGATTTTTTGATGCCAATTCATGATCATGTCTCTAATGTTGATTTGTGACATTGTGTCACAAAAAGCCAAAGCGAGTTTTGAAAGCAAAGCATGGTTCTAAATCAGCACACAATGTTTGAAAAAGAAGACCAATGTCGTTCACACTTGCACGTCGCTGTATTATTGATAAAGAAAGGACCGGTTAATTAATTAGGATTAATTATTAATGGTAGTGCATTAATTATCTTTTTTAATGCTTGGATTGTGAAAAATATCAGAGTTTATTGAGATCAAATATAAACTTTGTTTTAATATTTATTTCATAGTTTGATGTTCTTCCAATTAGCATACTCTATATATATATATATATATATATATATATATATATATATATGCTCTATTTTAGCATACTTCAATCTCTGTGTTATTGAGAAAAATATTTAAAAAAAGAGTATAATTTTTTAACTCAAATTTTAGCATAAGATTAATATAATTAATTAATCTAAACTCCAGCTCCGATTTGAGCTTGAAAGTGATTTATTTAAATGCAATTACCACCTTTAAATTTGAATGTATAATTCATTAAAATTTGGCAATTATTTGATTGAATCGACCTTAAACAATAAATTGTTTGAGTATGTCTCTGTTTATTAACATTTTTATTTGACATCCTTCAAATTGATTGAAGTTAGTTAATATAGTTCTATTTTGTATAGAAATTTTAATATATAAATTGGCAAAATTTTGTTTTTTATGAGCATTATTTAAAGTTTTAATTATTATTATTATTATTTTGATAAAAATATGGATAAACTGTGTTAGGAGCTTACACAAGTATAATCTTACTATCTTAATAAATATATGCCATCACTCTATATAAATAAGTATTTAGGGTAAACACATAAACATTCTACATAAGAGAGTTAAATATTAATTAATTAAATTAGAAATAAAAAGGGGTTTTTTTGCAGGTTTACCCCTGAATAATTTTGAAATTACATATTTACCCATGAGTAAAAGATAATTACATGCATACCCCTGAATAATACATATAATTGCGTATATACCTCTAGCGTTCAAATTTGCTAAAAAAATCATCTGTTAATAAATAGCAGATATATAAAATAACCATTATACCCTTGAAAAAAATTTTATTGTAAAATGACATTTAGAAGGGCTATGTGGACTTTTTGTATATCTTAATCCAAGTTATAACTATAGTTAATAAAGTTTGATTAATTTCTGTTAACATAATTTAAGCATATTCATAATTACCTATATTTTTCAGAGGTATATATACAATTATGTTTTTTTAAGGTAAATATGTAATTATAGAACTTTTGAAGTGTTTATAAGAAATTTTCCAAAAAAAAAATACAATTGCTGTGAAAAGTGGAGTTTGGAATAAGTTGGGATAAGACTAGGACTGACCCCACAGTTCACATAAACATTGGCCCAAGAGTCAAATATAAAAATCAACTCAACAGTGGGAGTCACCAAAATCTATAAAACATGTGCAGACTAAAAACTTTCAAAGTCTTATGCAATTGAATGGACCTGATTGGTATTCTCCCTCTACTAAATTTTAGTTTCCACATGACTAGTAGACATGACATCAGTTTTCAAATTTCAAGGACTAGAAAAAAAGATGGCTGGATTTTATCATGGATTCTCTCTATCAACTTCATCTCTTTAACCAGGTTATTTTCTTTTCTTTTCCTTGCATAACCTTGTAAAAATTCAATATATATATATATATATATATATATATATATATTGTAAAAATTTCCAATATATAATTGGAAATTAATTAAAAATTATGTACAAAACAAAACTAATTTTTTTCTTTTCATTTATTTTTTAGACACAAGAAAAAAATGATATTTTTTTAAATTACAAGTAAATATTTTGTTGGCTTTTATAAATAAATATGATTTTTATAAAAATATATTGATAATTATGATGCATAAGTTCTTATATATAACTAGTAAAGTTAATCTAATCATTTTTGTAATAAAATAGTAGTGGTTCATTTTCTTTCGAGTGAAAATTTAAAAGTTAAAACTCCCTTCCTTTCATTGTATGAATTTCACTCAAGGAATAGAGAGGTAAAATTTAAGGGTGACCTTTGTATTTTTAAAAATAAATATTCTAATATAGAATTTTTGTGGTGAAAGATCAAATAATAAATAATAAAGGAATATTTATTAAAGTACTTTGTGGTTTATCTCTTCATAAATTCAAGACTTATGGATTTAGTTGCAACACTTTAGTTTTTTATGATCTAAATTATTTGTTAAAAAAATACCAAAATAGTTAGCTTCCTTAATATAAACCTGAATTTACCTTTTTGTCATTATTTACATTACTTAAACATGTACAAATTAAGAACTATTTAAGTTTATCGTCACTTATAACTTGAATGGTTTTTAAATACTATGTAAATGGACATGAATGGTACTTACTAGTACATGTTATAGTAATGTAAATAAAGATTAAAAAAATAAATTTAGGTCCATTTTTATGTGATGTCAACAAAAATTAATAGAGTTAAAAGTTTTGACACATTTTTTACAAATAATTTAAATTTTAAATTATATGGTACTAAAGGTTATAACTCAAATCATAATTTTTAATAAAGAGAAAATCACAAAATACTTTTGTAAAATTTTTCTTAAGTAATAATAATAAATAAATAAAATAGATAAACCTTATATATATATATAATGAAATAAATGGAAAAGGAAGAAGGAGTCAGCTTTTGAAAAGAGTGCACGGTTAAGACTGTGAAGGTGCATGTGAAAGATAAATTCTTTTCAGGCCTGCCACTACCTAACACACCACCACTCCCCGCTCAAATCAAAATGCATATTATATTAGTGTAATTTAATTATTTATTATTCACATTGAAATCCATTTGATATTTCACTTAATTCAAAAACATTATAATTTTTCATGATAATTATATATAAATTTTACAGTATATAAACATGAATCTAATATTATATAAACAGAGTTGTATGAATGCATATCATTCAGTGATACAATAACTCACGGTGAATTTCATAAAAGATATATTTACATATATATTTACAAGTTTTAATTTTATTGATTTTTATTGAAAAATAAAGGAACATTATTCAATGCAATTTTTATGCATAATTTGTAGTAACTATTTTTTTTAAATTATGTGAACAATTATTAAGTATAGTCTCATTAATTTCTGAATGTACGCGGTCCAAATAAGTATGTGGACCACATTTGTAAAATTTAGTTAAATAATTTTTTGCTGGCAACCACTGCATGTGTTTATTAATAAAAATAATTAATTTTGGATGACAATTCCAAATGTCGGAGTATAATGCATCGTTTTGTTGTAAATTCAGTGGAAATATTAAGAAAAAACAGAGCAATTCAATAAATAAATAAAGGAAATTTCCTTGTTGGCTCTTTTTCATATGATAAAATGTATGGTATTCTATTTTTATTTGTAAAACACCCCTATAGAATCTTCAATTTATATGTACATCCACTTACGTTTCTCTTGTGTTATTTCTTTTAAAATTGAGTCTATATATATATATATATATATATAAAGTGTCTGTGTACTATGGTAAATTTAGTGATATATGTGTTCTCACCACTAGGCTTAATTGCGGGTTCCGTATCTGCAAACTTTAATTACGTAGGATAAAAATCTATATTCAATTTACTTTTTATACCAAAAATTTTTGATGTATTGGACCGGGTGATAGAGTAATTGTATTTTTATAAAAAAAATCAAATTTTAATTTTAATTATTATAAGATAAGTACATACATGAGATATTAATTCTTATTTGATACATTCTTCTCTTAACTTGATTATATATAAATAAATAAAACACTTACAACATCCATTTTTACATCAAAAATATATGTCCCAAACTAATATCGTGGTTCTGATAACAAAAATGTATTTTAAGGTAATTTTTGGAGTCAAGTAAGAAGACATTAAATTCAACCTCTTTATATATATATATATATATATATATATATATATATAAACAAGTACATTTGTAATATCAAACATTTTTACATTATTTCAAAAAAATAGCATATAGCCAATGGTTTTTGGGTCTATTAGTATTCAGGTTCCTCCGTAGGGCTTTCGTTTTGGATAAAATATGGCTCTCTAAATTTAAATCCCGGATCACGCAAATGAAGATATTGTCTGATAGAGTTTGGTTCAGGACATATCCATTCTGAAATTTGTGGTTTCAAATTCACTCTAACACAAATAAAATTCACTCTAACACAAATACCAAAACAATTACTTTCTCAGACCTCCAACCAAGTTCCAAAGCAAACCCCCATCAAATTCTCATCACTTTCTTTCACCTTACAAACCAAATCCAAGTGTCCCACCAAAAAAAAAAAAAAAAAAAAAAACTATATAAAGATAACCAAATTACAAAACACCCCTTACTAAAACATATAATTTAAAAAAAAAACCATTCAATCTCAAAATCAGCACCTTTTTCACTCCAACACTGACGAACACGACCCTCCTCTCGATTCCTTCTTCTCCTTCTTTAAACTCTCCGTCCTCTTCTTCTTCTTCTCCATTCCCTCTCATCCTTCCCCTCCAAACAATGCATCTCTTCATCTCTCTTCTTCTCCTTCTCCTCTCCCACATCCCCACTCCATCCCTCTCTCTCAACCAAGAAGGCCTTTATCTCCTCACTGCCAAATCCCACTTCGACGACCCATCCAACTCCTTGTCCGACTGGAACTCCCGCGACTCCACTCCCTGCAACTGGACCGGCATCTCCTGTTCCCCCACCGCCACCGGCGCCGGCACTGACGCTGTCACCTCCGTCAACCTCTCCGAGTTCAACCTTTTCGGTCCCTTCCCCGAAGTCCTCTGCCGTCTTGACAATCTCACCTTCATCGACCTCTCCTACAACTCCATCAACTCTACTCTTCCATCTTTGCTTCTCTGTAACTCCTTGTTCCACCTCGACCTCTCCCAGAACCTCCTCACTGGCTCTCTCCCTTCCTTTCTCTCCTCCCTTCCTTCTCTTACTTACCTTGATCTCTCCGGCAACAACTTTACCGGCCCTATTCCTGGCTCATTCTCACTCTTCCCCAGTCTCCAGATCCTTTCCCTCACTAGCAACCTTCTCAACGGGACTATTCCCGCTTCTCTCGGCAAAGTCTCCACTCTTCGCCAGCTTAACCTCTCCTACAACCCGTTTTCTCATGGCCCTATTCCGGCGGAGATCGGCAATCTTTCCAGTTTGGAGGTTCTTTGGCTAACTGACTGCAACCTCGTTGGCCACATCCCGGACTCGCTCGGCAATCTCTCTAAACTCCAAAACTTGGACCTTTCCACGAATTTCCTCACCGGCGACATCCCCCAGTCTCTGACACGCCTCTCTAGCGTCATCCAGATCGAGCTCTATATCAACTCTCTCTCTGGTACTATTCCTTCTGGCTTTTCCAACATTTCCACGCTTCTCCGCATCGATTTTGCGATGAATCATCTTGAGGGTGCGATTCCGGACGATATTTTTGAGATTGAGAACCTCGAAAGCTTGCATCTTTACCAGAACCAGCTCAACGGCAGCATCCCTGCTACTATTTCCAAGTCTAAGAAGCTTGTCGAGCTCCGGCTGTTTGCCAACCAGCTCACTGGGTCTCTTCCTCCGGACTTCGGCTGGAATTCCTCTCTCTTGTATTTGGATCTCTCTGATAATAAGCTCTCTGGTGCGATTCCTGCCGGAGTTTGCGATCGTGGAACACTCATGGAGTTGCTCTTGATCGACAACCAGTTCACCGGTAGCTTGCCAGAGGGCCTCGGCAAATGCCGAACTCTCAGACGGCTCCGGCTGGCAAACAATCAACTCTCAGGTCCAATCCCCGACGATCTATGGGGTTTGCCGCACGTCTCCCTCTTGGAACTCGTCAATAACTCATTCACCGGCAGTATCTCCCCTCAAATCTCCGGCGCTGCCAATCTCTCCAAGCTTCTCTTATCCGACAACCAGTTCAGTGGAAACATTCCATCAGAAATTGGAATGGTTTCGAATCTCTATGAATTCTCCGCGGATAACAACAGGCTAACTGGCCCACTTCCGGCGGCTCTTGGTGATCTTACTGACGTTTTTCGGCTGAGCCTTAGCAATAACTCACTTTCTGGTGATCTTCTTAGAGGAATTCAGTCATGGACGAAGCTCACTGAGCTCACTCTTTCTGACAATGGCTTCACTGGAACGATACCTTCGGAGCTTGGTGATCTCCCTGTTTTGAACTATCTTGACCTCTCTGGTAACAAGCTCACTGGTGAGATTCCTCTGCAGCTGCAGAACCTGAAGCTTAATCACTTCAATCTTTCCGAAAACCAGCTCTCAGGGCCAATCCCACCGTTTTATGCCTCTGAGGCCTACCGGGACAGCTTCCTGGGCAACCCGGGTCTTTGCGGTGACCTGCCTGATCTATGTCCTAGCTCACGAGATCATGCTTCCGATCACCATGGTGTATTTTGGCTTATTCGGTCCATTTTCATCGTCACTGCATTGGTTTTAATCATTGGTATTGCTTGGTTTTACTTGAGGTATAGGAATTTCAAGAAGGCTAAGCTTGGGATGGACAAGTCTAAGTGGACATTGACTTCGTTTCATAAACTAGGATTCAGTGAATATGAGATATTGGATTGCCTTGATGAAGATAATGTTATCGGCAGCGGAGCCTCGGGGAGAGTTTATAAGGCTGTGCTGAGCAATGGTGAGGCGGTTGCGGTGAAGAAGCTCTGGGGGCCGTCGAACAAGAGTGCGGAGAATTATGATAAGGCTTCTAATGATGCGTTCGAGGCTGAGGTGACAACTCTTGGTAAGATCAGGCATAAGAACATCGTGAAGCTGTGGTGTTCTTGCACTCACAAGGATTGCAAGCTTCTTGTGTATGAATACATGCCTAATGGTAGCTTGGGGGACTTGTTGCATAGTAGCAAGGGGAGGCTTTTGGATTGGCCGATGAGGTATAAGATCGCATTGGATGCTGCTGAGGGCTTGTCGTATTTGCATCATGATTGTGTGCCACCGATTGTGCATAGAGACGTCAAGTCGAACAACATTTTACTAGATGAAGAGTTCCGGGCGAGGGTCGCTGATTTCGGTGTGGCAAAGGCTGTTGAGGCAATTGGAAAGGGACCGAAATCTATGTCTGTCATTGCTGGATCATGTGGATATATCGCACCAGGTCCGAATAATCTTCTCCTTTTTGTTTTGCTTAAAACTCTTATATCAAACTTGGTTAGTAGATTTGCTGTCTTCTGCTTAATTGTGTATAATTGTGCATGTTAATGCTGCTACTATTCTTAGACTTAATATCTGTTTCTTGTTTATGTGAAATTCTCTTGCTTTAGTGTTAATTATCACTTGAATTCTTGAACGTTACTCTTAAACTTATTTTGCTTGATGTCCTTTTACTCGTCCTTGTGCTCTTTTCTTATCACAATAAGTTTTCACATCACTTTTTGGAAAAATTCATTGGTTCCTATTGATAATTTTAATTGATATTCAAGTTTCCCTCTTTGTACTATCGTGAAGGTCCTCCTCACAATTCTTTCATTTTGTTTAAAGGTTAGCCCTTAATGATTCTTTGCCTTTAGTTATTACATCTATGATGTTCCTATCTTTCATATACCTGATTATCTTATTTTGTTAATTGATTATGATACCAAGTATCTTTTTGTCATTGAAAACTCTATTCGTCTAGCATATATCTTCTTTCTTCCCATCTTCTTTTCCCAACTAAATATTCAATGTACATGAGATTTGATTCTTTTGCTTATTCTAATGTGTATATGTCAGTGCTTCATAATCATGTCATCTTTATTTTGCGCCTTTTATAATTGAAGTTATGATTTACACTTCTTATCTGATACAGAGTATGCTTACACTCTTCGGGTGAATGAGAAGAGCGACATATACAGCTTTGGTGTCGTAATTCTTGAACTAGTAACCGGAAAACTGCCAGTAGATCCTGAATTCGGCGAGAAAGATCTTGCAAAATGGGTTTGCAGCATATTGGATCAAAAAGGTTTAGACCATGTCATAGACCCAAAACTTGATTCCTGCTACAATGAGGAGATATGCAAAGTCCTTAACATCGGCATTCTTTGTACAAGCTCCCTTCCGATAAACCGGCCATCAATGAGAAGAGTCGTCAAGATGCTGCTCGAAGTCTGCCCAGACGACAATGACAACAACAACAACAACAAAAGCAAGAAAGCCGAAACTAAAGATGGAAAACTGCCTCCATACTATGACAATAACTCTGAACACAGCAGCATTGCTTGAGAGGATACAAGAAAATGATTAGGATTACTAATTTTCCAGCAAAGTTATCCTGATTCAATGCACAAGATCACCTGGTGAAAATTTTTTTGAAGATTCTTGAGGTTGCTGTGACAAAGTCTTATGTGAGTACTGCCTGGCTGTTTGTAGGGGCCATCACATTGATGTTGTGATGGATATGGTCTCTTCTCTTTAAGACAAGCCAATATGGGAAGGGATGGTTCTGGGTGGGATTGGTGGGTGGTGGGGTGGGATTCTAATATGCCAGAGAAGTTGCCAAGATATGTCTTTCATTCCAAGACTAGTTGTTCAAATTGTTTGGAATTGATTCTCCCTACAACCACTACAACCAATGTTGTTTGCTACTTGTTGAGGAATCTCTCTCTTTCTATATATTTTATAAGAATAGTCAAATTATAAATATTGTGTGATTTGAGTTTGATGAGGGTGTTGTTTCATGATTCTTATCCAAATGTTGGTCTTGGTTCTTGTGTAGCTTACTGTGCAAATCATGTGAAGCAATGGTAGCTTTCATGGAGGATTGAGACTGTCTTGGTTTTGGGTTATGTGTTTGTTTTGTTTGTGAGAAGACATTCATATGGAAGCCTCCATCCTTGACTTGTTCTTTGTTCACATTCATCACCTGAGATTTTTTTTTTCTCTTTTTATTTTGTTGGATTATATATATATATATATATATATATATATATATATATATATATTGTTGTTGTTGTTTAGGTTTTGAGCATAAGAGACAAAATAAGGCTAACTGATAACTTTATTTTTCTTGAGATGTTACATTTCAATTTGATGTGTATGATTTGGACATTGAAGATGTGAAATGGATATTTATCAGATTAGTATGTATTACTAGAAAATTTTAATCAATCCCTTGTTGAATGATTTGTTAATTTATTGTGATAAAGGTTAAACAATGGATTATTTTGGAACTTTGAACAAACAGGGAAATTGAGTTCTGCAAATTAAGAGGCTGATAAATAACTTGATTAGGCGATAAATTTATGTTACTCGATAATTATTTTCACACACAAGAAAAAAAAAACTGAGAAATAAGAACAAACCAAAAGACATGTTAACTATTTGAAATTTCTGAAGATTTAAATATATAAACAAAATCTCTTTCCAATCCAAGACAAAACAAGTAAATAGCATTCCTAAAATCACATGAAAAAACCTAGAAATTCTTGATCAACAAAATCAAAGCCAAATGGAGAAAACTCCTCAATTTGACCATCACCATAGTTTGCTCTCTTATTACTCTGGGGTAACATCAAGATCTCATCAACTGCACCAACTGAAACTTTTCTCTTGATTGTACCAATAACCTCCTGAAAAGGCTGAGTTTCACCAACCAAATTACCACCAACTTCTTGCTCATTAATTCTATTACTATTATTATTATTATCATAACATGCAAATAACTCATAATCACTTCCTTCTTGCATCTCCATCTTCTGATTTCCTTGTTCATCATTAACAGAGCCAGAATAACTCTTTTGTCGTATTCGACATAGAACCCAATCATCCAACTGAAACATTAACACTATTAGATACGATAATTCTAATAATCTCACATCAATTAATTGAAGAAATATTGATTTGAACATATATACTATTACCCGCATAGAGTCTTTATTTTTGAGCTGATTGAGAGTAGGATCAATTAGTCGATACTCATGCATCACCCATTCGGTTTTGATACCTTTCGGTGGTCGACCTTTGTAGAAAACAAGAGCTTTTTTGACACCAACACAGTGAGAGCCACTTGAAGCAATGATAGGCTTATCAGTACCGGTCGCCTTCCAATACCCGGATGCTGCCGATCTATTTGGTCGAATTCCATTCGGGTACTTCCTATCTCTTGGACTAAAAAAGAACCATTCTTCGTCCCCGAAAAATGCCTTTCCTGTTCAAAGAAGAATATGACTAAAAACAAAAACTTGAACTATGTGATCTTAATTCTAATATAAAGAAAATTGAATTAGAAATGATAGATTAATTACCTGGAAGATCCCATGGATTGTACTTGTAGATGTTTATGTCTGCAATGATTGATGTAAATTGAGTCATTGAAGAGGTGATCTTTTTCTTCAAGTAATCATTTATTAGCTCTTCATCAGTTGGATGGAATCTGAACCCTGGAGGCAGTTGATGGCTAAGTAATTCAATACTTTCCATTGGATTAAAGTGAATCAAAGAGGTTGTAGTATGGGGACATAGAAAAACCAATTCCATTTATAGAAGGAGACTTTGAATAGTGTATCATTGGTGTTGTGTTACAAGGGAGCATGTTTGTGAGATTTTGGTTCAATTTCTCATTGTCTAGAGAAATTGCAACATTGTTGGAATTTCTCAAGATCAGTTTTGAGATGCATTGTTTATGTTTTATTTTATTTTATTTTATTTTATTTGTTATTTTTTTTGGTGCCAGATGAGGATTGAAAAGGATTTTGATTTGGATCATTTGGTTTGGTTTTTTATGTAAGGTGGCCTCCCTTTGGATATGCTTTGGAGACTTGTCTTTTGATCTTTGTGACTTGTGAGGTTTTGATTATTGAATAAAAACATTAGTGCTGATTTATCAAATTTGATAATTCAAAGTAGCTTTTGGAAAGATTAATGGTAATTAAGCACATGATCTTAAACGTAAATGTTGAAAGTCCTTGTCATTAGACAAGTTGCTATACTTTTTTCATGTATTTTTTTTAATTAAGTTGATAAATCATATTTTTAGGGAAGAAATAAGAGAGTGTGAAATATAGTTTCAAAGAAAAATAAAATATAATTGATGTAGAAATTGAAAAATAACGATAACGGGTCAATATGCAAAAAAAACTTTATTTAATTGGATCACTTTTCTTTTGAGTAGAAGCAAAATGCTTTTGACCATAGATTCTTCTCACCTTAAAACACTTTGAATTATGAAACATATTAAGTTGATATAAAAGAAGAATTTTATCACACTCAATATTGTACTTGTTTTCCTAATAAATAATATAATAATTATATAAAAAAATATAGGTGATGCAACAAATGATGTATATTACAAATAATAATATCATAAAAAAATTATTAAATATTAACGTATACAGAAAAGCATGTGTTGAATTCAATTGAAATTTTAGCTCACTAATTTTCTCTAACTAGAATATTATTCTAAACATAAACATTTGATAATTTTTGAATAAACATAAGTCAATCATAATTCGTTTACCAAAATCAATTTCAAAACACTATTAAACCACAAAATCATAAACACGTGTCAATAAATAGGTCATATATATATATAATCCATCCATTTAAAATTTTTAAGAAAAATTTGAGGCCGTCTCAATTATCCACAAAAATAATTAAAAAAAAAAAAGGGAAAACATCCAAGATGCATGGACACTTCATGCAGTAGGTTTGAAAGAGCTCTTCAAAGCAAAACAAAATAAGCAAAGTTAATCTGATAGGACAATATCAAGTTTATTATTAAAGATAATGAAAGGAAGAGGACAAATATGGAATTGATTAAATTAATATATGGGTGCAATAACAAGACAAAAAGATAGTGCAAGCACTCCATGGACTCCAATTTGAGGTGGTTTCCGATCCTAGTCATGCCGGCGTTTTTTTAGGACGAGATGAAGGTCATTTCTCATTTAATTTTCTCGCGAGCTGAGAAATTGGAGATTAAGCTTTAATAAATATTTATTTAAGTGTTGGAAACCAGGAAGCAAGGAGCAGCGACTTTCCTTGTCCGGCCACAAGGAACAGCCAACCATTCTTTGCATTAGCGGGTTCTCTTGCTATTTCAATACGTTTAATTCATATGCATATGTCAAATTGAGATCAGTAAACTATAAAATAAATTCCAAATAATATTGATTTTTTTAAAGTAAAGTATTTATCATATCTTATATTGTAATTCACCTCCTAAAAGGAATTCCCCATATATATATATATATGTATTAAAAGATTGTTAAATCTTATAGAATCAAGAAGGTTGGTTTGAGTCAATTCAGAAAAATTGACACCATTGGTTAAGAATTTGACAGAGAAGTTGGTCTACTGTTTTGTGTAGACAACCAAAACAAAGCGAAATCCACTAATAAATTTTTTTCTTAGTTTCAAAAACAATTGGTCAAATAATAAGTCACAGATTTTCTTTCTTTGCTATTTAAGTACTGTTCCCAGGTGTTTTGCTTAAGTAATGCATTTAATTCGATTAACAGATTTTCTTTCTTTGTTTTTTAAGTACTGTTGCCAGGTGTTTTGCTTAAGTAATGCATTTAATTCAATTCACAGATTTTCTTTCTTTGTTTTTTTTAAGTACTGTGGCCAGGTGTTTTGCTTAAGTAATGCATTTAATTCAATTCAAATAATATTCTTTTTCCAGACATATATCTTTTACCTCTTGTTTCTTATTTCACGTTATTACCATTTGTTTATTTATTAAGTAGTTCTCTGTACATGAATTACATAAGCATGGTGAATAGATTTCAAATTAAATATAAGGAATAAAAAGCATATTTTAAGTGACAGATGCAGGCCTTCTGCCCTAAAACCTCAATTACTTTGTGGGGTCTTTTGAGCTGCCTTGCACGTCTTCACTTAATGACTCAATATTATCTACAGAATTTTCAGTTGAAAGCATAGCATTATTTACCTGTCGATCATCTTCAGCTGACTTCGGACTATTTAAGTTCTCTGTCAAAGAACTGAAAGAAAGCTGAATTGCGTATAGAATCAAGCCAACAGAATTGACTCCGAAAACGAAGGTTGCAAGATAGCATAAACCATTCACAATAGTCCTGTGGATACCACAGATGAGATTTACATGAGAATTGTACAGGGGAAGGAAAGCAGATGGCCAATAAAGAAAAGAATTAGAAGCACACCTAATTGTTATCGTCATCTGACGAACCTGCAACATAAGAAAAACGAAAAATGTCAGGTTTATGCATATGTATGTAGTAGTAGCTGCAAGTATTGCAGAGTTCAAATGTTATAACTCTCATGCAGGATTAAAATTCAAAGCAATTGTCATGATAATTAATGAAGACCAGTACATAGTATAACAGTGAGTATGGATGGAGACTAGAAGAAGATAATCAAAGGGAAATGATGAAAGAAACAGAGAGAAAAAAACAAAAGTATCAACTTATTGGTATTTACTTATCCATCTCAAATTGTTGATGCAAATAAACACAAAAAAATTCTGTTAGAGAATGAAGGAGAGGAGTTGGATCAAATATCAGAACCTTGAACAAATGACATTGATGATCTATGTGTTTACGTATAGGATCAAATAGATACCATATACGTACAAGTATACATATACATCTAACATATACATACAAGTATACATATAAATCTAACAAAATCCATCAATCTTTACTTTTCCTTGACCCTAACACACCTTAAATCGATTAAAGAAGGTCGAGCTTGTGCTGCAACATAAAGAATTGAATGGCTAACAATTGGTCCTGTGGGGAATCTTACTAACACAAAGCAATTGGAGAATTTATAAAGAAATATAGTTGTGCTTCTTGGGACTTTCACCCAGGAGGTTCACATTAACCAGGGGAACAAAATTGAATATAAGGAATATTTGTCAGTTTACTGGCATCAAAATATGAATTGCCATAATATTGTTCATAGAGAAAATAGTACAACTATGAAAGCAGTATACTGCATAAGATCAATGGATAATTATGTCCAACTTGGTTCACTGTGTCTTGAGATCAAATTACTAAAGCAAGTTAACTGGATTGCTCAAAATAGCTAATGTGCTGATAGTCTATTGATAATTAGACTAAGTTTTCTTCCATATAAATAAAGGATAAAGGATAAGACTATGAGTCTTTCAAATAACCAATGTACTCACTATCATTTCAAATTGGTTTAAAATCAGTAACTGATTTGAGATAGGAATAGCAATGGTAAGTTTGCCTATCTAAACGCTAATATTTAATGGTACAATTCCATGAATGTGATCCTATCACGCACCTACATTTATGCACATTTCATCACCCATAAACATATGGCTCTGGGGCCACGTAGCCCACCATTTTTAAATAATTATTCCACTATTCCATCCATCCCAAACATACCAAACAGATTACAGTCTGAAATTGATTCCAATACACAACCTAAAACTCAATTCACAAACAATTTAATTTGAGAAAAAAAAAAATCCAAACAAGCAAATGACATCAATAAGAGCATTCAACAAAAAACAGAGTAAACAAATCAAAATAAATTTGGCAATATACACTAGAACAATTAGCTGTATACTAATGCACACATGAAGCATAGAATCAAAATGACACATTTGCATCGGCACATAGCTTTATCATAAATAACCATGAAACTTTCTTCAAATCAATCCAAGTTGTCAGCTGGAACACCAAGAAAACAAAACCATCAAAGATAAGAAGAAGCACTGACCGAGAAATTATCGGAAATAGCCTGACGATTAAGAGAAGCTTCAATAGTAGTAGTGAATTTATACAAGATGACAGCAATGACACCGGCCGCAATCCCACCTAACAATGCCTGAACAGGCGACGGAGGGACATCAGGCTCCACCGGAGTAGCTCCGATGGCCCTCAATTTCTCCAATGCCTCGTCCTTCAAGTTCTTCGTCTTCTCCACCCCCGTCGATCTCAACCTCTAAAGAACGCCAATTCACCAAGCAACCACGGCATTACTAGAACGAATCACGAAACATAGAAAGAGAAGAGACAAGGAGCAGTACCAGTTCCTTGGCGCGCTTGGCGCGGCGGCGGAGGGCGCGGAAGAGGAAGACGGAGATGGCGCCGGTGAGGAGGACACTAGTGGTGACCTGAAGAGGGGAAGGGTTGTCATCCTTGGCGAAAACGGGGGGCTTGGAGGAAAGGATCTCGATCGGACCTTCGTCGACGGGGGGTTCATCTGATGGTTGTGGCGGTGGAATGGGATCGAGAGGCTCGGCTAGGGAAGGCTGGGCACGGAGGAGGAATACGGGGCGGAGGCGGTGGAGAAGGGGAGGAGGGTTTGGGGATGAGCGGTGGCGGTGGACGGAGATGGGAGGCGGTGGGGAGAAGGAGAGGAGGCGGTGGTGGGAGTGGAGCATCGTGTGACATGAGGTGGTGGGAGGATAAGAGCGGGATTTTTATGGGCTTAAAAAGGAATACCGTTAAATGGGTCTCAAAGAAACTGGGCCTTGAAGGCTGGGAGACTGGGCCTTGCCTCAGTGAGGACTGAAAAATAAAAAGAAAGAAAATGATATATATATATATATATATATATATATATATATATATATATATATATATATATATATATGGAAAAAGATCTAGACATTTTGTATGTATCTTTATAGAAAGTAATTTAAAAATTATTATATACATAAACTATTGATTAAATGACTAAACAATTTTCTTTATTTTTAAAAATAGTTCAATAAACATGATGTTTTTGGTGACCTCCTTTGAGTTTTAACTCTAGTATACAATTTCCCTGATGCATCATCAACAACAAGGTCTAAAATATCAGTAGGCACATTATCAATTGTGAAAATAAATTCATTCCCTGAGCCTCCCATTTTCACCAAACTATCTGCAACGCCATTTGCTTCTCTTCGTACATGAGTGACATTCCATTTTTCAAAAGATGATAAAACAATATAAATCTGATTCAAAATACTCTTGTACTCTCCTGGTGTTGTTCCACGAACATTGTTAATTGAATTCACTGCCACAAGTGAATCAGATTCCAACCACACAAATTTGATGCCAAAATCTTGGGCTTTCAAGCATGCTAAGTAAATTACGACAAGTTCTGCTTCTACCACCGTTTCCAATTCATTATAGTTAACTGCTTCGCCGAAAATCACACAACCTTCTTCGTCACGCATAATGTACCCACAACCAACACCTCTGGTAGAGACGGATGCATCACTATTAATTTTGATGTAAGGTGGACTTTTTTTACCCATGTAAATCTGTGTAGTTTATAGACAGAACCCTCATCCTACATGCATCAAAGTGATAAAGTGATAAAGCAATTACATCATTAGGGTCTGTTTGGATAGAACAGAATTATGATATAATCCGTACATTATGTCATAATTTAATATTTTCTGAGAATTATGCCATATTGGCAGTTTGGGTACTAATTTTAGAGTATAAAATTATGGCATAATATAGGTATTATGACATAAAAAAAATATTTCACTAAAAGAGGAATATTTTCTCATTGCAAAAAATATCTCTCGTTTTTTATCTAGACACTGTCATTTGTCCACCGCCAGTCCGGTCGGCCTCCGACGACCGGCCTCCGGTTCGGCCTGCCTCCGGCGACCGATCGCTAGTCTTATCGACGGTCTGGCCAACCTCCGGCGACCGACCAGTCTCCGGTGACATGCCCGGTGACTGGCCACCGGTCCACCAGTGGTGCAGTCGGCTACCGAATGACCTCCGATGACCGGCCACCGGTGATTTGGCCATCGGCCGAAAGTCCATTAATGGTCCGGTTGGCCTCTGGCCACCAGTCACCAGTCCACAAGAGGTCTGGTGGCCGACCGACAGATCTTCGTCTGACAGATCTTCGTAATTTTTTTATTTCGTTAACCAAATACTCATTCTGTAAAAATAAAATTTGTCATAATTTTTGTAATAATTATTTGCAATTCTTACATAATAAAATTATGCCATATTTTTTTATTTTGCAGCCAAACAGACCCTTAGTCTTTTTGACAAGTATTGTACTCTCAGACCACTAGACTTGCAAGGAGTATTAGCACTGTCAATTATGCTAAACATAACCTGCAAGATGATGCCAAGCTTAATCCATCTACAAAGGTAAGGGAAGCATAAAAAATGATAAGCTCTCTAGATATTTATACTAATTTTATGGCAAAAACTTCGGATTTTCAGAGCATTAGACTTGAGAGGAGCTTCAGCTCCAATGATTATATTGGAAATAACTTGCAACATGATGCCAAGCTGAATCTATCTTCTACAGTAAAAGACCCATTAACAATTATTAGCATCTTAAATGGTTATATTAGTTTTCATGGCAACAATTTTGTTTTTTCATAGCATTAGTTTTCATGGCAACAAATAGTTGACAGAATTCCTACATTAAATTCTAATGCTTGAAAAACAATCCTGCTAAATAGTGCCCACAAGCAATCACCATCCTTTAAGAATAATCAAGAAACATGGACCAAAAAAATCACACAATCAAGGGATTATAGTCAGCAAAGAATTCCTTAAAAAAATAATCTGATGCACATAACTTAGGGGGCAGATGAAACTCAACATTAGTAGGAGTGAATATCAAATATTAACATATTATTTTCTTCAAGAATAATTCTTTATTTACAAAAATAGTTCAATAAACATAATGGTTTTAACTCTAGTATACAATTTCCCTAATGCATCATCAACGACAAGGTCTAAAATATCAGTAGGCACATCATCAATTGTGAAAATAAATTCATTCCCTGAACCTTCTATTTTCGCCAAACTATCTATAACGTCATTTGCTTCTCTCCATACATGAGTGACAGTCCGTCTTTCAAAAAATTATAAAACAATATAAATCTGATTCAAAATACTTTTGTACTCCCATGGTGTTGTTCAATGAACATTGTTAATTAAATTCATTGCCACAAGTGATTCAGATTCCAACCACATAAATTTGATGCCAAAATCTTGGGCTTTCAAGCATGCTAAGTAAATTGCGACAAATTCTGCTTCTACCACCGTTTCCACTTCATTATAGTTAACTGCTTCGCCAAAAATCACACAACCTTCTTCGTCATAATGTACCCACAACCAACACCTCTGGTAGAGACGGATGCATCACTGTTAATTTTGATGTAAGGTGAGCTTGGTTTTACCTATGTAAATTTGTGTAGTTCATAGACAGAACTCTCATCATGCATGCATCAAAGTGACAAAGGGATTAATTTTGATGTATGGCTTAAAAGAATGAAAAGAAAAGTAATATATATATATAGGTCCAATCTTGATTTATGCTTTGTTACTTCAAGTAATTTGATTCACTGTGTAATGTTTTTATATTACTGTAAAATTATTTGTATATTATTTTTTATTTTCATCTTCTTAGTGTAATGCAGATATCTTATTAGTTAGAAAATTATGCTACTATTTTCTAATCAAATAATCTTTATATCTCCTAATTTTCAATGTTTTATTCTTGGTTAATATAAGATTACTTTAAATTCATCTACTAAACAAATTCATAACTAGCAGTAATCAATGTATTATTAGATTTTCATGATCATTATATATATATATATATATATATATATATATATATATATATATATATATATATATATATATATATATATATATATATATATATATATATATTTAATTAAATATAAATATATAATATGTAACAATTTGAAAAAAAATACAAAGTATAACAAATAAATAATTTTTTTAATAATTTATAATTACCACAAATAATAGTAATCCTCTTACAAACCCAATGTCTTTAATATCATATAACAAATTATTATAATTTATATATAATGATCGGTATATATGTATGTAGATGATGTAAATCATAAACATATAATTAATGACTTTATTAAAAACATGTAGTGTAAAATGTAAATCAAATTTTAGGCCAAATCCAATTATACCGATTCAATCATCAAAAGTTTAGTATTAATTGATATTTAATTATATTATACATATAAATATTTTATGTGATTCAGAATTAACCGGTGCACATATTTTTTATTTTTGAAAAATAAAAAAGTACAAAATATTTATTATTTATAAACCCGAGTTATTCTGACCTAATAATCTACCCGGGTCAACCCGGGTTTCAGAACACTAATCATAAGGTTTTTCAATTGCCTAATGCCTTATTCATAAAGATTTTATATACATATAAGCAAGAGTAATGATGTCTTTAAAGAATATCAAAGTATCAAGATCAAATGTTTACTATTAAATCATAATTATACTAGTAAGGATTAGCATTAAAGAAATATAACATAAGAATTGATATTTTTAATAAATCTATTGCGCATAATCACAACTAGTAACATCCAACGATATATAAAAGTTTAATTTGTTAGAGTTTTGTCAATTACCTCATTGATGTGATCAGTAGAGCAATCTCCTATAAAGGGAGTGCCTCCTTGATTCGCTGAAATCCAGTGCAGAATGACTTCTGCATTAACATGAAGCAGTTGATTATTATTAAAACATAATTGATTGATTCATATAGATTAATTGGTTAGCATTAAATAAAGCATACCTACTACTATTGATGCCATCACGGAAAAGACAAGTTAAGAAGAGAGAGACCCGTTGTTTCTCTCATTGTTGTTTTTTTTTTTTTGTTCCACGGCCAGTGGACTTTGTTTTGTCGAGCTTTTTGACTCGTTGGTTTTTTTGTTTTTTTGCTGAATTTCTAATTAAAGTGGTTTATCCATTTAAAAAAATTTATGAAAAAAAAAAATGAGAATAGCAAGTAATAAATAACCAATTGGATGTCTTATTTTCTATAGCAACAGTAGCATAATTACAAATGCGTAGATGGATTTGATTTTTAATTTTTTTGATATTTTTGGGTGAAAGGATTAGATTTTGGATATCAAAATTAAAAAAAAAAAAAAGAAGAAAATTTAATTTGAAATTTAAAAGAAATGGACAATATGTAGGTTTAAATTTTACTTCAGCTTGGATTTAATTCACCAGACTCTTGACGAACACGTATACATCAAACTTTGTTCCGATCATGTAATCCATATCCATCCTGGCCTCTTCTCTTCTTAATTAACGCCCCCACAAACTCTTATCATGTGATTTCAGTGCTTCTTCTTTTCCTTTTTCTTCACTGCTGTGCTGTTCCTCCCTGTGTCAGTAAAACAGCAGCATGATGATCACAGAAGGTAAACCTGTGCTTCATCTTATGGTAGAGCTGGACTAAGGGATTAATTCATCAATGGTCCATAATGAGTTCATCATTTCCAGAATTAATTTTTTTTTTTTTTTTTTAAAGTGAGATCTATCATAATGTGTTTTTTCTTCAGTCACCTTTCCTAACCTTCTTCATTTTCCCTCATTCTAAACAGTCATCTAAGCACACTCTTCAAATCCACAATGGAACTCTTCTTCAAACATGATACTTAAGCAAAGTATTAAGTGTTACCAATTCTATCATCTGATCCTGTTATTGAAAAAAAACTTCACATCTCCGGAAGAACTTCTCTTTGCAGTGACCTGCAAGACAGCACCATCAGCAAGCATATGTTGAAGAACACGTGCTATATTCTTGGTGTCATCAATTCCAAGGTGGTGACTTCGTAGTATAGGGATACTGAGTTCCTCATCATTGTCATCATGCCTGTCGCCTAACATGCAAGAAGACCACAATAAATTAATAACCTATGAAAGTAGATATCAATGAAACATGTCATATTGTGAAATCAAAGCTATTTAACAACAAAAATAATTACTATACCACAAAAAATAAAATTAAGGCTTTTACACAGAACTTGATAGAAGTTTACTTTACTCACTCTCCGATTATAGAAGTTGAGGTATATGTCCTTCAAATTTATCCACTCCATGAAGTATGCTGGTGGTTTTATTTTTGAAACTTTCAACTGTTCTGGGATTTTTGTCTTCAAATCCCAATTCCCACTGCCATCCACAAACAAAACCAAACTACATTCACAAAAATGGTCTTAAAGAAAAACAACATTGTTGTGCCAGTGTGTACATAATCCGTACTTCTTTCATGATTTCATTATTTTATACATACATACACACATACATATAAATATAAATCTAGAGAAGAAAAGGAGCTGCACGGTAGCTACTCCACTAAAGGCAAACAGGAACAAAGTTAAACAACTACAATTAGCTAGAATACAGAAATTAAACAAACACAGTCAATCAAAAGTCGAAACAAGAACATCTAACAGCTTCCATCAATCAGCTAGGCAAAACTGGACCTTGATAGAACGGATAGAATGTGGGATTAGTTTCTTATTTCTTCTTTCATGATTTCATTATTTTATAAGTATGTTTTAACGAAGCGCCATGTAGCCATCTCTTCGAATAATGGAGAGGAGTTGGATCAGGTCTCAGAACCTCGAACAAATGTCATTGATGATCTATGTGTTTACGTATAGGAACAAATAGATACTATATACGTACAAGTATACATATCCATCTAACATATACATACAAGTATACATATAAATCTAACAAAATCCATCAATCTTTACTTTTCCTAGACCCTAACACCATAAATCGATTAAAGAAGGTCGAGCTTGTGCTGCCACATAAAGAATTTGAATGGCTAACAATTGGTCCTGTGGGGAGTCTAACACAAAGCAATTGGAAAATTATGAAAGCAATATAATGCATAAGATCAATGGATAATTATGTCCAACTCGCAGTTCACTGTGTCTTGAGATCAAATTACTAAAGTAAGTTAACTGGATTGCTCGAAATAGCTAATGTGCTGATAGTCTATTGATAATTAGACTAAGTTTTCTTCCATATAAATAAAGGATAAAGGATAAGACTATGAGTCTTTCAAATAACCAATGTACTCACTATCATTTCAAATTGGTTTAAAATCAGTAACTGATTTGAGATAGGAATAGCAATGGTAAGTTTGCCTATCTAAACGCTAATATTTAATGGTACAATTCCATGAATGTGATCCTATCACGCACCTACATTTATGCACATTTCATCACCCATAAACATATGGCTCTGGGG
Source organism: Dioscorea alata (assembly GCA_020875875.1). Classification (NCBI taxonomy): domain Eukaryota; kingdom Viridiplantae; phylum Streptophyta; class Magnoliopsida; order Dioscoreales; family Dioscoreaceae; genus Dioscorea; species Dioscorea alata. The sequence continues at coordinate 17,248,400 of CM037015.1, read as the reverse complement.
CCACGTAGCCCACCATTTTTAAATAATTATTCCACTATTCCATCCATCCCAAACATACCAAACAGATTACAGTCTGAAATTGATTCCAATACACAACCTAAAACTCAATTCACAAACAATTTAATTTGAGAAGAAAAAAAAATCCAAACAAGCAAATGACATCAATAAGAGCATTCAACAAAAAACAGAGTAAACAAATCAAAATAAATTTGGCAATATACACTAGAACAATTAGCTGTATACTAATGCACACATGAAGCATAGAATCAAAATGACACATTTGCATCGGCACATAGCTTTATCATAAATAACCATGAAACTTTCTTCAAATCAATCTAAGTTGTCAGCTGGAACACCAAGAAAACAAAATCATCAAAGATAAGAAGAAGCACTGACCGAGAAATTATCGGAAATGGCCTGACGATTAAGAGAAGCTTCAATAGTAGTAGTGAATTTATACAAGATGACAGCAATGACACCGGCCGCAATCCCACCTAACAATGCCTGAACAGGCGACGGAGGGACATCAGGCTCCACCGGAGTAGCTCCGATGGTCCTCAATTTCTCCAATGCCTCGTCCTTCAAGTTCTTCGTCTTCTCCACCCCCGTCGATCTCAACCTCTAAAGAACGCCAATTCACCAAGCAACCACGGCATTACTAGAACGAATCACGAAACATAGAAAGAGAAGAGACAAGGAGCAGTACCAGTTCCTTGGCGCGCTTGGCGCGGCGGCGGAGGGCGCGGAAGAGGAAGACGGAGATGGCGCCAGTGAGGAGGACAATAGTGGTGGCCTGAAGAGGGGAAGGGTTTTCATCCTTGGCGAAAACGGGGGGCTTGGAGGAAAGGATCTCAATCGGACCTTCGTCGGTGGGGGGTTCATCTGATGGTTGTGGCGGTGGAATGGGATCGAGAGGCTCAGCTAGGGATGGCTTGGCATGGAGGAGGAATCTGGGGCGGAGGCGGTTGAGAAGGGGAGGAGGGTTTGGGGATGAGCGGTGGCGGTGGGCGGAGATGGGAGGCGGTGGTGGGAGTGGAGCATCGTGTGACTAGACCTGTCTTGGCCGGGTTCTTGCCGGATTTATCTAAAATTACTAAAATTCAATTTTGTCCAAGTCCGGTCTGATCTGAAAATTTGAACCTTAACTCTTGTCATAACCCATCCCAATTTAGTGTTTCTACCAAAGATCTGCCCAAATAGATTTTTCATCCAATAATATATAAGTTATAAAAAAAAATTAATAATAATATTAATCTACAAAACACTTAAAAATTAAAATAACAAATACAAATATTTATACAATTACAACAACTAAAATTCAAAACATTATAATCAATAGACAAAAAATATATATTATATAAGTATATATAAAACTAATTAATAAATAATCAATTGAAATTCACCATTATATATATATATATATATATATATATATATATATATATATATATATATATATATAAAAGTATAAACAAATTAATTAATAAATATATTTTTTAATTCAGTCGGGCGGGCTTTTAATAATGAAAACCAAATCCTGCTAATTTTTAAAATATATTTTTTTTTATCCAAGACTTGAACATCGGGCCTTATATACTTGTCCAAACCCTCTCATTTTTCGGACGGGCCTTCGGGTTTGGGTGGGTAACCCGGCCCTTGGACAGGTCTACATGTGATATGAGCTGGTGGAAGGATAAGAGCGGGATTTTTTATGGGCTTAAAAAAGAATAGTGTTAAATTGGCCACAAAAAAAACTGGGCCTTGCCTCAGTGAGAACTGAAAAATAAAAAGAACGAAAATGATATATATATATATACACACACAAGATCTATACATTTTGTGTGTGTTTTTTTTAATAATGCAATTTTTTATTTAATTACGAAAATAGATATATTTTAAATTATTTATAAGTTTAAGTAAAACGGGAAGTGTGATACTGGTTTTAATTATTTAAAAAAAAAGAGACCATTTTCCTCTTTTTGGTGTACTGAAAACAGGACTCTTCATCCCTTTTTCATTGATCGAGCATCCTGTTTTCTATTTTCTATTTTTTATATTATTTTTTTAATTTATATATAATTTTTCATTTTAACCCTTTATTTGTTTTTAATTATATTTCTATTTTGAATTACTTATTTTTGGCACCTTAACTCACATTTTTTTTGTAATTATTTCAATAATTTATTTGTGCTCTTTTTAAGCCATTTTTTTAAGAAAAATTATAATTCAAATATAAAATATTATTTGAATTAGAATTATTATTTTTAATTATTAAAATGAGAATTATTTTAAATTATTTTATTAATAATTTGAATATTATTATTATTAGAGTGACAATTATGGAAGTAAGAATTATTAGAAAATTTTGTCTTAAAAAAGCCACAAATAAATTATATTTAAATAATAATAATAATTTAAAATAACTTCCGTTTTAATAATTAACCATAATAATTATAGTTTCAAACAATGTTTTATATTTAAATTACAATTTTTTAAAAAAAATAAATTAAAATGAACACAAATAAATTATTGAAATAATTATAAAGGAAATGTGGGTTAAGATGAAAAAAAATCCAAATAAAAAACAAAGACAAATAAAAGGTTAAAATGTAAAATTATATACAAATTAAAAAATAATATAAAAAAATATAAAATAGAAAACTGGATCAGTGCCAAAGCATTGAAAACGGGATGAAGAGTCCCGTTTTTATTAATTAAAAAAAAAATAAAAACAATAAAAACAGTAACAATGATGCCATTTTCTTCTACCAACCCACACTGAAAATGGGAAAAATGGTCCTTTTTTTTTTAAAATAAATAAACTGGTATCACACTTCCAGTTTTACTTAAACTTGTAAATAATTTAAAATATACCTATTTTTGTAATTAATAAAAATATTACATTATTTTAAAAAAAGCAGCATAAGTTTGATACCGATTTTAAAATATACCTATTTGTGTAATTAAATAAAAAATTTGCATTATTTAAAAAAAGTCTCATTTTGTATGTATCTTTATAGAAAATAATTTAAAAATTATTTTATAAATTTAACTGTAATTTTATTTTAAATTAAAATGTGGAATTTCAATGGCGAACTGAGTTTTACAGCAAAGCAAAGAGATTTTGAGTTAGCAGAGTAATGTTGTAGGAAACACATTAGTAAATGTGTTTTTCAAGATAAATGCCCGGAGCAAGATAGATTGGGTTAAACATGTGTGAGTATAAACAACAAACTTTGTCATTAAAAAATAAGAGACCCCAAATTATATATATATATATATATATATATATATATATATATATATAAAAGAGTGATCAACGATGCAATTAAAGCTGTCCCACCATGTGAGTCCTAGATCCAAAATAAAGCCATATTATCAATGAGAGAGAAAGCTTCAATCCTTCTAATCTAAATGAGTGAGATTTACTATGAAAGAGAAAAAACTTGCTTCTTTATAAGCTCAATTAACCACTTCATAATTTGAATAAGAAGAAATACATAAACTATTGATTAAATGAATAAACAATTTTCTTTATTTACAAAAATAGTTCAATAAACATGATGTTTTGGTGACTTCCTCTGAGTTTTAACTCTAGTATACAATTTCCCTAATGCATCATCAACAACAAGGTCTAAAATATTAGTAGGCACATCATCAATTGTGAAAATAAATTCATTCCCTGAGCCTCCCATTTTCGCCAAACTATCTGCAACGCCATTTGCTTCTCTCCATACATGAGTGACATCCCATTTTTCAAAAGATGATAAAACAATATAAATCTGATTCAAAATACTCTTGTACTCCCTTGGTGTTCTTCCATGAACATTGTTAATTAAATTCACTGCTACAAGTGAATCGGATTCCAACCACACAAATTTGATGCCAAAATCTTGGGCTTTCAAGCATGCTAAGTAAATTGCGACAAGCTCTGCTTCTACCACTGTTTCCACTTCATTATAGTTAATTGATTCACCGAAAATAACACAACCTTCTTCGTCGCGCATGATGTACCCACAACCAACACCTCTGGTAGAAACGGATGCATCACTGTTAATTTTGATGTAAGGTGAGTTTGGTTTTACCCATGTAAATCTGTGTAGTTCATAGACAGAAGCCTCATCCTGCATGCATCAAAGTGACAAAGGGATTAATTTTGATGTATGGCTTGAGAGAATGAAAAGAAAAGAAAAAGAAATATATATATATATATATATATATATATATATATATATATATATATATATATATATATATATATATTCTAGGATTTTTTTTTTTTTGAGAATTTCAAAAAAAAAAAAAAAATCCAATCTTAATTTATGCTTTGATACTTCAAGTAATTTGATTCACTGTGTAATGTTTCTATGTTCCTGTAAAATTATTTATATATTATCTTTGGTTTTCATCTTCTTAGGGCCCGTTTGGAACTTTGCAGGGAAAGTAATTGCATGCAAAGTTTTTGCAGGGAAAGACTTTACATGCAATTACTTTCCCTGTAAAATAACATTACAACGTTTGGTTATCTCAATTAAATTGTAATTACTTTGCATGCAAACTTAATTCCCTCGTTTGGTATGAACTTGTTTTCCAATGTAAAGTTAAGTTTATTCTCATTTTTGCCCTTAGTTGTTGTAGTTATTAAATTTGGGTTTTTATTCAACTCTAATAATATTACAAACTCAGTCTAAATAATTATTAAACTATTTTTCATAAATTAAAAAAAATTAAAATGGGGTTTTTATCCAATTAGTAGCAAATAAAATATGTCTCATGTTCTCATCTTATCATATTGGATTATTAAATCAACATAAATTTGATTCAATCAAAACAGAGATTCTCACATAAAAATATTATCCAAACAAATACGAAATTTATTTGTATTTATTCTATTAACATAAAAATAATCTAACAAACTTGAGAAAAAAATTAAACGATTCAGGGTTTTTCCAAAGACAAAACAAACAATAAAGAGATTTATATCATAAAGGGTAGTTTGGTAATTTGACAATTACCAAACTTTCCCACCCAGGGTGTAATCACTTTCACACCACCCCCCTTGTGAATCGCTTTCCCTGGTCAAATGGAAAGTGTTTACAAGGAGACCACCCATTTTTTAAAAACCAAACGGTTGAAAGAGATTCACCCCTCTTACTTTGCAGGGAAAGTAACGACTTTACATCATACCAAACGGGCCCTTAGTGTAATGCAGATATCTTATTAGTTAGAAAATTATGCTACTATTTTCTAATCAAATAATATTTCTGTCTCCCAATTTTCAATGTTTTATCCTTGGTTAATATAAGATTACTTTAAATTCATCCACTAAACAAATTCATAACTAGCAGTAATAAGAGTTTTATTATTAGATTTTCATGATCATTATATATATATATATATATATATATATATATATATATATATATATATATATATATATAATTAAATATAAATATATAATATGTAACAATTTGAAAAAAAAAACAAAGTATAACAAATAAATAATTTTTTTAATAATTTATAACTACCACAAATAATAGTAATCCTCTGACAAACCAATGTTTTTAATATCATATAACAAATTATTATAATTTATATATAATGATTTGTATATATGTATGTAGATGATGTAAATCATAAACATATAATTAATAACTTTATTAAAAACATGTAGTGTAAAATGTAAATCAAATTTAAGGACGAATCCAATTATACCTATTCAATCATCAAAAACTTAGTATTAATTAATATTTAATTATATTATACATATAAATACTTTATGTGATTGAGAATTAACATATTTTTTAATTTTGAAAGATTGAAAAGTATAAAATATTTATTATTTATAAACCCGGGTTAATTTGACCTAATGACCTACCTGGGTCAACCCAGGTTTCAGAACACTAATCAGAAGGTTTTTTAGTTGCCTAATGCCTTGTTCATAAAGATCTTATATACATATAAGCAGGAGTAATGATGCCTTTAAAGAATATCAAGGCATGAAGATCAAATGTTTACAACTAAATCGTAATTATATTAGTAAGGATTAGCATTAAAGAAATATAACATAAGAATTAAAATTTTTAATAAATCCATTGCGCATAATCACAACTAGTAACAACCAACGATATATAAAAATTTAATTTGTTAGAGTTTTGTCAATTACCTCATTGATGTGATCAGTAGAGCAATCTCCTATAAAGGGAGTGCCTCCTTGATTCGCTGAAATCCAATGCGGAATGGCTTCTACATTAACATAAAGCAGTTGATTATTATTAAAACATCATTGATTGATTCATATAGATTGGTTAGTTTAGTATAAGATAAAGCATACCTACTACTCTTGATGCCATCGCGAAAAGACAACTTAAGAAGAGGGAGAAGAAGAAGAAAGAGAAGACGAAGATTATGGAGAAGAAGAGTGATGAAAATAGCAAGTAATAAATTAACAATTGGATGTCTAATTTTATATAGCAACAGTAGACATAATTACAAACGCGTAAATGGATTTGATTTTTTATTTTTTAATATTTTCGGGTGAAAGGATTAGATTTTGGATACCAAAATTAAAAAAAAATAAAGAAAATTTAATTTTAAATTTTAAAAAATGGGCAATATCTAGGTTTAAGTTTTGCTTCAGCTAGGATTTAATTCACCCGAGTCTTGACGAACACGTATACGTCAAACTTTGTTCCGATCATGTAATCCTGATCCATCCTGGCCTCTTCTCTTCTTAATTAATGCCCCACAAACTCTTATCATGTGATTTCAGTGCTTCTTCTTTTCCTTTTTCTTCACTGCTGTTCCTCCCTATGTCAGTAAAACAGCAGCATGATGATCACAGAAGGTAAACCTGTGCTTCATCTTATGGTAGAGCTGGACTAAGGGATTAATTCATCAATGGTCCATAATGAGTTCATCATTTCCAGAATTAATTTTTTTCTTTTTCTTTTTTTTTTTAAGTGAGATCTATCATAATGTGTTTTTCCTTCAGTCACGTTTCCTATCCTTCTCCATTTGCCCTCATTCTAAACAGTCATCTAAGCACACTCTTCAAATCCACAATGGAACTCTTCTTCAAATATGATACTTAAGCAAAGTATTAAGTGGTACCAATTCCATCATCTGATCCTGTTTTTGAAAAAAAACTTCACATCTCCAGTCACTGAAGAACTTCTCTTTGCAGTGACCTGCAAGACAGCACCATCAGCAAGCATATGTTGAAGAACACGTGCTATATTCTTGGTGTCATCAATTCCAAGGTGGTGACTTCCTAGTAAAGGGATATTGAGTTCTCTCATCATTGTCATCATTCCTGTCGCCTAACATGCAAGAAGACCACAATAAATTAATAACCAATGAAAGTAGATATCAATAAAACATGTCATATTGTGAAATCAAAGCTATTGGACAACAAAAATAATAATTATACCACAAAAAATAAAATTAAGGCTTTTACACAGAACTTGATAGAAGTTTACTTTACTCACTCTCCGATTATAGAAGTTGAGGTATATGTCCTTCAAATTTATCCACTCCATGAAGTATGCTGGTGGTTTTATTTTTGAAACTTTCAACTGTTCTGGGATTTTTGTCTTCAAATCCCAATTCCCACTGCCATCCACAAACAAAACCAAACTACATTCACAAAAATGGTCTTAAAGAAAAACAACATTGTTGTGCCAGTGTGTACATAATCCATACTTCTTTCATGATTTCATTATTTTATATGTACACACACACACACACACACACACAGATATATATATATATATATATATATATATATAGAGAGAGAGAGAGAGAGAGAGAGAGAGAGAGAGAGGAAAAGGAGCTGCATGGTAGCTACTTTATTAAAGGTAAACAGGGACAAAGTTAAACAAGTACAATTAGCTAGAATACAGAAGTTAAACAAACACAGTCAATCAAAAGTAGAAACCAAAACATCTAACAGCTTCCATCAATCAGCTAGGCAAAGCTGGACCTTGATAGAACAAGGATAGAATGTGGGATTAGTTTCTTATTTCTTCTTTCATGATTTCATTATTTTATACATATGTTTAACTAAGGGCAATGTAGCCATCTCTTCGAATAATGATTGAGAAAGAAGAAGTTAGTGCGGAAAGCATACTATTCAAATAGTTTATGAACTAACCAAGTTACAAATGCTGCTCCATGAAGTGGGCCTCCTGACTCCTTTTCCAATATAAAATGTTTCTCCATCCATATTTGGAACTCTTGAAGCACATCCTTAAATGGGGTAGCTGTATCATGCCAAACTCTGAAATAAATCAGCAAATAATCAGCCATAATTAAATTCCATAGAATCAAAGAAAAACTGAAAAAAAATGAAAATCTCCCAACTACATAAGGACACTATTTTGCATATGAATAGTTAAGCTTTGGATACAAGGTAGCTTATTGGAATGAGCTATAAATAAAAATGGTTACCAAGAGAACAAAGGGCATCTTTCAATTCCCCACCCAAGACTGAAAGTTAATTTGTGAATGAAATAAAATTTTCAAGTCAAATCCAATGTAGCGGAAGATACAATTTCTAATATTAGGTTCATACTTCAACAATGTTAAAGTTCACAAAAAAGAAAACACGGACATTTTTTTGCTTGTTCTTCATTATTCACACTCAATGGTTGCACTACTAGATAAACATCTCACTTATACTAATTATACAACCAGCTTTACCAGTAAGGAAATGGATAGCATTCTTGAGCAATCAAATGATGAGAGGTTGGAAATGAATGCGTATATCATGCCTTAAAGATAGAGGCAATCGAGATATTACTTGGAGACTTAAAAAAAATACACAATTTTAGGATAGGGACAAGAACTTACTTAGGTACACAAAGGGGCCCTCTGTTCAGCTGCCTAACTGACAATCTATGAGCCTAAGAATGGTTCTAAACCATAAGAAATTTCACTAATATGTAACAAATGTAATGATACACTGAACTATACACACTAAATACAAGTCTCATACAAGCTTGCTTATCAGCATTTTACATTTACATGATTAAATTCTAACCAAAGAACACTTACTGCAATCAAATCAAGTTGAAAAATGTTAGAAATACAATTTCACATTTCATTGCGCTTAAAGTTTAATATGTGTGCCAAAGTCTTTATTTAACTATCTTCAATAAAATTATTGAAACATGCCTGTTGTGTTTTTGACTTGTGTGAGATGGTTCTAGTTTGAGGAAAATGTGGAAAAAATAGAGGTGAAACAAAAATGCATTTTGATGGATTTAGAAATGACCTGAAAGCTTAGGAAGACTTATTGTTGGCACAATCCACTGACACCAATTCGCTTGGACAAGGTTCCCATACAATTTTAATATTTGATAGGAAATTATTTTTTTAATTGCACTAGTTTATAAATGAAAATATAATAACTATATACAAGTAGGTAAATGATGAATAAGTACTTAACTTTGACATTTCAAACCTTGAGAAAAGAATTTCTCAAGGGGAAAAAGGTTCAATGTAAGAAAATAGATGTTCATTTATCTTGCAAAATAAAGGAATCAAAAGCATGAATCCCATAGTAATTAGTCTAGTGAGAACTTGATAAATAAAATGAACATAAGTCAAAGAAGTACTGTTCACATGGCCTAATAAATGTGAAAGCACTTTCAAGATTTAATTTATCCTTGAGAACACTACACTTTCGGGAAGGATGAGAAAAGCAGATGCAAAAAGAACACACAATCGGTCAAGATAAACATTAATCTATAAAGGAATTAACAAAAACGGCAATCTAAGTTATGACACCAAGATAACAAATATAAACAGAGCCATTAAACTTGGCAAGATAGAATGGAAGCTTACCCTATCGCAAGAACTAATAGAATAACAGTTATAACTTCAAGGACGCCTGGAAGGTGTAATGTTATACCAAAGCTAATTTTGCTGGAGTTTGTAAATGTGAATAGAAAAATTTCAAATGAATTCAGCACAGTAAATTCTACAAATTTAGGCCATTATGCTAATATCGTCTATTAAAACATACCGTTCAAGTCCCAATTTTCCATACTTGCCCTCAATATATTCACTGATCCTTTTTTCGCTCATTCCAACTGGCCTCACAAACCTAATCAATAGAGCAATAAAGAAGAAGAAATAAATTTCTGCTGCGCATGTGAAATATACTTCAGTTTTTAAGAAACTAAATAAAAAATGAGAAAAATAAACTTACATTTTCTTATCAGCACAATGCATTAACAACAAGATGCTAGACCATTCAAAATAATGGTCATGTATTCCACTAACTTCCATTTGTTAGAGGCCCAGCATCTTAAGGCTTTTAGACATATCAAAATTCAATTAGGCTATTTCTCCAAAAACCGAAACAAAATGAAACAAGAGAAAACATACACTCCAACAAACTACTTGCAATAGCATCAGATCATATTAGAAAGGTTTTTACACAGAAACAACATTTATATGTTTTTGGACTGCCAGAAATTAATTATATCTAGTAAAGATAACCCAGAGCTTAGATGATGGCAAGGTAGAATCACTCCTCATATCTCCCCATAGGCCATGATTCTAAACTCCTAGATATGTAAATCAAAGCAGTCATATGCCCATAGGTCTGATAATTTCGAGTCCTCTGGTCATCTTAATTTATAGTTGCATTTGCACCAAACGATTAACAATGAACTATAGTACAGTTTAAAAGAAAACAAAATGGGAAGTTGCACAAAGATGTTGTAATCTGATGAGAAATAATGGTTAAGTGAAGTTGATATTCCAAGATATATGCAGTCCACGTAGTGAAAATCAGGATGTACTCCCAGTTCAACAATCATCAGAATGTCTTTGTTACAAAAGTACTTAAGAACAACCATTCCCATGCTATGAAATTTATAAAGATGCCTTTCTTTAACCAAATTCTAAGGGGTTTTGTCATGAAATAAGTATTTAGATCACTGACAGAATAATGCAATTTTATTTACCTACCACTAAGCACAATCTTCCTCAGTGAAAAACCGAAGTAAAAGAAATCATCGCAATATGAATAAAATTAAGTTAGGTTCACACATAAAAAACAATTTTTTTCAATTAAGCATCTTTACATAAGTTCTGCAAAGAAAACGGCACCTGTGAAATAGATCAATGAACTCCATATTCTTAGCATTAATCATCACGACAGGAAATTCAAGAATCTCAACTTTGCCCTCCAAATCAAGGACTAAAAAGTAATCAAAATTCTGAGGCCTCAGATTATCGAGTTCAGCTGCATTCACTTGGAGGTCAATTTGATAGTTGTGATTGAACTTCTCAAGGTGCAAAGGATCATCCACCTACAAAATTTAAGAAAATCAATAGACTCTATGCCGCACAAAGCATATTCTGGATACAAAAACATGGACAAAGAACTTCTAACAACATAGCAAAGTTAGATTCCTAAATAAGAGTTTCCAAAAGCTTCCTCCAAATAGCCAAATAAGTAATTTTACATTTCCTGGCCATTACAATATTATTACTAATTCAGAGAAAGTACACTGGGCTTCTCATTTTGGCTCCTTTTCCTTGAATAAGATAATTCGATTAAAAGATGCTATTATCTTATTCTAGGTTGGATCGGCTTATGAGTTACAACAAAAAGGGCCTTTTTTAAGGGTGGTAGAACTTTGTTTATAATAGCTTTTCAAAGTAAGTTAAGGTCTTTTGATTCTTTTTGTACTTGGATAGGTTCATTCATAATTATTTTTATAGTTAACACTTGAGAAATTCCCGAATGTCCTGTTTTTAGTAAAATATTAATAAAATAGAAATTGAATTAATAAAAATAACAAGAAAAATAATAAATACGAATACTACTAATAATGATATATTATTATTACTATAATGGTTTAGGGTTTGTGGCATTTAGGACTGAAAAAGTATTTTCTCATTTCTCCAAGAATTATTATAATGGGTTAAGAACTAAGGGCATTTTGATAATTGACAGTAACCAAAACTCCTACAAAAGAGCTTTTTCCAGGAAGCTTCAAATACTAGTTTTTGAAAAAAAAAAAAAAAATCCTTTCTCCTTGTCTTCTCAGCTTCTCCTTTTCGAAAGAAGCTAATTCAAACAAATAGTTAATAATTAAAAGGTCTTAACTTAACCACAAATTTATAAAAAGAGAAAGGAAAAAAAAGGATTTCTGGCCTCCCCTAAAGCAAATCCAAACAGCCCTAAGACCTTCCATTCCACAATAAGATTTTCAAGGGCTTTTGGCTCTTATGCTGACAATAAGAACTTTAAACCTATAGAACTAAAAAGGCACAAATTTGCATTCACATATTGATTTTCTTCACTGCCAACAATGGTGAGATTAAACAACAATATATGATGAAAAACTTCATATTTAACCCAAATTATACCAAAAAATCTAATCATTGTACATTAACACCAAGATTGAGGCACGAATTCCAGAGACATTCTAAGAAAGAGAGCTACAACAAACACGCAAATGAAATGAAGAACATGAATTCATAGGTTTAGGTACGCACCTGAGTGCACTTACCATGCGTGTGGTAGAGGCACAAGGGCTTCCACCGAGTGGTCTTGGGAGCTTCGGTGGTGATGGGGAGAGAGGAGTTGTGGACAGCGAGGGAAGCGGCTAGAACGCGGTTAGGGAGGTGAGGTAGCGATGGATGAAGGATTGGGTGGACTGAGCGGAAGAAGGAGGTGGAGGTTGGAGCGCCGATGAGCGTGGACGAAAACCGCGGCAGCGCCATGTCCTTCTTTGAACAATGGAGTGTTTAACGGCGACGACGATCAGGGCAGCACAAGCTATCGAGAGAGTTTTTATCATTATTTTTTTAAATTAAATATTTAATAATTAGTTTTATTAAAAAATATATTAATAAACATCTATCATTAATAAATACATTTTTTTAATCTCATTTTAATTATATTATTTCTGGATTTCATTTCTATTATGGTATAGTTTTTCAAAAAATATAATTTTTTTTATTACTTCAATAAAATAAGCAACAACACTTTTCAACGTATTTGTACTTTCAAATAATTTGTGAGTTTTGAGGTTAAATTATAAATCTTCTAAAACCAAATATCTTACTACAAAGAACTTGGTGTTAATAAATCAAAGGGTCATTGACTGCTGATGTATTCTTATTTAGATTCATATCAACTAGCATATAAAAATATAATACAAGATTTTGATTTAATTAAAAAAAATATACATTACAAGATTTAACAATAAAATTAAGTATGATTTAAAAATATTTTACCCAATATTTGATATATAATGTCAATATCATTGTTTCTATAGGCAATTAAAATATAACACAACTATCTTAAAAAATATATATATATATATGTATATTATATTTGCTGATTTTTGAAACATCTATTATTTATAAGTGCTTGTGCGTCTCTCACCTAGCTAATACAAAAATTGGGATGTTAACTTACTCTTACAGCTAAGAACCCTTACCATCGCTGCATCTAATTTGTTTCGGAGTTGGGCCATGAGTTCTCACAATATGTCTTTCATGATTGGTCAGTGCCTTATAAACCCTTTGGCTTTATCAGATTTATATCATAAAAAATGTTTACCGACTAAATTAAAACGGAAATCAACAATGCTCGTACTTCACAGACAAAAATGGCCTATATTTATATTAACATGAAGGCCCATTAAAAGGTCCAAGGCCCAAGCATGTTTTTCCCTTATTATTATTATTATTATTATTATAAGCTTTGCAGTAAAAAAATTTTCCTGAAGAAGTGAACCCCATTCTCTCGTGTATTCGATAGTTCTCAGGAGGCGGAGGATGGCCACTTCGGCTTCCTTGCTCCTCAAGAAAGGAGACTCGTATTAGAGAGGATCGAAGGAAGCCGGATTGGTTCTCAGGATCGCCCTGCAACTTCGTTTACTTGGTAGAGATCACCATGATCCTGCCCGTGGTCAAGCTTGGTTCTTTGGCTTTGAAGACTCTCTGCAAACCCATCGCCTCTAAGCTCAAGAAAGAGGCCGGAATCCACCCTAAATTCCGCCAGTTTATCGTTAACATCGCTCAGGTACTTGAGCTTTCTGAATCCTCCTTTTGTGTTCTTGATCCTGTTAATGTTGATATTAGTTGTGGATTTTTGGGTTTTAGCCAACCAATTTTATTTTTTAGGGTTAATTTTGTGTTCATTCTTCGAGAACGAGTTGTGGGAAAAATAATCTAAGTTTGTGAATGGTAATGTTATAGAATTTGGCCTAGAAATTGGAACTTTTCTCCAATTAGTTCAGTGTTCTTGTGATGGCCATCATTGAGCTGCCATGTGGTTTGCATTATAAAAAAATTGATGCTTTTGAATTTTCGGCTCTCTGAGGTTGAAATTGTGTTTATCTGTTGTGTTTTTCAGGTAAATCATAGAATTTCTACTACCATTCAAAGGCGTATTTATGGGCATGCTACTGATGTGGCTATCCGTCCTCTGAATGAGGAGAAAGCTGTTCAAGCTGCTGCAGATCTTCTTGGAGAACTATTTGTCTTCTCGGTTAGCATTATTCTGAAAAATAATTATTCTTTTAGCTCTCATTAAAATGCCTCAGATTAATTGTTGTTCCTGTTAATAATGTGTTATTATCACCTCGCGAGTGTCAAAAGACTTTCTGTATTGACGTGGGGTGGTGATGGTTATTGATGTTCCAGCAAGTTCTAATTTTTATGATTTTATGCTTATTGGATAGTATGTTAATCACTTCTATATGAAGTTTGAAGTTTGAGTATTTGATTGCTCTGAAACTTTGCTTTCTTTGGATGTTTTCTTTATGGTATATTAGGTTGCTGGAGCTGCTGTAATCTTCGAAGTGCAAAGAAGTGCTAGATCAGAAGCTAAAAAAGAGGAAATACGAAGACAAGAAATTGAGGTAATTTTCCTAGTTTTTCGGAGCTTCTATTCTATTGTAGTTTTTGAGCGATGTTTCTTTTTGTGCCACTGAAGTCTTTAGGTTCTGTTTCTGATTTGCTCATGTTTGATTGCCTCGTTTGTTGTTGTGCTCATGTTTACTATGTTTCATTTATGGTGCTTTACTCTTCCCTTTTCCCATGTTTATTTTTCATTTTTTCTTTGTTTGGTAAGCCGTAATTTTGACTATGTTCTCTTATTTTAAAACTAATATTTTAGTTTTATGCATAAATTTATTTTCTGTAATCACAAACATTAGAATAGAAACTGCAAGCAGTTTTTCTAAATAAGTGGACCACATCCATATATATATATATATATATATATATATTTTGGGACAGAGATGGAGAATTCTTAAGTTATACATCAGAACTTGAAAAGCTTGTAAATTGATCTCTAATAACAGAATGATATAACCTTGAAAGTAGTGATGCAACCATCTAGATGATTTAGAGGCTCTTAACCATGTTTTCAGAAGCATGTTTATATCCACACTTAGAGCTTTACATTGACTGTAAATAAAACATTCAACTAGTGTGTCTTGTCAAACTTGCTTCTGGTATCTTAAATTAAGAAGAAATACGCTGTAAGAATTTAAAGGTGTGGCTTATGCGGGCTAAGCCCAAGAAGATGATAATTGTGCCATCTATGATCTTGCCCATCGAATTATGTGTGACCATTATATGTCATATCTCAATGATGTATGTCCTAATAAATCATTTGATCTATGTCTATTTAAGATTGGTATATATTAATTTTATATTATTTATGTATAGTGGGCACTCTTGAACTAGTGGTTACAGCATAGCTCACTGGTGACTTCAAAACCATGAGGGAGCTCACAAGTGTAGTTTTGTGGAATAACACATGGGAAAGGTTGCTAAGGGATGACAATAGGTTCCTGGGAGGAAGAAGTATGAAGATGTCAGATGTGGGATCTTTAATAGAAAAATAAATAATTTACTTGTGACCAAGAAAGTTGAGAGACAGATGAGGTTTGATGGAGAGAAGAAATTAGGAAGAAGTTAAATTTGTAGATGGTTGAAATTAAAAAAAAAAGGATTAATGGGCTGGTTGCAATCACTCAAACTCAACAATTGAATGTGCTGGCTTCAAGCCATCAAGGAGTTAACAATTTGGACCAAGTGTACCCAGTACCTGGATGTGTTGGTTTCATGACTGAGTTGAGTACCCACACTGCTATAAGGGATGAGATCAGCGAATCCTATTTCTAGAATCAAGCCTTCTACTGCAGCTTATGTTTAGGGATCTGTGAAAATTATTTGACTTCAAATTTTACTTGATTAGCTCATAGTTGGAGATGATTAACCTGCTAGTGTCATAACATACATCAGACTTCAAATATTATTATGTCTGAGTGTCTAGTAGAATTTTGCACCGGAAGGATGTTATTTATGTTACAAAAGGATGTCTGAATTATAACTCTGAAAATTAGACAGTGATGGAATTAGGACCAGAATCCTGATCTGTCATTCCATGTTTGATTTACAGAGCAATGGTTTAGTGTGATAATACCTATTTAATATTGCCTTTTCACCACCTTTTAGAACCCTTGTTTTGCTGCACTCTTCAGGCTTTAAAGCAGAAAGAGGATGATCTAGAAAGAGAAGTTGAACTACTTAAGCAGAAGCTCAATGAGATAGAGCAACTAGCAAGAGGCCGGGGCCTTTCTGGTGTTCTTGGCTTCAGGTCTAGCCATGCTCCAGAAGGCAGCACGTCAGCGACACCTGCTTAATTGTTCCAAGTTGCTTTCTTGTGTGACCGGCGGCCATTTTCATCAACAGAATGAGCATATTGATGCCTTATTCTTCTGAAGGCCCTTACCAAGTTTTGCTTTCATTTTTTTTCACCATATTTAAATGTAAATGCCAGTGATTGAAGTGATGTGTTTTACTTCACCATGCATCATCCATGGGCATTGATCTCCACGAACATTATTTTTTACACAGCAAATTTGAAAAAGTCTCCATAAAAGTCAATTTTGTGAATTCTCATTATGTCATCAAGAAAAATTATACCACTGTTGTTTAAGGTAATTGATGATCTATACTTAACAGAAATCACAATACCATTTGCTTGCCACAACATCCATTCATTCCTGCATGATATTTTCTCATCTTGTATTCAGATAAAAATGAACTTGCATTTATAATAAATTTTGTGAACTTATTGTACAAATTAGGCAAGTAACTATGCACCTCACCTATGTGGGCTGTGGGCGTAAATATCTGGATCTTACTGGCATATATCACATTTACTGCATACTTTTAAGACTGATATAAGAGTCTTGATGTATGGTGAAGTGGACATTTCGACTTATTGGCAGTATTGACTAAAAGCTGATATTTCATTTGGTGTTAACATGGGACCATGAATTTGCCTCAATCCAGTCAAAAGCTATTGGCGCCAAGTACGAATCAGGTATGCCAAAGGAACTTATGATTGCTAATGCATGTGGCCTCAGGTCACTGCAGAGCTTCATGACTTCCTTTCTAACAAGAGAATCATTGCTAGGTGATAAATGGCCGTACCGGAGAAAAGATGCATCCTCTTCAATGCAGATCAATGCGTACATTGACCTCAATAATCCGATCACATCCTGAAAATATAAGCAATTGTTGGTTGAAAATTGTTGACATATGAATTAATTTATTTCTCAAAAAGCATCTTCATTATATAGTAGTAAATCACGACATGAACTTAACTGTGCTAAAGATTCACAATTCATGCATAATCATGAAAATTGTTCATGTTCGCCTAGATTTATTTATTTATTTAGAGGGAAACAGAGGAAAACCTAGCATTGGAATTTTTTTTTATGATCAGCTAATGCGGAAAAATGTGATATGCAGCAACTAAAAAGAGAAAAAATTCACACCACTTTCTTTCTTTTGATTACCCAGCAATTGATCCATGGGTTTTATTTTGGTTAAGCGGATCCAGCATTATGCAGATGCAGCCAATTTGAGCAATTGTAAGCTAATTCAGAAATGATGATTTGCACAAATATAAGCTGTAGATTTACCTTCAATGGGCCGGTATGCAGGTTGAGCTCATCCTCAATGAATGTTTGCAATATTGTGCGCTCAGTAAAGGCTCTTGCTAACTCTTGAGCAAGCTGATGGCTCTTTCATATGGGAGGAAAAGGCAATAAAAGCATAATATTATGAACAAGAAGAAGAGGATGAATGAGGTCATGAATGAGCTTAAAAACACTTACTTGGATGATTGCTATTTCCTTGCTTTCACCCTGAGTTTGAAGTTGAGTAACTTCACTGGCAAGGCGAGTTAGCAGATCTTGCTCTCGCAAGCAGAATATGTCAGTCTGATAGAAGGTGAGAGTGAGAAAGAGTTATATAAGCTCATGGTGATTATCTTATACTATTACAGACCAAATAATAAAAAGGTACCTGAAATTTGATGCTTCTAAGAACATCGCTTGTGAGATTATATGGCATAGAAGGGGAAGGGTAGTTCATGTGCTCTAAACCCAACACCTCAAATGGTTTCTTCTTTTTCTGCACATTGATATACTCAGCCAGAAGAGCTTTACTGACCTGGTTCAAAAGTCTCCATAATAAGTTTCATAAATTCATGACGATTAAATAATAGCTATGGACAGCATTAAATTTACCTGTTGCATGAGTATATTGTTATCTCCCTCAAAGGTCAATTGTACGTCAAATTCACCTTTCAGATGTCCAATTCGATTTTCTGTTTTTAATCCTTGGCCTCCACACGCTTCACGACATTCCTGATAGAAGCAAATTCTAGAATGAGAGAGTACATTTATTAGCATGTGTGAAGCACTTAAAATTGGCGTGTCAATCACCTGAAGTGCCTTCATGTTATGCCAGGTAAGCATGGCCTTAAGAGCACTGGAATAAACATGTACAATCTTGTTTGTTGCTGGAGTCCTCTTAACATAAAGCTTTTTCAAAAAGTTTCCTGCAGAACTCATTGCACATCTGTACAATAAACAACTAAATAAGTACTAGGAAACAAAACATATTTATGGTAACTCAAAGCAGATTTATCTCCATAAGGAAATGAGGATGTGCTCTTGTGCCAACAACAGTCAAGGCTCCAAAACTCCCTACTTTTGTTACTTCCCAAAAAAAAGAGAGTTCAGATAGATTTTCCAGTGACTGAATGTGCACAGGAAGAACAAAGCAGGAAGGTCTGTGGTAGAATTGACAACTGCACACTCAATTTGTACAGAATATTTCCATGACTCTTCAAAGGTGGATTGAATGGAAAATTGATACATAATACTTTCTAATCTTAACATCTAAACTCGTTAAAGAACGCTTATTATATTTTCAAAGAGTAATTCCATTCAAGTTGACTCATTCCCAATGGACTATGCATGATGAGAATGGGCATAATATGTCATACTTCTCATATCTACTTCCTTGGTTATTCCAAAAGGCTCAGAATCATGTCTTCTTTAGATTCTAAAACGTAACTTGCCTTGCTTTAAGCACATCTATTCTTAAGAATAAAAAAGTAGGGAGCAATACATTTCATTCACATCACTAAGTACAAATGCAGAAGAGAGCACTGTTTAAGCATCACAAATTATCTTTTCCTTTTTCCTCTTTAACCTTCTGCTGCAGTTATAATTTAGTGATTATCATTCCTTTTGATTTTTTCAAGAAGATTGAACACTATCCTGATGTTTTAGTGGGGAAAAAATGGACTTAAGGAATTAAGCTAATGCAGAATACCAAAAATTATCTTGAATGAAGGCCTTGATAAGCTAATAAAAGGCAGGCATTTTAATTTGCCAAACTGCCACAGGATTATTACGTTTTTGCAATGAGAGGCAAGAGACGCCGTTGATGGCTTGGATAGTCAAGGAGCAAAACCTCTGGACCATTTGGTGTAGTCGAGAAAGCTCGTCTTGTAAGTGCATAACGTGTGGCAATTGACAATCCTAACTGAAAGTATTGCAAGAAATGGATCAGGAATCAACATGTCATGCAATAGCAAGCTTAATAAATATGACTACCAAGTATAAGCAAATTATCATCTTTTAAGATTTTAAAACAAGCCACCTTCGATATGTAAACTGCATTAACTGCGATATTTACACGACCAAATGTCAGTGGGGCCAGAAAAGCTGCAAACCTCTGAAACATAGAAGCACAATTAAAAAAAATTAAAATAGGTTAATTTAACTAGGTCTACAATCAATCATCTGAAGCTGTTCCCACAAAATTTCTCTGTGCAAATAGTAAGAAGATGACCAAGTGGCAAAATTTTAGTGATGAATAAGAGATTGATGAAAGTAGGATTAAGAAACCTGATCAGGGTCCTTTATTGGACTGACATAGCTCCCATCTGGGATTACATCAGCGACAGAGTTCAGCAAGTTCTCTCGAGGAACTCGGAGGTTATCAAACCTATTTAAGCAGAAAGATCAATCTCAAGCCGAATAATTACTAAACTTCGTTAAGTGTCAAATTAGTTTGCAGAAAGGAAAAAAAAAAAAAAAAATCAAAGAGATGATGTTACCAGATTCGTCCATTATCAACTCCATTTAGCCCAATTTTATGGCCACAATCCGCTATTCGAATATTGGGGCAAACATTTCCATCTGCTTCTCTGATTTGTGCTATGAAAGCGTGAACTCCTTCATTGGTTCCATTAATATGCAGTTGAGCAAAAATAATTGTGTGTGTAGCGTGCTGTTTATGATTAATATATGACCAAGTGAGCAAGTAGTAGACATAAGGAAAACTGGATGATTATATTTCAGAAAATTCTAAATTTGTAAGTCTCTTACTTTAGCCGCACCACCAATCCAGTACTTTTGAGCTGATTCGCAGGGAGTGTTTATAACAAACTCGCCATTATTCACATCATATGTAGCAATTGTTTCAATTCCTCGGACCTTAAGCCAAACAAAACAAAGAAATAGGAAAAGCAAAACATTTGGGGGAAGAAAAAATCATGAGCAAACTTATGCATTCTCTACATACATTGCTTCCATGTCCCAGCTCTGTCATAGCAAAACAACCCTTGACCAAATAATTCTCAGTGTCTTTCAACCACTTGTCATGATGACGCTTTGTGCCAAAGAATTGAATCGCACCACCCCTGTTATCCATTAATATATAAACACACATCAACAACTCCTTATATCCGTAACACAACTTACACTAGTATAAAAAATTGAATTGCACTAGCCCTGGAAGCCATTCAAGTTGGTGTGACAAACTAGCTGTTGTGAATAAAAAGTAGCACACACTTGATATGGGACAAATAATTGATAATCTCCAAGAAACCATGGCAGGCCTCCAAAACAGTGGAGATACTGTGTTATGTAGACCATTTAAACTATCATTAATGCTTCACTCATGCTTATGAACAATACTTACAAACAGGGGGGCTACATTGAGCAAGATGTGCCAGTGGCCCAGTATATATGCATGGAATATACTTCTTTGATGTCTAGCACATTGGAACTCTTTCAAATTATATCAGTTTATAGTTATGACCATGTTGAGGGCAGTATCTATGAAGGAACATCCCAACATGTGTTGTTACAAAGAATGAACCTAAAGGAGCTAGTTCAGTTTTCCACAGTTAGGCATTAAACATTTTGTATATTCTCCTTGTTTTCCATTACATTGACAACATACCTCTGTTCTAAAAAAAAAATTTCTTCACTTTGGATTAATTCAAAGTGAAAACCCCCACTTTCTTCTAGCTTGCGTCAAGCGCCAACATAATATTATGCTTATCCACCAATTCTAATCATTTGATTCATGTTTTTTTTTAACAAAAAAAAAGAGCCATCTCTCCTTAACTAGAAAACTAGAATAATGGTATATCCGACCTAGAATGATAACATCAGAGTTAAGGATCCATGGGAATTATCATCAGCAACAAAGAAAGACAAAGCAAAAGAAACAAACCAGAGGAAAAAATGAACCCCAAGCTTGATCGCAAGGGAGTGGTCGTAAATCCCCAAGACCTCATTCATCGCAAGCTTTTTCAACTCCGATTCAGGCCCAAAACTTGTAACCCAACCATCAAAAAGCCCCTTATCAAGCAAGTACCCAATCCTCCTCATTGTAGCCTCCCTCTGCTGCTCCATCGTCTGATTATAATCCGGCATCACAATACCCATCCCAGAGGACACCCGCCGGAACAAAGGGCTCTCCTCCATAACCCGGAAAACCCAATCCCGGATCTCCACATGGTGTCCATCGAGAACACGCCGGAGTTCCTTCGTATCGAACGCTGCCGGCTTCTCAGAGAGCTCGGGCGGGGTGTAATGGAGGCAAGGCATAGGTGCAAGCTCAGAGGAGGATGAGGATGAGGAGGAGATCAAGGTAGGCAGTCGGAGGTGGCCCAAGACGACGGAGCTCCTGCGAGCGATTTGCTCGGCTGGGTCCATCGGTTGGAGGATCGAGGGTTTCGTGCAAGAAAGAAGATGGTCAATGATAAGAAGCCGCGAGTTGGTGGGAACGACCCGCTCGGGAAATATCAAATAAGAAAGGAACGAAAGCTCGTGCGTGCCGTGCCGACTTATTGGTTTCCTTGGTTTGTTCGAATGACGTGGCATGAAAAGGATAAGGAGATTATTTATTTTATAATTTATTTATCTATTTATTTATTGTATTAAACTTTGGACCATCACCTTGCTTCTAGAATCTCGCTTTATTTATGCAAGCATCAAGATATAGGTTGACAGAAATTTTATCATATTTATTTGAATATAAATTTCTTTACTTAACCAGTACAGTGAATTGTTATTTAAAAAATAAATATTATCAATAGGCTCAAAATTAAATTTTAGGTTAATATTACTATAAAAATATTATAATAATATTATTCATAAATTATTCATTGAATACTGTATGAGAGGATGTTATTCCCTCTTTTTCAGAGTTATATGGTACATAGTAAAACTATAATCGTCTCATGTGATGTCTACCTAAATTTATAAAAACTGATAAGCCCCCATAATTGGTGCATTAATTACGTTATATGCATATTCTTTGACAATATTTTAGGGGCGGTTCTTATTTTTTTGTCAAATAAATAAATAAAATCTTTACTCAAGTAAATTCATTGCATTTATTTTGAATCTAAACCAATATTATGTGAATTTAATTATTTTCAAATTTAATGATAAGTTTGAAACAATAGTAAACTTCAAAAATAAACAATAGCATGGATGCCATTATTTACTATTTTTCTATGCACATATATAAGTATTTGTATCTTAAGTTTTAAGTGTTTTGCTTGATGCTTCTTTATACTCATTTTTCAATATAGTTATTTTTCTCTTTTGTTTATTGGTATTATTTTTCCCATCATGAAATTTTCCAAATAAAATATGTATGTTCTTATAATCTATTTATTTATTTTTATTTATTTCATTATTTTCATTATGTTTTTCTTATTATAAATTTACACCCTTCCATGATTTTATATTTTATGTTATCATTTTCCCTCCCATCTAAAAATCAATTTACATCCTCTTAAAGACATAATTTCCTCTATTTTAAATTTCATAATAATCAAACTTATTTGATTACTGCACTTGTACAATTAATTATCTAGTATTATTTTGCAACAAATCAAAATATCACAATTCTAATTATCAAAAGCCATGTCAGCAAAAATAACTCATATGCAAGCATGCTGCCATGGCGTGTTATTGTATATAATTCTTAGGATGCCGAGTCAATTTTAACCATTCATAAAAAGCATGATTTAAATTAAAATTTTCAGTGATCATAAACCGGCAAAAGATTTAAGGGTCTAATAAAAATGTTCATATATATATATATATATATATATATATATATATTGTAAATTTTGTTCCACTTCATCCATGCTAATGATATGCCATTTAAATGAATCATTTCCTGATATCATAACTTTTAAAATATGCTTTTCTTTTGGTATGGATGTTTTGGTTATGTGGCGTGCTTCACATGCTTAAGTTGTTAGAACATCCACTATTTTTTTTTCTTTTTTTTTTAATTATAAAAAACCATTTTAATAAAATGATACATTTTTTAAAAAAATTTTAAGCCACGTGGATATTATATAGTAAGTGAGGGTGGGCATTGACATGCCGTACCAATGCTTATTTAAAAAAAAAACCACATGTTTAGGATGCGGTTAGATGGACACATTGAAAAATTAATACAATTTTTTTTTTATGTGCTTAGTTGACATAAGTAAATAAAAAATAAATAAATATTTTGTGTTAAGACGTTTGTTTGTCTTTTAGCTTCACCGTAGATGCTAATAGAAATAGAAAATACAATGATACTATTCACATAAGCAATGATGACCTTGGCCCGTTAGATGGAAATCCAACGGTTAATTACAAATATTTATAAATTTTAAATCTACAAATGTACCCAGATTACCTATATATATATATATATATATATATATATATATATATATACACACACAATGAAAACCATCATCGAGGAAGGCCCTAGATTTCCACATGCATGCACTTAATTCTGAATTTGAGTTTCTTGTCCAACTTAAATTGTTCAGAGTTGTTTAGCCACCATCTTAAAAGCCATAAAATGATTCCTTTCATAATACCAAATATACACGTGTATATATATATAACAATCAACTAATAAAATACATGGAGCAGCAACCTCATGCATGCATTCTAAGATGCACACTGAGCATTGCAAAGCCTATGTCCTTGAACCGTGAGGTACAAACTAGGCAACATAGAGATCATCCACAAGCATGGTGGCAAGATATCCCTTGGTGAGCTTGCCGGAGGGAGAAGAAAACAAGCCTTGCGTTGTCTCATGTGCCTGCTTGATAGTACTTTTTAAAATTTTGGTGAAACTTGAGAACTAATATAAAGTGAATATGAAGAAAAATTATGTTTTGAGGAGAAAAGTTATAAAATGTATAAAACTTGAAGAGAGGGTGTTTTATTTATAAACTTGAAGAGTATTTGGTTGTGATGAGAAAAATTTTGTGGATTAATATATAATTTGTTATAATCTATATTTTTTTTGTTCTAATGTAATTAAGTTTGACAGAATGTTCTCCATGATTGGAATGATGAAGAATGTGTTCAAATTCTGAAAGTATGCAAAGAAGAAATTGCTTCAAAAGAAGAGGATGGCAAGATTATCATAATTAACACATTAATTGTGTTTGCTTTGTCAGTAGATTACTTGGAAATATTACAAACATAGTTGTTCTTTGATCTCTTTATGCTGATTGGAGATACTGGAAGAGAACGTGAAGAACATGAATGGAGAAATATATTTACTTATGCTGGCTATGAAAATTTTAAAATTTTACCATTGGTCAGCATTCTCTCTGTTATTGAATTGAATTGTACCAGTAAGTGATGTGATTAAATTATATTGCTAATTGCAGTATTATGGTCAAAGCTAAGTAAAAAAAATTTGCGTTTTCCTCTAAAAATTTCTGAATTTTTTTTTAATTTTTTTACAAGCGCATACACTCAAAAGGGCTTGTCCGGAGTTAATACCTCATATGTGAATTACTGGTACCGCTAACCACTTTAACCTGATAGCTTTGACTTTTCAATAATGCAATAAAATATAAAATATTGTAATTCAAAAATTAAATTACTTGTCAATTTTAAAGCAGCATCATAAACTTAAATTTTGATTATGTTCTTCAATTGTAACCATTCAACTAAGATGAATGGTTAAATTTTTATTGTTAAATTGTCATAGAGCTTTTAAAAGTAATTATTACCAATGTATCACTCATACACATATTAGCAAGATAACTACAAATTCCAGTAAGTAATCTAATTTGCATAACCAAGATATCTTCTTTCAATTATACTTCCATCTTTATATATGTAAAAGTTTTTCGATTTTCTCACTCCTTAAATATAAACTTATATTTTATAATTAATGTTTAATTTTTAAACACATTAATTATGAAATTCTAATTTCCTTTGCCAAATTTATTTATTATTTTCCCTTATTATTAAAAATACATTTGTTTCATGTATTTTCATAGAAAAATCACTCCATGGAAACTATATATATTTTCCTTTTTGTGAATAAATTATTATCTTTGACTTGAATTTCCATGGTTTTCAAAAAGACCAATAAACATAAGAATCATATATTTCACATTATCCAAAAAAAAAAAAAATCATATTTTTCATAGCAAACAATTCTGACATCTGAATCTCATGCAATAATTCAAATGTTTCTCATACATTCTCCTACCATTATTTTGATTCAATTTAATTCTTTGAATATAGAATTATATTCTTACAAACAAAAATTGTATCAAATTTGAAACTAAAACAGAGTCCACAAGAGATAAATAATTAACCTTGCTTGAAGTTTAATCAAGCACCGAAAGAGAAGAGAAAAAGAAGCACAAAGTGATGTAATGATAGTAATAAGTAGCATCATGCTGATTTGCAAAGTTAGTTAAACCAATTCATAGTGTTTTTCTTTTCTTCAATTCCTTTTCCCACACTTAAACTAACCAGCACTCCAAACAGCATTGATTGGTTTGAAGTTGGCCTCTGGCCTTGTACTCAAAGCAATATCAGAAACAAACATTAGCAATGGTGCTCACAATCATTGCTTATTCACTTGTTCATAGCTAATCATCAATAAAAAAAATTTTTTAATTTCTTTCTTTGCATATGATCATTTATTTGTCATAGGATAAGAAGAAGAAGACGAAGACGAAGAAGAAGAAGTGCGAAAATGAGTACAGCAAGATTTATCAAGTGTGTTACAGTCGGAGATGGCGCGGTCGGGAAAACTTGCATGCTCATCTCCTACACCAGCAACACTTTTCCTACTGTAATTAGTATTCTTATTTTCTCATCCTGATCTTTTCTTATTAGAGTTTATAGATTGATCATTAATGGGATAATGAATCAGTCTGAAGTTTTATGTTTTGGTTTGTTGAAATTAATAGGATTATGTTCCAACTGTGTTTGATAACTTCAGTGCTAATGTTGTTGTTGATGGTAGCACTGTCAACCTTGGCCTTTGGGACACTGCTGGTGAGCTTTTATTTCATTTTATTTCATTATATAAATGAAGGTGTATAATTCCTTTTTTTTTTTTAATATATATATATATATGAATTAAATGCAGGTCAAGAAGATTATAATAGGTTGAGGCCTCTTAGTTACAGAGGAGCAGATGTGTTCTTAATGGCCTTCTCTCTCATTAGCAAGGCTAGCTATGAAAACATTCACAAAAAGGTTAATTGCTTTCAATACTAATTTCTCTGGTTTTCTTCTCAATTATATCTTTAATTAATTAATTAATTAATTAATTGTTTGAAAATATTACAGTGGGTACCTGAATTAAAGCACTATTCTCCTAATGTTCCAATTGTGCTTGTGGGAACTAAGCTTGGTAAATCTACAATAAATATTTATTTTTAAAATTTGTGAGAAAAATCAAAGATTAAAGTTTTTTTTTTTTTTTTTTAATGTAAAGATTTGCGTGATGACCTTCAATTCCTGAGTGAGCACCAGAGTGTGACTCCGATTTCAACTGCTCAGGTGAGTGAGTTTTTCATGCATGATTATTTTAATTATACATCTAAGTTTTGAGTTATATATATATATATGAGTTGGTAAAAGACTTCATTTTATTAAATTAGGGAGAAGAGCTGAAGAGAATGATAGGAGCAGTTGCATACATAGAATGCAGCTCCAAAACTCAGCAGGTTTGATTTTTCAAATATTCAATTCATTTTAATAACTTATACCGATAAAAACAAAAAAAAGAAAATTTTAATAAAACTTAAATTCAACTTTTGTTTAATTAATTAGTTAATTAATTAATAATTTTTTTTAATGTATAGAATGTGAAGTCAGTGTTTGATGCTGCAATAAGAGTAGTACTTCGTCCTCCAAAGCATAAGAGAAAGAAGAGGAAGCAAAAGGGATGTTTGGTACTTTGAAGGCACTGTATTGATCATGCTCTAAGAATTAGTAGTATGAGCACTAGTAAACATTTTACAAATATTTCATTAAGTTGTATTAATTAGCTATATAACTTCATCTATTTTGAACCATTTTGTTTGCTTTTGGATCAGTACTATATATTACTATATGTTCAAAAACTTTTAATATTGAATGAATGATTAATTATTAACTTTGTTCTCTCAATCTTACAACTCTTGTTTAAATCAAGCTTGTCTAATTGTAATTAGTGAAAAATCCAGTTTACAAAAGAAAAATTTTTATTTATAAATGAATTAAATCTATTGTTAATTCATTTTAGAAATAAATTTAAAATAGAATTTTTCGCATAATTTAGAGATGTATTAATGTTTTATTTTTTTTTATTTTGACAAAAACCGCAAACATTATCTTATAAGGAATTGTCAAAGAATAAACATGTATAATGGTGCACTAATTACTGTTATTTATTGCCCTTGTAACTGATTAGAAATTTGACTGTACCTTACGTCTGCCCTGTTGCAAAAAAGATTCTTGTAATGTTGATGATGGCTATTCAATACATGCATTTACTTATATATTTTAAAATCAATATTATTTATTTATATATAAATTTATCTATTTATTTTTAATCATTAACATATATGAACGCGAAAAAGTCGATAAATGAGAAGATATAATTTTATAATAATATATTAATAAATATTAAATTTTATTGAGTATATAAGTAATTTTATCAATAATATGATCATACCTTATTAAATCATTACAAAGTTAAAACTATTAGTTAAAAAATAATAATGGAATTTTCATCTTACTAAAAAAACATGTAATTTTAAACCTTAAAGTGAAAAAGTTTTTTTTAATTTTATATATACTTAATTACAAAATTTCAAAAAAGACCAATTTAAATAATCACATATAGTCCCATTAAAAAAATAAATAAATCAATCCAAGAAAACCAATGAGTTTTGTAATCAGTGAAAATAAACGATTCCCTTTTCTTTCATCAAAAAGATTATATAAATAAAAAATCAGGTAAAAAATTTAAGTTGTAAATTAAATTATTCAAATATAACTTTTATCCTACCCCCCAAAAAAAAAAATTAGGATTAACTTTGCATATATATATATATATTCTTTAAAACTAGATAATTATATATCTATTTATTTCAATTTTCAACTCCTTATCAGTAGAGTTCTTTGATCAATCTCTTCCTGTGAGTTACCTAAAAGAACCCTAAATCTTCACCAGTTCCTTCCCCCTGACCATCTTTTTGTGTTCTTTTTCTAACCAATATAATTACATTCAAATACTAAACACTAATCTCAGGTACTTAATTCCAATCCTTCCTTTCAACTTTGTTCTTCTAATTAATATATATTACACTCCCTTTATTCTTTTTCTTCTCTTCAATTCTTTTTACTATTACTAATTACTGCAGTTAAACTTAGATCACAATGCAGAAAAACGGAGGAACTGCATGTGCTTCATGCAAGCACCAAAGAAAAAGATGCTCAAAGGATTGCACACTTGCACCATACTTTCCTGCAGAAAAAGCCAAGCAATTCAATGCAGTGCAGAAGGTTTTTGGAGTCAGTAACATCACAAAGATGATAAAAGAAATCAGTAACCCCGAAGATCGGCACCGGACTGTCGAAGCTTTGATCTGGGAAGCTGAATGCAGGATGGTGGATTCAGTGCTTGGGGCTTATGGACAGTACCAGAAAGTTTATGAAAAAAAGAAAAAGCTTGAGGAGTTCATAAATACTGCTCAATTTAGTTGTTATTTCACACAGAATAATTCAGTTCAAAACAATAACATTAACCATCACCATCTTCAACAGCAGCAGCAGCAGCAGCAGCAATTACAACAGCATCATAATTTTCATGAGAATAATGTAAGCTTAGTTCCAATGTGTTTGGATAATAATACTGCTGTGAATTATCAACTGCATTGCTATGGGAGGAGTTCAGGTCAAAGTCAAACACAAGCTTTACAGTGTCCAGTGAGCACTGGGAGAAGTTTTATTAATGGAAATAATGGAAGAGGAGGTTATAATATGCATCATCAGTATGTTGATGGACAAGGTCACAGTAATTATTCTCATCAGCAAGGTAGTAATCAAGGCACATAATTGGGTAAAAATTACCTTATAATTATATATATATTCTGTTCTTTGGCTTTTGTTTTTACTGGGCTCTAAAGTAATAGATTTTATTTTTATTTTTTTTATAAAATTATGTCTGAAAGTGTCTGATTTATTGTAATGTACTAATGTGTATCTTAGAAATATATACCTTATAATAAATTGAAATGTAAAGGATTCAATTGGTAAAATTTAAGTTTTTTTTTTTGTTATGTTTTGTTTTGTCTTTTAGGACACTGTGATGAGGATGAAAATGAATGGAGAGTATAATTTTATATGCATGGGAATGATAACTAATGATTTATCTGAAGGTGTTGTCATGGATATAATAATTGGGTTGGAAGTAAACCTTTTGTATTTTTCATGGATCATGTATATTTTCATTATTTAGTAAATTAAAGTTCACAATTGGTCTTCAATTATATCAAAATGTTTATTTTTTTCTTAAAAAAAGAGTTATTTTTACTCTTTAATTGTACAAATATTATCACTTGGTCATTAAATTCCACATATACATTGACTGTTGTTTTAAATTTAGATCAATAAAAATATATTTGTTTTATTTCCTAAAAAAACGCAAATATATTTGTTGAGATAAAAAGAAAGAAAATGATGAAAACGATATTTTAATGAAGAGCTAAAGTGAAAATTTGAGTAGTGTCTACTTATTAATTATAGAATCTTATAAATGTTAGTTTAGATGTCAATTATGGACTTTTATTCCCATGTGTTATATTTTTTTAAAATTTATTTTCATACGTTTAGTACAAGAACTTAAATATCAAGCATAATGGGTATATTAACAGGTCAATAGATATTTTTTTTTAAATAAAAAAAAAACACACTAGTTTGTTTTTATGTAAAAATCAGTCTACTTTTTTATATATATAAAAAAAACAATCAATCTACTTTCTTGTGATTTTATATAGTTTTATTGATATGTATATAAATAAGTTAGTAGTATGTAAACCTCTACAATATATATGAGAGTTGGTATTTTATTTCACTTCTAAGTTAAAATTTAAAGAGTTTGATCATATGATTTATCCAAATTTATTATTATTATTATTATAACATTTAAGAATGCATGCATTGTTTGTTTGAGAAATTAGAACAAAAGAGAAAATATATGAGAGTGAATTAATGGTAACAAAGTAATTTCACTATTCCAAAAGTAGGAATGCAAGTGGGGCGGGAAATCCCCGTTCCCAGTGGGGACCCGCCCCGACGGGACGGGGATTCCCCGAAATAACTCCCCCGCGGGGTGGGGAATGGGAGAAAACCCCTCC
Organism: Dioscorea alata; assembly: GCA_020875875.1. Lineage (NCBI taxonomy): Eukaryota > Viridiplantae > Streptophyta > Magnoliopsida > Dioscoreales > Dioscoreaceae > Dioscorea > Dioscorea alata. The sequence continues at coordinate 17,217,049 of CM037015.1, read as the reverse complement.
CCGACTAGCGGGGCGTGGCGGGGCGGGGACGGGGAATGTATTCCTCGCCCCGCTCCCCGTGGGGATACCCATTGGGAATCCCCGCGGGGAGAAGGATTCCCCTATTTTTAAATTAAATATATACTATATATATTAAAAATAACTCATATGATTAATTTTATTTATTAAAAAAATTCAATATTGATATAATATTATAATGATCAAATATTTAGATTTTAAAAATTTTATTTTTTGTATTTATTAATAATGTTTTATATTTTTAATAAAAATTAGTGTTGCTCCAATGCAATACTTGGAGATAATTATATGAAAAATTGTTTTAAAAATTTTAATCAAAACTTTTTATTTCCTCTTTATATATGTTATATTAAAATTAAGATAAAATTGATTAATTTATTAACTTTATTGAAATCTCAACGCGTAAATAGGACATCTCTTATGAAAACTCAACTTCCGCAGTTCCCCTTCTTTAGTTCTTCATACCACCGATTACTTTGTTAGTATGTTGTTTTCTTATACATTAAATAATGCTTATTTTGAATAATATTTTGTTTATTATTATTTTTTAATTTCATATATGATGTGTTACATGTGTAATTAGAGAAAAAAATTTGGCGGGTTAAGGATTTCTCAACCCCGCGGGGATTCCCCGACTCCGCGGGGATCCCCGTGGGGGAGTGAGTGAGGGGAATTTCTCTCGCCAAAGATGGGGATGGGAATCCAATTCCCCGCCCCGCCCCGCCCCGCCCCACTTGCATCCCTATCCAAAAGTCTAATATTTAACTTCTAGCTAACATTAACCCAAATTTAACATTTACAGACAAATAATAACAATGTTCTACTGTGTGTTTTCCTCTCATTTTAAATATCATAGATTTTAGTTATATGTGAGTAATTAAAGTCACATTTAGCCTTTGTAATGCATATTATAAAGTCATTGTACTTTATAATTACTTGATACGGTCGATATCCATTATATCTATATTACTATTATGACAGGTAACAAAAGGAAGTAATTTGATTTTCAATTGGTTTTATTGTAGACACCGTAATTAGTACTAAAATAAATGATGATATAACTTGTACATCTAGCATAGGACGACGCATCACCATCAATAAGGACTATAAAGATATTAGCCGATTTTAAAAGACTTTTTCTCTATTACAGGGCTACAATAAGCCTAAATATTTAAATAAAAAATAATTTTAAACAGCATAAAGCTAATTACTAACAAAAAAAAAAAAAAAAAAAAAAAGCATATTTTGTATAAAAAAAAAAGTAATTAATTTAGAATTATAAGTTTAGACCATATCCTATTTGACTGCCACACCAACAACTTGAAAAAACATAAAATTTACTCTACATAAGTTTGGTTAAAAGTTTTTTTTTTTTTTATACATGGAGCACAAATTATTTGAATGTTTTTATTTATTAAAACAATTTTAATAAAAAAAATTGTTGATCACGCTGTTGTTATCACATCAACAAAAAAACAATAAGGAAAAATTGAAAAGATAGATTAGTTGCAACACAAGGAAAAAACATAATGGTACTAAACAGACCAACCAGCTAAAAATGTGAAAAGATATAAAGTATCACTTGGATCTCAATATGTGAAACTTCTGTTAAAAATTAGCATCAAAGCATAACATACAGAATGCATATGCTGCGCCAGTCACACAGGTTTCACTTTGTAAAAAATACAATTAGCAACAAGAGCTGCTCATATTTGCAAACCCTAAACAACACCTGCATAGTGCTTGCATCCTCTGCATAACATAAAGACACAATGTGAGTCTGCCACCATGGTACACTTCATTCATGTACAGCCGGTAGTTCCAACTTCCAACTTTTTCATACATTTATTTTGTTGATAGATCTGAACTATATTATATACATCTGGATGGTTGATGAACTTCTTTAGCTTAAATAAGTTTGTTAAACACTAGCATTGTGAATTCCATCTGTTGCCTCATCTGTGTCATTGTATGAAAAATGAGACCTCAATCCAATCCAACACTGATAGTAATCAGGATCCAAGTGAGGGGATTCCAAAGACCATTGACAGACACGAGGAATCAATGACGACTCAAACATGAAGGCCATTGTGGCTCTTAGCCTAGATGGACCAGCATCGTCACCTTGTGCAATTGTAGCCTGTTATCACTAGCATGGGTCAGCAAAATTACATTGCTTGTTTTTTTTTCCACATTTCCAAGCAATTTTTACCTCGTATGTTTTGGTGTCAGGCCCATGGGGTGTCATGCAGCTATGGAGGCTTGCGCCTCCAGGGAGAAATCCATCGGCTTTGGCCTGCAATATTGGATGTTAAAAGTTGATTCACTGAAGAAAAATGTGTCATGGCATGAGGATATAATGAGAGAAAAGTATTGTATGTGATTTTTTAGAATTTTATTTATATATTTAATACCTCATATTGACCAAAAATTAAGCCCATAAACTCGCTCATGCAATTGCGGTGATAATAAGGAGGGCGAAATGTATGCTCAGCAACCAGCCATCGAGGTGGAAATATCACAAAATCAAGCAAAGCAACACCTGGTTTGTCCGATGGGGCTGTTAACACTGCACCCCCAAAAAAAAAAAAAAAGTTTACTGTTCAGCAACATCAAGGATTTAAATTGTTACAACAAAAGGAGAAAAGGACTTTCTGAGTTTCCACAATTTAACTGAACTTGGTCAAGATATGCGTAAAACTGCTACCTGTGTTTATTGATGGGTCGCCATGATCAATCAGAACAGAGTTAAATGGGCAAAACTTATTCAGATCATACTGAGAGAAAAAAAAATAATCACATTAGGTCTTTGATAAAAGTTGCTGTTATAAGACAAATAAGTTACCATAAGAAACAATGGCATTTAGACTGACTGCCAAGTTTATCTAACTTGTACAGTACTAAATAAATGGCTTCCAACAACATAAAGTATTTGTCATGAGTTTGAAGCAGAAGAAATGCATGGAAGTCAGAATTTAATGAATTGAAAAGTTACTCCAAATTAACAACGGATTTCAGATGATCGATTTTCACAAACATAACCCAAAAACATGTCATGATGATTGGATAAAAAAGGTTGCCTTTAAGGAAAAAGATTATATTAAGAGAAAGATGGCCACTCTAGGAAAGTTGAGACCATCAAGCAGATAGAAAAAAAAAAATGATTTTTTAAAAACCTTTCATTAAACTCTTCTTTTCAACACTAAAATAAACCATTGAGTATTGTTGTCATTTTTCATAATCTCCATAAGCTGTTTGTTCTGCTATTCAAAGTGTGGTACAAACTGCAACTGCAATCACATGGCTGCATAACTTATTCAAGGTCACACTATTAGAATTTATTACCAAGGGCTATTTCCAGTTATTTTGCAAGACACTCGTTGAACCAACAGTGCCACACATTAGCTTTTGAGCCACAAATTACACTTCGACTCTGCTAAACCGACCAGTCGGAGAAAAATTCAACAATTTATGTCAGGTAAACCCACAGATTACACATGTTAATAATGGTAACTTTGGAAGTTTCCAACCTAAGTATAAGGAAAAACATCAAAAGAAGTAACTATGATTTCTTTGAGGGACCAACTGGGAGATTATGAAAAGCATAAAGCCTAGATCTTATGATTAGTGTATGAGCAATTAACCAAACTAGTCTGAAATTGGTTGATTCTCGAGTTCTCATATTTAACATCTGATATTATTCCTATCAAAACACATGCAACAGGATTATAATTATAAGTCAAGAATAATCCAAAGAAATACCTTATATGGTACATAATTCCCGTGCCAAGCAACCACATTGAATGGCGAAAAATCTTGTTTTGCAGTAAACAGCTCACCACCAAACTTTTGCACAATGACGTAACCTGGATGAATACGATCTTCAAACCAAGCTGTGGGAGTAAGGAAATGCCTTGCAGCAGCCAAACCATTAGAACCTGGTCAACACCCCACATGTTTTACTCTCATAGAAAGCTGAGACTGGGATAAAATAAAACATAAATTCTTAAGCTCAGTTCATCACTTCATACCAATTGGGCCAAGATCAGGAAGTTGGAAATGGGTACCAAAAATCTCAGCAACATAGCCACGTGATGGGCCATCAGGCAAATTGATAGAAAAACGGAATCCTTGAGGAAGAACAACAATTTCACCAGGAGATACTTGCAATTGTCCACATTCTGTTGTTATCCACAATCCTAGACTTGGTATAACATGAAACAAGGTGTAAGAGAAAAGAAAAAAAAAACTAAAAAATTCTGAAGGCAAAGCATTTTTATTCTAACAAAATGCATCGATAATAAAATTTAACATTCAAATTGTTCAAATAAGACCATATCAGTTTGCGCTAATTTACTCAGCACCTTATAATAATTTTGTTAGTCCTCATCTATGAATTCAAAACTTCAAATCCTATTCATGGATTATTTGCAAGAGCATATCATAGGATGGATTAACAAACATCTCTTATGTTCTGCCTTTTCCAAACTAACTTATGATGCATTCCTTCTTCATGCTTGAAATGCAAGAAACTACATTTTAGAATTCCAAGACCTGAAAAAAAAATCAAATAACAAAGCTCTAGAAACCAGAAGCTGTCATGAGCTTTCTCAATAACCAACACTATTGGTTTCTTTATTTGTATAGATTTTAATGTCAATGAAGAAGCATACAGACATGTGAAGTAGTATTTGAGTTTCATTGGTGATGCTCTTCCACAGAAAGATGTAAATATAATATTTGACTCTAGAAAACCACTTGTTCTCAATAAGTACATGCGAAACTACAAAGATTTGGGAAAGATTTTTTCCTATGTATAATGCATTTATATTTAGGAATATTTGTCCTACTTTGCCAACCTTTGGTGAAACATATACCCCTTACGGAAAAGTAGAATTCAAATACACATACACTCTAGCATACAAGATGAATGATCATTCCTGTCAGAGTAAAAGTATTTATAGGGGTACCTAACATTTAAAGTTAACATAATCCTAGTAATTGAAAGTCTTAAGCATTGGAAATTAGCATTTCAGTTGTAGGTACTCTTCCACAGTATTTGAACATTCATTAATGTTAATAACATTCACACTGCACCCAGCATGAAAACACTAATAATCAGACAATATTTTTGCTTTCTAAACAGATATATTATGTCAATAAGGTTTGTGCAACACAAATAAGGTTCATAAGTTTCAGAACCTGAAAAAGGGATGGAACTGAATTCCAGAGATCCATTCACTTAAAGCTCCAAGAAAGGAGAACTTCACAATGCTAGATCCTTTAACTAAGTCTGATCAACAGGTTAAACATAGAAGCTAATATGACTGTCTTATAATGATATTAGATGATGACAAAGTAGAATTTTCTCATCATATACATAAACCAAGAAGAGTTTGGGGCACTCACTTCCTTCTTGAGGAACTATCAAAAAATCACCATCAGCATTGCAAAATGCACCATCCATAGATTTATTGGCAGTATACCTACATGTGCAGAATGATCAAACCGTGTCAAGCCAAGTGCATTGCATTAATACAAAGATTCTCCAGTAGATATTAAGCAACATTTTTGTTATTGCGGGATTCAAATGATAACTCATGGCAAACAAAACAGTAGATAACACCGCACACATACATAAGTACAACATACTTATATACATAATTCCAAAACACAGAAAAGTAATTGAAACAGTAAACAGTGGTTACATGTGAATGGCGTATCCATGACGAAGGAAAGCGCTACCCGCTCCACAAACCGTATAAAGACCATCGACGAAATCAGTTGGGGAATCCGGAGGATCCGCCGGCTTCCAGCGCAGCTGAGTGGGGTTGGCGGAGCTATTGGACTGGTTGAAATCACCGACAAGGCGACCGTGAGGCGGAGAACGGGGATGGAACGGCTCGTGAGTAACCGAAGGTTTGATTCTATACAACCAACTACCGAGATCCCAAAGACGAAATCAGTGATCAAAGATTCTTCAAAGGCAAGAGGAAGAAGGGAAAAGAGAGAAACAAGCAGATTGGCACCTGCGCTGATTAAGGCGGCGAGGGGCGGTGAAGGAAGTGCCGGAGATTTGCTCGGCGTAAAGGCCAAACGGGCAGAGAAGAGGGTTGTTCTGGTCAGCGGGGAGTGCACCGGGCTTGGCCTCGGAGGAGAAGTGGTTGCCGAAGCCAGAGTGGTAGTGAAGATTGATCCAGGAGGAATCCTCCGTGTCGAGGCGTGCTAGGGTTTCCGCCATGAACGCGATCGGATGATCTTGAACACTCCGATGATGATGATGATGATGATAAGAGACGGAAGTAGCTTGAGATGTTTGATATGGCGGGCAAGGTAGTAGCGTCTACGAATAGATGAGGACAATGAGTGCTCTGAGTCATCAGCTGATCGAACCCAACTGGTTTGATAATGGGTATGATTTATATATATATATATATAATTTATATATATATATATATATATATATATATATATATACTTATTTATTTATTGTAGATGTGAATAATTTTTTATCAAATTCATGCAGGGAATGTATAAAATGATAAAGTAACTTTAGCTAGATATTTAATTTAATTTTTTTTTTTTTTTTTTAAGATTGTCTTGTGAAAAATTTTACAAAGTCCCTACCACAATATCTGAATAAAAAAAATTACACATGCAGTGGTTTGTTTATTTTGTAAAAAAAAAAAACAAATCATTCATTTTATATTAACTAAATTGTGTTAAACAGGTTAAACCTATTGAATGCATCTCAAATAACACATTAAACTGTAATGATCATACACAGTTTTGCCTCCAAAATTATCTCCTCGTTAATATTCTTATTACCAGCTGACAGCACAATGAATTTCCAGTTTGTGAGGCCTTGATGGCTCAGCGCCTCAAATCAATAGCAGCATAACATATCACTGCAGATCGACCAAAATAAACAAAATTGTTATTGCAATTAAATTATAGCAATGAATTTAAGATACATTACAAAACAATAGTTCCCTAAATGGTATTAACTCAACTGGAAATCCTCTCAAACTCGTAGTCGAGCCAATGATTTGCTTATTCCTTTGCTGGAAAATAACTGATAATATTTTGATGCAAAAGCAACTCAAGCTGGGAACTATAGCATTGGCATTTCAAGGGCTTGGAGAACATCTTTGAACTCAAATTCATGAGTTTCTTTGTTGAATCGCTCAACAAGCTTGTATCTTGTGTCATTCAGATAGAAAGATTGCACAGTTTCCATAAGCCACTTTGCCTCTGAGTCGCTGAGCTTGCTAGTGAACACAACATCCCCGCGAATGAGAACAATGTCTTTGCTATCTGCAAATTCGGTGTAGTGGGTGACGGTGAGAAAGGGACTAGCTTGAGTTCCTCTTGCCTTGTAATCCTCAAGACCAGTGAACAATATATATGGCATCTGCACTGATGAATCAAACCACAAGGAGAATGCTAATATTTAGTGTTGTAGAATTTTATGAGAAAATATAAATATTCACTATGAAGAAAGACAAATCTAAAAAATAAACTGATGATATTATGCTCGTGTTTACACACATTAGATGCACGCCAGGAACTTATGAAGATCAACATGACAGTTCAACAATAGTAGCACAATTACAATTTTGAAAGAAGTCATGTTCAAGCTTGATTGCTAGTAATCTTGCTTCTTTGCTTGGGTGAAAGCAGAATATATATTATCATTCACATGGAAATCTGTTTCAAATAAAGATAGATCTACACAAATAGTATTATTTCGCGAAATTTCACATTAAATCAGGTTCTGAAATATGAAATGTTTAAAAAAAAAAAAAACTGTAGTATTTCTTCAGTTACACTTGGTAAATCAAACACAATTAGAATGCAACTCACTGGTTCTGCTTTATCTGCAAGAATTAATAAACCAATGGAACATGCAATATCAATATAGTGACAAAACACAAAAGAGACAAGTCCAATTGACATGGAAATCAAATTTACCTGACTCTCAAAAGTCAAAACACTCTCAGAATATAAAAGTCTGAATATGTAATCATAAAGAAAATTGTTGGAAGTACACCCAAAATATAGTGCTAAGAAGAAGAAGAAGATCAATAGTCAGATTCTTATAACTTCTACAAGTTTAGTCAAAAATTCAGGTCATCAAATGGGAAAAACCAAATGAGAAGATAGAAGTAGAACCTTGAACGAACATGCTCGTATAGCCGCTGCCCTTCCACAAAGGAATAACAAAATACCGGCTGAGAAAATACAGAAAGTCAGATCATACATATGGCAAATGTAATTTATACAATTCAAATTTGTTTTATTTACCAAAAGAAAATATTCCATTAAAAAAGAAAACAAAAAAGAAATAGACATTTACCATGTAGCTGCTCTTTGCTCCATCAAACGATACAATGTTGCTTTCATAGATGCACCAATGTGACCTCTCCCAAGGTGATACTAAAATTCCAACAGAGAAGAAAGAAACCAATCCCTTAATATCAGTAGTTTCCCACACCAGAACTCTATCAAGCAAAAGAATAATATAACTAGAGTGGCCAATAAAAAAGTAGTAGATTTTAATACTCCAGGAAGTAGAGGATATGGGGAAGTAAACCAATTTAGTACAATCTATTTCTCAAAACCTAGCATCACTTACGTATGAATTAGACAAATAAGGGAACTGTGATAGTTATGGCATTTTTGAGAGAAACTAAACTTTAATAACTTCTTGCAAAGTTGAAGTTAAATATTTTTGGTCCACAAAAAACAGCATCAAGACCACCTATCCTTTCTACTGTTATAGATGGAGCAACAGTACTTCCCAGCCAGCATCAATCTTAAGAAATTTATCATAGCGTTTAACTAATTACAGCTCCAATGTGTTAAAAAAGCATGCTTTCCAGATGAGTTAACAAAAACAAGTTTTAGAATACAAAAATACGAGTAATTTGCCATCCTAATTGCAAAATTCCAGTCATCCATCAGCAGCTGGTGGGCCAGTAGGGAGGGCAGCCATAACATTAGGATCAACGATGTTATGAGAATTCAAGATGATGACGTTATAAATCAACCTTGAACAACCAAATATTACAGAGCACATGGGCCACAAAAAAAAAAATCAAAACTTTATTTTGTTAAAGAGCACGAAACACAAATACTTGGTCATCCTAATCACAAAAGATTCAGTCAGCAATCAGTGAAAACAGTAGTTTGATAGACTAGCAAGGATGGGCATGAGGCAATAACTATGAGGATCGTAGATCATATAAAGGAATTCAAGATGATGATGATGATGATGACAACGAACACAACCCAATCAATCAAACAAACAAACCTAGAAGAAGCAAATACCAGAGAAAGCATGAACTTCAGCTAATTATTACCCCATTTTGTTAAAAAAGCAAAATTTCCATATTAGTTGACAAATAGAAGAATTAGAATAACAAAGCAACACCGCGAGGAATGCACGAGCATTTTATTGGAAAAATTTTTAGGGCTTACATCATCCCAAATAGAAACAAGCTCCTCCTGCGGATAGTTCTGAGCTCTATCAAGATCGATGATGGAGTTCAAGGGCTTGGGCTGCAAAGGGGTGAAACCAGTGGCAAACCTGGAGCCTCTGCAAGACCCAATGGAGGACCATTTGAGAAAATCACCGGGCAGCACCGAACGCAGCCGGGTCTCAAGCAAAAGCGGATTGCCGCACAAGTATGTCCCGTAGGATGAAGAAGAGGAGGACTGAGTAGGAGCATGGAGCCCCAGAAGGAAGGACCTTGCTCGTCTGGTTAACAGAGCCCTCATGGCAGAGCATGAGAGAGAGAGAGAGAGAGAGAGGTAACTCACTTGAAGGCGGAGTTTGGTTACATAGTTCACGGCGCTCATTAGGGCCCAATTTAATCCAATTATTATTATTATTATTATTATAGCTGTGAAGAACTCTTATTTTTTATTTAATCCAATTTTTATTTGAATTTAGTCCACAAACATTTGATAGACGAGTAAACGAGGGTGTTGGAAAAAATGTTTTAGAAATTAAAAAAAAAAAACACTTACAACGTTTTTTAATTATAAAAAATTCATCTACTGTTTATTTGGACTTTAAGAAACACATCGCATAGACTTCGTGATTCAATCTAAAATTTTTTTCAAAATAAATATATTATCTAACAGACTCAATGTTGATAGGCTAAAAGGTTATTCATTGCTGAAAATATGTATTGAATTAAAAAATTATATCAAGAATTTTTAAAAAAAAATGCTCCTATAAGTTAAAACAATCCGAGCACTGGGGATAGAAAGATTTTATTTTAAAATTGGCAAATCTTGTTCTAAATATACTAATCCCTCCTGTGGAGTTTAAAAAATACATCATTTTGAAATAAACCAATATTTTTCCTCTCAATTAATAAAAGTTTATTCATTAAACACAAAGAATAAGCTGTTTTTGTATTTTTTTTAATCCTTGCCTTTGGACAGAATATCTTAAATGAAATAAAAAAAAAATACTCCCTCCAATTTTTTTTTTTTTTAATTTGTGGTGATTAACCAAATCTTACATATCAAAAAATTTAATTATTTCACAAAATTTTATAAAAAATTAGTTATCTTTTCAAAATTACCCATAACTTATATCTTAACATTTATCTCTCATATTTAATTTCAAGAAGAGAATTGAATTTTAAAATAATAATAATAATAATAAATGCTTCTTGATGTTAGAAAATGACATAAAAAAAATATGGATTTAAAACAGATAAAAAGAAACCGAGGAAGTAATGTTGATACTTTCTATAATTAGTTTCTAACACGAAAAATACAATTAATTTAATTTAACAAATAAAAAGATACTTCAAGTGTTAAAAAATCTAGCATTTGATAATTCACTATCAATATAAATTGACAACCACACCAGCCAAAAAACCATCCATAACTATTACTGACTGATTTCTGAGAGCTCTATACATTTCTTTAGTTTTAGAACATCATACAAAAGACCAAAATTTGAAAAAGACTTGAGATGGTTATCACAAGATCAAGCACAGTAATTAAGGTTCTTTTTCTGATAAAACTGCAGCGGTGAAAAGAGCTTCCTTCTCAAAAGAGGTGATCTCCATGCTCCTGCATAGAAAAAATTTATCGAGTTCAATGGACATGGAAATACTCTATGATAATCATAGCAGTTTCGATGATTAATGAATATCAGAAATTTCACCCAAAGATGCATCACTCAGATTACTCATCTTATCAGTAATTCACAGAAATACATACTTTGATTTTTGGAATTCTACATCACATGCCCAATCATATTAAGAAATACCAAAAATTGATGGAGCAGCTAAAATAGTGAGTGAGTGATATATGCAAAGACTGTTCTAAGTAGATAATAAATCAATCTGGTGCTAAATTTCGGAGAAAATTCATGAAAGAGCTGCAATGCATGTAACCGCTTTGAGACCTAGTAAGTATTTGGATTGAAAATAGACAAGTCCAGCATCTGATAATGAAAAATGAAAAAATAAATTTATTTAATTCAAAGGATCCACAATGCCCAAGGTTTAAGGAGTGACTATCCTGAAGATTTAATGTTTCAATGGCATATCATTTCAATTGCCAGTTGAAAGCATTAAAAGCCAAACAAAAGCAAAGAAAACATTTAGTATAATATATTACTTAAAAGGAATGGGCCATGCAACAAAGAATTAAAAAAAATAAATAAATAAATAAAGTGAAAGATGAGATGAATTGTCCACACAAAATTTTTATAAAGTCAACAAAACATGCTAGACAAGTGATAAAGGATACATACTCATCAATTTTTCTGAAGTTTTGGAAAGTAACAATCATAGCATTGCATATCTGAGAAAGAGAGCTTGCTCCAATCCTTCCAGCAAAAGCAGTAGCATGTTTTGGCTGCTGTTGAAGAGAAAGATACGCCTGAAAAAAAAAGGGGGATTATAACAACTGTAGGAGACAATTATGGGAATAATGAGTTAATGACTAGTGCAAAATATCATTGACGAGCTAACTGTGACCTTTGCATTAAAAAGTTGCGCACTGCAAATCAATTGATGTCCTAAATGTTATGGATGAAAAATATTGCTTCTGATAGGAACAAATTATAATATCTTTTAGCTGGCTCAACTCAACATAATACACAATATATTGAAATAATGGACAAATGCATATACCCAGGACAGACGACAAGCTGAACTTTGTATTATGACATTGACTACAAATGCATGTCCAAAGAAACTAGACTGGAACAATCATATAGATTTTGCCGATGAATCTTCAGCATTGTAACTGATTAAATAGGTCAACAAGATAATCAATCAATGGACAGAATGCTAAATAAATTGAGCTTCTTATGTAAATAAAGAACAAGATAAAATAGAAAAAGTATCTTCAAAATACAATACATCAAAATAGAAGAGAAATGGTACGAGCGGTCATCACCTGAAAAGCATGTGCCACAAGCAACCGAGCCACTTCAAGGGTAATCTTTTTTATAATTGCTTTTGCACTTGAGGTAGCTGAGAAGGAACTCAGTAGATATTCAAATGTTGTATCATCTGAAGATTCACTTGACCTCCGAGTTCTAACAGATGACTACAAGCAAACAATAAAAAATTAATTATGTCAAATGATAAGATTTTAATCTAGGTATGCAGTAGGTCTACTAAATTGGACTAAGTGATAAGATGGAGAGAGGTGAACTGATGGTTTACAATAAGCAGGAGACATAACATGGGCCCATCTGGCCAAGGCAGCCTAACACGTAATCAAATCTCATGAGGGTAATAACATTCCTAAAAGATATGATAAATTCAATCTTGGATGATGAAGCAATATTTCACATGGACCTAGACTTGAACCTTAAGCTTGATATTTGTCATATGGTTAATCCTCTAACACTAGCTAACTTCAGTGGCGCTCTCTAAAATAAATATAGGGTGTCAGATGACTGTTCTAATATTTATAAAAAGTGATAGAAAAGCGATTGATTAGCCACAGCAACGAATATAATCCTGAGCAGTCCACTTCAACGTATGATCTCATTTCAAATTTCAGCAGAAAAAATGTATGGAAATTAATACTTCACTAGATAGAGAACTACTCATAACTCGCATGATATATTTGGCAATTGCCATTCGGAAACATCGAAGCTAATCCAATTTATGGGATCACTGACAAAGGATATGAAAAGACTCATAACTTGTGGTCCTGTGACTTTTCAGCCTGAATTTCAGCTCCATATATGCTCCTCCAATTAAAACAGACTGACCCAAATTTCAATTTTTAATCTAAATATGAATACCTTATAAATGACATAAGCACATTTAAACAATTCCTATTAAAATAAATTTATATCCATGTCATTGACTTACATGGGAAAGTTTCAAACAGAGAACAATACTGAAGGTAAATGTTAATTGACAGGAATGAGTGGCAGCCTATTTGTAACCATGTATCCAAGCACTCCCCAATATCAACAAACTTGTATGTGAACAGGTTATCTTAACACATGCGCAACCCTTGACAGAGTGGCCAGAAGAAGAAAAGGTTCAAACTATCTAACCAATCAATACAAAAGACAATTTCAACCAGAGGAATTCTCATTTGCGCCAAACAATGAATTCTCATCTAATCACTCTAGTCAGCCATGGGGCAGATATGCTTCTGCAAGGGATAAATTGCAATTTTAAACAGTACAAGTAGCTTCTAGAAAAATATAACCGTTCAAAAGGTTGTGCAAGCAATCTCATGAGCACAACAGCTAAGGAGATTACAAGTAAATGACAAAGTGAAATAAAGTGACTTAGCAAGAGATTTTACGTAAAAGATAAAGCCAAGCAAAGGGAACTAGTGTAGTAATTCAGAACCTACTAAATATATATAGTGATTTGTTTTTTTAAGAAATAACTTCTTGAAAAACCACTTGCCATACCTTCGTGCAATACTTAGAAAAGTACTGCAATACTATCTCCAACTTCCATCTAGGTTCCTTGAACACCTGCATTGCATTTACCACATATAACATACGCTTGTTTAAAAAGACTGATGACAAATGATGTCTTCTCATCTATCAGTTAAAACCAGTTTCATCATATAAGACACTAACGTCTAACAGTGAAAAAATAGGCTAAGGCAAGCAAATTGCCGCTAAAAATATTGCAACAAGAACAAAAGACGAGAAACAATTTTCAAGAAAGCCATTCATCTAGTCTAATGACTGTCTCCTAGATCGAGGAATAACTCCTCTATTCCTCTTAAAGAGGCATTTTGATTACTATATAAAGGAAACATTCTTAACCAAAAAATGGATATCTTGCCAACAGAATACTTCATCAATAAACTATGGAAGATAATGTAAAAGCTAAAAAATAAAATTTAACAACATGGTATGTTCGCCAAAATTCTAATAAGCAATAAAAAAGAACCTTGGACCAGACTTCATAATGGCTGGTGACAAAGTGTATATTTGGCTTTATTTTTTAGGTCTTCAAAAGCGCTTTTATTCCCACAGGAACATTTGAGATGTAAAATGGTTGCTCAGCAAAGTCCACAAGGGCTTTAATATCCCCAATAAGTAGAAAACAGCTTTTGTCAAAAACAACTATTTTAAAAGTTTCTTTATAAGTTGAAGCTTTAGAGTAAAGCACATCTTTAAAGTTCCTTTATTAGGCACCAAGCCAGACCAGCTGTGAGCAGCAAGAACATAACATGATAGTGTGGAATACTAATTGTAGGTTTGCCTTGAGAACGTTTTTTGTTTCGTTCTTAATAGATGAAATTGGTATTTATGAACCTTAACATTTCAGGAATGCTGTCTCATTTAAGGTCAGATTTTGAAACATATACTAGACAGATTTTTGTGCTAACATGTTGGGTTATTTGCTCATTAAGTATATGCTACACTAGAAGCAACAAGAAATGAGCATTTTTACAATAAATGGAGGCTTGCAGCAGAAAAAGATTGAAGAGATTCCAGCTGTTAGTTGAGACGAAGAACTTCTGCAAGGCTACTTACTTTGGTAGTGGTTCAAAAAAGTTGTCCACTATTAGATACAAAAGAAAACACATATTATGCGGGCTCAATTTAACCCATAAGCTTAAGCTCATAAGATGCGAAACCAAGACTTACACAACCAAGTTAAAATTTAGATTAACAGTTGTGGGAGTCTGGGACTACTAGTTACTCTGATAGAAACCCTTTGGCATGTGCTAGTGATTTTTAGCTAGTCATGTTGCAAACAAACTAAACACTAGCTTTGTACACACCAGAAATAACCTTTGTTGTTCAGTTTTATCCAAAACTTAGGGACTGTGGTGTTTGGAGTGAGTGAATACCAGACCATGCAGTTATTTCCCAGAAAATTCCATGCCAAGAAGAACAGATGGATTGAAAACAAAGGAGACCATCAGTATAAACGTAAGTAGTGGAAGCATTCCTTATTGACTTCCAAATGCTACTCTGCTTTTGTTGTTTCTGATTTTGAGTGAAACATCATAAAACTTCATCTCTGCAAAATGTATGCATTTTTCAAAATCAATCAAATTGGGAATGTGGCACTCCTTCGGGATCTTGGACATGCACCAACCAATGGCTAATACTGTATCCAAGAGTGAACTACATTTCAGTATCAACATTTTAATTTTCTCTTCAATTAATGATGTATAAAACCCCACAACCCATGCTACGTCAAAAAATACTCCTTTAAAATGCGAGATTTTGCGCACGGGGTTATGTATGATGGCATTTTAGAGATTCATGTGAATGACAAATTGGACATAAGAACAAATCAATGGCTAATACTGTATCCAAGAGTGAACTACATTTCAGTATCAACATTTTAATTTTCTCTTCGATTAATGATGTATAACCCCACACCCCATGCTATGTCACAAAATACACCTTTAAAATGCGAGATTTTGCACACGGGGTTATGTATTATGGCATTTTAGAGTTTCATGTGAATGACAAATTGGACCTAAGAACAAACAGTGTTTTTTTCAACTTTCCATTATAAGAGGGATACTCAGTGGCATTAATCTAGCAATCAAGTAAAATAACTTTCTAAGTTTACCAAGAAAAGCTCAAATAAAGGGTAAGGTCAGTTACAACTTTGTTCAACCTAGTCCCTGGCTGAATATGAATACATAAACGAGAACCATGCAAAAAATGCAAAACTGAACCTGTAATTTACCTCAAGAAATGTGGATATCTGATCTTTATTGTATGTTAGTTCATCCAGAACCATCTCCAAGAGTGGTGCCCTATTTTAAACATGGGTAATAGCCAGGACTCAAAATCATTAACTAGAAGCCCAGAAGCTGAGCAAAACAAAAGCAAGGTACCTTCTTCCATCAACTCTAGAAGTACAGCCCTGTAGATCTGCCTCTTTTTTCATAACATCAAGTTCCAGTATCTGATGTGGATAAAAGTAAGCTAATAAGGAGGGCTCTATCATAATCCACAAAGACTACTCCACTATTTCTTACCAGCGTCAAAAGTTTTTGCATGGACAAGCATGTTCCTTTCCCAAATTCATCTGCTGCTATCACTAGAGCAAGATCACCATCAGATGAAGTTTTAGGAAAATTATTAGCATTTTTTATTTCATCCGGACAGTGCTTTTGCTGATGATGAGATAGTTTGTGTGCAATCAACATGCAATCTTTTACTAGATTTTTGAAGGTTAGCTTCCGAGATGTCTGCAAAGACACGTTAGAAAGAAATTAATCTCTCATCTGACTATAACCACTAGTAAAACTCAGAAGAAGAAAAAAAGTTAAATACGCAATTATGTTTACTACTTACAAACAACATGTTCACCTTATTGCAAGAAATTAATTAAATCAAGTAAAATTTAATACGCAGCAAGAAAGAACTTACAAGAAGTATGTTTATAATGGATTCTCTAGGATGGTTCCAGTCCAAGGTTTCTGTGATAGGATCATAATTACAATTAAAAAGGACATAGTGCAAGTAAACAAGGATAACGGGAGAGACAACCATTAGATAACAAGTGTTTTACCTTTATATAAAGTTTGACGGGGTACGAAATCAGCTTCAATAACACTAACGAGATACTGGAATACAAGCATGTCCTCAACATCCTAAAAATATCAAAGACAAACTAGTCAGTTTTTCAAGAAAAAAATCAGTAGAATATACCATTATAATTTAACAGCTAGTTGTTAAATTCTTATGTTTGATAATTGATCATTTCCCTCTTCTTCTTGTCCCTCATGGAAGACTGATTGTATTTAAATTTAAATTTGTGTTTAGCAAAAAGGGTGCAGTAAATTACAACAAACAAACAAAGAATTTAACAAGAATCTTTTTTTAATAAAAAAAAAAAGACAGTCTAAATGGTTATCATGGCCAAGGAACTTCAACTCCAACTGACAATGGTCCATATGAAGATCCCAGTTCCCAAGCACATTGGTTGGGACACTGGGACCAGGCTTTTCAAAGCATTCTTTCTTTTCAAATCATAATTTTGGATTTTAGTTAAATTCTTGTTTAATGTCATAAAAGCAGTAGCTGCAATAATTTTAAAAAGAAAACATCTAGAAGGAAATGTTAAAAACTGCAGTGGGACTTGAGATTTATGCAGTGTATCTTCAGGAAAAGTGCATATAAAAAAATGCCGATAAAAATGAGAAGAATACATAAACTGGAAATATATACATATGAATGTGTTCGTGTGGGTATTATCTATATACAGCAGTTATGCCTTCAAATCCAATGTACAGAGTTTGAGGAATGTAACACCAAACCACAAGCCAAACAATGGCACTCAGACCTGTTACGCATCAGTTCTAAGCCAAAACAAATCAGGGCCAGAGTATGTGTCAGTGTAGATATAGTTAACAAAGAATCTGAAATGTACAACCTATAATAGTTGAAACTATCAGGAAAACTTACAATAGGTAATTAACTTTCAGGCATACAGAATTTGAACATGTGCCAGTCTAGATAGGCACAATAATTGCAGCTGATAAGTTAGCATTGTAAACCTGGACCATGATGTGATAAAAACATTTGCAGCTAGGCAAAACAACATCATGAGATTGGTAGTAGAAACATTAAAAAAAAATCACGAGATAATATGAAATATAAACTAGAAATGAATAACTCTACAGTGTGCCACATTAACATGCAAGAAGCAATATGTGCTAAGAAATCGGTAGAAGGAAGTATACTCATAGCATGCTCTTTGGTGCATACAGGTTAAGAACAATGGCAAGTTCAGACCTTCAAGGACCTAGGGTGGGCATAAGAGATACTGAATCATAAATGAAAAATAAAAATGAAGACAAAATGAATAAAACAGGCAAATCACACATGAAAAGAATCAAGATCTATCATTTGCCATCAGAAATTTACTGCATACAAAAATGCACAATGTTATACATACTCTGTGAGCTTCAAACCACCCAAACGAACATATATAACCACTGTATACAAGAGTTGACAAAGCAACATGTATATGAGGAACCTCTTTGGCCCTCTTTAAGAATGAAAATGATTAAATTACAGATTAAAAAGTTAAACATTTTCTACCCAATAAGAAAATAATAATATTGGTTAAAGAGTTTCAATGTTACCTTAACTAAGATTACAGAATTTGATTTATTGAGTGCTTGAGAAATATCCTTTACTAGGAGGGAGAATCTCTGGAAACAAGAAAATTCAAACATGTAAGCATTCAAGAATACAAACCAAGCAAACTTATTGTTTATCTTATCTATATGATCATTTATGATTCAACAATTATTATAACTGCAAAATAAATTCAATAGCATATAAGGTCAGTGCACATATACTTCAGAAAACCTAGCCAGGACAAATCACACAAATTCTTATAACATCATTCACACCTGCCCTAGTGGTCAGGACATTAAAAATACCCTGAAGTTGTATAATGTTCCCTTCTGTAAACTGAGAGAATTAACAAAGTTTGAGTGGCAGCATATAGGTGAGGCTCTTAGCTTTTAGCAAAACCTTCTGGCAATCTTCAACCTCGTTAACGTTAAGATACAAGCCAATCATAGTGCATGAACGACAATCTAGGACTACTTAGCTGGAATTGACCATGAATTATTCACTCTATTATTCACAAACCTTTGACTTTAATAAGGGCAGCAATTCTTTCGAATTTGCAAAACCTATTGCTCAAAATAAAACCTATTATTTAGAAAGAAAAAGAACAAGAAAACAGAAATTTAGCCCATAGAAAGAGCTTAAAAATCTTAGCTGATCCTAATGCAAGATGGTTTTCAAATTTCACATCCAATTTCCCCAAAATTATATACCTGCTTTATTAGACTTCTAATTCTAGCCACCTTAATCTTAGTCCAAAAAAGTTTCATCTCCTAACATATAGAATTGTTATCAGGTTTGTTAGGAATACATATCCTAATTATCCAATCCCAACAAGCAAATGAAAGGTCAAATTACACCCAATTCCCTAACTTTGGTTAGAAATCTTGTTCACAACAGTGTGTTAAGGAGAAGCAGTGCATAGCATATGGCAACCTAAAAGTTCACAACCTTAACTTAGTCAAAACTTCTAAAGTGATTAACTCTGTGCCTCACTTCTCACTTAAAGAAGCATGTAGTCTACCAAGCATCACAAGTACTTGGAAACTTTATTCAAAGATGGACAATAGGATATTATCACTCCGAAAAAACATATGAGCAAAGAATTGTGAGAATCTGCACATTCCATTTTAGTTGAAATTATGGTTCAATGCGTCAAGTAACCCATATGGTGCCTCATTTCTTGCATGTTACTGCAGTTATGAATATTCCACGTGTTTAGTGGAGCACACTAGGAAAGATGCGATTTTGAATGCAAAAAGATCCTTTTTGTCAACTAACATTTAGAAACTTCAGAAAAGGATTAAGTTTTGTCTATAAATGGGATAGATAGCACATATTAGGCAATTTGTCGTTTTCTAAACTTTCCCTCTCACACCAAACATTAACATGAGAACGTGAAAGTAGAACTCCAATATGAAAGTACTGGTGTGAGGAATATGTCCAGGTATTGCAGACCTTAAAGGATGCCCTGCAACAAAATTTCACTGTTCTCCGTATAAGCAATCAAAGTATTGCTGTGAGAATTGCCCAAAACTTTTTCCTGTGCTTTTCTTTTCAAAGATATTTAGGTAAATCAATCAAGCAATATAACCAGTATAAGAAGAAGCACATCCATTTTAACATTCTCAATTCAGTCAATGGCTAATGTGCCTCGCAACGAAATGAGTTAACTCAAAGCTGCAAGGAGCAAGAATGAGTAACAAATGTTTGTCTAATTTAAGTTGGTCCTAAGTAAGAAGAAAAAATAACCACATTACATTATTAGCTTGCCATACTGTTGAATGCTAGTCATTACGGACATACTCCCAAGGTTCAAACTCACCGAGGAGTCAATCAATAATTCGGAATTTGCCAAAGCATGTTCCGCCACGTCACGAATAACTTCCAAACCAATAATAAAAGGTGACCATGCCTACAAACCAAAAACAAGGAAGTCAAATCTTCCACAATAGATGCTAAAACCACAAGCAAGAAGTGAAACATGTTTCTCAAGAGTCAAGCCAGTATTTAATCACCTCTTTATCAACAACAAGCTCACCAACACCACCAGTTGACACTCTAGGGTATCTCTACAAAAAGGAATCATTCAATGTTTTACTTGTACAGTCCAAAATCAGAAGATAACTGGCAAAGTTTATCAAAGAAGATCGACACACCTTGTCCAGTTCCATCAAAAGAAGGTAACTAGCCATGGCAAGCTCCAGAGACTTACTTTCTCTCAAGATTTGGAAGGTTGCATTGAAAATTTTCCTTCACAGAATACATAATATATCTAACTAAATTAATATAAACAAATCACAGATCCTCAAAAACTGGCCAAAAAAATAGAAAAATTCCCATTTTTATTCCAGATTAATACTAACACCACTTCAAGTAAACAAAAACTGAAGAAATTGGAGAGAAAAGAGAAAAAGAACATCACCATGAAGGAGTTGGAGGGGAATCGGGAACAAGATAAGCACTGCGAACAGCTTCCAAGAAAGAATGCCCTGAAAAAGAGAATCAAGAATTAGCGGAGATTACCAAGAGAAAAAAACACAAGATAACAATGCGTGACAAAGGGGGCAATACTGTCGTCGTCAACATCGCAAGCTTCCTTAACTCCCGATGAATCAAGCATGGCCAGTGCATTCTCATCGAACCCTTCGTTGCACCTCCGAGGATGCTCCATTCCCGAATGTGGGGCAAAACAAAAAGATTGAGCACGATGGAAACCCTAATTCAATGTCGGGATGGAAATCCTCGGCGCTTTCCAGCCCGCCAAAAATGCGTTTGATGCGAAGACAATTGCCCTTTTTAGCTTGATGGAGGGAATTATTTTAACAAATACCACCCTAGGCTAAAAGATTAAAATAATATATTTTTTTATTAATTTTCGAAATGTGCATTTCCGTAATTATTTACAGAAATACGTATTTTATTTTATTATTATTTTTTTTTTTAAATTAACGGTTCCACTTTTTTTAAATATTTAAATTTTATTTTTTTTAAATAGAGGGCCCCATTATTTTTATAATATTAAATTTTTAATTTTTAAAAAACTGCGGGTCCCGGTCATTTTTTAAATTAAAAAAAATTTACATCCAAACCCTTATAATTTTCATTAATTTTTTTATAATTTTATTTTTCTCACTTCTACTGTGTTATTTCTACTTTCACTAACCGACTGTTAATAATTTAAGTAAATAATTTAATATTTTTTTATAATAAGGGGGTTGGTGGGATAAATTATTGGTGGCATGTGGCACCTACTCCATTCATGAGAGCCATTGGATGAAATTGATCTTAGCCATCCATTTGTTAGGTGGATACCTATATAAACTCTCCAAGTTCCTTTTCTAAAACACAAGTATTTCTATAAGAAAAAAAATTATCAATATAGAGAAAAGCTCTCATGAATGGGGTAGGTGCCACATGTCACAAATAATTCATCCCACCAACCCCTCTTATTAAAATTATTTACTTAAATTATTAACAATTGGTTAAAATTAGTGAAAGTAGAAATAACATAGTAGAAGTGAGAAAAATAAAATTATAAAAAAAAATAATGAAAATTATAAGGGTTTGGATGTAAATTTTTTTAATTTAAAAAATGACAGTTTTTTAAAAAATAAAAACTTAATATTATAAAAATAATGGGGCCCTCTGTTTTAAAAATAAAATAAAATTTAAATATTAAAAAAAAGAGTGGGACTGTTAATTTAAAAAAATAATTAAAAAATAATAAAATACGCATTTCCGTAAATAATTGCGGAAATTCGCATTTCGAGAATTAATAAAAAAACATTATTTTAATCTTTTAGTGTTACGAAAAGAAAAAAAATGGTTTATTAGAAAGAATAAATTATTTTATTACTATTTAAAATATGTTTTCCATCTTTGATATAAATATCTTTTTAAAAAGTATATTATATATTTTTTTTGTAACTTAGAAATTCATTACTTAAAATCACGTAGTGCAGTATTGAGTTAATAAAAAGGAACATACTTGTGGGAAAGAACATCCCCAATCATGGAGTCTTGGCTTTGTAATGGACTCCTGAGCTAAGAAGTGTGCAAGCTTGTTAGCTGATCTGTAAAGATGGGAGAGAGTTATCATTGGGCTTTGATTGAGTAGGCATATGCAATCTACTATAATGGAGCCAAGCGTTGTGCTGTCTAAAATACGGGAGTTGATTGCTTGGACTACTGTTAAGGCATTTGATTTGATGATGGCGGTGTCAATATTATTCCTTATGGCCTAGTTAAGTGCTTCTTGAATGTGTAGTTTGAGCCACATTAGGGGTTAATTTGCCTGGTAAAAGTTGAGTACAAGCACCTGTGAGTTTGTTTGCGTTATCCCTAACCACCCAAGCCAATCCCGTGCATTCCTTATATGTAAATCAACCTTCATCACAGTTGAGTTTTTGTAAACCATTGGTGGGGGAGACCACTTGATTGTTGAATTCTCAGGTCTTAATATAGTTGGTAATGTACTCCTTGCCATCTTAAAAGAGTTGGCCAGCAGCCAATTCATCTCAGCCATCCTGCATATATGCAAAGTTTGTGATGGGGAAGGCCTACCATTCTTCCAAACAACCTCATTCCTTTGTTTCCAAATCGCCCATAGTGTGAACATCATCTTTTGCAATCCTTCTAGTGAGTAAACTGGCAACTTATGCCCCATCCATTGCTCGTAGAGAGCCTTGTATTTCTCCTCATTCCATGCAAGGCACAAGTCTATTGTGCAAACAAGCAAGCAATCAATGCATGCTCAGGTGTCTCTTCTTGCATGTTACATACAGGGCAAAGTGGGTTAACATCTACATGCTTGCTATGAAGGTTGGTATTGGTTGGTAAGTAATTTCTCATTGATCTCCAGAGCATATGCTTTGTCTTGGGAGGAATGTTAATTTGCCAGAACTTGCTCCAAGAGCTGTTGCGTAGCATGTGTTCTGTTTCTGGATTAAGGGCATGTATGTTATTTTGACTGAGAACTTGCCTCTATTATCTAATCTTCATGCCCATTAATCCTCATATATTCTTTGAGACTAGCATTGTAAGCATCCTTGCTATGTCTTCTTGATGTAGGAATTGAGCAGGTGCATTGAGATCCCATTGTTTGCTTTCACTTTGGATCAACTAAGCCACCATTAGTGTTGTATTCTCCGATTGTGGTGTTGTGGTGATGTATGGATTGCCATTTGGAAGCCAAGGGCCTGTAACCACATTGATAGTCTCTCCTCCCCCAACTCTGCAAATTGCACCATTCTTAATAATATGTTGGGTTGCAGATATACTTCTCTATGCATAACTAGGATTGTGACCCATTGAGGCATTAAGAAATGATGTGTTTGGGAAATATTTTGCCTTGAAGACCTTAGTAAGAAGTGAATTTGGTGTGTTAGCAGTGGCCATCCCGTCTTTGCCAAGAGAGCTAGGTTGAGGCTATGCAGTTTTCGAAAGGCTATTCTTCCATTGCCTTTACCAGTGCAAAGCTTTTCCCAGTTTGCCCAATGGATACCCCGATGATTTGCATTATTTGATTGCCAGCAAAATGCATTTAGCATACGCTATAGCTCTTCACAGAATGTTGAAGGAAGCAAGTATATTTGCATAACATAATTTGGAAGGGCTTGAGCGACTATTTTGAGTAGTATTTCTTTATCTCCTCGGATAGTAAGCTTTTGTTCTATCCTTGTATTCGTTGTCTCACCCTATCTTTGATGAAACCAAAGGTCACTTTCTTCTCGTGTCTGATTAGTAGTGGCAGTCCCAAATACTTCCCTGATGATTGATTATTTGTTAATTCGATGATTGAGCAAAGTGTTTGCTTGGTGTGTTGATTAGTGTTTGTGCTAAAGACTATTGATGATTTGTGAAGGTTGACCTACTGCCCTGACTCTTCATCATGTATACTTTATTGATAAATAAGAGTTGGATAGTTTTGGCCATGTTTTAGTTCCAGTTTCACCCATCATCCTCTTAAACCAGTTATTGATCATTGCTTTGGTAAGCAATTGCCTCACAAAC
The DNA here is from genome assembly GCA_020875875.1 of Dioscorea alata. NCBI lineage: Eukaryota > Viridiplantae > Streptophyta > Magnoliopsida > Dioscoreales > Dioscoreaceae > Dioscorea > Dioscorea alata. Next base: position 17,192,421 of record CM037015.1, on the reverse strand, counting down.
TAGCTAATTAGACACCAACCTTTCATTGGACAGATCCCACTATTCGATCCTCAAACTACAGGGTATTAGCAACTGTTTTCATTTGTTGTTCCTCGCCAAAGGCAGGTTCTTACATCTTACTCGCCCTCCACCACTAGAAACACTACTTCCAATTAAACTTGTATGTGTTAAGCATTCCACCAACGTTCATCCTAAGCCAGGATTGAAGTCTCCATGAGTTTCAAAATTAATTTAGAATGGACTTACATTCCAAAGCATAACTTGTATCCACGGGTTTTGTATTAGCCTAGAGTTTGCTCCTCATGTTAATCCTATGAGTTTTTTTTATCCATTCTCGTTCGATCACAGTGGTGGAGCAAGTCAAAATAAATAAATAAATAAATAATAATAATAATAATAATAATAACATAAAAAACATAGTATTATGATTTATTTATAATATTAATAACCATAGAAATCATTGTGACAATTGAGATGAACAAAATTGCTACAATCAATTAGTGGAATAATTTTGATTTTGACCTCGTTGTGGAATGGGCAACATGCTAACCCTAGAAATCAGATGCACCATATTCCTTTTCACATTAGCTACCATAAGTTATTGCATGGTCTTTTGAACATCTTGACTCATTTTTCCCTCTATAATGCAGCAGCAATTTTCATAGAAAAAAAATGTTTAGAGCAACAATTAGTAACAAATTATTAATTCATGATTAAATACCATAGTAAAATATAAATTCTAAAAATAAAATCATACAACTTAAATAATATCATTATTCTTTGAGGTATATTTGCCTTTTATACATGGCATCATTGAAAATATTATCTAACAATTTGATTAATGGTGTTTGTTTAGTTGGTAAAAATGTAAAGATGGCATATTTTCATCTCAATAGCAACTATGATCAATGATATTTGGAAAGGTTGGTAGTTTCACCCAAGGATGAAGATTTTATTGTGGACATTTCATTCATGGTCACAAATGTTTGCATTTTATAACGTTATGGCCACAAAACTTTTTTTTATAACACACAAGCCATTTAATTTTTCTCCGATTGCACTTGTGGCCATAATGCTATGTTCTAAGCCTATTTCCGGCGAGTTTGATGATGTGATGCTGACATGGCACAAAAAACAGCCTTAAAACAAGTCATTATGGCCACAGATGCAACCGTAAAAAAGTTAAGTGGCTTTTGTGTTATAAAAAAAATGTATTGTGCCCACAGCGTTACAAAGTGCAAATATTTTGTGGCCATGAGTGAAATGAACCTAAGATTTTTTAATGATTGATTGCCATCTTCTACTCATATGCATGCTATTAATATTGTCCCTTCACTTCCTCTGTCTTTTGTGGCCTCACTTGAAACCATTGAATATGTTATTGGGAATGTATTAAAAGTAAAATCTACTAGGATTTAGTTGCTTCTTATATTAATAGTGATTTAAACATAAGTACTAACTTTTTTTGCTGGAGAATGGTTGACATGAAGGTTCCAGTCAAGGCTAAAGGATTAGTTCATTAAACCTTCACTTGCTTCCTACTATTGTGGGCTATTTGGAATGCAAAGTGCAACTGTGCCTTTAATGAAACAAAACAACACTTTAAGAAAATATTTCGAAGAGGCTTACAATATACTACTAGTGTCTTTCAAGCTTCTTCAATTCAAAATAGGGAGATCCTATTTAAAATTCCTACTTATTTTATATCTATGTGTTTATAATATTTTTTGGATTGATGCATCATCAAATTGTGTGATGAGTCACTCGCAGGTGTACGGGGTCATCAAGTAATACCTTGTGTGCGACACAAGGGTCGTATTCCTAGGGGCCAAAGATCTACCCTTTATTTCCTTTTCACTTATTTTCTAACCAACAAGTTTGAGTTCAAGTGTTGTAAACTACTAAAAATACTTTAAATGGAGCTAAAAAAGGATAGCAAAACATGGGAGGATTGAGTGGAAGTATTAGTGGAAAAGATGGTCATCGATAGGGATTTTCTTGAGACTACTAAAGCTAGAAAGATGCTAGGATTACAAAAGCAATAGTGGTTTTGACCAAGAGATTTCTAAAGTAGGTTAACCCTGAATCCCCAGGTGATTAACCCCTAATCCCATACTATTGTTGATCGGAATCCCTCCCTGGTCAACTCCTCCTACGATTGCACTAAGCTTAGGAAATGCTTTGATTAGGGTCAAACACAATATCTAGATTCGAACCTAATGGTTTGAGGGGTGTCAAATACTTGAATCCCTTGGCATATTGGTACATGAATATCTTTCAAACTATATGAGTCTAATACAAGGGCGCATCCCACTCTTCCAAGTACAAACTAGAAATTGAACCACAAAGTTCTTATGCAATCCATGGCAATCAAGTACACATAGCATAAACCACAAAACCACACAAATTGCATTAAAAATAAACTAAAGCATTCAAACAAGCAAGTTCATCCCAAGGTTCATCACCATTTGGTGACCTTAGGATTTAGTCATCCATAACAACAAAGAATAAGAATAAACTCATAAAAACAACTAAATCACTCATAACAAAACTCCCTCAAGTGTTGATGATGAAATGGAGAACTGGATCACCCCTGAAAGTTTCCACCGTTGCTGCAATAAGAGCGGCTTTCTCATCGTCTACAAGCTTCCCCAAGTGAGATCGGTGAGAGATCTTGCCAAATCAAGCTTCTTCGACTGATTTCCACCCTTCAAATGTCAAGAATCGAGGCTTTCTTCCCTGGATCTTCCTCTTTGCCTTCAAGCTCCAAGAACTCCCCCAAAATTTAGCCTTAGCGGCCTATTAAAACTCTTCTGGGGGTGATACAGTAGTTGCTACAGCAATTCATCCACAGTACCGACGCCAAGATTTTCCTGCGAACCTCACGGGCATCCATGTGGGCGCATGGTAGCCCGCGAGGCTTCCAACCAAGTCTCTGCAGCTGCAAACAGTTTTCACACTACAGTACAATTTAGAGAAATTGAAGCTCTAAAACGTCGTTTTTTTATGCGGATTTCTTCCCAAATGCATTCTTGAGCTCACCTTGGCTTCTTCAAGGCCTGTAACACAAATAAAACCAATTTAAACATAAAATGGGCATCGATTCATTAAAAAGACATGTAAATGGTACACAGAATATACGTATAAATACATATATTAGACACTTATAATTGTGCCCTAGGCATTATTGTGATTTTTAAATTTTTTCGTATTGTTATAGCATGGGCTCTATCTTCACAAACGGAATCCAACATGGTAGTTGAAGCCGTTGTAGTTGTTGTCACACTTGAGCAGCACTTTCTTTTATAATGGCAGCCCAATTTGGTGCTCACGAACTACTCTGATTTGATCCAATTAATGCAACATGAAAAAGACTGCATGGTTGGAAGCTAGTGGACTCCTTGAGGAGTGTCAAGAGTCTCTTGGATTGCTTCCCATTAGCTCATTTGGATTTTCATTTCCTGAGAGTATAATGACTTGGCTAATGAATTGGCAATTATAAATGGAGCAACCCATTTGCTTCACTATTTCACAAGGGTTTGGAGATTCTGAGATAGCCAGAGGATATTGCTTGTCGTTGAGCATTTGTTTGTTTGTTTGTTGTTGTTATTGTTTTGTTTGTTTAGCTTGTTGCTCCTTTTTGTCATTAAAAAAAAAAAAACTAATACTAACTCTTTGTAATGGATGGAATGGGGGGGAAGCAGTTGGCTCCAAATGTGATTCAATCTCAAGTTAAGCACATGCAAGGGAGCTTGTCGCGTGAGTCAGCAAAGTTTAAAAAGATTAAGGTAGCGTGTGACATGGTGGATGATGTGGGCAAATCTTCATTAGTTGGACGAAAAACCAATAGGAAACGAAGGATGAATTCAAGGCTCAAGCGGGTTATCTTACACTTGACAGCGTGGCAGGGGGAAATGTTCTGATTGGTTGAGGAGATGGAGTTCGTTATGCTACAATCCAAGATTATATAAAGCATGGGTGGAGGAAAAGAGGGAGACATAGAAGAAGAGAAGAAGAAGCTTGGGCTTGATTTGAGTTCTTCGGCTATTGTCTTTGGCGGCTTGACAAGAGGGAAGTGATTCCCACTATTTTACTTTTTTTTTTTTAATAATTTAGTTTCAGCTCTGTGAGCTTGTTACTTTCATCTAGTGTTTTTTTGGTTGATATCTGTTGACATGATGATTGATTTTAATTTCTTATTCGATAAATTTGATTGAAGAGGGTGTTATTGTGCCAAATTGATTATTCAGTTGAATTAGTAGCTATGTGAATTAGTAATTCATTACTCTTTCAAACAAAAGTACACTTTGTAAATAATAACTCACATTATCAAATATAAAAAAGTTCTCATAAACAAAGTGTATTTTCAAATGGAAATTCAGTGGATCGCATGCTCTCTTTACACCATCAAACTCATTTTATTTATATAAAAATAAAGCTAATTTGTACAATTAACATCACAATTATATTTCCTAATATTATACTATATTATAGGGTTATCCCAATTATATCATGCAACTCTGAAATGCCATACTTGCCACTATTGATCTAAAGGCACTTCGGTCTTGAGAAAAACTGGAAATATTCTTTTACAATAAAAATTTAACTATCATATAAATATATTCAATTAATTAAAAAGTCCAATTATTGTTTTACTAATTATTATTATTTTAGGAAAATTTTAAACCTAAAAGAATTCTGACAAAACAAAACATTTCCAAATTTCAAATCCCTTCAGGCATAGACCCAACACCGACCTTTGCCGGGTGCACGTGCTTTCCGGATGCTATCGCCAACGTTCAAATCTCTAGGGCGGCAGGCTTATCAACAACTACATATGTAGCGTCGCCTCACCGGAAACCCTCAAGCGCGGGAGGCACCAAGAAACAGGCTCCCTCTCTCTCTCTCTCTCTCCTCACTCATTCACTCCTCTCCCCCGCTTCTCCTCCTCCCCAAGATCCCCCAAAACCACAGCTCCAAGGTGAAACCCTCACTCCGGATCGATTGCTGCGATCAATGGCCGTCTCTTCCGTCTTCTTTCGCTGTTTTCTTCCCCCTCAGCAGGACGACGATCGCATTTCGCTCCTCAAAGGCATGCCCGATTTCAAAATCAAGGTTCACGGCATCCGTGGCGGCAGAGGGAGAACGCTGGTTTCCCATAGACGCAATGTCCGGTGCGACTTCTCGGCCCAGGAGCAACCGCCGAAACCCAGGCAGAAGCCAAGCCAGTCGTCGGGAAGGAAATCGGAGACTGATGTCGACCCTGTTGGGTTTCTCTCTAAGTATGGTATATCTGACCGTGCCTTCGCTCAATTCCTCCGTGATCGGTACTGTAAATTGATTTTCCACTTGATTTCTTTTCATTAACTCTAGCTGATAATTTGTCTTTTCCTGAGGTTTCTTAATATTTGTTTTTGAAGTTCAGGCATAAGGCATTGAAGGACCGCAAGGTTGAGCTGTTTTCCCGGTTCCTTGATATCTCAGTCGCGTCTTCAGGGTTTGCTTTCTTTCATCATTGCCCTCTTTATAATCACTGTAGTACAGCTAATCTTTTGTGGACTTGCTTATTTAATTTTTGAATTTGTACTGGACTTGTTGTCAGGTCTGATATATTGGGAATGCATCGCCACAGGCAGCACAGGGTGGATTTCATGGAGTGGGCACCAGGTACTCGCTGCCATCTCCTGCGCTCCTATTTGACACCTTTCAGTTGTCTGCTTTATTTTCTGTGCTTGAAGTAAATGCAAGCTTTTGATTCATGAAGACTAATTCATGCCAGGGCATAATCTTTTGTCATTTTCTTTCTTGTTGCTTTATTATGTTTTTCATGTTAATAATTTCATGCTATACTTTTAGTAAGCTAGTATCATTGCGACTGCTGAATTGCTCTTTTTTTTTTTTTTTAATTTCTCACTTGTATTAGCTGTTTAATTGAGTAATCACAGTATACTGAAAAATAATTCTTGTTAGAGTAAATTACCTGGATTCTAGAAATGGTTTTTGTTTTTTTTTCATCTTAATGACTTCCCAATGATGGGTTTCCCGAGATGAATCAATTTACTCTGCCTTGTATAACCATCCTGTATACCTGATGACTATTGACCTGTTCACTATGCTGCCTGTCAGTTGGTGTTATATTAGCTGTTTTTTTTTCTTGAACCTAACCGGTTCATGATTTTGATTGTCATTTTTTCAACTGAACTCTACCTCAGGATTATACCCAAATCTGTGCATTTGGTTTGCAGGCGAGAACTATAACATCAGTTAGGTTTTACATCCTGCATGCATTTTGTGTACAGATCCATCCATTCATGACTGCCATTCCAACTTTAATGCTTTGTCAAGCTGTCATTTTGTTGAGTTATTTTGGATGACCAATTAGCTGGATATTGACTTTAAGGTTATGTTCTAAGCAATTCAAGTTATAAACTATTATTTATTTATGTATGTTTTGGTTGAATGTGAGCTGCTGTGAAGTCAAAAAGATGAGATCATATTAAAAGAGATTTACCATTTTTATCACTTGACTGAGGATTTGGTAAGATTGACATCATCTATTCGATAACTGCCAATTGCTATTATTTATTTATTTATTTATTTTAATATGACCAAGTATGAACTAAGGCTATTGAACAAACAATGTCTATTCTTGATTGAGGTTTTGGTAAGATTAATTCCATCAATTAGAATGTTTCTGGTTAATTATTATTCGTTATTGGGTTGGATCATGTAGGGTGCTTGTCAGAGTTCATTTTAGACATACCAATGAGTTTTTCCCCTACTTTTCTCTATAGATGAGTTCAATTTGGTTTAAAACTTTTGAAAATCCAATTGAAATCTATATGTGTTCTCTCTATTTATTTATTTATTTATTATTTTTGAGACAAGTACTGTCCTTATTGTTTGCCAAATTTTGCATGGATCTATTCTGTGTCACACTGCTAGCTACTGGTTAAACAACCAATGCTATTTAAGGCCTGCTTGATATCATCAGCAGATTGTTGCTTGATGTTGCATTTTGTTGTTCGATGTCTCCTCACATTATGTTTTGTTGGACTCCTGATTCTTAAGATCCTTAATATCACCATCAGTATGATTTTAGGTAAAGGAAAATAAAATGTATGAGTTGTTTATACATGTCAAACACTCACAAGTGTCACTAATTTGACCAATTATAACAATATGGTCCTGTGACCTTTGATTTTGGTTAAAAGTGCACAGATTCTTTGGTAGCTGTTCTTCGTTCATATAACTTAATGAAAGTGCTCTAATCTTCTACCAGAATTTCAGGTGCCTGCCCATTCTGGTGATGAGGTTGGGAACTAATATAATGCTTTATTTTTCTTCCTTTTGTTTGGATATCACTTAGACCATTACTTATGCACTAGGTACTTATCTTCTCCCTTTTTTTAGCTTATTTGGGTAAGTTTATAACATTTTTCCAGTTGAATGAATGTACAATGTTTTGGGACATTAATGGGGATGTGTTACTAAGGTGTCATTAAACAAATGGAAATGTGGTTAACAGTATACAGTGGCATCCTCCAACCCCTTCTTTGTCTCCTTTTTCAAAAAACGATCTAGTGCCATCATCATTAAAAAAAAAAAATCATTTTTATAGCTTTATCATATATTGGAAGGTATAATCAAAAAAGTTTTGATGGTAATATTGTCTCATACATTACTAGCTGCATTATTTCTGAGTTAGCTTGAATAGTTACTTTGAATACTATTGTTCTATTTTGGATGCATGATCTCTTTTATTATATGGTTAGAAATCACGTGATCATCTCTATTAATCACTTTAGTTGTTGGTTTATTATTGTTTAGAAAATGCAGCTCAGAACTAATAGTTCACATTTTGCATATTTTTATTTGATTAATTAACATTTTGCAAATATGTTTGCATCACAGGTGCTCGATATTGTTCACTTGTTGGAGATTTCAATGGTTGGTCACCAACAGAAAACAGTGCAAGGGATGGACACTTTGGACATGATGATTTTGGCTATTGGTTTATTATTCTTGAAGATAAGCTTCGTGATGGGGAAGAAGCAGAAAAGTATTATTTCCAAGAGTACAATTATGTAGATGATTATGATAAAGGAGATAGTGGTATAAGCGCTGAAGAATTACTAAAAAGAGCAAATGATGAATATTGGGAACCTGGAGAGATTCGTACTCGGAAGTCTACTTTGGAAATGGTCTCAAAGTTATATGAGCAGATGTTTGGTCCAAATGGTCCACAGACAGAGGAAGAATTAGGTGAAATTCTTGATGCTGAAACACGATACAAACAATGGAAAGAAACCAATAAAAGTGACCCTACTAAACCTTGTTTTGATGTTATTGACAATGGAAAGGAATATGATATCTTCAATGTGGTAAGTGATCCTGTATCACGTGAAAAGTTCCGATCAAAAAAACCTCCACTCGCGTACTGGATAGAAATGCGGAAAGGTCGAAAGGCGTGGTTGAAGAAGTATGTACCTGCAATTTCTCATGGAAGCAGGTACAGAGTATATTTTAACACTCCTGATGGGGCCTTGGAACGAGTGCCTGCTTGGGCCCCGTATGTTCTTCCAGGTATACTACTTTAGCCATTTTATGGTGTTATGTTCTTAGATTTTGTCTTTCCAACTATTCTTATTGGATCTCATTCTTGTTCAGGTGCATTTATTGCTTTATGATGATACTTGTCTTCATGAACTTTAAACAAAATCTCCTCACTCTTTAAGAAATATGGACTATGGAGAATGGTGCGCCTATAAAAGATATAACTGGCAGGAAATCTATTTTGGTTCCATTCTATATCACAAATATCACAAATTATGATAAGTTACTCTTTAGTGACTAAAGACACTAGTATGAAAGGATGTGTCATGAATGGCTTTTCAAATTTTATGAAAAGAAGATAAATGAACAGTTTCAATATGATGGTTGGGCTGTTTACTATTTCGTTTATGCTAAAAGAGTCTTACTCATAATTCTACATACTTACTGTTGCTTTCTTTTTCATGGATCTGGTTCTTTCTTTACATATGTATTAGATTTTTTAGTAGTGGGTTCTTCTGTAAATCAAACAGTTAGTCCCATGTAGCAGAGGGAATATTTGAATGCCAAGGAGCAACTGCTTGAACCTTAGTTTCCTGATTACCAAAATTTGAGTAAACGTAATATTAAGAGGTTTGGAAGATGGATTTGTCTTTTTATTCTAGAAGTTGTGGTGGAGGTGATTGAGAAATCATGATCTAGTGCTGACAAAGAAATGTATCACAAAAAAGAACAAAAACAAAAAAAAAAAAAAAATCATTTGGTGGATATACACATGGATAAGACATATTGCTATAGGGTTTTCATACAATAGCATGAAACAAGTTGAAAGCGAGAGGATAGTAATAATTAGAAAATTAAAGTATTTATTTGTGATGAAGCCAACATTGCTTTCTTTGGGTACAATAGCCACCATTACATTTATATGTTCTCATTTTTTGTTGGCCCTGGAGTTTACTATCACAATGCAATATAATTGAAATCTACGTCCATAACCTGCTAATTATTCAAAGTGAATACCCACGGTTGAGGTTATGATGGAGAGATGATCACTATGATATTCTAAGTAGAAATTCTATTGAAAGCTAACAAACAAAAAAAGGATGGTATTTATTATGTTTCATTTCCTTGCCAATGTTAGTACCTCATGTAAATCTTATTAAAGTAATTGATAGTTCGACATCAGTTAATTTTGTAAATATGGACAAATATACAAGCTTGGATCTCTCATTCTAACATTTTAAGCTCTTGGATTGAATTTAGTATAGATAATATATGCTTAGTAACTTGGTTTATATAATATGGTATCCAAGCTTGGTTAATTGGTTTGGTTGCAACATGTCTAGTTGCAAAGGATCATTATGTTAATTTGATAAATATGGGTTTCAATATATAAGATTGGGTCTCTCATCTTATCTATTTAAGCTTTTGGGTTGAATTGAGTTCATATAATATTTGTTGGATGTAATAAATCCTTGGTTAGCTCTGTATGTTTGGGGTTATGGGTTTGTTAATGTTAGAAGAACATAGCGAGAGAGTGGAACAAGTCCATCCATATGCCTTGAATAATCTTCATGAATGACGTGTAGGTCTACATATAGGAACCAACAATACAAGTACACCCCAAATATACCTCTGTACTACCGATGTACATATACATGCATACATACATACATACATCTAACACTCCTTCTCAAACTCAAGGTGGATCATGCGTCTTGAGTTTGGATAACATGAATAGATGTTGATCACACGTCTGTGCTTTGATAAAGAAATTTGCCACTTGGACCTCTGTAGGAATATAGTGAAGTGACACAGGTTTGGCACGTACATGGCATTGGGTGAAGTGTACATCCACACCAATGTGTTTGGTTAGCTCATGTTTGACCAGATCTGCAGTAATATGAAGGGCTCCAGTATTGTCATAGTGAAGTGCAATAGAAAAAGTGATTGGTACACCAAAATCCTGCAGGATCAAATGAAGCTAAAGCACCTCCTCGACGGTAGAAGACAAAGCACGTACCTCAGCCTTAGCATTGGACTTGACAATGGTATACTGTTTCTTGGTCTTCCAAACAACAAAAGAAGACCCAAGAAATAACCAGTGACAGAGACTCGATCATTAGGAGAACTGGCCTATGTAGCATTTGAATAGGCTTGCAGCTATAGAGTGGACTGACGTGGGTAGAACAGGCCATGGGAAGCAGTGCCACGAAGATATCGCAAAACTCGAAGAAGATGACCGTAATGGACAAAAGTGGGAGATTGTAATGAACTGACTGAGAATGTGAACAACATGGGAAATGTCGGGACGTGTGACATTTAAGTAGACCAAGCTGCCAACTAGATATCGATAGCGAGAAGGATCCGATAAGGGAATCCCTTCAGAAGCACGAAACTGTAAATGTAGCCCTATCGGTGTAGCGACAGTACGCGTATCGGTCAATCCAGAGCGAGCAAGTAAATCTAGAGTGCAAGTAAATCTAGAGTGTAATGCTGCTGAGAGAGATGGTAGCATTAGGATGATAAGTGATCTCGATACCTAGAAAGTAACGAAGTAGACCCAGATCAGTCATTAAGGTCTCACACAGCGTCTCTTTCACAAAAGTAATGTGAGCAAAGTTATTGCCAGTAAGAATCTTGTCATCCACATACAAAAGAATAATGGTCCGGCCCCAAGAGTAAAAATGAACAAAGACTGCCGGATCACGGATGCTTACAATGAAACCAATAGCCTAACCATTGTGTTGAATCGTTCAAACCAGGCACGTGGAGCCTGTTTGAGACCATAAAGAGCGCAGCGAAGGCGATAAAAAGCCTTGGAGGCACTTAAAGGCCGGTAGGAGGAGTGATGTAAACCTCCTCCTTCAAGTCCCCTTGAAGAAACACATTTTTCACATTAAGCTGATGTAGGACCCACTCACAAACAACCGCAATAGCAACCAATGTACGCACAGTGTGCATGTGAGTCACTGGGGCAAAAGTCTCCTCATAGTTGTGGCCATACTCCTACTGAAACCACGAGCAACTAGACGTGCTTTATAGCGCTCACAGATCCATTAAAACAGGTCTTCATCTGGTAGATCTAGTGACAGGTGATGGGAACAACATAAGGCAGGATGAGGAACTAGATTGTTGAGTCTGAGATAAGGCATCAAGTTCCTCTGCCATGGCAGTCTGCCACTCAGGTGACTGAACCGCTTTCCTGTAGGTACCTGGCTCAAAGACATCTGAAACACTGGCGCTAATAAAGGCATAACGGTCAGGGGGATGTAAAGTGGAGCGATCATGTAAAGAGTAAGTGAGAGGGTACCTCAGGAGTTGGATAGGTAGCAGCAGAGGCGTTAGAGAAGATTGGCCAAGGTGGAGGCGCTGTGGGATCTCGACGATGGTAAGAAAAACGAATATGTCGGTGAGTAGGAGGAAGAGAGATAAGAAGGGAAGAAGACACTGTAAGCGACTCAACAGATAAAGGAGGAGAGGCTAAGAGAAAAGTGAGTAAGAAGCTCTGGAGGAATGTTGAGTGATGGAGGAAGGACACAAGGGAGCACCCTCAGGGGAAAGGGGAGGAAAATGAAAGGACAAAGGAACCGAGGAAGAGGTACAAGTAGTGGAAGAAGGAGAAGCACAAAAGGGGGTGGACACATCAAACATGACATCATGGGAGATGCGAATACGACGAGTAACCCGATCATAGCAATGATAACCTTTATGCTTAAGACTATACCCTAGAAAAACACAAGAACAGACTGGGCATTTAGCTTTGTTCGCTCCCGAGGTGAGAGTAAAACAAAGCAGCGACAACAAAAAACACGAAGATGATCATAGTGGGGTGGTGTCCTATGGAGACACTCACTTGGGCTACGGCCATAAAGATGAGATAATGGTTGCAGGTTAATAAGATAAACAGCTGTGCTAACAACGTTAACGCAAAAATGAGGAGAGAGAAAAACACCGAGAAAAAGAGCATGTGTCGCCTCTAAGATGTGATGGTGATTGCGTTCAGCGACCCCATTTTGAGAATGAGCCCCAGGACAGATAACTAAGGCAAGGTGCCCTCGGAAGACAAAAAATCACTAAAAGTTTGAGAAGCATACTCACCGCTAGAGTTAGACCAAAAGGTCTTGATATAGGCAAAGAATTGGGTGTGTACCATAGCGGAAAAATAGCGATAGACAATAACTGACTACGGTGATACATAAGATAAAGCCAGGTGAAGCGAGTGCAGTTATCAATAAAAATAACATAATAGCGATTAGTAGATTACCGCCTTTAGATACGAAAGGAGCGGGACCCCAAACATCAGAATGAATAAGCTCAAAGGGAGTAGTAGCTTGAGACACACTCTAAGGATAAAGACGCTGTAGTTGCTTACTAAGCTTACAGTCAAAACATACCACATCAGAAGGAGGAGAGACAGCTCTTAAGGCGCTAAGACGAACAAGGTATGACATACGAAAATGACACAAAGGACCAAGACGCGGGAATTGTCGAACATTGCCAAAAGTTGTTGATCCGTAGGAGTCAGTGGAGCAGGAGAAGCCTGTACAGAGTGTGTTTGGGAGAGTGAGGCATTGGAAGAAGAGGTGACAATGGTGAAGCGTCAAGCGGAGTGACGTGCGGAAGTATATGCTGCTTCTGCTGACAGTTGCATGCGAGGTAGGCAAGTATGCCATAGTAGTGATAAGTCACGATCCGCTTTGGCTGTGAAGAAGGTCGAGAGGAAGCAGGGGCAAGAGGCGGAGGACGAGCAGAGAAGGATGGCGGAGGCACAAAAGTAAAGCTAGCGACAACAAGAACACTGCCCCTCTGTGAATAAATCCATAAGTATCTATTTTATGACAGTGAACAATGCGCCGTCAGAATAGTGCACAGTGAACAATGCGCCGTCAGATGTTGATATGGCGGACCCCAATATTTGTCTCTTTATGTTTGGAAAAGAGAATCAGGAGATAAAAATAATGTGCGGGCCCGAGCATTTGTTTCCTGGTGTTTGTAAAAGGGGTAAATTTTGGAATTCAGGAATGGCTGTAATTTCAAGGAAAAATGTTGGTCGGGCTGTCAGGGCAGTGGTGCAGCCGGTAGTGAGTCGGCTCTAGGCGTGAGTCTGAGCACTGAGCGTGGGGCCGGTCTCCAGCTGGCGGGTCTGGTCATGGGTAGGCGGGAGGTTGGCAGCGGCGACCGAGTGCAGACGGCGCAGGTTGTGGTGCGGCTATGGGTGGGTTTTTTTTTTTTTTTTTTTTTTTTTGCAAATGTTGATCTTGAATTTGATAGAAGAAAAAAGTGTCTGGAGAAGGAGGTGGCTGGAGATGGAGGTGGCCGGTGAAGGTTTAAAGAGGTGGGATAAGGAGAAGTAGATGGCCGGAGGAAGAGGCAACCTAGTATTAAACCGGCGCGGCCGGATTTGGTGTGGCGCGTGACAGAGCTGGTGGTGGCGCGGCCGATAGATGGGTGATTAGGTGGTGTGGCTGCGGGGTAGCGCGAGGGTGCCAGCAGGCGGAGGAATCTAGGCGTCTAATACCATGTTAGAAGAAGAAGAGAGAAAGAGAGTTCATATGCCTTGAACAATCTTCATGAATGAGCTTTAGGTCTACATATAGGAATCAACAATACAAGTATACCCCAAATATACCTCTGTACTACCGTTGTACATATATATGCATGCATGCATACATCTAATAGTTAAAAATGTGACCAGTGAAATTTTAAGTTCATAAAATGGCGATTATGAAACTTGGGTTGCTAGATTGCTAATCACCTGAAATTTGAGGATAAGAACTAATTTTTAACTATAGCTTTCTTGAACACCTCTATGTACAGCATTCAAAGAAAACGCCTTGACTTTTTTAAAAAAAAAAAAAATATTTTTGCCGTCAATCATATGGAGTAGTTGATCAGAACCATACAGTTGTATCATATTATTGATACACTTGTTAGATTGCAATCATTTCCTTGGAATGCCAAAGTCTTTAATGTTCAATTTTCCTTTTATTCCTTCATATAAATAATTAAAGCAGTGCTATACATCATCATTTGGAGCATATTTATATGTAAGTAATATTATCCACAAATGTTTTTTAGATTGAATATATGCTAGTAATGGCAAAATTCCATAGTGTGCATCTTGTCAACACTCTGAAGATTTAATAAATAAGGTATACTTTATACTGACGAATGGTTCTTAAGGCCAGATTTCTTTTTTTGATGTAAAAAATCATTTCCACTATATGTGATGCTTTTGAACAAAATTTTAAGGGTAAACCTTATTTTTTTCCTCAAATTGCTAACTTCTTTTGAGAACCAAGCTCATTTATGATAAAACTAATTACTATTATTTGTTAAATATGGTTGTATTGCTGTGATAATAAGATCCTTTGTCACTTGTTGATATTGGCATAAATTATTTGGAGCGATGCACTCTTTAGAGTTTATGAAATTTGTTTTTTCTTTTTCTTTTTTTGAATTATCTGTTTTGTTTGCTCCCTGAAAGTTTATTCATCCCATGCAGATGTTGATGGGCAGTCATGTGCTGTTTATTGGGAACCATCTCCAGAAGATATTTATAAATGGAAGAATAAACGTCCTATAGTCCCTAAATCTCTTCGCATATATGAATGTCATATTGGAATTAGTGGATCTGAGCCAAAAATTTCTTCTTTTAATGAGTTTACCTTGAAGGTGACGTGTAGAACAACAATTGGATTATGTTTATGATGTGTATCTGACTTTTCTACTTAATGGGTCTTTTCTTATATAGGTACTTCCACATGTGAAAAATGCAGGATATAATTGCATTCAGTTGATCGGGGCTGTGGAACATAAAGATTATTCCTCAGTTGGCTATAAGGTAAGTAAGTTGTCATGTGGGTTATAGTATTATCTTATTGAGCATTTCTAGCTATTATTTGGAGATGACTACAATAATTTGCTTGTCGGCCACAATATTTGGTTTAAAATTTTCCTTTTTATTCGCCATCGCCTGAATGTTAATTAATGACTTACCTCACAGTAGAAGTAGTAGGTTTTTGACATATTTCCTTTTTAAATAGCTTAATTTGTGTTAGGAAAGAATAATCAAGATTGTATTGAGAATAATGTTACAATGTAAATATATAGGTACACAGGTATATATATGGTATATATATACAAATATGGATATACAGCTGTGAATACAGCTGTATTTCCTACCACCCCCCCTCAAACTCACGGGGGATCAGACACCGAGAGTTTGGACAAAAGAAAATCATGTTGCGCCCGTGTCTGAGACTTAGTAAACAAATCCGCAAGCTGTCGCTCAGAGGGAACAAACTGAGGAGCCAGGATGCCTTTGCTGTGCTGATCACGCAAAAAGAAAGCATCGACACCAATATGTTTGGAGAGAGAATGTTTGACAGGATTCAGTGTGATCTGAATAGCACTGGTGTTGTCACAATGTAAAGGAATAGGAGCATGTGAGACAACACCAAGGTCGTGCAAAAGCCATCGCAACCAAACAATCTCCTCAGCAGTAGTGGCCATGGCGCGAAGCTCAGCTTTGGTGCTAGACCGAGAAACACCTGTTTGCTTCTTAGACTTCCAGGCAATGAGAGAAGAGCCAAAGAACAAACAGAAACCAGTAACAGAACGACGATCAGACGGATGACTAGCCCAAGTAGCATCAGAGTATGCACGGAGCTCCAGAGGACTGTGATGAGAGAAGACAAGGCCACGAGATGGAGTCGCTCGAAGATAACGCAAAAGCCGCAACAGATGAGCATAGTGAACAGAAGTAGGTGCACTGACAAAATGACTCAACACATGCACAGCATAAGCGATATCTGGTCGAGTAATGGTAAGATAGACCAGACTCCCAACTAAGTGTCTATAGCGTGTCGGATCAGACAAGGGGACCCCCTCATCAGCACGCAACTGAAGGTGCAGCTCCATAGGAGTAGTAACAACACAAGAGTCAGAGATAGCTGCCCGTGCTAGAATATCAGACGTGTAACGCTGCTGGGACAACTGAAAACCAGTAGGAATAGAGGTGACCTCAATGCCCAGAAAATAACTCAGTTGACCAAGATCAGTCATCTGAAAATGTTGCTGAAGGTGATGCTTGACAAACTCAACATGAGCAGGGTCATCACCGGTAATGATCATATCATCCACATAGAGCAACAAAAGAGTCCGACTACGAGAAGAAGAGTGCACAAACAAAGCTGGATCATGCGGACTAGGCTGAAAACCAGCAGCAGCCACAGCAGAACTGAAACGCTCAAACCAGGCCCGGGGAGCCTGTTTGAGACCATAAAGAGCACGCCGTAGCCGACAAACAAAACCAGAAGGAGAAGAGAGGCCAGGGGGTGGAAGCATGTAAACCTCCCGCTGAAGATCCCCGTGAAGAAAAGCATTCTTCACATCAAGCTGAAAAAGAGACCATCGACGAACAGAAGCAACAGCAATAAGAGCTCGAATGGTAGTCATATGAGCCACTGGAGCAAAGGTCTCATTATAATCACGGCCCTGCTCCTGCTGAAAACCACGGGCCACAAGACGAGCCTTGTATCGTTCCACCGAACTGTTAGAGCGAGTCTTGACCTTATAGACCCACTTGCAGGTAATAGGAACAGCACCAGGGGGAAGAGGAACCATATCCCATGTGGAAGTATACTTGAGGGCCTCCAACTCAGCAGACATAGCAGCCTGCCACTCAGGTATCTGAACAGCCTCTCGGTAAGAAGCTGGCTCTGGAGGGCCACAAGAGGGAGAAATGGGTAGATCAAGCAGCTGAGAAACAAGGTTAAGGCGGTCAGGAGGATGGCGATCTCGAAGAGGATAGCGACGTGCAGGAGGATCATCCACATGGAATTCATCAGAGGAAACCGGTGGCGCCGTGGGTGAATGCTCAGGAGAAGAACGAGGGCGACGAACATAGTGATAGGGAAGAGCGGGAATAGGAACCTAGACAGGAATATCAGCAGACAATGGAGATATAGATGGAGGAGAGAATGGACGAGACACAAGTGAAGGCGGAGAAGGTATAGACGAGGATGGTGACATGAGAGGTGGTGACACAGGTGGAGAGGACACAATGAGAAACTGAACATCGACCGATGTAGTAGAGGAGTGAGAAGAAGAGGAAGAGGAAGAGGAAATGGAAGGAACAAAGAAAGGACGATCCTCAACAAAAGTAACATCGCGCAAGATCCGGATGCGACGTGCAGCAGGATCGTAACATCGATATCCCTTGTGCTCAGGACTATAACCAAGGAAAACACAAGGAACAGACTGAGCAGAAAGTTTAGTCCGCTCTCGAGGCAAAAGAAGGACATAACACAAACATCCAAACACACGAAGATGAGAATAACGGGGTGGACTAGAGAAAAGACACTCTCCGGGACTGCGACCCTGAAGAAAAGAGGAGGGTTGAAGATTTATGAGGTAAACAGCAGTAGAGACAGCCTCAACCCAGAAATGAGGTGGAACATGAGAGGCAATGAGTAGGGTACGAGCAGTCTCAAGAATATGACGATGTTTCCTTTCTGCAGTGCCATTCTGTGCATGAGCACCAGGACACGAGAGCTGAGGAAGAGTGCCATGTGAGGCAAGAAGATCACGAAAATCATGAGAGAGATACTCCCCCCCTGAGTCAGAACGAAAAGTGCGAATAGTGGTAGAAAACTGGGTGCGCACCATGCTAGAAAAATTAACATAAATCTTAAAGAACTCGGAACGAGACGCATAAAATAAATCCAAGTGTAACGAGAGAAGTCATCAACAAAAATAACATAATATCGATGCCCACCTTTGGAGACAAAGGGGGCGGGACCCCATACATCCGAATGAACTAACTCAAACGAAGAGACAGACCTAGACACACTCGAACGATACGGGAGTTGTAGCTGTTTTCCAAGCTTACAACCCGAACATGAATGTGAACTATCAACTGAAACACGACCTAAAACACCCTGATTAATAAGAGAAGATAGACGAGAGCCACTAAGATGGCCAAGACGATGATGCCACTGATGAAAACGAACTGAGGAAAGACTAAAGGCAGATGCAGCGGGAAACGAAGAGGAAGACGGGAGACGAAGATGATCGAGCACATACACCCCACTATGGCGATGGCCAGTTCCAATGAGGGTCCCTGTAAGACGATCCTGCACACGACAACCAAACTCATCAAAAATAACAAGATAGCCAAGGGAAGTGAGTTGGCTGGTAGAAATAAGGTTCATGGATAGTTGGGGTACGAAAGCAACATCGGGAATATGAAAGTGAGTAGTATGTAAAAGGCCACGACTAGAGACAGGAAGGGTAGTGCCATTAGCAATAATGACACGAAGGTTTGAAGAAAGTGGGTGAAGGGAGTGAAGGTGGGTAGCATCATAGGTCATATGGAAAGAAGCTCCAGAGTCGAGCAACCAAGAGGAAGAAGAGATACCTGTAGGAGCAGAGGCGACTGATGGATGAGTAGAGATGTCTGAGGCATCCTGAGTGAGAACTGGGGCCGAAGAAGCAGAAATCTGACTCCGGGAGAACTGCTGAAGAAGTTGAAACTGCTCAGCAAACAACGGACCAGCCGGAGAAGTAGAGGGTGGAGTAGTGACAATGCGCTGCTGTGCTGTTTGCTGAGCCCGCTGGAGCTTGCGACAGTCAGTGCGAACATGACCAAGAGCATGACAGTAATGGCACCGAACAGACCGTCGATGGGGCACACTAGATCCCTGCCCTGGAGACTGGGAAAAAGGACGAACAGGAGTGCTAAGCCCTTGGGACGACAGCAATGGAGCAGTGGACGACACTGAGAGCTGCTGTGGAGTAGCAAGAACAGGGTGAGGAGCAGCAGGTGGGGGAACCACATCTAAGGACTGAAGACGGGTCTCCTCAGCTAGCACATAGGCCAGAGTATCACTGGCAGACGGAGGTGTAACCCTGTGGAGAAGCTGAGCACGAACTGCCTCGAACTCAGGCCGCAAGCGGATGAGAAATTCATAAATGCGGAGATGGTCACGATCCTGAGCAATGGCAAGACACTGAGCACAGGTCGGAGAAGGAGAGGGAGCCATCTCATCACACTGACGCCATAGATCACTGAGTGCTGCAAAGAAATCCTGGACAGAGCTCTCACGCTGATAAGTGGCGGTGAGAGTTTGCAACAAGGAGTAGCGCAACGCCTGACTAGAGGGAAGATAAAGGGTGCGCAAATGATCCCAAATCGCCTTGGCTGTAGGAAGATCATAGACCGCCAGACGAATAGAAAGCTCGCACGACTGACAAATGATAGCTATAGTGCGAGAATCATCTTTTGTCCACTTGGCCAAGTCCTGGGATGTAGAGAGAGATGTACTGGTAACAGCAGACATAGAAGAAACAGTGGAAAGTACTGCAGAAGGGGTCAGTGCCGGCCGAGTACCATCAACATGGCCCCAAAGATTAAGGCCTCGAAGAAGAACACGAAGGGTGGAGGACCACGCCTTATAGTTCTTGCCATTAAGCATGACATTCGACTTTTGAAGATAGGAAACTTGGGAGGCCATGAAAGCAAAGAAAAAAGGGAAGAACTTGGGTCGCGGCGGATGAGGCGAATCTGGCCGCGGGCGAAGGTTGACCGTGCAGATCTGGCCGCGCGAGGTTGAACGCGGCGGAAAGGAGGCGGCGACGGCTGTGCGCGGCTGGCGGCGGAAAGGAGGCGGCGACGGCTGTGCGCGGCTGGCGGCGCGCTGGGGCTGCGGAGGCGCCGGCGGCTCCCCAAAAAAAAAAATTAGGTTTAGGGTTTGGAAAACCTCTCTGATACCATGTTAGGAAAGAATAATCAAGATTGTATTGAGAATAATGTTACAATGTAAATATATAGGTACACAGGTATATATATGGTATATATACAAATATGGATATACAGTTGTGAATACAGCTGTATTTCCTAACAATTTGAAATGTAACTTATAAAGTTTGTAATTGCATACAGCCCCTTATAAGTCCTAATATTCATAGCATGACTATTTGGTGAATAAATTATGAGTCGATTAACATGCTTTGCATTCTTCGCATCATCACACGGAATATGAACAATAGTTTGACAAATTTCTTGCAATAAATTGACGTTCCAAGGTGTTCTGCTTTCATTTTGTCTCAAGTTTTTGAATTATTCCTTAGTTTGAAGAATTTTTGGCAATTGTATTTTTTCCAAACTCTTTAGCTAACACATCACTTGTTTTATTTGGGTGAATCATAGAAAGCCTTTTGTTTTAATTTTCAAAAGACTTTGCTCTTTTAGGTTTAAAAACTACATTTTTTAATTAAAGACTTTGTTCTTTTATATGGATGCTTTGTTGGATGTCTTATAACTATAACTTGTTTCATGTAATATATTTGTCCTCAATAGATTTCTGAAACTAGTAATATGCTCTTTTTCTCTTTTCCTTTTCTTCTTCTTTCTTTTGTCTCTTCCTTTGCTTAGTCTTTTCATCTCCTCTATTTTCTTCTTATCTCTAACTATAACCTTCCTTTTTTTTACTCTTTTCTCTCAATTTTTTTTATAAATTTTTTTTTGTACATATCTTTATATTCTTTCTCTTTTATCATCTTTTTTCCTTATCCCTCGTCCTTGATCGCTTGGACCAAAATATTGTTACTATTAAATCTTTTTTTTTTTTTTTTAAATTTTGTATTTTAATATATTGTAACTAATTGTTATTTTTTCTATTCCTAAGGGATTAGCTGTTTTTTTACAGGTTACAAACTTCTTTGCTGTTAGCAGCAGATTTGGCACCCCAAATGATTTCAAGCAGCTGATTGATGAAGCACATGGTTTTCTTTCATTTAGTCTCATATTCTTTGTCATTATTGATGGAAAGCTATTGCTGACATCTGCTATTTTAATTTAGTCTTGTTAGATAATTCAAATGAATCTGCTAAATTGATTTCAGATGTTAGAATAAAGTCTAGTCTTCAACTAAAAAGTTGGGTATTCTAATTTGATATCTATGGTGGCTGTGCTTACTAAATCATTGAAATGGTAAAGGGTACTTATTCTTAGTTTCTTAGCGTTATTTATTTCCTATTCATTTCATGTTATGAAAAGAAGTGTGTTTTCATTTAGTTTCTCATGTAGGGTTGCTTTATTGCATATTTGGCCATTGAACTTTTAAACTGCAGAAGCACACAGCAGAATTATAACTTAAGTGGTACATAGGGATACACATATGCTTTTGCTCATTACAGACAAAATTTCAAAGTCAATATACAATGACTTGCGGATTTATATGCAAATATGCATAGTGGAATGTAGTGAACTGTGCATGAACTGGATGGACGTGTGTGAATTGACATTGAGAAGTGTTTCTGATTTTCTTATTTTAAATTTGGGTTTGGCTTTTAGAGATCCCACCATTTTACAGTGTTTGTGGTTCTAGACTGTTTGAATATGTTGTACCAATGATTTACTTGGTTACTAAGCTTGTAATATTTTACATGCTCCTGTTCGAAGTCAATCATTATAACGTTTGTGTTCTGATGCACTCTACTATGAAGGAATCACTTGGTTGATGAAGAAATTTAATGGAAATTAACATACCACCTTTGACTAATCCATTGAACTCAATACTGTTAACCAATAATATGTTGGAAATACTCAACATAATCGGCAGACAATGCACTTAAAAATGGAAGAAAGAGGTAAAAGCTGTTGGGTGGCATAGAAATGTGTGTTCAGGAAAATTATGCCACATGCTTAATAGAGGGCGGTTCTGTTTTTGTGTGATTTAGGTGATTGGTCAGTTACATGGCCAACCCAACTACTGCCTTGTTATGTTAGCTAGATAAAATGCACTGTCGTATTATAGAGGTATTGGCAGTAGGCTATACATTAAATCTCATTTTTTGGGCAGAATTGCTCCTCATGCCTCCGGAATTGATATATTCAAGATTGGTGATATTTGAACATTGTTCATGGCAAACTAATGATCTGGTCTTTCAAATCTTTTCAACTCAGATTTATACTTCTCAGATAAACTATTGTTGAAGTTTGAATAGTGCTGAAACCTCATTGCATTGCACAACAGCCACTAGATGCAATTTTTAATGCCTGTCTTGCATCTGTATTTCTTGCATAGGGCTTGGGCTCCTGGTTCTTTTAGATGTTGTTCATTCCTATGCTGCAGCGGATGAGTTGGTTGGGTTATCGTTGTTTGATGGTTCTAATGATTGCTACTTCCATTCAGGTATCCTATTTTATTATTGCTCATGTAGACTGTCGTTAGATTTTCCTGTAATTTTAATTTGCTTTATTAATAAGATTGTTGTGGCTTGTTTAATCTAATGGCTCTGGTGCCATTATAACATCGAGGGAAGTTATATAGGAAGTACATGCTGTGAAGTCAAGTTGTGTATATATTTTCATAGAGTATCATGTCCAAGTGGAATTGAAAGCAAAAAGCATGTGGAAGACCTGGCATGTGAAGCACATCCACTGTTTCTCGTAAACATCTGGCTCATGTTTGAACTAAACCATGCATAAAATTAATCTTCTGATTAAACTAATCAAGCTAGTTTGGTTACTTGGATTCAAGGTCTGCACGAGCATCTAGTCGGTGCCTAAAAGTTACTTTAAGATTCTGAGCCATTGAATAAATCATTGACAGAGCCATTCTTTTTTTTTTTTTTAACAATTTTAATTTAAATCAACACAGTAGTCTTGAGCCATCCCTAATTAATGCATAATTGACTCAAATTATTACTAATCATAGTTGACTACTACTACTACTACTAATGATAATAATAAAAATAATAAACCATATAAGTTTTATTATTGACTGATATATGCCAATTTGAATATGCTAATTTGATATTGCATGGCTGCCTCACTTTAATGGGGCTAATAGATGCCCAAGTGATGGGTAGGCAATGCATATCAGCCGTACTGTAATTTTAACTTCTAACGGTCTACATATTGGATTACTGAAATGGGCTGACAAATCCAAATAAATGTCTTTTTTTTTTTAAATTAGATCTGTTTATCTTAATTATTCCAACCATGCTTAATTAGGCATAATTGGTCCTTATTTTGTAAAATATGTTTAGCTAGGCCTTATCAAGATACGGAGTGGTATGCATATATCTAATACAATCTGGCCATATCTATGCTTTTGAAATTTCCTCCATCACCAGACCATAGTGAGATTTTTCGATGCTTTCCCATTAGATTCATTACATTTTTCATTTCATTTAATACGTTGTCTGATGTGACAATGTTTGGAGTTAATTTTATTTCAAAATTTATTCTTTTTGTGTTTTACTAAAAATTCAAGGTTTTTAAAGTTGTTCCTTTCTCTGCATGGTTTTTTTTAGTGCAAATTGTCTATCAAGCATTTTTTTTTTTATTTCGATAGGTAAACGAGGTCATCATAAATATTGGGGAACTCGAATGTTCAAATATGGTGATGTTGATGTATTGCACTTTCTTTTGTCAAATTTGAAATGGTATTCTCAGAACTGTTATTTTCTCATTAAAGAGGCAAATGTTTCCTTTTTGTTTGCTTGATTGTTTATTTTGCAAATTATTTTTTGGATCAGTGCTAATTTATCTTATAGTTATATGTTTATTTTCCTGGATAGGTGGGTTACAGAATATTGTGTTGATGGCTTTCAGTTTCACTCTCTCGCTTCTATGATGTATACACATAATGGCTTTGCTAATTTTACTGGCCAGATGGAGGAGTAAGTGTTCTCGTTCTGATTAGTTCATGCATGATTTCCATCAACTGTTTTGGATTTAATCTTTGTTTCTGTAAGTTAAGTAGCTTTTTTTTTGTCATATTTCTTTAACTACTCTTTGGATAAGTTATTATCTTTTACATATAGTTAATACAGATTACTTGTAGAGAGCAAAAAAAAAAAAAAATGCTGAATTTTTTATTGCATCATTCACCAACTCCTTAAGACTTACAGTATATATGAATGTATGCATAGGCCCCAGATAAGATACGCACTAATAAAATATCAGATTATGATAATGATCAAACTAATATTATGTCAACCAGAACTATGATAAGATCAATTAAACTAAGACAAGCGCACGCTAACACCCTTTTGAGGGAAACTATTATCTTTCCATGCATGTACTATAAAGATGGATTAAAGGATTCATTTTTTAACTAAACCATGAGCATGCTTACTACATTCTGAATCTCAGTGATGATTATGGGTATATGGGCAGCATGTAATTTTTTGTTTCTTTTTTTTTTTCAACTACAGAACATCACAAGCCTATGCTTTCTTTTCATGAAAATGATAGAGGACAACTATATTCAGTTACAGTAGTCAGTAAGAGCGTCACTAGGGTGCATTTTGTGACTTTTGTCAATTAGATGTTTTACAAAGTTCTGATCTTTTAGGAAGTTGTAATGGATCTTCTGTGGAGTTGTATCTACATGAAATGAGCATGACTCAATCAGAAGCTTCCTTAGAAAATAACCCACAGTAATGTGAAACTGATATATATTTTATAATACTTAGCAGATTGGTCACATTAGAACATGATCTCAACCACATAGCCAAATCCACCTTTATGATTCCTAATAGTTTCAATTGAGAGAAAAGCCAATGGAAGCTTCATCATTATGATTGTGAAAGTGAACTAGCAAGCTACAAACAGCACATTTTTCCTTTGTGCTTGCCTGATTTTTTGTTTCTTTCTTTTGTCATCATGTGCCAACTTGTTTTTATAAAATCCCTGTAAAAACAAAAACTTGTTTTTATAAAATGCGTTGAGAAAATGTGTCTCACTGTTTCACATGTGAGACACCCTTGCTTTTATTTAAAAGCTTTATATGGGTTCCAGCTGTACAACGCTTCTTTTAACACTCCTCAAGATGGGCGAAAAATATCGATCATGCTCGTCTTGTTACAATGATTTGTAAGAACTATAGAGCTAAGACCTTTGGTAAGATAATCAGCTAATTGTTCCTGTTGGAAAATATAGTCCTACATTGGTTGTGTGATAGAAGTATAATGGGTATATATATAGGTATAGGGGTTGAGTCACTAAGTCTTGTGACTTTTTGGTGTAAGACCCCTAAGCTTATGTAGCATCCATACAGGGCTCACTAGTACAAAATATAAAATCTAATATGGTATCAGAGAAATATAGTGGAGTCCAATATATAGATATTGAAAAAAAAAAGGACCTCTAAGACACAAAGTGGTGTACAAGTCCATGTGAGTAGGAACTCTGAGACACAAAGTAGTGTGCAAGTCCATGTGTATAGGACCTTTGAGACACAAAGTAGTGTATTAGGCCTGGTAAAAACAAATATCTAGTCTACAAATCTGAGCAAGTTCAAACAGAAAAAAATGACCTAGTTGAATTTGAGGGAGGGTGTTGGAAAATATAGTCCCACATCGGTTATGTGATAGATGATAATAACTATATAGATACTAGAGATCGAGAGGAACAATTTTTGTATTCAAAGCAAAGATCAAAACAAACTCTATTTTGCTGGAAAATTCATACAAGTATGGACTGTGTTAAGATAACCAGAAAAACATATCATTACACTAAAGAAAATAAACACTCTTATATCACTGCCAAAGGTTAGTAACTAAAATGAAATCAACCAGCTTAGTCACATTGATACGTGTCGGGCTCATCTTAACTTCACCGCTTAACCAGATTCATGCCTCGAACTTATTCCAAATCCCTGATCACCAAATCTCAGTCGTTCGTTACAAACACAATTCATGGCTTCTCTATCGCCTCAAGCTTAAACCAAATTTGCTTGATTAAACGCATCATCACCATCCATTTCCTTTCCTCTGATCTTTCAATTGATTCAACTAACATTCAAACACATAAAAAGACCAAGCTACCCTTCACTTCTAACCTAATTACACCAGAACATTCTGAATTTCAGATCACTGCTTCTTCACTTCATTTCTTCTAAAATCCTCGCATCTTTAATCAATTCTAACATAATCCCCCCTTGATTGAAGCTGACAAACACCCATCTCACCTTTGAATTGCTTGTGTTTCTGAATACTCAAGCATTTGGTAAATATATCATCACCTGCACATCAGTTGAACAATAATTCAATTGAATCTTCTTGGTATAAATATCAAAATGGTCCCTCTATTTTGTGATTTCCGCCCTTTTAGTCCTTCTAATATAAAATCTGCCCTTTTGGTCCTTGTAATTATACATTTTCGTCCTTAAGCTTTAAAATCCGCCCTTTTAGTCCTCATATTTGCACATTTTTGTCTTTTTTAGTCCCTCTAATTTATTAGCTGAAAGGACCAAAAGGGCTGATCCATCAATTGAAGGGACTAAAAGGATATAAATGTGCAAATACAAGGACAAAAAAGGCGGATTTTATATTAGAGGGACTAAAAGGGCGGAAAACGCAAAATAGAGGGACCATTTTGATATTTTGACCAATCTTCTTCCTTGCTACTAGTTTTCTAATATGATGGAATTTAACATCCATGTGCTTTGTTTTGCCATGGAGAGTTGGATTCTTGGCAATGGCTATGCAGGACTTAGTGCCACACCAAATTTGAGTTGTTACTTCACAATTTAATCCACAATCATTAAAAATTTTCTCCATCCACAAGCTTTGACAACAAGCTGAACTCAGTGAGATATACTCAGCCTCAGTAGATGATGAGGCCACAATTTCTTGTTTCTTTGAAGCCCAGCAAACAACACTTGAGCCTAAATTAAAAACATATCATGATGTGCTCTTTCTACTCTCTTTATCACCACACCAATCACTGTCACAATAGCCTTCAAGCACACATTCAACTCCACTGTTATACTGAATACCATAATCAAAAGAACCGGCAACATACCTTAGCACTTGTTTAGCAGCTTGCAAGTGAATTTTTGTATGATTCTGCATGTACCTGGACAATTGATTCACTGCATATACAAGATCAGGCCTGGTATGAGTCAACTATAACAATTTGCCAATTAATTTTCTATAAATGGTTGCATCTGTCCCTTCTGCTTCTTGAGTGAGCTGCAACTTAGTACATTGATTTATTGGTACATTCACAGCCTTGCATCCCTTCATATTGAACCGTTCTAGCATCTCCTTTGCATATCGCTTCTGTGATACATGCACACCTTGCATACTTTGATGAATCTCAAAGCCCAAAAATACTTGATCAATCATAAGTCTGTCATTTCAAATTCTTGCTTCATAGCTGCTTTAAAATTTTCCACCAGCTTTACTGATGATCCTAAACATATTACATCAACATACACACATACCAGTAATATCTCATCTTCATTACTTGTCTTTCTATATCCTTCTATGTAAAGTGTGTTTTGTCTCACTTTTGTAGAAATTCTATGAATTAAACCGGCCATCCAACCTTGCATACCAGGCCCTTGGAGCTTGTTTCAGTCCATGCAAGGCTTTAAGCAACCTGTAAACTTGATCTTCTTTTTCTTGCACTTCTAACCCCTTTGGCTGTGAAACATATCTCTCTTCTTCAAGTGTGTCATTCAAAAATGCAGATTTGACATCCAATTGGTGAATTGGCCAACCTCTTTGAGCTCCAAGTGCTAACAACATTCTAACTGTCTCCATTCTTGCCACAGGAACAAACACTTCTTCATAATCAATTCTAAACTCTTAAGCATAGCTTTTAGCAACAAGCTTAGCTTTGTATTTCTTAACCTCACCATTTGGTTTCAATTTAGTTTTATACACCCATTTAACTCCAATTACCTTCTTCCCTGCTGGTAATTCACACAGTTTCCAAGTGTTGTTCTTTTGAACTGTTTCAATTTCATCTAACATTACTTGTCTCCAATGCCTTGATTTTTCAGCTTCTTCATAACAACTTGGATCAATCACATTCAAAGCAAAGGAACAACTCTCATATAAGTCTTTCA
Organism: Dioscorea alata; assembly: GCA_020875875.1. Lineage (NCBI taxonomy): Eukaryota > Viridiplantae > Streptophyta > Magnoliopsida > Dioscoreales > Dioscoreaceae > Dioscorea > Dioscorea alata. The sequence goes on along the minus strand of CM037015.1, from coordinate 17,163,985 downwards.
GTGTCTTGACCTTCAGTACTGGTGATTCATCAATGCTGGAATCAATTTCTGAACTCTTCTGAGCCATAGAATTACTATTTCCATTGCTGCTACTATCTCCTGAGCTTGATCCACTTAAATCTTCAGCTTCCTGATTTTCTGCAAGTGAATCTGCCTTTCTTTCTTGTAACACAATCACCTTAGAAGCTTGATCATTCATCACTATCCACTGCTAAGTCTCTAACTTCACAAACTTTACATCTCTGCTGATCAAGACTTTCCCAAAATTTGGTAAGAACACCCTATAAGCCTTTGCATCTGGACAGTAGCCAATAAAAATTCCTTTCATTGCTCTATCATCCAATTTTTGTAATTTTTGTACAGGCATATGAACTAGAGCTACACAACCAAAGACCCTTAAATGTGTAACCTTAGGCTTCACTTCAAACCAGGCATTATAGGGTGTCTTCTTCCACACTGCAAAAGTTGGAGACACATTAGACAAGCTGCTGTTACTATTGCATCAGCCTAGAAACTCTTTGGCAAATTACTAGTTTTAAGCATGCTCCTGACCTTCTCTACTGTTGCCCTATTCTTCCTTTCAGCAACACCATTCTGCTAGGAAGAATAGGGGGCTGTTAATTCATGTTTTATTCCTTTTGCTCACAGAAATCCTGAAATTCCTTTGATACAAACTCTACACCTCTACCAGTTCTGAGAATTTTCAGCTAATTTCCAGACCGTCTCTCCATGAAAGCAATTGAACACTTCATATTTGAATTTCAAAATGTACACCCAGCACATTCTTGAGAAATCATCAATGAAGAGCAAAAAATATTTACCTCCACCATTAGATTCTGTCTGCATAGGGCCACACACATCAGCATGCACTAGATGAAGCCTTTGCCTAGCTCTCCAAGATTTGCCAGACGAAATGGATACCTTGCTAGCTTTCCAAATACACATTCTTCACAATAATTCTTTTTCTCAATTTCAGGTAGGCCCACAACCATTTTCTGCTGTGCAAGGACTTTCAAACCTTGAAAATTTAAATGCCCATATCTTTTATGCCACAATACTGCCAATTCCTTATCTTTTGCCAAATTAATTTGCTCGTGACTCGCAAACTCCACTGGAAATAAGTTATTATTTTTCTGAATTTTGAACAAAATTCTCCCAGTGTTTCCATCTCTAATTATACACCCATAGTTTTTACTGAAATTGACATCATAGCCTTCTTGATTGAGCTGTCCTACACTTAATAAATTATGAGCCAATGAAGGAACATACTGAACACCATTAATCAGTCTCAATTTGCCATCAAACATTTTGATTGTAACTGAAACTCTGCCACACACATCAACTTCTTTATCATCACCAAGTCCGACTTTATGCTGCAGTGTCTCATCTAAATTATGAAAGAGCTCCTTTCTTCCAGTCATGTGACTAGAGGTCCCACTATCCAACAGCCAGATAGAAGGACTCTCCATTCCTTGCCCATTATGAACCATAAATAAATTTCCATACTCGCTAGGATTTGATGTATTGGAGGAACTTCCATCTTCATTTGTGTTTCTATCTTGTGCAGACCAACAATGTGATTGATAGTGCCTATACTTCTTACATCTGTAACACTGAACATTTTACAAATTTTTTGTTAAATCTCTGCCCAGGCTGTCTCTGACCTCTACTAAATCTGCCAAATGCCCTTGAACCACCTCTGCTACTTTCACTGATATTTTGCTGCCTTTGCACACTTGTTCTTTGATCACCTCCTCTTGAATTATCACCAGCTCTTCCTCTACCTCTGAATCCTCCAAATCTACATCTTCCTCTCCAATTAGTTCTACCAACTCTTGAATCTCCCTGCATCACAAAGGCTTTATGTCTTTCAGGCCTTTCAGTAAATTGATTAAATCTGGTCTCATGAGCTTGAAGAATGCCACTCAATTCATCAAGAGTTACTTTAGACATGTCCCTAGCCTTTTCAATTGAAGTCACTGCATGTACAAACCTAGATGATAAGCTCCTTATCACCTTCAAGACCACATCAACATCTTTTAATTCACTTCCCATGCCTCTGATCTGATTTACCACAGCTAACACTCTTGTAATATAATGTTGGACTATCTCCTCTTCCTTCATTTGCAATAGATCAAACCTTTGCCTCAAAGTTTGCTGTCTAACTGACAGCATCCTTGAAGTACCTTGGTTCTCATTTTTGATGTGATCCCAGGCCTCCTTTGCTGAATCAAACCTCACAATTCTGTGTAGAATTGTTTCATCTACTGCCTGTTGTATTAAGAAGAGGGCCTTTGCATCATCTTCAATTTCTTTTTCAGTTGGCTCTTCTGTACTAATTCCCTCTTCAATCACTTTCCACAGCCTCCAAGACCTAAAAAAGGTATTCATCCTGTAACTCCAATGTTCATAACCATCACCTCTAAAGACAAGTAATAGAGTATGAGGTATATTAGGTGTTGGAGCTGAAGATGAACTAGAAGCCATTGCTTGCGTGCTTTTAATCTCCTCTTTGCTCATAGATACACTCTAGATCACTCTTATGGAAACTCCAGCCAACACAACAATCCACACATATAACAATCAAAGCTTAGCAGCAAAAAACAACTTCAAGCCCTCTCAATACCTCCCACATAACCAAAAAAACAGCAAATTACAAACAACAGCCCAGAACACACACCATATAGCTCTAATACCACTAATAATAACTATATAGATACTAGAGATCGAGAGGAACAACTTTTGTATTCAAAGCAAAGATCAAAACAAACTCTATTTTGTTGGAAAACAAGTATGGGCTTTGTTAAGATAATCAAAAAACATATCATTACACTAAAGAAAATAAACACACTTATATCACTGTCAAAGTTCAGTAACTAAAATGAAATGAACCAGCTTAGTCACATTGATACGTGTCAGGCTTATCTTAACTTCACCGCTTGATTAGATTCATGGCTCGAACTTATTCCAAATCTCTGATCACCAAATCTCATCCGTTCGTTGCAAATACATTCCAAATCTGCTTGATCAAACGCATCATCACCGTCCATATCCTTCCCTCCGATCTTTCAACTGATTCTACTAACATTCAAACACATAAAAAGACCAAGCTATCCTCCACTTCTAACCTAATTACACCAGGACATTTTGAATTTCAGATCACTGCTTCTTCACTTCATTTCTTCTAAAATCCTCGCATCTTCAATCAATTATAACAATAGAAGTGTAATGGGTTTATATATAGGTATAGGGGTTGCACCACTAAGTCTTGAGACTTTTGGTGTAAGACCTCTAAGTTTATGTAGCACCCATATAGGGGCCACTAGTACAAAATATAAAATCTAATAGTTCCGTTGTTCGCACATGAGCAATTGTTAATATTTGACTATTTACTTTTTCTTTAATGAAAAACCTATCTCCATATGCTTCGTTCGGTCATGTTGCACTAGATTATTAGCAGTATTCAATGCTGAGTCGTTGACTGGTTGTTTAAGAGAAGTATGTTGATACACCCAAAGTTCCACAATGAGTGCACATAGCCAAATCATCTCACATAGCGCAAGTGCCATTGCTTGATATTCTGCCTCTGTTGTTGAGCATGCTACCACTGCTTGTTTCTTGCTTCTCTAAGACAGCAAGTATCCTCCTACAAACACACAGTATCCCGAGGTGGACCGTCTATTATCTGCATAGCTAGCCCAATCTGCATCACTGTAGGTCTCAATATTTAGTGGCTATTACTCCTAAACCACAAGCCTTTCCCTAGGCTGTCTTTTAGGTATCTTAATATTCGATAAACGGCTTCCACATGCCCTGTTCGTGGATCATGCATATACCGGTTTACTACACTCACAGCAAAGGTGATGTCTGGGAGAGTGGCATAAATAGATCAATCTCCCAACTAGTCTTTGATATCTCTCTCTGTCAACTGGCTCTCCAGCATCTGCATAGATTTTGTGATTTTACTTCATAGGAGTAGCATCTGGGTGACATCCCAACATATTTGTCTCGGTGAGCAAATCTAAAACATACTTCCTTTGAGAGAGGACAGTGCCTTTTTGTGATTGGGCAACCTTAATTCCTAACAATACTGTAAGAGTCTAAGATCCTTCACTTCGAATTCTCTTGCAAGTTTTTCTTCAACTGAGCAATCTCTCTCTCATCATCGCCCGTAATCACAATATCATCAACATATACTGCTAATAGAGTAATGCGGCTCCAAGATGCCTATAAAATATTATGGTTATTGGTATCCCATACCACAAACAACTTTCCTGAATCTATCGAACCAAGCCCGAGGAGACTGCTCAAGTCCATAGAGGCTAATTTAGCTGACACATGTTGCCTATTGTTCGCTTCATGCAAAACCCAGATATAAACTTCCTTTTGTAAATCTCCGTAGAGAAATGCATTCTTCACATCTAACTGATGCAACGACCATCCAAAATTTGCGGCAAGTGATACTAAGGTTCTCATTGTGCTCATCTTAGCTACCGATGCAAAAGTCTTATCATAATCGATGCCATATGTCTGGTTGTTTCTGTTGGCTACCAAGCGCGCCTTGTAACGTTCAATTTTCCCTTCTGGCGTTTGCTTCACAGCAAAGACCCATTTGCAACCAATTGCTCGTTTGCTTGCAGGAAGAGGTATGAGCTCCCAAGTTCTGTTCTTTTCAAGTGCATTAAGTTCCTTAAGCATCGCTAAGTGCCACTTGGGATTTGCTGAGCTACTGTCCAATCTTTCGGTATAGACATTGTGTCTAAGGATGTAACAAATGCTTTATATGCAGGTGGAATGTTGAAATATGAAAAAAAGTTAGCTATGCCATAATTATTTTCATATCCATATTGAATTGGTCACTTTCCTGCATTACTGCAGGGTTGCCTCTGTTGCGCAATAGGCAAAGAACGATCATTAGAAGAAGGAATAGGAGTAGAAGAAAGATAGTTCATACCACACGCTTCAAGAAAAAGCGAAAAAGACCCTTTAGGAGTTGAGACAGGTTGAGGACTTAGAGCTAGACATGGCATGATGGATTGTTCAGTTGTCTTTACCAGCTGTATCTGTTGTTGCTGCTGATGAGATTGACAGCCTTACTCCCCTTGGGTACATGTTGTCCTTCTTTTGTACACATTCAATTCTCTTTGGCCTCGTTCCTTCGTTTGTACTTGTGTTAAATCACCATCCTTCCCCTAAATAGGAGCTTTATATTCCTAAATACATGTTGTCCTTCTTTTGTACACCTTCAATTCTACTTAACCTTGTTCCTTCGTTTGTACTTGTGCTAAATCACCATCATCCCCTTGAATAGGAGCTTTCTCAGCATTCTCCGTAATGATAGGAATTGATCCAACAACTACCTGAGGTATGTGTTGTAGATGTGGTATTGATTGTGGTGCCACACCCGACTCCATTTGCACTATCTCCCGCTCCCGCCAACATCCCTTGTTTTCGGAGAGGATGTTTCATCAAACAAAAAAGCATCATCCGATCTTTCTCCATAGTATGGCTCTGACTCTCGAAAAGTCACGTCCATACTGACTAATCTCCTGTGTTCAACTAGGCTCCAACACCTGTAGCCTTTTTGGGGGATTAAGTTTTTCAACTATTAGTCTGTAATCCCTTATGAAGCAAACACAACTGAACATCTTGGGGGAACAATGAGTTTTCCAATCCTAAACTTGAGATGGCATTTGATTTATCAGATATGCGAGTAAATATCTCCATTGGTCACCACACTATGGCCAAATATCAAAATGGATACCACACTTCAATTTGTTTCTTTTTGGATACCATAGTTTGATTTCATTCCAACGGGAGGGTACCCTGCCATTTCCGATGAGGAACTGATGACGTGGCTGCCGGAATAGCCACGTGGATTAAGTTTTGACAGCTCATTTGCTTATTTGGAGATGCCAGCAAGGATTAAACCGGTTCTCCAAGCCTAGTCAGCCTCTTTTTATCCACCTCACCGGTTTAATCCTTGCTGGAGAACAGGTTTAATCATTGTCGGCATCTAAAAATAAGCAAATGAGCTGTCAAAACTTAATCCACGTGGCCATTCCGGCAGCCACGTCATCAATTCCTCATCGGAAATGGCAAGGTACCCTCCCGTTGGAATGAAATCAAACTATGATATCCAAAAAGAAATGAATTGAAGTGTGGTATCCATTTTGATATTTGGCCATAGTGGGGTGACCAATGGAGATATTTACCCCAGATATGCTGCTGTGCAGACAGCTTCGCTCCAAAGTTACTTTGGAACATTCATGGTGAACATCAATGATCTTGCCACTTTTAGTAAATGCCGGTTCTTCCTTTCAGCAACTCCGTTTTCAGACGCATTGTCAGCACATGTAGTTTGATGAAGTATCCCATTATTTGACAAATACACACCAAATTCAGTGTTTATATACTCCTTCCCATTGTTAGTACGAAGTATCTTCATTTGCGAACCATATTGAGTCATAACTGATTTATGAAAATCTTTGAAGCATGCTAGAGCATCATTCTTATTCTTCATCAAATACAACCATGTCATACGAGAGTGACAATCGATGAAGGTAATAAACCATTTATAACCACTTATTGAAGTTACAGGACAAGGTCCCCACACATCTAAGTGAATAACATTAAAAGGTTTTGAACTTCTACGACCAGAATTGACATAAGTACTTCTTCTGTGCTTACCAAACTCACAAGCATCACACACAAGCTTTTCCTTATTTACATTCATGTAAAGCACTGGAAAAATATGACTCAATTTACTAAATGACCAAGATGACAGTGATGTAATAGCAACCAAGATTGTCGCAGGCGTAAGGCGCATCTAAGCGCAAGGGGGTCTTGGAGCCTAGCGCAGGCGCGCGCCCGAGCGAAACTGGGTGCACTCAGGAAAAATGAAAAGGAGTTTTTAGAATGTTCTAAAGATAAATATCATAGAAGATATCAACATGCATAATGACATTCTGAATAAGTTCAAATGTTCAAGACCAAATTGCAATAACATGATATAATGCACCCATTGAGTCCTAACTCATAATAAAATCTAGCCACTAATCACTTTCATCATCAAAAGATTCAAAACCATCAAGTGCTTCATAATTATCATCGCCACCAACTCCATCAATTTTCTCTTCAAATTAATCATTCTCTTCATCAAAATAATCATCTCCAAGATTTTCTTCCTCATCATCACCATCTCTAAAAATTAAGGAGTTCTCAAACCAGCAAATAATGTCTTCATTTCCTTCTCTTTCCTTTTTGATGGTCTTGAACTTGATGTAGTAGCATTTATTCCCTTTCCTCCTCCTCGGCCTTGAGTAGTATATGCGCTTTCGTTAGCCCCAGCTGCTCTTTCGACTGCATCCTAAGAATGGCCATCATTACCAAACACTTGTTCGTAGTCTCCTTGCTCTTGTTCTAGTGTACCCATCTACCACTTATTTGCATCATCAATATCTTGTAAAGAAATGGGGTCAATGCGATCATGGTCATTATATCGACGCTTTAGTGCTCGGTTATATTTCACGAAGACTAAATCATTCATCTTTTTTTTTATCAAGTCTATTCTTTTTTTAGTATAAACCTGAAAAAAAAAAGACAACATTATATATTTATATAGTATATAGTTAAGGCCTTAGGGGTTAATCTACAATATTAAAAGAAAAACAATAGTATACTATATATAAGTATAATTCATACATGTTCAAAAATACTCCAATTATGCTCGCAACCGGATGCGCTATAAGTTAGACTGAGTACTTTGATTGCAAAATCTAGCAACTCTGGAGTTGAGGCTCTATAATATTTCCAACATTCGGCTATTAATTAAATTAATTAATAGCAAAGTTAGTTTTACAGTAGTATAAGTTAAATCTTATCAATTTATAACAAAACTTAAGTACCTGGTGATTTCAAACTTCGATTCCTAATTGCCATGTTTCTTCTAAATATGCCACCTGCATTTTGATATATACTCGTTTGATTGTTGATTTTGTCTTGACATGAAGCATCCGTAACCAATCTCTCTAGAGTTTCAAGCACCCCATCGATTATCTCACTAGTCTTGATAATCTCTATCGTGTTGGCATAAAAAAAATTCAGATTAAGATAGTGTCCCACCGCATGCAAAGGTCGATGAAGTTGACATTCCCATCGTTTGTCGATGATATCAAACACATTTTTGTATTGTTCTTCATTTTCTCCAAACGGCTTTGCTATAGCTTTCTTGGCCCTATCCGTGGCTTCATAAATGTTACCCATGGTTTTTTCTCACCATCAACCAATTGAAGAACACCATTAGAGGACTGAAAATCTTTAAAATATATAAAATGCTTGTCCAAAATCTTGTCATCATTATACTAGCTTGTGCTTTTTTCTTGGCAATTTCCTTTGACCATGTACTCTTTTCCCATTCTTTAGAAGTAAACATTTTCCTCAAACAATTCTTCAATTTATGGTTTCGTTGAAGTGTGAGAAAAGCCGTGGCAAACCTTGTAACACCCGGCCTAACAAATTCTCTTTGATCGGTAAAACAACTCAACAGATTAACCATGCCCGATCGAACATAAATAAAGGAGTTTAAGCTAATTGCTCTTTGTACAATTCGTTTCTCATTTGGTATCTTGCCAATATCTTCCAAAATCAAATCCAAACAATGTGCAGCACAAGGAGTCCAAAACAAATTCTTATATTTTTCTTCCAAGTGCTTATCTGAAAATAAATTCAAAAATCATCAAATAGACAAACACTTTGAGTTAATAAAGTATTCGAATAACATGTACAAGGATAGGATGGATAGATTAATTTTATACCTACAAAGACATTGGTGAAAGCGTTGTTAGTAACTACTTGTATAACATTTTTCTCTCTGACATGTTGGACCATGCAATCAGGCAACTCAAACATTTTTTCTCCAGTTTCGCATAACCCGGAACATTGATAGATTCTAAGAACGCTGTTCCTTTTGGAGAATTCACTAAAAAATTTATCAATATCTTATTCCTCTTGTCCGTTCAACCATCAGCCATTATAGAGCGACCAAAATGTGCACATTCTTCTTCACATGACTGTAATATATTTTTGCCATCCTTCACTTCTTTATTAAGCAATGAGACGTGGAGCTTATGGTTGCTAGGTGCTTTTATGCCTATACCATATTGATCAATTGCATCGATCATTACTTGAAATTAAGGATATTTAACGGCATTAAATGGAATCGCTACATCATACAACCATCGATCTATTTCTCTACATACTCTTTCTCGCAACTTCTTCTTGCAAGTATCATTGATAGTTGTTTGCTTCATCTTTCCTTCTCTTTTACTTGATTTTTCAGCACTGTGTGAAGTATAAATCTATTGGCCCCTTTTGTCGATGTCGTTTCTTTGCATTCAAAATTTTACTACTTCCTTGGTGGGGGCTCATCAAAATGGTTTTTTCATCTTCATCTTCTTCGTCACCACCAAAAGCATCTACTTCAGTAATATTCGGAAAATTACCTTCAACCATCTTACTTGCATTTACCTTATTTATCATATAAGACTGAATCTCTTCTCGCATAGGTGGTGGGCATCTCTTACAAATGGTTGTATTTCTAAAACCTTCCATAATATGTTCTTTAGTGTTGTGCAACTGCAAGTGTACGGTTTTGCCAAGTAGTAATTAAGATATCGATCCCACAAAGATCAAGTGTGATTACTAATCTATTGCAACAGTAGGCTATCTAGGCAATTAAAAGATGTAGAGATGCGAGAATAAAAATAACAAAGCAGGAGAAATTACATAAATAGGAAATGTAGAGATGCGGGGGTGTGGATTGTAAATCAGATTTAAGTAAACCTAGGCTTGGGAACTCACCGCAAAGAGTAATGAAAGATGTGTTTGGATTTCTACTTGAATTAGGTAGATCAACTAAAGGGTAATAATCCTTAATTACATGTCACTCTCTTTCAAGAGATAATAAGTTGATTTAGATTGAGTCAACCCTTACTTTCGTGGTAGATGACCTTTTTTAAAACCCTATTAAGTTCAATGATTAAACAATAACTCTTACGTAATTTCAGGCTGACTTAAGAATTTCCAAGACCTAGAATAACCTTTCAGTTAATCTTGATCCCTATGATAAAGCAAGTGCTTTCATACTCCTAGCTATGCAAACACAAATCAAAAGCCAACTCAAAGTAATCTACCATTAATTATAAAAGATCTTTACAAAAGAAACAACCACATCAATCATCACAACTTTGGGCTAATCCCATACCTAGAGAGAAGTTCTACATTTCCATGCCTTAATTACAGAAGAACACAGGACAACAAGGCTTGGAAAATCCCTATGTTGCCCACAAAGACTTGATCTTCAGATCTCTAGCCCTTTTCTTCTCCTTTTTGCCTCTTTTCAGAGCCTTCAAAACTCTCTTTACTTATCCAGCCGCCACTTTTTCTTTGCCTGCTTTTTTCCCTGAAAACCCCTTTCTTGATGCCTTTTATACCAAGTGTCACGAGCTAGGTCCCAGGTATTTTTACAGACCACAGGTGTGCCAGTTTACTTGAAGGTTGTGTATCTTGGAAAAGCTAGCCCACCTGTCAAGTCTTGTCATTTTTCTCCTTGCCTTTGAACATCCTTAGTTTATCAAAGTTTTGGGTCAGCTCCAGCCTCCTACATGCAAAATAACTAAAAGAAGTAGTTTGTTCAAAAAGGAAGAAGAATTCATTACAAATGCTAAAAAAATGCATGATTAATAAAGGATCAACAACTAAATGCATGATGATAATTATGCAGTTTTTATATACAACATTTAGCTCTAAATAGTCCACCTTTTGTAACTTTATCACAAAAGTTGCATTTCAAATCATTCTTGTTGTTTGGATTAATGAAGTGAACATATTTCCAACATGGATCACTTTTTCCACTTGATGATGAAATAGTCTTTTCATTTGAAGAAGCCATATACCTATCAACATATAAACACAAATTCAATCCACTAAACAAAGTTACAAAATCAAATTTAACTTGGTATAAAACTATTAATGAAGTGAACATATTTCCAACATGGATCACTTTTTCCACTTGATGATGAAATAGTCTTTTCATTTGAAGAAGCCATATAGCTATCAACAAATAAACACAAATTCAATCCACTAAACAAAGTTACAAAATCAAATTTAACTTGGTATAAAACGGTCAAAATATCAAAATGGTCCCTTTATTTTGCGTTTTTCGCCCTTTTAGTCCCTCTAATATAAAATCCGCTTTTTTTGTCCTCGTATTTGCACATTTATGTCCTTTTAGTCCTTCCAATTGACGGATCAGCCCTTTTGGTCCTTTCAGCTAATAAATTAGAGGGACTAAAAAAGATGAAAATGTGCAAATACAAGGACCAAAAGGGCGGATTTTACAGCTTAAGGACGAAAATGTGCAATTACAAGGACCAAAAGGGCTGATTTTATATTAGAGGGATTAAAAAGGCAGAAATCACAAAATAGAGGGATCATTTTGATATTTATACCGGTATAAAACTATTAAAAAGTACAAGCCAGCATCATTAAATAATTTAGAATTCAATCTACTAAATTCTGTGATTAAAATATGTTCACACTTCATTGTGAATCAAATTATCAAAATAATTTAGAAGGAATAAATCTCTGAATAGTCCCTCTACTTTCTCAAAAGTGCCCTTTAAGTCCCTATACTTTAAATTGTAACCATTTAGTCCCACTACTTAATTAAATTGAGCCATGTTAGTCCTTCTTAGGGTTAGAATTTAGGGTTTAGAAGGACTAACATAGCTCAATTTAAGCAGTAGTGGGACTAAAATGTTACATTTTAAAGTATAGGGACCTAAAGAACACTTTTGAGAAAGTAGAGGAACTATTCAGAGATTTATTCCTAATTTAGAATCAAGCATGCTATCTTCTAAGCAGTAAGCACAATTTTGTAGATTTCGAAAAAGCAGAGAATGACACTTTGCATTGCAGACTTTGTAGTGGAATCTTCAAGTTGTTTACCTCTAATCTGTTAGATGAGGTGAACTCATATTTGTGCATTATTAAGCAATTGTTATGTCTCTTTTACAATGACCAGGACCATCAAGTGTTGCAAATTGTAGTTTCAAACTTTCAATTTGAACTTTGAGTCTTTGAAGACACTAACATCATAACAATTATGTTTAAGTCTTTAAGATACCTTTGCATCTCAGGTTTCAGGTCGTGGGTTTAGATAGATCATTTTTTTTATATAATTATGTTTTCAAGACTAACGATAACACACTTCATATGTATATTAATATAACTACATATTAAACAAATACACAGTTGTGAGTTGTGACACAAGTTTTCAACTTGAAATTTTAATAAGCCGGTTTGAACTTTGAAGCAAGTTTGTGAAGCAATCAACAGGTACAATAGTAACCAACAAGTTTGAACAAGTAACAACAACCAATTTATATATATTTCTTTAATATTTAATACACAAATTTTAACAAAATTATATTTAAAACTCAACAAATTATACAGGTCTCAGAGAAAGACATGAAAACATAAAGAGGAGAGGAATAGAGATAAAAGAGAGGATGATCAACCAAGCTTAGGATTGTTGTTTCGGATGTGAGCGGAGAAGAGAGCGTTGAGATGTGCTGAATCTCTTTGAGTCATTTCGTCGAACAGGTGTTGGACAATAAGAAATTTGGTTGGTTTCAAGGGATCGGTGATGGGTGAGCAATGAAGAGAGTAAAAATTAAGCATTGGGGTTGTGAACGTGCCATGATTGAGAGAGGTGGGAGAGAGAAAAAAAGTGAGAGAATGGAGGCGTACCATTAGGAGTTGCTAACCGAGCCGGATGCAAGGGAGAGAAGTGATGACCGGTTCTGGGTGCTTTTGTCTTGATTTGGATTTTGATTTTTTAAGTGTTGGCAGTGTGTTTTCTTCTATTTCAACCACCAAGATGCAAGATCTATGGATCAGATTAAAACTTAAAATCAAAATCTGTGGCCATGATTAAAAGTGGATGTGAATGAAAAAACATACCTGAATACCATGGAGGCGCGCCTAAGTCCTCACTTGACGCCTGATGCCTAGGCTCAAAGGCGCTTGTCTCCTTAACACCGCCGGCCCGATGTGTATAAGGGCTCACACCAGCGAGCCTTGTGCACCTAGTGCCTCAGGTGTGCCTTCGACAACCCAAATAGCATCTCAAGTCCACATTGCCTCCAGCAACAATAGTAAGAACAAACACTAAAGCAGCATCAGCATTTTCTCTGTCTAGATACCACAATCCATCATGCCATGTGCCAGTTCCAAGTTTCCTCCCCGTCCCTTTCTCCTGAAACCAAACCTTAAACTAATCAAAGGAAACAATGCATTTAAGTTGGTAGACAATAGCATTAATTGAAAGTAGATTAACAGGAAAGGAAGGAACATGTAGAACATCAGATATAACAATGGATGACGTGCATTTGACAGATCCCTTTCCTATGATAGGTTTCATGGTATGCAAATGGACTATATGCAAAGAACTCACTATATGCACCTGCTACATGCTTAGATGCATCTGAATCTACAATCCATTTCGAAGATGCACTTTTACATGAAAATGCAAGGCTTGTGACTGAGTACTTATGCCCGAGTGGGCATAGTTGGCAAAGTTACTGAAAGATGTGCATAGGTGTCGTCTTGTGCCATAGCTGATATTGCCTACTCCAAGGATGGCAAGGTGGATTGCGTAAATATAGCCGTTCTTCAATTCTCAAGGTTAGGATTTATACCTTTGAGAAATTGGACTATTCTTCGACAATCAAATCCACTTTTTGTTGATTGCTGCACTCTCTGCATCAGGCATTGTTAATGGATCATAATAGTCAAGGTCAGATCTCAACCGCTTGAGCTCAACTGCATATTCTAGAATAGTATATATGTCTTGCGTTGTCTTCATTAGTTCTTCAACCTATGTCATTAACATGGCATTTCCAACCCCAGAATACATGTTCTTCACTGCCTTCCACACCTCACTAGCATGTTTGACGGCCTCAATCATAGGCATGTGAGAATAGGAAAAATAATTTAACTATCAATTAAGAAAAGAGTACAAGAGTATATATAGAGAAATATTAGGGTTTTGTGGTATCGACCCAATATGGCCCATTAACCAATCTAAACTCTTAACATTCCCCCTTAAGCTGGAGCATATATATCGAACATGCCCAGCTTGTTACATAAATTACTAAAGACTTTAACACTTAAACCCTTGGTGAAGATATCCGCCAGTTGCTCAGACGACTGGGTGTATGGCGTAGAGATGACTCTCTTTAATACCATATCACGAACATCGTGACAATCAGCCTCCACATGCTTGGTACGCTCATGGAATGTTAGATTGTTTGCAATAAAGATGGCAGCCTGATTATCACACAACATCTGCATAGGTATCGTGATGGTGAATCCTAACTCAGATAGAAAAGACTGCACCCAAACCTTTGCACAAGCTGCCTGTGCCATTGATCTGTACTCTGCTTCGGCACTCAATCTTGAAACCACGTTCTGTTTCTTGCTTCGCCAAGTAACAAAGTTTCCACCAACATATGTACAGAAACTTGACATAGACTTTCTGTCTCCTCTATCGCCAGCATGACCCAAATTAGAGTAGACTTCAATGTCCAGGTGATCATGATTCTTGTAGAGAGGACCTTTACCTGAAGCTCCTTTAACATATGCAAGAACCCTCTGAGCACCCTGCCAGTGAGCTTCTCGTGGCTCGTGCATAAATTGACTCAGTAATCCAACCACGTAAGATATATCAGGACAAGTAATTGATAGATAAATGAGCTTGCCAATCAGACATCTGTATGGACCTGGATCTTTGAAAGATGGAGAAGATGTCTCCTAGAAGGGTGGTGACTGCTCAATAGGTGTACTCTCTGGTTTACAACCCAATAAACCAGTCTCTTCAAGTAAGTCCAACACATGCTTCCGCTGTGAGAGCATCATCTTTTCTCTGGCATATGCAAACTCAATACCAAGGAAGTATTTGGGTCGTCCCATGTCTCGTGTAACGAAATGCTTCACTAAATGCTTCTTAGTTTTCTGAATATCTTGATCGCTACACGTCAACAAGATGTCATTGACATATATTGCAAGTACAACACATCCAGATGAAGTGTTTTTATAGAACACAGAGTGATCCATATTGCATTGTGAAAACCATCTGCAATTGCAATTACACTAAACTTTTCAAACCATGCACGAGGACTCTGTTTCAGATCGCTTTCTTGAGTTGGCAAACATACCTCGGAGGTTGCTCCATAAACACTGTCTCAACTAAGTCTCCACAGAGAAAGGCATTCCTTACATCGAGTTGACAAAGTGCCCATGATCGATTCATAGCTACCGACAGTAGAATGCGAATGGAATTCAGATGAGCAACCGGTGAAAAAGTTTCAGCATAATCGACACCATAAGTTTGAGTAAAACCACGGGCCACCAACCGGGATTTGTAGCGATCAACTATATCATCAGCTTTGTGCTTGACAGAGAAGATCCATCGGCAAGTAACAACGCTGGCATCAGCGGGGTGAGGCACGAGCTCCAGTGTACCATGAGATCTCAAGGCTTTCATTTCCTCATCCATTACCATCTGCCATTGTGGAAGCAGACATGCATCCTGGTAGTTCCTGTGGATTAACTCAGTAGACAAAGAAAAAGCAAAAGTGCGGAAGGACGGGTCAAGATTATTTTAAGAAACAAAAAGCGAGATGGGATGCTTGGTACAAGAACGAACACCTTTGCGAAAGGCAATGGGAAGATCAAGAGACGGGTCTGCATCGTCCGGGGAGACGATCAGAAGGGGCGGCTCTGGCGGTGGTGCATGTTGGCGGCGATGATAAACGTGTCCAAAATGACAATCATTTGGATCTACTGGAGGAGGTGTCACACTAGGCATAGGTACAGGCGGAGTAACCGAAACAGAAATGGGGATAACAATATCAGACGAAGTAGTCAACAAGATCTTCTATCGGCAACTCCTTCTCCGGACACTAAGCAAGATCGTCTATCGGCAATTGCCACAGAACGAAAAAGAGATGGAGAAAGATTTTAAAAAAAAGATTTTGTACCTGTCATGTGAGAGAAGGCCCCTGAGTCAATAATCCAGGCGCTGTCCCTGAAAGCAAGAAAGGCATTACCTAAGGAAATAGGAGAAAAGACTGGCGTGAGAAATTGTACGCTGTAGCTGTTGGAACCGTGCAAAGTCAGCCTGAGAGATAGTGACTAACTGTTCAGCACTAAAAGTAGGTGATGGATCGGCCAACTTTGTACTAGCATTGACAACTATTGGACGACTATGCTTATCCCAACAACGATTCTTAGTGTGGCCCGTTTGTCGACAAAAGGTGCACACATACCTACTCTGAGAATCGCCAGAACCGGCTCTTTGACAACCACGAGAGGAGCCTTTACCACGCCTACGAGATAAAGACATGACGACAAAAAGACAAATCCTTCAGCAACGAGACAAGGGCATCCCTGGTGAAGGCTGAGGAACATCACCAGGTGCTCGTAGAACAACGGGAACCGCGAGTGATGAGCGGCGGTTAACGGTAGAGGTGGCGGCGGCGGGTTGAAGGTTAGGATTTGGAGTGGCGGCGGCGGCAGGGACAGCGGGGACGGCGACAATGACAGCTATTTTGGGTGGCCGCTAGGGTCTAACCCAATGCTCTGGTACCATGTGAGAATAGGAAAAATAATTTGAATATCAATTAAGAAAAGAGTACAAGAGTATATATAGATAAATATTAGGGTTTTGTGGTATGGGCCCATTATGGCCCATTAACGAATCTAAACTCTAATAGACACAATTGATTGCGACATCAAGTTCATTAGTCATGCAACCACTAATGAAGTAGTAGAGCTCCACACCTCCCAATCAATTGCTGACTTGTCAGTTGGCTCACTGCGTCCTCCAATAACATATCCCTTCAAGCCCTTCATCTTTATAATAAGGATAGCCTTCCATGACCAGCTAAAATAGTTTTTAGTGCCCTCAAGTTTGACTTAATTCGGCATCAACCCTAGTTTGACGTGCTGCTCAATCTATGGCTTCTCTACAATCTCCGAGCTGGATGCCCCATGTCCACCTCGCCGAGCGTCAAACAACTACACTATTTCCCTCAAAAAAATCCTCAAATCCTCCACGGTAAGATTGATCGTGGATTGTCCACCAACAGAACTTGTCTGGTTCTCCATCACAACAAACAAGAACAAGAACATGGAGGAGAAGAAGATAGAAGAGCTCTAGTATTCAGCTCCTTCCTTTCATTGTTTCAGCCCAGGAAGAGCATGAACTCTTTGTCAGTGCAATAGACTAGGCGGCCGATGATGGCAATGGCAAGTAGCGGCGATGGCTGTGGAAGGACAGCAAGGGCTATGGTGGAAGTGTCTCTGATACCATGTTGAGATGTGTTGAGAAAATGTGTCTCATTGTTTCACATGTGAGACACCCTTGCTTTTATTTAAAAGTCATATATGGGATCCAGATGTACAACACTTCTTTTAACAAAATGAAATGCCCAAAGTGCAAAACCAGAAATAGTTTTATCCATTGGTTGGGAATCTAGTCATCAGGAGCATGGTTTTAACTTATACTTAATAAAAATGCATTTTAGTATTTACATTTGTAGGTCAACATGTCTCTAAACCAATTGACATTAGGAATTTGTTCTATACAGTGAAAAACACAACTGAGGACTTGGGTGAAATTTCTTCTTCTTCCTTTTTTTTCCTCAGTTGCTGGTGATAAGGAATTTGAAATTGAGAAAAACATGATTTCTTGGAGCCAGCTAGCTGATCTCCCTGAAGGTTCATCCTTCATTTGTTATCTGATGGGGTCTAAAATGGGGTGAATTGGCTGAGTTGAGTTGACTCTGCTGAGTTGAACAATGATGTCCAAAACATATATCTAATTCTTCTTCTTTTTTTTTTTCATTTCTTTTGTTGATCCTCAATATTGCATATTAAGCTTTTTGCCTGTCAAAAACTCAAGTTGCATCTTAATTTCTGTATTTCACATATATATTTTTTCTATGTAAGCTTAATATGTGAACTGACAAATACTGACTAAACTGTAACAAAACTAAACACCAATTTTCACTCTACAACATTATTTGTGCTCCGGTTGACAGTCACAGGCAAACTTTTCATATCTTTTCCTCCAATTGATTATTTTCTCTCTTGTCATCTTTTTAGTGTGAATTCCTGGAATTCATTTATTGTGATCTCTCTTGGATGTAGGTTTGCCAATCAATATGTTGACAAAGATGCTCTGATATACCTCATTTTAGCAAATGAGATGCTGCATGAACTCCACCCAGATATTATAACAATTGCAGAAGACGTAAGTTATATTTCAAATTGATTGGCCTCATGGTTATTCGAGTGCTTTTGCAGTTATTTCTCTGTGTGTGTGTGTGTGTGTTTCACTTTCTAGTTAGTTAAATGATTTGAATTTCAATTTATAGCAAATCTAAAATGGTGTTATTTAGTAATTCAGGTTATGATCTGAGATTGCTTTTCAGTTATGCTTTAGGATTTAGTATAGTTTTCTGCATATGGAACTATTTCATTTCTTTCTTACATCTACTTGAAACCTGGTTATGTGGCATATGTCAATTTGTTCTTGAAGTTTTCTCAGATCAGAATTTTGCTTTTGTGGTGATCCTCCAATCTTGAGTTGGATGCTAACTGATTTTTACTTTCATCATTGATTGCACACTTGTTGTCAACCAATTCTGCATAGATAAAGCCCATTGATCATATTTGTATATATAGTAGTTGAGCAGGTATTGATGACCAACTAAAACAACTTTTACTGCAAAATACTGATGTGAAACATTTGAGTTCCTTTAATTGTTACGGCGTAATAAATATATAAACCTTTTAACTGAAATTATTACTAACCCACCCTCCACTTGTGGTTGGGCCTTCAATTTTAATTTTGGTTCAAAGCTCCACACCACAAAGAAATCAATCAATCCCTGGGCCTAAATTGTCCCCAGGGTAAAAGAAGAAAATAATTTATTAGGACATAGTTGTCTCTCCCAAGAGTCATTTAAAATTGAAGCACTGTAGATAGAGTCTATTTTCCACCTTCATGTATTGGAAATTTGATTGTTTCTAGGGCTTATAGTTTGTTCATTCACTAGAAAACCACTGCCCCAAAGTAGCCAACCTATATTCAATGTATCCATGGAATCATTCACCAAAACTCACACACACCCACGCACGCAGGCATGGAATTGTGCAAAGGCCCAAATTTTTATTACTGTTACTAGCCAGCACCTAATGACATTAACCATTATCAGAAAGGTATATGTGCATATTGATTATTGGCATACAACACTACAACATCATAATGATTTTGCTTGCAATTTTAAGCATGATTATATTACGAATCAACATAAGAAAATTAAACTATGATAATAAGTAATCTTTTAAGTCTGATGTCCAATAATAAAAAGGAATACACAATGATAGTTCAATGACATAGGTTGTTGAAGAAAAAAGTTTAGAGATGAAGTTGTTGGTAGCTATTGTATGCGAAGGTTTTTGAGAATGGCCTGATGTTGGCAAAAACAAAATTAGCAAATGCAAGGGGAATTGCATGACATTAGGATCTTAGACCAATAGTTGCGTCAAAGATGGTTCATTGTCATAGTGAATTACCATTGACTACTCACTACGTCCATTCTCTCCCTAACATTTCTAGAGCATGGATGAGATGTTTATTGTGAGATATTGCTAGAATATGAAGGAGCCGTAGAGAAGTGATATTTTAAGTGTAAGTGCGGTGCAACTGCAAATTTAAGAGATGCTTGGAAGAAAAGAAGATAAGATAATGGTTGAAGGCTGAGATCAGAGGAAGAGAATGGAAAGCATAGAAGGGATTTGGAATTGGAGACTAAGAGAGAAAAATGGATGTAGGGCAAGTGATCTCAGTGAGAAATGAATCTTTGTAAGGAGAATGTGTTAGTTTTAGAAGAGAGTGGTTAGTGAATTTAAGTTCACTTATGAAGCTTTAGGTTAGTCAATATGTTATCAAATTATTGAATCTACTTAATAGTATTCAACTATGAATTTTTGCCTAGCTTAATTTGTTGCTACCATTTTCTTCTAAGTTTTTTGATCTACTAATTTACCTTCAACATTGTTTAGTCTAAATAGGATATTCTTTGCTAATATAACTTGGTAAATGTTGCATGCTTTAACTAAGTTATGCTGCATTATTGTTGTTTAACCTTTTAAGTTGTTATTTGATACCTCTCATAAGCAAACCATTTTGTTTATTATTGTTATTGTTATTACTGCAACTACTACTGCCACCTTGGGTTGCAGGCAACATTTTATCCTGGATTATGTGAATCAACAACTCAAGGTGGATTAGGATTTGATTACTATGTCAACCTTTCTGTGACGGATTTATGGTTATGGCTTCTTCAAGATGTTCCCGATCAGGCTTGGAGCATGAGCAAGGTCTTATTTGCATAACTATTGAAATTTTACAATGATTTGTCTTTATTTAGAGCACTTTTAATATTATTGTTGCCTTTGCTTGTCTACACCCTATCCTAGATCAGTATCCTTGTAAGCTCTTATTTTTACAAAAGTATATATAATTGAAGATAGATTTTTATGGGCTCCAGTAAAACTAGGATAGCAACAGACCTTGACAAGATTTTCTTGTCATCAACTTTAGATCAATGTCATGTCTAAAACATTCATAGTCATATGTTGTTGGACTAGCAACATTTAATTAAGTAAAATTTTTCATTTTTGTATTTTTGGCTTTATCTTTTCCTTTTCATCAAGAAAAACTGTGTTGTTGACGAAGCATAGAATCCAGATATCCACATCAAACATGATTATTTGGCATGGTCTAGTGCTTGTTCTTTAAGACCAAGTTTTCTTGAATTTTAGTATTTTGAGTATTTTGGTAATTTCATAATTTGGCCTGCATAAGTGTACCAAGACTGTTGCTTTTAAATCTTTTGATTTTCAATTTTATTTCAAGTATGATTATATTAGTATGTTTTGAAGTTTAGATAAGTCATATTTGTTTTCTTATTTAGGTAAATACTTGTATAGCTGCATTGAAACTTTAATTGGATAGTCCTTATGATTTAATATTTGAAAGTCCTATGATCTTTTCTAAGAAGCAATAGGAATGAATGACATAACGAGGGCTATTTTAGCTGTATCCTATCTTTGAGGGTGTGATTACCTTATTCTAAAGGTTTATTTATTTTGGTGAAGTGAGGGATGCTAAGAAATAGGTTGACTTTCTTCACTTCGTCTTTTTTTATTATTATTTTTATTTTTTTATAAGGAAGTTAGAAAGTCCTGTTTTCCCTTTCTTCCACATTCTTGAACTTCAATACAAAGTTTTTTGAACTAGGGAAAAATGACAATCTCTATAAACTCTTTACTCCTTTTTGTCACCCTTCCTCCAAAACAAATGTTGTAAGTGAGACTACATCTCGAATTCACCTCACTACATCAAAGTAACACTCCCATCTTATTTTCCTACTTTCTTTACTTAAACACAAATAAACAAACCCAAAGCATTTTTGCTTCAAAACCCACTATTAAATAACCTTCACCAGCTCTAACAAAACACTTTTGAACATAAGCAGATTTTGGAGGGCTTTCTTCTTGAATATTTAATTATTTTTTTATGAATTAATATTTAAAATTTATTAATATTAATAAACACACTGTCTAAAATGTTACTGATATTAATAAACATTGTATTAATTTATTCTTAAAATATTTATTTTATTAGTATTTTAAAGTCAAAATTCAGGTTAAGTTCAATTAAAGGTTTTCACTCCAAAACAAATTCAAGCAATAAAATCCTAGACCCTAGCTCAAGCTATTTTAACACTGACCAAATTGCTTAAGTTATCTTGCATTAGTGACATATCTTAAGGTTTTACTCTAATCATTCTTGTATGAAAATTTGTTTGTTCAATTTACCCCACAACTACCTGTTTATACTTCTCATCATGCTTAAAGAAGCTTTTGTAACTTTTGGATTTTTAAATTTATAAATTAAAAAACATGAAGCATATTCTAGGTCGCAAGTAAGTAGCGGATGGTAGTTGACAGCCAATATTTACAGTGCACAATGAAAGCACGTATATAGGGTTTGAAAATGTGGGGGAAAAAACTAGTCTTAGTGAGTATTATCACTTGATAACAAACAAGGTTCCTGATTTTTTTATTTCCCATGACCACAAATGGCATTTGAGATTGATTTGATATATTCTGTCAAACCAGGTTCAAACTAGGATTTATTAAAATCAAGAAGCTGCAAAAGTTATTGTTGTTTTAGAATTATGATTATGATTATGATTATGATTATTATTGTTATTGTTATTGTTATTAATATTGCATTAGAGGTTGGATAAGCTGAAACATATTCTGTTTTGGCTCACAGGTCACTTGAGCTGGCTTTGCTAAGCTTTAGAGGAGAGCAGCCTTGCTCCTTAAATGCACTTTAAATAATACTACACTAGTTGTGATCCCTATTGAGATTGATTTCACTCAAAAATTAAAAAAAGAAACCCCAAAATATATTGTTTCCATTTAGATCTCGTTCTGTAATTTGATTAGCTTCATTATTTTAATTTTAAAGGGGTTGGCTCTTACTCGATCAATTTGTGACTTTGGAGACATCAATTAATGTTTATTGACATTTACCAGTAGACTTTTGATAAAGAAATTTAAGTCCCTGCCATCAAATTTAATCTTGTTGGCTTTCAAGTTCCTGGTTGCCTTGCTGCTCAAACTAAACAACCCGTGAAGCCTGCAGAATCTTTTTGTTATTCCAACAATTATTCTATATAGAATATGTAAATTTTTCATGTACTGGTGGCACATTTGTTGTGATTAGTTTCATTGTTGTAGTCATCTTTTTCTGTATCAAATATTATCTCTATGCTATAAATCAGAAGATTTTAATAGTTCGTCAAATTTGTTCAGTACCCTCAGCTAAATATAATGCAAATATGCAGATAGTGAATGTGCTCGTAAATAGTCAGAGTAGCAATCGTAGGATGCTTGTCTATTGTGAGAATCATAATCAGGTATGATATCTAGTTTTTCTTTTTGCACTTTATCAGAATTATTTATTGATTTGAATTATGTCTTGTTTTCAATTTCCAAATCACTGGAGTTAATTTCCTAAAATAAAAAAAGTCAATGAGTAGGTATGCAATCGTTTAAGTAAATTTTGCATTTATATGTTCTTTTGCCATTGGAAATTATTTTCTTTTGTTTTCTTTGTATTTACATCTAAGTTAATTCTACCTTGGTGAGTGCGTATTTGTTTCTATTCAATAATTTCTGAATGATGTTTTTATGATGCTAACTTCCTCTGTTTACTTTTTGGTTTTAACCATGATTTTCAAATGTAACCTTTAGGTGACTCATATCTTCAGTTTGTTGCTCCATACATTTGTTGCATAATGTATTTAGTTTTTGCATAGAAGTACTTGCTTGATTGTCTTCTTTTTTATGCACAAAATTGTTTAATCACTTTTGAGCATACTATGCCAGTCCATATCTGGAGGAAGATCATTTGCAGAAATTTTATTCGGTAATAACAATCAGAATTTCATTGGCTTGGAAGATTTTGAATTTAGAGGTTCCTCACTACACAAGGTATTATGTTTTACTTTGTTTTATTCTTCTTTCGGTCAGCATTTCCATTTTCTGATGATTAAATTTTTTTATTAAAACACTAACATATTTCATATTAGAGCACTAAAGATTGAGCGTACAAGACAAGACAAGATCAAAACCTTAACCAATAAAAATGTGGAACAAACCTGGATCAAGACACAACCTGCATGGCACAGTAGTAGATAGCTGTGTCAGGCATTATGTGTCTTGTGCTGGAAAGCGTGCATCTCGATCATTGTTCTTTTGCATCTCATGCTCAACACTTGCATCCTATTCAACTTTTTTTTTTGTAGCTATTGACATAAATCATTCTTCAGGATCACAGAGAAAAAGATTGCTTGACATATTCCTTGATTTCATGGAACTAGGTATTACTAAAGAAATTCCAGATTTTTCAGGGTGGTAGAAGGGCCCTAATATCTGAATATTGTTAGCTAATCTATGCTATTGTATAATAGAAATTGGGAGAATGTTGAAGGCTTGCCATTTCTAGTTATGGACTCGTTTTAGAAACGTTAGTTATGTTCTGCTTTTTCTTCACTGAAAATCTGAAATGTTGGTAATGCGCAAGTAATTATTCTATCATTTTTATTTTCTCATTGCACCTCAGCCTCCATTTTTAGATTCATGGAGCCAGTTAATTGTTTGTATTTCTCCCACATGTCATTTTGCTTTCATTATATTTTTATATATAGAACTTGTGGCTGCATACCAAGAGACGATCTAGAGGAAGAAAATAAATAAATAAATAATGGCCATTTTTTCTCAGATGATCAGATTGATTTCCTTTTCAATTGGTGGATCTGCTTATCTCAATTTTATGGGAAATGAGTTTGGACATCCAAATGTAAGATATCTTTTCCACCATATCCCTTCTTTATCTAGTGTTCATGTTTTTAGTGGTGCTTAAGTTATTTGGTTGTGGTTTATTAATTGCAAAATCTTTTGATCTTTTATAGAGAGTTGAGTTCCCAATGGAAAGCAACAACTATTCATTTGCTTTTGCCAATCGTAAATGGGATCTCTTGAAGGATAAGGGATTGCACATGGGCCTATTTAACTTTGATAAGGTATGAACCCTTGATTTGAATTTCTTACTGAAATGTGCGAAGCCTTTGGAGCTTTGGTCATTTTATCAACTCATTAAAATTCTTGAGAAGTGAATTAGGACTTGCCATACAAGGCCTGGTAAGTGGTAACTGTTTCTAATATCATTACATGAAATAGTAGAAGTTGAAAATTTTAACTTAATAATTTATTATCATCTTAATTTTGTTTATGACACTTTTCTTTGGTTTTCATAGATAATACCTAGAATTTTATATTACAGGCAGTTTAGAGTTATTAATTTAAGACGGGAGCATTTAGCTCTTCTTAGAGGTGTAAGAGTGAGTTTTACAAACAACCACTGTACATTATCTAATCTTGATCTCTAGATCACATAGATTTTGGAGAACACACCAAACACCCAAGCACCCTGAAGTTGATGATAAGCTTGTACATTTGATAGAATTTTACTGTTTATCATTGGTCTGGCCAACTACTTCAAAAATTTTGACCAATTCTGATAATGACAACTTTCCAAATGCATAGCTATTTCCCCCCGCACTTCAAGTGTTCTATGTTTTTTTTTTTTGGTGCAGGAGATGATGAAGTTAGACGAAAAGGAACAAATACTTTCCCGAAATCCATCAACTGTGCACCATGTAGATGACTCAAAAATGGTATGATTCATGTTACTTCAGTTAGTTCCTTTTTCCGGTGGGTTTTTATGATCCCATTCAAGAAATAAGCTGTTAGGATTTATAAGTATGTTGCTTAACTTAGAGAACTGATGATTTTTTGTTAATCTAGTCAGTAGATTTAGTATTCAGTGAAAAGGAGGGACACCATTATAGATGTCAAGGTGTGATGGTCAGCCATACATTTCTCTACATGGAAGATCTACTATTGTCTTGAACTCACTTAATGCTTGTTTGGAACTTGTTATGAAATGGGGATGTGATAAGTAACTTATATTGTGTACCTTAAACTATTATTAACAGCATTTTTTGAAAATGTAGATATCTTAATACAAGCAGATGTATTTGGAGAAATCATCTTAAAACCAAAAATTGGCAATAGACATTAGTTCTCATCATTTTTTTCTTTTTTTTTATATTTTTATAATTTATTGGACTATTTTCTGGCATTTATAGTTAATTTTGAAGTTTATTAACTGTCAATAATTTAATCTAGAGCCATGCCTGATGACAGAATGGTTTTTCCAGACAGGATATATGGTTTACCACTGAATCTATCTGAACATATTTACCAGATCAGAGAATACATTTCTCATTCAAAAAATTGGAATTACCTCAACATTGGTGAGGTATTCATATAATCTTGTCATAAGGAGAAGACACTTTCTCACTTCAGGCCATTTGAAAGCCAATATATGTTTTTGCAAGCATAATATCTTTGGAACCTGAATTGTCTATGAAATACTATGCTGACTGGAAAGTTGTAAATTTTATTTAGGGTAGTTTTTTTTGGTTCATTACCATTTCTCAAACCGCTGATTTGCTTTATTCTACACTGCATAGTCTAGAAGCCAATCCCACCTTCAACCTAGAGATTTGATAGGGGTTTATTGAGTCACTCAATAATGTCTTCCACACAATGACAGAATGATCCCTGTGTCTTCATATCAGTACCTTGTCTTGTATATTGTTAGCAGTAGAAACTTCTTGAAAGGCCCAAGGGGATTGCTTACTGATGAGCAAGGTTTCATTATATTTATGAAATTCATATACCAAATATTAAATATTTATAAGGTTGAGTGTTTAGGCAATTATATTATTCCAAATTCTCATACCAAGTGATGTTCAGAACATGTTGATATCACCGTAAACTTGCATATTTTATACCTGCAATTTTTATATTCATCTATGCATGTGCTACATCCTTAATTCATGTTTGAGAAGATAATTATTTGACTTAGATTTTTGGGCTTGGCAGGTGATATCCTATATTAGAGGACGTCTTCTCTTTGTTTTTAATTTTCATCCTGAGAAGTCCTATGAAAATTATAGTATAGGAGTAGAAGAAGCTGGTGAATATATGGTACGTTGCTTTTGTGTGGTTGAGTTTGATGGTTTCTGAAGTTTTGCATACACTAATCCTGAAACATTTCAATAAAATTTGTTGTGTTAATTTTCTAATAGGTGAGTTTTACTACTGAGCAATTACCATTTTCTTTTGTAATGGCAGTATGTTCGTTTATTAAGAGCAAATGCAAATAGATAATATTTCTGTATGTTACTTTGGGGAGTATTCCTGTGCTTGACCACTGAATCAAACAATTATATCATGTCTGACTTCTGTGATGGTGGAACTTTGTGATGGATTGGCACTTTCTATTCCTCTGCTACTAAATGCTCTTAGGTTTTTACTACCACTTTCGGAGCTACATTGTCCATAGAATGTTGTGTACTTAAATATGATATGATTATATTTCTTGCCAATCTCATGGTCCAGTTGGTTTTTTGATCCTGCTATTTTAATTAAAATCATTGTTAACTGGGTGAGAAAAGCCTGAAATGTTTTCATCGAAAATAATCTACCAGTGTAATTGAGGTTGTTGTCATTTCCCTATTTGAAGGCATCAGAGGGAAAATGTGGCTCTGATGAAAGATAATGCAGGATGATATGGCAAGAAAGAAGACTATCTTCCAATAGGTCTTTTAATCTGCAATAGATGATAAAAATGAGAACAATTCAAGATGTTGAGTTTCTATTGATAATATGATTTAGTTCATGTACACAATTTCACCCTTATTCATACCTCAAAGCAAATCCTAAATCTAGTGGCTAATTAGAAAATAAGTGAATAGCAAAATACAATAGATAGATACTTGATTAAACCTTGCTACTCTTGGAATCATCCAAACTTGACTCAAACACAAGCCTATTCTTATCGTCAGCGGTCAGGGTATTGACAATAGTAGGTGGATAGCAAATTTTAAACCATTTAGACTACAGTATGCACATGTCATAACAGTCTTGATCAAGGGCAATAAAATTGGTTTTTTTTTTCTTCCTGGACTCCATTACCAGATCTGGTGTGAACTGTTCTATGCCAGATAATGTATAATTATAAATGTGCACACTAGCAAAAAAAAAACACATATCATCGCTTTGCATCATTGTTGGAAGTTTGTATTTGATCCTGAGCAGTTAATGATGTGAGCCACGCACTAAACAACTTATCTGACACTTATAATTGCCACTTAAATATTTATCTATGATAATTTTCGAAAATGCTTAGACACTGTCCACACCCTACTGCAATAAAATCAGTGCCTTCGTTCTGAAAGATGGATCTTGTTACAGATTTAATAAGGTTAACTTGAGTTCATTTATTTTTACTTCAACCTGTGTTGACAGGTGATACTGAACACCGATGACGTGAGCTTTGGTGGGCGAGGAGTAATCCAGAGTGATCAAAATCTCAAAAAGACATGTTCAAAAAGGTCCTTCTTAATGTGTTATTTCTGGTTATTGTCATTTAGTCATGGCATTGTCAAAGTGATGGCTTACAATTCTTCCAATATTTGCATTTGATGTTTAGTAATTTTGTCTTTTTCTTTGTAATTTCAGAACTGATGGTTACCGGAATTCCTTGGAGCTTACTTTGCCTTCTAGAAGTGCCCAGGTTGGTATTATTGCTAGTTTTTTGTGGTAAGAGATTTAAGATCCATGATATGTTCGGTACCTATGCTGAATTTTATACTGTGCCAGGTATATAAATTAACTCGTATCCTGAGAATATAAATCTGCCTTACGTCAAGCAAAAGCAAGATCTTTTGGATACATGTTTCAAACTGCTGTAGCAGTTTGAATTCTTCACCTGGAACCAGGTAATCAAATGTGTTTTCAGGCCCCCAATGCATTGTATCATTTCTCCTGTATAAAACATGAATCTGAAGGCATTGTGACACTAGTTTTTTACTTGGAGCAACCCCTAATCTGGCAAGCAGTTAAGTAATTGGTGATACAGCTTCCGGAACTGCTATAAGAACTGTATCAGCTGCTTATGCATGATGGATGATCTTACTGGCGGAATTTAAGCTGGAGGCATTTAGCTTTTGTCTGGAGCTGGAAACAGATGTGTTGCCTTTGTACTGATA
This sequence comes from Dioscorea alata, assembly GCA_020875875.1. Taxonomy (NCBI): domain Eukaryota; kingdom Viridiplantae; phylum Streptophyta; class Magnoliopsida; order Dioscoreales; family Dioscoreaceae; genus Dioscorea; species Dioscorea alata. Next base: position 17,135,084 of record CM037015.1, on the reverse strand, counting down.
GTAATCAATTGTGCTTAGAATTCTTCTGTAAGAATAATTCAATGTCCAAACAGTTTTATTATCTTCATCATCTGTATTCTATCTATTTAATTAATGATACCCAGCCTGATAAGACTCTTTTACTTTTTTTATTTTTCTCTCTTTACCCTTGGATTTTACAAGAATTAGTAGAATTTTATTGTCCGGTAAACGAACTGCATACTACAACATAAAATTCATGGCAATGGAATAATGCATTTGGGATTTCTATCAAGTTACTGACTTTGAATATAAGGTAACGAAAGTTTGTAATTTATTTGTCTTTTAAACTGCAAATAAGTGTACAATTTTCTATTTTTTAAACGATATTCAACTGGAGATATTCAAATCATAAGCACCTCACGTGTATATAATGTGTATAATGTATATATACACATTCGTGGGAATAATATGCTTATTTTAATTGTATGTATGTACTTACTCTTGGAATTTTTTTTTTTTTTTGTGCCCCCTCCGATCAAAACTATTTTGATATATGAGGAAATTAAATCAATATTGTTCATTGTTAAAGGATAATTTAAGAATATAAAATTTAAATATTATTTCTTTATTTTTAAATAGTAAAACGCAGTAGTTTTATTAAATTTATAATTTGTTGGTCAATTGGAGAATAAAAGTTGACCTAACACATCCAGACAATTTCAATGCTTTGAAAGTCAAAAGGACAATTGGGAATATTTTCATTGTTAATTAGGTAACTTTAAAATTTTGAAGACCAGTCATACATTTAATTTAGAGGCATTAATTTTCAGCGCAAGAAACCATGCATGCATGTATTTACGCATATGCACAAAGCTCATGGTTGGGCTCATTCATTCTCTTGAATTAAGCTTTTGTAGTTGGTTTAACAAAAGTGGGACCAATCTTTCAAATGAAGCTGTTTAAGTAACCATGCACAGAAGCCAACTTAATTTCCTGGTAAAACGGTAATGTAAATTACATATATTCATATATTATGTTTTTTAAATTCATAACTTTTTCAAGGTTCATTTACAAGCCTAATCAACCATCATTTTAATTAGCATAATTAGATATTCCTTTCATCACCTGAATCATCCCTTATTCAAAATAATTGGCAGTTGTCTAACACATCAATGCTAAAACAATGTCATCTTGTGTGATCACATTATATATCACATTAGTTAATATAGAAACATGTGTAATATATACATTGTGAAATTAATGTGGATAAATTAATCACCCCGGTATACAGACATACATGTATATATGTACATTGTGAAGATGATTAAATAAATTAAAATATTATAACAAAATTGTAAACACAACCACATTAAAAATAAAAATGAAAATGAAAATAAACCATTAACAAAAAGTATAACAAACTTTGAGCAACAACCCAGTTTATCATCATATTATTATTTCCAACAATCATATAATTAATCCATAAATCAAAATACAAATTAACTGCAACGTATGCATGCATGGCTAATGGCTTTGGTTTAATCAAGAACCATAACTACACATCCCATAACTACAATAAGCACCCTTAACACACCTATGCTTGCAACCTCCACAGTTCTTGGGATCATAGAAAACATTAACACAGTTCCCTCCACAACATGCCTCTCCATATTTGCACCTTCTTCCACACTCCCCACAATTAAAGCTATCAATCATAACATTAACACACATTCTCCTGCAACAGTCCGGACCTGGACTTCCTCTTGCCTTGCAAACCCTGGGAAACTTATCACACGTCATGGGAAATCTTTGAGCACTGCCCAAAGCCATGAACAATGTCATCATTGTCCATATCATGAAGATGATGAAGAAGAAGGACTTGTTATTCATTGTCAAGTTGATGCTAATATCTACGTACTAATGTTTTTCTTTTGTATTTTTTTGGATGTTTGGGTGAAGAAGAGATGGGAGGTATTTATAAGATTGAAGAGAGAAACTAAGAGAGTTATTATGGTAGGGTGATTAGCAATTTAGAGAAGGAATTCAGTTGGTTCAAGTAATAAGAGGAAGTTAGGCATTCCAATGGTATATATTGGACTAGAGTGTTTTAGACTGCTAAACTTGGGATGAGAATATTGTCATTCAATTAGATGGCGTGCATTTTCATTAATCCTTTTTGTTCAACTGGATCACATATTGCGTGTAAATTGCCATACTTATATTCATATTCACCGAAGAGAAAATTGTTTGCATACTCTTAAAACATGGGTAATTGCTAATATTTATATTTACTCAATTATATACTTCTCAAAATACTTTTATTTATTTATTTATTTTATGAATGAAATCAATTTGTAGATTAATTTTATAAAAATATGGATTGATTCTTATGGTTTGGTTCTTTAAGATAAATTTTTTTTAATTGAAAACGTTTAAGATAAATGAAAAAAAAAAAAAGAAGCTTATTTATAAAAAATGAAAAAGAGGATAAATGATAGATTTTTTTTTTCTCAATTTCTTAGGTCACAAAGCATCATTGTTTCAAAAGTCATTTCCTAGAAAAATTTGGCAATAGGACAAATATTTCATTCTATTAAAAGAAAATTGTTGTAGTTGTCGCCTATTAATTAGTCAAAAAAGAAAAAAGGAAAAAGTTGTACGAAAATATTGGGAACTTGGAATCATTAATTCGACAATTATTAAAGCTTGAGAGGGACTAACTGCTAGTTTGCATATTTAATGAGCAAAAGTTAAGATTAAGGAATAATTACCTTGTCTATATTTCTGAAGAGTGCTTTTATGGAAACATTTATTTAATAAATTTAAGTACCATTTTTAAGGTTTGACTAAAAACTTAAATGAATGAGATTCATTTAAATATATTACAATCATTTTTAAGCAAAGTTCTTGCAAGTAGAATATTCAATTCCATAACTTAAAACTTATATATATATATATATATATATATATATATATATATATATATAGGCAAAATAATTTCTTAAACTAGTCCGGACAGACGAATACTTTGTGCCCTACAAAAAAGTAAATCTATCATAGTAGATGTTTTTTTGTGTGATAAAAAACTTAATCATTAATTTGGGCTAACTCCTATCGGCAGAATTAATTTTATATTTTCAAACTAACATTTATTAAATTATTCGATATAAAATTATTAAAATTATATTTTTAATTAAAAAAAAATGGCAGCTGAATCTATATATCAACAATTTAGATTTGATGAATGCGATGTCAAAAATTAGGCACAGAGCTCTGAACCTACCAACCACCTTTCTAAGAACTTGACTTGAATAAAATAAAATAAAATAAGTTTTGACATTAGAAAGCATGTTCTTTAAAAAGTCAGCTACAAATGAAAACAGTGATACAATATTCAATATCTTGATAGATAGATGTATTAATACTTAATTATAATGTCGTTTGGCAAATGGCTCTATGAATGAAGAATTAATTAATTGAGTACTAAATAGGTATGGTCTTGATGCTTGATGTGCTAAATACCTAAAAAAATATGCTACATGGAACTTAATTATGCAATCTTTTGAAAGTAATATAGGATCACATATTGCGTGTACGTAAATTGCCATACGTGCATCAAGAACAGAGAAAATTGCTTGGATATTCTTATGAGAGTGTGTGGGTAATTGCTAATATACACTCATAAGAATTATATTTAATTATATGTACTATTTAAAGTTATTTATTTATTTATTTATCTATTTTATGATTGAAAATCAGCTTATAAATTTAAAAAAAAAAATTAATTCATGTGGTTTTATTCTCTAAAAATAAATGGAAAAAAGATAAGTAATTTTTATCAATTTCTTAGGTCACAAATTATTATTGTTCCAAAAGTCACTTCCAAAAAAATTTGGCAATAGGATAATTATTTCGTTAAATTAAAAAAAAAAAGTTGTACAAAAAATGCTGATAAACAAATATTAAAGCTTGAAGGGACTACTAGTTTGCATGTTTAATGAACAAATATTAAGAATAATGAATAATCAAGCCTAGTTTTTATTACCGAAGAGTGTTTTTTTTTTTATTAATAGGCGACAAGCACCCCCACTCAAGGGATTTAAAAATAATACTGGATCCGGATGTATATTGCATAAATAGTATATGAACAATACTAAAAACCGGGTTTCATGTGAGTAGTGCATGAGCAGTACCACCGGGGGAAGTATTTGAACTCATGACCTCCCCTTTTAACACTTTGGTGTCATACCACCGAAGAGAAGAGTGCTTTTAGGAAACCAGTCATTTAATAAATTTAATTATCATTTTTGAGGTTTGATAAAACTTAAGTGAATGTAATTTATTTTAATATATTAGACTTTCGGTTACTTAGGAAACACAATTGTTCTAAACTAATTCAGAATAAAATAGTAAGAGTACTATAAGGGATAGAGCTCTCCATTGGTAACCATAAATTAATTTTTTCAAACTAATATTTATTAAATTATTTAATATAAAATTATAAAAATTTTATTTCTAACAAATTAAAAAAAAAAAAACAGATCATGGCCATGATGTCAAAAATTAGGCACATATCTATGGACTTATCAATCGACGTTCTTACACCTTGACATGAATAAAATAAAATAAAGAAATGCCTTAAAAACTAGTCTTCACATTAGAAAGCATGTTCTCTAAATAGTCAGCTAAAATGAAAACACTGATGCAAGTAGTCAATATATAGATACTAGACAGATAGATAGATGTATTCATACTCATGAATTATAATGTCGATTGGGAAATGATCTCTATGAATGAAGAATTAATTGAGTAACAAATAGCTAGGGATGGGCTTGATGTGCTAAGTACCTAACAAAATATGCTACATGGAACTTATGCAAGCTTTCCAAAGTAAAGAATCACAACTTGGAAGAAAAGGGTATGAAGGATGTAAACTCAATTGATGTATTTAATAAGCAACTTGAACATGCATGCAACCAAATCCACATGTTTTCATTTACTTCTCATTTGGTCAAAGTTAAACATATATATTTGTTTAAGAAAACAATAGTAAATTTTATTTATAATAATCTAGAAGAAACGTACATATAGAATGCCGTGAGTTATATATTGTAAATACATGTTCTGAAAAATATACATGAAAAAAATCACCGTGTGCAAGTGAATTAATTGGTTCATACATATTGCTTCATTAATTAATTTGTTTGATTATGATGGTTATATATTGACTTAGTTAATCAACTTTTTATTGCGAAAAAAAAAAAAAGTCTAATACTAGAAGGTTTGAGGGTTTGTTATTAGCTTCTTGTGATAAATTATAACGATGTATCAATAGCAGTGTTCCTTAATTGAGTATTTAATTGTTCTACTCTCCTAAAATTTGCATTCAAATTATCTAGTCCATTTGCTATTAATCCTAATTAGTTCAACTTCCACTTAGAAATTAAATTTTTAAGTAAATAAAATTTAGTTTTGCTTAACATTGAAAGAGCAATATTGTTAAATAAAGTTATATATATATATCGGCAAGAAGCTTTTGGACAACTCAAAACGGCATGTGTAAAGTTAATGCCTCAGAGACTCTTGCTTTGTCTTAATGAAGTCAATGCGAGAAGTTTAAACTCTCATGAAGTTAATTCCTTTATATGAGATTCGAATGTTTACCAGCTTTCTCCCGTTCCAAGGACCTTGAAGTGGTTAACCTTCCAAACCTACTGGCTTTGGCTAAATAGGTATATTGTTTAATAGTTAATTTACCCTATACTCAAATAAAATTATAACTCTCATTTTCCTTTTATCAATCAATTTACAACATATTCTTCCAAACTTTTGCATAATGTTCAAACTTTTTATTCTAATAAATGAAATTTATCTATTTTTTAAAATATACCACCGTAGCGGAAACTTAGATATCCTACTCACATAGGTCTGACAATGGACACTGACAATTACTACTCATCTTTATTATCAATAACTTCTTTAAAAGTCCTTCCATAATTACTGTATTTCAACAAAATTGGGAAGTTGGGAGCATACTCACATGGCTATAAAACCTCATTATTAATTACAGTAACTCTTAATATACAATACATATATATCCACAAATATATAATGGACAAAGTTAGGCCACTGTGAAAGAAACTGAAAACAATAAAAAGAAATAAATAAGAGGAGCCTAACTTTCAAAATAAACAAGTGAAGTGTGAACACCCCATGCAGTGCCATATTTTCAACTCTTCTAGTGCTTGTCCAAATATACATAATATCTATATATACACATTTCCTTCTATAAAACCACCTCACTTCTTTCCCTCTCTTTCAAAGTTTCAAACAAACCAAGATGGTCAAGATCAACACCATCATCCTCATCAGCATCATTCTCATGCTGTCCATAATTACCATTTCTAATGGAGAAGAAGAAGAAGAAGAAGGAGAGCATAAACTTGGAGTTGTAAACCATTGGCTATCACATTACATTCCAAGGGTGAGCATGAAGTGCAATAAGTTTCCAAGAGTTTGCCATGCAAAGGGAAGTCCAGGTCCTGATTGTTGTAAGAAGCATTGTGTGAATGTTTTGATAGATAATCTGCACTGTGGAGAGTGTGGGAGGAAGTGCAGGTATGGTCAGATTTGCTGCCATGGAAACTGTGTGAATATCATGTATGATGTTCATAACTGTGGTGGTTGCAAGATTAAGTGTAATAAGGGTGCATTTTGTAGATTTGGGATGTGTAACTATGCTTAGATCATCATATAATTAATCTCAACACTTCATTTTGTCTCTTTTAACCTCTTTTGGTTGATATATGTGTGTGTGTGTGTAGTGTGTCTGTGTGACAATGACAAGATCTGTAAATTTTTGTTTTTGTCTTGTTTGTTGTTATGAAATGTGATTTGATTGATTGAATGTTTTGGTGGCTTAGTTTTCAGAAAAGTTCCCATATATCTGAAGTGTGCATTATGCCCCCTTGTTTCTTTTATTTTTCCGTAGCTGTTGTTTTTGTTTATTTCTTGCTTTCTAACATTCTATTTGTGTCTTGATTTTTTTTCTTTTCTCTGATTTGTACTAGTGTTTTTTTATTATTAATAAATTAGTAGTTTATATATTTTTAAAAAAAATCTTTGTTTTATTGGTTGTTGAAGCGCGTGATACAGTCCAAGCGCTAATGATATGTGGAACGTGATATAATTATGAGTGATTCGGTTGTTTTAAATAATGTCAATTTTTTTTTTAAAGGGTGACAACCATGTATCTTTATAATGTGTGAATGTGAGTTACGACATTACTCCGCATGTCATATGAGTAATTTATTTTTTATGCAATTAGCCACTTGAACCAAGTGGCTTTATTAGTATTAATTTTATATTTAAAATATAAAAACTCGAGTTATTATTTTAAAAAAAAGTTATAATTTGAATTTCTTCGATGGTGAGTGGGATATTCAATTTTTTTTTTATATTACATATATTTAAATATTGTTTTATGTATCATAAAAATATCGCATTAGACTAATTTTTATATTAAATATGTACTTTAGTCGATGGAGCATAATCTTTTTTAAGTTTTACTTATACTTTAGTCGATGGAGCATAATCTTTTTTAAGTTTTACTTATACTTAGTTTATATTTTAATAATTTAATTTAATGTCGTTAGTTAATTTTTCAGTAACTCCAACGCACGCATTATTCTTTCACAAAGGAGGTAATGAATCCTCTCATGTGTAATATTGATGTGACTAGCTTGTGAATGAAGGATTATTTATTTAATTAAATTTGATTAGTTATTTTAATAATTAGCAATTTTTCCTGAGATATATGGCAGCATACAAGAAAAAAAAAACATGATTTACATATCAAGGAAAAATCAATTATAATCTACTTTTAATTAACTATATGTAACTATGAAAGGTTATATATCATGCATACCTTATATTATTGGATACATTACATACATCAAAATCCCAATATATATACACAATCAATTATATAAACAGACAATATGATTATAGAAAAAGTTCACATAGACCATTGTCTATAATCTAATATAAATTAAACAAAAAATTCCAAATAAAATTGAGGATTACGATAATTAAATTATATATATATATATATAGAGAGAGAGAGAGAGAGAAAGCATCCGTTAAAGGTGTTAAAAGAATAGGCAAGTACAAAGATGTACTAATTACAGTGATTTAATGACCCTTTAATTGGGGTTTACCATATAAGACCAGCTAATTACACGTTAGACAATGATGGTCTACCACGTACACTCAAAATGATATATAAGGTACTAAAACTCTACAATAATAAATTTTTCTGCCATATAACTGAGATTGGTGAAAATTGCTTTTCCTCACATAGAAAATCCACATTAAGCCCTGGTATATAACACCTAATCCTACTAAACATTGAACAAGTAGTACTCTATCATATAAAATTAAAAAAAAAAAAAAAAAAAAAAAAAACATACACACACGTATAGAATTTGGTCGCCTTCCTAGAATTTTATTTAATTACACAAGATAAAATGGGAGCTTAGTGATAGTACTCCAAAATAATGACATATATGTATGAAACATTGATCTTACTTTATTATTATTATTATTATTATTATTATTATTATTATATGACATACAACAAATGGCAAGTTTTATTAAATTAAGTATTTTTTTTTAAGTGAATAAGCTAATTACCTCAACCAATGTTATCAAAGCGAGTTTATTCCTCAATTTCACAATTTCACACTCAAGAAAGAGTTACCATTATTCTAATTTAAAAGTGGATTAAGTCAGATATAATTAAACAACAATTTTTGAAGGCCCTAATACCTAAAAATATTTAATTAATTAATGGGGAATTTTTAAAATCAAGATTTAATGTCTATTGTTAGAAAAAAGTTTAATTAATAGCTGGCTCATTATAAATACTATTTCAAAAATAAAATTACTTCTACATTTTTACTAGCACTCGAAAATCAAATTTTACATGAGTTAAAATCCATATTTTGAAATAAATAATATAAATGAAACCACACCCTAGTACATGCCAAACATAACTTTAATTATAATTTTAAATAGTTAATCTCGCAATATATATATATATATCAAGTTGACCTTGTAACCAAGCCCTAACATACATTGACTTAATATTCCCAGCATCCGCGCAACTCGTGCAGACACGTTCTGACAAACATAAAACGCAAAACACAAGATCTTCTCTTACGTGGCAACCACATTCTCATATGACTCACTATACATACATACATACATACGTATATCCATCACACTTATATAAACAACACATACAACACCCCTCACCTCTCCTCTCAAACAACCACAACACACACACACTTCCACGAAAACCATAATGACCTCTTCTTTACTCCCATTATACAAACCTCTCCTACTCTCCCTCCTCATTCTAAACACCCACATCTCCCCAACTCTATCCTCATACTCCTACTATAACAACAACTACAACTACAATCACTACCCTCCTTCATCTCCTTCAAAAACCTCAAAGAAAATCCTCAACCCCATTGATGCATGTTGGGCTTCAAACCCTAAATGGTCATCAAACAGACAAGCCTTAGCCAACTGTGTTGTAGGCTTCGGCAAGTCTGCTCTTGGTGGCAAATACGGCAAGATATACATCGTCACTGACCCTTCCGACGACGCTGTAAACCCAAAGCCGGGCACTCTCCGTTACGGTGTCATCCAAACTCAACCTCTCTGGATAATTTTCTCCAAAAACATGATCATAAGGTTGAAGAATGAGCTCATTGTGAATAGTTTCAAGACCATTGATGGTAGAGGAGTTCAAGTGGAGATTGGTTATGGACCTTGTATTACTATTCAAAATGTTAATCATGTCATAATTCATGGTTTGGGGATTCATAATTGTCAGCCTGGGAAGCCTGGTTTGGTTCGGAGCTCGCCGGAGCATGTCGGCCGGCGAGGTGGCTCCGACGGTGATGCTATTGCCATCTTTGCTTCTTCTAATGTTTGGATTGATCATTGTAGTCTCTCTAATGCTTATGATGGTCTCATTGATGTCATTCATGGCTCTACTGCTCTTACCATTTCAAACAACTTCTTTTTTAATCATGATAAGGTTTGCATGCATTTCTATTTATTTATTTGTTTGTTTATTTATTTGGTGTTTTATTAATTTATTATAATGTTAATTACTTATATATAGGTGATGTTGTTTGGGCATAAGGATGGATTTGTGGCGGATAAGAAGATGAAGGTGACGGTGGCTTTCAATCATTTTGCTCATGATTTGATACAAAGAATGCCAAGGTATATATGAAAATGGAAAGAGCTTATTTTAAAATATATTTAAAACAAATTTTAGTATTTTTGAGAATTTATAAGATACATTTATAGTCTACTTAATTAATTAGTATTATCTTGATTTCAAATCAAACCATGTATAGTAATACAATATCATGATATCTCTCCTCTTAATCATGTGTTGCCCTAGTATTGTCTTAAGTGATTTTTTTTTTTTTTTTTTTTTTTTTTTTTTGAGAATTTTTGTTCAAAAAGATATAATAAAATATAAATAAGCTTATAAGTTGGATTAAATTGCTGAATATTTTTGGAAAATGTATTGAATATGTAGGGTAAGGAATGGTTATACACACGTGGCAAACAATAGGTATGATAAATGGGAGATGTATGCCATTGGAGGCAGTGCTGATCCTACCATCTTGAGTGAAGGAAACTACTACGTTGCCCCTGATAACCCTGCTTTGAAACAGGTATATATGTGTGTGTAACATCACATGCATTATCACATGCTTTTTTTTTTTTTTTTTTAATCTTTAATTGATGCACTAGTCTCCTATAAGGATGAGGTTGTAGGAACCTGTAAAAAAAACACAAAAAAAAAACAAAAGCAAAAACATCAGACTGTCATAATAGGTATTTTTTGTGTATATAAAAATTTCAATTTAAAATTACTTACTTAAATGATTCAAATTTTTACTATTTAAGCCAAATGCCATTGATATTGCATATATTTTTATAAATTATAAAATATAATAAATAATTTTAAAAAATGTAAATTTTGTTACCATATAAATACATCAGTTATCTAGATAAAAAGTTTGTTTTCTAGATATATATAATATTGAAATTGATAATTGATAATTTGAGTAGGTGACAAAGAGGGAAGCAGGAGGATGGAAAAATTGGAAGTGGAGATCAACAAAGGACTATTTTTTAAATGGTGCTTACTTTGTTCAATCAGGATGGGGAATTTGTGCTCCTGGTTATTTACCTTCTCAAAAGTTTTCTACTTTTGATGGAAAAATGGTGCCATTTTTAACTGCAAATGCAGGTGCTCTCAATTGTTACATTGGGAAACCATGTATAGCTTGATTTTTTTTTTAAAAAAATATTGGTTTATTTTTATTTTTCCCTTCTTTAATCAGTTCAAATAAATCTTTTTCTTTGCCATCTTGTAATTGTATTCTGTAAGTTATTTTCCATGTATTGAGTGATCCAAGAAAAGTAATCACCTTTGATATATATATAGTGTTGTCTTGAGAATTAATTTAGAGTGCATATTTGCATGTGTTGCATTTTTTTCATGTATAGTAAATTAGTTAAGTTTATAAAGATGGGAGAAAATCCACCTCATAATAATTATATAAATCAAGTGCATTTTTTTCGTCTCTCTATTTATTGTATATTTGACTTTAGTTCTTTATTTTAACGTATTTGAAATAATCACATTTGGGTGTACAATTAATAAAATATATCTTATTTAGTTTTCTTCAATCAAGGTAGAATTTATGATTAAAATAACTAGTGACTTGAACTAATCATATTTAAACATTGTTTCTACACTAATTTATAAGGCTTAAGTTGTCCAATATATGTAACATTGTAATATAAAAAAAACATAAATAATGTAAAAAGTCATATTAAATATTTAAAAAATTATATATATATATATATATATATATATATATGGCAAAAACATTAACTGTGTACGTCCATAGATAAGAAATCTATAGATGTCCAATTATCAGCTGTTGGATCATAATCTAACGGCTATTACTAAATATTGTAGATATCCACGGAAAAGTAAAAAAACGAACTTGAGAGGAATGAATGAGGTTAGGATTTAGGAAAAGAGCGGGCGGGGGAGGGGGAACACATGGGGGGGGGGGGGGGTGGGATCCGGATTAGGGTTTCCTGGTCTCTCTCTCTCTCTCTCTCTCTCTCTCTCTCTCTCTCTCTCTATATATATATATATATATATATATATATATATATATTAAATGGTAGCTTGGGCAACTTCTCCTGAAGGAGCAACTTGGCGCATATGCAAATGCAACCCTAAAGTCAAAGCAAATGGTCTACTTGAGCTGGATGGATTGACTTATAAAGATCATAACCGAACACTCAAAAAACTATAAGATATTCTTCAATAAATATGAAGATAGATAATCACATGTTGTCTATAACCTCCATAAATTAAACTTACTCAAACAAATATAGATAACGAAAGAACACTACATGGTAATTTATAAGAACTCCTAATCCAACCCAATAATAATTAAAGAAAGAGGAGTAATTCAATCTCAAGGAATTAATGTCCACTTTTGAAGGTCAACTTTATTTGGGTATATCACAAGTTTGTCCTGCAAATTTAAATATAGAAAAGATTTCCATAGATCTAATCTATTTCACGTGTTGCCTATATGTGTTACAATTAGAGTTCCTTACCAACCTTCAAACTCAAACAACATTCAATCACAAGAACATTAACAATATATATACATATATATATTCCTTCATATTGATCACAGAAATCAAGCCAAATTTAACTGAGAAAAAACTTCATACGCTCACTTCTCTATTACAAAACAAAATTAATACTTTGCAACCATTTAAACACAAGGGATCAAAAGATAGATAATAGAACATAGAAAGTAAACAAGTGCAATACAAACACACATAATAATAATGATAATAATGCAGTATGATCAGTATGGTTTTACCAACTGTTTTTATTGCATGTATGAAAATGCACGTAGAATATATAGCTATATATATATTTATTAATATTATGGATTAAAATCATGTGATTTCAAATGGAACTCATGAAATTAAGCATAGCTGCACATCCCAAAGAGGCATAAAACACCATGCTGGCACTTATTGAAGCATCTACCACAGTGACGTTTATCAAAAGCAATATTGACGCATTTTCCTCCGCAGCAAACTTCAGTGAACTTGCACATGTTGCCACACTTGCCACAGTTCATGTAGTCGGACTCGGCGTTAACGCATTGTTTGTTGCAGCATTGAGGACCACCGCTGCCGGCAGTGTAGCAAACCGATGGATCGATGTCGCATTTCTTGCCTTTCGGGTCTTTGCCGGCCAAGAAACGGGTTCGAAACGATGAGGAGGATGAGGATGAGGATATGGAGGATGATAAGAGGATGAAGATGAAGAAAATGGAGAAGATGGTGAGGTTCTTCATTTTTGGAGGAGGAGAAGATGAAGAAGGTTTAGATATATATATATGGGATCAAGTTAAGGAATGATGGGTTGTATGTTTGATTGGGTCTTTGATTGATTGATTGATTGTTTGTTGAGGGATTAAGATTTAAAAAAGTTTGTGAATGGTCATAGTTTGATGCATGGCTTGAGTTGTGGAGAGAAAGTTAGGATTGCATAGAAAGTAAAGGGACTAGTTGGCTGCAAGATTTTCTTGGTTTGAAGCAACTGTGCACTAGCTCGTGTGCTTAAATTCATGCAGAAATGGGTTGCTGACTTTTGGGATTTACTTAAAATTTTTTTTTTTTTAAAGGGAGGAGTAGGTTAGCTTCATGAATTGTTTAATTGAAGGCTTGCCGTGATAGATTTTTTTGGATTTTAAATTTGTATTTATACTATAGTTTTTTAGTAGCTATAGTCATTCTGAAGAACGCATCACCGGGTGAGAATGCACGAATTAAATAGAGTGATTCTTAGCCCTTGCACTTGCCACAAATTAAATACACTTATAGCATTTGTTAAAATATATATATATATATATATATATATACCTAATTTTGGTTTTTTTATTATTTGAATTTAATAATTAATTTTAAATAAATTATTAATATTTATAACTATTTATTATTGTTTAGAAAATTAAAATTATTTTAACTTTAAAATATTTTGTTTTTACTGGTATGAATTAAGTTAAACTTTGGCAAATTCGTTATGATATTTTTTTTTTCTAAAATCTAGAATTTAAAAAAAAAATCTTTAAACCTATATTTTAATCTCCAACCAACCACACCCTTTGATTTTTGGTGCAAGCAAGTGAAAATTTAAATTTAATTTATTTTGATACCTTGTACTTGCCTGTAATTTATTTACTACGATGCAAGTTATTTGATATAATAGTGTTTTTTTCTGTGGCATAGTGCAAGTCAAATAATTTCGGTGACAATTTAATATTTGATTATCGTTTCATTTAAATATAAGTGAGAGAAGTCAAAAGGCAAAAGAATAGAGAATTATGCTTCCCAACTCAATCAAAAATATACTACTTTGAAGTAGAGGAAATAAGTTATTCACTTCCCTTTGTTTTGCCATTTTCTCAAAAAATCAAACATCAAAGTTTTTTTTGTTTACTTTGAGTAAAATAAATAGTAAAAATTCAAATATGAGCCACCATCACAAGGGCCGGATTGAGTCACATATAATTTATGTGATGACTTGTCCACATTGTAAAGAAAAAAAACATACCATAACGTTTACTGATTGGGACGGGTTAATATTAGAGCTCAATAATTAATTACTAATTAAGGTATATTCACCCATGATTCAATTGCATCCTGACTCATCTAGGTAACTGTAAAAAAATGATGTAGAATGATCATTTATATGATATCTTATCACAGGTTGAAATCACATGATGTTTATGGAGATGCTTTGGTGCAATCACATGTGTGTGTGTGTGTTCATAGGATGACACATAAGAACCAATTTAAAAAAAAAAAATTGCAACATGATGCAGCATTTTAATCCCCTCCAACAACACAACATTAGAGCATACCCAATACATTCAAAGAACCATTAATTGTAAGAGGTCTGTGATAGCCATTTGCATAAGGTTCCAAAGTGGAGAAAATTCCATACTGGTACCTTAACTTGCAACAACCTTGAGATAAGGTGAGATGCTGAAATAGGGTGTAGTTATTATCATGAAAGTTATGAGCATCCCACATTTTCCAAATAACTTAATAGTCAATGTCACAGAAAGATCATACCAGGAAAACAAGTCTCAAGGATTTTACTTATCCAGAAAGGCATAGGTATGAACCATAAGTGAATGCACAGTTCAAGTATAAACAAAAAGAACAGAATTTAGATCATAAAATAGCAGGTATTTATATAACACATTACAAAGTTAGGATAAAGAAAGTAATAACTAACCCATTGAAGCCCATACCTCTGTCCGCACGTGTAATGTCCAAATTCTTCTATAAATCTCATTTGTGCTATACTAAAACTATACAAGAAAGGGATATCTGAACACCAGTCAAGCACCAATCAAGCCATAAAATAAGGATGGTCTGACTCAGCATAAGTAAAGGGAGTAAAATTAGTTGTCAGAATTAACCATTAGTGAATTCAGAGATTAGATGACTTAAGAGCAAATGTCAAAATCAGGCTCCGTAAGTTTTTCATTTGATTAAGGAGGGGTTGCA
This sequence comes from Dioscorea alata, assembly GCA_020875875.1. Classification (NCBI taxonomy): domain Eukaryota; kingdom Viridiplantae; phylum Streptophyta; class Magnoliopsida; order Dioscoreales; family Dioscoreaceae; genus Dioscorea; species Dioscorea alata. Next base: position 17,119,391 of record CM037015.1, on the reverse strand, counting down.
GGCAAATTCAAAGCAGGGTTCACATTCAAATGTCGTCTTGTTAAGCAGATCTGGCTAATAAGTTATTCCAACGACTTTCTAAAAGACAAAAAACTACTATATTGAGGTATAGCAACCACTTCAACAAAATGGCAGAGATGATATATCGTCAACACAGAACGAAAAGGAGGTAAAACTCAAAATCCTCACTATTTGGCAATCATAAGTATCATAATAGGCTAGAAAAATATATACACACTAAAAGAAGGGCTTGAATAATTTTTTCAGAGTGAACTACGGACAAAAAGTTTCACATGGTTCATGTGAATTTAAGAGGCATATTTTAGTAAATCTAAAAACATTGGGATGACATCTTCTACACGATTTATCCATTTAGAATTTACTCACACGAAATCTGGAGTAGCCGCAAATAATCAGAGAAAGGAAACGAATGCTTCTTTTCTCTATTACAAGAGTTGATGTATGTGTTCATTGGTTGTTTCAGATTAAACTGCACACCCAAAGAAAAAAAAAAGCTAAATGTTCCTCTGCTGAAGATCATGAAACATTTACAAGATACATTCCTAACTACATTTAGGAATTTGACAGAATAACTGATAAATATGATAATCTTATGAATTCAAAACTCACAAAAAGGGGAAGAAATAAATATTTGCAACATCCAACTCAAACTAAAGGATGGCAATATGGGAACACGATAGACAGGCAGTCTGATAATCATGCTTTGATGCTTACCATGGACACTTAGGATCACCATTGAGTCACTTAGATCTATGTGTTCTCTTAATGTGAAGATGTATTCCAGATCCACAGAACTAAAAGACAATTGAAAGTGAGAAACATGTTAGAAGAAATTAGAACATTCAGGGTTACAGTTAGAAAGATATGGAAAATGAGGAACATGTTAAGGAAATGGATAGGGCTAAAAATAAAAAGGGTTTATAAGGACAAAATGCTTGTAGTACACAAAAGAATTGAAACAACTGGGAGCTCACAAGTTTCACCAAAAGAAGTGGCAGTGAGCTATGAGATGCAACTTTGCAAGTAATACTCCATCATGACAACCCCTATAGCATGCAGGTGATATAACATGAGTATATACAATTAGACCATTGGAGAAATAGGAAATGGTTACCAGCTAAATCAACTTCTATTCCATAAATTAAACTAATTTGAAGAGCTGTATTATGATTTGTAGTCTAATAAAGAAAACCAACAGGTACAAGGACAATTTAAGTATAACTTAGCATATATTGAGCTGCCCATATATATCTCGAAGAAATGCTATTAGGATGTATCAAAATTATTCTCCTTCTTCCAACCCACTATGTAGATTGAACCCCACTTTGGCATCATAGCAACACATAGTAACCTAATCCACGATTTGCACAGCTCAACTATCAACTTTAATCACAACCTAAACCGCTCTCACTTATGGTTGACATTGTAGCAGTCAACCTCAACCAATCTGCTCTGATCTAGGATGCAGCTCATAATGCATTATATTTTGTGTTCTAATTAACATATAATTTACAAATTGCAAACATTCAAATATTACACATCATTTCTCTAGAATTGAAAGTAACGAGCTGTTAAATTTTTCATGTAGAATTATATATATATGGATCTATTCACAGAATTGAAGCAATCTAACTATGGATCTGATTCTACCAGAATCCTTAATCTAGTAAAAGGCGAGATCATAATGCATAATGTTGTAAACTTTGCAGGTAAGGAGGTCATAATGTGTGACGCTGCAAACTTAGTAAGAGGTTCACAATCAAACCCTACAACAAATCAACACCAAACACATTGCTGCTAAAACGAAAACACAACAAGACAGTTCATGGGGTATATCACAGAGTTCACATAAACATTCAACACAATGCAAGAAACCATACAAAGAACACTTCAATCAAATCAGCAAGCTAAGCATTTATTTCAAGAGAATCAAATGATAAGTAAAAGCATTACGAATTCCATATAAAAAGAAAATTCTCAGCAATAACTGTATCAGAGGATGGTTCTAACATTAAGTAGCATTCCCAATTCATCGTTCTCTAAAGGGAGAAAAACAGGAAAAATTTTAAAATAAGCCAAACAAAAAAAAACCTCACCTTGCTTGCCCTAACCGGAAAAGGGAATCAATAGAGATACCCAGGGATTTTGATGCGGATGAAGAGCATAGTCATAACATACGCGATGACGACGGAGGAGATTCCAAAAGAAGCGAAGGTGACACGGACGCTGTGAGCACGGTTGCGATCGAGGGCGAGATCCATGAGGATGATGCCGACGCCGCCGAGCAGGAACATGAAACCAGAGGAGAGACCCTCGATGATGTACTGGCCGTTGACACGGCCAGGCAGGAAGACGACGGGGCGGACGGTGCCGGTAGAGGGGTCCTGGGTGCTGCCGATGCCAGGAGGCTCGACGATGACATCGTAGACGAGGCCGGAGACGACGCAGAAGTAGGTGAGGAGGACGAGGGAGAGGACGGTGGAGGGCGATGGCAGGGCGAGGTTGGAAGGGAGCTTCAGGCGAGTGCGGGGAGGGCGGAGGAAGCCATAGGGCACGACGCTGAGGATCGAGAGGAAGGGATCCATGGCGAACGAGATCGCAGATGCGGCGGCGCCCAAGCACTGATCTTCTTCTTTGATAGATATTTTGATATTTTTCACTGAATAATAATAATAATAATAATGATTTAATATTAATATTAATCTAAATTTAAAATATTAAAAAATATTTTTGAATTCAATGTTTTTTTTCTTTATCAGAACACTGAGCTTTATACATAAGAGGTGTACGCACTAATCGAAAATTGATTATCCATATAATGCATTTTTAGCCAAAAATGAGAGATTTAGGTTGTTAACTCATAACCACAACTGGTGATCCGTTATCAATAGTGATTCCTGCTAGTTTTGAACTTAAAACTTTTAAATGTTTTACCCCATTTTTTTTACTTGGACGAAACTACGAGTTCTTTAGTAAATTCTTTGTTTTTAGATAACTTTATATTTATTATTATGCCAAAGCGAAAGCAATGTATTGTTTAGCCTATGAGTGCACTCCACATCTGTACATATCTCTACCTAAATTTTAAATGAGGCTACTTGTCATCTAGTGTCACTATATATATATATATCAAAAGTATATAAAATAATATTTTGTTAGAATTTTTTTTTTTTTTAAGATTTATGGTATTCTCTAGAATACTGATAGCTCTTGCTAGGGATTGATATAAAACTGAAAAGCTAAAAATAAAATAGAGATAGAAATAAAAATAATGATCATATTATGTCAAGGTGACAACACTTTTATTAACATAAAACTAAATTTGATTTTATTTCACTTGTTTTCTTTTTGGGTAGTTCTCTTAAGTAGTGAGTGAGATTATGACAAATTTATTCTAATTAAATAACTGAAATATCTATTACTATCAATTGAAAAAAAGGGATACCTCTTCACAATTGCTATTTACCCATTAAGTGGTAAACAATATAGAAATTCTAAAAATTTAATTTAATTAAACCAGCTAACCACAAATTGAATTCTTTTTAACTTTTGACTGTGGAAGAGAATAACATACTAGTTCTATTATAAAAATCAAACAATATAATCTTATATCCCAGTTAATCAATACATTCATAGTCTATCTAACATGAGTAAAAACAATACCTGAATGAATTAGTACTGGGCTGTGGCCTATCGTAAGTGTTCTTCTACATACTATCTTGTAGTCCATTTATTTTTTTTAATAATTAAAATATATAATTAAAAAAAAACTAAATATCAAACCGAGATAAGCTTTGTATTATATTCATTTCTTTTTTCTGTGGTCTGTAACTTTTTTTTACAATGACATAGTTCATTCATATTTTTAAAAAAATTTAAAATTTTAAAAATTAATTGCCAATATGGTAAAGACCATTTTCAACAATTATTTTTTATCATATAAATAATCAAGACATATATAATACATATCTTTTACAAACAATGGTTAAAATAATAATGATTATAATAAATAAAAATTCTTACTCCGAACCCAGCTGCACAGCCCCACTTGTTAAAGTTGAAGGGAATTTCATTACTCCAAGTTCAAATCCTCCCATACATAAGTGATCTTATGTACCTGGTCTCTGGCGTGGACTTAGGTTTGCCACCCAAGCCATGCATCTCCAGGTGAGGGTATAGGGTCAGATATCCACTCTCCGAAGCCTTGTGCACGATTCTAACTCCATTGATTGTCCACTTTGTTAAAAAATAATAATAAATAAAATAAAATAAAATCTGACTGACGAGATAATGTGAAGTTAATTAATGAAGTGAGGGCAATATAGTAGATAAAAGAAGAGGAAAAGGGTAAAAGAGGTAGTTAGGGGGATGAGAGAAAAAAACCAAACAGAGACCAGTTAGCATCCCAAAGAAAAGGCCCTTTTCAAGCACAGTGAGACCTGCCATCCTGCCTTTCATTTTCATGAATCAGTGTCTCCTTCTCCTCCTCCCTCTCCACCTCTCCTTCTCCCTTTTTAAGCTTCCCTTTTCTCCTCTCTTACCTGGTTCTCTACCATGCTACTCCCTCCTTCTTGCTTCTTTCTAATCTTCATCCTTCTCATCTTGCCTTGCTGCCTCCAACCTTGTGATAGACACATATCTACTTCAATCTTTATTTCATTAGGGTTTTGTAAGTTCATCATATATAGTATACCAACTTCATCCATTCATTCTTCATTCATTCTATGCACAGCTTAGAAGTTGTGTTTTTGTATGTTTCTTAGAGAAAGAAGAGAGAAAAAGGAAGAAGAAGCTCATTGCATATATGGATCTTAGAGAGGGTGTTTTTGTGTATCTAAGTGAGAGGAGGAAAAAGAAAACAAAGAAGTTCATTGTAGAACTTAAGAGAAAGTCAGGTTGTGTATAAGTGTGTATGTGTCTTTGAGAAAAAGAGAGAGAGAGAGAGAGAGAAGAAAACAAAGAAGATCATTGTAGAACTTAGAGAGTAAAGTTGTGCATAAGTGTGTATGTATGTGTTTGGAAGAAGAAGAAGAAGTTCATGATATGCTCTTAGAGAATGTGTGTGTGTGTGTGTGTGTGAGAGAGAGAGAGAGAGAGAGAGAGAGAGAGAACAAAGAAGTTCATTGTAGAACTTAAGGGAGTAGAGTTGTATATAGTAAGTGTTTGGGAGAGCTGGAGAGAGAGGAGGAGGAAGAAGAAAACAGTTCATTGTAGAACTTATAATTAGATAGTAAAGTTGTGTATTAGTGTGTATGTGTGCTTGTGAGAAATGGAGAGAGAGGAGGAAGAAGAAGTTCATGATGCTCTTGGTGTGTGTTTGTGTGTGTGAGAGAGAGAGAAGAAGAAGAAGAAGTTGGTCTTTCAATATATCTAAGGTTCATAGAAGAAGAAGAGTTTTAGGTCCTTAGAAATTGAAGATAAAAAGAAAAAGAAAAAAAGAGATAGAAAACAAGAAAAATGAAGAAGAAGAAGGTAGCAGTAGTTTAAGTAGTGAATAGTAAGTAAGAAATCCCATGAGTGAAGTGATGATTTTGCTCAAGACCGCGCAACGCTTCCATATACCACCGCATCGTCGTACCGATCTATCCATGATCACCATCATCATCATCATCAACAACAACAAGACTATATACATGCTTTGATAGGTCTGTACATCGATGCGCTGCTTATGGCCTTGCTGCACGGTCTTGTGCAAGATACCATCCCATTGATCACTCATCATCATCCTTTCTTAATTTCTTCTTCTTCTTCTTCTTCTTCTTCGTTTTCATGCACTTCTTTGCATTATTTTTCTTTAACTTCATTTTTTACTTATTTTTCATTTTTATTTTTTACTTTAATTTTTCTAATCATGTTTGTTTATATATATATATATATATATATATATATATATATATATATATATATATTGTTGATGCTTCATATTTTTTGCTTTTCTGTTTTGAATATGATGATGGAGATGTAGATGTGATTGAAAGGCCGCTGAACTGAAGTTTGGTATGAGATGACCTTAGACGGAATTCATGTCTTAATGTGGACAAGGCCAACTCCACTTTATTTTTTTTATTTTTTTATTTTTTTCTGTTTTTTTTCTAGGATCAAGAACAAGTTTGGCACCTCTTCTTGCATGTTCTTCTGTCCATTGATTAGTTTGGTACATGAAGCATTTTTTTTTTTTTTAATGTATGTTTTTTTTTTTTATTTAGAGAAGAAAAAAAAATAAAAAAATCTAGATTTATTGGTTGATTGATTTTTATGTGGGTGTTCTTAATTGTTAATATGGGCTTACTTACTTAAAATATATATGTGATTTATTTGATGTTAAAAGCAATCTCCATTATCATCTTTCATTGTATCTTATGTTGTATTTTGGTTTGTTTTATTTCTACACCAGTTTTTAATTAGATATAGTTATTTTTAATAGTTAAATTATACTAAAGATTAATTACTAAAAGAAATCATTAAAATGATATCTAGATATGATTTTAATATGTTATAACCAATGGCCTTAGAAAATCATTGTTAGCTTTTGAGAATTCTTATGCTTGTTATGCTTTCTAGATATCTTTTTTCTCTAATAAATTGAAAATGTATTACTACTATGGAAAAACAATAATAAACCTCTCTTTGCAAGGATGCCCTCACTGTTCTCTCCCCCTTGGGGAGCTTGTTTTTTGTGGTTTTTGTGTTTTTGGTACCGTCTTTTGTAGACTGTTTTTTTTCTGTTCCTGTTCTTTCACTTCTGGTGGATCTATGTATCCTCGTTTCGTTTTCATTTTAATATATACGTGTGGTTTATCCACTTTATAAAAAAAACAATAATAAAATTATAGCAAATGTTTATTGCTAGTTTTTAGGGAGATTTTTGTTATTATTTAATTGTTAAAACAAAATCTCTTGTTTTTATCTTTTATATTTGTTACTTAAAATTAATAATAAATAAGACACTAAAGAAATCAGTACATACAAAAATCATTTCATTAAAATTTACTGTTTTATTAAAAAATTTCACTATATGTATTATACAAAATTAATGAAAAGACATCAAATTTTGATTATCAAAATTTAATAAAAAGTTTTTTTTTTTTTACAATGTTTCAATATATCAACAAATTTTAGCAAAAATGTAATTATATACATCGATTAATTGCCGTCCTACTACAATTAGATAAAAACCTCATTTATTTTGGTCATGCAATAATAATTATTATTATTAAACTTTAGGGAGGTGACAAATAGAAAGGAGAAAGAAAATGGGTGGAGCACAGCCAACATACAGCATATGGTTTGGTTTTGAGCTAAGAAATGGAAAGTTAACTAGGACAAGCTTTGGTTGTTTTTTTTATCAAGTTTTTGGCACTCAATTCTTGACTAATATTCATTGCTCTAGAATGCCACATGTGTATGCTTTTAACTCTTATTTGTCTTGCAAATATGCTTGCCTTTTTGTGAGATTCCTTTGAATTTCATGTCCTTTGATTTATGATTTTTTTATGGTTTTTGCAATATAATAATTCATACAATTCTTATGGCATTATATCCTTCCTTTTTTTGTTTTTCTTATTCCTTGAGAAGAGAATTTTATTATTTTCAACTTTTTGATATTTTATTTAAAAACTCAATTCTGTTCTTACACTATAAAAAAATTTTCATTTTATAAAAAATAATTTTTTTTTTTTTAAATTAAACACTAGTCACTAAGTAATGTTTGTATTTAGAATCAAATTTCAGTTATTCAATTCAGAATGTAGATATTAATGAAAAAATCTTGAGTTTAATCACCAATTTTTATCTTATTAGTGCACATTAACATTATAAAAGGTAATCCATTGATTTTAAAAACTATTTATTTTTAAACAAATTATTAAAAATCAAAATTTTGAACATATAAATATATAGACGGAATTCTCTAAAAACCTATTCATACCTTAAACTTAACTTTTGTTTTGTCTATTTATGTATATAGTGTTTTGTTGACCAGAAGGTTGTTGGAATTGAGATATCAAGACAAGTATAAAGTGGACTTTTGTCATACAAATTAGTGATATGAAGATGCTTTCATTTTATTTATTTTTTTTATTTATGCTTCAAAATGCAGTGTTTTGTTGGGAAATAATTCGAGAGAAATATGTATGAAAATATTATATCATTAATCATCACTAACCACTTATAAAATATATCAATTGTTAATTTAAAACAAACATAATTTTATATAACTTATTTTAATAAGTGTTAATTTAATAAAAATTCCGCTGCAGCAAAATTCTTTTTTTTTTTTTAATTCATATAAATCCACAACATTTAACTTAAGTGTTTGTGAAAGTTACAATATATATATCAACATTGAGGTAATGTTTTAGGCTAAGGCACATTATTATTATTATTATTATTATTATTATTATTATTATTATTATTATTATTATTATTGGAATTAATATTAAAAGAATTTAATTTCATATGGCTTCTCAAGCAGCAAACACAAATAACTGGTTTTCAACGCGCAAATATATAATAAAACATTTACAATTTCGTAGCACTTGATTGTACTTATCCCATAAACTATTTTAATATATAAATAATTGAAAGATTATTTTATACATTGAATATGGATCACTAACTGAAATTAAGTACCATAACACTTGTTTGAAAAGGAAAAACATGTTCTGATAGTTTGCTGATAATGATCATTAACAAAATAAAAATTAAAAAAAGCAAAACTTAAAGAGTACCTTAATCTCAATAGATTTGGCAAGTGGATTAGATTAATTTGGATTGTGATAGCTTAATCCTACCAACCAAAGTATAATAGTCAATGTCTCTTATGACACAACATTATGGACATTATTTAGTCTTTTTTATCAATTACTAGTAAGTAATTTTGACTAAATATCAATTAATGGTCCTTATTTATTTAATAATTAAGTTTTCTAAAAAGAAAACATAATTCAAATTATTTATTTAATTGTACTTTATTCAAAACTAGTAGTTACACATATATATGAAAGTTGACGTCAGAAAATTTATATCTAAGTTGGACATTCACAAAGAAAAAATATTATAATATTAAATTATCATACTAATAATAGCAAAAGTTTTCCAAAAGTCTTTGGTTTAGCAATTCTGATTCACTATGTAAGATTTGGTTTACAGGACTTTTATTACCCTAATTTTATATGCGCTGAACACAGTGATGTCAAAGGTCTCTTGTTTTGGGAGAGAGCTTGCAACATAATTTTTTTGTTAGCCGAGTAAGAACACATGAGTTGATCGTCATTTTCTTATACAAACGCTATGATTATATATGTGCTTGCCGCATCTATAAAAATAAAATTATTAATAATAATAATTTTAAAGCTTTAAGATCAATTCCACAAAGAAATATTTAATTAATTTAAATGTTACAATTTACAAACTTATTACATAAATCTTTTAGATTTTTTATTGGAATAATTAAGTTGGATCTAAACTCTGGTAAATAATTTCAAATTTCCTTGAAATTTAAATTGCTAGAAAATGCAACACAACTAAAAATTTCAACTTGTTCGAATAGGATGACATCGTTTATGAGTCATGGTTGACTTTTGCGAATGTTTCACGTTTGAAGGGAAACATGAAAGGGAAGACTTGCTTTACAAGAATAAACAAATAAGAAAATTAAATCATTAAGTCAAAGGAAAAAAAAGAAAACAATTAAAAGCTTATATTTTCAGTAAAATATGAAAATTTATTTTTACATTTACAAATATAGTATTTCTGAATTATAGTTGAAAGTTTTTTAACAAATTGTTTGTTATTCTGTCATTTTGACCACAATAATATATATGCACAAATTATATATATATATATATATATATATATATATATATATATATATATATATAATGGAAAACGTTAAGCCAGTAGACATCTACAGAGAATAAAAAGTAAAAAAAAAAAATTGTTGAAAAAAGAGAGAGAGTGAGCGAGTGAAAGTAAGGAAGAGAATAAGTCAAGGGAGAAAAAAGGTTGTTACCGTTGAGGTTTAGTATAGTTTGGTTTTATAGAGGATGTACCTAAAGAGAAATGAAGAGAGCCTCTGTAGATTTAAAACCTATGCATGTTACTAAGAAACAGTCAATATATATATGTATTTGTTTTAACAAATAAGCAATAAATGCTTTTATTTAAAGAGAACACAGGGCCCTACATAAGCTTGGAGTATAAACACAAGCTCAACAAACACATATGCCCTTACTTTGTATGGATTTTGAGGTTTTATCTCAAGTTCTCTCTTAAATGAACACCTTGCATAAAAGACCAGGTGCCAATAGGTGTCAATAAATGAAGAGGTTGTTAATTACTTACCATATTTTTAATATTAGTTTTATAAAAATAATATGTGCAATTTTAGTTTGCAATATTGATGAATACCAATATTGAAGTTTTTTTTTCTTAATTTAACTGTGCAAACAAATTTATTTTTCAAAAAAAAAAAAAAAAGGAGCCCACACGTTATTACTTGTATCTCCTAATTCTTCATGACGCTTTCTATGATATATTTTTTTTTATTTATTAAATTCTATGATATTGTCTTCCATGATTTCTGAAAGCATTTTATTAAAGAATTAAATATGCATATCTAAAGTTCTGGTGACAAATGGAGTAATAATAAGAGAGCGGATTGAAAGAGATGGTTTAAAGGTGGCAGTAAAACACGCAAAGTAGGTGAAAGTTTGAACAACCAATTAATTAGTTTAAATAACCAGTCAACAAACTTGTCCACAGTTTGAGCTTTCATTATTAATTAGGAATGCAATACCAAAGTTTGAATTCCATACTACCATCCAAATTCTCATACTGTTTTAGTTATTTATTTTCCAAAAAAGAAAGCAATTGGTTCCAAAGTTTGTTATGTAATTCTTAAATAAACAATAAAAAGACCAAGAATATGTAGCCAAAATAAATTAAAATTCAATAGATTAAAAAAATATTATTTGGTTTGAATAATTCAAGACTAAAAATGTATAGGGGGTAGTTGCTGGTAGAAACCTAACCTAGAGTTTCCTGCGTGACAAAAAATCAAAATCAATTTTTATTTTATGAAATTAATATTAAAGAATATAATAGTTTTTTTTTTTTTGTAATAAATGTAAGACTTGGTTCACTTTCCTCTTTCCTACTCAAAAGTCTAGAGTTGTAATTCTACTTGCAGCAACAAGACTATTTTGCCACTTATAATTCCTTGCTTACAAAACTACCATGCCAGATAAAATATTTATAATATTATTCAATTCTGTTATTTATAAATTTTTAATTCATAAAACTAATATTTAATAAGATAAAATTATATATTAAATAACAATACAACACAAAAAAAAAAAAAAAAAAGTTGGCCCCATTTAATATAAATATAAAAATATATACATAGCCTGCTATGCGTGTATAAATTGAAGCACTGATCAGAAATTCTTAGCTACATGAGCTTTGTAACAAATCTAAAAAAAATAAAAATAAAATAAAATAAGGGAAAAAAAAAATTTGTTTTTTGTTGTACAAGTATAGACTATAGAGTATCCTGATGTGGCTAAAAAACACAAACACACATACACACACAAAATCTGAAACAACAACAAATCTAAAACAGGGATGGATCATGGATGAGAATGTATATCTTGTCAAGAGTCTTCTCCAACACTTGTTGTTGAAGAAAACCCCACACAAAATCTCTACACAAAATCATCATCATCATCATCATCATCATACCTCAGCACATCTCATGGGGGCAAATCCCAATCTGGAGCGCTCAGTATCGTACATGATGTGAAAATTTTGCTGCTGGTAGTTACCAATAATGTTAAGGGAAGATGCAGGTGTACCTAGAATTGCCAGGCACATTATCCCTTCTGGTTCTAACCTTATGAAGTAGTTCTCCACCGGAAAATTCCATACCGCTCCGTCGCCGAACACAATGCCGAACTCCGGCAAATCCAAGTCCTCAACGCCGCTCACATTGTAGCATGGATTCAAGATCGGAAAACCTTCGATAATGTCGTAGTGCTTCACCTTGCTGATGAATGCTTCTTTGATTGCTTTGTAAGCTTGCTCTGTGAAGTAGCTTAGGGTTGTGCCTGAGTCTATGATTGTGCCGCCATTGCCGTCTTTGGAGAGTTCCCATGCTTCTTTGGGGATGTTGAGTAACTCGCAGCCGACCATTATGGCTTTGACTTGGACGTAGTAGAAGGTATCGGCGGGGTTGTCGTGGCCGGAGACGAAGGAGGTGAAGTTGAGCTCTGGATGAGCGATGAGAGATTGGTCTTCACCGAAGATGAGCTTGCTGCTGACGGTGAGGTCGCTGTTGCGATCGACGAGGCAGTAGGAGAAGGTGTGGCCGTAGAGGGAGCGGAGCTGGGAGGAGAAGGACAGAGGGCCACGGCCAAGGCCGAGAAGGCCGGCGGCGCCGTGGAATAGGCCTCGGTTCCAGTGACCGCAGCCGAAGATGACGTTCTCGACGAGGTGGGATGCCGGAGTGGTGAGATTCACGGTGAAGGATTCGAGAGCGAGGTCGCCGGTGGTGTTGGAGCGGTCGCCGTACCAGTAGAAGTAGGGGCAGGGGAGGTCAGGGGAGGTGCAAGGACGGTGAGGTTCCGGCGCGGAGACAAGGCCGCAGCGGGGATCGCCGCAGGTGACGTTCCGGTAGGACGATGAGGCACTGGGGTCGTAGATGGGGCCGTGTTGTTCGAAGCAATCGTGGCAGGGGAGGCACTGGATCCAGTTGAGATCGCTGCCGGTGTCGAGGATCAGCGAGAAATGGCGCGGCGGGGTTCCGATGAACACATCCATGAAGTACTCCCCCGATCCCAGCGTCACCCCGGACTCCAACGTCGCCACCAGCCTTCCGGCAAGCTCCGGCGACACCACCGTCGCCGATTTCGTCTCCGTTCCGGCGCCGATCTTGGTCTCGCTCTTCTTCTCCGTGACTCTCCGATGAAGGGTTTGGATCCGGAATTGATCGGTGTGGGTGGATTCGATTAGGGTTTCTCTCTTCGTCTTCGTCTCGCTTTTCGTTGACCGGTGCTTGAGATGAAGCTTAAGAGGCTTTGACGCGATTGATGACTGATGTGGGGTTACCTCCTCATCGTCATCATCTTCGAGATCGGAGCTCCGGTGGTCGACCTTGTTCTCCGGCGTAGCAAGGGGAAGATCGCAACCAGGATCGGAGGTAGCCGTCACTGAATTGAAACTGAGATGGGTGGGCATCTCGATGGCGGCGGAGCTCCGGTTGAAGAAGGAGAAGAAGGGCTCCGCCGTGGCGGCGTCGCGGTGGAGAACCGAGAGGAAGAGGAGAAGAGATATGAAAAGTTTATCATAGAATACCATGATTATGAACTGGCTTGCATGAACAACAGATAGACAGACAGACAGACAGAGAGACGAGAAAGGGAAGTGGAGTTACGTTTTAACAAAGAGGAAATGGAAGTAGAGGAAGTGGAACTTGAAAAATAGGCATTTTCATGAAGGAAAATTAGGAAATGTGATGAACTTGGCAAACAAGTCTCTTGGAAAACGCGGTTTGTGGAGAATGGGAACGGGAAGAGAGAGGAGCACGAGTTCCAGTTTTCTGGTTTTTTTTATTTCATTGTGTTTTCAACTTAACCCTTTATTTATATATTTTATTTATTTATTATTTTTTGGCTAACGGCTGAGATGGCCGTGTGTGTTTACTTGGTCATATTTTTGTTTATTTTGTATTTTTTACTTATACCCCTTGAAAATTTTGTATTTGTAAATATAGGTGCATCTACTAAAATTTTAAATTGTTTATTGATTCACTAACAAATGTTGTATGCTTAGCCAATGATACATTTAGCAGTGTCTGGCTTTTTTTTCCATTTAAGATTTTATTATTGTGTGAAATATTATTTATTTATTATTATTTTATTCGATATTATTTGTTGTATAGTTGTCTTTGATGCATTTATATATATATATATATATATATGTATATATACATTGAATTTTCTTCTTACTTTTTATTAAATGTATGATGTATCCACCAAACATTTTGATGTACTTTTTTAATTTTAAATTGTGATAATTAATCAAGTTTGAAAATTATAATTATAAATATTAAATTGTGAGTATAATTTGATAGAAAAATTATATGAAAATAATGGAGTATATTCAGTGTTTTTTCCTTCACACTATTACAATCGAGTTTTAAACATATGAATTTGTATTTGCTACACTAAAACATATATTTCACCTAATTTTATTTAAAATAGCATGCGCTCTCTTTTTTTAATTTTTGGTATTTTTCCCAACGAATACTATTGAGAAAAAATACTAATAATCACAAGAATAAAAAGAAACAAAGATTTAACGAGGTCAGGTAATAGGTAATGTGCCTACGTCATCGAGAGCAATGAGCGATGGTTTTTTTTATTAATTCAGAAGAAAGATTAATTAGGGTTACAAATATAATGCATATATATAATTTCTGGTACAATTTATAAATTTACCATGTACTATAGCGAGGGCATTGCCCCTACACCCCCAACCCATTTACTGCAAAACTCTCCAATTGGACAGATGTTATCACTCCTCTTCATTTGCTCACTCTGCTCCGCTCCAACATCTGTCCCTTATCTAGTATATGAGCGATACCTAACAAATACTTTGCACTTTCAAATTTCAAGCAAGAAGGATATTGTGAGGATTGATAACAACCATGTCTGAAAAAGGTTTGTTCACATTTCTCAAATTCACAAACTCTTTTTCTACTCCTTATATTCAACTTTTAACTCCAATTTAATTAAATTTTACAATGAAAAAACTACCATATGTAACTAAGAGAATCTACCTATAGGTCTTAAAAATCAAAATCAAAGGAGTACCTCTACAAATGAAGACAAGCATATACAATGAAAACGATGAAACCCAAAAACATCAATATAAAAAGAAAGCACAACCATTAAACTAGTCCTTGGTTCTTGTTTCAATTGCCCCACTTACTATTTTTTTTCTTCTACATTGACTTCCCTCACTTCCTAGATAAAGACCCACTTCACAAGAAACAAAGGCAACTGTAGTTCCATTTATTATATTATTTTCACATGTATATATTGAAACAAAAACCAAGGCAAGCACATTAATCCCCCAAAATAAATAGTTTAGAGAATAAATGAATAAATAAAAGACTTGGGAACTGTTGGCATCTTTTTCAGCGTATGTGCAAGGGCATCTCATGCAACTGGTCAAGAAAAACAGAGAGAAAGAGTTTTCAAAGAAAGAGAAAAGCAAGAAGTAGATGTGTATTGGTGAGAGAAAAGATAGACAGGTTGGGTCAATGGTCAATAGCTTGGCTGCCGTGTCCTTGCCCACATTTTACTACCAAATTAGATGGAGCATTCATTGAAGTTTCTTGTCATATGTTGTGTAGTTATTGTTCCCATTTATATATAATAAAAAAGGTGCAAATGAGAGGGAAGTAACATAACAGATTTGGGGGGTGTCTTGCCAGTCTTGGTTGGGGTTTACACCGGCCAAGTCCTCCAAAATATTATTTATGTTTTACATAATTTGATTATTTAAATAAATATGTTTAATACTTATATTTTAAAATTTATAGATATTGTCATATGAACAATTCGATTCTTTTTCAATATATGATTAAAATATAATAATAAAAGAATAAATGTGTATTGAGTGATTTGTACGCATTGTAAAAAAAAATATAATGTTTTCAAACATAAATTTTATTATTATTTATTTTAAAAAATTAAATTTTAAATTTTATAATATTTAATTTTTATGGATATTAATTAAGATGTAGTTCTGTAGGCTTAGATGAAAATCGTACTGCTTGCTAGCTCAAATTTTCAATAAATTTGTTGAATCTTCCATTTTTTTTAACCCTCAATCAAATATCACTTAAGTTTTATTAAAGGTAATTTATGACTTTAAATGTAAGGTGAAAAGTCAAATTATTTATTTGTTATGAATTGTTTAATAAAAATACAAGATAAACCTCATGTGGTTTATATATATATATATATAGCAACACGTCAACTACGGATGTTTGAAGGTCCACAATCGAGCTCAACAAACTCTTGAAATAGCTGAAGCTAACTTGAGTAGAGCTGAGGGTAAAAGACAAGTAATTGAAGCCAATCTAGCTCTTAAACGAGCTAGGACACGAATAGAGGCTTCATTCCATACCGGACCAGACCGAAATAGGGTTATGTATATTCTTATTATGAGAAGGGGTCATTCGAGCGTATGTAAATAGATACTATGTTTACACACCAAAGAGAGAGATAAACACATGAATGGTCTAGCATCTTGTTGTTAATGCATTGTGCTGATAAGAAAACGTAAGTTTATTTTTCTCATTTTTTATTTAGTTTCTTCAAAACTGAAGTACATTTCACACGTGCAGCAGAAATTTATTTCTTCTTCTTTATTGCTCTATTGATTAGGTTTGTGAGGCCAGTTGGAATGAGCGAAAAAAGGATCAGTGAATATATTGAGGGCAAGTATGGAAAACTGGGACTTGAACGGTATGTTTTAATAGACGATAATAGCATAATGGCCTAAATTTGTAGAATTTACTGTGCTGAATTTATTTGAAATATTTCTATTCACATTTACAAACTCCAGCAAAATTAGCTTTGGTATAACATTACACCTTCCGGGCGTCCTTGAAGTTATAACTGTTATTATATTAGTTCTTGCGATAGGGCAAGCTTCCATTCTATCTTGCCAAGTTTAATGGTTCTGTTTATATTTGTTATATTGGTGTCATAACTTAGGTTGCCGTTTTTGTTAATTCCTTTATAAATTAATGTTTATCTTCACCGATTGTGTGTTCTTTTTTGCATCTGCTTTTCTCATCTTTCCCGAAAGTGTAGTGTTCTTAAGGATAAATTAAATCTTGAAAGTGCTTTCACATTTATTATGCCATGTGAACAGTACTTATTTGACTTATGTTCATTTTATTTATCAAGTTCTCACTAGACTAATTACTATGGGATTCATGCTTTTTATTCCTTTATTTTGCAAGATAAATGAACATCTATTTTCTTACATTGAGCCTTTTTCCCCTTGAGAAATTCTTTTCTCAAGGTTTGAAATGTTAAAGTTAAGTACTTATTCATCATTTACTTACTTGTATATAGTTATTATATTTTCATTTATAAACTAGTGCAATTAAAAAATCCTATCAAATATTAAAATTGTGGATTGTGCCAACAATAAGTCTTCCTAAGCTTTCAGGTCATTTCTAAATCCATCAAAATGCATTTTTGTTTCACCTCTATTTTTTTCACGTCTTTCTCAAACTAAAACCATCTCACACAAGTCAAACACAACAGGCATGTTTCAATAATTTTATTGAAGATAGTTAAATAAAGACTTTGGCACACAATAAACTTTAAGCGCAATGAAATGTGAAATTGTATTCCTAACATTTTTCAACTTGATTTGATTGCAGTAAGTGTTCTTTGGTTAGAATTTAATCATGTAAATGTAAAATGCTGATAAGCAAGCTTGTATGAGACTTGTATTTAGTGTGTATAGTTCAGTGTATCATTACATTTGTTACATATTTGTGAATTGTCTTATGGTTTAGAACCATTCTTAGGCTCATAGTTTGTCAGTTAGGCAGCTGAATAGAGGGCCCCTTTTGTTACTTAAGTTCTTGTCCCTATCCTAAAATTGTGTATTTTTTTAAGTGTCCAAGTAATATCTCGATTGCCTCTATCTTTAAGGCATGATATACGCATTCATTTCCAACCTCTCGTCATTTGATTGTTCAAGAATGCTATCCATTTCCTTACTGGTAAAGCTGGTTGTATAATTAGTATAAGTGAGATGTTTATCTAGTAGTGCAACCATTGAGTGTGAATAATGAAGAACAAGCAAAAAAATGTCCGTGTTTTCTTTTTTGTGAACTTAACATTGTTGAAGTATGAACCTAATATTAGATATTGTATCTTTCGCTACATTGGATTTGACTTGAAAATTTTATTTCATTCACAAATTAACTTTCAGTCTTGGGAGGGGAATTGAAAGATGCCTTTTGTTCTCTTGGTAACTATTTTTATTTATAGCTCATTCCAATAAGCTACCTTGTATCCAAAGCATAACTATTCATATGCAAAATAGTGTCCTTATGTAGTTGGGAGCTTTTCATTTTTTTCAGTTTTTCTTTGATTCTATGGAATTTAATTATGGCTGATTATTTGCTGATTTATTGCAGAGTTTGGCATGATACAGCTACCCCATTCAAGGATGTGCTTCAAGAGTTCCAAATATGGATGGAGAAACATTTTATATTGGAAAAGGAGTCAGGAGGCCCACTTCATGGAGCAGCATTTGTAACTTGGTTAGTTCATAAGCTATTTGAATAGTATGCTTTCCGCATTAACTTCTTCTTTCTCAATCATTATTCGAAGAGATGGCTACATTGCCCTTAGTTAAACATATGTATAAAATAATGAAATCATGAAAGAAGAAATAAGAAACTAATCCCACATTCTATCCTTGTTCTATCAAGGTCCAGCTTTGCCTAGCTGATTGATGGAAGCTGTTAGATGTTTTGGTTTCTACTTATGATTGACTATGTTTGTTTAACTTCTGTATTCTAGCTAATTGTACTTGTTTAACTTTGTCCCTGTTTACCTTTAATAAAGTAGCTACCATGCAGCTCCTTTTCCTCTCTCTCTCTCTCTACATATATATGTGTGTGTGTGTGTGTACATATAAAATAATGAAATCATGAAAGAAGTATGGATTATGTACACACTGGCACAACAATGTTGTTTTTCTTTAAGACCATTTTTGTGAATGTAGTTTGGTTTTGTTTGTGGATGGCAGTGGGAATTGGGATTTGAAGACAAAAATCCCAGAACAGTTGAAAGTTTCAAAAATAAAACCACCAGCATACTTCATGGAGTGGATAAATTTGAAGGACATATACCTCAACTTCTATAATCGGAGAGTGAGTAAAGTAAACTTCTATCAAGTTTTGTGTAAAAGCCTTAATTTTATTTTTTGTTGTATAATAATTATTTTTGTTGTCAAATAGCTTTGATTTCACAATATGACATGTTTCATTGATATCTACTTTCATTGGTTATTAATTTATTTTGGTCTTCTTGCATGTTAGGCGACAGGAATGATGACAATGATGAGAGAACTCAATATCCCTTTACTAGGAAGTCACCACCTTGGAATTGATGACACCAAGAATATAGCACGTGTTCTTCAACATATGCTTGCTGATGGTGCTGTCTTGCAGGTCACTGCAAAGAGAAGTTCTTCAGTGACTGGAGATGTGAAGTTTTTTTTCAAAAACAGGATCAGATGATAGAATTGGTACCCACTTAATACTTTGCTTAAGTATCATATTTGAAGAAGAGTTCCATTGTGGATTTGAAGAGTGTGCTTAGATGACTGTTTAGAATGAGGGCAAATGGAGAAGGATAGGAAACGTGACTGAAGGAAAAACACATTATGATAGATCTCACTTAAAAAAAAAAAAGAAAAAGAAAAAAATTAATTCTGGAAATGATGAACTCATTATGGACCATTGATGAATTAATCCCTTAGTCCAGCTCTACCATAAGATGAAGCACAGGTTTACCTTCTGTGATCATCATGCTGCTGTTTTACTGACATAGGGAGGAACAGCAGTGAAGAAAAAGGAAAAGAAGAAGCACTGAAATCACATTATAAGAGTTTGTGGGGCATTAATTAAGAAGAGAAGAGGCCAGGATGGATCAGGATTACATGATCGGAACAAAGTTTGACGTATACGTGTTCGTCAAGACTCGGGTGAATTAAATCCTAGCTGAAGCAAAACTTAAACCTAGATATTGTCCATTTTTTAAAATTTAAAATTAAATTTTCTTTATTTTTTTTTAATTTTGGTATCCAAAATCTAATCCTTTCACCCAAAAATATTAAAAAATAAAAAATCAAACCCATCTACGCGTTTGTAATTATATCTACTGTTGCTATATAAAATAAGACATCCAATTGGTAATTTATTACTTGCTATTTTCATCACTCTTCTTCTCCATAATCTTCGTCTTCTCTTTCTTCTTCTTCTCCCTCTTCTTAAGTTGTCTTTTCGCAATGGCATCAACAGTAGTAGGTATGCTTTATCTTATACTAAACTAACCAATCTATATGAATCAATCAATGATGTTTTAATAATAATCAACTGCTTTATGTTAATGTAGAAGCCATTCCGCATTGGATTTCAGCGAATCAAGGAGGCACTCCCTTTATAGGAGATTGCTCTACTGATCACATCAATGAGGTAATTGACAAAACTCTAACAAATTAAATTTTTATATATCGTTGGTTGTTACTAGTTGTGATTATGCGCAATGGATTTATTAAAAAATTTAATTCTTATGTTATATTTCTTTAATGCTAATCCTTACTAATATAATTACGATTTAGTTGTAAACATTTGATCTTCATGCCTTGATATTCTTTAAAGGCATCATTACTCCTGCTTATATGTATACAAGATCTTTATGAACAAAGCATTAGGCAACTAAAAAACCTTCTGATTAGTGTTATGAAACCTGGGTTGACCCAGGTAGGGCATTAGGTCAGATTTATCCGGGTTTATAAATAATAAATATTTTGTACTTTTCTATCTTTCAAAAATAAAAAATATGTGCACCGGTTAATTCTCAATCACATAAAATATTTATATATATAATATAATTAAATATTAATTAATACTAAGTTTTTGATGATTGAATAGGTATAATTGGATTCGTCCTTAAATTTGATTTACATTTTACACTACATGTTTTTAATAAAGTTATTAATTATATGTTTATGATTTACATCATCTATATATATATATATATATATATATATATATATATATATATATATATATATATATATATATATATATATATATCATTATATATAAATTATAATAATTTGTTATATGATATTAAAAACATTGGTTTGTCAGAGGATTACTATTATTTGTGGTAATTATAAATTATTAAAAAATTTATTTATTTGTTATACTTGGTTTTTTTTTTCAAATTGTTACATATTATATATTTATATTTAATTATATATATATATATATATATATATATATATATATATATATATATCATGATCATGAAAATCTAATAAAACTCATATTACTGCTAGTTATGAATTTGTTTAGTGGATGAATTTAAAGTAATCTTATATTAACCAAGGACAAAACATTAAAAATTAGGAGACATAAATATTATTTGATTAGAAAATAGTAGCATAAATTTCTAACTAATAAGATATTTGCATTACACTAAGAAGATGAAAACCAAAGATAATATATAAATAATTTTACAAGGATATAGAAACATTACACAGTGAATCAAATTACTTGAAGTATCAAAGCATAAATTAAGATTGGATCTTTTTTTTTTTTTAATTCTAAAAAAAAAATCCTAAAAAAAAAAATCCTAAAAAAAAATCCTAGAATATATATATATATATATATATATATATATATATATATATATATATATATATAATTTATTTATTTATTTATTTTTGTCTTTTCTTTTCATTCTTTCAAGTCATACATCAAAATTAATCCCTTTGTCACTTTGATGCATGCAGGATGAGGCTTCTGTCTATGAACTACACAGATTTACATGGGTAAAACCAAGCTCACCTTACATCAAAATTAACAGTGATGCATCCGTTTCTACCAGAGGTGTTGGTTGTGGGTACATTATGCGCGACGAAGAAGGTAGTGTTATTTTCGGTGAAGCAATTAACTATAATGAAGTGGAAACAGTGGTAGAAGCAGAGCTTGTCGCAATTTACTTAGCATGCTTGAAAGCCCAAGATTTTGGCATCAAATTTGTGTGGTTGGAATCCGATTCACTTGTGGCAGTGAATTTAATTAACAATGTTCATGGAAGAACACCAAGGGAGTACAAGAGTATTTTGAATCAGATTTATATTGTTTTATCATCTTTTGAAAAATGGGATGTCACTCATGTATGGAGAGAAGCAAATGGCGTTGCAGATAGTTTGGCGAAAATGGGAGGCTCAGGGAATGAATTTATTTTCACAATTGATGATGTGCCTACTGATATTTTAGACCTTGTCATTGATGATGCATCAGGGAAATTGTATACTAGAGTTAAAACTATGAGGAAGTCACCAAAACATCATGTTTATTGAACTATTTTTATAAATAAAGAAAATTGTTTAGTCATTTAATCAATAGTTTATGTATTTCTTCTTATTCAAATTATGAAGTGGTTAATTGAGCTTATAAAGAAGCAAGCTTTTTTCTCTTTCAGGAATGAAAATAAGCCATTTCTAACGTTCACTTCTTATATGTATATATATATATATATATAAAAGTGGTCGGGTTTTGTTCACCCAAACCCGTTTGGAACAGGACCCAATAACACCCGCCAACCCGTTTTCCAGCCTCGTATATAACTACTCTTTTCACTATTCTTCCTCTCTTTCTTGATTTCTTGATAAACCCTAGCTCTGCGTTGGCGGCGGAGCTCTTGGAATCCACTTTCATCTCGATCTTGTCTTCAATCTCTCCGTCCCTAGAGTTTTAGATCTACTACTCTATCGATAATGGCTGCGTAAGTGCACTGTTTGTCTTTGATTTCGTGGTTTTTTAACTGTAGTTATTAATTTGATGTCCTTTTTTTTTATATGTAGTTTTGTTATATGGAAACCTGAACTATTGTCACAAAATTAGGTTTTTTGAGAAGTTTGCTCATTTATTTGCTTGCTAGTTGCTAGTAGTTGCTGCTCTAGGTTTTTGCGGACTAACATTGAAGTTTTGCTTGTCTTCTGATTTGTTATATATCACGGGAACAGTTGTTTTTGGTTGCAATTCCTAACTTGGATTCTTTTAAAATGTTTAATTGGTTGATTATGGGATTTGATTGTCTTGAAATGAATATGAGGATGCATGTTTGAATGATATGGGCTGAAAAAGAACCTTTTTTTTATGATTTCCAGATATCTAATGAGAATTGTTATATTTTGTTCTTTAATCAGTCAGGCATTATATTTTGTTCAGTGGAATGAATGGGTGAATCTATTGAAATCCAATAAAATGGAAAGAGAGTTTTTCCCCCTGATTTTCAGATATCACTTGGAAATTGTTGTTTTTTGTTGCAATCAGAAACTGACTTTTTTTTTTAAAATCTTAAGCTTTGCTTAGCTGCTTGGAAATTGTTGGCTATGAGACTTCATTGCAATTGAATCAACACTGAAATTTATGAAAATATTGCGGTGTGGCAAATGATTTTTTTTCATGGTTTTAAGATTGCGTATGCAATTGTTATCTCAGTTGCAATTGGTACCTTGCTGTGTGGGTTTTTAATCCTGCAATCAGTTTAGTATGATAATTTGAGGAAATTACATGAATGTCCCAATGTATGCAAATGATATATCTGTATATATGCTTATGGCCATAATTCATATCATTGTATTTTTATTTGTAATTAAAATGGTTCCAAGTAGGTTTGGAAACATTTGTTTGACTACAGGAATGCCTTGTGGTAGACTGATTATTTCATGCACTTATTGTGTCATTCCTGACTGAACTGAACTAACCTTGCGGGACTATGTAAGTGAGGAATGATGGACTCTATTTTTCTCTTGTGGTAGAGAGGATGCTGTTGTTGCTGAAGCTCCTGCTCTCGGAGAGCCTATGGACCTGATGACAGCCTTGCAGCTTGTGTTGAAGAAGTCATTGGCACATGATGGTCTTGTTCGTGGACTCCATGAAGGTGCCAAGGCCATTGAGAAGCATGCTGCACAGCTCTGCTTGCTGGCAGAGGACTGCAACCAACCTGACTATGTGAAGCTTGTGAAAGCACTCTGTGCTGATCACAATGTGCATTTGGTTACTGTACCAAGTGCCAAGACGCTCGGCGAGTGGGCTGGGGTAAGTTGTTTGCTTTGCAAGTTTTTTAGTTTACAAGTAAAGTGATGCATGCAGTCAGTGTAATGTCTCTATCTTAATCTCAAGTATGTTACATTTTGTGACATTTTGAAACTAGGTCAACTCATTATTTGTTGCGTCATTTACTAGGTATTTTCTTATATTGTACAATTGTATGAGCATTGTAAATTTCTCATGCTAAGGCTTTGGGTTTGCAATTTTTGATAAGACCATGTCTGAGCAAGTAGTAGCGGAAAATCTTGGGGAACTTGAAGGGTATGATTTAGAATCAAAGGAAAATCTCGATGAACGCCCCCCATTGTTGTCATGTTACTGAAGCTTCCGTTTCACTCTTCCTTACTCTATACTGACCAATTTTCTTAATTTTGATGAATGTTTAGCTGTGTAAGATTGATTCCGAGGGAAAGGCGAGGAAAGTTGTAGGTTGTTCTTGTGTGGTTATCAAGGTAAAGCCATGAATATGACATATTGTGTGATTAACTTGTTACCTTGTAACTTGTTGATTCTTATTGTTTTAAATTTACAGGATTATGGTGAGGAGTCGGAAGGCCTTCATATAGTCCAGGAATATGTGAAGTCCCATTGAGATTGTGGCATTTGAATCGATCCGAACGAGTCAAATGTCATTGTTGTGCTAGTTTTTTTTTTTGTTAGATCTTGGGACCATGTATTTTGAGCCATTTTTGCTGTGGGTACTGCTCATTCAGTTGAATGTTTGATCATCCCACTAGTTCTCTTACTTGATTATTTATCAGTGTGTTTTCTGAGTTATTTCGTCATACCATTTGAATCCATGAGCATGTATTTACTGTGAGAGAGACTATGAATTGTTTGTTTTTGTTCTTTTGAATTCTTTGGTTCTTTTTTCTCTCCATTATTCTTTAATATTTTCCTTTAAGGTTTTTTAAAGTATAAATTTTGTTTGGATAAGCATCATTTGGAAACAAAAATTTTTAAAGGTAACGGATTTGTTTTTAATGTATTTTGATGTCATTTGATGATTTATCAGTTTCCCTTTGATGTAATTATTGTGCATATTTGGATATTCTATATTTGAAAGACCATAATCTGCTGTGAAGTTTTAAGATATAAAATGCATATTTTTGTCTGTCATAAGCTTCCGTGTGAAAGTGAACCAGATAGTTTGAAGTCTTATTTTTTATTTTGTTTTTTAATATAAAATAAAATTTAAGATGTATCGTTTCAAAGACATTTTCTTTTTTGTATTTAAGAATGTAGAAATAATTTTGTCAATTGTCACAAACTGTCATTTGAATCATTCCATTTTATAAACTAATATATTTACATCATTTATATTAATTCTCACACATGAGACGAAACAAAATTAAAAAAACACAAACAAAAACAGAACACAAAGAAAACAGGCAAACAGATTGAAAAGAAAAGTTACAAGTCAATCCCAAACTTATTGAGCTGCTTCATTAACCAGTTAGGAAGTTCCCTGCCATGATGAAACAAGGTTAGAACGTGAGTTAATAATACCATGCAACGCCAAGGAAGCAGCGGCTGACATCCATGAGTTGGGAATGATATGAATCTGGGGATTCCCCAATTCAGCCAAATATTCCTTAATGCTTGAAATCAAAGGGTTGAGCCGCCACCAGTGCAAGGAATTTCCAGCCTTGATCATAGAGTGCAGGTCTGCATTGGCAGTGAAGATGGTTTGAACCTTCATATCTGACACAAACATGCATCCCAAAGCATTAAGATGCTTACCAATTTGTGAAGAAGTAGAATGAGAATACTCCCTGATGTGGTTGATTGCTCGGATAGAAATAAGATGGAAATCAGGGGCTTCATTGCGGAAGATAAAATTACATCTCGCCTTCCAAATTAACCAGACGGCAGCACCAATAACAGACTGATCACACCAATCAAAATCAGCATTCGACGGGCTTAACCAGAACCCCGATGAAAAGCCATCATGAAAAAAGATTTGTTTGCCGATAGCATTGCCAATTAAGCTCCAAACAAGTTGGGCTTTGGGACAAGTATTGAATAGATGCTCAGTGGTTTCATAATTAAGATTGCAAAAAATGCAAAAAGATTGACGCCCAAGATTTAGTTTATAAAGATAGTCATAAACATATCAATTGTGAAGAAGTAACTAAAGGAAATGTTTAGGCCTAGGAGCAATTTTAAGGCGCCAATTTTCAGGCCTAGGAGGTTTCATGATATTAAGCAATACCTCAGTGTCACTAACAAATTTGGTAGGTTGATCATTGATGACCATTTTTCGCCTCATCAATAAATTCATATAATTAAAAAGCTGATGCATTATTCCTTCCCCAGTATCATCACCATAAATAAAATTTGTACTCACTGTTCTACAAAAATAAAATTAAAAATAATAAAAAAAAGTAATGCTGGAATAATAAATGCAGACTCAGAAAGAGGACTAGAGGTTGAAAAACAAGAGTCCAATGACAATGTAGCTAACAACAAGCACAACTCCTTTCATGTAATGCCACTTTCCATCCTACAAAATTAAAATTTCTGAATAAATAGAACATACAGATAAAGGAACAAGATCACCAACAATATGAAATTATTAAAAAAATATGTTTGAATACCAAGTAAAAGCTAACTATAGCATTATGTAACCAAGCTAGGATACACCAAATTATGTTAATAACTCACAAGAAATTCTATTATTACCTGAAGAATCAAGGATACTATCAGAATTGACATAACTAGTGATGCCGTCTCCAAAAGTTTATAATCAAGATCCATGGAGATTCCTCTTATCCATGCCACAATTACACTTACTGGAGTCTGTATCACATTAATAAATCATCAGTAAATCTCTTTCAGAATTCAATCTTTTTCAGAATTTAGATTGTTCAGTATCTCACCACAAACATGGTAATTTGCGTTGAAGAGCCCAAAGTGACACTTAAAGCAATATCCTGCATTATATATTCAATGACATAACTGCTCCTTATGTTGCACATAATTAAAAAAAAAAGAACAAGAATATTGAAAGAGTATGATAAGAGTGATTACGATCTTATTTTTATATGCAAATATTATTGCACCGGCATGTTCTGATGCATTTCCAGCAATTGGCAGTAAAATGATACAAAGAAAACTGACAGACATACCCCAAGACCGGGAAGCATCCTGTAAGAGATTCAGCAAGCATGGTCTCATTAGAAATATTGAAGTTCATAAAGTAAAGCAAAGCAAAGATTTTTGGAAAATTTAAACTACCTCAATGGTTCCAACAATGTACTCTGATATGATTGCAACTAAAGTAGTCATTATAACTAACCAAATGCATGCACTGGTAAAACCAATCACCGGTGCATCATCATCATCAGATGAGGCTTCATTACCACTGGAATCATCCTGTTATTCATCAAATTTTATTTGTCTATCAAGCAAATGAAGATAAAATTATGAATAATTAATTGTTCATGTCTAAAATGATAAAATTGAATATCATTGTAACTACTGTCAAATGTATTACCTCAAGAATATCATACTGTTGGCGATGAGTCTTAAGCTGGAAGAAGAGGCAAGCAAAATAGGTGATGAGCATAACTATGCTGCAAGCTCTTGAAAGGTCAAGGCTCATTGTTGTATGACTGTTTGAGCTACTTGTGTGATTACCAACCATCAATGCCAAAATGTGGCATTGAGAACATAACAAAAGAAGGCTAAGATTCACATTTACTTGGGTCTGAAAAAACAAGATTAGCATCAGTGACTTTAGAGAAGAAGTATATATATGCATAAATGTATATAGTGGTTTGGTTGATTATCGTTACTCATAGATACCAGGTCGAACTGACTTTCTTTGGAAAGATTTGCTAGACCTCCAAAGAAAAGTGATGAGCCAAGAACAAGCAAAAGGTTGGAGAGGGTGGAACCAAGGAGAGACCATTTGAGGACATCGACCTTGTCGTTCTGTAATGCCATCAATGCAATTATTAACTCGGGCGCATTCCCGCATGTTGCATTCACAAGTCCACCAACTGTAAATGTGTTAGTTATTATTGCACATTATTCGGCTAATTTCCATTGATATGGAACAAGCAGAGAACATGAGGTATAGTAAAACCACTTCTTCAATGCTAGAAATGGACATAGACTATGGATTCACTGTGACCAAACTGAATTAGTTGCCACAAATTTGTATAGATAAATAAGTTAAAAAGAAAAAAAATATACCAGTTGGGCCGGCGTAGTATGCAATTTGTCTGCAAACACCAAAAGAAAAAATAGTAAATGGATAGATTATACATATCAACTACCCTGTCAACACTCTTTGATTCAGAGAACTTTCATTTTATAACTATTCCCTTTTTTTTTTTAATAACTATTGCAGCATAGTAGCAAGATTTATGAAAACTAGCCATTAATGATGCTGTTTATTTGTAACCTCCTAACTTCAGTATTATTTTAGTTTCAAAATGTTTTTCTGAAGCTTTTTTCCTTGACTGACTATTTACATGATATTTTTCTACCAGAAGAATTGTATAAAGGAATCGAAAAGTTTTACTTCTTATTCAATTAAATAGACATTGATAAGACCTTGACATTAAGCCAATCTAAAACATTGCAATAGAAATAAAATAACAAACTTACTCGCTGAGAAAACTCACACGTTCGGCAAGAGGAGCTAATGCAAATAAGCTGAATGAGAACAGCAAAACCTATTTCCACAAGGATAAGAGTAAAATTATCAAAACCTTTGTACAATATCGAAAGCCGATATTTATGAAAAAAAGGCAATTTACAAGAGCAATTTCTACTTGATTTATGAAAAACAAGGTCAAACAGATGAAATTTGGAAGACAATGAAACAATTACATATGAACTCAAGTATTTCAAACAGTTGGTATACTTATCAGTCATTAACCTCAAAATTCTGCCAAACATTAGAAATCCACTCAACAATCTGAGGTTCTTGATTTGCATCTCTTCATGATAAAAAAAGGGTAACAAGATTGTTCACAATACTAATCCATTCATAATGTATAACAAAATGGAATTGTGCTCATTAACCAAAATATAACATACAATTTCAACAAATCATCTTCTAATTTTAACATTTGTTTTTGTACTATTTTTCAATCACGATTCATGAAGCATCACACCAACTCTTCTAATGAATCAATAAAGATATCCCATCACAAGTGACTAACTAAAGTTGCATGACTTTACCCCAAAAGCAACAGAAAAAAAAAAGACTGAATAAAAGAAATGAAATTTGAAACTCAAATAAGAGCAAGAGATGCAAAAACAGAACTCACAGTGCCAAAATGGTAATGGCTGGCAAGAAGAGCAAGAGGTGCAGCAGGGAAGAGAAGTGCAAGCTTGGTGCCAAGCAGGACTTGTTGAAAATTAGTAAGCAAGAGTTGGATCTTGGAAGATGAGGGAATGGTGGTGGATTGTTGAAGAAGAGAAAGCTCATTGTTTGGGGAATCCATCATCCCTTCATTCATCATCTTTTTTCTGGAGATCAGAAATGAAGGAAGAGATTAAGAATGAGTGGACCATTAACAATTAATTAATTACCTAATTTGTCTGTTTGTTTGTTTTGTTTTATTTTATTTTATTTAGAGGTTTGTCTCGTTGTTCGTGACCGTGGGTTATTTGAGACCGCGTAGGCACCTACAAATCCTCTGTTTTAAGGTCCTGTGCATAATTGCTTGAGCTAATGGATGATGTTTTATATATGAGAACCGACCGACATTAATGAAAAATTTATGGACGTCCATTATCAACTGTTGGATCTCGATCTAATGTCCAATATTAATTTAAAGGTCAACATTGATAAACAGTAGTTACTATAGTAATATGCACAGTAATTACTATTTGGAACAGTAATTAATGTTCATCAATATCAGCCGTTGGATACGATCCAACGGCTGATAAATGGGCGTCTATAGATTTTTTATTTATGGATGTCCATAAAAGATGTATTATTTTAAATATATATAATTTTTTTAAAGATCTTTTATATTTTTCTAAAATGATTTTTTTAAAAAAAATATTTTAAATTATAACAATTTAATTTTTATATTATTTTAATTAAATTATTTTTAAAAATTGTGAAGTTGGTTAATTAGTGGTGCAGGGGACATCGATGCGGGGACGCGAGACATGAGAGAAACATAAAGGAAGAAGTCGAAGGCTTTTTCATAAAAGAAAGGTACATAGAAACCAAAAGTGCGGAAAATGATGGATGTTTGTGGTGACAAAAGAAAAAAGGTATGGCTGGCAGACCATCATACACCATACTGCATGCACCTTCAATCTTGCTGGGTTTATATGTAATAGTAATTTAAAGGTGATTCAGATCTGGTGGACCGTGTCATGACCTTTTCTCTTAACTGGCTGAATGTTGACCATCCTGCATGCTGTTATGCGAATGAGGAGAAACCCTTTCCATAAGAATTGGTAACATCTATTATAACAATATAGTATATACCCAGCAAAATTTTCATATTATATATATATTATGCGAGAAAGAAACCTTTTTTTTTTTGTCTCACTATTTAATAAAAGTTTTATGCACATTGACTCTGTTGTATATACTAATTAAAACATATGCACATATGCGCTAGTATAATTTCAAAATTTTAATTAATTAATTTATTTATACTAAAAATCTATCTAAATTAGGTATATACAAAATTATACTTGAGAGAAAATAAAAATTGAAAATCCATTAACAGAGGGTGAGGCCTTTGAGAACCTGGCGGGCCAGACCAGGCCGGGCCGGGCCAGATGACGTGCCTGTCAACAGTCTGACATGAAGGCACACCAAGAACCTAAATAACCCAGAAAACCGCAGATAATCAGATTCTACCTTTCGTTCTCCAACTGGAAAACAAAAAGATGGTCAGAAATGGGAACAAGGCATAATTCATCTGCAATGATTCATACTTTAGTTAAAAGCAAATATACACACTTCATCACAATATCGCATCGGTCAGTGGAAATGTCGAATAGCTTAAAAGAGTTGGAATACTGTTAGTTTAATCCTGTTATTTTGCAACAGGATAGTTAACAATCCAAGTGGTAAAAAATTCTGAGATGTGACCTAAATCAAAGCAAATAGCTTCATAACCCTGAATCCAACAACTATAGTCCCTCAGTAATAATATATAAAAAGCACTTCTATGATCAGCAGATCACCCTCAGTGAACATTAGACATATCTTCACAATGAATTCTCCCTGAGGAAACAACATTAGAACCTAGCAAAAGGGCAACTCCGATTGGCATGCATGCTCTGACTAGAAGGAAAAATTCAGCAATGAACACCAGAGCCAAACATAGCTCCGAAACGCCACTTATCAACCTTCTCCAAATGATTGGATTTCCATGTGACCTCTGAAGAAAAGTTCATGATTGATACATGTATCCACTTGAAAGATTTGAAATTAACGATAACCTCTTCCCCTTCCACGGCCACCCCAACCCCTTCCTCTTCCGTTGTTTCTCCCACCACGAGATAAGCCTTCAAGAGCTCTAGTCACAAGCTGGTTTTGCATACCTCCTGCACCCCGCCCCTTCTTGGAAGCTATTGTATTTGTTGCAACATTGGCAGAAGTCGCACTCCTCTTGCCACTGCATGGCACATTTATCCATCCAAAATTTTAGGTTTTGTGCTATAAAGCATACCCAAATTGAACAGAGATTTACTCACCCTGAAGACGCTTGCACACGCTTTGGTGGTTCAGTTCCTGATAGGTTAACTTTGTTATCGCCAATGAAAGAAGGAGATTTTGAATGCAGTGGCTGAGAGGGAAATTATCCAAACATTAAATTAGTTCTGCACAGCTTTAAATAATGTTGCAAGGCTAATTATGCTAACCTGTGTCATCGCAAGTATATTGTTACAAATGCGTAGGCTGGTGGTGGTTTTCTGCTTGTCTTTTCTCTGTGATTAAAAATGGGGGTTAATAAAATATGTACCTGAAACAACCGAAGAATAAAACTTTAGATGTTAACAGAGTCAAGGCCAACTTACAACAGCAGCCTTAGCCTCTTCAGTCTTGGCTGCACTCATCAATTTGTCTTGTTCCGCCATCCCCTGGTTTAGTTTTTTCATTGCTACTTTCACAAGTTCCTCAATCGAACTTAATCTGCTTAGACCAAAAGAAAAATAATGTCATTTAAACAACAGGAAGAAACAAACTGAACCAAAAATTACTGTTGTGAATGTCAATATTACTATGCATCTACAGCGTATTGATCAGGTTAAAAACACTAGGGCATTCCTAGGCAAAGCAGTGCTTGTTTAGGTTGATCCACAAGGCCTCTGACCATTGCCAAATAATATAGAGGGAATTGGCACAAACATATAAAATAAATTAAGGGACAATTGTGTACTTACCCGTCCTCAAAGAAAACTACAATTTGAGAAAATAAGACTAATTTAGAAGGAGCAAGACGATGCAAGCAAACACAATGTGGAAAATTAGAAAAAGTGCCCAAACTGCTCATCCAACTTGATGGTGAATGTTTCCACAAACTAGCTATTGAAATTTTACTACGACTCGGAAATATCTTACTCCAGAAGAAATTTTACTAGGACTCGGAAATATCTTACTCCAGAAGCACCTAACCAGCATTGGGAATTAAAGATTACCCGACAACCTATAAGGCTATAACAGAAAGCTTACAGCTATAAACTGACGAGACTTGCAAGAGCATAACTACTGAGCCTGTCACGGTCAAGCACAACAATCAGAGTACACCCTTTTTCTTGTTTCCAATTTTTTCCCAAAATAGGAAGCAGTTTATTCCATAACCATTCACACTTTTTGCCATTGCAAGGAGATGACACAGAATTAGTTTTACCTGACTCATATTAAAACATAAATTATAAGCTACAAAAAAAAATTTGTTCTTCTGAGACCACCTTGGTGCATAACTTCCAACTAGCTAATAGGTGAGACTACCAATAATCATAAGGCAAAAATCAAAGAGAGCCTCCTCATATCCTCATGTGCAGCAAGTGACCATATATGCATATTTTACCATGAATACATTAGTCAGAACTGTCAAGATAGTTAAGAGCAGGCTAATTCAGTACATGTGTTAATAAGAAACCAGAGCTCAAAAAAAAAAAAGAAAGAAATATTTTGGAGAATATACACCCAAGCTGGAAAATCTTTAAAAAAATCTGCACAAGCACATTTTTTCCTTTGGTAAAGATATCTGATTGGCTTTCTCACATCAATATGCATCACGTAGAACTTAATTAATATTAATCAAACATTAATTAAAGGAGCATCTCAAACACTATTAGCAGCTTGTTACAGGGCCTCCAAAATCAAGGAAAATCCAATGACCCTATATATAAAATAAAAATACAAACCATTTATAGTGAATTAGCTCACAATATAAGGAAAATGGTGACAGATAAATCACCTTTCCATAAAATCCTTGTAGTTTTCAGAAAAATCCTCTCCAAGTCTGTCTGATGGCTGGCCAGTTACAATCTTGTAACCACAAAGACTGTTTGTAGAGTTTGGCGTCTGCATTTAAAATAATATCAGAAAACTTAACAATTGTTTTAACAATAAAGACAGACTTGAAATATGTTGAAGAAAAGAGCTAACCTTGTAGGCTAAGTGATGAAAAGCGTATAGTAAGCACTCCACGTAATTAAAATTTGTCTCCTCTGTCTTTCTTCGAGGCATATATTTCTATATTCATCCAAACAAAAAAAGTTTAAACAAAATATATGGAAAATGATTTCAAACAATATAACAGCAAAGCCCAGAATTTATATAGAAATAGTATAGATGTATGATAGATGCTAAAAACAGCAAACCAGAAGACTATGAAGATGATCAACATCACACAAATGCAAGCATTGGTTCGCTCACTATATCTAGAAAATTAATTTATCCAAGACAGTATTCACATCATAAGAAAATTATCTATAGACAAGGAAAATGAGAGTTTAGATGGTCGCAGCTATACAATTGGCAAACTGACTGAAGAGAGTTGTAAAAACAAGTTTTACGCTATGGTGGGGAAGTACCATGTAATGCATGGAATGCAAAACCTACTACACACATGTTCTAGCCAGCAGTTTATACTTAAAAAATGCTCTTATGGGAACTGAGCACAGAGTTTGGGTAATGAGCATAAGAATTGAACCAAAAAAAAAAAAAAGCGACACATGCAGCAAATAAGAAACAGATCCCAGATTATTATATAACATAGCTTCACCTAAAATAAAAGGTTCAAAAAAACTAAACAGAAAGATCTAATGGATTTTTAAAAAAAAATTACGTTTATTTATTTTGACCTCGTAGTATGTACCTTAAGTAGATCAACAACAGAAGGAAGAAGCTGCCGTGAATCTTGGGCAGACGCATAAGCTGAACTACCAGCGAGAGTTTTCAGCAAATCTAGCTTTCGGTCTTCAGGGAACTAATTAATGAGATGAAATAAAATGTGATTAGTTCTCACCCCAAAGAAATTTCCAAGCTGAAGGCAACTGGTATTGATAATGTTGCCATAAGGTGAATCAACAATAATCACTAAAAAACAATAAACACAACACAAAATATAGGGCTAATACAGTAATCTTTTTATGCTGACATATACAACTTTACAGAAAACACTGAATAGATGATGGATGCATAAATAATCAGAAAATAGTGACTAGTGATCTTGACATCACCCTGACTTCAATTTAATATGCACATGCAACACACAGGGTAAAAGTAGCTGTAAGTCATGCCAAAAACTTCCTGACACACAAAATATGAGAGCTTCAACTGATGGCTAGAAAAAGCACAAATTATAGGTACAGAGATTTTTGGCTTCAATGCAGTTTTGGTCCATACAGCTCACCGCATTGTTCACTTTGTCCCTTGAACTTTAAAAATGCTTAATTTCATAGACATACTTTTGTCATTTTGTTCATTTTTATCAGTACCCTTTCAAAATATTCAATATAGCTGCTACTTGTACAACTTGAAACATACAAATATTTTGTCAACTTTTCCTGATCAACATGAAATTTAGAGCAGAAGTGGATCTGTGGATGGTCATACAGCCCGCTAAGATGATCGCATTTTGCCACGTTAGCATGTTACAAGTTGTTCTAAAAACTTGAACTATTACAAATTGGGAAAAGTACATAAAATATTCATAAGTTCTCCATTGTCTATCAAGTGGCCATCATATTGAACCTTTTGAAATTACAGGAACCAAAATGAAAAAACTGAAAAATAGAAAGACCATCCTGAACATTTTAAAAGTGCAAGGACAAAAATGAACATTGAGAAAAAGAACAAGGACAAAAAAAAAAGCACTTAACCCTAGATTTTTAGAAGACACGGAGCAAAATCACACATCTGTAAATGCAATCAAGTACAAAGGCATCAGATTGGCTCTTTTTTCAAGGTAACATCCATAGTTTTACATACTACTATGCTTACATCATTAATCTTATTAACAATACAGAGGAATTACAAATAGGAGTAATAGAGCACAAGCAGTCAACCAAGACCTAGCTATAGTTTTACACGAAAACCAAGCCGTACTTCTTGAATTTAAATTAAATTATAAACAAAACACAAAACAACATTAAAAAAAGCAAATAGATCAATTTTTAGTTGCATTGTGATTTCAGTCCAGCAGTGACACTAGATACTGATAAGCCAAATGATCAAGATAAATCTTATAGGAATTTGTTTGATGAGATTATTATTACATATGTTGTTAGCTGGACGTTAGAGCAATAACAATGACAAGCAAATTTGAATCAACTCACACCAGTTACCAGCTTGCAGCACCTCAGTAAAAGGCTTTTGGCATCATGAGCTAATTAGAAAGAGACAGCGTGCTCCAATAACAGGCACTAGTCATTTCTAGATATTTCTGGTTTCCAACTTTTTATTTATTCTAGATTATAATTTTTTTGAATTCCTATGTTTCAAAAGAAAACTTCTCATCTATAATCATCAAGTCTACAACATGACTTGAAAGTAGATTAACAAAACTTAAAAATTATAGGTGAAACCGTGAAGGAGAAGAAAAAAACATGATTAATAGTTTGGTCTTAGTAAAGTAGCAAACTTGATAAAAAAATGCATGTCTAACAAACATAGAAATATATATATATAGCTTATTCACTGGGAGAATAGTGATTTTATATAATGATCATACATGTTTAGACCAATCCTATTGGAATGATCATCCATAATTATATTGTGCACCTATATTTTGGTGTGTCAAAGAATATTATGATACTTGACATACCAATAGCCCCCAATAATCCAGTGCAGTGTCCTCTACAAACCAAAGATGCAAAACAAAACTTGCAAAGTAAAAGTCAAAAGAATAAAGAGCACATCACTCTTCATCAATCAGATTTGCCATGGTGCAAGTTTAGAATATAAATATTTGTCACCAGCATGGAAAAGAATCAGGCAAAGGACACTCACTGAAACAAATTTCAAGGATAGAATGGCATAGTACCTTGTCAAAAACAGGAATGATCTGTTTGTTGAAGTAGTTGAGGAAGTTGCTGCTTGATGCACCTCTCTATATGTAAGAAAAAAGAGTTTTACATCAAGTTAGGATCTGCAAAAGTCAACTGAAAACTCAGCCACTTCTTTTTCTTTCATTTTATTTGTTTTGCATCAGGCTACCACATACCTTAAAATATGGAATTGCCATAAACGTGCATGAGATCAATCTGTTAATGTGATCAATATCAGAGACCTACAGGATTAAGATAAACAGATCAGATCATCAGATCTGTGAAAAGAAAGCATTGTCTCAAAGAAGAATAAGAAACATAGAACAAGCCCAAAGATAAATATTTAAGCAAAGGATTTAATCAGGTATCAAGAAAGGAATTGGTTGAATACAGCAAGCATGTGATTATATTTGTCCGAAGTGCAGAACTTTAAAATGCATGTTGTCCACTCTACAAAAAAAAATTGAAACCAATTGCCAACAACTCATAATCAACCACATCTACATCTGAATCCACATGCAAGAAGAGGTAAAATCATGTTATTCAGCCAGACAAAAAACTCAGGAAAAAAGAAATTTCTTTTGTTCCTAACATGCGTAAGAAAGAATCTGCAATTGCAGGCATCCTAGTTTATATCATAGTCAATCGCTAACAGTAATCAAATGGAATCATTAACTGACTACAGCATATGAGGAAACTTTCTAAAATATTAAAAAGCAAATTTTTAACAATTTCTAACCCTGAAAAGGAAGAACTAGAGAAGGATATCAGTAGTCTAAATGATTGTCTGCCAAAGCCACTACTTATAATACACAAAAGAAAAGGCAAACATCGAGGAGAAACAAACTGGCAGCAAAAGCTGCCAAAAAAATCTGCTCATGAACCTTCAGAAAAATAAACAAAATAATTTGCCTATATGAGACACCAGCCTGAGAGAGTAAAAATGGTTGAAATGTAACCTCTGCAAGATACACATACAGCCCAAGAAAACCAATTAAAAAAAAAAACTACCTGCAGCTTTCAACTCTGTTTGGTCCCCATTTTATTAAACCCTCAACTAAGTTCAATTTGATTTTCTCCAAACTACACCACAGTTCATTCAATTTCAAGTTAGACTTGTCCAACCTAAAATCAAATATGTAAAAGTTCTACTCCTAACTAAGACCCAAGCCACATGTTAAAATCAGCACTGATCTAAGTACCTCCTTGAAACCATTAACCAACTAGATTGAAACAGAAAACATGATATACTAAAATGCTGAACCATATTAACACCCACAGCGTGAGAAACAAAAAAAAAAAAAAAAAAAATCATCTGTAAAACTTAACACCCATGTTGACTATTGTTTAAACTGTGGTACCCAGTCAAACATGCAGTTTACAGTTACAAACCACACATTATATAATATTATAGTATACAGAAAACAGCTTTGAGTATTTTTCAAATATTTATTTAATTCAGTTGTATATATATAGAGAGAGGGTTTAACTTTGAAGACCATAGGCATGGGAATTCTTACCTATCCTGGGTTTAATGGACCAGAGCCATGGGATATGTGCTGTGGTAATAAGATTTAAGATGAATGGATAAGACATATCTATTTCTTTCTAATCTAACAGCTTGGTCCATAGAACTTGGTCTAAGAAGAATCGCTACATAGCCAAATTCTTTACCTTTCACTATTTTCCAATGTCTTGAACAAATTTTGTAGCATAACATACTAGAAAACAATCAGAACAACTCTCCAAGGCTTGATACCAAGTAAAGCATAAAACCAAAAGAAACCACTGCAAAAGAAAAAAGGAGCACAACACTTCTCAGCAAT
This sequence comes from Dioscorea alata, assembly GCA_020875875.1. Taxonomy (NCBI): domain Eukaryota; kingdom Viridiplantae; phylum Streptophyta; class Magnoliopsida; order Dioscoreales; family Dioscoreaceae; genus Dioscorea; species Dioscorea alata. The sequence continues at coordinate 17,081,084 of CM037015.1, read as the reverse complement.
TCTTGAATTCGTTCATTGAAAAGCACTTACATTGAATTGTGCATGAAGATCTGCCTGTCCCTCAATTATTTCAATCAGTTCTTGCACACGCTCCGGAGGAGCATTATCCCCAAATATGCTGAAACTATTCAGGAAGTCCATAAATAACTTAAACTCATCACCAGTTACATCCTGTAAACTCTGAAACAATACAGACTCCAACCAGTTACTATATTTTTAGCAGATATTATCATGTCAAGAAAACATTACTCGCAAAAAGTAATTAAATAAGTGAAGGGCCCTACTTTCTTCACCAAATCAGTGACATGCCTTTCCATTTCTGCTTGAGGCTTCAGAAGCTCGCCTTTCATAGGAATCACCTAATGGGATTAAGATAGTTAAAATATATCATTAGAAAAAGGAGCATCCCAAATTAACTTCTACCTTGTCCTTGATGAAACCAATAACCTTTTCTCGAATATTTTCCACACCTTGCTCAATATGCCTGAATAGTGCTGTCAATGATGCTGCAGAGCACAAGCATAAACTTGACAGTGAAATTCAGTTTAAATCCAACAATATGCAAATGAATTGGACAACCTCTGTCTTTATAGCACTTGTGAAAGTAGCCATAAAAAACAAATTGAGTAGTCGAGTCTACACTTCCATATGAAGTATACTTGCTTACGTACCCACATAAAAAGTGAATATTTGCATGTAAATTTGAGGGTCACCATTTTATCTGACAGTTAAAAATAAAAAAAAAATGTATCCTTTGAATGATAGAGTAAAAAAAGGGTAGATTGGGGAGAGAAGTACCCTCTCCATCTAGATCTCTCCACAGAAACTCAGCCCTTGACAGAGGGAAGGATTGCCAGAGAAAAAAAAGAGGAAAGGTAAGAGAAGAAAAGAATTCAAAGAAAAGAAGAAAATTCCATTGGATTAGAAAGAAAGAACATTGCTGAAAGTAAAACAGTCTTTGGAAAAAGGAGTTGTTTTTTCTCACTTTTGGGGCCCATCCAGGGTACACAATTACCACTTTTATCGGATATACATGCAAATTCCCTCAACTTTACAATCTGTAATTAATATTCAAGATTAAAAATATTCAATTTCATAAAAGGATATATCACATCTCATAGTAATACAAAATATTACAATTTTATTCTGTACAAGATGGTTTACCTAAAAACATGCAGTTTTGGTAACTTTAGAAAAACGCTATAATGTCAACATCTTCCATCTGTGAGCTATTGATGGAAAAAATATAGGAAAATGCAATTGCATGATACTTTCTTTTTTAAAGCCAAATCTAAGGACCAAAGAGTATGACCATCTGGGAGAATAGGTGAGCAATTACCTTTCGCATCTTGTCTTAAAAGAGTCATAAGGGCCTTGTGCACTGCATCACGTTCAACAGTTTCCTCTGGACATCAAGAGCACACACAGAAAATCAGGCTAACGAAAGCATAAAACGAACACAAAACACAATTACTGTTTTTTTTAAGTTATATCAGCTGCGTAACAAAGGCTAAGTGCTAAATAGGCATACCAGAAGTTAGAAGTTGGCCAAGTACATCCACAATCTTGGAAACGTACTCAGGTGTATCCTTACAGAGGAGAGGAAGCCCACGGATTGCTTGTATTCTAATCTGTTGCAAGATAGAGATGAATTTAATTTGCAAGAGTGCTCAAAACTTAGCCTTTCCAAAACAGACCCAAATAAGCGAACATATTCAAGGTTATAAGGTTATATATTAGGAATGCAGATGTCAAGCTAAGTGTCTAGTAACAAAATAATTCCATCTAAAAAAACAAGTCAAAGTAGACTAAGATGCAGCAATCTTATTTCATGACTCATGCAAAATATAAAGGAATATTGAAAAAGATATGGTAAGATGTGGAACACTAATTGATTAGAATGAAGATAAGAGAATCCATATGCCAATAGAAATGCTAGCATTGTTGCTGCCTGATCAAATTTATTCCAAAACTTACAATTAGCATTTTTATTACAGCAGTAGAATAATGCAAGGTGACCAAAATTAGCATTTCTGGAACCTCAAAAGGAAACAAAGAAAGCATATAATCCCTAAACTTTCTTGCAACTTAATGTAATTTCCTACATGGCTACACTCTGAAAAAATGAGTACCCTAATAAATGCTGAAATTACATGCCAGCCCTTCCATTTTCAGAAATTACCCATCACCATTCGTTTAATTTTAATTTACCTTCCACCACTTGGGGCAACTTTTAGAATGTGGTCTGTGTTACAACCATGATCAACTCAAGAATGTAAGCAACATTACCATTTCAACTCCATATCTTCCATTGTGACACTAATATTGAACCTGTCCAAACACCTTGCACCTCTACAAAACCTATCATAGCTCATACAAATACTAACCAAAAGCTTCCATTTAGTAAGCAAAACGGGTAAAAGATATGGACAGCATTCTCTAAGGTTTAATCCCTCCTTTTTTGATAATTACTCATGCACTCTCATTATACTCACAATTACAATTAACAGGACACAGTTACATGCATGTTTCCATTAACTCTTTCATCTCTTTATACCATTCTAGGTATATCTTTTGGTAAATATCTAGGACGATTCACAATCAAAGTTCTAAGTATGCAGAAAATTGAAAAAATTAAGCCCCTAAGTAAATATAATTGTCTCAGGTCTCTTGCTTCCATAGTCTATTAATAACTACATAGAATTATTATTAATTTTATAGATCTATCTAGCAGGGAGATTGAAGTCCCCTCCAACACACATACTGCCTTTTGAAACATTATTCCTCACAATATGAAATCTTAAAGAATCCAAAATACATATGCAATGCGCAAAGAAGCACAACATACTATCATAATTACATCAAAACCAGGCATTATGAAGCAATCAGAGGATCTCTATTACATCAGCTCATAGCATTTATTATATAGTGCTGGCAAATCATTTACCATTTCACCAAAATTTGAAAAAAAAAAAAATCATTATTTCCATCAGACCTATCAATTTGTTTTTAATGTGATATTAAATGGAATTGATAAGAGAGATAAATGAAAAAAAAATGCAAATGAGGAGGTGGGTAATGAGCTGAATAACTGCATGGCAAAAAAACAAAAAGTTCATATGATGATCCATAGAATTATTATAGTAACCTCATATATGATTGCATTTAGGTTTAGTTGCTCTTATTATATTGCCCAACTACTTTCCATGAAGTTGAAATTAGACATGATTGAGGCACTCATATGTAAGACGAAGGAGCAGCAAACCTAGAGTATCCAACCAGCTCCCTCCAAAGAAACTCTAGACACAAGGCAAGGCCACATTTTAGGTCCCTATGATTTCTCCCATATGCCCATGCTTAAAGAATTTCTGTGTTATCCCAGGATGAGGAAAGTGATCTAAATCCGAAATAGTGAATAATCAAGCAAAGAAATATTACAACCCAGAGCAAAAATAAAAGAAAATAAGTTTTGTAACTTAAAAAATAACCAGAAAACACACATAGAACCAACAAATTCGAGAAAGCAAGGAAGCAAGAAAACAGCAACAAAGATCAAATCAAAGGCAAGAGGAACTAACCGCAAGCTCATCCTCTTCAACCAAATCAAACAGCGCAGTCGTGGCCTTGGTAGAGAGATTAGGGAAATGCCTAAAGAACCTAGGTATGAGCTGTGCCGCCAGCTGCTTAGCCTTGACACTATCACCATTCACAGCAGAAATTATCCCTTCATAGTCACTCACATGCTGCACCACGAGAAAAACCCACTCTTCAGCATCGCAAAACCCTAGAACCAAATGCTGAGCAAACCCTAGACTCAAATCCTCAACAAAAAATACAAAATTCACAGAAACCTGGGACTTGTCCTGCGCCTCGTTCAGCCTCTCTCCGTACTCGTAGAGCTTATCGACGTCGGCAGCGGCGCTACGTTCCGTGCCCATGAGCGCCTCGGGAGGTCACAGGCAAGGGGCAAAGAGCAAGAAGATAGAAAGTGAGAGATGTGAGGAGGGGAATTGATGGAGAGCTAGGGTTGGGAATGAAGACGGGGGGAGAGAGGGGTAGATATCGGCGTGGAGGCGGTGGTGCTCCGCTCGCTGGGAGCGGGAGAGAAGACGAGCGAGAGATAGAGAGAGAGGCGCTCGAGAGAGAGACACTAGAAAAGGATTGAATCGAAGTCAGTGTTTGGAGCCCTACTTGGGCCCGAGTTTCACCAAAGTTGATGGGCCGGCATTGTCTGGCCTGATACGTCCTAATCCATAAAAACGCTGATGTGGCCCATTTGTTGTCCTTGGCCCACATCTTTATCATTTGCATTTGGACCCCTGAGAAACCAAGAAATTGCATGGGTTTCCCTTTAAATAATAGGTAAAATACCCTATTTAGTCCCTATAATATAGTCAATTTACCTTTTTGTCCCTCTAATATGATTTGTCCCTAAAATATCCTTGTATTTTAATTTTTAAAAAATATAAATCAATTTCTCTAATATAATTTATCCCTATGAAGTCTCTATAAGGACTTGCATTTCTTAAAAATTAAAATACAAGAATCACTTAAAGATAAATTATATTAAGGGGACCAAAGAGACAGATGAATTATATTAGAGAGACTAAATATGATATTTTACCTAAATAATAAATAAGATTTTGTGTATGTATGCCCCCTGAAAAAAAAACATACTTATTGCATGTGTGCTTGTATTATTTATTATAAATTTCAATTTGAAAAGTTTAGTTTGTAATGCCATGCATTTATTTTAATTTAGAGAAAGACAAAAAAGGTATTGAAGATATTAAAATAAGACTCTTTTTCTATTTGAAAAATCTAGAGAAGAGAGTTTCACCTTAACTAACAGAACGATTATGATGGCTCTAGTAATAATGCACTGTGCTTTTGTTTTATTTTTATGTCTTCTATTTGATTTCGTATTGCTTTTATTATTGGATCATGAGACTATTGCTTTTATTATTGGATCATATATATATATATATATATATATATATATATATATATTCAGTTTATCTATTTACAAAAAAATACTTGTTCTTACTTTGAAATTTGAATGATTGAATTAGTATGCATGTTATTGACTTTAAGTGCAGACTTTAACTTAAATAAATTTTATTAATTTTGCTCAATAAATGATATCATAACAAAGTTTTCGCAATACATTATCAAAGCAAGCGTTTTTTTTTTTTTTTTTTTTGGTCTTCAAAAAGATGAAATCAATTTTTGGCATATGTTTTATATTTTCTAATTAATGATACATTGATAATAATATCATCATTTAACTTATCAATTAACAAATAATTTTATTTCTGACAATTCTTATATATTTATTCTATTTGAAAATTGTTGTGTTTGAGATGATAACCCATTTTGAATATAATAAAAAAAAGTTAACAACCACTGCCTAGTGCAATGGATTATCACTTAAATGGTGAATAAGCAAACTATGGGTCAAATCTCTAGGTCGGCAATATCATCGTAATAATGTTCAATGTTATTGTGTTGGTGGTAACCATATTCTATATAAATAGAAAGTTAACAACAACTAACTAGTTCAATGGATTGTTACTTAAACAATGAATAAATAGACTAAGTGTCAAATCTCTAAGGCGGCAATATGCAGTAGTGTTCAATACTGGAGAAACACTGCAATATTACTATAGTAATACTATTTATTCATTGAAGATGTCATTTTCCTCTCCTCTAAAGTTGTATGGCAAAAAGATTTATTAGCTCAATTTGATTTTTAAAAAATGTTATGAGCATGCACATAATAAGACTCTAATCATGCACTATGTGTGATATTTGCCAAAATTAATAAATCTATAGGGGTCGATAAACCACCGTGATTGGTGCACCATTAATAAATCTTTTTTGACAACCCTTTTGTCGGACGGGCTAGACCACGTTTGTTACCTTTGTCAACATAAACAAATACATAAATATATCATGAGAATTATATATACATCGCTCTTTTGATTTTTTCCAGAAAAAAAAAAATTCTGACAACCAATGATTTAATGCCAGGAATACTTTTAATAGGTTTAGTTGAAAACCAAAGGCAGCCACAAGAAAGCAATTGGAGCATGTTTGCATGCAAAATTATATTGGTAGTGTTCAATACCGGAGAAACACTGCAATATTACTATAGTAATACTATTTATTCATTATTCATTGAATTTTCTATAAAAGGATGTCATTTTCCTCTCCTCTTAAATTGTATGGCAAAAAAATTTATTAGCTCAATTTGGTTCTTAAAAAATGTTATGAGCACGGGCTGGACAATATTTGTTACCTTTGTCAAAATAAATACATATATAAATATATCATGAGAATTATAAATATATATATCGCTCTTTTGATTTTTTCCAGAAAAAAAAAAAAAAACATTTTCAGACAACCAATGATATAATGCCAGGAATACTTTTAATAGGTCTAGTTTGAAAACCAAAGCCAGCCACAAGAAAGCAATTGGAGCATGTTTGCATGCAAAATTATATAGGTTTGCAAGGCTTCAATAATTTGTGTCTATATATATACATATATATTATATTTGGTAGCATGTTATTTTCCAACCATGCTTTCATAAAAAATGCACTTTATATTTGTAGGGATAAGGCAAGAAAAGGATTGAGGCAAGCTTCTCACTCACCGTCGGTGGACATTTTTTCCGATCAAAATAATATGCATATTTTTTAGTAATGCATATATTTTTCCAATACTTAAATGATGACAAGTTGAAAGGTGATTAATGGTCATATCAAAGTCATATAAGAATTTATTTATTTTTGGTGTGTGCAGTGTCATATCTAGTTTTATGATTAATTTTATCTGTATTTTTTTTTCAAATATTTCAATTATAAAAATATAACTATATTTTACAAAATAAACATTCTTACCAAGCCAAATATGGTTTTTATTTTTTTTTGTATACTGATTGTTATAGTTTAGTTTTGATAAAAAATAATGAAAAGTAACTAATTGGTCATGCATATATGTTGATACAAAATGAACCTTTTAAGTCCTTTTAAAGAAAAAAAAAATTAACCGAACTTTATAAATAAATAATATGTATAAGTTTGGAATAAAGCAAGACTAGCAAAGATAGGTTGTGTGACCACTCAATCAAATATGCTCATTTTAGAATATATAACAACAAGCATCATATTCTTACCCTATAAACTAGTTATATATTTATGTTACAAAACTTAGTTTATATTTGTTCATTACCTACACCGACTCAATGCGCACAAAAACATTTAAATCATCACATAATGATCAAAGTTAATTAAAGTTTTTTAATCCCTTCAATGTATAAATAATTAACCAAACCTTTAATAAATTATATGCATAAGTTTGGAATAAAGAAGTGTTGGCAATGATAGGTTAATACAAAAAGGAAGCACCCACCCATCAACCAAGTGGTGTTGTTAGGGAGTCACCATCAAGCACCAAAGAGAAAGACTTATATGGATTCTATTCAGCTTGAATTTCAAATTAAAAATAAAAATAAAAATAAAGAGAGTGTTTGAAAATGCATGGATGAAGGCTAAGGTGGTGGAGAGTTCTTTCTTGTGTCCCTCATTAACACATCGCTTGGAATAAGATAAAGACTCCTCAACCAAAGGCCACTCATGCACATGCACTTCTAGTGAACCATGAGAGTATAAGTTCAAGTGTGGGCAAAGAGAGCTTGTTTTCAAGGAAAACCATGGCCAAGGGTTCAAGAAGACTACTTCTAGGGTTTCTCCTTGTTTCACTTCTCTATGCTTCCGTGCTTCGGTGTAACGTCTCCCCCATTCATTTATGTATTCGTGACTACTCTGAGTCTTTTATTTTTTATTTTTTAATATTGGTATCATATCATATTGTTATTTATTCATTAATTTTTTTTATGTTGATTAGTATGTTTTCTTAATGTTTGATTTGAAGGGAAGTTGCCAATATTAAACTGGCCAAGCAATCTCGGCTTTAGAAGTAGTATCATAGAAGAAAGAGAAAGAGCGGAGTATTTCAATTTTCTTTTGCGCAGACTGGTAAGAGGTTGTTCTATAAACCGCTCTTTTAATTATATTTTTTATTTTATTTATTAATTAATTTGAATTGATATTTGAAACTGTACTACATGAACTCCATTTAATTTGAAATTAAAATCTTTAATAGAAAAGAAATTCCACTAGGTTTGTGAATCATAATGGCTAATGATTTAGGCAATAGAAAGATTGCACAATGCTCATGTCTAACTACCTCATGAGGTCCACTTTCATCACTAGTGCCATGCACTTTGTTTTTTGATGCTTCCACCAAACTAATTATCATCCATTTCATTATCTTTTTTGAGTCTTAGAAGGCATGACAATTCATATATATATCTAGTGGTGGTGGTTGTTTGTTTTATTTGTCAATGGTAGCCTTGAATAAGCCTTTATAGGCCACCTTCATTTGTACCACACAAGAGTGGTGCAAGGGATAGCATTTTAGAATTCAAGTAAATTTTGATATCTATAAAATCAAGTTTTAACTTATGAAAATCTCTTAAAATTTTATAAAAATTTAAGTTCAATAAAATATTTAAATTGGTGCTAAGTGTGACTGTTACTTTTTTTTTTTCATTTTTTGTGATTTATAATATATAGTAACAATAAAACCAAATTGACTAATTATGTCAAGCTCAAAACTTTATTAAAGTTAAATTTTTTACTCTTTTAGAATATTGATTATTTATTATTTTTATTAATGTTATTTTTCACTTTAATCTCTTTCAAACCTGCTCACTATTCTCACTTAGTATTTGAATTTTAAAATTTAACTAATTAATTTTAAATTTAGACACCAAATAAATAAAGATACTTCAAAGGGATATATATATATATATATATATTAAAAGAAAAGTACGATGCCGATATGAATTAAAGAGTGGGATAGAATAATAGTGATATTAATAATATAAACAAATAAAAACATCCAAATGAGAATGATATGAAGAAAAGGGCCTCAAATGTCGATGTGGGGCATGAGAAAGAATTTTTGGACCTCATTGTCAGATTAGTTAGTAGACGAAAAGCCAGCGCTGCATGGACAAGTGCTTCTCACCAAATAAATAATAAATAAACAAGTGCTTCTCACCAAATAAATAATAAATAAACTAGTGATATTCTTATTTTATATATATATTGCAGTGATTTGTGGGTGAAAATAGACCATTCAAAGTGTTTTTTTTTTTTTTAATTTTTTATATTACTCTTATTTTTATCAAATATCACATTTCGGTCATTAAACGGCACAACCCTCTCAAAAGTTATATACAAACTACGAACATATTTAAACTCTCAATTTTTGTGTTTGATAAAGCAATACTAGGTCCATTTTATTTGGATTTCATAATTTTGTATTTTATTTTTTAATTATGTAATTTAAATAATAATAATTTACAGCAATAATAAAAATACATACTATATATTCTTTCTCTCTGGAATGATCAAATAAAGGCACTCCATTTCATTATAAAAAGGAAAACTTTATTCCATTTCCTCTTATTTTTAAAACAAACTTTTATTTTTCCTTGCAGGGCATGCAAAAAATGAACTCAAACAAAACCACATAACCTACATATCAGACCGAGAATCAAACCTATGCATCACATCAAACCCAATTAGAATCACAACAATTCCCTCCCCAACCATCTACACAACCAACCCTAACCAACATAACACCACCCAATTCACTCTACGTCCATACCCAAGAAAAACAGATGCCCTAGCCATGCAACGTACAACACCAATCACCATCCTCACAAACCCTAAAACCCCTCTCCCTCCCTGCACCACCACCCACAACTCCCCTGCCATCATTTTCTCCACCGGTGGCTTCGCCGGAAACTTCTTCCACGACATCAACGACGTCCTAATCCCTCTCTTCCTCACCGCCGGCCATCTTCGAACAAATGTCCTTTTAATCTTCGACTACCGGCCATGGTGGGCTATCAAGTATCGCCGTCTTCTCTCCTCCCTTTCGTCGGAAATAATCATCACTTCATCTTCTACTGACGTGCATTGCTTTCCGGCAGCTGTAATTGGACTTAAGTACCATGGAAACCTTGCATGTAATTCCTCTGATGTTCCTGGAGGTGTTACTATAAAAGACTTCATTTTTTTTCTACGTAGTTCTCTTGAGTTGAAACCAAAGAGACTGCATGTTGGACAAGAACCAGTTATGGTCATTCTTTCACGTAGGAAATCAAGAATGTTAGTCAATGAGGATGATGTGGTTGAGTTAGCCAAGAAGATTGGGTTCCACGTTGAGTTAGCCACAACTGAAATGATGTCAAAAGTGGATGAGTTTGCTGAGTTAGTGAATTCTTGCAGTGTTTTGATGGGTGTTCATGGTGCAGGACTAACCAACATGGTCTTCTTACAACCAGGTTCAGTATTATTACAGGTCAGTAATTTCTTTCATTCTTAAATTAATAATATATTATTGTTATTAATTATTTATTAATATATAAATATTTGCAGGTGGTGCCATGGGGATTAGACTGGGCTTCTAAGGCATACTATGGAAGACCAGCACAAGAGATGGGATTGAAGTATGTGGAGTATCATATAGCAGTAGAAGAGAGCACATTATATGAAGAGTACTCAAAGGACCACCCGGTTTTAACTGATCCTTGGTCTATTAATCTCAAAGGTTATAATATTAGTAAGCCAGTTTACACTGATGGGCAAAATGTTAAGCTTGATTTGGTTAAGTTCAGTGAAGTGCTTTCACATGCCAAGCAACTGGTTGTAAGCTCATCCTAGTTGAGATAGAAGGATGCAAATTTGTATAGAAATTGGAGGAAGTTTATTGGTGGTTTTTATTTGTTGGAATTAACATAGTAAATTATGGGAAACAATGTCATGTCTCATGTGGATATATATATAAGAATTGGATGTAAGAGCTTGAGGGGTCATGTGAAAAATCATGCATTTCAGCAATTTTTTGGACCAACTGAAAGTAATTGAGATTTTTTCACATTGATTTTATTATTATGGAAATTTATTTTATATTTATTATTGTGTGATATTTAGAAGAACGGCACACAATCATATTGTTCCATGCTCATATATATAGAGCGTCTTAGTATGCCTACTCCGGTGAAGAAAACTACCTTGATTAATTAAATTTTATTTAAAAAATACTTTAAGTGTTTCAATAGTGAAATTCAGCAACACATAAGCCACATCGCTAGCATAATTTAAAAAAAAAAAATTGTATAAACTACATGCATTACTTAAAAAATAAACAACCATCCATTGAACATGGGAAAAAAAAAGGAAAACAACGAAAAAGAAAAACAAGGGAAAATATAGAGAAAACATAGATGATGAGATCAACTCCCGAAGAGTGAAAACAACATAAAAGCTAGCTTTCCTCCTAATCGGGATCTTTTCATCGGTCACACATCCATCAGCAATGTTGGAACGGGGTTCTGTCAACTCTAAACTGCGTTGAACGCTTTGTATAGAATTTTTCAGTTTTGCCCTTTTAACTAGCATAAGTTTTGTATTATACAGATTCCACAAAAAACTAATTTACTAAACATAATTTACAATGAGTTATTTAATCTAATTTTATCTCAATCAGAGTATAATTAAAAGGGGCGTTTGTATATGTATATCGCTAAAAAAAATTGAGATTTAGGTATATACCTTGTAAATGATATATTTACATGTATAGCCACAAATCTCAAAAATAATTAGTGGTGGAAAAATAACAAATATAAATATATTTATAACAAAATGCATTTAAATATTTTTCTCACCTAACATCCCGTATACTATTTAACTAACTTCACTAACACATAGTCATGTAGTCTCATATTTATTTTGTATTTATTATTATTTTATGGAGGGGAAATGTGCATGTAATTTTCTCTTTTTAAAATTATCCTTTAACAAATCATGGCTGGGTAAAGATTTCAGAAAGTTGCGTGCAAATAGAGAAACTTTTAGGGGGGTAAAAGCAAAAGAACATTTGCAAGCAGTGAAAATGTGAAATTTTTAGGGTGATTCGTGGATTGATTGATTCTTTTTGATCACTGAGCGAGCGAGAAGGAATCTGAGAACGATGAAGCTGAAGCAACTGGAAGGTCTTCTTGGGAACCTCGACCAATTCTCCGATCCAAAGGTACCCTTTCTCCTCTTCTGCGAATCAATGCTTCTCTTTATGCGCTATCCTTTTCCAATTCCATTCACTTTGTTCTCCACTTTGGATGATTCGTGATGAATTCCATTCGATCAGGTGGAGCTGGAACAGTACCCCACGGGTCCGCACATCGCGTCACGCCTGCTTTACATGGTAATTTTCAGCTTTTTTTATATGTTGTGGTGGTGTTTCCTGATCCTTTCTTTCAGAAAAATTGTAACTTTTGTTGGATGTTTGGATAAAGCTTGTTGCTTTGGACTGTTTTTTCACTGTGTAACTTCATTTCTATATTGGCAATATGCTCTTCATGTTAGTTTTGTGAGCTGACTGAAATGATTTAACTTGACTGAGAGGACTAAATGATGAACAATTTTGAAATGTTTTCACGTTAGCGAAAGAAAAGCTTGAATTTTGCCTACATGTTTTGCGTCATGAGGTTTGGAGGCTCTGTGTTATTTTATAAGATATTGTTTAATGAGAAATGCTGCACATCGAGATAAGGATTGGCCTTTCTTCTTGCCCCTCTCTCATTTCCCATTTGTATATTGCCCTATCTGTAGTCCTGGACATACGGCACATTTTGTATGGTAGCAGATTTTATTGGGAGTTGTTCAGCAAAAAAAGATGGACTTATGTTTTTATCATCCAAGGCACCACTAGGTACAAACATACCAAATAAAGCATAGAATAGAAACTGGAGGGCTGTAAATAGCTTTTGAGATGATTTTACAGTTGTTAGTATCACAACAATAAATATGTCCAATAGAATTAGGAGTAGGGATGGTGAAGTGGAGGGTTGAGGTTAGCTTGATGGTTGATCAGGTTAAGAAAATAAATTTATACTCCCTGGCTTCTTGGCTATAAGATGAAGCTTAGATGAGATATTGAGTAAATGTTGGAGGGGCATAGTTTCAAAAACAAGGGCTTAGAGATTCATATTAGTATATTTCATATACATTTTGCTATTTGTGAACCCAACCACCCCGCCTGATGAACTGTAGGCTGCTTCAAATCATATTAGCAAGATGAACTATTTTCATCACTTGTAGTATTTATGGTTTATTGGATGAGTTAGCTGATCCAATTAGAGTCGAGAGAAATCATTATCTGTGATCTTATGTGCTTTAATCAATGAAACATTTGTGAAAAAAATTTATACAACTTCTAAATACACATAATACAATTGTTTCTTTTACTGGGAGAGCTGTTTGCTCATCTGAGAAATGATGTGGTTTTGAACAGTTATGTAAACAAAATTATCGGGTCATTTTACCTTATGCCCTTCACTTTCAAACTTGTCTTATTTGCAAAACTAGGAGGACTGTTGGTACATGTTTATTTGATTGCCCAAGTTACATGGACAGTGTTTGGCATTGGAGAACTGTGGTCTGTGCATTTGACTACCTTCATTTAACATTCTAATTTATTTTTATTAGTTATAGTTATGTTGTTTTGCAATTTTATTTGCATAGTTTGTTCTTATGTTATTAGGTTTTGATTCGTTAAATTGTTACCAGTGATGGAATCATGTGTTAAAGTAAATGAATTTTTCTGTACATATTGCTAGGCTGAAAGTATGTTTGGAGATGTAAGTGGCAAGGTTGTGGCAGACTTTGGTTGCGGCTGTGGTACATTAGGCATTGCGAGTTCTTTATTGGGTGCAGAGTGAGTATTTTCTTATCCTCTCAAAGGACAGTCATTGAGATTTTGCATCCCATATTATCTTGCTGCTTCAAGCGTCTTGTGTATTCTTTGTATGTTTGGCTAAATTCTTGAATATTCAAATTTTAATAAGTTTCTTATTTGTTTTGTAGTTTTAAATTTAGATCTAATATGCTCATTTCGTTTGGGCAGGCATGTCATTGGCTTTGATATTGATTCACATTCTCTGGAAATTGCTTCTATAAATGCTGCAGAATTAGAGGTATTTTATTAGCAAATTACATCTTGGCACACATACACACGCATTGCTTCTATAAGTGCGCAGAATTAGAGGTATTTTCTTAGCAAATTGGCACACGTGCGCGCTCACACACACACGTGCGTGCTGGGGCATGCAATTCCAGCTGCATTAAAACAACAGAATCTTCATCTGATTGTTGGGGAAAAAACTGCTCTACATGATACCTGACTTCCTGCTAGTTATATTTATTCATAAGTATTGTGCGTACCATTGTCTTCTAAAAGTTTTTGTTCTCTTTTCTTGCTATCTTGATGGAAATGAGCTTCTCAATCCATTTCTCATCATAGGAGAGTAAAATACTTGGTTTTGATGTTTGAGTTCTGTCCACATACCTGTCTGTGCTGACATAATTTTACAAGGCTGTTGTATATGGATCTCATCATGTTCTTGCATGCTATCTTTGTACATCTTTATGTCACTTCAAGTTTTTAATTGGATGTTGAAGGATAGTTCAAAGAATGATGGTCAGGGACCAAGTAACCTGCGTATAATTGGAATGTTTTTAGGGCTTTATGTGGATGTCTACTGTGTTGGTTCTGTATTTTCCAGTTCTACACCTAAGTGATTTTAAATAGTTTGTTGAACTGCCAAGAATTTTCCTAGGAATGATTTTCAAATTTCTCAACATTTTGCCCCATGCTGCAGAATTAGTTCAAGTACTCCTAGTTTATGTGCTGTAAATGCATTGTTTAATGGCAATCATAGCTTGTTGGTTTCCAGCACCCTGTATAATGCATTCAAAGCCGTGTCTAAGTGATAATTATGAATAATCTATGTCATCTATCTGCTACAGAGTGCTTTACACAATTCCTCATAATTCAAATTTATGATATGTCTCTTTTATTCTTGATTTAAATTCTAGGGAAGACTTTATTGTTTCTAGTGACTTATCATGGCATGCCTCTATCTTAGATAAAGGGATAAAATTCTCTGGTTTTGTAGAGTTAATTTATACCAATATGTATGTCTCAATATATTTATTCTTTTTATATGCTCAATGATCTTTAAAAATAACAATTAACAATAAAAATTCATACTCTTTTTCCTTAATAAGAATGTGCAATATCTAGTAAATCTTGTTTTGAAAACCTTTGGTGTTTCATTCCTGATGACTTGATTCTTGTATATTAAGAAAGTGGGAAGGCGTCAATGATCTAATTCCTTAACGTGGCACCACCTCTAACCAACATCTAAGAATAAAACTCCATGTAGGTCCGAGGTATTTTTCAAGTATATTTTCTCTTGCTATTGTAGGCTTTCATGTTACCTGTAACCGTTGCCGTGGCATCAATCTGTTACATTTATTGGTCACATACTGTAGTTAGATGAGTTTTAACTTTATCCCCCTCTGCAAATCACACTTAAAGGGGTCTTTGGGCCCTCTAGCCTTCTAATCCAATGGACAAACCAGCATAGACCCATCTCTTGCAATGAAGCAACATAAGCTCAATTAAACGCCACAATCATCTTATGAGACAAAAGTAATATAAGTAAATGACTTGGTCTTAATGGAGAAGAGGGAAGTAGTCCATCTGGGTGCTGATCCTGTACAATACATATTTACCCTTTGTAAGATCCATTAGGTTTTGAAAGTAGTCTGAGTTTGGTTGGTTAACTGGTGTTAACAACCATGCTTGAACAAAGCCCTTGTTCTGTAATCAAACAGATGGGATCTTTGAGCAATTAGATTTAATTGGGGATTGTGTCAAGGTAGGTGGTGCTCACTATAGGTAATCAAGATATGGAAGATGTTCCTCAAGGAAAAGCCCTCTTGGCTAGTGTTCTACACATTCACAGCTGAAAACTTGTCATCCATGATATATGACTTTTAAATGTCTTTAGCCTTAGAGAGTTGTTTGTTGTTTAATTTTATTTGGTTGTAGTTATGGTTGTTGTGATTACAGGTAAATATTTTCTATCTCAGAGATTGTGTATGCTTAAGTGTTTAATAGTCTTAAACTTATGCTATTAGTCAATTGCTTAATTCTTAGGATCCTTTTTTTGGTACCAACTAATGTTGGGAAAATTCCTCCTTTTAGTTCTATTTATTGCAGAAAGTATGTTTGTACTTGAACTTACATGTTGTCTTTTTGGGTAAAATTTTAATTTATGCAGTTAGATATAGATCTCATTTTGTGTGACATCAAGAGCTTAGGACTGAAAGGTAAATCCAACCTGTTCATTCCTGCTGTTTCTGCTTGAAAAATTTCCCTTTTGTCCTTTAAACTGCCATTTAGTATGGGAGCATGTCCTTTCACTTAAGTTCTTGTTGAAGTGCATAAGAGAATTTGATGCAGTGGATCATCATGGCTTTTTGGTATTAGATTTATTTGGTGGGTTTAACTCAAGTGGGTAGCCAAAAATGGTCCAAGTCAGAATGTGTTGCTATTATTTTCTTTATTTTAATGGTGGTCCTTCAGGCTATCTGTAGCCTTCTCTCTGATTCTAATTCCATTGGTCATTTCAATTAGCTTACCCTTGTGGTCATTTCATTATTCCAAACAAGTAAATAAATGACCTTATGAATTGATAGACTTTAAAAGGGAGAATAGAGCACACATTGTTAGTTTGAAATGCCATTAGCCCTAATTTATATTAGTGAACATTCATTATATTTGTTTAATGATAAAGTTTTATTCAAATGTACACTTTCCTACTAACCTTGGCATTTGATGTGAGCTCTGTTGGGCGTACTATGATTTTTCAAAATTATTCTTCAGTTTTAAGAAAAACAATTGTTCCCTAAAACTTGTATACCACTCCTTTTAAGCTTTGAAAAAGCATTTCTTTTTGGCAAATCATGAAAAGAAGTAAATTTCCGACTTTGCTATATTTATCTATTTATTTTGAAATGTGATATGCAGGCAAATTTGCAGATACTGTTGTGATGAATCCTCCCTTTGGGACCCGAAGGAAAGGAGTGGACATGGAGTTTCTTAGTGTGGCTTTGAAAGTGAGTGTAAATTTTCTTCTTAAGTTTGCAAGTTTTATCCTCTCTATTTTTTTGTCACAGAATTTATGATTGTCATCAGGTTGCTTCCAGAGCTGTCTATTCTTTGCACAAGACTACTACCAGGGAGGTGAGTTTAAACAACATCTAAGAAATCAGACTGCAAATTGTCAACAACCACCATTGCGTTATCTGTCATAGCAGATATGTGATTTGCTGCAAATGTGATTCTGTTCTTAAACTTGTATGCATGACTTTGTCTCCTAGACATTGTTTAGTGGTCGTCTGCGATTTCATTGGCTCTATTCATGTAAAATCTCCCACGTTGGAAGTTCTGTTAGGCTTTGCTTATTGTAGTTCAACTTGCGTGAAATTAGATGATACATGACCAACTGAACACAGTGAACGTTTAGTCATGACATTTTAGTTTGTTACTTTTCATTAGTGCATCAAGCATGCCATGCAGCACTAAATTGAGCACACATCATCTACGCAATATTTACTCATTTTATCAAGCACTATATTTTTAGCATTACATTTTGTTAGTTCTCTACTGGGCTTCTTTGTGGTTTATGCGTGCTTCTCATAATGTATGCAACACTGAAATCCTTTTTAATTTGCTATACTTGTACAGCATGTTAGAAGAGCAGCTTTACGTGATTACAATGCCAAAAGTGCTGAGGTTTTATGTG
Organism: Dioscorea alata; assembly: GCA_020875875.1. Taxonomy (NCBI): domain Eukaryota; kingdom Viridiplantae; phylum Streptophyta; class Magnoliopsida; order Dioscoreales; family Dioscoreaceae; genus Dioscorea; species Dioscorea alata. The sequence goes on along the minus strand of CM037015.1, from coordinate 17,063,287 downwards.
AGGTATCACTGGTCTGTTATGCAAATGTGTACAGTATAGTTTGCTCCTCCTTAATCAAAGTCTCATTTACCAAACTAAATGTTTGAGTGATGTTGGTTATCTTAGTATCTTTACTTTGGTTCTTTCCAGCTTCGGTTTGACGTGCCACAGCTCTACAAGTTTCACAAAAAGAAAGAAGTTGACATAGCCGTTGATCTCTGGCGCTTTGTCCCCTGAACCGGCTGAACAGATTTAAAGACTGCAGAATCAAATTCAGAAGAAATTATTGATGCAAGGAAGTAAAATCCACAAGCTACTTATTGATCATATCAGAAGAGAATGTTGCTCAAGCTGATCAATCCAAACCCTAAAGACAATATCTGTAAGTTGTTACTTGCTCACTACTCTAAAAAACTATGCAAGATCTACCAGACCTTGATATGATAATATTGACAGACTATCTTCTTTGTAGATCAGTCAGAAAATGAATTACCTAAGTTTGATGTTTGACCTAATTATGTTTTAATAATATATAAATTGCATTTTCTTTTGTGTACATCTCACTCAATTAGAGGTTTAAGCATTAGTCTTGTGCCCCATCATGTTCATTTTTTTTTATTATGAAGTGCATCAGCAATGTGCAACGTGTGCATGAATAAGTTTGACAGAAAACAGAAAGATGCTTAGCAAGATAGGTTAACGGTATTAAATAATAATCTCTTTCTTTTTTGTGAATATGCCCTTGCAAATCCTCATAATTGTTCTTGCTTCTGTACTACTGGAATGAGTCTTTTGCACAAATAACCCTTAAAAAAAAAAAAAAAAAAAAAAAAAAAAAAAAAAAAAAAAAAACCATTACCATAATAAGGTGCATGTATTGCTTTATAGCTGTAAGGTCACTTATGTAAAAACTTTAATGCATGGTGGCATAATCGCAAAAAAGCCTGATTTCCTTTTATGCATATATACCCTTATATAACCATGGAATTGCGTATATATCCTGGTTCGAAGAAATATCATATATACAATGATCAAGCACATTGGATAGTTTTATTATTATGGTGAGTTGACATGGAACCAGAACAACCCTATAAGCTTAATTACAAACTTTGGATGGGTTTTTCTGTAATTGAATTCATAGTTTATAGTTAATTGAATATATATATATATATATATATATATATATATATATATATATATATATATATATATATATATGAGGACCAGTAAAGGACGTCCCACAACAATCGGTTGTTGTTTTATTATAAATATAATCCCGGAGGTGGGGTTAGCATCACTAACCCTATTTCCGGAGTTAGTGATGAAATAACAGCCATTAGATGGGTGGTCTAACGACTGTTGTGGGAACGTCCCTAGATTTGTTTTCTGGATGCGTCCTCATAAAACATATTATCTGTATATAATCTAGATTCGTTTTACTCCAGAAAACATATTCTATATATATATATATATATATATATATATATATATATGAAAATATGTTGAATGAAATCTCCATCCTTGAGATCAATGAAATGAAATATAAACAAAAGATTTTGCTGTCAGATATTTCCAATTCCCAAAGTTTAACATGTATAACATCAAAACTAAAGCTTCATTGGTTGTATCATAAAACTCTATTAACATATATTTTCCATTGTATCTTTTCTAGATCCACCAAACCATTATTATATACCACAACATTATATGCTAAGTTGTTTATTAATTCACTTATTTGAATACTAGTACCATGTTTGAATAAAAATAAATAAAATTAAAAATGAAATGAAGAAGAATCTTCATTGGGATTGGATGGTAGAGGAGCCAACCTCATTTGACAATTGATTTTGGAGATGGAGATGACTTATTATATTAATTAATTAATTAATTGATTAATGGGGGTAAACACTATAAACTTTGTTTATTTCTGTCATGCAATGCACATTAACGTTTAAATAATTTTGTAGCTTGGGTTGGTGTTCAAAGTACAATGTTTGATAATTTTTATTAGTGCATATGACTAACTTGGATCTTGATGGAAGTCAGGATGTTGGTTTCAGAAGGGGACTTGGAATGAATTTTCCCTTTTTTTGTGTATTTTTTCTTGGAAGGAAATGGTGGTTCTTTCATAAAGTTTTAGTCAAATTTAATAAGAATAAATTTAAAAATCAAAATAAAAAACTGTAGTTCTATTGAATTCCAAGAGAGTTTGTTTATTAAAGAACTTGCTTGTTTCTTTTGATTACTTTGATTAATTGAATAAAAAAATAGTATTTCATTCAACTTTCATGACCAAACAATTCTGTTTCACCATCCTTTGTATTAATTAATATAAACTAGATTTAAATTATTAAATAAGAAATAAGAAAAACATGTTAATTTTTGTTTAAGTTACTTGATTTTTCATTATACAACTAGTTGAAGAGAGAGATCACACTTATTGCATTATCATATGCATAATTCTCCATAGGTCTTGGAAGGAAGCTTTTGTTTAATTTCTTTGAAAAATAATTATTTAGTGAATTAATTATTTAATAGCTTGGAAAATAAATGAAATAATTTGAGGGTGGTGGTGCATGTGGTGACAATGTACATCTTAATATTCTATGTTTCATTTTCCAACACATGAAGATCTCAATTCCTTACTTCATGAATAATTTATTGTGTTTCACATGAGAACCATTAGATAACATATCCCTTGTTATCATCTCCAACAAATGAAGCCTTCTATGATTTTTCATCAAAATCAAAGTAAATATCAAAATTAAATCTAATTTGAACAATGTGTAAAATATCATTAATAAATGTAGGAACATTCACTTATAAATTTACTATTTAAATTATCAAGTTTTGAGTTTTTTTAAGAAAATTTAATTTTTAGATTTTAATACATCCTAAAGGGAAATATTTGGTCATTAAGCTTAAAAATATATTTTTTAGATATTTTAGTATGTGATCGTCTGAGTTATATATATATATATATATATATATATATATATATATATATATATATATATATATATATATATATATCATGAATAATATATAATGAGATTAATATATAGCAAAAGTTCTAACTTCTATTTCCATCTTAAAAAAAAAAAACTATTCTTTTTTTCTTCTTTGCATATTTACAAAGAATATGAGGATGTGTTTATAGTCATTCACTAAATGAATGGACTGTTAGAATTATTTTAATTCAACGGTCCGAAATGATTGGTTGGTAAATAAGTAAAAACATAGAAAATAGCTATAGTGACGATTTGGTGAACATAGACAGCTGCGATAAACGTCTAATTCTTGAATTTTATTTTATTTTTCTTGAGTTTTATGGATACAAGTTTCAATATAGAATTATTTTATTGGTTAAATTATATACCTATAGCACAAGATTTTTGTATTTTTTTTTTTTTAGAGTACATCTATAATTTAAGGAAGATTATTTGAATTACAAGCAATCAATTGGAATATTTTAAAATAATATAATTTGGGAAGAAAAGTTAGCTATTATATGAAACCTCATATTTTAATTAATTAATAGAGTGATATGCTAGAAAGCACATATTCAGTTTAATTCTCCCTATTAACAATGTTGCCTGTGAAAAATGATCAAACTTTTCATTTCCTTGTGTATATTATTATTTAATATTTTGAAATATAATACAATACATAAAATCTTGTTTGTCTATCCAATAAAAAATAAATTTTGCAAACGATATCCTAATCTATTGGCACCGAGTCATTTGCATAGGATATTTATTGAAAATACAAATTCAAAGCTCAACTCATACATACAAAGTAAGAATATAAGTGTATTGAGGAATTAATTCTATGTATTTGCATATCTTTAATGTAGTTTGTCCGTATTTCATATATATATATTAATAATAAGTTTCTAAATTGAAAAGATTGATTGAATAGCTAGCTTGTATTTTGGCTAAAGAAAGAGTAAAACTTTGTGATATTGAAGTACCATGAACAACATGTATTCAAATATTTGAAAAGATGCAGGTTGTGTATGAGTTGTCTTTCAAGGTATTTAAATTATAAAATAAAATATAATCCCATAAAATATGACTTCTCTTTTATTAATCTTGATTCACTTTTATTCCGCATCGTTTTATTTTATTTTATTTTTCTCCTCCTTCTTATTTTTTTAATAAAGATAACAAATACTGTTCCACAAAAAGTTATAAAAAAAATAAACAATTATAGTAGTATATCAATTATGGTACGGGATAATGATAAACTGTCACATATGTCCAAAATAAAATATTATGGACTATAATCCGTAATGATAAATCTCCCCTACCCTACAACCTTGGAGAGGTGGAAAATACGACTCCTCTCACAAGAGATTCAGTGAACATTGAGTGAACAGTCATATGCAATGTTTTATATTTTATCAACAATATTACACAATACTACTACAATATTAATAGCGGAGATATTTGATCCTATGCCTCCCCACTTACGTCTACATGTTTCTCTCTTGTGCTAAGAAATGTTTGGCTTTTATTCCATACCGTTGAAACATAGTTTTTTGGGTTTATAATTAACATGGTAGAAGCAAACATTATAGAATCAATAAAAACCATCAATTAAATTATTTTCTTGAAACCACTTTTGACCAAACACATGAGTAATACTGATGAACATTATTGGACCCGAATGTACAATGTATGATAGTACATGAACAATACTGCTGGGGAAGGATTCGAACCCTTGCTCTCCCCATTAGCACTATTGTGTCATACAATTAGACTATCCAATGGTTAATTGACGCATGATCTTATTTTTATTTTTAAGATATATAGATTTTACTCCGAAATGATTTTTTTATATAATAAATTTTTAAATTTCTAGTTTTTTTTTTCCAACTCTTCTGTTCATGCTACTACCAAAAAAATAAATATAGACGCATTATTCAAATTTGTGCAATAAAATCAACATTAAAATGATTAATTATATGTAAAGCCAAGTTTTAGTTTTTGTCACTTTGTGATCGAATTGCTCAAAATGCCAAAATATATTATGATCTATAATCTTATTTTGTTTCGTTTATTTATTTATTTATTTCTAGGAGTAACTTGGCACGGACAATCTAAAATATATAATTATTTTATTTAACTTTTTCTTAATCTCATAATTAAATTATTTCTAAAACTTAGGAAAAAATCAATTATCAACCAAATCACCGTGGAATGAAAATGAAGAAAAGAAAACAAAGGACATTGATTATATTTAATATTTTGACAAATTAAAAGAACTAAAATAAACACTATATACAATACAAGATTGATGCATGGAGAAGGATGCATGCATGGTGAATTTATATATATAAAAGGCAAGTGTGCATTTATAGTTAAAGATCTAGAATAAGATTGTATTACATCTCAGTATTAATTAGTAACATGAGATGAAAGATATAGAGATGAGATAGCAAAGATATATATGGGTCCATGTGATTAAGAGATTTGAAGAGAGCTGGCAAGAGTGCTTCCTTATTATATATCATATAATAATAATAATTTAGTGTTTTTGATTCCATCTATCTACCTCTGCTTTCTCTCCCAATCAGTCATATCTACCAGGATCTTTCTATATATATTTTTTAATTAATTTTCAAACTGATTATATGTATATATATAATGAGAGAGATATATATAAAGCTTATATTATATGAAATAATTTAGTTAGTTATAATAGAAAAGGTGTTTTTTTTTCATATAATATACTCCAAGCTAGAAAATCACGTTTACCAAACATTCTTTTAAATCATTAATATTCCAAATTAAAAAAAAAATTATACGTGTTTCTTTTTTGCTGCATTACGAGATCAAAAGAAAAAGAAGTTTGTCTTTTATTTTAATAATATACATATAGTTACTAATGGTTTTAAATTGTCTATTTTTAATGTTTATATAATTATGAAATCAGAACCAAAATTTATCGATTTACATATATATATTTAAGGTTATACATGTAAAACATAATTTGACATAAATATTTGCATGGTAAAAATCTTGATTATAAAGTTTTACAAACAGTATAAAAAACATAAGATTTTTTTCTTTTTTAAATCCTTGTTATATATATATATATATATATATATATATGTTCTGAATTTGCTCAAGTTTGACAAGTAAGTATATTATTTTGTGAAGGCAATCTTTAAGATTATGTTTGACAAATAAGACACCAAAGAGACCATATAATTTAATATCAAAGTTTCCCATATGACCATCTCTTTCACATGGTTGGTTTTCTAGACTAAAAGAAAACAATCACATCTTCCCATCAAGTAGCAACACAAACACCTTAGGAAGCCCAAACCCCATATCACTCCCAAATCTTCATCAATCCTCCCAAGCAAATTACTCACTCTATTTGCTTTTATATATCATCACCTTAGCTATATCACTCTTCTCTATTTCTCTTTCTCTTTCTTTCTTTCTTTCTATCTAGAATTAATATATATTAGTAGGTAGTTTGGTTTTGGCTTGTGTGCTTGAAGATATGGGGAGTAGTCACTGTGGAGAAGTTGGGTTAGGGAAAGGGAGATCTAGTACTTCATCATCATCAAGGAAGGGAAAGAGTAGTAGTAAGACTAGTTTAGAGAAGCCAAAGCAACCTCAAAGAGGCCTTGGAGTTGCTCAACTTGAGAAAATTAGACTTCATAATCAGTTCATGGCTAATTATAATCATCTCCATAATCCCCTTCAGTCTTCTTTTCATCACAATATAAAACAGGTTCTTTCATCACTTCTTAATTCCTTTCTTTTTATTTATTTATATGTTTGTTTATGCATTTTTTTATGTGTTTTTTAAATTTGTTTTCAAGCAGGATGAAGTGGAGAGAGTTGATCATATGACATTTAGTACTTCTTCATCTTCTTCACTCTTTGGCTTTCAATCAAGCACCATGGTATGTACATGTTAACATGTTAATTAAAGTTTATCTAGTTCTTGAAACTAAATTAATTTCTTTATTATCATTTTGAGGTTCTTTATTTGTTTCAGATGGAATTTGGAGAAAGTGAGCCAAATAATAGATACTGTCAATCTACACCTAGGTAATTATATATTTCACTCATTATATTTTTATATAAACATATGTATATTTGTTTTGTTTATCTGATAACAGTATATATTCATTGAAAATAGATACACAATGACTCAAAACAGTGCAAGGATGCCTGTAACACTTCCTCTTTTGGATCAAACAATGGAGGTAATTAATATGTTGATTTTGAAAAAGTTATTATTGTTAATTATATTATCATGCTATATAGAAAAAAATTACCGAAAAATCGATTGTCTTCTTCTTGAATGCAGTGGAAGAAGCGAAGACATGATCGAAGCCTTTCGACAGGTTCAATGAGTCAGAATTCGGATAATTCAAGTGGTTCACAAGAGCTAGATTTAGAGCTTAGATTATCTCTATAATTTTATATGATCATGATATATATATATATATACACTCAAGTATGTTCTTCAATAAATTTAGTTTAATTTTAGAGATTATTTCTGATGTTATGACATGAAATGTTGGAAAATAATGCAATTGCATGTGATGATCATACTAAAAACAAAGTTGATATGTGTTCTTGGCCCTTGCTCAAATGCAAGGTTTGTTTTACCTTGCATTTATGTTTGATTCTTTTTTATGTGTAGTAAATTACACAATTGATCTCCATTTTTTTTTTCTTTTTTTTTTTTTCATTTATTTCGAGAAACTATATTGGTTTCTATATTGATAGTTGCTCGTAGGATCATATGAGTTACGTACCAGTAACTTTTTGTGATTAGATTAGTGATTTTTGGCATCATAAAATTTTGTTTTTAAGCAAGTATTTGCAATTTAATCTGCAAGGATTTTATAAAATCTTATAGTGAAATAAATTAGATTTTTTATTTGTATTTTTTAATATCATGATTTATGTATATATCAAAGTGTTTTCTTAGTCATTAGATAGCCTGTTTGGAATTGTGATCGTAAAAGTTCTTTTATATAAGAATTTTTTTCTCTAAAAATTTATATTAAAAGTTATTATTTAAATAGAAGAATTCAATAATGACAGTTTGATCTATTGACGCTCAAAATGTTCATCATATTAGAAGAAGTTTAAATTTCAAGTCACATAGGGTGAAAACACATTTTGGAGTTCAACTTTTATGTGCGCCACTTATCTACATTTGTTAAGAAAAAACCTTAATTTTTAGATTACAATTTCAAAAGTTATATTATATATATATATATATAAAGTTTTTGTCTAATTAATTAATTAATTAATGCACTCCAAAAGCTTTCAACCATTGTGTATATATATTTATATATAAACAATCTTGGCAAGCCCGAAGAGGGGGAGCCATGCTGATCTCTATGACCCATTCTTTTCCCAACCAAACTTCTTTTCAAAGGGTTTTTATTATTCCTATTTTTAATAATTTTGCTTTAATTTACAAAACAAGGAGTGCAACAACATAGCTATTATAAGATTTTTTAAATTATTAATTTTTCGGAAAACACATCAAAATCTTCTCTCATCCCACTTTTGCATTAATTAATGAATACAATTGAAAGATGTAGGTCTGCTGTGATGCTTAATATTTTGGAATTATATTTTATAAAACTTCAAAAATATTATTTTATCAATCTATTTGATCTGGACTTGTTGCTTAAATTAAAAGGGCAACATTAGTCCAATATTCAGAAAAATATTTATAGTAAAAATAAACATAAATGACATAAATAGATATTAAAAATATATGCATATAATAAAAGTGTATTTATGAATGTATTTTTCAACAATAATGATAAAAGATAGTAACACTGTAATTTCTTTGCCAAATGAGTGGTTAAAAGATCAACTTTTTTTTTTTCTAACAATTGAAATAAGCGACTTGCTTCATTTTCTTAAATATATATATTTATGAATTTTGATAAAGTATCAATAATTTGTATTTGTATTACTAGTAAGAAATCAAGCAATGTTTGAATAGAGATAATTTTAGTCTCATTATTTTTCACTTCAATCTAATTACTAGTATTTACTAGAGTTAATGAGTAGAAATTCTGGCAAATGTCAATTAAGCATATACACACGCAATTGGGACATTATATATATATTGATGTGTTTGACTAATTTTACCCATATTTTTTAGGAAAAAAATTTTCATAGAAAAAAAAATCATACTTTGTAAACTATAAAGCAATGAACGCGCTTGCTCCACTTTCTCATATATATATATATATATATATATATATATATATATATATATATATATATATATATATATATATATATATATATATATATATATATGCATTAGTAGTAAGAAATCAAGAGGGGTTTGAAAAGAGATAATGTTAGTTTCATATTTTTCACTTCAATCTAATTACTACTATTTACTAGAGTTAATGGGTAGAAATTCCGGCAAATGTCAATCAAGCATATACACACATAATTGGGACATTATATTGATGTGTTTGACTAATTTGACCTATATTTTTTAGAAAAAAAAATTATCATAAAGAAAAATCAAACTTAGTAAACTATAAACCCATTAAATCCAAAGCAAAACACTAAAATTAACCCTAACTTATGACTAATTAAATTAGTCAAACAATATCAAAAATATTCTTTTCTTTTAAAATGATATTCAAAATAGCAAATAGCAAATAACCTTTAAAAAAAGAAAAAAAAGAAAAGAACAGAAAAGAAAAACCTCAAATTTCTTATTATAGATCACAAATTAAAGAAACAACCTTTCAATCCAGTGTCAACCTATTTCTTTAATCCAGCCCTTTCTCCATGCCGTTATTGGCTCCAAAGACTAAGTCCTCATCCATAGAAAACAAAAACAAACAGAACCTCTTAATCTAAAGAACAACAAATATGAGTTCATTAAAACCACCAATATGGTTGCAAGCCAAACTCAGATAACACCAAACATGCATGCATGCATGCAAATAGAGAGGACGTAACAAGTATTAATAAGAGCACGTAGACCCATTTCTTGATTGTGTTATTGTTCTTCATTATCATGAAGACTTTATTCATCAAACACACCATTTTCCTTCTATCTTTCCTTCTAGTTACCACCTCTGTGGAGCCTTTCATCTTTAACTTTCTACCACCCTTCTTCAAGGCCCCTCTAGCTCTGCCATTGTTGCAACCTCCAACACAAACAACAGAGCAAAAAGTGATCAAGGTCAGTAATAAGGTGGCGGAGACCGCGGTGGAGAATGGAGGTTCTTGGGAGGTCATTAAGGAGAACTCCGGTGTGTCGGCAATGCATTTGGTTATATTGAGGAATAACAAAGCTGTCTTCTTTGATGCTAGTGTAACCGGACCTTCACTCTTCCATTTGCCTAAGGGACAGTGCCGTTTTGATACAAGGACAAAGAAAAATGATTGTTGGGCTCATGGCATTGAAATGGACTTGGGTACTTATGATTTGCGTCCTATCAAGGCATGCATGCTTTTTTTTTTTTTTTAAATTTCTTTTGACAACTTAATTAGAATATATATATGTGTGTGTGTAGAACTGAATAAGAAGTACACATAAACATTAAAAAAGTTTTTAATCCTTAAAAACAAATATTAAAAAACAAGGTAAGATGAGATATGGTTGATAATTACTGATAGAGTTATTATGCAGGTTGTAACAGATACTTGGTGTTCATCTGGGGCTTTTGATGAGGATGGGAATCTAGTGCAAGCTGGTGGATGGAATGATGGAGGAAACGCTGTCCGAACCCTTGCTCCTTGTGACACCTGCAATTGGGTTGAGAACCCTAAAGGTCTTGCAGTCCAAAGATGGTAATATAATAATAAGTGTTTTTAAAATTTTAGTAAATTTTATTTTAATTAATTATTAATCATTTATTCAAATAATTCAAAATTTTAAAAATAATATCATAAGATATTAACTAAAACTATGTAGTTGTTTTTGTAGGGAAAAAATCCACTTGTATATTAGGCACAAAATAGGCACAACAATATTAAGATTCAACAAAAATAGAAGAACTCAATGACATATAGCCAAATTTGCTCTTAAAAACTATAAAACACAATTTATTTATTTATTTATTATAAATTTCATAGGTCACTTATCCTAGCTAACATTGTAAGAAGAAGTTGATATCCAACCTATAACTCACCACTTAGAAACATAAATTCATAAATTATTACTTTGAGAAAAATACAATCTTCTATTTTTATCTAAATTAATATATTAATCACCACGTATAAAAAATTAAAAAAACTAATTAATATTTTAGCTGAGGGTTAGTTCGAGCTCAACTTGCCTGATTACCATGCAAGTCTATGATTCTCGTCTATCAAACAAAGCTGTGTGTTCACATAAAAAAAATAATTATAATAAAAATAATTAAATGAACACATGACAACTTATAATAGGCCAAATCAGAAACTCACCGGATTTTAAAACCATGCAAACTGAACTCAGTTAGTTCCACCATCCAAAATCACATTCCCTTAAAAACTGTACCATTTATGTAATACTCAAAATGGCAGCAAAATAAAGCATAAACTTTCCTTCATTCCTTGTCATCAAAATGACAGGTACTCATCCCAGCAAGTTCTCCCAGACGGCCGGTTCATAATCATCGGCGGCCGCCGGCAAATGAACTTCGAATACCTCCCACCACCCGGCCAATCCAACAAGATAACCTACGACCTCCCTCTTCTCCAACAAACCACCGACGAAGTCGAGAACAACCTCTACCCATTCGTCCACCTCCTTCCCGACGGCAACCTCTTCATCTTCGCCAACAACCGTTCCATCCTCCTCGACCCCCGCACCACCAAAGTCCTCCGCGAGTTCCCCGTCCTCCCCGGTGGCTCCCGCAACTACCCAGCCTCCGCCGTCTCAGTCCTCCTCCCTCTCAACCTCAATCGCCAAGGCCGCAAATCCCGCACCATCAGCGCCGAAGTCCTCATCTGCGGCGGCGCTCCTCACAACGCCGCCAAACTCGCCGCCGCTAAGCCCCGAACCTTTCTCCGCGCTCTCCGCAGCTGCGGCCGCATCACCCCTACCCGACCCAACCCCACTTGGCGCACTGAGCTCATGCCTTCTCCTCGCGTCATGGGCGACGGCCTCCTCTTACCCAACACCGACGTCCTCATCCTCAACGGCGCTCAGCGTGGCACTGCCGGTTGGTATTGGGGCACTGAACCAAACCCCCAACCCCTTCTCTACCACCCTCGCAACCGCCGCCGCAACCGTTTCCAACCTCTTACTCCCACCACCATCCCCAGAATGTACCACTCCTCCTCCGCCGTCCTCCCCGACACCTCCATCCTCGTCGCCGGCAGCAATCCTATCCCCGTTTACAACACCACTCTCGGCTCTGACAACCCTTTCCCCACTGAAGTTAGACTTGAGAAGTTCTACCCACCTTACTTCAACTCTTCTCTTGATCCTCAACGACCCAAACTCATCTCCGGCGGTGCTCCATCGGACGTTAAGTACGGCCAGGCTTTTGCTTTGGAGTTCACAGTGACTGCAAATATCACCGCCGACGATGTTGATCTTAAGGTGACGATGTATACACCGCCGTTTACTACTCATGCTGTGTCGATGAACCAGAGGCTTTTGATTTTGAGGATGAAAGGGTGGGAGTCTGTTGGTGAGAATAGGCACCGTGTTACTGTTTTTGCTCCGCCGGCGCCGGAGGTTGCTCCGGCTGGCTATTATATGACGTTTGTTGTCAACCATGGTGTGCCTAGCCATGCGGCTTGGATTAAGGTTCATAAATGATTACTTGTACGTGTAATAATTAACGTGAGTGCATGGAGTTTGTGAGCGGTATTGGTGCAACTTTGTCTTGATTTCTAGTGTGAGCTGATAATTACTTTTGACACATTATAATTGATTTGATTCTTAAATTTTTTTTTTTTCTGTTAGTTGTTTTTTGGAATATATATATATATATATATATAGTTCAAGAGTATGATAAGGGTCAAATCATTCCCAGCAGTATTTCTATATTATTTATGCACCACATATTTATATTAAATACTGTGGAGAAATAGTAGTCTTACCCTTCAAGAATTATAAAACATAAAAAAATTTTTATGAAAATCATAAATCACTGTAATTGGTACACCTTCATATTAGTTCTCTTGACAGTCCCTTAAATGATGAGGGCTTCACACTTATTCACAAATATATATTTAAGGGACTGTCAAAAAAACAAATATATAAATCAGTTTTTATATATACAGCTTTTATGATTGTTAGACTAGTTTTTAAAATCAGTTTGGTGAGGGATTGCAGGAAATTTTGAGAAAATATAAAAATCAACTAGTTTCACCATATATGAGGTATGTAAAAATGATTTAGTTGCACCATATATACAGCTTTTAGGATTGTAAGACTAGTTTTTAAAATCAGTTTGGTGAGGGATTATGGGAAATTTTGAGAACATATAAAAATCAACTAGTTTCACAGGATATGAGGTATGTAAAAATGATTTAGTTGCACCATTGAGTATTATTCATTCTAAGATGTTTAAAAATATTAATTATTAGATTTTTACGACGTCACTCCACTTCATGATTGTTTTATAAACATTTAGACTATTATTATTCGTGCCAACAAATTGGGGAAAAAAATCTGTCTTAATTAAAGATGAGCTATATTTTTATAAAAAAAAAAAAAAAAAAGATGAGCTATATGATGTGCACATATCCTCGTTCAATTTCTTGCTGTGATATGATGGGTAGTGACAATATTTTTTTTTTCTTGACAATGTGTTTGGTTGTAGGAGTTGTAAATCGGCAATTGAAACTCCCAAATGTTTTTTTTTTTTTAATAATAGGCGATAAGCGTTCCGGGTATATGAATAATATTTGAGCCCGGTGTACAATGTATAAACAGTGCAAAATAGTACATACAACCCGGGTGAACAGTGAATGAACATTAGGGGAACAGTACTGTCGGAGAGAGGATTTAAACTCATAACCTCTTTTTTTAACACATTGGGCTCCAAAGGTGTATACTGGGCTCCAAAGTGCATCTTAATGTTTAGAAAAAACCAATTAATTATTATTATTATTATTATTATTATTATTATTTTATATATATATATATATATATATCATACACACTAGTTTGGGTCATAGAATTATTCACACATTTATACCTAAATAAAATAAAAAATAAAATTATTTTGATTTATTAAATTGATATATATTTAAAATTTTCACAAATTTACTTAGTCCTTTTAGTTAGGAAAGTATGATTTTAATGATTTTTTTTTTTTTAACCCGAAGTGAATATAGCAAAATATATCACTGGAATGAGCATTGATATGGCTGTGTCGGTAGAAGCTCATTGGAATGCTTCAACTTCACTACTAAATTCCTAGGAACCAGAGAATCAATAAAAGAAAAGAGTTAAATGGTCCACAACCAATATGTACATATAAGGCAAATTCAATGAATATTGTACATATTCATTGAATTTGCCTTATATCTTAATATCTAATAAAATTAAATATGAATGATACCAATGCATTTCATTGCGAGGATGTGATGTTTATTTATTAGTTCTAAAACCTGACTAGTATGCATAATAATTGCTTATGTAGATAGACTCGGACCGGTTCATTTGATCAGAAAAACTGAGAATCAATCGTGAGACCATTTCGATCATTTTTCTTTGAACCGGTTTTGACCCAATGACTCAGTCGGTTGGAGTGGGAACCAAATGAATTGTCCGGGTCTAAAATGTTAAGAGTTAAATCTTAATTTAAACCAAAATGTTGTAATTTTTTGTCACACTCCGAACTCAGCTCAATGGACCTGAGACGCCAACAAACGGTTGTACATCTACAAGGTTGAAACCAAGGAGACATACAAGGCCTCAAAACCTGATCCAAAACAGAATAAAGAATCAGACTGAGTGTGCAAAAACAAAACAACTTATTCAATTAAAACTTAGGCACACACAAAAAAAGTACTTATTACAAGCTAATTATTTGGCGAATTGCCCAACGATCCTTGCTAAGCTATTTACCACTTTACTCCTAATCTAAAAAAAATCAACAACATTTATGAGCTTAAGCATCAACTAAAAATATAGGGATCATTTAAAAAAAATCATAATTTACCAAAATAAAAAATCAGACAAGACGATGCAAAACTATAATTTCTATATCAGAGTACATGTCTACATGGTTAGTGTTTAACCCTAATAACATGATTATCGCAAAGTAAATTTGGGGGCTACGAGTAATGTGTCAAAATATTTTCTGTCCAAAACATTTCATAAAGTCGAAAATATAAAAAATTAAATGATCCCATCTGACTCGGGCCTATATGACCCACATATCTTTACGGCTAAGGAATGGGGCTCATGGGATTGACGTGATAGGGCAGGGATGGCATTGCTCAGTTCTTAAAAGTAAATGCTCAATATCCAAGTAGGCTTAGTAAAAAAACAGAGGTTGGACTCGATATATCAATATTGATTAGATCGGAAATCTGTTTGGTAGGAGTAGAAACTGCAGCGGTTAAGAAATTACAACCTTCCAAATAGGAAATTACCACACGTTTGGCTTTTCTTGAACGAAGCCCGGGATCTTCCGTTGATTCACCACTTTGTGGAAAATCGTTAGGTATGAATATGTCATTTTTATTTTATATTCAGTATTGACGGGGGCCCGCACAAGCGGTGGAGCATGTGGTTTAATTGGACGAACCTTGCGGAGGAACCCTTAGGTTTTCGGGGCATTGGCCGGGTTGAGCCCTGGGATTTGACGGCGGACCCAACAAGCATTAGCTCTCCCTGAAAAGGAGGTGAAAGAAAAAATGCAAAGGTCGACTTTTCAATAAAATACGCCCAATTACTTCAAAACAGAATATTTAACAATTATCTAAAAATTCAGAATTAAAAATAATCAGAATTTGATTTAAACGTTTTAATATCTCATAAGAATATCATTAATTCGAAATTTTAAATAATTTAAAAATAATTCTGAAAATAATATTAATTAAATAAAAATAATTGAATAATAAACAGAAATCCAATTTAATCAGAATAATTAAATAAAATACTTAATTTCACAAAATTTAGCTAGTCTCAACATATCTATATACATAGTATAATTTATATGTGGTTACTTATTTGGAGACCCCCAAAATCTAACTTCCACACGAAGATAAGATCAATCCTTCTTGAATAACACTAAAAGTATAATCAAAATTTAATAGCTCAAAACAATAATTTAACACAACCCAAAACATGGATCAAAACCCAATGCTAAATTTCAAAGACTCACTTTCTACTCTAACACTAAACATCTAATCACAAGATAGCTATACAAGTTTCAAGGGAAACGACATTTCAATAAACACCTTGTGGGCATAACCAAAACTAAGCAATTAGCCAAGCAGATGAATAAGGCACATGCTATTCAATACAAACTAATATCCTTTATTGGCAAAGCAAAGAGGAACTAACCAGTTGGGCTAAAAAAAAAAAATTATAAGCTAGCATCATCTCCTTTTTTAACCCAAAAGCTTGGCAACCTAATTGGCGAGAACAAAAAAAATTCTCCAAACAAAAGGCTTACAAGGTTGGATGACGAAAATCAGGTTGACAACAAGCCCTTGAGGCTGCTCCTAGCTCCATGGCATGCAAGGGAAAAAAAATCTATGATTTTCATCGACTCACCAGACAAAGAGAGGCACAAAGGAAGATAGATAAAATTTTTGACCACCGGATCACCTTTTTGAAGCTCCAAACCCAAGGTAATGGCATGGCTAACGGTGAGGTTGACTGTGAGGCTAAGGAATAGGGAGTTTCGGTTTGATGAAGAAACAAATGGAAGAGAAGACTCATGGCTTTACGAAAGAAGATAGAGGAACTTCACATGCTAGAGAATTTAAAAATAAAAGCAACAATTTTTTTTTTCCTTCTTATTTAAGAGAGCCAGGGTCCACATTTTTATTGAAAATTTACTAGTAAACTAAAATTGAAAAGTTGGAACATGAAAATATGAATATATGTCCTGAAAAATTAAGGACTTCTATTCTTATAATTCCAATTAATTTTGAAATTTAGAAATTTTAACCATTCTTAAAACTTAATTCTCCAACTCAAAAGGTTTTAGATATTTCAAATTTTAAAAATATTTCAACTATTGAAATTCTAAAAATAAATCCTTGAATTTTAATAGTTTGTAATCCTCATTATTTTGGAAGGCATTTTCTTTCGACTCTAGAACATAAGTGATGCATTATTTTTTTCCCCACTCTCTCTTAAAAAGTTTTAAGTTATAGATTCAATGTGATAGAACTCTTATAATTAAGTTTGTCAAAGTTGTGTGATTAGTCTCGGTTCATTTGTTCAGTCTCATTTTATATATATATATATATATCGGGTTTTTTCATATAAAATTTTGTCTTATTTTAAAAATTTTTATTTAATTATATTTCCAAATTTTCTCCAACAATTTCAAAACAAAAACTAGGTGATTTTTTTAAAAGGAAAAAGAACAACATGAAATTCCTTTTTTAATGACTTAAATATTAAATTTAATTGATTATTTTTTATGTTATTATAATTATATTTTATACCATATTTTGGCATTATTAATCTATAAAATATATTTTATTATTAACACCAATTTAATCATGAGTCAACCACAATTAAACCCTCAACCCTGAACTTGGGTCATTACCCAGACATGGTCTAAAAACATTGAATTACTTATTATGTTTATTTATTAATTCTGGAATTCCATTCCATTGGACTAACATGCATAAGAATTCCTTGGGATGTTTGTTTAATAATTATAAAATCCTATTCCATTGGACTAGTATGTATAAGACTAAGTTGATCCATCCTAAATCAATTCCAAAATCCCATTTCATTGGATCAATGTTCCCATATAGACTATATAAAGGTGTTAACAAATTGATCTAACCTTAAACTTAATTTGGTTTTATGCTGTAAGAATTATACAAATACTTTGGCCATCCTTAACAGTTTTAAACAGTTAAGAGTTGATAATATATAGCTAGGTTTGCTTTAAATGGGATAATTTATGACTATAAATTAATGATTAGCCTATTTGAGAAGTATGAATTAGATAAATCTTAATAATTATTTTATCAGATAGTGATCTCTAATAAACTCCTATTTAAGTATTTTTATATTAATTAATTTGTATCAAATAAATTAGTATTTAAGTGGAACAAACAATGTTATAAATTATCTAATCAAGTTAACAAATAAAATTAGACCAATCTATTTATACAAATTAAATTTATAAAAAAATAAATTTAAATATAAAAAATCACAGGTTTGAATTCTATTCATGCAATAAAATAGTTTTTTTTTTAATTTTCCTCTCAATTCATAGAATCCTATCCCTAATTGACACATTTTTTTGAATGGGAATAAATCTAATTTACAATTATTTGATAATTTGATAGCAGAGAATTTATCTTGGGTTTTTTTTAAATTTATTTTCGAGTGATTTATTATTAATTTATTATTAATATTTTAAAAAATATAATAAATACCTGTTTTTATAATATATGAGTGTAAGTTATTTTAAAAATATTATTAATATTTTAAAAAAAAATCAGTAAAGGGCTAATTTGGTAAGTTTACATCCACATCAATGGCCGGTGAAATGTCGGAACTACCCCTGTCACTCGTCGCTTCCTTTTTATGACTCCCCAAAATCTCATCTCTCTTCGTTGTCTCTCTCTATCCACACCAGATAAACAAAGCTCTCTCCATCTCAATCCTCTCGAATTCGCTTCTCTTCGAAACCCTAGTTCGTTGGAGCTCGTCTGATTCGATTCTGGGAGCCGAGCTATGGATCGGATCGTAGGCGGGAAGTACAAGCTAGGGCGCAAGATCGGAAGCGGGTCGTTTGGCGAGATCTTTCTCGGTGAATCTCAATTTCTTTATTTTGACAGATGATTTTAATGATTAGATCTTGTTTTTGACGAGTTTGAATGATCGGTTGCAGCTACGCATGTGGATACGTTTGAGATCGTCGCTGTGAAGATTGTGAGTTGCTTTTGTTTTTTCTTCTTTTTCATGTTTGTTTTATTTGATTGTGTTTCTGATATGATCGTGTTCATGTCGGTTGTTTTATAATCGAAGATTGAATTTTATCCGCCTAATGGATGAAGTAAGTTGAGGGTTGTGGTTTGCATCATTTGGGTATTTTATCGTGCCTGATTTTGGCTCTATCTTGAAAGAAAATTTTGTACTATTTGATTTTGTTTAAAGATTTGTGAACATGCTGATTGTTTTCGTGAAAAAGGTTGGGTTTTTATGCTTCTTGGGGTTTTTTTATTTCTTAGTGTAATCCTAACAATTTGAAGTTGGTTTACCTATGGTGCACTAAATCTGCATTCACTATTTTCAGGAAAACAGCAAGACGAAGCACCCTCAATTGCTATATGAGGCCAAGCTTTATAATGTCCTCCAGGGCGGAAGTATGTACAGCTATTGTGGCAGATTAAATGTTTTTTCCCCAACTGTTGTTTATAAGTTATTGTTGCGGTTCTTCCATGTAGGTGGTATTGCCAATATAAAATGGTGTGGTGTTGATGGAGAAGACAATGTTCTTGTTCTTGACTTGCTTGGACCAAGCTTGGAGGATCTGTTTGTCTACTGTGGAAGGAAGTTCTCGCTGAAGACAGTCCTAATGCTTGCTGATCAGATGGTAAGGAGTGATAACTTTGTAATCTGCATAAATTGGTGCAACTTCTTTTAGTACGACCATCATAAAAAAAGATTTTAAAAGCATGTCTCTGTTAGTTGAAGTGATGCTCAATCTATCCCATGAGACGTGCTGGTTTTCCTAACTATCATCTATTATCTTGCATTTTTGTCCACTGGTATCACTTGCTTTTATGCTACTGGGCAGGCATGGGTTAACTATTCTTTTTCTTTTTTCTGATTGATTGTTTTTGCAGATTACGAGGATAGAATATGTGCACTCAAAAGGTTACTTGCATAGAGATATTAAGCCTGACAACTTTCTAATGGGTCTTGGTCGAAAAGCAAATCAGGTAACTGTCTGGGACTGGAATGCAACTTGCTAGTGAATCAGCATTTTACACAACGTTTATCTGGATCTGTATGAATTGTCTAGGTCTACATAATTGATTTCGGCCTTGCAAAAAGATACAGAGATTGCACTACCAATCGTCACATTCCGTACAGGTATGGCCACTGCTTGCTAACTGAAGACTTTTATCTAATCTGAACCACAGCTATTTTATATTTTATTTTTTGGTAAGGTTGTATCAATCATTCTAAGCTGTTGATGAGCTTTATTTACTTCAGTTCAGTAGATGATGGTTGAAACATGCTGCTTTTCTACTATTGTGGAGTCACTTGACAATTTATATGTTAGTTTTTTCCCAAGAAAGATTCATGGTTTTTGTTTAAGACAGGGCACTAGATTTGGTAGCATTTCTCAAATTCAATCTGTTTCATTTTAGGCATTAGACTGATCTTCTGTATGTCAAACAGTGTTGATTGATACAAACAAGAAGTCCTTGTGCTGTTGGAAGTATAATTCTTTCTCTACTTGTTCTCCTATGTTTTATGGAGTTCAGATTCTTGTGGTTGTCTTCTTAAAGGCTTATGACTTTCATAGTTCAGAAATTTGATAAATTTGACTTGCATATTATTCATAGTTTTGTGTCACATTTGAATCCTATTTTATCAAGTTATTGTTTAGTCAATATCTTGTTGAGGTATCCATCACCCAATTCTTTGATTTGTCTCTTTTTTTTTCTTTAAATCTTATGTTTTTGAAAGCTTTACCATGAAACTGACATTATGTCTGCTCTGTTTAGAGAGAACAAAAATTTGACGGGGACCGCTCGTTATGCAAGTTGTAACACACACCTTGGTGTTGGTAAGCTACCATCTGCTAAAATTCTATATCAATAATTTATAATTTGATACTAGTTTTTTCATGGGTATCAGAGCAAAGCCGTCGTGATGATTTGGAATCTCTTGGATATGTTCTTCTTTACTTCTTGAGAGGAAGGTATTAATTCATTTATGAATGGAGTTGCATCATAAACCAGGGCATTAAAAGACTAGAATTTAGTCATTATTTGAAAAGTGTATTTGAAAACTCAGTTGATCCTTTAAATGTTATTTCCAGCCTCCCATGGCAGGGTCTGAAAGCTGCTACAAAGAAGCAAAAGTACGATAAGATATGTGAGAAGAAGCTATCAACTCCTATTGAAGTATGGCATTGCTCCTATATTTTTTTTATTCTCACGAGTCATGAAAAGTTAAATGCATTTTCTTGTTTTATTTGCTGCTTACAATGATTGTGTTATAACAGGCTCTTTGCAAATCCCATCCTGTGGAATTTGCATCATACTTCCATTATTGCCATTCTTTAACATTTGATCAACGACCTGATTATGGTTTTCTGAAGCGACTGTTCCGCGACCTGTTTGCTCGTGAAGGTGTGCCCCTTTAACTACTTTTTTAATCTTTCCATTTCCTGTTTTAATTCATTTTACTGGAAGTGCTTTCCAGATGCTCATCTGTTTATATCATTGTAATTAAAAGCGTTAGGCGCCCTTGAGGCGATGATAATGTAAATCGCCTGAGGCGCTCACTTGTGTGACATGACGAGCTATTTAAAAAAAAAAAAAAGTAAAAAATATAGAAAACAAAATTGAACTTGCATAAGAGTGAACTTAAATTAATATAACAATCATCTACCAAAATATTGAAGATCCAAAATAGAAACATTAACATAAAACCATAAAAGACAATCTAAATTTTTAAGCTTAGTATGCAAGACCTAATTTAGAATCTTAATTCTAGTCTAATCATCATCAAACTCTATTAAGCCATCTTCCTCATCATCTAGGGGATCATTTTCCTCATCATCAAATTTATAATCCTCAATTTCTTCATTCAATTCATTTGAATCTAATTGTTCCATAATTCTTGCTCTAGAACTAGGGTGTGAACCATTGTGGATTGAAGTTTTCTTATGAAGTTTTCCTCAATTGAACTTCCTTATCTTTCATATAAATCTCTTAAGTTTTCCTTTAGTTTTCTTATGAAGTTTCTTGGGTTTTTTTTTTTTTTTTTTATAATCTCTTTCTTTGTTTTATTCTCTCCTAAAAAGCCTCTCCATATTCCCAAAAATTACCTTAATATGTTTTTTAAAAATAGAAAATACCCTTTTCAAGTATAATTGTTTATATTTCCTAAAAAAGCATTTATTACTCTATAATATAGTTTCCTAAAAGACATTTAAAAAATGTGAAAAAAGAGAACTAACAAAAGCAATGTTTTTCTTGTGTTTTTTTTCCCTTGCGCCTGGGCTGAAGTGCTTGCTTAGATAGCACTTCTTTGACTATAGCCTTTCCTTGCCTGGGTGCTTAAGCGAACACTTTTTACGCTTTTAATAACACTGATTTATCTATTCTTGCTAGAAGAAGAAACAGAGAAGAAATGACTGAAAAATCACAGAAAAATTTAATTGATATGTTGTATCTATCCATATGCTTGTAGTTAATTTGATCAGTGAGAACTTCAAATTACTTGATGCACGATAATTCTGATTTTCTACTTTTTTTGATATTTTCTCTAGTTACAGTGACAATGTCTTTTGCTATTCGGAGGATGTGTTTGTGTTTTCAATGGTTCAGCTTTTATTGTAGTACTTCTAATATTTATAGTTCTGTGCTGAGGGAGAGGCACCATTTTTTTAAAATTCCAAGGGTTGAAGTATTGTGCCTTGTTTGACTGCATTAATAAAATTTTATTCTGATTCCTTTTCTTGTTCTTGATAGGATATGATTTTGATTATATTTTCGATTGGACCATTTTGAAATATCAACAAGCTCAAAGGACAAAACCTCAGCCACAGTTGCAACCACGATTCTCGGTTAGTCATTTGCCCTATGCTTTTGCCGAAAAAGGTTCAGTATAGCATGTGGTTTATTTTGTTTGCTTCAATCATGCTTAGGGAATCATGTTACTAATTGGAACTGTTGCCTATCATGCAGCCAGTTCCAGGAGGAATGAGTAGCCGTGCGATTCCAATGGATGTTGACAAGCATCAAGGTTGCACTTAGTTTTGTCTTGTGTTCAGTTATATGCTGATTGATACTTATTTCATAGTGGTATATATAGTTCTAACATAACTTCTATATGACATCTTTTTAATTTTTTGTCTTATGATTTTCATGATTAAGCATCTTGGATGTCGTGGTTTTAGGTAAATGAGCATACAAGGACTCAGCATTCCCACGTGGATCTGTAATTGTTATTGGTGATAATATGTGAGATCTTATCTCTGTACTTATTATGGTGTAGGAGTTACCGCTCTCAAAATCATCAATATTATTAATGATGCAGCTATGAGGTGGCTGATGATAACCTTGAGGCCGCCAATGTTTGAATTCAATAAGTGGTCATGGAGAATGTTTTTGTTTTAATGACAAAGACTTGTGAAAAGGAGAGGGTTGCAAATGATGGGGTGGTGAATGAGGGAGAGGGATACAGAGTAAGAAAAGAGAGTGGAGGTGTGAGGGTGCACTGGGACTATCTAGATAGGGCCTGAGAGAAATAACAAACTTATCTTTTCTCATCATTTTTGATGAATGCAAATCCCAACCTAAAGTGAGGGGTATACAGAAATATCCATGGTTTTTGGTGTTATGAATTCAATTATAATTTTCATGGGGCTATACACGGAAATAGCCACTTTTTGTAAAGGTATACATGCAGCTATTTTGATAGTTTTCACTACCTTTTCATGTCTTCTGCAAAAATTATAATCAAGCCAGTCTATGTGACAAATTTAAGGGAAGCAGACTTGTCTACAATCACGAGTGCAGCCTCCTCCGTATGAAGTTGAATGGCTTAAGCTCTAGTAGGGTTTCTTTAATATAATGTTGTGACAAAGTATTGATGTTGAAGCTCATCAAATATCTTGGGCTGGATTGTTCATGGTTGAGGATTTATGTGGTTTTCTCTTTATGAGGATATTTGACTTCCTTTTGAGCACATATCAGGACTTCTGGTTTTGAATAATTTATTCAGATTGTCAGAAGCATTATTGTGGGATATCTCCAACTTGGCATATAATTCCTGTAAATCTTTGCAAATACCAATTATTGGACAAATAAGTAGCTGTTGCCAATTCCAGGAGTGATCTTTTTCTGTGCATTTTCTGGGTAAATAAGGTCATTTGGATAAGTGAGAGTGATTTTTATTAAGAATTCACCAATTTGATTCAGATGATAAGTTTAGACAACCATTCTCTTATTACTTTGATCACCACTAATTTTTTGTTTTTATTAGGTGTTGAGATGGCTTTTGATGAGCTTCTGAATATGCTCTTGAAGCAACAGAGTTTGAATATGCTGTTGCTCAGATCAGGAGCTCTTTGAATTTGTCAATTTTTAGTTTGTTTGGTTTTGCAACAGATATGCTCAAATAGCTTTAGTCTGTAGGCTGATACATTCATGAAAATCCCAACCAAGAATATAATATAATCAAATCCCAGGATGGTTTGTATCTAAGACTTTTAACTTCTCTAAGGTGGAATACTTGAGGCCTCAAGCCCCTAACTGCTTCAGAAACTGTTCATGCTGGGCGAACATATGGTGTCATATATAAGGGACTCCAGGGGCATGACAGCTTTTTTGAAGTTCACAATGGAATCTTTATTCATTGTTCGTCCAGATTCCAGCCTCACAATCAAATCCTGGATTGAATAAGAATGGATGCTAGAGTGAAGATAAATTTGGAGTTAACCTTTTCTTCTAACTGGTGGGTTTTATATTATAATAATGGTTCCTTTAGTATGCATATTTATGATTCATTTATGGTCTTAATGGTAGTTGATTACTAACCATCACCTAGGAACTTCTTTCCAATCTGGTTTAATCTGTTCTTTTGATATTTTACTTGATGGTGATAATTTTTTAGAAACTTTTATTTTCCTATGAAGTGTATTTCTGTGGACTCTGTGCTCATTTTATCCTAGGTTGGCGTCTTTATTGATTAATTAGCTAGGTATACTATTTCAGGTACAAATGATGCATCCTATTCGGCGGAAGCTGGACCAAGTAATGTGGGGCGCCCTGCTGTTCGCATGCAGTTCAAAACCCCATCTGACAGGAATTTGAATTCTGATGGCCGTGCTGACAAAATTGTAAGATCACAGTAGTTTAAAGCAGCATAACTATTTTTGTATTTTAAAAATCATCAGATAAATCTAGAAAAGGCAAAAGCTTTGGTAATTGAATGATGTTTGTTGTGATGCCCCATAGTCTGCTTTGTTTCATGAATTCAAAACTATCAGCCTACTTGCAACACTTATTTTACTTGCCTCCTTATATTGGTTTTGTACACACCTCAAAATTAGTTTTTCAAAGATGAACTACTGTGAATGTCTATATTCCCTATTTATAATGCTACACTTTGCAGAATAATTGATTTTTGAGTTTTGAAAGTCCTGGTAAAAGCAGGGCCTGGTATTAGAGATGTTGGCAAGGAGACATGATCCGACTATTGGAACTACTAGTTTCTACTCTGATTTTAGGTGTTTCTAGGCTGAAGTCTCTCCAGGATGGAGATCTAGGGAACATATAGATTAGTCCAAAACAGATGTGAAATCTAGTTCCCCAGATTTATTGAAAATTGGTATAAGTTTGGCTTACATTTGCTTGTAGCATGTGTGATTTGGTTGAAACCAGATGGCCATGGTGAGGTTCTCTTGAGCGCACTGATGGCCTTTGGTATCTGTTGTGAAAAAAGAGAACTGAGTTGACTGTTTCCTGTATCCAGTCAACCATTGTTCTTAATACATCATTAAGTTGTTTGAAAGTAGGTCTTAAGTGGGCCATTAAGACCTAAAACTGAACAACCTGGTAGGTGTTAAACCACAATAAAGGCATGTGGCTGTGGGCTTAACCAGAGTAAAGGTATGTGGCAGTGGGCTATATACAAAAACCCTTAAAACTGAAACTCATTAAATCATTATCTATATAAATGTCGTGTTTGCCAATGATATTATGATATGTTTTTATGAGATATGATATAGATTTTGATTTTGTACTATTGTTCATAATTTATAATATTAATGAGTTCAGTTAACTTGATCTGATCTGTTGAAATTTATGGAAACTCAACTGACAGGGATGTAAATTTGAATGAAACCAAACTGACCTAATTTGCTCAATTTAGCCGGTTAATTCGGTTTAAACTGAATTGTGCTTACCCCTATTCGGAAGAAATGGGATGAATAAACTTCCATTTTGGAATATTTCTTGCCTTTTTATGTGGTCATCTATAAATGTATTTTATCTTTGACATTCTCATCTAAAGTTTCCCTACGAATTATCCTACTTAACTAAGGGGAGTGGGTTTTGAATCTACAGCAGTATATTTGTGTATTGAATTATAGACCTCACTCCAGAATTGCCTCTGCTACCATTCTGTGATTTTCATCTATGACGTACACAAAATTTATCGATCCTGTCCATGAATTCACATCTTCTCTTTCTTGTCACGTCTAACATTTGGTGGTGTTCTGTGTTGACTATAATTGTGGATCGGTGGGTCTTTTTGACCTTGTGTGTTCTTCATAGTGAATTGATTATTAAATGATGTCCATTCAGTTGTTCTGCTGCATTTCCTTACTATTCCAATATTTGTACTTTTATTCAATTAAGTTCAAGTTATTGGATTTCCATTTGTTTCAGATGGCTAGCACAAACATTGACAAGATGCCATCAACATCATTTGCTCTTCCAAGTGCTCCAAAGAAAAATATTGGAAGCTCTAAACAGTTGCGACCGCCTGATTCGTCACACCACGGCAATAATCTAGGAAGTAACTATGGTTCATCCAGCAGTTGGATTCCTACATTACAACGCAATGCTTCAGCCAAATGACTGGTAAGCTATAGCAGGTGGACTTGCCTTTATACGACAGATTTTATATACTTTCACAACATAGGCATTCTGTAATCAGTGGTGTTGACAATCCATCTTGAACTTTAGACTGATTTTTGTAAGTATTTTCTGTTGGCAGCTGCCTGCCTACCTACCTTTTGGTTCTTCAGATATGCATAATGGGGAGATCCAATGCGCAAGATCCTTATTGTTGCAAAGTTGATCAAAGTAATCATTGCTGATTCACTTTCTGCATATCAGGATGCGTACTGTATTTTATTAAGGTGACTACAGACACATGAAGATGCTTAATGTTGGTCTTCCCAAAGCATGTTGATGTTGTATTGATTGTTACAACAGTCAACTCTTATCTTTCTAGGTCTTTATGTTCCCTTAACATGGATGACATGTGAAGTATTTTTCTTTTTCAGTTTCCTGTCAATATATCATATGGTTTTGGTTTTGGTTGTGTTACATATGTCTTTTGTAATGCGGATTCCATTTGATTCAGGGATCTGGGCTCTTGTATATTTTTTGTTGCTGTATCCTTTGGTTCAAAGCCATGGATGGTCATCTGGATCAGTTTTAAGCATTAGAACCCAAGTCCTTCAGGATCTGAATAGAACTCAATAATCTAGTTTTCAGGTGCTTGTCATCTGTGCTTCTGTTTATGGGGCTTCTGGTTCTGGTGCAGCTTTACTGTAAGTTGGCTATGTTGCTTTTTCGTCAATCATTTCTTCCTAGCAAATTTACCTTTTGTCTAGCTCATCATAGATCTCTCTTCTCTCCAGAATGTGATGCTGTGATGGATGGAAATTAGAGGTATGTACATGGACCCAATGTTTAAGTCACAGACATGAATTTTGTAAATATATTGTAGGAAGCATCTCGGGTGTGCTTCAAGGTCAATTCACTTACTGCCTGATTTTTGTTCATGTTTTTCTTGATCAGTTTTTAGCTCTCTTGCTTCACCTTGTGGTAATTTAGTGTTGCCTTTTGTTAAAATCCTTAAAGTGACCAACAGAAGTCTGGAGAATCAGAAACTAAAATCGAAGTATGGTTGTGTGTTAATGATAGCCTTTGTCCTTATATGTTGGTGTTGTTAAATTGTTCTTCTCTATTATTGACTCCCTCCCTAAATCATTTATTTGTTCATCTTCTTGCTATAAATTCTTTGCATCCTGGGTTATTCTGGTTTGCTTTATCTAATGTTATTGTTCAATAATCATCTTTATTCTGGTTAAGTAATCATACTCTTTGCATCTCTACATCTTCACAACATCATGAATTATCATTATCAATTTGACAGGCAAACTGCTTTTTGTGGCTGTCAGTTTTTCATATTTACTTTCAGATGGCTGGCTATTCAGAAACAAACATATCATGTCGCATTTAATATTTTCCTCTGAACTTAAAACTTAAAAGAGTTTGTGTTTTAGCCATGTCATGTAGTGTCAAATGGAACTTAGAGGTGGATGTGCTGAACTTTCAATACATATATAATTTTAATTTTTTTTTAAGTATTCTATCATTGTCTATATTTTGCTGGAGTGGGTCATGATTGTAGGGCTGTCTACAGAAACATTATTTGGTCAGTATCCTGTCTTCTTTTAGGATGGCATTTTCTTTGTGCAGGTTCGCTGTTATTATCTTTTATATAAAGATTTATGTGATTGATGTAATTTATATTGTTGATAAAACTTTGGCAGGATATCACATGTTTGGTATCTGTTGTTGTCATGTTCAGAGCACAAAAATGGTAAAAGGTGTCCATTATTTTGATTTTATGAAAAAAATAAAAAAAATGTAATAGTGGGAGGATGCCTTTTGTATTTTCCCTTTTTTTATTTAAATTGAAAATTGTGAAAATATGACGTCCATCCATAAATGAGCATTTTTTAACACATTTTTTATGCATGGCCTTTGTGCAATGCAATAATAGAGGTCAGAACCTTTAAAGTTCAATTATTTGATGATGGTCCCGGTAAAGTTAGATGGCATACTGTTTGTAAAACTCCTACGCAAACCAAATTAAGAACTCAAATTTGAAAGTAGATTTAAATTAAATCCCATGTAAATGGTTTAAGGAAATCTTTGAAAGGGTTTTAATGTTTGTTTGTTTATGGTCTTCTGTTGCGGCACTTTGGAATATTTCTTAACTGTCCAGTTATTTCTCTTCTAAAATATTATAATTATATATGCACAACCTACGAAAAAAATCTCTTTGTGCAGGGAGGGACTCGATGGGAGGGGCGGGGCAAAACATAAAAAATAAAAAAATAATTATTTTAAATGAAGAATAATTTGCTAATATAATAAAATTCGGAATATACATATTGAAAAAATATAAAGTATAATTTAAAATTTTGTTATTACTTATAGCAAATATATGGTATTTTCAATAATTGAACTAATAAGAATACATTTTAAGTTTGTATTTTTTAAAAATATATTTGAATATATGTTATAATATATTTGTTAGATCTCACGATTAATTTAATTTTTTTTAAATTACTAAAATTTTTATATAAGATGTTTTAATATTTTATTAAAATTTTGAAATTCTAATAATTTTTAGATTAAAAAATAAAATGTGAAAAAAATACATGCACCAAGGAGGCTTTGAATTTGGGTGGGTTAGGTTCACATGTGTTATAGCTAGACCTACTAACTGCTAAGCACAACTACATTTTCCTCTTTTATATGTATAAATAGTCTATTTTACACTAATTTAAATATAGAAAAACCGTAACCATAAATCTTATATTGTTTGAAAAATGGTGTTTCCTGCGTCGAGGGGGGCTTCAGCACTTGCTATATATATATAACAATTTTGTTTATATTTTTATGATATATTGTGGCTTTGATTTTATATTAAAATAGTAAATTTGGTCACACGTTTTTAACTAGCGTATATTTTCGAGGTAACTCTCCATAAAATTGTTACTTCTTTAATACTTAATTGATTAATTATAATAATAATCAAAACAATTAATTTTATAGTATAAATTAATAATTTTATCTTTAAAATATTTACTATAATTCAGATCAATTACATCAAAACTTAACAAATTAATCCCAAGTCCCCATGGAATACAAGAAAAAAAAAAAAAATCAAAGGAGCAGTAAGGAATTTCATATTTTTCAAGGGTCTAAATAGTAAAAATAAAAAAGAGAAAACTTGTTCACCAGTGAGTCAGTGACCAGTGCTATATTCCATATTCCGCACGTGCGCGGCACGCGCCATCAGAGCTGCGAGATGATCCCTGTCCGGGCTTTCTCCAGGTCAAACGAACCCTAGTATTCGATTTAGCTTCTGTTTTTTCTCTTTGATTTTTGTTTTAATACCATTTTTTTTTCTTCGAATTTTCCTCAGAGCTCATCTTGTATGGAAATCCGTATTCTGGCCGAATCCTCTGTCTGCTCCTGCATGCTATTTCCAGGTCTCAATCTTTTGTTTCTTTTTAGTTTTTTTCAATTTATTTTTTTGCTGTTTTTTTTTGTTATTGTGATCCTGCCATTGTGATTGAGAATTTTTTTTTTTTGGTTATCTCATTTGAAGTGTAATCTTTTGCTGTGATATTCTGGGTTAGTTAGTGAGCAGGATGTATTTTTTATTAGGAATTTGGTTATTGGTTTTATAAGTCCGAGATAATGAGTTTCTTGGCATCAAGTTTGTATTTTTCTTTTTCTTGTTTTTCTCTTTTTTTTGGTTTTGAGAGCCTGAGGTGTTAACTTGAAAGAATGGGCATTGGGAGTTCTTGATGATAAATGTGTTTTTAGCCACAATGTAATCTCTTTATAGGAAACATGATATTCAGTTTGATTTTGGTTGAATTCGATGCTATTGGCCTTGGCCAACTTATTAGCTTATCAATGGGTACCAATTGTTCCATAGGAGATATTAACTATTCAAATGTTTTTTGGGGGCACATAGAATGTGATTCCTGAAAATTGTTTATTTTTAAATTTTTTTAACTTGTATCCCATTTCAAAGCATTTTAGTTGCTATTTTATCAACTTGGTAATGGAGGCTGACTTGATATTGTTTGAGGAACCTCATAGAGAAAGGTTTAGGTGGTTGATTACACTAGCAAAATGCTAAGAATTGTGGGTTTCAGTAAGAAGCTATTAGCTAGAAGCTAGAGTTGCAAATTATTACTGAGGATGATAATGATTTCTTTTAAGCATGTCTCTGCAGTTTGTTGCCCCTGTTAATATTTTTTTAATATATATCTATATATATATATATATATATATATATATATATATATATATATATATATATATATAGTAAATGGTTAAATGGTTTTTGCGGGTCTGGTTGAGTTGGCCCTTTTATAAATGGGTTGCGGAATGTTGGCCTGACCTGTCTGCCCATTTGGAGACCTCTATTTAGACAATCTTATCCAGGTGTTTTGCTTACTTGAGCTGGATTTTGTTGGTTTAATCGTCTAGTGTTCTTATGTTATTTCTGTATTATATTTGGAAATGTGAAGTGTTGTTCACTCGACTGTTAGAGTTCCTATCCTTTCCTTGCTTGTATGGTAACTCACTTTTTCAATAATGCTGACTGAATGTAGGTTGAGACTACATCTATGGAATAGAGTTGGTGGGGATGGTGATAATTTTCCAATAGGTTATATCTTTGAGAAAAAAAGACGAAAAAAATTCTTTCAGTGAAGTCTTGGATTGTAGCACCAATATTGAGACATTCCATCCTTTCTTACATTTATCTACTCAGCTGTTTTGACTCCATTCTACTGCATGCTGTTGTGTATAGAGTTATTTTTTTTAACCTAATTTATAGATTTGGCTTTCTTCTATAATTCATATCATTGTCTTGTGCTATGTTTTTTTCTTGATGAAACTTGATTATGCCCTTACAAATTTATTTTAATATCTTAGGGTTGTGTTCATACTAACAATTTCAGT
Source organism: Dioscorea alata (assembly GCA_020875875.1). Lineage (NCBI taxonomy): Eukaryota > Viridiplantae > Streptophyta > Magnoliopsida > Dioscoreales > Dioscoreaceae > Dioscorea > Dioscorea alata. Next base: position 17,031,404 of record CM037015.1, on the reverse strand, counting down.
TGCGGTATGAAGACGGGAAGGACCAAGCCTAACCCAAATGCAATGGACGATCGCAAGAAGCGGAAAGCAGCAGTTTTACCTGTATGGAGACCTGTCTCCACCAAATCGGGAACCACTGCCTCTAAAGTTGAGAATTTGCCCAAAGACCTTGGTTGTGGAAGTGGCTCTGGTTTTGATCTGGAGCTCAAAGAGGGAGTTATGGAGGAGACATTGATTGTGCAGGGTTCTGAGTTGACCAATGAAGTTGGAAAAGTATCTGCTTCTATTCCGGTATGTTGATTGAAGCTTGTTATCATGATTCTTTGACACTGAACTTGATTTCTTTAATGAGATTGTTTTGTATTATCTGTGTCCCAAGATTCTCTTTCCTCCTCTTTGACTTCTCCTTATCCCTTATCTATTTTCATTTGCCCATTATTCATGCCATGGTTGGCCAAAAACATTTCACTGAGCCAAGATTGGACTGTTTAGAAAAATTAGGTTTCCACTAATTTTAATATTATGGCATTAAGTATAAGCAAGCAATCCTATCCCTTGCAATCGGTCACAACTCTACGGGGTCCATTCTTGGATTATGTGTTGACTTCAAAGTACCTTAGTTTAGGGGTTGTTCAAAAAACCATTTGAAATAAAAAGCTGATGTGAGCTGACACTCCTGGTTTGGTTGGAGTTGAGAATTTGAAAATTACGGTTCAGTTTGGCTTGGAATTAATAAATTGTGCATTGATTTGGTTCAGTTTAAGTTTGATATGAACTGAACTGTCTCTTTACCTATATCCTGAATCCCTAAAGTTGTTAAGTACCCTCATGACTTCTCTGTCTTATCTCATGTCCTGTCAGACTCCCATTACCATCTTCTGTTCATTTTCCTTTCTCCTTGTTTTTTTTTTTTTGGCTTTGAGCTCTCCAGTAGTCCATGAGTTTCAAATAGATCTCCTTTTCTTCTCCTTACTGTGTTAGGGTTTCACCTCCTTTTTTTCCCATGATGTTAATTATTACTGCAATTCCTTTGGCCAGCTATTCTGATGTTTTGTTTGGTTTTATGATTTTTCTGGAGAGGGTTTTTTCGATTTTGTTGCTGAGATGGTTAATCAATGGGCCGTTTCCTGTTATTTCTTATGAATGTATAGATGCTGAAAACTAATTAGTCGTTCTCATGCCTTAGTTTACCTTGATTGGAAAATGCTTGATGATATATTAATGATTTTGTACATGATGTCAAATGCTGGCAAAAGGAAAAATAGATAGAAAACTATGATTTCTGATCATGTGACTCTTTGTATATTAGTAATACTTTATTTTTGCAATCCATTTGTTTTAATGGAGAAAACGTAAATGCTCATTTTATATAAGTTTGCTTGATCCTGCTAGCTGGGTTAGAAAAAATTAAAACCAATCTGACTAAAAAAAAGTTATTTGGTTTTTCTTTTCTTTCTTCTATCTTTTTTCTTTATTGGGTCATAATTGGTCTCAGTATAATCATCCATGCTTATGTGTGTCATATGCACCCCTGATTTGAAGCATAATGTCTTTCTATCTTCTCAAATGCAAGTTTACATGTTTCTATTTTGGCCTTTAAATTTTGATCCTCTTGGTGTTTTTGGCTTTACACAAAGTCTACTAGGCTTAATTTCACGGCAATATTTTAGTTGTCAGTAAGTACCTCCTTGCAATCAAATCTACTTGCAGAGAAGCATTTGCATACTTACATTAAGTGTTTTGATTGTAGGGAAGACATAATTTAGGCAGGTTCTATCTTCATCATTCATTTAATAAAGGATTTGCACTTTTGCCATTAAGCCGTAGGTAATAAGTTTCTATGGAGTCTTCTAAGAATTGGGTTTAGCTTTTGCCTAGAGCTATTCATTGTGAGAGTGTAATGCAACCAGTCTTAGATTGTTGGATTGGCTGAGAGAGGTGCTGGTTGTGGTCTAGTTGTGATCATTGCTTTAGGTCTTTATTTTCTAGCAGGGAATTTACAAATTATTTATCAAGAATCCTTTCAGCTCACACTGTTCCTGTTGCCTAGATGGCCTTACCTTATGTAATAAAATTATATACAAGGCCCAATATTTGGTTTCAATATAAGCTTCTTTATCATATGCAAGAATTTGCTTCAAATTCATCCTCCATTTATTTTTTGTGATTTAAGTATTGTGTGTTGCTTATCTCTGCATTATCCTTTTTGCAGGTTGAAGCTTCTTTGATTCGTTTTGTTAATGGAAAAGGGTATAACTTTCATGGGGCCTATTTTCCTGAATATACTGTTTCCTTTTTTTTTTTTTTTGTAATGCTATAAATCATGGTTGTTCTTGATGGTAATAATTTTTTATTTGCATTAGGTAATCCAACATTTCTCTTTCTAATTGTGTTTCTCTATTATGCTAACAGGGAATCCACACGGAGACAAATTGAAGAAGAAACAGGAGTAAAGCTTATCCTTCCTTTTGCATCATCCGAGGACACTTGTGTTGGTAACAACATCAAGCCATTTCCGTAACTGTACATATTATTGCAGGAATTTGAGTGACTGGTTTTATTAATTCATTGCCGTTTGATGTTGCTTGACACTTTTGAAAAAGAACTTGTGGATAAATAATTTGGGCCCACCTGCAATTATTGTTAAATCATTTCTCCGTTTTTTTTTGTAGAAAATGTTGATATCATTTATCAAGTAGGAGGCCATGTGTCATTATGCACCATCTTATTGTAGTATTCATATATCCCTAAAAGAATAGGCCAGAAAGGAGGGATAATTCTGATCAAGAAGGTTCTGTGCTAAAATTTGGACATCAATATATTGTTTCTTACCTAAACCAGTTGGGTTAAGCAATTGCAGGAGAATAAGCATCTACACTATTGAAGGGCAGCTTATTGTACCAGTCTCTTTTCTGAGTAGGGATTGAAACCTATAAACATATGCAACATACTGCCATTTGTCATTTTGTAGTCCTGTTTTAATGAATAACATCTAAGGATGTGTTCATTTAGGGTTAATGGTGGATTTTTTTTTAAGTGCCAATTTTAAGTTGGACCCATTTACAGTCTGTAGAGTATGCTGCTACATTGTAATGCTTTTTTTTTTTTCCTTTATCACCTGATATATATCAAGTTCAAGATTAGATTTAAGATACCAAAGGTCTAATGAAATTTGGGAAAACGAACCTTACATGGAGGAGAAGCAAATGGAATGCTTTCATAAAAATTTTAGGTAAATAGTGCCCTTAAATCACTATAGAAATTCATTTAGACAAATGCATGCTCTAACTGAATTAGTATTATTCTTTTCACCTACAATTTAATTGTAACAATGACAAAGGCTGTTCATCTCTATCTAGTGTTTTCATGCCCTAAAATGATCTTTTGAAATATTTACCAACTTCTAACAAATCCAACTTGTTTCCAAAATGGTTATAAATCATTATCAAACACTAAAGTTCACTTTTGTAGGGAAATTTTTTTAGAAATACTTCATGGAAATAAAACACATTTTGTGGCTGATTTATTTTAATAGGTTTTTACTTTTCTAAATGATTGTAACTTTGAAAGCACTTGGTCATGATTTTCTGGATAAATCGTATTGCCTTTTCTTACTTAAAATTCTACACACATTTGAAAGATGTGATTGGACATATACTGAATGTGCGAGATGTTAAAAACCTTTATTATGAGCATAAACTTTATGCTTTCAAATTTTGGTTGGTTTTATAGTTGGTGTTCCTTACTTTCTCATTTTTTTACCATTCCTTATAGCCTCAAGACTGAACCAGGAATGGTTTCCCATGTATGGTTGGCTGTCAAACTGATTCAAATTATTTATATATGTTCATCTGGGCATGGGATGAATAGTGTTGCCAATGTCTTTAATCCTTGGACTTAATAAAATTGATTGATTTAGAGAATAGGATATTTCAGATGTATAACTACTTGGCCTGAGGAAGAAGATCTTTTGGGATCTCAGGAGTTTCTGGAAGCCCTGAATTTTTTTTTCATTTTTTTCCCTTCCTGTTGTGGTTTCTTTCTTTGGTGATATTCTCCTAACCATAAGCCATCCCTGCTTTTCATTATCAAATTTCAAGAATTTTGCAATTTTTTCATGTACAATCTGCTCAGTTTCTGAATAGCCTTATTTCAATTTCATTGAGTTAAACTATCTTGGCTTATTTTTTGAATGAAATCCTGCAGAAGATTTGGTCTTGCTGTCTCTCATAAAATAATATTTGTTGTTTGGTCTGCAGTTATTGAGGGCAATTCTATTGAAAGTGTGAATAAAGCTGCTGCAAAAATTAAAAGTGTAATCGAAGAGGTAGGATTACAATTTGAGGAGATTATAGAATGTTTATTGCCTCCTTTTTTTTATAAATTGCGAGACAATGTAAATATTAGATGCCATGGTAACTTGTTTTTAGAGTTTGTGCTTACAAATTTCAATATGTTTCTTGGACTTTGTGTTTGGTATTCTTTATGATGTTCAAACTATAGTTTTTTTTTAAAATCCAACAACTCAACAAGTATGGTATGTTGTCTACTGATTACTGAAGGAGTGAACAATTAACTACATAGTAGCAATTGTAATAGGATGGCTATAGAAAAGTTTATGAGCCAGTTTGTTACTGGATGGACTCAATTGTTGCTATTATAGTTTAAGAGAATTGATATATGAAATGATATTCAGCATATAGATTCTGAACATTGGTTAACTTTATTTTAGTATAGCATAATTTGGGTTTCCTACTTGGTTAATAGATTACTGATCTTGTTGGATATGACTTTTTTGCATTTTGCCTATAATGTTTCCATTGTGCACGCTGAATATGTTAAGCGCCATCTGATTTTCTTTATTTTATTCTTTGAGAGGCTATTATAGAACAACAAATACTTAGATCACTATGCCGCATAGGTCCTAAAAAGTGCTTAGCGTGTCTGTGATGACTAGGTTTTCATGTTGTTTTGGATCTCATCCTATATAAGTGGCATAGTAAATATTCAACATGGTTGGTCAAATTTTCCATATAAACCTACCTAATTAAGTTTGTACTGTAGACAAATCTGACCACTTTAATCAAAGTCTCTACCATGCTGCATTTTCCTCAAAGCACATCAAGTTGATTGGAAATTGACAGCGTGAAAACACATTGAGGCAGGTAATGATCTTCAACAAATCTGTCCATTGAATCTTGGGCTGATGAGATCTCCTATGCCCCCTACAGTTTTCTTCTCCTTACTAGGAGGATATGAGCTATGGGGACTTCTGGGATGGTTTGGGTATCTTTCATGTCACACTCTTTGATGTCATTTTGATCCACTAACCCTTGCTCTGCCAAACTCTAAAATGTTTGATAAAAGGTTTGCACTAATAATAAAATTGTTATATTTTTCTTTCTTTCTTATGTAAATCTCATGTTATTTAAACCAATAACATCTTAGTGTTGCATTTTTAAGAGGATAATTTTTCTTCTCGTGGACTTTATAAACTAGTTTAGGCTTCCTAATTAAGTTTTTTCGGATTACCTTCTTGAATTCCAGGCAATTAAAAGCCCCAGCCTTGATTATTCTCACTTTATATCTCTTCCACTGGCTATACATCCTGAATTGGTAGACAAACTTCACAGCTTTCAAAATACTATACTAGGTTATTCTGGTTTGACGTTCCGTGGGAACTCCGACAATGATCCTGAGGGAAATAGTTCAGATGATAAAGATGATGTGGATGAACAATTGGAAAATCAGAACGTTGAGGTTAAGTTTGAAGTCCAAGACAACCGAGAACATGTGAGAGTGCAGATAGATGCTCCACGTGCCAATTATGATGCTACAGAAAATTCAAGACTTCAAATTTTGTCAGGTATGACAGTATTTAGATTTTTAGTTTGAGTTTATTTTGTGTGGATCATTCAAGAGTCATGCTGATGGTAAAGATTCAGACTTGCATGTCGCAAAACCCAACCTAATTAATAATTTAATATTGTACTTTAACTGAGGGGTACAAATGAAAGAAAGAAAAGAAGAAAATCATGGAAAGGAAAAGACAGGAAAGTTTTATGTTTCCATTTTCTCTCATTTTCCTTTTCTTCAGCTAACACATGACTAATTTTCCTTAGTTCTTATTTTCCCTTGATTTCACGCACCTACTTAGAGCATCCAAGTAATTTTAGTCAAACTATTAAAATGACAAAAACACTGGTATTTTGATCTTTTCGTTACAATTCCTGTTTTTGCTGATCTGGGTGATTCTTTTGAATATAACCATATAATGCACTAATTGCTGGAAATTTCCTATGGCAGAAAGGCCTGAAGTGGTTTTTCCATTTCTGTTCTACTTTTTGAATTCAGCAATCTCCCACTAATTTGTCTGGCTGGTCTTTTGATGTTCTGTAATTTGTACTATGTGCTATTTAAAATGTGGAAAGGAGCAGTTAGTTAGAAATGCAGATGCATGGCCTGCTTAAAGGTATTGCATCAGCATTTGATAAATTGAGTACTTCATTTACGAGGTTTTCAGTCATTCAGCTTCTTCATGTCTTAGTTCATTTATCTTTGTTTCTTCATTGAGATATTCTTTTGCTTGCACATAAATAAGCAATTCTTTCATATCATGGTCTGGCTTTTACCATAAGGAGTTAATTTTCATTTTATTTATGTAACAGATTTGGGAATTGATAGTTCAATCTTTATCAAACCAAAAACATTTCACTTAACTGTTCTTATGCTGAAGTTATGGAACAAAGAACGGATTGCAGCAGCTACTGAAGTTTTGCAGGTGATAGACTTTCACTACTGATAGAGGTTTAGCATTTGAGGAATGACTGACCAATAATATAGTATGTATTTAATTCATGCAGAATATCTCTTCAAAAGTATATGATGCTTTGGAAAATCGGCCTGTTTCTGTTAGACTTAAAGGACTTGTAAGTCTTGCTTTATTCCTTCTGTCATTTGATACATTTTATTTAAATTTAGTTTTAAGTTTCAATCCTGATTGTATGATATTATTTGTGGAGAGCTTTTTAAATATGCCTTTGTAATTAGCTAGATTGCATTTGTGTTTTCCTTTTGAAGTTTTCACTAGCAATATATATGACTACTCAATTTCTATTAATTACATGTTTGTATTTTAGCATGGCTTTCCTTGTGCATGTGTTGTACTTCTAATCAATGTACTAGGACTAGTTAATTGTTGGTCTTGTCTTTCATTCAGTTCAAGAGACAATTATGTAAGAAATTTTGTGGTTGCAGGAATGCATGAGAGGGTCGCCAGCTAAGGCCCGTGTTGTTTATGCACCAGTCGAGGAAATCGGTGGAGAGGGACGATTGTTACGAGCTTGTCGTATCCATAAACAATATCATAATCTATTTCATTCTTTTAAGTTTGAGTTTTTTTGTGTTATGGACCCAGTCTGTACTTGACTTTTGCAACTTCCACAGAAGTAATTATCAAAGCTTATAAAGAAGCAGGTCTTGTTCTTGATAAGGATGCGCAGCAACCACCGAAGGTGAGCTGCAGTGTCTCGCTTTTTCCCATCATTTGTACTCATAGACTTAAGTTGTCTTTTGAAGCTAATATAGAACACAGCAGTTGAAAAGTCACTTTTTCTTAGATGAATGTACTTATTATATTCAGGTCATTGTCAGCATTATGTTTTCTTGTGATTGATGAGTCTTTACATTTTGGACAAAAAAATTGACTCAGGCTTAGGTAAAGGTAATATGCTTTATACCTTGAAAATAGATTGATCTGAATATCAGGATACTACTGATCAAACATAAGAGTCTCAAAGTGGTGGCATCAGAAAACAATTAGATGTTTTATTCATTGCACATCAATTTTTCTCTTAAAGAAAGAATTTATTTTTATTGCTAATTTGGTCAGGATCATCTTTTCATTGATTTTGTTACACTTTGTGGCTGGCCATGCAGTGTTGGTTTTACTATTTATAACCCACCGTTAATTTGCGTAAAATTCACTGGTAAGAATTTATCTGCTTTTGCGCTAATGCTCATGCTTCCTGTCATTTGCAGCTACATGCCACATTGATGAATGCAAGGCACCGGAAATGGTCGTCTTTCTAATTTCTTTAGCATCTCTTTACACAAATCTCTATTATTCCCATGTTACAAACATAATATGAATTGATTCATGTTGCTAACATTAAGTATAAATTGTTTCAGGTCACTGAAGAAGAAGAAAAAGAATAAAAGCTCCGATTCATTTGACGCTCGTGGCGTCTTCCTAAGATTCGGGTCCGAAAACTGGGGAGACTATCTCATTCGGGAAGTACATCTTTCTCAGAGATTCAAGTTCAGTGAAACTGGATATTATCATTGCTGCGCTTCGGTCCCCTTCCCTGAAACTATGCAGGTTGATTGATTTCTCTGTGCTTTGTTTCGATCATCAAGAAGGCATATTGTTAGCTAATCTCTCGTATAATATCATCAAGATGTTCAAGCAGAACTAATCGACATGCTTTCCCGACAATCTTGTTGTACAAAATCTCTTTGCTGCTTATGGTGTCAATGCAAACTTTGGACAACTTGTTAGGCATTTGTATTTTTAGTGTCAAAAACTAATTTGCTTTCCATATGACATTTTGCTTTGCAGTGTTATTGGCAGTCTAATATTCTCATTCCTGTCTGATTATCCATGTATTGCTTATAAACTCTGGTAGCAATGCTCTATTATTTGCCATTATTTTTATTTATTTATTTATTGAGTTCATAATCTCACTTCGAGGAGGCATTGAAGAAACATAATCTAAGCATTGGCGCAATGGTCGGATGATAGTGTTATTATTTTCTTCGAGGAAAGTTGCGGGTTTGATTTTCTTCCATAATATGATTGAGAATTTAGTCTGTGCGAGTGTAATGGTTTATCCATATTATATATAGAACCGAAATTTTCCAGTACTTCTAACTTTCAATGGGGATTACAGATTTCATGCACCTGTTGGCAGTAAGTTGAAGAAGATGGAACTAGTAAGTTTCAAGATCAATGGATAGAGTATATACTTTTAAGCTAAATGTCTAATGACTCAATTTTAAATCCAAGAGAGAAAGTTGTGAATAAAAATAAAATTAATTTGATAAAATAAAAGCATTAATATGGATGGGAGTACTAAGTATCTTTTTATTATATTATTATTATTATACAAAGATCTTGAAACAATTGAAATATCAATTTATTTCCTTCAAAATAATAATGGCAAAAGTAACTTGAAATTGTGATTGTTTTACTTATATTCATGTGTGAATATATATATATATATATTTAAAAAAAAAAAAAAAAGGTGTGAATTGACATTGAGTAGAAGTGTTTGTTGTGTTCTCCATCCTAGATATTATTGAAGGAGCATGCAAGATTGGCTTGGTGATACAAAAGCCACACAAACAGAGCCAAAATCAAATCTATGATTTTTTTTCTCTCCCTTTTAATGTACAAGATTGACATGTCCTAATGGCTACCCTACACTACTGATAAGACACTCTTTTTGTGGTGTCACACCTTGTTGAGACTTATCTCCATCCCATGTTTCAAACTAACCACTACCCCCTTTCCCATTGTTTTTCCTCCATTCTTTGAAAATATTATTGTTCTCAATGCACAAAGGTCAACAGAAACAGTTCTTTTTTACATGTGATTTATCTAAATACTATAAGCAAAAATCACTTTTACAATAAATAGTTGATTTTTTTTTTCTCAAAACAAGAATCAAAGGTTTGCATTCTTTTTAATTTAGTCATGAGAGTTCATAATTTGCTTATATATATATATATATATATATATATATATATATATATATATTAAAATCATGTTATTCTTATAAAAATTTTTAATAGAAAGTTAGGTATGTCACCTTACTAAAAACAAACAACTAAAAGTTAATAGGACAGAGAGAGAAGGCCAAAAGAGCTGCCCCAATTGCACCACAGCTTACACAAACAATGAAATATAAAAGTACCCACATCCAGCTCTGTTATCACTATGATTCATAAGGAATGGTCTTTTCATGGAGCTTTTGTTGATGTTTCAATGAATCATACTACCTGTAAAGGTGCTTTCTAGGGGTCCATTGCTTTATTACTTACTAGTGGACCATTTGTAGGAAAGATCCACTATTATACTACCAATTAGTGATATAACATGGTTGTTAAACAAAGTGTTTTTTTTTTCTTCTTTACACTCCCTTGCTAAATTGTGTATTATAAATTTTCAGAGAAACTAACCCATAAAATTACAAAAATAATACCTGTGATTTTGTTTCATAATTTTTTAAAATAAATAAATTGTAAAATTAAAAATTACAACGACATATAATATTATTACGGTCACAATAACTGAGCAATAAAATATTTGACTCTAATAAAAAAAATTAAGGATTCGATCTCCCACTGTGTGGTTGAGATGTAAACAAAAAAAAATATATACGGTGACTTGTATAATTTATTAAAAAATATTATAATACATAAATTGTTCATAAAAATTAATTGAGGGTTTAAGAGCAAATAAATAATAAAAATTTTGGAGTGTCAATTATGTTTTTGAGTTTTTTCAAATAAGACATAATCCATTGTCCATCTCCCAATGGAATTCCTCAGTAAAATGTTCTTACTTCAGAATTTGGATAATAAAATATTATGAAGGGCAAAAATGTCTTTTTATATGTTATGGGTCCCAAATACCAATAATTTAATGCCATCACAAGGCACACAAGCTCTTTTTTTCTTTTATTTTTTTTTATTTTAAGAAAGAAAGAAAAGATATATCATTCCCATGGTTCACTCACTCATGAACAAGAAGGAATGTCCTAAAAGCAACCCTTGCCTTGATTTTATTTTATTTTATTTTGATTTGATTGCCAAGAAGAAGATGGATAGGGATTGAATGATGTGGTTGACACCTTGTGTCTTGGATGGTGTCTCAGCCTTAGAAAAATAAAAAATAAAAAATAAAAAATAAAAAATCTTTAATTCTCCTTTCTAAAATAATAAATTATAATGCATTAAGAAAAATCTCTCACTTTCTCACTCAAGATGGTTTATAGATAATATTTGTTTTTTGTATTCATTGTTTTGGCTTTCTTATTTTATTAACTTATTTCATGTTATTATTTTTTCTCTCAAATTTTATGCTATGAAAGCCAAATTTCATGAACAAAGAAGTTTTTGTATATATATAGTAATAATAATTTCTCTTTGCACATTATATGTGTTTTTTATTCATTTTTTTAAATAATAAATATATAATTCTTTTAACTCATTCATGGATCATATTGACTAACATCCCAAATATCTAGTAGTAAACTTTATTTAACAAATAATTATCATCAAAAGTCAATCTCTATAATACACTTATATGCTTAAATCATAATCATATGATTAGACTAACAATTAATGGTAATTAATGGTGACCTATCATGTTAGACTTTAGAAAAGTATGTTCTTCTAATTGCAAAGAAAAATTCAAAGCTAATTAATAAGATCAACAAAAGTGTCAAAAATTTTTTCCCTTACTTGCAATGCTTGATATATTTACTAATTTTTTACTAATTATATGTAGACCATGATGCAAGCAAGGATGGACCTAACAAGTATACAGTTTAAATTGACTTTTGGATTATTAATTATTAAAAAAATAAGAAAAGAAAAACAAGATTCAATGCATGATATAATGAATGGTCAAACAAGCAGATATTTTTTTAGGCAAATGTGTGTTTGTTTTGGTTAAGCTTTTTCAAGGTTTTTTTTACATGAATTCCCTTACAAAAATTTGAAATGACAATGATATGTACATAACTTTGTCAGCTTTCTCTTCTGAATAATTTAAATTTAAAGAAGACAGATCCTTTTTAATAAATTATTAATCATTATTTTTTTAAATTTTTATTCACTCTAGAATCTTGATGATGGGTAAAAATTTAAGATAATGCAATTAATATATTTTTAGAATAAAAATCTTACTATATGAATGGTTAACACTTTCATTGTAGAATCTAATTTAACAATATTTTGTTAAATTTCATTTTTCTTTATTTTTTTTAAAAGTCATGAATAAATAAATTACTGAAATTTGTTATCAGTGTGGAGTTTCTAATGACGCCAGTGAACTTCAAATTCAAAACCAGTTACTTAAACAACTCATACCCAACCTCCACCAATAATTATATGTATTTTTAAAAACTAATTATGTTTTGCTTTATTAAAAAAAAGAACAGAAATAAAACAATTAACAGAAGCACAAAAGGAAAAATATATTCAAACACTAAAACAAATAACCCTCATCAAATATGAAAAAAAAAAAAAACTAAAAACACTAGGGACAAGGCAGTAAGACCAGCGAAAATAACTGTTTGGTGACCAGAGTAAAAAACCAACCATGTTGTGTTTAAATGCTGATATTCAAGGGCTATGAAAACATTCACTTACATGAAATATATAATAATAATAATAATAATAATAATAATAATAATAATAAAAATTAATGATGACGGTTGCTGCTCACGTGCGATGCAGGTGCATAACAGCACTGACGAGATAAGGGTGGGACCCAGTCCAGCATGTGAGGACCAGAAGCGGCGGTGCTCACACACACACACTCAAAACATAGAAACATAGAAACAAAGAAAGAAAAAAAAGCACGAAAGCTGGCGCATTTTAGCGCCAACTGTGGAATTCCCAACCTTCATTCTTTCTTTCTTTCTTTCTTTCGGCCAGAGTACCAAATCTCGCTGCTGCTCCTGCTCTTGCTGTGCTTTAATCCACTCCCTTCTCCCTTTTCCTCTCACAGGGTACCCTATTCTTCTTCATTCCCTCTCTCTCTCTCTCTCTCTCTCTCTCTCTCTCTCTCTCTCTTTGTCTCTGATTTCCATGTCTTTTCATCCTTTGGCGGCTCATTTTTGTCACTGTACTCAATTCCAATCTGGTTGTCGCCGTACGGGAAATATGATTGGTTTTTGGAAGAATTACTAAGAAAATTTATGTTTTTTCTTTGGTTTTTTTTGATGATTTTTTAAGTTTTTGAAGGGAATGTCTGGGATTTTCTGGGGGTTTATGAGTGGAGGTTGGATAGCGGGATGTGTTTGGAAATTTGAGCATGGTGAAGATGTTTATGATTTTTGCCGTTTTAATTGGAGTTGATCAAATGTGGTACGTTCTCTTGCTTGAATTTGTGGTTTAGTTGCAATTGAGTGTGTATTGAATTTTTCTATTTATTTTTCTTTTCTTTCTTTTTAAGTAGTTGGATTTAATGGGATCTGATCTGGTGATAAGGAGTTAGATGATTGGCATACTGAGGCTTTGTTTTGCGTAATGGTGATTAAAAGGAAAAAAAGACAGCAAATTGTTGGCTTGATGTTCCAGTCCTGAATTCTGTGAGATATATTTGAAATTTTAGAAATTCTGATGACAATTTTGGGATTTAAGATTGCATCAAGATAAGTTTAATTGGGTGCATATTGATTGGATTTGAGTTTTTCGAGTACATACTGAGGAGTTACTGTAAAGATTATTCAAGTGGAGATATCCTCATGTGGTTGTAGCTCTGGTTGTTGTTTGACTGATGGGGTGCTTATATTCAAAGGGCTGTATTGGCCATGTGGCTAACTCCCCAAGAGAATCTAGGGTGAAGGAAATTAGAGCAACTGCAACAGTAGATGTCGGCCTTTCTCCTGATTCTTCAGATAGGTTGGCAGGAGAAGATGATGATCAGCTGCACACTTTGGGTGGGACAAGGGACTCTGATGCAGGGATAACTCGGCTTTCAAGGGTTTCAGCACAGTTTCTTCCTCCTGAGGGATCACGTGCAGTTAAGGTTCACTTGGGAAACTATGAATTAAGGTACTCATTCCTTTCACAGAGAGGGTACTACCCAGAGTCGCTGGATAAGCCCAACCAAGATAGTTTTTGTATACACACGCCATTTGGGACAAGCGCAGATGATCATTTCTTTGGTGTGTTTGATGGGCATGGAGAGTATGGGGCACAGTGTTCACAGTTTGTGAAGCAAAAGCTTTGTGAAAACTTACTTAAAAATAGCCGGTTTCAAGAGGATGCAGTTGAGGCTTGTCATTCTGCATTTTTAGCGACAAATACGCAGCTGCATGATGATACATTGGATGACAGTATGAGTGGGACCACCGCAATAACTATATTGGTTCGAGGCAGAACAATTTATGTTGCTAATACAGGTGATTCAAGGGCTGTTATTGCGGAAAGGAGAGGGAAGGAGGTTGTGGCTGTGGACCTCTCTATTGATCAGACTCCTTTTCGAAGTGATGAGCTTGAAAGAGTCAAGCAGTGTGGAGCTAGAGTGTTGACCTTAGATCAAATAGAGGGACTGAAGAACCCAGATGTGCAATGTTGGGGTACTGAAGAAGGTGATGATGGAGACCCTCCGCGATTGTGGGTTCAGAATGGGATGTATCCAGGTACAGCATTCACACGGAGCATTGGTGATTCGATCGCTGAATCTATTGGAGTTGTTCCAAGCCCTGAAATTTTTGTTATGGATCTTACTTCAAATCATACATTTTTTGTGATTGCTAGCGATGGGGTATTTGAGTTTATGTCCAGCCAAGCTGTTGTTGACATGGTAAGGAATGCTTTTTTAACTTTATTCGTCACAATGGATTCTTTTATTTATTTATTTATTTTTATTGTTATTTTTGTTTCTTTCATTCTTGCGAAATATTTGGTCATGATGGGCTTGCTAAGAAGATATTAAAGATGACCTTATTAATGCAATTGGACATGAATATTTAGTTTAAATAATGGCGGAAAAAAAAACATTGTTGAATATATTGAAACTGATGGAATCACCTGCATAGAGCTTATGCACAAACTAATATTCCTAGCATGCCCACTGATTGGTTGGATTGGATTTAGTTTTAAATCTTCCGGGACATTTTTCCATAATCTAGATATATATATATTGCCTCCATTAGAATTCCTGAGGCCAAACTCTAATGACTTATGTGTGCTTGCTAACTTGTATAGTACTCATATGATATGGGGAGTCAGGTGATAGTTGCCCATACTTCTGGGATAAAAAAAAGCTTATATATGAGTAGCCCGCAAAAATTCTTCTGCTTTGTGTCAGTGGTCCATGAACACAAAAGTATAACTTGTCTAGGGCATATATGTGAGTTGGTTAGGCATATGCTCTGAATGGAACAGTATATTCCTAATAAAGCATGCAAGAGATAAAGAACAATGGTATGTTTCTTTATATCTAATTTACTGTCACGTCTGAAAGTAGTATGATAGGCAGATTATATGAAAACAGCACAAACTATAGCTTCTGGCTCTTTATCGATTGTAGCTTAGATTGAGGATCTATAGCAGCTATATTGAAGCAAAGTAGAATTAGTATCCAAATGAAAGTAAGTATGGCCCAGTTGAATACCAACTATGCCCTGGTATGGCCCAGTTGTCTTGATGTGCTTGACATTTTGTGGGGAACAATATCCATTACATTTTGGGATTTTCCTTTACATTTCTGTTTGGTTAACCATATTTCCAATTGTCATTTATCTGATGGTGCTAGAATTTGCCTGAACATTTCAATCTCAGTTATGATCAATCCAAAACATTGAGTAAGTTTCTCTCTTGGCCAAATTAGAGTCTAGTTAGGCTTAAAATAGTTCAGTTGGCTGATTTGAGGTACACTCGAAGAAAGTTGGTACCAATTTGGCTAGATTGGGCTCAATTAGGGCCATAATAGTTCCATTAGACCAAAACTGGCTCCAAGCAAAAAGAAGTACATGATCTATGGCAAATCTGGGTTTAATTGAGTCTAGCATCCCCCAGTTGTGATTGATTCAACCTCATTCGACCAAACTAGATAGCCATGCACCAATCACTTGCCTAATGTTCAAGGTATTGTTGGAGTTCAATAATATGCTGTACAAGTTTGGAGAAAACTCTATCCAACTGAATAAACATTTAAACATTGTATGGCTGAATCAGTTACTTCTCATTCTTGATATTCAAGATTGGCATTTTTGAAACAACGTGATTTGTTTTATTTGCTTATGCTTCTTCAGAGGAAGTTGATGACTTATGTTTTCACTCAGTTATTCATCTCACAGTAAGTGAATGATTTTGCACCGTGCTTCTTAATTCTTTGATATGGTTCAATGCCCATGCCTTGGCATAATGTAACGATTTTCACGTATTACTTCAATTTAACATTTATTTACTCTGATTTAATAAATGCAACTTATATCCAATGCAAATAGTATGAGCCAAGGAAGATTATGATGAATGCAATTAGTGTCATCCACTATCACTCTAAAAAGAAGGCAAGTCAATCTAGGATCTTGTCCCTGTTACTACTTCATGAAGAGATTGATCAGCCAAATATGCTCTACTAACTTATGTGTATGTGTATTTTATTGTCACATTCTTTATTCTTTGTTGCAGTCTGTCCAAATATTTTCTCTTCTTGGTGGTTTATTTTGACTAAAATTATTTTAAACATTTTCTAACATCTTATAAGCCTATTTTTAAAAAGATCTAATTATTTAAATAAATATATTTAATACATTAATTTAAATAAATTATTAATATTAATAAACACTCATTTTTATTTAGAACAGTAAATTGTTAATCTTAACATATTTAATTTTTATCAGTATTGATTAAGTCAAGCTTTGGTCAACTCAAATTAAAATTTCCTCTCCAACCAAATGTTTAAAATAAGATTCCCTTAACCTCTCACTTTTATCCCCAACCAAATGCATATCAACAGCTGTTTGCATATACCCTTCACCAATTTGTGTTGGCTTACTGGTACACATTATCTTTAAACTTGCAGTGTTACTGATATTGTTGTAGTTTTTGGCTGTATGATTTGTCATGCATCATTAAAGATCATTTTTCTAGCTAGGGCAGAATTCCATTTATGAAGCAGGATACATGCGGTAATACTGTAATTAGAAATCTCATTGTTTTTAAACATACATTATCTTTCTTTTTTCTCTGAAAACTCCTATATATGTTGTGTTTATGCATAGGCGCAATCCAATACCAATCACTGAATATATAAATAATAAACAAATTCACATGGACAATGTGAGTCATTTTTTAGAGAAATGTCCTATTGGTCACTTTTACTTTTTAGGAACATATGTCTGAGATGTGGAAAACATTTAACTGATTTGACTACTGAGAGCTAGAGGATTGTTTTATGGGATCTGGTCAACAGTTTGTAGCTAGCATCATACTGCTTCTCTGGGTTATATGGTATAACTGACTATATATATCTATATATATATATTGAACTTGTAAGTTAGTGTGCATGATCCATTTTTACTTTTTTCAGGTTGACAAATTCAAGGATCCTCGTGATGCCTGTGCCGCGGTTGTTGCTGAGTCATATCGACTTTGGCTACAATATGAAACTCGTACAGATGACATTACCATCATAGTTGTGCATATTAACGGGTTAACAGATGTATGAGTTTCCCTGTTGCTATTTGTTTTTTTTGGCTAGTCATACCCTTCTATGTGATAAAAAGGTAGCCTTACTTGGACAATGTAATATTTAATCTTATCTTAGCAGGCAAACCATGTTCATAATTCTCCTTCTGTGCCAACAAGACCATTGAATCAAGTTATTGAGTTAACAGGATCAGAGTCCCCTTCTGCTGTTAGCTGGAACTCAAAGAGCAATCGAGCAAGGCAGGATTTGTCACGGGCACGGCTTAAAGCCATTGAGAGCTCCCTTGAAAATGGCCGTGCTTGGGTTCCTCCCTCTCCATCACATAGAAAGACGTGGGAAGAAGAAGTAAATCATATCTTCAACTGTTCTGCAGTGCAAAATTTAACTGCATGTCAAACTTCTCATTAGGTTATTTGTAACTTTATGTTATCCAATTAAGTGATTTATTGTTATGCTTCTTCATCTCCAGGCACATATTGAGCGGGCATTGCATGATCATTTTCTTTTCAGAAGACTTACAGATTCTCAATGCCATGTTTTATTGGATTGCATGCAAAGAGTTGAATTCAGGCCTGGGGATGTAGTTGTGCAGCAGGTTGTTAGAATGGTTTCATTCAATTATCAGAGTTAGTTATTATCCTAAACTATGCAATATAGATTTGGTTCCTCAATAGGTCATTTGCTGGACTCCCTAAATAGAGATGGTATTCCCATGATGCAGGGAGGAGAAGGAGACTGCTTCTATGTTGTTGGAAGTGGTGAATTTGAAGTCTTAGCTACTCAGGTGCCCTATAAACATTTTTAGCTTAATCTCTCTCTTTTTTTTTTTTTACTTGTATATATGGGGTTCCACTTAAGCTTTTTTTGATGGAATGCCCAACTCTTTTTGGCTATTATATTGGGTGCATCGGCTGGACTTATAATTATAGTGATCAAGCATAACTCACGGTTCAATCCATTGCTTGCTGGCTTCTGGTTTCCTTCCTTCACTGGATGCCTTCATTGTAGGATAGTGACAATTTGTGGAACCCTTGACTAATGTTATGCACATATATGTTAGTTTCCTTGGAACCTGCTGAGTCATTTGTGCCTGCTTATCAAAACCTTCTCATATCATTTTATTGTTACCTGTTATATCAGATGCTATAACACAAAATATATTCTGAGTTCAGTTTCTTTTGATAAGATGCTGTATTCTAGTTGACTATAATGAACCAGGAATTGTGTTTCTGGTTCAAATTCCATTCTCATTAATTTGAGCCCGAGCTACAAACCTAGTATCCCAGGAAAGCTGCTTTGTGAGTTGTAGAAGATTTTTTGGCTTGTTAGAACTTCACAAACATTTTTTGTCTGGCTAGACATTTAGTTGTGGCTACAGTAGGGCTCTAGGAATGCTAGGTGAAAGCATATAACTTCCAACATGGAGGCATTGAGATTTGATTGTCAAAATCATAAAATTTTGGTTGCATGTTTTCTAGTAATGGACGAGCTAATCTAGATGCTGGATGGCTGGTAGACAGAAGAGTAATGTGAGTGACTACAAAGAGATAAACTTCATTCTATATGTTTTCATAACCACGTAAGTCATCTCAGTTGGCTTATTTTGCCAACTAGATGAACCTTGTCTGTCACTTCCTTTAAACCCACACCAAGATTACTGGTCTATAATGATCTGTCATGGCAATAATTTCTGCATGAAAATTGGTCTACTTTGCAACAGTTGCTTAAAAATGCAAGTCACAAATCAAAACTAAATAAAATAGAGGCATTATTTGTACATTTTCATATTATTGTATTCATAAACTAGATCTAACAAATATTTCAAAGTTAAGAATCCATAACCTAGGTATGGAGCTTGATATATCTTAAAAAGAGTGTAGTTATTTTCCTATTTATTTTGTCAAGCATCTACTAAGGTGTAATATGCATATACGTTTTTCAGTTCAGAATTATATTAAGATTCAAAGCTGAACAAAATAACAAGGTACATGAATACAGGAAGAGGGTGGGAAGGAAGTGGAAACTAAGGTTTTGCACCGATATACAGCTGACAAGTTATCATCCTTTGGGGAGCTAGCTTTAATGTAAGAATTGCTGTTTTAACTTGTCATAGTTTTTCATCCAAAAGCTTCCTGATAAACATGGATGCTGCATGTTTTGTATGCACTTAACTTGTATGATGGCCCTTTCTTGTTTTTTCTATATCTTCTGAATAGTGATATCTTGTGTCTTGAAAGAATTTAATTTCAGTTTAAGTTTGTTAGACAACCAGGGCATACTTGCGACAGTTTTGCAGTAAATTTTTTATAATATAGTTTGCAATTTTTTTTTGTTTCCAGAATATTAAATTGAGCTGAATATTAACATACCCACATGAGCAGATATATTAATTCTAGTACGATATGACCTCATAGATAGAACAGAACCATGGATTGTTGCTTGAAATGAGAGAAAGTAGAAATGAGAGAATTTTGTTTTCCTTTCTCTGGTTGCAAGAGGAAGAAAAGGACTTGATATCAAATTCTCACAAGATACTGAAAAGGCCCCTATTTGTCAAATGCACTAATCACAAGGGGTTTTCCATTAGCCATCAAATTTCCTCTAGCTATATTAGTTAAAGAAACATGTTTTTTCTTCCTTCTCCATCTCCATCTTCTTGTATTTAATTTCTCTTCTCATTCATCTTGTGGCTAGTTGCTGACTGAGTAGTCAGTGCCTCTGATTCTATTGCTTGATGTTCTCTTATTTTTATAAACAGGTATAATAAGCCTCTTCAGGCATCTGTTCGTGCAGTGACTTCTGGAACACTTTGGGCTTTAAGAAGAGAAGATTTTCGAGGAGTCCTTATGTCAGAATTTTCTAACATATCATCATTGAAGCTTCTCAGATCAGTGGAGCTTTTTTCAAGGCTGACCATTTTACAGCTAAGCCAAATTGCTGATTCGCTTGTGGAAGTTTCTTTCTCTGATGGACAACATATCATCAATAAGGTTTGCTTTAAGTTCAGAAATAGACTTAGATTACTTTCTTCAGTAGTGACAGTAAACAATTTTCTTCTTTATATTGGTGGTAATGTTACTTTTTTTTTCCTACCTTTGTTCTTTTGGGAATCCATTATTTGATATCCTTTGGTTTTAAAGTATCTGTGGTTTATCATGATGTAGGCATGCATAACCAAGAAAGTGTGCATAAATTCCATCACTATCTTTCAAGTATATATATATATATATATATATATATATATATATATATATTCATGCCTATCTCATTTCTCCTTGTAGTTTCTCTAAGCAATCTATCTCCTGTTTACTTCTTGGTGTTCTATGATCGTTTAATGTCATTTGTGCGCAGGACGAATCACTGTCTGCTTTGTATATCATCCAAAAAGGTCTGGTGAGACTGACAGTCAATGTAGACGTATTGAGGTCCAACACTAGTGGCCTAGTTTCCCTTAATCTTGGGCAGGAAATTCACACTGAGGACAAAAGTGAATGTCTAGTAGAAATGAGGGAAGGTGACCATTTTGGAGAATGGGCTCTTCTTGGTGAGAGTATTAATTCTGTAGCTGCAGTTGCTATAGGGCATGTTGTTTGTGCAGTTATTACAAAGGAGAAATTTGATTCAGCAGTTGGGCCTTTAGCAAAATTGCTGCAGGATGAGCAGAGGTATCTTGTGTTTTAGCAAATGAAGAATCTATTTGTCACCATTATGCTATTGTTCTTAAGTATGATGCTACTTTCTAGGTTAAAAGATTCAATAAGGTCTATGAAGGAGCCCACACCAGAAGTTGATGCCGCAAAATTGACAAAAGTTAAATATTCTGATTTGGTATGGTCTTAATAGCTACATAGTACTTATGCTGGCGGTGCTTTTGTATGATCTGATATCTTGAAGCAATATAATTGTTTATTTTTTCAGAAAAAAGGAAAAAAAAATCTAAGCAATATGTTTTTATTCACTGTTTCATTGTAGAGAGGTATTTGCAAGATTTTTTTGAATTGCCAATTTAATACTATCCAGGAATGGAGAACATGCATATATGCAACTGACTGGTGTGAAGTAGGCCTTGTGCTTTTGAAAGGTTCAGGTTGGTTTTGCTATTATGCTTAACTGAAGCAATAAGCATAATGTCAATTTACATTTTATTTTGATTGAAAAAATGCTAATATTTCGATGCATTTGTTCATTTAATCAAAATATGATAACATTTATGCTCATATGATTGTTGTTTGGTTTCTGTCCTGGTTGTTTTCCAGAGAACATGCTAAGTTTGAAAAGATTCTCCAAAAAGATAATCAAGCAACTTGGAAAGCAATCACAGGTCTTGAAGGAGAAAGATCTAATGAGAAGTTTGACCCCATCACCATGTGTGCCACAAGTACTTTGTACTTGTGCTGATCAATCATATGTTGGCATATTGCTCAACAGTTGTCTTACTTGTCCATTGGCAAGTATACTTCATAAACCTCTCGATGAATCATCTGCGCAATTTTATGCTGCATCTGTTGTTGTTGCTCTAGAGCAACTGCACAAGGTCGGATTCCTTATTCTGTAGAAAGCTTTTGCACGATTTATATTTCTCTTCTATATTACTTTTGTATATTTTCATCGCCAAATAAAATTTTGTATGGGCTGCTTGTCATACTGTTTAAATTCAGGATGCTATCCTTTATAGAGGAGTTTCGCCAGATGTTCTCATGCTTGACCGAAGAGGTTGGCTGCAGGTGAGTTTCTGCATTAGTATATTATTCTCTTAACCAATCATAATATATTTTGTTTCTCAGAAAATATATATTTTTTTATTTTTTAGAAATAGCATTTCCCTTGCCTCTTAGCAGATACATTGTCTTGTTCAGATTATAGATTTCAGATTTGCGAAGAAGCTAAATGGTGAAAGAGCATTTACCATACGCGGTATGGCAGATTCATTAGCACCAGAGGTAGTGCAGGGAAAAGGACATGGATTTGCTGCAGACTGGTAAAGTTGCTTTTGTCTTCAAAGCTTAAGATCACATTCTAGTTCACATGTATAAATGACTAGAGAATTTTCTACTCTTCTATCAGATTGTTAAAAGCATGGTCTCTAAAATTGCTCTCTTTGTTCTTGGTTCACATAGATTTCAATGTCTATCAATTATGATGCAGAACTAGAATAGAAAGAGCACATTAGGCTTTCTAGTGCCATTTTTTCACTATATTACCACTGAATATATTCATTTTAATTTGCATGTTGTGGGTACAAATTTAATATTCAGCACTTGCTGAAGTTCATGTAAATTCATAACAATGGCAACAAATCTTACAAATCATTCAGAAAAAGTTATTATAAAGATGGTGAATGCTGCCAAGAAGGTTGGAAGCCATTAAATTTCACCAGTGCAAAATTATTGGATCTTCACTTTATGTAGATTACATTATTTAAATGATTTGAATAAACTATGGCAATCACTGTTCTTTTGGTATTGATTAAATGATTATTTGAAAAACGAAGTTCAGTGGTTTTTCTTCCTTGAAGTTCTTTAAAAAATTGACAAGAGTCTGAAATTGACTTGTCAGAAAGCAGCTTAGTAGGTCCATTTTAGATAACTTCATTTCTTTCATTCCTCAATCGACATAATTTAGATGCTCTTAGAGAAGGAAAATCCAATTCTTTGTTCCTCAAACCACCACTGGTCTTGGATGTTGCAAAAACCTTGTATTTAGATGCAAACACCAATATGCTAGTAGATATCATATCTATCATATCAAGTAATGCGCTCAAATCTTCTAGTATTCATGTCTCCCATGATTAAGTTTTCAGGTGGGCGCTGGGGGTTTTGATATATTTCATGCTCCAGGCTGAAATGCCTTTTGGATCATGGAGAGAAAGTGAGCTAGAGACATTTGCCAAGATTGCCAAAGGACAACTAACTCTTCCCCAGACATTCAGCATGGAAGCAGTTGATCTCATCACCAAGGTTGGCATTCATTTTCTTTTCAATTTTTGTGCTTTTACCATTTGGTTTATCACTGTATATATAAAGTTCTAGAATTAAGTTTAATCAGAAGAAGGATTTGCCTCTTCATAAAGGCCAAATGAATGTTTTGATGTTTCAACAGTTACTTGAAGTTGACGAAGCTGCCAGACTTGGAACCCAGGGCTCTGATGCCATCAAGAATCATTCATGGTTTTCTGGTTTTGATTGGAATGGAATTTACAATGGTACCTTTCCCGTTCCTCAGGAGATCACTTCTCGAATAGATGTGTACCTAGAAAATCGCACAGAAGAGATCGTATTGCCTGCATCCTCTGCTCTAGATGGAGATGAGCTCAATACTCCAGAATGGCTTGAAAATTGGTAAAACTGTCTACTCATGATGAAGGAGCACAGGAAAATGCTTTGAGCAATTTTCGCAGAGGAGTTCCATTGGAGCTGTTGTTGATTGGTCATCACTTTAATTCATTGGTCTTTCTTCGATTTTTTACACTAGTTACGATGATCACAGATAAAATAATGGAACATGGAAAATCACAGTGAGGACTCTTGGTTAGGATCTGGCTTGCCATGCCTGGCTTCAAAACTGGCACAAATCCTTCGACAGCACCGGCATTAACATTGTTCTTTGTTCTTTGCCATGACAGTCAGAGATATGTGTTAATATTTGATGTAGATTGTCGCGCTTGCCCTCCTCAGAGTTTTAACTGTAAAGGTGAGTTTCAAATTATTTGCGAAGTATCCAGTATTCTTTTGTCAGAATTTTTATTTCTGACCAAGTGTTCTCGAATTCTTTTTGTTTTATCTACGCCATGCTTGTCACCGGGTGACTAGTTAAATTTGTTCACTTCCATGGTGAAAATTGTTCATGATTCACTTGTGAATAAGAATGTGTGAGGTGTTGTATTATATTATATGTAACAGCATTCACAATATATGATTTTGTACAGTTCCCTCTTGTTTATTGAGCAATTGAAATCTTTTTCCGGTAATATGATTGATATATTTTATTCTTGTTAAGCTTATATTTTCACTTTTCATTCTATTGATCCAGCAGATGTTGGATTCTTTTTTCTTGTTTTTGTTTTACGGTAAATATGGATAAGCCACATCTGATCTTCGGCTTGGGAGAAGTATGTATTTGCTTGGGAGAAGAATGAAATACATAATTTTTTTTTGTTTGGGTGGTATTTTGTTAGTATTTTTGCTTGGTTTTTAATGTGTGATTGTGTTTTTTTTTTATTTACCTTTTTAACTCAAAAATTATGCGATGGTCTAGGATGGTGGTTCAAAGAAGTGCCAAATGTAGTTAAAATTTGATTTATTCATACATATTTAATAATTAACATTGGTTTGATTTATTTAATTAATCTCACTTTAAATATTGTGTTAATATAAAGGTTCATTTTTTAAACCAAAGTAAATAAACACACAAATATTTATGGAGCGGTACTAACATTTAGCTTACTTTGATTTCAAAAAAAAAAAAAAAATCATTTAGCTTTCTAAAACAAAACCCTGTTCTAATCCTGATTAATTTTCTAATACTCATCTAATCCTGGGCCCACCTGATCACCAGAACACAACATCATCCTGGTCCAATTCTAAACTCTAAACCCTCTCAAAACCCATAAGCCCTCATTGTCCATCGCCGATGTCCCAAATCTCCAGTCTTCGTTTCCTCTCTTCCAACCCTCTCTTCAAATCCTCCTTCCCTTCCACCATCTTCCTCGATAAACCTAGATCCTTCTTCAAACCCTGCTCCCCTTTCACTGTTCTCGCCTGCAGAAAGCCTCATCGAAGCAGAAGCGGCGGGGGCGGTGGCCGTGGAGGCTGGATTTTCCCGCAGAGGAGGAGTAGCGGCGGGAGTGGTACTCTGAGGGAGGAGAAGATTAGGGAGAAGGCGGTTGAGATGGAGAAGGAGGAGTTTGGGTTTAATAAGAGACGGGCTGAAGGGAGGGATAAGAGCGGCAAGCCCAAGACCCTTCAGCTGAAGATGAGGAAGCTCAACCCCGTCAGCACCATTTGTTATGTCCAGGTGAGGAGCTATTGGGTTTTCAGGATGTGTTTTTGTGTGTTGTGTGTGCTTGTCTTCTGTAAAATTTGGATTTTGGTTTGTGGCTTTTGAATGTTATAGCTTCTTTGAGGCATTGCTTGGTTTTCTTGGATTTTGCCTTGTTTCAAAGTTTGGGTTTTTATTTATTTATTTATTTATTTGTGCCTTTGTTTTTCATATTGGGAGAATTGTAGTTATACTTTTTTTTTTTTCCGCTTCCATAATGTTCACTAGTAAATTTGAATTTCAAGTATAAATTTTCACTCATCCTTTGAGAAAAGAGTTCATTTAATAATTGTGTAATCCTTAGCTCCTTGGAATTGTGTCTGATTTGTTTCAACTCCCTTTTTTTATACAGATTTTGGGGACCGGAATGGACACGCAAGATACTTCACCATCAGTTTTGCTCTTCTTTGACAAGCAAAGATTTATATTTAATGCAGGAGAGGTACGGTTTTTCCATTCACCTAATTGTTTTGAACAAACATTGATCTGTCTGTTTTTAATTCCTGACTAAACAGTTTCATATCCATTCTGGTGAGCTATGGCACAATTCATATCATGAATTGTGGATGCTCTTTCAATTTATTTTGAACTTCAGCATATGCATTGCTGATTACGTGTTCACCATTTTACTCTGCCTAAATGCAACGTCGCTGAATGAGTTCTTCTTCTTGCTTCAGGGATTGCAGCGCTTCTGTACTGAACACAAAATTAAGTTATCTAAGGTATTCTATTTGGAAACTAAGCCACTTTCTCTTTCTTGCACATTAATGTATTGTTCCTTGCCTTAATCATACATCAGCCCAGTTTTATTTTGTTTCGTCCTTTATTATCATCACTTTGTTTCTTAGGCCTCCTTGACTTCGTGGTTTTTCAGATAAAAAAGTTGCTTCTTAAATACTGTGAAAGTTTAGCGCTTAATTGTGTGCTTGTGTGTGTGTGTGTGTGTGTCTTACAATCATAATTTCTTAGAATTTTAGCAGAGAGAATATGATTTGTACATATCTTGATTGATCTATCATTTATATCCAGATCGATCACATGTTTCTTACTCGTGTTTGTTCCGAAACAGCTGGTGGACTTCCAGGTATATGCATTATTTCTGTTTGAATTTTCACTTTCACTGTGCACCCCATGCATTCGCATAAGTGAAGCAATGATGGTAATTCAAACAATTTTCCATTATTCTGATTGACCATACAAAAGGTGATGTTAGTACTTTCGGTTAATAATTGAAGAACTTGTCAATAAAGGCTATTTGTTATTACAGGTCTTCTACTAAGCTTAGCCGGCATGGGGGAAGAGGGAATGTCAGTAAGTGGACATTTGATCTTTACACCCTTTCTGACTGGTCCGGTGAAAACTACTTCTCATACACTGTGGCTGTTGTCTTGCCTGTCCTTATAGGTTAACATATGGGGTCCATCTGATCTTAAATATTTGGTTGACGCGATGAAATCATTCATTCCCAACGCTGCTATGGTTCACACACATAGCTTTGGAGCAATGGAAAATAGTGATCATATGACATTTTCAACTTCTGAAGCTAGAAAGCACACAGATCCAATTGTTCTTATTGATGATGAGGTGGTTCGGATATCAGCTATTTTGTTAAGGCCACGTAATAGTGGAAAATCGACAGATGCCATGAATGAGTCCAACTTATCACTTTTGACTTCTTTGGCTAGAGAACATAACACAGATCAAATACGTGATCCTCTTGTCCAATGTTCGGAAAGCATTCTTATTAAAAAGGAATCACCCTTAAAGCCTGGTGATATTGCTGTACTATATGCCTGTGAATTACCTGAAATCAAGGGAAAGTTTGATCCTGATAAAGCTGCATCCCTTGGGTTGAAACCTGGACCAAAGTACCGAGAATTGCAATTGGGGAATTCAGTTATGTCTGACCGTCTTAACATTATGGTATGTAAGTTGGGAGCTCTGATCTGTTGGAAGCTTTCATTTCTATAGAAACTTCTTTATCTCACACTTTTGTTTCTTAATTTGGGCTGATATGCCTATTAGTTGCACCATCTTGATTATTTCGGTATCTCACAGTTTGCTTTTGCCACATCTATTTTTGCCATGTAGCAGTGTATCATATACTAACCCTTACTGCCATGGGTTGTGCAAAGCACCGCTGTTTAGGTGACAAAGGTATTCCTTATTTGCAACCAGTAGACATCTGATGATATTTTCATCTTTTTTAACGTTGTCCAGGTTCATCCAAGTGATGTTCTTGGTCCTTCATCCCCTGGTCCTATTATACTCCTTGTGGACTGCCCTAGTGCGTTTCATATTCCAGATCTTTTGTCTGCAGAATCTCTTAACTGCTATTACGTGGATTCTGTTGACCAGCAAAGGGAATGTACAAAAACTGTTAATTGTATAATTCACTTGGGTCCAGCTTCTGTAACAAAGAGGTTAGAGTACCAGAAATGGATGAAAAGGTTTGCCCATGCTCAACACATCATGGCAGGACATGAAATGTGAGGTTTGTTACATATTATTTATCCTTGTTCTCTTCTCTAAAATATCATTTAACATCGGCAGTACCTTTTTTCTGATATCCTGCATGTATGATGGTTGCTTCTTTGGAATGTGCTTGTCTATTCAGTTTGGAAAAGAAGTTTTTATGTCTTCCTGAAATGTTTTACTAGTACTTTGTGGAAAACATTGTGTATATGCATTCCAGTTACCTTCACTGGATGGTAAGATAATCTCTCTCCAAAAAAAAAAAAAGGGCATCTTGTTTACTTGTTCACAAATTTTTTGTGATCAAGAAAATTATTTGTTGATCATATTTAAGTTTCATGATTTTTTTCCCTCATAAAACAGTAATTTATTGTTAGAACAGAACCAACTCCTTTATTACCATCTTTATATGCTATAAAGGAGCAAAGGAAATTGTTGTTTGTTTTGTATTGCATGTAGAAGTGCCTTTACAACATTTAGAGTCAAACACATGCTTTTCTATAAATAATCTTTACTGAGTTCCTGCTGGAAGTGCTTTCAATATAAACAAAATTAAAAATTTTTTTTTAGGAGAACCTGCAAAAGCTAGTTTCTCTTTGCTCCTATGGCTCTCTTTCATACCAATTGTAAGTTTATTTCTTCTCTTTTCTTAGTCTAGATGCTTAAATATTTGATGTTTTTTTAGAATTCACAAAGTCAAATTGGTGTGCTTTTAAGTGTGGAAACTATTTGTACGTTTGCTGTGGTGATTCTTGTCAAATAAACAGTCATACACAACTGGAAGGAATGAAGGCGTTCTGAAAAATTTTCCTTATCGAATAGCATGATTTACTGTAGGTATTGTAGTACACACAGCATAGTTCATTAACTTTCCATTGCTATGAAAAAGAATTCACAAGGATTGTTGTAATAGTGCTACAAAATTCAGTAAGATCCTTTTACAAAATTACCTGCAAGTTGGACCTAATAACTAGATAATTCCAATGCATTATTGGATTATTCTCTTTCTGCTTCCATGTACTTTTTTTAGAATATAAAAGTTAGGATTATCATAGCCAGTTTTCTGTGAAGTTTTGATTTTCATAAGTTCATTCATTCTCATTGTTACTTGTTTGGATTTTTCAAATAAGATGTTTGTTTTTCATTAATGGATGCATCTTTAGGCATATTTTATGTAACAGGAAAAATGTGGAGATCCCTATTCTGAGGTCAAGTGCCAGGATTTCATCACGGCTTAACTATTTGTGCCCTCAGCTCTTCCCCACACCGGGTCTTCAGTCTCTGCATATTAATGGCCAATCTTTGAAATTGGACGGTTCATGTGAGGTAAATTGACAAATGAACTGCACAATTTCTGTTTGACCTTGCTGGTTATGGTATTTTATGGAGCATGGCTTTTTCTTTCAGGCCTCTTCACCAAGTATCTGCGAAAACATTTCTGCTGAAAATCTATTGAAGGTATGATATCAATGTTCAGGCATATGGCTAAAATGCTTGCTTGTACACTCTGATGTTAATTATTGCTTTAAATTTAATCTTAATATCATGTCACTACCCAAATGTGATAATTTTTCAGATTAAACAAGTTTCATACAACAAATTTTCTCCAGGCTGCTTGTGTGGCAACCTGCTGTGTGGTATAGTTCACACTTGAGAATGCTAAAGTTGCCACTGCTGTTCCTGGAAGTTAAATGCTAGAACATTCCCAGCTCTTTACTGCAATATTAAGTGATGTTAATGGATGTATTCTAGATCCATTTATCAATTCTTCTATTCTTTGACATGTGTGAGCTTTCTAAAATTATTTCCTACCTAAGATGTTTTGAAGCTATTATTCACTTCTTAAGAAAGCATCTGAACATGCTCAAGTTTCAATTAGTTCTGAGGCAGAAAACTGAAAATTATTTCTAAATTTCACAATCACTTTGACTCTATCATGTCTGAATATATTATCTTTGATTTTATATTTTCTTTGTATGCGCATTACTAGACTTATGATCAGTTGAGAAACCAGCATTTCTCCAACAAATGAATGTAGTGTGCCTGTTTGGATTTCCAAAGTGGGGGATTGTCTTGGTAAATGTGTTTAGAGATTGAATTCAAATTCTTTAGTTTGCCTCTGGCAGAAGACTCATAAGCAGCTGAATTCAAACTTTAGTCATGCTGAGAAAGTTGGTTGCATCGTACCAGTGGGAAATTTTGTCACTATAAAAAAGTGTCTTTTAAGTACTGGTTGGGGTTCACATGTGAGGGAGGGATTATGAGCATAAACCTGCTTATTTCTGCAGTGTTTCTGCTTCTATTTTCTAAATTTGCTTTTAAGCTTAGAGCAATAAGCAATGTGAAATTTAATCTGTATTTTCTCCTTGTTTCACATTTCAGTTCCATTTACGTCCTTATGCTCAGCTGGGGTTGGACAGATCTGCTATCCCAAGGTCGCTTAAAACTACAGAGGTTGTCAATGAGCTTCTTTCAGAAATTCCTGAAATTGTTGATATTTCTACTCATGTTAGTCAGCTTTGGCATGGTAGTTTAGAAGAAAATCATGTTGCACTTCCAAAAGATCATATAGATATGGTGGAAGAACCATGGATAAGGGAAAGTGCATGTGTTCCCAGCGAAAATATGGGTGAACAAATGGCAGCAGCATCTAGAAATGATTTTAGCTGTCCTAAGGGGAGTTGGGAAAACAAAGTTGAACATAGTTCTGAGGTTCCTGCTTGTTTAAATAATATATCAAGGGAAGACATGGAAATCATCCTTCTGGGGACAGGTTCTTCCCAACCATCCAAATATCGCAATGTCAGTTCTATTTTTATCAATCTTTTCTCAAAAGGAAGTTTACTTCTGGATTGTGGTGAAGGAACTTTGGCACAGTTGAAGAGAAGGTTATCTTTCAATTACCTTGCTTCGTCTGCTGTTTCTCTTAGGTTTCTGAAGTCTTAGTTGTGTTTGTACAGGTTTGGTGTTAGGGGTGCTGATGATGCTGTGAAGAGATTAAAATTCATATGGATTTCCCACATTCATGCAGATCATCATGCTGGTATTGCTAGGGTACTTTCCCTGCGATGTCAGTTATTAAAGGATGTACCTCATGAACCCCTGCTTGTGATTGGACCAAGGCCACTAAAACAATTTCTGAATGCTTATTCCAGACTTGAAGATCTTGATGTGCAGTTTTTAGATTGCAGGCACACGACAGAGGAATCACTGGAGTCTCTTAATTTGGTTCATAATTCAGGTAAAGACTGTTCACCTGAATATGCAGACAAAGATTATGTAGGTGAGAAAAATGAGTTTCCTAGGTCCCAAAAATTAGAGTCAACTTTGTTTAGTCAAAGTGGTAAAATGCAAAGCTTTTGGAAGAGACATGGAAGCCCAGTTGATACCACCACAGTTCTGCCACAACTAATGAACCTGAAGCATGTTCTCAAGGAAGCTGGTCTGGAAACATTATACAGTGTACCTGTTGTGCACTGCCCACATGCATTTGGTATTGTTCTTAAAGCTGCTGTGAGACTAAATAACATGGGAAAAAGTATACCCGGTTGGAAGTTTGTCTATTCAGGTGATACCAGGCCTTGCCAAGCGTTGATAGATGCATCCCATGATGCAACAGTTCTCGTACATGAGGTTAGTAATTATTGATTTTCTTGTATAGCTGGTTCCCACAGTAATCTTTGTTGTGTGCAGTCTATGCTTGGATTTATGAGCTTTAATTTTTAATTGATAGAGCCTTGAGCAGCAAACAAAATCTTTAACCCTTTAAAGCTTAACATTTCAAAGAAAATATGAAGGGGTTGAAAGATTTGAGTGGTTCAAAAATGATCTATGTTCTTGTGATTTTATTTAAAATTTGAACTTACGACTTTCATGTGATAGACAAAAAACACCTAGATGTTATTAACATAGCAATAAAGAAGCAACATATTAGACTTTATGTGGTGGATGTGCCACAATATTAGAGTTTGCTTTATTATGATGTGATGGAAACCTTGGCCAATTTTAGGCTTAGTATTACTATGCCATCTTTACTATATTAAAGTTAATTATGTGATCAATATTGCAATAACATCAGAAGACTTTCAGCTCTGCCATCTTTTAGGCCATCTTCAAATTCATGTTATTGTATCTTATCCAATATAACCGAGGCTCTTTAGTATACCATAAAGGCTGTGTATGTTAAAAGCCCTAGAAATTTGTGAAACTGTTAGTAACAATTAGTCTCACTTATTTTAATAGGCCCAGAGGGGGATAGATACGACAAAGCCCACCTGATACTAATTGGTCAGAACACCTTATAACTGATATTTTCAAAAGTTCTATGCATCCGTCCATTGTTTGAACATCATTACTCTATTTAATCAACATATGCCATGCTAGCAAATTTGATTCGGTTACTTATCTAAATTGTCTTTTGCTGTCAAATGAAGGTTTGTGGAGAACAAATTGTAATTGTATCAGACATATTTGTTATTTTGTTCCATGTTAAGGTCCATGAAAGGGATCAAGCCTTACAGGTTAAAGCATGGTTTTAAATATATAGGGACCACAATGCTGTGCAACTTGTGGGTTATTTTTGCTTCTTTGTCATTGCAAATGCTTCAAGTGGCTTAGCATATACTTGTCCCCAAAATTCTTGATGAGAATACATCATTTTCTACCTATTTTATTTATGAGCTTAAAAAAATGAGAAAGACATGTACCTACTGTCATTATTGGTAACAGGCAACATTTGAGGACAACTTGGAGGATGAAGCAATTGCAAAGAACCATAGTACAACAAAAGAAGCTATCAAGGTCGGCACGACTGCTGGTGCGTACAGAGTGATCCTCACACATTTTAGCCAAAGGTACCCCAAATTTCCTGTTTTTGACGAGAGACACATGCGCAACACATGCATCGCGTTCGACTTGATGAGTGTTAATGTGGCCGACTTACCTGTTCTACCAAAGGTCCTTCCTTACCTCAAAGTTTTATTCAGAAATGAAATGATACTTGATGAGCAGGATGATGCTGTCGACTTGGCATCGCAGCAATAGATTGAAGACATTCTACCTTGATCATTCTTCTTGAGTCAGACCTCATGATTAATCATCTCAATAAATTACAATTGCTAGATTTGAGCTTCCAAGTGTTTTTTTTTTTCAATATTATGCCAATGGAGGCTTATAATCTAATTGTTCTTCAAGAGTTAAAAGTCTGTTTTCAAAGTTAAATTCATAGTGATTGTGATACAGGAGACTTATTCACTTTATGAGTTGCAATCAATCTTCTCTAAGCAATACAACATTCCAGTATGACTCATTGTTATTGGAAGATTATTTTTTTTTCTTTTTCTGCAGTTCTTTCAGATGTTGTTATCAGGTGAAATTTTTTGGTTGGATGTCAAATCTGCTTGTTTTCAGATTTAATTTTTGTGTTTTTTCGTGCAGCTAAAATTAACATTTTTATATTTTGAGGGTTATAATGAGCAATGACCAGAATTTGATGGTTCAACTCAAAAGTTAGGTCATATTTGCTTTTACTGTTCACTGCATAAAGAAAATTAATAAATGAAGAAAATGATGTATACTTTTTGGAAGAAAGCAGGAGACTATCATGTGATAGTCTTAATTGTAATCTTATGTTAATTAGTTTCATGTACTAATATTTCTTTTTTAAATGTTTACATTTTTTTTTAACATCATACTGTTGTTGTAATTTATCAATTTCATTTACTAACCTGCCTTCAAAACAATATTCAAAAAAGAAAAAAAATAACAGGGATTGATGGTAAACCCTAATCATGGTAATGAAAAATCTCACAAATTAATCAAAATTCTCAAATTTAACAATGATAACATGCTAAACTTACATAAAAAGCTCAAAAACAACAACAGTAATACCAGTTGAGATTGCCTAAAATAAATGACTCTTTATTTTTTTTCTTTAAAAATCAAGTCAGAGGTACCATCTATTTTTTAATATTTATTTTATATTAAATAAAATTATAAATTTCTCATGACTTGGTCTTTGGCATTGGATCCATTGCATTAATGTATTAACTCCATGTCTATATATACCCATGATGAAGTTTGTCTATATTTTGTGAAAAAAAAATCATGAATTTAGACACAAACCCCAAATATCATATACTTTGTTATAACACATTTGGCATCTTTAACCAATGTGAATAA
The DNA here is from genome assembly GCA_020875875.1 of Dioscorea alata. NCBI lineage: Eukaryota > Viridiplantae > Streptophyta > Magnoliopsida > Dioscoreales > Dioscoreaceae > Dioscorea > Dioscorea alata. Next base: position 16,997,275 of record CM037015.1, on the reverse strand, counting down.
CCAATGTTCATCTCTAAACATTACTTTTAACAATTTTTAAAATTATTTCATTAATTATCTCATTAATAAATAACACTACATTAAAACCAATATGATAATATGTAATAAATAGTTACGGGAGCCATTAAATAAGTTGTTGGGTTTGACCCAAATCCTATGCCACTTTAATATAACATGATAAGTTAGACTAAGCTTAGTTTGGTTTAGATTAGACCATACATTTGCACATAAATAGTAAATAGACATAATTAAATAGGGAGAAAGTTACATATCTAATTGGCTAATTCAATATAACCAATGTTCAAAAAAACGCTAGGCGTTAGTCGGGCGGTCAGCCATCTTCTAGCGCCCAGAGAGCCTAGGCGGGGCCTAGGCGGTTTTACCCTTTTAGAAAAAAATATATATTTATAATATAATTTTAATTCTATATAATACTCAAATAGACATTTATCAACAACCAAATTGATGCATCAACAATCAAATAATAAGTGAAGACAAGGTTCGTTATACATAACATATTATTTATTATTTATGTGCTTAAAAATTAGAATTTTATTAAAAAATTTAAATAATAATAAATAATAATAAATATTGGATGGATATAACTCTAAGAAAAAACATAATTAAGTACAAGTCCCACAAAACATTAATTTGGGGGGTTTAAATTAGTTAAAAACATTTAATTTTAAATTTTTTTCCAAAAACCGCCCAGGCCGCCTAGTCGGCCGCCTAGCCCGCCTAGGCGGTTCCTGGGCGTCCGTTTTTTTTATGGAAAGCCTAGGCCGATTTTTTCACCGTTTTTTGTAAAAACGGGGCGGCCTATCACCTTCCAGCGCCTAGGTGGTCGCCTAGGCCGATTTTTCGAACACTGAATATAACATGTTTTGATTTTTTCAGTTTTAGTAAATTTATACTAGTCATGGCTCATAGACAGATGTATATGAAAAATTGAGCTTTACAACATCTAGATCTTCTATTTAAGTGAGTTGTAATTTGAATTTATCTTCTCAGTGAAATAAATATTTTATATAAAAATTTGATACCGATAAATTAAACTACCCTTAAGACAACGTGTATTGATTTGTGTATATAAGTTTGTATGGTTGCTCAACCTAAAGACCTTAACTAGTAATAAATAAAGGGAAAATGATGTTTGAACGGCAATGGGCCTTGTTTGTCAATATCGTTATGGCATTCGAAGTACAAGATTTTTTATTTAAAAATAAAAGAAAAAAAAGGGCTGAAAAAGACTACTTCGTCCCTGTGGGTGGTGCCTTTTGAAATAATACATGCGTTTGCTTACACTCCACATTTCAAATTATCATAAACAATTGCTTGTAAGTTTTATTTATTTATTTATTTATTTTTGAAGAAACAATTGCTTGTAAGTTGAAATCTTTGTAGGAAGTGGATAATTGCTCTCTCTCTCTCTCTCTCTCTCTCTCTCTCTCTCTCTCTCTCTATATATATATATATATATATATATATATATATATATATTTGTATATTTGTAAAATATTTTTATTTGTTTATATATTTTTATAATTGAACATCAATTTATAAAAGTTATAAAAATATAAATTATTTTTGGGATTTTTAATAAAATAGCCCTATTTTATTTTTTATTTAACCAAATGACCCTAAGGCCATTTTAATTGTCAAAATAGCCCTAGGACCATCACATCACCCACATGGGTGTTGTGATGTGCTGACTTGGCGCTAAGTCAGCACTGATTGGACTGCTGACGTGGTATTTTTAAATAAAAAATCATGATTTTTTGTATTTTAACCCTTGAATTGTTTTATAATCACTAAGTTGAAATATTCTTGGTGTTTTTTAACCAATTTTTTTTAAAGAATTTATTAGTATTTTAAAATTTATTAAACTTTTAAATAGCTTTTTAAGAAATATATAAGTGTGTTTTTTTAATTTAAATCCCTTATTTGTTTTATAATTAACAAATTATCTTTTTCCTTTGATTATTTAACCCAAATTTTGTTTTAAAAAATTATGTAATTTTTTTAATTTATTAAAAAAATTAATATTAAAGAATATATTTGAATATGAAAACACAAAGGGTTTATAATTTATTTTTTTAATTAAATCATGAAATCAATAATAACTTGTAAAATTATTTGAAATTAAAAAACACAATTGCATTTAAATATAAATAAAGTTACATCAAATATTTCTATAATGACCAAGTTCTTTACATATAGAGCATAGATTACGTATAGTAGGATCAGGGTTTTTATCCATATGCATTCTTCTACGTCTGATCTTTGGTCGGCCAGCAATATGTCGGCAACAGGTGCAACTATCTTTGGCCCAGGGACAGGCTGCCAAAATTTTGAACTCGGTACCAGATGAAAATATGGAGTATAAGTTTGTCTGTATGACATTACAGTCAACCAATGGAGAATAAGCTATTATTGATTTCATGATTTAATTAAAAAATAAATTATAAGTCCTTTGTGTTTTCATATTCAAATATATTTTTTAAAATTAATTTTTTAATAAATTTAAAAAGTTACATAATTTTTTAAACAAAGTTGAGGTTAAATAATCAAAGGAAAAAGATATTTTGTTAATTATAAAACAAATAGGGGATTTAAATTAAAAAAACACACTTATATATTTCTTGAAAAGTTATTTAAAAGTTTAATAAATTTTAAAACACTAATAAATTTTTAAAAAAAATTTGGTTAAAAAAACCAAGAATATATCAACTTATTGATTATAAAACAATTCAGGATTTAAAATACAAAAAATCATGATTTTTTATTTAAAAATACCACGTCAGCCGTCCAGACAAGCGCTAACTTAGCGCCCAGTCAGCACACCACAACACTCATATGGGTGATGTGATGGTCCTAGGGCTATTTTGACAATTAAAATGGCCGTAGGGCCATTTGGTTAAATAAAAAATAAAATAGAGTTACTTTATTAAAAAGCCCATTATTTTTTTCTCAAAATGAATCAAGAGAAAAAATAATAATTTATGTTTTAAATTTTTTTTTTTGATTTTTGATTGCAAACGAAAATGATATTTTTTTTTTGAGAGTTGAAATAACAATTACAGGTTATTGGAAACTTTCAAATTTTTATGATAAGTACTTCTCTTCTTATTTTTCCAATAAAGTTTAAATATTAAGTTAAATTATTTCAAATTACACAAGATAAAAACACATCCTTTTTTTTAAGTTTTTACTTCAATAAATCTTAATTTTTATTATCTTAATTTTAAAAAAAATTATCAATACATATAAAAAAATTTATTCAAACCTAATTACTATAAATCAAAACACGTGTTAGTGTATATAAATCGGTTTCGAACTAGATTAACAAATCAAAGTGTTAATATTTTTTTTATTTTGAAAAATATGGGCAAGTTATGTATTTGAATATTTAATTTTTGAGTTTGTAAATAATGAAATTAAAATTTCATGTTGTGGAGATGGTACATAGCCAAACTGTCACCGAACTTTTTTTAAAAAAATAATAATAATAATTTGTAAAACATGAGGATAAAATTAAAATGAGGGGAGTTTAACGGAAGGAGGTTGGATGTACAAACGCCCAAACTTCACCTTATTTTGAACACATTTGCATCGTGTGGTCCTTGTTGTCAGTGTCTACACTCAAAATAAATATATCTGCCCTATTAATATTTAATATTATTATAGCCTTTTACGTATTTAATCATCCATAACTTTTTGGGACCAGTGTAGGCCTTCGTCAAATATATATATATATTAAAAAAAATTGGACAAATAAATTTCTTTTGATAGATTCATATATACAATCTATGTCTAGCAAGTATGGAATTGGGCTAAAAACCCTCTTCCATAGCTGGCATCGTTTATATATATAAGATGAAATTGTCTCTTAAAAAAAAAAAAAAATTCTTTCTTGATTTTCCTATTGTAATTCAAAGTTATTTTAATTATTAAACTAAAAATATTTTTTTAAAAAAAAAGTTGTCGCGCACCAGTAACAATTATTTATTGAATTGACTATTTAAGAATTTATTAACTCAGCTTGACATCATATAGAAAAATAAAGATCCACATACATTCGCAAAAGATTTTTATTAACCAAATCAAGTTAATAAATTTCTTACTATATAATTTTGGATGAAAGAGGTACAACATTGGAGATCCATCAAACTTATTTGAACAATATTATAAACAGTACTAAAGATTTGTAAACATTAGTAAACAGTATTTTGGAGCGTAATTTTTACATTATGCTTTGCCCATCACTCTCTTGTGACAATGCCACGGGACTACCAAAAATAAACTTTCACCCATCTCTATGCAGGTAATATGTAAATGTAAAAAAAAACTTAAATCTTCAGAGGTAGATGTGTAATTACATGACGTTGCAAGGTCAAAACAAAGTGCGAAGGATGGTTATGCATCGGCAAAGAGCCCACCAATGAGGAACCGTATAGTTTGATTTTTCTATTATTACCCTTCCTAAAAGTACAAATTATTCTTTGCAAACACTCAACTATTATTTTTATCCTTCACATCAAACCATCTCTGACAAGTTTGAGCTCCTCCCACCCTCAACAACCACAGGAAATATGTGAGTATGCTATGCTAACTGCTACCATTCTGTGCTTCATTTGATTCTTTTTTATCTTCTATTTATTGTGAATGATTAGTAGTTTGCATCATTGATTCCTTGCTCTGAGTTTTGTGGAGAAAATATAAGGAACTGGTGATAAGAAAAACAAGAAGGATGATTACTCTCTTGTTTTGATTGTATTAGTTTTAAGAGTTTGTATGATGTTCTTGTTTAATTGGTTTTTTTTTTATTTTTAATAAGTTTGAATTATTTTCTTCTTTTTTTTTTTTCAGTATCTTGATGTTGTGGATCTAATCAGTCTTTCTGAAGTTTTGCATTGGACGGTGTTCTTGAAGAGAGAACTTTTGGTAAGCTCTATGTTCATTAACCAAATTATTGCCTTGAAATTTTCAACTCTGGGTTTCAAACCATGAAACTTTAATAGTTATTTTCTCTATTAAGGCTTCTGAAATTATCTGTTTAGATAAAAAGATTAATAACTTTTTGTGTCAATGATGCAGAACATAGGCAGCCATTTTTTTAAGAACTAAGGTAGTTTATCAATAAGTTTAGAAGTTGTATCATATTTGAAATCAAACTTTAGTTAGTGTGATTATTTAGATTCTCTATGTGTAATTGCCTAGAAACTTTTATGTGCCATTGCTCAGTTATAATATGATTTAGGTAAGTATGGTGTTTTTATTGACCCTTATCCTTATCTCACCCATGAAGTTTCCTTTTGCTTCCTTAGTACTTGGAAAAAGGAAAATGTGTTTGCATGTACAGTGTTTTTGGAGTTTGTTTTGTGTTTCATGATTTCATTCTTGGAAATGTGTTCTTGTCTCCATGTTGCCGATGTCTCTACCGTCTAGATAATACCAAGGCTCACTGGATGATCAGACATTCAACTAGTTCTTTTTTTTTCTGTTGATTTTACTTATTTACTGCTTGGAAATTGAAAATGCATTTGCAAGTATCTGAAGAACTTGGCCAGTAATTCATGATTTCATTCTTGGACATTTGTTCTTGTTTCCGTATTATCAATATCGGTAGATAATATCAAAGCAATTTCATATTGCAGAATTAGAAGAATTTCTTTTGGCTGTTTGTTGATTTTGCAGATTTGGAAGAGTTTAAAACCTGATTTATTGACACTCTGAGTGATGTCTGAAATGAAGAATGATATTGCTCAATATCAAGACTCAAGTCAGATCATAACTCAGAAACTATTCATCTTTGTTGGAGTGATAGCCTATACTGTTTTAATTTTAAAGATTATGACTCTTCCCACTAAACATGCCTTGTCTCCTCTGTTTCCTGGTTTTACTGTCCCCGAACTGGATACCAGTTCTCGAACCGATGGTATTGATCCTACAAAGATACAAAACATTGATGTTTCTATGAATGAAGGAGAAAACAACCTTGGTTTCATGGTTAAACAGTTAGAGCCAGATGTAGAAAAGCATGGTAATATGGAACTTCAAATTGCTGCTGAGATGGTAGAAGGTATGTATCTTTGTTGCAGCTCAGATAGCGTTAATATATACGATATGAATTATGATGCATTTGATTTTCAAATGAGATGAAGAGGAAACAAATACTTATCTAATTCAATCTCTGATCAGAAAACCATGCTGAAACTTATGCTGGAACTGATGATACGCTACTACTGCACAATGGCATTATTGTTTCCAATGATAGTTCTATGGGGAATAATACCAAATATTCAGCTCCAAAGATTCAGGATATGAACCAACAACCAATTTCAGATATCTGAATTTTAGTCTATTACTGACTCTGAGGAATGTACTGAAATATGAATTTATGTTGCAGATAATTAGTTTTTCCAACTTCATTTGCAGCTTAAATTCCTTGTCAGGCACAGATCAGAGTATGAATTCTACCTTATCTGTTGTGAAATAATACTCATTTTTCTTGTGCCAATCCAGTAAACTTCTTCATTGGGCTTTATATACAATGTAAGAACATGATGTATCTATGAACTTAAATAAATAAAATCAGTTATTCTGATGAAACTTATTACATATAATTGTCAATAATAATTCTAGACTACATATGCTGAAAGCATAACATTGATGAGAATTACTGAATTTTACACCCTTCAATGTAAAACTTTCTGGTTAAAACATTGCAGTTTTTTTTTTTTTTTTCTGTTGAGATACCATGATTCAATTCTCAATAGTGACAAGCAAATGAATAGTACTGTTTATATTCATAGTCATATTTACAAACTTTACTGATGAAGATAAGCTTGGCACCACAAGATTCTTATCATCATTATTCAAGAATGAAACAAGAAAGAACAACAGGAATATAAGAAAAATGAGAAAATTAAGCTTTTTTGAATATATATATCTGTAGATGCTAATCAAGCACATATTATATGGAATCAGGTATGTTTAAAATTTTAAAGCAGATATAATGATAATGATAGGCAAATTTTTATAGTGGAACCTAAATTTACCACACTATATGTTTCTAATATTGGAAGGAAACTGTTTGATAACATTTGGAGACAGTGTACCTATGTTGAGGATATGATTATTTAGAGAATTTAATGGTTTTTGTTGTTTTCTTTAGCACTCATGTGATCTCTATCATTGGTGCTTTCAATTATTGTGTGATCACAATGAAAGACAAAAAAAACTGAACAAATATATATATATATATGTGTGTGTGTGTGTGTGTAAATATTATATAAGAGAACAAGGACAAACTTTTGTTTCTTTGCAATATATATATATATATATATATATATATATATATGTATATATATATATATACTTTATTTGAATTTTGGTATAAGATGGTTTATTTTATATATGGTTTTTTACTTCTAATTATAATTCCTTTTACAGACTTTGTTTTTAATGGGGTGCTTGATTTATGTAAGAAAAAAAAATGTTGTGTGGGAGGTTTTATTTTATTAAATGATACTAATTTATATAAATTGAAATAAAATTAATATACATCATTTTTTTTTTTCAATTTTAGTTTTGCAAATATTTATATTTTTATGTTCCAAGTTTTATCTAGACTGGAAACAAGGATTCATGAAATTAAGAGTTAAAATTGTAATAATCCCAACTAAAAGACACGGTATGAGGCTATGAGCTAAAGCTTTTTCAATTAGTGTGTGTATATATATATATGAGCCTTTTTATATTTTTTATATTCAATTATAAACCACATAGTTGCTTGCATGTTTTTAATAGTTTGATTCTTTTATTTGGATTTTTTTTTAATAAAATACAACATCTTGAGTATTAAGAAAATAAAAATGAATGGTATTTGAAACATTAATTCGGTCTGAGTATTTAAATAGCAACCTGTAGGAGAACAGTATGAAATGACAAGATATAAAAGAATAGAACAAAATCAAAATAATTTTTTGTCATTATGTATATATTTGGTAGATCATGATGTGATCGATTTTATTATTTCTTTTGTCTTTCATAATATGATATTAATTTAATCAAGTCTAATTTAAACCAGTAATAGTTATTAAAATTGGCATTATTACCATTTGAGTCAATTGAAATATAAATTATCATTTTCTAATTAAAGAATGCATAAAATTTCATAAGCAACATCTCTTAACCTTTTAAATATAGTTTGATATATATATAGCACTTTTACATAAATAAATTTAATAATTTATAAAAAATAAAACTACTTTTATTTTTTAAAAAATGGATATCAATTATATTAATGGTATGATAAAAAATAAAAAAAAAAGTGCAGAGGTTATATAGAAGAAGAGAGTTACAAAATAAACAAAATATATAAAGTAAAAAAAAAATACAGAGAAAACTATCCACCAGGTGTAAAGATAAATACACATAAAACTAAGAGTTATTTTAAAGGTGTACGCCTCTAAAAGAAAGGTGAAATGCATTATCTTCTGGAAGCTGGAACATCTCCAAAACATTATCATCTCTTTTCTTTTTGAGAAATGATCCCACGGAACCGGTTCCATGATAGTTACAGTAGAACCGAGATGTGGCTAAACCTTATCCGTTGGATTATGTCGATTTAATAACTTTTAAAGTAAATGGTATGAATATTTTAAGATAATTACCAATCTATCCCTAGATTATATAATAAAAAACAATAAAATTTATAAACCCATGACTAAGAATGAGCCACGTCTTGGTTCCGTGATACTTACCACGGAACCGAGTCTACTGGATCAAAATTCTTTCTTTTTAGTGTAAAAAATAAAATATTTTTTTAATAAAATTTTATATTGATTACCAACCACATACACATATAATCAATTAAAAAAACAAAAATATAGTTCTTACAAGATCATATTAGTCAGTAAATAGAGTATGCAAAATCAAAAATGTTTTTCTTTATTTTCTTTTTTTAACCTATTAAATATATATATATACACACACACACAAAACAATATTCCCGGTAAAAAAGGGGGGAAAGTTAGTTTAGTTAGTTGAGTTGAGTTTGAGAGGATATCCACCTTCCAGTCAATTCAACAATCACTTCCCTCTCTCCATGACCTTCCAACCAACCTTTCCTTCTTCTCCTCCTTCTCCTCCACCCCACACCAACAACAACAACAACAGCACATCCTTCCTCTTCCCCACGTCTTCTTCTCTCCCTCCCATTTCTTCTTTTTTTTTTTTAATATTTATTTATATATAATTTCTTCCTTTCTGTTTACTTTTTTTATTTACAAATAATTTTCACATTTTTATCCATCCCAATTTTATTTTGTGGATGGATCCACCCATCCATTCCCCAATTCCCTCCCCACCTCCCATCCACCATCCTCCACTCCTCCAACCTTCTCATCCTCCCTTCATTCCCATTTGGAAAATTCCCTTCTATCTATGGTAATGATTTTGGTAATCCAATCCAAACTTCTTCTTATCATTCATTCATTCATTCATCAATTTGTTCTCAGTTTTTTTTTTCATTGCAGACAAACATTAGTTCAAACATTGACATCAAAACAATACCAGTCACAACAGATAAACCATCAGTATTGATGAATAAGAAGAAGATGGATCCAATCTCTATCAATGGAGGTAGTACTGATCCTGACACCAGCCCTTGTCCAAGTCCTCAGCCTCTTGATTCTATGGTTGTTCCTAATATATCTGAAACCGGTTCTTATTCACCATCAACCTCATCTTCTTCCTCTGTTTGCACCAAATTGAATGATAGTGCTGCTGTTAGTGACTCTTCTGCAACTACCAGCACTAATACGACGACTACCAGTACGCGGAGTAACAGTTTAGATAGCTCTAGTACTTATTCGGCTCCGGTTCGAAGGCACACTGGAGGGGATTGCCGATGGGAAGCTATTCGGTTGGCGAATTCAAGAGAATCCCCTATTGGCCTTGGCCATTTCAGGCTTTTAAAACGCCTAGGCTATGGTGATATTGGTAGTGTTTATCTTGTTGAGCTTAGGGGGACTTGTGCTTATTTTGCGATGAAAGTTATGGACCGAGCTTCGCTTGTCAGTAGGAATAAGGTGCTTCGATCACAGACCGAAAGGGAAATTTTAGGCCTTTTGGACCATCCTTTCTTGCCTACATTGTATTCACATTTCGAGACCGATAAATTTTATTGTTTGGTGATGGAGTATTGCAGTGGTGGTAATCTTCATTCTCTTCGGCAGAAACAGCCTAACAAGTATTTCACCGAGCAGGCGGCACGGTTAGTTCTAGTTTCTTTTTAGGTGCTTATTATTCATTCCATATTTAATCTAATTGGTGAAATTCATTTTCATGTGGTATCTTAGGATTGAATATTCATGCAATCCTTAGAAATACTCTGTTCGGCATGTTAATACTGTCTATGATTCAGGTTTTATGCATCGGAAGTCTTGCTAGCCCTTGAATACTTGCACATGCTCGGCATTGTTTATAGGGACTTAAAACCAGAAAATGTACTTGTTAGAGAAGAAGGCCATATCATGCTCTCTGATTTTGATCTATCACTTCGGTGTTCTGTCAATCCAACACTAGTAAAATCATCATCTGTACATGGTGGTGGCGGTGGCATACTAGACTCGGAAAATGCTGTCCAAGGGTGCATTCAACCAACTGCATTTTTTCCAAGAATACTTCCAAAGCGGAATCGAAAATCTAAATCTGACTTTGGAGTTGGCAATGGTAACCTTCCAGAGCTCATGGCAGAACCAACAAATGCGCGATCAATGTCATTTGTAGGCACTCATGAGTACTTAGCTCCAGAGATTATTCGCGGTGAGGGACATGGTAGTGCCGTCGATTGGTGGACATTCGGAATTTTTCTCTTTGAGCTTTTGCATGGTACAACTCCGTTTAAAGGTGCGGGGAATCGAGCTACATTGTTCAATGTTGTAGGACAACCTCTAAGATTTCCCGACACGCCTAGTGTAAGCATGGTCGCAAGAGATCTTATTCGCGGTCTTCTTGTAAAGGACCCCCAAAAAAGAATTGCTTATAGAAGAGGAGCAACTGAAATAAAACAACATCCATTTTTCGAGGGAGTGAATTGGGCATTGATCAGGAGCACCACTCCGCCCCATGTGCCTGATGCCGTAGACTTTTCACAATATGCAGTTAAGGAAAAAAAAGGCGCGGAAAATGGTGTTGATGTTAGTATTAGTAGCCGTGCTGGTGGCGGCGGCAGCGGAGGAGGAAATAAGGGGAATAATGCAAATGATTCTTCGTATCTTGATTTTGAGTATTTTTAAGGTGAGTTACATTAGATCATTGCAATACATAGTGATCTATTATTGTGTGATTGATGTCGAAAAGTATATAACTTTAGATGGGAGCACTGAGAGTGCTTTGATCTTCATCTTTGTTTACTGAAACAATGGAAAGGAATGTGTGATATACTCAATGCTCAAAAGCTTACTAATTGAACAGCAATTTTTAGCAAATAGAGCTTCCATTGTGATTGGAAGGATGTTCTTCATTTGCAACTAATTTTGTTTTGCTTTATTTGTGTGTATAGTTGTGAATTTGTTTATAAAATTCTCTTGTTTTCCTTCTGTATAAATGCATCGAGGTTAAATTTTATCGGTCCGAGTTCAAATGAACTTGTCTTATTTATTTTTATTTTTTAATAATAAATAAATAAACCACAATTTTTTTTAAATTAAAAGCAAATACAAATACATGCAGCTCAGCAAAATCATCGCAAGGTAGCAAAACAAGGAAGTGACCACAAGCTTTTGCTGCCTTCAAACTTTATTAATAGTTCTACAAGCTAAATCAACCAAAATTCAGACCTGATCTGGGCCTAAGGCCTAATCCATTTTTTATTAAAACTTAACATATGTTCTTAATATCAGTAAAATCAAATTTATAGGATGAAATAATTAATTTGGCCCATTCTACACATAAAAAACATCAAGATGGATACTCTTAAACATTGATCCAAATCAAACAATTCATTGTGGAACTACAATGCCAATGTCCCTTGTAATATTCTCTCTATTGAATCTACAAGCATGCATTTGATGGTTATCTAGTCTGCCAATAATCTCATTTCAAGGAAACCATTAGGCAGCTTCCACAATGGTCCCCATTAACAATAGTGAACACATTATACAAATTTATGTTCTTAAGAAAACAAGCTTAGATCAAGGCTAAACTCTAATTTACTTATTAATTTAAGGAGGATGCTTAAATGTAAGAGGTCTATTCATCTATGTGAACACAAGAACAAGGATGATTAATTAGATACAACAAAGCTCTTGCATTTTATATGATCTTTCCTAACCCTGAGTTTGGACCCATTTTTTTTTTTTTTTTCTCTAACATCTTTTTTGTTGTTTTCTTTTACCTATATATATCTCCTTAGCGAGATTTTTTTTTTCTCTCTTTATGTTTGAATATATATATATATATATATATATATTACTTTGTCACAATGCCCCAAATCCCAAATTAAAGATAAGAGTCCAAACTACCAATGCTTTGTTGTATAAAATATAATGTTACGTTTGAAATTATTTTGATTATATGCATCTATAATGCTCACCCTATCATGAATATAAATTTAAAAAGGTACTTGAGCAATAGAATGCTTTTATGTTTATTTTATTTTAAAAATATACTACTGATTATTACATTGATATTTTTATAAAGTGGAAAAAAAAATTAAAAGGATATTCATGAAATTATACTAAGTATTAACTAAAGATATACCCCTCTTTAAGTATAAATCAAATTAATTTTTTAAACAAAGTGAAAATTATCTCTAAACCCCAAAAATTTGGGAATGTTCACCTAAATAAATTTTTTTTCATTAACTAAACTTAAATTTTATAATTGTTTGTAATCTAGGAGTGATAATTCAATGCATTGGGTTTAACATTGTGTATAGTAAATGAAATAAATAATCTTACACTAAATAGGATTGAAAAGTTTTGTGTTTATATGTATGATTTGGATCTGAACATATGAGGTGTCTTTCAAAATTATGAGAATTAATTTTATGTTAATTTAGTTATTACTGTGTAATATTCACATAACCTTCTACATTGCAAAAAATTTTAAGCACAAAATCATCATTTGATTTTCTTCTTAAAAGAAAATATATTAAAACAAGACATATAGAAAGCATTTTAAGTGATTAGTTAGTGCTATCAATTTTTCTCAACTATCAATTTTTCCTATATAATTCACCACAATATATTTCATCAACAATAAATTAATCTAAATTATATATATATATATATATATATATATATATATATATATATATATATAATGTGAACAAGCCACTCTGATTAACTATTAGGAGAAAAATTTTCTTATTTGAGAAAAAAACGAAAGTTATCTTTTTATTATAAAAAGAACCTCTCATTTGAGAAGGAAAGAAGTTATCATTTTTCTATTGTGAAGGTGGTAAAATAAAAAAATTTAGAACTCAATCAAAACACCAAATGAAATATATATATATACACACACATATAATAATTTTCTCATAACAAAAGCACTGTATATATAAAACATCTTCTCTTGTACGTGCCTCACAAACAATCAAACCCATCTTAGGAAAATTCGAACATTCTTATAGAAGCTTAGCTTTTGCAAGCTAATGAAACCAATTTTAAGTTTTGCCTTGTTCACTGGCTTCTACAGCTACAAGTCAAGAACATTTGGCTACTTAGTTCCTGACAGTTCTCATTTTTGTCTCTCACACTTGGGAAATCAACATGATCATCACATTGTCTACAATTGTAGTAAACTAAATAATACAAGCGCCATGTGAGACTTGTTCGTCACCTCCGTCAAATCTTTTGTTCTTATCAAACTCTACATTATATAAATCTCTAAAATCTCCACTCCATATCACCATCCAAATTAAGACTGCAAGATCTTGTTAATAATCATGTGTCAAACTCCAGATAGTCCATGCCTCAAACCATTGTTATGTAACAACTATTGTAATCCTGCTCAACAAGCCGAGATTCTTCTTGTTTATCCTTCATCAGAAATAAAAGATGAGCATTCATCTTTATCTTGGTCCCATGAGGTAATAATAATATATGTGTATATATATATCTATAAGCTTTGATACCATGTTAGATACAAACTCAAGAAAGTCTTGTACGTTCTATTAGATTGCCGACGAGATTAAAGCACTATCAAAAATCACGACACCAGGAATAGCATCTGGCCTTCTCTACTACGCGCGAAACCTCATCTCCATGCTTTTCTTAGGATGGCTTGGACCAAGAGAGCTTGCAGCAGGAGCTCTATCTATCGGCTTTGCGAACATAACTGGCTACTCAGTACTCTCCGGTCTCTCCATCGGTATGGAGCCCATTTGCGGCCAAGCTTATGGTGCACAAAATTGGAATTTGGTGAGCCGAACACTTCATCGGACCATTCTTATCCTTCTCCTAACTTGCATACCCATCTCTCTCTTATGGCTAAATGTCAGCCATATCCTTCTTCATCTTGGCCAAGACCCTACAATCACCCATTTGGCCAAGAACTACCTTCTTTATGCTCTACCTGACCTTATTGCATTATCCTTCATCTATCCTCTTCGCATTTTCCTTCGAACACAGAACTTGAATCATGTTACTGCAGTTTGCTCAACAATATCAACTTTGCTTCACATCCCTCTCAATTACTACTTTGTGATTATTCTTGGTTCTGGCATCAAAGGAGTAGCCACTGCGGTCGCTGTCACCGACTTCATCCTTCTCTTCTTTGTAATAACATACATATACATTAGCGGGGTATGCGAAAAAACATGGACAAGGATGAGCATGGATTGCTTCAAAGAATGGTCTTCTATATTTTCACTAGCATTACCGAGCTGCATCTCAGTGTGCTTGGAATGGTGGTGGTATGAGTTCATGATCATTTTATGTGGTTTGTTGAACAATCCAGAAGAAACAGTTTCGGCAATTGGTATTTTGATGCAGATGACAGCATTGGTTTATGTCTTTCCTTCATCATTGAGCTACGGAGTGTCAACAAGAGTGGCACAAGAGCTTGGCAGAGGAAGGCCAGTGAATGCGAAGACGGTTGCATGCGTAGGCACTATTTGGGGTGTGTTTATGGGAATTGTCGCAATGGCATTCAATGTATATGCTATGAAATGGTGGGGGTTGATGTTTACAAATAGCGAGCGGGTGGTAAAAATTGTGATGTCCGTGTTGCCGGTGGTAGGACTGTGTGAGCTTGGAAACTGCCCGCAGACGGCAATGTGCGGCGCGCTAAGAGGAAGTGCAAGGGCGAAGCTAGGAGCTCACTTGAACTTGGGTTGTTTCTACGGTGTTGGTATGCCAGTGGCATTGATATGTGCATTTCTGTTGAAGCTTGGCCTTACTGGATTGTGGCTGGGGCTGCTCGCCGCACAAGGGTCTTGCGCGGTGGTGCTTGCGGTGGTGCTTGTGAGGACAGACTGGTATTTTCAAGCAGAACAAGCTAAGGAACTTACTAGCTCAAAAGGAGGAGAGGAAAGAGGAAATGAGAATTTGATGATGGTTTAGCTTTGAGTTCTAGAGAAAATTCTAATTTTGATTGAGTTTATTGGATTAAAACCATTAGATAGATGCAAGATCGATAATTGATAATTAATTATCATGTGAAGCTTATCAAATGGATCCGGCGTAAGTGGGATCTCTTCCAAGTTATGGTAAGCACAAAAGTATAATTGTTTAGTTTTTAAAAATTAATTTAAGTTAAAATAGGCTTATAATTTGAGTATAATGTTTTTTTAGTTTGTATTGACTTGTACCTTTCCGAGTGGGTAATTTGTAACCTAAGGGTCTAATGGAAAAGAATGTTCTCATGTTTTCTTTCGGTTGATCTTAAAAGTGAATAATAATGCTAAATTGGTGTTAATTGTTTGTGGTGATAGGATTTCTTTTTTTTTTTTTTTTTTTTTGATAATTGTAATAAACATAATAGTCAGAAGGGTGTGCACACCCTAGATTGATTATTCAATTATATACCCCTACCACCTATCATTATTTTGTTTTTAGTCCACACTAATATTTTTGAGATTAAAACCTAATCCTATGTATGTACATATATCACTTGAATACAATGAAAATTAAGATATGCATTACTATGCCAATACCAACATCAATGTTCTGTATGCGGCTTGGGAAATTTCCAGTTTTGCCCGAGCACGGGCATGCATTGTACGTTGGTGCATGTATCATGCATTGTACGTTGGTGTATGTACCGTGCATGAAAATTAAGAATCCATTCTCTCTTTAATTTGTAGTTTTAAATTTCAATTTTTAAATGTAAAAAAGATGTGTTTTGTAACTCAATTAATTTGAAGAAACTTATTGGGAAAATTACTTATATACCCTTTAAAAGTTCTATAATTGCATATTTACCCCAGAAAAAACATAATTGTATAAGTACCCTGAAAAATATAGGTAATTACGGATATGCCCCTGCTGTTAGATTCTGTTAACAGAAGTTAATTAAACTTTATTAACTATAGTTATAACTTAGATTAAGATATAAAAAAATTCAAAATAACCCTTATAAATGGAAATTTTACAATAAAAAAACTTTTCAAGAGTATATATGCAAAGGGTAAAATAGTCATTTTATATATCTGTCATTTATTAACTGATGATTTTCAACCAATTTGAACTCAATGGGTATATACGTAATTATATACAGGGACGGAACCAGGACTCGATGGTAGGGGGGGCTGAAGCCTAAAAGCAATACAAAAAAAATCTAATAAAATAATTATTTTAAATGAAAAATAATATGCTAATATAACAGAAATTTGAATACATATATTAAAAAAATATAAAGTATAATTTAAATTTTTATTATTACCTATACAAATATATGAGATTTTTAATAATTTAACTTATAAAAATACATTTTGAGTTTGTATTTTTTTAAAATATGGTAAAATTGATCCCTCTCACTACAAACAATCAAACTATTGTTTATACAAAACTTTTGTTAAATTACTAAAATTTGTATATAAGATTTTTTTTATTAAAATTTTGAAATCCTAGTAATTTTTAAATTAAAAAATAAAATTGGGAAAAAAATGCTTCAAGAGGGATTTGAGAGTTGTAAAAAAAGTCATACACTTTATGAGTATACCCACTAACCACTCAAACCCACCTACATTTCATACTTATAAGTGTTCAAATATTATATTTTACATTAATTTAAGTATAGGAAAATCTCATCAATCTTATACTATTTGAAGAGTATTCTCTCCGGCGCCGAGGGGGGGCTTCAGCCCCTGCTAGCACCCCCTTGGTTCCGCCCCTGATTATATGTATTATTCAAGGGTATGTATGCAATTATCTTTTATTCAAGAGTAAATATGTAATTTTAAAATTATTTAGAGGTACACCTGCAAAAACCCCAAACTTATTTTGTTGATTGACCTAGGATAACAAAATTCTAATCCGTAATAATCTAGCAAAAAGAGAGGTTGTAACATTCAAAGCGGCACAAATACCCAAGTTAAGCATGGATTCATTGAGCGGGTAATTTTTTGGGGAGGTCACCGTGTTTTGGCCAATTTCCACTTTGGTCATTATTTTTCAATTTGTATCAATGAGGTCATCGGAAATCAATTTTAATTCAACAGCAGGTCACTCTTGGTTTTCCAGCTAAATTCATCTGATGTGGCAACCGGAGTTGCCACGTCATATTAAATTAATTATTTCTAAGAC
This sequence comes from Dioscorea alata, assembly GCA_020875875.1. Lineage (NCBI taxonomy): Eukaryota > Viridiplantae > Streptophyta > Magnoliopsida > Dioscoreales > Dioscoreaceae > Dioscorea > Dioscorea alata. The sequence continues at coordinate 16,979,513 of CM037015.1, read as the reverse complement.
CCAGTTGGACTGAACACCTCAGCTTTGGTCCAAGTCAGCCTAACTTATCCCAGTCAGCATGATTAGTCAATTGCCAAGTCATCATCTTCTTTCCCTTATATTGTGAGAAGCCCGACCCCACAATCCCTAAATTAGAGCAGTTTATTTGAGAAGCCGTTCGTTCATCTGAAGTGATCACCGGTGATTTGCGGGGAAACGGTTAGAGGAAAAGGGAGGGAGGAAGTCTAAGCTGTGCATTCCTCGAAGATTGGTGTTAGGGCAAGGCGGTAGCGTCCATTGTTCCAGACCATGGCGAGCAGTTGGCGGGTAAGACGTGCGCAGGATGAAGCTCCAATATTCTGTAAGTCATTTTAGTCCTTGTTTTGTTACATTGATATGAGCATGATGAAGCGGCAGTGGGAATGTGTTTCTGTAATTAAATATGTGGAAGGTGTCCAAATTTTTGGCAGAAGTTTGTGAAAGAACATGTTAAAATTGGATTCTATGGGGTAATTTACATCCAAAGTTGTTTTTATTCCAGTTTCGCATGATGTAGATTTTTGAGGGGTTTCCTCTCTTGTGATGAATCAAACTTTACAATTTACCTAATTATGAATGGGTGTGAATTGGAAATGTAAGTGATGAATCAGCACTTTACAATTTGAGATTTGAGATGCTTAGAGTGGACAAAATGTATGTAATTTAAATTTGTAGGCAAAACACCTTACTTCTAATGAAGTATATATAATTAAGTCTTTCTAGATTTGTTTTGTGATGCTCATATAAGTTAGTCTTTTTAATTAAATTCTGTGATGCTCAGGTTGCCAAGGCTCATATAGTTAGTCTTTTTAAGTAAATATAGGTAAGTCTTTCTAGTTAATTGATAACAAGCATATGCGAAATTATTTATTTATTATCTCAGGTTGCTAAGGCTCATGTGGCTCATATAGTCAGTGTTTTTAATTAAATATAGGTAAGTCTTTCTAGTTAATTGATAACAAGCATATGTGAAATTATTTATTTATTAACTCAGGTTGCTAAGGCTTATGTTTAGGACTAGGTTTGTTGTGAATAGGGTATGAAATTACTTAATTCTGAAGGATCCACTTGACGAGCAAGAAGGATACACAAAGGGGAAGGTTAGTAGGAAAGGCCACAACAAGAAGTGCAGTGTTTGTGGGACAATTGGGCACAACAAGAGATTTCATGGCTCGCAAGTGGGTACAAAATTTCTTAATATACTCAGGAGCATTGTTTGGATATAATTTCTTAATTTCTTACATGACACCTATTTTTGGCAGAGACACACAACAACTGGAACACAACAAAATGAAGAAGTGAGGCATAGAACAATCAAAGAGCAACAAAGTGAAGAAGTATACTTCTGACCACCTATAACTTTATGTTTTTACTTTCGTTGGTAGTATATGTCAAGAGCATTGTCTTGTTTCGAACAGGAAGCTGGACATCACATAGATCACATGGATACAATTGATCCAGAAGTACTTCAGGATCATTTCATTCAAACTGCAGAGGTATTCAACTTAAAATTATAATGACATGTTGATATGGTGATGATATATCCCTGCATTTTTACTATAATGACATGCTGCAGATGAGAGACATACCTGCTCAGACAAACACACCTGCAGAACAGACACCCACCTTACACCCACAGGTATTTTCTTTAATAGGGCTTTTGTTTATTACTAATCACCTACCTAAGGCAATTTGTGTGCTATTTTTAATTACTACTGACATGTAAAAAAATCTCCCCAGGACATCCGCAATCCAGCACATGATGTCCACATGCCTACTGGAAGTGGAAATCAAGCAACTGAACAAATGACACAGGTAATTGATGAAATCTTTCTTCATTAAAATTATACTTACTTTCTTGATTTCTGAGGTAAATTGATGGTCTGAAAACTATAGGGGAGTCAAATCAGTCATAAAACCTTCCCCAGAACAGCAGCTAGTGATGGAAGATCAAAACTGGAAACAATTGTGACAATGGCTGGGAAAAAACAACTCATCTCCAAAAAACAGGCAAAGAAGCACATACCTGCAAGACCACCTCCTCAGGTCAGAATCAGAACAGATGTAGATCAGATGCATCACATTTCAGGAGATGATAGCCAGATTCCTAAATCAACTGGGAGTCATGCAGCAACACATGTTTTTTGATTTAAAATTGTGTATGGGCCACTGCAGTGGGGACCAAACAGCTTTAACTTTGGTTATGAAAAAGCTGTGTCCTCTTCTCTTTGTTACCTTTCTCAATTGTTTAAAACTTGTCCAGGTTTCGATTTGTTGACTTTGTCAAAATACCATTGTAAACTGCAGAAACTAGCTGTATGCATCCAATTTTGTTATGTTACTAATGGATTGAAACTAGTTGTGTGCATCCAATTTTGTAAACTGCAGAAACTAGTTGTATGCATCCAGCTTTGACTTTGTTATCAGGTCTTTTAATTGAATTCATTTCAATAGTCTGAATTTGCAGCAACTCATCCTTTTGATAGCAACCATTTAAACATCCAGAGTAAAACCATTATGTTCAATTACATTTCACAAAGCTATAAACCTATAACAATGATAGTTCTTTGGTATTTTTTTTCCATTTCCATAATAACATTAACAGTATACAGTATACATAGCTCAATCCCGTGCACAAAAAAAAAAAAAAAAAAGATAAAATAATCACTGCACAAATGGCCATTCTCTTCACCTTGCTCACAAGGCTGGATGGGTCATACAGACAGGAAAAAAACTCAAAAAAAAATTATGCAGTCAATCCCTGTGAATTCCCTCTAAACATGCCCTAGCTTCCAACTCCGACTGACGATGCCCTCACTTTGCTTGCTTTGCCACCCCGTCGGCGCTAAACTGTGGAAAAACACTGAATTCTCTTCACCTAACTCAGCTGGAAATCAGGAAGTTAAAAGAGGGGAAAAAAAACGATGATGACTGTACATGTCAAATCCTTCGCTTTGCTCTCTTCGCCACCCCGTCGGCGCTAAACTATGGAAAAGCACTGAATCCTCTTAGGTCTAACTCAGCCGAAAATCAGGAAGTTTAAAGAAGGGAAGAAGAAGAAGAAGATGATGATGATGACTTGGCAATTGACTAATCATGCTGACTGGGATAAGTTAGGCTGACTTGGACCAAAGCTGAGGTGTTCAGTCCAACTGGGTCTTAGAAATAATTAATTTAATATGACGTGGCAACTCCGGTTGCCACATCAGATGAATTTAGCCGGAAAACCAAGAGTGACCTGCCGTTGAATTAAAATTGATTTCCGATGACCTCATTGATACAAATTGAAAAATAATGGCCAAAGTGGAAATTGGCCAAAACACGGTAACCTCCCCAAAAAATTACCCTTCATTGAGCTTATTTGGCAATTTCTTATACTTGGGTTTTGCAATCACTACCTTAATCCCTATATGAAGTGTGGACTTCCTGGATACTTTTATTAGAAGTCCGAAATCATTTACTTTAGAACCTTCTAGCGAGATCCTTTTTTGGAATGTCCGGATAGAAAGAGACAATAGAATTTTTAAATCCTTTGTGCTTCTACTTTTTTCAGTCATTTTTAAAATTATTCATATGTTTTTTTTTTTTATTTCTGCATGTCGCGACCCAAATCAGCACTTTCCAAGCGACTCCCTAACTCCCTTTATAATCTTAAATGCTCACTAGTATTCTTAAGCAAGGGCATCCGATCACGCCGGCATGTCGACATCACAGCATCCATCAAAGTGATCCACTCCTTTTAAAGCTTGGATCGATAGCTTGTTACCACACGGTGGACTCCGATGACCTAGTTGTTTTCTTTACTATCATTTTTTCTGTAGTTTTTTGTTTTATCCTTGCATCACCTCTGGTGAATGCTTCATGTTGTTGTTCTTGTGTTGTACTTTTATTCGTTTGTTCTCTTCATTTCTGTATTTTTTTGTGCTTTGTGTTTCTTGGTTTGTATTGGCTTTAATTTTCAATAAATCATTGGTTTATCGATTTTTTTAAAAAAATAAATAAATAATAACCTTTAACATGTCAATTTTTAGTCATGTAGAAAAATCGGTTTATAAGGAAAACATGGGTAAATTTTTTTATAGGGTACCAAACTATGACCCGTTTTCATTTTGGGATCCAGAATTCAATTTGAATCAAAATGGTTACCTAATTTTAATTTTGTTTTACTGGATAGTCACCCGAAAGATTTTGGCCTATTTTTGATGATTTGATGTTATAAATTTCTATCAACATTTAAAATGAAATTGCCAATTGGGTGGACAGTGTGCCATGCATATATTGAGATAGAATTTTTAGTATTTATGTCATCAAAAAAATAGATTGGAATTTTTCAGGTAACCGCCCTATAAAACAAAATTGAAGTTGAATAATGATTTTAATTCAAATTAAAGTTCGGACCTCATAATAAAAAATGATCATAGTTTGATACCCTGCTAACCCAGGAAAACATTGATGATTCAGCATTGATACAACACCCAATATTCCACTACCTCCCTGTTGGCGCCACCTTTTATCATATATATATACACATTGTGTTTGTTGCTTTTAATAAATTGTGTTTTGTCTATATTACCAAAATAAATATTTTTTTTATATAAGTTTTAGTTTGAGCCCGCTTCTCAATAGAAGCCAACATCATACCTTAATGAGCAAATTAAGCTTCAATATTCTATTTTTTTCAGTATTTTTAATGGTAATATTAAAATGGAAATTATTTGCGATCAGTTATGTACATGAATCTTATCCTCTCATATTGTTCTATTAAGGTCAAAAAATTAAATAAACTAACCTCAGCCATACAATTTTGTAAAATATCTTGTGAGCATTTTTTTTTTTTTTTTTTTAAAGGTCTACTTTCTTTTCTTCTTTTCTATCACTCTCCACCTCAGCCATACTTATACCATTTTAATATGTTATCTCTTAACTTATCAGTAATATGTGCTACACCCAATCTATTTTAAATAAATTTATTTTTTAATTGATCATTCCTAGTAATCACCAGGGTTTTCAGACCCGGACCGGACCGGGCGGTCGGACCGGGTTGACCCGGACCCGGCCATTAAACCGGTCCGGTCCATTACACCAACCCGGATTTGAATAAACCCGGGATTGAACCGGTGACCCGGCCGGTCGGACCGGTGACCCGGTGACCCGGCCGGGTCACCAACCCGGGTTTGCACAATTTTTTTTAATTTTTTTTAATTTTTTTCTATTTTATAATATACAATTTTTGGGGGTTAAAATGTAAAATTGTAAACTTTAGGAATAAACTTTATTCACTATTCAATTATGGATTATTTAGTTGTTTATTTCATGTTTATATTTTAATTTATGGAGATTTGAACAAGTTTATGTTTATAGTATTTGATGTATTTGAATTTTCGAAAATTGAATATTTTTACACATCTTTTTTTTATGGATTTCTTAATTGTTTATTTCTTAGTTGAATATTTTTATGTTTTTCAATTGATTTTGTACTAGTTTATTTTTATGTTATTTAGTGTATTTTACATTTTGAATGTGGTGTATTTCAATATTTATTTATGTAGAATACTTATTTAAAGTTCTAAAAGTCATATTTTAATATTTTTATTTTTCAATATTTGATTTTTTTAATCACATAACTAAAATTTAAATTATTTTTAATAAAAATTATTGACCCCGGTTCAACCCCGGTTCAACCCGGTTGAACCCCTAGACCCCTGACCCCTACCCTTCTCCGGGTCGATGTCCGGGCCGGGTCTGAAAACCTTGGTAATCACTGACACTCATATAACATTTTCATTTCAACCACGACTTTCTTTTGAATATATTTTTTGCTAATCATCTAACATTCTGACATTTTCACTTAACAATTATTCTATAAAACCTTTTTTTTTTTTTTTGTGATCACATAAAATTCTAAAAACTACCATCTTTTATAATTTTACCCAACCTACATTAATTTTATTTATAACATCTTCTATAAGTTCTCTGTCATCTTATTATAAAGTCTAAAGATTTTTATTTCTATTAATCTCTGTATCATCCATCTTTAACCCTTCCCTCATTTCTAGTCTTCTTGGTACTAAAATTATATTTTAAATATTCTGTATTTATACTAATTAACTTAAACCTCTTGACTTCTAAAGTTTTTCTCCCCGTTAATTACAAACTTTAATTCTGTCTTACTGTTTATCAATTTCATTCATGCACACTGAAAGAGGGAGATATTTTCCAGGCATTCAGAAATCAACATTATGCTCAGCAATCAGTCAAATATTTCAGCATTCTTTAAAAATCAGGATTAAAAAAATTATCTATTACTAAAATTTGACATGAAAAAAGACGAAGACTGAGAAAACAAGAACACAGATACAAAACCAAGAGCAAGTAAAACTATGTTCACTATCAGAAAACTTTAAGTCTCTTCAGCCAACCAAATGAAGTCTCAAATGAAGTTCAACAATGGATTCCTTGTTTCAGAATTAAACATTCATTGAAACTAGTGAAGTTTTAAAACTTAGAAGAAGGATCAAAACAAAAATCATATGACATATTACAAGGAAGACAAAGATTAAAGAGAGAATAACAACATGAAATATATCATAAAAGAATAACTGAAGACAAAGAGAAGTGATTCAATAAACTAAGTCCAGCCACATGTTTCACATAGATAACATCTTTTCTTGTTTTTTTATTCCCAAGGTATGATTTAATTTATAGAATCTTAAATGATTTGTGGCTAATAGAAATAGTTTCTGCCTAGAATATGAAAGCTTATAAAAGAAAAGGATGGCAGCATTAGGTGCCAAGCAGGTGTTGATGAAAATTTTAAAAATATATTATTGTTGTTGTTACTTCAATTAGTGATTTTAAATTAAATTGTCCAACATATGCTTCCAGACAGCGGCTTTCATCTTCTAGGCTTCTTCCTTTTTATTCTGTAGTCTGTCAGTTTATTTTACTTTAGTTTTGCTCCTCACTACTGGTGAGAGCCACCTGTCTATTTTTTCTTTGCTCTATTTGTTTTGTACTTGTTTTTTTCAATAAATTCGTGATTTATCCATTTTTATCAAAAAAAAAAAAATTATCCAACGTGACAAAGTGAAGTTAATGGTCAAGGTCGGAGTTTACATGGTAGAAGCTATGCTTGATGACTCGTTGCCTATAACATGAGTTGTCTATATATAATCAAGTGCCACGTAGGACTAGTTTCAAGTCAATAATCCTCATATTGAGATCTATATCCATCTGGACCATCTCAAACTATATAAATTAATAAATAAATAAATAAACTCAATGTTTATTTGTTTGTTTTTAAGAAAAAAATAATGAAGTTGAAATCATGCCGGCAAGCATCATATGATTTGGATCATGAATTTACCACTTTGACCAGCTCAAATGACTCTTTTCTATGTTCTAATTAAAATGTTTTTATAATTTAACTAATTATTATGCATATTATTTATGCCATTGGGCTTTTGAGCCGGATCAAATGAGTATGAATTTGAATTTTTAAACTTTGAGTTAGGTTCATATATTATACGAGTGGGTCTAAAATGAGTTTCAAATATAGTGAAGTTGAACTCCTTCCAAATTTGTTTCATTGCATGATATTTTTGCAAAAATTGGTGAATAAATATACATAATACGGAAGAACCAATGGTTGATCAGTATTGATCTCACTGAGTAAGGTTTATTTTTGTAGGACTTTCATTATTCTTGTTTGAAATATGCCAAAACGCAGTGGTGCCAAGGGTTTCTAATTATAAGAGTAGACTTGCAGTCCAATTTCTGTGTCAACCACATAAAGATGTACAGGCAAACTGTCATTGTTCTTGTGCACACACCCATACTAGTATACTCACTTAGCGGATATGTTAATAATAATAATAATAAATAAATAAATAAGTATATATAGTATATAATAAAAATTTAAAATACCAACGCTCTTAAAAAAGTGAAATTAAATAATATCAAGGAGATTGAAAGGTAGAAAGTAGAATCAACAGCCTCTTGAACTATTGGTATCAGATCTCTTGCGTAAGGTTTTTGGGGAGAACCAGGATCGAAAACTACTCAAAGTAATGACACAATATTGTTAAGCTTGCGGATGCACTCCACATTAGTGCATATCCCTGACTATTAACTTCAAATATGGGTACTTCACCTAGTGTTAAAAAAAAAAAAAAAAAAAGTAATGTATTATTTGATAAAAATAGACAAAAATGATACCTAATTTTTAACGCCGTCTCCTCGTTCAATTCTGTTGAAGTTGCTCATGGCCTATTTTTTTTTGCTTGAGATGTTAAAAAAATCTCCAATTTAGACATTGCAAAATTAAACCAAATAATAATAATAATAATTAGAGAATATATTCACAATCAACTCTCTCATTGTTGAGGTGAGTAACTTATCCAATTTATAAAAATAAATAAATAATAATAATCATAACAACAACAATTAAAGAATATATTCACGATTTCTGTAATGCATTAAGACACAAGAAAGAGGTAATTTGACAACAAGAAGTTGAACAATAAAATTTTTCTCCCATTGCAATTTCACTTTGCATTTCTTGCCCTTCATTTTTCTATTTTACAACACCAACCACCCCAAATTCTTGGGTTGAAACTAACAACTGCAAAACCCAGTAGTAACAACCCACCAGCATCATCAGAAGAAATACATCATATTCAACTCATCCCCAAACAATTACCCACAAAAAGAAAAAAGGGAAAATAAAATAAAATAAAAAGGAAATGCCCCTAAAAGAGAATGGTGAAAAGAAAATAATAAAAAAACACAAAGAAAAAAAAAAAAAAAAACATAACCACTTGGGGCAAGCTATGCAACTGCCTGTAAAACTGGTTCCGCCACCAGAAACCTCAGCATCTCAAACCCATTCATCGGAGTACACTGCTCATGGGGAGATAAAAGAAGTTTCGCAGCCTTTTTCCTTTTTTTCTTTTTACCTTTTTTTTTTCCTAATTTTGGTAGCTTAGATTGGCATAGATGCGAGGTTTTTTTTTTCCAAAATGATTTCAGCAACAAAATATCCATGGTGATTTCTGAAAGTTCAGTAACCCTCGAATTTCAGTCACTAGTTCCATCACTACTTCAGCTGGGTTAATTGACTAGATGTAATGCCATTAATCAACTTTGTCTCAGCAGGCTGGAGAAAACCAAAACAAGATAGCATTGTATCAGAACGCCGAATTTCAGATCAACAGACAAAGCGTAAGCATAGCTGACAGATTAGATTGGTAGGAAGGCAAAGGAATTGCATGTGGGTTCTTCTCATAAAACTCAAACAAATATATATATATATATACATATTAAAAAAAAAAACACCTAGCATGGTGGTATATCTAGATTTGTGCAACTGCAGAGTGCAAAGTGAAGCAGAGAACAAAGAATTAATATTGTTAAATTACCAATGAACGATTCACATTGGTTGTTGGTTGCCTGATCTTCTTGTCTTGCATTACTTTCTGCCGATTTTCATAGAAATCAAAGTCATCTAATATTGAGGTTTTGGAACAATAATTCTTAAAAATATTCAACATCTCAGTGCCCTGCGTAAATTTCACCTGGCATGCATATAAAAATAAGTGTTAGTGACAAAAAAAAAATTATATAAATATACATAAATTCTTCCTTCCATCAGTAGACAATACAGAAGTAGGTCATCCAGAGATATGAAACACAGCTAAAAACATAGGAGGGCTTAGAAATCCGCACAAAAACACAATCAACAAACACAGAAATAAGCACCTAAATTAATGACAGAGAATTAGAAGAATGTTAAGTTTTAAATTTTAATGTCCTGTGAATATGTAAATGCGTCCAGACAATGCACTATATGTAACATTTCCTGTGTGTTTCCAAACAACGATACTCCATATTCCAAGTTAATCAACTTTCGTTACTCCAAACAGAATTATTATCTAAAAATCTCACAGCCTAGAGCATGTTCAAACTACGAAGATTATATTCTCCTATAAGAATTGGGAACCCATTATACTTACTTCTTGAGTATCACGGCTATTAGTAACAGGTTTATTCTCATTGTTCTCTAATATAATATGCCGCAAATGTGGATTTGGGATGTCTTTTATGATGTGCCACTTCACTGGAAAAAATCCATTCCACTTATCTTGTTGCCAAAAGTCCATGTTCTTGCTATAATCAACTTGACCAATCATTTCAGCCACACCACAGAACTGACCACTTGCATTAACCTGAGAAGATAAAGAGTGATTAAAAAAAGAAAGCTAATATTTAGTGATAAAAAACACTGAGTCAAGGTTATGCACAATAAAATCAGTTACTGTCTAGTGAGTGATACATCCCTCCCGGGACACAAAGGCAAGGATTAACCCACACTGGACAAAGAGATAGGGTGGGCAGAGCACAATACTTGAAAACAAAATTGAACTCCAGCAACAAGAGCAACAAGAAAAGACAATAGTTCTGCTAAGAGAAGCTTAAGCAGACTGCAGTGACAAAAATCAGCTGCTTACAGTAACAGTCTTTTCTTGCTTGTGCATGGAAGTTGTAATGTAAATAAATCTATTGCAAAGATACTTAGTACAAAATGTGCAATGAAACAAATAAAGCAACTTACAGAAAAAAAGAGGAAAACAGGGCACTTGGTTCCCTTCTGCACCATTTTCTCCAGTGCAGATTGGTAAGCATTGTCTAGTCTCTTATTACCATTTGGAGTGCTTGCCCAGACATTGTATTTGATGCTTTTGTGAATATCATCCTCACTATATGACTTTATGACAAAGAATAAAGCATGGTCATAGTTAGTAGCAAAATCTGGAAGGTTGTATTCATCCATAACAACAGGAAATGAAGCATTTATTTTTTCATTTCCCTCGGTAGCCAATGGTGGTGCAACATGATCAGTATCAGAGCTCAAGATACTTCTTATGCCATTTGTTCTTGGACCACGATTCTGTTCATTTAGCATGTCAAGGTCACCAGTTGTGTTAACTCTGGTTTTTGCTTTGGGTTTTTCAGTCCCAACCAAACTCCGTCCAGTTTCCTTAGCATGCAACGGGCCACCTTTTCCATGGTTTGAGAAAGAGGAGAACTTGTTCACAGGAAGAAAGCTTTGGGATAGAACAGAAGCAGCCTAAGGAGCCAGTGATGAAAAAAAGATTATACAAAAAAAATGCCATTATGGTTATTTAGATAATCAATATCAAATTTTCACATTAACCATGCTTAATATAAATAAATAAATCAATACCTTATTTACAGGCTTGAGAGACTGATTATGAACAGCAGGAAGCGGTGAAACTCCCCATGCTTGTGGAGATCCCTTTATAGTTGCATTTGTCGACTTCGAAGAGATTGAAGGTTTTGCAGGAGTGAATGTATGAGTTTGGGAAGGCAAATTCAGTATGGGAGCAGAGATTGCTGGATCTAATCCAAATCCAGCTCCAGAAAATCCATCAGTCAATAGAGATGGATTCCAGTATGCAGGAACCAGTTCAGCCCCATATGCAACTGAATGAGGAAAATATTCTGGAGAAGAGGCCTGAGGGAAAACTGGACTTGGATAATAAGGCTGTTGACTAATATATTGTCCATCCACACTAATCATAGCTCCAGGCACCAAAGGATAGGGAGCATAGCCAGGTTGTGCCCCAGGAATAAAATAAGCAATAGAGGCATTATCTGTTGCAATAGCCTGAAATAGAACATAAAAGCAAAGATGAGTGTTGATACAACCAAATCAAAATTCATATACATCCCATGAACTCCCGTAGATATATTTTGAAGTATTTAGTTTTGTAGGATCAGAATGTGATAGTTAAAGCCATGGCTGAGAAATCAAGCCCCTCTCCCATTGAGAAACTACTGTCGTTCAGAACCGCCATCTATCCAAGTCAAAGTCATGTATAAAGAAGTAGCCATATTATCCAATACCATCTTGAAATAAAATCAAACTTAGTGTGTGGAGTATCAAAAACATAAAATGTAATCTAATTTAAATAAACTGCCAATCATCAAGATGAAAAATTGACCATCATATGGTTGAGTTGGGTAATAAGGCCTCACACAAGGAAATATATACACCAAACGAACAAGTAGAAGCTTGCATTGAGGAATATCACAAAATGCACCAAATCTTGGATGTAACAGGACAAATCATTTTATCTAACTTTACGAGAGATTATAGACCAAGCAACTTACCTGAAGAGGAACTTCAAAACCTTGTCTCCCAAAAGTGTAACTTTGATCATCCCATTCTCTAAATGAATAACCTGTAATCATTCTTATCATTAGATCTGAAAGCATAATAACTAAAGCTTGCCTTAATAGTTGCAAAAATTACAAAACCTGGATAATAGTAGCCATAATAGTCATTCACTGGATATAAGGTGTTCTGCCCAGCCATGACACCCTCTTGATCAAATTCGCTTTTTTTCAAACCATTTGAGACATCTCCTAAAGAGATACCTGATGCTGCATCAGACGGATTTCCATCTTTTGGACCATGCTACCCAAAAAAAAAAAAGCATAAATATCAAAATTGTGGAGGGAACCAAATTTTCAACAAAACTTATAGACAGATATTAGCAAGCACAGATGCAACCGCAGTTAAAAAAACATGAATCTAGAAATCAAAATCATGCTAGGAGAAAGAAATTTTATGTACCAAATTGGAATCGCTGGCTTTAGGAGTTGACTCTATTTTCAGATTCTTCATCACAGCTTCCAAAGCTGAAGTGCAAAAAAGTTAAGGCATCCAGTGCAAAAACTAATAGAAGATCTTTCAAGTTAAGCATAAGTACTGATCAACATATAACTAACTATACCATTGCTCATATATCAAGCAATCACTACATATCCTTTTCACACAAATTACAATGTAAAGCAAGAAGTCACCAAATGTAAATCAGAAAAATTTGAAAGCAAATCCAATATTCATATGAGATTGCAGATCAAATAAAATTAACTTAATTAAAATCAATGTGACACAGAAAACAAGGGAAAGCAAACATTCTCTTGGATTCACAGAAAACACAGAAGCCTAAACAATTAATAGAAATGAATGAGTACCTTGCCAATGAATCATAAAAGTTTAAAGATCAAGAATCGATTAACCAAAACCAAAAACAATGGACTAATGAGAACTACCAGTACAGCGGCCTTTCACAAATCACATAAATATCATACAAATACAAAGTCCTCTGACCAAAATGGCAACTTTAAAGAGCAATCAGAGATATGTCACAAAACCCTCGACTTCTTGCCAAGACACTTCCATTAGCCTATAAATCCACCCAATCCATCTTCAAGGGATACAAGTGCTCAAAATCATTGCAGAATTCTGTAAAGTCGTATAAAATCACATCAACATGTGTATACATTATATACATCTCCCTCGATGACAAACATTTCTATCAAACTAAAGATCCCATCAACATCATAAAACTGAACAAAACCTCAAAAGCTAATCAATTCCATCAATCGCCAGAAATCTAAGCAATTGTACTAACTCCATCAAACGATCAAACAACCCTTCTAAGCACCAAATCAAGAACAAAATACAGAATCAGAAACTAAGATCTACAATCCAAAAACCATTAAAACTCCAAATCACGGCCAGATCAATCAACAAATTCCCCAAATTCCACTCCTACACCAACTCCAAGCCAAAGAACAACCATCAAAAGATTCAAAACTCAATTTCCTTTCATTCCGATGCGCAAACCTCCATCCCATGCCCGACAAAACCAACAAAGCAACGCAAAAACAACAAAAAAAAAAAGGGAAAAAAAAAATCCGCCGAAAAAAAAAAGTAAATGAACAAAAAGGATACGAATTTCAGCAGCCATGACAATTCGCACCAAGCACGCTAAAACCCTAGCAAGAAAGGAACGTTTCCGATGCTCTCCGGCGACGGGGAAACACGAATCTCGGCGAACGGGGACCGGATTCCGACGATGATGGGGAGACGAGAAAAGGGAATCAGTGGTTGGTGGGAAATGAGAATGAAAACGGGGGTTTTGTTTTCGAATTTAAAAGTCAATAGAGAGAGAAAAGTAACGGCTGAGAAATCGCCACGTCATCATAAAAGAAGAATCCTACGGTTCTATTCTCTTGGCCGTCCAAAACAGCGTCTTTGATGTCTGTTCCGATGAGGATTATTATTCAGACTTCAGAGACCGCACCAGTAGGTCGTCTAATAATAATAATATATTAAAAGGTCTTTTTCGCAAATATGACTTTTCTGAAAATATATTTTAAAAATCAACTTTTCAAAACTAAATTCAAACACCAATAAAAAAAATTTAAAAAAAAAATTATAGTTCATGATTTATATTCGCAATCTCTCAGACAATTGACATCAGGTCTTTTTGTATAGAGTTACTAAAAAAACATATTTGAATCTTAAATCTTGCAAAATTTATACACATCTCTGGTTATTATATTTGTCAATATATATATATATATATATATATATATATATATATATATATATATATATATATTTATGCATGATTTATAAGATGATTTATTTTATTTTTTAATATATATTATGTTTTGTCTTCTTTTATATCAACTCTTTATAAATTTTAAAAAATTAATAATAAATGAATGAAAAGAAAAGAAAGAGTTTTAGGGGGAGTTTTTTCAAATATAAAACTTTGGAAGGGTATTTGTAGAAGTCTCATATTTAAATGCAATGAAAAACATGACAATGACTTCTATCAAGAAATAATGAAAAATAATTTCCATTAAAAAATTTATAAGTTAGGTAAAAGACAAAAAAAAATGGATAATGATAATTCTCACAGATGTCCTTTTTATTTACTTAAAAAAGTAATGAGAAACCACTTCCTTACGTTTCTCTGTTAATAAAGAAATAATTTAATAAAAAATGAAAAAATTAATTATTAAATTTAAAATTGAATGTGTATATGCTATATACTGTGCAATTTAAGAAACCACTTCCTTGTTTAATAATAAATAAATGATATTTTCATGGGTCAATTCAAAAGTAAGTTATTTTGATCTACATTAGAAAAATAATAATAATAATGAATTGTTTTTGTGTTTATGAAAAGTGTAAAATAATAATTTTTTGTAGTATTTTGAATTTTTATTTTAATTATAAATTTATTTATTACATTGATGTAAATATCATATGAATTTACACAAATTATCTATAAATTATTTAGACGTTGTTTATCTAAACAAAACATCTAAATTCAACCAAATATATTAAACAAAAATGAAGCCATCATACAACAGTTCATTAACAAGACAAGGACCAAAAAGCCATGGAAATATCATTAAACAAAAAGAACCAAAAGATAGCAATAATTCAATCCATATAATTCTTGCTGTCTAGAAAGAACATTGAATGCAATTAAAATGTCTTCTAGTACGTAGACTTATATCCCCTAAATTTTATCATCATAATTTTCATTTATTAAATGATTTAATCTACAAATTAATGAAGAAAATGTTCCTTTTCAAAGTTGCTTTCTAAAGACTTTGTTGTGAAGCTTTGGGCCACCAATTTTTAGAAATATTATTATTATTATTATTATTTTGTTAGATTACTTAATCTTGAAGTTTTATGGAACAAGTCAGATCCCACATTTCAATTTGGAGTTTTCCGAAAAGAGAAGAAAGTAGGAAGATGCTTTGTGGGAACCATGTCATATTTATGATTCAATTTTCCCTTTATTTTATTTTATTTATTTGTTTGTTTCTTTGTTTGGATATGAAAGAAAATTAACAATGAAAGTGATTTTTATTTATTGTGTTTATTAATTAATAAGTTAAATCATCTAAAAAAATGATAAATAAATTGGATACTTGGGTTTATGTAATTTTCATTGATTGATTTAAACATAAGTCAATGGATGGATTATACAATATTAAGGGAAAGCCATGAATAATTCATGGAGAAATTATTATAATTGTCATCATTATAATTATTATTAGAAATGGAAAATAAGATATTTGTCCTTTTCCATGATGAAATAAGATATATTGGTGTTTATTTTAAAATAATATTTTATGAGTTATTTGTTTAGATAGCCAACCATTGCCCACGTCTTACAGAGATTAGGGAAAGTTTCAAGCAAGATCACAAGAAAAGACTTGTTTAATAAAATTTTATTAATAATAAAATGTGTAAAAAAAATCATAAAATAACACAAAAACACAATGGAATTGGGACGAAACTTCTTTTTATATTTCTCTGTACACTTCAAGATCACAAATTTTAGTATTTTTTTTCTCTCATAATTTTAAATACCAAATTTAGGAGTTTTTAAAAAACTTCTCATATCTTAGTGGACGTTGGATAGGGATACTTATTACTAACAAATAGGAATAGACATAAATCTTGAGATTAACACCCGTTTGGATATATAGAGGAATGAGAATGAAATCCTAAAGGCTGTTTGGTTCGTGGTAAACTGGTAATAACATATTACCACATAATGAGATTACCATGGTAATATGGGTGGGAATGTTATATGGTTGGGAATATTGTGGTAATTTAATATAACCATGTTTGGTTGGGAACTCTTATTACTGGGAATATTTTATTACCTTGTTTGGTTCATGGTAATCAATTTGGTAAAATATAAAAAATTATAAGATTACCATGGTAATCCAAGATAGACACCAAATTTGGTGGTAATAGGATTACCACCTTTTTGGTAATATTCTCATGTTGGTAATGTGATATTACCATCCATATTACCACGTAACAAGTGGTAATGCAATGCCAAACGTGATAATATTTTCAGATTACCACGTAACACGTGGTAATCTTTCTATATTACCGCGAACCAAACGGGCCCTAAAATTGTTGAGAACTGAGGGGTGATTTTCATTACCTCAAATTAATGAAGAGGAATGGAAGAGATTTGACATATCTACCATCTTTCTAATTTTGTAATAATAATAATAATAATAATAATATGAAGTAGTTAATATAAATATTTAATTATAATAATTAATATAAATAATAATATCTAAATTATTTCAAAATGTAATAGTTTCATCTTTTCTTTATTTAAAAAACAACAATACATCAAAATATCTATTTATAATACCTAATTATACTAATTAAATTAATAATAATTAAAGTGAATTATTTAATTAATATTTGTTAATAATTGAAGTAAATAAGATATACAAAATATTTCACAAATTAAAAATTTGTTTAATTTGTCACAAATGTAAGAGTAATTTTACAGCAAATTTTTTTCTTTTTTCCTATTCTCAATGAATTTTATTTCAATCAAACACAGTTTTTATTCCCATTAACATTACTATTTCCATTCATTTCATTCTCATTGCTATTTCATAATCCATACGCGCCATTAATACCATCAAAAGTCAATCAATATAATTTTTTTTTTTTTGCATATATATCTAATATATGACTTATTTGTTTAGATAGGAAAATCAAATATCAATTTTTTTATTTAAAAGTTTTGTTTTAGACTTATGATAAAACCAAATTCTGTTTTAATTAAAATCTGTTCTAAAAAAAATCTCCTTTTCAATTACAATTTGAAGTCAAAACAAAACACTGTTTGGTTGGGGCTCTCAATCAAGGTAGATTTTGCTTAATTAGGATATAAAAAGTCAAACTTTGCTTTAGTGAAGCCAAAGGATCATAGTATGTTTGTGGAGAAATTCTAGACACGTAATCAAGCCAAATTTTGCCTAAGGCATGTTGTCCAAGCAAACTCTACTAGGTCAAGATTGATTGAGTTTTTTTTTAATAAAAAACTAAAAAATATTCTTTATCAATCAATGTTTAAATAATTGAATAATTAATCATTTAAAAGACAAATATCAATTTGACGGGTCACGACTACCTGGTTATAGGAATGGTTTCTTTTGCAAAATAATTAATAATATTAAAATAATGAAGTTTCAGAAATATTTTTATTTTATTTTAATTAACATTAATAAACAAAAATTTAAAAATATAAATGTAAATCATGAAATTTAAACCATAAAAATTGTTCATATTAAACTCCAAAGTAAGAATATATTTTTATATTTTCTTATGTTAGATTTAAAACAACTTCTCTATTCCTCCCGTTGATATCAACCAAAATTTGCATTTAAATTATATATATATATATATATATATATATATATATATACAAACAAAGCCATAAAACCACAACTGCGGTTTTGAGTCATATCTTCAACCTCCACTTTGAAAAAAACTTATTACAGGGCTACTACATCTTAAAATATAGAAATAGTTAAACCAAACACCTAAAAAAAATTTATTTGTAGCAGAAATAAAATGAAATATATATAAGAGTCAATCTTCTACCAATGTTTATAAATAAAAATTCTATTGGTATCCATTTCACAGTCGTCAGATTTAAACCCAACGGCTGCAAATCATCCATTTCAGACTCTCATTGCAACAGTACCTTATGCAATTTTTTTTAAAACCAACACCAACCTAATACAACCCTCACCCACTGTATCATAATATTGTTGGCCACCCTTTCTCTTCACTCTTCTCTTTGTCTCCTTCTTTTCTTTTCTCTCTCATGCTTTTTATCCTCTGCAGACGTTTTACCAACATCCATACAGAATATATCTCTAATATATATATATCGGAAAAATGAGATAAATAATAATTATTATTATTTTGATAAAAGCAACAAGCATTGCCCTACAAGGGATTGCAAAGGGGTATACAGTGGCAAACCTAGAAATTTGGTCCAGCCCAGGCTTAAATAAAAGTCAAGGTTTGATATTAATTACAAAAGACACAGACAAATTTAAAAGACAATACAAACTAAGTTGATATTCAATATCAACAATAAATATACAAATAAAGTTCAAATACAATACATAATAAGTGAAATAACAATGAAAAATATAAATACAAACTACATGCCAACACTTGAGCCACTCTTATTACTGTTATGATCAAGAGGTGCCAATTTAATCCTACAAATTCGCATATTTTGAAAATACTGTAAAATATCTTCATTATCAATTTCATTAAATATGTCTTTCTCAATATAGCAAACCAAGCTATCATTCAAAAAATCATCCTCCATTTTGTTACGCAAATCAATCTTGATAATATTTATTGCTGAAAAAACTCTTTCAACTAAAGCAGTTGAAACAGGCAAGACCAACGCTAACTCAATCAACCGATAAACTAGAGGAAATCTGAGATGTTTTTCTGTTTCAGCCAACTTTATAGCAAGTTCTCCAATGCTTCCTAGTGAAGAAAAATCAACATTTTTTCCCATGTCATATATATACATCTCTAATTGATCTGCTAATGTCATTCGATCCAATTCTAAGAAATCTTTTGGATATGGCTCTGCAATACGAACTAATTTAACAGCATCAAATCTTGAAAATGATTTTTTTGGATCAAGGCAACTTATGCAAGCAATTCAATAGTAGATTCTAAAAAATGACTATTCATATCTTGCATGATCATATCAAAAACCTGACATAACAAATAAATAAAGCAAACATTAATCAATAAAAATGTAAAGTTTAATAACAAAAAAAAGTGAAAGTGATATGAAAAATACTAACCGAGTAAAAAACCTCAACACAATAATAGTGCAAATATGTAGTGGCTTGCTTCTCACGTCTTGGACGACCGTGGACCAACAATCTTTCTTCCATATTATTTGGCATCTCAATATCATTTTCAACACAAAACTTCGAAACATTAGCCAACAATTCATCCCATCTATCATCTCTCAATGATGGCAACTTAAACTTGACACCTTCAGCCATGTCTAAAGCATTTACTATATTTTGATTTTTCTCTTGCAAGGCTTGTGACAAGCCAATTGTTATATTTAACACCTTTTTCATCAAAAATAATATGAACACAAATTCAAATCTTTCCGTATGATCAATCAAACCCAAAGCTACACCTTGTTAGTCAGGATTAGTTCCATCATCATGAACATTTCCAACAACATCCATTACTGTTGGCAACATATTTGAAGACGAAGTGTTGTATAATAATGAGATCCCCAATGTGTGTCCCCAGGTCTTGCAAAGCTTGTCTCTTGATTGCAGCCTCTACTAGTAGAAATTACATCTTTCTCTATACGTGTAACTATATTTTCATGTTGGCTTTGTCGAAGTGCATATTTCCTTTTACATGATGCTCCAACCAAATTGACAATCTTGATCACATAACTAAAGAAGTCATTGATAATAGACATTTTTTTTTGCAAGACCAACAACAAATAATTGAAGTTGATGTGCAAAGCAATGAACATACATTACATATGGATTATCCTTCAATATAAGTGACTTTAGGCCATTAAATTCTCCTCGCATATTAGAAGCTCCATCATAACCTTGACCTCTTAACCTTGATAGGGACAATCCATATTTTGCAAACAAATTATCAATGGCCTCTTTCAAAGTGTGGAATGAAATGTCTGTCACATGCTCTACACAAAGAAATCTCTCGATCGCTTGTCTACGAGAATCAACATATCTCAAAACAATAGCCATTTCTTCCTTCACTAAAATGTCTCTAGCTTCATCAACCATAAGTGAGAAAATCCGATCACCAATGCCTTCAATAATAAGTGATCTCACTTTTTCAGCACAAGAATACACCAAGTCTTTTTGAATTTTTGGAGCAGTCATTTGGTTATTCCTTGGAGCATTTGCTTTCGATGTCTTGGCAATCTTATCAACACGTGCACCATACCAATAGAGTAACTCTAAAAAGTTACCTTTGTTCTTGGGACTTGAAGATTCATCATGCCCCCCGAAAAGCTAAACCTTGTCTTAACAAGAATCGCACAATATCTAGAACCGCCATCAATCTAACATGATAAGCAACTTCCATTTTTGAACTATGTTCTGAGATCTTTTGTGTGACACTTTGTCGTGGATTCTTGAACAATTCCAATTTATCAGCTGCAAAATTATGAATGCTAGTAACATTTCCTTCATGATCTCTAAAAGTAGAAATAGCATTCTTCCAATTATTATACCCCATTTTGGAAAATACATCCTTTCCGCTTTGAAATCCATAAGTTGGTTTAAACAACTAACACCACAAGCAAAATGCCGAATCCTTCTCCACACTATATTCCAACCACGGAAAAGAATCAAACCATGGAGGATTGAAACACTTATATTGATTCCCATATTTTTTTTCTTGGGAAAGTTGTGAGTCCTCGGTTGACATGGACCTTTTGCTACATAAGATCATCTTACCTCGACTTTAATGTTGCCATCATATTTCTCAATCGGCATTCGAAGCCCTGGATCCGCAACTAGATTATTTGGATCAAACTCAACTCTTACTCATTTCGGACTTGAAGATGTGGTTGCGTTATCATCTTTAACACTCAACTCGTTGCTTCTTAGTCTTTTAGTCAAAAACTTATCCATATTAAAAAAACCTATATTAAACAAAAATCTCAACACATTAACAATTTCGAAAATCAATTTTAATCAATTGGAATTCATGAGTGGATGACAATAGATAAAATAATAATAATAATAATAATAATAATAATAATGCTCATATTCAATGTAAATCAATAGCTAGTGTACACATTTTAGGATTCATGATCAAGATAATTTGATAAAGTAAAACCACCCACATTTGACAAAGTTTTCATCATTGCCACTAAATGTGTTTAACCGATTGATTTCAAAGAGTTTTTAGCAGTCAAAATCCAAGATTTTGTGGTAAACTTGATGACAACACATTTTACCAAGCCAAATGATCAAAGAAAATGTGTTGCTGCTAAAGTTGCATGACCACAAAACCTAACCTATGAAAGAATCAACGTTTTTTAACTTAATTCATTAATACATTTAAATGAGTTAAACATGACATCATTCCACAATCACTGTCACTCTAACTTGCTTGAAAGTTAAATAGTCAAGTATTTAAGTCCAATAACAGAAAGCATATTGATTGATCATGCACAATTTGCTAAATTTATGAAATAACAAATAAAACAATATAGAGGTTCATATGCATAACAATATACAAGCAGCATACAGTAAATAAATACAACTCATATGAAACAATAGCTAACAAATAGAGCAGATTTGGTCACAAAAGCATGCTTCATCAGTTCATCAAACTTTACAAAAATAACTATGTAAAACAAAGAGAAATGCATACAGATCTAGGTTGGTTCCTTCAATAAGAATAAACTGAGGCATTAGTAATACAAATCCTAAGATTCCAAACAAAACCTAATGCCATTAAAAAACCACTACAAGTCTACAATCTTAACAATGCATAAATGTTAAAATTAAAAAAAAAAAAAAACACCACTCACTTCACAGTTGATGCGATGAGCTATCATGCGAAGGTTTGAGGAGAACTGGTAGAATCAATTGACAGATCTAAGGCAGACTGGTAGAGTTGGAGTTTGAAGAGGAAACTCAGGAAAGGGATGAGAATTTTAATTTTAGAGAACAATGAAAGGGCTCCTCAATTTTGAGGGAAAAACAAAAACATAAACCTAATAAAATAGTAAAGGACCAGACTACCCTTGACTTAACAAACAACTCAGCTCAACTCAACAACACAACACCACCTTGCCTAGAACTTGAAACAAAACACATGATGAACTCATCCTGGCCCTCCATTTGTCCCACTAGTCATCTATAAATTTAAAACTTAAGTCACAACTCAACAAACACAAAACTGCCTACAACTTGAAACAAAAAAAACAGGATGAACTCATATTGACCCTCCACTTGTCCCACTACTAATCATCTATTAATTTAAAACAAAACTTCAATCACCAAACTGAAACACATTCAGAAATAAAATTCAGCCAGGGCTGCCATCTCTATCAGCCAATGCTTAAACTCAGCCGGACTCATATCTTTTAAGGATTTCCAGCAGACCAGCGCGGGCTGCCAATATAGTGGGTCCGCCCCTGGGGTTATACAAGTATAATAGTACACCAATTATTGTGGCTTACTAACCCCTTAGGGATTTACCATGGGCTTGTTTGGATTAATTTTTGGAAAACCCATAAGTGTTTTTTTATAAATTAAACACTTCTGGGTTTAAAAAAAGTTATTTGTATTGGTTTTTTTGCAAAAGCAGATGTTGTAAAAAAGCTGAAAAACAGTCTTTTTCATAAGCTAGTCATGATTAGCTTCTGAAAAAAAAAATTGTTTTTTAGCTTATTTTTACAACTTCTTTTTCTATAGAAAAGCTAATCCAAACATAAAATACAAAAAAATGCTTTAATTACTCTACAGAACCACTTTTTCAGAAGCACTTCTATTAAACTGAAAAAAAAACACTTTTTTGAAAAGCCAGTCCAAACAAGGCCATGAGGCAGACCATAATCCCACAATGAAAAATCCCTTTGACTTGCGACCCTGAAAGAGTGGAGAATATGTGGGGCGGTCTTAGTGAAATGGAGACCTAGGCATGATAATTTTTTTTAAAAAAATATGTTTATTAAATAATAAATTACATAATAAAAATAAAAAATATAAATCAATATTAATAATTACAATAAAATAAAAATATTAATCCAAAAAAATTATAGAGATTTAGAGATAATAATATATAATTGTAAATAAAAATTTTAAATATAGTTTTTTTTGAAAAAAAAGACAAGAATTGCATACCCTTGTAATAAGATCGAATTTATTGCACATTGATTTTATCATAAATTAAGTATTATTGTTTAAATTTTTGAGATTATAATTATGTGTATATGGAACCAATAAATGGAAATTATATATATAATTCTATTGAAAATAAAAATAATGAGGCCCTAAAAAATTATGAGGCCATAGAAAATTATGGAGCCCTGTCATAGGACTAAATTAATTGCACAGTAATATTATGATAAATTAAGTTTTATAGTGTAGTAAACACTTAAAATTTTCAAAATTATAATTATGTGATAAGATAATAAATAAATAAAAATTTTAAATATAATTTAAAAAAATGAATTGTGGCACATTAGAAAATTCCAGATTCTAGTCAAATTTAGTGGATATTGATATATCATAAATTAAGTTTTATAGCTTAAAAAAATTAAGCTTTTAAAATTATAATTCCATGGATAATACAATAAATAAAAATCTTAAATATAATTTAAAAAAAAATTATGAGGCCATAGAAAAAGCCTGGGGCTCTAGGCAGAAGCCTTGATCGTCAATGTTTAGGGGCACTGAGTTTGGAATATGGTGACTCCCTAAAAAAAAACTTAGGTGGTGTTTGTTTCATTGGCTTTTTAAAGTCAAGTGTTTGTTTTGAGATATTTAGGGTTTAGGGAATATGGTGACTCCCTAAAAAAAAATACATATATTGTCATTTGTTTTGACATATACATATTTATATACATATTTATATAAACATACATATACACTTCTAGATATGCTTGTACATAGCATGTTTACATATACAAATACACCTATATATGTATGTATATATGTGCATATATGCACAGATACACACATATACATATACTTATATAGATATATATACACATATGCACGCATATACATATATTTATACAGATATATATACTCAATACATATACTTATACACATGTTTTCCAATTTCAGATTTTCAAATCCTTCCAAACAAATATAAAATCTTATAATACAGTAATTCCAGTTACAACCAACCAAACACAAGATTTGACGGCACTGTATTTTGAAATCTAAATATTTCCAGTTACATTATAACTACAAATCCACTGCATTTAGAACTACATCCAACTAAACGCTACCTTAGTGAAATAAACAATATTTGAACAATATTGTCATAGAATTTGCACAATACTGCACAACATTACTGCCCAAAAGATTCAACTTTACACATTAGTAGTTGTCTCAATTTCTAAATTTATAAGAACGGTTAATTTTAAAAACAATTTTTTGTTAATTTTGTTATCATCATTCATCAACTTGTGATAAAGGATACGACCCAATGCCAAATCGAGAGACACGTGGCGAGTTCCCGACAAAAAAAACCCGTCATCTTAGGCCACTTGTCACCCTCTCCTTTCCCCATTCTCAACCCCCTCCTTCTCGCTTATTTACTCCATTGCCCTTCTACGTGGTCTACATGCCTTCACGGGTTTGGATCCGATAGGGAACTCTTCAAAGCTATAACAGTAACACATTAAAATAATTGAACTTTATAATTTTAAAAACTCCAAATTAAATAAATAAAAATTGATCACTAAACAATATCCAACAAAAGCTTTATCAAGATTCAAGCTGCATGCAAAACGGGTTACATCCGGTTTAGAGACCTGATCCGATAAGAAAGGGTGTCATTGTAATTACGCAATCAAAATAGGGTGGTTTAGTTAGCATGTCTTATAAATCCAGAATGACCCAAAAATCATCTCTTCGTTCTCATTTCATCTCCAAAAGTCATCTTCATCATCCTCACTCCTCAGAGTTATCAGTCATGTATGTATCTCTCTATCTCTCTTCCTACCACTTTCTTCTGAGTATCAAATCCATTTATAATATTTATATAGACTTTTCTTGTTTTGCAGATATATATATATTAATTATCATGGGATACTGGAAAGATAAGTTGTTACCAAAGATCAAGAAGGTGTTTGGTTCAAAGAAGGAAAGCAAAGAAGCTAAAAAAAGCGAAGTAGAAGGTCCTGGTGCAGTGGAGAGTAGTAGTAAGGAGGTGAGTTTAGAAACTAAAACTAAGGTGAAGAAGGAAGAGGTGGAGGAAAAGATGGTGGTTGCACCTGAGTCTGAACTAGTTAAACCAGTTGAGTCTGTTTGATGGGGTTTTTATTTAGGTGTATGTAGAGTTGTAACAAGGATGCTTCCTTTCTTGTATTTGTTTGCATGATTTTTGTTATTTTTAATTTGGTATTTGTTTCTCTTAATTATCTAGTGTTTTGGCTCCCCTTGGTTGTAAAGTAAATCTTTGTATTGTTTTGCTTATGTTTTTATATAATCTATGATGTGTTTCTCTTAGATTTTTTTTTTAAATTTATTTATTATCATTTTAAAGAGAGGAGGGGCCAACCACCTCCTAATCTATATATTTAATCTATATATTAGCTCTGAGTTCTCTGTGTAATATATTTGTGTTCCATTAAGGAGAGTGTTTAAATGACCTTCTGGTTTATATATTAACATAAGTCTTTTGCGTAGTATGTTCATATATATTTTGTTGAGAGTGTGTTTAAACCTCACCTCGTGCATAATAAAGATACATGTGTACTATATGAGTAATTTCGCATCTCTGCACTCCTGACAAGGCTTGTTAAGAAAAAAAAATATTAAATAAAGGAAGGGAAGGGAAAATAGGTAGAGAGGAGTGCATCTGGTTTTCTTTCACATATGGTGTTAAGTGTTTGATATGGTGGAGAGCATGGAAGGCAAAGGCCCTCTCATTTCAACAAAATCAAATGAGCAAATAGTAATTATGCAAAAATAAAAGAAATAACAAAAATGATTACACAAGCATTCACACATAAAATTTAAAACGAAAATTGCATTCCTTTGTAATTTTGCATCACAACTACAATTATGATCATGTTTTATCAATTAACAAAAAAAAAAAATAGCAGCCTTAGTACTCTTAGTAGTATGATTATTATACATGAATAGAACATCAATAGATTTTTCATACATTAAATTTAATAGAATTGAATTAGTACCCCTTATTAATTTCCTGCTAAAGGTAACACAAAACTACTACAAAGGTGAAAAAAATTTCAAAGTAGAACATGGATAATATTGATAACAAGCTAACTTCTTGGCTGTCAATTTTTCTTGCAATTTTATTTAGCATGACAAAATAGAGGTGTTGTTGGACCATTGTCATGCGGGCATGAATCATTTGGTTCCTTGTCATTCAAAGCAAGTATCCTTCATTGTGTAAAAACCACAAGCATGTACCTGGGGAAGGACGAATAAAATTCAAAGCACCACCACCCCTCTTAGTTTAGTAGCACCTGGTCCTTGCACATTAGCATTGTAAAAAAATATACACCGTATAGCATGAAAATGTACACAAATTAGTACTGTAGATATCAAGAAGAATTCATCTAACACAAACTGATGCTGTAGAAATCAAACATATAAATTCAGTAAGCATATAAAATCAACAATAATACAGAAATAATAGTTAAAATTTTTTAGTTTAAGGTAGGCGTGCGTGAACACTATCTTAACGCTGAATTGGTCTCCCTCATACAGGATTTTGCATGTGGTCTCACTTTAAGCTTTGGATACTCTAACCTCAGGAATGAATCAATTTCTCATCTAGTACGTTCGGCGATGAGATTTCCGAGTGCAATGCCTTATAAGATTCAGGTGAAAAAAGATGAAGAGGATGATGATGAGGACACCAAAAGTTTGTATGCAATATCACACAATGTCACAGCTTGAAGAAATAAAAATGAAGGTTGAAGTTGGAGAAGTGATTGCCTGGCTAAGCTTCTCACAAGTTTATATAAGAGGCTAATCAATGGATATAATTATATCCACCGGAAATCAATGGCTAATTGAGAGGGGTTAGGTATGAGAGTAAACATGTGGGTCCCAAAGCTTGGCCCACATCCAACAAGCACCGGATCCTCGAATATGATTTTGAAGTTTTTACCAAAGAAGCTGGCTCAAATTTCAACTCATACAAGCTAAGGGCGACATAAATACACTTTGGTTGACCTCCTAACATAATTTATGTAATCTTGCAAGAAATTATTTTTTTTTTATAAGAAATGATGACTGGCTGCTGATAAAATATGATTTTTTTATTATTATTTATAAAATGTGGATAAATCATATTAGGGTAAGGCCATTTGTGAATTTAAGAATTAATATTTTCAATATACACGTGTTTTCATCCTACATATAAGAGATCTGATGTTAATAGGCTAAAAGATCATTGAAAAAATTTGTTTGAATAATTTATTCCATGACATATCTGTCGCAAGAAAGACTTATTTATTACTCTTTTGGCAAAAAGCTTTTGACACTTGATTAACTCAAGTAACATCAATAACATGCATACGTGTAATTCATAAGCTTAATTAAGCACCGAGTTGATCACTTGCCGACAAAAGATAAGGTTTTATATGAGTGAATCTGGTTCCTGTTTAACAAAACCTAATTACTACTACTATTATTATTATTATTATTATTATAAAAGCAAACTTACAGTAGTGATCGTCACGTGGTATAAATTATGATATAACGAATTAATGTGATGCCAAATTCTAGGTGTACCTAAATTTTTATTTTTATTTTTGTATTTTTTAAAAGTAATCAACCGTATTTTAGTTTAATTTTAATAATTGTGATTTTATTCATCGAAGAACAAAAGAAATCATAAAAATCACAGAGAAAAAACATGGGATTTATCTTGTTTAGTTTTGACTTTATATGGCACGTAGATGATTATTTATTCATTTAACTTATATATATTATTAGGAATGTCTTGAAATTTATGGTGTTAATAATAATAATAATAATAATAATAATAATAATTTATTTTTTAATATTTATATTATTATTATTATTTTAATATGATAGACAAACTATTTATTTCAATCAATATTGTGACAAAGAGTTGAGAAACAAATATTACTATTTTTTAATGTAAAAATGGTATTTATAATTTTATTATAAGAATTTTAAAAAATCACTAGCCTGGGTTAAAAGTAAATAAAGAAAAAAAAAGGAATTTGAAAGTTTAATGTGGCATCATGGTCACACCATGGTCTTCCAAGCATTATTATCTGTCTTTTCTATGAAAAGACAATTAAATTGTATAGAAAAGACAATAAAAATGTATTTTTGAGTGGTCCATGGTTATCTTATCTGCATGATTTTAATTGTCAACAAAAGGAATATTTCCTGTAATTTTTCCAAATTAAAAAAATAATCTACAAACTAAGCATATTCAATTTTCAAATCATGTTCACTGTATTAACATATCAGTACTAATAAATTAAGAAATATAAAATAATGACCAAGTTATCATATAATGAAAAGTGTTGACAAAAATTTTCAATTGGAGTTAATAAATTCAAGTTCTTATTCTAAATTATAATTTTTTATTTACATTCACGTGGATGTACATACTTACTATTTCACATGCAATCTGATTTTACCTTTTTTTTAAATTATAAATAAACCATTTAAATAAAAAAAAAATTAAAAATGGTACACAACCAACATCAGCATAATGACATGTTCATTTTATATATAAAAAAAAACAATACAGAGTAAAACCAAACATATAACAAATCAGAGAAAATTTGAAATTAGATGTAAAAAAATAAATATATAAACAAAAATTATAAAAACACTTTAAAATAAAAATAAAGACAACAATAAAATTTCCCACATTTACAGTCATCTGTTTTTATGACGTATGAGTTGGATGCAACATCACCGGTAAGTTAATTACTCAAATGAAGATTCAAACTCCCACTATTTTGCACACTACATAAGAGATTTATTTTGGTATTGCTAACCAAACTCTCACTACTCTGCACACTACACAAGAGATTTATTTTGGTATCGCTAACCGCTTGAACCAAGTCGCTTTGGTCACATTTACAATATTCACAAGTAAAACTATAAACTCATTAATAAGAGTTTAAAAAAAAAGAAAACAATAAATTCACACATTAAATCCTCACACATAACTAGCCAGTATCAAAACCATGCCTTGCAAGCCCCACCACTTGACTTCCTTTGAGTTCGAATTCAAAATTCTCCCAAATCCACTCACCACCCAGGTAACCTCACCACCTCCAAACCTCCCATCTCACCAACCAAACAAAACACAGGTGAACGCAACCTTAGTCTAACAGGAGGTGAGCACACCAAATCCAATTCAAAACCGAGCTAAAGATGCAGAGGTATTCTGACACACGTGGGGATGTTGCCACAACGCTCCATCTCACTGGGATGATCGCCGTATCCAACGGTCGAGATTGCATCAGAATTCAAACCCGTTAGCTTTCCCTCCAGAGATCGGTATTACTAATCCCCCTTCTCATACCTCATATTCCGCTCTTCTTGTCCCCTTTCAAACCCTAGAATTTCCAAAACCCTCACCATGTCCATCCCTAAATACTCCATCGATCACTGATGATCTTGGTCTTGTGGGTGGCTAAGGTTGGGTTTTGATCCGTTCTTGGTGAGAAAAGAGGGGTTTTGGGGATGTCGAGTGGGAATCGGAGGTCGGTGGTGTCGTCTTCTTCGTCGGGTCTGGCGAAGCGGCCGGCTGCGGCGGAGAATGTGGCTAAGGCCTCTTCTGCCGCGCCGCAGCACGCGAAGAAGAGGGTGGCGCTTGGGAATTTGACGAATCAGAGTAGTTTGGGGCGGGCTGTGCCGCGGCCGGGCCCTGGAGCTAAGGGGAACAATGTGGGTTGATCTTGTTTTTTTGGTTCTCTTTTTTTATTGTTTTTATTCTTTTTGATTGGACTTTATAGGAAATGTTGTAGATTGGTGATGAGTTTTGCTGTTTTTTTCTTGTTCTTTTGGTAAATTTTAGTTTCGGAGGGTTGTTCGTTTTTTTCCCCTCTTTTTTTGAAATTTGCATTTTGCTTTTTATGATGCATCTTTTATTACGTGCAATTTTTTATATTTAATTTATTTTGTGTTTATTGTTCCTTGGATTTGGATAAATCTTGAAAAAGTCTTCATTTTGATGATATTTTTATTGTTTTGATGCGGTTCTTTGTTTTTGTTTTTCCTTTTTTAAGGATTTTGATGAACTAACGTTGAAAATGGACTACATTATCTTTGGATTCTTGTAGTCATGCTTTTTCTATTTGTATGGAATATGAAGTTTAAATTTAAATACTGGAACATATAAATGTCACTTGGCGAGATAAAAATAATGGTTTTCTTTTTAATTACAAAACAAGCAGATTAATATAAATCAGAGAGAAAGACAAGGTCTTGCATTCTTTACAATTGAGGATGCAATTGATCATAGACTTGGATTTGTTTCTCATCACATTCCAAGTGTGATTGTTGTCTGTAATTCATCTTTATTGACAATTTCATAGATTGAGTTTTGTCTTTAAAATTCAACTGAAGTAGATAAAAGTGCTTCATTTTCACTGTCTAGTAGTTCCTTTGAGCTTATGTTCATGGCAAGGCAAGCTTCTTAGGTCAAGTATGCCTATGCTCATGGAAAGCTTCAGCAGGAAGTCTGGTATATCTGAATAATATTGCAAAATGTGGACTTTTAAGCATTACTGTAATAGGAGATTTACCGCTGCTAAGATATGGACCTGAAAATAGAACAAGACTTGAGTTCATATATAGAATTAACCTGAGGTAACTGCAATTGTTGATCAGTCAGAAATTTCACGCCCTTATCATTTTGTTATCAATGGTTGGTGCTTGATGATGGTTTAAGCCATGCACCATGATAAGTTTATGGTGTAAATGGTTAATTAGATCAATGGTGAAACTGGTCAATGCAAGAGATTGAGTGGATTGTGGTGATGTTGGAACAGTAATAATAGGAGACAAGGCAGAGTACTAGTGAAATAACAGGAATTGAATGTAAAGTCAAAAACATTGGAGAAACAAAAAAATGTCACTGGGTTGCACAACAAGTTGGGGATCTTGTTGGCATATTTTGTGGTAAGATGTTTCTATGTAGTAGGGTCTGTAACCAGCAGAGGGTTATGTGGACCTAGATTTTTTGGCTTTATGAGAAAGGATGTGGGAAGCTAGCAATTGGGATGTATCTTGCACTCAAATTGTTGCGAGAAACTTGAACTTTTATTATTATCAGGTGATCTGGATGGCCCAAAAATGTCTTTGCAAAGCCTTGCATGGTATGGTCAAATATATGTTGAAATGAACCATTGCTTCTGGGGGGTGTTTCCTATTTTGTAGTTGTATCCTTCATGCATCATGGATATGATATAAGTGTTTTTTTTTCTGTCTTTCTTTATTTTTTTTGTGGTTTGTTTGTTTTAGTGGGTAAGCTTCTCAATCGGCTTATTGTACATTTTTTTTCCAATTATGTACGCCAGTTTTGTTTCTTCCTTGTCTTCCAGTTATTTGTTAATTATAATGAAAAGCTCAATTAAGTTTTTATTTTTTATAATCTTGTATGATTTGTGAGACACCATTTTCACCTAAAAGGATTTAATGGCAAACCATAAGTAGTAATTGACTATGTTCAATGATTAGGCCAAAAGTGGAACCTCGACATCAATTGTGAAGAAGGCACCAGTAACTCGAGTCCATGAAGCAGCTCCTAGGCCTACTGCCAATGCCTTTCTTGCACCTTGCAATACTGTTATATCCCCCAATCGCTCAAGGGACTCAGTTTCCTTGGATGAAACAATGTCTACATGTGATTCCATGAAGAGCCCTGACTTTGAGTATATAGACAATGGAGACTCTTCTATAGTTGCTTCCTTGGAGAGGCGAGCAACTGACAATCTTCGTATATCTGAGGATGATGATGATACATTAGGTATATCCTTCAGCATAGTTTAGAATTTCAGTTTGTGCTGTTTTGTTTTCCTCATGGTTCCTTTTCTAACTGATGAATCTATAATATTGCTGGCTTGTCTGATATAACTTCAAAATATATTTTCTCATCAGACTGCACCTTGAAGAGAGATGTCCCTGTAAGTATGGGAACAATGGACAACATCATTGACCTTGACAGTGATCACAAAGATCCACAGTTATGTGCAACTCTTGCATGCGACATATACAAGCACTTGCGCATTGCTGAGGTGAGGCTTTGCTTCTGTAATTTAGAAGCCGTTTTTCTTCTATGGATCATATCTTAATGCTTGTTGGTTGATCTTGATCAAACCTCTGTTTTTCTCCTTGCAAAGGATCAGTCCTGAATATTAGATTTTGGCTGAAATGCACAATGACATGTGTAGGCATGTCTCTTCTGTTTGAGTCTGTTTTCAAAATTTAATTTGTTGTTGAGTTGCATAAAAACTTTAATTACATGCATTAATTTGTTTCTTCAATACACTTAAGGCTGTTATCATTGGAGTGCTTCGTTGTAAAGCACTTTTTTTGCAGCCACTAACACCATGTCATTACTCTCGGACTCATCTTTTCAGTTACATCTTTTTTTTGCAATGCCATATCATCAATAAATGTTGCAGAATTTAAGCATAATGATTCACATGTTCCAAAGAAATGTCATGCCAACAATGGTTAATTTTTTAGTTTTCTTTTGTTAGTTGCATAAGTTTTAGGTTTATGAGTTTCAGTATTTATGTATGCCCAGTTCTGCGAATTGAGACTTTTTCTTTTCTTTTTTGGGTGTTCGGTTATTTTTGGGTGAAAGTTTCTTTTAAAGTGTTCAGCATTCCCTGTGGAAGACATCACGTGTGGTGGGGTGCCAGTGCCCAACTACCGTGATGTTTGTTTCCATCGTACCACTCTTAACTTCTAGGCCCTCACGGTGGTGGCCTTGTCAGAAAGATCTAACAAAAGACATGCTCATCTAATCGAACTATCAGCTCATAGAGACATTCTTTAAATAGATATAACCCACTTGTCATTCATGAGGATGTATTTCCGTGGTGTATGCTTTCATGCTCTGTTTTTCTTTTTCTATGTTTGTTTTTAATCTACTGTGAGTCATTGCTGTCAGATCTATCTTATTCAACTTTGCTTGTACAGACAAAGAAAAGGCCTTCCATGGACTTCATAGAGAAGATACAGAAGGATATAAATGCAAGCATGAGAGCAATACTCATAGATTGGCTTGTTGAGGTAATGACCAATATAGCCTCACAGTAACTCCTGTGTGCTAATGCATTTTCAAAGTAAGAATGAAGCGAGTTATCTTGTTTCATTGCAGGTTGCAGAAGAATACAGGCTAGTACCTGATACGTTATATTTGACCATTAATTACATTGACCGTTATCTTTCCACTAATGAAGTAAACCGGCAGCGGCTGCAGTTGCTTGGTGTTGCTTGCATGCTTATTGCTTCGTAAGATCTATTGTATTTCATAATGTATTGTTTCTTTATCATGTTGTTATTCCCAAATTTAAATGACATTTTACTTTGTTTTCTCACTTCTTCAGGAAATATGAAGAGATTTGTGCACCCCAAGTGGAAGAGTTCTGTTATATAACTGATAACACATACTTTAAGGAGGAGGTGCTTTACTTTTACCCTCCACATTTACCCAATTTAAAATTAACATCATAGGCATCTCTGCTCACATCTTGTTACGCAGGTCTTACAAATGGAAGCTGCTGTATTGAAGCACTTGAAGTTTGAAATGACTGCCCCCACACCAAAGTGTTTCTTGAGGTAACTTGATAGAAATTACATTTCCATTGCTGGCTCTGTGATTTTATCAGAACATGACATTGTGTTGTTTTACACCGGCAGACGATTTGTCCGTGCCGCACAAGCATGTGATGAGGTGCACCTTTGCTCTAAATTCACTTCAATTTTTCTCATCAGCAATAGCAGTTCACTCAGCTGACATTTTCTACAGGTCTCACACTTGCAACTTGAGTTTCTCGCCGACTATCTTGCCGAATTATCCCTTCTCGAGTACAACTTTCTTTGTTATTCTCCATCTCTAGTGGCTGCTTCATCAATTTTCCTTGCAAAGTTCATCTGCCAACCAACAAAGAGACCTTGGGTACATCTTTTCTTCAAAATTTTACCATCTTTTCTCAGTATTACATCCAGTGTCCAATTATATGAACTCCATTGATGATGATTCAGTGTGCAACAATGCTGCATTACACCTCATATAAACCTTCAGAGCTATGTGAATGTGTGAAGGCTCTGCACCGTCTCTTTTGTAACAGTCCTAGCAACTCCTTGCCAGCAATCAGAGAGAAGTACAGCCAGCACAAGGTAAATATAAATATTTTTAGTAATGCCTTTTGTTCCATATAACATATATGTCCAGACTCTTTTCATTTATATATCACAACAATTATCCAAATTTTCAGTACAAATTTGTGGCCAAGAAATACTGCCCAGCTACAATTCCATCAGAATTCTTCCAAGATTCCGGCATTTGAATCCAATTTTCCGGTTTGGAGGATTTACAGATGAAACCAATGAGTTTACTGAACTGATGAAGACGATAATTGGTCTCCGGCAAGGTTCATCATGTGATGAATGGTGTGGGAAGGGTTGGAGTTGGAGTTGGAGTTGGTAGTGTGGTTGTGATTTTTCTCCTCCCCATCTTTTTTGTGCTTTGATGATGAGAAAATGGATGATGTAGAAGTTGATCATCCCTGGTTTCAATGCTGTTGATAATGTTATGTTGTTCCTCTTGTTTGATTGTTATATTCATCTTTGGTTTTATTTGGAGTGTTGTGATTTCCATGAAATTTCCACTAACCTTCAAGCTTGACCTGACTTGCTTTGCATTATTCTTTCTTTCTTTCTTCAAAAAATGGTAATAATAATATAATAATAATAAATAGATGGAATAAGTACAAATTTTTTGAAAACTTGTACAAAATGTTTGGTTAGGATAAGCACTATTTTTCTAATTAAAGAATTTGGAATACGTTGCATGTTTTTATAATTTTTTTTAAATGAATATATTTAATATTTTTAGTATTAATATGTATTAATCTATACATTTACTATTATTTAAAAAGTAAATTTTTAATTTCAGAATATTATGCTTTTATTAGTATTAATTAAAATCAAAATCAGCTCAAATAAAGGCTTCCCTTTAAATACAATATATGAGAAATTTTATTTTCACCAACCTATGTTGTTACTAAAAAAATTATGTAAGATATAACTTTTTTATTGTTCTCAAATTCCATAAAAGATGTTTTATTTTGGTATTTTTCTACGCAACATGTATTTAAAATCAAGCGGAGCCTAGAGTTCCTTTCTACCATGGAGGCGGATCAAGGGGCTTTCTCGAAGCGTTCTTTTTCTCTGAGAGATAGCTAATGCTGCTTCTCTTCAGGGAGAGCTTTCTCTTTCGGGTATTTTTACTGTCTTTCTACTGTTTTTTTGTATATTTTGTGTTTTTGTTGGGGCTCCCCCACCGTTTGTGGGGTTGTGATGGTTATCCTTTTGTAATGCTTTTTTACCCCTTAATGAATGTGGTTTATCTATTTTTTTTTAAATAAAAAATAAAAAAATAACTTTAGAAAATATTTGAAATAAATAAATTTTTTTATGTGGATTTGCATCAAGATTATTTACTATATTTTGAACATTGTAGTGAAGAACTTTGGCTATAGATTTTTATTTTATTTGTTTTAAGTAATGTGGCTGAGTGACTTGGACATGAGTCAGCTATAGATTTTGCATAGTGTGATGCTTTTATTGGTGGAGATTTGTTTTTTTTCCAATTAGATTATTCTGGTAAAGAAAACCAAACTTGTTATCATTGAAAAATATAAATTCCATTTTCAAGTTTTATTAATTAGAAAATTTCTCTTTGATTGATTTTATCTTTTTGTGACAAATCTTTTTTGAATCTGATGAAATTAATTTGGAAGGTTTTTGAAAATTTAATTTTAAAATTTTATCTCCAATTGAATATAAGGGTTGATGGTTAATTTAACCTGAAATTTGGCTATGTATAGATATATTTTCAATAAGGGGGAGTCAAATCTTTGCTATGTATAGATATAGTAATTATTCTGCTTGACAAAAATAAATTATATGTTGATATTGAGATGCAATACTGAAGTTAAATGATATATAACTTTTATTTAATATTGAAGAAAAATTATATTATTTGTAAAACTATATGGGAAATTATTAATGAAAAGATAGTATATTTAAAATTATTAAAAAAACAAATATATACTCTTTAATATTTATTTCATTGGTGGTTTGACTTTTTTTTAAAATTATATATATTAATTTGTAGTTAAAAATGGGGGCATTATGGGATGACTTGCTTTCATCCTAGAATCCTCTGCTTCCACCCCTTCAATCATCAAACTTCTCCTTTTTTTTTCAACCATTTTTCTCTTTTTTATTCATTTTCATTCATCCATTTTTTAATTTCCCTTAAAAAAAAAAATTACAGTACTTCAGTTCAAAGCAGGGGCATTGTGGGAAGACTAGTTTCATGATTGAATCCTTTCTTTCCGCTTTTCAGCAATCAAACTGCTCCCTTTTTTCCCCATTTTTATTTCTCTTTTATATTTATCTCATTCATCCACATCCATGAATTATAAAAATCAAAGTAGTGCAGCACAAATCAGGGTCATTATGGGAATAGTTTCATAATAAAAATCCTCAATTCCCACCCTTTCACTCTTCAAACAGCTCCTTTTTTTTTATAAAAAAAAATAATAATAATTTTCCTTTTTTTTAAATATTGTATTTGTTCTCATTTATCCATCTTTATAATTAAAAAAAAAATCAGACTAGTCCAGTTTAAAGCAGGGGCATTATGGGAAGACTAGTCTCATGATAAAATTCCCACCCCTTCAGTCATCAACCGGTTCCTTTTTTAAAAATTAATTTCCTTATTTTTTAAATTTAAATATTGTATTTGTTCTCATTTATGATTTATCCATCTTTATAATTAAAAAAAAATTAAATTTCAGGCTAGTCTAGATTAAAGCAGGGGCATTATGGGAAGACTAGTTTCATGATAAAAATCCCCTGTTTCCACTGCTTGTCATCAAAACTGCTTCCTTTTTCCCATTCCTCTCTTCAGTCTTCACTGTTCTCTCTCTCTCTGGTATCTCAACTCCAAAGGAGGAGGAGGAGGGGGAGGAGGAGGAGGAGGTCCTCCATTGTTGTCTCTAGGGTTTTGTTTCCAAGAAGCATCTATTCTCCAAAATCCAGTGCAAAGTCTCAGACCATAGCAAGAGCCAAAGTTCATTGATGTTTGGCTCCAAAGCAGTCCATGAGATCCTACTGAAACTTTCAATTGCTTACCATTTCGTAAACCATGATGAGGTCTCTGCAATCTCCGGTTGTTCCCTGATTTCAGCTGTTTTTTTTGGATTTCGTTGAAGTTTTCTTCAAGATCTGAAAGTTTTATCCCTTTGTTTTTCAAAGTAAAACGAGGATTTTTTTTATGCTTGATTGAAAGCTTTGAATGTTTGTTTTTCAGATCTGTGCTTTTGATCTTCTAATCTTGTGCTCTAATTTCAATCTCTTTTGGGTTCTTAGATACCAGACTGTGAGCACTGAATGCATTCCACTGAGCATTGGTAAGAAGCCCTTGCTGAAAGCCTGCAAAGAAGACGACCTCGTTAGCAACAATGGCGGCGGCCGAGCCTTTGATCCCAAGCCTTTGAGAGCAAGCCAAGACCACCAGCATCAGCATGAGCCTCTACTCCCAGAGCCGGAGAGATCTCCGGTCTCCGTACCAAAGACTCAGAACGAGAGCAACGGCGACGTCTTGCTCCAGTGGGGGCGTAGGAAGAGAACTAGGCTCTCGCGGGCTGAGAGCCGACCGGCGCCGGAGGATGACCATGAGTCTGAGTCCTCACGCCCTCCGATCAAAGTTCGGCGAAGGTCAGCCGCCGGATCGAATAGGTTAGGGGCTGCGGCGGCGATGCCGCCGCCGCCACCGCCGCCGTCTTTTGGCCGTCTTAGGCCTTCTCCCCCTTCTCTTTCTCACAGGTTCATTATCATATTCTCAGATCTTAAATTCAGCAATTTTATTTAGCTCATAACTACTTTTTATTATATAAAAAAAAGTAGAATGGATCTCAAAATCCCAGTGTTCTCTTGGTTTTTTATGCTTTGATCTTTCAATTAGCTACTTTTTAACCTAAATTTATCATTTTTATCAAGTTCATACATTCTTTTTCTTGAAGTGATTGCTTGGAGTTTTCAGGTATCTGTTGATTATGGGGAAGATAGTGTTAGAATAGATCTCAAAATCATCTCAAAATCCATTTTTTCTCTTGGTTTTTTGTGCTTGGATCTGAAAAACCATGATTTTTTTTTTCCTTCTTTTTGTCTTGAATTTTATGCAGTCCCAAGCCTTGTGGTTGTAATTTGACTCCTGCTCTCTACTTGAAGCAAAGAAATCCACTTTATTTTTTGCTTTGAATATTGAAAGCCTTTTGCTGCTTTGCTTTTTTGCTTGTATGCTCATCAACCTTTTATCTTTTCTTTTTGGACATTCATAGGATTACTGATCATGCAAGCAGTTCATCAAGGCCAGAGAAGAGACCATCAGCACTGCAACAAGAGAAGAGTTCAAAGATGGCAATTGGTGACATCTCCTTGAATTCTGAAACCTCTTGTCCACCAAAATCAAACAGAGAAATTGTAGATGTTGCTGGGGCAAGCACCACTACAACCAATGAATGGCCAAGAATTCTCATAGCTCTTTCCAGGAAGGAAAAGGAAGATGATTTCCTTGCTATGAAGGGCACCAAACTCCCCCAAAGACCCAAGAAAAGACCCAAAAACATAGAGAAAACTCTTCAGGTTTACCCTTTTTTACTTTTACTTGTGAGTTTTTATCTGTTATTTGAGTGTGATGATTTGAGGATAAGAATTCACTTTGGATTTGCAGTATTGTTTCCCTGGACTCTGGCTTTCTGAGTTGACAAGAGGAAGGTATGAAGTCAGGGAAAGGAAATGTGTCAAAAAGGTAAAACAAACACACCACCAAACATACAAACATTGCTTCTAGTTTCAGAACTCTCAAAACAGCCAACAAATGTTTTACTGTTCAAGTTTTCTATGCATATTGGTTGTTGATTAATCTAAGAAACAGAAAGGAGGCAAAGTTTTTCTTTTCTCCCCTTTTGCTTTAGCTTTTGTCTCATAATCTAATGATGAATATGAGGACAATTGCTTCCTTTGTGGTCCTCTTTAATTTTTTTTTTTTATTTTTTTATTTTTGATGATTAAACTTTGGTTTTTTGTTTCAAGTACTATTTGAAAATTGAATTAATTTTGTATGTTGGGTGTTGCAGAAGAAGAGAGGGCTGAAGGGGATGGAGAGTATGGACAGTGATTCTGAATAGCAAGACTCTGCAATTGCCAACACTTTCTATTGCTTGTCTCTTACTGTTTTTTTTTTCTTTTATTTTATTTTCTTCTCTTTCTTGATGCTGATGTGCCTAGTTTTTTTTTAATTTAATTTTAAATTGGAGGATGGAGGAGTTGTTATGTTGCTTCCCTATCCTTCCTTTTGTGTTTAGTAAGACAATTTCTATGGAGGGGAAAGAGATAGCTCTATCTGCTATTTTTTTTCCTCTCTCAGGAAAACATTGTATTATTTGTGCCAATTTGGGGATTCTGTTCCCTGTTTTTATTTTATATATATATATATATATATATATATATATATATATTGTAGATATATAGTCATCTAGATTGTTCACCTTATCAACTCTTTCCCTTGTTAATGCCCATTTTTGTCACCGATGACCAAGTGGTATATTGATAATCGAGTCCTCAATAGAACTCTTCATTAGGTGGACTATGTTCTCAATAGAATTTTTCACAAGTGGTGAGAGTTTGAAATTTAGGTAAGGATATATTTCTGAAGGTAGGAGTAGTGGTTGTGTGAGGATAGTCTCAGTGTCCATGTATGTGTGGGTTTTGTTATCATTTATTTCGCCAAGATCTGTGCACGCCTCTATTTTTTTTAGCAGCCTAGGCACTAAAATAAAAAAAATTGTCTACTTTTGTCACACAAAAATAAATAAATAAATAAATAAATAATATAGTAAATTGATTTTTTTTTTCATTTATGTAAGCAAAATGTATAAGGAAAAAAAATATTTGCATATTATTTTAAGAATAAATAATTAATCTTATGAAAATGTAAATTTATTGGTTTGGTCTGTTTTATTTTATTTTAAAGAGGAGCTTTTTTTTATTTATAATTTTAAGAATTGATTGAGAACACAAAAATATGTTATAGAAATTTAATGGTTATGTATTGGTTTATGTGAAAAATTTACATTTTTTTTCATTTATGTAAGCAAAATGTATAAGGAAAAAAAAACTTTGCATATTATTTTAAGAATAAATAATTAATCTTATGAAAATGTAAATTTATTGGTTTGGTCTGTTTTATTTTATTTTAAAGAGGAGCTTTTTTTTATTTATAATTTTAAGAACTGATTGAGAACACAAAAATATGTTATAGAAATTTAATGGTTATGTATTGGTTTATGTGAACAATTAGAATAAAATACTTACTTTTCAAAGATGTTTCAAATTACACATGAAATAATTAAAAAATCTATTTAATTTGTTAGCTTTGAAATTTTATATAACCTTGATTACAAAAATATCTCCCCCATTAATGATTTTCCAATTTTTTTCAAAAACCTTGATTTTATATACCAATATGTACCAATTCCATAAATGGTAAATTTTG
Source organism: Dioscorea alata (assembly GCA_020875875.1). Lineage (NCBI taxonomy): Eukaryota > Viridiplantae > Streptophyta > Magnoliopsida > Dioscoreales > Dioscoreaceae > Dioscorea > Dioscorea alata. Next base: position 16,938,181 of record CM037015.1, on the reverse strand, counting down.
TACAAGTAAAAGAAAATTTTTGATTATTTTTTATTATTATTATACCTTAATGCAAAACTCTTTTTTTTTTGTTTTTTTCTTGAGAAAGTTCATGCAAAACAGTAAAAACTTTGTAATTTAGACTAATTTTATTATTTTATAAAAAAAGCGTTTTTGCAATTAGAGAAAAACCCAGGGTTATATTGTGAAAAACTCAACATCATTTCAGTTCAGCTTGACGAAACCCTAGATTCCCTAAACCCTTTATAATGCTCGGGGTCGCTTCTTCTGACCTTCCTGGATTTCGATCGGACAGTTGTAATTAGTTCTCTTTATTTGATTGAATTTCTCTCTTTAATCATCCAAAAAAATTCTCTTTTTTTCTCATCTGATTAAATCCTGCGGTTTGATTTTTGTCCTGCATTTTGCGGACATGTTTGTTCTTTTTATTCTATTGTTTGTCTGGATTTGTTGTTTATTGGCATCTAATCACTTGTGAATGTGAAACTTTGAGTTCCTTGCATAGTTTGTAGTGACCTTTCATTGTTTATAATGATCAATTGTTATTGTTTATGATCTGCTATTGAATACACTGTGTGCTGTAATTATTCTTGATTTTGTTGATTTTTCAGTATTTTGATCATGTATTGTTTGTTCAAAGGTGGATTTTTGAATAAAGAGAATTCTTTTTCTTTGAGAAATATGAGAGATTTAATGGCACCTATAGTTGCTGCATATTGTGTTTTTTTGTTAGAAACTATTAGTGTGTGAAGCTCATGCCATTGTTGTGAATTTTTTTAGTGTTTATATTTTTCTGAAGCTTAAAAATGGAATGAAGAGAGATGGAAAGGATATGTGGTAAAAATTGTAGATAGATAATGTAAAAGATCACCCTTTTCTTTGGGCAATATCTTATGTGTTTCTTGTGAAGTGTTTTATTGTAGAAGTTAAATGCTTGTGAAATTTGTTCAATATAATTTCCAACATGGTTCAATTAAGGATATTGTCTTCATTGTTATGTATGTATGGCCGGACATGGATTCCATTTCTATCCTATCATCTTTTTTCTTGAGCTTATAATTGATAAAACAGAATGTTTTAGTTGCAATTGAGGATTTCTGTTTCAGTTCCTCTGTAACTTATTTTTGTGGTGTTTTTTTTTAGTTCCATGACTATTGTCGGCAAGTATCCTTTTCTCGAAGTTGTCTTTTCTCAGCCATTATATATGTTTTGTCACATGTGTCTTACTTCTCATACACATTATTTTGTCTTCTGGTTTTGATATGAACAGTTTATCATATCATGGATCTTACTTCTACATCCCTTTTATTTTATATTAATGTTTTGTTATGAACATTTACTTGATTATGTCAAATGTTTGAGCTGAACTTGCATGTGTAATCAAAAGAATTTTTATTATTCTGTTCGAAGATTTGTTAAACTGTTTGCTAATCGATTATCTACGATTTTGTGATTATGACAAAGGATATGATGGCTTAAAAGTAAAAGGTCTGAGCAGGAGAACATTGTTGGTGGTTATGAGATTAAGTTGGAAAAAAAAAAAAAATAAAGGAAGAGGGCCCTTGCCCATGCTCAAGTTGTATCATTGTGGCTTTCGCAACCTCTTCGATAGCAAACTAAATCATGCTTTTGCATGATGATGGGTTGAAAATAAAAGGCGTGGGCTGCATTCTGAGTGTGAATGCTTGCCTAGAATTCTCCCAATATTCGTATTCCAATTAGCATCTCATAACTGCTACTTCTATGTTTTCTGCATTTGATCAAACCTTCAGTCTGATCCATTTAAAGTTTATGTAAAATTTTCAATCTATCACCATTGCATGACAATATTTCCTCTGTTTTGTTAACAGTGACATTTGTTTGCTTTTTCAGAAACGACCATGCGGTGAAGCTTATTGATCATCTGTTATGTGTAATATTTAGCTTCCAGATTATCTAGATGATACTTCCCTGTTTCTTCTTTACATTTTTTGCATTGTACCTGCCATTTTCTTTTTTTTTTCTTTTTTTGTTTTGTCAGGTAGATCATGGCTTGTGGGCTTTGTAGATTGTGAAATCACTGTAAAAATGCTTGAAATGTACTATAAAAATGCTTTTAAAGCAATGTGTTTTGGAGAATTAGTTCTTCCTTGTTTATGATACAATCTGCTTTTCAGATTCACAGGTTTTCTTTTCATTTATATTTCATGAAAGTAATATAAGATGAATGCAGGTATTGTGCTTATGTTTGATGTGTTCTTTTGTAAATGTGTTCTCTTTGACTGTTCTGCAAAATAGTTCAATCTTTTTACCCAAACATTTGTTCTCAACTCATCTTTAGTAAAAAGTAAAATCAAATGCATATCTTAAGAAAATAACCCATGACAGTGAAAACATGTAAAATAAAAAATATTAACAATTTCAACTATCGGGATAAAACACAAACCATATGATGCATTCTCTTAATTAGTCATATAAAAAAGACACTTTAAATACTTAAAAAAATAAAAATAATAGATTTTTAGAATACTCAAATTCTTCAACCAATTTTTTTTATTTAAATTGTTTTCATATTAAACCTAATATATATATATAATTATATATATATATATATATATATATATATATATATATATATATATATATATATATATGGGTTAATTTTTTCAGGAAGTCACCAAACTTTGACTTATTATCACTTCGGTCATCTAACTTCAAAATGTATCAAAGTGGTTACTCAAATTCTAATTCATATCCCGTGGCTTTCCAACCCAAATTAGTCCATGTGGCCGTCGAAAAAACTGAGGTTTGGCGGCGGTAGACTAATTTGGGCTGAAAAGCCACGGGTGACTGTGGTACCTCAGTTTTTTCGGTGGCCACTTAGACTAATTTGGGCTGGAAAAGCCACGGGTGACTGCCCGGTGAAATGAATTAGAATTTGAGTGACCATTTTGATACGTTTTGAAGTTGGATGACCGAAGTGATAATAAGTCAAAGTTTGGTGACTTCCTGAAAAATTAACCCATATATAAGTCATCGATACAGATAAATAGATTATTTTTTACTAATTGCTACTATTTATATAAATGATGTATAGATTTACTGTTTAGTATAATACTGTGTAATACTGTTTAATACTGTTTAGTATTGTTTATGAGTGGTTTTTATACCTTCAATGGTAAGTGTCACGGGGCAAATCCTGCCATGGACGGACACCGCTAAGCCCGTTACAATAAGTCAATTGTTACTTTTGGATATATTTAGATTTGAATCAATTGTTACTGTTAATATATTTATATTTAAAATCTAGTGACGGCAATAAATGATGGTATATATATATATATATGGTATATATATATATATATATATACTTAAATAAGAAAGAACGGGAGGTTACTGCTTCCAGCTGTGCAGCGCCGCGGCTGAGCAGAGGAAGCAACGCTTTTCTCTTTCCCAAAACCCTCAAGAGAAGCTTCCCGAATAGCTTCATCAATCCATTTCTTAGTCCGAAATCTCCTCCAACCTCGGCTTCGGTGAGTTGCTTCTTCTGATCGATCTGCTCTTCTTATCTTTTGTGTTTCCTTTCCGCGCTGCTTATGAAACCCTAGATTTCGCTGTCTTCACTTTTGTCTTTGAGCTGTTTTCGTTGCTGGTTTTAGGGTTTAGGGTTTCTTTTTTTGCTTGCGGTGTTGTGTTTGTTAATGTATTGTTTTGTTTCTTTTTAATGGAATTATGTGTATGAAAAAAAATTTGTTTTGCTGATTTCAAGTACTGCATGAATATGAAGTGATGATTTTAGTTCTATCGTATGACTATCAAAGAAGGTCAATTTAATCCTAGAGCTAAGTGCATTGATGCTTAAGAAGTTAGTATCTAATCTCCTCTTCTACAAACTTTTGCATTTATGCCATGTATTATGGAAGAGAAGCAAGGAATTTGCTTGGTTTATGCTAATTTGTGCCTGAATAACTTTAATCTACAATGATTTGTGGGGTGGGTGTGTGTGCGCGCAGAGGTTTGTGCTCTCTTGATGGAGGCCTGGCATGAATAAATCATGTTTAAATCATTTAATGTTAAATTAAATTGTGTGGATGTTATATCGTTTTTGTGCCCGGTTGTTTGGAAGGAAATGTGTGTGGCTTGTTAGAGTCTCTTATTTGTTGGTTTTGGGCCTAATTGTTTGGAAGGAAATAGTGGCGGCGTGCCAGAGCTGGAACTCTCGTTTGTTGCCTTTGCATATATGTGTTCTTTTTCTATTTTTTAACACTGAGAATTTGTTATTTTCCTGTTGATTGTGTGCTCTGTGTATATTGCTCTGGCTCTAGTTCCTGTTTCATAAGTTGTAATTGTTCTTATCATGTAGCTGTTTACTAGACTCCCTTTTTTTTTTTTTTTTTTGTGAAACTTAAAGTTTTGATCTGATTTTTTTTTTTTTTTACTTGGATATGTCTTGTTCATCATGTGATGTGAATTTGGCAATTTCTTTCCATTTATAATCTTGATTATATGATACATGTAATTTCCCTGTACTTCATCTCTTTATCTTCTTCCACATGTAACTAGCACATGTTTGCTGAGACTCCCTATCATTATTTGTGCTCTTTTCTAGATGGTAACTCAGGCAATGTCTGAGGCTATTGCACTAACTGAGAAGAAGATGGACATGAGTTTAGGTATGTGTCTTGTTTTCTTTTTATTCTCCATTTGTAGTTTTAGTGGTTTACACAATGCTCCAACTTGAACTACTTGTCTCTTGATTGCAGATGACATTATCAAAATGTCGAAGAAAACTACTTCCAAAGCAAAAGTACCTCCTAGAGCTTCTGTAAGTACCTTTTCTTTAAAAGTTTCTTCGTCTTTGCCCCTGCTCTATATTCAATACAGGTAACACGTCTTTGTTGTTATAGAACAAAAGCCAAGGGTTCCTGAATGGCCGTGGTCCCCAGGGTAATTTTAACCTTCAGCGCTTCGTGGAGTCTAGATCATCTATCAGACAGGTAGGTTGGTGTCTTTGCTTGTTTGTCTGCTTAAAATTTGCAACATGGATCTATGTCGCATATCCTAAACTTTATGATCACCGTTTGTTACTTCTATTCTTAGGGTGTGCTTGCCAAGAGGAGGACTCACTTCCAAGGAAATCAGTTTCCCATCACTGCTAATGTTGCAAACAGGGCAGCTGCTTATTCCACCAGCAACAGGATGGTTAATTGGAACAAGCCAAGGTATTTTTGCTTCATGCCTATTTTTATAGTGTGATTTTTTTCTTTCTTTTACATATCCGTATCTTAACTGGTAAACATGATTTCTATCTTTTAATGATCAACATTATAAGATATTTGTTTTGGAGGTCTGTACATACAACTGGGATGTCTGAGCGGTTTAAAATGCAATTGATTATAACTTGGTGCCTAACAAATGTACTGGACTGTTTTCAAACAATGCTTGGTGTGCTTTAATTGTCAAGCTGAAGAATTGCCTATCCAGCTCTAATTTGGATGACTTGCTTGTAATACGTTCAAGTCTTGAGACATCTCTGATCTCAGTTAGGTGAAAAATTAGAGTTGCATAGTGATTTTGCTATCAGATGTTGTATATGCTAATTCTTAGAAGTGGAATAAGTGAGGTCCATCTCTGCTCCATTAATGACTTTGCTTTACATTGCATGGTGGTGTTGTGAAGGATTTTAATGTTTTCAAATTATTATGTTGCAAGGAAGCTTTTGTTTTCTTCAGTGTAGTATATCTGTTTGACTTTTGATGACTCCTCTGTTTGTTGTGAGGAAGCATAATGCTTATGATATATCTCACGTGTCTGTTGACACCTGCATACCCAAATCCTGTACTATCAAAGAGTTTGATCATCACTTTGTTGATTCTATTGGCACTGTGTTGCAATTACATTTTGAGTTTTGATGGATTCTGCTGTTTTCTAATGATCATTAGTAGTGCAAACTGTCTGAATATCTATACAGTGAATTTGATATAAATAATCCTTCCATGGTTTCTATGGATTTGTCTTTTATATTTAATTGATAGTCAGTTATAGTGCAAGTATGGGCTATTTTATCAGGGCCCAAGTCCTAAGTATTTGAGGAGATGTATAGTAACTCCATTTTGTTATGATTTATGCCATGATGATGTTTATCAGATGAAAACACTTGATGGCATGTGGTTTGTGATTTTATTGTTCTGCAGTTCAAAAGGCTGTGTACTTGCCATTTTATAAACAGGCTGGGTTGTATTATTATGATGGGGAATCTTGGTGCTAAGCAGTTTTTCAGTCATTCAGGGTATCTTGGCATAATAGAATCTTCTTATATTTTTTATTGATGGAGGGTCATAACTTGGTTTATGATTGAGTACTATACTTATAGTTTTGAATTTTCATCTACTTATCTTTAAAAAATGGTTTGGAGACGGATAATCATTGATCACTAGTTTGCACTGAAGCCTTCATGAAGTTATGCTGTTTGGAATTATTTTATAGATTTCAGATTTTTTTGGAGTGATGTGGTTCGAATTATTTTTGTTTCTGGCTTTTATTCAGGGCAGCAGGCACTTCATTTAGGAGAAATGATGGTGAAAAAAGCTTTGCTGGAAAGGTAGTCCATTGTATTCCATTTGTTAAACATGTATGTAAAGAACACTGGAAGTGGATTAATTAATTTTTTCTGTTTTTAGGGAAAAAATCACAAATCTTTTTTTTGTTGTTGAAAGCATCAAATTTTTGTGAAGCTGCTTTAGTATGATAAGGTTTGTAGCCATGATCTGATCATTTGATGGCATTGGCCAAGATCACATTTCTTTTATATATATATTTATATATTCTTGGTGAGAACCAGTGGATGCATCCTCTTATCCATTTCTTTGTAGGCTTCCTATAAATTGACAACTGTGAAACACTAATGATACTTTGCTAATTCCTTAAAACTTTTATTTCTAGATGTATATATTTGTGTTTTTCACCATCAATGAGCATTAACCACAACGATTCCTGAACACTTACAAATTCTTTTAATGGTTGAGTTGGGCTTGGTGTGTTGAAAATTGGCTAGGTTCGTTGTGGCTTTTGAATGATTATTTTTCATCTTTTATGTCAGTTAGCTTTACCTTTTACCTGTTTCTATGTAATTTCAGCATTATTATGAGTAGGTTTCAAGTTAACATGTTATGCAAGCCTAAACCTACTTAAATGCTTCTCTCGAATATCTTATAATTAGCAGCTGAAATATTCTCCATCGTTCTTTCTGTATACATGGAAAATGTTCATCCTTAACGGTTCAATTTTTTGTTTAGATGAGTTCCTATGTAAATGCTTTCAAAAAATATTTGTAGGATAAGATGCTGGTGCCTAAGCAGAAGCCTCAGACTTTAGATGCCCGATTCGCCAACATCAAGGAACAGAGAATCAGGGCAATGACCCATCAGCAGCAGATGGTGCGTGGCAGCATTCTTCAGACCGTGCCTGCACAAAGACGCCGCACCCACCAGCAACAGCAAGGTCGCATGACCACCCAATATGGTACAGCCAGCCGGCCATTTGGCAAGTTCGCACGATGAATGTCCAATCCGCCCATGGTATGGTGCTCATAATGTTTTGCTTTTGATGAATGGTCATCATTACTATGTTCTTGTAGAAATTCCGTAACATGCAATTGCTAATGTTTCAGTCCTTGTTTGCCAAATGCGAAAATTCCTGAGTTATTTAGGGTTCTCTTTTGTTGCTGTTATTGCATAATGTTTTTTTGTGCACTAGCTTGTTTCCAAGTCTTCCAGTATGAGTGTTGCTATGCTGCTCCCTCTTTCAAAACTTTCATGCAGTAGTACAAAGCATTTAAGGGCAAGCTGAACTTGAGTTCATTTCAGCTTCTTCTAATATCTGTTTATTAGAGCTTATGAAAACTATTTTGATTTGATTTACATTGCTCTCAAGGGCAAGACTGAAAAATTAAAGAAGCTATGTTTTTAATTCCATTATTATCCTTTTATGTTAAATTTAGATATGCTATAGTCTAACTATATATATATTTTTTTATCTTATTAAATTATTTTAACCCGTATGGCCAGTACTAATATAATAAAGGAATCAAAATCATTGTACAGAAATCAGGGCTCTCAATTCATGTTTAACTTTCAAAACTTCAAGCCATGGTTTGTCAGCTATCTGGAGCCAACATAGCTTTTTTTGCACTACATTTTAAGCACACTCAGCAGGACAACTACAACAGCAAATAAGAAAGACATCATTGTAACTAAGAAGAGCCAAACAACTCTAATCTTTATCTTGCTAAATCCTTCCTGCAAAGGGAATTCAGCAAGCTATTATTATCCATTCCCCGGCTTGAATATTAGCTAGTCCCATTGATATATAAGCTTTCGGAATATCACACACTCTTGTCGGTCTTCGCAAACCTCCCGCGTACTCGTGGCTGACTATCTGCTAAAGCCTTCCTGCAAGCATACTGTAATAATACGAAAATTATATGATGTCGAAACTTTAGTACTCATCCAATCAACATTGCAGAAAAAATGCAGAAAGAAGTATTACATGGGGTTAAATTTCAACAGAAAAAATTCTTATGTTGTTAGCAAATTTAAAAAAAAAAAAACAAAATTATTGACTTAGAATAATGCAGAACAATGTGAAAATATTACCTTGATTTTCCTGCTGAAGTTTCTCTTGCTCTTCTTCTTCATGTATCTGCAAAGCTTTTGCTGCCGATCTTCGATCTTGTTATCAGTCTTGAGATGGCTGATGTTTACAGAAGAATGAACAATGCTTGTTGTACCAGGGCAGGACTTTTTCCTCCCAAGAGTCTATTCAATGTATTCATATAACTAAAAATCAATAACCTCCGACACAAATACGAAAATCTGTACTCATGCATAAATTACATTCTTGCTCAGGAGAAAAATTTTCTGTGCAGTGAAATTATAATCTGAATGCAATTAAACATGTCAGAATTTTTTAAAAAAAAAAGTAACAGTTAAAAAACAAATAGCAAAACTGACCTGAATATCTCCTTCACTATAAGCCCTCCTGATCCCATATTCATCCCCAAGATCTAATCCTTGAAAATGTAGAAAATTTGGTCTAACATTGCAACTGTCAATCAAACCTGCAGATCTTCGGCATTTAGAACTAACACTTTCCGGCAGTAGTTCCTCCCGAACCAACTTTTCGGCCTGGACAACTTGATTTTTCTCCATTTGTATTGAAACTAAATTGACATCTGATAACACAGAAACTGAATTTTTGGATGAATCAATTTCTACCAGTTCTTTACTGTCACAGAATACGACGTTGAGTAGTTCATTCTCTAATGGTTTTATGTCGACATTTTTATCAGTCTCCACGGTTAAGAGATCTTCTTCATTACAGGACAACATTGAAATGGCAGCTGTCATGGGGTCAAGAGCAAATGCTAGTTCTTGTGTTGCATGCTTTGGTGACTTGAATAAATCTTCTCCTAAGAGATCATATTCTGGTGATATTATGGTTTCAGCAAAATTTCCCTGTAAAACAAGAAGTGAGTTAACTAATGAGAATTTAATTTCAAGAAGCCAGTCAGATAGGAACAGAAAGAAACAGTGTGAATTATTTTCAAGAAGGCTCATACTGATTTAAAGATTAATGGAATTGCATGGAAATTGTTTGAACATATGAACAAGATTGAAGAGTAACTGTGGAACAGCAGTAAGTGTATCAAATCTCATGATCATTTGCAGACGAAAGAGGTTTAATAAGTTGCACATTTTCAATGCCATGTATCACAAGCATCATGGCTTCCATCATTATTAATCAACATCCATTGAATGTTTGCTTCAATGATTAGCCAGTTATTCAGTGTCCACTTAATTAATAAGAGAATTTATTCTTGAAAACATTTTTCCATAACAACTCTGCAACTTCAGAAAGAAAAATTTTGTTTTAATCATTGATACTTATACTAAAATTGGAGTTTGCAAAGTTTTATTATGTGAATTTGATTAATTAAAAAAGAAAAGAAAAGCTATGGTCTAAAAAGTTTGGATCAATGACAACCATAATAATCATAAGTCTTGTCACAAAAATTCAGACAATCTTCCAAAGAGTATTTTAAATTCATCTCAGATGCAAAATATAATCCTATGCTTTCTCTTAACTGTCATTCTTTCACTAAAAACTTTGAAATTAGAACCCATTATTTGGACCAATTTTCCCAAATCACAAAACAAGAGTAATTTTTTTTTTCTATGACAAAAACACAAACATACAAGACAGAGGATTGATGCCAATAGACTTAAAAATCATTTAGTAAATCACAGTAATCAAATTTTATATATATATACATAATAAAATAACATAATGCAAAGCATCACTTTCTCACCCTATCTTCATAGAATAAATACCATAAAAATTAAAATCAACAATTTAAAAAAAAAATATTGCTTAGGATAAATTTCAACATTATACCAAATTTTTCATTTTGGTCCTTATACTTTAAACTTGTTCTTTGTAGTCCGTATGGTATAATGTTCATGGGTTCTCACATGATAAAACAATGAGGTATATTTTTAGTCCATGTATTTTGTCATTTAAATTTTTTTTTTTTTACTTTATATTTTTCAAATATTCAAGATAGTCTTTGTATTTTACCTTTTCGTTCGTTATGGTCTCCAAAATGTTCAAAATAGTCCTTGTATTTTATGTTTTCTGTTCGTTTTGGTCAAGAGCACTCTCAAAAGATGCAATATAGTGATAGTTTAATATACCACTTAAAAAAAAATGCTAATATTACAAAATTTGATTAGCTTGATAGTTATATCCACAAATAAAAATAGTATTTTTTTTTTCCTGCTTTTTTGCTGATGTTGACATGCCATTTCATAAATTACTTAATGATAAAAATTCAGAAGAAAATAAACTTCCCATCTAAACCTTTGAAATTTTTTTTAAAAAAAATAAATATATTTGGCAATATACTTATGTGGGCCATCAACCCTTAAAAAAAAGAAAAAGAAAAAGAAAAAAAAAAGGTAGTTATGTCATTTCAATCTCATCAACAAATCTGCACCTTCCGAGCCAAAGAAACTGCTCAAATTGGTGCCATTTTCAGCAAATCAGAGTACCCAAAAGCAAATAACAAGAAGGGCAATTTAGTCATTTCAACTCATATAAGCAAATTGTAAGTAATTTCCATTCCAAATTTACCAATAAAATTATTAAAATATGCTTCCTTTCATTTTCATTTTGAACCCCCAAATTAAACAAAATTGCATTTTTAATAAATTAAACAAAAAAAATAAGAGAATCAAAAAAGAAGAAGATGAAGAAGAAGATGAAAAGGATTGATTACCCAGAGTGGAGCAGTGAAGCGGTGGAGCAGCTCGTCGCCGGGGAGAGGGATGTGGTGGTGGTGCGGCACCGCCGGAGAATCTTGAAAGAAACCGGGAGAGAAAGGGAGTGCATACATGGTTGTCAATGAACACTAGTTAGCTCATCTCTCCAAAGCTAACTAGTGTGTGTATCTATATAGCTCTCACTTACTAGTCACTGCTACGTCATGAGATCACTTCAAATGTAACTCCAAAATAAAAGTACATGGTGCCAAAATAAAGAGATAAATGGGGTCTTGGTTTTTTAATTTATATATATACTCTCATATATTGTATATGTAGTTAAGAAGCAGTGAGTGATGGCTCAAGATTACTAATTAAATTTTAATTTAACAAATGGCTATGTAGGATGTATGTTAATCTATTTTTTTTTTTTTTAATGTTATTAGGATTGGTCATTTTTTTATTATAAACAAATATATCTTAAATTTGTAAAAAAAAAAAATTAGAAGTAAAAATAAGTAAATAAACCACATACATATATAAAAACCACTTTACTATGTTGAATCCTTGAGTTGAAATGCAATAACTGTTTTTGCACTATTCCAAGCCCAAATAATATTTATTGGGTTCTGATGAGTCCATTATCGGAAGTGGTGTATTTTTATTCTACAAGATTGTATGGTTGGTAGGAGTTTTTCAAATCACCTATATTACACTCTACAAGTCATTAAGCCAAATTACATCTCCATATCTGTTTGTCTTTACACAGCGTTAATCGTTTTCATACAAAAGAAAAAAAAACTATTTATTCATAATTGTTGTTGATTTTGGAAAAAAAAAAGTTATTTTTGAATTAAATTATTAAAAAATAGAGAGAAAAATGGAAATTCAAAAAATTAATTGGGAAATATATATAACTAATTAAGTAGTACACTAATATATGTATATATATATATTAATTCATTATTCTAAATTTTAAAAATTTAGTTAAGATTATATAATATTTTTTTAAGCCGCTGGTTAATTTATTTTCTAAGTGCTACGATCCTACGTCTCTACACCAAATCAATGGGTGCTTTTTTGTATACACAAAATGTGATTCAAGTCTCTATCATTTAAATAAATTAGATTATGTAAATATTAATTTACTATATAAATAATAATTAAATCAACTCCAAAATTTTAAGGTTTTAAATTTATTATTAAAAAATTTTTATGGCTTAAAATTAATTATGATCTTCTTTAATAGGTTTACCCTTATATGAAGTTGTGTATCTCTATTCTATAAAGTTGCATGGTTGGTAGGGGTTTTCAAATCACCTATAGTCCACTCTATAAGTCATTAAGCCACATTATTACATCTCCATATTTGTTTGTCTTTACACAGCGCTAATCGCTTTCATACAAAAAAAAAAAAAACAATTTACACATAATTACCATTGATTTTGGAATATTTTTTTGTGAATTAAATTATTAAAAAAATAGAGAGAAAAATAGAATTTCAAACACCAAATCAATGGCTGTTTTTTTGTATACACAAAACTCTATCATTTAAAATAAATTAGATTATGTAAATATTAATTTACTATATAAATAATAATTAAATCAACACCAAAATTTTTAAGATTTTAAATTTATTATTAAAAATTTTTTATGGCTTAAAATTAATGATGATCCCCTTTAATAGGTTTACCCTTGAGCTCCCCTAATATGATGTTTCATTTTTTTTTTTTTTTCAGATGTGGATATATTAATTTTTATTAAGTGAAGCTTCTCTATTTTTTTTAAAATAATTTACTTGTTCAGTTAATTTTTTTACACTTTTCAATGATATATAATTGAACATATATTTTGTTTGAAATAAAGTTGTGAAAATAAATAAATCATTATTGAGTAGTGGAAAATACTTTATAAAAATTATTTTATTAGAAATATATAAATTTAAAAAAAATATATTTTTAATAATAATCTTTTGATTTATTGGCATTTGGATTTTCTGTGAATGATTGAGATCACGAGTTCAACTAAATAAGAAGCCCACACATAATACGACACATGGCTCATTTATATTTATGAAGCGAAAAAAATCATTATTTTTCTTAGGTTTTATTTTCACTAACTACAATTAAAATAATAATATTGTGTATGTAATCTAGATCTCTATAATACTCTTTTTTCATTCAAATAATAATTATGGTCCTATCATGACATAAACAACTTGCTTTGCAATTGAGTGAGAAACGCCGTCCGTACAAGTCCCATCAGTAATAACCTATTTCAGCTTAAAACAAGCATTTTTAATTTAATGAAGGAAAACTTGATAACTTGCTCGATTTCATCTTTAATTTAATTAATTAATTAAAAAATAATAATAACAAGACAAACCAGATATATCAAGTGGGAGTTTGAAGTGAATGGCTCTTTGTACTTCATTTTCCTTAAAACAATATGCTGAAATCAAGGTGTACCACTCCATCATTAAGTCTCTGATTTATTAACTTACACTAGTTGTAAGTTAAAACTCTAAAGTGTCCTTGTCTTGTTAGATTATTTGATGGAACTTGGAATCCAACTTAGATCTCTTCTTCAAGAATGACAAGTTTCATTGATGTGGACTTTGAACTGATTAAAGTTTTATGAAAAGACATACTTTATTATGTAGTAAAGATATTTTCAAGATTACTATAATTGGCTACCTAGTGCTTAGGGTCTCCCTTAGTTCAACATAATTTAACCCAACAAAATTCTTTTAATATATATATATATATATATATATATATATATATATATATATATATATACAAATAAATAAATAAACATCTCTTTAAAATAATAATAATAATAATAAATTTTTACATAATTGATTTTTTTTTGTAATAATTCAAATTTTATGTATTTTCTCTATTTTTCACAATTTTTTTCTTCTAAATTTTAGTTTTAAAAAAGGGACTATATATCCTCATTTTTCTCTTTTATTTTAGAATTTTAAGTAATTATATGAGGTCATTAATGTTTACTTGTGTATGAATTATGTTATTAGAGTTTGTTTTAAGTAGGACTCCTGGTTTTGTCAATTATAATTATTGCATTTTTTTAATTGTTTTTTTGTTCTTTTAATCATGTTGTTTTGATGGCAACATATTTTTAGTGCAAGATGGGTTGTTGGAAAGGGACATAGAGAATACAACAGAGTTTCAAGGGAATCATATTTTCAAGCTAATTAGGACAATTTTGTTATATAATTTTTTTTATAAAAATTTATTAAAAAAAGAAAAAAAATCAATTCAATATCTTGTGAAAAATGGCTACACTTGTTCATTTGCATAAAATATTAAAATGTCATCTCTCATGAAAGATAATAATGAATGTTTTGCCATTTTAGTCTTCTCTAAATGCCAATTGATTTGTAATGTTGCAATAGTTGACAAGGGGGACACAGTGAAAATGAATGATTTGGCATTTTTCTTTTTTCTTTTTAAATAAAATATATTGATGTCCAATTAAGTTTGAGAGAATATTTCCCACAAATGTAGAAGCATATTTTATTTATAGTAAGTTGCTTGTAATATATATATATATATATATATATATATATATATATATATATATATATAATTTTTGGATTTAATTATAACATTCAGGTAAAGAATCATGACTCTTTCTTTTCGCTTGTCGATATGGTATTGGTGTTAAATTAATTATAATATTAGAGAGGGGAAATAAAAAATTAAACTCTTCTACTATAAGGGTAGAGTGGTAATTTACTGACATGATCTTTGAATTAAAAAAAAGTGATGAAAAATAAACCAAAATACTAATGATTTTTTATTTGTTTAAGAATTATTTAATAATTTAATTAATATATACAAGTGATAATTTTTTATTAATTTAAAGGATGTTTGTGATTTTATTTCTATGATTAAAATGAAGACCATTTATTTTTTTAAATTAAATAACTTAGACAAATGCTTAACTGGGAGATCATTGTAGCCCTTGATATATTCAGGAAGTCTGTGCTTGTTTAGACAGAAAGCATCCTTTTTAAATTGATTTCTTTTCTGAGATAAACCACTTAAATGGTAACTTATAAAAAAATATCAGTTTAAATAAATATATACTATTTATTAGATCAAATTTAAATAATAACAAAAAAAAATTACTTGTTAACTAAATCTAAGATAATAAAGCATCCATATATATGTTACTATGTATATGAATTGACTAAATATTACTTTATTAAAAATTTAAACTAAAATTATCTCCATTAAAAAAGTTTAAAAAAATTACATCATCATGTAACAAGAGAATTGATATTTCAACTTTTAAAGAAAAATTCTTATCAGCATATCCTAATATTATATAACAACAACAATAATAATGGTGCAGGTGAATTAACCTTGTAAACTTAATATTTATCCACATGAGATGTAAGAGTTTTAATTAACTAGTTAATCAAGGAAATAAATTGAGACATGTAACCCACATCATTAATAAAAAATAATTAAAAAAGGGCCAAAACAAAACAAAACAAAACAAAATATTCGAATAGCTTTAAATTTCAAAAGCACATGATTTCATTAACTAAATCACGTGAGCAAATAATAGATTATTTTAGGTGATCAAATATGGGCAAATAAAATATTTTGGATACACAAATAATAATAATTTTTAATTGAACGGAATTAATGTTGAATCTATAACCATGATTTATATATAAATGTGGGTCTTAATTTTATTCTCACCTAGCCAGCTTTGGTAGGGTCTACTAGTCTCAAATAAGGAGTCATAAATTAATTTTTAGTTATTTATAATTTTAAATGGTTGTAGATTCATAACTTCAAAAAGGCACCAAACTTTGTCATAAAAATCTATAATTAAAAATAAAATAAATTAATAAATTAATTTTATTAATCTCATAAACCAATAAATACATGAACTATATTAAAATTACTGATACTAAGAACCCCATTTTTTTAAAAAAAATTATCTTTCTTTGCATGACAATCTAGTTTTTGCCAATTCGTTCACTAAAAAGCACAGTTAAATACATCTCCTATAACTGGCTAACCTTAATTCCTAAGTTTGTATCTTGGAATACTTCTTAAATCTCAAATTATGATCTCTGTTTTTTTTAGTAGTCATGAACTTGATCTCATTGGACTTTAATATAATATTTAAAGATTTTGACGTTTGTTATTTATGAAAATTTCAAGCGTTTTAACCCTAGAACTCTTTAGGTCTTTAATTTGTTTTTGTGTTGAACTTTAGAATTATATTTATCATTGTTTTAAGATTTTCAAGTCGTGACTTTTTCATCCTTTTGAATTTTAACGTATGTCTACATCATTTGATCATAATTAACTCCTTCGCATCACTGGTTCACTAGATTGTTTTGACTTTATTGTTTATGACCTTACATCCATTAAATTGTGAGAGATCTTTGTTATGATACAAAAAGACTCTTTATGAATATATAAATTTATAAATTGTTACATGAGTTAATTTTCTTTATCTATAGTAGGGGCCTTTTTTCTTCCCATTGCATGGGTGTGGGCTCTTTTGGTTATCACATAGAATGTTTTTTTTTCTTCATCGGTTAAGAAGCTTTTCTATTCTTTGTTGTTTAAAAGAAATCTCCCCTCTTGATTCTTGGAGAGCATTTCTCCTTTTCATCTTTGAAAATGATCCCTTCTCTTTATCGGTTGAAAAAGCTTTAAAACTTTTCATTTTTACAAGTTAAAGATGTCTCTCTTTTTTCTTTGTTTGGGGAATTCCTTTTATTTATCATTTGAAGGTTCTTAGCATCATTTTCTCACAATGGGTGTCAAGTGTTAGTAATAGGAGACCATACACTACACTAGTTATCCTTTTGGGTTATCTTTGCATTTAATCACAATTGGTGTTAAATGTTAATTTTGAACTAAAGTAATCACCTCAATAACTTCAAGGAGCAGTTTAGTTCACAAAATCTTAATTTGCTACTAGGAATATGATTCCTAGGATTAATTTTTTGATAGGTTACTAAGTTTTGAACTTATTTCTTTCCGGTTACCAAGCTTTAATTTGTATCGTAAAAGTTACTCAAATTTGATTTCTTTTCTCCGGGAGGTTACCCGCGAGTAACCACATCCATGCAGCTGACGTGGATGCCGGAAAAAAAACACAGTCAGTACTGCTCGCCACATCCTCAGTCTGAGATGGAGCCTCCATGTCAGCACTGCTCCCTGTGTTCCTTCTTAGCCGAACCCTAACCCTAATCCCATCGTTTTCTCCCACAAAGCGGCGGCCCATTCTTCATGTCTCTTGAAACCCTAGCCTCTCCCCTTAGCCAAACCCTAATCCCATCCTCATCTCTAACACTGAGCAGCGGCCTCTTCTCCATGTATCTTGAAACCCTAGTCTTCTCCCCTTAGGTAAACCCTATCCTCATCTCCCACGCTGAACGTCGGCTTTTCCCACATTTCATCTTGAAAACCTAATCTTCCCCCTAGCCAAACCCTAACCTTATAGTCATTTCCCAAGCCAAGCATCTTCCGCCTTTTCCCACTTTTCATCTTGAAACCCTAGTATTCCCCAAACCGAACCTTAACCCCCATACTCATCTCCCAAGATTGAGCAACCACCTACTTGCCCAACACTTCTCCTTCGTTCTGCTTTTGACATGGCAGTAAGGCAATCAGTTAGGAAGGGACGGTTGTACAGGTTAGACAAGGTACTGACTCGATTCCGCTTGCAAAAAATTTTGGAGCCTTACGCGTGAAAGCTTATCTTCTGGATTTTTATCAACAGGTAGGCTGCTCTCAATGGGATGAGATGTTATCTTATAATGGAAAAGCTGTAAGTAGTAGTCTTTAAATGCCAAGATATGTAAACATCATTCTATTTCATTATTTGGTTTCACATCCAAGATGCCACATGCTATGGTTAACGATAACTCATTTATTCAATAACTGGTATATAATATTTTATATTATAATGTTTCTTTTAACTCATGGAACAAACCTTACTTACACAGCTAAACTCTGGATTGTGCTATAATCCATGAAGACCAGAAAATTATTTGATTAATGCATGCCACCTTTCATGTGTATCTTCTTTATGCTAAATCAAGAGATTGTTTATTCTTTGGAAATGATTCTTTTGTGAGTAAATTGGAAATTAAGTTACTCTGTTCTGTTGCATATTGGATAGAATTCTGATAGTCTGAAACCACACCTTACCAAAGAAAAGTTGCATCTTATACAGCAACAATTACAGCTGTAACGACAGTTAGGCCTGTTTGGTATGATGTAAAGTTGTTACTTTCCCTGCAAAGTAAGAGGGATGAATCTTTTTCAACCGTTTGGTTCTTCAAAAAACATATGGTCTCCTTGTAATCACTTTCCATTTGACCAGGGAAAGTGATTCATAAGGAAGGTGATGTGAAAGTAATTACACCCTTGGATGGAAAAGTTTGGTAATTGTCAAATTACCAAACTACCTTTTATGACATAAAACTCTTCCTTATTTATTTTGTCTTTGAAAAAACCCTAATGCAATTGTATTCCCCCATTCGGCAGAGAGTTGCCCCTTCTTTTGAATCGGAGCAATTCTGGTAATTTTTTTTCTCAAGTTTGTTAGATTATCTTTGTGTTAAATTTTGGTTATGTTTTTTTTTTTTTTTTTTATGTAAAATTCATGTTTTAAATGGATCAAAGACAAATAAACTTCATATTTGTTTGGATAATATCTTTATGGGAGAATCTCTGTTTTGATTGAATCAAATCTATGTTCATATAATAATCCAACATAATAAGATGAAACTTGAGACATATGTATTTTATTTGCTTCTTGTTGTCCACGATTGTTTTTTTTTTTAAATTCCCACGAAAAATTGTTCTGTATTTGTATTGAATCAAAGTTTTTAAAATCTATGAGACAAATAAATAAATATTAAGTACAAGCATTCAAATCGAAATATCAATTTCTTAGCTTAACAATATTGTTTCTTGTGTCTTTTTATCATGTCTTGTATAACATATATTTTTATTTTTATGGTATTTTATTGTAGATATAATGGTGCAAACCTTTTTCTTATGTTCATAAATTCCGTGTTTTGCTAATTTTTGTTAACTTGGTAAAATTTATGTAAACGAAAAAGATTCCTTTTAATATTTAAAAAGTTAAGGCAATTCAATGTAATTCATCAACATTTTAGGGTTTTGCTTGCAAACTTCATACATTCTTTTGAAAACTGGTTTGTTGAACTTCATAGAGATTTTTTTTTATTTTAAGATTTATTTTGTTGTAATGTTAAGTTATAGAATTTATTGTAGTAACTACAACAACTAAGGACAAAAATGAGAATAAACTTAACTTTACATTAAAAACAAGTTCATACCAAACGATGGAATTAAGTTTGCATGCAAAATAATTATAATTTTTATTGAGATAACCAAACATTGTAATGTTATTTTGCAAGGAAAGTAACTGCATGCAAAATCTTTCCCTGCAAAGACTTTGCATGCAAT
This sequence comes from Dioscorea alata, assembly GCA_020875875.1. Lineage (NCBI taxonomy): Eukaryota > Viridiplantae > Streptophyta > Magnoliopsida > Dioscoreales > Dioscoreaceae > Dioscorea > Dioscorea alata. Next base: position 16,918,371 of record CM037015.1, on the reverse strand, counting down.
TACTTTCCCTGCAAAGTTCCAAACGGGCCCTAAGTGAAACCCAAAGAACATCACAATTTTCTAGGCCTTGTATAATACTGGCACAAATATAATCCTCTGTTACCTGAACTCTTCCTCTGAACTATGCTAACCATAATTACTCATGCTGCTCAACAAGAGCACGTATCGAGTTCGAAGAAGAAACATAAGCTAACTTATTTCTTGCCACTTGGCTCTGCCATTTTCACAATCTGCTGCTTTTGTTTTGTGGTAGAACACATAGGATATGCTATGATTTCTTCCCTGCTAAAACCCTATGTGGTGCTTAAATCTATATGTTGCTGGAGATTATGAGGTGATTTGACATTATCTCACGTATTGTGCTTAAGTCATAAAGCACCCACTTACTGAAGTTCATCCAAAAATTGTACTTGATGGTGTAGACTTATTATTGGCAATTTAATCCTGGTTACAGCTGCCCATGCACCTATCTTTATTGTCTTGAATATGTGAGATATTGATTGCGAAGTTTGGTGTTTATGGCTTATGCTATGCTAAAATGCATTCGTATGAATCAAATTCTTCATTTTTTTTTTCCACAACATAACATGTCTCATTCCTGTTTATTTTGTATGCTTGGACACATTGTACTGCAAGGGATCCCTCGTAATACTACTTTTGAGGATGTAGAGCATTTCTTAACTGGCTTCAATTATGATCCATCTGCATTACAGTTAATTAACCGGTAAGTTTATAGTCAATGCCTTCTTATGCCTGGTTTGTTATTTGCACCCTTCTATACTGTCTTGGAACTTTGTGTAGCCTATCTATGTTCATAATCCCGTTTTGTAAGCCTAATTATGATGAGAAGTCTCGAGTTAATTACTTTCTGAATTCTATTTGTGAAATATTGCAGGCCTGGTATAGCCCAGACTGTGAGAATTGCAATTGCCCATTTCCTTCTTTTAATCTTTGCAATTCTAGGAAGCATCTTGTCTACCAAGAAAGAGGTTCAAGGATAAGCTGGGAGTGATGTCGATTTTGAGTACATTATTTAACACTATATATGTATATAAGCAGTTACTAATGTAAATGTGATGATGTTAGACTTGAATTTCACTGTATCATTCAACTATTGTGACTATGCTTAAATGAAGTTATTTGAATGCATTGTACAATTGTATTGTTATATATGTATATGTTTTTTGAATGTATTAGAATAGATGATGGATAAAGTTGCTTGATTCTTCTTCGATTATAGAATGTTTAATACTGTGAAATTTATACTCAGATCAACACAGGTTGCGTAATGTTACATAACAAAAATCTCCAAATTCAATATGGGATTAAATATTTTGTAGGTCACTCACTCACTTTAGTTATTTCATTTCGGTCACTAAGTTTTCATTTAGTATCAAAACGGTTACCAAACGTCGTGTTTGGTTCTTACTTAAGGCTGACGTAGACACCCCTGCTGACATGGAGGCTCCATCTCAGACTGAGGATGTGGCAAGCAGTGTTGATTGTGTTTTTTTCGGCATCCACGTCAGCTGCATGGATGTGGTTACTTGTGGGTAACCTTCCGGAGAAAAAAAAAATCAAACTTGAGTAACCTTTACGATACAAATTAAAACTTGGTAACCGGAAAGAAATAAGTTTAAAACTTAGTGACCTATCGAAAAATTAATCCATGATTCTTAGGTTATGTTGACAAAAATATGTGTAATTTTTGTTTAGTTGATTAGGCAGGAATGTGCCAAGAATGTATCATTGCCATGTTTGGTTAGCTGAGAAATCTTATATTATCAATTATTGGTTTATCAAATTACCCTTACCTAATACATATCAAATATCTTAAAGTTCATAACATTTGTTTATCATATATATTATAAAAACCTGCAAACTTGTATTTAATGATTAGTTTCTTATACTATAGCTAGCTGCCTCTCTATTAAAGTCAAGTTAATTAGAATTAAAATAAAAGATAGTATATATTATATTTTGAATAAGCAGTTATAACAATTTCAAAAGCAAAGTCGAGACTCGGGGAGGCAAAGGTTTAGAAAGAAAATACAAGAAAATGTTTCACTTTTGAACATTTTAACAAGTTGATATTTTTGAGATTTTAATGACATTGAAAGTTATTTTGGTACAAAAAGATAAATTAATGAGGTATAATTGAAAAAATTTCACATTTGACCAGGAATGTTGGATTACTATCCATTGAGTTGGTAATCACATTATTAATTATATTACCAAAATTATCAAATTTTGAGAATATAATATTCCCACCCTATACTGCCAAAAAATGTATTTTAACATTACCCAGTCCATATTCATTGGATAATATCATATTACCCCTAAACAAAGTAAACGAAAGTTACCCAGTCCAGATTCATTGGGTAATATCATATTACACCTAAACAAAGTAAAGGAAAGATAGGGCTAAGGAGGGCTAGGTTGAACACTCTCCTTATTTGAATAATTTTTTTTAATTTATTGAATAGAAAAGAAGGGTTAATTCATAATTAGCTCCTTAAAACTCTTCCTTTGTTACTTTTTCTAGCACTCCATTTTAGAGTTCTAATAGAAAAAAGAATATAAAAAAATTATAATTTTTAAAAAATTCATAATACACTCTATTTTTAACTAAATACAAATTTTACTTTTTTAATTACTTATTTAAAGGACCTCACTTTTCTCACCCTCTATATACTATGCCAATTCAATTTTCTCATCTTTGAGGATTTATGCGGCTTTGCCAATTTTGTCTGAAAGTTGAGCTTCCTACACTTCATCTTCCACTCTTGATTCGATCATTGTGATCAATTTTTTATATCTTGCACTGGTTTGAATAATGCTAACATTATCATAATTTTATATTTAGTTAAAAATTGTGTTGATAATTCTGTTGCTACTTATTAGTTGAATATTTTTTTAAAAAATATTGATAGTGCTTGCACTTGAATAGGAATAAATAATATTTTTATTTAATAATAAAGTTATACTAAGTAAATCATAGTATTATATATTCTTTTCTATCCTTGTCCTTTTTAATTAAACAAAGTTTATCAAACAACCCTCTTCTTTTCCTTTCTTCCACTATTTTTCCTTAATTATCTTACTTCTCCTTCCATTTTTAAATCTAAACACTATGGAAGTTAATGTAATACCCTATACCAACTACCATATACCACATACTATGTTGTTATTATTAACAATACCTACACATGGTGGGGTGTGTTAGTTATTATAAAAGTACTCTTACACTACATCAGGTTCAAACAGGGTTTGGACTTAATCCGTTTGGAGACGAATCAAGTTGCCTACGTATCCTCATAATTGTGAGATAATCAATAACGCATGTGTGCATATAGTAGCAAAAATTCAAGTGTACAAACATGTGCTAAATCTTTCTCCTGTACTCGAGTGCAGGATCGCTATGTTGGGTTTTAGCCCATTTGGGCTAGAATAAATAAGATTGGGGCTTTGGCCCAATCCCTTAATGAAAAAAAACTACATAAATAGTGGAAGCACTTGAGAGCACAATGATAATCTTGCCATTGGATTAAAATCCAAGTGAGAGAGTTAGGGGGGGGGGGGGTCAGAACATTAGGGTGAAAGAAAGAGAGAGGTAAGAAGCCAAGAAGAAGAGGAAGAAGAAAATGAGGTTAGGGCTTCAGCAAGCAAGACGATTAGACGGTAAATAGGTACCGGATCTTGCCCAAATCTCTGGTAAAGAATTCTAGCGTGTGGCTCTCCTAACCTACCAGATTTAATCTTCCCTTAATCTCTTCTTGATATCTTTATTGTGTAGATCCATCCTAATGATGATACATGTGTTGTTGAGAGTGAGCTCTTAACTTGTTATGCTCTCATTGTTGTAATCCTCTAGTTATATCTAGAGAGAACACCCTCTAGTATCCCATTGTTGATATAGTAAAGCATTTGTAAGTGCCTCTAAGGAGTCCCATGGGTTTTCCCTCGATTTGTAACTTTTTTCACACTAAATTAGTGTCTTGCATGGTTGTTTGCGTATTATCGTCATCTTTGTAGTCTTTACCTATTTCTAAGGCACAAAGAGGGGTTGTAATCGCACTCTTAAGGATTGCATTTGACCTAGGAAGGTCTTGTACACATATAGAAACCATTAGAAGTTATTTTGGAATCATACTGGGTCCATACGACTCATATAGAAGTTGGTATAGAAAATTCCGAGAGGTTTAATCTAGGTCATACAGTGTCCATATGGCCGTATAGGGTATGGATTTTCCTGAGAGTTTTTACTAAATCATGCGGCCGGCATCCAGGCCGTATAGAGACCGCATATGTGAATAGTGATTTTGCTGCAGTAACTTCTGCAGATTTTTCCCTTAGTTTCAGCACAGGTAACCTCAACAAGTGCAAGTAACTCCAACAGCTAACATATATAGTATGCATAGATTAAACCTCAAGTGCCTTTGCTAAACAGTATATATATGTACACATATCATAAAATACATTTTATGTGTTTCATTCTTATATGTTGCTAATTAATCAGATTATCACATATAGAGGAGAAGATATTTATCACATCAATGTACACAAATTTGGAATGCATGTGCCCCATGCCAGTGATACAAAGATACCTATAAGCATACAGTCTTATCATGTTTATAAACTGTGGCATGCCCAAACTACATACACTCTACATATCTGCTTATGTATCTTGTATCCATGCTCTGTATACAAACAAATGCATGTCTCTCATATATAATATAGACATATAGACATATACACATCTATTCATATTCACATATACATATATAGCTTGACATATATACGCATCTACACAGCTATGTATAGTTATATGCATGTATATACATACATCTACACACATATATGAATATACATGTACACACACTCACACATATATAAAGAGATAATATATATAAGCATTCACGTGTTCAATTAATTTGCACAAGTATAGATCACGTATATAAATTCATAAGGATATATGCATATATGCATACACATATACATATGCTTGTTATATATGCATATACATGCACTGTACACATACACATAGGCATACACATGGGGGCGCAAATACATATAGACATGTCACATGTACATATTACACATCCACATGTATATACATATATAAATTATACTCATTTAAACTACCCAAAACCTCACAAAATACATAAAGAATGTGGTGTGTGTGTGTGTGTGTGTGTATATATATATATCAAATGAACATTTAAACTCCAATCCGTATTTTTCAACAAGGATAGATCCAACTCGGTATATAAGAATAAAAGCTCCAAAACCCTACCTCAGCCTCCTCCTTCATGCCTCCGAGCTCTCTTTAATTTCTTCCCCCGTTTCTTTCCTTTCTCTCCTTTTTTTTTTTTTTTTCAACTTCATCTTCTTCTTCTTCCCCTTTATTTCCCTCCTTTTCGTTCTTTTGTTTTTTTTTTAATCCTATCTTAAGGATGCAATTATGACAGCCTTTTCCTTGTTCAGCCCGTGTGATGGTCTTTAGGGGTCATTTGATTCACGGTAATGTAGAAAGATTACCACGTGTTACGTGGTAATCTGAAAATATTACCACGTTTGGCATTGCATTATCACTTGTTACATGGTAATCTGGATGGTAATATCACATTACCAACATGAGAATATTACCAAAAAGTTAGTAATCCTATTACCACTAAATATGGTGTCTATCTTGGATTACCATGATAATCTCATAACTTTTTATATTTTACAAAGTTGATTACCATGAACCAAACAAGGTAATAAACTATTCCTAGTAATAAGAGTTCCCAACCAAACATGGTTATATTAAATTACCACAATATTCCCAACCATATAACATTCCCACCCATATTACTATGGTAATCTCAATATGTTGTTATTACCACGAACCAAACGGTTAGTTTTATTATTTATTATTATTTTTTTAATTTCCTTTTAGTCCTCCATAAGTCAAATGTTTGCAAATCGTCTATTGAAATTCATGAACGGTCCCTATGGGACAGATTTAGGATGCTATAGTTAATCTCTGTGAATGAGGTAGCCACTTGAAGAAAGTAGTCAGGCATTACATTGGCCTCATAGCATTACTGTAAATTCATATGTTATTCTCATCAAACTTTCTGATTATCAAAGGTAATGGTGAAACTAGTTTAAAAAAAAATAATCCAATATTATTGACCTCAACGTAGGTCTTTAACTTAATTTACATGCTCTTGTTCAACCCTTTGAATGCCATGAGGCAATTGTGAGACTCTTTAGAAAAGAGTAGTCAAACGTTGTGGTAATATCAAAATAAATTTTTGTCTTCAAAGAATTTTCTTCACCAACCCTTGAATATAAAGGGACAATAGTAAAACTCTCTCAAAGAAAGTAGCTAGTCAAACAAAGTATTAACCTTCAAAGAATTTCATATATTATTTTCATCAATAGGTGTGAATGTCAAAAAAAAAAAAAAACAATAGTGTCGTATAGAGATTAGTCGAATTGTTGCTCTGACACTATAATGTCACGCCCCGACCCTATTGCCACAACAACAAGGAATGTGTCCCACAACACGGCGCCCCACATCCGAGCTGTCATAAGGCTCAACATAAAGCATTCCCAGTGAGTGGTTACAGTATAGACATAACAGAAAAATAAAGCATTCCAAATTGTAATCAACATCTTATTCATAACATATAAAAGAATTTCCATGAATTCTACAACTTAGAAGTTAAAACATGATTTATCAATAGTTCATGTAAATAAAATCTTCAACATATAAAATGCAATTCAAAAACATAGACTGGCCTCAAATAATTCCCCAGCTAATAGTCTCCGTGGCTAGGTATGGGACCACCAAGGTGTTTTAAACTTTTAAAATTCAAAAAACTGTCTTCCAATTGGCGTTGGCCATTGTGATCCCCATGTGATGACCCCAGGTCTCACATATGAATAAAGATATCACCTTCTTGGACCCTGTCAATGGCTTTACGCACCTCTTGACCAGGATACACACAGGGTTAATCACACCACCTCTCATTAGGTCGGACCATAGGACCCCCACTATACTGCCGGACCGAAGTCCGAGTCAACCCTTTGGCCGTAGTCACCATCAAATTAAGTTGGATACAGAAATACAGGTATTTCCAATTTCCAACCCACAATGGTTAAATAAATACACATCAAACCATATTCCCTTGGAAAGTAAAAATATATATGCATACAAGCATACTTCTATCAAGATAAATACATATAAGTATTTTAAGTTTAACCATTCCAATAAATTCAATCTTGATAGAGAAAATGAAATATGATTTGACATTAGAAATAAGATATAAAACTTATAAAGAAATACTAGCTATAACACTCTTATTAAGTCTATGCAAATATGAATCAACCACTCATAAAACTCGGCGTCTCGACTCAAGATGTGCTCACTACTCGGTGATTTCCTTCCCCTTGGAAGACGTTTCACCACCTACACACAAGCAAGGAATCCAAAAAGTAATAAAAAACAAGGATGAAAGACTAAAATGCATGCAAATGCAATGTTACATGTCTAATATGCAACACTAGGGTAATAGGGCAAAACAACATCATTTTGGGCCCAAACGACATTAAATTGGAGTAAACCAATTTCCAATAAATTCCAAGTATGAAGAGCTTCAATTTGGACAAAAGAAATACAAGAAATGGTTGAAGAATTCTAGTGCTATAGTAAAATCGGGAATGTGTAACTAAGATCTGCTACAGTAAAATCCGGCCTTGAAAAATGATTTTCTCTCAATTTACAGCATCAAAAATGGAAATTTATTTATAACCATCAACAACAATAAATCACAAGATCAGTGGCTTCATTTTAAGCCCATAATCTATCACAAATCATGTATAATCTAAGATTTAACTCTAGGTTTTGAAATAATCAAGTACGATGAAATACCAATAAAATACGGGATAAAAACTCGTATCAAAGCTCCTATTGAGTTCAAGAGTAAGAGAGGAAGAGTTTTCGAGCTTTGGTTCGCTGGAGATTTTCTAAAGAAGAAGAAGCGTTCGGCCGAAGAAAGAAGAAAAAGAAGAAGAAGAAGAAGTCAGAAAGGTTTTTTTCCACATTTTTTTAGGAAATGAAAATTTACCAGTTTGCCTTTCTACTAAAAGAATAAATAAGAAATAGTCCAAATAACCGAATTGCCCTCGGTTTTGGCTTGATTTCGCACAGAAGCACTGTACAAACATGCAAGAATGCAACTAGTGTTAAATGACTGTTTTACACCTAATGTATGCACAAAAATCTAAAAGAGGCCTAAGGTCCACACTAGGACTGGGTACAACAAAGTCCTTACGTTACACCTGTTCATTAACCCCTTTAAGTGCAATGGTGAGACTTCCTTACAATGTGTTGATCTCTCAATAGGTCTTTGGTTTCAAAAGATTGTCTTCACCAATTCGATGTGAATGTCAAGAGGCAATGATATATATATATATATATATATATATATATATTGAATTCAAATTTTCTCCCCCTTGGCTTTCATCAATTTTTTTTAAGATGTGATCACAAACTTTATCACAAACTTCAAAGTAAAGGCATTTATGAAAGACAAGTATAGCCTTCAAATCAAATTTTAGTTAGTATTTAATAATAAAATAGTTTTTATTTCGTTGCACGCATGATCATTGATATCATAATATTCATGCTATGGCATATTTTATTAATGGAATGCATTGTATATAAATCAAATTAATGCTAGAGTTCATTGAATTGAAATAGGATTCTCTATGATCTTTGTAACCTTAAAATAGTTCACAATAATTTATGAGATAAAATATAATTTTATATTTATTGTTGATTTCCGCATATTGTATCACTATATTTAATATATATTTAATAAAACGGTATACACACGTACTCAGCGGGGACTTTTAGTAATATTATAGCCATATATAATTAATGAATATTGAGCAGGACTACTACAAAGCTCTTTGACCAAAACTATTTTATAGAGAAAGAGTTATTTTATTCATAAAACTTTTATTAATAGAGGGTGTTATTAAATATGATGTATGAATTGTATTATTTTGATTTTGTCAATTGGTAGTAGCTAATTTAGGCCATAAACATATACATTAGGTTATATAATGAGTACACATTGGTTCATAGTCATTTGAGATGGGATCTAGCACTTATATATCCTAGTTAGGAGAGGATATTCTATATTTTGTTTTTTATGTGTTCGATGAAAATCAAGATGTTAATTTTTGAACGTATATAAAATTATAAATTATTATAAATGTTTTGAAAATATTTTTATATCCCAGATGACAAAGAGAGACACATATCAGTGGGGATCAACAGTGCAATTGGTGATATAATTATATATATTTATATGGAATATTTATTGATAAAAAAACTAATATTAAATTATTACATTAGGGTCTTACATATAAATATCTCTAAATATTTAGATTAAATTATAATTTATTAGTGAACATAATTGTGGTTGTTGTAATTAGTTAGTACTAATTTGCTAAATTAAGATATAAAGATTCAAATAGGTCCACACTATATGCTCTAACTTGATCTGAATATCCTTTATGTGTGATATAAGATAAGGTTTTGGGCTAATATAAATATTGCCATAAAAAAATGAGCTCAGTAAAAGAAGGCATCATTTATTTAGAGTCTAGGTAAAAAGTTCAAGTGTATTGCATGCGTGTTTTGGAGCATTTTGTAGTTGTAAATATTTCTGAGATAATCTTGGTTTACCATGTATATTCATGTGCTCATGTTATTGATTTTTGACAATTAATCACTTATTAATTAAATATCAATAAAATTTGTGTACATAACTAGATTAGGAAAATTTCCAACAACATCTACATCTCCAATGAATTTGCCATTATTTGAGCTAAAAGAAGCTACAAATCTTGATGGCAATTTAGCCTCATCAACTAGCTATTAATGCAACCATGTTCCAATATAAGTATAATCAAAGATAATGCAAATATAATATAGTCCCGAAAACTTAGATAGTTGGTCTTGAAAGCATGCATAATATAACACAATGCAATAAATGAAGATGCTGACATTTAAAAAAAAAAAAAAAAATGTAAGTCCTCCCATAGAATTTTTGACTCATAATATTGCATGCAACTTGTCCATATAGTGTTGATCTCATGAAAGACCTATAGTCTTTCTCTTTCTTTTTATAAATATGTATATATATACATAAGACAAGAGAATACCTTGTTTTAGCGTGATTCATGTGATCAGAAGAGTCTCTTTAATTATCTTGATAATCGGTTTTTCTTTTTAGATTTGTTCTTGAACCCTCATCTCTCTTCTTCTCTTTTTTTTTTTTTTTTTTTTTTTTTTTTTTTTCAAAACACTAATTGAAGCTTCACGAAAATATGACTCACATTGCATAAACTCTCTATATTTCATTTTTAATTCTTATATATATATGCATCAATTTGGTGTATTTTTACTTGCTTTTTCGCTTTTTAAAAAAAATGAAGATGCTGACATTTAAAAAAAAAAAAATGTAAGTCCTCCCATAGAATTTTTGACTCATAATACTGCATGCAACTTGTCCATATAGTGTTGATCTCATGAAAGACCTATAGTCTTTCTCTTTCTTTTTATAAATATGTATATATATACATAAGACAAGAGAATACCTTGTTTTAGCGTGATTCATGTGATCAGAAGAGTCTCTTTAATTATCTTGATAATCGGTTTTTCTTTTTAGATTTGTTCTTGAACCCTCATCTCTCTTCTTCTCTCCTTTTTTTTTTTTTTTTTTTTTTTATTTCAAAACACTAATTGAAGCTTCACGAAAATATGACTCACATTGCATAAACTCTCTATATTTCATTTTTAATTCTTATATATATATGCATCAATTTGGTGTATTTTTACTTGCTTTTTCGCTTTTTAACATTTTTAAAAAATAAACAATCCTGAATTATTATAATTCACGCTAAATTAAATTTTTTCCTCCCTACTTCATAAATTGCTACGTCATAATTACCAAAATAAAAACATCGATAAATTGCATCACTCAAATTAAAACTCTATTTGACACCTATGGTCCTTGTTCACCTTAACATCCCTTATCCCTTATCTCAATATCATGTCGCACAAGCAACAAATGTTGACATTCATACTCATTAACGAACTAACAAAAAGGTAATAATACAATCAGAAAAAAAAAAAAAGTCTTGGTTTAATTGAAATAAATTTAAACAAAATGACCTTTAAGTGAATGGAACCTAACTTTCAGGATTTTTTTTTATGTAACTTTCTTTAATTATAATTATAAAGAAAATTTATGGCTCACAAGCAGGTCACATGACTCATATCTAATTAACTAATAATTAATAATAACCATCACATGAATCACATCTTACTACCTTTTATTTTTTATTTTGTAAAATTCTTTATATTTTTGTAGTAAAATGATAATTATTTTATTTGAAATTAAACTTTTTTTTAAAATATATAACACATCTTTTTTTTAAATATCTTCAAATCTTCATATTTTTTTTCGTTCTTGTTTATTCATAATTTATATATATATAAGTTTCAAATTTATCATAATATTTAGAGAAACATATATAAATAAAACATTCCATGTATGTTTCACGCACTTTTTTTATTGTCATTTATGGCTTTTTTTAAAGAAGAAATTGACTTTTTACATAAATAATTAAATAAACAAACTTTTTTTAATCTTTTATAGAAATCATGTTAATTGTGAAATACATGAAGTTACATATATACTGAATTAAACTTAGACAAAAAATAATGCTTTGGTTAGTTTCGATTTGGTTGTGATTAATAAAATATCAAATAATATCAAACGGAACTGAGAATATAAAAGCATTAAAAAAATATTTACTTAATAATTTAAAAATAACTAAAATCATATTTATTCTTATTTAATGTCTTACAAAATTATATTTATAATTAGTTCTCAAAACTTTATTAAAAAATCATATTTATTAATTACTGACCTGAAATTATATTTTTGGTTTAATATTAGTGGAGGGATTTAAACCAATATATATCACAATTGAATCATTCTTTTTCATTTGATTTGATTACATTCAGGTTTTAATTTCTAACTAGTTTGGTTCAGTTTGATTTATAAAATATTTAATTTAATTAGTTCGGATTAATGTTACATTTAAAACCAAACCAAACCATATAAATATATTTATGAAAAAAGAACATAGAAAATCAAAATAAAGGCTAAATAAACAAATTATTTAATTGGGGGACATGTTAAACACTCATCACCAAAAAAAAATGGAATTAAATAATAATTAACGCCAAAAAAGTTGCCTACTAAAGTACAAGAAAGATCACTTAGTTATTTGTTATTAATTAAATCATAGTTCACATTTTATAAAAAGGAATTGTCCAAATTGACAAGATTCCAAATTAGTCCTGTGATTTGTTGGAAAACTAAAGCTAATTACACATTTTTATCATGTGTCTATTTCATTGTAGAAGTTTGTAAGTTTCTCTATGTGGGCCATGATCTTGATTTTTCCCCATTTTTGTCAAAATAATAATAATTATTATTATTATTATGATTTTCAAAAAATGGAAAACTTGATCTCCTAAAAAAATATCTTTAATAATTTACTTAAAAATTGATAAATAATATTTTTTTTTAAAAATTAAAAGTCAGACAAGGATTGGTCATGATGTTTATTGATATTAAATGATTTGATGGGTTTTGTCTTCACTGATAGCAATTAAAATTTCCAAGACTATTCCAAATGCAATCACATTAATGTTTTGATTATTTCATACATATACCTTTCAATTATAATCATTATGTAATAACCTTAGCAGTACCATGGTTGGAGTATTATTGACATTTATGTCATTAGATTCAACCACTTGTCTATATAGAAGATTAATTTATTTATTTAAAAAAAATTAAGGAAATTTTTTAAGGTGAACAACAACATGCTAGTCTCATCTTCAAAGACTTAGAAGTCATGTGGTGGAGTATGTTCCACAAATTGAAACTAGACCATGTTTATTGATAAGTGACATTTCACCTTGTGAAAAATGTGAGCTAATCAACATGGCCTTTTAAAAAACAAAAAATTATAAAGTCTGGTAAGTGCAAATACTCAACAAAGTTGATTCTTTTTAATTTTTGATACATGACCTTTTTAGTTGAGTTGACATTGTTCTTGGTTTGATTCACTGAGAAGCTTTAATCTTTTTGAATTACTAAAAAGATATTCATCAAATTTAATGTAAACTATATATATATATATATATACATATATACACACCCACACACACACATAAAAGAGAAACATGCTAAGGTATCATCATATACTAATTTTCAATTTGATATCTTAAAATCAATTACAAATTGGTATAATTATCTTTTATGAATTAAAAATAAATAAACAAGTATTAATATTGGTCAATGCTCCTCGTGAGGAAACTATGAGCAAGTTTGGATTTGTTAGCTCTAGTGGGTGTTTTGTTGGTTAAAATACATTCAATCTCTCATGCAAAAAATACTTACACAATCACACACACCAAAGAGAAAGAAGGCATATAAAATTGGTAACCAAGTTTGGCACAATACTTACCTACATCTCGGAGGCAAAGCTCGGTGATAAAAATCCACTAAAAAGGAGAAATAAAAATGAATATAACTCTCACGCTCATCCTCACAAAGGTAAACAAGAACTTTCTATAGATTGTCTAACGCCCACTCACGCTCACCCACACATTTAGGTCTCTCCGATGGTTTATCCTAAACCTCAGAGCATGGTATCTTATATAGACGTCTCAATATCCCAAAAATAGCACTTCCTTCTTTTAAAATCTCGGTGGCTCCTAATTTGGACTTCTTCCAAACTTAAACATTGCAACTCTTGTAACCAAGTTTGTAATACGGCCCACCTGTTAACCTTAATTGAGTCGCAACTTCCATCGCAACACGACCTGTAGACACCTACAGTCCTCTTGATTGTATCCAAGTCTGAGTCGATGTAGTTGAATCCTCCCGATCTCGACCGACCTGCAGACGCCTACAGTACCTTCGCAAGGGTCGTACTCACATGGCGAGTCTCCATCATACCAAAGATAAACTTCAAAAAATCTTCAAATGATTTTCAAATATTTTCTTTTTAAACTTAATCTTCATTCATTGAAGTTTGGATCTCATAATCATCTAGTTTCCAAACTTGATCTCATCTAAGTTTAGTTCCTCATGATCTTGTCTCCAATCTTCTCCTTATATAGTTGTGTTTTCAAATAGCTCCATCCATAAATAGCTTTAATGATATCGTAGCCTCCATGTAGTTGATCCCCCAAACTTGATTCACTTGCCAAATATAGACGCATCTTCATATGGTCATTGCTTGCATTTCAAAAGAGATTCTCCAAATCAATTTGTCATGCTAAAAATAACTCTTTCAAAAATAGCTTCATATCTCCTTGTTATCTCTTGCCACATCATCATGCTACTTTATAATAGTTGCAATGCCACCATTCACACTTGTCAAATGATGTCAAATATAGAGCATAGGCCTAACATGATTCATTTATGAAAAAATGCTAAACTTATCATGTTCTCTTGAAAAACGCTTAAAATATGTATTAATCCATTTGCTTTTAAAGCAAGATGTTTAATATTAAACATCTTTTTGAAAAATGAAAATTTAAATTACAGTACAACATAACTTTTTTTTATTATCCATTTTATTTTACAAATAAAGTAGAAGCACAAAAAAAAGTTATTAAGTACAAGTGTACAACACAATTTCATAAATATTTTATATCCCACTATGACATAAAATTTTTGCAAACTACATCACAAATAAAAATCAAAACTATTTTTAATTAAAATAAGAACTTGATAAAATTATCTTTAACATATCTGATCTTAACAAAACCTAACAAAATTTTGTACTCTCATACTATAACTTTAACTTTGTACTTACTGTGTTGTATTGCATATAGATCTTAAAACTTTTTTTTTCCTTCTATTTTTTTTAAATAAGTGAATTTTTAACATAAACATTTAGACTTATAATTAAAGGTTTTTTTTCAAAAAAAGAAAAAGAATATTTGCGTTTAAAATAAGTAAATCCAAAATGGAGCTGGTGTAATTGAAAACAAAGACAAAAGAGATGATGATGATTATATACGAGCACAAGGAAAACAAGCGATTTGGCAATAGAAAAGCATGTCCACACACCATGGGCGCTTGCCCTCATCCACAACCACAAGAAAAGCACACCAAAATTAGAAAAAAGAAGAGAGAATCACGGAACTGTGATTTATATTTATATGTCATCCACTAATTAAATATTCTTCTCATGCTCTCATCTTCTTACCAAACTCAACACCCACCAGCACCCTTTTCTTCTTTGCCAATTTATTTAGGTTATACTTGTCAGCATAGTTAAGGGTATTTAGGTATTAAAAAAAAAAATGGGAGATTGAGATATTACAAAATTGCTTATTCGAAGTTATAATGAACATGAAGAATAAGAGCTTTTATAAAAAAAAATAATAGTTATTAGATAAATTCAAATTTTAAGTTTTTTTTATTTGTATTGCATTTGTCAGTTATTTACAAAGGTTTTCTTATTTTACTGATGGTTGATTGTTTGTAATTTGTCCATATTTATTAATATATATATATATATATATATATATATATATATATATATATATATGAAGACCCTTTATTTTGGAATATACACACTATCCATTGGATTACTATTCTATGTCTACAATCCATTCATAAACAGATTCAAACAGTGGCTTACAATTTTATACATTGTTATATATATATAGTAATCATGCACAAAATTTATATGAATAATAGCCATTGGATAATTATTCAACGACGCTATAAATAAACATCCTAGTAAATAGTCATCTATATATTAAATCATATATAGAGTAATTATTATTAATAAAAATATTTCATTGATTATTGTGCTTGTTATATAAAAGAGGAATGATATTTTTGCAAAAATATCATTCCAAAATGACATGTACATTATCCTTTCGCTTTTAAAAAAAAATATTTTTTTTGTCATTTAAATTTTAAATCTAAATTTATAATAATAAATGATAAAATAAAAAGCCCTCTCTAAATTCTAGTGTGTAAATATAACATTACTAATGTGCTCGGTTAATTTATTAAATATCACTCCTAAAATTTAAAAAAAAAGAAAAAACATTTAAATTAAAAAAAAAAACAGAAATAAAATTTCAACTATTCTCGAAGCAAGCATCAACTAAATGAGAATCCGAAGTTGTACTTTAAAATCCAAAAAGTATAACAAATTTATTTAAAAATAAAAATAATAAAAATGAATAAAATGCCGTTGAAATGGGTAATTATTGACTGCCGACTTACAAGGCCAAACCGTTTCGGCGCATGTGAAAAACATGCCTTCACTCTTTTCTTGAACCACCTCTTTCCACACGCGCACACACTCTTAACTAACCCATCAACCCAACTCATACCCAACCCAACACCCCCCTTACCCTTGATATATAAATATAACCCTTTCTCATCTCTTCTTCTTCTCATCATCATCATCATCATCAACAACTACAACAACAACAACTACAAAGGAGATCAACAACAAGAGAAAAAAAAAATTAAATATGAAGAAGATGAATGGTGGTGGGGGAGATGAACTAGAGTTGAACCTCTGTCTAGGCTCACCGGAGCCAAGTCCCAAAGCCAATTCCGGTGGTGGAAGAAACAGTCAAGAACAACTTCGGCAAATGACCATCTTTTATGCTGGTCATGTTTGTGTTTCTGAAGTTACTCAATTTCAGGTTGGTTTTGGTTTTTTTTTTTTTGAAAAAAAAATTTCCATCTTTGAAAATAGTATATAATGAGTTCTTTTGAAGTTAGTGATATAAATAATGGCTAATGTTTTGTTTAATTGTGTGAATAAACAGGCAAAAGCAATTATATGCATGGCAAAAGGATTACCATTAAGAGAAGAAGGAGAAGAAGTACATCAAAAGGAAAAGGAAAAAGAAATAATCATATCATCTCCTTCACAGTCTTCATTATTATATCCTCAACAACAACAACAACTACAACAGCAACAACAGAAAAATAATAGTAATAATAATCAATATCATGCATTGCCTCAACTTGTACAAGTGCAGTCAATGAAGAGATCACTGCAACGTTTCCTCCAAAAGAGAAAGACAAGGCTTGATTCATCTTCTCCTTATTGTTTTCTTAGGCACTCTTTACCAGCTGTGAGGTCTTTATAGATTTTTTTTTTGTTTTTTTAATATATTTAGGTTTTTCTTTTATTTATTTGATTTTGGTTGTTGTTGTTGTTGTTGTTGTTGTTGTTAGAGATTAATTTGTAGTTCTTTGGATATTTGAAGGTTGTATGTGAATGTCATGTATGCATGTCCTTCCTCTTGTAAACTGAGAGTTTTGGTTGATTTGAATGAGATGAATATTGGTTGGAAATTTTATTTTATTTTGAGAAATGTGGATTTGGGAGGGAGTAAATTACCATACTATGAATGGTTGCAATTGATTTCTATTTAAAAAAACAGAGTAATTTGTAACTAAAGAAAGAATATGTATGTATATATATATGTTTTTTATAATTTTTGGGTTGGTGTTGTTTACAGAGAAATTTCAAAATCAATATTAATATTGATTTTCTTATATATTTTAACAATTTCTTAGAGCAGGTGAAACTTTAGCCGTGGATTTAGATTGGTTATAAGATTCAAATTTAATTGTTAGTTTTAAATATTATTAATTATTAGTTTCAATATATACTTTGAAATTTTAGCAAGTCATCAATCACAAATTATTTGCAGAAATAAAAAAAATAATCCAATAGACTCGATTTGTAGTAACTATCATGGAGCCAAAACGTGGGCCATGCGGTTCATCCTTAGTGGGTTAATAAATTTTGATGTTTATTTATTATATAATATAAAAATAGGTTAGTAATTATCTTTGAAATATGATCCATGAACACGGTTCCGTGGTTGTTACGATTGAACCAAGATGTGGCTCATTAAATTGTCTCAATTAAATGATTTTTAAAATAAAAGTGGACAATCTTTTAATGTAATTACCAACATATCCCTATATTATATAATAAATAAATAATAAAATTTATAAACATAAATTACTCTGTAACCAAGTCCATCGGATTATTTTTCATATTCTTTGAAGATTGTTGCCTTTAATTTAGAAGTCACGAAATTAAGATAGTCCAATTGATGAGAATGGGTCATATCTCGGAATCGTGTCCATAGGATCATCTCTCGTATTTAATTCTATTATTCATTCCTTCATGTTAATAATGGATTGATTTCTAAATTTATTTTTTTTTATTTTCAAAACCGCCGAAATTTATGGAACAAAACAACCTTTCAAACTTTTTTTTTTAAATTTTATCGCAATGGCAATGAGTTTTGGTCCAGTTGTTTGAATTCAAAATAAGCAAGACACAATGGATTCTCATTTATGAGTGCGAGTTTACAGCTCAATCACCGTACCAATCTAATGAGAGCATATAAATGGGCCATTATTGTTTCATATGGTGACTCCATGATTGTATATGCGCTTCTTTTGCGGCATTGTAAAAAAAACTTTTTAAAGTTTATATTTAGGAAAATTATGGTTTTTGTTTAAATAATTATTTTCTCAAACGCCAGAATATTATCCAAAGTGAATAGCTTAGAAAAGCCCTTTATTCAAGTCTAACTTTCCCTTCTTGTTTTTTTTTTAATAATTTTACAAATTTAAGCCCTCAAAATATTAAAAGAAAATATTTTTCTTTTAGACTTTTTTTTAAAAAAATATTTTACTTTCAGAATATCGAATTTTAAATTAGAGATAACATTTTTATTCAAACTTTGAAAAACAGTTTCTAATTTTTTTTCAATTATTGGATTTTATATATTTCATCATTTATTTATTTTTTGTAAAAAAGAAACTTTAATGCAATGGGATTATAATACAATTACAATTAATAGTTGCAAACATTTATCTTTTTTACAAAACTCACAACCACGTCAAAGACTTGCACAATAAAAAAAAAGTTAACATTTTAACCATTTATGCCCGCTGCGGAAATATTATTGGTTATTTATTAATGAATTATTAGTATAATGTAAAAATAAATAAATAAATAAATATAAATAAACATTGATAAGCCACTGATTTGAAATACCAACTATATATAATTGATTAATAACTTACAAGATGTACATTAATTATCAACTTAACCATGATAATTATCTGTGTTGGTGGAATAACTAATTTAGACCAGCAAGGCTATTGAAGTGGAGGTTGGCCTATAAATTTTGCCCAAATTGAGCCCATAAATCAAAGTAAAGAAAAATTTTGTTTGATGATGTATATTACTTATATATATATAATTTTGCATTTTTAAGTAAGTGTTCCACAAATTATTATTATTATTATTATTTTAATTCTACACTAACAATTTAGTGTTTTAAAATAAACGATTTTGCGCAACCAGTATTATTGGAAGATGATCAACTAAATTTATATTTCCTAGATTAAATAGGAATGTAATTATTTATTTTTCATTTATTTTTTAATTATAATTATTTATGTATTTTTCACAACTAAGGCATGAAAAACAACAATGGGAAGTTGAAGGTTCAAGGCATCTTGTATGTCAAATGGCTTATCTATTTTTTTTTTAAATAACTTATGAACTTGTTATCAATTTAATTTTATAAACTATTAAAATTGGTCTTATTTTTCTTCTTTTGATATTTGTACAGTCAATGATTTCATCTTAGTTTTGAAAAATAGTTATTTTTTTGTCCTCTCATAGTTATGGTGAAATATCATTCACTATTGGACCCTACTAAAAGCTCAACCCTAATTTAAGTGTCATTTAGGATGGATAATTCCCTTTAACAATCATCTCTTACAAACCATTATCTATTTGTATGTTATTTAATTTTATAAAATCTTATATTTTAGTGTCGGTAGATTTTTTGCCTTAATATTTTGTTTAGTTTTGTTTCATCTTGTTCTATTATATTTGGGATTTTTATAATTATTTGTTTTATTTAATAAAATTATGGTTTATTTATTTTAATTAAAAAACAAATTATATGAACTAAAGAAAGATTCAGATACAATGACCATGGTGATTAGTACTTAAACTTTATATAACTTAGCTCTAAGACCCATTATTATTTGAGCAAGCATGTGCAAGTCACTTAATATGTAATTAATTAATTAATTAATTAATTAATTAATTTAGGTGGAGGAGATGCGTTGCCACCGTTCCAGGCTTTTTCTATGATAGGTCATCTACCAAACGTACCAAAGTTTTTTTTCTTAATGTTTAAGTGTGTCCCACCATTCACCAAATATTAATCAATGTTATTAATTATATAAGTCATACAGGATCCGATATTCTTTCTTTTATAATCCTAATTATAAAACTCAAATGGAATCTAAATTATATTTATAATTTCCCTTTCTTTAGTATCTCTAGATTCACTCTGCACAACTTAATTTTATTTTTTTATTTTTTACATTATTTTTATGTTAATAAAAATTAAAGTATTAAAAAAATAGTATAAACACATGAATAATTTATGAATGCTGCATAAGCTGTTTGTGTTCTTAATTAGGTGAGGCGCATTTAAATTTTAATTCGTACAAAAAGATCTGGCATTGTTTATATTAACTTTACGTTTGTCTATATCTGTAACATGATTTGTCCACATTTATATATTATTATTATTATTATTCATAAACCATAATTCAAGGGAATGAGAGGGTTAATAACAAAGATTAAAATTTAAATTTAACCCATTTAATTGTAAGATTATATATATGTGGTTCAAGAATTAGTTTAGGAATAGATTTTTTTAATTCAAAGGCTAGAATGGAGATACTTCATAGATTTTTTTCAAGGAAAAAAATTTTATTTTGACATTCCTCGCTTTTTATTTATTCATTACTTATTTCAATATAATTACATGTTTCTTAGGCCTTATTTCCTATCAAACATGAGCAGGCCATTGGAACATTACAATAAAAAAAATGAAAATAAATTTACCCACTTTGTAGTTTGCTACAAACTACAAACTATAAATAAATTATGCAAAAATTTTGTATGTAATTATTTTAAATTGAATTTCATGCAAATTTAATTCTCTCATTTAGTATTAATGCATTTCATATGTAAAGTTACGTTGATTCTTGATTTCTCTTTAGTTGTTCTAGTTATCAAAAATAGGTTTTTAATAAACTATAATGATATTACTAATTTAGTCCAAATGATAATATTTTTTTTCATAATTTTTTTAAGAATTTCTTTATATGTGGTTTTTATGCTTTTTAGTCCACCAAAAAGAATATATGGCTTTAAACCACCATATGTTCTTAAACTTTTGTCTGTTATACAGTTTTGTTTATTTTAATCCCTATTTCGGTACTTATATTGATATTATTGATATTATCTAAAAAAACAAAAAGTGATTTTTATTTGATAAAATAGTATAGTAATTGAATAATTATCAAACTTTAACACCCCATATTGTAATCACTTCACCCTCTTGTGAATTACTTTTTCTGATCAAAAGAAAAATGACTGCAAGAAAATCATTTATTTTTAAGGAACCAAACAAGTGAAAATGATTCACCGTTTTTATTTTACAAGGAAAGTTATAATTTTCATTTATAGGGTTTAATATTCAACCACATTGTCGCATAGCACATATCCATTGTAATAAATTATATTTTTTTAATAAGACCAAAGTAGTATTTTTTGCTATTGTTTAAAAATCGTTCTAAAATTTTTTTTATAATTCTGCTTGGTTTACTGAAATCTCAATGTAACAAAAACAACATATTTGGTTGGGGGATAATCGGATAAATATTATTTAGCCAACCCAACAACTTGATATGCATCTTAGACGTATTTTTATATAAAAAATTAATTCTTAAATAAATAAATATATATATATATATATATATATATTTAACAATTCAATTTTTCTTCAAAAAAATTATATTAAAAATATCAATATTAATAAATGTCCATTATTATTATTTAAAAAAATTATAATTTTAAAATTCTACCTTTTGTTACTATTAATTAAGTTAAATTTTGTCCGCTTCAATAAAAAAATTATTCTAATTCATCATTTATAAAAAGTCTATAAACCAATTAAATTTTTTAACAAAAATATCAAACATCACATTTAAGAAAAATTAGAAATATTTACAAATATAAGTTAATTTTAATTTTCCAAGAACTTTGAAGTTTGATTCCAGCTCTCTCAAAATATACATTTTACGCAAAAAAAAAGTTTTGGTACCGTTGGCCTAAACTTAAAAGGCTCATCACATCACAGTAAAATAACCCAAAATAAATATTCATCAATTTTTTAAAAAAAAATTAGAGATGGCCCACAAAGAAATCTGAAAAAAGTCAAAATCTTTACAATTAAATGATTGAGTAAGTGCACTTTGACTGAGCTCGCAGAGATGTTGTGTGGTTGACACCTAACCCCATAAAAACTGAACTGCTTTCCTTCGTACCTTCTCCCTTTTCCTTATATATATATATATAATTATTATATTTATTATTATATAAATTTGTTATTATTATTATTATTAATTAATTAATTAATTAATTAATTTCTCATCAACATTCCATTCCATTCCATCTCGTTTCCATGGCCTCCCCTGCCACCATCCTCGTCACCGGTGGCGCCGGCTACATTGGTAGCCACACCGTTCTCCAGCTTCTTCTCGGTGGCTTCCGCGCCGTCGTCCTTGACAACCTTGATAACTCTTCCGACCTCGCCATCAACCGCGTTGCCGACCTCGCTGGGGATTTCGGCAAAAACCTCGCTTTTCATAAGGTTTTAAATTTTCTCCTTGTGTTTGTTTGTTTGTTTTTTTTTCTTGTGAGCGTTTTTCGCTTTTCAGATGTGAATTTTAGATGAATTTGCTCTGATTTTTTGTTCAATAAGAAAAAAATAATTTGCTCTGATTTGGACGTAGAATTCCTTGTCAAGGCATTGGTTGAATCTGATTGCTTTGAATGGGTTTGTTTTTTAAAAAAAATCTTGTAAGAAATTTAAATCAGAATTCATATGGTTTTTCTTTAAATTTCTTCTCTAAGTGATGTTAAATTGAGGGAGAAAAAAAATAAAAATAAAAATAAATATCCATCCATCTTTTTTTTTTTTTGCTAGGGGAAAAAGAGAATTTTATGAGAATGTTCACTTTTGAAGCATTTTTTTAATCTCAGTTGATCATAAATTACTAGAATGTCACCATCCATGATGATAAATCATTGCAATAAACTCCAATTTTGATGATACTTTGGTGTTAGAGTTTAGAGAGGTAACCAGAGGACTAAAATAAGAAAATAAGGATTGGTTGTATGAGAAAAAAGATGGTATATATTTCTTTTTCTGATCTTAAGTCAGTTTGGTGAGACAGGTATTAGGACTGAGTTTATTTTTTTCTTTTCTGTTTTATCAAACAAAACAAAACAAAAATGTGAACAGAGGCCTAAAGCTACAAAATTGATGTTATTGTGGATATATTTTATTTAAAAGTTTTCTTAGATATATAGTAATCTTAACCCATGTGTAAAGAGTTCAAATCTGGGACTGCCCATGTTAGCAAGCAATGACATTGTATCAAGGCCCACCTGCTTTGCTGTTGACACCTAAAAGAAGCATTTGTCATGTTGTATTATTTTTCTTTTTCTTCACTGGAATCTCATCACACATACACTCAAAAACTTTCTCTTTCTTGAGAAGCATTTAGGAATTTTAAGGATCATTATACTTAAACATTGGTCTTCTGAGAGGAAATTATTTTTCTGTTTGTTTGGAATTTGCTTATTTGGCAATTGATATCAGAGTAGGTGATTTGATTTAGTGCTTGAGAAATCACACTGTTTCTTACAAGGATTTCATCTGATCAGGTTGATATTCGTGATAAAGAAGCATTGGAGAAAGTTTTTTCATCAACAAAGTAAGCAAGCTTCACATGAACTTCATGATGCTCTCCATTTCCTTTTATATATCAGGAGCTTCTTGCTTGTGAGGATTATCTTTCACATTAATGATAGTCAATTTCTTCCACTTTGTGCATAACTGCCTTTTTGGTCAAAAGTTCTTCATTTACTTTTTCAGCTGGCTTTAGAAGCAAACGCATATCCCATATCAGGAATTTTTAGGACCCATGACTATCTTTGAGTGGCAAAGATAATTCTCTCAATTTATTCAGTACAAAAAGAAAGAAGCAAAAATACATATTGAGGCCTAATGATCCATATACAGGGCAGGTCTTTTGTGTAAATATCGTTTAGTTCTGACAGATAGCAACTTCAGTTACCTGTAACCACTTTACAAGGAGGATTCTGTTAATCAAGCTAATGTGTGTTACTAATAACGAAATACACATTATTAATGATGAGTCTGTGATTGGATGCATCTTCTTTTTTTTTTTGGTTTACTATTGATACTTTAGTGTGAGAAGAAATTTTCCTTTTTCATCCCGTTCAGTCCTTAGCAAAAAATTGTAACCCTTCTTGCAAATTCACCATCGAGGGTATTTTTGTGATAACAGAGAAGAATTGGAATGTATATCGTACTGAAGAATTGAAGGGCCAATGCCAATCAGATAAGAATCAAATGTTGTACACTTGTACCTGAGAGATACCTTTAATGATATATTATGCAAGGAAGGTTCCTTTAATTGAGGACAGAAATATTGTGACTGCAAATTTTGATTTTGATATGTTGTTGATTTTGATTTTCCAGGTTTGATGCGGTTATCCACTTCGCTGGTTTAAAAGCAGTTGGTGAAAGTGTCCAGAAACCAATGCTTTATTATGATAATAACATTGCTGGTACAATTGTACTCTTGGAAGTAATGGCTGCCCATGGATGCAAAAAGGTATCGTGGGTTAATGTTTTTTTTTTTAATTTAAATTTTGATTTTTGATTTACACGTTTAAGATTTGAGATTCTTCTTCTGCTAGGTCTTGACTTGGTGTGTGTATATTTAGTTTCTGATATTTATAAAGCAATATCATAGTCATTTTACCATGAAAATGGACTAGATAAACATTTTTTGAAATTGATGATTTTTAGTTTCACCCTTTTGCTTATGCCCATACTGTGTTCTTGTTAACTTTCAAGTTCCTTGGCTGAAATTTGTCATCGCAGTATTGTGCTTCCAAACTTCTTCTTGTTGATGTCCATTTGTTTGCAGTTCCTACATCATAATTTTGGCTTATCAAAATCACTTATGCTTCTGTCATATTTTTTTATTTATAAATGAACTGAGAGAAGAAACGAGGTTTTTCCTTTTTACTTGAATGTAGTATTTTGAATCTTTAAAAAAGCTAAGCATTCCAGTTACTTTGATCCTCAGAACTGTGACAATCACCAACCTTGGTAATATTTCAATTTAATCTTGGCCCACAGACAAATCCATGCTTGAACTTTGTGACAAGTTTCATAAGGTTGAGCTACTTGTGTCAAAAATTTTTTACATTTTGCTTTTACCGGGTTTCAAGTAGAATTCACTTAGATATATAAATGAGCCTATATTGCTGATTAATGGATCATTCTCCTGTGATAAAGATTCATAGCCCACAAGAATTTTCAGAATTATGTTCTTTTTATGTCATGAAAAATCATTTGGTTGTCAATGTCCAAAAAATTGCAGCTTGTGTTCTCATCATCTGCTACAGTTTATGGATGGCCAAAGGAAGTGCCCTGCACAGAAGAATTCCCACTATGTGCATTAAATCCATATGGCCGGACTAAGGTTTACCCTTTTAAAATTTCCAAACTTTTATTTCACATTCAATGTACCCTTGCTTGATTCAAATGTGCAAAATATGTGTGAAATTGCAGCTTTTCATTGAAGAGATCTGTCGTGATTTACATCAGTCGGACCCTGATTGGAATATCATATTACTCAGATATTTCAATCCTGTCGGAGCTCATCCTAGTGGATTTATTGGTGAAGATCCTCGTGGGATTCCTAACAACCTCATGCCTTTCGTACAGCAAGTTGCTGTTGAGAGAAGACCTGTGCTTACGGTATACGGGAATGATTATTCAACCAAGGATGGTACTGGGGTATTGATTCTGACTCTGTTTATATTTGACCACTTCCCTCTATCATGCATAACAGTATGGCTTCTCAGTTATTCTTTAGTTTTTTCGGCTTGTGCTTTGAAGTTGAATGGTTTCCTTCTGTAGAACTTGTCTGTGCTTGATTTTTGCACATATGGGAACATCTGTTCCCATGCATATATGCTTGTTTTGTTGTGAACAATTCCTAAATGTGTACAAGGTTTCTACCTCCGCTAACAGATTTATATGAAAATTGTTGGAAAAAAAAAAATCATTCTGCAGTTCATAAATCCTTCCTTACATTGTACGACTATTTTGCAGGTACGAGATTACATTCATGTTGTTGACCTTGCAGATGGACATATCGCAGCTGTGAAGAAGCTCTTCGAAGGCCCTGCAATAGGTAAATTGCACAATGACAAACTTCTCTTGCTTGCAGTTTCTTGTAAAGGAACTTTAGTTAAACCTCCAGGTTTTCTTCTGGGAATCTGGTAAATATGATATTAATTCAGCTGGCATACCCCAAATTATTTTCTGCTTCTTGTAATCTAGTGAAGATAATTTTAATATGTAAGAAATTTATCAAACACCAAGAGAATCATTTCCCTGTCTAATACTGAAGCACTGAACTTGAAAATGTTGGTAAAATGAAATAATCTTTAGAGAGTTGCTAACCTGTTGATCACATGAAACAACAACACAAAGAACACATAAAATGAATAAGGTGACATAGAGTCTCGTTTCTCGAGGGGTAGTATTTAACATTTGATGTGTCTTAGTTCACTGTAAATAGCCACGCGTACAAAAAAAAAAAGAGGAGAATACTATTTGATCTAAAATTCAACTAGTGTTCTTGAAGATGAAGCAAACTTGGTTCGGTTTTATCAAATTATGAAAAGAATTTTTACCATCTCTTTTTCCTTCATAATCATATTAAAGAAGTTAATATATTACCTTGAAAGTTAGCTGTTGCATTTTCCTCTTGACGGTCTGACCGAGGTCAGTTGCATGCAGGCTGTGAAGTTTATAACCTAGGCACCGGAAAGGGAACATCGGTTTTGGAAATGGTGGCAGCATTTGAGAAAGCTTCTGGAAAGGTATTGTTTGCTCCATAATTTGTGCTCCATAATTCATGCTTCATTAGCAAAAGGTTTTACCGGAAAGTGTCATACAGACATTACACTGCATAGGAATAGAATTCGGTTCCATTTCAATGTATGTCCTAGTTTCTCACCTTTTAAGTTACTTTCAGAAAATCCCACTGGTCATGGCTGGAAGACGACCCGGTGATGCTGAAATTGTTTATGCATCTACATCAAAAGCAGAGCAGGAACTTAATTGGAAGTACGTAATAATACTTCACGCATTATCCGTCACCTAACTGTCTTGAATTTGTTCTTTGAACAAAATGCTATTGTTCGCAAACCCGATTTCAATCTCAAAATTCTTCGACTTTGTTATATCATAGGGCGAAATACGGAATTGATGAGATGTGTAAGGATCAATGGAACTGGGCGAGCAAGAACCCGTGGGGATATGGATCACCTGACTCGACTAATTGAACAACATTTATCTTGGTCTGTTGACATTATTCTTTCATTCTGATCTAGGAATAACAGGTACATGAGCTTGTATGTACTTCCTCGGCAGTTGACGCCTGCTAATTTAGACCTTATGACCTTTCTCATAATTCATAAAGACCAGGTCACTTGTAATCAGAGATACATTGCCAAGGTTTCTATATTCATTTTGTTTAATTGTTAGTTCAGCTAATAATAATGAAATTGATAATGAAACATCCTTTTTTGTATTTTACATAATATTTATGAGAAAAGTCCTTTTATTGAATATTTTCAACTTCATGCATATTTTTTAATTAATTTAAAATAATTTATGAATAACTTTTCCTTGCTATTTAATGTTGCAAGAGATAGAGTCTTGTTTGGGCTTTCACTTGAATGTTGGAGTGGCAGGCTGCACTTTTGTAACCAGGAAAATTATATTTTTTTTATTATTTTGGTTTTCCCAAAATGAACATATTCTTTAAATTAAAAAATATTTATTGAATCATGGGAAAAATTAAAAATTAAAAATTACAATTATTAAAATAATTTTAATAATTGTCCATGTTGTTGGAATCGGCTTCATAGGATTTGGAGAATCCTTTAGAATACCAGATTACCCATGATGACAGGGAACAACTACGACCCTACGACGATGTTGATGGAGATGAGGGCATGTTGTCGAACCTTTTTCCAGTTAGTGTTAGTGAACAACTGGGAGGATGAGTGGGATGTGGAGGACGGTGAGTCACAATCATTTTCTATCCCCAACGACCATGAGATATATAAACTAGAGACCTTTCACTCACTCCCTAGTTTCTCGGAGAATGGAGCTTGTTGCCTTGATGTGTGTGGGTGGATGAAGAAGGGATCCCTCGTGCCGCGACACTTGAGTAAGCCATTTCCTCCTTCGCTGTACGACTGAATTCCTATCGTTTAACCAAGCAGGGTTGAGGTGTGGAGCTCCCATGCTTATGTAGTTAAAGAGGACATTGTTGGTGACCAACCTCGGTAATCACTTGGGGATGTGCAATGTTGACACCCCATTAGGCTCACGCATGAAATACTTAGTCTTGAAAGGTAAAGCTCCGGTAAAGGTGGGTAACCATACTTCATCTGCACAATCTTCGTCCTCGCAACTAAATGAGATGGAGGCTAATAATTCCCCTGTTGTCAGAGTAGATGGCCGACCGTCAAGCTTCAGGCAGTGTTGGGAAAAAGCAATGCCCCTTTCCTAGATTTTCAACGAGAGCTAATGTGCTACACCTTTTGGACAAAGTACGAGAATGTGACAGGGGAGAACATGTTACTCTCTGCCCAGTTGCACTCTCCTCACATGCATAAGTACCCTGGGAATCAAAAGGGAATGCCATCATCATCGACGACTCTCCAACAAGTGAGGAAGATCAACAACACGAACCCAAGACAAGGTTTAAAGCACTTAAGAATCCTAGAATGCTGGCGAGGCTGACTCCTATTACGGTGGAGGAAATTAACTCCCACAATCAAAACCAATCTCACTCGCTGGTCTCTACCATGGTGGTGGAGCAGAGAATGTCCGGGCCGCCAAACAAACTCACTGTGATTAGGGGTGTAAATGATACACATCTACTTGCAAGCTACTCGGGCTTGACTCAGCGAAAAATCGAACTAGGATTGATTGCGGTTGAGCCGAGCTTGAGCTCGAGTAGCTTGAATAGTAGAGCATGCTGAGTTCGAGTATTGTGATACTTGACTTAAGTGCTCGTGAGCCTAATTGAGCATATATATATGTATATAATATTAGATTTATTTGATAAATATCAAGGGAAAAACTTTCGAGCTCGAGCATAATGTTTATGGTCATTTTTAGCCTTTTCGAGCTTAATCGATCGAGCTTGAGTAGCTCGATTTGTGTATCGAGTCGAGCTCGAGCTATAAAATGAATACTCGATCGAGCTCGAGCAGAGTATCAAGTACCGAATTTCCAGTCGAGCTCGAGCTCTGGCTCGCTACTACTCAGCTCGAGCTCGATTGATTGCACCCCTAATTGTGGTCACTGGTTAGAGGAATGCTTCCTCATCAGTGATGCATAATGATGTGTCCGTGCATAGATGACAGAGCGCCATGCATGCAGGCATGTCGATGCATGATTATTGGAGGCTACTATGCAAGATGTACACTCAATGCATGTAGAGCCTTTACGTGAGGAACAAGTTAGGGTGAGTGTCGTCAAGCCAACGCTCCATGTCACTCCTCAATAGGTGGTTTTTGCTAACACAGACTTAGGCTTGATGCGACCAGCTTTGCTCAGAGAAATTGAATTTAAGATGGTTCGCACATACTAAGGTGACTTAAGATCCAAATCGGTTTGTATCTTGGGTTCAAACACTTTAATTCAGGCAGCTAAATCACACGTGAACTTGGTGGTTGAATTGGATCAGATTGATCCAACTTGCAATTAGAAATCAAGCTCACATGAAACCAAGCTGGTGCCACCTAACCAAACATGCACACTTGAATCATCTTCAATTCTACAACCCATTTTCAAACATCACCCACATTCTAATGAACCCAGTAACCATGATAATACTTGTTTTAATTAAAGCAGCATTTCTAATCTATTGGGATATGCTTCATTGGTTTCTTATTTTGATGTTGGAAAACCTCCACCAAACTAGGACCTTATTCCTGGTTTTAAGTGGCATTTTTTTATGGGAATTTGGTTAATAATCCCTAAAAAATTGGTAACTAAATTTGAGGATCCAAACTCCATGTTAGTGGGCGTCAATCATTCAGTCAAGGATTGTCATCATAGTGCTAGAAGAAGTGAACGACAAAAGAAGACATCGTCAAGGTGGAACAAACTAACAGGCTTCTTGGTCCTTTCACTTAGATTTTCAA
Organism: Dioscorea alata; assembly: GCA_020875875.1. NCBI lineage: Eukaryota > Viridiplantae > Streptophyta > Magnoliopsida > Dioscoreales > Dioscoreaceae > Dioscorea > Dioscorea alata. The sequence continues at coordinate 16,887,753 of CM037015.1, read as the reverse complement.
AGAAGAAAAGGATAACTGAGATTTCTCCTGAAATGCCAAATGCTAAGAGGATAAAGTTAGAAGGCTCATGTAGAGGAAGCGAGCAACCCTAAAGATTTTGGCGGCCCTCCTAAGATCAAGCTAGCTATTTTAAGTTTTAGTCCATTCTTGGGGGTTATGATATCTATCCTCTCAAAGTGTTATTTTTTCTTTTTGTGTTAGGGTCCATTTTATGTTAATTTTTTACTGCTAGTGGAAGCTCTTTGATCGTTATACTACTCTCTTGGTGTATCTTTTTTGCTTTGGTAATCAATATGGTTTATCTATTTAAAATAAAATATCATCCTAAATGATATTTATTTGCACGTGCTATGCCGCCCATTCCAAGTTAGAATTGTATGAATGGTGACAAAAAAAAATCATTAGTTATGGGAAAAAAAAGAGTGAAATTTAAACAATTTTGAAAAAATTTCAAACTAAGATATGCAAATAGAGATCAACTCAGGGAGGTAAATGCCAAAAAAACACCATTGAAAATTTGAAAATCGAAGGACTGGTATGTAATTTCGACAGCAGAAAGAGAAGCTTTTGAAAAGCTAGGGGCCAATGGTTAATTTCCAATAAATTTCCATTAAATAATATAAATTTGAAACGCGTTTCGTTGCCGTTTTCTTCTTCATTTTCTCTCGCCTTTCTTTTTCTCTTGTGGTCGGCTGTTCGGCAGCTCCGATCTCTTTTTCCCCTTTTTCTCCTCTTCGAGGCTTCGATCCGATCGAGATCGAGATCCAATACTCTTGAAAAATCTCTAGGAAGAGGCGGAGAGAGAGGGGCCATGGAGAATTTGATCTCTCTGGTGAACAAACTCCAGAGGGCTTGCACCGCCCTCGGTGACCATGGCGAGGAAAGCGCGCTTCCAACTCTCTGGGACTCGCTCCCGGCCATCGCCGTCGTTGGAGGCCAGGTCAGCTCTCTGATTCCCCTTTCTTTGATTTCGTGAGATCTGGCTCTTGATTTTGTGCATTCATGTGGATCTGAATGGATCTTGGTGTTTTTGTGTATTGGGATCTAGTTATGGGGTTTAATTTCTCTGTATTTTTGGTGCTTTTATTTTCAAGCTTAAAACTTTTGGATTCTTTTTAACGATTACCATTTGCCTCTTTTTCTGTTGATTGTTCTTCAGTTTGTAATTGGATCCATTGTCGTCTATTATTTTTTTTAATAGGAAAATGAGCTTTTATTTATTTATTTATTTATTTTTAGGTTATCTGAGTTTCAGATGTTTAGGTAGAGAGTGAGTTTGGAAATCAATATGACTACTATGAGGAACTGCTACCTATTCTAGCGTACATAAATAACTTATTTGGAGAAGACTAATTTGAGAGATGGTCTTTAATGTGCTTTCATTTCGCAATGCATTCCTCGCTTTCATTTAATTGATCCATTGGTAATTGGTCTCGTGGCGTTTTGTTGATATTTTATAGAGTTCTGGCAAGTCTTCAGTTCTGGAGAGCATCGTTGGAAAGGACTTCTTGCCCAGGGGATCTGGTATCTTTAAAGATGCAGTTTTTTTTTTGTGGATATTTTTCCACTGTTTGTTTATTTTAATTTTCTGAAACATTAATCGTTGGTGTTGGCAATATTCAACAGGCATCGTTACTCGACGGCCTCTTGTGCTGCAACTTCATAAGATTGATGAGGGGCGGGAATACGCTGAGTTCCTTCATCTCCCAAGGAGGAAGTTCACTGATTTTGGTAATTAATCTTACTTACCTGAATCTGTGCTTAGTTATCCTTATTTAATTGCAATAAAGACAAGGCAGAGGCATGAGAAATACAGAATTTGCTAAGAGAAACTTAAATGACCAGCTAAATATTCCTTTATTTTGTATGCATACAATGCATTGATCTAGACAATAGACCAATCTGGTACTGAAATTCCCATTTTTCTAAAAGCCCTTTGCACTTGTTTTATTCAAATATAAACTCCTTTATCTGGGGTTTACTCCCAAATTGACTGTGAAGAATCAGATTGGCTTTTGGAATAGCTATCCCGTACTTATCCCACTTCTTGATGTACATACATTCAAACAAAGAATCCATAAGAATGTGGATAATAACATTTGATAAAGTAGGGGTGAATTTATCCCACATTTGTTTTGTTCTTATTAGAATTGCCCTGGTTTAACTATATCCTGACCAAAATTTTTTTGTATCTCATCTATAGTGTGGAACAAATTTTACTTTGTTGGTTTTTAATATCAGGTGCGACCAACTAGTGAATCTTCGTTTTGTTAACAGATGTTCTCCTTGTTATTTATTGCACACAGAGACTGCCTTCATGAAAATGCTAACAAGGTGCTTCTCTATGTTGCTTTATGTTGGCTGAGAACCATGTTCTACAGATTACAACTATTTTGTAGTTATTGCTTTTGCCATGCTGCTTTTAGTTTGTGAGGGTCCCATTTTGTTTGTGTGGTCCATAGATTTTTGTAGATGTCCACAAAAAGATAAATTGATATGAACTTTGTTAACAATATTTGAATAACTATAATATCTTTATAAATTTTACAGCTGCTGTGAGAAAAGAGATTTCTGATGAAACTGACAGAGAGACTGGTCGCTCGAAGCAAATATCCAGTGTTCCAATTCACCTTAGTATATTTTCTCCCAACGGTAAGACATAGATTCATGATTTATGAAAATATATATAAGATTTTAATCTTTTGCTATCTGGGAGGATTATTATGTCCCACGAAACATTCATGTAGACACGGTCAAACAAATATATGATGCTAATTCATGTTCGCAGAAATTCTTGGTAATGCTATGTGAGAGTTAGGTTGATCTCAGTGGCATTTTACCTGAAATATATTTGTATAGATTTTATTAACATTAATTGCATAATCACTCATAAGTTATCTATTTTGTTGAAAACAATTCTTAGAGTTTTTTCATATGTTGTTGTCTGATATTGATAATATTAAAATGGGCAGTTGTCAATCTGACCATGATTGATCTTCCGGGACTTACAAAGGTTGCGGTTGGTAAGTTTCTGGGCTTTGCTGTGCATATTTCCAATCATTCCTCTCATCAAGGCTACCTATTGTGAAACACTGAGTGATTTGCCTTGCAGAGGGTCAACCTGACAGCATTGTTCAAGACATTGAGAACATGGTTCGGTCCTTTATTGAAAAGGTGATTTTCCTTGCTTTTTGTAGTTTAATAGCAACTCAAAAAGGGAATAATTACCTTAGTTATTCACCATTAATGAGCTGAAATCAGTTCTAGCATCTAGTTCTGAAGCATATCTTTTCCTTGCAAGTTCTCTCATGGTTTTTCTCTTTCACACACTGGTGGCAACATCTATTCCCATCAGCCAGAAAATCATTAAAGAACTACTGAATATACTTGCACAACACATGCGCCCATATTTTATGCATTACTAAAAGAACAAAGTCCCCATGTTGCGCACAGCTCTATTTACATTTAAGGTGTACTTAGCTTGTTCATATATTGGATAATTCCCATGATAATGTTTTTTCTTCTCTTGGGGCCATCATACCCATGACAAGTTTTGTTCTTATTTTGGGATCATCATGCATAAGTTTTACTTGATTATTGGTTGTGCTTCCTCTTTATGGTAGGTATGGTTAATTTTTCTGTACGCTTCATCTTTGCTAATTCCATTTTATGACCAGTCTTACATATTAGCACTTGCATGAAGATTTCCATTTTTGACGAAGGAGTTTTTTTTATTACAGCCCAACTGTATTATTCTTGCAATTTCGCCTGCTAATCAAGATCTGGCTACTTCGGATGCAATCAAGATATCTCGAGAAGTTGATCCTAAAGGTGAACTTATTAATTTTAGTTTTAAATGCATCTATTAGAGAACTGGATCTCATTGCTCTTTACAAAGGCTTGGTGGCCCATTATAGCACAACAAAATAAAATTTAAAAAATGTAGAATAACAAGTTTTAAGTCTGAAAGTCAAATAAATTATAAATTATGTTTTGAGTGAGTTCATTCATGAATTGGTTGATATAATTGAGAACTTGATCAATCAAGACCACTCGAATGTAAATGGACCAAACTAAAATAGTTGTTCCTTGAATTTGTTAAATTTGTATGATACCAAGCTTCAAGAGTATGACTTGCTCGGCTAAAATTAGATCGCGGTGAGAAAATTCTTTAATCAACAATCAAATATCATCATAAAAACTATTAAGTTGTGAACAATATGGGCTATTAATGTCCATAGTTATGGACTTCACATTATGTTATTTTTGTGATGGTTGTTCCTCCTGCACCACAGTGAATATCTATGCTCATTGTTTACATGCTATAAGCTAGAGGCCACCAAATTATGATCACTGTCCCTTGTGTACCACAGGCAACATCCATGCAATGTCTTATAAACTAGTTGAATTTGGCCAAAAGTGTGATTTATCTTAGTTTGACAGTTTTCCATATACACTATTCCTTGGCTAACATAAAACCAACCATTTGAAGCTCTGAATAATGTTTGCCAACAGAGGGCCTATTTAACTACCTTTCCCTCAAAGGTTGTTACTCTAGGTTTGTGCAGAACTTTGACTTTTTATGCACGTGTATATGAAGCCTTCAATGCAGGGACTTGTTGGCTTAACAGTTTAAATTAGACTCTTAATGATTAGTGACAACCACGTTAAAGATCCTTCATTTTCTCTTTCCAATTATTTCTATTTTCTAATTTTACTTTCTTAAAATTCAGGAGAGAGGACATTTGGAGTGCTAACCAAGATTGATCTCATGGATAAGGGTACTGATGCAGTTGATGTAAGAGTCTCTTTTCACAGCATTGCCTATGATAATTTTAGAATTTTTCATTTCTGTATTTTTAGAATCATGTTGGTGAACCTTTATGGAGGTTCTGAAAGAAGCTTCTAAGCTATCATATGTTTTTTTTTTCACTCTTTTGTGTATTTTTTTCATTAATTTGCTTTAATCCTGGTCAAAGCAACAAGTTACAGCCATAGGGATTATTTTGTTTTTGTCTCGTGTGGTTTTTCGCATAATTTATTTATGATATTTTAGTTTGTGGTTACTGAAATTTCAATGTTTAATTTGCTGTGTGTGTTATACCTCTGTGCATGGCGGTTTTAGTGATTTCAAAAGATCCATAGCTATTGCCATGGTTAGTGAAAGGTTTAAGGATTGCTCTCTTATGTTAACAGTGCTTGGTAGCTCCAGCCATTCTGACAAGGGATTACTGATAGTGTAGTTCTATGCCAACTTTATTTTCTAGTTGATGTTGAGAATGAACATATTCGGCAGATCAAATGTCTGTATTGTGTTTCATGTTGATGGCCGACATCTTATTTTCTGTGAGTTTATTATAAATACTTGTGTTTTCTTGCTGGTTATATTACCTTGTATGTGTGATCTGCATATTTAAGTATGATATACCCTTTTGACTGCTTTGTCTTGGTGTTTTAGATACTGGAAGGAAAGTCATACCGCCTGCAGTTTCCATGGATTGGTGTTGTTAACCGGTCACAAGCTGACATCAACAAGAGTGTTGATATGATTGCAGCCAGACGTAGGGAGAGGGAATATTTTGCAAACACTCCTGAGTACAAGCATCTTGCTCATAGGATGGGTTCTGAACATCTGGGGAAGATGCTGTCAAAAGTATTATATGCTTATATATCCTTTCTGTTTGTATTGTAGGCTTTTCATATCTGGGGAGATAAATTCATCTTTATTTTTTCTTGCAGCATTTAGAACAAGTAATCAAGTCTAGAATACCAGGCATTCAATCCCTCATTAACAAAAGTATTGCTGAACTCGAATCTGAACTTCAGCGTCTTGGAAAGCCAATTGCTGCAGATTCTGGAGTAAGTCTGTTTCAGAAGGCAATTCTTATTTTGCATGATTTCAATTTTTCTAGTTACCCAATTTTTGTAATCAATTTTATTTTGCTCTATGAGGCGTATTCTTTTTGGAAGTTAAAACTAATCTTGAGTTTTGATGTAAAAATAATTATATTTAAATGGAGATACAATGTACTTTTACTTTATATATTGTGAGTTGCAACTTACTTTAACTTGTTAGATTCAAAGGCACTATTTGCTGGATTTCATTTATGATTTTGCCAGTTGGGTGTGTTTGTTTATCACTTAATCTCACTGTTGTTTATGTGCCACCTTGCAATTAAGCTTATCCAAATTTGGACATGCAGGGGAAATTGTATGCAATTATGGAGATCTGTCGTATTTTTGATCAGATTTATAAAGAACATCTTGATGGAGTGTAAGTTCCTTCATTTGTTATTCACTATATCAATTCCTTTTGTTAGAACCTTGTGAAACAATGGAAATTTAAATATTTTGCTTGTATTGAAGGGCACCTATCATTGATGAGTACGAAAGTAGAAAACATGATGGGCAACTGCGTTAATAGGGAGTTTTATCTTAAAGGACTTTGGAAGTACAAGTCTAGATTTGCATCAGTAGTGTTTTGGAATTAATGTATCCTCTGCCATTGCAGGTTGAGTGGCCTGGTGTTTGCTTGAGTTTCTTAAGTAACTCAGTATTATAGTTTTGTGTATACTGCCTGTGACCAAAGTCTACCTGTTTGAGTGTTGTACAGCGTGCACTTGTTTATAATTAGTGAAACATAGCATGTATGAGCTATAAATCCAATTTAGTTACGTTGATTGAAGAAGGCAAATATCTAATTCGTACATTTTATGCAGATTTGAAAAGTTTTGGGTTACTGACTTTTTGTGTGTTGATAATTAATGTATATTTCATTGATTTTTTTTTTTATCAATTTTTTTAAGCATGTGGTTGCTTTGCTCAAAACAATGCAAATGAGTTGGGACCCTTTTTGCAAACCTTTTAATGGCATGCATTACATTTTTCTTCTTCTTCTTCTTCCTGTTGAGCATTATCCTTTGATCTTTCTAGTATTAACAAAGCTATGATCTACTTTATTTGTTCTGAGCTTTCTGTTCTTGAATGAGTCGCTGCACTTTTTCTTGGTTCTCTTATACTGATCATTGTATTATACTGCACAGGCGCCCGGGTGGTGAGAAGGTATACAATGTTTTTGACAATCAACTCCCTGCAGCATTGAAGCGTTTGCAGTTTGACAAGCATCTTTCTATGGAGAATGTCAGAAAGTTAATTACCGAAGCTGATGGATACCAGCCTCACTTGATAGCCCCAGAGCAAGGATACCGTCGTCTTATTGAATCTTGCTTAGTTAGTATTAGGGGTCCTGCCGAGGCTGCTGTTGATGCGGTATAGAAAAGAAACTTTATGGATATGATTTCTGCAGCATTTTAACAAATGATTGACTCTTTGCTAAATGAGCTGAGCTCGAACTGAGTTCAGCTTGAGTTGGGTTAATGATTGTCTTAATTCACATGCCACCAACACATTTGACATGTTGACTATTTCATTTGATAACTAATTATTTTTCTCTTAGGATTAGAAAAAGATTGTAATTTTTTTCTCCATCTTTCCAGGTTCATGCGATATTGAAGGAGTTGGTGCACAAGGCTATTAATGAGACTATGGTATGTTTTCTGCACTTCAGCCGTTGTCTTGATTGTTTATTTTCTACTAGTATTTCAGTGTAGTTGCTTCTTCTCCTTGACTTCTGAATATTGAGGGGTTGTGTTTTGCTTTGAACTTCATGTAGTCCCTCACATTAACAATTGATAGAGATGGCTTTTCATGAGTTTCATTTGTGAAGTTAATGGCAGTGGGAAGAAACACGGTGCATCCTTTTGTTGTGCTGATATGCTGAGCATCTACTGTCATTGTTATTGATCCTTGAATAATTGCTAACATCTTATAGTAGCTTTATGGATTCTAGACATAAAGCAATATCCGTATCAGCATAATTTGTCATTCCTGTGCTCCTTCTCTCTCGATGTGGTCTGATTCATTCTCTAAGGAGTTCATCAGAGAGAATGAAGTTATAGAACCACAAAAAATTCCTATGTTGAATGTATGATAATGTTTGAGTAACAGAAAATCGGAGTTTGGTTGTAAGCTAGCACTGATATATGACATGATTATGTCCTGTGTTTGATTAATATTTTGACCTTGCTGTTCAATGTGAAGATGTACAAGTTAAATTGTAAGATCTTTGTCCAGAATCTTCAGATATACTGGACTTTACAACTAAAATTTTCTTCATGTTTTAGATTTTCTTTAATAAGTTCTGCTTTTGTTTCTTTAGGAGTTAAAACAATATCCAACTCTCAAAGTGGAGGTTGGAAATGCTGCTTTTGATTCGTTGGATAGGATGAGGGATGAAAGCAAGAAAGCAACTCTCAAGCTTGTTGACATGGAATGCAGTTATCTCACTGTTGATTTCTTCCGAAAGCTTCCTCAGGATATTGAGAAAGGCGGAAATCCAACTCATTCAATTTTTGATAGATACAATGACTCCTACCTAAGGCGAATTGGTAATTATTCTCCTTGTTTTGGCAGCTTCTTGTGGGTTGAACAAAAGATTTTATCATTCTGGCTCTTGGGCACAGTTGCATGCTATGCTTTTGATTTGACCAAAATATGCATTAGACTCCATTATTCTCTTGCTATCTTCTATGTTGTCTTTGTTACTCCTAGATTTTCTATGGGAAGCCCGCTCTCTTTGGACCCAAAGTTTCTTTTTTCTTTTTATTTTTTTATTTTGAGAGCTCTAAGCATATGACTGGTATTGTTTTTCTACCGCTTGAGTGTTTTACACATTGATTTTATGTCCAGGCACTACTGTTTTATCATATGTTAATATGGTGTGTGCAACCTTGCGGAACTCCATCCCCAAGTCTGTTGTATATTGTCAAGTGCGTGAAGCTAAACGCTCTTTGCTGGATCATTTCTTCACAGAGCTAGGAAAAAAGGAGGTGAGAATTTTGTCAGCATACATATGGATAAATTCTATTTTCTATTAAGTTTATAATGACTTAAGGAATTATATAATATTTACTCTCTTCCTTTCACTAGCTACCGGGTTTAAAATTTTCTTAATTTGTGTTCTGCATCCCTTTTTTTTTTTTTAATCTCTTTCTTTAATCAGTTAATATTAGTGTTGCTAGGAAAAAGGGTCAGTTGACTGTAACCGGGTTGCTAGGACTTGGATATAGATGTCAGTATACAAGTATCGGAGAGTATCCGACACTTGATTCTAATGAAAGTTGGATTCATTGATACTTGTGTGTACACACACATGGGAATCTCATTGTTTTTAGTGGGGTGGAGAACATTTTTAGTCAAACTAGTTTTTCGTTGTGTAAATAGATATATATATATATATATATATTATAGACACTGAGTTGTTTCAAAAGATATACAACTTTAAGATAGGGGATTCCAATCTTTTTAAAATTAAAATTAAAATAAAATGGAGTTTTTAAATTCATTAAAAATCACTGTTAGTAAGATTGAAAGATAAGAGGAATCTGAAAAAAAAAAGACATTTAAAAGGACAAGATAAGACAATTAAAAAATAATAGAAGATTGAGGTAGAAAATTAAAATGAATTAAGATGGAAAATAAAATAGAAAGAAGAGGGTGAAATTAGAAACTCTTTTTTAAATAAACTAAGGTAAAATTAAATCATGAAAGGAACATGTGATTTAAACGTGTCCAAAATGTATTATAGCATATCTATAGAAAAAAAAAATACAATCCCTCTATCGATACATTGGGTAATGTTGGTTCATTATAACTGCACATAATAATAGAGCATCCCTTCCATATTGTAGGTAAAAAAATTTCTGTGGAATGATATATATATATATATATTGAAGTCTAAAGTTTGAGGCTATAGTATTGTCCCAGTCCCATGATTGCAGGATTGTTTATGGTGTTTATATGGTTTGGAATTATTACTTCTTATATTCATCTTTGTATTTGGCAAGATGTCAACCCACTTTGATCCTTTTTATCAATTTATTGAGAATCATGCTGCATGTTATTAATTAATTGTACGCAATTTCCACTAGTCCCTGAGAATAAATACGATTTTTTAAATACAATATTTGTAGATATTTAGCAAAATGATCCAGCTTTCTCTATGCAATCATGCCTAGAATCTAGAAACCACACCTGAAGTGGATTTCGCTTATGATGAGATCCTTAGATCCTCCAAACCACAATTTTTTCACTTTTGATGCTAGTCTTTGAAGCAGCTTGTTATCATGATGAAGTCTTGAACAGTACAATTTCAATCAGTTGGGTGAAAATAAAGTTTTTAGTACATCAGCCTTATTCTTGATTAGGCTTGTTTACCAGCAAATTAGATGATTAACTCTTTTTTAGAAAAGAAAAAAAAATGTTCATGGTGATAAAGAGAAAAATTTCAATAGTTTATCAAGTGAATTTAGGTGCGAAGCTGCTGTAACATCCTGAAAGAGTGATACCACTTAATTTGTCATATGAAATACATACATTGCATATTAAATCTTTCTTTGCTATTTTCTTTGTTGTTACATTAGTTACATGAACACTATCTCAAGGTTTATCTCAATCGTTGTGAATAATGACATCTCTATTTCTTTGCTATTTACTCTGTTGCATTTTTTTTTTATTTTTTTGAACTTTTATTGACAGGCAAAACAATTGTCATCTCTGTTGGATGAGGACCTGGCGGTGATGGAACGTAGAACAGCTCTCGCAAAGCGACTGGAGTTATATAGAAGTGCCCAAGCTGAGATTGATGCTGTTGCATGGGCTAAGTAGATGATAATACTACAGTTTGTAAAATTGTGTTTGTTTTAGCCACTTTTCTTGAAAAATAGATTAAAGAAAAGAAGAAAAAGCTGTGATTCATTCATTGCCTACTACAGAGGATGACTATGAACATTAAATTTTATCTATGAGCTTTATTACCAGGTTATCTGCCACCATATTTTGTTTTGCCACTCTTATTTGTGCAATGATGTGTGGGAACTACATCAATTTTTTCTTTTGTTAGCTAGCAATTTCTTGCATTGAAATCCTTTTCTCATGGCATTGGATTGTGTTTTTTCTTTTTTCTTTTTTTTGTAATTATTTTGTGGACTAAGTTATATAGTCAGTTTTTGTTTAAAAAATTTAACTGTTAGAACTGGTTGAGTGTTTGCTGGGTTTATGTTTGAACTTGTACAACACCTATTTATTGGTTATAATGAAATTTTTTTAATATTAGATAATTATGGTGGAAATTGTTGATGGTTGATGTTGTATTCTCATTATAATTCAAGGTATCTGCTCATGTTTTAATAGAATTATTCACTTTATGTTAAAATTTCAACTCATTTTATTTGTTGAACCTTTTTGTTCTATTGTTTTTCTAATCCTGTGATGATATTTAATCTCATTTAAAAATGTGTTATTTTCATGTAATGTAAATCATAATATATATAGATATTACATTGAGATCAGTATGATTTGTTTATAATTTTATGAGACAATGTATTTAAAAAAAAATGGTTTAGATATATTTTGTAACCATATTTTTGATCCAGTGGACTTCATGAAAGGCCTTTCTGAATTTGTTTTTTGAAATTTTTGAGGATTAAAATAAGCTCTAAAACCATGAGTTGCTTGACTGTTATTCTCCTTAATATTGTTAGCTCAAGGTTTCACTAGCTAAGAAACTATAGCTATTTATCTTCTCAAATTAAATAAGGAAAATGATACAATTTCTAATTTTCATAAATTAACAAACATAGAGATAGGTAAGAGAAACCCTTCTTCTGCGATTGTTGTTTGGTTGCGAGACATGAAGTGGGAATCATTATTTGGATGACCATGCGTGGGAGTGAAAAAAAAAAAGGGTGAGTAACAAGTAACCGAGTGAGAGATGAGTGACAATTTTGCCAAAAATTGGAGAATTGTTCATTCCTCTCTCACTCATTTGGGTGAGTAATGCGTGACTAACACTCATTTGGGTGAGTAATACGTGACTGAGTGAGTGAGTAATGTGACATTTGCCAATAATAATTTAATTCAATAATAATTAAATATATAATTTTAATAATAATTAATGATTAAAGTGAAATAATAATAACTAATAACTAAAATAATAATTTAATTTAAATAATAATTAATTAGATCATTTGAATAATAAATAATAATTAATGTGAAATAATAATAACTATTAATTAAAGATAATAATCTAGTTTAAATAATAATAACTAATAATTAAAAATAATAATTTAGTTTAAATAATAATTAAATAGATAATTTTAACAATAAATAATAATTAAAGTGAAACATTTTGTTTAATTAAAATAACAATAGTCAAAATATTTTATAATTTTAAAATAATTATTATTTATTATAGAAAATAATTACTATCTAATCTAATATTTGTTCTTTATTAACTTGTTTATATTAAAGGTAAATAAAAGTCTTTTTATCACAATTTTCTCTCTAACTTTTTACATTTCCAATAAATTATTTTCTCATATCCTACTAACTAAACACATTCTTTATTTTCATCCCTACTTCACTCCGCCTCTTTTCCATTCCTATTCAACTCCTTTTCATTCCGAATCCGAGAACCAAACACTCTAAATTATTCCAACCAATAAGATAAATATTTTTCACATAAAACATATCATATGACCACTAAAAAAAAATGAAATAAAAACAAAAGAAAAAGAAAATATGTAATCAAATGGAGAAGACTAATAACTTGAAGCCAATGAATGAGTGCATTAAATTTCAGTTGTTCTTTTCTCCCATTCCAACAGCATTCTTCAGTATATATATATATAGACAGGAGAACAAGTATATATATATTCACACACACACACACACACACACACACAAATACATTAAGTCACTGCATAAATACAATTTAAGTTTATATTCTTTATAATTAAAGATTTCATTTATCTTATTGTCTAAAATTATTCTAGTTATTCTTGTATTATAAGTGTTGTTCAAGTGTTTTACTTGAGGAATATACTATTTGTAATATCAATGCAAGCCTGAATGAGCTACATGTAGTATATTTGGCTTTTCTTCTTGAATTATTAACCAAATATAATTATGTGTTCATAGAAGTTTGACTAACCTAAGATACAAGCTTTACTTAAAAAATGGAATGTCACATATATATACATATATATACAAATATAATAGCTTTAAAGAAATGAGGCATATTGATCACTTGTTGAATGAAGCCTCCTGTTTATTCTTTGGTCTCTTTGCAAGACCCTTTGGCAGACTCCATTGTGTTATGCATCTTGTCAGCTACTTCATCCTTCTTGACCTAATTAATTAATAAGAACAAAAATTACATCATCATTAACACAATCACAAAAATCATACTATAAATTAAGAAGAATCAATTAACTACACACACACACACACACACACACACACAAAAATATTATTGAACAAAAAAGTGCTAATTAAAGAAGAATACTGTATAAGTATATAAGAAAGAGTGATGGATTGATTATGATTATACCTGGGCATGGCCAGCAGCCTGGCCAACCTTGTAGCTTATATTGGATTGATCAGCCATTGATGATGATGATGATGATTGTTGAGGTTGAAGATGATTGATTGATATTGTTGTGTTATAAATGTTACAGAATGAGTTAATAGAAATGAATTAGTTATGAGGGGGCATTTATAGGTGGAGGTAGTGCCTTGAATGCAATTTTGAATGACCCTCTTTAATAGCACTTGACCAGGGACCTCTGGATCTGTCAAACAATTTCATACTCTCAAGAATAGCTACATGGTAGGTAGTAAATTATAGTTTTATAGATTTACATTTGCTTGTCCTCACAAAATTGATAGTTGTTGTTTTACCAATGGACAAATAATATACATCTCTCTATAAATCATTGTCATCTGTTCATATAGACTATTAAAATTTTTTACCAAAAAATACCAAAGTATCCCTTCATATATATATATATATATATATATATATATATATATAAATCAAGGGTCAAGCCAAGTAATAAGTTATTCTGTAGAATTTTTTAAGTCTACTTGGATGCATGTAAGCAAATGCCAAATAGATTTATTGGGTTTATTTTAAAAAATTCAATAGTAATTATCTGCCTCAATTTCTTTTTTTTTATCCTTAACGAGTTCGAATCATAAATCAGGATATATTTATGAGTGTAAGCAGTGATTGTGTACGGATAGTCTTAAGACTCTCAAATCCCTGTATGCACGGACCCCGCTCCCATTTGCTATATCAAAGGTTGTGCACATCTCTGTCTTTCTTAGCGGCCTAACTGCTCAAAAAAAAAAAAAACAGTGCATAGTAAAAAGTTGTCAATCTCTACTCTTCAAGCTTCAAATTCGGAATCATCAAAAGAGACATTCCTGCAGAAAGAATAAATCCTTTAGTATAAATGATAAAGACCAGAGCCTGGGAGCAGCAAACAGGGGATATATGCAGGATTGATTCCCTGCTTGCAAGCAATGGCCAAAGAGCAGTAAAGCATAAATCTAGTTAAATCTATGCACAGCTGGTTCTCCATGAACATTTAAACACCAATAACAACAACAGAATGAGAAACCCAATTATATCTAAGAAATGAATCGAATTTATTTGGAGTCATAGTCTTTGTTTTTTGAACATATTATGGAAAGTTAGTGAGACAAATGTGAATCACAGACACAAAAACTTTTGACAGAGTTGATAAGAGCTGCGGATCAGCTGGCTTACTTACAAATTATGACCTCCAGGTATTTATATTCGATTACACATGCATATTATGCACATTAGCATTTACATAAGGAAAGAGAAGCTTGGGCTATTCTACTTGGAGAGTTCATCGAGGTAACGATCCATGATGTCGGAGATGGAGTCCATGAATGCAGCTTCACTGGTTCCAGGAAGAACTGCATCTTTTGCTTCACGGATAATATCCTCGATCTTGGATTCCTTCTTGAGGGTTTCCCTGCATAAAATTCTTCCAATTTCATATGGAGTCAGCCCCCTCTCAACCCCCTTCTTCAACAGCATGGTCGAAATGCGAAGAGTGTGACGGCATTCAGGTGAAAGTTCCCAGCCATAGAACCTCAGAAGCGCAATATCTTCCTCAGCATCTAGCGATCTTATATAGTCCATGGTCACAGAATTAAAAGGTTCACGGGATTGGGGCCAATAAAGCCATTCAAAGGTGCAATCCTCAAACTGCATATGGTACAACATGTGAAATTAGAATATATTCGTCTGGTAGGGATACCAGAAATCTAGACATCAACGACAGTAAATGTTAATTTATAAACCACACAAGGGGTCGTATTAGACGGTGAAGAAAACAAGTTAAAGAGAAGGCTACACCAGCTATGCCACCTACACATGTGCAGCAACTTGCAGCTTGGATTTAAGCAAACATCTCAGATATACTGGATTGCAAAGAATTTACCTAAAGGATCTTAGTGTAGCTTCTATCGTACCATATATGTTTTCGTGTTATTAGCATAAACATAAAAAACAACTCTGTTATCATAATTATCGACAAAGGCATAATGATAATATTGTTCACATGACCAACATTTTAAGGAAAAAAATCTAGATAGTTTCAACCAAACCTACTACTGCTCCTGATAGAATGCAAAGAGCTATTTCCAGTAAATTTAGATAATTACAATTCAGCCTTTTGTTAAAGCATGTAAAAGACATGGTCAAAGGGAAAAATGGGAAGCAAAAGCAAAGTACTACTAAAATCAGCATTGTCTGAAGGAAATATCATGCAGGAAACTAGTAGTTCTTGCTCAAGCTCTACCAAGCATATAAGGAATAATACATGTATACTCACATTCTCAGGTAAGCAGTATCCATGATCAATTGGGACCAGCACAATGCGCCCTTCCTCCCCTTCTTTGTGGATTAAAATATTGCCAGCATGTCTATCTGCATTTGCCAATCTTATATCCAATACAGCAATCTTATGAACCTCTTCCACAGGGAAAGCACGGGGCCCCATATCCTCACAACTTCCAGAGTTCTCCACAAACATTTGCAAGGATCCAATCTTACAATTCTTTGCTCTATAGCCATACCCACCAGGATGATTAAAAGCACCATGCAAACATTGCACCATGACTGTCGGGGGGACACCAGAAAACCCTACTTCATCACCTACAAATGAGTGATGGCCGTTGATTGGGTGGTCAAGCATGTATGCTGCAACTTCCCTCAGGGCACCCTCTCCAACCCGAGTACCCCTCTTCAACCCTTCACCATCAGTTGACAAGGGAAGTCCTCGAGGATTGTTCTCAGCCATTGGTTCCTCATCAATCGGCTTAAAGACAGCAACAATTCTTTCACCAGAGAAGTCATGCATGAAATAAGCTCCACCTGATCCCTCTGAAGACATGATTGGTGCATTGCCCTTCTCCAATCCAGCATAAGTAGCCTGAATGAGGTCCTTAATTATTTGTGAATACTTGACTTTAGGGTTTCCAATTACTGGTTCAACCCAAGAATCTCTGTCCTGTTTTTTGGTAATAACCTGACAGTTTTCTGCTCTCGACTCGTCCTTTGTATCAGGTGCCACTATTGAAAGCTCAAAATCCTTCTCAAAAGGCTTAGTCCTGATCTTTGCTGATTTGCCAACAATCAAGTGGATAACAGCATCATTTTTTCTACACACATCATCAATCAGTTGCTGGTCATCAAGCTCCTCACCATCACAAATAAGTTTCTGGTCATTAAGATTGACAAAATCCTCACCCTTCTTTGCTATCTGCTGCTTAACATAAGCAATGCTGCGGGACCTCTTCACATGAAACTTGAATTTTTTCCCACATGCAGTCTTTACTGTAAGACAACACAGATCAGAGAGGCGGATAACCAGATGAAGGACCTTCCCATCAGTCACACCATAGTCCCGGACGAGGGAATCATTCCGAGCAAGCTCTCGGCCATCAAAGACCAGCTTCTGCTTCTTCACCACAAATCCCTTAAAACTCTGGATTCTGAGCTTAACTGATGCAATGGAATCAGATTCCTGTACAGACAACGGCATTACTGATGAACCTGGGACTGTAAGATAGATGAGAATTGACTCAGGCAAGCAATGAGGTGACCGAATGCCGTCAGACATGTATGGTGAAAGTGGTGAATCTTCCCCGATGGGGCTGAGCGCTGCAAGGCCGGCTGAAGACATCTCCTAATAGTAATTACTTGAAAACCCAATAAACCCAAGAATAAATGGAACTAAGAAGCTATCTCAAGACCAAGAATCCATCTCTGGCTCCAGTCTCTCACATGAAAGAACTCTCCAAGAGTCGAATAGCCCAAGATTGCCTAACTCCGCAAAACGATCAGGAATTGAACAGGATACAAGGCAAAAGGTCAGACCTTTAGATCATACCCCAGCAGGCCCAAAAGAGCCCTAGGGACAAACAGCCTTTTTCCTCATCTTCATCAACCACAAAGGCCCTAGATCTACAGAAAAAAAAACTTTTCAGCACCAGGGTCAAATCAGCAGCCAGGGTCAAATCCAATAGCAATGCTAAATCTAAAGTCCACATAATGTTTCCAATCAACTACAGGAATTACAAAACATGATAAAAGAACAGATCCTCACCAAGTAGAGACGAATCAGTAGCAATGAAAGCAAAACGCCGTTGGATCGAACCCTAAAAGCCCCGAGAAAAGGCAAAACTAGGTCCAATCCAACACTTCAAAACCCTAGAGATAAAAAAAACGTGAAACACCATTCAAGAAATTAGCATTCCATTCAACAAAAATGCAGCATAGGATACCAAGCTAGATCTGAAAATCAACAAACAGAAAAATAAAAAATAAAAAAATCCCAAAATCTAACACAAAGAGACAACGAAAACACACAGATCCTCACCGAAAATGGGACTTCGATCAGGGCCAACGCCAAGAAAAGAGGCTTCAGACGACGAAGCAAAGGAGAAGATCCAACCTTCGCCTTCCCTACGACTCTCTCGCAAGCACTCTCTCTCTCTCTCTCTCTCTCGCAGGAGAAATTGAAGGAAAACAATGGAGTGAATGAGAAGAGGTAGGCGGAGCCGACGAGATGGGAGCCTTCGCGGTATATGTACCGATTGACCCGGAACTGATGAACGTATTTGTTTTTAACGGCGTTACTTTAGAAATAACGGCCGTTTCCGTAGCCTCTCCTTCCTGGAAGGAGAGCTCTCCGAAGTTACGGAAATACCCTTCTTTTGGAATTCTAAAGCAGTCCTCTGGTGGTGGGTAACGTGGGTTGGTGTTTAAAAAAAAAAAAGTCAATAATAAATTTATTTTTATTTCAAACTTATATTTATTTTATTTTTATGCCATATTAATAAAAAATTAAATTAAATTTATATCTAGATACATCAATTAAGAATTAATAATTCAATTAGCGGGATAAGCGGCTTAAGCTGCGAGTACGCACTTACAACTAGCGATTCATTGCTAATATTATTTTAACAAATTTAAACTCCAAACTTTTTAATTATCCCACTGTTAGGCTTTGAAGTTTTTGATTAGTTTTTTAATTTTTAAGAAAAAAAAATTTGCATAGTAAGAAATAAAAACTAAAAGCTTTGAAAATTATCCACTTTATTAAATAAGTTAATTATAACGATGGTGGGGATAAAAGTGTCTTTTTAAGTCCACAAAATTTAAAGAAAGGGAGGCGTCCAAGAAGATAGAACCGATGACGTGTTAGCTTGCGCGTGAGACGTAACGTCGTTATATTTGACGGTGAATGACGTGGTCCGTCAAACACTGAAGCGCCACGTCATGCCTGGCAGTAATCTATTGGTTCCTTCTAGATTATCGAACGTGGCCTTCAAGTCTGCGTCCTAATCTTTTGTTTTCCCCATTTTACCCCAACCTTCTGATCGTTGTTCATGTCTAAAGTAAAGGCTTTGAAGTTAGGAGGGTATTATAGAAATTTTACTATTTAAATTAATCCCCTCTAAATATTCGCGTCCTGGTTTTTATGAAATTTTGCAAAAAAAAAAAAAAAAAAAAAAAAAAAAATATATATATATATATATATATATATATATATATATATATATATATATATAATGTAAAGCTTATAATCTGATTAATAAAGATAATTTTATTGATTAATTACGTATTGAATTTTTTTATTGATTAATTTGATTAATTTCCTAATTAAATCAAATATAAAATATGTACAATCAAAATAAATAACATCTTTTTCACCAAAATATACAGATAAATCACTTCTTATATATATAATTTCATATGCAATCGGAAAGCGGAGCTTGTTATTTTTGTCAAAAATAAAATAAAATAATAAAATAAACTAAAATATGTAAACATCTATTTATAATAATTTTTTATTTTTATTGACTAAAATCATAGCATATTCTTTATATAAATTGTTTGAATAGCCTTAACTCTTATATAATAAGCTTGCCAGTTAATTGGATTAGCTGTTTTTATTTGTGGAACAAAAATCATAATAATTAAATTATTTTTATATAAAAACTATTATAAAATTGACTTTTTTTTTTCAAAAAATTACCAAAGAAACCCCCAAAGTTTGCAATATTCACAAAAAAACCCCACGAATTTTGATATCCCTAAAAAACCCCTCCTTTTCTATAGAATAAATTTCAAACCCCCGAGGGCCATAACGGAGTTAAATTTGAATTTATTGGACGAAATTGCCCTTACGTGGGAAGTTGTGAAATCGCGACTTGGTTTGACGGTAAAGCCCTTACGTGGAATGATGTTACCGCTTATAGAGGAAGTGGTTTATTTTTCTTTGTTTATTACCGAAAGAACACCATTTCCGCCGCCGGTTAATTGCGATCATCGCCTCTTCACCTTTCCGTTTCCGAAGTTGTCATTGGTTGGGCATCTTGCTACCATCGCCTCTTCACGTTTTCCATTTCCGAAGTTGTCATTGGCTGGGCATCACGCTATCATCGCCTCTTCACCATTGTCTGGGAGGAGAACTCCCGCTCAAGTCTTCGGAATTTCATCAGTTTTCACACCAAGGTAAGGAGGCCGTTGATGAATCTGATGGTTGAGTTTTCTGTGTGATAAATCTGATTTTCGTGTTTTATAATGTTGTCTCCGTTTAACAATGCATGTCTCCGTTTAAGTATTGAGTTCACCGTTTGACTATTTTGGTTTCTGTTTAACTATACGAGTCTAAACAGATGTATTGTTCTTCTTGTAGGGTTTTGGTCATGGCGGTCAACCTAGTTAACGGCCGATGCTACTTGACACATGTTGTCCAGACTCTGAGTGAATTGAAAGCTCACATGAGTGGACGTCACTGGGAGATCATCAGAAGGACACCGTTCGCGGCTTTGACCGAGATTGAAGCCGTCCTCCAAGAGAGAACCCTTCTTGATTCTCTGTTGGAGAGGTTTGATGACCGCAGCAACAAATTCAGGATCGGGGACAGCCTGGTCAGTTTCAGGCCTCAAGATGTGGCTCTCATCCTGGGGCTACGGTGTGTTGGAGACGCCGTCGTGCTCCAAAAGAAGAAACCACGCTCGGCATTCGAATCGAGGTTTCTATCAAAATCGTACGAGAGAAATAAAGACTCCATCAAGAAAACACTTGAGCAGCTAGTTCGGCAGAGGGGGGAAGAGGAGAATTTTGTAAAACTCCTCATGGTGTACCTCATGGGTACTATCCTCTTCCCGAACACCTCCTGCTCTGTTCCAATCTGGATCGTTGACTACGTCGACGACCTAGCGGGCATGGGACGATATGCATGGGCGCAAGCGACCCACAAGTGGATGATTGAGGACGTTCCACAAGCGGCCGTTCGAGTGCAAGCGAGGTGCGCCGAGAACAAGACCAACACGGGGTACGTCAAAGGTTGCTCGGTTGCGCTAACGACTTGGTTCTATGAGCTCACCGGCACCGGCAAGAAGATTCGCTTTGGCAAGACCCCAAGGATCCTATGCTACGGTGAGAACAGCTACCGGAAGCAAGTGTCCACAGGAACATTATTTTCATCTTTTGAAGGAAAAGAGGTAATAAATCGATTTAAGTACCGTATTTGTCGTTTAACAAAATATATTAGTGTTTAAACATATGATTTAACGTTTAACTATATTGGGTATTGTTTACCTTACATGTTTTTGTTACAAACATAGTATTTAGTGTTTAACAGTATTGTTGTTTACAATTGTCAGTTTCCCGAATTGGTCGCCGCGAACCAGGACGAAGAAATATTTGTTGGGGCCAACCGTCGGGTTGATACAACTACACACAGAGGTGATATTCCCGCTCCCGTTCCGTTGGCGTCAAGGAGAGATGATCGACCAACATCCTCGAAGCGCGTCCGACGCGAAACACCTTCCCGGAGCCCACCCCGCGCACGGACTTCTCGGTGACGGCAGAGCCCCACTCCACCCCCCACGATAGTAACATCCGACGACCTGACCGCACGTCTATTGCATGCGTGCGAGATATTCACTGTAGAGTTCCCCAGGCTTGTTGCTCGCATGGCGGCTCCGGAGGCACGTTCGCAGGCCGATGTTGACGCAAGAGCCCCCCTCCATCCGCCGGGCGACTGTGCTACCATCTCCGACGACGACGTCATTGCGAAAATAGTCCCGCGAGGCCGGCATCGGAAGAGGCTTGGTGGAAGGAACCAACAATGTCGCTGCCTTGGCCTGCGGACGTCGTCACAACGGAAGCACCAATTGATGTTGAACCAACAATGGCTGAGCCTCAGCCAACTTTAACTCCGAGCGCGCCATTGGAAAAGGGGCAAGTACTGGATGCGCGGGCTGCACTGGCTGTAGGCTCGCCCGTCGATGCCGCTGGCGATGTCGACAGGATAATAGAATCTCTTGCCAATGAAGTCCCTTCGTTGGAGGCACTGGCACCGGCAACGAAGGAGAACATCATCCAGGCGGTGATTTCCATGGAAACGGAGAAAGACGCTGGCTTGTTACCGGTAGCGGCACCGGCAACGAAGGATGACACAATCCAGGTGACAATATCCCTGGAATCGAACAAAGACGCTGCTGCGTTACCGGCACCGAAGAAAGACTCTGTGGCAGTACCGGATTCTAATAAAGACGTTGCCGCAGCTACCGGAAATAAAGAGGCTGCCACCGAAGGCCAAGGAGTCGTCAACGAGCAAAGAACACTAACTCAAGCTGAGATGACACTCCTTGCAAATCAACAGTTCGATGACGTGCAGAAGAACTTTCTTCCGAAGAAGAAAAAATATGCCTGGTCATCGCGTCTCGCGCAATTCGAACAGGAAATCATATCAATATTCTTGAACTGCTAGATGGACTCGTAAGTTTCGTTTAACTATATATGTTATCAATTAAGTATTTTACTTTTCTATTTAACTATCCGACTTATTTATTCTTTAACTATATCATTTCTCGGTTTAAGTATGTTAGTTAGCATTTAAATAGTTTTATTCTTTCGTTTAAATATCAGGACTGTCGTATGGAGGAATGACTATGTTTACACAACACGAGCCAACGTGTTCACGTTATTGGACGGGAAGGAAATGGTGACAGACGACGTCATCGACATTCTCGTCTGCATCATCCAGAAGGATCTGAAGAGATCGCGGTCTCCTTATAAGAAACGGGCTGTCATCACCCGGCCACTGGCACTATGCCTGTCCAAACAAGAGGACACGGCGGAAATCGCTATCGGCATGATCGACGATGTTGCGCGGAACGTCCATGATCTTGATATCGTAATAATGCCAATAATTTTAAATGGTCATTTCCACGTCGTCGTTGTGGACAATGACAAACGAGAGTACAAGCATTACTCTTCTAGCGAGAGTGAGGAATACGACAGAGACGCGATCGATATGGTAAGTTACAGGTAACACGCATCGGGTTTCGTATTTCTCCGTATTAACTTTAAAGTTTATTTCTTTACAGCGAAAACTATTCGAAAATTGCGTCGAGATGGAATTGGGCGTGTCGGCGACGGCCTCGTACCCCATGATTCACGATAGAAAAACCCCACGACAAAAAAAAGGAAGTGTCGACTGCGCAGTGTACGTGATGCGGTTTATTAAGCAAATTCTAAATGGTGAAAAGCTACGCCTACCGCAAACGGATGTCCCTTACCTACGACTGAAGTATGTCGCACGCATACTTATCGATGGGAGTCTAGCCGGTGTAAGCGACAAAGGCGAGAAGAGCACCGCATCCGATGCACAAGTATAACTTAGTTTGTTAATTACAATGTAATCTTCCTAACGTAACAAACAACGGTTGTCCGTATCGTAGGCAGTTTTTTCCAAAAACATATGTAAATTTTTTGTATCAGTGTTTAACTATAGAAAAATACGTTTGAACATCAGTGTCCATGTTTAAATAAAACGGTCTCGTTTTAAATATCAATGTCTTCGTGTAAGTGAGCAGGCTTCTGTTTCATAAACACTGAGTGACAAACAGAAAAGTTTTTGCTTTGAACTCTGCATGGGAAATCGTGGGCGTGCGACGTGGTTTAATCGTAACGGCCACTGCAATAATTTCTCCGTCTTGGGAGGAGGTCAGGGATTTTGAAATACATTCTGTAACATCTTCTGTACGACCGAAATTAACCTTCCGATCATTGTCTCGACGGAGGGCTTATGGCGGCAACCCTAGTTAATGGCCGATGCTCCATGACAGCGGTGGCGGACACGATGGCGAAATTGAAGGTTTACATGAATGAACAGCACTGGGAACTTATACGATTGACACCGTTCGAAGCATTTACTGCGGTGGGAGTGGTATTCCAAGATAGGGCCCTTCTTGATTTTCTGTTGCAAAGGTACGATGACCGCACTAGTAAATTCAGGATCGGGGCAAGCATGCTAAGTTTCAGGCCTGAAGATGTCACCCTCGTTCTTGGTCTGCGCTGTGATGGACAGGAAGTCGTCTTTCAGAAGAAGAAATCACGCTCATCTTTCCAAGATAGGTATTTCTCGAAAAGCTACCAGAGGCACAGCGACTCTATCAAGAGCACTCTTCAGCAACTTGTTCGGCAGAGTGGAGAAGAGGAAAATTTTGTCAAACTCCTAATGGTGTACCTCATGGGTACAGTCCTCTTCCCAAATACGTCATGCTCGGTGCCAAATTGGGTCGTTGATTACGTCGATGATCTACCGGCCATGGGCAGTTACGCTTGGGCGCAAGCGACTCACAAGTGGCTTATGGATGACGTCCGACTAGCTGCCGCAAGAGTTCGAGCAAGATGCGCCAGGGAGAAGATCCAGACGGGGTTCGTGAAGAGTTG
Source organism: Dioscorea alata (assembly GCA_020875875.1). Lineage (NCBI taxonomy): Eukaryota > Viridiplantae > Streptophyta > Magnoliopsida > Dioscoreales > Dioscoreaceae > Dioscorea > Dioscorea alata. Next base: position 16,863,554 of record CM037015.1, on the reverse strand, counting down.
CTCGCTCGCATTGAACATATGGTTTTACGAGGTAACCGGTTACGGAAACAAAGTGAACTTTAGCAATAAACCGAGGATGCTGTGCTACGACAACCAAGGGTTAATACAAACCATTTTACCATTCCTCGAAGGGAAGGAGGTACATATATCGAAGTCTCTGTTTAACTATAGGGATTACTATTTGACTATTACGTTTAACATTTACATTTGTACTTCTTCGTTTAAAAAGACATGGTCACCAAAACCTTATCTTACGTATGTTAGTTTCGTGAGCTGGTTACCGCGAATGCGAATGAATATATAATTGTTGGGGCCGCCCGCCAGACAATGCAAGATGAAATGCCAATCTCTTCCGAGCGCGGAAGCCGGCAGACGGGAACACCCTCCTTGATGTCGACTGCCCCACCGACTTCGGCAGTCACCCCGACGGCACAAAGCGACGATGTCACTGCACGTCTGCTGCAGGCGTGCCAGTTACTGACAACCGAGTTCCCTCAGCTTGTTGCTCAGGTCGCGGCAATGGAAGGGCAGCCACAATCGAATGCGCCGTCCATACAAACAAATGAAGTTCCCGGTTCGAAGGACAGTCACAGCTCGGAATTTGACTCGGATGAGGTCATTGGGGTCGCCATTCGAAGACGGTCACGTTTGAAGAGACGTGCGAAAAAAACAAGAAGAACAACGCATCTCTCTCCGCAGGCTGCCGAGGAGACTATGGAAGCAACGCAGACAGATAGAAATCCGGTGAACGATGTCGTCGTCGCCGCATCGCATACAGAGAGTAGCAACGATGAACCATACGAACAGGTATGGCACGACTTCATTCTGGTGCATTTGAAATACCCCGGGTACTCGTGACTCGACATACTTGAGCAAGAGTTAATAACGATCTTCGCCAACTGCATAATTGACGAGTATGTTTGTTGTTTTTGCATGGGATGTTTAAATATTAACTACATCCTTTAGACATTGACATTACCCTTTGCAATTACACTTTAATGTTTAACTAAGTCTTTCAACATTTAATTATTTGTTTCTTTATCTGACTATATCTGTTACTGTTTAACCTCAGCACTGTCGTCTGGACTAATGCCTTTGTCAGCACTACACGAAGACAACTCTTCACTCTGCTTGAAGGGAAGGAAAATGGTGGCCGACGAGTTGATGGACGCGTTCGTATGCATAATTCAAACGCCCATGAAGAGGGTACCATACCCTTATAAGAAGCGCGCCTCCATCACACGTCCACTGGCACTGTTTATGTCCAAACAACCTGACGCGTGCGAGTCGTCACTCGCTATGATTGGAGACGCCGCGCGAAACCTGCATGAAGTTGACATTGTTATCTTTCCAATAATCATGAACGGCCGCTTCCATGTGATGGTGCTTGACAATGACAAACAGGAATACAGGCATTATTCGTCATTCCAAAGTGATGAGTACACCACAGACGCGTCTGAAATGGTAAGTTCCTCAGTTATTCACCGTTTAATGAACAGTATTTGTTGTACTCTGTCCTGATTTTAGACCTCGGGCCTATTAGATTCTTGTGCATGCATTAGGGGTAAAATGGTCATTTAGCATTAAGGGCATCTTTGCATAATTGCATAGTAGCTATAGTGTGAAGTTAGCCAAAAACCAGGGGCAATTCGGTCTTTTGGATCTATTCTTACTTTAATTTTTCTTAAAGGGCATTTAAGTCATTTGGCATATATATATATAAAGAGAAAAGTAAACCAAATGTCCAGACTCTTCTTTCACTCTTTGTTTCCTTCTTCTTCTTCTTTACTTCTTGAAGCTTCGGCCGACGACCAAAACTTAGAAAAAAAATCAATCAATAATTTTCCGGCGAAATTCCGGCGAACCAAGCGTTATTTCCTTTTCTCCTTCACTTCTACATCCGGTGAGGCCTTGATCCATATATTTTTGTTCCATATATCCATTGTTTTCTAGTTTTTCGAAATTTTCTAAAAACCTAGAATTTGGTTTGGATTGTGATGTTTTTGGGCTCAAATTGAAGCCATTGCGATGCTTTTGGATTGTATGAGAATGTATACGATGAAATTTCTGAGTTTAATGTTGTAGAATGAGAGAAAATTCATGTATTATGGTCGGACTTTACTGTAGCACAACCTGGTACTGTAGCAAACCGATATTACTGTAGCACCGGGAAATTTTGATGTTTTCTCATATTTTCTTGATCCACATCGAAGCTTTTCTTGTTTGGAATTCATTGGTATTAGATTTCCTCCAGTTTGAGTCCGTTTGGGTCCAAATGACGTCGTTTTGCCCTAAAACCCTAGGATTTCATGTCGATATGTATAATTGCATTCGCATGCATTTTAGCTTTCATTTTTGTGTTTATTAGCTCTTGAATTCTCTACTTGTATCTAGGTGGCGAGACATCCTCCAAGGGGAAGGAGATCGCCGAACAGTGAGTGCGTCTCGAGGCGAGACAGTTAGTTCTGTGAGTGGTTTAATTTTATGATTGCATAGATTTAATAAGAGTATAATAGTATTTCAATATGTGTTTTATAACATGGATTTGATGATGCATTGTTTTTCATTGGATATATATTTTTTTGAGCATGAAATTATTTGAAATGGAATGCCTAGAATACTTATACGTATTTATTCTGGAACAAGCATATTTACACATGTACATATTTTGCATGCAAATGAAATATGGTTTGATGTATAATTCTATGTTTGAATACCGTTTGGCAAATTTCCTCGATTTGGAATTGAGAAGAATTTTATTCTTGTGTTTGGTTTTGATGGTGACTACGGACCTTAGTCCGACACTGCAGTGTGGGGTTCCACGTTCCGGCCTGATGGGAGGCGGCATGGTTAACCCTGAGTTTACCCTGGTCAAGAGGTGCGCGGAGCCATTGACAGGGATTTTATTATGTGAGAGACCCGGGGTCACCACACGGGAATCTCAGTGGCCAACACCAAGGAGGGCAACATTTTGTATTTTAAAAAGTTTCAAAAACACCTTGGTGGTCCCGTAGCTAGTCGCGGCCACGATTAGCTTGGGAATTGTTTGAGGCCAGCCCGTATTTCTAAACTGTGTTTAATGTGTTGGAATATGGTACTTTCTTATACTATAAATAAACTATTGTGTTATTTGTTAACTTGTTTAATACTTGGATTTACTTTTATATGCTATTACTATTGAGATAACTAAACTATTGAAATACTTTATCACTCTGTTATATCTATGCTGTTACCACTCACTGAGTAACACCTGTTACTCACCCCTCCCCTTTCCTCCTTCTCAGACTGCGACGTTGGATTGGATTGTGCTGTGCAGGCAGTAGGGTGATTTTTCTGTTCTCCTTGTTTAGGTTTGTTGCAGTGTGCATGTATAAATTTATGGATCCACTAGACTTAATCTTTATGTATTGTCCTTATATTCGTACTTTATGGTTGTACTTGGAAACCCTGGTTTGTACTATTGTGGATGTTTTCGTGTATTTAGGGTCCCTAGTGTAGGGGAACCCTAGTATGTTTTTACTGTTGATATTGTCCCCTATTCTCTTTGGTATCTGTAACAGCAGGTTTGTACCGAGCCTTACGGCAACTTGAAGGTGGGCCCGTTGTGGGACCCACTTCTTGTTGTCGTGGCGATTGCCACGTGCCCGGCTAGGTTCGGGGCGTGACAGTATTTTAATAACATCAGGTTGTATATCTCAACAGAAGAAACTATTTGACTATTGTGTGGATATGGAGTTCTACGAGGCGGTGACTATGATGTACCCGCTAATTCACGACGGTCACACCCCCGCGACACAGACGAGGAAGTGTCAACTGCGCCGTTTATGTGATGCGATTTATCGAGCAAATACTCGAAGGTGAGAAGCTACCCCTTCCTCGAAAGGATGTACCATATTTCCGATTAAAGTATGTTGCCTGCATACTTATTCAAGGTCGAATAACCGGAAACATAGAAAGAGGCGAGTCTTCGACTGGGAAGGGGAAACCGACTTGAGTTATTGTTTTGAAATATTCAGTTTAACTATATATGTTAATGTTTAACGAACCCTATTTCTGTATAACTATAACTATGTATATTTAATTTTAACTGGTTTGATTTAAACTTCAACCTGGCCATCGGACTATCTGCATTTCAGTCCTTTAACAATATTATGTGAAATGAAATATGTTTATTGCAATTACGAGAATAAATATTAATCGTAGAGGTAGTTTTACACTTGAAATGAAATATGTTTATTGCAATTACGAGAATAAATGATTACATAACAAGTGTGCATTCACACAATGAACTTGAAATGAAACCGACGACGATGAACCTTCCAGCTTGAAATGATTCCAATCGAAGATGAACCTTCAGGGAATTTGAGCAGCACTTTTATTGGAATCATTTCAAGCTGGAAAGTTCATCTTCGCCTGCAAACATCATCCAACTGCATCCAAAACCTGTGATATCTAGAAACCTTTATAAAGTGTTAAAATAATTGATGGGATATCTGATCGAACAGGGGATGTCCTGGATGCATCTCAGCAATGTAATCGTTGGCATCTTGCAAATCAAAGGCTTCCCATGGGGTTGTTCAAATTGCTAACCAAATACATTTTTTACAATTTGAACAACAACCTGCGGATTCTCTGATCTCGAAGGATACTCCGATTACATTGCCAGGATGTGTCCAGGCGATCCCCTGGTTGAGCAGATGTCGCATCAATTGTTTTTGTAACTTTATAATCTAATCACTCCACGCGAAGGAAATTTATAGAGTAGACGGGAAATGGAAGGGTTGTTAAACTTGGCTACTTGAATTCAGGAGATACATTGAATGTCTTTGAATGCGAATTCCAAGGGTCGATCAATTTTGACCGGACAACTACGCTTTGGTATTATACGTATTACATTTCTATGTTATCACTTAAACATAACGTTCGCCATTTAAATAAGACTTAAACCATTGAAATATTGACGTCTCCCTTTAACAAACATTGTTACTCATTAAAATAATATATTTATGTTTAAACTGACTGTGTAAATATCAAACACGTAGACATAAATATGCTTATTATGAGTTAATTTACGATGCCTAGTCGGCGACAGGTTCATTACAAGATCTACGATTGTGGCCGGACGCGTGGCATCGGCTGCACCGTAACTCGCGGATCTCAGACGCTTGCGACTCGATCCTTTTCCATCTGGGTCACCCAGGTGGCCTTCTCGTAACAGGCGGACGCAGATGGAGTTCTCGATTGTCGTCTGTAGGCTTGTCATTGTCTGGTACAGGGAAAATAGCTTCCCTATACGCAAGTTTGTATGTCTCCACGGTGAAGTAGGCACTAATAAATTAAACATTCAAATACCGTATGGAGTTGACCATTCTCGTCACGGGTAAATGGCGAGCTTCTTTTATCCACGCATTGAAGGACTCTGCGACATTTGAATACATATTGCCCCAACGTTGACCTTTGAACAAATAATTACACCAATGTGACAAATCTGACTTCTGAAGCAACCAGCGATGCGCTTCTGGTGATGTGGCCAGCAATTCATTCACCGTATCATCAAATTCTTTAGCCGTTGATGCCCACGCAATACGAAAGCATATGGACCAGCACTCGTCCTTCAATGCCTTCCCAAGTCCGCCATTGGCTTTCATAAAATTGGCCTCCAAGTGTCGAAGGCAATAGGCATGTGGGGAAGAGGGGAAGACCCTTGCAATGGCGTTCACAAGCCCCTTAGACCTGTCCGACACAAATGTAATAATCTCTTCATAATTGCCGTCATCGTATAACGCATCACCTAACTTGGAAATGAACCACGTCCAATTCGCATCTGTCTCGTTGTCGACAATACCGAAGGCCAAGTGGAAAAACCCATTGTTTCCATCTTTGCCTGTAGCGCCCAGGAACGTACCACGATATTTTCCAAGAAGATGGGTACCGTCGACAAACAGCAGCGGCCTGCAACCCCGCTTGAATCCCATGATACAAGCATGGAACGAGAAGAATGCACGTTTAAAACGCTCGTCGTCTCTTTCTACAACCGCAATGCTGCCGGGATTTGTCTCAGCCACCTTATCCACGTACCAGAGCAGCAGATCATAGCTGGAGACATCGCTGCCGTCGAGGATCACCCGGGCACGCTCTTTACCCAACCAAGCTTGATTGTATGGAATGTGGACACCGTGTTCCCGTAACATGTCCTTCTGAATGTCGATAGGCCTGTACAATGGCTGGCTTTTAAGCTTATCAATCACTCGTGCGCTTATCCATTTTTTCGACGCTTTCGGATGTGACACCGAGCCAATTCCACCACCGCAAGTGTGTGACGGGTGCATTGTCTTTATTCTGAACGTATTTTTATTGTATTTCTTTGATGCATGAAGGCGCCAGCCACAACCAACGGCAGCACATTCTACAGTCACCCTGTGTTTCTCATTCTTTATGAATTTGAAGTCGAAATTCCTCTTGATTGCAAAATTCCGAAGCGCGTCTCTGAAATGTTGAACGTCTACGAAACGTTGTCTGATATCCAACGACAACACTTCGGGATGATCCGAGGATGACGGAAGGTATGCTGAACCGTCCGGGTCGCCATGAGATGGAACAGGTGCGCTGGTAGAATCAGAATTCCTGCCAACACTTCAGTTAAGCGGAAAACATCAGTAAGTTAATCGGAAACAAAATAAGTTCATTTGAAACATGTATATTTAAACTAAAACATAGTAAGTTAAACGCAGACACAATTAGTTAAACGATAAAATATATGTTTAAACGGGAACTGGGATGAGACCGGTTAACAAAGCATAACTTATTCGTTTAAAAGGGGAACTTATTGTTTTAAACGGAAAATGGAATACTTAACGTAAAAATATATTAATTAAACTGTAACTATAATAATTACGCGAACACATATGACTTTAAGAGTAAAGATAAAGGATAAGAACTTTACAATGACAAGAATTCGTTTTGACTATGATACGACAATAGCACATCATCTGTCTCAACGACGAGATCGACTGCAGCGCATTTGAAGAGTGAGTATACATGACACATGCGCTGGAAGTCAACCTCATTTTCTATTGGACAAATCGTTTTATGTCCATCGGGTGTGATAAACTTCACCCTAACATGGGAAACATCAAGACCCCATCGGTCACATATCTCCGCTAAGATTGAATCCCAACAAGTCTGTGCCGTGAACACTAGCACTCGTCCCTCACCGTTGTATCTTGCAATTGCACAAAAACTCTCCATTAAAAACCTGCATATAAATAAACCTCCATTAAAGGATGATCAAAGTGATGGAAAGGAAGACATTCTCATCTTATCGGCCAACCGGCGGAGTTCAAAAGAATGCAAACGATGAGTCTTCCAAACTTTGTTTCAGAAAAATCAACGCAAGAAAAAATGAAAAAGATTGACAAAAGCCAAATAAAAAATGTTTAACATGATGTGACTGAACGGTTTTTTTTTCCACCATTTCCAAGGGTACACACGGAATTTCACAGCATAACCCTTGTACAAATGAACGACAGGGGGGAAAAAAGGAATTCAAACACTAACGGAAGGGCTTTCTGGGGTATTACAAACTTGCAGGGGCTGTCTGGGAAGTTTTGCAATTCGCGGGGGGTGAATAGTAATTTTCCCATTTTTTTTTAGGCAAAACAAAATATCTCAAAGAATATGATGCCAATATATTAATAGGCCATTCGCTTAAATAATATTGTTTTATTCTCATTTTTTTTCCCTTGTTTGGTAACCCAAATTTATTATTTTAATATATTTTTGAGTGATTTACGTGTCTTTTAAAATTAAAAGATAATTTATGATCAAAACATCCCTTTCAAGTAACAATTCCTTAACGAAAATGTTATTAAATATTTAAAAATTTCGTCATACAAGTGATATAAAGAAAATAGTTGTAAATCTTGAGGGATGCCTCAAAGCCTTTTTTTTTTTCAATATTGTTTTTTAATTAATAACATATTTTTTAATATTAAATTTTAGTTTTTTTTTAATTACAAGTCCCACTAGCTTTTTAATATTAACATTTTATTTTATTTTTTAAACCACGGTGCTACTAGTTTTTTAAATTAAAAAATTGTTTTACATTAAAACATTTATAATTTAATAATATTTTTTTATAACTTGTTTTATTACCCACTTCTACCCGAGTCCATTATCAAGATCGAGTAGTTAGCAATCATAGTGAAAGTTTTTTCTTCCTCGAGAAAGAATTAGAATACTACATGTCATGAGCTTGTTCTTTTGTCAAGAGTCCGTGAGGGCCTTGGTTGGTGTTACCAAGGTAGCTTTTTTTATTCGGCATGACAAGAATATGAATTTTGTTAGTTTGATAAAAAAAAAAAATAATAACTTTACAAGAAAATAAAAAAAAACTATAATGACACAATGTTCAAATGTGCACTTCTCTATATTGATAATTTTTTTTACAACAAAGCTGATGTGTTTTTACAAAAGGGGCTTGGATGGTATATATACACCTCGCCTAAGATGGTTAAGATCAATTTAATTAAATGGCTCTCTTAAATGGGATAAGTGCCACTTGCCACAAATAATTTACTCTATCAACCCTTAATAATTTTACCTATTAAAATTTTGATCACCGTAATTTTTATATGTTAAAATTTTAACATAATTTTTATATGTTGGAATTAGTAAAATTAAAAATAGGAGAGTGGAAGTGGAAATAAAACAAGTTATAAAAAATATTATAAAATTATAAGAACTCGAATGTAAAACCCTTTTTTAATTTAAAAACCTAGTTTGATCCGTGGTTTAAAATTTTTTTTTTTTAATATTAAAGCACCAGTGGGATTCGTGATTTAAAAAGAAAATTAATATTAAAAAACTACCAGAATCAGTAGCTTTTTTAAAAACAAAAATTTAATATTTAAAAATAAAAAAAATACTCATTTCCGTAAATAATTACAGAAATATGTATTTCGGTAATTAATAAAAAAAACAATATTAAAAAAAAGCCTTCCTCTAACCCACTCTCAAAACAATAATAATAAAATAATAATAATAACTAAACATGGTGGACTTAGAAAAAATCAAATAAATATGTCTCTTTTATTTCTAAATTTTCTTTTTGTCCTCTTCGATTCCTCTCGTTGGTCACCCGGAGGAGGGAGGGAATAGCAAGAGAGTTTGCGACTCATTTGAAGGCCAAAGATTGAAACTTTCTCCCTCGTCGCGCAGTTTCTCAGTGTTGTTCCTGATTTGAATTCCTTTTCAAGTTAGGATCTTTTGTTCTCGATGTGTTTTGTATTAAATTTTTTGTTACTGGGGTTTTTTCTCGTTGAATATAAGACCTAATCTGGTATCCTATGCGTCATTTTTGTTTGATGAAGTTCTGATTTGTTGGAAGTTTATGCTTTTCGTGTTTTTTTTTTCTCTAGGGTTTGGAAGGAGGTGGCTTGATCCTAGCGTTTCCCTGGGACTGTGAGGTTCGCATCTGATTCGTCTCTTTCCGGTGAGAAACTTGGTTTTCGAAAATTTTCTGTTTTCTTTTCATGTATTTTGAGTTGATTCGAAACCTTGGCTTGATTTTATATTCTGCATTGGTTTTGGGTGTGACTGCTGAAACAGAACTTGTTATTTTTTTCTCTATCTCTAGGTTTCCCTTGGAATGATTTAATTGGCTGTTATATCATGGAGAACACTAGTTCTGAGGTTCCAGTTAATAATTGGTTTTAAATATATTTAACTATTTAGAAAATCTTCAAAAAAGCCAACAGGCACCAGTTAGGGTGTTTGTTTCGGAGAGGACCTGAGATTGAATCTCAAGGGCAATGCAAAGTAAAGGCGGAGATAAGAACATATTAATTTCACACCAAATATGCATATACTTGACTTCCCTTAAACGAGGGTGTTTGTCGCTTATTCGTCATAGAAAAAAAAAATCTTTAAAGTTTATGGGGAGGCCTAAGCTGAACCCTAATTTTGCAAAGCCTTTAAATTTTTAAAAATTAATAGAGCTTCTCTTTCTACCACAATGTCTTCTAGTTTGGGGGCTTTGGCTCAGCCGACTAGATATCTGAATGTGCCTGTTTCAAGCATAGTCCGTGGGAACGGTCCCCTTGTTCCTTTCATCCCTTTGGCATTGTAATCTCTTTGTTCCTGCCAGCTACTAATTGATTGTATTGTATTGGCTTTTTCTTCTGTTTCTATCAATCTTTTGGCTTTGTGTGATATATTGGACCACAGTTGGCTAAAATGTCCTGAGTGTATAGTCAACTGTTTCCTTACCACTAGTGTTAGCCATGTTGTTTGAGAATTTGCTGCTTACAATTTTGGTGTAGTGTATTTGGTTTCTTATAGAACCTCATGATCGCATTTATATTTTTATAAAATTTGTTATCCCGTGTGCCTTTTTATCCCGTCATTCTTGCAACAAATACCTCAGGCTGTAAACAAGCGGAACTTGGGGAGCAGTTTGGTTTCAAAATTTAAACTGGTTGGCCTCAGCCTGTGCTCAAGTCTAACCTGAGCTGTCAAGTCTTGGCATAGGGTTATAACCAAAAAAACATACTATCTTTACTATTATGGCTTAAGTATCAAATTTTATTTGTTATGCTTAACTTGAATGGGTTTACTCTTGTTTGAGCTTGAATCATATATAATCAATTATGGCTGTTTTAACTCAAACCTCGCCCATTTTTAATTCAAATGACTTTGAGCAAACCAAAATTAGAGCAGAGTTCAGCATGTTGCATGTCTCAGACTAGAAAAGAGATATATATATATTGCTATGCTCTTTATTTCTCTCTGTCAATAGGTCAGCAAAACGATTAAAAAAGATTAACATTCAGCTTGTTAAATCACAACAGGGACTTTTGTGTAAAAGTTTGGGTTTAATGTTGAACCTCTAAAGCTAAAAGATTATGGTATAATTTAAAGTTTAAGTGAAAAATTGCATGGTGGTTCCCTGTGTTTTCTCTTGAGATTCATGACTTGCTTAAGCATGGTGGTTGTTTGATTTCGTCCCCCTCTTTTTGCAGATGCAACCTGTTTGTTTTGATTTGAATGCCAATTCAGTCAAGTTCTCATAGATGAGAAATTTAACAGTTTTGTTTAATTATTCACAACATTAGCGACTAGGATTATCTTAATGCCCTTTATTTCAAAAAAGGAATTCTGTGATCATTTTTTTATTTGGGGTTTGGGTGTTGGCAGTGTGAAGGCAATGGACAGGTGCCAGGGTGAAGATAGCCAATTGTTCTAAGGCTTAAGTTCGTAACTAAAGGCTCTGGGGTCAGCAGTGGATTTATCCTGCTTGTCCTTGCCCATTTCTGAAGGTGCCATTCTTTGGTCCTTATCTGGTGTTAATTCTGTTTTGTTTTGTTGTGTTGGAAATTTCATATTTTAGTTTAATTTTTGATAATATCAACTGATTGAAATTAGTCAATCAGATAAAGCATTTTGCCCTTTTTATGATCTTGTGATCTAAAGTTTCAGTGTTGGCAACTTTGAATGCAATGGAGGGAGGGCCAATGTTGAAGATAGCTGAGATGGCTCTAAGGTGTCTCATGCTTGTGTTTCTCAATGAGAAGGCCTAGTTCACCTAAAGAAGACTTTGGTTTTAGAAGTGAATGAATCCTGCTTATCATTTTCGTTCTTTTAGGTTTTTTTTTCTTATTCTGAGGTATATATGGTTCAGGTGTTTCTTTCAGCTTGTTCTTGCCCTCATATACCTTTGGTGCTTGTTATTGGAGTCAGCTACTATTCTTATTAATTTTTTTTTCACTTCCTTTCCTCTTAATTTCATTTCTTCCTGTTAAACAGGTCCTCTTTTAGTTCAAGAATTTAGCTTTTAAGGACCATGGATCAGCAGCTGAGACATAGAATCTTGATGGTGTCTGACTTTTATTATCCTAATTTTGGTGGTGTAGAAAATCACATCTATTACTTATCCCAGTGTTTGCTTCAGCTTGGTCACAAGGTAAGATTTGTGTTTGTGATAACTGTCGGCAACTTGATGAATGATTGCTGTTAGAAAGTTTTTTGGACTCTATTGCCCTTTCCTGCCTGCAAAATTGTTATTTTGTTGTTTAAGTTAGTGTTGTAAATGGGTGTTGCAGGTGGTGGTTTTGACACATTCATATGGAAACCGCTCTGGTGTACGATACATGACTGGCGGTCTGAAAGTATATTATGTGCCTTGGAGACCTTTTGTTCTGCAAAATACATTGCCAACAATTTATTTTTCACTTCCCATTATCAGAACTATTCTGATAAGGGAGAGGATAACAGTGGTTCATGGGCATCAAGCTTTTTCTACACTCTGTCATGAAGCTCTTATGCATGCAAGAACCATGGGTTACAAAGTTGTTTTCACTGATCACTCACTCTATGGCTTTGCTGATGTGGGAAGCATTCACATGAACAAGGTGTTGCAATTTAGTCTGGCAGACATAGATCAGGCCATATGTGTGTCTCATACCAGCAAGGAGAATACAGTCTTGCGATCTGGCATACCTCCAGAGAAGGTCTTTGTCATTCCAAATGCAGTGGACACTGCTATGTTTACCCCTGCTCACAAGCGGCTTGACTGTGATACCATCGTCATAGTTGTGATAAGCAGATTGGTCTACCGGAAAGGTGCAGATCTTCTTGTTGAAGTCATTCCAGAAGTTTGCAATTTATTCCCAAATGTAAGTCATATGACCTGGCTAGATACTTTTTTCTGTTTTAGTTCTACTTTGCCCATAGATTCATATCATGCCTGTTCTATTTACTCATGTGCTCTGGGTTTTTTCAATCTTTTCCCCAGTCATCTGTTGCCTTACACTGATGTTTATGAAGGTTCGGTTTATAGTTGGAGGAGATGGGCCTAAACGTGTGCGTCTAGAAGAAATGAGGGAAAAACATTCTCTTCAGGACAGAGTTGACATGTTAGGGGCAGTTCCACATGCACAAGTCCGTTCTGTCTTAATTTCTGGTCATATATTTCTAAATAGGTTTGCCTTCTGTACCATTATTTGCTTTCCTTGTCCAAAAGCTTAATGTATTCTTCTGTTATAGTTTACACTATGCAGCTCCTTTTCATTATTGTCTTCATGTTTCTTATCATTTATATATACTAAATTCATTGTGTTGTGCTTAAAGAGGCTGTACAATATATCCCTACCCAAAGGTATCTAACTTGGAGAATTTCTGTTGAAATTATAACTTTAGAAGCTCATTAGCTTTATATCATGATCCGTAGATTTGGCAGAGGAGGAGTGTGGATTTGTTTTCTCTTCTAGAGGGTTCACCTATCAAGTTATCGTGATCTATTACATGCCATTTGAACTTAATCTGCGCATAACTTATGAGTGGATTGTTGTCAGTTCCCTTACAGAAGCATTTTGTATTGCCATTCTGGAAGCTGCTAGCTGTGGATTGCTAACTGTGAGCACAAAAGTTGGAGGTGTCCCCGAGGCATGAACTTTGGGATCTTTATTCTGTCAATTATTTTTAATGGGTAGTTTATGAAGTTTTTGGATCTTTAATTTTTTATTTATTTATTTTTACTGCAACAGTCTGAAACTTCTTTAAGTCATTATATGAACTTCTTATTTCTTTTTCCTTCTGTTGCTTCATGACAGGTTCTACCAGATGACATGATAGTGCTTGCAGAACCCGATCCATATGACATGGTGCAAGCTATCAAAAAAGCCATCCACATGCTTCCATATATTGATCCACATCTCATGCATAACAGAGTGTGTATCTAGCCCTTTAAAGTCACTTTTATAAGTAAATTTGATTTATCTTACATTCTACCACAATTACTGTTCCACTTATAGTTTATTCTTCTGTTCTCTGGAGTCTGGAATTAGAAGTATTTTATTCAGACTCTTCCTGACAAAGTGAAATTTCTAAACTTTTATTTTTTCTCTTAGATGAAAGGCCTATATAGTTGGCATGATGTGGCTAAGAGAACAGAGGTTGTTTATGACCGTGCAAGACAATGCTCTAAAAAGGACTTTCTGCACCGCCTTTCAAGGTGTGTGTCTTCCAGAATACTTAATGGCATCTGAATAAATGAACCTTTTGCCTTAGTGTCGACAATTGAAATTAGCACGATGAAGCAATGATCAACAGCTTTCAGTTTTGATGCACGACATGTTCTTTTCTTCTCAGGTATCTCAGATGTGGTGCATGGGCAGGAAAGATCTTTTTCCTTGTCATGCTTCTCAATTTCTTACTCTTGAGTCTCTTGCAAATATGGCAGGTGACATCACCCATCTTTTTTGTGTTTAAATTTCATCCACTTCCAAGTTTTTATGGGAAGATGTTTTGACCTCTTTCATGGCTTGGCCTGAAACAATGACATCATGGATAAGCTTACCATTCCTTTTTTTTTTTTTATAAATATCAAACTAAAAATCCGATTTACTCTTCGTATTTTTCATTTCCTTTTAGCCTTCGGATAATATAGAAGAGGTCCCTGATATGGAGTTATCACAGGATCAACAAGAAGATATACAGCTCAATTCTTGTGAAGGTCTGGGACTTGTCTCATTTATTTTGTGAAAGTTCTGTTCATTTTTGTTAGCGGCACTCATGACATGAATTTCTTCTGATTGCAAATTTTTCTACATACGAGATGACGGTACATGTTCTCTTGGTGATGCAAATATTAATTGATAAACATATGTCACACTTAGCTTCTATTGTCCTTTGTCCTTAGCTAAAACATGACGCAAGTACTGTGATAAGTATACTATAACCTATTGTTTAGTTTCAAATTTCACGAATGCCGTTCCGCATTATTAGGATCTAATGTGAAATCATGCTTCCAGTGAACTCATCTTGTATTCTCTATTAGATCTATAACTGAATTTTCGATGATAGAAGATAAACCATGGATTACTACTTTGAATTGAATTTTACTCATTTACTTTGAAATGCTCGAGATAATGAAAGCAAATTTCATGATTAAAACTGTTAAAATTCTTCCTCAGCAATATACCAGTCCTATTTTTTCACTTTCATGCTTCTTCTCCTTCTCAGCTTAACTATCTGCATTTGTGGAGCTTTGTGGCACAAGAGGTGTTCCAATCAAACCTGGCCTATCTAGTAGTTGGAAGCAGATGAAAGTACGAATTCGGTTGTTTAGAATCTCAGAGAAGCAGATAGTTCATTTAAGTGATTATTTGTCAAACATTAACCCACCACCAATACTGTTGAACCTATAATTGATTGATATGGGATTGTGATCTTCAACAGCAGCAAATGGGAAGAAGAAATGCTTAAAAATTATTAGTTTTTGACCTTCTTTCTCAGTCTGTCCTATACTAGTGTTTCAAGGTATTTTCTTAGTCTTGTTATGTTGTTTTCACCTCAAAATTTTGTACTTTTTATCTCTGCTGTAGTTGAATCTTGCATACATACTTTTTATGTAAAATGATATCCTTGTTTGTAAGTACATGGATTTTTTTTCCTTCTTTTATTCTTTTTATTTTGCATACATACAGACATATATTTGTATATATATATATATATATATATATATATATATATATATATATATATATATGTGTGTGTGTGTGTGTGTGTGGTACTTGTATACAAAACATCAATGGAGATAGTTTTTATGTTTGTTTTATTAGCTGAGAGAATAAGATGGGTTAAGCAAATGAAAGGACATGTATTAAAAAAATTTCCTTTTTTTTTTCCTTTTCCTTCGTTCTTAGCTATTCACATTATTCAATGTCTCAAATTATAAGTTATGCCCATTTATTGAATCATTCCGTACATGATTTATCATATTATAAAATTAGTTTCAAATAAAAATCTCCAGAAATAAATGATGATAATAAATCACATATTTTTATAGCATCTCACAAACTCCCCCTTCAAGCAACCCACCATTTTGATTTGATTCAAAGAATAATTCTAATTCATTTTTTTTTAAATTCAGAAATAAATTTAGGGGAAAAAAAATAAATAATAAGAACCAATACAAACTCGCAAAAAATAAAAAAAATATTTATCACCAATTTTAAAATAAATAAATAAATAATTACACATAAATCTAATAATCTTTAATTTAAAAATAAATAAGAACTGAAATCAAGTAAAATTCTAAAAATATAAAACAATCTTATAAATTAAAGATATACATCGCTTAATTATTATTCCAACTTGTGACTATCACTAACAACCACGCACCTTCCCGACATTCGTTCCACAGTGGGCCCCCACAATTTTCGAAGTATTCAAACAACTATTCACCTACTTCTGTCCTACACCGTTAGATTGTCTCGAGATTATACTATAAACCAAATCTTGAGGCACATCTACGGTCAAAAACCAACACTTCTCCCAAGTCCAATTTGCAAAGTTACCCCAATAAATAAATAATTTCATAAAAACCCATATGACCTAACGTCAACTGTCAACATACCAAATTAAAATTTTTTATATAATTTCCAAAGTTTACAGGAGTATATATGAAAAAAAATGTGAAAAAAAAACATTATTCTAAATTAAGCGAAGAAGTTTCAAAGCGAGAAGGACTAAAAATAAATAAAAAAAAATTAGAAGGACGAGAATAGAAAAAGGGGAAAAAAAGGAAAAGCAACGAACACAAAGACAAGGGTGGCGGTTTTCCTCTCTGGCGATCTCTTCTCTCTTCCCTCTCTCGCTCGCCATTCAATCCCTAATTCGATCCTTGAGTGTGATGGGGAGAGGGATGTGAGATTTGGAATTGGGGGGAGTGGATTCCTTGTTGGCGTTTTGGATTTTGTATGAATTGAATGGATTTGGATAGCATTGAGTGCATCCCATCGTCGCATGGGATCGATGATGAGGAGCAGGAGAGTGTTCATCACCCGTTCGTGAAGATTGGGTCGGCTGGATGCAACGGAGGCGGCGGCGGCGGCGGCGGAGGGGTGGGGATTGGGGCGGTGCATGGGTTGCCGCCGGCGACTAGCGTGCATGAGTTGTTGGAGTGCCCTGTGTGTACTAATTCCATGTATCCTCCGATTCATCAGGTTGGATCCCGATCTTGTGATTCATTTTTTTTTTTTTAATGGGATTTGGTTTGTTTGTTCTGGTTTTATGTAGTAATGGATGGGGATGTTAAGGCTAAAGGTGGTGGCTTTAGCCCATTTAGGGTTTATGATTTCTTGATGTTGAGCAATTGATTCCAATTTTGGGGTTTTTTTATGAGGAATCTGATGATCTGGAAGCATTTGGCATAAAATGAGGAAATTGGTGTCAATGTGACTGTTACCCATTGCTGAATGTTACCGATCTGAGATTGGTTGTTATTGTATGGGAGGATCCGAAGAATTCATTGTATAAAAACGGTTTCTTAATTGGGCTAGTCTTACTTCGATTATTGCGTTTTATGATTTATTAAGGATTTATTGAGGATGAGATTGGGGAAAAGCTGATTTTGGGATCTGCGGTAATCATCTATTTAAATGTTGGATTTTTTAAAATTATTTGGTAATTCCTCTCCATGGTTTTGATTGGCATCTGAATAAGCATAGGTATTCCATCTTTTTACTAGTAACCGCACAATACGTTTTTTGTTCGTGTGAATTTCCATTCAAATAAATAGCCTTCAGATTTTGGTATTCACTCAATTGTTTCCAGATGAGAGTCATAATAATGGAGTAAAATGTCAACGGCTGCTGCCTAATTTTAGTGTAGAATTCAATTATTTTTCTCCCAAATCATTGACCAATCTGCTATTTTTTCTTTGCTTTTCTTTTCCTTTTTTTATTTTAAACTTAGTTCATTGTGACGTTGGAATTTTGTATTTTTATTGTAATAGTGTTTCCTTGAGGACTTTATATATATATATATATATATATATAGAGAGAGAGAGAGAGAGAGAGAGAGAATTGATGCAGTAATGGTGTTTTCTCTTTGATGGTTTCTATTGAATTCATTTTGTTCTACACGACTAAATTCTTCTTGTTGGAGCATCCTGCTCAACATATCTGCTGATGTGATAAATTTGGATTGCATAATATTTTTTTATATAGTCTGGAATTGTTATTTTCTTAACGTTCAAGTCTGATGTGTCTCATAATCTGTGAGTGGCAACTCATTGCTTTTCAAACCTATCTATTTGATTTTTTTAATCCTCTGCATTTGAATGAGTCAATTGTCAATATAATGTTTTCCAATTCCTTCTTGGGTCATCTTTCTTGCTGCTTTCAAAGCAAATCAGTATAACCTACTGTTTTCTCTTATGAACCGCAAGCTGTTATTACCTGAAATGAAAACTAAAACCTATTAATTACTTCGCTCGTTATGGTGTTCTACTTCTACCTTTTAGTTTCTGTATCAAGTATTGTCAAGCTCTATTTTCTTGTTTGCCTTCATTCTCAATGACACATCCCTTTCATGGCAATGAGATTTTATGCTTTTGATGCTACATTCGTGTGGATCTCGTCTGTTGGTACTTATACCTTTAATAAGAAATTGTGTTTTTTCAGTCTGAATTTTTGAATGTTCATTATCTTGCACTTTATTTACGTACTGGATCTTCTCTGAGTTTGATACTACTTTACATTTATGTAGGATTATTTAAAACATTCACATGCTCACAAGATTGATTCATTTTTGTATGCTAGCAAACTCCCTTAGTCCTAAGGCATATGCGATGAAAATTTATATATTCTGTTAGGTTGTCAATGAGATATTTTTTGTTATTAATATTTGACACCCGTTCTTTATATAAGATGTGACAGAGAATCTAGATTGAGTGTGCTTCTATTGTCCATTATATCTCATGAATTTTACTTGAATGGTAGTGTGCCAGATTTAGTGGTGCAAAATGAGTGTAATCTTCAATTAGGGTTGAAGTTGTAGATATTAAGCCATTCTCCATTGCAAAGCTTGTATGCCATTCAATTATGTGATATGACCATTTCACCTTGTGTTTGGCCTTCTCTCTGCTTTGTATATGCAGTCTACATCCTAAGGTTGCTGCTATTGAGTTGCGGGTCCTTGAAAATGATTTTAATATATGGCCAGATATTTCTGTTACTATATTCCAAATTGAATTGTTTTATTTTTAAACCTGTATAATTTTTAATGGGATATTTTGAAATCATGAAATAATCCACTTAGCTTCTAGGAGTTCAAACTAAATTTCTTTGTTTTTGATTTAAAATGATTTTTGAATAGAAGATTGCCGCATTTAATAAGTTCTACAGAATGTCTTTCATGTTTTGAAGTAGGCCAATTAGGTTCTTATTGCATTTTTTGGTAGTTTGTCATTCTGATCATAAGTAGTCTTTAGCTTGAATAAGTTATTTATTAACAAATTTGTGATTTCTATGGAAGCCAGGCCAGATCACTGACTACCTATGGATGGCAACGTTGAGAGGAGAATTGCATCTCTGTTAATGATTATACATTGTCAAAGCCCCTATAAAATTTCAGTGTTTTTTTTTCTTTGAACTGACATTTTTAGTCTTCTGCAATATAATTTAGTTATTTATTTATTTCAATTTTCTTTGACGTTCCAAGGCCTGTCCATTGTTGGAGATATGATGTTTATATAACAAACTCATCACAAGATTAAAACGGTAGGATATGACGGCTAATACTGTTACAATTTCAGAAAGCTTAGTGAGAAAACCATTAGAGAAATAAGAATATAAGATGGGCTTGTTTTGATTTCAATCCTACCTATTGAGGGAGAAAGCTAATTTATTTTGGACAAATAAAATGTGAACAAAGCTTCACATGCATTTGTTATTTTATTTTTTATTATAATTTACCAAAATAGCTAACAGAATTTATCTAGAGAGGAACGGTGGAGTGGTTGACACCATTGGGCGTGCCTCGGCCGCAAGGCTCAACAGCCTGCTTCGTTATAGGAGTTAGGCGGGCACTATTACAAAGTGCGCGCCTTTGAGCCTAGGCGCAAGGCTCAAGGCGTGCCTTCGTAACATCAACAAATTAATTTGGTTATTTTTTAAATATTTAGTTTAACTTTTAATCTTATCTGCACATCTTGATGATTAAAAATAAGAGGCACACATACAATCCATGCATTGACCCTATTTTTTTTTATAAGATATTGATGAGGCAAATGAGTGGTTGATGGGTAAATTAGAAGAAGAGCAAGGAGGCAAAGAACTAATATTTGGTGATGATGACCTTACTTGGGATGCAGTTGAAAGAGTTGTTGGAGTTGATGAAAGCACATACAATACTCGAGGAGGAAAATGAACAAATGTTATTGCTTCAAGTTCTAGGCCATCGAAGGGGAAAGATAGTGTGTCACCTACTAGTTTGAGAACCCCCTTAATTCTTAGAGATGGTGTTGATGAGGAAGAAAACTTTGGTGATGATTATTTAGAGGAAGAGAATGATAAATTTGAAGAGGAAATTGATGATGTTGGTTGTGATGATAATGATGATGGACTTGATGACTTTGATGATAGTCACTAAAATCTAGATTTTATTATCCAAGTTAGGATTTTGACTCGATGCATGCATTACATCATATTATCGCATTTTGTATTAACTATTAAACATTTGAAGATTATTTTGCATGTTATTATGTGAGTTTTTTTTTTCTAATGTCTTATTGTCTTCTATGATATTAATCTTTAGGACATTTTAAAACTTTAATACAAATTAATCTTTAGTACAACTATTTTTGATTTTTCAATTTTCTTTAGTGGTGACTGGTGTGTGTAGTGTCAATAAGGCACGCCCCAAGACAACCTTGCGCCTAGATGCGCCTTATGCCTATGACTTGATGACTTTGATGATAGTCACTAAAATCTAGATTTTATTATCCAAGTTAGGATTTTGACTCGATGCATGCATTATATCGTATTATCGCATTTTGTATTAACTATTAAACATTTGAAGATTATTTTGCATGTTATTATGTGAGTTTTTTTTTTTCTAATGTCTTATTGTCTTCTATGATATTAATCTTTAGGACATTTTAAAACTTTAATACAAATTAATCTTTAGTACAACTATTTTTGATTTTTCAATTTTCTTTAGTGGTGACTGGTGCGTGTAGTGTCGATAAGGCACGCCCCAGGACAACCTTGCGCCTAGATGCGCCTTATGCCTATGACAATCTCGATTGACACTTATGAGGACTACATGTGAAGATACACATCATGCACAGGTAGAGTAGAATTTCTAATGCTTAATAAGAGACTCAATAATATAACTTAGAACGTGAATAGGAGGGAAATATCTCTTACTAGCATTGAATTTTCCCTAGTATGTTGTTCAACTGAGAATAGGTTGGGTTGCCTTCAATTAAATGGTTCATATGGCCATTTACATGGTTAATAGTTCCATATGTTCTGTAGATTATACAAAAGAATGAACAGTTAACTGTTCCTTTGTTTAAATAATCAACAACCACCAATACAACTATTTGGGGTTTTAGTTGTCATTTGTTAACCGTAAATCTTATTCTTATTTATTACATAGGATCACACACCTTAGTTTTTTTTTATACAAAAAAAAAATGAAACAAATTTAGCTGCTGGCCTCTCTTGGGATTTGACTTAATCATGACAGCGGTGGCTGGTAAAAGTCTGCTCACTCTTGGTTGGTGAGTTGACTGGTGAGTGAGGGCTAATAGCTAATGTTTATCAACTGAGTTGGAACTTTGCATAGTTTTTAGAATTACTGCTTAATTAGTCATAATGTTTCTTTGATTTAATGTTACCTATCTGCATGAAGTGGATTTATTTGCTATCATTATAGATACATTTGGATTCATTCTTGAAAATATTGTTAGTAATGTTAATTGCTGAGCTGAAATATCCACAAGCTTTTCAATTGTTGCATTGTAATGGATTTTATTTATAAGAAACACAATCTGCATATTTACGATTGCTTTCACATTCATAAGAAATTTAATTCTCTTTAGATTAGCCATATTCTTGATGTCTGAATGAATCATCCAAAAATATTGTCATTATTTGATTTACAAAGGTTGCATTTTCTTCAAGTTTGTGTGACAAACATATGCTTTCCACAGTGTCATAATGGGCATACACTGTGTTCAACCTGTAAATCAAGAGTGCATAATCGTTGCCCTACTTGTCGACAAGAGCTAGGAGATATCAGGTGTTTAGCATTGGAAAAGGTTGCTGAGTCACTTGAACTTCCTTGCAAATACTACTCGCTGGGATGTCCCGAGATCTTTCCATATTACAGCAAGCTCAAGCATGAAGCTCAATGCAATTTCAGACCATACAACTGTCCATATGCTGGGTCTGAATGCTCTGTTGTTGGTGACATTCCATCCCTAGTTGCTCATTTGAGAGATGACCACAAAGTGGACATGCACACTGGGTGCACATTCAACCATCGCTACGTCAAGTCTAATCCCCGAGAGGTTGAAAATGCAACCTGGATGCTGACTGTAAGTATGCACGTTGCATTTTGTAATTTTGCTGATCAATGCTCCAAACATTGCTGTTTTAAGATGATGGTCTGGCACATGCAATTAATTTTCTAGCTTTCACACGAATTTGTCGCTTGTTTATTTGGCACTTCCATCTGATATATCATTAAATTGCTATCAACAGGTATTCCACTGTTTTGGGCAATATTTTTGTTTACACTTTGAGGCTTTTCAGCTCGGTATGGCCCCGGTGTACATGGCTTTCCTTAGGTTTATGGGTGATGAGAATGAGGCAAGGACTTACAGCTACAGTCTAGAGGTTGGTGCCAATGGGAGGAAGCTCATCTGGGAGGGCACTCCACGTAGTATTCGAGACAGCCATCGCAAGGTCAGGGATAGCCATGATGGTCTTATAATCCAACGAAACATGGCACTTTTTTTCTCCGGAGGCGACAGGAAGGAATTAAAGCTGCGGGTCACTGGCCGGATATGGAAAGAGCCTCAAAATCAGGAAACTGGAGCTTGCATACCTAATTTGTGTAGTTGAAATTTGAAAGCTCACTGGCTTGCACATATTGTTGTATGTCTTGGTTTATGGTTGTGCTGTATGTACCACGCCAACTTCTGTTTGTATCTTTGGCAGTTCTCTTTCCACCCCCTGTACTCTGTATTTTAACTATGATGTGTGTGATTTTACTGAAATTTGAGCTCTTGTCACATGGATCAATAAGCTTTTCTTATCTCTTGTAAGATGGGATCTAAATTGTTTGTTTTGAGTTTGATTATCTTGTTTGTATGAGTTAAATTGAATTCTTTTTCTATCAAAAGGCTGGAAAATTCTATCTCCCAAATTTTCAGTAGAATTTGCTTCCTTTTTTCAGTGTTTATTTTTGCATACACTTGATTTTTAAATTGTGCTTGAAGATACATTATGATACATTGAAAAGGATGTGCACTTGCACTATAATTTCCTTAAAACATAAGCGAGAGATAGCCATCTTGCATGCTATACTGTCCATGTTACTTTCCAATCAATCATTATCACAGCTCAAAAATCATAATCAGGACTCTTGCCCATTTCATTCTTTTTGTTTTGTTTTTGGCTCTCTCTCTCTCTCTCTCTCTCTCTCTCTCTCTATATATATATATATATATATATATTAATCATAATACAGGAACCATTTCAAAACACAAAATAAAAAAAGGGACTTAAAAAGAAGATAAAACAATTTGAAGAGGACTTTGTAATAACTTCTGCTCTAAGGAACATCAAAGGCTTTGTTGCAGGTTGTTAAAACATCATTCTATAAGCCAGATATCATACAAAACTATAGCCAGAAATTCTTTCTTTCTCATACTGAGGTTAAATGATGCAAATGTGACAATTTTGCTGTATTTATTCTTATAATGATACAAGAACAAAGTGGGTTTTTTCCCACTCTTCACAGAGATAAAAGCAATGATCTTCATTTAATCCAATGATCTCTAACCATGGTCAGTGTTCTGAATTTAAATAACCAACTCATTGCACATCTCCCTCCCTACAGGAAGTAAATACTCTATGCTGAATCTGGAGGCAATATCATCCATTGAATTAAGGTGTCTTTTCCTCATTGAAGGATTCCCAACAATCAAAATTCACCAATTGAATATGCACAAATTTCGGCTTCATAAAATATACTCTGAAGCACCTTCATCCTTCAGCGATGAGCTAAAAATATATTTTTTTTTCCATTCTGTATCTGCTACCAAGGTCTCCCTGAGCTTTGTGTCAACCAATAGTATTTCCAAGTTCACCTGGAACTCCGAAGTTACAAGGATTCATATATTTTCAGTCTACCACTGATTGGGGAAAGCTTCCCGGTATTTTAAGTCCTCCCCTTGCATAAGCTGATGGATTGAAGCATCAGTTGCACGTGCGCTCAAAAGCCTCTTTGATATCCTATCCTTTGCAGTTATTTTCTTCCGCAACATGGAATTAAGTGTTGGCTTCTTTGTCTTGCGACCCATTCTGTTGTCCTCAACTGCTTCCTCACGTTCACCGAAAGCTTGGGAGTAGGAGGTTGAAGCAATTGCTGCGTCCCTTAGAACAGCTTCATTATGCTCACGAACCCTAGCAAGTTTCGCCCGTTTAGATGTCTTCTTCATAATATCACTTTCACGTACATTTTTAACTGCCTGCTTAAAAAGTCGCTCAACTGTAAGCTTGTCCAGGTCAAGATCTTGGTCTGTATCTATTACGCCACTTGCAGAGGGCTGGTTTTTGGACTCTACACTACTAGGAATTTGTTCTATCGGATTCCCCTCAGTATCTCGAGGTACAATGGGTCCATGGAAAGGACAAGCTTTCAGATCCCTTCTTTGACAGAGTCCCCCTTTCTTTAATGGAGCATTACATGGTTGGATCTCAACCGGCTGTTCTTTATACACAGTTCGGTGCACACTCAACTCTGCAATTTTTTCAGCTGGAATGACGGCATCAGAATCCACCCGACCCCAGTGACTTTCAAGCTCCAACCCTCTTTGGTTTGCAGGAGCATCTCGATTTAAGCCCCAGTTGTCCAAGAATGGACCCCATTCTACTACTGGTGCTATGCTCAAAAGTTTGCGTTTTTCTGGAGGCAAATTTAAGAAACGAGTATCAGATGATTTATTGGCATGAAGAGCTGGAGCCTTATCGTTGTTGGAGGTAACTGTATTAACAGAATCCTTGGCTTCACTATTAGGCCCACTGGATTCCCCAGGACCATCAATTTCAATCTTACCATCTTCCCACAGATCCTTCTCATCATCATTTTGGACAGGCCCATCAACAAAAACACAGCCTAGCTCAGCACATTTTTCCTTTGCTGACAAAATATGATTGCGAAGGTCAATGAACTCCTTCAATGCAGTATCCCTAAACTTATCTGTAACATCGACCCTCACAAGAACTGACATCCACTTTTGCACTAGGGGAAAATGCTTTGAGATTAGAAGCCTGAGTAATTCCCTCAGAACATCAAAAATCGCCATGTTTTCACTGCTTTCATATACCTTCTGTCCCTCTTTTAAAGCATCCAGTCGAATCTGCTGCAATGCAAGAGGTCTAGATTCTTCCAACTCATCATCGTCAGTGGCAATGTAACTAACAAATTCATCATCCCCTTTTGCATGAAGAATTTCTATACATTCTCCGATTTCATCAATTGTTGACTGAATCTTGTCCTTGATCAAGGAATAGCTTTCCTTGAAGTTTTGAAATTTTTTGAGTAAGATCTGTTTTGATCTAATTTCCCTTTCTCTTCTCTCTTGTTGCAACCGAGCTGCATTTTCCAATCGATTAGGAAAATGGAATTTAAGGGTGTTCTTCAGGTAATCAAAACCAAGTCTGAGCTGCCTGTAGTGAATTCCAAAAGAAGCATTCCATTTCTCTAGTAATTCTATGCTCTTGGAGCGTAAAGTGGATGCAACGGTTGAAGGGGGTGGAAGAGGCAGATTTCTCCTGAAACCGATGCTTAAGCTCAGGAACTGATCAAAATTTACTACAAGGAGAGTTCTGAACAACTTGGATCGCATGAACAATAAATCAATGATAAGAACAGCCAGGTACCTAACCTGTAGCACATGCAGCATTTGATCCACTAAGAATCCTTTCAATTTTCAAAACAAATGCACTTTCAACAGAGCACATGGATGGAAAAATGAAAACAAAAAAGATGAGGATGAAGATGCAAGCAACAGTCTTCTGATCAATAACACAGAAAAAATTCTAGAAATTCATTCAAAGTAAGCCTACTCTGTCAAAGTTTCTTGGGAAAAAGTATCGTGATTGATTCTTAAATTGATTGAAGCAACTCCCTTCTTCACACGCACACACACACAAAATCAATTGCCAAGACTACCAATTAACTGATAGAATTTTCTAGCTTTCTTAAGTGCTTAAAGTTTACAGTTTTTCCAAGTTCAAGTTGGCCATTGTTTTCTTGAGAATCAAGAGAAAACATCATGCAGAACCGGAACAAAAGATAAAGAGAACCATACCTCAATCTTTAATTAATAGGTAAGAACAATGATACCAAAAGTGGGAGGAGCAAAACACAAGTCAAATAGAAAAAGGAAATAATCTATTCGATTGAAGACAAGTAGAGAGTTTCTAAATGCTCCCTATCCAACACAAACTCAACCTCCCCATGAGAACCCCAAATCCAGCTCCTTAAAAAAAAAAATAGCCAAACCAAATCTGCACCACACATCACTAAGAAATTTTATTTTACTTTTATAAAATCCAATGGTATTAGAATGAAATTAAGTTCTGCTTTTTGGTATTCCTGAGAAGACATGTAAGGGCCTCGAGTAGATCACCCAAGTTGTTAAATCCACAATAGCGATTTGAAGCCCTCTTGATTTGAGTAACATATACACATATCATCTTTGCTTCTCAGTTTGACTAGCTGCTTAGTAATATAGAATCACACAGCCAATGAATAAACTCTCAAAATTCTCTTAGTCTAGTCAAGAAAAATAAAGAAACAACATATAGATTGTAGGCAAAAACATTGAGATAATGCAGATACAATCATTTCAGAGAAAAATTTAAAAATATTGCTCCCAAGAAGAATCACTAAGAAAAGAGAAGTATAACACACAATAAGCTATCTACCTATAAAAAAAACAACCACGCAAACACCAATCCAAACACAGATTCAGAATTGAATTAAAAAAAAAAAAAAAACAGAGGCTCACATTTACAAGGCTATGTAGCTATGCATGCAATCACACTAGATTCAGCCATCATATAAAACAATGATTTCCAAACCTGTATAGTAAAAACCTCTCAAGCTAAATTCTCAATCGCATAACATCAATCCATATTCCCCTAATAAGTTCCCACAAAAACTTAGATAGCCAGGATCAAACCTTCACTTCTATCGTTTGCCCAGCCACAAGTTCCTTCTTTTGTCTCATAAAACACCACCATAACTCCAAACAACAACGCACAGAATCAAGATTTCCAAAGATAAAAAAGAGCACGTCATATACACCAATCAAGTCAAATCCATCCACCGCCTCAAAAGATCAAATCTTTCCCGAATCCAATCACCAGCAACAAACAAAACGAAACAAAATACATCAATTTTTCACCAAATTAATAAACCATCAAATCAATCACCTGCGAATGCGGCTTCTTCATCTGATTCATTAGGGCACGGACAGCGTCACGGACCTCATTATCGGAGGACCGCGCAGCCGATTTGATAGCCTTGAGGAGGCGAGGATCGACCTCCTGATCCGTGGAGTCAGTGGCCATCTCGATCAAGCGCGCGACAACCCCCTCCGCTTCGATTTCTCGCTCTTGAGTCATCGTCTCCTCGCTCTCCATTGCTCGCCTTCGATCAAACAATGAGATTTTTATTATTGTTCTCGAAGGTATACCAATACTTTTGTGGATATGTTTGACTACCTCGTGGCATTATCTTAGTCGTTGGATCCACGATCAAAAGATCCAATGATCTTTAACTGCAATTTTTTCAAGAAATTTTTTTTAGTGTAATTAAATTTTTAAATTTTCTTAAAAATTTCACATTGTTCTATTTTATTTGATCTTTATTATTTTAGTATTCATTAAATAGTAAAATCATTTCAATCTTTCATAAAAAAAAATAATTTAAAAATAAAATAAAAAATAAATTTATTGTACAAATATTTTTAATGTGACAACTAACTAATAGTGAAGCCGCACGATTTCATTTAAATAGTGAAATAGGAGATTTTTATTGTCCGAGTTCAAATTTTTCTGAAAAGATTTTGAGCCATGGCATGGATTCAGATTTTCCACCCAAGTTTTGTGTGGGTTCTGATTTGCACATAAGTCCCGCTTCTTCAAGTGAAACTGTAGAGTTTGATGTTCAATTCTTGGCCTTGTACACCCCAAACTCCGTGGTCGTTCATTTTGTAAAAAAAAATAAAAAAAAATTGTATATATATTTTTAATATATATAAATATATATACATGCCTTTCACTGTAAGTAATTGAATAAATAAATAAATTAATTAATCAAAGAAACACGGAGAGAATTTTCAATCTTGCCGAGCAGAGGCATCAACAGCATCAACAGCAACCCTAATCCTCTCCGGTGATCACCATCTCCAACTCGATCCTCCGGTGATGGCACCGCCACCGCCCGCGCCGCCATCCATGCCCTCTACCCAGGGCGCGCAGTACGCGCAGCAGTTCCTCACCACCGCGCTGTCCCAGCGCGGCCCCTCCGCTCTCCCCTACGCCGAGGACGCCAAGTGGCTGATCCGCCAGCACCTCGTCTCCCTCGTTGACACCTTCCCTTCTCTTCATCCTAAGGTTACCCACTTTGTCCACAACGATGGCCGCACCGCGCTTCTCCTCCAGGCTGAGGGCACCATCCCCATCGCCTACCAAGGCGCTGTCTACAACCTCCCAGCGTCCATCTGGCTTCTCGAGACCTACCCCCGCTCCCCGCCGGCTGTCTTTCTCACGCCGACGCAATCGATGCTCGTGAAGCCCCATCACCCGCTCGTCGACCGCTCCGGCTCTGTCCACTCCCCTTACCTTTTATCCTGGCTCTTCCCTTCCTCCAACCTCGTCGATCTTGTCCGATCCCTCTCCCATGCTTTCTCCCTCGATCCCCCTCTCTATTCCCGCCAAACACCTTCTGCAAACCCTAGTCCTAGCCCTAGTTCTAACCCTAATCCTATTCCTTCGTCGCACTCGTCGCCAGCACCAGCAAGGGTTTTCTCATCATCATCATCGCCTTATGCTCGCCCTGCGGCATCGGTTGAGGACCCTGCTGAAGTCTTCCGCCGCAACGCGATCTCGAAGCTTGTTGATACAATCCATGGAGACCTTGCTGCGCTTCGTAAATCTCGCGAGCTTGAGGTGGAGGGGCTTTTCACGACCCAAGCTGGTTTGAAGCAGCGAGAGGAGGAGCTCAGGAAGGGATTGAGAGAGATGCTGGATGAAAAGGAGGCGCTTGAGCAGCAGCTGCAGATGGTACTTATGAACACTGATGTTCTTGAAGGATGGGTGAGGGAGAATGAAGGGAGGAGTAGGAGGATTGGAGATGTGGATGTGGATGATGCTTTTGAGCCTTCGGATCCGTTATCCAAACAGATGCTGCAGTGCACAGCTGCGGACCTGGCTGTGGAGGATGTCATTTATTCATTGGATAAAGCGGCACAAGAGGGATCCATTTCGTTTGAGATGTATTTGAAGAATGTGAGGGCCTTGTCTAGGGAGCAGTTCTTTCATCGAGCAACCGGAGCAAAGGTGAGGGCTGCACAGCTGCAGGCTCAGGTGACGAGCATGGCAGCGAGGGTGCCCCCACAGTATGCTTCATAGTAAGGGAATGATGAGGTTAGCTGACTGTTAAGTCTTTAAATACTATATTAAGTGTTTGATTGTTTTTCTTTTAATTTGTATTGCTTGAATTGATTTACGGTTTGTAATGGCGCATTGATGTATATTCTGCTCTATGAATGTTTTAGGATCATTAATATACTCGATTTTGAGCTATATTGTATTTTTCCAAAATCGACCACTTTTGATTATGATGATTATTATGTTTTCTGGACCTTTATTTTCAAATTTGAATATGTATGTAGCTAATGGCTTGATATCATCATCACCTGTATTGGTGCATGATTTGTTATAAACATGTCATTCTTCGCTTTGTTCAATCATTCTTTAATAAGTTGGTTTTCCTTGTTTGTCTTGTCTACCTCTATTTATGCTTGTAGTTTTGAGCTCCCACCTTGTTAGCAATGGGCAGTTGTGAACCATAAATGTCATAAAGAGTTTTATAAGTCACCAAACAGTTTTTAGTTCTTTATGACACTTGAGCAAATACAAGTTATAAGTAATTCTTTTGATGTCCTTCTGGTATTTAAAGTAAGCAAAAAGGAAAGGTCTTTTTTAGCTTGAGACTGGTATTAATATAGAATCTGTTTTATCTGATGAACAAAGCTAGACTAATGAAGTTTTTCAATCAATAAATTCAAATTCGTGGAAGATGACAAGGTTTACAAGAAAATCATTTTTCAGTTACATAACTATTAGGGAAAGTGTCAACTTGAAAATATTCCTCTTAGAATGAGTTCTGCTTGTCTTTTCATTTCAATTGTCAGAATTAAGCCATATATTTTTACTTAATAGCTTTGCTTTTAGTGGCTGGTGTAAACCCCTTCATATATGGGCTATACTATCACATAGCACTTGTCGGTTAGGCTGTTAGATTTTTTTTCCTCCTTTGCCTTTTTGTCGTATGGTGATTCTTATGCCTTAATCTTTTTCGTTGCATTGATGGTGTGCTTTTTTTTTCTCTACGTCAATATACATTTTAAATCTTTATAAGTCACTCCTTTATTTTGATTTTTTTTTTTTAAATAATCTTACTCACAAAAAAAAAGTGAAACAAAACCCACCCATAATGCTGCTTCAAGTCCTCACAGCCTCATTAGTGTAGATTTTTTTAATCTTTGGAATCCATTTAGGAATTTAGGTTCTTTGTGCTTTTTTGTCAGATTTGTATAATCTCACAAGTTTCAAATTTTATGGTTTCCTTGCTTGTCTATAAACGAGGTTAATTGCATCAAATCAACTCTTGTGATCATACTATCTTTCTGACCATCAGATCAGCTTCCATTGATAGTTCTGAATTGATCTGTTTGGTTGAAAATCCACTAATTCATTTGCATTCATTGGGTTTGCTTCTTGTCTTTTCATCTTCTGTCCAATGGAAACAATCAAGAAAGTTGCTGCTTGAATGGAACACTAAGAAATAGTAGCGTGTTCCTTATTACCTTTTTTTTCCCTGGATTTAGTCTGAAGTTTGAGGATTGTGCAATACTTTAACTATAGTTATCCAACATATATAATTCCTTCGACTTTGTATGTTTTGGTTTTTGTTGGAAAATCATTTGTCTCTTGAATCTAGTCTTTATGATACAGTTCTAATCTGGGCTTGAAACAAATTAGGCTAAACATACTGGACTCGAGCTTGCCACTCAGCCTTAATTATGAACCTGGCTCTTTCTAGTAGAGCTAAACCGGATTAGCTCATTTGGTAATCCTAACTATTATTTAGCTTTTTTTTTCTTGTTTCTTGCAAAAGTTGAATTGATATGATTCCCCAAGAGATAGAAGGTTCTGTTAGTTTAGAACTCTGGCTGGTTGAATGTTGCAAGCCCAATGTCTCTTTCATGTTCTCTTAAATCCAAAAATCTGGCAGTAGTCGTTGGTAGCTCATTGTGTGTTTATGTATTTGAATTGGTGAGCTGGTCAATTTGAAACCAGAAAGGGTTACAAGCTCCTGAACTGGAGAAATGAAAATTGCCCCTTACACTGGGTATGATGATACGAACAGACTTATTTTTCGGATCACATCAATTCTCAACATATTAATGGCTATTGGAACTGATCTGATCTTGTACATTAGGTTAAAGCAACCCATCAACCAAAACTATTGGGACCTATATGAATTTCATGAGCTTTTGTTGGTTTCATTGTCCGATACTGGAGGCTTCTGTTCATCTGGATTCATATAAATGGATTATTGTAGTTCTTTCTGTATTCTATAGCACCTCATGATTCTCATATTTATTTATTTATTTATAAATTAGCTTTAAGTTATCTAACCTAGACAGATTTAGATGCCCTACTCATATTCTCAGGTATTTTTTGAAAGCCTTTGGAAATTTGGCCCTTTGCCTAATTATGCTTTTGCAACCTTTGGACTAGAGAAAACTTTGCTTTCTTTGTTACTTCATCAAATGATCAATGCCATATGTTTATATGCTATTGGTCTTCTCATCATTGACATATTCAACATTTTATTATACAAATGTTTAATCCAAATTTGAAATTTCTGTCTTAAGTTTAACCTGATTACCATGGATATGGTACTTAAGATGTTCCCTTGGCATGATGTAACAGTGAATGAACAATGTGAAATTGTGGCTCATTTCATTAGTTTCTTAAATTGATGAATGGTGGCATGACAACCTTGTATCCTGGACAATACTGTCCAAGTTGATTCTGTAGGTTCAAACTTGACTTCTGTCCCATCTCATGTTGAACCTTGTTATAGACAATGGTATTTAGGACGTCTTTAAACTCAATTGAAAACTCTTGCATTTTATCTTTTATAAATTTAGCAAGAAGATTGATATTAAATTCTGCAATTTGTGACAACCAGTTTGTTCAGAATGTCTAAAAAGCCTTACAATCTGTGGTCATTTCTGGATAGGTCTCAGTCTTTGTTTACTGCAATTTCACCACATAAAGTTCTTAATATCAAAAAGATGCATTGTGCTTAATTATTAGGAATTTGTATACCATTTCCATTGCACACATTATTTCATTATGCAAATGGCCATAAAGGATTACAAAACAAACCTTTCTTGAAGTCATGTCCTACATTAATTGAATGATCTTTTCTTCTTTTATGAAGCAGATGAATATCTTGTTATGATGGATGACTTCTCTGTGGTCTCTTACATGCACCATCCACACATCACATACTGTTTCTATTAGTTTTTTTTTTTTTGATGTTTTTTTTATATACAACTTTGTCGATTGAGATGATACTGCATCAAGGTTGACAAATACTGTGTTTTGATACTGCAGAACAATCATATTTTGCAGCAGATGGGGTTACATGGAAATGCTGGGGTTACATGGAAATGCTGGGATTACATTCAATATTGATGATATTCTTTGAATGCATGAACTATAAAGGGAAGATAGAATACAAAATGTGGAAGCGTTGGAACATGATTTGAGAAGGTGAAATGTTAGAGATGTTGTAAACATCAGTCTTTTTTTTTTTGGGTTGTTTTTGGTAGAGCTTTAGTGTTACATCTCTGTAATGATAGTGAATCTCTTGGGCACTTATATTACCTGCAATTTTTTTTTTAAAATTTTAGTGAACCATGTAAATCATTATATATGTGTGGTTTGTTTTTTGTCTACCATTTTTATTTGTTTATTTATTTATTTGGGTTATGTATTTCTGTTCTTTGTGTTAGTTGGTGTTGGTGAAGTGGTAAAATGTGAATGTAATTGTGTTCTATTTTATTCGGTAATTATTTTTGAATAATTAGTAGTCTTTTTAGTCACAGAATGTGTTGCCAGGTGTCTTGTTCGGGATATACTACCCAATTTTCTTATAAATATTTGTTATTATTTAAAAATAAATTTTAAGTTGAAAATATTTAATTTGATTAGAGTTAATTAATAGGAAATTTTGTTTGTTTACATAAAAATTTTCATTCCAACTGAAATGTTTGAAAATTTTCCCTTAACTTACGCGGTTGTCCTCTAATCAAATAATTTTATGAATAACAATAATTTACAAAATCTATAAGTTTTAAATGAAGTAAACTATTTGGGTTAATGATCAATTTGATTTTCACGGACATTTAAAATTTTAAGGTCAAAACGTTCTGAAAGCTTTGTGAGTTTTTATAATTTATCAATTTGTTTCTTTCCATTTTGTTCTCCTCTTCAATCCGACCTGCAGCTCAAAAGACCTTTAATTGTTGCAAGGATTATTGCAAAGATTCAAGTTTCAAATGAGAAGAAAACTATCAGAAAATGATGAGGAAAACAAGCTTTCATATGGTTCATTTGATTGTGATAAAAAAGTATGAGTTTCTAATACAAACCATATTTATACAATTCAGACACTCTTAACTGCCATGCTTAATTGTTATAACAGACTGTAGACCTCTCAATTAAGCACTTAACTAACAATTTGAACAAGTGACATGACTTATACATGTGGTGAGTAACTCAACGGACAACTCTTATTCCTCTTTACTTCTTCTCTTCATCTAACTTAATAGCTTTAGAACTTCATCTTCATAACTTGATCTTCATTCCTCCAACTTCACAAGAATAATTAAACAGACATCACAGCTTCACCATTAGTTAAACAACCTTAGCTCTAACATCCTCCCTCAAGTTGGTTGGTGTAGAAAATGATAGGACACCCTCAACTTGGAGAAAATGGTGTGATGTTGAGGTTCTGGAAAGGGTTTGATAAAAATGTCTGCTAATTGACGTGTTTTTTTTTTTTTTTTGAGGGAAAGAGCTCACAGAGCTATTGTCTGCTAATTGATGTTGTGTCAGCACATGATGAAGAACTATATAACCATCTTGAAGCTATTCTCTCACAAAATGACAATCTATCTCTATATGTTTTGTTCTTTCGTGAAAAAACAAGATTTTTGGCTATGAGAATTGCTGTTTGACTATCACATTTTAATAGAACATGAGTGATAGCATTAATAGTAAGTTCATTCAAAAGCTAAGTAAGCCAGGAAAGTTCAAAACAGACTCTACGCACTGTTCTATATTCAGCCTCAACAGAAGATAAAGCAATTATGTGCTATTTTTTCCCATAAGATTGGAGAATTCCCAACATGGTGAAAAATCCATTGATAAAGTGTCTGGTTTGTGGACATGCAACCCAGTCAGAATCACAACATGCCTTCTATTGAAACGAAGGCTAAGACTCACTAAAAGACCATGATCTGGATTTTTCTTCAAGTACCTTAGTACATGAAGTGCTACTTCTAAATGTGGAACATGGGGTGAAGATATAAAGTGGCTGAGATGTTGAACAACTAAGGCAAGATTTGGTCATGTATTGGTGAGGTAGTTCAACTTACCAATTAGTGTTCTATAAATGAGCTCATGAAAAGGATCACCCATGTTTGAATCTAGTTTCACACCATTTATAAGAGGCTTGGAAACTAGACTAAGATCATGATAAATTGAACTCTTTAAGAAAATCAATAGTGAACTTTCTCTGTGTGAGAATTATATTCCCTGCCTCTTGAATTGCTTCAATGCCCAAAAAGTAATGCAACATGCACAAATCCTTGATTTTGAATTGTTGATCGAGGTACTGTTTTAATTGAATCGTCTCATTTTCATCATTGCTTGTCATGAGTTTATCATCTACACAGACTGCAAGAAAAACCACCAAACTTTCACTTTTCTTATAGAAAAGAGAATAATCATTTTTTGAGTTCACATATCTTTTGTTCCTCAAACTATCATATAGCTTTGAGTATAACTGCCTAGAAGCTTGTTTGTGACCGTAGAGGGATTTTTTGAGCTTGCACACAATACTTTTATCAGAAATATTAAGTCTAGGTGGAGGCTTCATATAGATTTTCTCATATAAATCTCCCTAAAGAAAAGCAGTAATGTTTACATCTAATTGATACAAACTCCATTTCTTCTTTATTATTGTAGCAATCAAACTTCTAATGGTGGTCATTTTAACCATAGGAGAAAATGTTTCAGTGTAACCTATTCCTTCTTTCTGTGTGTAACCCTTGACCACTAGCTTTGATTTACACCTTTCTACCTCATCATTTGCTTTGTATTTCACCTAGTACACCCATTTTGAAACTAATCATAGGTTTGTGGTTGTTTAAGAAATGTTAGCATTGCAAGTAAATGCATATTTGAAAAATGCAATGATGCAAAACTAATGTGATTGGGCATGGGGTAAGCGTTTGTAACAATGTGTGAATCAAGTTTTGAACAATTAGGTAAATTTGAAGAACTACTTGCTCTTGCTTGATTAAAAAAAAAAAAAAAAAAAAAAAACATTCAATAAGGAGCTATATGAATACAAGTGGATTTTCTGAGTGGAATTGATGAAGAGGTAATATTTTTGGAAGAAGAAATTGTTTCAATAGAAGGAAGAGTTTCAACTGAATTTTCAATAAAATTTATAGACTTAGTTGGAATTTTAGTGGAAATGAAAGTGGGAGAATTTTTTGAAGCATAATGATTGTTAACTTGAATTGGAATTGGTATAGGATTGGACTCATTTATAAGCAAAGAATGGAAAAGAAAGATTGTTTCATAAAAGGCTACATCTCTAGAAATAAAAATTTAAGTAGTAGTCAACTTTAAAAGTTTATATCTTTTTTTACCAAATGGATATCCAATGATGGCACAAGTCTTGGCTCTTAGTTGGAATTTGTCTTTGTGTTTTGCAATAATTGAGGCATAACACAAACACCCTAATGTTTTTAGATGAGAGTAAACTAGTAGTGAACCAAAAAGAACTTCATAGGTAGATTTGTTGTGTAAAACTTTGGAGAGGAATCTATTGATTAGATAAGTGACAATGAGTACACATTCTCCCCAATACTTTAAAGGGATCTTAGATTGGAAAAATAAAGCCCGGGAAATTTCAAGAAGATGTTTGTGCTTTCTCTCTACCATTCCATTTTGTTGAGGGGTATGAACACAAGTGGCTTGGTGAAGTATGCCTTTTCAAGAAAAAAATGACTTGATTTGTGAACTAGAACCTAACTCAAAGGCATTATTTGTTCTTATTTGTTTGATTCTTTTTTGAAATTGAGTCTCAACCATTTGGATAAAGGATTTTAGAATTAAAAAGGCACTACCTTTACTTTCTAACAAAAAAAGTCCATGTAGCTCTACTAAAATCATCAACCACTATAAGAAAATATCTATAACTATCATAGGTAGTGGTATGATATGGTCCCCAAGTGTCTATATGAATTAAATTGGTGTGGATTTGACTATGTGGAAAAGGAAGTCTATGTTTTCTTGCATGGGGACATATATTGCAAACAAAGTAATCAACAACAGTATGATCTACAGAACAATAACTTTCTTTGGAAAGAGACAATTGTTTGATTTTATTCAAGGGTAAATGGCCTAATCTATTTTGCCAAAGGAAAATGGAAGAATTCTTCACAGGAAAATTTTGAGAGAAACAACAAGTAGTTTTACAATTTGCTGAAGGACTATCACAATTATAGAAATGGAAAGAATTACAGTTCTAAGAAAGAACTGTTTTTATTAACAGAGGAAGGTATCAAAGCTTCCTTCTTATGCAAATGAAGTAAGTACAAGCCTTTATTAGCCTTACCAAGAACTAGTGGCTTCCTCACTGAAAGGGCCTATAGAATGCAAAATTTAGAAGAAAAAATAATTTTGTAGTTTGAATGTTCAGTAAGTTTTCTTATTGGCAAAAGATTATAATGGAAGGTTAGAACTAAAAGGATGTTGGAAATGAGAAGATTATCAACAATTCTAATTGTTCTTGTGTGAGTAATAGTGATTTCAAAACCAGTTGGGAGTGTAATTTGGAGAGGTTTAGACAAAAGTCAAGGTTTCAAAGAGTTTTACATCAACACACATATGATCAGATGCCCCAATATCAATTATCCAAGGATATAAAGGTAGTTACTTGCTTTTGTTATTGAAGACAAAAGAACCATCAAAACTATGGAAAAGAGAAGTTAATTACCTGCAAAAGTAGTTGAAAAGACCAAGTTTGTGCTCTGTGTTGCATTGTCTGAAATTTGACTCTAAGATGCTTGTTTTGGGTTTTCATAGTCATTGTAACAGCCTATTGAATTGAGCAGTTGTTAATTCTGGAATGTGTGCATCTAAGCCAACTGAAATATCAAAATTTTCTTTATGAACATGAGAAACTACTCTCCTTACTACTTATGAAATTATTAAGAAATCCATGTAATTTGAAACGCATATCTTTAGTGTGTCCTGGCTTCTTACAGAAATTACAAAAAAAAATTGTGTCTTTTAGGATCTAATATACTCTTAAAAGACATTTGAATAATATGCCTATAATATTAGCCTTCTACTGCATTGATAAATCCCACATTCAGAGAAACAACATCAGTGAAGCAATGTGAATCAAAACCAACTTCCCTTAGCTTTACCTTTTGTATCAATGGAGAATAAGCCTCTCCCACAGTAGGCAAAGGTTTCATCATAAGGATACTCCCTCTCACAACAGTGTAAAAATTATTTAAACCCATTAACAATTGCACAAGCTTTTGATTTTAATGAATTTTTTGTAATTCTTGTATTGCGCCACAAGAATAGTTGGGAAGGTTACCAACAGCTTTGATCTCATCCCAAAGTCTTTTGATCCTTACATAATAGGTTGTAATATTACTAAAACCTTGAATGACTTGACTCAATTCCTTCTATATTTAAAAGAGTTGTGAGCCATTCAATTGTGAAAATCTTTCAGCAAGTTCTAGCCAAATTTCACAAGTAGTAGAAGCATATACAAGGCTATTCGAAATCTCTTTCACCAAGCCATTTAAAAGCCAATAAATCACCATGCTATTACGCCTCTCCCAACTTGATAAATCTGCAAAATGAGAATTAGTTTTTTTTTTACATTCCCCATCAATTATGTTTAGTCGATAAAGCAATTTCCATGGCTCTCTTCCAAGAACCAAAGCACACACCATCAAAGGATTCAAAATACAAGCACCACCTTAGGATTATCAGAGGGATGTAGGTAGACAACATTATTTGGGTCAATTTATGCTCTCTGCCTTGAAAAACTAGAATCAGGTATCATGGAAACAAAGAACTTCAAGAAAAAATAGACAGAAACCATCCCCAAGTGAAAAACAAGCCATGAATTATTTAAGATTGCAATCACCAAGTAAAACTAACTAGAAACTAATCAAAATTTTGATCGAATGGTCGGATACCATGTTAATCCTGTAGGATTTCAGCTCAATAATTTGAAAGCTTGCAGAATAAATAGCTCATCTTCTCTTCTTTAGTCTAACTTGCAGCTTAAAAGACCTTTGATTGGTGCAAGGATTCAAGTTTCAAATAAAGAAAAAAAACCATGGGGAAACAATGAAGAAGAAGAGCTTAACAAACTCTTTATTCCAAAGAAATGGATTCAGGATGTATTCTCTATTGCAGTTCATGGACTGAATCACCATGAGGACACTCTTTTTTATAAAGGCAAGGATCTCCCTCGTTGGCTAATGAAATGCCTTAGTAGAAATGGAGTCTGTTTTTAGGTTTTTGTTTTTTTGGTTTTGGGTTTTAGAGTCTGTATTTTATTAGTTTAGAGTCTTGTGGTTGTAAGTCTTAAACTGTTTGTAAACTTTATTTTTATTTTTAATAAAATAGCTCTAAGAGTTCCTTTCCCTCAAAAAAAAAAAAAAAACATTCAGCTCTTCTTTCGTTTTACTTCTCTAATCTTCATCTACCTTAACAACTTTGAAACTTCATCTTAATACTTTCATCTTCATTCTTCCAACTTCACAAAGAATAATTAAGCAAACACCGCAATTTCATCATTAGTTAAACAATCTTAGTTCTAACAATGACTTCGACCCTTAAATAAATAAATAAAAATAAATATCATCCAAACTTATTGAAGTCCCTTAAATAACAAAGGTTCTAAAAACCGAGTTCGGATGCGGATTCAGTTTTCAGTTATCGGGCGCCATCCGTCAAAACCCGAATCCACTTCCCGTTTGTTCGTCACTGTCTCGGATTCGGGTCCCTCTATATCTTTCTTGTTTGGATGAGGTCACTACCCGGTGAGCCTAACTGACCCCGTAACCGCTCCACCTTCTCGGAGAAATCGGAAGCCATTAAAAGATCGATACCAAAGTTAGCGCGCTTCGTCCCCGCGATCAGAGCGTTTCCCCAAAATAGCATCCAAATCCCTCGCCACTCCCCCTTCAAAACCCTAGAAATCCAAGCCCTTCCCGTTCATCTAGGGTTTGGTTGCCCCCCAGAAGCCCTAGATGTCCATCCGATGGACCTCTTCGTAGCCGCCGGAGCCACCGCTGTCTGCCTCATAGCTGCGATATTCGCCGTCCGATCGCTTCCTGAGAAGAAGAGCAACCCTTG
The DNA here is from genome assembly GCA_020875875.1 of Dioscorea alata. Classification (NCBI taxonomy): domain Eukaryota; kingdom Viridiplantae; phylum Streptophyta; class Magnoliopsida; order Dioscoreales; family Dioscoreaceae; genus Dioscorea; species Dioscorea alata. The sequence goes on along the minus strand of CM037015.1, from coordinate 16,823,460 downwards.
TGGCTGCGCCTGCTCCTGTTGCGGCGCGGAAGCCGGCGGCGGTGGAGGGAGGGGTGGTATGGCGAAGGCGAATGGTGAGGTGGCTGGAAAGGGTAAGGAGAAGGAGGCGGTGGTGGCGGACAGGCAGGTTGGGGGATCCATGATGGAGCAGTTAGTGCCGGAGATTACCACGCACGCGCTCAGTTATTTGGATTACCCGAGCCTTTGCAGGCTTTCGATGACGAACTCGTCCATGAGGAGGGCTGCCAATGATGATAATGCTTGGAAGGCGCTGTATCATAAAGTAGGATCCTATTCTTTTTTATTGCATTGCTTTGTGTTAGCAAGAAAATCTTATATTAGGATTTGTGTATGTAAATATTTTTTTAACCTCTGATTTAAGTTTCTCGATATGGTTTGATAGTTTGTTGATTAATCTTGAGAACATATAAGAAAATTCTTGTGCAAAATGAATACAGTAATCTAACGAGCAGCAAGAATTGTTTAGCTAATTTGGGTGTTGAATTCCTGAAAGGGGTAAAATGCATTACGTTGAGAATTGTCTAACTGGATATATTGCTTTTGAGAACTTTGCATTAATTGAAAGTGGCATATATTGGGTCAGAAATATAATAAAGTAGCTTTTGTTTTGACTGATGGGAGCACTCATCTTTTGCTAATAAGCTCTTTCTACATGTGTGAATCAACTTGAATCATGCATTTCGTGTATATGGCAATAGAAATGCAACTTATGCTTTCTATGAAGATTTTTTGCATATTTTTTATTTGTTTAGTTCTATAAATAGTGTTAATCAAAATGATGCATAAAAATTTTTTAGATCAGTTTATATGTCATGCTTGCTGAACAATTACTAATTATGTATACAGCATTTATGCAGAATAACATTTTACAATCTCAATATATTTCTAAAACCCCAAAGTTCAGTTGTAAATTCCTGACTAGATTTAAATAAAAAAAAATGCTGCAGCATTGGAAGCCAGACATTGATCATCATCAACATCTTTCCCCACCTTTTGTTGTGCATTGACAAGTGCTTACTTTGTATGTTTTCCCTGCTTATTTTATTAGTTTTTTTTTTTTTAAAGCATTTATACTAAGTTTCATCAAATGCAATTATTTGTTGTAAATAATGTAGAGATGATACAATAGTTAATTTCATTTTGTAGAGTGATGTATATGTTAACTTGTTACACAGAGATGACTAGACATATTTAGTTTTTTCATTGTTTTCAAATAACAACACAACCTCTGTTTCTAATGAACTGCTCCAATGTTGGTGAACTTGGTGTTGCCATTCTTCAAGAATGATTTTTGTTACATATATTTGTTCAGATGTAGCCCCCAGTTAATGTACAAAATTGTCTTTGTTTGTTGCCATTATATCTGTCATTGTGTGTATCCTAAGATATAATTTTAGTTCACATGAATCATCTATGATCCCTTGAGCACTGTAGGACATTTGGTTTGGGTTTAGGATTCACCAGATCACCTGCCTTCTGTGTTTGCTAGTATGTGTTAATCAAGAAACCTAGAAACCATTTACTCCTATTCCCTAATGGCACACATAATTGGTGCAAATAAAATCTAGTCTAGTGGGCCACATCACAACTGATTTGGACTTTCCCTGAAATGGACACTTGCGAGCATCGGTCCATACCATTGTGTTCTACTTTTCCATATCAAATTTAGATGCTGCTTTGTTTCATGTTCCTTTCACTAGATCACAATATATTTACGGTTCAAGCATAGTCTATCTAAACTTTATTGTATTTCTCTATTTATGCTTTTAGTGATATTATGGAGCATCTCCTTGTTATGTATCTGCTAGAGTATATTTTGAGTAGTGTGGGAACTTATATAGTGGATACCAATGTAGAAACCATTACCCATTGTTTTTAATACAAAAAAGATGGATCTTGTCTTGATGTCAAGCATAGCAATAGTTATGGCATGTAAGATAATTGTTTTGGCTTTTGTGATCTTTTGACAAAACTTGCTATTTCCTATGTTGGTAGTCCATCCACCATATTGTTGCTCAAACCACACTATGTATCTGGTTTCTTTTTAAGAGTCAGATGTTCATGTTATGGGCTGTACAAATACTAGGTTTATGTTAATTCTGATTTTGATAGGTTGTTTAAGTTTTCTTTGTTATTATTTGAATATCAGACCTTAGTTACAATAAGGATGCTGCTGCTTTGGTTGCATTTGCATATTTCTATTGCTGACTGTTGGTTCATCACCTTGGCAATTGGCCTTCAGTAACACAAGTAATCCAAACTCAGTTGTTCCTAGCTTATGTTTTAATTATTTAATTTATGATCTGCAGAATTTTTATGTTTGCGACCCTTTTTCTCAAAGGGGAGCTTGTTTTCCATTAGGAAATGTAAGATGCCCTGGGTCCTTATATCAGAAGGTGTTAAAAGCTTGCAGTTTACTATGTTGAAGTTTGTTTATTTGGAGAAATGTTGTCATGAATCATATTCTGGAATTTGGCTGGCTTAGTTGGTTCTAAGGAAGATGATGGTAGGGCTTCCAAAATAAAGAAAAATTTAAGAGTTTTTCTGTCTGTTTGACAAAGGTTTGATTATTGGACATAAACCAAGATTGAACCTGAAGTTCATTTTTCATTTTTGACATACCTAGCCTTTGTCACAATGTGAACTTTTGAATTGCCTGAAGTTTTAAATGTTGGAAATATCTCTCAATTTTGAATAATGCAGCTGGGTAATGAGAATGCCTTTACTTTGTTGGAAATTTTTGTAGTGCTTTGTTTCATGGAAGAATCCGTACACAGAGGTTTTGTTTCTTCATTGGGATTGGTTCTTGTGAGAAACCATACCTTCAGATGTATGAACACCACAGAAATTAACACCAAAGGTTGTTTTGGTTTTTATGAAAATGAAATTTATATTATATACCTTGTGCTTTTCAAGTTATGTTTCACATTACCTCTGTTGTTTATATCTTGTGTTTCTCACTGCGACGCCCCTAGAACAGTAAGTGTTAGCAGTGGGATATTTACTGCATGGCATTTAGATGATTACTTCCTGTAGGGGTTACTTGTATTGAATTTTGAGTTTTTCCTTTCTCTTCTGCAGGACTTTACAGTGGAACAGGACAGTGTCACCCCACCTAATGGTTGGAAATCTTACTATGCAGCTACGAAAGCTATTGTTAATCTAAATTCTGAATTCTATAACATCATCAGAGAAAGGTCGTTGGCGGCGATGAGTCGCTTTTGGCTTCAGGCAGATTATGTTAAATGTGTTCATGCGTCTGGAGAGCTTTTTTCAGGGTATGACGTCAGCTTTACTTGATTATCTGGCTTTCATAGCAATCATCTATGCAGGAAGTTGTTGGTACTCTGTTAGTAAACATTTGAATTTATACTCTGAATCTAAAACCTATAAGCACCTGTTCATATATCATGATTACCCAGGATAGAAAAATTCCTCAGGGATGAAGTTGTTTGGCTCCCTTGATAAATTCTCTTTGGGGCTGTTGTTTTGAAACCAAAGTCGATAATTAGTGTGTGTTTTTTATGTATCTATCTGGGGATGGCGTATGTATTCTAGCTTGCCATTCAGTTCCTCCTTTGGGAAGCTCAACTGTCGCAGGGTTAAAGCTTTGGTAACTAATTTGATCATTGATATGTGTTCTCTGACTCCCTCAAGCTTCCATTACTAGTTAACAACAATTGCTATAACCTCAATATATATATATATATATATATATATATATATGTTGTCTGTGTGAATAAATTCTTTGAAAATTATTTGGGATCAAATACTTCAGTTTCTTTTTCTCTGCTTATCACTAAAACGCATTATTCATTCCTATCTTTATTTTGTATCTTCTTGTCCCAATTCTATTCCTGCTCTTCTTTTCTCCATTTGGACCCCCTTTGACTTGATCACTTAGTCTTCTATATAACCTAAAATGGTTTTACTGGCTTGATTAAGATTTTCATGGTGCTTCCAATCAGAACTGCATTCAATGATATTGCTGGACAGATCATAAAATATTTTTGCTAAGCTTTCTTCCAATTTGTTTATACAGATACACCGCAGTCATTCACAGTTGGTCTCTGGCGTTCAATTGGGATCATGGGGGCCAAGGCATTGCATTTCAGATTCGTGATGTGCGAGCTCGTGTTCTTAGTGATATGGCATGGGTCACCATGAAAGCGTATGTTGATATAGACTCAGGGCCGTTCCATGTGACAAATATCTATGAATTTCATAACGGCCGGTGGTACATGGTCCACCATCATAGTTCAGTGATGCTTGGCGAAGGAGATTTAGGGCTACCAAATGTTTTCATTTGAAAAGATATTGAATAATAAGACAATGTTTTCCATACTCTTGTCTTTCTTATTCTCAATTTTTTCCACCCAAAGCTGTCAATAGAATCTCACCAGTATAGTTTTGATAACCTGTTTCTCTTCTTGGTTGCCAGGCTAATTCAATCAACTCTGGATGTGGCTATTGCTCCCTTCTTACTTGTTACAGGGCTACTCATAAGGACACAGTTTTGCAGTTCAAATGGTTTGTTTCTTCCCACTCCTTTATTCCTGGTTAGTCATATGATATAAATAGGGATCTCATTCAGAAAAGTCAAGCTTGTTTCAAGTCCTGTGAAAATGAAAAATGAAATGCTCCTCTTGTTTGACAGTTTACTGTTTGAGATAATTATTAAGAGATTTATTTTTTACCAAAAATTAAGGATTCTGACATATCGCGCTATTATCTTCGCGTGTCATCAAATTAATTTGATTAATTTATTAATTCAGATTTGATAATTTGATTTCATTGATAAAATAGCATGGCAGGATTCCTCCGCAAAGCATTTAATCAACATTAGTAAAGTTGAATGTAAGAATTTAAAAAAGTTTTAGAATCCACTATATTCTAAATTGGCTTTTAAAATTTTTTTTTTTCAATTTAGTAGAAGTTTTTATGAAAAAAAAAAGTATTTTTTTCAAAATAAGTTAAGCATTTTTTTTGTATTTTGTATTTGAACTAGTTTTTCTAATTTTTTTTTATATAATTTATGTTTTTAAAAAAATTAATACAAATAATTTTTTAAGCTCAAAAATATTTTTTTAGAAGTTAATTGTTTTTGGGCTTCTGGGAGCTGATCCAAATAAATTTAAAAAGTTGTAAGCGTTTTTTTTTCTCCTTTTCTTTTTTTAACGAAGTTAATTAACAAGAAATTCATATAAATAAATAAATAATATTTAATTAATTTCAAACCATTTTTTTTCTCCTAAAAAAACTCCCAACAATTTTCAAAAATAATTAATTTTGTCTTTAAATTCATTCTCGGGAAGACACCACAAGGCCTGTACCGCCCAATCCCATTTCCTCTTCTTCTCTTCGTTCGAGATCAAGAGAGAGTGAGGGAGTGAAAGAGTGAGAGAGGATGGATGAGGAGATGGAGACGAAGATCTCCGACGTGGTGTTGGACATCTTGAGCACCGCCGACATGGAGAAGGCCACCGAGTTTAAGGTCCGTACCGCAGCCGCCGAACGCCTCGGCATCGACCTCTCCCATCCCGACCGCAAGCGCTTTGTACGATCAGTGGTTGAGTCCTTCCTCAAATCCAAGCAAGCTGAAGCTGAGACTGTCCAAGAAGGAGGAGAAGAGGAATCCGGACAGCAAGGGGATGATCAAGAAGAAGAGGATGCCGGGGGAAACCGCGGTGAGAAGGAGTTTGACGATGACGGCGATCTCATCGTTTGCCGGGTGATTCTAAGATTTGAGAGCTTGGTTTCTGTTGATTTTTGTTTGGTTTGAGACCTTTTATAATGGTTTGGTGTCTTGCAGCTTTCCAACAAGAGGAGGGTGACGTTGCAGGAGTTTAGAGGGAAGACACTGGTTTCGATCAGGGAGTTCTTTGAGAAGGATGGGAAACAGTTTCCGACCTCCAAAGGTACTGCCTTTATTTGTCAGTTGTGTTTTATCATTGGTTTTTGTGATGAACTTGGCTTGAATATTATGCCGGATTTTAATGGATTGCTTGCTTCTTATGTGAGTTTGAATGTTGCAGAGTCATGCTTGCAGTTTATGAGTGATGCTTTGTGACTTTTGTGATAGGTTTCCAGAGTGTCCAAATTCAGTAATTGGTGGTAAAGGGGAAGTTACTTAAAGAATGGAGGTTCAGTGATGAACTAGACTTTGAAAAATTTGCACTGATTCTCAATTGAATTTGAATGTTGAACAGTCATGCTGAAGTTTATGAATGGTTCTTTTGTGGATTTTGTAATTGGTGTTCATAGTGTTGTTATTAAGGCAGAAGTTCTCATAGTATCTTTGCTTGGAGCAATAGGGGGCCATAAATGTATACTCTATGGGTTTAATGATGGTAATTAGAATCAAAGAGATGTTCTTAGGCTATTTTCACTTGTGATGAAACTTGGGACTATAGAGCAGTAGTTTGAGTACAGTATATTGCCTTGGCACTTACCATCTAAGGTTCAGATTGAGTGTTTTTCTTCTTTTTTTAGTGATTCTTGCTAACTTCTTTGGCACTTTTTGAGAACCAGTTTTTAGGTCCATATTGCCACTGTTGTGCACTTTCCATGCAATGCTAACACTGATTAATGAAAACTTCTTATTACTCCGTTGTTGTTGAACACCCAAACTCCGGACATATTCTTCTTCTTCTTCGATTTTGTTTGTACTTTATTGTTGGAGTAAAAGAAAAAACAAGTATGCAAATGAAAGAAGGATCTCAAGAGAGGGGGGGGGGGGGGGGGGAGGAAAGGCATAAGATCGAGCTTGAATTGATGCAAATGAATGGGAGAGATAGGGTGTATTTATAGCAGAGTTTTTAGCTTTAGTTTGGGGTTTTTTTATACATCTTGAACCTTATGAAATTGTAAATTACATTCGAATCCTTGTCGAGCTGGTGATGGCATGGTTGTCCTTGTGTGTGAAAAAAATATGGCCGAAACATATTGAGGTGAATAACAGCACTTTATTGTGGAGATGATTAACCTTATGAAATTGTAAGTTACCTTTGAATCCTTGTTGAGTGAGTGATTGTGTACTTGTCCTTGTAGAGTTAATGCAACTGGGCTGGTATGGTGTGGATTAGTACTACTCCCAATGTCAATACTATTGTTGGACATTAATCCTTTAAAACTTTAAGGGTTCCCAGGGTCAATATGTATCATGCATGCTAAATGTCCTCAACCTCAAGTACCCTGCTGGTTCTCTATGTTCAAATCACTGGATTTCTGAATCAACTCTCAAGTGATTTTTGTAGTTTTAACTAGTGGTTAAGTAGACCAGTATGTATCAGTTAAAATCTTATTTTGAATTGGCACCCATCCTGCATTTGCTCAGTGTATCAAGTCCTGACCTAAATGTTCCCAGTTGGTGCTCAAATCACCGGATCTGGTAAACAAAAAATTGAATAATTCTAACAGTTTCCGCCTTGTGCTTTGGTTAGTTTACAATGAGGTTGTCCAATAAAGCATTATAATAACTTACTAATGTGAATTTCAAGAGGTTTATATGAGAGTTCTATAATATTGTATTGCTGCAAGGGAACTATCTGAGCAATTGCAGCTATGGGTTGGAGAGCATCTTAACAACTGTTCTTGGTTGGGAGATCATGTGCAAGTTCTTGGACCTAATTTATTGAAATTCAAAGTTTACAGATTTTGTTCATCATTTAGATTTGACACAGCCTTACTGGAAGTTCAAAGTGATTATTTATTGTGTTTCACTCTTTTTGTTTTTTAGTTGAATAGGTTCTCCATGGTCTATATCATCAGAGTTTTTCTTGGTTATTATTCATCTGCTGAAATGACTAATAGCCATTCCCATTTTTTTGGCTGGGAGAACATGTGCAATTTCTTCGAACTTGGATTATCGAACTTAAGGCATTATGGATATTTCTCATCATTGGTTTGGAGTCCCAACAATGAGATGTTTTTTTGTTGCTTTACAAGAAGTACAAACTGTCCATCTTTTTCTCAATATTGTTTTGTTCCTTTGGATAAGTTTCAAGTTTCTTCATGAAACCACTTTGATGAATTCCATTCCTTATTCTCATCTTTGTCTAAATGACTCATAACCCTTTGTTTCTTGTACATATTGTTAAGGGATAAGCTTGTCAATTGATCAATGGGAGGCCTTCAGGAATTTAGTTCCTGAAATAGAAGATGCTATCAATAAGCTGGAATCTGGAGAAGATTGAAGCGCATTAGATTCAAAGGAGTGTGCATTTGCAGAGTGTCTTTTATTTGCAAATGCCTTTGTTTGTTCATAAGTCCAATGCTATGAAGTTCCAACTACAAATTATGGGTCTTTTTTTTTTGTCTTGCATGGAACACTAGATGTGTGTGATTCATGTTTTTTGAAAAATTCTTAATATGTCTGCTTTTCAACCTACCAAATTATGGCATATTTTACGGATTAATTTCTATTTCTCCTCTTTTAAGCTGCAACATGCATGAGCTGGAACACTAGATGTGATGCATGGGTTTTTTTTTTTTTTTTTGGTAGCATTCTGCAATGCACACTTTTTAATTATGATGTTGATTTTATATAGAATTGAGATAAATACTTCTTAAATTATTTGGCAAAACAAATTGAGATTAAAATAACTAAACTAATTATCCACAATAAATTTCCAGATAATAAAGATGGGACCATTTGAAGGGAAAAAAAAATCAGAAATCTAATCAAGAGAGTCTTAATCCCACATGAATCTAATTCCTCACACCCACCAATTAATAAAAGAAGGAAAACACACAAACCATTCATCCACCAGGACCACAACTTGTTCTACTCTCACAAATCCAAACAACCATAAAAACTAAAATCCAACTCCAACAAAGACAAAACTCACACTACAAATCAAACAACCCCACACCTCTCCCTACATGTGATCACCATACAAACACTTCCATCATCTCTATCCCACAAACCACTCACCACCCTTTCTTCTCTTCCTCACCACAAACACCTTCTCCTTCTCCTCCATCATCTCTCTTATATTAATCTTCAAACCATAATACCAATACTCTACCAAGTTATACACATTCCTCTCAAAACAAAACTACACAAAGCTTATAAGCTATTATATATCATGGGTTGTGCTTCTTCTAAGAGAGTTGAAGCAACGGTGGTAGCCGATGTTTATCGTCCACCGCCAACAAGTGTTTCGCTCTTCGACGTAAGTAAGATTGAAGAACCATGGATGATCACCACCAAAGTCACCACTGAAGATGAAGATGATATTAAGAGTCAAGACAAGAAGTCTCAAACACTTCTACCTCTGGCTATACTTGACAAGCTTGATTCTGTTGAGCTAGCACCAAAGTCTTGGTTGGAAGTCAGCAAAGCATTGGAAGAACTCAAGCCAACACTCAACACTCAGAAACTTGAAGGAAAGAATCAACAGGTGATAAAAAAAGCTTCAAATCCTAATAATAGTCTTACAACAGTGAAGAAAACTGAGAGTCATGAGGAGAGTCTAACTAGTATAGGATACTATAGGCCAGTGAAGGATAATAGTTTCATAGTGAGGGATAGAGAAGAGAGGGAGAAGAAGAAAGGAGGGGATCAAGGGGAGAAGAAGTGGAGGCCAAGAGATCCTTTTGAAGGGTATGAAGAGAAGAAGGTGCCAGGGAATGAGAGAGGGGTGGTGTTGTATACTACTACGATGAGAGGTGTAAGAAGGACGTTCGAAGACTGTGAGACGGCACGGAGAGTGGTCGAAGGGATTGCGGTGGATGCCGGAGTGGAAGTGGATGAGAGGGATGTGTCTTTGCATGGGGAGTACTTGAAGGAGGTGAAGGAGATGGTAGGGGAAGAGGTGGTGGTGCCAAGGTTGTTTATCATGGGAAGGTACATTGGAGGGGTGGAAGAGGTGGTGCAATTAGGGGAGGTGGGGAAGTTGAGGGAGATGATGAAGTGGGTGGCTGGAAGAGGGGAAGGAGGAGGTAAAGGAGGGAGAAGAGATTGCGAAGGGTGCGGTGGAGCGAGGTTTGTGCCGTGTTTGGAGTGTAAGGGGAGTTGTAAGGTGGTGGTGGTGGTGGAGGAGGAGGAGGAGGAGGAGGAGAAGGAGAAGGTGGTGAGGTGTGGAGAGTGTAATGAGAATGGTCTTATGTTGTGTCCTCTTTGTCATTAGAGTAGTGTTAATTATGGTGATTAAGATTAAGTATGTGTGTTATATGTTTGTATAATGATGTGTTTATGTTATTAGCTTTTTTTTTTTTTGTGTGTATGGTTTGAAATTAAGGGAGTGTTTATGAAATTGTACTTAAATCTTGTTATAGATATAATTGTGAACATGATCACTAGATCTTTCTTGTATTTGTTTGTCTGAATGAATTAGTGAATGAGTGAGTTACTGTGATCAATTGCAATTGGGATTATGTATAACATTAGCTCTTGTTATAATGTATGTTAATGTATATAGTGATTAATTAGGACTATGTCCTTGATTAAATGGAGCTGGCCACAAACAACTCATTTCTGTGAAATTGAACTCTGCTCAATGATGTGTATTCACATCAGTAAAAGATAGCGTCATGATCAAATTCAAAGCTGCACAAAAAGATATGTATTATTTATGTTGTGTCACATTTCTCAAGCTAATTAATGTGCAAAGAATAAATCAACATCAACCAGAAGAATTCATCATGTTTTACCTACAAATTTGGTTATTGCAAACAATAATTAAAGAACCGAATTTTTTGTATCAATTGAAAAGACAGTGAAGAATACGAAATTAAGCTAATGAAGTGTGAATTGATTCATAAAACTAGGAAAATTAACACCCTAAGAGCAAATCTGATGACTGAATTGTCTATTTGCAGCATCACTCTCTTCTAATTCACTTCTTTAGATTGACCAACATTTTGAAGGCCCTGAACATTTAAGCAAGCATTGTTTCTTCCTTTTTTTTTCTTGGGCAAACAAGCAAGCATTGTTAGGCACAGAATGTTTTGTATCCTGAATGAAGTAGAATCTCAATATTGGCAAACTGATCATTCAATGCTCTACACATACTAGTAAATTCAAGCATTCCTTCTGCAGAAATGTGGTTGTCCTTACAAGTTTCTGAATAAGAATGGTTGAGCTGTTAGTTATATATATATATTAGCAGACTAATAGCAGTAAAGAGTACTGTTTTCCTTTGTGTATTAAATCCAGAAAATGAAGTAAAATTGCCAAATTTTCACCAATGGATACTGATATTATGGAAATTCTTACAGTACTTGATTTATACCAAAAGATATTCTGATAGGTCAAATATCAAGAAAGAGGAATAATCATAAAGAGTACAAACATTAAAAGAACAGAGTAAGTTAATTAAAACTCTTCCTCATATGTAGCAAGGCTTATTTCTGCCTCAAAGACTCAAAAACCTCAATGGCACTACTGCAATAAAATTGAAGACAGTGAATTCCAGAAATCCACAACAAGATCAAGCAAACTACACACTAGATTTAGTATCTGATCTTTAGTATTTGTGCAGTATAGCTGAACAGGACAGTAATAAAGTTGGATAATAGTTATAGAAGAGCATAAGGCTCATCATAAACCTCTATTGGATAATCTTGAGTGTCTGATCCTTAGTAAATGTTCAGTATGTCATAACAGCAGGCTTTTCTAAACCAAAAAACATGCTAACTCAGTAATGGATGACTATCCTATTTCCAGAGGTTATTGCAATGAGTTCTGAAGCAGAGTTTGTAATTAAAACATTATCAAATCATTATTGCTTTTCCACATGAGCTTTCAAGTTATACTTTCACTCATATAGTTACTGAAATCAAGTTAGGAAAATGAAACAAATCATCATACTCACAATTCTGATAATCAAGTCTGCAATTATTTTTTTTATTTTTTATTTTATGGCCAAGATATGCGGCCTAAAACAGACAAGACTGTGCGCAAGCCTCAACGGTGCAAGTGAGGATCCACATATACGTGGACGTTGGAATTACCCGTCCATAAGTACTTCTCACACTCACAAAAATGTGTCATCACCAGTGATTCTAATTTTTCACTTGTGAAAAATTCGAAAGGGACCAGGTTACCAATAGAATATTTCATCATTGGTAAAAACTTGATTAAATGAATCATCTGCACACAATCACTACTTACACTCCCACAAATCTGCATATATTATTGCTGGAGTGCTTCATTAAATAGAACAATAAACACCAAGATTAAGTTTTAAGAACTAATGTGTAGAATGAATTGAATGCACACTAAAACCAGACATTAGTCACATTACCATAAAAATCTGCAAGTTAATGGGAGAATTAGTTTAGTAAATAGTAAACAATAATAAAGAATACTGAACAAAATCAAAGAATATTAAATTTCATGTACCAATATATATATATTAAATGAGGAATATTAAATGATTTTGTTGCATTCAAGTTGGCATATCTATGACTCCAAGAAGCAAATGTGATTGCATGTGTTGCCATGTTATATGGCTCATTGCATGCTCCCAAAAAAGCAAGCATCATTAAATGCTTAATTTCATTTTAAAATTTTTTATAATGTTATAATGCAATATGGAGGTCGATGTTAAAGCTTTTGCTTGTCAATATATCAGACAAAGGCATGCCAACAAATATATTGTTTTTGTTATGGTGTCAACCTAATAACAAACCACTAAACCTGTGGGCTGTATCCATTGTCTTGGAACACTGTTTCTTTAAACAAGTTGATTAATTATTGTTTAAGTGTTATTTTTTTTAATAATATAAACAAGTAACCACACACTATTACACACGTTATCTACATCTCAACTAATATTGGGGGAGTCGAATATATTACCGCTCCGCTATTATATGGTAGTTAGTTTGTGTGGATTTCTTCACCATTTTTAGATCATTACATAATTAATTAATACACAAATAAATATGAAAAATAAAAATATGTATATATATATATATATGTATTTTTTATTAATAGATAACAAGTTTCGTTCATTTAAAGGAATGTAAAAAAAAACAGACAAATACAGAGTTACATCAATTATGATAACTTGCAAATCTTTTAAAAAAATCCCTCTGTCTTACAATTTTTGTGAGGTGAAATTACTATTTCTCTCACAGAGGACCCATACTTAAACCTGTGAATAATACTGATGAATAGTATTGAATTCAAGTGTATATTGTATAAACAATACATGAACATCAAAGGGTAGAATTTGAATCCTTACCTTCCCCTTTCCGCTCTTTGTGTTTTGTAATCTTACTGTTGAAAATAATCTTTCTTTTGTGTTTGATTATTCTGAAATTCTAATCACTATTAAAGTGGAGAAAGACTTAAATTGTTCATGCGCTTTAGCAACTATTTCTTCAAGTATTTTTTTTAAATATTAAAATCATTTTTTTTTTCAAATTTGCATCGGAGTTAAAATATTAAATAAATAAATAAAAAACTGAATTTATGCGAAAATACAACACAATCACCAGCTAGTGAAGCATAGCTGGGGGGCGGCTGTCGTGTCAGCAAGGTCTGGCCCCACCCGATACCCAAGTGGGACCTACATATGTCTGTAAATTCCTTTTTCCAAATTTACCCTATGATCACCACTGTCCATTCCCAACATCATATGATTCAGCATCATCCAACGGCTCTCACCTCACCCCGACCTTTTCCAAACACCAATGATCACCAATTTTTCATAAACAACCGCGTGTTTTTCTTTTTTTCTAGATTAGTCCCTCCATTTTTTAAGCATCGAAGAAAGCGAAGAGAGGGACAGAGAGAGGCGTAGGGCTGGGGATTGAATCCGAGAAGGAGATGGAGGGAGGGCCGCAGAAGGGGGATGCGGAGATGGCAGAGGCGCAGCAGGGAGGAGGAGGAGGAGGTGCGCCACCGGTGCCGGCGGCGCCGGTGCCGATGCAGGGGTTGGAGAGTATACAAGCGACACTTAGCCATGGGGGAAGGTTTATTCAATATAATATATTTGGGAATATTTTTGAGGTGACATCGAAGTATAAGCCTCCGATCATGCCAATCGGCAAGGGCGCTTATGGCATCGTTTGGTGAGTTTGGTTTTGTTTGGTTTCTTCTGGGGATTCTTTGGGGGGTGTTTTGATGGATTTCTTGATTTGATGGGCTTGATTTTGGTGGTTTTAGTTCTGCTTTGAATTCGGAGACGGGGGAGCAGGTGGCGATCAAGAAGATCGCGAATGCTTTTGATAATAAGATTGATGCTAAAAGGACGTTGAGGGAGATCAAGCTTTTGCGCCACATGGATCATGAAAACGTCAGTGAATTGCTCTCTCTCTCGCTCTCTTTTTCTCTCTCTCTTTCTCCCCGTAGATCAAGTTTCTTGCGAGTGAAAAGATAAAAGATGTTTTTTTTTTTTTTTTTCCCTTTTCCTTTATTAGTTGTGATGTGTTGTGTGCTTTGATCAATGGGAAAAGAAGAAAAAAGGAGATGCATTTGGTGAGGGAACGGACGGTTGAACTTCAACCTTAAAGTACCTTAAATCAGTGACAGATGGAATACATTTTGTGTATTTTGTACAAATTGTACGGCCCAAAATTTAATCTGATTAAAGGCAACTTGTAACATGGTAGTGTTCTATAAAGTTGACTTGATCTTTATTAGATAAATAATAACATCATACCGTTCTATAAAGTTGACTTGATCTTCATTTAGAAAAAAAGACACTACTTGCAATTATGATCATGGGTTGAAAATCAAATTTTTTTTTATGGCTAATGCCAGGGAAAAGCGAAAGATCCAAATCTTGTTATGTCCGATTCCGAGGGAAAATCAAAGGCCCAATTCTTGGTTCATAAATTGCTTATTTGTAGTTGAAGATGCCCATCTTTTTACGTACCCATATTGAAGGAAATATCTATGGGCATAAGAATTGAGATGATTAAAAAAAAGTGGCCCGAGAACTGTCTTGGAGTTTCTTTATCTGGATGTATTAACTTGTTTGGTTAGTAGGAGTTCACTAGCTGATATCCTTCCTGCATATTTGCTGATTTTAATTGTAGTGTGGCTCTTGTTGTTTGAACAATGGAAGGCAAGTTGACTTAATTGTTTCAAAGCCAAAATTCATTCTAGAAGCTTGGCAAAACTAAACCATCTATAGAAACCAAATGAATAGTGCCAATTCAATCATTAGATAATTAGATACCATGAAAGATTCAAGCTTGTATAACTTGAATGAATACACTTAGATTCATGCAAAAGTTGCATTTCTGCAGAGCATTTACTTCACGGCATAGATTTAGACTTAATTGGTTGCTTTTTGATGATGGCCTGATGGTGGAAATTTGGAATATAAACACAGATTCAGTACTTATAGAACAAGATAACTGAAGTTTAAACTATGATGCGAAGTCCCTTATAATCTCTTTTGAATGGGAGATGGATTTTTTTCTACTTGGAGCCAATGGGCAGAAACTTTACATATACAAATCTTGTTCCATACTGGTTTGAGTTGGAACTTCTCACCTAATCTTTTGGATGAAGAATTTTGAGTAACGAAACTTAGGAATTTTTTCTGGATTTAACATTTGATGGAAATTGCTTTGATTCTAACACTTTAATTAATTTCAATGATGATAATAGGGAGAGTTGTTTGAAGTGAGAACCATGGAAGACCTATAGTAAATGAATTTGAGCGAATAAACAATTATATTTCTTGGTCAGTTCAGTTGGATTAAAGAGACTAAGCTTTGCATGGTTTATGTAGTTTGATTATGAGATTTGCACATTTTTTAACATCTTAATTCTGTAAAAGTTCAATTTGTAACTTAGCCAATTTGATTGTTTTTGCTTGTTTTGGATTTTTTTTTTTGTTGATTTTTGTATTGGATGCTCAAAAGTTCTGAAAATTCAAAAGCTGTTGAGTGGTGCTTCTTTAGTATTACTATAATTTATGTACTTTGATAATGTTTATTTTCTTGTATATGTGTATATATTGTCTAATTGATGTTGTAATTGCTCAACGCAGGTTGTAGCAATCAGGGACATCATCCCTCCTCCACAGCGAGAAGTATTTAATGATGTCTACATTGCCTATGAGCTTATGGACACTGATTTGCATCAAATAATCCGCTCCAACCAAGCTTTATCTGAGGAACACTGTCAGGTTGGTTTCATTTTGTGAGTGTTATATATATATGGGTTTTCCCATCACTTCTTTTATATTTTGATTTTGGACCTCCCATTATGTATATCTGTGTTTTTTTGCTATTTGGAGCTCCTGTTGTATGTTATATATATCCTTGTTTGATAAACACACCTCCCATTATCTATTTTCATTGTATACGTCATTTTCAACTTGCATCCCTGTGTAGAATTACTAAAATAACAATATTCTTGTCTTATAACTTTCTCTTTAATAAAATTTTAATCATTAATTTTCATATCTCTTTTTTCACCTTCTTCATTATTTTTTTTTTTTTAACTTTGATGTTATAAACTTTAGGGGTCCAATTACCAATTCTCGAATCTTATATATTGTTAGGGTAGAGACCATTAAATCTATAAGATTTGAAGACTTACGTAGTTTGAGCTTTTTTATTTTTTGTAAAAGAAGGTTTTTATGTCATTTTAAAATAGTAATCAATGTTATTTAATAAAAATAAGGAATATTTTGGGTACATTCACTTGCTAGTGATTGGGGCTACATGTGCGTGTACGTGTGTGTGAGTGTGTGTGTGTATATATATATATATATATAATGTTGCATGGGCTAAGCTATTTTAATGAATAAATTTTCCAATGCTGTTATTATGGTATTAACTCGTACACTATGCATCCTCTTGTCATGGGCGAAGACGTGCCAAAAAGTTCTTTGATATTTCTTAATAGTGATGTCATGAGACTTGGGCAATTGCACCTCGGGTTTCTCGATAATCATGCCTAGATGATCTGCGTAGCACTCTCAAAAAAGGCGTAAGGCTAAACAATTCTCATTCATTCACTCATTCCCCTTTCTTTGAAAAGATTTATCATTCTTTCACAAAGATAGAATTTATCCAAGTTTGAATACAAATCGAATTAACGATCATGCAGACAAACTAGGACTTACCTAAACTTCTATGCCCTATCGAATAGTGTTATTAAAAGCGAGAAAGGCGCTCGCCTAGGCGCTCAGGCGAGGCGAGGCGAGGCTCTAGCGCCTTAACACCCTCCAGGCAAGGCGCCTTCAATGAGGCGAGCCTAGGCGAGCGCTTTTTGCCAAGCGACAGGCATAAAAAAAAGCACGCCTGTCTATTTTTATTATTTTATTTAATGCTATCAGCCATATATTTAATGTTTTCAATTATTGTTAATCGTGATTTTAAAAAGGCACATTTACTAATAAGGAAGAAATTAATTTAGGAGAGAAAAACTAGGAGATTTTAATTAGCACACCTACTAATAAGGAAATAAATAAATTTAGAGGAGAAAAACTTGGCGATTTTAGAAAAACATGCCTACTAATAAAGAGGGAAATAAATTTCGGGGAGAAAAACTAGGTGATTTTAAAAATACACACTTACTAAGAATGAATGAAATAAATTTAGAGTAAAACTAGGTGATTAAAGTGTACAATTGCTATTTTTTAAAAAATAATGAGTAAATTAAGGGGCCAACTAATTCACAAGAGAAAATTGAAGAATCAACAAAAGTCACACTCTAAATCAAGTGACGGGATTGAAGCTAGTTTAAATGATGAAGATGATAATATTATAGAAATAGATGACTTATGAAGATAGAATTTGTACTCTAAAAACTTGAGTGGTTCTAGACTTCTAGAAGTGTTTTGTTTGACTCTATGTTTTGCTTTGCTTGACTTTAATTATTCCAAAAATTATATATATATATATTAACTACCGCTTTACTTCGCTCGGGCCTGCGCCTTTCGTGGCACCTCTCGCCTCTGGCAATAAGAAGTCTTAGCGCCTTAAGAGCGCCTAGCGCTTTTAATTACACTGAGTGTCGATCAACTCAAGCTTAAAATAAATTTAAAAAGAATAATCCACTAGATTTGGCGTGTTCTATAGGGCAAAACATGAAATTGTGCCTATAAAGCTGAAATTCAAATGATTGCTAACTTCAACTTGCAGACAGCTTCTAGCCCTAAACCATGCCAAATGGTTGTGTTTGATGTTGATCTTTGGGCACTATATTTTGCTGTAATATTTTCCAAATCTTCTTTGCTTTCAAGTTTCAACATGTATTTTGGCTTATAGTCAAGCATGAGATGTTGTGATTAGAACTGTGTATCTAAGTCGCAAATCGATGGTGTTATTTTTCAACAGTTGACTATTTAAAATTTGCTACACCATTCCCTAGAAAATTTCCTATATTGAAAGGTCCGCATTTTTTTCCCCTTCTGAGTTTTATTGAATCCATTCTTTCCATCAGGTACTAAATATGGTTTTGCTTCATCTTGTTGATTATGGAGATTTGGTATGGTTACATTCCTAATATATTCTCATAATGCTTCCTGGAAGAATGGACACCAAATTAGAAGCTTTCATCTTGTAGAAGTTAATTTTAACATAAGGATCTTAGAGAGATTATTCAGAACACAGCAGCAATCTGTTTGTAAAATTTCTAAGACATGACATACATAATATTATCTCATTCTTCCTTCATATTATTTTCTTAAATCAATTTGCTCTTAGTTTGCCACTTTTGTCATCCTAAATCTCCATTAGTTTCTTCCAAAACAGCAAGGCATCAGGAATTCATGGTGGGATTTTTTAACATAGAAGAAAATCTATTTTTCTGCACATTTTTTGGCGATCCATTTCAGATTGGTGGTTCCCTGCTGTGAGTGGTGAATGAATCATTACTGTATAGGATTTTGATGGTGGCGAAAATGTACCCTACAACGAAGGACAAAGTTTTTTAATCAAGGGAATAATAAAGATATTGAAGTTGTAAAATAAGCTGCAATGAAAATTTGGTTTCAAAATTTCTCACCAACTTGTCATATAAAAGAGATAAGGTGATTAAGACATACATGTGTTTATTTTATAGAATGTCACTACCTGCTTCATGTTTGAGCTGGTCTCATGTTATATATATATATATATATATAGTAATAAAAATATCTTATTTGTTTTATGTATGATTTACTTTAAATATTCCTGCTATTCTTTCTTGTTTTGGGATTACATTGTCATCAAAAGCTTATTCAATTCTTTCGTGTCTTTTACATTGGAATAATTTGGCCTTTCAAATGAAGAATTCATTGGTCTTTTGTGTTGTTATGGGAGATTATTCACCATTGAGCTTTTTATGATCAAGAAAGGATTTGTGAACATTAATGTTTCCATAAGTAAGGAATGAGATATTATGGGGGGTAATTGCAATACTTATTACCAAATTTATTCCTTTGACTAGTAAATTTCTTCCGACTGTCTGGTATAAACTCATAAATCAATCATTTTTTTCTTTCTATCGTCAATGCTAAAAAATGATTTAGTACTACACTTGAGTGCACTTCAAGGAAATGTTGATGTGTATCGTCTATTTGCTTGAATTGCTGCAAGGAAAAACTTGCTTTTTTCCTTGACAGATTTATGGTGGACTGAGCAGCCTTTGAGTTTTTAATGTAACCAGATGTTTGTTTCTTTTGATATGCTGATTTATTTTTATTTGAGTTCTTAAAGAGATAGAGGGTTGCAATGCATGTGATGTTCAATGTGCATCTTAGAGTTCCTCGCTTTAAGAATGTTATTGAGCTTTATTGTGTATGCATGGAGGATGTGACTAATCATCCAACTATTTGAGAGTTTCATAGTTGCTTATGTTCATATTGCTCTCTGTGAACCAACATTGGAGTCCTCTCTAGGGTTTGGAGTTTATACCAAGTTGTCAACACTTTGTAAAAGTTGCTTCTGCTATTTGGGAGAGCGTCACTATCTATCATAAGAAAACTTCTTTACATCCGGATACATTGTCTGTTTTGTAACATTATGCTTAAGATGGGCTCTAAAATCCCAAACGTTCTACTGTGATTTGTAAGTTATACAATAATATTGTAGCTTATCTCAATGTTTGATCAATTTCTTTTCTAGTTATAGCTTTGTCGCAAGACTTCTTAATTTGCTATATGGTTGATGTAAACATGTAATAAGCTTCTTCTGTATGTTTTGTGCAGTGTGTATTTTAAGAGCAAACTCATCTCTGCTTCTGAATTTTTGTGAGGTGGTAAAAGAGCTTGAACATTATGACTTTCTGTTTAGAATTCAAAATCCCATTGGCCTTTTGAGATGTTTTAGCATGTGTGTCTAATCCTATTATTTGAAGTTAGACCTTATATTAATGGTTAATATCTTGATTATTACATCAGACTACTTTTATTGAATATTTTTCTATTGTATCTCTGTGCTATTCTCTATGGATGGCTATCTGATTAGTTTCTTTTTCTATTTTGCAATTTGTGTAGTATTTTTTGTATCAGATCCTTCGTGGTTTGAAATACATACATTCAGCAAGTGTTCTTCATAGAGACTTGAAGCCAAGCAACCTCCTCCTGAACGCGAACTGTGACTTGAAGATTTGTGATTTTGGGCTTGCACGCACTACCTCCGAAACTGATTTTATGACGGAGTATGTTGTTACAAGATGGTACCGAGCACCGGAATTATTATTGAATTCTTCTGAATATACTGCTGCAATTGATGTGTGGTCTGTGGGATGCATCTTTATGGAACTAATGGACCGGAAGCCTCTATTTCCAGGGAGAGATCATGTGCACCAGCTGCGCTTGCTAATGGAGGTGAAGCTTTTCCCTTGTTTCGTGGCTATTAAATTCTACTTTTCTTGTTTTACTTAGACATATGTTATTGTATTGAACTTCATAGAGTATATGTCTCTAGGTTGTGTAAAAATTCTGTGAGTGATTGACTTGTCCTTCTATGATGGATCACAGCCAAATCGACCCCTTAGTTTCACTGGACATTAATAACAACCCATCTTTGATTAGTTAGGTACCTGTGCTCATGTTAAGTCAAGAAGAAGTATACTTAATGAGGGATTAATAATACAAACATGTCATTGAGGATTGATCTTGGCATAAAATCAAATTTGGCTATGTAAATTATCATTATAAATAATGAACCTATACATCAGTGGAGATAGCCTTGTTTTTATGTCAAACAAATAGCGTTTAGATGCGATACAACTAATACCTTTATCTATGTATGTAAATTACTTCAGCTTTACAGTGAATGTTTGAATTTTGATAATATCTAGAATTATAAGCTTCAAGCAATCCTACTGATATTTGCTGGGCCATGGCTGATTTAGCAGTTGCTGTTGCACATTGCAGCTTATTGGTACTCCAAATGAGGCTGATCTGGGTTTTGTAAATGAAAATGCAAGAAGATATATCCGTCAACTTCCTCGCTATGCCCGGCAGTCATTCCCAGAAAAGTTTCCACACGTACATCGCGCAGCAATTGACCTGGTTGAAAAGATGTTGACATTTGATCCAAGGCAGAGAATAACCGGTATGCATTTGCCTTTTGTGCTATAGCTTAGTTTTTTTTTATTGAGTACGATCTTTTCATTGAAACTGAACAATTGTTATATCTTATAAAGGCAAACATAAGAATGACAGCTTGATTATTTTTTCAGGACATTTCCTAACCTAAATCTGGAACATATATGCCATATAGATTCATAAATTGAATTACTTTGTCTGCTAGTGGAAAATAAAGGTTGATAACCCAACACCTCCCTCATTCAGCATCTATCATAGCTACACATGTAAGAATGAAAATCTAGAACCAAATCACACTGGATTAGGTTTAGATATAAACTGATTGTTAACCTGATTCATTGTAGCATCTGATATTATTCATGTTTCATTATGCAATCCACAGAATTAGTTTTGGAAGACGGTATGAATTGGTGGATAGTATTTTATGACCCATTGTTAGACATTTCTGTTTATGATTTTCATATCACCATTTTCTTCTATGAAGTTATCACGATAGATTTGTTGATTGAAAAGTTCTTGAAACTAAATCTTTGCTTAGATTTTTATCGATTTATATTATTAAATTCAAACACATGTTTTCTGGATTATAGCTTTGATTTTGCTCAGTTTACAAATAATGACAGACAAATATATGCATATCTATTGATTGTCCAAAAATTGTTGAACACATTTTTTTTATTACCTGTTAAATCAAACTATAGATACTTATGTCAAGATCCAAAGTCTAGTATCCCAATTTTGTCTGGTATAGATGGTTTTTATGTGCATAGATGCGCTATCTATATCTCTTGAAGGTTTAAGGTTAGATTTGTAGTCTTGTAGTCTGTGGAAACATGCATCTTAGACTTTCAAATAATTATTGGGAAGTAATTGAATGAAGTTTGGCCAATGAGAGTGTTGTTTCACATGCAATGTATCAGTGGTTTAGTACATTATTAATGCCAAGTCTAGGTTAAAGTCAGCCACTTTACTTCCATTGGATGTGTGGCTTAGAAGCCAAAGATTATAAGTGAAATTTTTCTATTTGTTGGTGTATTTGATTCTAGAAATAATTTGTACATGAAGACAATAAGATACAAAAGTCTGATAGTTGGTAAGGACATGAATCAGATGCAGTGTTAGAACATTTAAGCCATCCATCATGTCACATGTTCAATATAACTTTCATGCTTGTTGCTTTTTTTTTCTTGCAAAATTATCGTACTTTGTAACTTTTAGCGATAAGCATGTGCTCTCTTTGTTGTTCATATGCAGTCGAAGATGCTCTTGCTCACCCATACTTGGCATCCCTACATGACATAAGCGACGAGCCAGTATGCATGATGGCCTTCAGCTTCGACTTTGAGCAGCACGCACTCTCCGAGGACCAGATGAAGGAGCTAATCTATCGAGAGGCGCTCGCATTCAATCCCGAGTACCAGACATAAGAGCTTCGGAAAATCTTCATTTTCATTGACCCATTGGCCTTTTAGCAGTGCCAGTTCATGTGGATTTGTATGCAACTGCATCTCTGATTTCTAGCTGTATATATCTGCAGTCCAAAGCCCTAATTTTCTATTTCAGACTTAAAACTGAACCTGGAGGGCAGGGAGTTGGCTGATTGGATTGGTCATTGAGGATCATGGTGTATGATTTGTTGTTTTTGCCCTTGTATCTTAGAATTCATGCTTTTTTATTCAAATTTTAAGTTATTGTTCCAACATGCCATTTTCAATAATTTAGGGTTCATGAATTGTGAATAAATCTGGGAACATTCTGGCCAGATTTTAAAAATAAAATTGTTAAATTTAAAAAATGAGATCTTTTTATTATTTGGTAAAAATATAAAATTACAGTATTCAAATGTTAGACATGATATATCAAAATCTCTTTCTTTTTGTTGGTTTTAGGTTTTGGATTGTATTATTTTTATTTTCAAATAGTGGGCAATATTGGCCAACATTATGAAACATAGGTTTATGTTGGCTGCTAAAGTAGATCTTGTAGTTTCTTTTTTAACACGCTGGGGACCAATTTGATTCTCAAACCCTAATGCTTCCAAGATAATCATAACTCATCCGTCCCAATCTTTGCTTTTGTTCTCTCTTGTTTTTTTTTTTTTTTTTCTTCATTTATTTATTTATTTTAATTATTGATCTGCAAAACTAGACTAGGGACTGAAAGTTGTATAAAAAGTAAATTTTTTTCTGACAAAATTTTTTACAAACACAATTATTCAACTTATTTTGTCTTTGTTTTAAAGTTTATTTGATCTGTAATTTTCAAGATGATTCTTTTTTTATTCATGTGTCTGTACTAATTTTCTTTTTTTTTCTTTTTTTATTTATCCTTATTTTTACATTTTATATATGTATTATAAAAATAATAATAATAATTGAGAATTGATTCTTATATCTCCACAAATGGACTGTTTGATTATTTATTTATTTATTCAATAATTTCAATTAGTCTAATTAAATCCATTTATATAGACATTTAAACTCTATGTGTTATACTAAAATAAACTTAAAAAAGAGGAAATTGTCCATGATTTATAACATTTAAAAATTCTAAAAATAATTGAAATAGTTGGTTTGGCTAGCACTTCATTAACTTTGAATTTGATAAAATAAAAAATCAATCTTGCTTTGATTAACTCCCAACATGATCCAAATAAACCTTATATTTCAAAAATAAATAAATAAATAAAAAGGTTTCATTGACCTAAAGTTTTGTAGGTGTACAAACATTAGCATGGAATTATGGAGCAATCAATGTTATGGCAACACAATTAGACAAATATATTCAACTTTACCTTCTTTTGCTTTCTTGTTGAGAAGATTAGATGGATGTTAATCTATTTTGGTACTTTTGGTAGTAGCTATGTTTCCCACCTATCCATTTAGTTCCAACCTAACATTTTGAGGTTTTTTATTTCCTTAAATTTAATTATTTATTTATCACTAAATTGAGGTTTTAATGAGAAGCCCCTAGACTTATGTAGGGGACCAAATTGGCCACACTTTTTTAGAATATTCCTTTATAAATATCCATTAAATAAAATCCATTTGATTGAAATCATTCCAATCTTTGACTTAAAATGAGCCATTGGTTTATATTTCATCTATATTTTATATATTTAGTGTTATAAATGTTGAAATTCAAGAAAAGAAAAATTGGGTTGAATATGAATTATGTAAAGATTGTGATAATAAAGATGTAAGCTAAAAGAAGTAATGTTGAAGATGTATTAAATAATAAGAAAATATATGTGTCTAGTTTTTAAATCCTTTTAATTTTTTTTTAGTGCAAAATTTAATAATTTGATATTATTTTACAATCTTTTAGGTGCCCATTTGAATTGACCTTTTTTGGAAAAAAAAATTCTTAAAACTGTTTTCCATTGAATAAGTCTTTCAAGAAGCACAAATAAATTTGCATTTGAAATAGTATTTGAGATTTTTTTTTTTTTTCTTGAACCGATGAAAGTGATACATTTTTTTAAATAAATAAATATATACATATTATTTCTCAAAAAAAAAAATGTTAAAACTAGCCCTTAGAATAAGCAAGTAATTATATGAACAATTAACCACATGTTATGGTATAATGGTTAATCTCATACTATGAAATGTTATTATATATATGATAAATTTATATCATGTGATTAATCACTCGTGACTAATATTTATCATATATGACAATGAAGGTTTTAAAATTTTAGAATTATTAAAAAAATTAAATCAGACCTAAATATCAAGTGAAGATGATAAGAATCATTGAGTGTGTGAATATTAAATTGATGAGGGCCCTTAAAAACAAGCATGATATTCTCAATGCAATGATAGAGTTGATTGAGGATTGTCCACCCTAAACATTATAATAATTAAAAAATATTTCATGGTTTAACACTATGACAAACTACATGACCTTTCTTGACAAAAAAAAATTATTATTATTAATAATAATAATAAAATGAAGCCGCCTAGGTAGTGTTTATAACTTCATAGGGAAGGGGGAATGGATTAAATCATTTATCTTTCTGAATTATATAACCTAAATAACTTATTCTGAATATAATATTTAACAAATTATTATTATTCTTAATTTATAAAAAAAAATACAAGCAACACTTGTTTTATTTCAATTTAATTTTCATTTAATTTGATGATGTGAATAGGGTAATGTATATATCACACAAAGAAAATTAAAATATTTAGAACAAATAGATAAGTATATATGTCTTTTGTTTTTATGGAATTGGTTTTTTTTTTTTTTTTTTTTTTTGTGCATAAAATATTTTCTTTCTAGATTAAAAATTATATATATATATATATATAGATTACATGAAAGATGGCCATGCATTAAATGTGAGGTATGATAATTAATAAGTATGCCCATAAACCAATGGGTATATTCATCTTTCCAATGTATATCCACCCAAACTTGAGGATTTAAAACAAAAAACAAAAACAAACAAAAACAATAAATAAATAAATAAATAAATAATAAAAACAAAACAAAACAAAAATTAGGTGGAACTGGTATAAGTGTGGGAGGTGTTATTTCCACCATTTCATTATATATGAAAGTGAAGTCAGTCTATACTTTTTATTTTTTTATTCATTTTTATGCATACATATACATATATAATATTATTTTAGTTGTGTTATTTCTATAATATGTTATTTTATTATATTTTGTTGTTTTCTTATAAATACTTAATTCAATAATTTATGATCTATCATAGAAAAAATCATTATATATAGATCATACATCATAAAGTTTTTTTTAATAAATAAAAACAAGGCAGGTATGAAAAATGATTACATATAATAAATTAAGTTTTTTACCATTATAAATTGAGATTTAAATTTGTCTTTTCAACATAATGAACACTCTGTGCAGAGGATCTAATGCCAATAAATTAAATAGTCATTGGCATGAGATAATTGAAAATATCCATAATAATATTTTTTTATTTACTCAATTTAAATTGTATTTAATTGTTTTAATTACTGTTTTCAAGTAAAATAAATAAATTAATAAACAAATAACATGTAGTTCTTTTTCTTACAATGTTGAGTCAAGTAATACGTCATAAGATGGGTCTTTTGATTTTTTTTTTTAATTTTAATTTTAATAGTTTGGCTTAACTATTATCACATTTTTACGTTATCCTATATTCCTTTTTTTTTCTTTCGTTTTTATTTAATTAATTAATTTTTAGAAAAACATCACCTAAATCAATGTGTAAGAACATATATATATATATGTGTGTGTGTGTGTGTATGTATAATGGTAGCAACATTTTCAATATGTGGCATCAAGATGATGTTGAATAATTCAATCACATGGAATAGTTATGAAATGTGCTTAGCTTGTATTAAATTCAATCGAATTGATTGATAGAACTATAAATTCTAATTAGCATTAGCTATTTTTTACTTATCATTTGCTCCATCATCAAAACATCATTTAATGAAATTTTAAAATTCAAAAATCACTTACTTCAAGTCATTTACATGCATGAAAACAATATATATAGGTTTTGTATCCATTAGTTTTCTAGAAGTTAGGAGTTTTAAATCAATCGAGATTGAGATACTTAGAATTTTATAAATGAGTAGAATTTTCACACTGGTTGTTTTTTTATACTCACCTGAATTAACATCGGTTGATTCATATATATATATATATAATAAATATTAAAAGTAAAAGCATTGAGGCATATTAGGATTTGGTGCATTGGATGTTGCATTAATCCAATCCGTGGAATCAATCATTTCAAAGTATTAACCAATGATAATATTGTACATATAAATGTACACCGCCAATAATGTTGCACAAATACGCACTACATATGCTCAACTATATTCCTTTACCATCTTATGTGGTGAATCTCTCATGTAATTACTGCTAATTATTTGGTATTTATCACCCTAAAAAATATATATATATATATATATATATATATATATATATATATATATATATATATATATATATATAATATTTCATATGTCAACATTTATATTCAAATTATTTATCCATATAACCCTTTTTTTTTTTAAATGTTAAACTATTAAATTCACACTAAAATAGACATATCTAATATTCATAGGTCCTCTGTAAGTAAACCATTTAATATGTTTATATTTAATGAAAATTTTTTAATTTAAATTTGACCAACCGATATTACGGAGTGATGTTAAAAAATCTTATATATTCTTTAATAAAAATTGTTCAATTTGAATTTGGCCAAGCAGTATTAGCTGCACAGCTTAGTTAGTAGGGTTTTCATTATCTGGAATCAGCTCGTAATGTTGTTAAAAGATTTTTGATATAGGAGTGGGTTTACAACACAAGTTTCATACAGTCAAGTGAGGATGTATGGCTAGCCGATCAATTCTCATTTATGTGTATGTCCCTATATATATATATATATATATATATATATATATATATGCCTGTTGCATTTGTCAAATATATATATAAAATTTATCACAAATAAATATACCATCTCAACAATTTGACTAATATATATTATATGCATTGTTAGGATTGTATTTGTTGGTGCATCAAGGAGTTAATGTTGGAATTGTCATCTGCAATGTCTTGCCTATTTTTGTGATTTTATTTGTTAATTAATTAATTTATTTATTTTTGTGGTTCATTTAGTATGAATTAATGTTCTTAGTAATCAAGAGAGAAGCATGCCATTATAGTTGTTGGGAGTCATTTAAGAAATAATAATTTAAAATAAAAAATTACACATTGCTTTCCTTTCACTCATATGTCATATGTCCCTTTATAATTGAAAATTTAAGCATTTATCATGCATTTCATTTTTTATTTATTATTTTTTACATATGCACCCATGTAAAGCTTCATAATTGAATCTACAATCCTATGAAAGCCAAAATCATGAAAGTTCTTTTTTAAAAAAAAAAAAAAGATAAATTTTAGGGAGAGATACACAATAGCTCTAGCTTTTATATTCTCAAATTATTAATAATATCAAATATGAAAAATAAAATGAAATTATTTAGGGTGAGAATATATTCAACTTTATCCTTGTTTATTTTTATCCAATTTGAATGGAAAATGGTTTATTAGTGGTCCAATGTCACAAGTCAGTGGTTAAATTTGACCGAAATTACTTCTTTTTTTTTTAATTACTGAAGTTAAATTAAATAATTATATTTTAGTCAAAGTGGGATTTTTTTTTTAATGTAAAATAAAATTATATTAATGATGGAAGGTCTCACTTGACATCTCTTCTTTTACTTTTATATCTATCCATTTTACATTTGTGCCCTCACCATTCTCATTATAAATTTTAATTCCATTTTTATTTAATTTAGCATTAAATTTCTTCTTAAAATAATATTAAAATTATTTAAAGTATATATATTTATATATATTATATAAAAAAGTAATCAAGGAATCATTTGTCCCTATCCATCTAACACCCATCATACAATTTGATCTCCTAATAAATTATCAATCAAACACCATAATAATCCAATCTATCCATTCATAGCATCCAATATCAACCTCCTTAATTATAAATAATAATTGCCAATTTTTTTCCTTTAATTTTTCAATAATTATTGAAAATAATAATCAACAAATTCAAAATTTAAATTTTAAAAATAATAGATTTTTTTTCAGAAAAAAAAAAAAAAAAAAAAAACAGCATCACAATCCCAACAGATCAACATCCCTTCCAAGTAAGTTACACATGCTTGCCAAACGTAACAACCTCTATGACGTCATCACACGTCATCATCCCTTCCCTCTCCAAAACCCCCCACCAATTCTTCATTGCTCTATAACAACAAAAGAAGGGAAAAAAAAAAGGTTATTTATTTACTTATTTATTTATTTTTTAATAAGATTAAATAAATATCTAACCTTTTTTTACTGTAATTTTTATTAATTAATTAATTTATTTATTTGCAAAAAGAATCAAAATTTAGTTCTTTCTTTGCAAGTTGGGCATGGGCTTCTATTTATAGCAATCTTTTGGGCAGGCATTGGAGTCCCTTTTCATCTTGAAAATCTTCAACCATTTGCGAAAAGATTCAAACTTGAATGCAAAGATCTCGCCTTTTTAGGTTTCTTCATCTGTTGTTGATTTAGTTTTGGAATTGTTTTTCTTCATTTTGAGGTATATATAGGTTTGTATATTGGCTTGGTGGTGAGAGGAATGGCGGTGGTTGCGGAGATTGCGATCAGGTCCGATGATCAGCTTTCTGGCACCGGCGCCGGACGGGATCAAGAGTTTCAGAGTGATGTGAAGAAGTTGGTTGACTTGTTGTCTAAGTTGAATCCATCGGCGAAGGAGTTTGTGCCATCGTCGCGTGCTGGTGTCTTGGCGGCAGATGGGCGGCAGGCCGGCGGTCACCGGCTGTCGGCGGACGCTCCTGTCTTCGTTTCTTCGGCGGAGTATTACGGTAATGGTGGTAGCGGCGGTGATGGTAGTATAAAGGATTCTAGCAGTGATGGGTCTTCTGGTAATCAGAATAATCAACAGCAACGTCGAGTAAAATTCTCATCTTTTTTCTGTGTGTGTGTTTGAGTTGTGATTTGATGTTTTTGTTTTAGCAATTCTAAGTCAAAGTTTTAGATTTTTATATTAATTTGGAATTTTATGTTGAAGGTTTTTCTTTTTCAGGTCAAAGGATTGTGATTTATTTGGAATTTTATTGTTGGAGTATTGAATTTTTGGTCTGGACTTTTGCAGAGGAGGAATGGGTATAATCAAGGGAGGAGGAGGATGAGTGAGAGAGCTCGTAGAGCTCAGAAGGAGGAGAGTATTAGGAGGACTGTATATGTTTCTGACATTGATCAGCATGTGAGCCTATTGAATAAGAAATATGAGTTTTCTCTTTTAGAGTTTTTTTGTCATTTCTGTCCATCAAATTTCTCTTGATCTATATTGCTTGTAATTGATAAGAGCTCAATCCTTTGGGTGTTCTGCTGATCTGAATCTCTTGATCAATGAATTTCAGGTCACTGAAGAGCATCTCGCTGAATTGTTTAGTTATTGTGGAAAAGTAAGTTATTTCATATTCTGATTTGTATATTTGGAAGCGCATAATCAACAGCTAAATTCAGAAAATGGTGTTTTTCTTTATTTTAGAGGTATTTTATCAGTCCGTGATTTTCTGGTCTAGCAAATTTCTGCAAGTTTTTGTGCCTGATTACTAGGAAATAATTTTAAGAACTAGTGAGAGAATTTCTGTTTAAATATAATATTTTAGTTGTTTAAGGTTAGTGTATCTTTTCCAAAGTTAGTGATGCTGTTGTTCTCTAGCAAAGTCAAAAGAGAAGGGTAATTTTATGTGATTTTATGCATTCTGAGTTTCTGCAAGGAAGGAGCCACACACAGACTAAAGAGTTGCAAGTGACACATCAAGGCCCTCTTTTTCTGTGTACATAAGTGGCCTTACCATTACTCAGCCAAAAGGAAAAAGAGCTGATTTAGTGCTAGACCATTTACATAATAAAGCATGAATAGCTACTGCTTGAATTATATTTTGGACCACATCTGGCCGTCAAAGAAGAATTTCCAGTGATGGTGACATTTTCAAAGTTTGAAAATTGGAACAGGAATAGAATTAAACGAGAGTCAGTTGTCAAAATAAAATGCTCTGTTTTCTCCCTGTAGTAGTAGCATTTGAGGTTTAGACTTTTTCTCACTAATTAGTTTAGTATTTGATTGCTGCATCTGTGTGTTTATGATATTTGTGCTACTCACAATGGGGCAGATGTTTTCTTTTTCTTATCAGCATGCAATGTCGAAATGGACATTATGATTTTATTTTACAGATAATTTTTTAAAAATCTGTCCATTTCAGGTGATAACTATCAATGCATTTGTTTAAAAGCTTTTTGGACTGTTCTCCTTTTTTTACTGTATAGAAAACGGGTTTGACAATCAATACTAGTGTGGAATAAAGGTTTGCCTAGTCAAGGTTTGAAAATATAGACTAGCAATGGAGTTGTTGAAACCTTTGCAATTGTTTGAATATTACCCACCCCCGAAATAATCATCTGAGAAACATATCATAGGGTGTGAACTACAGAAATATGATGTTAGTTCGGTGTTGTCTAACAGGATATGTACATAAATGTGATGTGATCAAAGCTTGATAATTTGTCCAAGAGACATTATATTTTCTTGATACGCTTCATTTTCTTGTGATAGTTAGGCTGCTCACTGTGAAAATTGATTTTGCTTACAAATTCGATTTGAATCAACAACCTTGACTGGAACATTTGAGTCAGTCAAAGAATTTTTATTTACAGTTTTCATTTTCAAGTTTCATGCCATCTATGTGTACCAGCTAGTTAGCTAGGATTTGGTCTGCAAAACCTAACTTAGAGGTGTACCCTTTTGCTTAATACTGAAATTGTTATTTTGAAGCATTATGGCTTAACTATGTTATGAACCCCTTGATAAAAATGTATGTTGTCTTAGAAGCCTCTTTATTGCATCTTTTGTTGCTTCATTCTTTAATACTAGGAATCATGTAAACAGCTGTCAATATGTTGATCCTCTGCTCATTTCCTATAGACTGATTCTAGTGCCTATTTTAGATAGGTGACTAGTGTATTTTTTATGGGAATCAACTCAAAATGCTATCTTTGTATCGTTGAGTCTATTGTTTAGGCACATGTGAAATTTATGTTTTAAAGGAAGACAATACTATATGGTTTGCATAGACCGCTCATTCTTAAAAGTGAAGAAATTCAGCAGGCTTGCATGAGTTTAGGCCTTTAATTCTCTATTGCCAAGCTAAATCTTATGGGATTTTGAAAGAAATAACTTTTTGAAGGAAAATCCCTCCCTCTACATTCTTGGTGTCTGAACAGCCATTAGCTAAATGTTGCAAGGTTAACTCTTTCCTCAGATACGTACGATTGGATTTGTGCTTGATGTTTCAAGTGGCAATTTGTATGTAGAATCTCATCACTCTGTATAACGTTTAAGAATTTCTTATTTTCATCACTGTATGCAATTATTTCTAAATGACACTTCTTACTGCTCCAAAATAATTGTTTATTCCAAGCTGTTTTATGATCAAAATCAGTGTCATTGTAAGAATGAAAAGTTTGAATAATTTGATCGTGTCCTATAATTTATATTGTGGTTTATGTAGCATTAATAAATTTCTGATCATTTGATTCCTGTGTTCAATTTAAAGGTAGTTGATTGCCGGGTATGTGGGGACACGAATTCACTTCTTCGATTTGCATTTATAGAGTTTGCTGATGACTGTGAGTTCAGTTGATCACCCTTGATATTTTACATACTTGTGGATAATACGTTCCTAATAAGACATCTAATTAAACCATGATGATTGGATTTATTGTAAAAGACGGTGCAAGGGCGGCATTAACTCTCGGAGGGACCATGCTAGGCTTCTATCCTGTTAGGGTCTTGCCTTCGAAGACTGCGATCTTGCCTGTAAACCCTACATTTCTTCCAAAGGTTTAGTCTAATAACCTCTCTCTCAATCTAAATTCAAATAGTTGTTTTCTTTTGTAAGTTATCTGACTATATAATTTCGGATACAGTCTGATGATGAAAAGGAAATGGTTACCCGCACCGTTTATTGTACAAATATTGATAAGAAGGTACAATTATCTCCACTCATCATGTGTAATCCACTCGAGTTAAAGAAAAAAAATTTTAGCCATGAACTTTTGCTTCTGCTTTTGTGTTGCATGACTGAAAAAGTTTAATAAAGAATTAACCGCTTTCTATTTTCAGGTCACTCAAATGGATGTAAAAATTTTCTTCAATAAATACTGTGGTGAGGTCAGAACACTGCCTTCAGTATAGTGCTTGATCAGTTCCGCAAGATGGTTATACCTTTAGAAGTTTCTTCATCTGTCAAGAAAATCTCCTCTGCGCAGGTATCTCGTTTGAGGCTGCTCGGGGATCATGTCCATAAAACCCGCATAGCATTTGTTGAATTTATTCAGGTATATTTATATTACCCACAATTTGATTATTCGAGTTTCTAAAGTTCGGTGGCATCATATTAATGTCAATGTTTTCTCTGGTCTGTGGATGCTAAGTTGCTGATTTTCATTTAATATTATGACACATGCTTTGATTTACTTGTCAATTGTCAAAAAGTATGAAAACAAACACGAGGAAGAGAAGTATACTAATAAGGGATAACATTCATGTCTTGGGATTGAAATTCAATGGCAAGCTCACCGTGCTTTGGTAGCATTTTATAATGTTTCTAATATTTTAAAGGTGTAAATAATCAATTTATTTGCATGAGATAAGACTACCAACATACATGAAAATAAAAAATGCAGTATCTTTGATGCATAAATTGAGAACAATGATGGCCATGACTATAGTTTCCATGACATATATCGCTTATAACTTTCGCCAACAATGCTGAATGATAATTTTTAGCAAAAGCTGCTTCTTCTGATTGGCATAAACAAGATGTATAAAACTTTCAAGTTGATATTTGAACTTCTTCTCATTTAATAATTATGTTTGGTTTCAGATAGACTCACAGAAATAAACAACATGCCATCAACAGATGGATTGGGTTAGTGTGGTCTCATTGTTTGGGAACTATGTCTACAAATTCATCAAAGCTACTGAATGTTTTGATGGCTTTTTTAGCGGAAAATATTAATTATAAGAAATTATCAAATTTCGATACCAAATTTCGATACCAATCACATTCTAACATCCTAAAAATCACATAAAAGCCGCTGTTGAACTTTTAGCCAAGAGCATCTAAGTGCAGTGTAGTCAAGAAACTAACAAGTAATTTGCTGCAAACATTTATCAACATTATGCATTGAAAACTTTGTCGATACATCGCAGGCAGAAAGTGCTATCATCGCGCTGAGTTGTAGTGGCATGTTCATAGGAGATCTTCCAATAAGGTACAGTTCTTAATTTTTCTGCTATAGAAGTCATTGCAATAGAATCCATACCGATAATCTCATGAATTTTCAGGGTGAGTCCTTCCAAGACACCCGTAAGGCCTCGTGTCACGCGACAGCAATTTGCTAATTGAGGTTTGGCAAAAGACTGAACTGATGATTAGCAAACTTCTTTTTCTGCTGGATGAAAGCATGAGCTGCACAAACACCATTTCTTATGTTGCCAGATCATATTTTCTGCAACTAAACATCACCCACCACCACCACCTGAAAATTTTTCTGTTTCGGGAGACTGTTCTTTTTTCTTTATGTAACTTCTTTTCTTTTTTTTTTAATGCGTATCACTGAACTTGCAGATTAGCTTCTGCAACTAATGTTATTTATTAACTGTTACAGTGAATCATCTGTCACAGCAATGAGCTGATGAGGTATATCAAACATGTTGAATTTCAAGTAAAACATATTTTCTTTAGGTTTAACATGTTCTTGGAAGTGCATGGGGCAATTCTTCTGAGAAAATTATGTAGTGTATTTATTTTATTTTGATGATAAACCATTAAGTTGTTCTTCCGTTGGCTGGGTAAATTTTTCTCATTTTATGATGTAGATGTCAAAAATTCTTTGTCAGAACATACATGATATGTTATTCGCCTAACTAGTAATTTTATTTCATCATATAATAAAAAATTGACTGAATTCTCCCTGAAATAAAATTAAAGTTGAATAATTATTTTGATTTAAATTGTAGTTTGGACCTTAAAAAAAAAAACTATCATTTGGTACGGTTGGCACTTCAAGCTGATCCCTTTTCTTTTGGTTGGATTAAGAATATATTTGAAGAGCCAATGTATTATTACCTTTTTTTACATTTTATATTTTAAAAACACTCAATTTCCTTTATACTTAAAATTTTGCCTGCACTTACAAGGGTTTTTATTTTTATGTTTTTTTTAATATTCATGAAAAGATAGCATGACAAATATAAAGCAAAATAACTTCAATAAACACTATTGCCAGAGAGGGCCAACAAAATATAAAAATCAGTGCAACGTTTTCAAAGCATTTCAAACGTCACCTCTAGCCATATCAGTGAAAATGTTGATGTGGCTGCTAAAACAGACAGTTGTCTGTGTCTCATCTGGTGATTCATGCTATCATCATTGAGCTAAAGCTGACATTTGAAAATAATGTCAGATTAGCAATTCTTTTCCAGATTATTCCTGCTATTTTGCTTTTTTTCTTTTTGGTTTTTAAAACACACTGTGCCATCATGCAAGCAGCAAAAGCCTTCCGCATCCTTCAAACCTGACAACAAACAAACAGTGAGTGCTAATCATTAATGAACTGTACCTTAAGGCCCTGAACTGAAACCAAGTGAGAGCAAACCACCCTTTACTGCAAATAAGTTCAAAAAATGTCTTCCTGGTGCTTGATAGATGGTAACAAAGATGGTGGGCTTCTATTCATATAAGACAAGCACTATGAGCTAAATCACAGCCGGGTAGCAAATGCAGCACATATCATTATCATGAATAAATTTACTTGCACAGGAAAGAACACAAGGGAGACTTTAAAAGATAAAACAGTATATCATCTACAAGTACACAAAGGAGAAGTAACGTATCATGTTTTCATCAAGTGATACGCATCATATTGAATATAATAGCAAGCTCCAAAGACTATCGAATAGTTTGGTTATCATCACTTCCATCTCCTTGTGGAGAGCCGCCTGAGGCAGGCAGCATTAATTTCAGTAGCTGGCATGTTATTGGACGAGTAGAACTTATAATAGGTGATCACGCGCCACTAGCATATAAACGGGTCCATTCCTTTGCTGCACCAATTCAGGAAAGTCTCATTTAAGAAATCCAACAAACAAACAAACAAACAAATTATAAGAAAAATCAAAAGTTGGTTGGTTAGGTTACAAATATACAATCATTAAAACACGGTACCGATCAGTCTCATTGAAATAACTGACCAGTTTCAACAGCTTCAGCTTCATTAGCTTTCCAGTGCTTCGCAATATTGTCCGAGAGGGGATCATCTGGGTTTGGTGCACTAAGAAGTGCTTGAATACTGCTCAGGAAATTAACAATGATGCATAATCAACGTGTGAAACAATCAATTGCACTATTTTAGTTACATTAATAATTATACAATTGACAAGAAGTATACAGGTATTACTGCCAAGGTGATGATTCTCAAATGCAATTCCATGATATTGTGCTAAGATTACAACTACCTAAGTGGCAGTAACAATGAACAGAAGAGATCAAAAACAGCATGCAGACCCAAAAGATATACATACATAAATTGATGTCTCCAAATTCATAATAAGTATTAGGTCTCCCTTTTTGTGACACAATCCACCTACAATAGCCATCTACCCAATGATAGGAGACCAATAACATGAACCAAACTTCTAACTATGCTGTGTGGTCAAGATTATCATAGCACAGACAAATAACAGAAATTGCAAAGCCAGATGATGGAGACTTCCAAAAGAACAAAAGGGCATGTGTAAATAACATGTGTTTCTATGGATTAAATATTGGATACTGATACAATGATACTATCATCCATTAAAATCAGAACCAAACCATAGGTCTCCAAGCAAACATGCAAGATGCAACTGCCAACTGCCTGTCCTACCCAGAAACCTGAAGATTCTCAAAGGTAGCATCTAGAAATGCAACCAAAATTTCTAGGTATCTAGAATCAACAATGAAAATGGGCAAATGAGAGGAAAGCATCTGACCTCAATCTAAAACAGCATGATGACTACCACAAAGAAAGTACTATCTGATCTTGCAAGACTAAGGTGGGAAAGTACAAGCTGAACCTCTATACTCTACAGATAAGCATCATCATGCACATAGTCCTTAGTGACAGCACATCTTGAACCAGACATGCCCAGATCAGGTTGCATTAGAAAACAGATAATTGCCTCATTAGAGCCCAGTAGGAAGACACTATGGATGAGGATGCATGCCAATTGTCAAAGCTAGACCAAAATTTATCATTAATAGTGCAATGTACTGTAAACCAAGTAAAATTGATCACATTGATCAGTTGCTACTACGGATTGCAATCCCATGACCACTGCATCCTGCACGGTCTACCAATAAGATGTTCATGACAGAAACCAGGTAACAGCCACAACAGACAGCCATAATCCACAGAGTCATTTCTCTTAAAGATGACTGATCACACTTCTACACAAGTGATCCATCCTGCATATGTTCCCACTTATATTATTCAGAAGATGAAGAAAGAAGCAATTCTAATTGTTTCCAAGGGAGAAACAATGTGAAAAGCAGATTAGTCCTAATGGTTATGTTTGACAGGGTAGTAGCAAGGATTAGTCCCGACTATCAAAGTTAAAGTACTAAGGAGGACTAGACTAAGATGAGTTAGAAAGAGACCTAATTCTTTAGCATTGAGTAGACAGAGGATTAAGTTCAGGATCAAGACTTTGCGATTGAGATGAATGAGAGATTAGCCTAATTTTACCTTTTTACCCTTTCAAATAATAAAGATATTCTCCATATAATTAAAAAAAATAGTATAAAGGAATGAAAGTCAATGATAAAGTTTTGCACATAGGCCCCTAGTTTTGTGTTTATTGATATGTAAACCTATTTTATTTGTATTTTATAATATAAAAAAAGAAACCAACTACAATTTGGCCCAAGCGCGCACACACACACACACACATAAAAGTATACTTAAATATATGGAGAAATTTGCATATATGCTATAGAAAAGGTAATTACACTTGAACTCATAAAACCATATAGGTTGCACACAACAATTATATTTTATGGTTATACAAGCAAACTTCATACAATAGTATAATTGGACCACATAAACAAGGCAAAGGCTTTTCTATGTGGATGGTGAATTACCATCTACCATCATGTTGTGTATTCTTTATGGCTACTGTTGGCATGAAGAACCTAATCCAAAAGTAATTAACCATGCATACTGCATATTATTAATATTCATTAAAAACAAAACCCATCAGGATTTCACAAGTTGTTAATCAGTATTATGAGAAATCATATGATAAGAGATTCAAATTTCACTTTAGAAGCATAAAAAATATCATTTAGAATTTAGATTAGATAATTATGACTTGAATTTACTTCAGTAGAAGAAGAAAAAAATAAACTCACTAAAATACTAAATTCAAGATGTCAATGAGAGATATACTATCTTCAGAGCCAGGAAAAAATGGTTTGCATTTAAATGCAAAGGTTTTTGTAAAGACGTGTCAATTGGTTTAGTAGATAATGTTTAATCAAATGTGAGACCAAGTTGGCATAATATTCAAGACAGTCCCAACTTTTTATTGGTGCTTGGTTGTTAATCAGGACCAAACACGCCATGATGCCAAGTTAATACCCTATAAAACACTGACAATATGAACTTTAAACACTTCAAAAAAAGTAAAGAGGTAAACCTGTTCGTCCGGTTTCACATAAGATAATTAGCCAGGTCACAAAAGATCATTTTTGTTATTATTCACCACAACCTTCCACCACCACACCCATCCAAATACATAAAAAAAAAGGAAAATTAACTAGTAAATATGAGTATACAACCACTACAGATATAGTACCTCAACAAAACTGTCCGAATCTGAAGAGCCGGACTCCACTTGTCCTTCAAAATATCAAGGCATATTCGGCCAAGCTGCACAGATGAGCATATTTATCTGAAAGGAACCACATTTCAAGATAAAAAAGGATAAGTAAAGGAAAAAACAAGCTTGCCTTGTCAATGTTGGGGTGGTAAATCTTGGTGAGAAATCGAACCTGTGGTCCAAAGACAATTTAAAGATACTAAAGATGTAGCATGAAAGATTTAATATTGTAGAAACAAAAACAACATGAGAGTAAAACACAATACTGCAACGTTATTTACTCAGCAATATTTTCGTCTTTCTAGAGGAAAGAAAGACTAATGTAGGCTGCTATGGCAGGCTAAAACAACAAAAAAAAAAAAGATGGGGGGGGGGGGGGGGGGGGGGGGGGGGGAGGGGGGGTGTGTAGCCTCTTCTTGGTATGTTTGCCTTTACAATCAAATTATTTAGAGCAAAGAAACTCAGCCATCAAAATCACAAAGGATAAATCATGCATGTCAGGTTGAGGGACAATTTGATTTTATTGGTGAAAAAAAAAAAGTCCAAATTACAACTTTACCCAGCATCCCAACCAAAGTCGCAGATTTGTTAAGGGTGGATGTGGTGGGTGGGTTCTGGAAAATAGAGTTGAAAGTAATCTCAGAATCAAAGGAAGGTGTTTTTTTCTCCATATGATAATCACCTAATGTTAATTGGCTATTCAAAGATAATACACACGTGTCTACAAATATGCCATTGCATTGTGGAGAGGGCAGGATAATAACTCGATTCTAAGGGGGGTTTAAGCTGAGGTCAAGAAGGTACTTGCTTAACACTAATGAGAATGCAGTAGGATTAAAAGATTTCAACAAGTTTGATATCATCAACCTATGGTATTTAAAGAACACTTCCACCATTGCACAAAGAACTACGCTGAACTTCAAATGAAACTGTTATCAATCATACAGCAACCTCATCATTAACATAATCAAAAGAAAACATTATAAGGCTACAACAAAATGTGTGGCCAATATGTGAGCCAGATAATTTCACAAGAAGACATATCCTTTGGATTAGCTATATTTTCTGGTCCATTTTCTGAATGTTTCTACTAGAAGCAATGCCAAAAAACTAGATCAGCCAGGTGCTAGCTTCCAGAAATAAACAAAAATTTATATAACACCCAAGTGAGCGCAGTGAATAATTTTCTTTATTCCCCAATCGAAATTCATGTGATAAGCTGACCAGCCTTGCCATTATGGATTTCAAATGGTTATTGAACAGTTAATTCCTAAGACTTCATAGATAATGGTAGCCTTTGGCCAACATTCCACACATGGCATCATTTTGTCAAGATTGCGCTGCTTGCGTCTCCAAAACTAAGATTTTGCAGGAAGGAAAAGCATGCTGTTTTTCATGAGGAAGAACAATCTGACAATTTGTTTGGTGACTCTCCAAACACTCCTCACAGATTACACCTAAAGAATACCTGAGTTATGAATCCTCTGACATCTATTCTATGGTGTGGATGTTTGGGGCATAACAAGAAGAAGGTTGTAAGTTTTCAACCTTGAACTATTGTATTTTGATGATTATTTTGGTTCTGAATAAGAAAAGTATGATCTGGTCATCTATGCATGTTGCAATCCTTCAGAAACAGTGCAAGAATCTTTATGCTAAAAGAAAATCCAAATTCAAGTAATCCATCCAACAAAAAGCTTGTGCTAATAAAAAAAAAAAAGGAGACTGAAAACACAATCTGAGTGTAAGCTGTGAAATGATTTAAAAAACAATTAATTTTCATAGGAAATAGGTGCCTAGCCTTCATCTTGGTAAAGGCTTACTCGCAATGTAATAAACATGATGTACACACAAGAAGTAATATCACACAGTTTTGTAACATATAATAATGTTTCTCTAAGAATGAACAAAAACTTGTTGTCTTCTGTAGAATTTGCAACGATTAAATCAGAACAAAAGTTCACATGCCTATTACATGCCTCACATTAATCAAATCATAAAAACAACACTGGCATAAGATCAAAACTTAGTTAACAATTTAGAACCTTTGCTATGATAAAGATCACATAGCAACAGCAGTATCTAACCTTTGGGGCAGCCATTGGGTACTCTTCCGGTAAGAACAATTCAAGCTTGAAGACACCTCCTGATCACCAATAATAACAATAATAATAATAATAATAATAATAATAATAAAACCAAATAAATGTAAAATAATAATGTTACATATATATAAAGCTATAACAATTTCGCACAAAAGCAGACTATCTCAAATCATATGCAACCACAGCAGTGAGCGTTGCCTTTTGCGAAACTCATTTACAAAAGAACTCCTTAAAAAATTTTGCGAGACATGGATGCCAATATGCCATAAAGCATACTTGCAGAGTTGATAAACTCGATCATAATCATAGCTTAACTTGAACCTTTAAACACTACATGAAATGTGATAGCAAGTATTAATTACAAGAATAGCAGCGATAGGTGTTTAGATTTGACATTAAAAAAAGATGACAAAGTGTTGTTCAACATGCTCAGAGGAACAGCCTCTAGAATATTACATAACTCCTGATAGACTTCAGAACATAAAAGAACATATCAGGTCCTGTAATTATGGCATAACCACCGCCAAGGAAGGTAAAGGAGAAAGGTTGTAGTAGGTCAACAGTCCAACTCAAATAGGCAAATTTGGAAATTTGTTGATAAGGCATCCCCAAATGGATAGAAATGAACTTTTTAGATATACTTGGTCAACAAGAGTAGCATTTTCTGATGAATGGCTTAACATATTCCATCTAGAAAAAGTAAAAGGTAATTCACACAACTAAAATGCATCTATAGGCAGTAACAGCATCCCATTGTCCCCATTTGTTTGTTCAGGTGCCAAGCAGCAACAGTTCATTGTACCCTTTTCAAACTCGCTTGAGAAGGCTAATAATCAACTTTCTTCCTTCAAAAAGCCATTCTTAAGAAGCATCCAAAAAATTTCATAAGCCTTGAATCCTTGATATAGACCCTAAAGACCTCTATCCCACCTTTCTCCAACTCAACTCAACTCAACTCAATGAATCTGAGATTGACATCTCTTTACAAATCCTTAATCTTTAACCTTTTTGCAAGGAAAGGAAAATTAATCCAATTCTTTATCATCTTCTTAGCTAAAACACGTTCCAACTTCTATATAAATATACCAAAATATCAAAAAATAACATCTAGCCTCATTTAGTCAACTAAAATACTCTAAATTCTAGGGAAAAAAAACAACTCATTAAATTCTTTCCTGTTAAGGAAAAGAAGTGACGGTTGACTGACCATCTCTCAGACCCATCATGCAACATCGACAAAGGCAAGAACAACAAAAAAGGACACTTCTTTGAATAAAAAAAAATCATTCATAGAATAACAAAACAAAAAGCCATCGATTAACCTTCATAAGGAGACTGTGTCGGCCCAAGTATCATGACATTGAAGTAGCGCATATTCTCCTCAGACGGGGATGCACTGATCCCAGGAGCTGCAATTAGCATCCGAAAGCACAAACTATAAACATCTTCAAATCAAAAACTTATCCAGCAATCTAGAACGCATCAATCAACAAAAACAAAACCCTAAAAGAACTCGCTCCAATCCAAAGAAATCCACAACAATCACAGTCAAAGTAAACGTTACCCGGCTCAGTGAGGAGGCGCTGCGTCTCCTGCTCATCAAGAGATCAAGAACCGTAAGTCATTCGAAGAACCCTAAAAAACCAAGTAGACGGGAAGAATCGGAGCCCTGAGAAGGAATTCACAGGGGGATCGTACCTTAATGATCCTGCGAGGAAGATTACTGTTCGCCATTGAATCGATTCCAAGGTCCTTGCGATCAAGAGATCCGAAAAGACGACGAAGAAGAGAGAAGCCAAAGAAGAGAAAGAGAAAGAGAGAGAAACGAAGGCGAGCAAAAGAAGACGGACGGAAAAGGGGCTTGTTAAGCGTGGTTCCGAAGCTAAGGTAAAGCTCATTTTACTATGCACCCCTTGGAAATTAAATTATTTATTAGTACCCTCTTTTTTTGGAAA
The DNA here is from genome assembly GCA_020875875.1 of Dioscorea alata. Taxonomy (NCBI): domain Eukaryota; kingdom Viridiplantae; phylum Streptophyta; class Magnoliopsida; order Dioscoreales; family Dioscoreaceae; genus Dioscorea; species Dioscorea alata. Next base: position 16,780,349 of record CM037015.1, on the reverse strand, counting down.
CATTCTTTTTTTGGTTATATACCCTTCTAAAAATTTAATTTTACACTGGGTTTTTTTAGAGGGGGGGGGGGAATGGAAATTATTATTATTGAATTTATAATATAACGAGAAAATTTGATAATATGATGGGAAGACATTCTTGGCCTAGAATTTTTTTTTTTTTTACAGACAAATAATGTCAGGGGCATGCATAGACAAAAAAAAAAATTAGTTATTGACCAGTAATCTCCTTGATTAGTGGTAAAAAAATATAATAATTAGGTGAGTCATATATTGAAAATATAAAATTAGAATTTAATGTATGAATAATTATTTGGAAAATAATATATATGATACAAGTATGAATATATATACAGGGAATAGAAATGTTATTTCACCTTATTTCATCTACTATTAAATTAGGATTGGCTAAGAGCATATCAAAGCAACAATGATGGAAAGCATGCTTAGGCAAGAACCTTGTAATAATAATAGTTTAAATTATCTTTTAATTATTTGCATTTTTGCTACTTGCATTCCCATGCCAACTCATATGCTTTAATTTTATATTTCCAAGGAATAATTGTTTGACTTATATTGATACATTTACATTATTTGAATCAGGGCTCTAGCTAGCATCATGAGCATATTTATTATTATTCAGTTTATAGAAAATTAAAAATCATTTATATTAGCTCTTTCAAAATATAGTTGAAATACTTATGTGATTCAACCTACCTCTCATATATCTCGTGTATTTTGCAAAACAAACTTATAAATCAATTTACATACAACTCAACTTCAAACAATATCGTAAAACCCGATAAAAAATACGAGTTTTCATGAATTTTGGAAATTATAAACTTTTGAAGCGAGTTGTTGTTGAGCTGGAAATACGGCTTTTTTGCTGATAATAGAGCTTGTATACCAAGAAAGAAAAAGTACGGAAGAATCATTCGAGTTCCTTTTTATCGCATTTATTTTGCATACTAATACACAATCAGAGCTTGAAATATAGCTGAGCTTCATACATTGCATTTACAAGTTCGCGGCGAGAGATACGCGAGATTCTTGTTCCTTGAGGCAGTTGGCCACATGAGCAATAACACCAGCACCAGCATTGTAAAGCCATTCACTTTTAACCTGGAATCAGAGACCATTGCTAGTTAGTCTAAGAACAAAAGTAAAATGCATAAAGGTCTTCGCAAATGTTTAAGTCATTCGATTTGTACATGAATGTTGTTGTGAGCTAAGAATGGCCAAAATGCGGAGTGGAAGCTAACATCGACTTTCTTCCATCCCAAACTTTGTAAGCCGCGTATCATTTCCTCTGTGGGGAATTTGAATGCATTAGAAGAGACGATTGGGCGGGAATTCGAAAAACAGGTGATAGGAATTGGGAATATTTAACATCAATACATACCTTCCATGATATCATGATATTTTGCAGTGGTTTTCGTGGTTGGTGTAGTTTGAGCGGCCTCCTTCGCTCTAGCCGCCTCCGGAGGAAAATGAGGACGCTCAGATAACACTGGGGGACAATATTGGACATTTACAATGTGTTTATAACCATCGAGAGATTGTCGCGGAGGCTGCAAACAGCAAAGAAAAACATAACAGAATTGTTAAGAATAGAAAAGAATAGGCCATTTGACATATCTACTAAATCAGCTTCACCAATGTCGAAGATGTTATTTGAATAAGTCAATCATGATGCTTCTTAAAGATAAAAAGTATTATGCCTGTATTTGCAGGAATTATTACCCTTGATGACTACATACTGCCAATGATCATTTATAATCAACTCGATTCTAGTTACCTTGGACAACTATGAATTAGCTGAATTAGTTTCATCATACAGATAACAAAAAATAGCAATGATGGTATTTGGATAAGTATCTCAACATGCGGCTTCAAATAAAGTCCAATTAGCTGGGACAACAAAACTATTGATGTACATATAGTGTAATAGTGCTCTTAGAGAAAAAAATGTTGTAGAAATAAATCAAAGAAATGTTATAGCAGTATCATGGGATGCCATTTGCTGGAATTGAATAGAATTGTCAATCATAATTCCCTCAATGTTGAAATAATGTGTTGAGTGCAAAAGTATAAGAGTAATAATTTCACCAAGCAAGTCTTTAGAATTCATTGCACTGACATAACATAGATGTAGAATCTTCAAGCCAACTTTAGACTGCTATGTATCCCAATCCTGGTCTGTTCTCATTGATGTTCCCACCCTGACTCTGACTAAACTATACTTGTTTCTCAAACTAAGCATGCGGCAATTGACACTAAATCTATTATGATGGAAACATGATGCTTAAGCGTTCAATGAACATGGTTGGTATGAAATTCTCCAATGCTATAGAATGATCATGTTTCATACCAAATTTTGTCAAAGTCAATTGGAACATGCAATGCTTACATAAATTTGCTTTTGGATACAAAATATATTTAAGCAACCAAAGAGCCAACATGAGACATTTGCAAATACAGCTTTTAAGTGTAGTTTTGACCTAAAAATAGTTAATAGTTACTTATGAGGTATATAAACACCTAAATATTTTGCACAAATTTCTAATGAAACAAAAGTATGATGATGATAGCAAAAAATTGGCGACCACTCTCAGAGGCTTGGAAGTTAAGGTAGTCTGCATCAGAATGCTCCTCAAAGTAAGGATGACTTGCTTGAAGATAAGCATGCTCCATCCCAATTAAGCCTTTATTTAAGGGTCAATAAATAATGCACAATTAAGCTGAATTTTGGTTAGTGGTCTCAATACACTAACCAAAAAACATGGCATTAATAAAACAACCAACAAAAGATCACCATACACACCATCACAGTAAGGAGAGTACAACAAAGATACTCTGTTATTTCCATTTTCAAGGAAATGCATAAGTCACCTTTCAGTTCCCATAATTGCATTCCACACCACTTATTGTAGTGCTAATTTTGTCAATTCTAATACATTATAAGTGTAAATCAGAATCAAATACCTGAACTAGTTCAGACTCTCTTCTTATTGATGAAGTGCGCCAACCGACCATATCTGAATGAAGTTCAAGACAACTGACCCCAAAGCCCAGATTCAGTCTAAAAATCCTTATTGTTGACAAAATATCAACAAACTTGCTCATATACCATTGCTAAGAGAAAACACATACACACATATGAAGGATACGATCATATGAAACATTGGCATAAACAATACGGCATTGAAATGTAGCTAAAGCTGATCTGCATAATAAAATAAACAGTAAGGGAAAACCAAATCAATCTAAGCTAAACTGTATTCAACCTGGACTTACATGAACTTTTTATCTTCATAATCTGCTGCCATTCTTAGCAGAAGGGGAGGTTTACTGGGTCTACCATCTGTAAGGAACAGCTGACGGCCAGTTCGGCCAACAAATATGGGAGCTAAAGGGGGTGCAAGTTTTTCCAAAATGGGAACTCCTAAAAGAAATGGTAGCTGAAATGAAACCAATGTGAACAGCATAATCAATATAACCATAATTACTTGATTTAATAATCACATTAAGCATAGCAGAAGTTAATGAAGTAGAACATATAATCAGAATGCATGTATCAGATCATAAACCACGAAGAAAAGCTATACTCTGCATCACAGAAGTTAACAAGAAATAGAACAGATAATCCGAATGCCTTTATCTGGTCTTAAGCTGAAGATTACAGGTACATTCTATTGAATTAGTATATATAGATCTTTGCATAAATCTTGTCAAGCCACCAAGAAATAACAGCATTGAGGATCTTCATGTGGAATTTCAAGGCGATGTGGTATATCAAGGCGGTGATGATGATGATGGTGGTGGTGGTGGTGGTTGATAGCTCCCACTGGAGGCAATCATGGTTCTAAAATTTGGCCCTGTCAACAACCATGCCTAATTTTGGAGTTTTGGCCCAAACTATGCCAAAATGGTCAATTTTGATAAGGAAAATTCTTGCATGTATTGAAGAACAAACGGAAATAAAAATAAATCTATAACAGAACTGATAAAGATGAGATTGGTAACCATTTTTAAAGTTGAAAAGTAAAATGTGAAGTAGTACGCATGATTACCCTCACTCAGTTCAATTTAAAATAAATAAAAAAGAAGAGAATATAGCCTCATACAAGATGAAGGAACCATTTAAGATAGTTTACTCATGTGCCAAGGAGACTTGTCAATAGACCAGTATGAAAGTGGAGCAGGAGATTCAAATTGTTGAGGCCAAAAATGAAAATAAGGGACTTAAAAAATATGAGCAACATAAGAAATGATTAAAGCAGAGAAAGAATAATATAGGAGGCATAGTGCTAAAGAAGTAAAGTCCAAAGAAAAAAAAGAGAACTGGCTTAATCCAATATAGACAAATTTTCTTAAGGATTTATAAGTCCAAACCGTATACATGAAGATTTAGACTGGCCCCATGTCCTAAAAAATGTTAGCAAAATAAGTTAAAGAAACTATGAGAAATGAAACCTAAATCTTGTTCTCCAAATTTATTATGTTGCTATTATTAAAATTAAATATGAGGGTTAAGACACGAAGAATGCTTGCTAACTTGAATAAATTGCAAAATCTTTCAGAAAGAAGCAGAAGTGGAAGTCCTATGGTTCAATTTTGCACAAGAAAAGTAGTTCTTAGAAATTTAAATTGGCAAAAGTAAAAAATATAATAATATTAAAAAAAAAAAGCTTGAAAAAGAAACCAAATATTAATAAGAGATATATATTCAGAAACTGACCTGTTTTTTTCCTCTAACACCCAGATGTGGAGTTGCCAACGTGATAAAATTAATTGGCTCCAATCCAGCAATTGTATCTGTATTAAATTTTTGTGATGGTTTTCCAAAATTTCGATCACAAGTGACAGTGTTATGCTGAAGCTCATTTGATGATTTTGAGGAATATAAAAGGCCAATCGCATATCTTGCAAATAACCCGCCAAGAGAATGAGCTAAAAATGAAATTTTCCTCAAACTTTTTGTCTTTTGGACCACAGTTAGGACCTAAACTCACAATGCAGAAAGTCATGAAGTGTCAATCACCTAGAGTTCAGATCACAGAGTTACCAAAACATATCAAAACATTCTAATCAGGATAATATTTGGCATTTACCTCCTCTGCCAATCTTCTTCCAGCTCCATCAATTCCACCAAAAGTTTTAGTGTAAGTATTTGATGAGCTTGCTGAAAAATGAATCAGAAAATAGTTGTCAAGGATATCATCAATTGAAGATGGCTTCAACAAATTTACTCATCAAGATAGTTTGGTGACCAAAAATTGACAGAGATGGTAAAATTTCACACCATAGATCAAAAACTTGTTCCCCAGTTGCCTAGTTAACTCCGTCTTTGCATATGTCCAATCACTGGGGCTGCAAAGTTAAGGACTCAACATCAATGATATCTAGTAGTAGCTGCAACATGAGAGTATTAACCATCAAAAGAAGCATGTACCAAGGAAAAAAAATAATAATGCATGGCAGGAATGACTTTTTAAGTTGAACGATACTCTCATGCTAGAATTTTGATGAAGGATTTTAGTTCAAACCAACAATTGCACTTCAAAATTTGTGAAAGTGGGAAAAAGTGTACTGTAATTGTGATCAAATTTTCCTAGTTACACATATCCCCATGCATAATCAATGGGAAATTCCAAAATTGTTAACTCTCTTGCCAAAAATTTAATATTCAACAAACAGCAAAGTCCAACTGCTGAGTTATACTTATAATTAGCATAAAATGTGTTCATACTAACTGTAACCATGCTTATGTTCTGCTTGTGAAACATTCTTGCTCCATTACTCTATGTGCATAATTGTAAAGTGATAATTTGAGTTAAAGAAATATTGGCATATTATGACTATCTAACCTAAGGAAATTCAGAAATATGTTTTTAAATAAACTTGAATGGAGATCATTTACTTAGTCAGCTGTGTGCATCAATGAAAGATAAAGAACAAACAACACCTGGAGAAGAAATAAGTAAAAATATGATGAGAAGAAACAAGAAATATCATTTCTAGACTAAAAAAATAGGATTTTGTTAGTACAGGAGTATAGAACTAGCACATTGACGTAAGCATGTCATTTTGGAGTTTTCCAAGCTATTAAGGCTTTATTAAGAACTCCTAATAGGTAAATTGGCTAATTTATACTAAGTAAACCACGAAAGTGGAATAATGAAATATCATATAGGAGCAATTTTTCCAGAATAGAAAGCCATTTCAAAGCCATAAATTTGATCTACATGTCATTAAAGATGTGTGAATCAAATGGTATAGTGCAACTGCAGGCTCATATTGCAGGAGACATGATGTGTATTCTTTAGTAATTAACTACCAGCTAACCTAGCCTTTGTTAGTATGGTAGCACAATAATGACTAATTAGCTTCAATGTATATATTAGCAGCTTAAGTAAAGTAATAGCTGTAATATGTGTGTATATATGATATAATTGCTTTCTATATTTAGGCCGATATTGCAGCCAGTGCTAGCTGATTGTCAGGGATATAAATCAAGATGATCTCTAGAAAAGAAGGGTCTTACTCAATCAAGGGGAGCAATACAGCAAAGTCAACTGTATTGCCAACTAATATCTAAAGCATAAATTGTGCATTGACAGCACATGCAATTCACACAAGGCACACTGAATTTCAACAAACTGATAATTTAACTTGTTAATATGGAGTTTCAGTCAGATCAAACCTCATAGATGTTATAAACTAACCAGTTTTACCTAGACATGATGCCATGGACAAGGACAAGTAGATGCTCTGGTTCATGTTCAAACTTAGGAATGCCCTTGGTTGCTGCAATACTTCCCTGAGTAGTACTCATTGCTTGAATACCAAAACTTAAATTAAAACAACTGGGTATCCGTCCTAGAGAGAACAAAAGAAGACATTATGAAAACAGATGCGGAAGTATATATCACTACAATCATTCCACAGAAGTAGGATGAATACAAAATATGTCACATCTCATTAGTGTAAAACAAGAAAAAAACCCTACAATGAACAACAAGGCCTTAATAATTTTGTCTACCTGTTCATACCAAATAAGAAGCTCATGGATTCTAGTAATGCATGACAACGATTTTGCAGTGGGATCATGTAGTACTATGTAAAATAGTTAAAGGACAAACAGGAAAGAGTGGATTACAGATTAAAAAAAAGGTACACAATAAGGGATAAAATACTGATTGCTAAATAAGGTGTATAGGAATGTTAGGAAATGCATAATAATAAAGGCAAATATTATATAAAAATTATCAAATCACAACAGATGATTTTACATGATGTTCCACTCCTTGTAGAAGAGGACAAAGAAGGAGAAAACATGAATGCAGCAGTCAGCAGAACCCATAACAAAGGAAGGGTTTCTGAAAGGCCAAAAATTAGCTCAGGAACAGCCTAGTAGTTGGGCACAGCTCCATCATATAGCATAACAAGCTGAGCTTAAGCCATAATCAACAAAACTCAAGCAGGGCACAGGTCCATCATGTTCAGCTAGATAAGGAAGGCTTTATACTTTAGGTTTCTAGGTTACCCAACTTGTCAAATATAATATCTACTGCAAAATTATGGCACCGCAACTGTCTGATGCAGCCAATACTGCAAGATAGAAAATCAAGCTTGCTAAAATCCCCAAGACAAAACAGTACTAAAAGGAAAGTAACAATTGCTTAGATTTTATTCAATAAAAATTCTTTCTTGGAAGTTGCTATTGAAAACAAAACATATTAAATAAAACAACAAGACAGAATTTGTAATCTACCTTTACTCCGAGATTTAATGACTTTAAATGCTATAAATGGATAGATTTATTCCTTGCAACTTTATCCAAAATAATAAACTAATCCTTAAGTTTAAAACTACTCCTCTGATAATCAAAATTATCTAATTTATGACTGTCATGAGATTCCTTCATTTCTATCTAAATCAACCAAAGAAGTGTCGCTTAAAACAGATTTCCATAATATAGGATAACAAGCTGAGCTTGAACCATATACCCTGCCTCAAACTTAGGTAAAATCATCTAGTAGACCAGCCGTCGACCACATCAAGATAACCTTATTAACATCCCCAGATGTGAGATTCTCCAAAGTAGATGGTGCTGTATGCTGCATTAAGAATGCCTTGATATTTACTTATTTCTAACAGCATATAAACAAAACCACTTACAAGTAACTCTTATTTAAGTAGGTTGTCAACATGTAAATCCATGAAAATCATATATGGTCTTCAGCATATAATATATATATATATATATATATACCACCACAAACCCTCATAATTGCATACACACCTCTACAAAATTTTTGATTGGTTGTAATTCATTGGAAAACCCAAGGTTCCACAAGCATCAACAACATGATGGTTTTGCGTATATAAAGGCATAACCATCTCGTGGAAAGATGCAAGAGTCTTGGTTTCAAAGGGGTAAAAACATGGTTACAAATTCTATAGGGGTATAAACACCAAATAAAAAAGAAGACTAGCATAATCCATCGTGGGTTCAGATTATTTAGATAGTTACACTAACCTCACAGAACAATACCAACAATGGACCTCATAAAGTGTTAGTCAAACCCAACCATGGTTAGTTTACCCAACCAGAGGACACAAAACAAAAAAACAAATAAATAAAATGAAAACACCGCCACCAATTAGAGGACACAAAACGTAAAATAAATCAATTAATAAAATGATAATAACAACAACGACCACCACCTTTATGCCCCCTTACAATTTTCTATATTATAACCATTTTCAATTAATCTGCATACTCCTTGAATAGACCAATGTGAACTATTTCCACATCTTATATGGAAGTGGAAGGGGTACAGTACTCATAAAAGGGGAAAATATAAGCACATAATTCAAGACTCCTGATTGTTGTTAGTAAACTTATGTAAAAGCAAAATCAAAGACACAGATAGAGATATTTAGTTATGAAATGTTGGCATAAACCAAAGCATCAAGACTAGTCAAAAAGAGGTGTTGATTTGAGGTGATATTGAGAAAAATAATGCAAGTTCAAATGTTTGTAATGTGGAAAAATAGCACAATCTTGTATAAAATTGAAGGTCTATCAATAATTCCAATTATTCATATATTAGGGCAGCAAAACCTTCCATTAGCAATTAATGCGGACATTACAAAGAGGCAACATATGATAGTTTCATGGAAGTGTTCAACCGTTATAGAAGGAAATTTACTATGATGAGTTTAACTTACAAATCAGTCTTTTATCAATGCAAATACTTCCTTTGTGAAGCCTATACTCTAATTGTCTGCTCAAGATAACAATCAGCTTTTTAAGCACAGAGGAAACTTTCCTAACAATGCGCACTATTGTGATACAGAATAGAAATCACCAAATTAATTCTTCTAAAATGTATCGTAGTCCTCCAATCATGCAGGAGGGAGCTAATAGAAATTAGTAGAAGAAAATAGTAGAGATAAGAAAATATGATGAAATTCATCCAAACAATCAAGAAAGTTGAATCAGCAACTCAAAATACAAAAGACCTCAATCTAGACTCTATTGGTCAGAAGAAATCAATAAAACTGCTCGAAGCTTAAAAAGATAGAATCTTAACGCACTTTTCAGCATTTACCCAACTAGTTTACTGGCTTAAGTACCTGGCAAGGTATACTTTTCACTTACCTAATGACATCCCCAAAGAAAATCATAAGCCGTTCCAAAAAGTTTGATCATTTGAAGTCATACTGGTAAATTTTAAACCTCCAAAAAAAAAAAAAAAAAAAAAAACTCCGACTATTTGCACATTAATCAGAAACATTTACAGATTGAAAGCATAGCAAAGAGCAAACCTGAACAACACCATCAACACATGTCAACAAAACTCAACAATAGCAGAGACATAGATAATACTAAAACCTATAATAAGCATGCAATTCGAATCACCCAAAAGGAAAGAAGAGCCACAACCAAAAAAGAAAGAAAAAAAAGAAGTTTTGCGGCACCTCAAAATCCCAACTTTATAACATACGACATCACCCGAACAAGCAATCAATAAAAAAAATAAACCAACAAGTAAATAAAGAGAGAGAGAAATCAAACCCGAGGGATTCCGACAATTTCGGGAACCGCTAAAGGACGCGCGCCTGACATCCCTGGGTCTAATCCGATCACGAGGGACACCAGAACAACAACAAAAACGGGCAAGGGATGGCGCGCACGCCATCCTATCTTCTCCTCCCCCTTATTTATAGCGCATACATTCGTCACTCTCTTTCTGTTTGTGGAAATCCCAAGCCAAAGATGAGGAGGGTATTGCTGGCGTCTTCGGTCGTTGATCCGTTAAGGAAGGGAACTATGACATCACTGCCAACGTAGTCGCCGTTGTCGACGCCGTAGTGCGGCCACGCACTGAGCCTCCAGGAGTGGTCAGAACTCTCGCCTACGTGCCATGCGCCAAGCGCGCGGCGCTGTGGATGGACGGGCTGAGACGTCACGCGTGGGAAATGAGGCCAAACGTGGCGCAAAGGGTTGATGGGATAGTATTATATTAAATTTTTTTATTCGGGCATGGTTGTAAAATAAAAAATTTGATATAATTTTATTATAGAAGGTGCAAATGATTATTATATAAATTGTAATATATTTTATTTTTACACAATGAGTATTTAGTTAATAAAATAAAAAAATTATAAAAACCGGTAAATTGAGGACTAGATCACTAGTAAAATAATGGCCAGTCGTCGGAGGTCTGCCGAATTGTATGTAAATTACTTTAATGCCCTCAACCAAAACAATAATAATATATCATATATAAAATGAATACATATAAATAAATATTATATCTTATAATTGTGGTAATTAATTATTTAAAATAAATATTTTTTTTATCATTATTCACTTTAATTATTAGAATAATAATTATTTTACATAATTATTATTGTTCAAATTATTTTAATGTTGTATATGAATATTTAAAATTACAATTTTATTTTAACCAAGTTTATTTTCACAACTATTGCCCATATGAAATTATTAATATAATTAAATATTTTATATGTAATAGATAGAATGGATATATCTCCCATAGCTCTAGGTGGGACTTTGGCATGAGAAACCCTTGACAATTGTACATATGTTCTCATTTACTAGTACATTTGTTGATAAAGAAAAATAAACACATTATTTAACAATAACCACTGGCCACAATAACAACTTACTATAGTACAAAATATCATAATACAACTCCATTACGTAGTAGTCAAGCAATACATCACTAATATCAAGTACTCATAATATTCCATTACAAACTTGCAATCTAACAAATTTAACAATTAAAATAAGTTCCACATAAACCAAGTACTAACAAAGTCCATAATGAGAAGTCCATAACCACACAATCACCAAACCTAAAACATGTATACAAATATGACTTACATGTTAGGTGGGTGAAATGACATCCTCGCTAAAATCAAACGACAAAAACGAAGCTTCTTGTCATTTGGCAAGTCCCAAAACATGTCGAGTTCATTTTCATCTCTTCACAAAAATTGTATTACAACTAGTGCTTCATCCTCCGATAAACCATCAATGTTGAAGACGACTTCATTTAGCAATCTTTTCCTTTCTTCAAACTCTTTCTTCTTTTCATTAACCTCTCTACGGGAAGCTTCCATAAGAGCAACAATCTCGGCATTGCGAACCGCGCAATCTGCCATCGCCTTAAGTCCAGGCCCAACTACCTCCACAAATTGTGCTATTTTTTCAGAAATTACCTCGAGAGTTGGGTCATTGGCAAGACCTTTTTTTTTCGTCGTTTAGATGTTGTGGAGGCATTATTTTCTGAAGTCATGGGTGACGAGGGGTCAATAGGTTCTTGCATAAATGCAAAAAAATCGTCGCTTGGAAGTTGAGAGGGCCCTGTATTCTCCTCAAAACTAGTGTTTTCATGCATATACTGAGTTGCATCATCCCCCAAATCACCCCTTGCATTACCATGCGCTCGATCTTTTGTAAAGACAGGGGCAAGTTCATTGAAAAATGGGAAAGATTTCCCATAAAGTCCCGCAGCTTCTTTGTGATTCTACATTTCAATAATATAGAAAGTTAACATCAAAAGTAACAAATAAAGACCCTTACTTAATATGAAATTTAATTATAATTACCTTCACATACTCGTCATACGAGCTTTTCTCACATTCAATTGTGCTATTTTCATGGTTTCAAACAAAGCCACTAATGCATAGAAGATCGGCAATAGCTGTAGTCTGCCTCCTTAACAGTTTCACTCGAGACTCAATGTTTGGCATGGCTTTCAGTGTAGTTCGTGGAATCTTTGCCTTAATCATTCTCTCCAACTGAAATAAGTACCCATTCCGAAATCCATTCTCACTCCGCCACATAGAATCTGTGGATAGCTCAACTAAGGCTTCAATTAGGGCCTTATCTTCTTCTAAAGTCCAATAATGTTTGTTTTGTCCCCTTCCTCTATGTTGAGATTCTCCAGTATCCATTCTCGAAAAACCTGAAAAAATAAGTCAGCAAATTGGATCATGTCATGTAAGCACCACACTTCATTAATCCTAAGTACCACTTTCATAATTAAGTCAAAACACATGCAAATTCAAAACCATTAATCACATCCACCACATCCTGATATAATATTCTGCTTAAGCATTTTTAATTAATTGATACAAAACTTTTATCTCTAGTATCATAATAATAAAGAAAAAGCTCAGAGAATCTTTATAATAGACACAAGTATGCATTTTCTATATATATATATATATATATATATATATTATAATGAGATATATAATATTAGAGCAACACAACAACAAGGTTCTCCATGCAAAGAAATTAATAAAGAAAGAACAAGAACACAACATAAAAGATAGTTGACTCTTTCCATGGCATGATATAACACTGAAACATTCAGTCACGTTTACAAAAGTTGTGAATTTGACAACATAAATAATAATTAATCCAAAATCAATTACTAGAAAGACCACCACATCACAAGTTTAGTTTTGAGTACATAGATATTAAATATCGAAATCAACTTGATCGTCATGCATTAAACATGTCCACGGCCATGCCATTTCTAAATTGGGTCCATTCATCTGTTGGATCCACAGCTGTGATGTTGTCAACATCATCTTCTGTGTTCTCCCCTAACATTAAATTATCAACTTCAGATTCCGCAGGGTTTTCTTCCATCTCTCTCCGAATGAAGTTGTGTAATAAGAAACATGCATTAATTATGCGCCTCTGAGTTGTTATATTGTAGAAGCTTGGACTCGCAAGAATTTTCCATCGAATTTTTAGAAGACCAAAGGTTCTCTCTATTACATTTCTCGCACTAGCATGTTTCATATTAAAAAACTCTTGAGCCGTGCGAGGTTGACGTCCATCGGCCCAAGAACTCAAATGATAACGTTACCCTCGAAAAGGTGTAAGAAATCCAGGGCAATTTGCATAACCAGCATCAACCAAATAGTAAAAACCTAACATACAATTGAGTATATGTCATTAGCTAATGGTTTAGGGACCATTTCGTTATTAATAATCAATTACAAAAGTAATGAGAGCACATTTTATTTACCATTTGGAACCTTTAATCCATTAGGTTTTGTAACCGCATCTCTAAGAACTCGACCATCATGAGCCGAGCCCTCCCAACCAGATAAGACATATATGAATTGCATATCTTGGCTACAAACACCGAGTACATTTGTGGTGATTTCTGATTTTCTTGTTCTATATCTTGGTCGATCAGCTTTAGGCACATTTACTCTGATATGTGTTCCATCTAGGGCTCCAAGGCAATTCTACGTTGGGAAAAAAAAGTTTATTACTTACAAAACATTGCTATGATTATTTCATTAAAAAAAACATGTGGGTTTGAATTAATACCTTGAACCACTTCCACCGAAAATCAATTGAATCCTCGAGGACAGGTTCTGGTTTCTTTAATAACACACTATGACAAAGAGTGATTGCCTTTAAAACGGCATGGAAATGCCGACTAACTGTTTCAGCAGATCGGACAAAATCAAACTTAATTACTCTATTCTTGGCATGGTGTGCCACAATATTCAAAAGCATTGCAATCATCTCCTCAAACAAAACATTTCTTGTACCACACAAACCACCGGTAATGGTTAGCAATTGACATAAACTATGGAAACAATGACGATCCATGCGTAGTTTATCAATGCACTGAATATCACTTTCGTATACCACACGACGAAAGTATTCATATTGTTTGCGGCGCCTAACAGATGTCGTCTCAATCTCATGTTGGACATACTATTTCTTATATTGCTCCGTTTTATTGCATATGCGGCAATCATGACATTCAGTAGGAAAATATAACATATGGACATAAAATAATATAGTCTGAGTCCTTCCATATTGTCCATATAAGCTGGGAGCATATAAAAAAAAAAACATAATAAGATTATGAGAAATGTATAAAGGCATGAAACACACTCACTAGTAATAATGTGCAAAGACATGAAACACACAATAGTGACTATCATATATTGACCATAGAGATGCAAGAAAAATCTTTCTAGTGATGATCTTATTTTAGCAATCTAGAAAAAAAATTTATCATCACTATCATCTATCATGTTGTGTTCGGTGTCTATTTTAGTGGTGGCAAGTACAACTGCAAACATGAGCCATGTTCTTTATTATTATTATTTTTTATAACTTAACAATAATGAGGATTAGCTCAGTTGGTTAAGTTGCTATTTTTATGATTCAAAAACATATGATGTGGTCTCTATGATGTAACATCTTTATCATTCCCCTTTAACAGTCAAAAAATGTCACACCCACCCCTTCTACCGAGGTAAATGTAGCACCCATCAGTTAAAATTTCTTTTAACTGGAAAACTGACACACTTGACAAACCAAATCAGACTTACAATTCACAAATAACAACTTTTAAACAAACTACAGGAATACAACAATCACAATCACTCCAACATGCGGGTACAACCGCTACAAAATCACGACACCAAACAGAAGAAAGGAAAGGGACCCACTGAAACTCTGAATTCAACACTGCCTGGATCTATACTCGCACATGCAATCTATAAGAGTCCTGCTCCTGCAACTGTAACACATTTCAATTGGTCGATAGTGGCTCAATAATTTCAATTAATTGAATACAACATATATAAAATATATAAACATCAATTTTCTCAAATAATTTCTAGCTTTCACAAAATACTAGAATTTTGGCAGAATACAACTTTAAAGAGCTTTTAAAGCATAAATTCACCGTAAATCATCACTAAATCAACTTCTAAGGAAATATAAACTTTTTGTGAGAGACTGCCCTCCTAAGAGCGACAGCTGGGCTTCGCCCCCTCATCACAATCCAAAACAACATCTGAAAAACATACTCAACCCACAATACGCACCCAGCATGAAATGGTCTAGAAATCCCTTTAAACCTTCGTTGTGGCCATGGCTAGGTTCAGAGCCGTCAAGGTACTCATGCCCTTAACGTTGACCCATCGGTTCACCGGTTGGTGACTCCGGCTACCCGATGAATATCCAGTCAGGGCTCTACACTCCCACCTGAACCTGGCCCTCGTAGATAATAATCAGTCTAGCACGCCACCTCAAAAGGCTGGCCGTGGAGACCACTTACTGCAGTAAGATACCACCATAAAATCTGTACAAGCTCTACAGTACCGTCCATGCATAACATCAATAAAATCCAAAACCACAATACCATTCCTATACCAGGAATGAAAACCAATTCCACAAACATTGCCGCTAAAATCATTTAAAAACGCATACATGGTTTCACATATCATCTCAAAATCACGGTACACAGCCATTAAAATAAATACTTGAAATGAATAATTAAATCATGCGTACATGTATTTTCACTATTCAAAAATACATATAATTATACCAAAGGGATGTATAAATACGATTGCCAATATTTCAATATACATATCATTCACCATTATACATAATTAAACATAAAAAAATGATATAATTAAACAGTTGTTTCCAAAATAATTAAATCATATATACACGTATTTCCACTATTTGAGGATATGTATAAATATACGAACAATATGTATCAATACGATTGTCATGGCACGTCAACGACAAATAAACATAAGTATCTTTTAACAATATACACAATTAAACATAATGAAATGAATTAATTAAAATAATAATTTCCAAAATACTAGCTGTTAAATAATAATGTCATAATAATAACAATTACCGATTATTCAAAATAATAATAATAATAATTAACCAATTATTCAAAATAATAATAATATTTAACCAATTATTCAAAAATAATAGCCACTACCAACTCACCTGGCCCCCCCTTGGGTTCTTGCTAGACCCGGAACTCTTCCCCAAGCCTGATCAACACCTAACAGGATAACAGAATAAAATAAATACAGATAACAACCTAAAGACATAACTGAACCCAAAAGAAATTACAAGAAACCAATAACAAACTCTCTAATTGGGCCCAATCACTCCAATCGATTAAAACCCGGCTTTGCATAATCAAACAAATCTCCAATTGCACTTAAACCCATCCAATTTAGGCCAAACCCTCCTGAACCAACCTGAACCAGCCTCAATCTCACTGAACCAAGTTCAACTTAACAAACCAGCATTGAACCAATTCCAATTCTTATACAATTCTTTTGAACCAGTTTGGTTCAACTGAACCCAAATTCTTCTTCAATTGATTCAGCCCGAACCCATTAGCCCAAACCTGAACCAGGCCCAAACCCATCTCAACTTGATTTGATCAAGCCCAACCAAATCAATCCAAACCCAACTCAACCAATTTCAATTTAAACTCAACCAATTCCCACTTGACTTGATCCAACCAAAACAACATGGTTAAACCCAACCAGTTTCATCCAACCATCTTCATTAGCCTCTAAATCATCATCATCATCTCTTAATTAACCCAAAACAAACCCTAATCTCGGTGCTATAGTGATATACAGTAAATCCGAAAATCTCTTCATCATTCCAAGCAAGATTCAATCTCAAATACAAGGATTAATCCAAAGAAATTCAAAGCATTAATCAACTACAACTATTAATCATGATTTCCTACTCAAATCCATCAATTTCTTCATCAAATCAACCATATATACATACATGCATACACACATACACACCCATGAAAAATACACCAACAAGGATTCTTACCAAGCCAAACCATCCCTCCGGCGAGCTCCCTCCGACGATCTCCCAGTTTTCCTCCTCAAAACCTCCCATTTCTTCTCCATTTCCTTTCTTTTTATTTTTATTTTCTCGGAAATCACTGTAGCAGCCATGGATGAGAAGGAGAAGAAGATGAAGAAAACCCCTTCAATCTAGATCTTTTTCTCGAAGAAATATTCAGCCAAAATTTACCAATAATCCCTGAAAATATAATATATTACAAAACGATCTCTGAAACTTCTCCAATGATCCCTAAATCGTGAAATATTCTTTCCAAAAAGTCCCTACAAAATTTCCTTTAAGTCCTTAGTCTTTGGAAACAGTTTTGATCAAGTCTTTTTTATTATTTCTGAACCCAAAATCTACTATAAACTATCACAATAAAGTCCTTGCTATTTCCACTTGGGTTTCTCAGCAAAATTGATCTGCAAGTAAAATCTTACTGTAACTGTTATAATACCCTGAATATAATTACTTACAGATATCCAAAGGTTCAGGGTATTACATTAATACCTTCTCGAATGAGTTAAACAAAAAACGCTGCCCTCTTTTAAAATTACAAAATCATAACGTGATGTGTTTGACTAAGATTGAGTATAGAATTAGTGGTTCTGATGTTGCATTGAATGATAAGGGGGGAAGAATGTGTTGTTGTCCATATTATCATGTATTGAATGAATCATCCCTCTCAAGCATAGATTAGTATCTCTTTATTACAGAATACATTCTTTTGCTCAATTATACAACATGTACTCCAGTCTGCTTCCATTTTGCATCTCCTCTATAAAAAATGATTTCTATAAAAAAAATGATTTGTTGTATTTTGTTTTCTTCTATTTTTTAAATCTTACTTCAATAAATTTTCATGACTAATCACACATTATTTTAAATACCTTTAAACCTATTTTACTTAAAACCCAACAATCCAAGTTTGTGGGTGGCCTTTAACAATAAAGAAAAAAAAGAAAAAAAAATCCAATTTGATGCTATCATTTACAAGAATTTCTCATGACATCTTCCCAACAAGCAACTTTATTTGATAGGAAAAAAATCCCAAAGTTATAAATGGTCCAACATTCAAATGTAAAAGAAATAAAAAAAAAAATGAAATTACTGGACTTCAATATTCAACAAAAAAAACCAAACAACAATCTGCCAGCAATCTATCTTATTTATGCAAAAAGATAATATTTCCTAAACTAACATCATGAATAACCAAAGCTAGTCATTTAGGCAATCATGGTCTTCAACATTCCATCCTCATCAGAAACAAAACTGAAATCTATTTCTACAGCGTTGCATAAATTAACAAAAGTAGCTCATAATCAAAATGTTTTGGTTGTATAGCCACAAGCCTTAGAACCAGAACACAAGTCATGGCTTTCAACAAATTAAGACTCAATCCTCACTGTAATCACTGGACATGGTAAGATCATAAATCCTTACCTCAAATACTTTCTTCAAGTGCTCAAGCTCCTCAACAAGATCACCGATCGCTTGGTTGTTGGAGACGTCGAAGTCGAAGGAGAGAAAGGATGGGCTCTTGGAGATGGTTGTTGGAGACGTTCAAGTCGGAGAGGTGGACGAGGAGACTGATTTGGTCGGGGATGAGGCCGCTGAGGAGGTTGGAGTGGAGGTCGACGACGGCGAGATCTCTTGCAACGGCTGAGTTGAGGATGAAGCCAAAGAGGAGAATGACCTCAAAAGCAAGGGCAAAATTGACAAATGGGCCTCAATCCAAGCATTACCCCCAAATTTCAGGGTAATGCTAGAAACTTCAACAAGGCCATGTGATGCCCTTCTCCTTGGGATTATCTCAATAGTAAAAGCTACCCAAACATGGGTTTGAATGGGTGGGGGTAATGAAGCCCATACCTAGGGCTTCATTACCCCCATCCAAACGTACCCTAAACTCCATCTCCATTATTCAATCTCCAATCACCTCTATAAAGCTAGTCATGCACACATGGGACTTCACTTGTGAAATTTAAACATAATTTTCTAAGTATAGGAAGATATAATAAAAATAATAGCTAGTGCTTATTTATATATTGGTCCTAACACAAGGTTATAATTCTAGCTTTATAGAGTAGTATATCACTAATGACTCAGGTCCCTTCCAAAGGAGGTTTTTTTTTCACCCTCTACCTAGGTTGAAAAGCCTAATTCAATCCTAGGGAATAATAAACTTTACCTAGGTTTTTTTTTCCAGTTGCATATAGTTTACATCTTTATATACATGTCTATTTCAGTATTGAACTTCTCTATTGATTGAGAGATGTTTTGAACCACTAGACAAATAGGGGCATATAAACATATTATCTTCATACTATCACAATAGTTTAAGTACTTCCTCAATTTCTTTTTATGTTATTTCACAAAAATTAGTTATTTTTTTAAAATTACCCTTAATTTATATTTTTCGTATTTCTTTCTCATATTTAATTCCAAGAAAAAAAGTAAATAAAGTATTAAGGATAATTTTGAAAAAAAAAATAATAAATGCTTCTTGATATAGAAAATGGCAGATAAAAAGAACGGATGTACGAGTAAATCAGAAGTTTTCCCAATGTTCAGGATCAAATCCTGTCTCTACAATATTTTTATTTTTTTAATTTTTTGTTTGGATGGGAGAAAAAGAGGGGAAGATAGTACTGTGATATTATTATAGTCAATTGTATCTTATTATTATTATTATTATTATTATTATTATTAAAGTACATTACTTTACTATGGGCAGATAGTGGGGATCGAACCCACATCTTCTCTTTGGCAAAGAAAAGTTTTATCATTCAACCATATTTTATGATAAGCTCACATATGTTAATTGTCCACATGAATATGATATATTTTATTTTTGTAGGGATCATACATCAATCCATCGAGATATAATACGTGCAAAGTGAATATTGGAGATAAGAAATGAATCCTAATTTTCATATGATTGACCCTTCTAATCCAAATCCATTTAATGTCCTTTCGGGGAGCTCAAGGAAATGAATCTTAGGCATACCAATTAGTGGGTGTAAGAGAATTAATGCATCTTATTCAAACATTCCTCTCACTAATATTTATTTTTGATTCTATTGATGCTCTTGTAGAAATAAAAACTTTTTTATTTTATTTCATTTGCCTTTCTCTTTTTCTAATATCATTGCAAATAATTTTTTGGACAAACAAATTAATCATCCTCTCATAAACTTCTACTACCTCATCCTCTTAAGCATCCTGGAGGTTTATAAGACTAGAAAAAAAAAAAAAAAGAACATAAATAAACACACTAACCACATTAATACCCTATAGTTACATTATTAGAGCCAAAAAAACATTCTCTAAATTCTTAAATTTTAGAAAATATTTCACTAATAGTTAAGAATCAACCAAGTTTATATTGGGTGAACAGGCCAATAAACCAACTTTTTTTTTTTTTACATAAAATACTAATATATCTATTTTTTTTTTATCCATACTAGAATGTAATCAAATAGTTTTCTTTTTTATTACTAGTGGGGCGGCTCGCGCTAATGTTGCGGGTCTATAAACATATGAATTTTATTTTTCATATATAACTGACAATGTAGCTTTATATTCAATTTTTTTTATATGTCTTGAATCTATATTGTTCATGTTTGTCTTTATATTTTACCTTGGTTACAAATTTTGATTGATGATCTATATCACTTTTTCATATACATAACTTGACGTCGGTAACCTTAATTTTTCCAATAATTTCTTAAATATTACTTTAACTTGCACAGTGACAATAACACGGTCTTGATTTTTTATTTTTTATTTTTCAGTTTTTATCTATTGAATTCTAGAAGATAAATGAAGTCTCCTAGCAATAAATCCAATTGCCACAATGTTTCAAGCAATTATAAATAAAAAACAAACTGATAATATTAATGTAGTGCATAATTTTGTATATAGGGTTTTTTTTCACATAAAAGGTCATAAAAAACTAAAATTTAAATTTTTTAACTACAATATTTTTGCAAAGTTAACAAAATGATCCTACAAATTTCATATTAAATTGTATATCTTCCCTGCTAATATACACATTCAAATATGACTATGATAAAAAATTATGATATTATTTGTGAAATTTAAAAAAAATTCATTTCATGATTCTATACTTTATTAAAAAAAACTCCCTCTCTATATATATACAAAAAAATACATACCTTGCGATTAATAGTTTGAAGTAATGAAGGGCTACAAAGAAACTAACACCTTCGATGAATTATCAAAGATTCTATTAAATATTATATAGCAATGTGTAGGTTACTTCTTCATTGATCAAGGCATAGTCACATGCAGTGGCGGAACCAAAACTTATTGGTAGGAGGGGCTAAAGTCAAAGACTCAAAAGTGTAAAAAAATTATCAAATTAAATAATTATCTACAGTAAAAAATGTCAATAATATAACTATAATTTGAATATACATATAGTAAAAAAAAAACATTAACTATAATTTGAACTATTATCGTTGTCATGTATCTGACTAAAAAAAGCAAATATGTTCAACTAGACAACTAAACAATCATTCATTCACTCTAACATGTATGTTATTATATTATAACAACTAATTTATATTTGCCATGCCACATTATCAACTTAATTTTTTTTAATTTTTAATTTGTTTTTATAAATTTTATTAAAATTATTCACAAACTTTTATTGAAAATTTAAATGCCACATTATCAACTTAAATATTTTCCTTAAATTTTTATAAACATTAAAATTTCGGCAACTTTTTGAAAATAAGAAAACTTGTTAATTAGTAAAATTATTAAAACTTAACACTACAACCCATTATCAAGTTAATTTTTTTTAATTATTAAATTAATTTTATAAATTTTATTAATATTATTAATAAATTTTTATTGAAAATTTCAAATTTCAATGCCTCATTAGCAGTTTAATTTTTTCCCTTATTTTTTTTTTAAATTTAAAATTTCAGCAACTTCTTGAAAATAAGAAAACTTGTTTTTAATTAGTAAAAGTATCAACAACTTAACATTGCAACTTATTATCAACTTAATTTTTTTAAATTATTAATTTATTTTTATAAATTTTATTAATATTATTTAAATTTTTATTGAAAATTTGAAATTTAAATGCCTTATTATCAAATTAATTTTTTCCTTAAATTTTTTTAAAATTTAAAATTTCAGCAACTTTTTAAAAATAAAAAAACTTATTTTTAATTAATAAAAGTATTAAAAAAACTCAATATTGCAACCTATGGGATTTGAACCTGAGTGGGCTCTAATCATTAACATTGCACAAAAACTAGACACAAATAAAATATTATCTAACATTAATATATATATATATATAACCTAACTTCATCGATGCCCAAAAACAACCTCACCGGAGCCAAGGGAGGGGGGCTGAAGCCCCTACTAGCCCCCCCTTAATTCCGCCCCTGGTCACATATAAATGAATGAAAAGAACGATCCATTTATATTGATAAGTTTTTTTTTAATTGTTCTAATGAGTATGCTAAAGTCGTAAAAGTGACCTCACATATATTTTCATGTCCTTAGATGAGTAAGTTATATATATATATATATATATATATATATATATATATATATATATATATATATATATATAGCTAATATGTTATGTTTGTGTGTATATATAATAGAAATGGATTTAAAAAACAGAAAAAATACAAAGTCAAAAAACAACAACCAATTAGAAAAATAGCATGTGCCTTTTAATAATATTTAATGACAATTGTAATAATAAAATTGTGAGAGCATATTTTCAAAAGAGAGATAGAGAGCAATTATTTTATAATGTGTGAGCATTGCTAGACAAAAAGTTGCCAAGATGCTCTGAACAATATATATATATATATATATAGTAACTAATTTGTTAGAGCATTCTTGCAAAACATCAGCCCCTTTACAAAGAATCTACTATGTGTCAGTTTATGAGACCACCATAAGATGAAATTAACATTAAGTATATATTTTTCTACTCACGGAATTTGGGAAATATTAATGTAAATTTTATTTATTTATTTTGAAAATATTTAATGCCATATTGTTTGTTTTGATAATGAATATCCTCGGTGCGTGATATGTGATAATGAATATTCTAAGTAAAGAACTGCCAATTAATGAAGAAAATTGTCAAATGGTAGCATTTTGATTATAAGTAAATAACTAATTTTTCCACTTAAAAAACCATGCAATATCTTCTATCACATGATGACATTCCTTAGAAAGTCACAAAAGCTTTGTACCATGAATCTCTTAGCTAAATTCGACCCCATTTTAGTTATGGTTTCAAATTTGATCCCATCAAAGTTCAAGTTAACCAAAATATATTGGAAGAGATTTTTTTTTTATATTATATATTGTATAATTTTTATTTGAAATATTAAAAATTAAAATAATAATTGATGGTTTGGTTCTGGTTACAATTTCTGATTTACAAAAACTTTAATTGGAACTTTAAAGTTCTATTTCAGGATCCGATTGAAAATTGGAACTATAAAAACTATTTCATTTTGGCTTAAACAATAATAATTTCTCGATCATATCAGTAATTTGAACCAAATCAGAGTAGAGTCTACTCTTCCATTCATTCAATCTCCAATCATCTCTATCAACTTATGGCCACAACGGGACTCCACTTGTGAATTTAGACATAATTTTCTAAGTATAGGAAGATATAATAAAAACACCGGGTAGTGTTTATTTATGTATTGGTCCTAACACAAGGTTATAATTTTAGCTTTTCAGAGTGATATCTCAATGACGACTTGGGTCTGCTTGAAAGGAGACTTTTTTCACTCCCCACCTAAGCTGGAAAGGCCCATAGTTAATCCTAAAGAATAGTTAAGCTTCGTAGGATCTTTTTATCAAATTACATGTAATTTGCATCTTCACAAGATGTTTATTTCATGGAGCTTCTCTCTTGACAAAGAGATATCCTGAACCAATAGACAATAGGGCCATATCGACCGGACCGTCTTCATAATATCATGATAATATGAGTAGTTTTTGGAATTGTAATATAATCTAATGTGATGGTATTAGTAGATATCCGAAATGCTTAGGGTCAAATATTATCTCTGCAATATATATATATACTATTGTAGTCAATTATACGTTTTTTTAATTAGAGTATATTACCTTGACATGAGTAGATAGTGGGGATTGAACCCACATTTTTGATCTCCTTGGCAAAGGGAAATTTTATCATTCAACCATATCTTATGACACAACACATATGTCCACGATCCACATGAATATATATGATATATTATACTTATGTATGGATTGTACGTCAATCTATGGAGATATGATACATTGTAAAGTGAATATTGGAGATAAAGAAATAAATCCTAATTTTCATAGGATTGATCCTTCTAATCCAATTCATTTAATTTTGATTCTATTGATGCTCTTACACAAGCAAAAAAATTTTTATTTTATTTTATTTTATGTGGCTTTCTTTTTATCTAATATTATTATAAATTTTTTTTTTACAAACAAATAAATCATCCTCTCATGAACTTCTACTACCTCATCCTCCCATAAATCTCAGAGGTTTATAAGACAAAAAAAAATAAAAATATTTATTTTTGACGTAAGATACTAATATATCTAATTTTTTATCCATACTAGAATTTAATCAAATAATTTTGCTTTTTTTTTTTAGAGAAATATGGATTAATCACAGTTAGAGATTACATCATCAAACTTTTTAGTTGAGACAAAAAAATAAATAATTAACTATCCTATAAAGAGTATGTTAATCAAGTGATTTCCCAAGAATGTTACTTTTTTTTTAAAATTGTATGATTAAAATATCTTAAAAATAAAAATTCTTAAATATAAAAATAAAATAACAATATTTTTAAATAAGGTACTATAACAACTGTGTTGAGGTTATAATATAAATGCTAATAAAACAAGCATGAGTTTACCGTTGATTCTTATAAATGCTTGCGTCTGGTAAAAAAAATTAACAAATGCTATATTTATCAAGGTTGCACATTGACTGAAAATTATCATCTTTACCAAAATAACACATAGGGTTTGGATAACAAATTTATATATGTAATTTAGAATCAGTTATCTCTTAAATGTTTCGTATTTATTATTTTTTACATCGGCACGAATGCCACTATGCTACCAGCCATTTGGTTCCAACTCAACGCATACGCGAACCATAATAGTTAATAATGACAAATTTCACAACTTAATCGGGTCGGATCCTTGCGAAGCAATCAGGATCCGACCCGTATAGTTTTCAAATCTCCGACAAGAGCTTCTGGGCTAACCCGACCATTTTCACACTCGTGTTCTTATTTTTAGATTAAGAAAACGCCAGCAAAACAAAAGGGCAAAAAAGAAGAGAGAGAGAGAGAGAGACGGTGAGAGAGATCTGCGAAAGAGATCCATCGCAGAGATCCCCGGCCATCCTCTAAATTCAATCATTTTTTCCGTAATTCATTTGTTTTTTTTGGATTCGTTTATCCAATTCGGCATTCTTCTCCTTTGATTCTTTGTGTTCATTTGTTTTTGAATTCCAATTTGGGATTTAACTCGAAGCTCGGTGATCGAGGGATTAGGGCTTGGCTACGAGTGGTTGCATGGCTTCCGCGCAGGTGCTTCCCAGTTCGCGGAAGCTAGGGCATCTGGAAGCTGGGAAGAAACGGGTATGCACTCAAACGTTGAATCTGACAAGTATTGGATTGATTCCAGATTGATTTGTGAATTTGGGGATTGAAATCTGGAATTAAATGCATTGCATGATCTTTTCTTTTGTGTAATTGTTAGCTAAGGTTGTGTATTTGTGATCCTGTCCGCGTTTGTGTGAAATCTTTTACTATCTGCCCAATTGATATTGATTTTATTTGATGGTCTGGGAAATTTGGGGGTAAATGGTTATTGATTCATGTTTACTGAAGAAGATTTTGAATCCTTGATTTTCATGGCAGTTACAATCTGTAACTCTTTTTACTTAGCAATGTGGAGCTACTTTAACTCATTCAATGTCATCAAAGCCATTTCTTTTCATCTTTCAAGAGAACTTTATTCTTAGGGCTATCATTGATATGGTCACTAGATTTTATTTACCATCGGATTACAGATTCCAATAGTTTTCGGATATTTTGAATGACTGATTGGAAGTGTTGAAAGCATGCTAGATAGGACTGGGAAAAGCTTGTGAAGCATAAACTTAGACAGTCAAAATTTTAAATTGAATGTACCAGTTTATGCTGACCTTATGTTTTCTAGAAGGAACTTGGGTCTGAGGTAAATCATTCTGAAAGTAATTTCACTGTTTTTAGACTTGTTTGTTGACTTTTGAGGAAGCCGTGATGCTAATGAAAATTAAGAATTTAATGGATAAGACTACCCACATTTTATTAACCAGTGTATGATTTAATCCAAAAAAAGCTAATGCTCAGATCAAGTTCAGGTCCAAATTCCCGACTTATTTCAAAAGTGGACTAGGTTGTGAACCATTAAACCAGCAAACTGACCTGATTTAGTCCTTATCTGATATGCGCACCTTACTTGAACATTTGAACTATTATTTATTTGTAACCTTTTCTTCATCTGTCACCATCCATCTTAGATGCATTTCACTCCCGGCGGTAATGCTGTGCCCTTATTCTTATACAATAAGCTTGAATGGTGGAAAGAACAAGAAGGAATTGGGCTCTAGCCTTTGGGAGGAATTTTTATCTTCAAATGCATATTTTATGAATGGCAGTTGGATTGTAATAGCCAGATCCAATCGGGTAGCTTCGATAAATGAGAACAGTAGGAAAACCTGGCCTAATATATCTCGAAGTTTGGTGATTGTTAATCATGATATGAAGTTCAAGGGCTTCAACATTGGGAGGACTCTGGTTTTGTTTCAAGCCTTATTTTTGTATATTATTGGCATGATCTGCTAACCACTATGGTTAAGGTGTGTATTTTGTTATGCAGATATCCTTACTAAGATATTATGTTTATTTATGATGGTTTGGATTGGCTTCATGCTATACAAGTGCTTACTGCATTCATCTTCAGCCTCTATTTTTATTTTTATTTTTTATTTTTTGCTTGTTTGTTATGAACTTGTTGCTTAACATAAACATGAACCTATGGTTTCGTAAATGCCTTTTGAATTCTCTACGATCTGCCTAAAATGAAACGGAATTTTGACTATGGTGGCAATTTAATGGGATTTAATCATAATCCTTAATCTGCAAAGAAGCAGCTGTTATGCAGTATGATTGGACAATTTATAAAGATAAAAACTAATGGCCATAAATCAACATTTATATTATTTATAAAGTTGAAATCCTTACGGCGAACTTGGTTTGATACCAAAAATTTGATGCAATGTACTACTACAAGTAAAAGTGGGAATGATGAGAAATGGGGTTTAAGGCTAATATTGCACGGATAATGAGATTGTGGATCCACAATCTTGTGAGAAAGCCTTGTAGCTAATGCTCAGGTCAATTGCTGCATGGTCCTGAACTCTACCATTTTTTTTTTCTATTGGAAAACAACAGTGAAAATTGCAGTACTTCTGAACCTTTTTTTTCTTCTGTCAGTTGGAGGAGTTTCGCAAGAAGAAGGCTGAGGGTAGAGCTAAGAAGGTTGCATCTACTGGCCAATTACAATCGGCTGATGTGGAACAGTTTGGGAAGCTCTCACAAAAGCATGAACATGCTACAGATGAAACTATTTCAGCAAGAGATGATTTTGGTGTTAACGATTCTTCAGGATTTCTCAAGGCACAGGAAGATATAGCGGTTAGTTCTACCCATGGAGCTAATACTGGATCCTCAACTGGGGAGCATGCTAACACTAGTGTCTGGGTTGACAGCAATCATGTATCACATGATAATTTAAGACAAGAGTCTCAGAAAGACGAGTTATCTATATTGGACGAAAACTCAGGCTTCCCACAGCCAAATTTGAGTCGATATGAAAATTGGAGAGGTGTCAATGGTGAAGTTAGCAGCAATGAAGAATTAAAATTTGGGTCAAGCGGTGGTGCAGAATCACTTTATGCCATTAATCCATTTCATGCAAAACCAGATGTTGAACGGAACAACCATATCCCAAGTTCTTTTCCATTTGTTGATGTTCATTCAGAAAATAAAATTAATTCAAAGTTTTACAGCGACTATCCCGATGCATCTGGGTCTAATCTTAAGAGCACTCTGTCTGGAAAATCAGCAAGCTTTCTTGAGCAGAATAGGTTGGGGATAACCACTACTTCGGTCAATTCTTCAACTTTTGAAGGTAAATTGCTAAATTCTTATAATTAGTTTTTTTATGAGTATTCTTTTTTCAAGTTAATTTTCATTTTATTTTCTGATTTGTCTTTTAACAATCAAATAAACAGAGTCGACTACTGGATTGGGGCTTCAAAGTACTGGCAACTTGAACCAAGGCTATTTCACGGATAATAGAAGAGGGAGATCAATTGCTGATTCCATTAATCGCCACCTTAATGTTGATCATGGTGCTTGGCGTGTTTCGGAACCTTCATCTGCAGATATTGGTCTGTCATCACGGAGCTCCCATGGACAACATTTGTTTCCTTATGTGAGTTCTGGAACTATTGGTGGCCGATCACGCCCATCATTTCTTGATGCTCTTGGTGTGCCAAGAGCTTCTTCTACAGCTTTTGCTGCATCGTCCATACCCGAGAAATCTAATTCACCAATGCTATTAGGAGGATCAAATTTCCTGGGCACAGAGGTTCAGTCATCACCTTCTAATCAGCTTTTAGCAGAAGAAGCTAATGCTGTTGATCACTCTTTAAATTTGGAAAGTCAAGGTAGTAGTGAAAAGGAGTTTCTCATCAATCCTTCCAATTCTTTGAACAATGGGCCGATTGCGGCACTGGAAGGAAGGGATCACGATGCACAGGGGCAAGGCCATCAGGAATTCCTATCTACCAAAAAGGACGAGGGCTTTGCAGCCCTGGAGCAGGTACACAAGTTTCTCTATGACGACTTTCTTCTTTTTATTCATTTATTTGTACTCTGTTTTACAACATAATAAAAACCATTAAATATGGAAGGAAAATGGGAAAATTTGAATGTAGCATTTTGTTCAAAACAAGAAAAAAACATAGCTTTGGACTTGAAGGCTTCTTTCCTCCTTACCATTTTTGCAATTTGCATTCTACCTTGTTTAAACCTTCAAGGTTGTCATTGAACATCAAAACTAGTTATTTGATGTGGAGACAACTTATCATGCTTCAATTCATATCTTTTCCAACAATTGAAAACAAAACTGGGAATTCTAACATTGACGAACTTTGTTTATCCAATTTTTTATTCTAAAAAAGCATTCCACTATTTGAAATTGATAGGCTGTAATTAGTTTATTTAGATGTTAAAAACTCCTTAACAAGAAATGCTAAAATTCCAGCAGATTATAAAATTAACATATTTTAAGCTATTCAGCGTTGCCATGAACCTTGTTGATCAACTTGCTTATGAATATCTTGAGTTTCTGTAGCTTTCTTGGTCAATATACACAACAAATTCTTTGTATTTATTTATTGTGTGTGCTCATGGAATGGATTAGTTGACTTGGATGGTAATCATAGTCTGAGAACAAAGCTTATTGAGAAAGTGGATGAATGTACTTATGGTGTTTTATGTTGGAGTAACTTATAATACTCTTGCTGCTATTGGTCTAGAAAGTTTAGGCATGATTTGTGCTCAACAAGCCATTTGTGTTTGGTTCAGGTGTTGAGAAAAGATTCAATTCCACTCCATCTCTGACCCATATCCATTGCATGCTATTATTTCTTGAGTTCTGTTACTGATAACCAACAAGATATTGCTTAGATACAATTTCCAATTAAGCTAAGCTGAATCCTTTCGGGATTACTTTCTTTTTTTTTTTTTTTTTTTTTTGTGGGCTTCTACATGGAACAAAAGAATGATATGTTTGATTCCGCAGCTTTGTATGAGAAGCAACTGTTTTAAGATGATAGCTTATCCTGGAGTGGTTTGATGAAGATTGTCCAGACATGAGAATTGGTCTTTTTTTTTTATTTTTTTATTATTTTTGTGGGTCACTTTTGTTTCCTGGAAACTTAATTAACCTAATTTCTGATCTCTTTCAAAACAGTTATAGAAATGTCTACAATTTCTCTTCATTCCATAGTTTCATCATCTATAAAATTATATGAAATTTGATGGTTCTAAAACAAGAAATTACAAGCCTAACTTTATCAAATTCAACTCCTTGCCTATGCCGAAGTACATCTGTTAGAATTTATTTATTTATTTTTTATTTACTTTTATTTTTACTTTCGCATTTAAAGCATGGTTGCATGCACCTTTTGCCTTAACATGTCAAGAGGTATTTTGATTTTAGTTTCTATCCATTTCTCTTTTTGGTACATATGTGACCAAAAAATATCACATAGAAGGGGGTTATGATGTTGCCCTCACTGTCTTACGTAGCCTGGGTCCTGCATATGCATCCTTCCTTAATGTGTTTGTGCAGATCGCAGGGGTATATTGATGGACAATTCATGACAAAAATGATTGAGCCTCCCCTGGAAGATCTAGTTTAATCATTTATTTGAACTTAATTCAATTCTTTTAATGTGGATCAAAGACTACAAACAATTCTTCTTTGAAAGCATGCTTTTACCGAAGAGACATCTACTGGTGCATGAAAGGTGGTGATACATTCATTCCACAATTGTCATGTCAATATTTCATTTGGGTTAAAAATTTTACTCTTGATGCCAGTTTGAGCTATTTGTTTATTGCATATCTCTTATCTTCCATAAGAAGCAGGATTTTCTTATTAGTATAAAATCTCATCTCAAAATTATGAACTTTTTCATATAAGCCTATTGTGGTGTTATTGTGCCAGCACATCGAAGATTTGACACAAGAGAAGTTTTCATTACAACGAGCTCTTGAAAAATCCCAGGCATTAGCAGAATCGTTGGCTGCTGAGAATTCTTCACTGACTGATAGCTATAACCAACAGGTTTGTATTTTTAGAAAGGGTGTCTGATAAATGAAAGGAAGATGAAATATTCAACTAATCCTCTTTTTCTTGGCTTGGTCATTGGAAGAAAATTTGGAAAAAATAATCTTTTATTAGTGCCTTAAATTTTTCTGCATTTTTTCCTTGTTCCCAGCAGCTAAGTTTGTGAGTTTTTGTTCTCAGGGAGAGGTTGTAAATCAGTTAAAATCTGACATGGAACGCTTGCAGGAGGAAATCAAGGCTCAGCAGGTCAGCCCCCCTCATCCATATGTTATAATCCTGCATTATTTTGTTCTTAGATAGGATCTCTTTGCAAATGAAGTCTGAGGAAAACCCCTATAGGGATATCCTGCAAGAAAAGGTTTGCCCGTCTTCCCTTGTGGCTGTGGAAAAATGTTTTTTATCCAACCCAAAACTGTTCGCAACCTAATGCATTTTTAATGTGTTTTTTAGCGAACCATCCTTAAATGGGGATCTTTGGTGGAAACACTGTCAGTGTTTCCCTAAATTTTGCTTTCTAAATAATTAATAGTTTTGGGTTTAGGCTTCATTAGCTGTGTTGTGGGACAGGCTGGTTTAAAATGCATGTGTTATATCAACTTAGTTTTAACATTTCAATGACAGAAACTTATTATCATTGTTTAGCAAGCTTTTAATCTTAGAAATTGGCAACTTAAGAATTATTCAGTTCTTCGTCGTAGTGATTTTGTCAAAGAAGCTGTATCCATTTCACTTGTTGCCAATTGTTGTTTCTTCCATTCTGCTCATGGTTTCAAATTATATTGCCAACTGTTGGTTAATGCATGAATTCTTTATTCACAATTCTCAGAAGCTGCATTGTTTCATTTATTTAACTTTGTTCCGCATATAATCAACATTTCGAAATCCTGCATTTCTGCCATCTGACTGTCATCCTTGTTCCTTGTTCATATCATGTGTAATTTTAATCTGTGCCTAGGTTTTTAGTATTTGATGTAACCCAAGTATTATTAACCTGATTCTTTCTGTGTTGTTTGTTTTAAGCTGGCTTTTGAGTCTGTTAAAATGGAGTATGTAAATGCACAAATGGAATGCAATGCCTCTGATGAGCGAGCAAAGATACTTGCATCAGAAGTCATTGGTTTGGAAGAGAAGGTAGGCATTTTATTGGTGTGCAACTTTCTCAGAGAACTTTTGTACGCAATTGTTTTGAAAAATGATCTAGAGCAAGAATTTTTATTTTCCATTATTAAATTGGTAAATTGTTCAATTTGTACTTTTCCAAATTTGTATTTTTTTTTAATTTATCTTCCCATGGTAATTATTTTAGCCTGGATTGTGCCAATTTATATTTGACTTGACAATTTCTGTTGTTGATAATAGCCACCATTTTATATAATTTTCACTGCAATTGGTTGTAGCATGCAACTTTCATTAATTTGTCTTATGCATTATCATTTTTTATTTTTTAGTTTTGTGCTGATGTTCATCTCATTCATCTTTACATTAAATTCTTGTAGGCCTTGAGATTAAGATCAAATGAGTTAAAGCTGGAAAAGCAATCAGAGAGCCTGAATTATGAAATTTCTTCATACAAGTACTGTGGGAAATACCTTTCTTTTCTACCATTTGCTATTATATCAAATTTCCTTTTCTTTTTGCGGTGATTATCAATTGAAAGCTTTTAACTACAGATCAAAGGGAAGAAATCTAATTATAATTCAATAAAGACAGAATTAATGAACCAAATATTGAGTTTTACTTTATGGTGGCTTTTAGATTTGTTTGTGAATATGGATATTAGAATCTGTGTCAAACATCTAGTGATTAAAAAAAAAAAAAGGAATATAAAAAAATACACAGTATCCAGTGGCTCCTTGTATTCTTTTTAAATGCCCAATATTCATCACTGAGTAAAGTGAATTTGTTTGAGCTTCTCATATCAGAAAAGCTTTTTTTTTAGCAGTCACATGGGAGAACAAATATGTAAGAACCTCTATCTCATAGTAGTTCTCTTTCCTGATATGTCCCGGACAGTTTGGCCTTATGATTTGGTGCAATTTGGATTCTCTTTAGTTGAGCCGTAGCTGCAATTGGATTATTTGATTGGGATATGTGCAATTCGACGTTTGTCGTGATCCAGCCATACAATGGGTTGTGAGGAAAGTTTTATGTCGCTTGTAGTTAAAACTGGTATAGGAATCCGGAGTGGTTCATGTGTGAGACATGGTTCATTGATGTTGTGCTTCTGTGGTTTATACACCTTCTAGAAAAGTGCAATGTATTACTCTATTCTGTTTGCACAAACTTCATGTCAGTATTCCTGATAACTACATGGAGGAGACTACATTTGGTTTATTTCAGAACTCTGGGTCTTAATTTAACAAATGAACTCTTAGGCTTGCACTGAAAATTTGCAAGGGCATTAGGGCAAGTCTTGTTTTTATCAACCATGCAAGTATACACTTTCTGTGCTGTAAATGATGGGATTCCTATCTAAACTAAGTTAATGATATGCATATTGCAATCATCTTGAGGTTCTCTTAGTTGTTGAAATTATTGTTGGATGAACCTATTGAGTTAATATTACAGTGAAGGCATGCCAGATTTGCAGATGGCCTGTGAGTTACGCTTGATCCTTCCTTATAAAAAAATTGGATAACATTTTATGTGTCTGTCATTCGGAACCTATCTTATAAATTGTTCTAACTAGTAGGCATTTCTCATGGATGCCCTAAATGGAACAGTACCAATTTAATATATGGTATAGAAG
Organism: Dioscorea alata; assembly: GCA_020875875.1. Taxonomy (NCBI): domain Eukaryota; kingdom Viridiplantae; phylum Streptophyta; class Magnoliopsida; order Dioscoreales; family Dioscoreaceae; genus Dioscorea; species Dioscorea alata. Next base: position 16,746,351 of record CM037015.1, on the reverse strand, counting down.
TTTGTTGCATGCTAATTTCTTACAATTTTATTTTTTTGTTATGGTGACATTTGGATGCATTTACTGGTGAATATATATGGTCTAGAAACCTGAACAGCCAAATTTGCCATTGGTGCTCCTATCTTTTATAAGGCTAAGCATGACAGATGCTACCAGACAATGTAGGGTGCTAGTATATGTTTTATCTTTTATGGTGCATTGCCTAAATGTTTTGCTTTTATTTCATATCCATTGACGGAGTTTGTAGGTTTTCAAAAAATTTGACTTGGATCATCACCCAGCTCAGAACTTTTTTGATTACCAGCTGATCTCTAATGGTGCATTTAGTTCAAAATAATACAGATTAAATCAGGATGCTTTTTGAAAAGTGCTGTGGTTGTCTTGAGAATGAAATGCGTATTTGGAGACGGGAGTCTGTTTAGATTTAGTGTTTACCTTATTTGGGATGTATACTAAAAGAGTGAGAAGGTCATCCTGATTATGGGATGCCATTTATTGTTTGTTGCTATGTAGAGTACAAAGCTACCTTGCACGTATATGATGGTTCTTGGACCATTCGGGTGTGCTTTGTTCTTGCATTTTGAATGATTTGTTGCACTATGTCTTTCTGTTTTTCTACTCCAAGCTTATGAATTTGTGACTGGATTTATTTCCTTTTGATGGCGTATACAGGCGTAAAGTGTCTATTCTAGAGAAAGAGCGCCAAGATTTTCAGTCCACTGTGGATGCTCTGCAAGAAGGTGCTAAGTTCTTAAATTTACTCTGTTAACTTTAACCATCCCAATCATCATTTGTCTTAATTGCTTTGTTCTCTAGGTATCACCCCAATGATAACCACTCTTATCCCATTCTATAAAATTTTGAATTATTTTCTCTGATAATATTTTAACTGATTTAGCCTTTAGAGATTTCCTTGCACTTGTAACGTGGCTAATTATTGTATGTAGTCGCTTTTTCTTTGTACTCATACAGTATGGTCTATTTAGTGTTTGGTCATCCATTTAATATCTGGTTGCATTTTTTTTTTCAGAGAAGAAACTCCTGCAATCTAAACTTCGGAAAGTGTCTGACTTAAATATCATTGATTCTAAGAAGGCTTCACCTCTTAAAAAAGATGCAGCAACCTTCACTGATGAGGAATTTGGTATGAACTAATATCTTGTCTTGGTTTATGTTATTAGTATAACTAATTATTGAGTAGAAGCTTGCGGAGAGATGCAACCTTAAATGGTCTTAACGGTGAGCAAGTATTTAGAAATTTAGTGTAATTCTTTCAGTGTTCTATCCCTCTTTCTGCTGTTGTTATTAGTTTGAATTTTATTATATTTCTATGATAGGGGCCTCTGCCATTCATTATTGAAGTATTAAGACTTAGGACTTACCGATTAAGCTGAATGATCTCTCTAAAAGTATATAGTGCAAATAGGTTTATATTTTTATCATCTCATTCTTATCCTTTTGGTTAAATATTGACCACTTAACTAGTGTTTAGCCTCTTTATGCTCAAAGCTCAAGCAACCATTTGGTCCACAGTTGTTTTCTGCAACTTGAGCGATTGATACACATGTGATTTACTTTGGATGTAAGTTGTATAGTCACATTAGATTGGCTCAATTCATATACATTTGACAAGATAGCAGTATGATTGCCTCTAACCTTTTAAAATTATAATTGCTCGGCCCACCAACAGTCCCTTTATTTTTTGTTCAGACTATAAGTGATCTGAGTTTAATTTAATCTTCTCAATCAGAAGCTAAAATGCTAACTCAAGGTTATGGAAGAGCGACTTCCCGCTTTGGTGATTTACTTGCATAATAAAAAAAGGAGAGGTATACTGAAGTGCCTGATTTCTAAAATTTATCTTCCATCCTTGGTAGCTGATTTTTACATAAATATTTGATAGATAACCTTCAAAAACTTAAAGGCTAATCATTAAAAAAAAAGAAAAAAGAAAAAGAAAAAAGGAATCAAAGACTAATTTTTTGAAAGGGCATTTAGCAGTGTCCAGGGAGTGTTAAACATGTGCGGCTTTGTCCTTACAACTCTTCCTTTCTTTATCCTCATCTTTTACTTACATCTCAATCTTTACCTTTAAATTTACACTTACATCTGGCTGTCTCATTTCAGTTTCTCTTAGAACCCCACCCTTTCCATCTCAAATTGGATCATTTTTTATGTTACTACTAGGCTGAAGGTCTGCATTGGAAGAAAAATCAACTTGAATAAAATTGCTTCTGCAAAACTGAGAACTTTACATACTCAACATTTGGTTCTTTTTCATTCTCTTACTTAAATATTGTGCTTCTATACTAAACACTGAAAATTTGTTTCCTATCATGGAAGAAGTCCATGATAGGAAACTTCACATATTGTTATTGGCTTGTCTCTTACATTGAGGAAGTCCATCCAGCATTACTCTCATCGCCGCTTCTACAGCAATAATAAGAAGTTATAGGCTGGTTTGACTTCTCTACTTGCTTGAAAGCTAGACTTCCTGATTTGCTATAATTTGAGTACACATTCACCTAGTAGCTTCTAATCTGTACTTGCGTGCCTGGTACCATACAGTGACTATTTCCACATACACCACTCTTTCTGTCAACTATTCCTTTCATTTGAATCCCATCCATATTCCTTCAACACCTTCCCTTTTAGCCTAACAAACTATCCTTTTTAATCTTCACCCATATGACCTGATTGGTTTTATGCATGTAATCGAAATAGTCTTTAGTTGCCTGGATTTGGTTGTACATTCCACCAGGTCAAAATTCACTAAGGATTCTCAGATCTAAAATCGCTGTCTATTCAGTTAACTTACCATGCTAACTAAGTTGGATTCATAAATGGCATTCTGTGCAGTTTGTTTCCTTTCTTCTTTAGTCTTTTTCTGCAGTCATAATGTCAAACTGTTGTGATTGGAGTGTTCATATCTGGTGAAAGTAGATCAACGTGGCTTAAGAATTGTTGATGAAGAGACTCTGAAATTTTAATTGACATTTTGGCGTTTGCATCAAGGATGATCTAGTTCACTTTTGGATGCTGACTTTTGACTGGTTGATCATGAAGTTGGTGTCGCAGGATTCAGTGCCATGAATGTGAGAGGGCCTTCTGTGCTTCTACCAAATGATGCTTCTACTTCTTCATTGACTGATGATATAGGAGTTAATGATTCAGATGCTTCTAATATTATTCCACACGATCAACTTAGAATGATTGACAACATAAATTCTCTAATATCAGAGGTAGATACTTTACCTTGATTTCTGATTTATTTTTTTATTTTTGACTTGCTGTTACAATTAAATTTGGTCCTAGTTGAAATGGTGATGCCAAAATCTGTTTCTTTGTTAGCCATCCATAACCTAACAATGCTCATTGTTCTACTACTACAGTTAGCACTGGAAAAAGAAGAACTAATGCGAGCATTGAAAACTGAGTCGCATAATAACTCCAAGCTGAAGGTAATCACAAGTTAATTGCTATTTCTTTGGATTATTTTCAGCCTGGATAATCAGCCTGTTGGTTTACCTCATTTATGGATTGCCTACAACACAGTTATCTTTGTCTATTACTGTTACATGTTGACACATGATTCTTGTGGCTAAATCCTTGTGAAGTCTTTTTGAGTTGTTGGAAATTCTTTTTAATTACCCTTGGTATATAATGGGATAAACTTGTTTCTGTGCTATTGTATTCTGTTATATATCCCTTGTATTACTATACATATTGGCAGGTGTGACTGCACACAGGTATACACATGGAATTAAGGCCTTAGTTTTAGTTTGATTTTCATGCTTCTCAAAATTTGATGTCCTGGTTTTTATGGATAGAAGTTGAGCTAAAGTTTGGATAAATCTTATGCCAACCAATTGTCTGATGTGTATTTATGGAAACAAGCATGATAGTTATCCCTGTCCAACAGAGCTATCCCCATTATTCATAGAACAATAATCCCACTTTCTGGGTGAAATGACTTCTTCCATATGTTTTTTGGTAATGATGTTTGGGAATAATAAAAGTAGTGATTAAACAACTTAAGGCATTCCCACTATTCTTGTCGTTATAATTCCCTAACCAAATTGCACTAGAATGTTTCATCGCAGTCTTCAATTCTAGATCATTGTTAAGTGTTGTTTTGATTATTCATTCAGAGTTATTGAGGCTAAAATTTTCTATGGAACTCAAAGGCAACTCCCGGGTATGGCTTATGTTTCCCAAATTGCAAAATAGCCTAAAATGTTTAGCAGGGCACCATTGCAATTTCTTATGTGCCTATAACTTTACTGGATTATCAATAGTTGTGCTATCTTTTTTAGCTAGTTATATATTCTTTGCAGAACTCTAGTTTTATTTATTTATTTATATCGGGTACTGATTTCTTGATTTGTGAGAATAATTGAGGTATCATATCTGATCTTTTCACATTTGGTTCCTTGTTTATACCTTGTCAATTCAAAGTTATTTTATTTTATTTTATTTTTTTTTAAGGATTTGAACAAGGATCTCTCCCAAAAGCTTGAGATTCAGACACAGAGGTTAGAGCTCTTGACGGCTCAGAGAATGGCCAATGAGAATGTCCAGGCAAAGCCTTCGGATATTCACACTATGAACGATTCCATAGGCTATGCTGATGAAGGAGATGAGGTGAGATGGAAATTTCAACTATATCTGTTTGCCTATTTTGTCTTCATTCTTAAAGTGAAGTTCCAGTTTAAAGTTTTCTATACAGATTTCAGAATCAACCAATCCATGATCTATATTGTCATGGCCTGGAAAATTAAAAATATAAAATACTGTCATGTGAACATGCTATTACTATGATATATATATTGTAAGTCACAAAATAGGTTCCTCTTTTAAAAGTAACTGTTGCCCAGTTGTGTTTATGCTTAGTTTTGGAATAAGTTTACATCTGTGGTACTATAATGGTTTTTAGTCATGTTTTATGAATAATTTCTTCTATAACATGGTATTCCTTTAGATCTTCTTATTCATTTGAATGTGTCATTAAATTGCAATAAATCAAACTTCATTATCTAACTGAGAATTTCTCCACGAATGTTATATTCACCAGGTAGTTGAGCGGGTTTTGGGGTGGATAATGAAGCTCTTTCCCGGGGGCCCAGCAAAACGTCGCACCAGCAAGCTACTTTAATGGTAATTGCGAGATCGAAAAAAAAAAAAAAAACCCACCAATCCGAGGCAATAATTGTCTTGCTTCGGCATATCCAATACGGGGCTTGTTCATAGAGCCGGACACATCCATCTCTGTATAGTGTCACTAAATTAGCATTCTTTGTTATAGAGCTGGAAAAAGAGGAAAAAGGAATTCATTTGGTGTAATCTTCCATTGAATGATGTATGGAAGTACATCTTTTGATTCTCAATAAACAGAAAAATCCCCTCGCTTCTTGTTTTTGTACTGGGGTGAAAAATTTTAGGACGAACTGCCTTGATATCTGTGTGATGGTTTCCGGAGATGTTGTATTTGAGGCTGGTTTTGATGTTTTAGTCCAGTGCTCAATTGCACCGATGTATGTAATCAAAGAGGAACAGAGATTTGGAAGTAGTAAAATATTACGTATGTTCTGCATTCTTTGCAAGTGTATTTCCAAAATTAATCATGAGCATTCTTTGCTTTGGCTTCTGAAGTTCAGATATTTCAAATTTGCCTTTATTCTGTGTTTGGGTTCACAAAATTCTATTCAGATTCTTAATGTTTATGTTTTGCATCTCCCTGAACCATTGGTTACAGATTTAAGTAAAATAGCACCTTTTTGTTTTGTAAATTTTATAAATATAGACAAGTCATGGACTTAACATCTGAGGAGAATGAAATATCAGTAGAAGGGTTGCTTAAAATTCCATCATGTGCATCAGTTGTAAACAAATATTTTCTTTTTTCTTATGAAAGATGCTCTGTTTATGATTTTGTTATGTTGATGTAATTATTAGTTCTTGAAAAAAAAAGAAGGTTCCATTCCTTCATAGCTAAGTTCAGATGGTAAAACATATACCAATGAGAAGAAGTATAAGAAAAAAAATTAATAATACTCTTATCATGAGGACTAATATGCTTGTTAACTTGAACAACAAAGCTAACTGTTGATTTTGAAATCAGTGGTCATGATTGAACACACTGAAGTCTGCTCACTTAAAATATTCAAATAATAAAAAAAAAAATTATACAATCAAGCGAACAATTATTTATATATACTTAATTACATTCACATAGCTTATCTTAAGCCAAACAATACAAACAATAACTTCATATACAAGATAAAAGACAGTCCAATCTCTTAATACTAGTACTCCACAAGCCATGTCCTCACATTATAGAACAAGCATTAGTATTCTCATCACTAAACATATTACTTGCCTTTTCATCAATGAATGAAGTTGAGTAATTAGGCCCACCGTAGTACTCATGCATGCTTAAATCATTGTATCCATGCTTATAGTAGTTATACGAAGATGATGCCGTGTCGAGGGCCGGGTGATTACAAGTATAGCCGGCGACGGTGGTGGCCACCGGGTGATACTCATAGTTATAATATTGATACTCAACATTATGAGGATACGGCCATAACACCGCCCGTCTTCCCGTCTTTCTTACCGTCTTCAATACTTTTTTCTGATCCACCCATCCGGTTACCGTCACTTTTTGTGTAACCATATTTACATCTATATTATCTATCCCTGAAATTAATAGTCTCACATCAATTAATCAAATATAAGTTTATTGAATTTATTAAAATGGTTTGAAGAAGAGAAAATTTACCTTTTAACTTCATTAATGCACGTCTAATTTTTTTCTCACATCCATCACAATCCATATGAACACACATCTCAACAATCTACACAACATCAAAACAAAACTATTGATTTAGAAATTACACATTCACATGCATTAACTTGAGATCATTTTATGCACCCAAAAAATATATAAAATATACATAAAAAAAAAAAAAAAATTCTCACCGTCATGTTTGATTACTTGTCTTCCCTTCAAAGGAACCCTCTCTTTCTCTATTTTGATGGTTCATGGCAATATATATGTTGTATATTTATAGGGAGGGAAAGAAGGAAAAGAAAACTTGGCAGTTAAGTAGCAGTGTGTGTTTACTTTTAATTATTAGTCAATTATAAAGCAATTTCTTTATAATTCTCAAGTAAAACTTGCAATTGTGGTGAAGTTTTCTGTTTCTTTTTTACATTTATACCCTTAAAAGTTGGAAATATTTATTCTTGCACAAGCTTCAAGCTTTACTGTCTGCCTTTGTTGCATACACACCCTGAAAAGTGGAAAAGTATTTATACTTGCATATTCATTTCAGTTTGATTAATTATGAAACTTTTGAAGGGTGTATATACCAAAAGGACTTTGTTTCTTTTAATTTAATTCAAATTGGTGAGTTTGTCGTCAGAGGAGAAATTGGCGAGAAATTTCTTTTGATGGCGAGATGGACACGTGGAGGCTTATTGTGTTCCAAGTGGCATTTGGTTATTGGTTGCTTCAAAAAGGCTGAGGTTGGGGATATTTCATCGCAATGGATTACGTGGGTTGATGAGTTCGAATATTAATCTTTTATATTTGACCAATTGGGAGGTGCCACGTAATCAGAGTCATTTTCCACCGCAATTGCTCTTGGTGTCAAAACTTTAATATTTTTTGTAAATGGAATTTTTTTATGTATATATATATATATATGTATAATACATACAGGTAAAATTGAATATTTGCACAAATATATATTAAGTTATAAACAACTAATAATTCATCCCCAATATAAACATATATATAAATATCCATAAATATATTATAAATATAAAGAGAATAATAATAGTAGAATATTTATCAAACACTTTTGATAATTTACCACCTCTTCTTCCTTCCTCTCATCTATTTTTTTTTTTCTTTTCTATATCTTTATAATACATAACTAGGGGTATTTATAGGCATTTAAGAGTTGAATAGACAGTCAAAATTAATTCGATACAATCATCCAAAATATATTGATAGTGGAATAATAACATTGATGTCTGCTACAATTTCATATGCACGCAATATGTACTTTTCATAACATATATTTACACACAGACGCACACAATATGTACTTTTCTTAGTGAATAAAATAGATGGCTAAGGTTTTTGGAAATTTTCTGGGTGTGCATATGACGGACTTTTATTACTCTAAGGGTGCGTTTGGATGACAGAATGGGAATGGGGATAGGAATGGAGGTAATGAAGAGAGGAATGGGAATGTGGGTAATGGGGAGGGGATAGGAATGAAAACTGTGTTTGGTTTGAAAGGGTTATGCATTGGGAATATAAAAAGTAAGTGGAGGATATATGAAACAATTACCTTTATACCCTTCTTAAAAAACAATTATGGATGTTTAATGAGAATTAAGAATTATTAACTTAATTAATTAAGATAATTAATTAAGTCAATTAAGTAATTAATTATTTTATTAACATAATTAATTATGTTAATTAATTATTTTATTAACTTAATTAATTTTTTTATCTAAAAAACATTTTGAATATTATTATTAAAATAATTATTATAATTAAATATTCACATTAAATATCTCATTTTCATTAATTATTAGTTTAATGGGCAAAAATGTCATTTTACTTTTATTATTGTAATTATATATAATAAGTAGTTAATTATTTAGTTTTATAAGTTTTATTTAATTAAATATTCAGAAGGGTAAAAGTGTCATTTTACTTTTATTATTGTAATTATATATAATAAATTTTATTTTTAATTATTATTTAATTTAATTGTCATAGTTAATTATTTAATTTTATAAGTTTTATTTAATTAAATATTCAGAAGGGCAAAAATGTCATTTTGCTTTTGTTATTGTAATTATATATAATAATTTTTATTTTAATTATTTAATTTTATAAGTTTTATTTAATTAAATCTTCAGAAGGGTAAAAGTGTCATTTCAAAGGCTGACACTATTCATTCCTCCCCAAATAGTTCCATTCCTCCCAATTTTGGGGGTAATGCATATGCCCCTACAGTACCACTATTCATTACCTACAATTTCATTCCCATTCTAACAGTAGTGCATCCAAACATGGGTATAAAATACTATTGATAATGATTCCCATTCTAACAGTGTTTATTACCTCCATCCAAACACACCCTAAGTAACGTCTAACCAAGTTAATAAACTCCTAAATAAACGATAAATCATAATAACGCATGCACCTGCGTAGCTATATGTCCTTTGAAAAACTCACAAGTAAAAAACACTTATTGCTTATTGTAAAAAAATAAAAATACAATACTCAGTTTGGGATAACACACTGTATGAACGTACAAAAGTAATAAAAAAAATCAATGAACACTTATTCAAGTTACATGGAACAAAGGCTTGAAAATACAAAAATTACAAAAAAAACAATTCATAATTGTGCAACTTAGGAAAAAAACCTAATTAATCACAAATGGTTCCATTTAAAGTCTTATGTGGATGAAGGCGATAAATTAATGAAACAAAGCTGTGTTATTTGTGGTGCACTCTAGAGTTGTCGGCATATCTACTAGTGGCTTCTTCAACTTAAACTTCAATATATGCTTGTCCGGGACTGTGGACACATCTGCTACTGGCTTCTTCAGCTTCAAAAATAAATAATAAATCAAATTAGTCACAAATATTAAAGTTTTAGTATTATATATTTATCAAATAATCCTATATTAAAAAAATGAAGAGAAAATTCTTGTGGTTATAGACTTATAGTTATTGACTCTGAGTTAAATTCCATAAATCCTTCAACAAGATTTGGTAATTCACCACAAACTTCATCTAATAAATATTTCACTCTATATATATATATATATATATAGTGTATAAAATATAAGTAACAAAAAAAAACTTACAGTCTATTGTTCAACATGACAAGATTTAGAATAATTAATCCTTTGCTTCTTCTTGCTCATCTCATGTTGTGGTTCATGAGACCGTTTGGATTTATTCGATTTCTTCGAGAGTTTTTCCGAAGTGAAATTAGAAGATGGACAAGGAAAAACAAAATCATGAAATTCTTTTAAAATTGTATTACGATATCCTAGTAATTTAATTGCCAATAATCTTTTATCAACTTGTTCCTTCTCTGATTTTCTTGTATAATTTTCCATTTATCTTTCTATCAATAAATTATTTAGAAACAAGAAGAGAAACTATAATGAATTAGAAGATTATGAGTAATTTATAGGAAAACATGAGGGGTTTAGTCTTAATTTGAGTGTGATTTGGACTTTGAGTGTTTAACGAATTATGTATGGCTGTAATATATGTTAGATTTAATTTGAAATTTTATATATATAAACATAAATAAATACAGTGCATTATAAGCAAGTCTTACCCCCAAAATAATAAGTTTTGCCTTCTCATTTAACCGCGTTATCTTTCCATAAAAGTACCACTGAGGTATAAAACTTTTTTTTTTAAAAAAAAGGGCTTTTTAAAATATTTAAATTTATTCTACTTCTTTTTATTTTATTTAATTATTTACTAAAAGGATTTAAAAAAAATAAAGTTCACGCGTGTGTTTTTGAGAAATTGCTTATATAATATACCCTTATAAAAATGAATTATATATTACTATTATTATTAATTTTTTAACCAAGACTACAAGCACCTTCAAAACGATAGACATGTATGGAAATCCACTCATTACGGTAACTTAATGATCTTCTATCGATAAATCCCTCATATCATATAACTATGGAGAGGAAAAAACACTGTTTTCCCTAAAAGGCACCCACACCAATACTATTGATGAACACACCCTAATAGTTGTGCAATGAACTCGGTGTTTAAGTATACTTGAGGATTTAAATCGTAGCTTTTTTTTTTTTCTTTCCATATAACCAAATAAATAAATAAATAATAAAATAATTTATAGGATGATATGGAATTTAAATTAAAATTTTGAATACCTTAGTGTTATTGTAATTTTTTAAAAAGTTAGCTAAAATTGTATTACATTAATTAAACACTACATTAAATAAATTAATATTTTTATTTATTATAGTAAATAATTATTAGGAAGACTCTAAAATTTTAAAATTTTTAAAATTTTTATTAAAAATTTAAAGCTTTAAAATTAATGATAACGCATCCAAAAATCAAGAGACCCATGTCAAATTAAATAATCATATAAAAAAGTTGAATATGGTGTAATATATTAATGCCATACAACACAGTATATATAAAATAATTAGTTAATAAGTCTTATTTAATTTTTATGGAAGAAAAACCAATACCGATATTAATAAAATAAATAAATTTGTAAAAATCTCAGAATATTCATTACGTTAAATTTATTATTATAGTAAATATAAATAAATGTTAAATCAATTTTATTAAATAACAAAAAACACTAATTTATACAAATTCAAACATGTCATAATCCACACAATCAAACTAAAACCATTTTCAAACACATGTTAATGTCAAGACACCATTAAAATATTGTTACTTGCCATTATAAAAAAAATTGAAGGTTTATTATATATAATATATTGATAACTTACGTTAACGTATGCAAACCCACAAACGCTTTAATCATGAACTTGACTAAAATTACATCAACCAACACCTTATATGTATATATAAAATTCAATCACATTTTCTTATCTAATGAAAGTATTAACTATACAATTTTTTTTTTCAACCATATGATTCAAAAAGAATGTCTTCGTTGTAATTACTTTGTTGTGGGTTCTCTCCCACTGTGAAGTTCTCCAAGATTAAACTCCTCCTTGTCCTCCTTCACCAACTTCATCAAAATAATAATAATATAAATAAATAAATAATTCATAAATTTAAATGCACATAATAAGAATTTGGTATATATACACACACACACAAACAAGTATTATGTTATTACAAACTAAAAAATATTTGTATATATTATAAAAAGGCATAAAACGTTTCTATTGGTTTATGGAAGCATATAAATGAAAATATTTGTTTTCATGGATATAAAACAATCCATCTTTATGTTATATGATTTTACACCAATAATTACCCAAAATAAAAAGTTATTTAATTTAAGACACGGCAAAGACATATATAATAATTCTATCATTCCAATATTTAATTAATTTTAAAAACAAATTATGCTTTTACACATATTTATCTTTAAATTTCTTATAAAATAAATTGGAATTATATACTTCACTATATATATATGCTATTTTTTATGGAATATTTAATTATAATATTGAAAGTTAAAGGTTATCACAGACTCACATTAGAAGTCATGACCTCTGGTGGTGTGGACATTGGTGCTGTGTTGTTCTCATCTATCACCTTCATCAACAGAAAATAATAATAAATCAATTAGTCACAAATTTACATATATTTATAAATATATGCTTTTCTAATATCTAACTATCTAACTACTATATATTTATATGAGAAAGTATAAACAGTATGATAAACAGTAACTGACCATGGTACTTGTTCCAAATGTCCTCTATTTATATGTATTCATATATATTGACAAAAAAAAAATAATTATAATATTATTTTATGAAATATTTAATTATATTATTGAAAATTAAAGGTCCTCCCAAACTCACATCAGAAGTTATGGCCTCTGGTGGTGTGAACACTGGCTCTAATTTCACATCTTCAATTGGACATGTGTCTTTCGTCTCAATGACCACCTTCATCAAGAGAAAACAATAATGAATCAATTATTCACATATTTACATATATTTATCCATATATGCTATCTAAAGTTTAAATATTATATATGTTTATATTTATACATGTATATTAACAGAGAAACAATTATAATATTCTTATATGCCTTAATAATCAATTTATGCTACAATATAAAATATGGATAGTTAAATTATAAGGTGTATATAATCACACACATTGATTGTGTGTTATAAACAATTCAAAAAAAAAAATACATATATAATATTTATTGGTATCGGTCTCCGATTTATCGGCAAAGATCAGAGTTTGACTCTTTTGTAGCATAAAGTGCCCTCAATTTTGCAACTTAGATTGAGAACATGTAGTATATTTAGAAAGCTTACTTTCAAACACGATATTAGTAGAAAAAAAAAAAAAAAAAACCGACAATCCAGAATTTATTTATTTGATCTAAAATAAATTCTGATGCAAGTTTCTCTTTATATAGTTTATTAAATTTAAAATTTATTAAAATCAAAATAATATATAAAAAAAATAAAAATGAAAATAAAACAACATCCACATGTAATCAAACCTTTTACTAATATAAGTATATTATATCAAGATCAAATAAAATATTAAAAAAACAAACAAACAAATAAAAACTTTACCTCATGTTCTTCATTAGAGGCCAAATAAATTTCTTTGGTCCTTGGTTTCTTAGCTATATTCAGAGATAATTCTTCATGCCTTCTATGTTTTTTAGAGGGTTTTCTAACAGCAGAGTTGAGTGGTGGATCAGAGAAAACAAAATCATGTAACTCTTGTAAAACTGGATTTTGGTAACTTATGATTTGAATGGCCAACAATCTCTCATCTATTTTCTCTACTTTTCCACCCTTCACATTAATATTAATCACTTTTCTTTCATCATCCATCTTCCCCCTTGTAAATCAATCTACAAGTCAAAGAATATATGTATATATTTATAAGGGAAAAAAAATTTAGATTTATAGTCCTAGTCCAGGTTGGACTAGAAATTTGATTGTAAGATTTGTTTTATTTTGTAAGCCAATTTGGATTTATTCTTTTCAAAAAAAAAAATCTATTTTGTATGACTAACAATTCAATCCTTTAAAAATGTAAGCTAACTTTTGGATTTACCAAATTTAATTGATTAAATTGTTTTGATTTAACAGCTTGGTTTTTTTTTCTCAGTTTATTAATTCGTTGTAATTATGATTTTCAATTTTTTATTATTTTTTATTGCGACGGAAATCTCATATTGCACTCTTTCTTCCGGCTAGGGAGTCATATATAGGGTATATATAAGGTGTTTGTGCTTCGCTGAGAACATAAATACCAAAGATATAGATTCAAATCTCAACTTAGGTAAAATAGCAATATACATATTTGTACATGTCCCTAGACATGTGGCTTATTCATATTTTGCAAATTGAGAAAAAAAAAAGGACCCAACAAACAGACAGCAAAGACAGCAGGCTGTTATTTCAACACAAACAAAAGAGTTTACCAACAAGCAATATAACTTCTCATTGATATACATTCCATACACACATACCAAACTTCAAAACAGAAGCATTGTTCTTACTCATTGATATCATAATAATACGACCAACTGGTTGCAAAAGCTAATATGCATCAACCGAAATACCTTAAGCATATATATAGGGATAAATACAGTATGTCACATCGATAACATACTGTACTCTTTGTTCTAGTATACTGCATAACAGTTATAAACGGAAGTTCGATCTTCAACAATTAACCAGTATTCTGCATACCAGCAGCAATACCCTTCATTGTCAGGATGAGAGTGTCTTCAAGTCCGGGGGCATAATCACTTGTCGGATTCAGCTTTACAAGTTCTGCTGCTGGCTTGTTAGGTTCCATGATGTCCTTCGAAAGATGAGGCCGTAAGTTCACATGGTAGCATGGGTCTCTGATTCGCTTCAGTGTGTATGCTTGGCAGACATTCAGAGTGGTTATGTAAGCGTCTCGCAGCCGTAGTCTTTGTTTCAAGTACGGATCACCTTCGAGAAGGTCTTTGTGACCAGCAACCTGAAAATTTCAGTAGTTATGCTTCAGTTAGCATCTGCATATATGATTTTTGATGTTCAAATGTGATTAACAGTGACTTGCAAGAATGGTAACTATCTTAAAAGACAAAAAAGCTTTCTAGCTCATAATCATGCTTCCGAACTCCCAATAAAGTGGGACTAGTTGTGTACATCCTCTTCAAAAATGATTCATGTGAATCTAAGATCATCGGATAAAACAATTCTTGTAAATATCCTCTAGACTGTTGTAAGAATATTTTAACCTAAAGGTAATAAGAAAATTATGAATAGGTCATACAATCTCTGATCTAATCATCTAACATAGGCATGACAACAATCCTAACTCTGTTAACTTTCGTACTCTTTCCATTGAATATGAAATATGGAATTGTTAATTAAATGCACAAGGGAATGAAGGTAACCTGAAGAAGAAGGCTCTTTGTTTCTTCATAGTCAGCCCTCAGCCGCTTGCCAAATGACCACAGATCATCAGAAACCAATAGTTTGTCATATAAAGCAGCTATACCTGGATCTCCCTTAGCAAAGACCATCTCAACCAAGTCGATTGTGACCCTAAAAAACGGCCATCCGTTGTACATCTCTTGTAGCATGTGAAGGTTCCTAATATCCTTTTCAAGAACATGTTTGAATGCAGCACCAAAGCCAAGCCACACAGGAAGGTGAAACCTGGTCTGTGTCCATGCAAATATCCAGGGTATTGCACGCAGGGATTCAATGCCTCCACTAGGCTTCCTTTTAGAAGGCCTGCTTCCAATGTTCATCCTGCCATATTCTAGCTCAGGTGTCGCCTGAAAGAAATAATAATAAAAATCTTAAAATTTAGATATAGTACAATTTTATTCATAAGATAGAATATATCTGATCCCAGAGAAAAGATGAGTAATTTGCCTGCTTGCTAGCCACCAATACAATAAAAGAGCAACATGTCAGACAACATAAAATTAAGAAGGCAAACATTAATTGTTCGAGGAGAATATGCATCCTCCTGAAAGCGAAAGATATAGCCTAGTAATATTTTAAAACTATTGTCTTATTTCATAACTGTTACTAGATTTTCATCCGTAAACCAGTTTTGTCCATTGCCATTTTCAAGTTTGCCCTCAAGAATTCCAATAGTTGCACATATAAGCTAAGAGCGAGTAGGCACTCGAAGTTTGGAATGCAAAGAGAATTTCAATCATCTATATGAAAGAAGAAACTTAATAGCAATTGCAGAGAGCAAGGAAATTAACTAATAAAAAAAGATACTTACCAGGCGAAAATATTCAACAAAACGTGGTTCTTGGAATACAATTGATCTGTATTCTTCCGTTGCCACAATAGCCATTTCATCCATTAGAGCACGCCATTCTGGCTTTGGAGAAATTGGAGGGTGCATACCATGTTCAAGTGTAGCAGCTGTGAAACGCTGAAGTGTTCGGAAGCACAAATGCTCCTCACCGAAAGATTGTTCAATAACCTCTCCTTGAACTGTGACACGAAGTGATCCATGGATGGTATCTGGTGGCTGAGATAATATAGCCAGATGAGTAGGACCACCTCCTCTTCCAACAGTCCCTCCTCGCCCATGGAACATTGTAAGCTTTATTCCATATTCCTTGGCAACCTTTACAAGTTCTTCTTGGGCTTTATATAGCTGCCAAGCTGCAGAAAGGCGTCCTGCATCTTTCCCAGAGTCTGAGTATCCTATCATAACCTCCTGCTTTCCATTTATTCTGTTCTTATACCAATCGATAGAGAAGAGTCGGGCTACAGCTGCAGGAGCTGCCTCAAGATCACCAAGTTTCTCAAACAATGGCACAACTCTCAGTGGCTGCTTCACATGGCATTCGCGTTGCAACAGCTCAACAGCAAGCACATCTGATGGAGCAGTGGCCATTGAGATAATATAAGCCCCAAAACTATCTGCAGGAAGTTCTGCTATTACATGAAATGTATCTAAAACATCCGCAATTTCCTCAGTTTTAGGAAGGTCAGGACCAAATAAAGGGCGTTTGCCCCTAAGCTCAGATAAAAGCCATTCTTGGCGTCGCTCCTCTGGCCAATCACGGTATGATCCAATACCCAGATACTTGGTGATTGCATCAATGACATCAGTGTGTCTATCTGATTCTTGCCTGATATCAAGCCTAACAAGTGACAGACCAAAGGTTGATACTTGACGTAAGAAGTCAAGAAGACTCCCGTCAGCAATAGGACTATCACCGCAAGCACAAAGTGATCTGTAACAGAGCTCAAGGGGCTCCAGAAACTGCAAGAGAAAGGAATAACAAGGAGACTAAGATGAGATAGAACAATTCTTCTGCCATTCGCACAAACATGCTCACTACACACATCAATATTGGGGATAAAGATGGTATGCACACATGGATACCAGCAACACATAGAAGGGTGGCTAACCCAATTAGACATCGACCTTGGAAGCTAAGTTAACGAAAGAAACACAAATTTCACCCACCTAAAATGATATCAGAATTAAAGCTTGAAAATTTTATTTAAAAACAAAAACTACAGCAGTCTAATGCTGAAAGAAGAGCTGATATGTGAGAATAAAACCTGCTCAACATTGGTGAATGTGCTCTCCTCAGGAATGTCAGAGAATCCATTTGAAAGCATATGGCGAGAACGTTCACGTGTATTGTATAACTTGTCTCTCACATCACCAAGAATAACACGATAGGGTTCATTTATAGGAATTTGTTTCCAAAACTCTGCGATCAGAGAAGAGATAAAATTAACTAGCGACCAAAACATATTTCCTGTACAAATCTTAGCATATAACAAAGAAAATGAAATCAATGACAGCTGCAAAGAGATACCTTTTTTTTTTTTTTGAAAACAGCAACAAATTAATAATAATAGTCAAATACAGCATTACAATTAACATTTCCAAGGATTTATTAATTCTTAAATCAAGATATACACAGGAATTAACTTCAGTTATAATCAAGTGCAGAATTTAATGAGGACACGAAGAAAGCATGCAAAACAAATGACAAGCAAAGAAGAATCTCACTACCACAGACATTCATTGTGCATTACATAAGCACAAGTGCTAAAAATTCCTGTTCATGTGCATGACAATGATTCCAGCTGTCAGAAAGAAGAAATTTAGTAGGCTTGCAATGCAAAAATCAACCCATATATTTCAAATCTCAAGTTCATGGAAAAGTTTTGAAGGACCGAGGGCAATAAGACATAATAATAAAGATTGTGCAGATGAAAATTCCTATGGAAGACATTATATTCCCCCTTCTATTCTTAAGTAAGCAAATACCAATATAGTGTTTGGCATCTTTCTTTGATGATTGATGTAGTTCGTTTGCTCGCAATCGAAGTTCTTCACTGCATCGCCACATGGACATCTGCAAGAATATTAAGTGATGTCAGTAATACATAATAAGTGATGTCAGAAGAAGGAACTTACATGTGAAAAATTAAAAACTTTAGCTAATCCAATTTGACAGACATTAATACCTCAAACATTAGATCTTCAATTTGGGCAAAGTACAAATTTGCAGCCATCATTCTAGCCAACAAACACACATCTCTTGTAACCTCAGGAGTGACTCTAGGGTTTCCTACAATCCAAATGAAGGTGTCAAAATGCATGTAATTATACAATGTTGCTATTGAAAAGTGTCAATGCACATACTGAGCATAGCATTGCCTGGCTAATTACATATAGCAGAATATGGAATGTGTGGAGGAATAGCTAGTTCAAAATTGTCCATATGAAATTTTCATGACACGACATCAACCATTTAAACCACATAATTCAATCTTAAACAGAAGCACTAGACCAAAATAGAAACTTTATGAAATGATTTGGTTTTCACCTACTTATAAACTTGTGATTTTTCAACCCATGAAACTAAAACACATCAGATTACAAATTATCATAATTTTCAAGAGGCAGTTGTGAAGCATAAAACATGACAGGAGTCCATAGTGAAGTACCATCACGATCACCACCCATCCAAGAAGAAAATTGAATCAGAGGAGCATTGTAAGGAACACGCTCCTTTATCCCAATGTTCTTCAGAGCAGTATCAACCCTACGTAGGAACTTCGGAACACCCTTCCATATTGTTTCATGGAAATAACTCATCCCTGCTCGCATTTCATCTTGTGGAGTGGGTGGAGTTCTTCGAATCTCATCAGTTCTAAAAGCAGCTTGGATCTGCAATGAAATAAATCAAGACAAAAGAAGTTGAATGGGTGAGATTGGCCAAATAGTTTTCAGAAACACACAAACTTTGCATTATCCAATCCAATCAAGCAGCTTAGATCTCATCAAATGTGTCACTAGAAAAATAAAAAAGGGAGCAAATACATGCATTAGTAACAGAAAAAACCTAGCATCAGGTACAATGCATTTAATTTACATAACAGTAAAGTTATTCAGAAAACTATTAGATCCAAAAGACAGCAATAGCATCACAATAAAATTCATGGACCAAAATATGAAATAATATCATGATCAAATTACCTCTCTTTGAAGAGCTTCATCGAGCTCCTGCTTGTCATCAGGAGTAATGTCCTTTGCATTCAACTGCGTCAAACAATTCCTTATCCTACGTAGCATCAGGAGATGTCCCAAAACTTAGTGAGAAAGAAGATTATGAGCTAAGTTCTATATTTAAGAACTACATCGTATTGTACGGGTACAATACAGTGACCGACTTAATTTCAAAGCTAAACAAACTACTCAAAAGTGTTGCTAACAAACCTAGCATGCTTCTGAAGAAGTGATCTCCTAACTGACTGAGTGGGATGAGCAGTGAGAACCAAATCAACTGTCTGGCTTTTCAGAGCATCAAAAACCTCCTCAGGTGACTTTTTCAGCTGCACCACCAGTCTTTTAATGGTCTCCTCAATGTCTGACTCAGTAGTCGCAGAATTTTCATCTGCAAAATCACCTTTCTTCTTCTTGATTCTTCTGCGGTAAGCAATCTGGACCTCTTCAGCCAGGTTGGCCAAATTGAGCATGTGTGAGAATGAGCTGGTAACTACAATGGAATCTCCAGGGTCCAAACTTGTCAGCACATTCCCAAGCTCCTCCAGTTTCTTGGGATCATGTTCCCCTTCATATTCTGCTGATAACTCATAGCACTCTTGTACCTAATGGCAACACCTGATCAGAATTTGAGCAATATGCACTAAATAACATGAAATTAAATGCGCTGATATCTTCCTTAATGGAAAGAGCAAATGCTAAACATCATACTAAAGTATAAATTAGACAACCAATCCACTGCACGACAACTACTATAACAAAGATTGATCTGCAAATACTACCCGATTTACATTAAAAACCAAGAAATCTCACAAGCTCCTTTCTCTTTAAAAAGAAGGGTAGACATGGTATCAACCATCAAGTTGCCTTCTTTTTCAAGGCTCAAATTTTCCAATTGCCATTGAATTCCATAAAGAAAGAGAGCAAACTAAAAGAAATTGACTTGAAGATGTTTCTTCAACAGTCAACCAACAGTACAGTAATAAATTAAAGCATAATTAAAAAAAAATCTAACACATCAGCATGGAAATCAAAGTCATTATCTAGATATCATCGAAAAATAAACCAAATCCCACTACCCCCGACATAGACTTCAACTATTGCCAGAAGAAATCAATCTCCCAAACCCCATTCAAAAAAAAAAAAAAAAAAGGAAATTTTTATACCGTCTCTCGGATATCCTCTCCATGCAAGTCCTGGAGAATATCAAGAAACCGATCCAAGAGCAGCGCATCATACTCAACAAGCTTATCATCCTCCGAGACCTTCGAAGGCGCGAGCAGCCGCAGCTGCGCATCGATGGAAGTCATCTTCTCCACAGAGTTCCGAGCCATCTCTCTCACTCCTCCACCAACCAATCCACCACCCAAATCCCCTTATATAAACCAAAAATCGCGAGAAACCAAACAAGAAAAAAAAAAGCAAATCAGGACACGAGAAATCCGCCCTTTTGAAGGGCGAAAGGGCGAGGATTCGGATGGCGATGGGTCGATAAGCGAAGCCCACGAGATTGAACCCCTGAAACCCTAGCTTTCGATCTGAATCCCTGCGAGGAATCCCGTGAGCGGATCGAAGAAAGGGGGCGAGAGAGAGAGAGATCAAAGAAAGACGTGGGTTTTGGCTTCTTTTGGGGGGTTATGATAGGGTTATTTATAGAAACCCAATTTGCGCCAAAACTCTCGCCTTTTAACGGATCCCATTCGGATCCAAATTATTTCAAAATCCGAATCCGTTTAAACTCCATTCTATTATTTTTTGTACTCGTTTTGCATCGGGCCAGCGGGTTAGCAGGTTAACGGGTTATTGGATCACAAGGATTTTTCTTATTATTGTTTCCTTTTTTTTTAATTTGATTTTGGTTAATTGTTTAGATTCGGAAATGGCGAAAACCGTGAACTGGAATAAACCAGGTGGATGCTTTTTGTTTCCTATTATTATATATATATATATATATTAATTAATAATTACTTGTAGACGTCCACCAAAATTTATAATGTAAATAATTATTATTTTTATAATATTAAAATAATAGGTTTTTTGCACATGCACTGATGTAATAATAATCCAGTAGACTTAGTCAAGTATATAAATTTTGATGTTTGTTTTATTGTATAATATAAAAATAAATTAATCTGTATTAATAATCTTTTTTTTAATTTTATTAATAATCTATACATAAATATATAAAATAAAATATTTATTTATTTGACTAACCGTATAAACATGAGTTTTGGTTGATAAAATTTAGATGTATTTTGGGAAGTATTTTGTGCAAGGGAATTTTATGCATGTAAGTTAAAGAATTAATTAATCATATATTTTGTGGCATATATAATTAATTAGCATAATTGAAAGCAGCCACATGCCTCTCTTTCAATGGATATCTCATTATCTCATTAAGGTATCTATCAACTTGCCATGATTTGCTGTGGGGTTTGAATATATAGTTAATGCCTTCACTAATATAAATATAAATATATATATATATATAGAGAGAGAGAGAGAGAGAGAGAGCAATAGATTAAATTTTTAACAAAGGATTAAAGAATATTTTAGGTAAATGTTTAGACTTACTCTCTCATTTTATATAGTAATCACGGATTATTTAGTTATATTTCTCATTGTACTAAGCTATGATAAGATTTTATAAAACGATATCAAAGTCTCTCTCACCAATAGCCACCATTAAGAATAATTAATTAGTTTAATAATAAAGGTTTTGGTTTATGCATTTATGATAATTTTTTAATATTTATTACCTTTTGTTTTTAGTATCTTGAATTACATTACGTGTCATGTATTTGTCCGTATTTTTCAATGGACATATTATTGTTGACACATATCATTAATGAATTTGATATAATTTGTAATAGTGCAATATGACTTGCTTGAAATCCATTTTACAACAAAATCACAATTTTCAAACATATAGTTTGAAAAAAAAAAAGATAAATAATTTTCATATATGATATTCTTTAAGTTGAAATTTTCTAAAAGTTTAATCAATTATAAATTGAATAAATAACAAATTCAATTTGGAACATAAACTCAAACATCATTTAAGTCAAAGTTCAACAAAGTGGGCAATAAAACAATGCTCAAGCTTACAAGAGTTGTGATTTAATACTTTGCTTTCATTCTTTGAAAGAAACCTCTAAACTAAAAGAAATAAAATAAATTAAAAAAATTTTAAAAAAAATAAGAATCTCCACCAAACTAAATTGGTTAGGTTTGATTATTCAAGTTTACCAAGAATTAGTACCATGGGACCCCATGATCATGGATATAATTGTGGATGAAATTTATATATATAAATTTTTTAGCTAAATTTGTTTTTAAAATCTATAATAATATTATAGAACATTTATAGTAATATAATTGAAGGTGATAACATATGTGATATTTTATTTGTTATCATGAATAATTGAATGGCATGTGGCTTTCATTAGTTTGAGGATACAACAATGTTATTGACCTTACAATGAATGTAAGATATTAATTCTAGATTGAATTTGATATTTATCAAACATGATCATGATGTAATAGTTTACAATTTATATTAATTAATTGATATTAGAGAAGCCATTTTGGCATGCCTAATGATATCATTCACTATATATATATATATATATACTACAATTTTGTCAAATTAATGAGGGTACAAACCCAAATTATTTTTAAAAATATAAAGAAAGAAAGAAAATTTTCCAAACAAAGAAATATGAATTTTGTAAACTTCAAAAAATTCAAATTGTTTAGCACAGGTTTTCTGTAAAATAAAATTCCAAGTCACCCAAAAATTTGTTGATTCCTACTTCTCCATCTTGACTTCTACTTAATATACATTTTTTTTTTCTAAATTTGTCAGGAAAATCTTTTTCACATGTCATGGCATGTTTCTAAGTTTGAACCAAAAAAATAAAAAAAGTTGAAAATTTTTTTTTAAAAAAAAAAGAAAAAAGAAGAAGAGTTGAAAAATGAGTTAGAAGATAATTTTTAATTGGAAATTCCAAATTATACAGGTTCCACCAAAAAAAAAAAAAAAAAAAAACCTTGTTTGAAAAGCAATTACATAAAAAAAGAAAAAAATCGAAGAAACATTTTGCAATTCATATTATTTATAATTATAAATATTTTTTTTAATTTGGTCAATTTGTTTGTTGGATTTGGCATGGAATATGGATTTAAAAGCATAAAAGAATATGGTATTGATAAGTTGTCTTCTTTATTGAAATGAAGGAATATAGCTATCTTTACACTCAAGTCTCTTTATTAATTGATAAGTTGAAAAGCATTATATTCCCAAGAAATTTATGTATTCAAAATGGCATAATCCAAAGATTATTCCTCAAAGAATAATCATATATGATTATAAAAGTGATTATGAAAATCACATGTATGATTTCAAAATGTTTTCAAATCTGTTACAATTTATAATAAATTTTTATTTTTTATTTATTAACTTCCAGAATAATTTTTTGTCCAAATTACATCACTATATTAATATAAAATATGTCAACGGTTTCTTGGTTTATTGGCTTTAGGTTCCTTAAGAAAAATGTTCATTTTAGAGAGGACCAAAAATCAAACCATAAAGCCCATGCAAGTAAGAGCACAGATATATAAAGGTATTAACTCTACATATGTGCACATTCCTGACTTCCCTTAAATGAGAACCGTTTGCCGCCTATTTATAAAAAAAATTAATACAAAATATGTGCATTCATTTAATAAATTTCTAAAAGTTTGAGATCAAAACAAAACGTGAACTATGTTCTTTAAGAGTTCATTAATGTTTTCCAAGATAACAATCCCATTATATATATATATATATATATATATATAATCATCACGTTCCACTACTCATTACTAACATTGAGTAATAATTAAAAATTAAAATAAAACATGATAATTTTTTCCTAATCTCTCTGTTGTTAAAATAAGATAAAGATATTTGATAGATGTTAACTTTTTTAGACCTCCTCTCATTTCCCAAGCATAAGCCAAATCAATGTTATATATCACATGAAAGTGGGTATCATGATTTGGAGATATATTTTTTGTTATCTTCTTTGTAGCTAGCTTGTAATTATAATTTTAGGTGACTGAGTCCCACCATATGAGGACAAATAATGCACCATAAGAGACATGCTAGACCACATTGGGCAAAATAAATTTAAAGTTACGTTAAGCCAAGACAATTTAGGGGAACATGCTTTACATTAGTAACATCCACTTGATTTTTTTTTTTTTTTTTTAACAACTATATGGCCCTATTTGGATTATTTTTTGTAATTATTATTCTGTGTCATTTTAATTTAGATCAATTTTTTATTTTTAAAAACAAAAACATTTCAAAAAAGTCTAAAATAATTTTACTGTGAAACTAATAGAAGTGTTTCAAAAAGAAGAAAATATAGATGAAAAACTTTAACTTACTTAGAAAAGCTACTAAAAAAAAATCTATATCAAATTATATATATATTCACAAACTTATTGTATAGCATTGAAATAAGTGATAACATCCATGTGTGAAATAAGATTAAAGAGAAAATGATTCTATTCTTCTAAATGCTTAGCTCTTAGTCTAAAAATGAACGAATACCATTGAAACAGAATATTAACTTATTGTTTAATTAAAAATTTTAATAAATTTAATAAATAAAATTAGAACTTATTTATATTTAATCAAACCAAGTGAAGAAAAGAGTGGTTTCAGTGATGTATCTGGTTGGCTCTTGTATTTCATGCTTCTCCTGTAACCTTTATTATATAGCATCCAATGCCCTACAAAATACATGCTTTTCCATGACTAGGTGGAGCCAAATCAAGAAAAGAGCTAGCATGAAATATAAGAGGCCACTAAATGAATGGTTCCTTGTTTTCTAAAAATAATAATAATAAAATAAAGATAAGCACTACTTTGTTTTCTTTGTATCAATGATATGTGCTTGTTTATCTTCTAGCCACTCTTTTTTTTAACACTTTCCTAAGTTCTAGCCATTCTTATTCTCTTTACTTTATGCTAAGAACTATGAAGAACCTTGGCTTTATATACATATATATTATTCACACCCTTGGCTACATAAGGAAGATATATTTTTTTAATTATTTCTAGTGTGAAAAATATTGAGACAGATAAGCAAAGGGCAGAGAATATCTTAATGCAAAATTCTATTGTCTCCTTTATAAAAGTGGGAAAAGCCGGAACCTATAAGAAGAGGTGGAGGAGGTGGTGGTTACAATACAAGGAATGATTTTAAAAAAAAATAATAATACTATTCATTACAAATAGCCTTCACAAATACTAATCTCAGAACCGGGGTTAGCATCCTCAGATACAAAATTAGTATCCCAACTATGAGTTAGTATTTGTGTTAGATTTCATAAAAATTATTCGTGGTGAATAACATTAATTATTTTTTCAAGCAACCGATCTCAGAAAATGAGAGATTTATACTCGCAAAATCATATAGCATTTGTTGATTGTTACAAGGCCAAAAGGAAAGAAAAAAATTGATGATCAAATCTTGGGTATTTCAACAATGAGTTAATCCCAATGACAGTAATTCTACACATTATCTTTATAAATAACTCTTAAATTATAATCTAATGACTATCATCAAATATCTCTAGAATTTAGAATTTAAAAACCTAAGAAACATATATATATATATATATAACCTTTTGAGTAAGGATGAAAAAATCTTATAAAAATAAAATATTTTCCCATAGAAGATGTAAAACAGAAATTAGGCACTCTATGAAAGCATTTTGTAATTGATTTATCTAAAGTTTTAATTTTAAATTCATTATATTTATTTTAATTTTTTTAAGAAAGAAAAAGAACGAAGAATTTGTACAACACCCACTGCTTTTTACAGAATGAACCATAATTAAAATTATCTCCGGGATAATCACTTTATATAATAAAGAAGCTATCAAAGAAAGAAATAAAACAACATGACAGGGCAAAAAAGATGATTCCATGAGACAAACAATAGAATAGCAATGACATTCCAGAGAAAAAGTTCTCATGGGAAAAGCAACTAACTAGTGATACAGATTAGCTTATGTTCTGAGAGATGTGAAGCATAATGCTTACTACTATTTGGCTAGCAAGTATTATTGTGACCCAATAAAAGGAATTGCTTTTGTCTAGTAAACTACACATGTTATGTCATGATTTATCAATGGACTCAGTCTTGGACATAATCACTAGTAATTATTTGCAAAAAATAAATCAATTTTGGCATTGATTACGACGATGATCTCAGTATTTCCATTATATTCACCGAAATCTATTTTTATTCTACCTTTTCTCTGCAAGTGTACATGCAAGATACACAAAATAAAACGATCGTAAAGTATCATGGCTTAAATAGAAGAAGATATATCAACATATTCGTCAGAGTTCGATAAATGGAATCAGAATATACACAGAGCTTCAACTATAAAAGTTTCCACATAAGACTGCTCAATGATAATAAGAAGAAGAAGAAGATGCTATTAAGAGGATTCAATTATCCACCTCAGGAACAAGTTTGAAACTACAATAATATGTATTGATAAGCAAAAGACTTGATGCAGTTCATGATCCAAAAAGTTGTAAGAGAACAATATTCACTCAGAACAGAACATGCCAACCTGCTTATTTTGAGCACTAATAATAACTGATTGGAACATGAATTTACAATACAGAAAAGACAGATTGATTCTAGAAACAATATGAATAAAGCCTAATAAATTTAAGAACAGAAGACCTACAAATTATAATTACAGAAATACAGCTGATGCTACTCACAGATATTATGTGGCTTCGGCGGGCAATCTGCAGCAAACAAAATACTGTGATTGGGTTTATCTTACAAGTCAACTGTCACTCCAGGTGTCGTCATCACCACCATCGTCACTACCGACACATGCCTGACCAAATGACATAGGTCAAACAAAAGGGAACTAATGACAGCAAAGAGGATAGGGGATTGAACATTGGCAGTGCAAACCTGACGGATTGCGTTTGCCTTCTCCAATATGGCGGCAACATGGACATTGGTGGTTGGTTGTGACACATTGGTTGGCTTTGCTGTTGTTGTGCGCCTCAGACTAAATGTCTGCAGATTTACAAATGTCAGTAGAGAACCCATTTATAAGGTAAAGAATAGAATATATCTTGTGAATCAATTCAATCATCTGCTGATAACATCATAGTAACCAATTATTCAGAGAATTCCCAAATAAAATAATCCTTATGGTTAAACTTGCCCGGAAACTGACAAAAGTTTTCTTTCCCTCAAAGGAGAGAAAGCATAAGAGCTTAAATGATACCTAAGACTGACATGCTATTCTTCAGTTACCAACATGTAAGCCTCGAGAGGCAGGCCAAGACTAACCTCCCCAGTCAGCAATTTATTAGTCACAGGAATTGTTCAAGTTCTGGGGTATAGGGAATAGACGAGCTGTATACTCTACATTTGATTGTAAACCTACTTGCCCAGCAATCATATTTCCTCCTGAGACCTCAGTGCTATTGCCAATAGAAACTCAGTTATTATGGTAACAGATAATCAAGAGACCCTAGGCCCTACAGATGATTTAGAGAAAAAAGCAACATTAATAAAAGAAAAAACAGAAGTGACAATGCATTTTAATTTCTAACGGAACTTTGACCTTACCTTTTTGCAAACAAGACTACAAATCAATTATATGTGGAACAATACAAAATTCGCTTGTGCCACACCAGACAATGTAAGTCTTACACAAGGAGTGGATATGTTTATAGGAAGGGCAGTTTCAAAAAGAAAAGTTCAGTATAAACCTTGTTCTTGATCTGTTGAAGAAAATCTTCTTTGTCATCTGGTTCCTTGTCATGAGCACCCTGATTTGCTTCTATTTGTCCATTTAATTTATGACCATTATCCTGCCGGTGCAGAAATTGAGAAAAAAAAGAAAAACAAACATATGATTAGCCTAAACGTGTGTTAAACTTGAACAGATGGCTGTAAAGATAGACAAAAATGTGTATGCATAGAATGAGGGAGAAAGAGAGTTGAATGATTACTTGTTGCTTGTCAGGACTTGTCATTAACTTGGTAGTTGTTTCCAGAGTCATTGTATTTGGTTCTTGATTTTTATCAGCAATGGATCGTTGACCTTGCAAAGCATCTAAATGGTCATCAAGTTCAGTAATTACCGAATTAGTATCTTCTATTGAAGCAAAGTCAGGCTTTGTTATTCTCCACTGCATTGGAGGAAGAGGAGGTGGTGGTGGCAGCTCATTTTTGGATTGCAATTGAGGATCTTCACAATTAACCGGCAAAGAACCACATGTTTCTTCCATATGAGTTTTTTGAGACTTAACCGAATCAAGGCCAGGAAGATCTATAATTTGGTTGGATCGAAAAGATATACCCTCATCATTATCATCCAAATTCAGAATTCCATTCTTCGGATCTAGGCTGTAATCATTCATGTATCCAAATACAGCATAATTCGAGATGGATGCAACTGATGATGGACTTCTGTGTAATTCATCTATCTCATGGCGTTCACTTGTGTCATTTTCATCTTGTTCCCACAAGTCAGAGTTTGAATCTGAACGAGGACTCATAAGCTCCTCAGAGGAATAAGGATAAGATCTGCAGAATGTATCATCATCAGAATCAGAATTATCATTATTCCGCAAAGGAGCAGTTGGCCCTGGAAGCAGTTGAAATGAAGGAAATATTAAATCTTCACAATTCTCATGGAGATCATCATTGGAAAAATCCAGTTTTAGGTTTGATGCCTCAAACTGATTCATTGGGCGAAAAGAGATCTTCATGTGTTCTAGGGGTGGAGATGATTGCTCAGAGTACCGCGAACCAGAAGATAATGACCTCTTCAACAATATTTGTTCAATCTTATCTGTGGTCTTATGCGCATAGGAAGCCTTAGACACACCTTCCATCGAATTTTCTACATTCCAGTTTGAAACAGAGTTCTCCTGTGATCCCCTGATCTCTGAACTTGTGTTTCCTGATGGTCTGGAGGGCTCAGCACTGGGGAAAGAAACTCTTTTTTGAAGACTGTTTGAAAGAAACCTTTGTGCCAGACCAGAGAAACTAGATGAGATTGTCATGGCAGCTTGTCCAGATTTACCGGCTTGATGGTCAACACCAGTTGCAGAAGACAATTCAGCCCCACGGACAAAAGGTTTTACTTCAGGTAGATCAGATGTATCTTTAGAAGCAGAAGTGTTTCTGGAATGTCTATCTTCTAGAGATCCTTGAAGACTCCGTTTCCCAGATAAATCACCTGATTTACTCAAATTACTTGTTGGGTCCTGATCTAGAGAACTGCTGATGTTTGTTGATCCATTGACAATCTCTCCGTACGGTGTCTGTGTTGCAGCTGGTTTTGCAGCTGATTCCACATTATGTAGCTTATTTGTCACCATGTAGCTAGAATGATAAAATCCGGTGATGCCAGCATTAGGTGGTGCATCCTCCCTGCTGATACTAGGAAAACTGAAATCTGGAGGTTTTGACGGTTCAACACCAAACAGATTGCCATTTGTCCAAAAATTAACAGCAGGCATGATAGGAGCATCACCAGAGGTAGAGGTGAGATCCTTGGATGTGCTAGTTGTAATTCCATTGCACAAGTCAGTGAGTAAGATTGGTGCATTTAACTCAGCAGACTGATCGTTGCCACAAACTTCAGAGTTACTTATCCTTGACAAATCATGCGTGCTTTCTGAACAATCATTATCAATGACATTGTCCAAGGAAGGTGACTCCATATGGCCCAAACTCTCTGAAGGAAGTGTATTATGAAGTTCTAGGTGTGTATCTTGGTTCAAGGAATCATGTGACACAACAGGGGTATCTGAATCAGAAGAGTCGGAAGCGGATGAAACTATTTCATGGGCTGGTTCATTTCTAGACTCAACTGCTGAGATATTGTAACTAGGCAGCAACCTCACCTCCCGTTTAGTTTGATACTCAGAATCTGTCTCAGTTTCTGACTCCATGGTATTTAGTGCATCCATGAAGTTATCTGTCTCGCTATTAACTTCATCAAAATGGTTGCCACCAGTTAATGAAGATGGTACATTTGCAATATCAAACAAGATATCCTCTTGATCAAGAGCTCTTTCAAGTTTAGCAATTTCAGTATCTGCATTTGAGGTTTCACAGCAAGCAGGCAAAGGATTGGAATCTTCAACCCGATCGACAAGGATGTCATCAAATGATCTAGGACTTGCAGGCTTGGATATTTCAGTCTTCTCATCCCATGTAACGGTGGACGATGTATTAACAATTTTCTCTTGTAATGGTTCTTGTTGACAAGCATCAAAAGCCCCATCTCTACCATCTCTTGATTCACTTTGCGTAAAAGTGGCACTGGGTTCACTATTGTTGATGTCTAACTTTGAAATAGAGAAATCATCGTATTCTAGATCATCAGGCAATCCTGAAGGATTTGTACCGTTTGAAACTTCTTCGACATAGTTCAGCATAGCCTTTGAATCAAAAGAAGGGGATTCACTTGCAATTTCAGGCTTTTGTCTCAGATCAGATACGAAGGTATTCTCAGTTGAATAGCTATGCCCATCAGACCCCGGAGATGCAAATTGTGCACTGCTAAACAACGCATCAGTTCACAAATACATTAGGCCATCATGACAAAAAGTTAAGACCAATACCAGCTATATACACATTATTTTTTCTCCAAACCTGGAAAGTATACTGAAAATGATACCTTGTATTGTGTGGGGATATAGATATTGCATGGTGCTGGATTTCTCCCCGTCTATGGCGTGACCCTTTTCTCTGCATATGATGAAAGATATTCAGATCCAGGTGGTAGCATATGCAGTTTCCTATATAGTTTTTATGCACACACGACATTTTTTAATTCAGATCTGAACAAATACAGCTGATGCTATAAAATTTCATCTGATCCTCTGAAAAAACTGGTAAAGGAAAACATCATGAAGAAAAGTCTCTGAAAATGCCATTCAAGTATAAAAGAGCAATGGCTAAGGGGAAAAAAATGCCATATAGACTTAGAAAAATGTAAATGAAGAATCATGGAAATTGGTGTAAGGCAGAGAAAAATGATGATTAGAGGAGAGAGATTGTCGAAAATGTAAAATCTATGTTATAAACTTTGAAAAATGTGAAGCTAGTTATGATTTAGCTTAAACGGTAACAATTAAAAATGAATTGCCAATGAAAATACCAATTAGTACTCAGAAAAGCTTACCAGGAATAGGCTGATGAGGATTTCAGCAAGTGTTTAAGTTGATCACAAAGTTGTTTTAAAGAGTACATAGAGTTAAAACTTAGGGATAAGGAAATGACAATTGAGAGAGAGGGAGAGAGGGGATAATGGGAGAGTAAACATCCACTCAATGAAGTCAAGAGAGATGGCGAAGGAACACAAATTAGTATAAACATGAAAAGTTGGATAACACAACCAAATTTAAGGCATAATGGTCCAAAGTAAGCACGGGTTCAACTAAAGAATCATGTATTGGGCTTTATCCACTTGGGTATGCAATTTGTACTGATACTGAACTTTAAGAAAGAAAAACTATTCCAGAACTGTAAAAATTGTCTAGTGAAATTTCAACAAGTCAAATGAGTAATTCAGACATGGAAAATTAACTGTGACGGCCATAGGTTATCAATCGACTTCATGCTAGATCAAATGGTACACAGGGTGATGTCCATTTCACAAAGATACAAGGGATGATGCTCTTAATAACAGATGTAATTAAAATGAGGCCTATGCCATGGAATATTCAAGGATATAGATGAAAATAAGGTATCGTCCAAAAGTAAAGATCAAAAATTAACATGATGCAACAGCTTTTAATGTCCTGATTCTTCTACAGAATCAAAAGCTTAAAGAAGAAATTTGTGAAGCAAAGGAGCTACATGGCCAATGAGAGGTGCTTCTCAGTTGATAAAAATCTAGTAATGTGTTTGAGTATAATTTTGTAATCAAACTGCTTTTATATGCCCAAGATTTTTTATTTTTACTAATTATGGCTTGTGAGTTGTGACTATATTTAGAGTTTGGAATAGCAAGACTTTTATCTACCACAGCGTTAACCAAACAACACTAATATGCCATGTGATTAATTGAAAGTATGATAATTCAAAATTATGCTAAACCTTGTTTCTTTGATTCTTCTTTTCTCGTTGAACCTTTTCACCTTTTGCCAATTCTAAGGTAACACAAGCTCTCTTAAAGTAAGACGGATCTGAATATCTTTTCAGGCAAGCACCAGGACCAGCAGAATCAAATCTGAAAAACAAAGGGCACATGAGCAGTGTATGAAAAGAATATCATTACACGTAAGGCTGAATGGTGGCAAGAAAATTTTTACTTGTCAAGCAAATATAATCGGGGTGGATCACGGCATTCTTCATAGGAATCCATAATGAATTGAGGCAAATCACTTCCAAGAACAAGGCTTTCATCAGTTTGAGCAGTGGCATGCCAGTTTGTACCTGAAAAGCAACATTTTCCATCAACTTAACCACATATGAGGACCAACCACAGCAAGTCTTAAGTGTTGATCTTCCGGGTCACTTTTCAGAACTAATTATTTGTTAACATATAATATGAAACATTTACTGTACCTTAACTAGAGAATATGATTACTGGGTGATGGTAACCATAACATATTAGGGCTTCAATAAATTCAGTCCGCCCAGCCGTCATGAATAATCATTTTTGTTATGAAGATCCTTACCAAAAATTTTTCGGTCATGTAGATCTAAAACCTCCATTACACATCCAAATAGTTACTATTAATTCCTCCAAACTGGTTATAAAGCAAAAGAGGAATTGTACAATGTCTTAAAAATCATCATCCACTCAAATTGGCAATTGTTCACAAGCTAAAAATCTTAAAATTTCCACAATGCTTTGAAATTGACAGTATTAAAACCAGTTCTGGTTTGTAGATTAGGGTTTTATTAGTCCGAAGATATCTTGTTCTTTAAGCAAAAACATTAAAAGAGCCTGAAATGGAGGGTGTCTTATCAAAATGATAGAGTTGACAAATTACCCATTTCTATGTAGGATAAATAAACTACATCCTGCTAGAAGCGGAAAAGAACATAGTTCCGCAGAAAGCTTGCATAGTCACATCAAAATTTGGAGCATTTACTTATTTTTATTTACTACAATCAACCACTCTCTAGAAAAATTCAATTAGCCTCTAAATGCATGATATGAAATATATGACGTTAGACAAGAACACCAAAATTCAGCAATGTAATAAGATACTGAAATAAGCCTAGGAGATTCACAATATATAGATTCCATCATGTCATACCAAGTTTTATTCTTCTACCTTGCTTTAGGAGAGTACCAATCTCAAATAATTTCCTGTGCAGATCACATACTCTATTCCAACTAAATTGATTTTGATCAAATCAAACTATGGATCTAACTAAAGAAACTCATGCCTTAATTAGCACATCAGCAAGCAAAGATAGATGATATCATAAGGCAGGTCAAGCGTTTCTGGCTCTTCCAAACATCAATCTCAATTAGGCTATATTCCTACTGCAGAAAGTCTAAACGAGCAATGAATAACACCAATCACCATATTAGATAAAGTAGGCAGCTAGAGCCCGATATTTATCTTTTATATCTTGCAGTGGGTCTGTCTGAATACTAAAATGTATTAAAAGGCATTCCGCATGAAAGACACAATAACTGCAAGTTAAAGGGCCAATTCATGCAGCTGCTGTTCCCCCTTGAAGAAAATTGGTTACATTCGACATAAAATAGTCTACCATAAAGGATAAATTTATGCATTGAAGATTTTAATGATAAACTAGGATAAGATGTACCAGCAACATAAGCAAGATGTATGTGACTTGTTTGGCTCTGAACAGCCTTCTCCAGTGATGGAAGCACTGCTTCTATGCGCTGCATTCTAGACATCATCTTGCGTCCTCTTGCAGATGTGGCCATCACTTGTTCATGCAGATCACGGAAAACATCTGCAGCAAACCTATAATATGCCCAATACCATGCCTCAGAAGAAACATATCAATATATGAATGGTAAACAGATGTAGAGACCCTAAAACCAAGTTGAGTTAAGTAACACTCTCAAGGATAAATAGCCACACACCAATGGTAAGCACATCAACCTCAAGAACTATTCATATATGCATTTTTGGCTACAAGTTGAGTACGGCTGAATCTGGCTTTATATGCTTCAGAATTTAGTCTTAAAATTTCAAATACCTAAGGATTCATAGTGTAACTGTTTAAGAAAGAGTTCTTCAACTAAATAATGTTTCTTGTTCAAGACAGATTTATATATAGAATGCTTTAATTTCATTGACCTGAAACAAATAGACGATAACCAGTTTTTGGTATATCCTAGCCAAAGCCAATATTTATAAAGAAAAGCTGATGTGATACCTAAGATGAAGCCCTAGAAAACACCTGAGAACAAAGGCAAGTCTTAGGGGAAAACAGATCATGATATTGTTAGAGAAAGCTAAACTGCTCTAAAATTCAGGAAAACACCCATTTCTGAAGAATGCTCTCATAAAGAATTTTGGTCCAACATACCATCCAGATCAGCTTCAATGTAGCCTAAAAGTTGAATTTGTTTTACAAAAGCAAGGTGAGCTTCATGCAATGTAAGGAAACAACCTCTCCATGTGCTGGGTGAGGCCAGCTAAATTCCCTTATGCAAAGCTCAGCAGAATGCTAGGTTTAAATGGAGCAGGTCTAGAGGTTTATGTAGAGGAGACCTACCTTTAAATGGAGCTGAATTCACAGTGACAGAGTATCTGAAGTAAGCAGCAGTATGTGAAGAGAAAAATTCAAAGAGGTGTCATATTTTGGGAGTTCAAGTTCGATGGAATTTAAGCATACAAGCAGACTCAAACTTGAAATGTAATGAATCTTATAAGCAGGCAATTGTTACGAGCGTTCAAGACAAGAAATCTGGTTTAGGCAAATCACATAGGCAATCAGGATATCAGAGGTATTTCTTATCATACATTTTATGGCCAATTAAAAGGAGGCAGAACACCAAATTCCTCCTCCCAGGTCAGTTTTCATAAGTATGGATGATGTTTAATCAAATGTCAGATCATTTCCCTGCCACCTTATTGGAGATAGAAACTCAAGAGAGTGTTGAGGTCAATTACTCTGATCATTGAAGACAACATTATATTAGTAAAGAACAAATCCTTTTACCCAGAGAGTTAGCAAGAGGAAAAATTAAGCATAACTTGAGACTGGGGCAAAAGACAAGCATAGTAGTCCTTTTGCAGCAAAAGTCAATGATACAAGAAGCTACACGGGTGCTCAAGGAAAATAAAAAAATAAATAGTAGGTACCAATACAGACTAATTACTTGCTATGATACTTTTCTTTAGGCATACAGGGAATACCAAACGAACACACCCTTTGAATTGATAGATGAAAGGAAAATTATGTGGTTTAATGGCTGGAATAATTCTCAAAATAAATCACTTATCCCTGTAGTTCCTAATCCATATGCATAAAGGTATCAACTGAAACCAGTTTCCTAGCCAGAGTTTTCATCTTGGCTTGCCAGAACATGCATCAATCCCATGCTCCTCACCATTGTGCTCCAATCTACCCTCAATACTTTTTTTTTTGTCTTTATTTTTTTAAAGAAAAATTATCTTATTAATGCTTCCGTAAGATGTAATAGTATTTCCAAAGCAGAAGCAAAATCCAACCAATTGGCTTGCCATCACTGCGTTCCTTAGTTCCTTGAACTAGTATATCACAATGAAAATTCCTAAAATTTTCTTTTTCCCATATTCATGCAAAACTCCTCGCTGTTGCCTTGGCAAACCTTTTTTATTTAACACCTTTTGAATCTTACACCAAACTACCTCCTTCACTGCTCTTCTCTCCTTTCTCTAATAATCCATCAAATTCTTTTCTTTTCCACAACACAACTGCCTCATTTCCATCATCCAACAAAAAAACTGAACACACACTCAAAAATACAATTGACCAGATCTCCAAACTCCTCCATAATTTCGCCCAATACTATACCACCAAACCATCCTCAAAACTCCAAAACAAGAAAAACACCAAAATAAAAAAAATAAACAAAACCCAATTTTTCCATGTAAAATCAAGCACATTGCATCCAATAAAAAAACCTACTAAAAATAAGAAAACCAAAATCAAACCACACCTACCACAATTGAACAAGCAAAAATCAACAATAACCCCCCAAAAGAAAAACACACAAGAAACAAAACTCACTCAGCGAGATCCCCAAGCTGGCGCAAGATCCCAACAAGGCCAGAAACAGCAACTCCATCAAGAAGAGCCTTGGCATCCTCCTTCCTCCCAGGCTCTCTATAAAGCTCCGGATCCCCAAGCCCATACTCATTCCTCACCTCAAACCTCACCAGCGGCATGGCTCCACTCCAACCCCCCTCACTCCTCAGCGAAACACAATCCACGATCTGAAAACAAGAAACCACACACTCATGGCGACCACGACCACCAAAACTCCCTCTTTTTATAGGCAAAGAGCTGAGTAGGAAAGAGAGGGGAGGTTGAGAGCTCGCTGTCGAGAAGAGAAGAGAATGGAGGAAGGTTGCCTACGAAGCAAGGCAGCGAAAGAGCAAATAGTGGTAGTGGTGGTGATGGTGGTGGTATATAGAGAGAAAAACCCGGAAAAAAAAGAAGAGAATGGGAAGAATGGTTGAATGGGAGGTGTGCTGAAGTTGAAATGACGGTTATACCCTTCGTTATCAATAGGATTGTCTGAAAATGCTGTCCTTTCTTGTAACACTTCATTTATGGGTTGTGAGAAAAATGAGGAATTATGGCAAGTGGAGAAAAAAAAAAAAATATATATATATATATATATATATAAATTGGAGAGATATGATTTAAAGAGGGGTAGATTCTTTTGTCACATGTTTATGGGACAAATAATACCAAAAATATATGTGTATGTATATGAGTTTAATGTGTAAGTGGGAATTGTTTTGGAAAATTTTATTAATTTTTTACTCAATGAATACTAACAACGAAAAATATTTTAAATTTATACAATTCTAATTAATAAATTTTATTTATTAACATAATTTTTGAAAAATTCATGACGGATAAAAGAAAGTTGATGGTCTGATTGCTTTGGAGGCCTTTCTGCCAGCCCTTAGACCTTGTTTTTTTTTCTGAGTGTTGCACCGCATCTAATGGTTCTTTTGTCTTCTGTTGTACGCGTATTGTTCTTTCTATTTTAATTGAAGTGGTTTATCCATATTTTCAAAAAAAAAAAATTGATGGATAAATTTAGAATATTAGTTGGAATTTTGGTAGTTTGAAATAATTCCTTAACAAAGCATGGTAAAAAATTTTTGAGTAAACATTTGATTTTTTTTTTTTTAAGCTTTAATTTTTTTTCTATTTATAAACTTTTTCTTTTACCATGTACGAAAAATACAAATTAAAAAATAAGCAATAAATAAAAAGAGGATGGATTGAAAGTTCTTTTCATCGAGGAAAAAAACAATTTAGACTTGTAGTTTTTGGTTGTCATGTTGGAATAAAAAGCAAATTATGTAAATGACAACCAACAATTAGATGAATGTCCTGTTGTTATGTAATAATGTTGAAAAAAATATAGAAATTAATAACAATAACATTACCTAAAAGCTCAATGAGACTATAATGTGTTGCGTAGAACTTTTTTTTTTCTTTTTCTTTTTATGACCATTATGTACTCCTATACTATGTTGAATTGTCTTATTAATTAAAAACATTACTAATTTTTAGATTTAAATGTTATCATGCCATCTTTAGTGCAAACATTTTTTTTCTTCTATTTTTTTTTTTAATTTGTTTTGTTCCCAATAATTTATAACCACTACAATTTGTGAATGATCCAATTGATAGTGTTCCACATTCAAGAAAATGACAAATGATTTGATGAGCATCTTTGTTTGCATTTACCTCATTTTGTTATGTACCCAAACTTGAGGACCACATATCACCTTAAGTTCTTGGTATTAATACATTCAAATGATAATTTTCCCCTTTTTTAACTTCTCATTTTTCACATATATATTTTTTTTATATCATTACATAATATAAATGTGCTAATATCTTTGACTCAATCTCATTTAACCAAACATCACCTAACAACCTAACAATCTAATTTTCAATTGTGTTCTTCAACCAAGTCTTCTTTCAAAGTGCATTGAAACTTTATTTTTTATTTCTGTCATAGGTTTTCATGCAAAAAAAGTAGGCATGCGGAGGGAGCAAAAGAAAGGATGTTTATTGAGTTCGTGATTCTTCTTTGTTGAAGTTTGGAAAGATCTTGAGAGGGACCATTATTTATTCACTTTTTCCTTTTTTTTATTGTCTATTGTGATTGGATTTTATGAATTATTGTATATTCACACAAGAACTTTTCCTTGCACTTAAAAAAAAAAAAAAAAAAAAAACCGTATTTGAACAAGCCACGTTAGGGGTTTGCATTGGTGAGGAGTAGTGGAGTAGTTAATACTTCAATCCATTTGTGTCCTTATTTTATGTGAGTTGAGGTTCAAATCCATTTTTCAAATAAGGATACAAACACCATACACAAGTGACCAATTGCTAATAAACTAAGAAGTTAGGAGTTTTAAAAATATAATTTACAAAAACATTAAATAAGAATAAATTTTATGAGCCACTACTTAGATATATTATTAGATTATGTGACTTGAATTCTATTGGATCTAACTCAAAAAACGTGTAGTACTACTTATATAATTTTTCAAATTATGAAATTTTTTTTAGAATAAGTGGTAGAAGCAAAAGGACGGAGCAGTTAGTAGCAGTAACAAGGTATGAATTTGTTCATAAAATTTAAACCATTAAACTACACCCAAAGCATAACAAAGTCAAGCAACTGCCCGATCGATCTAAAATTTATTTAAACATAGTTCAGAGTTTATGTATAACAAAAATTGTGGCAAATTGATCTATCACTATTGTACTCAAATTTCGATATAATGAAATTGTATCCTTCTAATATGTTGTGGGTTTTTCTTGATTTTGAGTTTTTCACATAAATGTATATCATGTTATTTAATTTTCTTTCATTTATTATCATTTGTTATTTCTTTTATGTATCTACGGGAGAAATTACTAAGAATGCAATCTTTTGTATTACCAACGAGGCACGCTCAATAATGGATTATTTTAGGCATAGCCATAATCAAAATAAAAGATTGATAGTTATGTAAAAAAATAAAATTGAGCAATAGTGGAAGTATATTTTCATCTCTATATTTATTATTTAAAATATTTTTTCCCCAAAATGTGTAGCATAAATATTCTTATGATAATTAGGATCTCCAATATTTCTTTAAAAAATAATTGGTGTTATTCTTTTAATTACACGAGCTATCAAGATTAATATTGCCATAATCTAAATTACATGGTTTACCACTATTCTAATGATGACAGTTTTTTGCAATTATCTTAAAATTGTTTTAACTTCAAAATTTTAAAAAAATTACATACACAATCACTTTTGTAATAGAAGGATAACAACTCATTTCTCTGTAGAGTGAAATGACATAAATATATCCAATATTTCTTTAATTTTTTTTTATATTAATCTCACTAATTCAAGAATTTTTAAGATATAAGATATCACTTAAGAATGAATCACTTGAACATAATCATAAAATAAAAAAGTTTAAACAAGATCATAAAAATAAAACCTAGATATGAGACAGAATCTTTGTTAACTTGTTTCAATGCATGTTATTATAAAAATAAAAGAAAGAGAGTTGACATTGAATAGAATATTGTGTTTTTGAGCGGTCAGCATGAATGGTGGATCATGTCTTCATGTTTTTTTTTTTTTTTTAATAAATGCTTTGAAGATTTAATCCATGACTTCTCACCTTCTCCCTCACCTAATAATTTCACTAAAGTTTTAAGCATAATAAGTAGAGCCACTCATTCAATGAAGTTTGGTGTGGGGGTGTGTTATTCTTATTTGAATGTGTGTTTATACTTGTTTGAATTGTTTGAATGATTCATTTTGATGTATAAATCTATTTTTGCAATTTAGAGAACTACAAATTGAGCAAAAAAAAATTTAAGAAAATTACTTTTTAAATCTATATATAGTTCGTGTTTAGTTTTTTATTGTTAAAAAAAATTAATTTTATCAATTGAATGATATATATATTGTAATTTGTTTTTATGGGCACCTTTGATTGATTTTTTCTGATCTATTGACATGATTTATTAAACTTGCTTTTTATAAAGATTGAATTATGTTTAGATTTTATTAGATAAATATAACTTTTAATTTATTTATCTTAGAAAAACCCAAAGTATTAATAATTTTGATGATTTTCTATTTCTATTTTGGTTTATTTTTAATAAATGTGGACAAAAAACAAAAATGAGTCAATATGGGTATTAATAAACTTATATATTTCATATTAAAAAGCAAAATGTTTTGTGCAAGAGAAATATGAATCAAGATATTGTGTGGAATTTTTTTTCTTTTTATTCTTCAACAAAATTTACTTATCAGGACCATTCATCTATGGATGTCTATAGATAAAAAATCTATGAATGTCCATTATCAACCGTTGTTCATAGATAAAAAATCTACAAACACCCATTATTTATGGAAATCCATAAATGATGTATTGCCATATATATATATATATATATATATAAGAATTTAAATAGAAAAAAAAAACCTTTTTATCTATACTCATCTTTCTATGATAATTAAAGCCACTAGTTGTATAGAAAAAAAAAACCTTTTTATCTATACTCATCTTTCTATGATAATTAAAGCCACTAGTTGTAACTTTTGACTAATGCTTCTTTCATAATCAATATATTGCTTTATTGTACTAATTTTTACTCAATAAAAAATTTTCATTTCACTACAATTATACAACATGTAAATAAAATTTAAAAAAAAATCCATATTTTAAAAGAAATACTCATCAATCATTCCTCACAGTGCAAAAACTATTTCTTTCCCAAAAATTTTACCTATCATAAAAAGAAAAAGGCAAAACAAGATATTGCAAAGAAAGATAAGATTTAGTGATAAGATTTAGAGCAAATAATGACAACTTTAGAAGAGTAGTAAATTAATTACATCATTTTCAATTAAACATCACATAGATATCATCTTTTTTTCATTTTCATAATTGATGTTACACCTCAAAAGCACTATTGGCATCTCAATGAGATCAAGGTACACATTGTTTGGTGTTTGAAAGCAACAGTAATATGTATTCATGAACATACATTCATAAATAAATTATATATATGTACATATATACATATAAATATATTAAGTGGGTCTCACACCTTCATCAATGTACAACTTAGACAAAGATGGTAGAACCTTCTTCTTGTGCTCAACATCATTAATGTTTCCTTTGCCTTACAAGTCACCCAATCAATCTCTTTTTCTTTATGTGTGTGTATATATATATTATGAAATGATGATTGTGTTAAATTACATTATATTTTTATGTTAAATTATATTATACATTATGAAATGATTATATTAAATTATTGCATTTAAAGGGATGGGCATAGAACTTTATATATATATATAAATTCTATTTAGATGCCTAAAAATGATGCTTCATGGAATACAGGTTGAAGGCATTAGTGAGGCGAGAAAAAAATATTTTTTTTTTAAATATTTTATTATATATAATGGACAAATCATGTCTATGAGCTTTTAAAATATATCAATTACTCTTACTTTGTGTGACACGGGAGTTGACCATTTAGTCTTCATCCACACACAGAAGATTTTGTGTCAATAGACTATGAATGTAGGTAATTATAGAAGAATTTTTAAAGTTTGTATATATTTATATAAAAATATTTATTTTAAAAAACATATAAAAAAATTATAAAAGTGATAAATAAGCTTAAATATATTTGGATCATATGACCATAATAAATATATTCTTCTTTATACCATAATAAAAATATTTAAAAACAAATAAATCAAAAAATAAAAAGTGGAAAAGGGGGCAGTTGAGTTGCATCATATGATATTCTACCAACTTTAATTTTTAGGATAAGCTTTGAGGTTTGTCTTCTAAATGATGCATGGGTTGTGATTAAGGTCCAAGCCATGCTTCAATGTCCACTAAAGCACACTTTGGATGAGCTTTCAAGAGATGTCATCACATGTTATTATTTTTCTTTCTTTATTATTATTATTTTTTTCTCATTAGATTTTTTAAGTTTGGTTTAGTTGGATTAGTTGTACAATTTATTTATTAATTCTTGGACAACTATTTTTGTGCTTTATTTAATACTAATTTTCTATATGACCTTTTTGCCCTTTGGACAGAAGGGTAGGCTGGTTTAAAGTATTGAAAAAACAAAGAGTGATAATTTTGATTAAATAAGTTGTTGTTTTGTTTGAATTAAATGAATTTGTATTTGATTTATATGTTTGTTAGTTTGACCATGAGTAAAAAATTCATATTGGATTTATTTTTTTTATTAACTCGAGTTTTTCATATTTTAAAAAAATCAAGTCTAAAACTAAAAAAATTAAAGAAAAATATTTTAAGTATGTATTTGAGTCATAAAAAGATGTAGTGAAGTATAAATAAAAAATTTGAGAGTGTTTAAGATTTTAAGCATATTCCAAAAAAAATATTTATAATTTGATTATAAATATAAACTCAAGAAATAATTAATCACAAATATAAATAGAATATTTGGTAAGTTATATAGAAGTTAAAAAAAAAAAACTAATTTTGCAGTATCTTTATTATAATATATTTGAGAACTTCAAAGTGGATGAATGAGAGAATAATGGAATGAGTAAATCCAAATAATCCAAATTTTAATAAGTTATTCAATTTTAATGTAATATAATTCCCATTCTAAAATTGGAGAGAGCAAAACATTTTTTCTTTTATAAAAAATATTAAAAAAAATATTCTCCAAAATTAAGCATAAAATTAAGGCTTTTGTCTTAGGAACAACATGGGCTATGCTGAGCCCAAGAGTTCAATCTCTCTCTCTCTCTCTCTCTCTCTCTCTCTCTCTCTCTCTCTGTTCGAATACACTTTTCACTAGAAATATTTATCGACAATCGTTAAATGATAATTTAACGATTATTATTTATATGGACACTGTATAGAGTTATTGTATATAATCATTATTTGGTATTGTCTAATACTATTTTACATTGTATACTTATTTAGTTTGATCATCATTTTAATAATAAAAAATAATTGAGTAAAATTAAATAATTCCTCTTTTAAATGTATTATATACAATCAAATTAATATATACACAAAAACACACAGACACCCACACACACAAAAAGAAGCATTTAAATTATTCAGCAATATCATAATTGAGTAAATTTATAATAATTGCTCTTTTAAAAATATCTATTTTATATTTTATGATGATGTATACATCCCCCAAACTCAATCAATTCACAAGAGGCATTAATGTTGAGTTGCTTTTAGATAAGAAAAAAAACTAATAAAACTTTTTTTCAACCATTTAAAGTTAACAAATAAAAATTTGATATTGTTTTCTTTTAATATTAGTTTGCTTTTTTTGTTTGAAATAATAGAGATCTTTTTATTTGGTTGAGATTAAGAAATCTTTTGAAGTAATTAATCCTAAACATTAGCTGCCAATGGGCCAAATAGGCTAACAAGACATAAACTAACACATGGGCTTAAACTTGGACTCATGCCTAAATAAATTTATTTCATTTATTTATAAAAGAAAAAAAACATTTAGTTTTATATTTTAAGCAAGGTAGTGTACCATTAATGACAGATTGATACATGTATTTAATAAATACCCAATTATTTATAGACATATTTATTCTCAAATAAACTGCTGAACCATCATGATCATTGTTGGAATTAATAATTTTGTTAAAGAATACTATTTAATCTTTATATTTTAGGTATTATTCAAAATTATATACAAACATAGTTTCATGGAAATCATTTTAAAATTAACTTTTTTTCCTTGTTTAGTTATGGATTTTCTTATACTTTGGATTTAGTTTTTTATATATTACCAAAATATTTTATTTGAAACTCTATTATACAGCAACTTTAATAATAAATATATGTATAAATATTGCAAAATAAACTTAGGTTATGACTTATGTCAACATTAGTTATAATAATCATATGTTTCAAATAATAAATGCAAAGTCATTATAAATGATAAAAATA
Organism: Dioscorea alata; assembly: GCA_020875875.1. Classification (NCBI taxonomy): domain Eukaryota; kingdom Viridiplantae; phylum Streptophyta; class Magnoliopsida; order Dioscoreales; family Dioscoreaceae; genus Dioscorea; species Dioscorea alata. The sequence goes on along the minus strand of CM037015.1, from coordinate 16,701,776 downwards.
AATAAAAACACACATAAACTATATTGAAATAAAAAAAATTTAAAAAAATAATACAAACAAAATACAATAGCAAAACAAAAAAGTCAATTTAACTTTAAACATATTAAATTGTAGAAGCAAAGAAAATAATCAAAAGGAAGAACCCAAAAATAAATTAATGTGCAAAGAAAGAATGAGGAAGGAGAACAAGGATTAGGACCATAAAAGAGAATTAATTCAATGGGTTAGACCATTAACTCTTTCACTTGGTTTTATATATACTTGAGGATGAAGAAGAACATGGATTATTACTCATTCATTACATTACACTCATTTCTTCTTTTTCTTCCTTTTTAATCTTTATTTTTTGTGGTGTATGACCTAATCCAATATGTATAAGTTTGTATTAAAATTCAAGATCTTCAATGAATTTAATGAACAACTCATTTCTTCTTCTTCTTCTTATTCTTCCTCCTTTTTTAATAATCATTATGCTTTGTGGTGTATGACCTAATCAAATATGTATAAGTTTGAATAAAAATTCAAGATCTTCAATGAATTTAATGAACAACTTATCCTTGCTAAAAATAGGGAGTATGGTTCCCAAAATTGACTATATATATGTGTGATATTCAATTAAGTACAAGAGTACAACAACAACCTATAATTAAATTCGTACCTAGCTTTGTCAAAGATGTGATTTGAATAAGTTATTATAATGGCCACATGACAACGTGGTGGGACTTTGGGAGACTGTTGTTGTGTGTGGCCACATGATAAAGTTCCATAGGAATATTATGCCACCAAATTTTAATTTATAAAATTTGATTATTTAAATTAATTACAAACCACCAGAGTAATATGAGAGTTGTATATTGCCCTTATTTCTATAAAGTAAGAAGTCATTAGTATTAATAAATAACTATTAATAATTTGTAAATTGAATTTATTTATAAATATTTGGGGAACTCTCTCATATAAAAAATTTATTTCTAAAAATTATAAACTTTAATTTGTTTTTCCAATCATCAACCAAAGAAAGGATTTGAGATATATTAGTATCAAAATATAGTTGTATAGGTAGCAAGTTGAAAATTTTGAAGTTTAAGATGTGTTAATGTCTAAAAGAAATAAAAATAATATAAGTGATAAGTAAATAAAAAAAAATTAATAAAAGTGAACTAAAATTGAATTAAAACTTTTATGAAAAATAAATCAAAATTTCTTTTTTTAGTATTATTATAGTATTCATCATGCAAATAAATACATATATTAAAATTTGTGGGATAATCAACTACTCTCAAAACATGGTTGAGTGTTAGGCTTTGCTTGGATGAGGTGAATGACAGTTTTGTAGAGTAGAGTAGAGTAAGGTAAAGTAAGATAAAATAAGGTTTTAAGTTATTGAATTGAAGGTAAGATAAATGGAGGTTATCAAATCTTCTAGTGTTTAGATTGTAAGTAATGGAAAATAAGATTTTATATTAATATTACTAAAATGCCCTTGAAGCTATAAATTGTATTTTATGCTAATTTTACACATATAATATTATTTTTGTAAATTAAACGTTTTTATTTGACAATTTATAACATTTTATTTTATTTTTGTAAGAAAAAATATTCAAATTCAAAACCAAACCTAAACTTTTCTATAAGGTATGGATATAATTATTTAAATTCAGTAAGAATATTTTTGTCTTAAAAAATATTCAACTTTTCAAAGTCCCCTCGATTTGGAGGTTAAATAAAAGTTTTATAACCACCATTTAACTCTCAAATACCCTATCCTTCGTTTTATCATGGATCTAAACATGAGTTGGTCTATAACTTTACCTTATAAAACCTTCCTCTCAAGTAAGGCCTTAATTTGTGTATGTGCGGTGGTTTATGGATCTCTCAATATATATCATTATTTTTATTCTTATATATATATTTATATAAAACTAATATTTTATTTTTAAAGTAAAAAAAAAAGTGGCAACTCATACCCTAAATAACAATGGCGATATAACCTTTTATAAAAAGAACGATCACATGAATGTGCCTTTGTGAATATTTATTAAAAAAGCTTATTTTTAATACAAAATGTTTGGGAATATTCAAAAGCATGCATTATGCATACTGTATGCATGTGCTGTCAGGCGACTCAGGCCGGAGATGTGGACCAACCAAGAAACATTATAATATATATACATGCATGTGATATATATATATATATAAATAAATGAATATATATATATATATGATGCAGTGTACGTGAAGGGAAACACAAAAGTAAGTAAAGAGAAAGAAAAAACAAAGTTGAAACCAGCTGGGCTATACCAGAGAAACGCCGGAACTATTTGACCAAGCAAACCATTGACGACCACTCAAAATAAGTAAATAAATAAATAAAAAGCGTCAAATAAAATTTCTAGAAATGGATAAACTCACACACACCAATCCAACTCATCAACATCAGCATCTCTATAAATCCCCCCACAAACACTCTTCCAAAATACCAAGTCTCACATCAAATCAAGAAACAACACAAATTAACAATGGCCAACAACATCATCCCATCTCTCTCCTTAACAGTACCATTAATCTTCATCTTGCTCTCCATCATCTCCACATCATCCAAAGCACAAGTCCCAAGTGACCAACAATTCAAGTATGTGAATGAAGGAGAGTTTGGTCCATACATCACAGAGTATGGAGCTGATTACAGGATGTTACCTTTGGGTACTTCTCCATTCCAAATGGGATTCTATAATACCACACCTGGTGCTTTCTATTTGGCCCTTCGCATGGGCACCACAAGAGCTGAGTCCTTATTCCGTTGGGTTTGGGAGGCTAACCGTGGCTTTCCCGTTGCTGAAAATGCCACCTTTTCTTTACTTCGTAATGGCAACCTTGTCCTTGCTGAGGCTGATGGCAAGCTTGTTTGGTCTTCTCAAACTGCTAATAAGGGCGTTGTTGGCTTTAAAATCCTCCCTAATGGTACATATTTATACGTTAATATCATTTTAACACTTATTTATATAAAACTCTAGTTAATTAATCATGCATGTGATGATATATATATGACAGGTAACATAGTATTGTACAACCGAAAAGGGCAGTTCATATGGCAAAGTTTTGACCACCCAACAGACACACTGCTGGCCGGACAATCACTTCGTCGCACTGGATCAAACAAGCTGGTTAGCCGGAGCTCCGCCGTTGATGGGTCATTTGGGAAGTACAGCCTTGTACTGGAATACAGTGGGTTGTCAATGTACATTGATAACACTATTCCTTACTACAACCACTCAACTGATGGTTACCTCTCCGGAACACCACCACTTAACTCCATACTGTTTACCACCCGGCCGGAAACTGATGAAGCATATGCTTATGAAGTTAGCTTAGATATTCCATCTGGTGGTAATATACTTCTGGCAAGACCCAAGTACAATGCTACGTTGTCTATTTTAAGGTTGGAAGTGGAAGGGAACTTGGCTGTTTATACTTATTATGATCCAGTGGATTATAGAGCTTGGGAGAAGACTTTTGCTTTCTTTTCTGATGAGATTGGGAGGGTGGATGGGTGTAGGTTGCCCAGTAAGTGTGGGGTGTTGGGTGTTTGTGAGGAGGAGATGTGTGTGGCTTGTCCTACAGACAAGGGATTGATGGGGTGGAGTAAAAAGTGTGCACCGCCGGTGAGTGGATCAGGTTGTAGTAATGGTGCCAGTGTAAGGTCTAGTAATAGTCATGGTTATGGTTATTATAAGGTGGAAGGAGTGGAGAATTATTTGACTATGTATAATGAGGGAGAAGGGAAAGTGGGGTTTGATGAGTGCCAGAAAAGGTGTAGTAAGGATTGTAAGTGTGAGGGGTTTTTGTTTTGGGAGGAGACTTCACAGTGTTGGTTGGCTCAGGCTATTGGGACACTTACTAAGGTTTCTAATGCTAAGCACCTTGCTTACATTAAGAAGTCTAGCAAGTAATAATGGAGTCTGGTTGGAGTGTGTGTGTTAGTGATAAGAATGACAGAATAATAAATGTGTGCATGTGTGTGAGTGAAACAAAGTCGCCAGAATAATAAATGAGTTTTGCCTTGTGTTATTGTTTTAGTTTTTTTTTTATGTAATTGTTTTGCTTAGAGTGGATAAATGTTGTGGTTTTTCTAATGTGATTGCTTTATTATTGTTATCTGTAAAGTCAAACAAATATAATGCTGAATGCGACTGATATATTAAAAAGGACTAGAGCGAAAATGACGGTGGGAGCTAAATCTCTGGATAGCGAACCTTTCATGATAAACATCAAGCTGTAGAAAGTCAAATATAAACTGCAAAATGGTCCCAAGTTGAAAGTACAAGATTTTTTTTTTTTTTGGTAATTATTTGTGCTCCTGTTGATTATTAAAGCAAAGATTGGGTGCAGTAGAAATTAGTAGAGACTGAACAACGGTTGCCGTAAGGAACACATCAATGCCTACTCTCTTTCAGGTGAGAACCATAAAAAGCCTGATTCTCTAGAACAATTCCGGATACAAAGACACACAACCACCATGGCAGAGCAAGAAGAAAGCATGCGAAATAGAACATAAAGCTATATAGGGAGATGCCTACAAGGCTACAACCACTAAATAAGAGATAACAAGAAGCATCAGCATCAAAGCCGAAGACAAAAAATTCGCTAATGGACTAAAGACAAGGGGGATGTGTCAGAAATTAAAAAATGTCAGGTTGATAATAAATTAATAATTATACTGAAGGATCGCCTGCAATTGTAAAAGAGACTATACAAGAGAGACGAAATTAAATCACAAGCTCAATAAATTATCTATTATCCCTAGCCATATAGAAACTTGAGGTCTTGAACGCCACAAACGAAATAATAACAATGGAAAAGTGCAGTGAGTAACACTTGATAAACACATACATATTATGGAGAAAAGCAAGTAGAAGTATCACTAGAACCAGCCTGAACAATGTGAATAAGCATTGAAGGTTGTTCTTACTGCTTATGGCTTAAATTATGCCACTAAAACCATAGAGGATGTGATGGTTTAGGTGTTAGTATAATCTTAGAATAAGAATGTAACATTTATCATATGAATGATACTATATAATGACCACACCTTATTACACTAACAAGTTTAAGCGGAAGTATACATATACAATCACCTTCTTTAGAAATAACAATTGGAAGTCTACGTCAAACAAAATATTATCAGATGAGTGCAGCATGCATAACCAATAGATGGATATAGATGACATCTATGACACAAACTTCACAAATTAACCACAATCATATGCAGTTCAGTAAGTCCTTATTCAAGAGTGTCTTGGAAATCCTTGGTGTAATTATTGGCAAATATGGTCGTCTAATAAAAAGGTATATCATTCTGTTTGAAGGATTGTTTCCATGCAAATAACCGACAATAACTGCAGAAACAACAGCAAAAACAACAACAACAACAACAACAATGGCAATGGCAATGACAATTTGCTTTCCATACCGAATCAATAGCAGCCATCCACCACCAATTTGGAAAATTTGTCTTCTCGCCTCTCTCCACTTGCTTGCCGCACAATCTTGTTGCCTTGAGCTCATTTGGATGAGGCTAGACACCTTACACATAACATCCAGTAAATGAAAGAGAACAAAGCTCTAATTCATCCGAGAAATAACATTGAGGAGCTTGACAACTTACAAAGGATCAACAGCTTCAACCTAATTTTCCTTCATGCAACTTGTTTGGACAGGTGTAAAAGGAGCATGATATTATCAAGCAGGCGAACAAAATCATCAAAGAAGAGCCACCACACACTTTTCTATCAAGTATTATTAACAATTAAAAACCATTCCATTTAACATACAACCTGCTAAGCTACTAGACCAAAGTTCCAAAACTCAGTAGTATTGGCAAAATCGCCACCAGCATAATGGATATCAAGGAATCATAGACAACACATAAACCAGATTTAGCAATGAAAGCACAAAAACCTTACAGCTACCTCATAAACTAAAGTCCATCTACTATAAAAGTTAGCCTAATAAATTCACCAAGGAGCAAAGTGACCAAGAAGAAGAAGTAGAAGAAGGGAAAACTCATCCTGCAAATCCAATTTTCAGAAGAAAAATTGCTAAACAGCAAGACCATATGAACCTATCCAACAATAAACACAACAAACCACCAATTCCTATTTGAGCAAGAAAAAGGGAAGCGCTACAAGGTCATTGATCAAGGGAAAGCACAAGCACAGAAGAACCATGACACACGGCTGCATAAATGGAACATAAAAATTGACTCTTTTACAGGTTCATAGACACAGAATCAAAGAGGAAAGGAAGAGCAGCAAGAGATCTAATCTCACCAGCGTCGGATCTCCGGGAGGATCGCCGGACCTTCTCAAGCTTGATCTGCGAGTCAACGAAGATCTGCATGCGCTGGAACTCCAAACTCTTGGCGAACTCCATTCGCTGGCGTTCCAGCTCCATCATTTGCCGCTGCTTCGCGGCTTCCACTCGTTCATAGATATCGCCAAACCTCATGATCGCCCGTGCCAAATCCCGGATCCCATCCCCAACGTCCTCCCGGGCTCGCCTCCACCTTTTCGCCGGCCTCTCCCTGCTGGATCTCGAAGACCTCGACGACGATCCCGAGTTCGAATCCGCCGCGGCAGCCGCCGCAGCTGCGGCGACTGTGGCAGGGTACCTTCTCCGGAAGGTCTCATCCACAGAAGGCGGGGCCGGGGTATACCGCTTGGAGGAGGGCATCGGCGTGAAAGCAGCGGCGGCGGGGAGAGGGAGAGGAAGAGCAAGAGGGGAACCCTTCCGGTGATACGGGAGGGGGAGGGCGAGCGGCAGTGGAGGTGAAGGTGGCGAGGGTTTCTTCGACGCCGAACTGGGAGTCACAGAAGAACCAATCAGGGCGTCAAGACGGGAATAGAACTGCCACTGACTGTTAAGCCCGCCGGCGGAGTCGAGGATCCGGGCCTTCTCGACCTTGTACTTCTTCTTCAGGGTGTCGATCCGGTTTTTACACTGCACGTCGGTGCGCGCCGGACGGTGGGCTCCGGCCGGCCGAGAGTTGACGGCGTCGGCGACCTCCTGCCAGTGCTTCTGGCGGAGATTTCCACGGCTGAGCTCGAGGTAGCGGTCGCCCCAAGCGTCGATGAGCACCGATGTCTCGCCCTCGCTCCAGCAATCCTCACGGTACGGTAGGGCGGGGTTCGGCGGCTTCCGCGGCGGCGAAGTCTCCATCTCCGGGAAAGAGTAACCCTAATCTGGATCTCTCGATCGGGAAGGAAGAGGGGTTATAAAGTCGCCGGGGAGGGCGCGTGCGCCGACGTACGCGCGGGATGCTGGCGTCAGCGTCGAGGACACGAGGGATCATGGAGAGAGGCGTTGGAGGGAACATTGTGGCCGTTGGATTGAAGATGGACGGATGAGATCTGAGGGGAGTTCATTGGCTGGGTAACACGAGTCGGGTACGGCGAACCGGGCGTCCGAGTCCGGATTGGGGTCCGGAGCCGGGGCCGGACGTGGTTTTGAGTTAGGGAAATGGCGGGATTACCCTTGCGGTTGTAGGGGTGGTGTGACTGGACTGGTGTCTAATGGTTGGGCGGTTGGTGGGATGAGGACAGGAGGGTAGAATCGGGAAAGAAGACGTCTCCGTTTCGTCGGACGGAGGGTGCCGTCGAACTTAGAGTGATGGTGGGTGGGGTCCACCTCACTGAAACAGGATTTTAGCCGGAAATTTAAATATTAGTTATTATAAATATTGACGAATTTATAAAAGTATAATTTGAAAAAAATAATAAATTTTCCCCCAAAAAAATTTGTTGAGGGCTTTTTTTAATATTACATTTTTAAAAAATATTTACTTAAATGCGTATTTTTTAAAATATTTAACAAAATACACTCAAAAAATTTCATGCATGGTAATTTTGCACATGATGCTTTTTCAGGTTTTTATTTTAATTTTATATAAAGTGTTTTATATAATATTTTACATTTAAAATTTTATAAATTTTTAAAATTAAACTTTTTCTCACAACTTTATGATTATTTTACAATAAATTTTTAATATAATATTTTACAATTAAGCCTTTATAAAATTTTTTAATTGAAATTCTTTTAAACAACACTATATAAATTTTACAATGGGTTCTTTCTCACGATCTCCATTGTTCATAAAAAAAAATCATAATATTTATTTTAATTATAAGTATTTGTCTCACAAGATTTAAACAAGGACCTCTAAGTCTAGCAACAAAGCTTATATAGTCCACATTTACAAATCAAGGAATAAGTGAATTAGCCAAGTGTTGGCCATGCGAAATTCAGGCGCAACTCAACATGGACGTGGAAAGCAGGCCATTCTCAGGAGGCCTGTTATGTCTCAAAAACAGACCTCCATTAATTTGAATACATCCAATGAAATGTCCGCAAAGTCTTGCTTGCAATACATTCACAATTTCAATTACAATCAAAAGAAAAACTGTATATGCAGGATTATGCGAATTGCATGAAATAAGTACACAATTTCATTATTGAAAAGAAAAAAGATGACAGGAACTGGAATTTTGAAACCAAACACTGGAATATGAAGGAAGAGCTAGCTAATGTACAACTTAAGCAAAGCTTAAATTTTGAGAAGGGTCTATTTCGGCTGTACATACCCAGGTAGATCAAATCAGCAAAGGGTGTACTCACAATCAACCAGGCGAGTGAGAATCTCTTGGCAACTCGGTCGTTCATTTGGCTCCGCCCAGCAATCTGCAGTAAAAATGTGAAACTTGCTAAGCGGAATGTAAAGCTTGCAAGGTAGGTTGAGGTCTGGGTTAAAGACCGGTTACAAAAACTGAATTACCAAATACTTATTAGTAGTAGTATCTATCATATAAGATTCTCCACTTAGTATCTGCTTCAATTTAGAGAAGTTTCCAAATTAAGAAAGCATTTCAGTAAATGATTAAAATGGTACTGTAGATATTTTGAAAGAAAATCAAGCATAAAAAAAACAACTACATGTATATGGTAAATTTTAAAAGCAATTAGTGTGCGCAAGCCCCCTGATCAAAGACAGCACCAAGAACTATCAAGCAATTCATTACACTGAAATACCTGATATCAACTTGCCAAGAGGCCCTTCAGGAATTTCCAAGCGGGTTCCTTCATTAGCAACTGCATAGACCACCTAAACAGGAGAAAAAACAAAAAAATGATTCTGCTTTTACTAATCAAGATATTAGGCTATTTGGACAATTATAAAGATGTTACATACTTGGACTGGTGGCACGCCTTCCCATGGCCTATTTAGAGTACAAAGTTCCCACATTATCACTCCGAGGCTGAAAATATCACATTTTTCTGTGAACGGTTCATTGCGAATGAGTTCTGGAGCCATCCATTCAGGGGTGCCAGCAGACGAATTATCACTCATGGGAGCATCTGTCATTACTCGTGAGAGCCCAAAGTCACAAATTTTTACCATCCAATGTTTATTCACAAGACAATTGGCACTTTTCAGATCACGATGGACTATTTTCATCCGATGTATGCACATTAACCCCCTGTAACACAAGGAGAAATCATCAAGTCACAACAACTTAATCTCCACATGGTCAATCAGAATAACTAGAACAGTGAGAATCATGAAATTCAGAAAAGGAATTGCTTTAGAAAAAAAGTGTAAAAGGACAGTGTCAGCTTTAAGTTAGAATGACAGAAAACTTTAACAGGGTAATCATAACATTCTAAGGTTTAAACTTCGAAGTATCAAGGGCTATGTACTGTAAATACTATGGATATCAACAGACAATAAATAAAATACATCTTAAAATGTCTAATAGCACATAAAATTTATTGTGATGAGATGAAACTGGCAATATTGTGCATATAGCACATGGTGCCACATTAATTAAATACATGAAATAGAAATGTAAACAACTTCAAAGTTCCAACTGTTCCAACCAAAGAAAATGCAACTGCTAAAGAGGTGAGATAGAGACATAAGAAAAAATGAGATAAAAAGCATAGTTGTAGTTTGACATGAAGGGAGAAAAACAGATTGATAAGCTTCAATGAGGTAGAAAGAAAATGCTAGTGAGGGAAGGGCACAATGGATGGAAATGGTAGGGAAAAACACAAGCAATGAAGAGAGGGAAAGAACATTTGCTTGAAAATGCGCAAGAAGGTACAGAAAGAGTATCAGGTTGAAAGGGGAAAAAAAAGGTATGCAAGGTAAAAAGAGAACAGCAGAAAAAAAGAAGGTAGATAAATTCATTAATTTGCCAACAACGTAAAGGGTTGAGTGGTTATTTGATAAAAGCCATCAGACATTTTTTACAAGTTCAACAGCATTCTTGTTTTCTTTTATCCTGGACAAAACAAAAGGAAAGACCAACTAGTACAATCATAGATCAGCTGCCTGTAAGGTGGGAGTCACACTAGCACAGCATGTAACAATGTTACCGCAAAGGTCATGTTAAACACCAAAGCAAGTGTCCTAGAAAAACATACAAACATGGAGATTTTTGGAATCTCCTTCCGATTATTGGGAATCCTATAAATTACCAGAACCAAAGATTAGGCACTGAATGCCATTGAACAGCGTCCAAATGTGTAAAACAGAGAAGGAATTGCTTTTTTCTTACCAACTAGAAATTGGATGCTGAATGAAGACGAGGCTCACCTCATAAATAAATAAAGGGAGAGAAATCAGCTGCACAACTAGCTCAATTAATTACAATTGGCACATCTCATCCAATGTCCAAGGGAAATATGGCTCTTGAGAGTAAATAAACATACTACAAATTTAAGATCATGTACGAAAAATTCATGAACTGTTCCAAATGAGAAGAAAACCAGAAAAATTCAATAAAATAATAGAGATATTCATAATATCAGAGACACAATAACAACGTTTATTATGGAATTAATTACTAGTTCCCTTGAGCAACTTAATAAATTTATGTACCTGCTAAATTAAATCCAAAAATATATAGGTTGTTTTGTTTATAGCCTCATCTTATGCATTTATTGCAATTTTAGACCTACCTTTTCTGTATTTAACAAGAAGACCTCCTAGTATATCACCTTTTTTCTTACTAGTTGAACATATTTAGTTTTGCACTTAAATAATGTTAGAAAAAAAATTGGCTTCCATAAATATGTCATGGCTGTAGATCTTGGTCAAGCTTGAAAGGCACATATATCCACAAGTAGTAGCTACAGTAATATGATGTTGCAAAATTGAGAAGGTAGTGAACCAAATTATGCAAACGAAACAAAGAAAATATAAAAATGAAGTACCAAATCAGAAATTAAAATACTATCCAAAATGAAGCAGTCATCTTACCTGCAGATATCACGAAGCATTTTCAATCTTTTCCTCCAGCTGAGTTTTTTCTTCTGGCCACTCATATGGATTAGATAATACAAGGATCCCATTTCCATGTACTCAGTGACCATTGATAAGTGAGGTGGCTTCATGCAAGCACCGAGGAACAAGATAACTACACAGGACCAAACCAAAACCATTAAGTTGAAACAGATAATTGCAAACTCCATAGTTGTGGGATAGATCAGTACCATTTGGATGTCGTAGGCGGCTGGCAAAAATTAAAATCATAGTCAGAATAACTAAATATTTGACTAGGAGAAGTTAACTGTTCTCTCAAGAATCTAACCAGATGGTACCTCAATATGTATATTTCGTTGCAGAAATCTTCCATATTCTCAGTTGTCAGATCTTGCTCCAGAAAAACTTTGATGGCCACATCTGTACCATTCCATATACCTCGGAAAACTTCTCCAAAGAACCCTAAACTTTAATAAAGGATGCACATTAATATTTGCTCTCCTTTAAGTCGGAAAATATGTGCATGTTATCATTCAATCAAAACCTTATTGCATCACCAGCCACATTATTCACCATGATCAAGGGAAGAGGTAGGTAAGAGACAAAGTCATGCTATGTATGATCATCGAAGCATAGTGCCAAAAATTGCCAGTTCAGTTACCAATTCAATCAACAAATGGTTATTCACAGATTCTCATATAGTCAGTCGTTTTACATCCACAGTTCTATTTTCCTTTTCATAAGTTATCTGTGTGCATATTTCAAAATTTGAATCTCATATTAGTGGCAAGTACTGTGGTGGGCTGAATGGCGTTCAACATGTTAGACAAATGATACAGTGGAGGAAGAGAACCATACACCAAATTTTATTTTAAAATATGTCAAGTAACTGTGACTTTGGAGAGCAGAAATTTACTATTTATAAAGGGCATTCTGAATTGAATACATAATCAATTAATTTTTGGAACATTAACTGCTTTCTATGAGCAGACCAAGTCTTTCAGGAAGTCTAATCTGGCTTCAACTGTAAATGAATTTCTTTGCTGAATATCATTATCTATACCAATGGCAGGAGTTCAGACAGTTAATTGAAATGATAAGAATCAAATATTACAAGCAACATCCTCAAAAGCTGTTAGCAGATTTTTGAACATAAAGTCACAGGCATGATCTCTCCTTAACCTGCAGAAAATGTTCTATGAAACCAGACATAAAAGGCAACAATAACAGTATAGTTGGAATAACAAGACAGTAAATTTAAATTACCGCTGTTATCATTTAAAGCTAATAAACGTTAATAACTTAAGTATGAAAAATTTATCACCTGAGAAAATATTCTCTAACCAATTGAGAAGGTGAAAACACATCCTATACACAGAATATCAAAGAATTGAATGAATATAAAACAAGCACTTACCTATCCCAACACGAGTGCCAACGGTAAGCTCTGAGAAATCAATGTTCCATTCTTGGAAGGGTAATAGAGGCTTATTCAGAAAGGGTGAAGATTGCAAGACTTTGTTCCACGTTGACACCAAAACATCAGTGCTTAAGAAGTCAGAAGAAGTTTCACTTATTTCTGAAGTAGGATCCCCGAATTCATGAGGGGATGAAGGTAATGATATTGCTTTCTGAGTAGAATTTATTTGCTTTCTTGAGCTATTGTAACCGCCAGATATATCAGTTGGCTCCTTGTGATGGCCACCACTAGGAAAGCTTGATTCCTAGATTAAAGACAATGGTAAAAGGTCATTAAGAAGTGAAAAATCCAATTGTGGGAACAAAGACAATAAGAAATCACAACAAGGCCATCATAGCTTGGCTGACATAAAGCTAAAAGCAGAAGACTATTATGATTATAAGCCTTCCAGCCATTGAAGATTTCTTCAATGAGCAACAAAAAATGCAGGTAGTTTAAATAATGGCATCAAAGTTCATTATCGAATCATCAAATGGGAAATTTAATCATAATGAACATATACTCGCTAATGAAAATTAAACCATGTCCACAATCAAGAGGATTAATAGACACAATTTGCTAATGAAAATTCAACACTCTCTTAATAAAGCAAGGAGGTCGACAACAATCAGGAAACAGAACATGAAAAAGAATTTCTAAAGCATCTTGGTTCGGAGGCTGGCCTATTGACATGAGTTAGAACAACAGATGATCAAAAGTATATCGTATGGTTGGATCATATGACAACTTCATGTCCCCACAAAACTGATGAGGATTATGTGAGGCAAAATCAATTATTCTGAACCAACTCGTGATTTCCTGCAAAGGTTGTGTGTCAGATGCAAATCAAGCACATTGTTTTGAGCTCACTTCAACACAAAAGCTTAAAGGTAATAGAAAGAGAGATCCATATTTGCTAACTTGCCGGTACTGTCAGTTATTTTAATGTGTGTGTGTGGGTGGGGGGTCACTTGATAAGTTCTAGCCAACCATACTGATGCCACATATTCTTTAGGATCGATTCAACCTAAAAGTTTAAGCTAACAGGATGAGAGGCCCATACCTATATGCTTATATCCATATTTACTAACGTAACCGATGTGAGACTATTAATTATTCTATTACTGTAATCTATTCTATAGTCATACTTAATCAACTTGAAACAGCACCAATCAACTCCATCATACCAATTCATACAACAGATCATCAAATGTACATTGTATGGTTGGATCATATAACAACCCCATGTCCCAATATCATTTGAAAAATTTTTCTTGGGAAAGCATCAGCGTCAATTGTTGCCTTTTGTGTTGAACACTAATAATTGTTGAGCAAGATTTTTTATTTACTACTTATAAAGCGAAACATGAAAAAAAGATGATATCAGTGACTCACTGATGTTAAAGGTCCAAATATAAATAAAGTATTGTTGCTTCTTCAAATTTTATATCAGGTCTCCTATGACCAGCAATGGCTGATCCTGGGGGAAACATAAATAAAAGAATAGTTCAAGGGAAGAAGAAAAGTAAAAAGTAGAGAAGAAAGCATAAGGTTAAAATTACAGAAGCTTTGTGCTTAACAAGAGAAGTATACATCCTCTAGATGAGAAAATGAGAGAATTTTGATTCAAGAACAAAGGCATCTCAATAGAATTACATTACATGGAAGACAATGAGAATTTTGAAATAGAGCACACGAGATATCTCTCATGCAGAGTAAGAAAATTAGAACTCAACCAGCAATCCATTTTGCTGTATTCATATAAAACTATCTCATCATGAGATATATAGAGAAATGTATCATTTCTAACTTAAACAAATAAATACATAAAAAATAGAAAAAATCCAAATATTTACTCAAAAGATCAGATCTAACATACATTTTTGGGTGAACCCTGCATATTGTTGATTTCATTTCTCAAGTATGTATTAGAACCTTCTTCACCTCCATCCTGCAGGAGACGATTTCGCTTTAGTGTTTCATTCATTGCTCGAACAGCCCTGCGAAAAGATTCAACAAGAAACGCATGAGAAGCTGGCGTACTACCAGTACCAGAGTATTTTTTAAATGAGCATCCATGATTGCTTACAATGGGGTGATGCAACACTATAGATGCAAAACATAAATTGTAATAAAGGCCCCGCACAAAATAAAACCATTCAAAGTACACTAAATGAACAGTGTGATGCCTAAAATAAAAACCAACTCATGAAGCATGGTTACCCACATGTAAACCATCTATAACCTTCATGGTTACAGCAAATTGCACCTATGTAAGATGCACCTACATTTACAAAAATAGGCTTGATTATATATCAAAAAATTAGTTCACTCCAAGGTCAAATCTACTTATATATATTAAAAAATTTTCAAGTAATGATAAAAAAAGTATGGGGGAAAAATAATAGGCTGCAAGAAGTCTTAAAAAAATAAGATTGCAAATAGTTCCCCTCCTTCAAATCAATTGCATGAAAGAAACATCTAAGCTGGCCAATAAAAATATCACATCACTTTCTTAACGGTGGATGCATAAGGAGGCAAATCAAACAAACAAGCCATGACAAATACACAACAGAGGCTGATGGCATTAAAAGGGAAACTAGTTATGCTCATAAATGAATGAAGAAATATGATTTAATTAACTCTTCACATGATCATTTTTCCCATTACTACTCTAACGAGGGCGAGAAAAAGGTGTTCCTAGCAGCCAACTACCAATTGCCATCAGGTCCACCATGGAAGGAAAAGGGCTGAACATATTCCTCTTTTCTGCATATTCTAGTAAGTTTCAATTCTTTTTAATTTTGAATTTAATAAAAAGCTAAATACAAATATGCAAATATTCTTAAACACTAGATCTTAAGGAAAAATATTGTTAGGTAGGGCGAAAAAACCTCTACCACCTTTGCTCCTATTAATAGACTTCAATTTTGCCTCTTGATTCTGGTTCACATGCTCGGACTCAGTTGAATATCTCTCATATTTGTATAATTTTTTTTTTTATGTTTAACATTTCTTGTTTATGTTTAATATTTCTCTGCTTTATAATATTTGTTCCCATTCCCCGAGTGGTTCAAAATTCCATAAACAAATTGAAATTTGAAAATCTAGAGTAACAAATAACAATAAGGGCAAAAATTTTTGACATAGGAATTTTGCTAATTTTCCAAAAAACTAACTATAGAAGGATTAATGCCAATAAGAAAAGGCCTGTATTGTAAGATAAATCACCTCACAATATCATCACTAATTTCAGGTGTGATGCTGATGCTTCTTCTTCGAATCCTACGAACATCAGATGTTGAAGCGCCATCTGACCTGCAAGTGATAAAACAAGTACATAGTTCATATGCTTCCATTAAAAACAAAACATAGAATGCCTATGCATTTCTTGAAAGGTATATTTGCAAATGGAAGAAAAACAAAGCAGCCAAATACAAGGAACAACTATATGAACAGAACGATGGAGAAAAGCAGAGTACAAAACTCAAGAATGTGGTTTAAGAGACAGATTGACTAAAGCAAGATTCCAATTTCTTAGGCCAAAGGAATACATTAAAAAGAAATAGTTTACATATTTAAGTGTAAAAAAAAATTCAGTAAACAAGCTATCTGAATGCAAGCATAAGATGGGAAATACGTCAGGATCTCCATCAATAACAATGAGATAGGCACAAAGAACCTTGAAAAATGTGTGTCATTCTTAGGCTAGAATTACACACTTTAGAGCACAAACTCATAAAAATAACTTCAGAGATAACATTCAAAATTTAAAAGTTCTAAATTTAGAATCAGAAATTTTAAACCTACTTGGGAACAAAGCCACACACATCATTGATAATAAAATGCCTGATGGACATTTGAAAAAACCCATGCACATCATTGATGATAAGCTCTTTTCTTGAAAAAAATACAGTATCTAGTATTGGATATACTCTACACCATTTAAAAATCTTACCCATGTCTTTCTAGCTTTTCATCTAATGAAAAGATATGATTAAATAAACAAAAATATACATGCATGCTGGTTCCTTGAGTGAGTTTTACGAAAGATGTATTCACAGTTGATAAACAAAAGTAGCTAGATAAACTTGATGGCTATGTTCTCTTGTTTCCTAAAATTTACTAAAACTATATGGCAGCATTTTAGTTCAGCACTCCTATGAACAGAAGAAGAAATGGGAAAATGAAGGGGTGAAGTGTAAAGTTCTGAGGAAGGAAAAGGAATTACATAATCAAAGAAAAAAACCAGAGGAAAAGAGGACGACTGGTTGAAAAGCATTGTGAAAAGGATTAGTCATCCTCAGTTTACAGCTACAAAAAAGAGAGCTCTGAAGGAAGGAAGGAGACTGGTTGCCAACTAGGGAATGTGCCGGGCAGTGGCTTATGCTATTTGCACGTTCCAAATAATTAAACAATCGTCAGTTAAAATGCAAAATCTTCTGTTACGAATTGCAGCTAACAAGCTAAGAAAAAAAGAAGTCTGAAGGAAGTGAACTAAGAAAAAACAACCAAGGCATCGCATTAAGAAAATAGTGAAAGATGTAGCCAGTGATATAACAAATATTGAACTCTGATCAAATTGTATGATATATAGTTATTCTACCAGGAATAGATGCTTGACTGAGAGATGGAGAAAGAAACTCATCGTATGTCAAATACTTCAAAATTTAAATTTCCCTTGAGTACCTTGATGCAGCCACCCCATCAGCATATTCTCTAAATGATGATTGTCTATAACCACTAAGCATAGATCTCCCACGTGCTCGTGATAGAGGGTGTTCTGGGCTGCAAGAAGAATATATTAAAACAGTTCATTGCATGTCTACTTAATTTCAGGAAATTATTCCGCATGATACAAAATCCAACATAAACCATCAAAGACGATAGTGCCTAAATGCATCAATAGATCCAATTCAAAAGTGAGCTTGTCATATCCTCAGTAAAAGTCATGAAGAAATAATCTCACATATTTTATTAATGTTTGGATAATGAGTTGGTACATAGAAATGAGAAATGACCCTGCATGTGCTCATTGTTCAATGATAGTCCTTAAGTCCAGCGGTTATAAGACTGAGAAGTTTAAGTTTGAGGACGAAATGCATAGATGGGACCACAGGTATATGAGAGCTAGGTCAAAATCAGGAGTGCCTGCAATAAATTTATAGCCTTCCGAACATAGCAGGGTTAAATCATGGTTTTCCACTAGGGAAAATTCTACATTCAGACTGAAGAAATTTCTTTTGCACAGAGACAGAACATGCAACATGCTGAATTAAAGGCATGGCACAAGACAAGACATGTATGATAGATTCCATCAGAATAATGAAAACACTTATAAAAATTTGGCATAAACAGATTATGAAAAAGGATGCTACAGAAGTTCAAAAGCTGGGTGGCTAGGGATTAAACTGCCACCCTAACCTGATTTATACACTCATTCACCATGTCACATGGAACTCATGTCATGCATACAATCATTAAATAATAATAATAATAAATAAGAATGAAAAGAAAAGAAAAGGTGACCATCAATTGTATTAACAACTGTGGAAACTTAATCAAGCCAGTGTCCACATACAATAAGATAAGTAGACCAAAAATCATTTTGACATAAATATAAAACAAGAAGGCCTTCATTAAAGGTGAAAAACAGATAAAAGCTTGAGTAATAAGACCTTGAACTAGCAGTTCGTTGTTGTTCAGCAACAGCTCTCCTCCTACCACTTCTCCAAAAAGCATTCGCGATGTTGGGCTCACTATGTGATAAGCTGAAATAAATTAAATCAACAGTAAAAGGAATTGAGCATCAAATGCGTGGAAATACCTTACAAAAAGAAGAAACAATAAAATTGAAAAAGGGGCTCTTTTATACCATCCCAAACCATAATTATTTGCATAGTCTGAATATACCCAAGCAACATACATACAAATAATTATGGCTTGCAAGGGCATGTAAGCAAATATTATTTTTCATATCATATACAAAGTCATCCACTTCTATAGAGGATATATGCAAATTACCAATGAAACCTTCACCAAAGATGAGAACAATAGCAAGATTCCCAAACTGTACTTAAGTGTTACGGACCTAAGTTTACTCTCCACAAATGTTGTTGGTCTCAACATGATGTTGCGCAATGAATGACCAGAAACATTTGATGATGCATCAGCTCTCCGCTGACACAAAGATTGTAGGTTTTCATCTTGCTCTCCACTACAGGAGAAAATGAGCTTAGATCATGAACAATGATTATGACTAGTGAAAAATAAAACTATCATGCCACATGAATAATTTTTGGACATGTAAAATGATCACACAAGCAGTTATAACTCAAATAAGTAATAAAAAATAAAATAAGTATAACAGGGAAACAACTATTTATCACTTAATGAGAAAAATAAATATAGTTTGCAAAATCTACACCTTTCATAATAAATGATAAACATTAAAAATAGAAAAGGGTAAGCTGATAGCTTTAGAGGCGAGGAACACATTTTCCAACATCTAGTATCTCAAACAATTTAGTGCCACAAAAATGACATCAGATATAAGTGTACCCTTAATGCAAACAGACTTTCATGTGCTGCACAATTTCAGTGAACTTTGAAACTACCTGTCCAGACCTACTTCATGACTGCATTATAATATAGTTGACTTCTCAAATAAGATTATCACCAAACAGTGATCTGCTCAAAAGCAGGAGGAAGTTCTTATAGATAAAAAAGCCACTCACCATTCAACATCTTGTCTATCAGAAAAACCACATAAAGGGCTGTTGGGTTCAAGAGGTGAATCACAGGAGTCATTCTCAGCAGAATCGCTCTCCCCTGCTGCAGAGAAGTGTGAAAAAAATATCGCCTTGGCTGAGAATGGAATTAGCTGTCCTGGGAATCGCATGAGATCAACCAGTAGTTCTACAGAGTTGAGCACAACAACCACAGACATATGCTTATATGAATCAGTGTATTCAACAGCACCATCACTAGGGATTCCCTGCCAAACAAAATAGAGAAACAGAGTGATAAAACTGCCAATGATAAGTAATACCCTTAAAGTAACACCACAAATGTTGGCTTCAGCAAATAACAAATAGGTGTGGAAAAATATAGAATTAAATCCATGATAATGCCATATCTAACGAAAAAAAGGGAATGAAACATTACCACCACAAGCTTGCTCTCAAGTCCTACAGAATCTGCAAGAACTTTAAACAAAATCGCTCGAGGCCGGCAGGATCCATGCCTTATTTGACCTAATAGTTGGATGCCTCTATGTTCCATCAAGTGTGAGCCTTCTTCAGTAGCAGCTTTGGCAGGACTTAGCTCTGTATTTGACCTTTTATAAACATCAGCAACCTGTAATTTTACAAAAAAAAATAATCGACCATGAGAATTTACATAGCGAATTCTCTATTCAGTACTCACATAAAATATGGTCATGGCTTGAATTACAAATTTTGACCAGATACATAAAAAAATAAAAAATAAATAAAAATCTGGGCTATGAAGAACAAAATTGAATAGTAAAGGATTCAAGTAGAGACAAAAGGAAATAGAAAGTCACCATAAAAATTAATGTGCAGCAACTATATGTTTCTTTCTGCCCTTTCTAAGCAAACGATATTGTGGAAAATGACAAGAATGAATATGAAGACAAATAGGTAAAACACATAAATATATACCAAACCAGCAAGTTTTTTTATTAGTGAAGCCGGATTGGAATTTGCTCCTTTCACCAACGCTGCACTCAAATGCTTGAGCATAGTGAGCTTCTTATCCTTCTCTGCATCTACAAGAATGATATCAGCCCTAAGCTTCTCCATACCAAGAGAACATAGGTCCTCCAGAGTTGGAATTGTCTCAAACAGATCTTTCAATTTTTTATCCTGCAAAAAATGAGATTTGGTGATAATTAGCTTTTGGTGGAATTAATCATTAAAAAAGATATATATATATATATATTAGAGAAAAATTGGAAGAGGAAGTATTGGTTGTCATGAGCATCACATATTGGTGTCCATATGGATAAGACATTCAGTACTCGAATAAAACTAAGGTGATATTGTGAGCATAGATGACTGTTCATGTTTAAGGTGAGGCTCTTTTCTTTTCTTTTTTTCTTTATGTGCAAATGTGCCAGTACAATATTAGGCCTCCTTAGATATAGTATGTAACAAATGCACTTTTGCCAGAAAAGTATGTTATGCATATCATAAACTTTTATTGAATGAACATTTCAAGCTAAAAGTAATAATCTTTATATTCACTATTTAAAATTAAATATCTACAAATTTAGCAAAGCGATAGTTATACAAATTGAATAAACTGACAGAAGAACTATTATAAGGAAAGCAGAGGACTACACATAAGCAACATATAATTAAATACCTAATAATTTTTGGTAAAAAGTCTGATATACATAAAGCCATTATCCATCCCTAAACTAGGGGACATAACAATGTTCACTCGCATCTGTCAACTAGACCGACTGTGTCTGTATGTATGTCAATCGATGACCTGACGAATATGACCAAGTTGACATGGAGATGCGAAAACCACATGGAGCAGGGGAAAATTTAACTTAATTGTTTTATGATGTTGGCTTGGAAAAATAAAATATGGCACATTGTCCACATCAACAACGCAAAAAATAAATAAATTATCTTTTGCTTGTCCACACAATATCCATGTTGGTGCCAGTCAACCCAATCGGACAAACTAAAGTCTGTTGGATGACGTTAATCATTGTGACTGATGGAGCAAAAATAACAAACTTGCTTGGTTATGTGACAAAAATGAATATTTTTCCAGTTAAGGGACAAAGACAAACAATGATCTTTTAGTTTAGGGACCAATAGAGGCCTTAAAGCAAATACATAAGCACGCTAAAAAATGCATATGGTGTAGATAAGTAAGTTTTGATGAAGGATATGTTAAAGTAGTACATGCGCGTTCATCAAGCATAAGAATCTGAATCTACCGTCAAAGTCACATTTTCAACTAGGAAATCCAAACACACATATCTCAGAATTATTTAAAAGAAAGAGTACATATGCCAATGCTAGTTACAAAAAAAGATACGTAAGAAAATAATACAATTGAGTGCTAACAAAGAACTTTTCATGTGGGTTAGAAATTAAAACTAGGTTGGTGACTCCACACAACCACCTGATTAATATTTAAAACAGAATATACGGCAGTACATGGAGAAATATAGAACTTCATGCAGGTAAGGTAAAAATATCCCAAGCGGCATTCACCAGAGCTTATATTTATCAAAGGACCTATTCAAGCAATGCGGGTATGTCAATAAGAAGAGAACAACTATCACAGATCAGTAAGACATAAAGTTTTGACTCACCGGAATAATGGAGTAGAATCCATTTGGAATCGGATCTAACAAAGCTCCAGTGGCCCACAAAACCTGAGAAGCACTTGAAGAAAAAAGTTCCTTTTGTCCAACATTGTCTGCAGATTGTCTAATATTTGAAGTCCTTTCATGTGGGTCCAAGGAAATAGACTGTAATTTTTCCATAAAATCTGAGGGCCACCACGTAGAATTAGAAGGTCCTGGTTCAGATTGTCCAGAATCACCTGGCATCCCCTCCATCTCAAATAATATCTAAAATATAAATTCATTTCGTCTCACATCTCAACCCATGAAGGACACCACGTGAAGAAAAAGAATGCTTGGACTAGAGGAAGTCCAAACACATATTTGTTTTCCGCATCGTCATTGGTCACAAATTCTTAAACCTACAAAGTGTGCAAATTTATGTAAATAGTTCCCCGCACAGGGTAACATTCTTCTTGATAAAAGATAATCTAGAAAATCAATGATATACTTTCTGAACATAACCAACAAAACTTATACCAAGAGATAACAGGCATTATAAAAAGAGTCTTTCTAATACAGCAAGGTAGAAGAAGGCAGAAAAATCAATGTAGTGAACAGAATTAAAAATGAACCAAAAACAGATAATTAAAGATTTGAATATTAAAGAAATGAAACAAAACAGTGTGTAGCCAAAGATGGGAATAGCAAAGAAAAATGGCTTTATATGACAATTTACTTAGTGGAAATCACATAGAGATATGGTGGGTTTGTCATTCCCTTTGAGGACTTGCCAACTTGAACAAAAAATCAGTTCTTTGGATTTGAAGTTATGAGAAAGATAAAAATGCATTAAAGATTTGGACTAAAAGTGGCAAATAGATTTAGAGGTTTTTGGCTGAACAAGGTACATAGTGGTTCACCAATTTCCGAAGTAAAAACTGATAAATGGCTGCTAAACGGAAGAAAAATGCTATGGTGGCCGTTTATAAGAATCAAATTACTAAGAAGTCATATTAACTATAATGAGATCAGAACAACTTCAGAAAAGATGATGAAACATAGAATAAGAAGGAAATGATGTTTCACAAAAGAAACTTTGTTTTAGAAGAGATGAAATTTTTAGAAGTCCTTTGTTTAGAATAATCATAAATTGTAGTCCCAACAGAACTGCAGTTACAAGAATTTATTAAAATATCAAATAGGATGATCAAGGATATATGAAAGAGCAATTACTCAGCATTGATGTTTAATAACTTGAAATTAGTTGATCACGCATGCATAATGATGCACAAAGAAGCATGAATTTTAGTATGTACTGGTGTAAATAAATCTATCTATATAGCCATATACAAAAAAAAAAAAAAAAAGGCTTCAAAAGCACACAAGATGTTCATTACCTGTCCTCAAAAATTACGTCACAATTTTCTTGCACAGTGTGAGACCAGTGAGCATAGGTTATTTCAATTTTTTTTTTTATCAAATAGGAGACTAAAGTTACAAGAAAGATACATGCTATAACTACCGATATAAACAACCTATTGCACAACACCCTAAACAGAAAATAGTTAAAGTAAATATTTCACAAGTTAAATATCCAACTCAAATACAAGAAGCATGTGTCACTAAATGTTTGCCATAACTGGGTTCAATGGTTAGTAGACCAGAATTTCAATTAACCTCAATTTGGTATATAGAGGTGCCCACAGGTGTCCCTCATCAAGATGGTCAACCAAAAGCACCAAGACACCTAGAAAGACTACCACCTATCACAATGGCACATAATTGTTCAAGTTAAGAATGATCCAGTTCTCCCAATAAACATTATCCATCATTCACCATTATGTTTTAGTTCGATGTTGAAATTTCTTCCCACATATAGGTCACGGACAAGGTGATAATTATTCTTTTCAATTCAAAACAATTACATTAGGTTCAAACAAAATCAACTCAAACTATTTGTATGTCAAAGCTATAAGTTGGTAGTTTCCTTTGAGATTAACCAAAACTCTTAGCAAATGTGAAGTACAAAATAAGTAACTATAAGGCTCTTAACTAGAATATGAAAGTAACTCACAATTCAGCTTCTTATGTTCGCCCAACAATCTCCTAATTCATTTGCTTTCAAGAAATCTTCATCCTTCTTCTTTTGAATTTTCATACTCATAACTATAATGAAACATATATCAAGCTATTGGTAGAATTATGGCAACAAGATGAATCATATCTTGATGCAATTATTCCATCTCTTCCCCAAGCGATAGAACAATTAACTCATCAAATAGAACTTCTACTGTTATATTTGCATCTCTATGCAAATGTCTTACTTGTAAAACTCATAGGCAATTTGAAGATAGTTTTGCTTAAGTGACATCAACTGATAACATCATAGCAAATGCCTCACTAATGAGCTTAAGCTCAACAAAAATATAAGATAACACAATGTCAAACTTGGATCACACTGGAGAAGGCTAGTCATCATCTGAATTAAATATAACGTGCCACACACTAGCAAGCCACAACAAACCCTCTCCAACTTCAAAGTAATATGTGACCCTCCTAATCTTTTCAATAATAACAGAACAAAGACTAGGAGCTCTATAATAATCGAAGAAACAAGCAAACAAACAAGCCTAAGGAGATGCATTGGTTGATTAATGGAAAAAACCTCAAAGATCCTTATGATATTTCAATGGCTATCCACTGAAACTCATCAAACCGATCCACACTCCATGAGCTCCAAAATCAATAACACCTCGGGATTTCCACAGAACTGGACACAATTCAAAGCAATAGATCCAAACCTAATCGAAATCAAAAGCGATAAAAGCCACGAAAACCTCAGAACGAATCAAAACAACCGACAGCACCGAAAAAATCCGGAGAAAGAGAGATAACTCACCATAGATCCAAGCATTAGAGCACCCCCAATTCGCAACACCGCCGAGGAACCGCGCACGAAGCTCGATTGAGAAACTAGGGCATCGAGGGATCGAGAGAACGGAAGAGATCTCGGAGAGAGAAAGAGCAAAAGAAGGGCAACGGCGAAGGGAGTGGGAGATTATTTATCGAGACAAGAAGCAACCCGTTTAGACGTTTTTTTACAGGGTTTTCGCAAATAAGCCCTTGATATTTTAATATTATGATTTCAACCCCTCCATTATTCATTTTGTTCAAAACTATTAATTTTTAAATTATTTTTTTGTGAGAGCTGAATTTTTTTGCAATAATTTTCTAATTTAATCACTGGAATCATAGTCATGATATTAATTTGAAGAAAAAACAAGATTATTTCTTTGATAGTTAGAAAATGTAAATTTATTAACTATATTCATTATAAACAATTTATAAATTTATATTTTCATGTTCAAGCAACATGCTCTACAAAGAAATTAATCAAAGTATTTATACCGTTTTATTTTATAAATTTTTAATATTGCTCATAAGTCCTAAGGGAAAAAATGAATGGTTTTTTTGAAAAAGAAATAAATTGAGGTTTAAAATGAAAATAAGAATATGTGAGGGTGGTTTTTGCAAAAAAAGAAATAAAGAGCAAAGCGGGCACGGGCTTGGGAGGCAGCAATCACGGACGGCACGCATGATAGAGAGGTCTTGGACCAAGACTCACGTGACCAGTCCTTTATGTTGCACTGTGAGATTGGCTGGCACTCACGTGCTCTAAGTCAAAGTGGTAAGCATGGAAAAGAAAATGGGAAAAATAAAATTAATTAAGTAATCCTATTTATGAAAATTATTTATTTATTTATTTGTTTATAAAATTAGCAATTTTATGCAAAAACTAATAATTATATTTTAATTATGTGCCGCTTTTATGTTATTTTATATAATTTTTACAATTTCACAAATTTTTAGGGGTATGAAAATAAAGTTTTATTAAATGTATTTTGTCAATAATTATTTTTTATAAATGCATTTAAATAAATTTGTACTTTCTAATGAATTATGTACCTTTAGTAGAGAAATTTGTATATATAAATCTATAAAAAAAAATGTTATATGTATATATATATACTTCATAAATAATGTAATTGTGTGGCTACTCATGTAAACCTTTTTTTATATAAATAATAATATCCATCTATGGCAAAGAAAATGTAGGTACACCGTGATTGATGCCAAGGGAGAGATAGAATCAAAAGTTATGCCAAATGATTAATGTTAGGTTTAC
Source organism: Dioscorea alata (assembly GCA_020875875.1). Taxonomy (NCBI): domain Eukaryota; kingdom Viridiplantae; phylum Streptophyta; class Magnoliopsida; order Dioscoreales; family Dioscoreaceae; genus Dioscorea; species Dioscorea alata. Next base: position 16,675,468 of record CM037015.1, on the reverse strand, counting down.
ATGTATACCCCTTAAAAAATCATATATTAAAAGATGAAATAATTATTTTGAAAGATAATATTTTCAACTAATACTTTGTGTTGTTAGGGTGTACGTAATAATGTAATTGTGAAAACATACCTTTCCTTTAAAGCTTGTAAACCTACTTTGTCATTCTTCAAAGCTTTATTATGTCATGTGCAAATTTCTTAAACCTAAAAAAGCTTAAAGCTTTATTTACATTATTGAAATTACTAAAAAATCATGCATAACAGTTATATAGCCAAACATAGCATGACATAATTCTTTTACCTTCATCCTATTGAAGGATAAAACAACATTAGTCATTATTTCGAGTTTATGGTAATCTTTGATCGTGTGATTGTAATAGATATTACTTGATTTATTGCCTTGTAGGAAAAGTAGTGATCTTTTTTTATATAGATTTGAAAGTGTTATTCCATCTCATCTTTTTTCTCGTAATCAAGTGTTCATGCTTGTTCGTTAACTTTTTTTTTCTTAGGTGTATTTTTTTGTATTCTTTGTTGTTGAGGCTTCAATGCATAGATTTGAAGGAATTTCAATCTTTGATGATGATTCCAGTAGTTCACTTACTTTACGCTTGCTACTTGCTACTTGCTACTTGCTTCATCAATTTCTAATGTGGATTGCTCAGTTGGTTCTTCTATCGCTACTTGTATAGATTATCTCCCATTCGAGCTTTCTCCATGTAAAATAATAGGTTTTGCATTGTAAATTTCTGTAGGTGAGCACATCATCTTTAATTGCTTGTTGCGAGAGACCAACAATTAAACTAAATTTTTTGTTGATCATACTATGAATTTGTTCAAGCACTTTTGTTTCTTATATAGCACACAACAAATCAAGCTTTATGTTTGCTATTGATTCTGCATGTTTATCAAAGGCAGTTATTTCCATATCTCCAATTTCATCTCTCACAATTATAGGTAGTCTCATCTTGTAACATGATTATTTTGTCCAAATAATTATTATAATTATGCTAAATAAGGTAGGTTTAACATGAATTATTGATTATACTTACACCACCCTTGGAGTTGTAGGTCCGTGCTGGTAGCAAGAATAATTATATCCTGATTTAGCAAGGCGTTTATTACAAATATTGCAGGAGTTGTAAAACCAACCATTAAATGTGTCAATCTTCTCAACCCATACATCACATTTGAACATAGTTACCTGTATAATTTTTTTTTAAATAAATTAATAATTGTCATTCTTTAGCAATAAGTGTTTATATAATTTACTAATTAGGTAATTAAGCTTCAGGATATGGTTGTTTTTACTTACACCAATTGTTGCTAGGTCAAACTTCAACAAGTTATCAATTGTTGCATACTCAGCTTGTGAAATTTTTTTTGTTGCAAAGTGGCTTCTTGGTTCTGTATAGATAACACCTGCACTTGTTGATTTTCAAGTCCTTGCCTGTTTTTATTTCACAAATGGTAATTTGTGAGTTTGAAAATCAAATTGAGTTTCTTTCCATAGTTTTAAAATTGTTAAGTGTAAGTCTTACTATTCTTAGATAACTTTTGTCTTGGGTATATCTAAATTTATATAGATTCGGGTTGCTGAAGTAGAAGCTAAATATATGGTCCCTATTAAATAATTTGAAATGGTAGTAATTATTGATTGTCTATTTAAGTGTAACAATAATTTTTTACTATTACATTTTGCACTCACCTTGGAATGTTTGAATAACAGTTCCAGCAATGATAAGTATAGGCCTTGATTGCATTTGTAGCAGATCATGGTCATTTAATTGAAGAAAACAGGATTCCTATATAGTTATTTTAAATTCCTCGTCGTTTTTTTATTTAATTAAAAATGGTTAGAATATTAGGTAAGTACATATATGTCAAATGTACTAATTATAATCAAAGATGTTTTCTTGTTGCTTACGTTCACTCTTTCATGAAAACATCTCTCTTTTGAATAGTTTTGACAAACTTTGTTATTTGAATAATAGTAATTGGTCCTATAGAAATCAAAGTACCAATTGCATCTGTATTTTTTTTTTAAATAGATTGGATTTTGTTAGTAAAAGCATGATTATATATATTGGGCAACATTGATATGATATTAGAATTATAACTTTAATCGTAAAATGCAAAAAATGTGAATAAATAATAAATATTTTGTTTACCTGTCAAATATTATCAGAATTTGCATCTGGTGCCATATTTTCTCGATCAAAATGTTGAAAATAAAGCCTTGGGTAAGGTGCAGGATCATCAGGGTTTAACTTGAGTAGTGTATTAGATGTGAAAAAGATGGCAAATTATCTCATTATTGATAAATTTCTAGCAGTTGTTTTAATAACTTGAAATTTGGATATGTGGTACAATACTCCTTCAATTAGCCTCTCTAGGAAGCTTGAACAGTCATTTTCTCTTATTTGGACATGGATGGCATCATCCCGAGAAAGACATTTTTATAGATATAGTTTCTAAAAGAAAAACATATAAATAGTATTTTTAAAAATTAATAGGACAATATATGATGAATACCCACTACAAAAAATTATATTTTTAGTGATAACCAAAGTTGTTACTAAAAATAGTAATTTTAGTAACTATTGTTAATAGTGGACAATTTTTGAGGTCACCTCTTGTCACAAGTACCTCCATAGCAAATACAATAGTGACCACTTTAAAAATTTGGCCACAATTACACAAAAAATTTGTGAGCAAATTATTGTTATTAAAAACTTTAATATTTGTGATACAATTATGTGGCCACAAGCAATCAAAATTGTGTGGCTAAATTGTTGTCACCAAAACATTGGTATTTGTGATAAAACTATATTGTCACAAAAACTTTAAAAAAATGTTAGGGTTTAGGGTAGCATTAAAGAGTGAATGGAAATAAGGTCACAAGTGATGTTAAAATCACTGATTTGGGGATTTAGGTTTAGGGTTTCGGCGAGAGAGGCGGTGGAGAGGGTGAGAGGGAGAAGTAGAGGGAAAGGCGGAAGTGATAAAGACATGAACCAATGACAGATGGACAAATGACACGTTAAAAAGAAAGCTTTAATTAAGAGTATATATATATATATATATATACCCAGACATATCTAAAGCATTAATTCATGTGAGCAATAGCATGTATCTCTTGCTCACAACTCTTGTTTGCAAGTTAGCCTTTCTCCCATTTGATGTTTCGGATTATGCCAACCAAGTTACCAATGAGGCTTTGGAAACTTGGAAAATAACTTACAAGTGAATTTTCAACTTAACTCCAAATTCTTTATTTGACCTCGAAAATAATCTTCAATGGATCTTGTTAGTGCAAATGCACTTTAATGATTGGCATAATTTGACACCTAGTCAAGATGATGTGGCAAGCATGATGACGTGGCATGGTCAATGACGTGGAATGAAAGATGACATGGCAAACAAACTTGGCTAGGTGGAAAATATCATGAGAGATCTTGGAGAAGTTATTTTTGGCAAGAAATTGCAACTCTCATGAAGATTAAATGAAGATCTTGTTGAAGTTATTTTAGGCAAGAAGATCAAGCAAGCAACAAGATGATATCAAGACCATATTTAGAAGATGTGATTGAAGACTAAATATGGGTGAAGCTAAATGAAGAAACAACCTATCAATGGTATGATTTTGAAGACTATTGAAGGCAAGATTTGAAGATCCTTGTTGAAGATTTGAAGAACCCTAATAGAGAATGATATGAAGTCTATTAAGGGTATGTTTGAAGATGCGCCTATTGATGGCAAGATTTGGATGATGGATTGAAGATCCTTGAAGACCAAACTTAGGTGAAGTGAAGACTAAGTTTGGCAAGTTTCATGAAGACGCACATAGGACGTGCGCCCCTTGCGAGGGGGCTGTGTGGTGAGGAGCTGAAGAGGGAGGTTAGTTGCTGGTAGGTCGGATCAGGTGATCGGGCTACATCGACTCAGATGGGGTGTCTTGAGGTCGCTTAGCAATGGAGCCAGAATTCAGCCAAGCCAACAGCCAGGGCCAATGTCGCAACAAATGTTACAACATAAGTTACGACATCTAATTTCGGAAGGTTCTAAAGTTAGAAGCCGCGGAGATTCTAAAAAGGGTATGCGCTATATTTGGGACGTTGAGGCGTCTATATATACTACCTTGGTCTAGGATTGGGTACGACTCTTGAAAGAGGGAGTAGGGAGGTACCGGACAATCTAGAGAGGGTAGTATTCTTTGTATGTGAGAGAGTGACAAGTGTGTTTTGTACTCTTCTATCTTTTACCCCTTTTTAGTGGATTGTTGATCTCCGGGCATGGCCCCCCAGATGTAGGCAAGTGGATGCCGAACTGGGTTACCAACGTCTTGTGTCTCTTCTTGTGTGGTTTGTGTTTGCTTTTCTTGAGTGCTTAAGTGAGTGAGTGTTCCTCTAAGTTCACAAACCCTAACCGGCGGAACTAACAGATCTTTATATTACTCCATCTCTCTAATAAACAATGAAGATCAACTCTATCATATGGTCACAATTATCTCTCTAGAGTTCTTCACATAACTCCGGATATCCTACAAAATTCTACACAATTTGATACAAATTTGCAAGATATAGATTTTTGTAAAATAGACACAATTCCACACAAGTTTTCAAAAATGCTAGGTTTTTTTATACTATTTTATATTATTCTACTCAAATCTAGACTAAATATTGTCAATAAGCTCTTTGATGTTAGAATTTTGTAGAATATCGGGTTAATTTTTCAGGAAGTCACCAAACTTTGACTTATTATCACTTCGGTCATCAAACTTCAAAATATATCAAAGTGGTTACTCAAATTCTAATTCATATTACTGGGCAGTCACCTATGGCTTTACAGCCCAAATTAGTCTACGTGGCCGCCGAGTTTTTTCGGCGGCCACGTAGACTAATTTGGGCGGGAAAGCCACGGGTGACTGCCCGATGATATGAATTAAAATTTGAGTGACCATTTTGATATGTTTTGAAGTTGAATGACCGAAGTGATAATAAACCAAAGTTTGGTGACTTCCTGAAAAATTAACTCTAGAATATCCGGAGACATTATAAGTGTTGCTCAGTCCATGCTGTAGGGCATGACAATAGTACAATTTGATACTATTTCTTTTATCAATATTTACTCTTTTAGATCATAATTTTGAAAAAAATCACTTATTGGCAATTTCTTTTAATTTTTTCCTTATGCTTATTTATTTGTCTGTGCCTTAAAATATTGATCATCTTTTGAATAAAAAAACCTTATTAAAAAATTATTAACTTCAGAAATCACCATTCCATTAAAACTTTGTTAAAAATAAACAAGCACATGCATTATATATTTGATAGGTAATATAATAAATATAAAATATAAATAGATTTGTACAATAATCATATTTAACAAATTCAAATATGAAAGACATGGATGCCAATTGAACAATAAAAATAATTATAAATACGATGTAAAATTGAGAGTTATTTAATTAAAAAAACACATAAAAATTATAAATACTGGTATTTTGGTCATTTTAGGGGCTGTTTGGTTGTCTGTAAGTGAAATTACATGTAAGTAAAATTACAGTGTAAGTGCAAATACTGTATTTTAATTTACATCACAGCTGTTTGGTTTGTTGTAACTTAAAATGCTGTATTTGCTTTTTCTTTGTTTGGTTTGATGTAAATTGAGGATATAATTACCATGTAAGTAAAATGGTAAGATTACCCTTATTATAAACTATTTACACTAGTTATTTAATATTATTTATAAAATATTTTAATTATATACCATGCTTCAAATTTATCCCTAAAAAAATACTAAATACTTTGACTCTAACTATTTAGGATTAATACACTAATTTAAAAAATAATTAATTTAGAGGTGGTTTATTAAATTTAAAAACTGTTAATTATAATTAATATTTTAAAATACAAACCTGATCTCACCGGCAAATTGTTAATTACAATTTAAAAACTGTTAATTATAATTAATATTTTAAAATACAAACCTTGACCTTTCTGGCAACAGATAATTACAATTTAAAAACACTAATTATAATTAATATTTTAAATTTTTAAAAACGGTTAATTTTATCCCTACAAAAATTCTATCCTTTCCTCCTCGCCGCCGCCGCCTCCGGAAATGCATCAAGATGAAAAGATCCAAACTTGACCTCACCGGCAAGCACATACGCCACTCCGACCGCTCTTGCCACCGTAAGCATGTCAAGAAAAAGCCGGTGACTTTGCTGATGCCAAAGCCGGTGTTGATTCGAGTAAGGAGGAGGCGCATCTCATCGATGAGGCTACCGGAGAGGGCAACGTTGCTGCGTTGGATTGCCTCGGCGAAGGACATCAGGAGGTGGACGAGTCCGATCCTCGAGTCCTCCTCCTCCATTCGTGCTACCACTGCTCTGTGCGGCTAGGGATAGATCTGGCGCTTGTCGCACAGGGCCAAGGTCAGCCGGGGTTAGTTATGGAATCGACCCAAGTGGCGAGGTCCGACTGGTTGTACGCTGTAGACCATCGCAGACTCCAGACGCTCCAACCGCTATCCTACTTGGCAGAGATCGGACGATAGAACATGGTATCCAGCTCTGGCCATCGATATCTTGGGTGGCGGTGCATTGCCCATTGCTTCGCACTCCAATGGCTGAGTGGTGATTGCAACTCCTAGTTTTACTGTATTTTCACTTACAGCCAATTTGGCTGTAAGTCAAATTACAGTAGAATGGAAGGATGGTGTATTTGTTTTTACTTGTAAGTGATATTTCACAGCCAACCAAACATACTTTTGCATGTAAAAAAAATCACTTTACAGCTACTTACATCAACTTACATGTAACCAAACAGCCCCTTAATGTATTCATGGCAATGTAGGTAAAGAAATATTCTTTTCAGAGCATTTACAAATAAATGTTCTTTTCTATGATGTTGTCATTTTAATGTATTATGTAGAAATATGAGGACGTAGGAAAGGATCCCTTTGATGAATAGGATAGGATAAAGACAGACAGAATATGAGGACATAGGAAAGGATATGGACATGATAAACCCGCATTCTACTCTGTAATGTGCACCAAATAAGCTATAGAATAACATTTGGTTATTCTATTTTACGTTTGAAGTGGACAAGATAATGGTAAGTATGATATGAATTATATGTAAATAAACATAATTACCTTTTACAATATATATAATTGATTTTTTAAAATTTTTCTTTATTGTTTACTATAGGTATATTTATTATAGTTTATATTAGTTTATCAAAAAATATATAACCTATAAATAATATAAGAAAAAACACCTTAGGATCCGTACATGTTGCAAAATAAATAGATTTGAGGGTCTTTCACATCAAAATCAATTTAAAAAAAAAACATCCGACTAGAAAAACTAAAGATAAAATATAGTCAGATTTAGGAGTTCAACAAAGAAACCCTCTAACAGTTTCATATGCGAGAAACCTTGTGAAATTGATGTCCTATTAGTTGTTGACAAACTTCTTGTCCCAAGCCTTGGTTCAACAATCAAAAGAAAGGGATACAATGAAATCAGAGGGAGATGAACCAAGTAAGAAGGCAAAAAAGTAAATTTAATTTTTTATTCTATCATACTCGTTTCTACCTTGACTCCATATTTTATTGGCTCGTCAAACAAAAGATAATGAGAGGATATGATAAGTTATCATATCCTATCGTCTTTATCCTGTCCATGCCCCTTAGAAAAATATATGTTTTTTGCTATGATGTTGTATCTAACTATGAAATTTGAGTGAAAATAAAGATTATGGAATATTTTTATATTTAATAATATTTTTTATAATTTTAGTAAATCCAAGTGTTAAGATGAAAATTGAAAAGTTAAATAATAAAAGAAAGGGTAAATTATTCAGATAGTCCCTAAATTATGGGGTTGTTCCTATTGTGGTAACTGAAATTCAAAAAATTTCAATTGTGTCCCTAAATTATGTATTTTCTTCTAATCAAGTCCTTTGGCGAATGGCATTACTGATAAGCTAACATGGCTAACCACGTCATTGGCAACTTTCCACATTAGCTTGCCTAGTTGACAGAGGTTACTAATTCTAAAAATATTCTAATAAGTATAAAATCTTTTTAATAATAGCATCTTAAATACAAATTAGCCTATTATAGCTTTAAATAATTTTTGTTTGGTGAAGAGAGTTACAATTGTTGCATTAATCTATCTGGAATTCTGTGCCACTCATTCCATGGAGAGCTATCTGTCATTCAATGCCATCCACTAAGCAATTACCACATCCCCAGTAATATTGAGAACATATAGAAAATATAGACAACTAGATATCTATCTTAGAAATTTATTTCTCTAACATAAACTGTTTGCTGAATTTGACTGCATGACTCTCATAAAAATAACTAGATTTCTATTCCATCACCCAAAGACCAAACAGAAAAAGGCAGTAATGGTCACCTCCAAACTTGATTTCATGAGACAAAAATCAACACCAAAATCACCTTGTTCTTCAAGTTTTCAAAACATCCTGACAGAAATCAACACCAAAATCAAACACTAAGGTTATTCTAGGGCAGCGAAAGAAAAGAGGATAGGCTTCAAGAAATGGCACCTACCTCAATATTATTCTCCTCCATGACACCACTTCGACAATTGCTTAGCCTCTTGCCCGATGCCATGCTCATTAAGTGCTTTCTAAGTGGATGAATGCAAGGGAAAGTAAGAAGTTTAGAAAAGTAAAAAAGTTCACCGTAGAGGTAAAAGAAATAAAGTTGTTTGGAATTAGCAAACAAGCTGACGTGGAAAGTTGCCAATGACATAGTGAGCCATATCAAATGACACAGTGAGCCATATCAACTTGTCGTTAACATCATTCGCCAGAAGGACTGGATTGGAAGAAAATACGTAGTTTAGGGACGCAATTGAAATTTTTTGAACTTCAGTGACCAAAATAGTAATAACCCCAACAAAGAACCAACTTGAGATCTACTTTGGTTTTATTTCTAAATCAATTGTTAAAATTTTTGTATGGTAGCTTTAAGGTATGGTTCCAATTCCAAAATAACTGTTTTGGTTCAGGTTCAATTTTAATTGGTTTAGTTTCAATTAATCAAAATATATAAAAAAATTATTATATTAATATTAACTAATTTTATTTAATTAAAAAGGGAAGTTTAGATTGTTCGATCTTGATTAGTTTACGGTTTCTAATTTGTACGAACCTTAATTGGAACTTTAAAATTATTGTAAAAGTAGTTTTGATCAGTTCAAATAGTACTGTCTCTTTGTTTATGATATATAATAATAATAATAATAATATGTCTCTCAGGTAGGGAGGCAATTATAAATTTTGCAATTTATATATATACAAAATACATACAAGATCCAGAAACAAACATATGATGAATATAAATAATCTTGTACTTCTATGTATGAAAAGTCATCAGAAAAATCATTTCATTATTTCTAATTCTTATTAGAGAAGTAACATGCCCTAAGAAAAATAACCCACCAAAAACTTTTCCAACCAAACAGTCCATAATGACTGATAGCTACAAGCAGAACATCATACCAACCAGAACCAAGGAAACTTAGCTCATTAACTTCATGATTTCTCCATGTAAAACAACAACATATGTGAACATTTTGACAAAAATAACTTGTTATCCAAACTACCATTCAACAATCCTTATTCACAATCAAACATATATATATATATAACCATTGCAACTGAACACCATCTTCAGCAAAACTGATACAAGAAATGGGTGGTTTTCAAAGGATATATTCTTGCATTCTTCTCCTCCTGTGTCTCTTAAAAACTGTCCCTGTAGGCTCAGTTCTTAGTGAAAAATTCTCCATCATAGAGTACGACAATGTTGCGGAGAATGCATTCGAGCTTTTTGAGATGTGGAGCTCAAAGCATGGCAAGGTATATCATGATCCATCAGAGAAAGCCATGAGGTTTGATTCTTTTCAGAAGAACCTTGCTTATGTGCTTGAAAGGAATGCACAGAAGGAGCTGATGCCGGTCGGTCACACTGTCGGGCTCAATGTATTTGCTGACTTGAGCAATGAGGAGTTCAGAGTGAAGTATCTGAGCAAAATGAAGCTTGCTGGGAAGAGAAAGATGACAGGAATGGAGGAGAAGAAGGAAGAATGTGACGCGCCATACTCACTTGATTGGAGGAAGAAAGGGGTAGTCACCGGAGTGAAAGATCAAGGGCAGTGTGGTGAGTTTTTCTTTCTTTCCCTATTGATTTCTTCTAGTTTTGTTTCTGAACTGCATTGCTGATCATGCTACCTCCTTCACTATTTTAGAAGAGAACAATAAAATACAAATGTTATAGATGAATTCTGAACCAGTCATGGCTAACAATAATAAGTCTGAATCATGATGAAAAGCTCAAACCAGAGAAATGGGCTTCCAGTAAAAAGATTCATTTCTCTAGAAAGTGTAGAGATACTAGTGAATTTTCATAAATGTCTGGAGATACATAGCTCCATGTAATTTCCAATATCAAATGATGGTTTCCTTCAACGTGGATGTATATACAGGGTGTGAGGGGTGAAGATAAATCGATGTTCTGCACTAAACAAGTAACTGTTGTATAGATATTATCTTGGACATGCTAGCAGAATACCATCAGAACTAAAGGATGCATTTGGTTGCACACATGGATAAGCAAATGAAACAAAATTCATAGATAAAGATTTTTTGAAGTCCTTTTGTCATTACCATTGCAGGGAGCTGTTGGGCGTTCTCTTCAACAGGGGCAATGGAAGGCATAAATGCCATAGCCACAGGGGACCTTATCAGTCTTTCTGAGCAAGAGCTTGTGGATTGTGACACAACCAATGACGGATGTGACGGCGGTTATATGGATTATGCATTTGAATGGGTCATCAAAAATGGAGGCATTGACACAGAGCGTGACTATCCTTACACAGGCCAAGATGGTTCTTGCAACACTGAGAAGGTATGTCCCCAGGGGTATTAGAGATAATCTGGCACTAGAGTAGAATATGAAGAGTATTCCATGTTAATTATGCTACACAAACTGATTTTAGAAACAGAAGAGGCACAATTCTCATGCACAACACTAAAGAAGCATCCTCTTATTATTTAACTTATCGAAATCTGAAATAAGCTATCTATTTTCTTTAGGAAAACATCAAAGCAGTAACGATTGATGGTTACCAAGATGTTGCTCAGAATGAAAATGCCCTCCTGTGTGCAGTCGTCAAGCAGCCCGTCAGCGTGGGGATTGATGCATCATCGATGGATTTTCAGCTATACACAGGAGTAAGTTGAGTATATTCAGTATCAAAATTCTACTGCATGAGTCTGATAACTGCCATTGTAATAACTTTATTGACAAATGAAAAGTAAAGAAGAACTCTAATTTCTCACACACAATGATCAAGTTAACACATGCACATATACTGATTGATACAGGGGATTTATGATGGAGAATGCTCAAGTGATCCGGATGATATTGATCATGCAGTTTTGATAGTCGGGTATGGTTCAGAAAAAAATATCGAGTACTGGATTGTCAAGAATTCATGGGGTACTAGCTGGGGCATGCAAGGGTACTTCTACATCAGAAGAAATACTGGACTACCTTATGGTGCATGTGCAATAAACGCAATGGCTTCATACCCGATGAAGGAATCCACCTCTCCATCACCTTTCCCATCTCCGGCGATACCACCACCACCACCTCCTCCTCCTCCTCCTAGCCCTATGCCAGTCCAATGCGGTGGACTATCATACTGCTCGGCAGGAGAGACTTGCTGTTGCATTTATCAATGGATGGACTTCTGCTTGCTTTATGGCTGCTGTGCTTATGAGAATGCAGTCTGCTGTGCTGGGTCTATTTACTGCTGTCCTCAAGATTATCCCATTTGTGACATTGAAGATGGCCTTTGCCTCCAGGTTTGAATCTTTAACATCTTACTTTAGTTTGAGTACAGAACAAACAGATACTTGATATTTCACACCAAGTGAATAGCTGGATAACAAATCACTAGAATACGTTTATAGTGCATTACATTACTGCAACATGGAAAGCCTTATCCAATAGCATTAACATGACTTCATAGACCAATAATATTGAGAGAAGGAAAAAAATATTAACTGAAAAGAAAAAGATCACTCATTTTCATCTTCATGTAAGTTCATTTGCAGATACTGATGATATCTAAGTTCCAACATTGTTATTTCTTGCAGAATAATAGAGATTTCATAGGCATCAAACCAAAGAAGGTAAAGCTAGCTAAGCACAAGCTCCCATGGGAAGCAATTTGAAGCGGCCCAAGCATGCCAACCTCATGTTGAAGAGCGATGGACTTGAAGCCTTATGATGAACATCAAATTTCAGAAAGTCTACAAATAACTTTTTATTACTTTAAAAAATTATGTTATATAATATTTCAGAACAAGATTTATTACACAATGTCAATCACTTAGAACCAGTATTTATGCAGTTATTATCAATTAAAAGGCTTGGGAGTTTGGCACTTCTCCTGGTAGTCTCTGTAATGGTTTCAAATGTAGTTTACTTCTAGTTTATCCAGAGCTCAATGAGTGAACAGAAATCTGAGAAAAACTTGGCATTTTCAGGTATGAGAAGCCTTTGCTTCCTAAGAGTAAGGTATATCGGTGAGCTCTTAATCAACATCAGAAGGGACCTTGTATCTTACCATTTAATTCATTGTTGTGCAATGCATGCATGATCATCATTCTGAAATAGTTTGGAAATTGGAATGCTACCTGAAACCTTTTGTTTATGGATCACATTCCCACTAGCACAACCCTTGTTGACAATGGCTTCAATATTCGGATATTTTGCCATTTCTAAGCGCGTATTTCAGTTTACATGAAAATATTGATACTTTTTGATGAATAACAATGCATAAAGCATGGATTTATCAAAAGGAAAAAAAAAGTGTTCTGTGGTACACAAGATGCCCTGTTTGTGGAAAAGGAGGAAAACCTGTAAGCAACAGATATTTTTTTTAAGTCCACCTATTTTGGTTGGTCATGAGCTGAATTAAGGAGTAGAAGAAGAAAGAAGAAGGAAAATACAGGAGAGAAAACAAAATAAAATAGTTGAGAGTTATGGTAGGAAAAGAGAACTAGGTTTTAAGCAACACATTTCCTTTCATTTTCGTATTCATCTTATTTTCTTAATTAAAGAGAATGACAAAGAACTTACCTTACTATCTTTTCCTTGTTGGTTATTCCTCAATCCAAACATGGTCTATAAGTAAATGAGCGCAGGATTTGAAACACAATCAGCTTCCAATCAATACAATGGAAAAACATACAGGCTATAGACATGAAAGTATTGAATATAATAATGATACTGAATGACGAAAATTTTAATCATGAACAGCTAAATGGGGAGTCAACAGAAAATCTAGCTTCCATGATGAACTCCACAAGTTTACAATTGAACTCATACGTCCAGAAGGCAATTCTGACTAATTAGATAATAATTTCCAGAACCTTCATTTATTAACTAATAACCATTTGAAGGATACACCAAATTCATCACTTAATCTCCCTTCTCTACATCACCCAACTCTAAAGACAAGGATGCCCTCCTCGTTGGATATGGCAGAAATTTAGTGAATAAATTCTCCGAGCCAAACAGGGAGCTCACAGCGCAAGAAGCCCCTGATTCATCATTCAACAAGGTGTAATTATAACTGCTCACATTCCTGAAGTAGCAACCACCAGTACTCTCATACCTATACACTTGCTTACTGCCTCCAACACCACTAGTTACCAAGTTCCCCTTCACACGCATCTCACCCTGAGAATCCTGCAAGTTCCACAATGAGCTAAACACTAACCCATCCTGCTCCCCCAACAACTTCTTCTCATTGAATCCTCGTGATAAATTCGCAACCATGGAGTAACTATCATTAGCATGATCAATAGTTGCAGTGTATACATAGAGAGGAAAGGCCTGAAAAACTTGCTCTGAATAAAGACCAGAAGATGGGTGCCTGACATAAGTTCCAAAATGGGAACCTGTAGTCTGGTTGATCACCTGCACACTCCCATTGCCATCAAACACCATCAAATTCTCGTACTCGAGTTTCTGAAAGAAATGTGTAGAGATCTTCCCATAGGATGAATTAACCCACCCAGTAGCCGACAACTCCCTCCTCGCATTCCTCCTAAAGCTCCCATCAAGTCCCTTGAACTTGTAAACAGAGGACTGCTCCAATGCCGGAGCTTTATACTCAACAAGCTCCCCATGAACACGCTCATTCTTCCCATCCAACCAAAGATGCAAATTTGCATCCACAAACCAAACATCAAGAGCATCAGTGACTCGGAACCCAAATTCATGCAGTTTTCCATCTAAAATCTTTCCTAGAAAAGGGGTAACCTCTATATCATAAGATGGAAGATCAAATGAACCAATACCAGTGATAGGCCTCCAAAGAAGAGGATTAATCCCACCAGTATAGATCACTGGGAATGGCCACACAGCACCAATAACACTATCATCAAGAAAAACCACAACTTCACGAAATGCTCCATTCCCAGGCAGACCAGTGATGTTATTTTCAGTTATATAATCATTAGGCGGATTAGTATACCAGAACTCATCATCAGAATGAAAGGAGACGAAAACCTCAAGCACTGCTCGGTAGGTGTTGGTCGGAATGCGTACCTGCTTAGATTGAGCATCAGTCGAGTTCTGGATGGGAAGCCACAAGCCATCATTCAACGGGAGGCTTCTCGAGATGGGGAGAATGAGATCAGCGGGGGAGTTGAAACCAGGTGTGGCGGAGGAGTGATCGCTGCCGTGGTAGTAGAAGTGGAGGGAGATGTTCACGTGGTAAACGCCGGTGTAGGTGGAATCAACGAGGTTGCCGAGGTAGACGGCGAGAGTGGAGGAACGAGCAAAGATGGAGGAGTAACGTGTGACATCCTTGCGCACAGTCCATATGATACCATTAGGGCGAGGCTCAGCAGTGCAGCTGCGGAGAAGCTCGACGCCGGAAAGCCAAACGCCAAAGATGCGATCGAACTGGCGGCCGCGGGAGGTGGCGGTCCACTCGAGGACGATCTTGGAGGGAGGGCTTTGGGGGCAGTGGGAGGGGAAGGAGTAAGGGGCGGTGACGGGGGGCTTGCCGTAGGTGAAGGCGAAGTCGTGCTGGAGAAGAAGAGTGGAGCAGGGAGTGGAATCGGGGACGGAGATGGGCTTCGTGACTTCGAAGAAGGTGGACGGGGGGATGGTGGAGGGTCCGATCATGGAGTTTTCGAAGACTCTGTGGGTCGATCGGTGGAGGTGGGCGGTGGAGACGGAGACGAAGAGGAGGAGAAGGAGGAGGAGAGGAGGAGACGCCGCCATTGCCGGCATCGGAGAGAGACGGCGGGGGTGTGGCTTTGGTTGTGTGGAAATACTCTGGTTGGTAGGAGGGGTATTGTTGAAATAATTAAGAAATTTTAATTTTAGGATTAGTTTAAATTAATTAGCTGTCAAGCGGATATTCAGATGCTTTGTTTTTAGGGAGTTTGGTGTTTTTGGATTAGTGCCGTTTACTTTTGTTTTTAGTCAAAGGGTTTTCTGCTGTTTGACTTGTTTCTTGTGCGTGATTAAATTTTGATTATTTTTTTGTGTGTATATACATATAAATGGGATAAGAATATGAAATTTTACATGAACTTAATAGATTATATATTATTTGAACTTATAATAATATTTTATTAAAAGAATTGGGTTTATACATGTAAAACCCTCTTACATATGAATTTACCAGACAGTCTTTTTTTTTTCTGACCGTTTATTTTTTCATTTAATACAGCTTATTTTCTCAGTTTTTCTATTTTACAACATGTATTTTCTGGCTTAAAATTATGAGTTTTTACTTAAAAAACCGATAGACAATTCTGCCAAGATCAGCTATTTTTAGGTTAATATCAGTCACATTTATTTATAAAGCAACCTGTTAGAAAAAGAAAGAACTTTTTAAGAATATTCAAAATCATAAATTTTTTTTTATGAATATTTTAATTTTAGAAAGACTATTTGTTCATTTTTTTTTTATGTAAAATTAATATTCAGACCGTCAAGGGATGATAAATTTATGAGCATCTTATTCTAATCTAGGGAAAAATATATTTTAAATAAATATAAATGGTAAAATTTGAATGAGGAAGGAATATTTTTATGATTAATTTAGTCTAAGTTTTATTGATATTTTTCAGCCAATGGATCAAGTAGAGTGAGATAAGCAGGCCCCACAAAATATCACAGTAAACATGTGATGTGTTTAGTAATGTTAATTTTTTAAAAATCTGATTATTATTATTTTTAAATAATTAAATATTGTTTAAGAAAAAATTGTGTTGCTGTTGTAAGCTTCTTTTTTTTTTTCTTTATTTACCGTTGTTTCTGATTCCCTCAATTGTTCAATCTAGGCAGGTTAAAATTAAATGTAAATTGGTTGAGTTGTTTATTGATCCACAAAAATCACTTCAAATCATAAGATGTTTATATATATATATATTCATTAATACTTGCCATTTCATTTTATTAAACAAACATACAAACTTACATGATAAAATAATATATATTAACCATATTTTCAAGTTAAAGACCTTAAGCAAAGACAAACTCTGGAGTAAAGCAATGAAGAAAATGATCACCAAACTCTGTTGATTTTTTTTTTTAATTTTAATATAAAAACTACTATATTAATAACTAAAGAAAGAGCTTTCTAAGTATGATTATTATGAGTTTCAAAATATTTTTCATCTTTATTTTATAAAAGCATCTTCAATTATTCATTTATTATGTGGAAATAACTTTTGTTACCTTGTATATCTATATTCATAATTTTCATAATTTTCATATAATTAACCGCCAAAATTATTAGAAGCAAAATTACCAAAAAAACCCTTCAACGAGATGGGTTGGAGTGATGAGCCTAAGCCAATAAGGCTGAACCTGTTCAAAAACGAAGGCCCATGTACAGCCCAAGCTTTATGGACTTTCTTAGGCCCAATAAAAGATAAGTTGACTGAATTTTATTTAAGTACTTCCAAAATGTTTAATATCAACATCATGTTAATTATAATTCAAAACACGTGATTCTTTTATTATTTTTCTTCAATTGGAAGTAAAATTTAGAAGGTCATCACATTTTACCACATTAATATCTCTTGAGTTGTTTAACAAACTTAGAAAATATGGACATGAAAAATGGATTTTACTAGATTAATTAATATTTTATAATTATATGTTTCTTGAATATATTGATTGAGCATTTTGAAAGTTCATAGATGACACGACAATGTTTAACATGTCAAAGAATAAGGATCAAAATGACTTTATATATGTTGAATGTTATGTTTGATTAAGATCTAAACAATTTGGAACAACTTCAGTTGACTTTTAATCGCAGATATTAATTACAACTGTATATATATATATCGAATCATAAAAGGTAGGTGACCTAAAAAGATAATAAAACTTTATTAAAATATAATTTTGTATGCTTTGATGTAATTTCCGGGCATAAGTAATCTCAAATGATCCAATAGTCATTAAAGTAACTTGACTAATTGCAACTACATATATGCCTTTTTCTAATTCTTTTAGATTGTAACTTTCTTATAGTATTCAATGGATATAATTCATTCGTGTATTGCATTTACTTAACAAGAGATCTTCATAAATATTTGTATAAAATAAATTATTTAAAGAGTCCTTAAAATAACATGCTATTTAAGTTTTTTTTTTAATGAATCTTGCTATTAATAAAAAGATGTAGGTTGAGTGTTGTTTGCTATTTATTTTAAGTTTTATAATCAAGTATTGCATGTTTTTTGCTTTGTAAGGTTGCATTCATCCAAATGAGAAATAAACAACTAACATTCTAAATCACTAACTAGAAGATTAAACTTTGTAATTGAAAATTCATTTAGCAAGCCAAATATGCTTTGTGATTGCTTTTGCTACGAGATCTAACAATTAAGCTCATTCCATTTAATTAGTTTGTCTACTTAATTTGTTATCTAATAATAGTTTCACTTCAATCAATTCAGTTGTAAAAATAATATATTTCTATAAACTTATGGTAAAACTAAATGCATTGGTGAGCACCGTTTGTCCTACCAAATTTAAATAATATTGATAATCGATATATATATATATATATAAATATATATATATATGTGTGTGTGTGTGTGTGTGTGTGTGTGTGTTTGACAAAATAATTAGTTGTTCATTCTCAACTTTAAATTATGAATCATACCACCTTGGATTGACAATGATAGAAAATATTTTCCTTTTTAACAATGTGTTATTCCATGAATATTCTTGGTTTACTATATTAATCATTATATTAATAATTAATGAGCATATAATTAAGTTGAAGCACTCAACAAAAGAGGTGAGAAGGGTACTATACAATTCTCAAGGATTGCCACATGTGAGGATACGCTAGACCTTGACACACAATGCCAGACTTGATAGGTGATATGTAGTCCAGGCTTATTGGATGCACCGGGATATGAGAGCCTTTTGACTACATGAGTTCTTGTTTTGTCATGCTTTTTTATTGTTGTTCATCTTTGTATTAATTGTTGTTGCATTATCTATGGTTTTACTTTCTTTTCATTATATTTGTTAGCTTCTGCACCCAGTGGATTTTGTATATGTTTGCTTTTTTGTACTTATAATTTTTCTCTTTTTAATAAATTTGTGGTTCATCCACTTCATAAAAAAAAAACTAATTAAATAGAGTTGTTTAATTTAGTTGTTACAATGGTTTATTCACTAAATTAATCAACATATGAAATGATTGATAAGTGTGTGCGCGTATATTTGTTTTAATCATATTTACGTTCACTTGGCATGCCAATCGATGTTTTTTTTGGAAAACGGTAGTTAATTTGTTATTATCTCAAATTAAGGGCTATAACAAAGCAGAACGAGTATGAGGGAGCTAAATGAAGCAATTATAGAGCAATTCGATAGTAAAGAGGCTTCCTCAGCATCAGGATAAGGAGAACAAGCCAACTGTAACACTTTATGGCCACTTATGTTTGCCATTACGGCCATAAGTAATGGACATAAGAGCTTCTGGGTAGGCTTACTCCCTAAGCTGGAGCATAAGAGTCAGACAAAAACATTACAGAAGAGGCTTACGCTCATAAGTTAGGCCATATGAGTCAGGTAGAAAAGCGCATGAGCAGCGCTTACGTCCATAAGGAAGGTCACAAGTACTCGCAGAAAAGCTTAAGGTCCAGGGCTTACTCCTGTAACTTGGACCATAACACCCAAATAGAAGATGATTACGGTCGTAAGTTGCTCATAAGTCTCGTGACTCTTCATCTCCAGTCCATATGATCTTACTCTTACGCCTGTATGTGACCCTTAAGCGAAGTGGCATAAAAGGATTTATTGAGGGCTTTGGGGTATCTTTTGGCGGTTAGGCGAAAGGAAGAGAGAAGAAGACTTCTAGGAAGCTTTCTCCATCAATAGGAACAGGATTCGAGCTTTATTAATTAAGGATCAAGAGCTTCAAGGAAGCCGTCGAGTTTCCTCGGCAGTGTTTGTGGAAGTTCCATGGTGATTTTTCATTATTCTGAGAAGAGGAAGCTCGAGGGAGTTTTGAATAGTTTTCATTATTTTCATCTTTTTTCTTGGATTTTTATGATTGTTCTTGATAAGTGCTTGAATAAATGTATTGATTTTTATTATTTATAGCATGTTACATGTAATTGTTGAATATATTATTGGATTTGATGCTTAATTCATTTCTATTTCATATTAGACTACAGTGAAGACATATAAATAAAAAAGAACAAGTTTGAGATGATTTGAGCCAATTTTGGAAGAAGGACATAGTTTTCAGAGTGAATTACGGTCAGGCTTTCTGTTACCATTGCGGGCGAGTAATTTAGCAATACCTATTCACAATACTGTAGCAATTCACTGTTACGGCACTGTTACGAGCGTAACACCCAGTCAGAGAAGATTAAGGGCGCTATTATGGATACTATTATACTGCCATAAGCATCGGGTCGTAAGGACCTTTTACGGTCGTAAGAAACCCCATATTTTTGAGTTATAAAAGCCTAGAAACTAGGGCTTTTGGGGATCTTCTTCTCTACTCTTTGGTCTCCCTTTGGAGAGATCTCGGTGGTGATATAAAGATCTCTACTATTTATTTTAGTACTTCCTAGTTCCTTGTGGAATTAGGGTTAATTTTTCAGGAAGTCACCAAACTTTGACTTATTATCACTTTGGTCATTAAACTTCAAAATGTATCAAAGTGGTCACTCAAATTCTAATTCATATCACTGGGCAGTCACCTGTGGCTTTTCAGCCCAAATTAGTCTACGTGGCCGCCGAACCTCAATTTTTTCGGCGGCCATGTAGACTAATTTGGGCGGGAAAGCCACGAGTGACTGCCCGAGAATTTTGATCCAGTAGACTCGGTTCTGTGGTAACTATCACGGAACCAAGACGTGGCTCATTCTTAGCCATGGGTTTATAAATTTTATTGTTTTTTATTATATAATCTAGGGATAGATTGGTAATTATCTTAAAAGATGCATACCCTTTACTTTAGAAGTTATTAAATTGAGATAATCCAACGGATAAGGTTTAGCCACATCTCGGTTCTATAGTAACTATCACGGAACCGGTTCCGTGGGATCATTTCTCGACTGCCCGATAATATGAATTAGAATTTGAGTGACCATTTTGATACATTTTTGAAGTTGGATGACCGAAATGATAATAAACCAAAGTTTGGTGACTTCCTGAAAAATTAACCCCAATAAACTTGGACACATTTTACACTATATAGTACTTGATTAGTATATGCACTTCCGCTGTATAGTAAGATTAATTTTATGACAGTGTTTTCCAAGAACAATACAACTCAAAATTTATCAATATATATTTCTAATAAAACAATTATAACAAATTTAAATATTGCAACATTGTTTGCAACTGCATGCTTAGATATATAGGCCATAGCAAATCCATTTGGTTTCGAATTTTGGTTCATTTAAAGTCATTAATAATTTTTATCACAATACTTTTGTACATAATAAAATGAAAATTAAATTGAACGAGTTTGATATGCTAATTATTACACCAAATAAAAATAATAGAAAATTCAGTTATGGAAAATCATAGATTTTCCCAGCAACAACAGTTTATGTGTTCATATATATATATATAAAAGGATTCTACAGCTCAGGAATGTAAAATGAAAGATTAGATTAAGAGCATAAAAAATATCAATCACATGGTAGAATATATAAACATAAGGAAAAAAACATCCAATCTTCTTCTAATTAACCTTGAAAACAATTCACTCAATTTACTTTCAATCCCAAAATAAATAAATAAAAACAAAAATGAGTGCTAAACTCTTAACAATTAAAGAAGAAAAATGAAAGTAAAAACATCACAAATTTGCAAGCATTTGCTACTGATATATATATTTATATATAGACACACACATTATGCAAACATTTTGAAGAAAAGAGATGAAAAAGTTGGACTAAATTAATCACTATCTTCATATATAATATATGGTCACAAACTAGCTTGATTTAATTTCCAAAGATATATAATTAAACTGCAAGAAAATTCCTGTTCACTAATTGAACTAATTAAAAATGAATGAACTATGGCCTCAAGGGAACCACAAGGAAGAACTCTTATTTCATGAGGAGCTAGCACATACATATATATCTATCTATGTTTCCTCTAGTAAGGCCTTGAAACAAGTACTTGAAAGATCTCACTCCAATGCCTTGATGGACATGGTCAGATCCAAAGTACTCAGTCCCAGAGCGGCCTTCTTCTTCTTTTGTTCCGATGACATTGTTGGCGGAGAAAGAGATAGTGAGAGCACACTCTCATCTTCTTCATCTTCTTCTTTTTCAACTCCAACATTAATATCACCATCTTTTTTCTCATTTGCTCTTTCACTTGTCCAGTCACTATTACTCAAACTGAGCTTCAAGTTTGGCGTAGTAGTAGTACTACTACTACTCTTCATCTCAATTGTTGCACGTTCTTGTAACTACAGACAATTAAATAACCCATTTATCATTCAATGCTGATATTTCAGTGTTAATCTGCAAGAAATAAACATTATATATATATATATATATATATATATATATATATATATATATATATACCTGGAAGTTGTCTTTAATGTTCATAGAATCATGCAAGTAGGAATAGGGGAATGGTTTATGGTTCAATGTGAATGAAGAATCAGGCATGGAGAGTGGAGTCGAACTGCTGCCAATCCAATCTAGTGATGAAATGTTCTTCCTATCTATGTCTTGGTTGGTAGGTGACATGCCAAGAGATCGCCATTTTTCTTCAAGAAGTTGATGAGGTTGTATTGTGTTGTTTCCGGTTATCGCATCCCTCACATCAAAAAGATGAGATGTTAATGGCTTGCCTTCTTTCCTATACATCATGTCATGGATCAAGCCTCTTGCAGGGCCTTGACTGTTCAGTGATCGAATTCTTTCCGCCGCTTGTTGCTGGTTGAATGCCCATTCTTGCTGTCTGCTAAGAGGTGTAGTGAAGATCAGGGCGCAGAAGATGAAAAGGAAATTAGGGTTTCGGTTCTTTTTAGGGTTTCTGCTTTGTTCTTATGGTATATTTGTATATATGTATTGTACCTGAAGGAGTTCTTTGGATCGAAATCTTGTTGAGGTTGTCGGCGATGAAGAAGGGTACTATATGATTCATGAATGTTTCTTGTTTGGAAGAGATTGCCTCCATTTTCCATTCTGAAAGGTTGGTGAGCTGATGTTCTATGGTAAAACATCTCCGGAATTCGTTCTCCTCTTCTCATATGCATTTCCATAGGTGAGAAAACTGCAAAGAATTATCTGCTTTTTTAAGTACTGAATCCATATAATGAGTTAATCTTCTATCTTTCAAACTAAAAAAGATAAATTGAAGCCATAGAACTAACCTGCAGATGAGAGAATCGATTTCTCTTGTCGTGAATCATCGAGTTTCTTGCTTCTATACATCTGATCAACAAAATGAAAGGATGAAAAATCAATGAAACTTTGTTTTCAAACATGTTGAGATAGATGTATGCAAATAATTAAGACAGCAAAATAAAGAATCTTCTGTTTTTCTTTTTCTTTTTTTTCTTTTTTCTTTTTTTTTTTGTTCTCTCTTACCTGTAAATGACTCTTTACATGAGCAATGCTGAGCCCCCTCACATTCATCATCTGAAGAACCAACTTTGGAGTTGCTCCTGCACCATCAATGACAACCATAAAGAAAGTCATAAAAGATCAAACAATCAAACTTAAACCCAAAAAAAACCATCATCAATCCTCAAAAAAAAAAAAAAACATAGTAAAAAAAGATGAAAGAATTATCAAAGACTTTACTCTCTTGTCCTCCTAAACGTTCAACAGCATGAACAAAGGAGAGATGTAGATCAGGAGTCCACCGAAGTCTAGGAAGCTTAGACCGAACATACTGCCTAACCGACTGAGCACGGTCACCATTACCGTCTCTCTTTCCACCACTGCTATTGTTATTAGTACTACTATTGTTGCTCGAACTTCCTCCGGCTGCCACTTCCGTGGTGCTTCCACCATCTTCATCATTAGCTAACTCTTTATCTTCAACATCTTCATCATCATCCTCCTCCTCCTCCTCATCATCGCCGTAATCACTTACATCCATGGCTACTTCTTCATTAAGGTCCAACACCGGTGGCGGAGATCTTTTTCTCTTCAACCGAACACAGCTACTACTAACACTCCTTTCACTCTTCTCCTCATCCTCCAATACCTCCAAGACCTCCTTCCCCTTCTCCCCTTCCATGATCTCACCCTTCACATCTTCCTTTTTGTCTGGCATAGTATTCCTATAGGGATGAAAATTAATTAAGAGAGATGTGAGATAATAATGAAGATGGGGAAGTTGCTAGAAGAGAGAAGGAAGAGAGGAGGAAGAGAGAAGACTGTGAGAACAATAATAGTAATATTATTTTGGAGGTAGAAGCAGAGATGGTGGAAAAAATAATAAGAAAATGATATGAAAACAAGAATAAAATATGGAAGAAGACATGAACAAGTATTCCCTACATTGACTGGCTTTCTTTAGTTTAATTCCTCTTCTCCTTTGTGTGGTGGTGGGAGCAAAGAATACTGTGTGTTTTTGGGGAGGGTGGGGAGGAGATAAATTAATACCAAAATAACAAGAGGAGAGAGATATATAGAGAGTGAACAGTGGGAAAGAGGGGAAAAAAAACTTGTATAGTTGACACTTGCTCCTTGACATAATCTTTTCCAAGTTTTAGCATACTTATAGCTATATGGGTTTTTTTTTATATTAATCTAGACTTTATTCACTATATATCATCTCTATATCATGAGATATGGTATATCTTTAAAATATTTTATAAAAATTTTGGTTGTATATAAATATGTATAAAGTATTTATAAATTCCACATATATATAACATTTTATTAATTACTAGTATTTTCATATTAACATATATAATATATTTGTATGTTTAACCTCTAAAATGAAAAATTATTTGTCTTTAAGGAAATGAGAGTATAATTTTTTATAAATTACTGATAAATATTTTCATATTAACAAAATATATTTGTATGTATAACCTCGAAAGTAAAAAACTATTTGTTGTTAGCAGAAAGGGTAAAATAAACTTTTAATCTCATTTATATATATATATATATATATCTACGTAAAATTTTAACAAAAGAATATACTATTATAACTTATTTATAAGCTCATCGGATATATATGAATTTTAACTCAATTGTATGAGTATGGCTATTAATAGAAATTTTAGGAGGTGACTTGCAATTTAATGATTTAATAAAAATATATCTTGATGAATTTTTCCTTCGTTACTACAATTTCTAGAATCATGAAAATAAATGATAACCAAACTTTTGATTAAATGCAAAATTATACTTGTTTATCTATTGTTATATATGGAACTTATTGATGAGAGAATATAACAAATGATATTCTATAATGAAGTATATCCATAAGTTCATCTTGTAAACAGATGCAAAATCTGAAATATTTTTGTGACAATGTACGTAAATATTCATTTTTAATGAAGATTTTTCAATTATAAAATTTTTGGAAATTTTTCATGATTTATTATTTAATAATTAAGTTATTATATATGGCTCCAATATAAACTCAAGTGACGACAACAACAACAATAACAATAGCTCGAGGTTGTAGTGAATACAAAAAGGAATGCATATTGCCTGGTTCTAGAACCATGGTATTCCATGGTTCTAGCCTATCACAATCTGACATGTGTCATTAACTTTTTTCTAAGGACACTTGTCAGACTTTGAGAGGTCAGAACCAAGAAATACCCTGGTTCTAGAACTAGGCATTGAACTAGCAATAAACTCATCAAATGCAAGAGTCACATAGGTCCATTTGGTCTCATGATCAACAATAGGCAAGTTAATTTTTTTTTGATTGATTATAACTTTAGATTTTGAGAGGCAAGTCCATTAGTATCTATTTCTTTCATTTTTATAGGTTCTACTATTTGGGTAGGGTGCCTTGGTTGTAAGTTAAAATTTTGAAGTATATTTTACAACCTCAAAATTTCTATAGTGTAAAACTATGTTATATATTCATAAATTTCAATTAAATTGGTCAAACGATATCGATGTGAATTAATATTGTGATTTTGTTATGTATGTGCTTCTTTGTTATTATAGATCTCTCTCTCTCTCTCTCTCTCTCTCTCTCTCTCTCTCTATATATATATATATATATATATATATATATATATATATATAAAATCACTTTAAGTAATATAGTTATTAATTTTATTTTGTAAAATTGATTGAAAAAGCCTTTTAGATTGAGAGAGATTATTTTTCTTGGTTGGAAGCAAATGAGGACAAAAGAAAACTGATCCTTAAATTATATAAATCAAACCTCGTTAGTTATTTTTTAAAAATTAGAACATAAATGTTTAATTTTATATAACTAAATTAACATATTATGAAATTTCAAGCATGAGTGCACTTACTATATATGAAGATATTGATTATATTTAGTGTTGAAGAGAGGTGATTTTTTGGCTATCATCGTATTGTAGATATATATTTTTTTTAATATACCTTTTATATATACAATTGAATGAAATTAATTAGGCGGCTCAAATGTATAGTTTTTTGAATTTTTAATTAGAAAAAACTAATTTTTTTACGAATACTTATTCATAATGACAGTATGTTAATATTATAAATAAAATGTTGAAAGTGTTCCTCTTTGGGTCAAATAAATTATAACCAAAAGCTAATAATTCTTTGTTTTTCTTGCTAAATAAAGCTAATTCTAAACCGAATTAAATAAATTTTATGCCTTTTTATTGAAGAGAACCCATTTTTAATATGTGAAATGATAAATGGAGGGTCATTATTGTTGAGAATGACAAGTTGTTAATATTTGAAAAAACAATTTGAAAACAAACAAATGCATACATTTTAGTCAAAAGAGAGTAGGAACTTTTGTCTAACAAAATTATTAAGCTCCCTCCAATGCTTGGGATACATTTGTAATAAAAAATTTATTTCCTTTATAAGTTGAATAAATTAACAAATGAAACAAACTAAATAATTGATATTCTCTTTATCGTTTATGATTTTATTCTTTGGAGGAAAACTCATTCTATGATATGTCTCTTTCTAACCTGAATATCATGAGTAAAGTGAAGAATCAACCGTGCAACATTAGCTATGCCATCCAAAAGTTCTATCAACCAACTAACTCATAAATGCAAAACATTTTTCACCAGAAATACCGCCTATAGAGTTGTTGGCTATTAAAAATAAATCAAGGAGTTAAATATAAAAATAAATAGAATAAATTCAGATTTTCTAGATAGTAAAAAAATTTACATAACAAAGAATAACTCGTGTACCATGGTATGTGGCCAAAATATATATTTATATATCATTATTGGCATAATAGTCGGATAATAGTGTCATTATTTTTTATGCTGAAAATTGAGGATCAGACTTCTTTTCGAGACAATTAAAAATTTATTGTATATGTGTGCGAGTATGGTGGCTTCTCCATGTTGAAATTAAATACTCTTTCTCGTCTTTTTTACTTGTATCATTTTAGAACTTTTCTTTAGTCCTATATATTTATTTGTCCATTTAGAAAATTTATAAAGTATTAAATATTAGGTTTTTTTTTATATTTAACCTTTATATTTAATGTATTTCTACAATCTTTAATAAATCATATTCAACTACATATGTTGTTAAATCACATTTTAAATAAGAATAATTTAGAAAATTTAATATAAATTTTTATAAATTTTATATTTCCAATTAATTTTAACTGATTTTTTTAATCTATAAAAATTATTTAAGATAGACAAAAAAAAAAAAAAAAAAGAAACACAAGGAGTAAAAAAAATAAATTACCAAAAAAAAAAAGCAACGAAACCCTAATTAAATGCAAGAGTGTGCGATGAGAGAATTTCAAAAAAGGTTGCAGAAAAAGAGGCTTTCTCATGCATGCATTCATGCAGCTTCTTTAAATATAATAATAATAATAATAATAATAATATAAGTTGTAGAATAAAATTTGTTTGAAAATGTAATTAAGAGATTCAAAAAGTAAGAGAAACTAATTCTAAACAAGAAGACTAATAGTTTAAAGCAATGGTCATGATACAACCTCTCACCAAACTTTTCACGTTATACTCGTCATGCCTCTCCTTCTCCCACATCCGTTTCCATTAAATTTTTCACAGCTCACGTTCCCTCCCACGTCTCATGCGCCACCTTTTTATTTCTAGCATGTAGGAAAATTCCTAGCAATATATATACAATCAACCTTTATTCTCAACATCATTTATGCCTGTGTGTGTGTGTGTGTGTGTGTGTGTGTGTGTGGAATCTTCCTAGAAAAAAAGATGTACTCATTTTAATCTAACTAGTTTGATCATGGAGATATTAAAAGTAAGATTATAGAGTTTAAGAGAATAAGTGAGGTACAATTAAAGGCATCTTCCTAGCAATATGTAACCCCATACTTATTACATGCTTGTGTGTAGAAACAGAGACGGAGGAATTACCTAGATAACATACACTGTCATACTTAATTTCATTTCACTTCTGTGTGTGTGTGTGTGTGTGTGTGTTCGTAGATATAAAAATATTTCTCATTAATTTGTGCATTTTGTCTCAATGTTTCATTTCTAGCTACATTTATATTTTAATAATATTTAATTTTTTTTGTATTCATTGGTGTGTGATTTGTAGAAGTATATAATTAATTAGCAATGTTTCATTCTATGTGAGAGATATATAGAATTAAAAAGGATGAGATGTTGTCTTCATTTTGTGAAGTATGTATGTCATGACTCATGAGTTATTAATGCATTATATTAAGCATCAAAACCAACATTAAAATAATTTTTTCTTTATATACTATTATTGTTATTTGAAAAAATTAATTATTACACATCTGTATACCTCCAAAAAATTATATTTATATTTATATCTTTACAAACCACTCATACTTACATATACCTTTTGGGCTAAACATAGTTTTATTGGTAGTAAACAGATAAGAAAAAAAAAAGATAATTATAAGTTTACATGTATAGATCTTATCAATTTTGATTCAATTATTTTACTAAAAGAATTTTTGTTATTTTTTAAGATGTATATAGTAAATTCTCATGGGTGAGTTTGTTATTATTATTATTAGTAGTATTATTATTATGAAGTTGTTAAGAGAGAGCGAAAGAAGAGTGGAAGAGAATCAAAATGGAGAAAACCAAGAGATGCTTCCGGAAAATATGTTGTTTGTCCTTACATACATCTTCACATTCATCTTCATGGATAACTGTGCATAGATCTGCATGCATATATATTATAAATATATCTGCTTGTTTATCCTGCCAACCAGTTCTCACACATGAAATATATATATTTATCTTGCTGACTCATTACCCATGTTCCTACTTTTCAGAACCAACTCAAAATTTCTTCACTCATTGTTTCCTTCTTTTTCTTTTCATAACCTTAAATCCAATTCCTTCACTCAATGACTCATCTTTTCCCATTTTTGTTTTATATTTGCATTATTAGAGTTTCTCTCTCTAATTATATGAGTACTAATTCATTAGTTAATTTATAATTAAGTGAAGCAACTAAACCATTTGGACTCTAGCTAGCTATCTCTCTCTCTGATTTAGCTAGTCAAATATGGAAGGCACTTGGATGAGTCATTCATATAAAACATGCTCTTTTATTCATTCCTTAATGTTTCAATCAATGAGCACTACCTAATTAATTTAACATGCACATTGACTTAGTTTCCACTTAATCAAGTTGCTAATGACCTTTGAGCATCATAACTTATAACTTATTTAGAGCCAAGTTGCACTTTGTCTACATCCACTTCCTTTTACTTTAGACATGAGAAGGAAAAAACAGCAAAAATACACAACAAACTTAACATATTTATATAAAACTTCCTTTTGGACCTACCTACTTAACAAGTATATATATTTATGAAAGTTTGACAATGCAGTTAGTTATATATAAATGTAAACATATACATATATATATACACACTCCATTAGTGGTCATTCTTTGAATACCATGGTCTTCCATACTAGTATTAACATAAATATAAAAAGTTTAAGAGTCTTTGTGCATTGTATAAATTTAAAGACTAGTATGACATGTGAATAAATATATAGTAAGTCTAATAAGAAATAACAGGGACATATATGATAATATAGATTTCGTCAACAAACATGAGCCATAGAGACTAGTTAGTATTTTATCCATTGAATCTTACTGAGTTCAATTTTGGTTTTACTCATAATTAACCTTATAAATTGAGTCTATATATGGTGATTCACACACACACACATATATATATGCAATATAACCTATATGAAAGTTAATTATGAATGTATGAAACTGAAAGCAATATATAATTCCATTCCCTTATATATTTTGATTATTCTTCCTCATCTTTGATTTTGACCTATTTAGTAACATATACATATGACTTTAATATAATTTTTTTTTTGACGTCATTCCCATCTAGAAAATTCTAATAATAATAATAATAATAATTTTGTAGAACAAGTAATATATCGTGTTATTTTGAGATTCTTGAAATATATATAGGACAATTTTGATTAAATTTAATAAATTAAACATATGCTATACACCATGAATATGAAAACAAGATATGCTAAAAAAAATAAGTTGAGCTTTATGCAAAATGGCCGTCCAAACTTAAATGACCAAAGTCTTCAAAATTCAAAACCCTAATTGACCATTATGATGGATTGCATATTCTTCCACGCTATTGAGAAAAAAAAAAAAAAAAAAAAAAAAATCAAAGGTGATCACTATATATTAATTATTTTTAACAAAGTTTGGAATGTGTGACATGCAAGGAGAGACAGGGATATATGTCATCTTCAAATTATATTTAATGTTTTTTTTTGTGTGTGTATAGATTTGTATTCCAAGAGGTTTTTTATATGTATATTTTGGTGCAAATTGAAAGTTATTTTAGGGTTTCAAGTCTCATGGTGTTGGACTTTGGTGAGTGTGACATGTTACCATGCAAGTTAGCTAGGGAGTATATAAGCAATTGGCATGAACTACTACAATCATTATCTTCTTGTACTCAGCTCTTGTGCTTCTCCATTTGTCTTTATATCATCAAATCAACTTGTAATTAGTGTATGTGTGTGTGTGTATTATGCATGGCAATAATAGAGAATATCTAGTTGGTATGTCAGGAACAAAAGGATGTTTAAGCAACCATATATTTTTCTATTTTGGTGATTGCTTGTGGTCTTTTCTTTGGGTGGGAGGTTGTGGTATGTGTATTTATTTATTTATTTATTATTTATTATTATTATTATTACTATTATTGATAAAAATGATATGTACATGAAGAGAAATATATTGAGAGAATAAATTTTATGAAAAATTAAGAAATATGTGATTAACTAGGAAAAAGACAAGATGCTCATTGATGGTGGGTCAAGTCAAATTATTTCCATCAATTTTCTAATAATTCATGTCTTCCGTCATAATAAAGTTGAAGATTGAAAACTTTTTTTTTTTAAAAAAATCAATGTTTTTTTTTTAAATTATAAGACTTTGATCATTCTAATATAATATATTTAATTCTCCAACCACTCTTTTATTTTTGTTATTTGATTTTGATTGTAATTTCATTGTTAAATGAATTGCAATCTAAATATATTATTATTATTGTTGAGTGTACAGTTATAGTTCATTTAATATCATTTTGTACACTCATTAGGCATATATTAGAATAATATTATGGAATTCGATGTTAAACATGGTGTATTTTGCATTCTCAGATTTCGGGCAATGCTTAAGAATGAGAGAGGGCCAAAAGAAGTATTCTAGAGCGAAAACGATAAAGATGAAGCTTTCTTAACATCAATCAGTGAAGAACAAGCCAGACAAACTCACTTAATATATAAGTTCATCTTACAGTCGTGCTTACGGCTATAAGTCTCTTGTAGAGAACCTCGCGAGCATATTTATATCCGTAAGGGGGAGCATAAGGGCAATCAGAAGACCTTATGGGCAAGACTTATGCCAGCAAGGAAAAACGTAAGGACTGTTCCATAGGTGCTTACTAGCACAACATATGCCCATAAGGATGGTCGCTAGGGTTATCCAGAGAAGCTTACGCACTGTTCAACGCTTGCGGCGGTAAGCTGAACCGTAACACCAAACAGAAGACCTTATGGATGGGACTTACGGGCGTAAGTGATCCAATAAGTCTCACGACCCATCATCCATAGCTCCTTACAGTCGTGTTCTTAAACCCATAAGTAGCCTGCAAGTGGCTAGATATAAATATTTCTAACAAATGTTTTGAGGGGATCTTTTTTGTTCTATTCAACGGCGAGGCTTGGGGAAAGAAAGGGGGATCTTTAGGGCTTTGGAGGTGAATCAAGAGAGAGAATCAACCCACCTAGCTTGGATCAAAGAGATTAGAGCAGTCAAGAGTTGTTTTGTTGTCATTGGTGGAAGGTCCTTAGGCGTTCTACGGCAATCACCTCTCGACACAATTGAGAAGCGGGTTTTCATGTCTTATTTGTTTCTTATTGTGTCTTGTTGTTTGGATGCTTGCTCTCCCTTAATGGAGAGCTAATTTTGTAGACGCTTGGGCGTAGATAAACTCTAGGGTTATTCTATTTTGACATTGGTTGTAGATCTTTATGCTTTAATTGTTTCTTAATTACAATCCATATTATTTGAATCCAATTGCGATTTTTCAATGTCTTGAATACTATCAGGGTGAAAGCCCTAGTTTTCTTATATGATGTGCTTTGTGAAGAGTAGAAATACCCACCTAGCATGTGAGTAAGCCTAGAAATAGGGTACTTTGGAGTTAAGAGTTCTCCTCCCTCAATCCTTCCAATTGAATTAGCAAGTAATTTCATGCTCTTTGCAATTGTAGAGAATAGATTTTATGAGAAATCGCATTTCTATTCTGTATGGAATTAGGGGCAATGTCTTCGCAAGAAGGATTGTCTACTTATGAACTTTTATTAATTCACATTGAGATTTCATAGAGTGAAATGCGGTTGTGTGGTGCCTGTATCAGCAATGTACTGAATCACGTACTATTTAGTTAGCAAGAGGGGTTTAGTATATATTTTAGGATTTCTCTTGGTTCAAATAGGATTGTTATACTTATACAACCTTTGTAATACCCTGAACCTTTGGATACCTGTTGAAAAGTATATTCAGGGTATTATAACAGTTACAGTAAGAATTTTCCTGCAGATCAATTTTTCAGAAAAACCCAAGAGGGAATAACAAGGACCTTATTGTAAGAGTTCATATAAGATTTTGGGTTTAAAAGTAATTAAAAAGGGTTGATCTGAACTGTTTCTAAAGATTAAGGACTGAAAGATAAGTTTTCATGGACCTTTCGGACATACTGTTTCATAATTCAGGGATCGTTGGAGAAATTTTCAGGGACCTTTTTATTATAGATTATATTTTCAGGGACTAATGGAAATTTTCGGCTAAAGATTTAATTGAGAGAGAAAAGTCTAGAATGTCCTCATCACTTCATCTTCTTCTTCTTCTTCATACTTGCTACAGTAACCCGAGAGGAAAAAAAAAGAAAAAGAGAAAGAAGAAATGGGATTTGTTGGTGAGATGCTTGGAGATGATTGAGGGAACTCGCCGGAGATGGTTCGCGCGGTGTGGGGGGCATTCTTGGTAAGGATGTTATATAATTTTGATTCGGTGGATGTATGTTTGGATATATATATTTATATGTATGTATGTATGTATGGTTAGTTGGTTTGTAGAAGAAGATGAGATTTGAAGAAGTGTTGATGGAGTAGATGAAAATGATGATTTTGTGTTGAAAAATTTCTTGTATTGGAGATGGATTTGGCTTGAAATGGTAGAGAAATTTTCGGTCTACTGTAGATTTACTGTAGCACCGAGATTATGGTTTGGTTTGGTTAATTAAATTGATTAAGTTGTTGATGATGATTAAGGTGTTAATGAAGTTGGTTGGGTTTAACCAAGTTGTTTTGATTGGATGAGAATTGGAATTGGTTAAGTCAAATTGATTTGGTTGGATCAAGTCAAGTGGGAATTGGTTGAGTTTAAATTGAGTTGGTCTAGGCTTGATCAAATCAAGTTGAGATGGGTTTGGACTTGGTTAAGGTGTTGGCTTAATTGGTTTGGGCTGAACCAATTGAAGGAAATTGGGTTCAGTTGAACCAAGTTGGTTCAACAGGGAATTATATAAGAATTTGATTGGTTTAATGTTGGTTGGTTTAAATTGATCTTGGTTCAGAGAAATTGAGATTGGTTCAGGAGGGTTTAGCTCAAATTGAGGCGGTTTAAGAGCAATTGGAGACCGGTATAAATATGCGAGGTCGGGTTTTAACCGATTGGAGTAAGTGGGCCAATTAGAGAGTCTGTTACTTGTTTATTATAATTTCTTTTGGGTTAAGTTGTGTCTTTAGATTGTTATATGTATTTATTTTATTTTGTTACCCCGATAGGTAATGTCCAGGCTTAGGAGGGAGTTCCAGGTCTAGCAAGAAACCCAAGGGAGACCAGGTGAGTTGGTAGTGGCTATTATTTTTGAATAAATGGTTAAATATTATTATTATTATTTTGAATAATCGGTAATTGTGATTATTATGAAATCATTATTTAACAGCCAGTATTTTGGAAATTATTATTTAATTATTTTATTTTACTATGTTTAATTGTGTATATTGTTAAAAGATACTTATATTTATTTGTCGTTGACTTGTCCTGACCATCGTATTGATTTGTATTTTTCGTATAATTATACATATCTTCAAATAGTGGAAATATATATATATATGATTCAATTAATTTGGAAACAACTGTTTAATTATATCATTTTATTATGTTTAATTATGTATAATGATGAATGATACGTATATTGAAATATTGGCAATCGTATTTATACATCCGTTTGGTATAATCATACGTATTTTTGAATAGTGAAAATTTGTACGTGCGCATGATTTTAATTATTCATTTCATATATTTATTTTAATGGTTACATATGCTTTGACTGGGGATGAATTGTGAAATTATGTGCGTATATTAAAATGTTTTACCGACAATGTTTGTGAAACTGGTTTTCATTCCTGGCATAGAAATGTATGTATTGTACGGTGGATATTGTTCGGATTTGGATGGTGACTACGGACTTTAGTCCGACACTGCAGTGTGGGGTCCCACGGTCCGGCCTGATGGGAGGCGGCGTGGTTAACCCTGAGTTTAACCCTGGTCAAGAGGTGCGCGGAGCCATTGACAGGGTTTGGTTCTGTTGAGAAACCCGGGGTCACCACACGGGGATCTCAGTGGCCAACGTTAAGGTTACGAAGACCTTGATGGCTCTCAACCTAGTCGCGACGGCGGCTAAGTTTGGGAGGGTTTTTAGGCCAATGTTTTGAGAATGATTTTATAGTTTGTTTTTGCAAAAGATGTTTTGAATTGTGATGAGGGGGCGAAGCCCAGCTGTCGCTCTTAGGAGGGCAGTCTCTCACAAAAAGTTTATATTTCCTTAGAAATTGATTTAATGATGATTTATGGTGAATTTATGTTTTAAAAGTTCTTTAAATTGGTATTCTGCCAAAATTCTAGTATTTTGGAGAGTTTGGAAATTATTTGAGAAAAATTGATGTTTATATACTTTATATACGCTGTATTTAACTATTCGAAATTATTGAGCCACTACCGACCAACTGAAATGTGCCACAGTTGCAGGAGCAGGACCCTGATAGATTGCCTGTGCGAGTATAGAGCCAGTCAGGGCTTGGTTCAGAGTTTAGTGGGTCCCTTTCCTTTCTACTGTTGTTGTTATGATTTTGTAGCGGTTGTACCCGCATGTGGGAGTACTTATGAGTGTTATATTCGTGTATTTGAATCTATAGTTTGTTTAAAAGGTGTTAATAGAGTTTTTGTAAGTTTGATTTGGTGTTTCTTGAGTGTCAGTTTTCCAGTTAAAAGAAATTTTAACTGATGGGTGCCACATTTACCTCGGTAGAAGGGGTGGGTGTGACATCTTTTGGTATCAGAGCTGTAGGTTGAGATATCCTTGATCGGTAGAGATCACGGGTTGTGATCTGAGTCTAAGTTGAGAAGTCAAAGTATAAGTTAGAGATTTAGTAGTGATTAGACTGTAGAGTAAGGGCCCAGTAGAAATTTGTGAGACTCTCCAATCGGGTTAAAGCCTAGGTTGCATATCACAAATGAGGGCTAATAGTAGGTTTTGACATTTGAGACAGAGAATTGAGCTTGGCACTGTGATCAGAATCACGGGTTGTGATATTTTTCAGAGTTGGTTTTATTCCAAATAAGTTAACCTGAATATGCCAAAGAAGAGTGTTTGGTGTGCTTCATGTTGACTGGCTTGTAGTGAATTGCAGGATGATTTGGAAGGTGCTTTGGACATACCCGTGCTTAAGATATGGGATTTAGCACGTGGGTAACCAGTCTTCTTTATCACCTTGCTGTGTTTCTTAAAAGGTGTGTCACAACGTGACATTGATTCGAGTTTTGATTTGTCAGACTTTGGACGTATTATAACCAGCTCCTCTGTGTGGTTTAGTCGTGTTTAAATAGAGGAGAAGATCAGACTCTCCTTTTTCATCAGTGAAATTTTGAGTGTCATAAGAATTTTTGAGTAATGGAACCAAGGCGATTGAGACGACTGAGACGAGGACCTCCTACAATGTCTAATAGAGAAAGAGTAGAGAGATATTTCTTGGAGGAGCAGCAGAGAGAGGAAGAAGAACAGAGAAGAGAAGAGGAGGAACAGAGGAGGAGAGAGGAAGAGCGAAAGAGGGAAGAAGAGAGTGAAAACCGGACTGACGCTCAAGTACCCTCTAGCTCCACTCTTGTTGCCTCAGCATCTTCTAGTTCTACTACTATGCCTGGTAACCATGAGCAAGCACTAACTGATGTTTATGTCTCACGATCTCGTTATGTGGTGAGCATGAATACCAGAGATTTTAGCTCTATAGTTGCTTCAGAGCTGAGGAATATTTACATGGAACGTTTTCACCTTGATGAGACACACATGCCAGAATTGAGAAGGAGGTATGGAGTTCCTGAAGAGTTTGCAACGGCATATGATGATGCCCATGCAGTTCTTAACTATGGTGCAGCAGTTGAGCAATGGAACCGGGAAAGGTTGCACCGCTATCGTAGACAAGAGTGAAGTTCAGTACTTGTATGAGGACTTGTGAATAGTGGAATAACCTATTTGTATTATCGCATGTGTGCTTGAGATGTTTGTACTCCATCAGTGTATCTTCAGTGTGCTTTATTTCTACCTTGTGAACAAGAAGTTGCTTTTCTCTTGGATTGTGGAAAATTACAAGACTGCTTTATTATTTGAGTGCTGGAAATAAGAAAATCAGAGCAGCGCAGCGGAAGAGTGTTGTATACCGTGTACAACACCGTATAAGAGATATCAGGTTTACCTTGATCATCAGCAGATACCTGATTGTATCTTCAGAGGATTTTGTGTACTGTTGAGTAGATTTGGAACAAGAGAACAAATGTTGGAACAAGTGAATTCATTGATGTCAGATTTATGCATGCCAAGGAAATTTCGAGGACGAAATTTTCTTAAGGGGGAAGGATTGTAATACCCTGAACCTTTGGATACCTGTTGAAAAGTATATTCAGGGTATTATAACAGTTACAGTAAGAATTTTCCTGCAGATCAATTTTTCAGAAAAACCCAAGAGGGAATAACAAGGACCTTATTGTAAGAGTTCATATAAGATTTTGGGTTTAAAAGTAATTAAAAAGGGTTGATCTGAACTGTTTCTAAAGATTAAGGACTGAAAGATAAGTTTTCATGGACCTTTCGGACATACTGTTTCATAATTCAGGGATCGTTGGAGAAATTTTCAGGGACCTTTTTATTATAGATTATATTTTCAGGGACTAATGGAAATTTTCGGCTAAAGATTTAATTGAGAGAGAAAAGTCTAGAATGTCCTCATCACTTCATCTTCTTCTTCTTCTTCATACTTGCTACAGTAACCCGAGAGGAAAAAAAAAAAAAAAAAAAAGAAAAAGAGAAAGAAGAAATGGGATTTGTTGGTGAGATGCTTGGAGATGATTGAGGGAACTCGCCGGAGATGGTTCGCGCGGTGTGGGGGGCATTCTTGGTAAGGATGTTATATAATTTTGATTCGGTGGATGTATGTTTGGATATATATATTTATATGTATGTATGTATGTATGGTTAGTTGGTTTGTAGAAGAAGATGAGATTTGAAGAAGTGTTGATGGAGTAGATGAAAATGATGATTTTGTGTTGAAAAATTTCTTGTATTGGAGATGGATTTGGCTTGAAATGGTAGAGAAATTTTCGGTCTACTGTAGATTTACTGTAGCACCGAGATTATGGTTTGGTTTGGTTAATTAAATTGATTAAGTTGTTGATGATGATTAAGGTGTTAATGAAGTTGGTTGGGTTTAACCAAGTTGTTTTGATTGGATGAGAATTGGAATTGGTTAAGTCAAATTGATTTGGTTGGATCAAGTCAAGTGGGAATTGGTTGAGTTTAAATTGAGTTGGTCTAGGCTTGATCAAATCAAGTTGAGATGGGTTTGGACTTGGTTCAGGTGTTGGCTTAATTGGTTTGGGCTGAACCAATTGAAGGAAATTGGGTTCAGTTGAACCAAGTTGGTTCAACAGGGAATTATATAAGAATTTGATTGGTTTAATGTTGGTTGGTTTAAATTGATCTTGGTTCAGAGAAATTGAGATTGGTTCAGGAGGGTTTAGCTCAAATTGAGGCGGTTTAAGAGCAATTGGAGACCGGTATAAATATGCGAGGTCGGGTTTTAACCGATTGGAGTAAGTGGGCCAATTAGAGAGTCTGTTACTTGTTTATTATAATTTCTTTTGGGTTAAGTTGTGTCTTTAGATTGTTATATGTATTTATTTTATTTTGTTACCCCGATAGGTAATGTCCAGGCTTAGGAGGGAGTTCCAGGTCTAGCAAGAAACCCAAGGGAGACCAGGTGAGTTGGTAGTGGCTATTATTTTTGAATAAATGGTTAAATATTATTATTATTATTTTGAATAATCGGTAATTGTGATTATTATGAAATCATTATTTAACAGCCAGTATTTTGGAAATTATTATTTAATTATTTTATTTTACTATGTTTAATTGTGTATATTGTTAAAAGATACTTATATTTATTTGTCGTTGACTTGTCCTGACCATCGTATTGATTTGTATTTTTCGTATAATTATACATATCTTCAAATAGTGGAAATATATATATATATGATTCAATTAATTTGGAAACAACTGTTTAATTATATCATTTTATTATGTTTAATTATGTATAATGATGAATGATACGTATATTGAAATATTGGCAATCGTATTTATACATCCGTTTGGTATAATCATACGTATTTTTGAATAGTGAAAATTTGTACGTGCGCATGATTTTAATTATTCATTTCATATATTTATTTTAATGGTTACATATGCTTTGACTGGGGATGAATTGTGAAATTATGTGCGTATATTAAAATGTTTTACCGACAATGTTTGTGAAACTGGTTTTCATTCCTGGCATAGAAATGTATGTATTGTACGGTGGATATTGTTCGGATTTGGATGGTGACTACGGACTTTAGTCCGACACTGCAGTGTGGGGTCCCACGGTCCGGCCTGATGGGAGGCGGCGTGGTTAACCCTGAGTTTAACCCTGGTCAAGAGGTGCGCGGAGCCATTGACAGGGTTTGGTTCTGTTGAGAAACCCGGGGTCACCACACGGGGATCTCAGTGGCCAACGTTAAGGTTACGAAGACCTTGATGGCTCTCAACCTAGTCGCGACGGCGGCTAAGTTTGGGAGGGTTTTTAGGCCAATGTTTTGAGAATGATTTTATAGTTTGTTTTTGCAAAAGATGTTTTGAATTGTGATGAGGGGGCGAAGCCCAGCTGTCGCTCTTAGGAGGGCAGTCTCTCACAAAAAGTTTATATTTCCTTAGAAATTGATTTAATGATGATTTATGGTGAATTTATGTTTTAAAAGTTCTTTAAATTGGTATTCTGCCAAAATTCTAGTATTTTGGAGAGTTTGGAAATTATTTGAGAAAAATTGATGTTTATATACTTTATATACGCTGTATTTAACTATTCGAAATTATTGAGCCACTACCGACCAACTGAAATGTGCCACAGTTGCAGGAGCAGGACCCTGATAGATTGCCTGTGCGAGTATAGAGCCAGTCAGGGCTTGGTTCAGAGTTTAGTGGGTCCCTTTCCTTTCTACTGTTGTTGTTATGATTTTGTAGCGGTTGTACCCGCATGTGGGAGTACTTATGAGTGTTATATTCGTGTATTTGAATCTATAGTTTGTTTAAAAGGTGTTAATAGAGTTTTTGTAAGTTTGATTTGGTGTTTCTTGAGTGTCAGTTTTCCAGTTAAAAGAAATTTTAACTGATGGGTGCCACATTTACCTCGGTAGAAGGGGTGGGTGTGACATCTTTTGGTATCAGAGCTGTAGGTTGAGATATCCTTGATCGGTAGAGATCACGGGTTGTGATCTGAGTCTAAGTTGAGAAGTCAAAGTATAAGTTAGAGATTTAGTAGTGATTAGACTGTAGAGTAAGGGCCCAGTAGAAATTTGTGAGACTCTCCAATCGGGTTAAAGCCTAGGTTGCATATCACAAATGAGGGCTAATAGTAGGTTTTGACATTTGAGACAGAGAATTGAGCTTGGCACTGTGATCAGAATCACGGGTTGTGATATTTTTCAGAGTTGGTTTTATTCCAAATAAGTTAACCTGAATATGCCAAAGAAGAGTGTTTGGTGTGCTTCATGTTGACTGGCTTGTAGTGAATTGCAGGATGATTTGGAAGGTGCTTTGGACATACCCGTGCTTAAGATATGGGATTTAGCACGTGGGTAACCAGTCTTCTTTATCACCTTGCTGTGTTTCTTAAAAGGTGTGTCACAACGTGACATTGATTCGAGTTTTGATTTGTCAGACTTTGGACGTATTATAACCAGCTCCTCTGTGTGGTTTAGTCGTGTTTAAATAGAGGAGAAGATCAGACTCTCCTTTTTCATCAGTGAAATTTTGAGTGTCATAAGAATTTTTGAGTAATGGAACCAAGGCGATTGAGACGACTGAGACGAGGACCTCCTACAATGTCTAATAGAGAAAGAGTAGAGAGATATTTCTTGGAGGAGCAGCAGAGAGAGGAAGAAGAACAGAGAAGAGAAGAGGAGGAACAGAGGAGGAGAGAGGAAGAGCGAAAGAGGGAAGAAGAGAGTGAAAACCGGACTGACGCTCAAGTACCCTCTAGCTCCACTCTTGTTGCCTCAGCATCTTCTAGTTCTACTACTATGCCTGGTAACCATGAGCAAGCACTAACTGATGTTTATGTCTCACGATCTCGTTATGTGGTGAGCATGAATACCAGAGATTTTAGCTCTATAGTTGCTTCAGAGCTGAGGAATATTTACATGGAACGTTTTCACCTTGATGAGACACACATGCCAGAATTGAGAAGGAGGTATGGAGTTCCTGAAGAGTTTGCAACGGCATATGATGATGCCCATGCAGTTCTTAACTATGGTGCAGCAGTTGAGCAATGGAACCGGGAAAGGTTGCACCGCTATCGTAGACAAGAGTGAAGTTCAGTACTTGTATGAGGACTTGTGAATAGTGGAATAACCTATTTGTATTATCGCATGTGTGCTTGAGATGTTTGTACTCCATCAGTGTATCTTCAGTGTGCTTTATTTCTACCTTGTGAACAAGAAGTTGCTTTTCTCTTGGATTGTGGAAAATTACAAGACTGCTTTATTATTTGAGTGCTGGAAATAAGAAAATCAGAGCAGCGCAGCGGAAGAGTGTTGTATACCGTGTACAACACCGTATAAGAGATATCAGGTTTACCTTGATCATCAGCAGATACCTGATTGTATCTTCAGAGGATTTTGTGTACTGTTGAGTAGATTTGGAACAAGAGAACAAATGTTGGAACAAGTGAATTCATTGATGTCAGATTTATGCATGCCAAGGAAATTTCGAGGACGAAATTTTCTTAAGGGGGAAGGATTGTAATACCCTGAACCTTTGGATACCTGTTGAAAAGTATATTCAGGGTATTATAACAGTTACAGTAAGAATTTTCCTGCAGATCAATTTTTCAGAAAAACCCAAGAGGGAATAACAAGGACCTTATTGTAAGAGTTCATATAAGATTTTGGGTTTAAAAGTAATTAAAAAGGGTTGATCTGAACTGTTTCTAAAGATTAAGGACTGAAAGATAAGTTTTCATGGACCTTTCGGACATACTGTTTCATAATTCAGGGATCGTTGGAGAAATTTTCAGGGACCTTTTTATTATAGATTATATTTTCAGGGACTAATGGAAATTTTCGGCTAAAGATTTAATTGAGAGAGAAAAGTCTAGAATGTCCTCATCACTTCATCTTCTTCTTCTTCTTCATACTTGCTACAGTAACCCGAGAGGAAAAAAAAAAAAAAAAAAAAGAAAAAGAGAAAGAAGAAATGGGATTTGTTGGTGAGATGCTTGGAGATGATTGAGGGAACTCGCCGGAGATGGTTCGCGCGGTGTGGGGGGCATTCTTGGTAAGGATGTTATATAATTTTGATTCGGTGGATGTATGTTTGGATATATATATTTATATGTATGTATGTATGTATGGTTAGTTGGTTTGTAGAAGAAGATGAGATTTGAAGAAGTGTTGATGGAGTAGATGAAAATGATGATTTTGTGTTGAAAAATTTCTTGTATTGGAGATGGATTTGGCTTGAAATGGTAGAGAAATTTTCGGTCTACTGTAGATTTACTGTAGCACCGAGATTATGGTTTGGTTTGGTTAATTAAATTGATTAAGTTGTTGATGATGATTAAGGTGTTAATGAAGTTGGTTGGGTTTAACCAAGTTGTTTTGATTGGATGAGAATTGGAATTGGTTAAGTCAAATTGATTTGGTTGGATCAAGTCAAGTGGGAATTGGTTGAGTTTAAATTGAGTTGGTCTAGGCTTGATCAAATCAAGTTGAGATGGGTTTGGACTTGGTTCAGGTGTTGGCTTAATTGGTTTGGGCTGAACCAATTGAAGGAAATTGGGTTCAGTTGAACCAAGTTGGTTCAACAGGGAATTATATAAGAATTTGATTGGTTTAATGTTGGTTGGTTTAAATTGATCTTGGTTCAGAGAAATTGAGATTGGTTCAGGAGGGTTTAGCTCAAATTGAGGCGGTTTAAGAGCAATTGGAGACCGGTATAAATATGCGAGGTCGGGTTTTAACCGATTGGAGTAAGTGGGCCAATTAGAGAGTCTGTTACTTGTTTATTATAATTTCTTTTGGGTTAAGTTGTGTCTTTAGATTGTTATATGTATTTATTTTATTTTGTTACCCCGATAGGTAATGTCCAGGCTTAGGAGGGAGTTCCAGGTCTAGCAAGAAACCCAAGGGAGACCAGGTGAGTTGGTAGTGGCTATTATTTTTGAATAAATGGTTAAATATTATTATTATTATTTTGAATAATCGGTAATTGTGATTATTATGAAATCATTATTTAACAGCCAGTATTTTGGAAATTATTATTTAATTATTTTATTTTACTATGTTTAATTGTGTATATTGTTAAAAGATACTTATATTTATTTGTCGTTGACTTGTCCTGACCATCGTATTGATTTGTATTTTTCGTATAATTATACATATCTTCAAATAGTGGAAATATATATATATATGATTCAATTAATTTGGAAACAACTGTTTAATTATATCATTTTATTATGTTTAATTATGTATAATGATGAATGATACGTATATTGAAATATTGGCAATCGTATTTATACATCCGTTTGGTATAATCATACGTATTTTTGAATAGTGAAAATTTGTACGTGCGCATGATTTTAATTATTCATTTCATATATTTATTTTAATGGTTACATATGCTTTGACTGGGGATGAATTGTGAAATTATGTGCGTATATTAAAATGTTTTACCGACAATGTTTGTGAAACTGGTTTTCATTCCTGGCATAGAAATGTATGTATTGTACGGTGGATATTGTTCGGATTTGGATGGTGACTACGGACTTTAGTCCGACACTGCAGTGTGGGGTCCCACGGTCCGGCCTGATGGGAGGCGGCGTGGTTAACCCTGAGTTTAACCCTGGTCAAGAGGTGCGCGGAGCCATTGACAGGGTTTGGTTCTGTTGAGAAACCCGGGGTCACCACACGGGGATCTCAGTGGCCAACGTTAAGGTTACGAAGACCTTGATGGCTCTCAACCTAGTCGCGACGGCGGCTAAGTTTGGGAGGGTTTTTAGGCCAATGTTTTGAGAATGATTTTATAGTTTGTTTTTGCAAAAGATGTTTTGAATTGTGATGAGGGGGCGAAGCCCAGCTGTCGCTCTTAGGAGGGCAGTCTCTCACAAAAAGTTTATATTTCCTTAGAAATTGATTTAATGATGATTTATGGTGAATTTATGTTTTAAAAGTTCTTTAAATTGGTATTCTGCCAAAATTCTAGTATTTTGGAGAGTTTGGAAATTATTTGAGAAAAATTGATGTTTATATACTTTATATACGCTGTATTTAACTATTCGAAATTATTGAGCCACTACCGACCAACTGAAATGTGCCACAGTTGCAGGAGCAGGACCCTGATAGATTGCCTGTGCGAGTATAGAGCCAGTCAGGGCTTGGTTCAGAGTTTAGTGGGTCCCTTTCCTTTCTACTGTTGTTGTTATGATTTTGTAGCGGTTGTACCCGCATGTGGGAGTACTTATGAGTGTTATATTCGTGTATTTGAATCTATAGTTTGTTTAAAAGGTGTTAATAGAGTTTTTGTAAGTTTGATTTGGTGTTTCTTGAGTGTCAGTTTTCCAGTTAAAAGAAATTTTAACTGATGGGTGCCACATTTACCTCGGTAGAAGGGGTGGGTGTGACAACCTTTGTCCTGGACTTATAAAACCCTAGAGGGACGACTCTACATCCGAGCATCCCGTTTTCCCTTGATTCTCAACTGATTTCATTTTATTATTCTTGTTTTCTATTCTCTTTCTTCTTATTTTATTTGCACACATTACAACTTTTGGCTAGACTAGTTT
Source organism: Dioscorea alata (assembly GCA_020875875.1). Lineage (NCBI taxonomy): Eukaryota > Viridiplantae > Streptophyta > Magnoliopsida > Dioscoreales > Dioscoreaceae > Dioscorea > Dioscorea alata. The sequence continues at coordinate 16,630,704 of CM037015.1, read as the reverse complement.
TTGAAGTTGGAATTAGTACTAATAGTCTCAATTTTCCATATGGATATATTGATATTCTACTTTTGTGCACACTTTACTACTTGATCAGTGCGTATGTTTGCGCCTTTAATCAATTATTATTATTATTATTATTATTATTATTATTATTCTCTTAAACTGAATATTCTTATTTTTTTTTCTCCACGTAATATACATAAATTCTCTTATAATAAATGTGAATCTGACCATAAATAAAAAGAACCATATATATATATATATATATATATACTAGTAATTATTGAGTCAAATGTCAATTTATACGTGAACTTATTAAGTTATAGTAAGAGATGAAAAACAAAAGAAAAACATTAATATGTATGGTATTCTAGTTTTCGCTTAAAATAAAACCTCCATATTTCATTTTAAAGATGTTATATATGTGTTATATTATTTATAGGTGGTATTAAGATTTAAAATAAAATTAAGTAATTAATAGGTTATTACTCTTGAATATTTATATATAACCAAGTTAATTAATTAAAATGGTGTCACTTGTTTGGTGACAATGAAGGAGTAGCAAATGGTGAGCCATCAATTTATTTTCATAAAAAGGTATCTAGCTAATATTTGAAGGATTATATGCCTCCAAGAAAGAGAGAGTAGTATAATAATCCAGCTCCCACAAAGAAACAAAGAAGACAGAATACTTTGGGAGAAGGAAGAAGTTGGAGATCAATGAAAACAAAAGTAGATAATTATAATTATAAATATAATAGAAAAGAGCAAGATGAGGAATGGTTGGAATTAGAAATGAAGGGAAGCTTTGTCTTGTGACCAATTCCAATTATGATCTCTTTCATGTCCCTTTCTCCATCCTTTTCCCAACCATCCAACATTTTACTTTCCATGCTTCTTTCCCAAACTATATATTAATTAACTATATATATTATCATATATATAATATGACTCACTCACTCTCTCTCTCTCTTTCTCTAGAAACCTCTAAAATGATTAATATTATTGTTCATTTTCATGTCTTTCAACAAAAAAATGTTAGTTTTTCAAACTAGTTAATTAATTTAGTTTTAATTATTCATCCATACAATATAATCTAATCTGTCAATACATATATAATTATAAATTATACTGATACAATTATAAATATAAACCTTTTATGTCAATGACATAAGTAAACATGACATACATAAAGTTTTTCTTAGTGAGGAAATGGAACTAAACAGTATCACCTGTTTTAAATTTTATTAATAACTTTAAATCTTAAATTTTTCAAGTCATAAACTCTAATATATACTTCTCTTTCTATCCGTATGATTATCAATCTATTGCTATAAATATACCCTTAGCTTTGTCAAGTACCTAAACCCTAACTAAGACCTCCTTTTCTCTCCTTATATATCCATATAGACAACTTTAATTTCTCTTTTATCTTCTTTTTTATCAATATATAACCTTGAGTTTATCAAGGCACAACTAAAACCTAATACCTATCTCTCAAGGGAATTTAGAGAACATGTCAAGTTAGTGCATGTATATATATATATGAAAAATCCATGGCATGAGGTCATTGGGAGATGAGTAGGTCAACCAATGTCAGGAATCAAAATTAGGGTTTAGGTGGTACTATGCCAGCAAATAGATCACACACCATGCGACCCCTTTCCTGGTCCGCTGCTACTGCTACTCAGAAGAAGATGCACTACTTGTTACTGTATAATAATTAAGTACTATATAAAACATGAAGGATAGGAGCATCAAAATTAAGGGTTTTGCTATCAGTTATATATATATATATATATAGGAATATATTTTTCAAATGTAAGCCAACTAAACCATGTGAAGAACAAACATAGAAGCACCTTCATGTCTCACATGCAATAGTTTGCCTTGGAATTGATTTAGGATTTATTTGGATCATCACTGACATATATGTCCTAATTGTTCCTTTTCTAATTTTTCATTTGTTTCCTAATTAAGTACATGTGGATGATACCATTATTGGTCCTTATATAAACCAAAAGGGCAGGAAAATAATTGCACTGTGTGAAATAATTCCATTCTAAATGCATATTTTATATCAACTCATATATATACCAGAAAAAAATATACATATAATTAAAAGACTCAAATATGTTCGAAATTAAAAAAAAACTAATTTTAACTAATAATAAAAGGGTATAATGGAAAAGAATTAAGATAATTAAATTTGCATGAGAAAGGAGGAGATCATGCATGCATTAAATACTTCGAGTTCAAATGGGATTGAAGACAAATATTCTGAGCATTAATATTGTTTAAGTACTACGAAAGCTCTTCATTCAAAAATATACTCTCTCTTTCTCTATATATATATTAATTATATATAGATAACTACACTCAAGATCAAGATTAAAATATAATGAAGTATGAGATTGGGTCTCGTGAGCAATGAGCAAGAAGGCACATTGAAAATTCCATGGAATCAAATTCTCCTTCTCTGATGATTATATTAAAAACAATCATCTCTCTTTGTTTCCCTCTCTCTCTATCTATCTATCTATCTTTCTCTATCTTTTTTTTTAATAATAAAAATAATAAAAGGATTAATAATGTATAATAATAATAAATAATAATAAAAGAATGGTCCCTGTGATATCTCTAGTTTTTGTCTGCAAGTCTGCATGAGAGTTGACATTTGGGGATTGTTTAAAGGGTAGGTTGGGTGAGAGAATCTCAAGAAGGGAATTGGTGAGTTTGTTTCTATATATACTTTGAACTTATCTTTTAGGGTTTCTTCATGCATTACTATAATGGTAGAATGGCTTCCCCAATTCTTATTGGATTCCTTCTGGGAATTTAGTCTTGTGAGATTGTGATCTCATGGGAATTCCTCATATTTTTCTTGACCAATCTTAATTTGGACTCAAACATCTATAATACTGTATATATATATATATATAGGGGGAAATGGTTTTAATATATATATAGCTAGCTCATAAATGATAATTGCTTTTTTGGCCAAGATATAATTGGTCACAAGTGTATTTTCTTCTTTTGTTTTTCATTAGTTTGATGAGCTTAGTTATTAATTGATTTCCATGATAAGAATAAGATGGATTTAAAAAAAAAATTAAAAAAAAAACCTAGAGACTTTATAAGCTTATTTTCATTATATAGTTTGAAAAGATTAATCATGTGTTTGTATTACATGATATATATGAATAATATGTTGAGTTCTATTCGCAATGCTTTTGTAATGAGTTCAAACACGACACATGAATATTATGTGATATATTGCAAGAATATGTCACATGTAGCGGTCTATATACGAACTATTATTAATGTCAGCTTAACAGTCCACAACTTTATATTAAAAAATTGTTAATGAGCAAATTAAGCAAACAAAATTCAAAAATTATATACTAATTAATTCACAACTATAAACTACGTGAATTTTAAAAGATATATAAACACAAATTCATTAAAAAAATATATTCCTAAAACTTGAAATTACTTGCATATCCCTATAAAATTGAAAGAAACCAATGACATTTGCTTGCCCATATATATATACATGTCACAAGTCAGTCTCAGTTCACATAAAAATACATCAAGTTATCAACATAAAACCAAGATAATAGTTGAATTTCTTGATACTTAAAACTCACAAGGAGTTTGATGTCATTGAAGTTTCCACAGTTAATGCTCAACTCATAAATATTGACTTTAACAAGGGTTTCATCTTCATGTATATTTTTTTAGTTCTTTATCTCAAATATCACTTTCAAAGATAGGAATAGTTAGAGAATAGTCTATATTATATATATAATACTCCCAACTAATTTGTATTTTCTCCACATCACTAAAAAAAAAAAAACCTTCATTATTTACTGAATTATTTATTTTTATTTACAAAAATTCTATCTTTATAGGGATAAAGATTAAAGATAACTCAGTAAATCAACTAGATCTACACATCCATATATATATATATATATATATGTCCGTAACTATGTGTATGACTTTATATTGTTAAAATCCATTTGTTTGTACATATGCTCAAAATCGAATTGAATTTTTTCTTGGGAGAAATATGAATATATGTAACAACAGTGAAAATAAGTGAAAATATTCATGCAAATATGATTTTTATTGATTATATATATATGAATATATACAGCACTTTTTTACAAATTCATTGCCCATGTGTGTATATATATATATATATATATATAAACCCACCCCTCCAAATACTGCCATGCATGAGAGATATATATATATAGAAAAAGAAGATAGGCAGACAGATCTAAGTTCCAACCATGTCTTACTCTGATGATCTCCATGAGATGTCTGTCCTTGTTGGTTCTGCTGCTAAACATATAAAAATACATTACTGTATGACAATAATAATAAACAAACAGAAAGAATATATATTGTATGATAGATGATGAATTGATGATGCATTATAAGAAGAGAAAGAGCAGTAGATCTTGTATATATATATAGTTATATTAATATATTGTTTAAATAGTTTTATTGGCTAAAGTGCCGCCGCAAACATAGGCAAGCATTCAGTGAAAGAAAAGCAGAGCTCGGTGTGTCTTCACATGTCTTTTGTTTTTCCGGACACTTCTCTCCAGAGTTGATGTCTGGCAATCCAAATATGCAGCTCGTGCATGCATGCATGCATGGGATTTAAGAAGCTGCCAATGTTTTACGACCAACAATGGAGATCATTTCTTTTTTTTTTTTTTTTTTGGTTTTTGGTTTTTGCTGAGTTTGTTTTGTTTTGTTTTGTTTATTTTCTGTTGATCTTCTTGTTCTTTGTGGATTAATTAATAGACTTCACTTGTTTCTAAAAATTCTTTTCAGGTTTTGTTGATTTTAAGTGGATAGGTTGTAGGTTGTTTGTTTAGAGGTGATTCTTTAAAGATTTTGTTTTTTGTTTTTATTTTTATTTTTTTCTTTTTAAGGCTGTGTCTATATAAAGCATATTTATTTATTTATTTATAAAAGATATAACTATGTATTTAATTAGAGGGAGAGGATAGGAGTATATATGTTAATTTTTTTTTCAAAGAATTTCTAAATTTATATTTACAAAAAAAATAACCTTTAATGGTTAGAAGCTTAATTAGAACGTTACTAGAGGGGGTATAAGAACAAGAATGATTTTTCAGATAGTAATATTTATATAAAAACAAACCTGGAACCCATAAATAATGTATGTATATAATATTATATTTAATATTTATAAAATTCTAAATTATACATACATTGCCTTGTGGCTAAGGTTTGAGCTATGAAATGGAGCCAATATTGCTAGAATAATCTTTTTAAAATCTAGTATATGTAAAAATATTTTTTAAAAAAAAACCCCATGTTACATGTAAACCTACTTTTACAGGACTATATACACACACCAAATTTTCCTTAATTTATTAAATTTATTTTTATTTCAAGGAATCATTTGTCTATTTGAGTTTCCATTATGAATTCTGTGAACATTGTGATAAACAAACATAGCACTAACGAAGACACTCCATGTAACAAAGTTAAAATGAATGAAACCAAAAACAGAGCCCAACTCTTCCTGGTCTTTGTTTCAAAGGGGGAACAACAGGACAGCAGCATATATGGAAACTCGAAGTTCTATAGATGGTTACATTTGAGGCTATTTAGATATTAAGAAGTTTATCGCCGAAATATTTACACTGTAAAATACATGCTGCTCTCTAATAAACATTATTATTTCAACCAGTGTTAGATTCACAATACAGCCAGCAAGCAAACTCTATTTCACAATGATTAGAGCCGATTACCGATCACTGATCACCAATCTGATTAGTATGTTACACCAAAGAAGCGCATTTAAACCCGGATCGGACGACCTTTGTATGAACCTCTTCTGATAACAAAGCTGTCTGGGGGTTGATACTCTTCCAACCAAGCTAATTCTGATGGCTTCACACCAGTTTCCAGAACAGCTTCAACAATGTCGGCTTGAAGAGTAGGAGAGATTAGGTTTTTGAATGAAAATTGCAAACCTAATGCATGAAAAGAAATTGTAGATTAAGATAAATTAGTACCAGGCTGATCCTTCTTGGAGGATTTTCGAAAATAAGAACAATGACGGCCGTCTTCTGATGAATAGGGTGGGGATAGAATGTCGAACAGGGCACAAGGTGTTAAGGCCTTGAAGCAGTGGATATTGCCACCAGTAGTTGGACCAAGAACTGTTGTCCCACAAGGTGCTGACATGTCCCCGTCTCGAACGAGTCTTGCTGGTCTAGCTGTGATATTTTGAAGCAACATAGTTAGAAGCTTCAACTAGAAAACAAGAAAGTCATTTGCCAATGATAGCACTTACCCCATACAAAGCATACACAACAGAACTACTCTTAAATAAGAACAATCAGAAATGATTGAATTCGTAAATACAAGTGATGAGTTATAACAATAGAAATAAAACTTTCAGAAAAATAATTGAAGGCATTGACAAAATCAATGTAATCACAAGAACTGAAATTGTCAAAGATTGATTACACATTGACATGACAATAGAAGCAAGCTGAAATTTAAGCATTGAGCTAGAACTTGCGTAAAGGCAGTAATGGAGGTGCAGTAATAGGGTCCAGCTAAGGTGGACGTGGTGAGCCAAATCTATGCAGCCATCTGCCCATGCATAGAGGATCTTTTTAGCAACAAAGCATGATGCAGAGTTTTGCTCTAATTTTTTTTTCCAAATTTTCAATAGAAATATCGTAAGGAAAATAATTATTAAACAAGGCAGAGGCAAAAGATACAAGCCAATCTGTGTTATCATTGCCCCTTTTCTGGTCAACCAAATGTCAGCAAAAAGAGAATTGCATGGGAAAAACCTATGTTGTTTTCAATCCAATCAAACAGCTGGGAGAACATGTTTTATTTTGAGTCCGGTTAGTTTGTCTGTCCCTTTCATGTAATTTTCAACAACCTAGACAAAACACACAGACAAATTTCTCAACATGATCGGAAACTAAGAAAACAGTGCCAATGACAGTAATCCATTATGTCCCATGTTTCACATAGACAATTTTCTCAACATGATCTGAAACTAAGAACCATTGTGTCAACAAATGTAATCCGTTATGCCCATTGTGAAGAAGTTTCAAAGCCAGGTCTTGCAAATTTAATGTTTTAATGTGTTCCAGAAGATGTGGGAAGAAATTCACAAGTAAAGAAAAAACAGAGACACTAGCTAGATTACTTAATCTATCTCCAAAATATTTCAAGGATGCATGTTTCATCCTCTTACATGCAATCAAGTCCAAAAACATTGACATAGAAAAATGAACTTGGGTTACATAATCCACTAAAACCTGAAAAATACCATTTGAGGGCATATTTGGTCAACTACAAGAACCACCATTGATGTCACTTATACAAAGGGCCGCAATGAGTCTAAGCTGGTATAATCTCCGCTTGTCAAGAGCTCTGATTAGCCCATAATTATATATATATATATATATAAAGAAATCAAATATGATCAAACGTGATAAGGGTGTTGCCACCATTAATAGGAATTCAAACAAAGAAGTTATAATCAAAATCCACAAATCCCACCTTGTAAGCAATGGAACAATTCAATAAAATTTGATCCACTATTTTAAAAGTCAAAATAAATATTGTCCAAGGATAATTTTATGTAGAATATCTATCACTGGCTGACAATAAGTTTACTTTGTTAGTCTTGCAACATATATTGTAAATTCCCATTTGCAAATACCTAAAACCAGCACCATAATCAAACTTAAATTTGTGTAGAATACTCCAGTCACAGACAAGTGGAAAGACAGCTTGAAAGAGAAAAGTCATCTCGATAGGTGAAACCAGGGAGAAGAAAGGTAGCTTTCCTTGTATCAGATACAACAAAGACTGTTGTACTTTCTCTAATGGTTCTCCCAGATTTGCTTTTTTCCCTTAAGCATAATTGAAATTTAGTCATCATTGTAAACCAAAAGGTTGGACAAAAACTGTAGCCTTGAGAAGGCATCTAAATTACAAGGGTGGTCAAGTTTACCATGCTTACATACGTAGACCTGAAAAAGGAAAACAATTTCGATCCATTTCTTTGCAAAAAAGTTAGAATCATTTTGTTAGAACCCTTATTCCATTTTCTTTTCCACTAAAACAGACAAATTTTGGAAACATTTTAAGTATAGATTTAAAAATAAAAATAATAATAATAAAAAACCCTCACTAACCAGAAAATTTCTAAGATCATGTTTAAGGCAATCAATTTGGTGGCATTTTAGTTTTGCAAACTTTATCCTAGTAAAAATCACAAGGATAAATTCTACCTCTATCAAAGAGAAAAGTCTTACCCTTCAGAATTTAAACTAAATATTATATATTACTTATATTAGACAAATTTCAACTAAGCATGAGATGGTGGAATCTACCAATTTACCACCCACTCACCACACTTCAGTTAATTGATTGTCTATGATGAATCCCTCAGATAATATATCAAGGGTTTTCCCCTGTATATCCCTTCAAAAAAAGGCCTAATTATCTACCTACTCTCCAAAAGTTATAAACCATTCATGATGTTTAGGTTTGCTAGCATGACTAACCATGCTTTTTATTTAACCATTCATAGTCATATAACGGCCACACAGTGAAATTTCAAAAATAACCTCTCTCAATCCAAGGCCAGTAGGGTCAAGCCTCATACTTTTGGGGGGTAAGGAGATAAATTGAAAATTTTGGAGGTCAAATGGACAATTAATGTCATTTTTAAGGGATACACAGGCAAAAAAGCAAAGACACAAAAATTCACCAACCTCTACCTTTATTGATTTTAAAAGATCATTTGACTATTGACCATAGAAGTATACAAACAAATATTGATGGTTTCTCAGTCAAAATAATATATGAAAAATGTGTAGATTGCTTGGTTTGAAACAAATATGTTTTTCTATTTTCACATATGTAACGTCTATCTAAAATATAGTTCTGTTAACACAGAAATAACAATAAAATCTATTTTATATAGAAAAAAAAAATCTTAAACCAAGCATGCCTTTATGTTTTTCTTTGTCACCTTATTTCAAGGGTCCGAGCTTGAAAAGGCCAGGACTCTTTTCCATGAGAACATCACTTGTCAATTATCAATTAAATGAGAAACAGACATACAGTATGATAAACATAAATCAGAACTTACCAAGAGGGGTAATTAAGTAAACATAAATTAATTATTAACGTAAAAATAGCGATTTTGTAAGGAGGAGAAGGTGGAAAACAAACCTTCAGAAGGACTGAAGCTTCTGTCTATATCTATCCAGTCATAAGACTTAACATGCACTGTACCATATAGAAGCTTGCTCAATACTGTCATTCCTGGATGATTATGGAGAGGAATAACAGATGATGCTGGCATGCAAAATATTCCAATCTGCAGAAATGTTGAGATAACCTCGAATAGATCCTTAACATTTCTAAGGAAAAGCAAGCTCACCACAAAATCAAATTATTTGGCATCAAGAAATAAGCCAGACAAGATTAATAAACAGAACCAAAAATAAATAAATAAAATAAAACTGCTAGAACCAATCACAAAACTTACAGAAAAGCGGTCACACTCATGCAAATGCAAGTACTTGATCGGAGGTAAACATTGGTTGCTCCCATTACCCCCTTTTTTCCCATTGATACCATTTGCAGGGCCTTTCCATCCCTTTACTAATTGTGCCTCATGATCAAGACCCACATCTGAAGGCTTTATCTTATCTGCACCCCATAGCATTTTCAATAGAAGAGTTCATTAGAAACTAAAAATGAAAAATGAAAGTAATTTGAAAAACTTAAAGTGAGGAAGGAAGGAATTTAAGAGGGATCAAAGTGGATATCAAACTTACAGTTTAGGAATATATATTATCCTTCCAGGCAGCACAAAAGAGAAATCAATACCAAAATTTCAATGCCACTTTACCCATGCATATAGAGAATACACAATCGACATAACCATAAGATGTGTCTAGACTCAATAACAAACAAATTTATCAGTCCAAAGTCATGATTTAGCAAAATAATGCAGAAAGCAACGCAAAGGGTTCAACCCATCAGCTTGCACAACCACAAACCTCTAATTATGAAAGGGCAGCAATCTGCCCAACTCTTCACCAATGCACTTGTTCCATAAGGATAAATATATGAGCCCTTCCTACATTATATGAGAAAATCACTTTTCACCTTACACCCAGGACAGCCATGCTGTCCATGAATACCTTACCGGCATCCATCATAGCGCATACAAGCATGCAAACATAAAATAACGATGGAAAAGGGCCCAAATTGAGGCTCATTCAAATAGATGAATTGCGTACAGAGAAACACAAGGAATGAAATAAAAAGAAAAAAACACCATGATGGATAGGATAACAATGCTGAAAAGAAAAGCAAGAGAACTAGGGAATAATTGTTACACTAACATGAGATAAATTAGTTGGTATTTAACTCTGGAATACAAGGTTCTTCTAAGTTTAGAATTCAAACGCTGACATTGAGAAATGAAGAGCTGACAATTTGCTGCCCAGAAGTTCAACTTGTGTCCCATTGCTCTAATCCGGTGACGACCCCTCTATTTAGAGGCCAGTAGGCATAAACAAATTTTTGACACCACATTAGAAAGGATCTCATATTCCTTGTTATATGAAAATAGCTATGTGACACTACTTGCAAAAAACAAGTTGGCTCTACATCATCTAAAGAGATACAGGACTTCCTTTTATGCATATAGTGGCCATAGGCGAGCTAAATTTAATGTTTTCATAGCAAAAATGATTACTGTGGTATATGATTTCAAAGTATACAGATCAAGTAGGATAAAGACTTCCTGAATGTCCAAATCAATGTCAATATCACAAATTCAGAACAAGACTGCTTTGGCACTTAGTTTTAGTTCCACAATACAATGACACGTGTGAGCACCTCTGGACATAATCTTTACTGTTAAAGCCACTAATAATTCCTCAAGTGGATAGGATTGTCCATTTTGGCCTCTATAAGTAATTAAAAGAAAAAAGAAAAAAGCAAAAGCTCATTTCAGTCCTTCAGTTGGACTGTTCAAGCCAATCCTTCCGTCAAACTCCATCATTGCATACCCCTACGTAAGTCTAGGTAAGTGCTAGTGTAGACATGTAGTGGTTTATGGGTCATACAAAAAAATTTGAGAAAATAATTTTAGCGGTGATGCTGAATGCAGGCGGTTATGGACCAAATAATGCCCACATGGCAACCCACATTACTGACATGGCATGACACATAAGCCACCACTAAAAAATTAGTAACATATGCATGTAATTTCAGCACTATTTGATTCCAATCCACGCACATTTGGCATCGACACCAAAAATATTCTTCAAAAATAACCATGTGGCAAAAACAACTATATGGCATGACACACAAGTCACCACATAAGCCCTTAATTGGACATGGTTAACAAGAGCAATGAAAGGACCTAATTGAATTAATTGTGCTCAATTGGAAGACCAAAATGGACACCTTTTAATTTAAGAGATCAAAATGACCAATCACATCCACTTGAGGAACCAATAGTGTTTTAACCTTAATCTTTAATCAGAAAACATGTTTGCATGAAATCATCTAGAAACACATACAAAATAGAATCACCCAACATTACTCTATAATAAGATTGATTAAAAAAACACTTGGAGATTGTATAAAATTTTTAGGTTGACTTCCTGCTCAAGTAAAGATTGTCCCCTAAGCAAACAAATTTTCACTTGAGTCAGAAAAAGTCAATCAGCATAAGTGAGCATTGGTAAAAGAACACCGAGTGTTATAAATAAGAATTGTAAATTGTAAATTGAAATATACAGAAGTTGCAGCATTAGTGATTAGAGGTTTCCCTCTCTCTCATGTTTGGCTAAGTAATTTTCTCCAAGACAAATAACATGCAAATGGACAACACTGTGAACAAGACCCCAGCTGGTAGTGAATGGGTTAAATCTGTTCAGTCATTCTCTTTGCTCAAACCCGGAAAACAATGTTCTCATTAAACAAAACTCACCCGTGCAGCAAGAAAAAAATAATGAACATAAGTTATTAAGCATCTTTATCGTGATATATGGCGATGTGGGTGGTCATCATGAGAAGATAGGACACCGCATGTGGCTTGCAAAAGCTCAAGTTCAACAACAAAACAAGCCAACACACCCTGAGAAAGGTTAATTGGCATATACCAAACAAGCAGCACTCAAGCAGTTTGAGTCCGGCTACTTCATCACCCTTCCATGCAGACATGTATAACATCTTATAAGCATATTTGCATACAAATGCACACACCACCATGGATGCCCAAATCCATATGATTTTATCCTCCATCCACACCGTCTCTCTAGAAGGCTTTTATAATAAGCGATTTTAAGTTGTTAACTAAAGCATTTACAAGCTCAGGTGCATGTACACAAAAAGATTAATGCACTTCCAAAGCTAACCTTATATCAGGTCTTGTCCATGTCAATTTCAGTCAACTGAGATGTGACCATGGAGGTGTCAACATAGAATCACAATTCACTTGTCACCATTTAAATCTCGAATATCTACATACATATATATATGATGAAATCAAAACTTAGGATAAAGATGCGTCTTTTTAAGGTTATAACCAAACCACAAAGGGTTCGTCCATTCACAAAACTAAGAAAAAGTAATTTCCTTCACCTAAAAGCACAGCATAAAAAAAATTAATAAGGTTAACAATTCCATGTTTGTAAATGTGCATGATAGAATATTAAGAAAATCAATCTAAAGAAAATTTTGGCTCACCTAACATAGTACGGACATTTTCAAGAGCTTCTGCTGACGCTGGTCCATTTGCAGAGAATGATGCTTTGCAGGCTTCATAAAGCCTTTGAATTGCCGGCATAGTGCAGGAAATTTTATCTAGTAATTAGAGATTCTGACAAACTCAATGCTGGATAGCCTCTTCCCAAGATGAATAGCTTTCAATTTCAAATGATCCGCCAAGAAAAGTGAAATTTCAAAGGTAAAAGAAACCATTCAAAATTGCAGTGCTTCTCATTCTAAGTACAGAAGCTCCCTAGCAATAAGAAACACATGGTAAGAAGACTAACTCATGATAAACAGAAGTCACTCATGATTAGGCTTTATCATCATAAAAAATAGAAACTCAAAATTAAATCCATCGTATACAGGATCATGCATAAAAGCTAAACAGACAGATGATAACTTCAATCCGGGAGAAGTCTCAATAAGTATCCAATATTTATCATGGCATGTGCTTCAAAATAGAAGAATATAAGCTGAACTCAGCCATTCCAAATTAATAAACATTACATTCTTTCAAATTTGAAAATCTAACATGAATAGATACAACATGGTTAGTCTTCATGCATTAAGCCATTAAGTTTTCTAAAATGAAATATTCTAAATTAACTAACTTAATTGAGACTGAAAAAATAGCAAGCTGAAAAAGAGAAATACTAATAAGCAACGCACACAAGAAAAGATCAAAGAGAATCCAACCCTGAATATGAAGTTTAATTATTATATTTCAATTTCCCAGAATAACTGAGTATGCTAATTGATTGCCCGAGCCGGAAAAAAAAAATCCACTGGGTCCTCAGTGCTAGGCTGATCCAGAGAAAGAGAATACACTAACCCAACAAAGATTTGCTGATGCCATAAATCTGAATAATGAAGCTGTAGAGAAAGATCTATGGCATTCTAGAAATTTCAGCAGTTCACACAAGTCAATCTAAGGCGAAAAATAACAACTGAACAAATAGGTAGATGTTCCCCCATGCAGCATGTAACCAACTAAAACCGCCACATTCTGTTAAAATACTATATATTAGCACATTATCCTATCAGCTTCTACAATTCTGCCTGCCTCCAGCAATCAAACTTGTATTGTTTTGATCATGTCATTTATACACAATGAGGCACATAAGGAACAAAAGTACAATATAACTTGTATAGGCCAATAGTACGACAGAAACATTATTATTGAGCACAATAAACACTAAATGGGTGTGCGGTAGGAGCTTAATTAACTAGAACAAGGGTACTTGCTACAGTAGCTCACTTTCAAAGGAGTAATGAGGCCAGTCACACACAGCTGGCAGCAAACAACACACTCCTTTTAGTCAAAGCATACCCTATCCTCTGGAATCGGACCAGCATCCTAACTGTTATTTGTCAGCAGAAAAAGGTCAAAAAGTTCTAAACACATATCAATGGCCGGTTTTTGATCTATTTATGGGGAAAGACGTCCTTTCAGTACTGTGCATTATTCTGGGATGAATAAAGCTAAGATGCCAGATCCAACCAATAGAATCCTGCCCTCAGAATAATACCCGTTTGATACTACGCACAAAGAAACTTTGAGTGGTAAAGAAACAATGCTCCATAGCTGCGTACTGTCCTGCATCTTTATTTATTTATATTAGGGTTGCAACCTTTCAGTATGAAATACATCTATTTCCACTTGCCACTGATTTTTCTTTTCCTATGAATTAAATAATTACAAACAGCAAGGGAAAGGTAAATGCAGCAATTCCACCAAGTAATGAGAAAGAAATTTCTTAGCTATTCATCAAAAAATTTAGTATTCCAGACTTCAAAACAATAGAACAGCATCTACAATCTAATGTTCTCATCAACAAAATCTCACTCTTCACCTGATATAAATCACCAAATCCCCAACTCCAAATCCCTCACAAACACAACATACACAAACAATGACCTATTTGCAACAGAAAAATCACCATTCCTTAAAGAATTACATAAAGATGAGAAGAAAAACAAGCCAATAATTAAAAAAATCCACGAATCAAACAAGAACAACCATCCAAGCTCAAAACAAACACAAATTCAGCAAATTAGAATAAATTTCAATTGGAAAACATACGGATCGCCATCGCATCGAAGCATCGAAATTGGAGATGAGAAAAAGATTCAATCAAAATAACAATTTGCAAGCAAACAACACTATACCTCAAGCTAGGGTTTCCAGGAGTGTGGCTCTCCGGAGCTCCACGCGAGGGAGGAGCGACCCTGGTTCTGTTGACTGGCCGACGAGTTCAGGTCTTTAGATAGAATTTAATTACGAGAATGCCATCCCCAGATAATCTCCACCGTCCATCACTAGATTCCCTCGAGATCTGAACTCTGTCTTCATCTCGAGGTTGATGCACCTTCTGTGCCTAGGCGGTGGGAACTCGATCTCGAGGTGATCGGACGGTGAGATCAATGAGTCTGTGCGGGGCTCCCCGAATCCTCTGCTGGATCATTCGCGTTGCGTGCAAGTGACCGCCTAGCGCGACAGGTGTTGCATCGTGATTCGTGCAAGTGTGGATGTGATGTGGTCCCTGGTGAGAGAACTACAATATGACGTGTAATGTTATGTGGGTAGTGGATGACGTGGAGAGTTTTCATTCGTTTGCAGTGTGGGTACTCACCACCATGTAGAGATGGTGGGTCCCGGTAGAGATATTTTCCTTTTACTTCTTCTGTTCTTATTTAGTTTGAATATAAAATTAAGCCAAAATTGTAATTTTTCCCAATTTTGCTTTAAAAAGTCATTTGAAAATGATGAGCTTGTTTACATTTCACAAAACAAAGTGAATAGACCATCTAACTTTGGCCACATCTGTCTCATTTGTCTGTTTTTTTTTTTAACCATTCATTTTTTTTTTGTTTTTTTATCTCTTACGGATGCTTCTTTTTCTATTGTTTTTCTCATATTGTTTGTCTTATATGTTAGAGTCTTCTGTTGTTTCTTTATTGTATTTTTTATTTTTGTATTGTTGTTATTTTTTTTCAATAAAATATGATTATTTTTAAAAAAAAAGTGACTAAAAAAATTAATGTCAAGTAACATTTTGTACCATTGTAGGCAAATTATTTAAATTCTAAACTTACAAGTTTGACAAAAAAAATTTCTTATTGAAAATATCTATATTAGTCACTTTTAAAACCCTATTTACAATTATTATTATTATTATTGTTGTTGTTGTTGTGGTTGAATATATTGTTATATAGTTGATATAGTTGAATATATGCTTATATATGTATACATTAAAAATTAAAAATTGGTCCAAAGTTCCAACCCATTAGTAAAAGTAATTTCTAAGAAAAAAATTATGTCGTATTTCTAAAATGAGAAGGGTTGGAGAGTAATACTCATAATTCTTATGAATTATAATTCACAAGAGAAAGACTCTAGAAATGTCCTAAAAAATAAAAAGGATACGTTTCTATATATTTATTTTATATATATCTTCAATTATTATTAGAACTACAGACAAACCACTTTCAATAAAGAAAAAGAAATAAAAAAATAATATAATATAACAACTCTTCATTATAAAAATGATTACCCCTAATTATGTATTTAATATGTAGCACAAACGTTATATAGTATTGTCAAGATTGAGAAAATAGTTAACTTAAGTGTATTTTCCTTGCAATTTTTTTATTTTAAATAAATTTGTAAATATAGTATTTATTTATATCATTTTGAATACCTAAAATATTATTTTCATAAAATGATCGATCTACTAATAATAATAACAACAACAATAATAAAAGTGTATTATTCTATATTTTTCAAAAAAAAAACAACATTCATTCATTTTTTCTTTCCCATCAAATTAAACCTTAAAAAAAAGAAGAGTGAGTATTTGAAAAAATTGAGTTCGTTGGGAGAGGAAATGAAGTTATATTTTATTTTTAAAAATAAGAAAAATTATTTATGAATTAAATTTCCATATACTATAATTATTTCGTTAAAAAAACTATCTTAATAAATTTTCTGAGACTTATATATATACAAATAACTATAATATTTTGGAGATAAAATACACTGTTAAAAGTGTATGCATTTGGCTTAATCTTTAAAAAATAAAAATAAAAATAAAAATAAAAAACGGGGTATTTATGCAAAAAAAAAAATTCCATACTTTTGGCGGGGATGCATTTGCAAAAAAGCTCCCGAAAGAAGAGCGGTAGAGAGAAATGCGAAAGAGAGGCATGCAAGAACTGCGGACGAGGATGATGGTTGGGAAGTGAGAACCAAGTCAAAGCATTGAGAGGAGGAATGGGGCGCGCTTCGAGCTCCCGATCCCGCAGCGCGCGGCGGCCACGAGTCTGCGCGAGTGCTTCCTCTCACCCCGCACTGCGACTGCGGAGGCCTGGCCACCCAAATTCTCAAAAAAACAATCCAAGAATTCACCAACGAAATCAGGAGAAATCAGAGGAGAAGACGACCGGATAGAGAGGAATTCAACAGAGTTGAAGCGAGATCCGGAGAGAGAGAGAAGGGAGGCGGGGAAGCAGAGAGAGAGAGAGAGGTATTGTGTATGGATCCCGGCTAAGGGTCGGCACTCTCTTGCTTCCCTCCTCCTTTCGCTTTCGAAACCCCGAATCGAACCCCTTCTTTGCTACTTTTCTTGAGGATTTTGTAAGTATTCTTGCTTGAATTCTAAGTTTTTGGAGAAATTCTTTGGAAATGGGAGTGGAGTTAGAGAATCTCGTTCGTTTCTCTCTTGTAGGAGTTTTAGAACGTGATTTCGCATTGATTCTAGCTGAAAGAATGAGGGACAGAGACCTGAAGATCCTTGGCTTTCGAATTTGACCAAAGAATCGAGTTCTAAGGGGGCTTTGTATATAGTATAGCTTGAAAAAGAGTTCCTTTGGGATGTCGCGGTTCCCTTATCGGTCTCTTTGTTGAGATCGAGGAAAGGGTAGTTCTGGCGTTGATTGATTTGGGCTTCGCTGATCCTGGGATTTGTGTGCGAAAATGGGCCTTGGATGGGGCATCTCTGCGTGCTCAATGCCAAAGAAGGTTTTTTGTGTTGTCTTCTTGCTTCACCTGCAAAGCTTCGGATCCTTCTCACTTAATCCTGAAGGTAGATGCTATCTGTGTACACCTGGTCTTATGTAGATAGAGAGTGTGATTTTTCTCATGCATCTGATTTTTCAATGTTTGTTAATCGTGAAGGAATGGCATTGTTGAAGTTTCGGTCAGGAGTGGAGTTTGATCCTTATGGTGTTTTTAACACTTGGGATCCAAAGGATGACGATCCATGCAACTGGTCTGGCATTTACTGTTCTGATGATCGTAGAGTAGAAATTTTGTAAGTTCATAAATCCATTATTTGATCATACTAATTGGTGCATTCTGAACTTCATAGCAAAACAATGATTTTGACAAGTAATGGTGGCTCTAGTGGTAGAGACAGCCCTCTCCAACAGAGAGGAATTTGGTTCTAACCCAGCTGCATTTGGGCCTGAAATGCAATTTTTATTGGTTTTGAATTCCTTGATACAAACTTTCTCCAAAGAAACAGATAGGGAATTGGTTCAGGCCGTCATTATCATATTGCATAAAGAAGGAAAGCTAAATTCTGTGATTATTGCATTTGATGGAAAATAATTTTAAGCAAATTCTTGCAGCATTTGGTGATCATTTGTTAATACCACTTTCATATTTAACAGCATTAATTACTTCCTCTCTATCTTATAAGTGCATTATCATTTCTTCTTTATCAGTGCACACAGAGAATACTTATCATGCACCCGTAGCTAGCTTCCTAAAGAGTTTCAGATCTCTAGTACATATATTAGTTGTTCCTACCATTTGTACCTGTTTGGTTTGAAACCTATCGTCTCATTCTGAGTTCATTATTCCTGAACCAGATTGATGGTTTGTTGTGCTTTTGTTCATGTACATCTCAAGTCTATCATTAAGTCAACGTTTGAATATTCTAACAGGCAAACTGCTCTTGTAGGAACCTGAAGGAGCTTTCTCTGGAAGGAGCGCTTTCTCCTGAGCTTGGAGAACTTGGCCATTTGAAGGCTCTGTGAGTATTTTGTCTAATCCACTATTGATATCTTTATTCTGTATTAGCTAGGAGGTTCCTTCCATGGAAATATACGACCCACAGTTTGTTCAGTTCCTATTTCTGTGATTAGTATATTTCATGGAACTTCATTCTTATAAATGATACTAATATTGGTTTTTCTCATTTGGGTTTGTATCGGCAGTGTGCTTTATAAGAACAATTTTTCCGGAGTGATCCCTAAGGAGATTGGGAGATTAACAATGCTGCAACTCATGGACCTGAGAAATAATAACCTTGATGGGCCAATTCCAAAAGAGATTGAAGAGATGCTATCACTTAAACAGTTGTGAGTGTGGTTTGCCATGTTTAAAGGTTTGATTTCACCTAATCTAAGTTGATCTCATGTGGCAAATTTCTATTTGGCAACAGTCTGTTCTGCGGCAATAAGTTTCAAGGTGTCGCTCCTTCAATTGAGAAGTCTAGCATGTTCTCTGAGCTGAACTTTGAGGAAGAAAGTTTCTCTAATGCGGTCATTGCAACTGGCTATATAAATAGAAAAGTTGGACCCTAGTAAGCATCATTCTTCCAAATCTGTGAAGAGTAATTTTTAAGGACAAAGACTTCATAAACTGTAATCAGAAATTTGGAATAGCAAACTTCCTCTTATCCGACAAAAGTTTTATGGGTTTCCTTGTTGAAACATTTTGTCCTTACTATCTGTGTAAATTGCTAGAATTCATATTACAGATTAGTTGTTATTCCCTGCAGTAAACAGTTCAAGAATGCCCCAATGTGGTCATAGAGCTTTGCCTTGCAAATAGAAACTGGTGATGGTTAACAGCTAGTGACATTCATTTGAGGCACAATATTAAGTATCCAGTAACTTTCAAACCTCAGCTATGCTATGTCAGTCTGTAGATCTATGCTCTAACCTGGTTGAGACTGTGCCTTGTGGTCCTGCCCACTTGCTGCATGACATTCGTTGTAGTTAAAATTTAGTTCTTGAATGAGTAGATTCCTTAGACAAGCATGACAGTGTGGCAAATATCCTGCATATGATAATTCAATATGAAACCTGAGTCTTCATCTAAACTCTGGGTGGAGAAAATTATTTGCATAATGTTTAAGGAAAAGGCACGCTAGTGATAAGTTTTCTTCTTCCACGTTTGCTGGTCTGCTCACATGATTTTCTTATATATCACATCTGAATGAAACACAACTGCAGATTCTTTTCTTGTTCCATAGAAAATCAATTCATAGTTTTTTCCTCTATATTTTCCTATTAAAACTTCTCAATACACTTGCTGATTTGGTAAAGCCTCGGAAACTGAAGTATTTTTTGCAATGAACCTTTTTTTCCTACACTGTTGGGTTTGGCCAACAATGGCTAATGAGTAGTAATAATGCTTAATCAACCTAAACCAAATCTAAATTTCTCGTACAATATTATATCTTGCAGATACTAACTAGATCTTTAACATGCATTGCTTTCTTTTTTTTTAGCAATAGCCTTTCTCAGTCTACACATATCAAACTAGCAAGTTGAATTAATAATGTTTTCCAGCATTTACCAGTACAATCACTTTTCAGCTTCTGGCAGAATGGTTTGGGACACCAGAAGAAGGCCAGCTCTTTCATGTGCCCTTTTTATCAACAACTATTACATTTTCTTGAGATGTTTCCCTTGTATGAGTCTTTCTTGGTCCTCTTCTCTCCTTTGCGTATCTCATAATATGGATAAGTTCTCAGTTTTTCTTGTGTTTTGACTGAGTAAATATTCTTATTCTGTTATTCAGACATTTGCTGAAAGGTGGATTTTCAGATTGCCACGGTGAGAAACACCGCGATGATCTGCAAAGTATGAAACCTGTCATTGAAATTTTTTTTCATGTCGATAGTTTCTTTCCCACATTAAGATAGTAACTTCATCTGTATCTCATGCAGGTTTTGCTGAGCCTTATATCATGCAAAATGTGCATCGCAATGTGAATTCTGTACGCCGCAGGCTACTCCAAGTTACCAGCAATCGTCAAGAATCCAATACTCCTTCAAAAATGGATGCTAGAAATCTCCCTGCTGCCCCACTAGTCGGTCCACCTCCTCGTGGAACTATGACAGTTCCTTCTACTGGAAGTGGCTCATTCCCAGCTATACCACACGGTAAGGTAAAACCATCTCCAGAATCTCCGTTACCCAGTCCTGCATCAGCACTCCCAGCCACATCAGCAGACCCTCAGCCAGGCACAAACAAATCTACATCAAGTGAAAAAATAACAGCTCGGGGATCAGTTATCATAATTATAGCCATCGCCTTGCTTCTTATCTTTGCTGCAAGCATGTATTTTATGTGCCGGAGAAAGGGTGTGGCAACAATTGGTCCATGGAAGACAGGACTAAGTGGTCAATTGCAGAATGCATTTGTAACAGGTACATACTTGCTTCTAACCCTGTTTTTATAAATACAAGTCTGGTGGATGCACACTTTATCCAGATGGCATATGAATATCTACATACTGAC
The DNA here is from genome assembly GCA_020875875.1 of Dioscorea alata. NCBI lineage: Eukaryota > Viridiplantae > Streptophyta > Magnoliopsida > Dioscoreales > Dioscoreaceae > Dioscorea > Dioscorea alata. The sequence goes on along the minus strand of CM037015.1, from coordinate 16,609,332 downwards.
ATAACCACTGTATCACAAAAATTTATGCTATTTTCTTTCCATTCTATTTTTATTATATAGAAGTCAATTAAGAGGAAGGATTGTATGTCATGAAGCACTGTAATGACCAAAAGGTAGTACACTCTGATCTGACCAACATTTATCATTCTATAATATTATAAGTAATTGCAGTGCCAAATATTACTAGTAAATGGTAACTTGGAATTAATGCATGTTCATGATCTGGTTACTCATTATTTGGAATGTGTATATCTACACATTGTTGAATTCTAATTTTCTGATTTCGGTCATTTCTATTGATCACAATGGTGGATGTACTCGTGTAAATTTCAGAATGCTGTTGAATAAAAGGCAGTTGCAATAATGCAATTATGTGCCATCTTTGTCAACTATTTATATTAAATTAGTATATTAAATGCTATCTAAGTGATGATTGGTAATTTTATGGCTACTTATCCCCGATGCTGCCATGTATTGACCGTTGAACTTCCAAAGTATTTACCTTACTAATGCATTCTGTGATCACTAAAAGCATCGTTATCCATTTTTGATATTTTCAGGGGTACCAAAACTACATCGAGCAGAACTTGAAGCTGCATGTGAGGACTTCAGCAACATCATTACTACATTCCCACATTCAATTGTATTTAAGGGAACATTATCAAATGGCCTAGAGATATCAGTCGCCTCAACTGCAATTAAATCAGACAAAGATTGGTCAAAGCAATCAGAAATTTATTTCAGAAGAAAGGTCTGCTTCTTGGTTCTGAGGCTTATTTTGTTCACTGCTTACAACCTTTTGGTAATTTAAACATGTAAAACTGAAGTATTGACACACTTCTTTCCTCTTGAATGCATAGGTAGATGCACTATCACGAATAAATCACAAGAATTTTGTTAATCTTATTGGCTACTGTGAGGAAGATGAGCCTTTCATGAGGATGATGGTGTTTGAGTATGCTTCCAGTGGAACATTGTATGAGCATCTTCACGGTAAGGAAAACTACATTTTATAGGTAGGAAACTTAAATTTTACTGGACCGTAAATGCTAATGAACATTGCCAATTTTCACAGGCAAAGACTTTGATCATCTTGACTGGAATGCCAGAACAAGGATTATTATGGGGATTGGATATTGCCTTCAATACATGCATCATGACCTCAACCCACCTGTTGCACACCCTGACCTGCAAACAAGCTGTATTTTTCTGACTGATGATTATGCTGCCAAGGTATGCTCTTTGCTTTGTATAATTTCCTGTATATTTCTTCCTACATTGATATCATGTTTCACAGGTATGTGATACAAGTGTTTGGAAAGAAGTTGCTGTTGTAAAAAAGACAACCGGAGATGATGAAATGGATCCTTCTGATTTGGCCTTTGTTGATCCCGGGAGCAATGTTTATAGCTTTGGCCTACTAATGCTGGAAATTATTTCTGGGAAACTCCCGAACTTTGAAGAACAAGGCTCCCTTCTGAACTTGGTAAGACCTGGCCACAATTCTCAAATTCTTTTGTGATTCTATTATTTTAGTAGGCTTTCTATGCAATCTCATGTTACTCACTAAATAATTAAGGCCATGCATTTCTTTTATCAAATATTTTCTCATTTTTGCTCAGATGCTGTATTTGCATTGAATACCCAAAGGATTGGTATTCTATTTGACTCTACTAGTGAGTCTCGTCTCTCAAAATGTATACTTGTTAGGTCTATGGTTCACAGCAAATTCAGATGTGCATATGTAGAGCTTCTTCAATAGGTTTGTTGTTCATTATTTGACTACTATTTACCATTGGCCTCTCGTGCCTAAGATCTGAAAGGGTCACAGCAAATACAAATAGCTAGTATTAATTCTCAAATGGAGGCAAATTATATGTAGATGGTTCTTTTCTTATTTGTCAGATTTCTGCTAAAGTCGCTCTTGTAGTTGACTTTTAACATATGGACACATGTTTAGGAGCCAAGATTACACTGTGTGGAATTGTGTGCATCCATCTTCATTTATCCAAAGATTCTCTTCATACTTTTACTTCCGTATCAATGCAGCATGAAAGTTCGATTTTTCTGATGTATCTGCACGACAGGTTTTAGAGTATTTGAAAGATAAGAGCAATACAAAGAACATAGTTGATCTCTCATTGAAAGACTTCAAGAGCAATGAGTTTGATATAATCTGTGAGGTTATAAAGGATTGCACCGGGCCAGATCCAAAGATGAGACCAACAATGAAGGAAGTCATTGCAAAACTGAGGGAAGTGATCGGAATCTCACCTGAAGCCGCAACACCAAGGCTCTCCCCGCTTTGGTGGGCTGAACTCGAAATTCTCTCAATGGAAGCAAGTTAAAGGGGAGCATGTGACTGAGCTCCTTGTCGTAGAGTTTTGGCCATGATTTCACACTCTTGCATTGATTCACTATATAGCATTTCCCCCTAAATTGATTCATTGTATTCAGAGTTCCTCTTCCCAAAACTCTACCAATTCCCTTCTATTCTCTTTTCTATTAATAAACTGTTATCCCAAGCTATGATGTGTTGGTTTGTTTTCCAGAATATGGAATGTGTAATTGAAGGAACAGACATGACAAATAAGTACTTTGAAAATTGGTTGTTGTTTTGCTGTTTTTTTTTTAAGTAGGAATGAACAATACATTATTGAAATGTAGAGAATCATCTTTGCATCAAAATAGCTGATTGAAAAGATCATGTGTTTGTTTTTACTGGGCACACAGGTTAAAGCTTTATTGTAGTTCAAGTGAGTCAATGATGTGGATTTGTTGATGATGTAATAATACCTTGATTCATTATTTTTATTGAAATTTTAAGCTATTGTAATAATGTATATGTCGGAGAAGAGACGAGCGGTTTCAAGCATTGGGATGATAGGGATCCTAGGGATCCGGCGTTCATGAGGTCAAGGAGGACCGTGATGTCGCCGGATGCGAGCGAGACGACACCATGCCAACGGATGACCACCGGGGAGGGTTGGGATTATTGAGATCTCTCCCAGCAGCTCAATAGGAATTTTGGATATTTAGATGTAGGGTCAGAAAGGCAACAATCAACCAATTTAAAATATAATTCTTATCTACCAATCACAGCAAGCCAAATATCACACGAAGATAAACTTTTGAGGAATAGTGATTTTGGGGGATAGAATTAAGATGAAGTATATATGGTAAGGGTTTCAATGAACTTTGGGTTCATTTTATCACATAGAATATAAAGATTATAATTTATAAGAAAAGCAGACAAAAGGTGATTCATGTAAGGATGCAAGTGGGGCAGGGATTCCCCGAAACAATTCCCCCGCAGGGCGGGGGAACGGGGGAAAACCTTTCCTCGACTCGCGGGGCATCCCCGACTTGTAAATTATATATATATATTAAAAATAACTCAAATAATTAATTTTATTTATTAAAAAAATCAATATTGATATAATATTATAATGTCGAAATATTTGGTTTTCAAAATTTTTTTTTTATTTATTAATAATATTTTAGATTTTTAGTAAATTAATGTTGCCCTTGTGAAATGCTCGAGGATAAATATATCAAAAATTAATTTCCTATTATAGATAAATATGTTATATTAAAATTAAGATTAGATAAAATAAAATAAGATATGATATTTATCAACTTTACTTAAATTTTATAGAACATTTTCTTCTTCTACTCAAATCCCAACTTCCTCGGTCAGCAGTAGAGGTGGGCACGGGCCCAAAAAAACCGGCCCGGCCCAGAACCGGCCCGCCGGTTCAATGACCCGTAACCAGCCCGTACTGTAGACGGGCCGGTTACAGGTTGGGGAAACCCAACCCGTTGACCCGGCGGATTGACCCGCCGGGCCAACCCGCCGGGCCAAACCCGGTTTGGAACCGGGTTTGGCCCGGTTTTAAAAATTTTCAGAAATTTTTTCTATTTTTTTTTTAATTTTCTGAATTTATTATTATTATTTTCTATTTTCTGAATTTTTTATTTTTTTTAATATTTTTTAGCGGGCCAACCGGCCCGGCCCGCCGGTTCAACAGTGAAGCCGGGCCGGTTCCGAGCCCGGCCTCCTGTGACCCGGACCCGCCGGGTCTGACAGGTCAACCCGGCCCGGCGGGTTCTACACCCATGCCGGGCCGGGTCCGGGTCGGGGGCCGGTGAACCGCAACCCGGCTGGTCGGGCCCGCCGGGCCGGTTAACCGGCCCGTGCCCATCTCTAGTCAGCAGTTCCCTTCTTCAGTTCTTCATACTATTCAGTGGGAAGCAAGGATGGGGATGGGATCTCATTCCCCGCCCCGCCCCACTTACATCCCTAGATTCATGGTGGTGTTATTGGCTTGGGTTTTGTTTTCTAACAAATTAGCGTCTAATTTGTATTTTCTTTTTCATAAAATCATTTTGAGTGAATTACCAGGGACCCATTTTTATTTTCTCATATTATAAGATCCGTCCCATTTTTTTCTATGTGAAAATTGAGGCCGACATTAGGGATGGCAATAATACCCAAATCCGATCTGACCCAACCCGAATTTGACGGGTAAAACCTGGTTTGACCGGGTTTCGGGTCGAGTTCGGGTAAAACCCGACTAATATAAAGCGGGTGCGGGTATGGGAATCCTGATACCCGAACCCGAACCCGACCCGAAATTCAATTAATAAATATTCCTAATTATATATATTCAATTTTTTTTATTAAAGTTTTTTAAATTCCCACTATAGTGTTGAATTTGTCTATTTTTTGTTACTTTGAATATTTATTTATAATTTCTATTCTATGGTGTTCATTCAAATAAAAAATTTATGATTTTAGATTGACATTTTTAATTTTTACTTTGTATTTTAATTTTATTTTAAATATTTTTAAATAGGGTTATGGCGGGGCGGGTATACCCGCGGGTACTCGATTACCCGTCGGGTGCGGGTGTGGGTTGAGGTTTTGAAAACCCGTCGGGTTCGGGTAGGGTTCGGGTATGGGGACGGGATAACGGGTTCGAGTATGGTTATGGCAAAACCCGCACCCGACCCGACCCGTTGCCATCCCTAGCCGACATGATCAAATGTATGTTGACATCGCAGCTAATGTCTAGTCACTATCTTATTAAAAAATATTTTTAAAAAATTATAACCAAATTTCTCTTTGTTTTATTTAAAAAATCCAAAATTGTAACAAAAAAAATGGAAATTACACATTTATTTTCAACACATTATTTATTTCCCTTAGTAATTATTCCCCATAATAATATACATATTAAAAGATCACTTTTTGGAAAACTACACAAAATTCTTAAGTTATCATCGTTTAAAATAATTGGCGTTATTTGTATCCTCCAATAATCTTCATCCAGATTTTCCAGATTTTTTATATTAGAATTATTCTCATACACTTTATTTTCATATTTATATTCTTAATTCATCCAGAATATAATTTCCACAAAAATAAAGGCTTATTGGTCAATACCCAAATGTGCATACACACACACATCATAAGAATATTAAGTTTTAGCTTAAATGTTTCTTTGAAAGTTGAAAATATAAATTTATATGAAAAGTTAATTTTGCTCATTAATATTTATGTTTTGCCCAAAAAAAAAATTTAAAACTAAAAATCTCTGCCAAATTTTTGGGAACAATCATTCGGTATCACTAACTTCAAAAACCAAAATAAGGAAAATATATTCAATGATATGATTTGAAATTTAAATCACAAAAAACCAAACAGCCAAATTCACAACTTAAAGCTTGAATATGACAATAGATCTGTTAGTTGATTATTGCTATCCACTTCATACCAAAAATAAATAAATAAAACTGAACTATTAATTTTAAATTTTTTAAAAATTTATTGCAACAAAACAAGAATTGTCCAATAGATTTCCCACTATGCCAGTTGTTATACATCAAATTCTCTGATTGGTAGTTAGGGATCATTTTCCAAAATTAATAATAATTAAATGCACTTAATGTCCCAACTATGTGTCCTGCCTATTTCCCCAAAAGTATAACTGTTACCCAAACACAAGAGAAAGCTTCACCCACAACCAACTCCTTTTCCTTGATTTTGAAAGCTCTTGAAAAAGATCACCCACTCAAAATTTAGGAAAGCTACATCACCTTTCCACTTGTCAAACACCATACAACAACTCCAATCCATCATGGAAAATGATTTACAGATCCATAATAATTATACAAAGTTTTCTGTTACTTCAAGCTATGGAAAACATTATATTTACTACAGAGTTAATAATACCTGAGAAAGAAAGTATGCAAGCTAATAAAAATCAATATATAGTATTTAAACAAGTAAGACATCTATATTAAAAGTCACAAAGAAATGGTACATTTGATACAGTGAAAAAAACTTACCTTAGAATGGAAGAGAGGATGTTCTGCAGCAAGGAAGTTTAAGTTTGAATGCAACCAATGCTTTGATGATGATACAAAGTAAAGAAATCTTGCTGAAAAGTCTCTCTTGCTGGTTCCTGAATTCCAAATATCACAAGACTAATGAATTATGAACTTCAAACTCAATGATGTGATGATTTGTTCTGCAATAGATGTTGCTTACTTTAACACATCTAATCAAAAGCTTGAACCGTCCATTTGTTCAGAAAAGAGAAGATTTCATTCGAGTAAGATCATGAATATTTTTATAAGTCCATCACATCCAAATAACTTTGTTTTCCATGTATAATTTGCAAATAGGAAAATGTTGCCAGGGTCCATTCAAGCATAAGTAATGTTCTATGCAACAAAAAAGAAGGCCCTTATAACAATATAAAAAGAGGTGAAGATTAAATTTGTATACAAGCAAGCATGCATATGAGAATCTATCCATCAATCTCATAAGTATCATATAAAATTCCTCAATTGAATCAATTCTTCAAGAAATGCGAGATATTTAACCGATACAGGTAAATAGCAGTATTCATTAATGAAAAGGAGAAAAAAAAAAAAACAGGGTATATTGGAGGCAATTGAAAAAGGATTCCTCTACACAAGAAGGGTGCCTGACTTTCAAATAATTCCACATCAGAAGACTTTTTAAACATGTTCCAAATCTTGACCTCAGTATAGATTTATTGACAGTTTTTTACCATGGTTTTTTATTTAAACAAAAAATGATCCAGAATGGAAGAAACTTGCATGAACTCGGCATTTATATTGCAAGATAAGGCATGATCTTTTGATCTCCTGCACCTCAATCACGTTAGCTACAAAAAAATTATTTAGCATGCAAGCTAAAGATTAGGGCATTAAAACTTGTGCATTTACATATACTGCAGATTAACAGCAGGTACATTCACATGCCACCGATCAAAGACATTGGAATAAGAACCATGGAAACTTTGGAGGTTCTGGACCATACAATTACCATTATGTCTTACTCAGGACAATCTAAGAGGCCTGATTTCAAGAATTAAGGTCTCCAAATGCACATCACGTTCCTAAGTGAACCAAACTTTTCTTACTTGTGTCATAGGCCCCAAAATAATAACAATAACAATAATAATAAGTAAATTGTCACATACAGCTTGCAGATGTACGGACCAAAGCTTAAATATCAGCCAACATCCTACACGCTGCATTTATAAACAGGGTAGTGCAGAGCATAAGTTAATAAAATACTCCAATGACATGATGAGAGCAACACGTAATGAACACAGACATTCTACATGAACAACAGGATCACCCTGCATGATATATTTTCCACAAACATTGCATACACAACTATGAGAGGCAAGCATTATCTATTAGCATCTTTTAACAAATACATGAAGCAGAACTTGCTTTCTCAAAAGTCCTTAAAAGTTAACTTCAAGATTAAATAAATGACAATATCCAAATGCAATCAGAGACTCTTGATACCTTCAGAGTTCAGATTGGATATCAAAACTGTTGTCAGACAGATAAAAAAGCACATAGAAATCCTATCACTGAGAGGTTACTAATATTTAAGGTTTTCAAATATATATATATATATATAAAGAAAATCCAAGAGTAAAGAAACAGCCAGTAGTTGTGAAGAAATGGATGAAGTATTTCATAAGGAAAGATACCAGAGATTCACAAAAGTAATGCCAAGATGAACTTCAGGCCTAAACATTAAAACTTAAAAGAACTACCTTCCAAACCAACAAGGAACTTGGGCAGCAGCATTGCGTTGAGCAAACATCAAATTTATTGAGCTTCATAATTTAATTCTGAAATTTACTCAAAATTATATTGTCTGGAATTCATGTACAAGCATTCTTACAACAACAACAAAAAACATATATTGGTTATAAACAGAGGAAAAGGGAAATCATGTGTGTTCAAAAGACAAGTATAAGAAGAAGAGGAAGAGAATTACCCCCTTCTTCCTACTCAGTGTCGGATTCAACAATTGCATGCCGTGGTGTGTAAGTGAGGTTCTGCAAACCAGGCTTCAGCTCCCGCTTGCAGAACTCATCATATTCGCTTTTATCCCCGCCCTTCTTCTTCACCTCCACCATGACAAGCTCTGGAGTTAGCTCAAATATCTCTGCTGCAATGGACAATGGGCCCTTCTCTCCCTCCCGGGTCCCTTCCAGACTCACACTGCAATCCTTCTTCCTCACTGTAAAACTCACAACTTTTGCAATGTCCTCCAATTTTGATATGATCTTTGAAACTGGCTCGCCGGAGAGAAACCTTGTCTCTTCTCCTCTCTCCTCAAACAAACCGGAAAGATCGAATCCAGGAGAGAAGGATATAATATCGAAAGCATTCAAACTCGCAGGTCTCGGTAGACCCAATCCACGCTTCTGGGAGGTCGACGATGAAGAGGTATCTGCCTCTGATTCAGACTCAGATTCTGATTTCTCATCGGGCGGCAGTGGGGTATCAATGTCATCGAAGCTGTAGAACCGGTCATTCTCGATGTAGTAACGGACGTGCCGGAATCCCTTCTTGAACCAGCGGTTCTCCATGATCTCCGGGATGGTGATTCTCGTCTGTGGATTTGTATCAAGGAGCCGGGAGAGAAAGCGGGAGAGCTCTGGCGAGAACCACCGTGGACACCGGAACTCACCTTTGTAGATTTTCCTGTACATCGCCATAAGGTTATGGTCGTGGAACGGAAGGTATCCGGCCATGAGCACGAAGAGGACGACACCGCAGGACCAGATGTCGGCCTTCGCAGCGTCATACCCACGACGCGCGAGCACCTCCGGCGCGACATAGGCCGGAGTTCCGCAAAACGTGTGGAAGAGCCCGTCCTGCCGCATTTGGTCGGAGACGGCAGAGAGCCCGAAGTCCGAGACCTTGAGATTACCATCCTCATCGAGCAACAGATTCTCCGGTTTGAGATCCCGATGGAAGACACCGCGGGCATGGCAAAAGCCTACAGCGGAGATCAATTGCTGGAAATACTTCCTCGCCACGTCCTCACGAAGCCGACCCTTGGCGACATGCGCAAAGAGCTCGCCTCCGCGGACGAACTCCATGACAAAGTAGATCTTAGCCTTCGTGGCCATGACCTCGTGGAGCTGGACGATGTTGGGGTGCCGAACGCGACGGAGGATGGCGATCTCACGCTTGATGTGAGCCATGAGACCACTCTTTAGGATCTTCTCCTTATCAAGAACCTTAATAGCGACGCTCTCGCCGGTGAGGGCGTTGCGGGCAAGGTAGACCTTGGCAAAGGTGCCATGCCCAAGAAGCCTGCCGACCTCGTAGCGGCCGAGCAGCAGAGCCTTGCGATCCTCGGACCGGCGCTGCGGCGGCGGTACGGTGGTGGATTCGGCCATGGCTAGGGTTTGCTTGATGGCCAGTGTGGAGCTCCGTGCAAGGCCATATATACACAGATAGAAAGAGAGAGAAAGAGGTTGGAAATGGGAAAGATGACGGAAAGATGACGGAAGCGTGACGGTTCCGTTAGCCAGATAGACGGTGGCGTCGCGTGAAACGTTTGACGGCAGCCTAGTTGTGTCACGGAGTGTTCTATAAAGAAAGCTCGAAGAAACGCGTTTCTCTCGCCCGTGCTTGACTTTGACTTTGACTTTCCATGGAGTGGATTTTTACATTTATTACCCTGACGTTTCCTTTATTTTTATCAAGGTTCATTATGCAAAAAAATTGTCTGAATTTTTCATGTACACCCTTGTAAATTTTGAAATTATGTTATGCTTTAACTTTTTAAAACTAAATAGTGTGGTTTAAAATAAAATGGAGATATTTCATGGAAAATAAATGGAGGAATATGCTTGGAATAAGTTCATAGATAAATAAATAAATAAAATAAAAATTTGTATCATGTGATTTTTATGAGTAACATCACCCAAAATGGATGGCTTAAAACCAGCCTCGTTTTCCTCATGTTGATTAAAAAGTCATAGTGGTCTTCGGATTGCTAGATTTGGTTTTGCTTAAAAATCCCTAGCATTTGGTAGATTTATACTTTTAATTATTGACATAAAATGCCCATGCATATCTAAATTTCATGTGCTTTAACTTTTCTTTGTCGTATTAGATAGCAGGATTTTTTAGAAATTATTGGGTGAAAATATTATTTGCTATGTAGAAATATAATTAGGGGGAAAAAAGTGTGCATGGTGAATTGAATGAAAAATAAATCAGTGTTTTCTAGGTTTGTCTTTATAAAATTATGAAATTATTTGCATACGTTAATGAGTAAACCAAGCTATTTCCTTGGTTTATTTATTTAAGAAATGAACTTATTATCTAAACCAACGAACTTCAAATTTGTATTGCTTGAGACTATGGCTGGTAACGGGGCGGGGCGGGGACGAGGAGAGGAATCCCCGTCCCCATCCCCGCCAAAGTCGGGGACGGGGATTCCCCGTCTCCGACTCCCCGACGAGGGGATTTATCTCCCCGTCCCCGTTCCCGCGGGGATTTGTCCCCGTGAGGATCCCATATAATTATAAGCTTTGATTGTTTTAAAAAAAAAATTAATACTAATACACATTAACACACATGAAAAACATAAAAATCATTCAAAACAAAACTCAACAAACCAACATATAAAAATTTACGAAAACAAAATACTCCAAATGTTTATCAAGTTACATACAATGACAAAACTGTAAATAATTAAAATTAAAATTTTATATTTTTAATTTTCAATCGGGAACGGGGATCCCCGCGGGGCGGGATAGCAATCCCCACCCCCGCCCCGTTTACTAAACGGGGACGGGTTGGCCCCCGTCCCCGCCCCCACGAGGGAAAAGAACCGGGGAATCCCCATCCCCGTCGGGTCGGGTCCTCGCGGGGATCGGGGATTCCCCGACCCATTACCAACCCTACTTGAGACAAAACTTAATTTTTTTTATCATTTAAACTCTAGTATAAACTGTAAACTAAAAACCCCTCCCAAAATCATAAACTGGATTTGAGGTTTACTTTTTAGGGTTTACGATTTAGGATTTAGGATTTAGGATTTAGGGTTTAGAGTTTAAGTTTTTTGAATTTTGGGTAAAAGATTTTATAATATTAAGGTTTAAATTTTTTGGGTATTAGGGTTTAGAGTTTTATATAAATCCCTAAACTTTAAAAATTATAAAACAATAAGGGTTTAAATTATAAAAACAAATTAAATATTTTTTTTTAAAAAAAGAGAGAGATAAATAATAGCATGTATGCAGCATGCTGACATGGATACCAACTTGGTATTCACGCCATTATAAAAAATTATAAAATTATATCTAAAATCCTAAAATTTTAAACTAAAATACTATAGTTAGAATCCTTTGCCCAAAATTTTAAAAACTTAAACTCTAAATACTAAACACTAAATCCTAAAATCCTAAATCATAAATTCTAAATCTTAAGCTTTAAACCGTAAATAATAAATCTACAATTTATAATTTTGGGTTTAATGAGTGAATTTTCGGTCTACCATTTATGATTAAACATTTAAATTAAAGATTTAGATGATAAAAAAATTAAAATAAAAAAAAGAATGACATGGATAATGATGTGGATAATAAGTTGACACCCATGTTATTCAAAAAACTTATTCAGTAAATCCAGTATCTAAATATAATATTGCTCTTTTAAAAATTAAAATACTTATTAAACATTTTAAAAAATAAAATAATCATGCATTTTAAGTTACATAGTTTGAAAGAACAAATAGTAAAACAAACAAAAAAAAATATACATGCAGAGTCAGGATTAATTTAAAAATTCATAAACAAAAATAAATATTGAGCAAAAGTTTTCTAGTGCATAAAATAATTCCAAATAATAAAGGGGTTTAACTGCAAAAGTTGACACACGCCATTCAACGGTGAAGGTTTGGGTCCCATGCTTGCCTCTTGGTCTTCACTGTCCACAACTGGACTAGGGTTTATATTATCAACATTAATATTCAATTATTTTTATTGTTAATTATTCAAGGTCAAACCTTGATGTTAATTTTTTCATAGCAAATTACCTGTCAGTTTTGGAATTTTGCAATTTTCTCAATCAGTCTTTTGATTTTTCGTACTTTTTTAGTCTGTTATTTTAATTTATTTTTAATTTTTTATTATTTTAATAATTTATAATATTTTTTTACACAAAAAAACAGACAGTCTGAAATTTCTATTATTTTAATAATTTATAATATTTTTTTTACATGAAAAACTGTCAATTAGGAGTGTGCACAAGTCTCGGTGGAGCAAATGGAGGTGTGGCCCGCGCTCACATGGACACTGGGATCACACGTACACAGTCACCGCTCACATCTCCCAGAAATGTACTCTCATCCGAGAATCAAACTCTCACTACTCGGTGAAAATATCTATCAAGGACCCGGTGGTTTGATCGTTGGCATTATAATTTTAAATATTTATTATTAGTTCGTCGTCTTTTAAACTTGCTAGTGCTGTGAGTGCATAGTAAGTAATTTAATAATTTTATATAAATTTAAATTTAAAAATAAAATAATTAAAAATTTGTTTTAGAGATGAATTAGAAGAATTAGGTATCTTATGTTGATTTTTTTTTTAAAAGTGTACTTTTAATATCTGTAAAAATAAAATTATTTATTGTTAAGATTATGTGTGCGTGTGTGTGAATTGTGACAGATAATATTGCATTTAATAATATATCAAGGGCCACGTATTATGTTTTAAGCTATTGCTTAAAGAATAATTATATATTTAACTTGAAAAATAAATAAGCAAATGACACTTAATTTACTCATGCATGAAATACAATATTAAAAGTATATATTTTGAGAATGTTTGGCGGATAATAATGAATAATCATTATTAAATATTTAAAAAATATATGATGAAAATGAATAAGGGTATCATGCATTTAAACAGTGATTAATTAATTATTTTATTTATTTATTTGTTTGTTATTGGGGTGGGTTTGGTTGTCAACTCGGGATAACCTTCCAGCAAATAACGGTAGGTGGTCCACCGCATCACGTGATGTCAGGGAGGTTTCCACGTGCCTGGGTCATGCTTGCTTGCCGACCCAGCATGGCGGTGGGATCTCCACGTGGCGTCGTTTTATTGGTCCAATAGTGGGCTGACTTCATGCCCATCTTGATGGCCCATCAACTTTTATTAAAGATGAAGCATATATATATATATATATTTGAGGTTTAAGTTTTTTATTTTTGTAAGAAAATGTTCTTCGATTGATATTTAGATTACATTTTAATATTTAACATTTAAAATGAATATTAGCTAAGTAGAAGAAAAAAGAACTTTAAAATTAACAAAGTTTGTATTTAATTTTTTTTTTAATTCTATCTTTCTATGAGTTTTACTCATCCCAATGTGATTATAATGGTAATTAACATTACATAAATCATAAAAACAATATAAACCAAGTTTAAGAAATAGTATAGTGAAATTGAACCAAGTTATTATGTCACTCAATAACATCTCATAACTAAATATTTTCTCATAATTCATTCGTGTTTAAGATAAGTTTGAACATTGATATCTCTTTATAAATTTTATGAAAAAAGTACTCTTACTTGAGAATTTAGATCATCAATTCTAATTAGATGAATAATTACTGGATATAACTAATAATATAATTGATTCAAATTAGAGAGTTGAAAATTTAAGTTTAATATGATCAATTTTTATGAGGATCACAAACATAAAATTAGAGATAACCAATACCATAATTTATATATTTAATATGATAAATTTAATTATTTAAACTTAAGTATAGTTTTGTCCAACATGTTTTATCTCAATGTTAATTTTTGTTTCGGTTTATATTTTTAAAATATTAAATATAATAGACACTTAACTTATAACATCAAACATATAAATTTTTATCCAAATGTTAAGATTTAATATAAAATTTAGTACTAAGGTGATGGGTGATCACCTTCATAGGATAAGAATTTTCTCACCCTCGACATTTTTTAAAATAATTTGGTTAAATGAGATAATTGCATATTTAACTGTGTCTCTCTTCCATTATTAAATATTATTAAAATCAATCATATGTTTTTTTCTTGGACCTAAGAAGCTGGAAAAGTAAAAAGCACTAGTTGGAGCATATCATCTCAGCAATAAGATGGAGACTCAACTTTTTGAGTTCCCTCACCTTAAAATCAAGAAACATGCTATCTAACATCAAATTGATTAAGCATCTTATCAACTCCATTCAATTGCCACTTAAGATGGACAAACCACACACGGTTTTATCTCCTAAGGTCGCATTAGACAAAACTATCTTTTGTTTGACGAAAGCTACCTCATCAGCTTGTGTTGGCACATTTGCTTTCATCACTAATGGACTAGGCAATGCTTTAGATTTTGTCCAACCTCTATATTCCTTATAACTTTTAAGGGCCTGTTTGCTGGACATAATAAGAACAATAGGATATGTTAGACTATCATATCTTGCTGTTGTCTTTTGTTTGGTGTGCCAATAGGATATGATAGTTTTATCCTATTGGCCCACTTCTTTCACTTTCTTTTCCTTTCTATATGTGTAGTAGGATTGAAAAGAGGCTATTTGTAATATTTAGCAACTTCAGGGGGTTGTCTGAATAATATTTTTATTAAGCCCATCTTTCAATCCGAAACAGAGTGTTTTGGCGTTTTGTTTTCTAGATAGAGCTAGAAATTGGGAGAGGAAGAAGGAGTAGAATTGAGTGCATCATATCTATTCTTTTGTGAGAGAGATTGGGGATTTGGAGCCTCCCCATTGTTGTTGGCTTCCACCTTGTATTGCTTCATTTCTATAGTGGATTGCCTCACCGACGCCCGTGGTTTTTCCCGCGAAGGGTTTCCACCTTGTACACTTAGGTGCATGACAAGATGTTGCTACAAGACATGCACGTAAGGTGTTTGATGAAATACCTATGAAGACTTAGCTTGTCATTTGATTGTTTCCGCTATCTCATAACACTCACAGCAAGTAAAATATGATAAAAAAAAAATTACTTTTTTACCCTATTATTTTGTTTGTCTCCCTTATCTAGAGTTTCATTGTATCTCTTCATTTGATCTTTTGAACACGATGCTTGGAACAAGAAACTTATCAACAACTAGATAGAATACTAATTTCACTATTTTAAGTAGGATTTTATGGCATTTAGAGTTGTTAAAAGGTTTTTTCGTCAATCTTCGTGGTTGAACAAATTATTTTTCATCTAAATCTCTTTTTAGATTATGCATCTTCTCAACCCTCCTTCAAGTGCCACTTAGGATGGCCAAAACCACACAATTTTATCTCCTGGAGCGTCACCCTATCTATTCGTCTTGCATAGTCACATTTGCTTTTATCCCTAGTAGACTAGACTACACTCTGGATTTTGTCCAACCTGTATATTCTTTACTTTTTATGTTGTACATTTATCTATAACGTTATCATGTTTTTTAATGAAAATATGGTTTATTTATTTTATTTTAAAAAATAAGTGTGGTAATTAATACAACACATTTAAATATTTAATCTGATAAATTTAACTATCTAGGTTTAAGAATAGTTTAGGCTAATGTATTTTATCTCGATGTGTTCATTTTTGTTTGGTCTTATATTTTAAAAATATTTAATGTAATTAACATATATCTCTCGACATACAGTTTTTTATCCAAATATTTAATGTATGAAATTTATTTTGAAAGTAATGGGTGGTCACCTAGGAGGGATAGGGGATTTTTTTAGCTTGACTATTTTTTGAAATATTTGATTGGAATAAGATAATTACATATTTACTATAATTTTTTTTAATTATACTCAAGATGATTATTAAAATCAATCACATGTATTTTTCTTGAACCTAAGCAGATTAGCCCTAGTAGCAAAAAATGAAAAAAAAAAAAAAAAGAAAAAGAAAAAAAAAGGCTAGAGCACATCATCTCGGCAAAGTCTCAACTTTTGGGTTTCCTCGCCTCAAAATCATGTGACATGCTATTTAACACCCACACCAATTAAGCATTTTGTCAACGTGAACTAATGTTTAAACACTCATAATCCAATTTTTTTTATTTCCCTGTAATTGAGTTTTTAGGGAATGGTAAATAGTTTTTTTTAATGATGTGTAATTAATGGATAACTAATGTCATGATGTTCAAGCACATTATACTTGTTTCATAAGAACAATCCCCATCATTTTCTTTTGGTGAGTTACTACACAATTGAAGTCTCGAAATGAATAAAAATAACAGTGTTGACCACATTATAATTTGCAAGGTTCTAACATTGCTCTTGTTATTCTAAAGATGAAAAAAATAGTACTATAACTCATGCATCATAACAAAGAAGATTGCATCACAATGGGTATTCACATTTTCGTAACATCAAAAGAAATATACAAAATGAAATCCATGTCAAAATTAACTGCATACAAGTAATTTCTTTTTTGCAAAATGCTGGTTTTTTGTTTTAAAAGAAAAAAATATACAAAAAGCACTTTGAATACTTTTAACCAGTTGAGAGAGGAAACAAATACAAAAGAGACTAGTTTTAAAAAAACAAAAAAAAAATAAAGCTGATAGGTCCCCACTGTACCCTGTAAAATTTTAAAACAAAAAACATTTAGCAGCATGCAACATCACCCACTTTGATAAAGCCATCTTTATAGTCTCCCAGCTGCACTGCTTCCTCCACTTCCTCTTACCTTGCCCTTGTTGCAAGTTCTAAATTCTTTTCCCATCCTTTCCTCGCTTCCCCGCCTAGCTTGTGGAAAAACCCTCCATTGATCAGAAATAACGCAGACTTCTGGTGATTCTCTTTCTTTTCTTAGTTGCAAATCGGGGGCATGAAAGAGAAAAACAAGTTGACAGGGATGATGACTTGGTGAAAGTAACATGACATGGCATCAGGCTGACGTGTCCAATCCAGCTGGGTTGTGAATACTCTTTACTATAATGTGATGCAGCATCTCATGCTACTACGTTAGCCAAAATTGATTAGAAATTCACAAGTGATATCCCAACGAAAAAAAAAATTCAATATACAATGACAAAAAAAAATATAAATTGAAACACAATAATTAAAATAAAAAACACCCATAACACAGTGGGATCTTGAAAAATTTACCCCTATGTAAGATTATGAAATAACTTTTGTAAGATGAAGAAATAGCTTTAGATTAATGCTCATAAGATAAAAATCATGTGTGATTTTTCCATCATAAGTGGCACTTTAAGAAAGGTTGACAAAATGTTTAATCAGTGCCGGTGTTGGATAGCATGTCACCTGATTTTTTGATGAGGGCATCTCCAACTTGCTTTTTTTTTTTTTTTTTTTTCATTTTTCGATTGCAATAGAAAAGAGATGTAGTTGATGATACAATTATCTTATTCCAACCAAATATTTCAAAAAATGGCCAAGGTTAGAAATTCCTCTGTTCCTCCGAAAAGATGACTCACTGCTTACATACCAAATTTCATATTAACTGTGAAATTATGGATAAAAAATTGTATGTTTGGAGTTATAAGTTGATTATATTAAATATTTTAAAACATAAAACCAAAACAAAAATGAACTTTGAGATAAAATCCATCGGTCAAAATTATACTTAAGACTAAATAATTAAATTTATTTAAATGTTTCAAGCAAATATGCATTCTGCACTTTTTTATTGAATAGGATTAAATTTTTAAATGTTTGGTGTTAGTTATTTCTACGTATTTATGTATGTGATTATGATAAAAAATCATAATATTCAAATATATGGTATTAGTTACAATAATTATGTTTTTTAAAATAAAATGAATAAACCATATTTTCATTGTGAAAATATGATTATATATATTATAGATAAACATACAACATATATAAAAAGTATCAAATATAAAGATTGGACAAAATCTAAAGTGTGGCTTAGTGCACTAGTGATGAAGGCGAAAAATGTGCTAAGAGCTTTCGTAAAACGAAAAGATCAATAGCCTTAAGGAGATAAAAATTGTGTGCGGTTTGTTCATCCTAATAATTAGTGGTAATTGAATGGAGTTGCTAAGATGCTTAATCGGTACGTATTGATGTTAAATAGCATGTCACTTAATTTTGAGGTGAGGGAACTCAAAAAATTAAGACTCCTTTTAATTGATATATTCCAACTTTTTTTTTTTTTATTAGACCGAAGAAAGAAGTGAATGACTAACTTTAATAATATTGAATAACGGAAGAAAGATGTGGTTAAAGAAATTTCATTAAAAACGAATAATAATAATAATAATAATAATAATAATACAACCTCATTTATTAATTTTCCAAACTTTCACTAATCCAACATAAACAATTAAAAGCATCCTCATTAAAAGGACAGAAAGATGTTTTCTCTCCCCATCCAACCTCCTCCTATGTACTCAACATTGTCAACAAATTAATACTAGCCATCACTCATCATTAAAACATTATAAAACTCATAATATATATATATAAATATATATCCATTAATTAGAAAAGCTTAATTAACCTTGCCACAATTCAACCTTATCTCCCCACTGTTCCCGGTCAACGGTCCAATTCCGGCCATCTTCACCATCGCCGCCGCAAAATCACTAGCAAAATCACCACCATTCCGGCTATACCTCCTCACCAACCCATCTTGAGAGCCACCATTAAACAACTCCTGATCAGAATGGAGAAGTCCCCGGCTGGAAACCAGATTCTGATAGTAGTTATTGCCAAAACGGTTCGGTGTTTGGAGATCAAGAGGAGCGAGATTGGAGTCACCGCCGGAGAGAGGACAAGAACGTTGACGAAAGGCTGAGAAGGAAGGGTTTATATTGGTGTCGTTGTAGATGTGGGCCCGGAAACTGCGGCACTGAGCTTGGCCTATAGTGTGGGCGCCGGAGAGGGCGGTGAGGTCGCCGGCGGTGAGGCCTTTGGAGGCGAAGGAGCGGATAAGGTCGGAGAGGTTGGAGGACGGTGGTGGGATCTGGGAGTTGGCGTCGCTTTGGCTTGCTGTTTTGGCGTCTCGCCGGCCTAGTGCTACTTGCCACGTTGGCCCGCCGAGCTGCATGCATGGCGTGCATGGGTCAATTAGGGTTAGGTACGTACGTGACGTATGTTGGATTAAAGAGAAAATTATATATATATTTTTAACTATAAATAATTATTATAATTAATAAAAAAATAAAGATAAATATAGAATAAGTTTCCTAATTATGATGATAGGGATTAAATTATGATCTAACGAGTGTTATTTGTAGCACAGTGTGTAGAGTTACTCTTAATTATTATATTTTGATTTAATTATGTACTGTTAAATACTTATTAAATTTGTACGGTGGACGTTTCTAGATTTTAAATATAAAAACGCTCTTAGATGATGATGGGTCATTAAGTAAATAAAGAGAATGACTGACCAGGACAACGCCGTCACGAGCAGCAAGGGCAAGAATGTCGGCACAGGAGACGGTGGCTTGGCATGCAGCTTCAACCTTAGCTTTGATGGCATCAATCACTTCAAAGCCGCGTGCTGAGTTTCGGTTTGGCCCTGCATTTTGCTCCCCGGTGAACGTTGCAGTGTCATCCAACAGTATGGATCCATCACAACCCTAATTATATATAATTATTTCATTGTTTCTTCAAAAATCAAAGGATGAATATATATATTTATATATGAGAAATAAGAGCGCATATATTGAACAAGTCAAGATAAAAGAGTTTCACAAGAAAAAGTTTGCATAACCTAAAAAAAGTGGTTTATTTGCTAATAATACCTTCATAAAAATCAGAATTATTTATATATTATCATTAAACATCAATCTACAAAATTTATAAAAATGTAAGTAAATAGAATGTTTTCCATGTTGAATAAAGCGAAAAGAGTAAATGATAGTTTAACATTTTTATAAAACTTTTTACTTGATCTTTGGTTATTTATAGATGTATATAAAAAAAAATTATTTTTTACTGGGATATATAAATAATTACTCATTTTTGCATGTATTTACAAGCAAAATAGCCCTAGCTAGTTTCAAATAAGTTTTCAATTTGTTATATATATATATATATATAAGAGAAAGAGCATAAAGTAAAAGGAGATAGTCCAATAAGAGCACAGTAAACAAGCAACATGAAACTAGTGATCTAGATATATATATATATAGTAGAGAGAATAGGGAGAGAGAGAGAGAGAGAGAGTTTCATGGATATATATACATACATTAACAAAACAGTCATGAAAGAAGAGACGAAGAATGGAAGCACCCATCCTCGACTCTCTATTTACAGCTTGAGCCATTCCAGACCTCACAATGCTTTGAAGATTAGGGCAAGACTGATCATAAAAGGACGTAGAAAGTTGGCCATGCACACCACTACTACATATTATAACATACATCACAATCCCAAACACTAATCCCAACCTTAAACCCATCCTTTCTTTCTTTCTTTCTATATCCACTAAAGCTTCAAATTTGTATGTTCTATATCTAACATGCAGTCCTCTTTATATACTCGTCTCACTTTGCTAATATTTCAAACTTTGCATGCTTTGACATATTGAGAGTTTCTATAACTATTCTCATTGGGTGGACTTCTTCATTTTGGCCTTCATTCATAGGGTGTTAGGTATGCCCTTAGTCTTCTTTCTCTAAACCACTCCTTATTAATTTGCTTTTAGACTAGAGTTGCGTGGATACTTTCATGCATCAATTAATATTCCTAACATCTTTCAACTACTAACCATGCATGCATTGAATTGGTTATAAATGCTTTCATCATGAGTAGTATTATCTTTGTAATTTTTTTTTTTTTTTTTTCCTTCTTTTAACCATTTGCCATTCATATTTTCTTATATATTTTAAAGTTCTTTTGTTTTAAAAAATAAATCTTAAAACTTCACTTCTGTAATATTTTTCTTGACATGGTTCAACCTCAAAGTTGAAAATGTAGGGATTGCTTTAACATGGAAACAGTCCTCATGATCTTTTCAATGTTAAGGAGAATCAGGAGATACAAAAGTTAGACCATCATAACATAACAAGAAAGTGATGTTAATTATATGGCTAACTAACGTATATAATTAATTATAGATAAACTTCCAATCAAGATTTTAACAAAACAGTGAACTGGAGCAGGTACAACCACATTAATTAATATTTAGAAGCCTATATATATAAGAGCTTTAGCATTAAATTTTTTTATTTTTATTTTGCTTTTTAATTGGAGTGTGTTCTTGACTAGTTTTGGATTGATTAATTTGCAAGCAGGCATGAAAAGGTGGCAAAGTCCTTTTCAATCAAATTGATTGAGTAAAATTGAATGAATCAAAATGGTGAGTTGGGATCATTATTAAGAAAAGTTTGGAAACGGTCAAAGACCAGAATTCCATGTTGATTGTTCATTTGTCCTTTGCCTCTTAATAATAATGTGAGTGTGAGTGGATCCATGTGATGACTATTCTTTCAACAGGGTAAGTTGGTAACACCTCCTCAATTGCTAAGTTAAAATATAAAACTAAAATTTGAACTTGTACATATATAATTTTCATAATAAAAACTCATATGGTATCAAATTACATGTGTTTCATGGTTTTTTTAACTAGGGTTTTAAAATGGTTTAGAAATGACCAGTGTGGTGCATAATATATTATTCTAATTATATATATATATATATATATATATATATTATTTGGCTTAAATTTTTTATTTTTAAATATAAAAAACAATATTTTTAATTAAGTGTGCGGTTGGGAGCTCAAGGCATGATTGATGGGAAAAAAGGGTTCACATTTTTACAAAATAAACAAAAGTGAATCTCGATAATGCAACTATATTTTAAAATAATTAGTTCACTTTTATTTTTTTTTTTATTTTTTAAATATAAACAAATCATGTTAGGAGCGTACACAATGTGAAATTACTATTTAAACATATTTGTATCCAATTTGAGTAAACTAAAATTTAAACTCATCTTTTTAACCAGATACGTACAAACACTACTCGAAACAAATATCTAATCCTATTGGATTACTTTTACTTTTAATTAAACTTTTGCTTTTTTCAATGAATTATATAGCAAGCAACTTAAAACTAGAAAAAAAAGTAATTTTCCAAGCCATAGGATGATTAAAAAGACCTCCAATATCATTTTTCAAGGAAATAAATTAGAGGAAATTAATAAACGTTTGAATTGTCAATTGCAGACTTTGGAGAAGCATAGAAACTTATTAATAGGTTCAGAGTTGGCTTGAGTGTAGCATTAAACAAGTTGGATTTTTCTTTTTCGTTTTTTCTTTTAACATACTTGCTAGACATTTATCTTTGAGTTTGTAATTTATTAAGTGTGAATTTTGATAGAAGAGAAAATTTTCAAACCAAACATTTAATATTGCTTGCTTTTCGCAATCGGTGTTGATAATAAATATGGGTTATTGATTTATGATGAAAGTGGCAAGCAATATATATATATTGCTTGAAAATAACTAGCGTTGTTTATATCAAGAGCGTGCGCACGAGCTGAGATTGATTATCCAATCCAAACACCCTTAGTTTGTAAAAGAGTTTGAGTTATGAGCTCCCATCGACAACAGACACTTGTTTGCCACCAATGCTTTCAATGAGTTTTGAATTTGAGACCTTTTTAATGTTTCATTTTGTTTTTTCATGAGGGGCCTAGTACCATTAAACTATGAGCTTTTTGGTAACTCCAAAAATTTGAAATTCTGTGATTTTAATGAGCGCATTTTCCACAATATTAATATGGAATGTAATTTATTTAATTCTGTGATTTCAATATTTTTTTAAGAAAAACTTTGATTTCCCAAGTATTTTATATGTACTAATGGTTTAAGAATCTTCGATTCTTAATAATAGTATTAGTAACTAATATACATCAAGAACAGGAGTAGTATTTAAAATTATAATCATTTGCTATTTACTAATGGTTTAAGAATCTTCGATTCTTAATAATAGTATTAGTAACTAATATACATCAAGAACAGGAGTAGTATTTAAAATTATAATCATTTGCTATTTAATGTGATCTTTCATCTACAGTACATAACATTTAGAAAATACACAAATATGTTCATATTAATACAATATGACAAAATTATTTGAATACTTTGTAAAAATGGATGATTATTGTTATACTCTTATAAAAATTATACTTGTTTTTATATTTTTACAAAACATTTTTATTTGTTTATATAGTTTTATAGTTGAAAGTCAACTAATAAAATTTATAAAAATATAAATGGATTCTTTTTTCTTGATTAAATAATAGTTTAATTAGTTTTTTTTTATTAAATCTTTATCTATACCTCTCATTTATCATTTGACTGGCATAATTATAAATTTATTAAAAATACCAAAATTACCAAAAATCATGCCATCCCTTGTCCTATCTATTATTCTCATCTCTTTTTCTTGTGTGATAAAACCATTCAATTCCTTCCTAAAAGAACTTTTTTATTCATGGCATCTGGGTCCCTGCTTTTGACAAGTCAGGAAAAAATATCAAGCCTTTGTTTGAATCATTTTAATGTATGTGGGAAAGCATACAAATATCTTCAACTTCACACAATATTAATATACAACTTAATTCTTTTAATTTCATTCATGAAGATAAAAGTAAGAAAAATTTAACACTTATTTAAAAAAAATAGATAAATCACGAATGCATTATCAATAGCGAAAATCTGAATATAAAAAAGAATAACCATAACAAAACATAGCCGGAATCACCAGAAGTGAAACACGGAAACAGACATAGAAGGAAAAAACATGAAGAAACAAAATGAGGAGGGCGAAATAGAGGATCATCCACGAGTTGGATAATGAGGGTCACTTTTATTCTTTTGCATAGATTTTATATTTATTTGTTTATTTATCTATTTGAGAAAATACGTATAAACTACGGAAAAATATTTGTAAATTAGATATTTTTGACTTTTTTTCACAACGAAAAATGGTTATCAAATAAAAATTTCAATAATAATTGTATAAATAATCTTTTATAAACAATAATTTTTTAGTACGACTATAAAGTAAAAACAATCAAAATGAATTTAGATTCATCCCTGTTTCTTAGATTATTTTTTGAATAAATCTATATTAAAGGTCTTGTTAGTTCTCATTGCCATTTTTGCTCTTTTTTTGTTGATATTTTTAAGGTTTTTGATTAACTACATTCTTTATGTAAGGTATGTACTTGACAATACGGAAGATGACATGGCCTACTCATTTAGATAAGTGTGTAATATCAATGTCCACATTATACAAAAAAAGGTTTTTTTTTTCCTTCTTAAATAGCCATATATATATATATATATATATATCACAATCCATGTTATCATAAAATCCATGCTTCTATAGAAAATAGATAAAATATTGTTATATTTGGAACTGTCCATTTGGTTGCATGAAAATTGATGAACAAAATTTAGTAATACAAAAACTAAATTGGATGTCTACAATTTACAAATTACAAGGATGAAAATGGAATATATAATACAAAACATCAATTTAAAAAATAGTTTTACCAATTTTCTTAATTTATTATTATTATTATTTTTTAATAAAAGGTTAACATTTACTTCAAAATATGCAAATACAGGGGTTATTAAGTAATTTAATTACTCACAAGGGTGTATATGCAAAACAAAAAGTTTAGACAAAATTAGAAAGAAAGGCTATCCCATCAATCACATTTGACCAAAATACCCCATCACCTTCCTACCTATCAACCCATTTCCATGTCATCATCACCCACATCCCTTCCTTTTCAAGGGCAATGTCGTCATCCCATTCCAAAACTTTAATCATTCTCCGCCGTCCGATCTTTATCCGAATACGACTAATTAACATCAGTAGTTAATACGTCACCGTTTTGGCCTGGCATGATACGCGGAGTTTGGTTGTTTTCGAAAATTAAAATTAAAAAAATATAAAAAAAATTATTATTCCCGAAATGCCCTCACCTCCGCCATGTGATCCGGTCCAAGGTCCTCCCTCTCTAATAAAATTCTCTCTCCTCATCTTGTCGGGATCGTTATCTCCAGGGGCAATGTCGGCATTCTCCACCCCCTCTGTCCAGCTCCAAACAGCAACCAGCCTTCCCATCACCAATCAAAATCTGCCACGCAATCCACCACCAGGGGCATTTCCGGAAACTCATGGAATTTAATCAGTGGAACCTGTTTGATTTTCGAGCTTTTTTTTCACTGATCACCCCCCTTACAAATGTTCAAATTTCTCTTTAACCCCTTTCACACAAGCTAACTCTTTTTGCTTTTTAACCGTTAATATTTCAAATTTTGCTATTTTTAAATTAAACTCATAAATGATTTCAAGTAATTTTTAACATTATGACAGGAAAAAAAAATTTCTTTTGTCTATTAAGTCTCGTAACTCTGGGATTTTCTAAAAAGCTATGAACTAATTACAATAACAATGGAGATTTTTGTCACTTATCAGATATAAATTATTGTCATATATATATATATTTGAGAAAGGCGACAAGCGTCGGAACATCAGGGACGGACACGTGGGGAGCCGCGCTCACCACCGACCCGTGTCCTCACCTTGTGCATGATAGTTTTCGAACCGGGGAGCCACGCTCGACCATCGAGATGAAGACCCTACGCAAGGGACCCGGTGCCAATAGACCAAATGGTCGTTGGCATACACACACACATATATATATATATACAGATAAAAATGAGAAAAATTAGTGATTCTATTTACATAAATTGATGATCAATTCAGCATAAATAATTATTTATTTATTTAAGGGTCTACATAAAAAAAACCTTATTTTAAAAGATAGAGGGGGTAAAAGGAAATTTGGAGCGTAAAACGCATAAGTCATAAGACAAAGGGGGTTGATTAGTCATTGTGGGGGTATTTTGGGAATGGAGGAGAGAGGAAGTGGAGCAGTAGGTGGCGTTGTTCCGCATCGCTTCGTTGCCGCTGGAGCTTCAGCACCCGCCGCCGGAGCTTGAGGGCTTCTAGCCGGAGCCACGGCTGGCGGTAATGGCGGAAGACAAGGTAAGTTTCAGCGATCTCCTCTTCCTCTTTTCTCCCTTTGATCGGGGGAAAGCCTGCTGGCCATGATCGGGATCTCTTTTTTTTTTTTTTTTTAAAGAAATCCAAGCTTCTTTTGAGGATGTGTATATATATATTTTTCTTTTTGTAATGGTGATCTATTGGGGTTTGCGAAGTCTAAGTGTCTCCGCAGGAGTTTTGTCAGATTTTCTGAAATTTTTTTTTATAATTGGGGATTTTTTTTCCTTTTATTTATTTTTATTTTGAGAGATCTAAACGTTTGTAGAGCCGTTTCCATTTGTTCGGAAATTTTAGCTAGCACTCTTTTTTTTTTTTTTTTTTTTTTGTATATCTAATTATGGAGTTTTTTCCTTAAATTTTTTTTGGGATCTTCTTTGTTGATTTTGTTTTTTTTTTTTCCTTTTTATTTTTTAGTAGTGATTCCGCTGATTTGGATCATTTGGTTTCCATTTTTGGGGAGTTGTTTAAAGTTTATCTGGTAATTGAGTGATGTAGTCCCTGATTTAGTTTTGAAGGTCTATGCATGGAGGTATTGTTAGATCTATGCTTCGATATGATTTGGAACTCCTGAAATTTTTTGAGAAATTTTGCATTTTAGGGTTTTGTTTGACCTTGAGTTGCTGGTGTGCTTGAGTTTCTCGCGGTTGTGTTTGAATCACATAATTGCATGATTTCTCTTGCAATCGATAGCTTCTTCTGATTGCTTGAGAGTTCGGATGCAATTTTATCCCTTTTGACTCACTGTTGCTATTGTTCAGTGGTTTTTTTTTTCTCTAGTCTTGTTCTGTTCTTCCTTACTTTTCTTACAAGTTATTTTTATCCCCAAGCATTCATATCTTTCTAATTTGTCCTTGGATCATTGTATGTGATGTCTTGCATGATTGTGGTATTATTTCTGCTGCAATTTTGATTTTGATTTGGTTGGTTTCCTCTGGAACTTATGGTTGCAGGATATGTCTTCTGTTGATAGTAGTGGTCCTGTCACTGGCCATATCATTTCGACTACAATTGGTGGCAAGAATGGCGAACCTAAGAGGGTGAGCTGTTT
Organism: Dioscorea alata; assembly: GCA_020875875.1. Classification (NCBI taxonomy): domain Eukaryota; kingdom Viridiplantae; phylum Streptophyta; class Magnoliopsida; order Dioscoreales; family Dioscoreaceae; genus Dioscorea; species Dioscorea alata. The sequence continues at coordinate 16,581,870 of CM037015.1, read as the reverse complement.
TGATAATCATTTCGTATTATGAGACTGATTCATTATAAATGCTGATTAACTAAGTGCCAATTGCTCTTTTGCTGACCACACAGACAATCAGTTATATGGCTGAGCGCGTGGTCGGGACTGGAACGTTTGGCATTGTCTTTCAGGTTTAGTTAACTGTATTGACAATTTTGGAATCATGTTGTTGCTTTGCTCTCAATACTAAGTTTAAGTTGCTTGTTTGTAGGCAAAATGCTTGGAGACTGGAGAAACTGTTGCCATAAAGAAGGTTCTTCAGGACAAACGATACAGGAACCGGGAGCTGCAATTGATGCGGTCTATGGATCATCCTAATGTGGTTTCTTTGAAGCATTATTTCTTTTCTACAACAAACAGAGATGAGCTGTTTCTTAACCTGGTGATGGAGTTTGTGCCTGAGACCTTATATCGGGTTCTAAAGCATTTCTGCAATGTGAACCAGAATATGCCTCTAATCTATGTGAAGCTATATACATACCAGGTCTGATTTGCTTGGACCCATTCAAATCTTGTGTGGATGGTTCTGAACATGGCATTGCCTCTATTTTACCGTGCAGATGTTCAGAGGCTTGGCTTATATACATACAGTTCCTGGAGTTTGCCATAGGGATGTGAAACCACAAAATCTTCTGGTATTTTATAGCACCTCTTTTGTGGTATTTTATATTTAACATATGCTTTTAAGACTATTTTGCATTTCAATAATTCTGTTTGCATCTTCTCCAATCTCTAAATTGGTGTTTGACAGGTGGATCCTCTGACCCATCAAGTCAAGCTTTGTGATTTTGGAAGTGCTAAAATTCTGGTATGTCTTTTTTCATGTCATTTTTCATACTGTGATTCAAGACCATTTATTGGCATGTGAGGAGTTGTATTAATTTCTCTATATGGCATATAATAAGCTCTTTTCTGGTTGCCTTTGATGTAGCCCTTTAAAACACGCATCTTAGTGAATTTTTAAGAGAACATTTATCTTAATGTTGAGGAAAAATCCATTTGCATTCATTATACTTGGCTTCAAAAGTTTATGACATTATTAGTCATTATGCCAAACCAAAAAAGCTTACATGGTAATGTGTGCCATTGCTATTTTCATACTTGCTTAGATAAAATTTCAATGGTATGGAGCACACAATTTTTACCAAAGTTCCTGAGCCCCCGACCTTAGTCATGTATCGAGGTCAAATATTTTGTTACACAGTTTGGAGTGCATGATCAAATTTTTATGGAACAATCTGGAGAACGTGATCTGATTTTTATTGCCGTAACAGAGTTAAATGAATTTGTACTTACAAGCCTGTGTGTCCTTAATTTTTGTATGTTAGCATCCCAGCATGCCATTAAAATTTTCTGCTAAAGTTAAGCCCTTGCTCTTGAAACAAATATTGTTTGTCTTTATGAGCAATGAGCATTTTTAACAATCAATGCAATTTTTTATATCTTACCCTCATGCTTTAAATTTTATGTGGTATTTTATATCCTATTCACTTGCCTAATGTAATAACATTCTGATGTCAGGTCAAGGGTGAAGCAAATATTTCTTACATATGTTCTCGCTTTTATCGAGCTCCAGAACTCATATTTGGTGCGTCAGAATATACAGAAACAATTGATATATGGTCAGCAGGTTGTGTACTTGCTGAGTTACTTCTCGGTCAGGTCAGCAATTATTTTTTGTCAAAATATTCTGAAGCTGCACATTTTGGAACTATTTCAATTGCTTGTATTAGTTTGGTCTCAAGTCATTTACTTATCCTTTTTTATTTTTTCCCCTTTAGCCTCTGTTTCCAGGTGAAAGTGCAGTAGATCAGCTTGTTGAGATAATCAGGGTAAACTAATTTTCCTTAGCTTTCAATAGTTTTTGGCTTTTACCAGTGTTCGGTTTGTAAATGTGATTGCTGCTCACAGGTTCTTGGCACTCCAACAAGGGAGGAAATTCGATGTATGAACCCAAACTATACAGAATTCAGGTTTCCACAGATAAAAGCTCACCCTTGGCACAAGGCAAGCATTTCATTTGCCTCTTTACCTCATAACTTCTATTGTAGTATTTGATTGGTTTAAAGCCACTAGTAGTCCTTGAAATGGCACTTGTACTTTAGGTAGGCTTGTCCACATGTATGGGCCTGAAAACTCATGCCCATGTATGGAGGCATTCCAAATTATGGATTCCCTTGTAGAGAAGATATGTAAAAGGAAATGGTACCAAGCAGTGAGAAAATTCATGGAAGCATGCTTTTTTTCCATACAAAAATCTTTCATCTTTTCCTTTGTTGAGAATTCTCCAAATTCCTTAGCTGCCATATTTTATATTCTATATCTAGGAGACACAAATTAATGAAAAACAAGTAACGAAGCATATATTGCAGCCACATGAGGAAACTAGATAAAAACAACCAAATGAAATCATGTCACTTGTACACATCCTTATGGTTAGGTTTTTTTCTTTAAATAATATGTGGTTATGACAAGATAAAAAATGACCAATTAAGCCACATTAAGTATAGGTATATAATCTTAAATGCTTAATTTTTTTGGATAAAAAACTTTTAACTGCATGCAAGAAGTGCATTAAACCACATGGATTGTGATGACCAGGAATGGATGTGTGTGTGTGCTTCTCTCTGAATCTGTTCATATGTGTTTCCCACATGGTTTTTGGTCATGATATCTTAGTTTTAAACTTTCTCTATATATCCGGTGATGCCCATGTAAATCGCCAACATTTGTATTCATGCCAATCAATCGAATGGGTGCAAGTGTTAACATCTTACATTTGCATTTTGTTAATGTGTAATGTTGATCTTAAATTTTTTATTATTGTTGTGAAGTAAGGTGAGTAGTATGTATGCATATCTTCTTTTCTTCAAAATTATTTAAAGATTTTTATGCAATCAGCTTTCAGTGGATTTTCATTTCATTGAGTTTTGGAAACTATGATCTAGTCTCGCAATATTGGAAGAGTTTTCAAAGACAATTTATGAGATCAACTTTTACCAAGCCGAATTATTTCAGCGAGGTTTGTCTGATTAATGGTGCTAATCTTGTTTCAGGTTTTCCACAAGCGTATGCCGCCAGAAGCAATAGATCTTACATCCAGGCTTCTTCAGTATTCACCAAGCCTTCGCTGCAGTGCGGTAATCCTTAATTAGTCTTCAATGCTTCCTGCTGCTGCATTTCAGTTTTGCTAGAAATGTTCTCTGTTAGTGGTCATGTTCCTATTTGTCCTCCAATTATTACCCATATTAGAAGCCTTTAGGACAAGCATTTTGTGATTCCAGTTTGCTTTCAGACCCTCTGCATATTTAGCCTCAAATAGGAACTTGGTTTCCTTTCCTCATGCGCGGTGTTTTTGTGCATATTCCTTCATGTTAAAAGCTTCCTATGACTTGCTCTTATGATTTATAAAAATTTTCAATTCTTTTGCTTTTAAAAGGGATATATCTGAAAATATGGTGCACTACCTTATATATTCTCACATCTGCTGAATCAGGCATTATATGCATGCTTTTAAGTTTTAGGTATTGTGCCCTGAATTTCTTCTTCTATTGGTTTAATGACAACTGAGCAGAAAGCATCTTCTAGTGATGCCCAATCTTTTGGGTTTTCCACATCATGACTTAAAATTGGTTGTTAGAAAAAGTCGATTGTAACAAAAATGTTATTATAGTCTTGTGCTCTCGCATGAGCATAAAATTGTTCCAGCTTAGTGCCCATTTTCGTTTTAATTTTGGTAATCATGTTAAGGTGATGAATGATGTTATCTTCTGCATTTTCTGGAATGTCTTTTACTTTATAGAATGGCAATCTTGTTATAGCGATATCATTTAAAATTACAGCAGGGAGGCTTTTGATGTGTAACAAAAAGGTTCAGGAAACTTCTCTTTGATTATCCAAGTTAGATCATTATGTTTCACATTTGCTCGGTTCTCTTTTACTCCATATAGAATGCCAATCTTATTTAAATGAAGGCATTTAAAATTACAGTTAGGAGGGTTTTGATGCGTAACAAAAAGGTTTGGGGGAGCTTATCTTTGACATGTTTGCCAATGAATGATGGGAAATTAGGTTATGATTCATGGATAATTATTCAAATATGACAATTGAATTTTGTCTTTTTTCTTTTTGTTTAATGTGGATGTCTTTACAGCTTGAGGCTTGTGCCCATCCTTTCTTCGACGAACTTCGAGAGCCCCATGCACGTTTGCCCAATGGACGCCCTTTGCCACCACTTTTTAATTTTAAAGAAGTAAGTTGTTCCCCATCTTATTGTGTGATTACTGTCTTAGGGTTTTGATGCTCGCATTGTCCTTAGTTTGTTTAGGTAAACAAGGTTGACTTTGTATAACTGTTGAAGCCTGCTATCCTTGAACTCTTTTTTTGTACAGTATTCTGTAAAAAAAAATTTCCATATACCTTCGCCAACTTATACATTTAATATGATTGTTTATACAAAGTTTGTGATTGTTCTATAGCCTTACATGCTCCTGGTATCTGTACCATTACCCCTTTCATCTTCACTGATGGTAACATAGTCGAGGGGGCAGATGTTGAGTTAATATATGGGTTTAAAATATCTCAGAAGTGATTAGCAAGGGTTTTAGGAGCAGAAGCATTTCAATTAGTTTTGCACTTATCTGTTCTTCCTATATTTAATGTTGGATTTATACAAATATTCAGGTCTTCTATAGCTATTTATGTGATGATGACATTTAGAGGAAATTATTTGCATTTAAGCTATCATTGTATGCAAACAGTGACTCATTTGTGCTTTTTCTTCAAACAACCAAATCTGTCTTGTTTCGAAGTTGGTGTGATACAAATTGTTAGCCCATCATTTGGTCTGTGTTTGACAGGTCTGTCTATTTTAAAGAAAAGAACATGATTTGGTACTTTATTTGTTAGCCCTAGTTGTCCATTATGCACTGTCTACAACGTTTCCAGTGATATTAAGTTTATGTACATGATAGATGTCCTTTTGTATGAAAACTTTGTGCTTATATGGCCACCTTTTCTTCTTTACAGTTAGCAGGTGCTTCACCAGAGTTGATCAACAAACTTATTCCTGAGCATATAAGGCGACAGGCTGGTCTTGGTTTTGTACACCCTGCCGGGACCTAAGTAATTAGCACTATTGTTCTTGATTTATTGTAATGTAAGGCGAGGGGCATTTCCTGTTCTTCGTGCCGTTAAAATCTAGCAAGTGATAAGTCTCCACTTGTTGAAGCTTAACTTGCAGGCAGCTGGTTTTTCAGCAGATTTCCTCATCTCTCAACCTACGAAATTTCAAACCGGTCCATGTTTACAGACGGGATCTATTTGGTAAGAAAGCTTCAAATGTTTGGTGAGAAAATCGGCTTACAATTTTCAGCTGCAGTGAAAAAAAAATGTATTGTTGTTGGTTATATGTTTTGTTTCTTTTGTATTTTAAATTTAGCAGGTCTACTGTTTGTTGTAGAGCAGATTTAATGATGCTTTGAAGCTGTTCCTTTGTGTAAATGTTTCTTGACAGGAACTTTAGTTTGTGAAGTTTGATTTGAAAGATCATGTTGTGCTATAACTACCAGCCATATATGTCTCAGAATCCAAACCCTACGGACATGCTTGATTGCAAACTACCGGTTAAATCATAGCTTGCAATGATAAATAAAGCATGCAACAATTTATTCTCAGGGCATGAGTGAGTCTTCATAATTGTACCATTTATTTGAATTTTTCAATAAAGATATTTCATAATTGGACATTTTTCTAATTTTCTTTCTTCAAAAGTTTTAAGAAAAACAAGTCTTAATATTTCAAGCTTTCAAAGCGGAAAAGAAGCAGATATTTTTATTTGATAATAAGAGAGCATCCAAAAACAATGAAACATGACCATTTCCGGTTTAAGTGTGTAACCTCTTCTTTGTTCGCTTGTTTATATCTTCATGCGGGAGCCAATAATGCACAACCAAACTGTGATCTTGTCTCCTTCATAATACAAGATTCCATGAACATAAACAAGAAATAGAACGTTGTAAAGTTGAGCAAAAGTTAGCAAATGGAACAGGATGACAACTACTTACTTAATCTATTTTTTTTTCTCTCCATATATTATTATTATTATATATGAAATCCAGCTCAAACTAACCAAGAGTATGAAATTTATATGTAATATGCTTGTAAGTATGCATTTGTTAGTATTTGAAGCATGGAAAACAGGTTGATTTCTTTGCAACTTCCAACTTCAGAAAACAACAGGGAATGCCAGGAAGGAACATGCAAAATTTGTAAATAAAATATTTTTTTAATTCTTTTGCAATTTTTTTTAAAATTCTAAACAAAATAGCAGAAAAAGGAATAGGCGGTACATAACATTAGTTTTTTTCATTCTTTTTTACCTTCTCCATTCACTTTTCATATTAAATCATTAATATTAATGGGGGATCACTCACCCCACACATAATAAAGACTATATATATGATGAGGAAAATAAAGCTTGAAAATATACCATAAAGGAAATTATATATATATATATATATATATATAGCAGAATTATTATGAAGCTACACGATCAGAAATTGATCCCTATGATTGAAGTTATATACTCTATAACATTGGCCTTATTATTTTTATTATTATTTATTGTATTATTTTAATATTTTTTAATCAAAGTTTGGCAGCTTCAAGACTGGTTCAGTTGAAATTGCGGTCTTGAGCGATCAAATACAGAGAAATGGGGAGTGTGATATATATATATATATATATATATATATATATATATATATATATATATATATATATATATATATATATATATTTTGATCAATTATATGTTATTCTTTATTTATTTTTTTAGGATAAAAATGTATAAACCACATTGATCAATTATATGTTATTCTTTATTTATTTTTTTAGGATAAAATGTATAAACCACATTAAAACATGCACAGGTGAAAAATTAATTCTTGAATGAACCAGTGTTTTCACTTTAAATTTTAAGTGAGCTAGATTTGAAACCTATCTCTTTTAAGTATAAAAAAAATATTTTACACAGGGGATTCGGTGTTTATAGATCAATAGTTTATTGATTTTGTAATTACGTTCTTGTAGTTGCATAGGAGAGAAAGGCAGAGACCAATAACTTTATTTTAAAGTTTACTTTAAGAAAAAATGAATTTAAGAGTTTTTTTCTCACGTCAGATGCTGGCCAAGAAGATCATGAGATAGGGAACAAAAAGACAATGTTTATATGAAGAGAGTGAGAAAAGAATCTCTCTGGCAAGCAATGAGGCAATCAAAGACACACTTGGCAACAAGGAATCATGAGAAGCTAAATAATATTATATATGCAAATTTAAAGGTTTTTTTTTTCAATAAACTTTCCTCAATTTTTTGTAATTTATAATAATATATATAACTAATGGAAAATAAAAATAAAAAATAAAAACTCTCTTTTCCCCCATAAATTGCACACAGATTAACATACGTAAATCAGGGTTTCAAAATTAATTTTTATAATTAAAAAAATAACAAAATATATCTGCAATAAAATATCTTTCCAAAAATTTCTCTGAAAAATATAAAATTATAAAATAAAATCCTTTTTACTAACAAAATGATGTCTTGTCTTCATGAGGGTCATCATATTCAGTTTCCCATACTGCCCTTTCAAGTGAAATTACGAATAGGTCCCATTAATTTCCAAGGACTTATTAGTAATTTAAACAGTAATTTCATATATTTAATAAATTTTAGTGGTTTTGGGGACCTTTGGTTCGTAAGCAGCACGGCTTCCCTCCAGTTCGATGCGGTGAAGCGATGCCCACGCCGGCCGATACCGCCGCCGTACCGGCGCTGCCCTCCGACGAGCCGAAGGAGGTGAAGAATGAGAAGGGGGAGGCGTGCGTGGTGATAGATGTGAAGTGCGGCGGAGGCATCGGCGATGCCGGGGACTCTGACCCCGAGGATGAGAAGGTTTGCCGGATCTGCCACCTGAGCCCCGATCGGAGCTCTGAAAGTTGCGGTGGAGCGCCGGAGGGGTCGGAGTTGATACAGCTTGGGTGTGGGTGCCGCGGCGAGCTCGGGATCGCTCATCGGCACTGCGCGGAGGCCTGGTTCCGGGTCAAGGGCAACAGGTACTTCTCATCGTTCTTTATCTTCACTGTTCTTATGCGCATTCTCTAATTTTATTCGGTCAGATCTTCAAAGGAGGCATCAATGTTCGATACTTGCTTTCTCTGATGTTTGTTCAGTTTTTTTTTTTTTTCTGAATGTTCTATATTCTTAGGATTCTTACTGTTTGTATTTATTGGAACTTTAGTTTAGACCTTTAAATTGTTGGTGAATGTTTTAGAGGAATAGAAGCATTGAAAAGTAGCCGGGAGAGGTCTTTGTTGAAGAAAGGTTGTGATTTGGAGTTTGAGAAAGATTTTTTGTGACCTCAGGGCCAGAACTTAGTGTTCTACCGTTTGTTAATGGACAATCAATGTCAACATTCCAGATTAGCTAATGCCATAGACCTTGTGAACTTGACTAGATTTCTGCAAGCAAAATGATGTTGATCTTCAACAGGAGCTATAACTTGAAAAGATAGGCATACAAATGTTTTGACTGCGTTATTTTGTTCTTCAACCTCTTTACAAGTTAAGAAAATATAGGTTATTTTGTAGTCCCTTTGATTTTGATTTAACCATGGTTTTTCAATGTTTTATAAGTGTAGTAGCTAGTTTGATTGATAGCTTATTTGTAATTTAAGAAAAGTATCCTTTATTTTTCAAGGCATTGCCTTTTTCTTCTTTCATTTAAGGAGCGCATTCTTTTCTCTGGAAGTGTTCGCCTAATTGGTTGTTAAGAGCAAATGCAATATAGTTTTGGGATTATACAGCTTTCTGATTTACAGGAAGGAGTAATAATAATAATAAGAGAAAAAAATGTTCTGCAGGAGTTGACTTTAGGAGTTTGATGTTTTGTAGAATATTCCTGCTACTCTGGTTTAAAACCTCCAAAAGATCCAAGAAAGTCATGTTTCTTGTTAAAAGAAATTATGAACCTTGTGAATCCAGGTAATTACTGGTTTGACCACATCTGATTCTTATTCTTCATAATAATAATAATAATAATAGCAACAACAACAACAATAAATAAATAAATAAATAAATAAATAAAAGAAGGTTGAGCTTTATTTTCCTTCATATTTCATGCTTGACTTTCAACCTTAAGAGCGTCTGTCTTATTCTCCAAATGAAGATGGAAATTAGGTTCATTGAATTTTGACTTTTGTATTTTATGACATCCTCTTTTATCTTATCAACAAAGAATCATCAAATTATGTAATTGACATGAATGAATGGCACCAAGGATGTAACACTAACATTGACCGTGTGCACAATGGAGAATGGTTTCCGATAATTGTTTAAGTTGGCAGATGTTCTGTAAAATTTGTCTTGTATCGGACGACTTAAATCTATTATAGGATTTTACTGTCATATAGTTGCATCTGCATCTTCAAGTGTTTCAATATATCCTTCAAAGGATTATTATCCCCTTCTGGCTTTTTCCTTCCAATTTTCAATAGTTTTGGCAACTTGGTTTAGTTTTAAGCTGTGTATATGTATATGTGTTTGTGTGTGTGTATTTGAAATTCTGAGGTTCTGCAAGGTCTCTTGCAATTGGTCTGTGTCTGTACTTCGCAAGTTCTAGAGATCATCTTTTGTTATGGCTTTGAGTATTGGCCCCTAATTTATTCTCAATGTTACTTAATTAGTGGAACCTGCTCCTATTCCTATATATGTGCGTGAAAGATGGGCAATTAATGCTTGAAGTACTTTGTTTTTCATCTTTGCTTTTCAAGTTGTGTTTGATTTCCAAGTAAAGTTTGTTGCATTTGCTTTATCACTTTTTTCTCGAGTGGAACTAGTTTCTCACATGGTTGCATGTGCAAAAAAAAATTTCCAATTCCATACATGTCTACCCTGCTGCCACTTCTTGTCTTGCCCCTCCAATTTTCTCCTTTTGTTATTAATTGTTAAGGGTAGAAGCGTATTTTTGGCTCTTGTCTTCAAACATTGAAAGATGTGTCCAAGCAAACTCAAGCTACTTTAAGTCTTCATCTTTTTGAGTGTTTCTTGTGGAACATATCCGATTAGATTGTCAATCTCTGCAAAAAGTAAAAAATAATGAAACTGATCTGTAGCTCTTGGGATTATTTGGTTGTTAATGCATGTACCTTGGGAGGTGATTGGAATGCTGAAACTAGTAGTCATTGATAGTTATTGTATGATTGCTTAGGTTAACCCTTGAAAAAGGATATTTGGCAAAAGGTTTAAAAGAAAATGGCCTGTAAGGGTGAGAAGGTGAAGAAGAAATACGGGAAAAACTGAGATAGGATGGGTCACTATAAGATGCAAACATTCAGCTTAACCTTTTGAATGTATTTCCAATTTTCCATTTGTGCAGAATATTTTTATCCAAGTAATTGAGTGTGATTTGTGTGCCCATCATGATGGGCTGAAACACTTCTTATTTATGCCTTACGCATATTTTATGTGACATCACTACTGGAATTACTGTTCTGCTGCTGCTAAAATAATATTGAATGTTGTGTTTGTGAAATAATTTTCCTCAGATATCATCTTAAAGGAGCATGATCAATCTTTTCACCTTTTGTCATATCTTAGTATTACAGTATCGTGCTTATGATTTCATGGTGAATTTTCCCTTCTGACGAAAGGTCTTTTTTGAAACTACTTATCTTACCAGTAGCATCTTATATTGTCTCCACAAGTTAGTTTGGAGTATTTTTAAGAATATTGGACTTCTTTTTTTTTTTTTTTTTTTTTTCTGTTTCCACTTGTATATGCTATCGATATTTATTTATTTGTTAATTTATCTTTTTTAAAGGTTGCATACTGTCACTTTTAGTTTGATATAACTGTCACCAACGTGGATCGATTTACCAAATTGACTGGCTTAATTAAAAGCCTAAACATGCTGCTCTTTATCAAGCAACACAAGCAGTGTGCATAGGAAACATGGTATTATCACATGTGCTTGCTATTTTTGTTGGGAATAAACATTTTTCTAGTCAAGTTGGAACTATTGATATGCAGATGCAACTTTGCTGGACAATGTTGTCAATCATTTTCATTGTAGATCACATTTTTTGCCACATATTTCTCCAGCAACAGTCTCCTTTCACTTCTATGCATGTATGCCTAGGATGCATATATTTGTTTCCTTCCAGATTTTCTAAGTTTCAAATCGTCTCCTGTCTCACTATGTGCACAACACATCCTCTTCTGATAAACAGCTTATGGTAAATGTGATTATCAGACATTAGCCAACAATTCATTCTTAAATTTCAACAGTGATTTGTAATTCTGTCCTGGCATTTTGCTGTAATGTAGGTGTTGTGAGATCTGCGGGTCAAATGCAAAGAATGTCAATGGCGAAGAGGACATAACTTTCATGGAAGAGTGGCATGAAAGGAGAATAGTAGGCAACAATAGGCGCAGAAACTCATCTGAGAGGAGCAGCTGTTGGAGGGGCCAACCGTTCTGTAATTTCTTGATGGCTTGTCTGGTCATAGCTTTCATTCTTCCATGGTTTTTTCGGGTTAACGTATTCTAAGACAACAACTGTGTGCAAAGTGCAGTGCATCATTCACCAGTTATGAAGAATCATAGTTCAAATTTTCATCCTTCGAGGTATGTGCCCTAAGATCAATTGAAGCAGCAACTGGTGGATCTCATGCTCGCATCGGATTTGCACACGGCTTCTACACATCTTGATTGCACACGGCTTCTTTTGAGTGTTTTTCATATAAAACTCGGTATAAGGATTTTATTATAGCCATGGGTGGAAGTGTATTGTTTGTTGTTTCTTTTCCATTGTCATATTGTAATATAGAGAAAAACACGGTTGTACATAAAGAATTCTGGTTGTTATTGCTCGTATATCTAATTTTTAAGCTGTTAAAATAGATATTTCAGAATGGAATTAAGAATTGGAAATGCAGGTCATTGTGCTTGTATGCCCTAATTGGAGCTCTTTTTGTTATGTGTAATAACCAACATATCAGAGGTTTTTGCAGGGAAGAGGGACAAATATTGACAGGTTTTTGTGCTTGATAAATTTCGAGATATAAATAATTGGTTAAAGGGTTTTGCTTTAGGGTATTATAGGCTTATACTTTTACTTGAAATGACAGCAATATCCTCAACAATTTGTGTTGTTCTTGTTGATTTAAAAAAAAAAAAAGAAATTACATATTTGTTCATAAATGAGGAATATTAAATTAGCCCATCATTTAAGTCATTATTAAGAAAAATAATATTAATTACCTATTTATTATAGCAATTTAAAAGTTATCGTCTAAAAAAATAAATTTATTAAATTTACCATTTTTTGGAAAAAAACATGATTTAAATAATTTATTACTCATTTGTCCACGAACTGATTTTTTTTTTCTTCTTTCCCATAATGGGTTGCCAGAAAAAAAGGGGAACTTGCCGCCGGAGAAGAAAGGGGAACCAGTTGCCTGGGTAAAACCTATATATATATATATATAAAATAGAATTATAATTGTTCCGGTTTAAATGTATTATCTTTCTTCACTAACGCATAACAATAGAACATATTACTCAGAATGTCTTCAATTCATATTCACAGCTCTCCTTCAATAAACTTCTGAAATAGGTTATCAAAACCCCATAAAACAAACTCCCAATAAGAATAGTTCTTACGGTAATATAGATTATATAATATAACTTCTTGAAAACAAACTCCCAATAAGAATCGTTCTTACGGTAATATAGATTATATAATATAACTTCTTGATGCTTGCATTTTCTTCCACTGGACTGTTGTACTAGCCATCACTTGATGAGCTGTAGAAGGGTACACCAAACAGAATTCAAGTCCTTAAGTGAGTGCACAACCATAATAAGTTGATGAAGAATGGTGACACAAAAAACCCAAGTCAAAAGTGTTGAATTAATAATGTCCACATGCAAAGCAAAGTCATAAGGTCAATGCCCTCTGCCATTGCCTAAATTCCGAAACATAGAGCACATCCATGAAAGTACTCAGTTTAACTATTTAAAAGTCTAAATGGTTGCAACACAAAGGATTCAGTCCAGGTAACTTGAAAACAACTGATCTGATGAAAAATAATTTGAATTACTGAAAAATTCGAGTACTTAAAGGCTGGCAGTCTGATGAACAATCGATTGGGAGAAGCCTGATAAAGCCTAAGAGGCAACAGCCTGGGATTTGTTGAGGATGACACCCTCGTATTTGACCTGGAACCATTTCATGGCATCTTCCTTGGTGACTCTGTGCTGAATTCCAACACGAGACTTGCACCTGCGTCTTCTGCCTACACGATATCCAGGGCGTTCCAGAACAACATAGAAGTCCATCCCATAAATGCCGGTGGATGGATCGTACCTGTGGAGAAATTACAAACAAAAGAACATGCATGCTTAGTTACCTATTTCTGTTAAGTACCAATCAAGAATAATGATTTTTAGCGATAGCATAAGTTATCTGAGAATACATAAAGTCAGAGTGGCAAAATAACCACAAAAAAAGCTGCCCTGTGAGGTGAAATGTTGGGGCCTTAGAAATGTGGATTGCATGTTGGCACTGGCATATGGTTGCCATTTTCTGTACTCCAATCAGGAAGTCAACGATGCCCAGCATAAATTGTGAAATGTAGGGAACATGGAAAGCGAAGCCATGCGGCCTCTGAACAGATATAAAAGATAAATAATGTTATAGTACAATAAGACCTAACGAATGATAGCAATAAAAGATTAGCCATCACTTGGCTATTATTTGTTTCCAAAGCACAAAAATTATGAACTTAATAAAATGGAATAGCTGGCCCATCTAATGGCCAATTTTCACGTACATTCAGCTACCAGGCCTGCATGTACTTTTAGCAATTTCCTGGGAAAACAAACCAGATTTTGAGAACACAGTCAATAGACACCATCCAAGACCCATCTTTTTGCCTTGTCAAGTTTATTATGCAACTATTCTAAACTGCTCAGTATCTATGGAAATTAATTCTTTTGTGGGTGTCTTGGGCTTAAAATAAATTGAGTTTGGGATTTTGAAGTTGTGTGGAGGTTATCTTTACTTTAACTAAACTTAACACTTAATTAGTACAAATTAAAAAGAAATATTTTGTGATTGCAACTACAATTTTCGAAATTAATGATTGATGTTTATTAAGGGTTAATATTTTTTATAATTAATGAATAATTTTATTTATTTATTTAAATTTTGTAAAACAAGTTATGATCATTCTAAGTTATTTCTTTTGGTTTGGGAAATAAGCTGGGAAAAACTAGTTTATCACAACCAAACACTGTCTTTGAGAAATATCAACTGATGAACTAGAAGTCATTCTTTCTTGCAAAGAACCCATTGGGCTCGAGGGCGAGCCATACGAGAGTGAGTCGAAAGACTTCTGTTTCCACCCATTAGAATGAGTTTCATCCTTATGTTCTTAACCTTCACTGTGTTTAGCATCCTTTTCACCACTAGATATAGCAAACGTTAAGTTTCCGCAAATTATATTATGCATCAAATCAGCTCTTCTTGGGTCATCCCTCACAATGAGCATCACCATTACCCCTTCACAGTATAATTATTGGATTTTCTCAGACTAAGGACAAAAAAGCGCCAGTATTAGTAGCAGGACATATTCTTTACTACTCAAAGATAACTATGATTTCACTGAGTGAGACTCGAATAGCAGTGGCTTTTCTTCACTTGAAGTATTGATGTTGCACTTATGAACAATCCTACATAAATTATTGCAGCCACTGAAAGTAGCATATTGATCTGCATCATACGACACCCATCTACAAAGCTAGTTAAGTTGAGCTTCTAAGACAAATTTGTTACTAAATCTGCTAATGTCAGATATTTGCAAGTTTCTAACAAAACAAAATTTAACTAGTCAGTAATACAAATGATATTAGGTTAGGCCCTTATGGAGATAGGCAACTAATAAAGGAGTTCTGATAATTATGGCTATTCTGAACAATATTAACTGCAGGATATTCTAACTGCTTCAAGCCACACCTCAATAACAACAGGTAATCACAGTAAATGGCAAATAGGCCAAAATCACTTTTAAACAACCTTTAGAAGCTTTAGCTTTGGCATGCCTGATATCACAACCCCATCTCTAAAAACAGTCATATACGGCACTTGTGGTTTCTTATAAAACAAGAAGGTGAAATTTATTGTCTCCATTTCCATCAAACATTGGCATTGCTGTTCTAATGAACCTATTGATACTTAGTGAAAGATGTGGAAAATAAATCTCCAAAAACATGTCTACATTACACATCTAGGCCATTCTCCAATTTCAGGCAGAGTTTAAAAAAAAATTCCACCCACTTCTTGTAATCCTACCATGAACGATATTATGAACATGCAATTGTCAGTGAACTATTTCCCAAGCACACATCAAATAGAATCAACAGATGGCATTAGACCATGCCCAATATTATGAACATGCAATTATCATTGAACTATTTACCAAGCACACATCAAATAGAATTACCAGATGGCATTGGTATCCCATGCAACTATAAAACATCAAAAAAACAAAGAGAAGCCGAACATACTTGATTCCAAGATCAATATGCTCCTGGATGCCAAAACCAAAACATCCAGTATCGCTGAAGTTCCTCCTCAACAGTTCATATTCCTTCACTTTCAATCCACTCTCCAAAAGCTGCATGGCCTTCTCCCCTCGAACAGTCACATAGCAAGCAATCTTCTCATTACGTCTAATCCCAAAAGATCTAACAGTGTATCTTGCTGTTGGGAATTAAAACAATCAAATGGTTCAATCAATTCAATTTCTTATTATAATTATTAAATCAAATTAAAAAATTACCCTTTGAGAAAACTGGCGTCTGCCCACTCAACTGCTCCAAAACCTACAAATAACAAAATTTGTAGGATTATTAGAATCTATAAACTCAAATTAATTCTAGACTAGTAAATAACCATAAAAAAAAATTTCCAAAAAAAGCAAAAGCCGACGGGGATGATAATTGAAATTTCACTGAAATGAGTAAATATTCAAGTATCAGTTCCGAGACAAGGATGGAATGCCAATGTTTTGGCAAAGTTCTCAACTAAAATCAAACTAATACCATCTTCCCTGCACTACTTTCGATAACTTCAACCCAGTCTATTTGAACCATCTGGGCGAATTAGGATGTCATTCAAACTAGATTCTACACATCAATGGTATCTAAACAAACACTACAAGTCATGGCCGTAAAGCCACTTCTCCGCTTACCCATTTCGATTTCCTCAAAACAAACACATTAACAATGGAAATGAGCACGCAAGCCATTCTTTACAGGGAGCAATAAACAAACACTATTCAAGCACAATTGAAATTTCCATAAATTTTGTTAAAAAAAATTCTAAAAATCCATCAAAATGTGCTGCCAAAAAGAAAACCGAAATAAGAACATAAAAGAACACAAATTTATAGAAATAAAAGAAATCCCTAAACCGGATTACATTCCAACAAGCAACGCAAACAAATTAGAACAAAAAAAAACAGAAATACCTTGGCAGCACGGGTAAGGCGATCGCCGCTCTCTCCAACCGAGATGTTGAGGACTAGCTTCTGGACCTTCATCTCCCGCATGGGATTGGATTGCTTCTTCTCCGATGCCTACCAAACAAAGGAAACCAAAAACGATGATTACTATAGAAGCAAGAAAAAGGAAAGCAGAACCACAAAGGAAGGAAATCAAACCATTGGGGGAGATCCAGCGATCGAAGGCAGCGAAGGAGGAGCAGCCGAGAGAGCTAAGAGACGAACGAATGAACCCTCGACCCTTTTCTAGGGTTTTGTGAGTTGCTTCTTTGTGACGAAATGACACAATTACCCTCACGTATTCCAATTTATACTTATTCCGATTTTTAAAACTTTTCATTAAGGAATAGTGAGTGTTTTTATTTCCTCTTTTTATTTATTTTTTTGCTTTCATTTTAGTAAATTTTATATTTACGCCCATGTTATGAATAGAATGTCCTTTTTGAAGTTTTTTTTTTTGAGAATTTTTATCAGATGTTTATTTTAATTTTTTTTCAAATATATCAAAATTATTTTTGTTTCACAATAAAAACTATGAAAATTTAAGGGGTTGTTTGGCATTGTTTTTGTTTTTTTGTTTTTTGTTTTTTGTTTTTTGTTTTTTGTTTTTTGTTTTGTTTTTGTTTGTTTCCAATTTTTTGAAAACAAAAACATGTTTGGTTATAAAAATTGTATGTTTCAGAAAACAAAAAATACAAAAGCAAATATATATATATATATATATATATATATATATATATTGTAAACTTTTTTTATTATTTTCTTAATTTATAATTTATAATTTTTATAAATTTTTTATATTAGTACATAAAATTAAGTTGTATTAGTAAACAAATTATATATATATATATATATATAAAATAATGAGATGTAAAATTTTTATAAAATTATATTATTGACAAAAAAACACATCTTCTGTGATGATTAGAAAAGATTTAAAAATAAAAAAATGGGGGATATTTTTAGAATAAAAATTTAAAATCTCTAACCATTTTTAGCTCAAATTTACTATCATAAAAAAAAATTAGAATTAAATATTAAAAAAGAAATGGGAGAAATAAGTTTTGATATTAGAAAAAAATCAAGGAAAAAAAAATTATGACACGTATGTCTAAATCATTAATGTCTATAAGAAAAATATTGTAATTAATGTCTTTAATGAGTTAGATTAATGTTTTGGAAACGTTTTTAAAATAGTTGAAAACAAAAAAATTGTGAATCCACTTTTTTTGAAAACACGGATGTTGTTTTCGAAATTATTGGAAACAAAAATAACTTGCCAAACATGCTTTTCTGTTTTTGTTTTCAAAATTTGGAATTGGCAACAAAAACAAAGATTTGGCAACAATGCCAAACGACCCCTAACATATTATGTTTTTAGGTAGTTTTTATAATTAACATATTATGTTTCTTCATTTTTTATAAAAATATGGCGAAATAAATACTTCTAGTGAGAAAAAAATCCAAATTGTTGTTTATTTGATAATCTAAAATAAACCCTTTTTTTTCAAACTGCCAATGAAATGGATTAATTTTATTGTATGTGTTTTCACTGTTTTGTCATCAATAAATTATGAAATAATTAAGGATGATTAATCAGAGTTGTCACTCAAATGCCACTCAAATTTAATTAGTCCATGATCAAGTCTAATTAACCATTATAACACTCTGCATGGTTTAAGAATAATATTATTTTTTCCATGTCATTAATTGGCGAAAGGCAAGCAATTTTTAGTAGCTCTCTTATTAGAATTTCTAAGCTGCAATATATATATTTTATAACGGGCAACAAATGTCCCCCAATTAAGGGTTTGTCAAAGAGAAAGCAGATATAAAGGTACATTAGTTATAATGGCTTATCAAATTTCTAAGAATTTAGTAACTCTACCGAGACTCACATTAGGCAATCAAAATTTACTATGTGCACTCTTTTTGAAGATTTGCAAGAATTATATCAAACTAATCTTTGCCATGCAATCCTGAAAGAGAGGGATATAACTCTTCTAACAATGAAACCAACCCGGGACTCATTTAAATAGCACCATAAACAATATTTGGGCTTTGAAAAGAGTGGATAGTGAACAATATTACTACAATCCACATGCAAGGCTTCAACCTTGTGCATGGCCACTCATTTCCAAGTGACAATCCACTCCAATGATTTATGTTTACTTATAAAAATATAAGTCGATTTGGATTTAATTATATAAGAACCAGTACTTAATTTGCATTTCCAAGAGCCAAAAAGTGTTTCTTAGAATTTTTTTTGGTGTTGTAAAACACACTAAAGTTTATAATTTTTTTAAATACTAATTCTCAAAGGTTTTTTTTTTTTTATATATAGAAATATCTCTAGCTAGAGAAAACAAATTAAAACAATTGAAATTATTTATTTGATAAAAATAAGCACTTTTTAAAATAAATAAAGCATCTAAACAGTTAATAATTTATAAGGAAACACACACCTGCCCCCTATAAAAAAGGGATGAAACTGCAATTGAGAAAACGTCCATCAGCTGCCTGCAAAAAAGAGAAGAGAAAGGATGAAGAGTTGATGAAAGCGGTTGAGGTGAATTGCTGGGCAAATCCCCTTTGGCAGCAAGAATGATAACTCATCCATGCATGCATTAAAGCAGCTCTTGCAGCCCTAGTGGACTTGCCCAGTAATGCACCACCCCTAGTTCTCTACCATCTATATAGATGCATGCATGCATCTTCATCATCATCATCATCATCATCATCATCATCATCATCTTCTTCTTCTTCTTCTTCTTCATGACTTGGAAAACGGTGACCTTCTGCAACTAAGATGATTGGAGTGGTGCAATGCATTTAAAGCTTGAGAGCTCAATGGATATGCATTGGCATATCCTCACAAGGGCATCAATTACCTTTTCTTCTCATAATTAGATACATATATGTTCGTACTACCGTACTTCTACTCTACAGCCTGTTGTTGTTTAAAAACCTCATAAATTAACCAGCACTTTTTTATTTATATATAATCATTATGTATATACTTGTCTCATGCATGTACTTTTGATCGAGTTCCTTTGTACAAAGAGTATATATATATAATACGTTGTAAAGGTGAACCATATACAATTTTCAAAGGTCTCTTTCTTATCTTTAAATGCATAATTAGGTCTCTTTTGGATATGCAATTCTTTAAAGTAAATTTTGAGCTTTCACAATAATATATAGTTTCTTCATTCACTGATGAGTTTTAACAAGTTAATTTGGATGCAGTTTTCTTCATCTCATGACCAACACAAGCTAGCAAGTTCTATTGTACGTGTTTGCTAGCTAGTCAATTGAGAAAATTCTACAACTGCATTACTATTTTGCAATATTAAGTCCTAGCTATATATAGTGATTAATTGTAAACATTTTATTAAATTATGTTTAGGTTAAAACATTCTATGGATGACTTGATTCATGATTTATCTAGGAATTATGCACATTTTGATTGAGATGTGGAATGTGGTGCAAAGGAGCACATCAATGGAGAAAAAAAAAGTCCACAGAACTATATCTAAAAATAACTCATGCATCATAAAGTTGTGCATGCATAATCTTATCAAGAAATTAGTCCTTTTCTATCTAGAAGGCATATATAAAGATCATATAGTTGTCGAATAACTCTAACGATGTGTCAATTTTATGCGGCATTCGAATAAGAACTCTTCCTTTAAGAATTGTCAAAAACAATGGAAAATTACAGAACAAAAGAAATTGTTGAAAACAATATTTAATTCATTAATTTCATATCTGTTGCCTTATCTTAATTAGGCTTATAATGAGAGTAAATTAGATGCATGTCAATGTGAACTAAAAGACTAATCGTCAAATAATTAAGAACATCATAGAAGTTATATAAATATAATCAATGTATTGTCTGATATATTCTCAGTACTAGGAATAGTTGAGATCTTGGAAATCTACAACAAGATATATCAAAGAGCATCAAAAGGGTAGATCCTTAAGAATGTCCACTCTCACACAACACCGGTACCCTCTAAGGTGAAAAAAGGAAAAGCTTTCATGGCTTATGCCTTCCATGCAGATAAAGGTGATTCCTTGTGTAGTATAACCAACGCATGCATGTTCATATATGCACGTATAGATGAAAGAGCACAACACATGCATGAGCCATGCATGCATTAATTCACCATCCCACGTGACCACGTAACACTCCCAAGTATATACTTGTCACATATCCATTGGTTCATCTTCTATTTGTCATTGAAATATCAGCTATAGATTTAATTGGTTGATGATGATGATGATGATGATGATGATGATGATAAATGGAAGGAGAATGATCGAGGACCATATCTCTTTCTAGCTAGAGAACTTTAAGAAAGGAAAAAGGGTAAAGTAATAAGAAGGAAGGTCCTCAGGAATACTTTCAAGCATATGCTATAGCATATCCCTCTTCATTTTTGACATTAGTGCTATAAATGGTTTTGAAGGAAAAGTCATTTCTGCATCGAGGTAAGCCGAAGAAAAGGTCTCGAGGGAGAAGACGATGGCCTGAAGGTATCGGAATTACAGGTCAATTCTCCTTTGGCAGGAGATGTGTATATATATAGCTTAATTAATACAGGCTTATAAATTTGCTGCCAAAGGAGAATTGCCCTGCAATTCATCACCTTCATCATATAAATCATGTCATATATGTGCATTTGGGGTTGTTTCTTCAGTATAAAGAGTGAGCTTTTTCTTTGTTTTCTTTATTTTTTATAATTTTAATCATACAATACAAATGCTTGATATAAACTTCTCCAAGCAAATTGTGTTGCTTCTTCAATATATATATATATATATATATATATATATAGGAGTGAGGCTTTCTTTGTTTCCTTTATATTATTTTTAATTATACAAGACAAATGCTTGATCGATGTAGACAATTCCAAACAAATTGTATTGCTTCTTCAAAATAAGGGTGAGCTTTTCTTTTGTTTTCTTTATTTTTTATAATTTTAATCATACAATACAAATGCTTGATATAAACTTCTCAGAGCAAATTGTGTTGCTTCTTCAATATATATATATAGGAGTGAAGATTTCTTTGTTTTCTTTATATTATTTTTAATTATACAAGACTAATGCTTGATCGATGTAGACAATTCCAAACAAATTGTACTGCTTCTTCAAAATAAGGGTGAGGTTTTCTTTCTTTTCTTTATATTTATAATTTTAATCATATAATACAAATGCTTGATATAAACTTCCAAACAAATTGTGTTGCTTCCTCAAAATAAAAGTGAACTTTAATTTTATTTTTTTTCTTTATATTTATAATTTTAATCATACAATACAAATGCTTGATGTAAACTTCCAAACAAATTGTGCTGCTTCTTCAATATAAGAGTGAGGTTTTCTTTGTTTAAATTCTTTTATTTATAACTTTAATCATCCGATACAAATGCTTGATGTGAACAGCCAAACAAATTAAGCAAACTGCAGCATGGTACAATAAGATCTAAAGAAGTGAAGATGGAGTTACTGGACTTGATTAATATATAGTGATTGAAAAATGCATGTGATACATTATATGTTTTATATATAGTTTGGATGATTTATGGAAGCAGTTTACTGTAATGAATTTTGTCAGTAATTATTCTAGTGTTAATAAGAATAAACTGGTAGGTTCAGCAAGGTTTGAAGTAAATTTATTTTAGGATTTTTTATAATTATTAACAAAAAAACCCTGATGGTGTGCTCCATTGAGTTGTCAATTAATTAAGTAGGCTTACATAGAAAAAAAGAGGTTGTTAGAAAAGAACAAGTTGTTTATGAAGAGAAGATCATAGAAGACAGTTATAATTTTATGGTTGTTGATCACACACACACACACACACGCATAATTATATATAAGTAATGCTATATAATAAAATGTTATTATATTGGTCATTATATAACTAAAAGTTACTTTATGAAATAAACACACACACATATTTATATATAAGAATGCTATATAAAAAATGCTATTATATTGGTCTTTATATAACTAAAAGTTACTTTATAAAAGGTAAAATTTCCATTTTAGTCCTTGTACTTATCAAAATGTGTCTTTTTAGTCCCTCTAGTTTCATTTGTGTCTTTTAAATCCCCCTACTTTGTGATTTGAGCTAATGTAGTCAATTTTAGTCCCTGTATTTATCAAAATGTAGCCAATTTTAGTCCCCCAATTTATGCTTGAGGGACTACATTGGCCCAAATCACAAAATATGGGGATTTAAAAGGCACAAAATAAATTAAAGGGACTAAAATGGCACATTTTGATAAGTACAGGAACTAAAAAGAGAATTTTACCTTTATAAAATAAACACACACATATTTATATATAAGAACGCTATATAATAAAATGCTATTATATTGGTCTTTCTATAACTAAAAGTTACTTTATGAAATAAAGGAATTAAATTAGCCAAAAATTAAGATGTTTATTAATTTTTAACAAAAACTATTATTTATTTTTGTAAATAATAAAATAAACCATATATTGATTAATTTGGAGAAATAACAAACAAAAACATAATTAAAATTGTCCACTAGTAATGGAGAGACATAGAAAGTAGATACATAATGCTAGAAAAGAGAAAAGAAGATGCCCTCAAGGGGTGACGCTGAGAGGGAGTCCCTCCAGAGCTAATAGTTGGGGTTATCTTCTACACTAATTGGGCACACCTAGATTGGTTATCGATTCCTAGGGTTAGTAGTTGGGTTATCCTCTTCATAGCCAAAAATATTAAATTAATCCAGCATAACAAACAAAATACAAATTAGAATTGTCCACTAGTAGTGGAGAAGCGTAGAAAGCAAATACATATATAATGCTGAAAAAGAAAAAAGAAGATGCCTCCTGATCAAGGGATGACACTGAAAAGGAAGTCACTCCAGGGCTAATAGTTGGGGTTATCTTCTACACTAATTGGGCACACCTAGATTGGTTATCGATTCCTAGGGTTAGTAGTTGGGTTATCTTCTTCACAACCAAAACCATTAAATTAATCCAGCATAACAAACAAAATACAAATTAGAATTGTCCACTAGTAGTGGGACAAGCGTAGAAAGCAAATACATAATGCAGAAAAAAGAAGATGCCTCCTGATCAAGGGATGACACTGAAAAGGAAGTCATTCCAGGGCTACTAGTTAGGGTTCTTTTCTCCACTAATTACCTACACCTAGATTGGTTATCAATTCCCAGGGTTATTAGTTGGGTTCTCTTTTTTACTGCTAAAAACATTAAATTAATCTAATGATTTTTTTTTTTATATATATAATTCACAATAAAAGTTGCTATTGAGGATTGTAAGAAATGTAATATTGATATAATGTTTAATATAAAATATATTTTACAAGATCTCAGTTAATTTGAGAAATCGACTCTCGGAGGCAATCATATATTTCTTTATATATATATATATATATATATATATATATATATATATATATATAATTTTGCATGCACATACAAAATAAAAATTAAAAAAACTACTGATATGGTTTTGTAACAATGATATTTGCTCATATATCACTACAAATAATTCATATTTGTTTATGTATCCATCGGAAGTAGAGATGGCAATGTTGCAACCACCCTAAAAAGAAAAACAATTCCTAGACCCAAATTCAATTCGTTTAAAATTTTTAAGCCCAAACCCATTACAAACCTAGTAAACCAATTAATTTGATATTTAAATTAAAATAAATTAATTATATATATTTTTTACCAAATTAATACTGATTAACTTCAAATGATTATGATCATAACCTCAACGCTAATTTACAAAATTTTTCCATGAAAAATTATAAACTGAATATTTGTTAATATAAAAATTATATTATTTAATATATTTATATAATTAGAATTATGAAACAAAATCAAAATTAACATCTGAAACTCAACAAATCATGGTTATAAAATAATATCATTGACAAATCATTTTATGATACTTGGAAAATAATAAATATCATCAACTAATTAGTAAAAACGTAGGATATCAAAATAAATATTTTTAAAAAAGTAAGCTAATTTTGGAAAAAATATATAAAGGTTAAAAAAATAAATATTAAATGCTTCAATCCCAAGATGATAATTTTTTACGAATCTTAAGTTGAATTTGAGAAAATTCTTATAATATTTAAATTAACAATATAAAAATCAAAATAAGGTAAGTGTTTAAATTAATATGATATGAATATAGACTTTCAAATTATAATAATAATTAAGAATAATATGTATCTATTCTTAAATCCCAATGGTATGACCCCGACAATACTGTTCCCAATAATATGATACCAAAGTGTAAAAAAAGGAGGTCATGAGTTCAAATTCTTCTCCCGGCAGTATGTTCCATGTACTGTTCAAGCAATGTTCATATATTATTCACACACTGTTCACCCGCCCTCTAGTACTGTTTATATACTATTCATGCAATATACATCCGGGTCCAGTACTATTTTTAAATCCCTTGAGTGGGGGACGCTTGTCGCCTATTAATAATAAAAAAAAGTAAAATATGCATCTGCCAACAGTTTCAAATATGCAGGAGTTATGACAACTACTGCCCAAAACAGTTTTAAATATGCATGGGCAGTGGATTAGCAAAACACTTTACTTACATATTATAACAGTACTGCTTATTTATTATTTTTAATTAAGTTTAGGTATTGTTGAAGGTATGTTTAAATGAGTTTTAAATAAATTTTTTTGTGAGAGGAGTTGTATCCATCTCCTCTAAGGGCCCGTTTGGTTCGCGGTAATGTAGAAAGATTACCATGTGTTACGTGGTAATCTGAAAATATTACCACGTTTGGCATTGCATTATCACTTATTTCGTGGTAATCTGGATGGTAATATCACATTATTAACATGGGAATATTGCCAAAAAGGTGGTAATCTTATTACCACCAAATTTGGTGTCTATCTTGAATTACTATAGTAATCTCATAACTTTTTATATTTTACCAAATTGATTACCATGAACCAAACAAGGTAATGAAATATTCCCGGTAATAAGAGTTCCCAACCAAATATAGTTATATTTAATTACCACAATATTCCCAACCATATAACATTCCCACCCATATTACCATGGTAATCTCATTATGTGGTAATATGTTATTACCACGAACCAAACGGCCCCTAAGGGTTATATGGTGAAGTGGACTTATTTACTTATTATCTCAGTATGATTTTTGCAAATTTTATACGCATATGTACATGACGACTTTTATGGCATCATATGGGGTCTAGTCGAATTATTAAATCTTTATGGAGTGGATAAGTCATTATAATTAAAACACATTTATACATGTATATCCCTTCCCAAAACTCCATAAATAAGATCCAAATTAATGCTAAAAAGAACTTTTCTAGACAGGTTCTATTGGGATTTGGATCAAGGGCCGGATATTGATCAAATCCATAAAACTTACCATCTCAAAAAATAAAATAAATATTATTATATACTTTAAAAATGTATAAATTAATTATCAACCATAAATATATATAATCAACCAATTTTCTCCATATATACACACAACATAGGTTTTCATCCAAGTGCATCTTGATCTCCAAGGCAATTATTACAATTAAGAATCATTTGCTGTTTTTGTTAGTGTTTAATATTCTAGTACTAGTTTAAAACTTGTTTACTTTATAGCAAGTTTTATGGTCGCCAAAAACTTACTTTTATATATAATTTACAGGAGTAAGATTTTTTTTATTGATATTAAATATTAAATTTTTAAATAGTAAATAATTTTACTGGAAAATAGTTGTTCACACTCCAACTCGGAACAAAAAATCAATTAAAAAGTTTTATAAAAAACCTATTTGTTTCTATAATGTTCACTTTTTATTTTCTCACATGTTTTTATAATTGAATTCTAACGGAATATTTTTCAAACTATATATATCTCTAAAAAATATTATTCACTTTGGTTGTAATTATCTACTTTTGTAATGGCACGCAAAGAAGTTTTTCTTGAAATTAAGTATTTAAGATTGATTTATAGAGATAATTACTTAATTAATTGGTAAAGTGAGATTGTTATGATTGAAAAAAAATTAAAGTGGAGAATTTGAAATGTTGGCTATCCCTAAATGTGGTATTTTTTAATCCTATTTTAAAAATAATTAAGAATCAATTATTTTCGATTTTATTTTCAAATGTCGTTTACTCAAAATGATGTTACAATAGTAAGTGTTGATCCCAATAATCAAATCCTAAACTGATTTAAGTTTTAATCTTAAATCTCAAAATATGATATAGTTTTTTGAACAAGTTCTATTGGATTTTAAATAGGTGGAAAAATTGTTATCTCTAGAGGAACAAAAAAAAAAAAAATCAACTAAAATATAAAAAATAAATTATTTTTTACTCTCATCTTTTCATTATTATTATTATTATTTTTTTATGAAGTGGATTAACCACAAATATTATTGCAACAAGCACACAAACATACAAACCTCAAGCCAAAGTACAGAAGTCCACTAGAGGTGAAAACTACAGAAAGACATAATGCAAAAAAAAAAAGCACAGTCCAAAATAAGCACACATAACAAAAAGCAAAGATAGAACCCTTGGGCAAAAGAAGGACTCCGCCCAGATGTAAAAGAGTGGGAAAAAAAAGTAAGCTAGCCGGTAGTCTTTTCATTATTATAAAAAAAAAACAAATATTGATCTATAGTTTTTTATAAAATTTATATATTGATTATCAACCATAGCGGTGAAGATACATTATAAAACTATTATTTTTTTACGGATCGGACACATTACTAGTTGTCTACTTATATATATATATATATATATATATATATATATATATATATATATATATATAAGGCACTGAATTGCATCAAATTAAAGTGTACTTGGCTCTCCACAGCGACAATGAAAATCATTGTTGGGGTCATGTTCTCATGCTCGAAGTAATCTCTTGGCTTTCGGTGCTCAAATTCAAAAGCATGTAAACTGTGGCTCTCTATCATTTTGTTATTACTCACTCAATGTAGATGATACACTGATTACACATGATACCTCCTTCTCCAATATGTTAGAACAAACTATGAGTACCGTTCATGACATAATTGTTGGGAGGTATTTGAAGTTAAGGCTAGTTATTGGGATGGCTTCTTTCTTTTATGGGGAGAAGTTTATTAAGGTTAAGTCTACAAACTAGATTCTCATAATATAATGCCATATATACCTCTGAAAACCAATTTATATATATATATATGCTTTAAACTTAGAAAAATAATCTTTGATAGGGTTTACCTACAAATAAAATAGGACGTATTTGGATTTTAATTTTAAATTTTAAATCATGATAAGATTTTTTAAACAATTACCATTGAGGTTCGGATAGACTGGAAAATTGCCATTCATGATCCTAAGCCGGAAAAAAAAAAATCAGTTACAAAGTTTTATTTAAAAAAAACTATTTGTTTCTATATTTTTTAGTTTTATTTGCTCATGTATTTTTAAAATTGAATTCTAACGGAATATTTTTCAAAACTATATTTGTCTCTCAAAAATACTATTCACTTTGGTTGTAATCATCTACTTTTGTAATGGCATCCAATTGAAATTAATTAGTATTTAAGGTTGATTTATGGACACAATTATTTAATTAATAAAGTGAAGTGAGATTGTTATGATTTTAAAAACTTTTAGTGTGGCAAACTTAAAATATTATTGGCTATTTCTATATAAATTTCAAACGTGATGTTTTAGAGCGGTAGTAATTTTGTTATAATGTCTTTCAATATTAAAAATTATAAATGGCGGGGAATACAGTTGCCAAAGAAATATCAAAGAAGACAAGGACTTCATCCCTTTTATTTTGGAGAATCCAGGGATCATTTAAATCTTATTGTAGACGAAAATAGTTATTTCGGTTTTGATATTTTAGAGCTTGATAAAGATTTCTTAAAATGGTCTTTTTTATATCATGTAAATTTTGAAGAAGTTTCCATATGTAGTATTATTAAAGAAAATTTTCTTCCAGTTATCTATTTTCCGTCTGAATCTTGGTCACTAACCATATTCCGAGGGACAAGAAAAGAGGATGATAAACTATTTTTTTATAATGAAAGCAAGATCATGTTATATAATCTCATGGATAAAACAATGCATAAGGTTGTCCCTAATGCAAAGGGATTAAGTACTTATTTGCAACCGTATGATCGTGTAGCCTCATATAGACCCACTTTGGCTTTTCCTTCAAATTGATTACTTATAAGATTTTCTTGTTTTTGGTTATAAGTTGATGTATATTACCAAAGGGCTTGTAGCCCAGCGGTACCTTGGGTCCCCTCGTTGGGAGAGACGCGAGTTCGATTCCCCCTGACCGCGCTCTCCAGTTTCAAGAGGGTGAGGACGTTGTGGCAATTCCCCCGCCCGCGTACGCCCCTGAGGGTTAGCGCTTGTCGCCCTACCTCAAAAAAAAAAAAAAAAAAAAAGTTGATGTATATTAATATTATGCATTCTATTAATTAGAGTTTGGAACAAGGAAATTGAATGTTTTTATTTCAGCTTTGAGAAAGACCTTTGATTATTATGTGGCATGGGTTTGTTTCATTTGATTCTATAACTTTTTTATTCCATTGTTGTTTTCGTCATTATTTAGCTACTTACAAATTAATTTTTAAAAAAATCAACAAATTAACAAGTAATATCAACTTAGGATAATTACATGGTATATTATTTCAAAATTTTGAATAATTTATACTATTTTGAGAAAATAAATCTAAATATTCAAAACTAAAAACGTATGGATAACTATGAAATTTGTCTCCTTCTCATTTTCTTAAGTAATTGATATATTTTCCCCTGTAACCAAAATTTATAACTAAAATAATTTAAACTTTTAAAATAAAATTTTTCTATAAAACTTTTTAAATAATTTACAAATTTAAACCTATCATCCACTCAAAATAAACCAGTGCAATTTATTATTATTATTATTATTATTATTATTATTATTATTATTTTGAATTATTTAGCATCCCCTCTCTCTCTTTTTTTTTGTTTGGCAAATTTGTTTGTGGGGGTCTTAATTTACTCTTTCTATTTTCTTATATATATACATATATTAATGGTATCTTATTATCATATTTGAACAATATGTTCATAAATGAAATGTTTAATTTGTAATCCCATAAACGAAGTAGCTTTGCCATCCTCAAGCTAGACTTGGCACTTTTTGTTAGGAAGTGCAGGGTTGACATTTATAAACTGAACAAACATGATAAATTCAGAGGTATGTTTTCACTATCTTTTCAGAAATTTAAGCGCTTTATCACAAAAAAATTTTTTAAAATGATTTTATGTGATCTATTTGGAAAGAAAAATTTAAGACTAAGTTGTTTGAATGCAAATGGCTTCTTTTTTTTTTTTGCAAAAAGAGCTACAGGTAGCTGAGAAAACAGAGAAATAAAAAGCAAATTTAAAACGAAAACCCGGAAGCTAGACAAAGATCATCCAGCCAGCGAGGGCGATCACGTCCTTGAGCAAAGAGAGAAATTGGAGGGTTGGAGCTGCCAAAATGCGCAAGTCGATCAGCAAAGGTATTGAAGTCTCTAGAGATAACATCAATGGAAAGATCCGGCCAAGAAATAATGAAGCATCTAATGGAACTCAAAATGTTAGAGAATCTCCAAGCCGTGATGTTGTTAACGTTCTTGATCAGGAGGGAGGCAGATTGGCAGTCAGTCAAAAGATGGGCAGGGGACCATCCATTCAAGCAACAATGTTCCAAAGTAAGAAGAATCGCCCGGAGCTCAGCTTCAAGAAAGGAAGTGCAGGCATCGCCGGCCGCCCCTGCGAGGAGGATAGAATGATGATTAGTGTAAATATAAAATCCAAAGCCAGCCCTACCAGTCTGCGCATCCCAAGCAGCATCAGTGTTGATAGAGATAGAAATTGGATCTAGCTGAGGATAAGGAGGGGAGAGAGGCAAGAAGAAACCATTAGTAGTGTAAAAATCCAAAACATCTCGCCAAGCCTTTGAAGGTATCAGGTTGAAATTTGGAGGATCCTGACGGAAGATGAGATTACAACGAGCAGTCCAGATGTGCCATGCAACATACGCAACTAAAGACCTGATAAACTCACAATTAGAATTGGCAGTAAAAGAGTGAGAGAGCCAGGTACCATCAGCAAGAGAATTGAGGTAAGAATGATCCAAACCCAACCGAGAACAAATGATATTCCAACAAGAAATAGCAGACCGGCAATGCCAAAAGATATGATCAGCGGTTTCAGGATTGAGGCCACAGAAATGGCAAATAGAGGCAGGCCCAATGTTTAAATTATATAGGAAAGCTCTTGAATAACAAACGACTTGAATTAATCGATATTTATAGCCTCTAAACCCTTTTTTTGAATAACAAATGACTTGAATTAATCGATATTTATAGCCTCTAAACCACTTTTTTGAATAACAAATGACTTGAATTAATCGATATTTATAGCCTCTAAACCACTTTTTTGAAGTGGTATGACCTTTAGTCTTAATAAACCATTAGCCATACAAAATGCTTTTGAAGTGTCACATCTTAACCTAATATTATTATTGAAAAGTCACAATATTCTTTTAAAATATATTAATTAATTAAATCAGTCACAATTAATAAATACTTTGGAAGCTTTTATATATATATATATATATATATATATATATATATATATATATATATATATATATATATATATATATATATATATTGTCTAAAGTTATATCTGCTTAAAAATTAGCAATCCATGTAACACTTTTTTGATTGAACCCAATTACCTTGTAATTTTTTTTATCACACTAAGATGTCTATCTTAAAATAGCTAAAGTTGCAATCAAGGTGAGATGAGTTCAGCTTTCCCATTCTCAAGCTTGTTTTAGCTGAACCTAAATCGGAATAGAACTTAATTTGAAGTTTATTTGTGTGGCACAGGCTCAACTTTTTAAGAAAATTATAACAATCAACCCCTAAACCAATTTAGGTTTTAATTTTAAATCCTAAAGCATAATAAATTTTTTTAAACAAGTTCAATTAAGATTTAAATAAACCAAAAAAATTGCCATCCCTAGTCAAACAAAATTCAACTAAAATATAAAAGATTAATTTTTACTCTCTTCTTTTCATTATTTTGGGAAAATAACAAATATTGATTTATATTTTTATAAAATTTATATATCAATTATCAACTATATCTAAAGATAAGGATATATTAAAAAATCATAATTTTTATAACAATACATCAACAATATCCACTTTTAAAGGGTCATATATATATATAAGGGATAGTATTGCATCCAAGTGAAGTGTTCCATGGCAATAACAAAAAGCATTGTTGCGGCCATGTTCTCTAGTGATGTCATGCTTGAAATAATCTCTTGGCTTCCAATTCGGTCAGTGCTAAGATTCAAAAGCGTGTGTAAACTATGGCACTCTATCATCTCCGATCCGTATTTCATCTCCACTCACACATGTCGTCGACTTGATCAACAACATGCAGTCACAGAAATTATATTCAGTGTTGAAGGTTCTTCATTTTATTGCTCACTAAACAATGGCGTTGATGATGCACAGGCTGCACACTTACTCCCTCATCCATCCTTCTTCAATACATTAGAACAAACTGTGAGTATCACTCATACTTCTTATGAGATGGATGAAATTTCTGAGGCTAGTTCTTTGGATGATATTTCTTATGAGATGAATGAAATTTCTGAGGCTAGTTATTTGGATGGCCTGCAGCTATACCCGCTCCTCATACCTTCCGACAAGAACATGATGTTCTATATATATAATCTCATCACCATGGATTTCAAACAAATTCCTATGCCAAAACCTGAATTGGACTTTCTTGAATCCTATCCAATAAGGATGGTATTGGTCCCTTATAATTGTATTATCATGTTAGAGCATGCTTGCATAGAAAATAATAGATCAGAATGTCTTGTTAGGTCATATTCTTTCCAGATTGGTGAGTGGGAAAATTGTGGAAAGTCTTATGTTCATGAGGGCTGGTTTCCATATGGAGGAGGAGTCTTTTGGAATGGATATGTTCATTGGACTTCATCAATAAAGGCCAATAATAAGTTAGTTATAAAGTCTTTCAATATTAAAAATTATGAATGGCGGGAAATACAATTGCCAAAGAGATATGAAGGAATGAGACTTGATCCCTTATATCTTGGAGAATCTAGGGATCATTTACATCTTATTGTAGCCAAAGGTAGTTATTTGGTTTTTGATATTTTAGAGCTTGCTAAAGATTTCTCAAAATGGTCTTTTTTATATCATGTAAATTTTGAAGAAGCTTCCATACGTCCAGTTATTTATTATCCGTCTGAATCTTGGTCACTAAACATATTCCGAGGGACAAGAAAAGAGGATGATAAACTATTTTTTTACAATGAAAGCAAGATCGTGTTATATAATCTTATGGACAAAACAATGCGTGAGGTTGTCCCTAATGTAGAGGGATTCAGTACTTATTTGCAACCTTATGCTGGTGTAGCCACATATAGACCCACTTTGGCTTTTCCTTCAAATTGATTATATATACAATTTATTTGTTTTGGGTTATAAGTTTATGTATATTAATATTATGCATTCTCATTAAGGAAATTGAATGTTTTTATTTCAGCTTTGATAAAGACCTTTGATTATTATGTGCCATGGGTTTGTTTCATTTGATTCTATAACTTTTTTATTTCATTGTTGTTTTCATCATTATTTAGCTGCTTACAAATTAATTTAAAAAAATCAACAAATTAATAAATAATTTCAACTAAGGATAATTACAGGGTATATTATTTTAAAATTTTGAATAATTTATACTATTTTTAGAAATAAATCTAAATATTCAAAACTAAAAACATATGGATAACTATGAAATTTGTCTCTGTTTATTTTCTTAAGTAATTGATATATTTTGTCCTGTAACCAAAAATTATAATTAAAATAATTTAAACTTTTAAAATAAAACATTTCTATAAAACTTTTAAAATAATTTACAAATTTAAATTTATCATCTACTCAAAATAAACCAGTGCAATTTATTGGTAAACTTGTTTGGGTACTAAACTATACCCATATTTCAAAAAAGGTATTGCATTTCAATTTGCGTTTCTTTTGGATACTATTGTTCAGCCGGAGAAAAGACGTAGAGAGGGTTTTGACAAGTCAACCTCTAGTTGTTATTTTCTAATACATGTCGCCAGAGAAAATATGTCATTTAAAATTGGGGCCTGAGATCTCATTCCCTTTCTTTTTTGTCTTGATTAATAGTGCAAGTTTGACCTTTCTACTTTGTACTAATCATGTTTGACCATGATCGTTACTTCGTAATAATTTTTTGAGTACTGATTTTCAAATATTTTCAGGATTTGTATTTTTTTAAAAATAAAATGTAAAAAAATATAACTTAACTATTATTTTTTAATATAAAATTTTTAAAAAATTAAACTCCTTAACGACAACATGCTTGGCAGTTAAGAATTTAAAAAAAAAAATCTCCCGTTTTCATGTTTTTTATTTATTAAAAAAATAAAAAACATGAAAACGGGAGAAGCTCTCCGTTTTCATATTTTTTAATTTAAAAAATAAAAAGTTAAAAACAAGAAAAGTTTTTCCGTTTTCCCCCAAAATGTGCATTCTGGTAAATAATAAAAAAATGCTTATTTTGGTTTTTTTTTGCAATATTAAAAAAAAAAACATATTTCATCATCATAGTTGAATGATATGTACATTAATAATTTTTTTAATTTATTTTCTTATCACAACATAATGTCTTATTTAAAATAGTTATCGACATAAAAGAAAAATAATCCAGTGGATTCTATTCCGTGGTAACTATTACAGAATCAAGACGTGATTAATTGTTAGCTATGGATAGAGCTATCAAATGATCAAGCTGTTCGTGAGTAGCTCGAGCTCAACTCGGTAAAAGCTCGAATTTGGCTCAGAATTTCGAGCTTTCGAACCGAGCTCAAGCCGAATCGAGCTCGATCGGGCTCATCTCAATAATTCAAAATCATCAGAATGGATTTCAAACAAATTCCTACTCTAGAACCTGAATTGAACTTTCAAGAACCTTATCCAAAAAGCAAGTTATTGATTCCTAATAATTGTGTTCTCATGATAAAGTATGCTACCATTGACGACAAGGTGTTTTGTTAAGTTATATTCTTCCAAACAGGTCAGCGGAAGAATTGTGGGGAATCTTTTATTCATGTGAGGTCTTGGAACATCTCAGGTGTTTTTGGAATGGTTCTGATAATTGGAATTCTAATTGGAATTCGTATGATGATAATAATTTAATGATAATGTCTTTTGATCTAAAGAGTTATGGATGGTGAAAAATACTATTGCCCAAAATAGATGAAAGAAGCGGACTTTATCTGTTATATTTTGGGGAGTCTAGAGATTATTTACATATTATTGTGTCTCAAGATCCTTGTTGCTTGGTTTTTGATGTTACAGAGCTTGTAGGAGATTTCTCGAAATGGTATGTCTTATATCATGTAAATCTTAACGAAGATTCTACATCTAATACTATTAAAAAAAATTCTTTTCAATTTTATATTTTAATTTGAGGATTCTTGGCTACTGGGCATTGATAAGGACACAAATGTATGTTGCCGATCTTGTAACAGAGTGTGCCAAAAAACAATGTATCGATCCTCAAGGAAAATAGAGTTTACTAGTAAATCCTTAATCCAAAAACTAGCCTACCCAAAGTGGTGTGATGTGAAAACAAAGTAAAAAAAAAAAAACAGAGATAAACAAGCAAAGTAAATGGGATACTCGGGTATAGACTCCCTCTAGAGTCTTATAAGTCCAGAACAATGGTTTGTAAATTTAGCAATCCTAATTAAACCAAGAGAAATCCTAAAGTATACTATCCCCTTTGTTAAGGTGAATAGTAACTGGTGCTAATACAGATAACCCCATGATCACGTTACACTCTGTGAAATCTTAACAAGAATCGACAAGAATTCAAAGTGTAGACAATCTTTCTATACCTAATCCTAAAGTACCTTATCTCTAGGCTTACTCATAAACCCCCTTCAATCATGGCTTGCCTATGCTGGTTGGGTCTCTCAACTCGTCACACAAGCACATCAAACATAAATAAAAGGTTTTCGCCTCAATATCATTGCAACAAAAATATACAATTGACTTCAAAAGTAAATGATTGTAATTAAAAATTAATGTAAAGCATGAAAGATTCATAACCAAAGTCAATCAAATCAACCCTAAAGTTCATCTATGCCCAAATACTTACAAAATTAGTTCTCCCATTAAGAAAGAGTAATCATATAACTCACAAGAGATAACAAGCATGATTGAAAACATTAAAACTTCTTTTCTATTGTGCCCCTTAAGATTGCTAAAGAACTTCCCTCTTTCCTTTCATGAATGCAGCCAAGGTGCTTCTTGACGGCTCGAGGGATCCAATCCGCCAAGGTACAAGAAAATAGGATGATAAACTATTTTTTTACAGGCAAAACAAGATCATGTAATATAATCGTATGGACAAAACAATGTGTGAGGTTGTCCCTAGCTAATATAAAGGGGTTAAGTCCTTATTTACATCGCTATTATGATGTAGTCTCATATAGACCCACTCTGTTTTTTTCTTTCGAATTGATTATAGATAGGGTTTTTTTTAATAAAGTAGCCATATTTTATTTTTTATTTAACCAAATGGCCCTAGGGCTATTTTAATTATGAAAATGGCCCTAGGACCATCACATCACCAACATGGGTGTTGTGCTGTGCTGACTGGACGCTGAGTCAGCGTTGATTGGACTGCTAACGTAGTATTTTTAAATAAAAAATCATGGTTTTTTGTATTTTAACCCCTGAATTGTTTTATAATCAATAAGTTGATATATTCTTAAACTGTTTTTTTAACTAATTTTTTCAAAAAAAATTATTAGTGTTTTAAAATTTATTAAACTTTTAAATAGCTTTTTAAGAAATATATAAGTGTGTTTTTTTAATTTAAATCCCTTATTTGTTTTATAATTAACAAATTATCTTTTATCTTTATTATTTAACCCAAATTTTGTTTAAAAAAATTATGTAATTTTTTAAATTTATTAAAAAAAATTAATTTTAAAGAATATATTTGAATATGAAAACACAAAAAACTTATAATTTATTTTTTAATTAAATTATGAAATCAATAATAACTTGTAAAAAAACACTTATATATTTCATAAAAAGTTATTTAAATGTTTAATAAATTTTAAAACACTAATAATTTAAAAAAAATGATTAAAAAATCCAAGAATATATATCAACTTATTGATTATAAAACAATTTAGGGGTTAAAATACAAAATATCATGATTTTTTATTTAAAAATACCACGTCAGCAGTCTAATCAGCGCTGACTCAGCACCCAATCAGCACATCACAACACTCATGTGGGTGATGTGATGGTCCTAGGGCTATTTTGACAATTAAAATGACCCTATAGCCATTTAGTTAAATAAAAAAAAATAAAATGGGGCTACTTTATTAAAAAACCCTTATAGATACCATTTACTTTCTTTGGGTTGTAAGTTTATCTATATTAATTATGCATTCTCATTGAGAGTTTGGAACAAGGAATTTGAATGTCTTTATTTAATCTTTGATAAAGACCTTTAATTATGTGCCATTGAGTTTGTTTTCATTTAATTCTAAAACTTTGTTTTCATTATTATTTTCGTTATTATTTAATTACGTACAAATTAATTTAAAAAAGTTAACAAATTAAAAAGTGTTAAAAAGTAAATAAATTTTTGACATATAAATAAGCAATAAAATAAATGAAAGTAAAATAAATACCCAAATTACCTATAGAAACAAATAAGAAATAATAGTGAGAAGAAGAGTTATAATATTGAAGATAGAATTGTCCTTCCAACACACATCGGAACCCTTATATATATAGCCCAATGTTAAGTAACGAAAAGGGATATTAATGGAGGAGAAACGCATCCACATTTATACTTCTCAACGCATCAATTCATAACACTCCCCCTTGGATGCGTATAACCAAAGGATATGCCTCATTAAAACCTTACCAAGAAAAACCCAATGGGATAAAAACCTGGTGAAAGAAAAAGAGTACATAATCCTTGGTATATGGAGTAATTGCTGCCTCATTAAAAACCTTGCTCTGAAAAAACCCTATGGGATAAAAACCGTAGCGAAGGGAAAAAGAGTACAGCCTCCCCCTCATAAAAGTAACTATCAACTTGTTTCAGCAATGATGTTTTTGAGTCTTCTCATCCCGATTTTGTGCACAAGATTCTGATAAATATACTTTGGTAGTGATTTTGTGAATAAATCAGTTTGATTCTCACTAGATTGAATCTTTTGGACTTCTATAACACCTTCTTTCTGAAGATCATGAGTGTAGAAAAATTTGGGTGATATATGCTTTGTTCTATCTCTTTTAATGTAACCTCCTTGTATCTGAGAAATACAAGAAGCACTGTTGTCTTCATAAATTATTGTGGCATTTGTTGTAATTGATGGCAATTTGCATGATGACTATATATGTCCAATCATAGATCGCAACCACTGGCATTCTCGACTAGCTTCATGGAGAGCTAGGATTTCAGCATGATTTGATGAAGTAGCTGTAAGAGTTTATTTTGTTGAACGAAATGAAATGGTTGTACCATTATAAGAAAATATATATCCAGTTTGAGATCGTCCTTTATGAGGATCAGACAAGAATCCGGCATCTACAAAACCTGTGAGATTGGATGAAGACTCTTTGGGATAAAACAAACCCATATCTGTAGTTCCTCGTAAATAACGTAGCACATCTTTAACTCCTTTCCAATGTCTTTGTATCGGTGTAGAACTATATCTTGCCAAGAGATTTACTGCAAAAGCTATATCTGGTCTAGTATTATTTGCAAGATACATTAATGCACCTATTGCACTTATATACGGAGTTTCTGGGCCAAGAATTTCCTCTTCTTCACTAGGTGGACGAAATGGATCTCTCTGAACATCAAGTGTCCGGACAACCATTGGGGTACTTAATGGATAGGCCTTATCCATATTAAATCTTTTCAGCACTTTTTCTGTGTAAGCTGACTAGTGAATAAATATTCCTGCATGTAAGTGCTCAATTTGTATACCAAGACAAAATTTTGTCTTTCCCAGATCCTTCATTTCAAACTCCTTGTTTAGATATGATGCTGCAATTGCTATTTCATGAGGAGTACCTACAAGATTTAAATCATCCACATATACTGCTATCACAACAAATCCGTTAGTAGAACTTTTAATAAAAAACAAGGGCATAGATTATCATTTTGGTACCCTTCTTTTATCAAATAGTCACTGAGACGGTTATACCACATCCGTCCAGATTGTTTTAACCCATAAAGAGATTTCTGTAATTTAATAGAGTGCAAATGCCGCTACTTTGAAGCGTATGGCATTTTGTATCCCTCAGGGATTTTCATATATATGTCTTTTTCAAGTAATCCGTATAGATACGCGGTGACAACATCCATCAACTGTATATCTAATTTATTACTTGCTGCCTTGGCAATTAGAAATCGAAAAGTGATCCTATCCATTACAGGAGAATATGTCTCCTCATAGTCGACACCAGGCATTTGGGAAAAACCTTGAGCAACCAGTCTAGCTTTATATCTTATAATTTTATTGTTTTCATTTCGTTTTCTCACAAATACCCATTTGTAACCAACTGGTTTTATCCCTTCAAGTGTTGGCACTATTGGCCCAAACACTTCACGTTTTGAAAGGGAATTTAACTCAGCTTGAATAGCCTCTTTCCATTTTGGCCAATCTTTTCTTTGTCGACATTCATCAATAGATCGTGGCTCTGGATCATTATCTGTATTTATTTCTATATCTATAGCCACATTATAGATAAATATATCATTTATATCGGTTTCACATCAATTTATTATTTTACCATCATCTACATAACAAATTGAGTTTTCAGTATTTTTAGAGATATCATTCCCCATTAATTCTTTTTCATTGACATGCTCTGACGGTTTTATATTTTCATCTCCCTTTTCATATGGGAGATCTCCCTCTTCAAGAGTTTTATTTTTCTGCTTCCTTTTTCTAGGAGCTGAATCTTTGGCACCTATTGGCCTTCCACGTTTTTGGCGTGGTTTGTTTTCTATTTGTTTTTCTTTTAATGGGGTAATAGGAATCTCAATTCTAGCAGGAGCGTTGACAGCTGGTATATATGACTTGGTTACCCTTTTTGCATCTGTAAATGCATCAGGTATTTCATTTGCAATATTCTGCAATTTAATGATTCTTTGAACTTCAAGATCACATTCTTTTGTACGAGGATCATATGTATATAATTGGGATGTGTTCCAATCAATTTCTTTCCGCTCATTTTGAATAACCATATCTCCCCCTAATGAAGGAAAGGTAGATTCATCAAAATGGCAATCTGCAAATCTTGCAGTAAATACATCTCCCGTTAATGGCTCTAAATATCGTATAATTGAGGGAAAGCCATAACCAACATATATACCAAGTCTGCGTTGCGGACCCATTTTGGTACGATTTGGTTGTGCTATTGGCACATATACTACACAACCAAATATTCTTATATGTGAAATATTAGTCTCTTTACCAACAACAAGTTGTTGTGGTGAATATGAATTACATGCAGTGGGTCGGATCCGTATTAAAGCTGCAGCATGCAAAATAGCATGACCCCACGCACTTGTAGGCAGATTTGTTCTTAATAATATTGGGCGAGCAATTATTTGGAGTCTTTTAATTAATGACTCCGCCAACCCATTTTGGGAATGTACATGAGCTACTGGATGCTCAACTCGTATTCCAACTGCCATACAATAATCATAAAATGATTTTGATGTAAACTCACCAGCATTATCAAGACGAATTGTCTTTATAGGATAATCTGGAAATTGTGCTTTAAGCCTGATAATTTGTGCCAATAATCTTGCAAAAGCTACATTTCTTGTAGATAGAAGTGAAACATGAGACCATCTAGTCGATGCATCAATTAAAACCATAAAATACCTAAATGGTCCACATGATGGATGTATTGGTCCACATATATCTCCTTGTATTCTTTCTAAAAATTTAGGAGATTCACCAGCCAACTTACTTTTAGAAGGTCTGGTTATTAGTTTTCCCATTGAGCATGCTGAATATGCATATTCATTATTTGTTAAGATTTTATAATCCTTCAATGGGTGTCCATGGGCACTAGTAATAATCCGACGCATCATAATAGCACCCGGATGCCCAACTCTTTCATGCCATAGATTAAATATTTCTGGATCATTAACCTTCTTGGTTAAGACCGTATGTGATTCTATCACTTTAATATGTGTACAATATAATCCTAAAGATATACAAGGAAAGCTTTCAAGTACACGTTTTTGGCATGAAATAACTTGAGTAATATAAAGATATTCTTTTCCCTCCTTATCAACCGTCTCTAGATGATAACCATTGAGACGTATATCTTTAAAACTTAAAAGGTTTCTTCCGGATTTTGGAGAATAAAGAGCATTTTTAATCTGCATAAGTGTCCCATTTGATAATATCAGTGCTGCTCTACCGGAACCTTCAATCAGGTCTGATGACCCAGCTATTGTGGCTATAAAAGCCCTTTTCATTGATAAAGATGTAAAATACATTTGCTTTTGCAATACAGTATGTGTCGTTCCATAATCAACAATGCATTCATCATCACCCATATTTTATCTAAAGCATAACAAAGGAATATAACTTTAATGAAATGTATAACATATTGAATAAAAATAAAAAACATACTACATATATTATAAATCTAATCTATTAGAAAGTCTGACATATCTAAGTGTGTATTTTGAATTATATCATCAACAAAGTTAGTTTCTGTGGAGTTGTCTGCAAAATTTGTCTCAACACCTTTACCATTTTTGTCTTTAAGTGAATCTTGGTAAAGTTGGACAAAATGCTTGGGGGTTCTACAAATTTTAGACCAATGACCCTCCAGTCCACAACGGTGACATGTATCTCTTTTCTTGTCTAATCCATCATTGTGGTTTTGTTGTTTTTTATGATGCACATTTATTTTACCATCGTGTGGTCCGAAATAATTTCGGCCCCCATCACGACCACGTCTGCCACGACCACCACGGTAACCTCTTCCACCTCGGTTCTTATAACCGTCATTACGACGACGCCATTTTCCTTGCCCATAATTAGTTTAGGTAGTGGTGTTGATCCGGATGGTCTGGTTTGATGATTTAGCATCAACAATTCATTATTTTGCTCCGCCACAAGGAGACAAGAGATCAATTCAGAGAATTTAGTAAAATTTTTTTCTCTGTATTGTTGTTGTAATATAACATCTCGAGCATGAAATGTTGTGAATGTTTTTTCAAGCATCATATTTTCTGTCACCGTTTCTCCACAGAGACGTAACATCGAAACTATTTTAAATAGCTCGGAATTATATTCTTGCACACTTTTAAAATCTTGAAACCTGATATTTGCCCAATCATTACGTGCTTTTGGCAAATAAACCATTTTGAGATGCTCAAATCTCTCTTTTAGGGAAAACCACAATTCTTGTGGATCCTCAATAGTTAAGTATTCATTTTTCAGGCTATCATCAAGATGATGCCGTATGAATATCAATGCTTTTGATTTATTATCAATTGGCTCATTGTTAGCAGCCTCAATTGTTTTTCCCAGGTTTCTGGCATTTAGATGGAGCTTAACATCGAGGTTCCATGATATATAATTGCTCCCGGAGATATTAAGAACCTCGAATTCTCTTCTTGCGATATTCACCATGATATCAAATTCTATAGGAAATAAATGATATAACAATAATTCAATGAATAATTAAAATAAAATATTGAAATAATGAAAACGACAAATAATAAATTTAGTATTAGTCAATATAAAGATAAAGCATATATGAAGTAAATCAAAATAATATATATATCAAAAGCAAATTCGTGCTGATAACGTGTTAAAAAGTAAATAAATTTTTGACATATAAATAAGCAATAAAATAAATGAAAGTAAAATAAATACCCAAATTACCTATAGAAACAAATAAGAAATAATAGTGAGAAGAAGAGTTATAATATTGAAGATAGAATTGTCCTTCCAACACACATTGGAACCCTTATATATATAGCCCAATGTTAAGTAACGAAAAAGGATATTAATGGAGGAGAAATGCATCCACATTTATACTTCTCAACGCATCAATTCATAACACAAAGAGAATTAGTCTTGACTTCGGACATAGGAAAGGATTGACAATAAAAATTACTCTTTATATATATATATATATATATATATATATATATATATATATATATATATATATAATAATAATAATAATAATAATAATAATAATAATAATAATAATAATAAAACTGTAGTGATTTAATTTGAGTGGATAATATATTTAAATTAGTAAATTATTTTAAAAGCATTATAGAAAAAATTATTTTAGAAGTTTGAATTATTTTAGGCTATGTTTGATTGCAATATAGAAAATGGGTGGGAAAAAAATTTCCATAGAATATTTTTCAATGGAAAAAAAATAAAATAAAATAGGTGTTTGATTGGTATTATTTTCTGGATAGAAAATCAAGAATTCTTTATGGAATATTCTTACTTTGTTGTTTGATTGCTCCTATTTTCCATGGAAAAATCTCATTTGTTGTTTGATTGCATCATTTTTTCCCGAAAAAATTACATTTTTCATGGAAAATTTTTTATATTCTCCAAGAAATTTTTTTTTTTATCTTGTTCATATGTTAATTTAGTTTAGTTTATAAAAATTAGATGTAAAATAATAAATCTTTACAAAAATGCTACTAAAA
The DNA here is from genome assembly GCA_020875875.1 of Dioscorea alata. NCBI lineage: Eukaryota > Viridiplantae > Streptophyta > Magnoliopsida > Dioscoreales > Dioscoreaceae > Dioscorea > Dioscorea alata. Next base: position 16,538,308 of record CM037015.1, on the reverse strand, counting down.
ATATAATTTTATATATTATATAACTTAATTTGTAAAAATAAAAAAACTAAAACATAGATTTAAATTAAATATACTTAAATATCAATAGAAAAAATACTAATTTTTGTAAATATTAAAAAATATTATGGTTTAGATTATTAGTATTAATTTGTTAAAAAATTAATTTTTTAAAGTTAAAATAAAAAAATCCTAAAGAGACAGAAATATTTCAAAAATTAAAAATAAAACCAAAAGAGAGAAGAAAAATAAAAACTGAGAGAGAAAAATATAAAAAGGAGATACCTAGTTTATAAAAAATTATTTTTTAAATAAAATAAAAAACTTTAAAAAAGATGGAGATATTTTTAAAAATTAAAAATAAAAAACCAAAAGAGAGGGAAAAAAACCAAGAGAGAGAGAGTGAACATGAAAAGGGGGAGGGGTCACCGGAAACAGGGGCCCGCCCCTGCCCTTGCCCCTTCTCCCTCCACTCCTGCTAGTGCATTTGTTCTCAAACTTGTTGTACTAATTTGATTATTTTAATAAATAAACATTCAATGTTATATTATACGAGGAAAGAAGCCGGCGGATCAGATCTATTATGCTTAATTAATGAATATAATTGTTAAGGAGTTACAACTTCTTAGTAATATAATTATCATAGTATTTATAATTTTTTTTTCATTGTTGTTTTCGTTACTCTTTAGGTATAAATTAATTTAAAAACAATCAACAAATTAACAAATAATCTCGACTATGGATAATTACATGGTATATTATTTTAAAATTAAGAATAATTTATACTATTTTGAGAAAATAAATCTAAATATTCAAAATTACAAACATATGGATAACAAAGATGTTTGTCTCCTCATTTAATTTCCTGAGTAATTGATATATTTTGTAGTGTAACCAAAATTTATAATTTAAATAATTTAAATAATTCAAATTCTTAAAATAATTTTTTATAAAGCTTTTAAAAGAATTTACAAATTTAAACTTATTACCCAAAAAAAATCATTGTAATTTATTATATATAAAAAAAGAGTAATCTTATCGATATAAGTATAATATTTTAAAAAATAAAATCCAAACGACTATCCTACAATAGAAGAGTGGTATTTCATTTTTATTTTCCTACTTCCGCCAAGATTGGTTTCCCTTCTAATGTGATGGTTGAGAGCTAGTGACTTATCTCTCTTTAAAAACACACAAAACATAATAACCAAATAATAATACTTTTGAATTAATCATTGAATATTTACCTGATATTGTTTTTGTTTTTTAAAAAATTGTCTGCGGTTCTCAATTTACTTTATTTATATATATATATATATATATATATATATATATATATATATATATATATATATATATATATATATATATATATATATATATTTGAACAATATGTTCAAAAATGATACTTTTCATTTTTTTCTTATCACAACAAAATGTTCATTTTAATTATTAAGGTTGTAATCTAGTTTAATGGAGCTAAGTTTTGCCATCTTCAAGCTCAGACTTAGCACAGATTTTGTTATGAAGATGTAGGGTTGGTGTTCTAACAAATCACACAAAGTTTAGCAATTGAACAAATAAGGTCAATTAGGAGACACGCTGCGCTGTCCTTCAAGAGATTTATGCATCCTATCACAAAGATTTCTTAAAAGAGTTTTATGTAATTTCTCCTATAATATAATTAAAAATCACAACTTCAGAAAGAAAAGTTGAAAATAAAATTGTTTGAATGAAAATACCTTCTTAAATGATAAATGTCTTGAATTAACTAATACTGATAGCCTCTAAAACACTATTTGTAAGATTTACAATCTTCACCCTTAATAAAACCATGTGGAAAGCCTTTCATTTATGAAAATTGGTTTGCACATGCGCCGGGAGTCTTTTGGAATGAATATGCTAATTGGATTTCAACGTTATCGGATAATAATAATTAATTTAGTTATAATGTCTTTTGACATTACAAATTATCAATGTCAGGAAATACAGGTTCCAAAGAAAGATGAAGGAAGCAGATTTATACCCTTTCATTTTGGAGAATTTAGGGATCATTTACATCTTATTGTGTCCAAAGATGGTCATGGTTTGGATTTCGATATTTTAAAGCTTACTGAAGATTTATCAAAATGGTTTATCTTATGTCACATAGATTTTAAAAAGGCTTCTACATGTAATATTATTAAAAAAAAAAATTCTCCAGTTATATATTTTATGTGAGTCTTGGAGACTTGGTCATTAAACATATTCCGAAGGAAAAAAAAAGAGGGCAATAAATAATTTCTTCGTAGTCCAAGTAAAATAGTGTCATATAATTTTATGGACAAAACGATGTGTGAGGTTGTCTCTAATGTAGAGGGATTAAATCCTCAATTATATCCCTATTATGATGTATTCTCATGTAGCCCACTTTGGCTTTTCCTTTGAATTGATTATATATACAATTATCTTTCTTTGGGCTTTAAGTTTATGTATATAAATTATGCAATCTCATTAAGAGTTTGGACAAGGAAATTGTATGTTTCTATTTCAGCTCTGATAAAGACCTTTAATTATGTGTCATTGAGTTTGTTCTCATTTAATTCTATAAGTTTTTTTTTTCATTATTGTTTTTGTTATTCATTAGTTACTTGTAAATTTATTTTAAAAAATCAACGAATTAACAAATAATTTCAACTATAAGGTTAATTTCATGGTATGTTTTTTTAAATTATGAATGAGTTATACTATTTTGAACAAAAGCTAGTTAGTATCATTTGAGAAAATAAATCTAAATATTCAAAATTGTAAAACATATGGATAACAAAGAAGTTTGTCTCTTGCTCATTTTCTTAAGTAATAGATATATTTTGCCCTCATAGCATATATATATATATATATATATATATATATATATATATATATATATATATATATATATATATATATATATATATATATATATAAAGCTTCTAAAATAATTTACAAATTTAAACATATTATCTACTACAAAAATCATTGCAATTTATTATATACTAATACAAAAAAAGTAATATTATAGATATAAGTATATTAAAAAAAAAAATTTAGATCAAAGGACTATCTCTACAATGGGAGAGTAGCATTTCATTTCCTTTGTAAATACAAAGTCAAAGAATGGTCTTCCTTCTAATGCGATGGTTGAGAGTTAGTGACTAATATATCCATATTAAAAACCACACACACACAAAATAATGCTCCAAAATAATAATACTTTTAAATAACTGAATATTTAATGGATTTATAATTTTTTTTTAATTATTTAACATCCTCTGTTAGGTCCGAAGTGTTAGGTGTGTAAGGGAAATGCTCAATCTCACAAGAAAGTAGACATACAAGTTAGTTACCCAGTTCGGCACAACTTTGCCTACATTTGAGGATAAAGCACGGAGAAGCAATCCACTAAAAAGAGGTTAAGAATAAAAAGTATAACACACTCTATCACTCACACAATAACAAAGAAATCCTCTTAAGATTGGCCGATGCCCACTCTCCTTAACTCGCACACCTTGGGGTCTTTCACATGTGGTTCATCCTAAATCTTCAAGCGCGATATCTTATATAAACGCACCTACGTCCCAATAGATCTTCTTTTTTTAGACTTCTCTGCGACTTCTTAACTTGGACACCTTCCAAAGTTAAATGTTGCAACACCAGTTATAATCAAACTTGCAACACTGCCTACCTTGCTAAACCTAACTGAGTTCTAGCCCAGTTGCAACCGAACTTGTGACACCTTCAACCATCTCGACTCTTTCAGTTCTTTTCGTAGCAGTTGACTCATCCAGAGCTCTTCCTTCCTGTAACCGCTTCCTTCCTCACCTCATTTCAGCAAGCCCCTTGCCCCTTTCCCAACGGTTACACCCACCAAGACGCGAAAAATCATCTCACCAAGGATGGCTATCAAAGATCTCCTAATCTTCTTTCCAAACTTGATTCAAGTTTGGTCTTCAATTGATCAATTAATATATTATTATTAAACTTGAGCTCCTCTCATCCAAGTTTAATCCTCAATATCTTCCAAGCATAATCTTCAATTATCCTAGCTTGGCTCTTCAAATCTTCAATTAAATCTCATCATATATGGCTTGCAACCTTGAATAGCTCCACCCATAAATGGTCTTCATACCAACTTAAGCTTCATACAATCTTCATGATGATCTTGTCAATCAATTTATTATTCCTCTCTTTTAGAAATAGATCTCTCATAAAAGTTATTTACCAAAGATATGATTCATCATCCCGGATCTTACCAAAGATAGATAAAATCATATCTAAGATAAAACTTACTGTTGTACCATGTCCTGATTTTAGACCTCGGGCCTCCTTAGATTCTTATGCATGCATTAGGGGTAAAATGGTTATTTATCACTAAGGGCATCTTTGCATAATTGCATAGTAGCTGTAGTGTGAGAATAAGCCAAAAACCAGGGGCAATTCAATCTTTGGACCCTTTTTAATTTATTTTTCTAATAGGAGGGCAATTAGGTCATTTCCTATATATATATATATATATATATAAAAAGAAAAGATAAAGTTAGCAAACCTGGCCTTTCTTCTCTCTTTCTTTCTTCTTCTTCACTTGCTTCTTCCTTCGGCCGACCACCAACTCTTCAAATTTTTTTTCCAACAAACCAAGCATTTGTGGTTTATCCACTTTTTGAAAAAAGTGGATAAACCACGAATTTATTGAAAGAAACATAACAACACAATACAGACTCAAAAAGAAGATGAATAACTAAACATGAAAAAAAAAAGAAGAAAAGACTGAGTTCTCACTAGGGGTGAAGGATACAACACACAAGAAAGAAGGAAAGAACAAAGGGTAAGAAAGTGTAAGCTAGGTCTGCGAAGACAGCCGTTTGAAGTCATAGGTCAGACCAAACTGAAAAAAATGGGCGATTACTCCCAATCGTGTTTTGTCCAGCGTCTCCAGAATGCCATGCTAGTCGAGTGTTCATGAAGCTGAGGGAACGCTTGATTTTCTGGGATGCTTTTGTGATCATATGCGGGTGGGGCTCAAGAGCTGCAGAAATCTAGGAAAAAAGCAAGTTAGAAGTCTTATAGAGTACTGAATAATTGGAAGAGCAGTTTAAATTAAAAATTCCATTATTCCGTTCTAGCCATAAATTCCAGAAAATTGCTCGTGTGTTGAGATCACATAGGTTTCGAAGGCTTGTTTTTAAAGAAGGGATCCAGTTTGTCCAGATATTTGAAACTGAGGAATATTTGAAACTGAGGACGGAGTGTTCTCAGAGTCAAAGAATTGTTTAAAAAAGAACCAAATTCGTTCTGAGAATTCGCAGTCAATAAAAAAGTGATCAACCGATTCTGTGTTTTTATGACAAAGAACACAAGTATATGTTGCGTTTAAGTTACACCTTTTTTTTTTTAAAAGGTTATCAAGAGTGAGAATTTTGTTTTCCCAAGCAAGCCAGCAAAATAAGGTAATTTTGCTAGAAGATTTTATTTTCCAGAACTGAGGGTAGAGTTGGCAACGAGTCCCTCCATCAATTAGGAAATTATAGAAGTATTTTACAGTGAATACAGTAAGGCTTTGATCCAAGCTTTTTATTCCGTATAATCTTCGTATTTCTTCTTTTTTAGAAATTTTTGAAAACCTAGATTTCTTCATGGATTTGGTTGTTTATAGGTTCAAATTGAAGCAAATGACTTGTTATTCATGTATGAGAATGTTTGTGAAGAAATTTCTTGATTTAGTGTTATAAATTGGGAGAAAATCCATGTATTAGGGCCGGTTTTACTGTAGCAATCCAAAGGTTACTGTAGCACCAAACTTTTGACATTTTCTTGTATTTACTTGGTCCAAATCAAAGCCATTCTTATTTGGAATTTATTGAAATTGGTTTTACTCCAGTTTAAGGTCATTTGGGGTCTAAAATGATATCGTTTTCCCCTAAAAACACTAGAGTTATAGGTTCGACATGAACCCTTACATTGGCATGCATTTTAGCTCTCATTCTTGTGTTCATTAATTCTTGGATTCCCTGCTTGTATTTAGGTGGCGAAACATCCTCCAAGGGGAAAGAAGTTGCCGACCAGTGAGCACGTCTCGAGGTGAGACGACTGGTTCTGTGAGTGGTTTAATTCATAAATGCATAAATTTAACAAGAATATTACAGTATTTCTTTATGCGTTTTATAACATAAATTTGATACATTGGATTTCATTTGATATATATTTTGAGCATGAATTTATTTGAAATGGTTAAACCTAGAATACTTATATTTATTTATTTTGGAATAAACATGTTTACATGTGTATGTATTTTACATGTAAATGGAATATGGTTTGATGTACATTTTTCATATTTAAACATTGTGTGATGGATTCCATGAATTGGAAATTGAAATTAATTTCATTGTTGTATTTGATTTTGATGATGACTAAGGACTTTAGTCCGACACTGTAGTGGAGGTCCCACGGTCCAGCCTGATGGGAGGCGGCGTGGTTAACCCTGAGTTTACCTTGGTCAAGAGGTGCATGGAGCCATTGATAGTAATTTTATTATGTGAGAAACCCGGGGTCACCACACGGGAATCTCAATGGCTAACACCAAGGAAGGCAACATTTTATATTTTAAAAAGTTTTAAAAATACCTTGGCGGTCGCGTAGTTAGTCGCGGCCACGATTAGCTTGAGAATTGTTTGAGGCCAGCATGTGTTTTAAACTGTGTTCAAGGTGTTGGGAAACGTTACTTGCTTATACTATTGATAAAGCATTGTGTTATTTGTTAACCTGTTGAATACTTGGAATTACTTTTATATGTTATTACTATTATGGTAATAAAAATTTTGAAATACTTTATTACTCTGTTATATCTATGTTGTCACCACTCACTGGGTAACACCTATTACTCACCACTCCCTTTTCTTCTTTTTCAGACTACGACGTTGGACTGAGTTGTGATGTGCAGGTAGTAGAGTGATTTGTATGTTCTCCTTGTCTAGGTTAGTTGTAGAGTTCATGTAAACTTTATGGATCCAGTAGACTTGACCTTTATGTATTGTTCTTGTACTTGTATTTTCTGGTTGTATTTGGGAAACCCTGGCTTGTACTGTGGTTGATTTTATCCTATATTTAGAGTCCCTAGAGTAAGGGAACCCTATTATGCTTTTATTATTGGTATTGTCGTCTACTTTAGTATCTGTGATAGCAGGTTTGTGTTAAGCCTTACGGCGACCTGAAAGTTGGGGTCGTTATGGGACCCACTTCTTGTTGTCGTGGCGATTGCCACGTGCCCGGCTAGGTTCAGGGTGTGACACTTACTGTTCACGATAGATATTTTTACCTTGATGCTCCTGGCCAAAGATAGATATTCTTCATATGATTCTTTTGAGAAAAATACTCCAATCATATTCTCCTACCATAACCATCAAAATCATTAGTTGTGTCAACATGTGTTAGCCACATCATCATTCTTGTCACCATTGTTTGCCACATCATTTGCTTGCTTGCTCTTGAAGTTACAACCCACTTGTCTTATATAGCTTCTCTAAATATAGCTTTCATCTCATCAAATAGATATAACCATAGATATCATTGTGTCTTCAAATAGATCTCCTCTCCAAAAATAATTATGTAAATATTCTCCACATGCAATTTGCTTGCTCTTTAAGAGAGATCTTCCAAGGTTGATGCTTTTACCAAAGATAGCTTCAATAAATTTTCTCCACTTAACTCATTGAGAGAGAATCTCCAAATATAGGCTCCTACCAAAGATAGTTCCATATGGTTTCTTGAAAGATTCTCAAAATACAAGCTCCTATATTGAATTCCCATCCTTCATGTCTTCTTTCACTACATCATCATCTTTTACCAAGTCATCTTGCGGTGTCATTGGACTTGCCACATCAACGCCATTGCCATATCATCTTGACTTGGTGTCAAATGATGCCAACTATAGAGCCTAGCTCTAACATCCTCCTCTCTTTTTAAATTTGTTTGGGTCATCTTAATTTACTTTTTCTATTTTCTAATAATAATAATAATAATAATTTATTATAACTTTTGAACAATATGTTCATAATATTGAAACTTTTATTTATTTTCTTATCCCAACAAAATATTCTTTTTAAAACGTCTAAAGTTGGCTAGGGTTGTAATCGAGCTCAACCATTCTCAAGCTTGATTTGGTACTTTTTTAACCGACACAAGTTTGAATCAAGCTCAACTCATTAACACAATATAGAGCATAGGCTCGACTCTTTAGCTTATTTTTTAATTTTTTTTAAAATGAATAAAGTCATAACTATTATTGATTTGGAGTTGTTTTTTTAACAGCATATTATTGAATTTTTTTATGTTTTCCATATTGTTTTGAGATTATAATATTAACGAATTTTTTTTTTATGATTTCTATATATTGTCTTTTTTTTATCGATATAATTGTTGTTTTATTTACTTATAGTTCTCCTCCTTGACTTACAATTTTTTTATAAATTCGTTTTTTATAATAATCTCATTAATGGCAACGATATTTTTTTAAAATATTGTATACCCCGATACCCGTCTAGTAATGCCTTAAAAAAATTAATTAATTTAATCTCTACTGACATACTATGTTTACGTTGATTTTTTGAGTTTTATTGGGATTACAAAACAATTAATTAAGTAATTAAAGTCTTGTTAAATACATGGAAGAAAAGTTTTATTTCAAAAATATTAATTAAAATTATAATTTTTTAATTATCTAAATAAAATAATTATTTTATTATACTTATTTTTTAGTATTAATTACTTAATTAACTAATGAACTCATTTAGCTATTTTGATTATTAGATCAATTATTCTTTTACATGGTTTTTTAAAATCCTCCCCAATAATTTCCCATTTTACACATTTTTTAAAATAAAAAATTCCATAATAAACTGATATTATAACTAATATGGAAACAAAAAGCTGCAATATTTTTCAAGGACTATTAGACAATTTCGTATCGTGATGGACACGACTCTTAAAGCATATCGATCATCAACAGGGACTCTGAGGGGAACTTTTATTTCCAGAGCGACACGTGGGCTTTGAGATGAGCGGTCCAACTCGGGCCACATGGTCTCTACTTATATGGCGTTCCCGTGGAGCGTAGTTCCTAAAACCTTTTCCCGGAACCGTACTCCTCCTCCTCCTCCTCCTCCTTCCCTTTGTTTCGGCTCCGATCGCCGGGAACTAGGGTTAGGGTTTCGCTTTCAATATCGATTTGGAGGTGTGATCACTGTTTCGCTTCGATCTTCGGTTTTGATGCTTTGCATCGTCGATGGCGGTGGGTTGATGCTTTTCATTCTCTTTTGGCGCAGGGGTTTTGGAGCGGACCTTGAGCTATTAGGCTGGGGGTCTGGATTGAAGCGTTTTTGCAGGTGCGCTAGGGTTTCGATTGCTTGAATTTTGCTGTTTGGGTCTTCAAATGGAGATTGGCCGATGATATCGATGTTGTTCAATTTTCCGAATGGCTTTGTGGGATTTGAGTTCCCATCAATGTTTTTGGGTTAACTTTTCTTATTTTCCTTTAATTTGAGAGGATCGTGAATTTCTCTAGCGATGTGTATATCTTTTGTTTGGTATTTGTAGATGTTATTTATCTGCAAAATTTTATTTGAGAGTCCTGGGGCTTAGCGTGGATGTTTCGTTGATGGTTGGATTCGTCTTGCTAATCGGGCAACAGTTTCTTAGCTTTCATTATTTTAATCGTGTTGATTTTTTATGATGATGATGATGATGATGATGATGATGATAGGGGGTGATGCTGTTCAACATGGTAAAACCGAGACAGGGAATAATCTGATATTCTTCATTACCTTTTACTTTCAGGCATTTTGAGGATTGTTGTTTTCTTGAGATTGGAGGGCTGGATTAGGGTTTTGCGGACTGACTTTGGAACTCAGGAGATATGGATGACGGGGAACGAGATGGGGATGCTAGAACTTTCAGGGCTAACTTCTCAGGAGAGGGTGCTGCAATGCTGCGGGAGAGGGTGAAGGAAAAACTGAAGGAGTTCATGGGGGATTACACAGATGACACCCTTGTGGTATGATTATAATTCTAAATTTTATTTTCCTTTTGTTTAGAGCCTCACCTTGATTTCTTAGTTGTGTGATGCTTCAGTGTTTGATCCATCATATATACTATTTAAGTAAGAGGAAAATCTTATTCTGGAGACAGATATAACTTTGAAATATTTTCATTTGTATTTCAAGGAAGCTGCTTTTTGCAAGTTTTCAGGATTTGTTGATGTGTTAAAGTTGGTTTCAGTTAGAAGTGATACGTGCAACTTTAGATGGATGCATTGAATCCTGTTGTGACACATATTCTGCCATCATTTGAACTTAATACTGTTGCAAACTCTGCATTTTGAACTCGTAATCTGTTAAAGTGGTATCTAATTAACGGAGCAAATGCATTTAGACCCTTTCTATCTTAATACCCTTTTCATTAAACAAAAATATTTTACATTTCTTAAAAAAAATATATATATTTTGTATTTATTATGAACTTCCCAAAAGTAAGAAACCTTATGGCGGGCTTGGGCTGTAAGCCGTGATTGGAACAAAGATCTTTGAAAAGCTTTTGAACTTCCTCAATATCGTTGCTATTGTTCACTGGTCATGAATCTTTTGATTGTGTTGGTAATAAACTTAGGTGCTTTGTGTCATGCATTTCAAATTGTAGTTTTTGGGGGCACACCACTCGTAAAGTTTTTAACAGATTTGAGGATGCTTTGCTGTAGCTATGGATTTTGGAACATATTGTTTGTTGATGTTTGTTTGCTGCCCAGTGTAGTATTTAGTCTAGGCCTGCCAGATTCTTAGTTCTAGGTGTCATCTATCTAGCTCTACGAAGCTAGTTGCAAAGGGGGATGAAACTCTTTCTTCAGAATAGCACATATTAGAGAGAAAGGAAACAAATTTCACAATCTTTTTATATATATGATAATTGGAATTGAGCAAGCAGTAATCTGTTAGAGATTAGAATAAGTACCGATAACAATTCTAGCCTATGCGGCGTGCTTGCTTGTTTATGTTTTTGTCAAGTCATCATAGTGTGTCTTGCATCCAATAATATATGTTCAATCACTCTTTCTTAGGATGATCCTATTGTTGTGAAAGGTTCTTTGTGAAGTTACTATGTTCTCAAAGATAAGAGACAAAAGATGGGAGGTTTTCATGAATCTGTTTATAGTGTGGGTACTGCTCAAAGATCAGCCCTTGCCCGATCGTTGTTAATCATAAAATCCAATTATTATGCTTGTCAGGGTGCTATATGAAGAAATAAAATCTATGGTCAATATGGCTAGCACAAGTTTGTAGTCATGCATAATAGAGATGCAAGTGAAAACATTGTAGCATATGTGTGAATCCTATATTTTGATGCAAATTAGTATGTTGATGGAAGATTATTTGTAACTAGTCTTGTAGAATGACACAAGGAGACTCATTGAAATTTTTAAGGTATTGTTGATTAGGATATATCTAGTAGTGTGGTGGAGATTGAAGAGAGGAGCGTATAGCTGAAATATGTTCTCTTACAAGGCTTATCATTTTGCACCCATGTTTTGGGGGTTGGGTTTGGTTGGCATGATAAATTGACTGAGTAAGCAAGGAGGTTGTTTAGCTGGGGTTAGTAAGTGGATAAAAGAAAATGCAAAATAGGGTGCCTATAAGATGTCTTAATTTGCAATCCTAGAAGAAGTTTGAATTTATATGATCAGGTTAATTATTGAAATCTACCCCTTTACTAGAGTGCAGATATCATATCTATTCCATGTAACTAACGTAAACTGTGTTGTTATAACCACTATTGTCTTGCTTATTCTGTTGGTACACAGAAGGTCTGGTTAATATGCTTGCTAAATGGTAGGGTGTCTGATTTGCTTGTTAGATGTATATATATTATACAGGGTATAAGGCCACAGTTATTTTCAAGGAATATTTGTCATTTCATGGATGCTATCAATTTTGTGTTTCTCTTGCTTTAAGGATGGTAAGGACGGCTATAAAATGTTATAGAAATCTGATTTAGACATGAATTATTCTCATAGATTTATATATACCTCCTCCACTTATTTTAATTTATATTCTATAAATTTGGGAAGATCTCAAGTCCCTCCACAAATATATAGACAGTATCTGTTTTTGAACTCATTTTTAGCCACCTCTTATGCTTTTTCTAGAATTTTACATTTGGTGACTTTTGTGCCTTTGGTATTTCTTTGTCTGCATATGGATTTGTATTTTCATTTTACTCGATAATGAGAACAGAACTGTAATTATATATGCTACTAGAGCTATCTGGTATATCAATTGGAGAGAAGGCTTAAATATTGCTAAATTAATAAGGGGAATTCAATGCTAAATAATCATAAGCCCAGTGTAATTAATCAAAAGCATTAGGCTCCCTTAAGGCGCTAAGACTTTTTATTGCCTGCGGCGAGAAGCGCCACGAAAGGTGCATTTTTAGCCACCTTTTATGCTTTTTCCAGAATTTTACATTTGGTGACTTTTGTGTCTTTGGTATTCCTTTATCTGCATATGGATTTGTATTTTCCATTTTACTCGATAATGAGAACAGAACTGTAATTATATATGCTACTAGAGCTATTTGGTATATCAATTGGAGAGAAGGCTTGAATATTGCTAAATTAATAAGGGGAATTCAATGCTAAATAATCATAAGTCCAATGTAATTAATTAAAAGCATTAGGCGCCCTTAAGGCGCTAAGACTTTTTATTGCTTGTGGCGAGAGGCGCCACGAAAGGTGCACGCCCGAGTGAAGTAAAATGCTAGTTAATAAATAGCTTATATATATATATATATATATATGATTTTTGGAATAATTTAGTTGAGCAAAGCAAAACATAAAGTCAAATAGTGCATAATATAAAGTTAAGCAAAATATTTCCTAGAAGTCTAGAACCATTCTTATTTTTTAGAGTGCAAATTCTATCTTTATAGGTCGTCTAATTCTACAATATCATCATCCTTATCATCTAAACTAGTTTCAACTCTATCGCTAGATTTAGAGTGCAACTTTTGTTGTCTTTTCAAATTTCTCTAATTAATTAGTTAATCCCTTAATTTATTTATTATTTTTTTGAAAATAGCAGTTGTACATTTAAATCACCTAGTTTTTCTCCTCTAAATTTATTTCATTCCTTATAAGTAAGGGCGCCTTTTTAAAATCACATAGTTTTCTCCCTAAATTTATTTACCTCCTTATCAGTAGGTGTGCCTTTTTGAAATTGCCTAGTTTTTCACCCCTAAAATTATTTCCTTCTTTAATTAGTAGGTTTGCCTTTTAAAAATCACCCAATTTTTCTCCCCTAAATTTATTTTCTTCATCATTAGTAAGGGTCTTTTTAAAATCCCAATTAACACTAATTAAAAGCATTAAACAGAGGGTTGATAGGAAAAAAAAAAAAAGGCACACCTTTTTTATGCCCGGCACCCGGCAAAAAGCACTCGTTTGGGCTCGCCTCATTGAAGGCACCTCGCCCAAGGGTGTTGAGACGCTAGAGCCTCGCCTAGCCTGAGCACGTAGGCGAGCGCTTTAGTAACACTGCGTGAGTTGTTTTGTTTAAATTTGCACTTAATACTTTTAAAAAACTGTCCCACACGAGGTTTTCTAGAAACACTTGAGCTACTCAGACAACCTTGTCATTAAGCGTTTATACTATGTGGTCAGGTGCTTATCTTTACATATTCTTATTGTTTGGTCTGTGTTGTGTCTTATGTTGATTATATTTTTGCTTTTCCTGTGTTCTCAGTTGATGATGTAATATCTGGAATCCTGGATACTTGTGTCTGTTAATTTTTAATGCCTAGTGCTGTCATTATATATCTGCAATTTTAGGAGATACTTTTTGTACCAATTAACTTAATTTTTAGTTGAACAAATTTGTTGAACTACCCCTCATAATGAACTAAAATACAGAAAATATATTGTGTTTTTTATGCTTTATTATACACTTTACCTATATCAACAAGGCTGGAAACCTCAACTAGAATAATGTTGGTTTTTTTGTTGTGAAACTGATATTTAGGGGAGTATGTTTTGTTGGAAGCTTGATTGGAAGGTAGTCTTGATGATCATTATTCATTTTTGTCACTTGGCAGCAGTTATAATACTATATTTCGTATATTTATTTTGCTTTTTAATATAGTTATATATTTATCTTAGACAGTAGCAAATGTGATGATGATGATTCACTTTTGTAGTAGTGTTACGTCGGTTGGTTCTTCCTCTTATTTATTTATTTTTTTTTTTATTTTTTAACTACTAATATATGCGCTTTATTTTATTTTATTTTTCTGTTATATCAAGCAAAGATACTGTTGTTCTAATTAATGTACTAAGAGCATTCTTTTTAATTTATTTGTTTCTTTACTAGTTTGATAGCAAGCTCTGAAATTACTGAAAAAGACCAATTATAAAGGCTTTGTTAGGCATTTTCTTATTTATTTATATAAAATCTAATCTATTCTTCATCTTCCCCATGTGCAGGAATATGTGATTGTCTTACTTAAGAATGGTAGACGGAAAGATGAGGCTATGAAAGAGCTAAATGTGTTTTTGGGGGATGACAGTGTATCTTTCATATCCTGGTAATTTTTCTTTTTTGGATGCTCAAACTACCTAGCCTAGTTTGTAATATGCTTGTTGATGGTGATTGGCAAATTATGCCATTATTATTTTATTACAGGTTGTGGGATCATCTTTCTTCAAACTTGCATGTGTATGTGCAGCCTAAAGAATCTATTCCTGAGAAGGCCACTAAGGCAAAGCCTACATTGGATGTATTGTCAGGAAAACGGTCACAGGAAGAAAATGCTGCGGGGAATAAGCTAGCTGATTCTGAAAATGAGAGAGAGAAGTTGAACAAAGAATCTCGAAGTCGGCGCAATAGGGAATGGAAAGGATTGGTGCAAGAGATATCATCAGTTCCTATTCAAAAGAGTTTCACTGGGAGTACCCAACATGGGGGGAAGAACCATCAGAGAAAAACTATCGGTAGAAGATCCCGTTCTCCTAGACTACATAGCAACAGAAAGAGGATCAGACAAGAAGAAGAATTGTCTGCAAAGGTCTGCAATGTTATTTATCAAAATGGAGTTTGCTTTTTTCTCCATTCAAGCATGGATTTTTTAAATTTTTTGAGATGCATCTCTCTTTGCATTAAGATATCCATTGCGCCACATTTATAAGCTTGTCGATTATTTCTTTGCATACTGTTTATGTGGACTGGATTCTGGATGGCGATCTTTGAAATGGCTTCCTTTTGAGGTGTTTTGTGGAGGGATGCTAGTTGATAAGTCATGAAGTTTGAGTTTTTTCAATTCTAAGAACTTGTAACTGACATTCTACAAAGGGTTTCCAACACAGTTAAAATAGGTATAGTGATTTGAGAAGAGACAGCATACCGGTGACTCTGGCTATTATTAGAGAGGCAGAACTTTCGGATGTCATTACTCAGCAGTTATCTGATTCTGTTGAGTTTGTCCAAGTTCAATTTTCAAATTGCAGTACTTAACTTCTGATCTCATGTGGCATCTAAGATCATCTATTTTTTGTTATGAAACTTAAGTTCTTCCATAAGAAAAATCTTCCAATTTTTCCCAACAGTAATGTTTTCCCCTTTTGGTCCTTAATCTTCCTAGATTTTTGCTTCTTCTGTTTTGAAAGGTACTATAAGTCGAGATACTTGAAATATCAGAGAGTAACAACAGAAAAGAGACCATGCATGTGGCAGTTAACGGTATTGATTGCTAGTACTGATGCTTGAATTTTTCCTTTCACTATAATAAGATTAAACGTGTCCAAGAGAAATTGCATTGTGCATGATGTGTTTGCAAACTGCATTCTTGGTTGTTTCCCTTTTGTACAAAATTTTTTCATCTACCATGTTTTTAGAATACTAATACAAACTCCTGAATTCTAGCAGAGAGAGTCAGCTTCAGTTCCTGTAATTGATGCACCCCGTCGGCTTCTTCAATTTGCTGTTAGAGATGCTGTGAAGCCTATCCAACGACCAAGTTCAAGAACTGAACCCGCCATAAAGCGTCTTCGCTCTGTGGTTTCTACATCAAATACGGATTCTGTGCTAGATGAGCGACCCCAGAGAAAGAGATCTGTGGGCCGAGTTGCAGGTCCTGTTGCAACAGCACTTAAGGCTGCAGCAGAAGCTGCTGAAGATGTGAGTAAGGTTAGACACTCAGGAAGTGTTTTTGATAGATTGGATCGGAGTGCTTCGACAAAAAGGATTATTAATCGGACATCAGATTTGGAGGAACATGTTCCAGAAGTTGAGTATGATGATTATGATCAGATCCCAGGGTCAAACTACTCAGATTTTCAAGGGAGGCATGAGTACTTTGGAGAGTTCAATGGGGATACAGCAATGTTAGATCGGGATAATGAGGTAGCCACTGATTCCGCCTCTGACGATGATGGATATGATTCTTTAGGTGTTTCTAGATCTCGAGATTTTGATTTTTCACAAAGTGTTTCATCTGCAAGTAGAGACAATAAATCACTGATGGTGCAGTATAGTGTTGCTCAGGATGTTGATGAGGTTTTAAGGAAAACAAAGCCAGCAATTGAGGATCTCCCAACTAGTGCTGCATCAAAGGGAACTAGCAAGATTGTGAATATCTCAGTTAATGTGAATACATGGAAACCGCCCCACTACAAAGAATGCAGGGATGCCACAATAGGGGCGAATCAAATGGCTGTTGACAGGAGCGAGGCGAGTGCAGCTAAGCCAAGCGCTCAGGTTTTAAAGGAGAACATCACTGCCAAGACTGAGAATGAAAATGTGAGTAAGAAATCCAAGATATCTATTTACTCAACATTTAAAAGGAACATGAGAAACAAGTTATCTCTTCACTTAAGACCAGTCAAAATATCCACTTCTTTTATCTTTATATCAAAACTGGCTTTTATAGATTGTTTTGCCTCTTCAAGTTCCAGATGTTCACTTTTGTGATATGGATTTCCATGCTCTTTGTTCCCCTTTTATAATTGGACTCTGGTTCAGATTTGTGTATCTGCAGGTTGCGCAAAGGCCTTTCTTTAAATTAGTGGCTTGTGTCCATGTGATTTGATGGTAACTGACTAATTATAAAATACTGCATGCAGGAAAAAACTCAGAAAGATACACTAAAGGAGCCTCAGAAGGTTGCAGGATCAGTACCTGGTATGTCATATGCTGGAACAGTGGAACCAATGGATTTTAGATATTTGTTCAGTACCTACTAAAACCTGGCATTTTAATTAAAAACTACCAGTTAGCATCATACACTGTTAAAGCACAGATAAAACCAGACTCATAAAAGGCAGCAGTCTAAGGTAGTGTCTGCTGCAAACATGTGCATTTTCTGAATAAAATTCTCCGCTTTATGAAATTGGAAAAATTCCACATGATTGCTTTCTTGCTGCTGTTGGGAGATGTCATTTCCACTTAGTGAAGCCATGAAAATGAAAATGTGCATATTATAATCTTGTTGAAAGATCATTGAATCATGTTTAACTGTCATGTTCAACTGAAATAAAAATTTTGTGATGATCAGTTCATAGCTTTCTACTTTATATGTAGGAGTAAATGTTTTCTTCTATTTATTAATATGATCACGTGTATAATAGAGTTGTCTTGTGATTTGCAGGTTCATACACTTCGGGACGTCCTGAGGATGTGGATTCTCGAACAGTCTTTGTGAGCAATGCAAGTACCTTATTGTTGAACTCCTTTTGTTTTAGATAGTTGCAAGGCTTTGTGAAATGCTTATAATATGGCTGTTAATCTGCAGGTCCACTTTGCTGCCACTAAAGACACTCTTTCTCGGCACTTCAATAAGTTTGGAGAAGTGCTGAAAGTAATTATTTTAACTGATGCGGCTACTAGCCAACCAACTGGGTAATCTGTTTTAGTAGCTTGTGATGCTATCCTTTACAGCCAAAATAATATATATTTGACTCATTATTTTATTTGCAACAGGTCGGCATATGTGGAATTCTTAAGGAAGGAATCTGCAGAGCTTGCGCTGTCATTGAATGGCACGTCATTTATGTCACGGATCCTTAAGGTAAACTCAAGCCAGCATGAGTATCCAGTGACCTGCCATCTAACACTTTCATTTTTGCCACCTCTATCCTGTTTGTGATAGGTTTTTTGTATCAGTTTGTTCTTGTATATTGGGTATAGATGCCCGTGGATACTATTTAGTGGGTATATTATACTTTAATATGCTTCTCTTACAAATTTCTGCGCAGGTTGTCAGAAGAAGCTCTGCACATCCTGAAGCTGCTGCAATGATTGGGTGGCCCCGAAGTGCACGTGGCTCTCCTTATGCTTCCCGGCTCAGCAGAGGTATACCATATGCAAGGGGCGTCATTCCTAGTGTGTTCAGAGGGCGTCTTCCTTTAAAATCTGGAGCAAGAAGCTTGCAGTGGAGGCGTGAGACTTCTGCTCAAAAAGGCTCTCAGACTGCTTCAGCACCTGCTGGAAACACTGTTCTGTCTCCAACTGGCCGGAATCTCACATATGTTCGTCCAGATACAAAAACAGATGCCAGTTCTGCTGCGGTATAACTAATCTCCATATTCAAAGGGTATATATATGAGTTTGCATTGGGCAACTTATCTTTACAGTTAACAGGCAGAGAGAAGAATGGTATTCAGAAGAAAGTGGAGTTCTTGGAAAGGTTATTTTCATGGTTTCATTTTTAACATTTCAGAGACTCATATTCAAGTTGGCTGGAGATCATTTTTGGGAAAAAAGAAAAAACAAGTTTTGTGGCTGAAAACATTTGTTTTGCTGCCTTATCACATATGGTATCAAAGGGAAAAAGGTGACGGTTATTATCTTATCATGGCTTCTTTTTACAACATTCAGAGGAGTATGCTGTGCTCAAGATGGCTGGTATCATTCTGAAAAAATCTATTTCATGGAGATAGAGCGCTTTAGTATCTTGTTCAGGAACAGGGCTGGCTGAATGTTTTATGACCCTGCACTTTGCTTGGGGATGTGTTTCAGGAAGGCCCTATGGATGGAGATGCTGAAATGGTCAAAATAAATCTTTCCTTCTTTAATCTTTTCGATAGACTGCTTATTAATTTAACTTTGTTGCTATTCTACCTAAAAAACCTCCTTTTTTTTTGTTAAAGAAAAGAAAGAAAAATGGCTGTGAAAAAATATAGTTCTAAGTTTCATGTGAGATGTTGGATGATGCAACTTTGCCTTTGGATTCTGTCTATAAGACTGCATTTTGTTGGAAATTTCATTCGTGTATTGTGTAAATGGGTTACAATTAAGCTGTGCATAGTGATGATATTTCATTATCAGCAGTTTCAATTGTTGGCATTTTCTGTATGATTAAAAACAAAGGCCTAAAACTGCAGAAGCAGCTGTTACCTTGCCACTATATTTTTCTTCATTTTCATATCTATCTTATTTTCTCCAGACATTGAAAGTCATTGTTTCACCAATTCATTTTTTTACATATTTTTTTTTGCCAATATTAGTCTTCTCTGGGATTTGTAATTGTATGTAGCAGGATTTGCTCTAGTCAAAGTGAAGCTTATTTGCTTATTATTTTATTTATCTTGGTATCTGTTATCAAAATTATATAAATTATGGATGATTCCTTTACGCCAATCTTTGTATGGAATGCTAAGCTTAATTTGTAATTTATTCAACCCATAGCATAATTCGTAATATGCACCATAGAGATGTGTATGTGGAAACAGAAATTCTTTTATCTCTAAACCATTGTCTTCTGATGCTCTTAGCCATGAGACTAGGAAACAAATGCTACTACCCACATCCTCCCTGGCCAAAAAAAAAAAAAAAAAAAATTGAACACATGCTAAAGTGTAAGTTCATCTCTTAGTTTTAAGAAGAACAGCATCCAGCCTTCTTCACAGCAGAAACATCATCTCTAACATTGATTCTCTCTCCTTTCCCCGGGATATTGACTGAGACCGCACCGTCACCAGTCCCAGCTGCATTCTTGCTCACAATTTGGTAGATCTGAGTTAAGACTTCAGTAAATGCATTCTCTACATTGGTTGATTCTAATGCCGATGTCTCTATGAAATACAGTGACTCCTGCTCAGCAAAGGCTTTACCATCTTCAGTTGACACTGCAACAAGGTGGCGGAGGTCTGACTTATTCCCTACTAGCATCAAAACTACATTTGGATCTGTGTGGTCCCTCAGTTCCTTCAGCCATTGCTTGGCATTTTCGAAGGTGACATGCCGAGTGATATCATAGACAAGCAATGCACCCACTGCTCCACGGTAATAAGCACTTGTCACTGCACGATACCTGCCATTTTTTTTTTCTTTAGTTGTCAAGTACATACAATGCCATGTAAAAATGCTCCAGAATGACCCTGATGCACATATTGCTACTCGATATATATGCTTTTAATATCTCACTGACAAATATCAGGTCCTATTCTCAAGAGTTCTAGTGTAGGTTAACAAATGTATTCAAGCAGGAGCACATACATACATCAATATTAAGGGTCTCAGCTGAGAGAAAAGCAGAGTATTTGCACTATATAATCAACTAGTCTACAAAAGCTGTTGGTAAGATGAATTATGTGAGCACATAAATTAATATTACAGCTAGCTCCTTCAAATATATAATATGATGCATTAAAAAGTTTATTTGAGACATGTTTTCTGCTTCCCTAGAAAGTAGTGAAATGCATAGACAAAAGCTTAATCATAGAAAAAAAAATCGTTATGGATACTCCAAATATCCAAAATTAAAGGGGAAAAAAACAGATGGAAGCAGGAAAATAAAAGTCAAGGCTTTAGGTCCATTGAGAAAGACCAAGATAGCCAAATTCGCAATAATACTGAGCTAACTAAACATTGTAATGATGAACTGATAATGACAGTGCACCCTAGACTGCACAGTGATTATAACCTGGTTAATGTTACAAAATGAGAATTTTAGATGAAAGCAAATAATTTTACAAAAATGGTTTTCACCAGTTTGTGCATAAGGTATGACAAAAAATCCCAAAAAAAAAAAAAAAAAAAAAAAATTTATTCCTGACATTTCATTCTCTAGGTCTTCAAGAAATGTTTTAAGAAATGACAATGGCCAACATTTAGGTACTGTAACTGTAACTCAAAAATAAATTGGGAAAAATAACATATGATTCAAGTATGAACCTTCAAATTAACAACACTCAGTTGTGCCACAACAACTGGCACAATCAAAATTGAAAATGATATATGGGTAAAAATATTTCACCAAGAAAATTGCAAAACAATCAACCAATTAGCTTCCACAATTTTCTATACAAATTACTATTGCAGTAACTTAGAGAAGGAACTTTCAGGCAATATTTTGGGTAACAAGACGATTATTCAACAAAACATCAGTCTAACAGTGTATTCTGAAATCAAGAGACTAGCATCTGGTAGTGATTCCGTGAACAATTTAATTTTACCATAATTTTCAAGCAACCAAAACAAATGGTAAGCACTTGAAGTGAATTAATAACTAGTTTTTCCAACCATACCACAACAACATACATGATACTGAAGCAATGACCAAAGTCAGATGCTAAAAGTCAATAAGACATGAATATGGTGGTCAATGTACTGATTAAAACAACCAAACAAGGTAAAGATGACTCACTCATCTCACAGTTAAAATTTCAAACAAATGAGACAGGCCAACCATAGAAAAACATAAGGAGTTGATGCTCAGAAGCATAAATGATTTGGCAGCTCTGCACAAGAAATTGCTTGAAACTCTCTAAAACTCACGCACTAAAACAAAAAAAATAGTTGAAAAATTCAAGTCCTTTGTACGAAGGATGACCTCTTTATCATTTATGGGGATCAAAAGTAATTAGAATATAAAATGAGGACGGAAGCTAAAGATGGTAGAGTATTTGCAACAAGTAAACTTAAACCCAATCTCCTCAAAAAATATATCTAAACATATAACCATACTTTGTGATTCAAGCAGAAAGAACCAGCATCTTGATTTACAAAATCATGAGATCATTTATAAAAGAGATAATAAAACAAAAATTTTCCTTTGGCATTCAACCTTTACAAACAAAAACACATACATGAGATTAGGCAAATCAAGAGAAGAATCAAGTGCCACTAATTTTAGCTACAAGTTAACTCCAACTATCATCAAAGACGCCATGTGCTAATCCGAACTATAAAAAAAATACAGATAAAAGAAATCTTCAATTTGTCTGCATTCTTCTCTCCAAGGCTAATTCCAAAATTGGATTGTGAATTCAATAGTATATCTTAAAGAAACACCACATCTATTCCCCTTCTAATAATCACCTCATTCAGTGACACAGTTCCAAATTAAGACCATCATACACTAAAACCAAGAAACCATGATAACAAACAAGTAATTTTCACACAAGATCTTAAACCATTTCCACAACAAAAAACAACAAAAAAATTACATCCACGAATCAAGAAACCAAGCAAGAAAAAGAAGAAAACTTCCATCACAAGATTACCTCTCCTGCCCAGCGGTATCCCAAATCTGGGCCTTGATGACCTTGCCGTTGATCTTAACGCTGCGCGTGGCGAACTCGACGCCGATGGTGGATTTGGAATCAAGGTTGAAATCGTCGCGCGTGAACCTCGACAGCAGGTTGCTCTTGCCCACGCCGGAGTCACCAACGAGCACCAACTTGAACAAGTAATCGTACTCCTCGTCACCACGATACCCCATCATCTCTACCCCTCTTCTCCTTCTCCTTCTCCTCCGACGAAGCTCCAAGAACCAGTGCTTCAATGGCGTCGAAGAGGAAAGGCGAGATCTTTGCTTATAGTGTTTTGGGGGGCCTTTTTGGCGCAATGAGAGGGACGGGCTTCAAACTTCAAAGCAATGAATAGTGTGACGTGTATGAAATTACCAAAATGGGGTCTGGGTCAATTGGGTTGTGGTTATGGGGTGAAGGGTATTTTGGTCATTTTGTAGCGAGGTTAAAGATTGGATGAGGATGAGGAAAAACTCAAAAAAAGGGTGAGAAAAGTTTGTTGAGTTTTTATTTCATTTGGATTTTTTTAAAAAAAATTTATTGGATTTTTTTTTTTTGCATATTTCTGAAAATATTTGTTTGTTTTTTGGATTTGATGTTCAAAATATTGTAATTTATGTACCCATTATAACTATATTAAAATTGTAAAATTTTTAAAAACATTATCAAGATATAGTTAATAATAATAAGATATGAAAATTTTATTGATTTGATGTAAGGGTAGGTAGATAGATATACAATTTTAAATTTCTGTTATTTGGGGATCAATTAGATAATTAGTGGCATATTTTTAAATATATAAATAAGCAAATTATACCTGAATTTTTAATTTCGAAATAAATGGATTTTTTGTTTTAAGAACTAAATGAGTAAATGGGTTCATTTTGGTTCATCTCCATCTGAATAACTGATTCATTAGAAGTGGTGCCCTTTGATTTTTTTTTTTTTTTTTTTTAATTTAATAAATCAGAAGTTTGATAAAAATTGTGAAAGCTCAATCAAATGCTCTTGTTTTATTTTTGAGCGATGCTATTTTTATTGAATAGATTTCTCGAATATGTTTCTCGACATGTCATTTTTTTTATATAAATTCAAATTTAAACTTTAAATATCTTTAAATTTTTAAAATTTTTACAAAAATAATAAAACTATATCTAAAATCTTAAACCAAAATACTATAAAATCATATACCCAAAAATAAAAAACTTAAACCTTAAATAATAAATACAAAACCTTAAATCATAAATCCTAAGCCCTAAACTCTAAATAGAGGTTTGTGATTTATGGTTTAAAGAGAGAATTTTCAGTTTATCGTTTAAATTTAGAATTTAGATGATAAAGAGAAATTTAAATTAAAAAAAAAAGAAAAAAAAGAATGACATGGATATTAATATAGATGCCAACTTGGCATCCACGTCATTTTGAAAACCTATTAGGTATTTTTTATTTTTATATTATTTTCTCCAATCCTACTGTTTAATAAAATAGATTTATAATTTTATCAATTATGTTGTTTAATAACCCTCTGCAATAAACTAATTAAACTAATTTTAGATATTGATAAGCGGAACAGTTGTCATACTCTGTGCCAAAATAATAATAATAATAATAATAAAATTACTTAGTATTTAACGTAAAAAATCATAATTTCTCAATGAAATAAAAATTAAAAATTAACCACAAATGGAACACAATCTTAGCATAGAATTAGCTCAATTAATACATCCGGTACCTTGGAGCAATACAACACTAGCAAGGCCATATAATTTATTGATTGATTCATCATTACTTACACATTACTTATAAATATCAACATTCACCTTCTCATTATGATAAATAAACAAACAAAGATTTTTTTTATTTATTTTTTTGGGTGAAATTTTAGTTCAAACTGGAACAGGGCTGTCTTCCAAGGCCTCTTTCCCTGTTATGCCTGTTTTCAAAGTCTGGAAGTAGACATTATAATCCTTCTGAGGAGGTGGGTTGGAAGGATCAACAGTGTATGGCTCACTAAATGGGATAGTACTTTTAACCTGCATGAAATCATAGAGAACAAAACAATAAACAATAATCATGGCACAAATTATTGCTACTATTATTGTTTTTCGGTTATACTAAAATGTAAGCCATGGAACAGGTAGCAGTAGCACAAGCATTTTTGGATATTAGTTTCATTGTCAAACATAAAGGAAATATGAACAGAGTGAAAAATAAAAGATTTAGATTGCAATATATAAAAATATACACTCTGGAATAAAGAGATGCAAAAGTTATTGCAGTGTGTTTTGTTGTTGTTGAATGAATTTTTTGTGTTCTTTTATTTAAATCTGCATGAAATCTTTCATTTCCAATCAAATGAAAAAGTTCACAGAAGATTATCACCTCAAAGGTCTTTTGACATGCATATGGACTCTCCAAAGCTGCAATGCAAATAAGTGCAACCTCTTCCCTTGAAATTTTACCCTGTGATCACATCATTGTGTAAAGTTTCAGTTGTATAATAAAAAAAAAATGCATTTCAAGGATGGAAGATGCAGAAAATTAAATGCCAAGGGATTGCTGCTAATACCGTAATGTTGTCTCCTTGATCAAATATGAGATCAGCCCCAGCAGGTTCCTCTGTTAGTGCACAAGGTCTAACAATTGTGTATGGAATACCACTTTCCCGTAGCAAATCCTCACCCTATCAAAGAACAGTTACGATCTTGAAAAATGCTACATTTGCAAATTTGTGTATTATGTGACCTCTCTTGCTAATTGTATCACATGATCGATAAGTCACAGCAAAAACTTTCAAGTCCTAAAAAATTTCTATGCACACTCAATAAGGCAACTCTAAATTACAATTGTATCATTAAGTTTCTCAACCTGAACTCATTCTCACAGTACACAATATAACTAAGATATAATGGAGTGCATGTGATGCTATAAGGTTAAGGTCATACCTTTAGCTTGTATGTGAGAATAAAGCCTAGTTCTTTGTTCAAGCGTACAGCAGGAGGTTGCTTGCTTAAATCAAGTCCTGGTCTATCAGGTCGAGTAACGCCTGCAGCACTTACATGTACAAACCTGCAATTGATAAAACAATACCATATGGAATTGCATAGAGTTTACATCTCAAAAAATTCCACCGGTTAAGTCTTAAACCCATGAATCCTCTTTCCAGGGGGAATTGGGCTTCTCTGAACAAGTGAGACAAATGAAGATAAAAGTGCCAGGTTACACATGAGGTAAAATGTACACATACTCCTATATAGTCTTCACAGCTAGCTCCAGTCATGAGTAAACATCAATGTAACAAGAAAGAAGTAATACCTTGGTGTGATTGGCTCTTTTATGTAAGCTCGTATACTTGACAATGGAAGCTGGAATTCACCTTCTACAAAAGTTGGGTTGAGTTTGCCATCATATTCAAACTTGCTGTACATAAGCTGCAAGAAAATTTCCTACTTTGTTTAAAAGACGAAAGCAAGGCATTTCAAAATGTTTTAACAAAAATTAATCCAAATATTAATATTCAAAGAATAGGAGAAATATACCTGAAATGAGAAAATTTTGCTAGGGTCAAATGGTGGAGCATCAGCTACTGTACGAGCTCGAAATACCGGCCTCAATGAAGAAAATGGGATCTTTATCTGAAGGGGAGAAAAGCAATCGCACAAAATTTTTCCAAACAAAGAAATAAGACAAACACTAACTATTTAGACAAAGGACTTACTGACTGCCACTGCTCCTGAGTGGTGTCAAAGCCAGCTGTGTATCCCAATGTATCCCAGTCAGCACTAAGTCTTATGATAAGCTTGTAACGACGACCATCACCTTTGACTCTCAGCTCAATGCCATCATATGCAGAAAGGTCCTCAGGTACTACGAAGTTCTAGATATGCATGAAAATGGCTTGCTTTAGCAATGACAGTTCCAGTGAAAAATCACATAAAAATGTCGAGGGTCAAAAACTGAACGGATATGCCTTTTGAAGCCCTGGCAACTAATTTAATGTACTAACATAAAACAAAAATGATTGATAGCTTAAATCTCCTAGAGAAATAGTATACTCTCTTAATACAAGTATCATTTCTGAAGTAAGATCAGAAAATATAAAGTAGGTCATACATGATTCAGTTAACTGTTGGTATTGAAGAAAGCTAGTTCGACAAAGTATGACTACTGAATAGGCAGATGAAAGGGAACAATAGTCCAAGAGAAATTAGTTTGCCAGTGTCTTTGATTGCAGCCATGGCACAATTTGTCATACTCTTATTATTACTTATTAACATCGTATACAGTAAACGAGATAACATCAGATTTTTGTCTTTGCATATCAGTGGTGTGTCTAAGATTCACAAGAAATTCAGCCTTCAAGATTTGAGGACATGATCCAGTTAAATCCTTCTTAAGTTCTGACTGATATTTACTGCTGCTGTAAATTTCAACAATATGGTTAAGGAAAACATTAATTCCGGCAAACTCTAAATAATAAATATAATAAACCAAGGAACTGTACTTTATTTGATGAAAAAGCATAGACTTCATACGTTTACTTTAAGGGTTGATAACATAGTAGTCATTCTGTAATTGTACAAATTAAGACCTTGCAAGTGGCATGAGATTAATCTGATAATGGTTGCCATTGTCTTTAACTATAACTTAGTTTGACAGATCAAACTATTCCAGGTAGTATGTACTGAGTCAATAAAAGATTATTACATACATGCATGAAGAAACACAAAGACAGCAGATGAGAGTTACCCTTGTCCTGATACTGGTAAAGCCTCCACTATTTGCAGTTGAAACAAAACCTGGATGGGTAAGAAGCGTCCTACTTAAAAATGAAATATATGTGCAGTATTTGTGATTAATATCCCCTAGTTCCCCACATGTCTGGTTTTAAATAGCCAATAAATTCTTACAGAGAAGAGAATAACAAACCTTTGAACAACCCTGTAGGTCCACCATTCTCACTGCCAGTAGGGTCAATCTGAAATGTACTTTCACTAACACCCCCCATCACAACATCATCCAGAGAACCCCATACTAGCTTCCCCGTGAAATTCCCTACAAATAGAAACATATGAAATGGTTTCAGTTCGGAAGTGCATATAAGCCATTTTCAAATAAAATAAAGTTTAGAGTGCCCTACAAAATGTGTAAAGAAGATTAACAAGAATCCAAATTCAATCCTTCCCCCAAATGTTCATGATTTTGCTTTTCACTAGAATTTCAGCAATACTAAAATAGTTATTCACCAGAGCGAACAAAAGACCTTGAAAAACCACATAACTGACATCTAAATAGTAAGAAAGTCACATGGAGTACTAACCACTAAAACCAAATAGCAACTTCCCATCAAGTTGTCCAGTACTATTCTTCACAGCATTTATCAAATTTTTCATTCCAATGTAATCCACCTTTTCAGGTGAATCTCCTTTTATCTGGTTTCAGAAGATAATTAAAACCATAAGTGACTTAAAAAGTCTTATGTGCCAGAAAAGTAAATCACGTTACAAAAATTCAGATGCAAAACCATCCATTTGAGACAGGTGGGAGATTATTTAACCACCTCAGGTTCAAAGAATTTGATTCCCTGTGTCCAACAAAAAATTCATTATAATTTAGAAAAGGTCTGAATTTCAAAGCACACCAAAATCACATTACAAGTTATGATGAAAATATAACAAAGATAATTTGGTCAATAAATTGTCTTCATCAATATCATCAAAATACATGCACATACAAATGTGGCCTACTTGTGAATACTTGGCCCTGTCAGGAGTATCGCCTTCCCGTGGACCTACAATAACGGAGACTGCATTGATGACTTTCTTAATTCCTTTGAAGTATTCAGGATCAAGTGTATTCTCCTTGGTAACATCTCCAACAATCTGAAACACAATGATTTTGAAGATAAAAATAAATTCATGCATGCAATGTAGAAGGAGCAGCTTAACTATTTAAATTTTTTGAGGATGAAAACCAGCTTTATGGTGCCCATTTAGCAATAAGATAAAGTTTAAGGATGCATCCAATATCATGATGATTCCATAGTTTTGGTGGAGAGACACCAGAATTATCACAACTAAAAGGCTCCTTCTGGTTGTATTTCAAATTAAGGCATACAGCAAATATCAGGGGAAACACTAACTTTCAAGACCTAATAGATGGTATTGGAAAGAATGAATCAAATGCATAATTTTGCATTTGAGATGTCTCCATTTTGGTGTAAGCAACAACAATGTTATCCATTTCTGCATGTAATCATGCACCCTGCTAATAAAATCTTTCCAAATATAATCACTTCACTGGTTTCAATTGAAGTTTTTAAAGATATGTCTGTATATTAAGTTGAGGATAGATGACACACCACTTAATTATACCAAACAAGTTATGAATCTTATGATCTAAGGTTTTGTTACCTACCTACCTCACTAACTAAGCAGCGTGAGCATGCTCCATTATTCGAGATGCGACCTACTAAATCATTGATTATGTATATAGATGCATAATGAGATGCTATCTTCTTCTTTTTTTTTTTTTTTTTTCTTTTTTTGCCCCCGTTTTATTATTCAAGTAGGTTCCAGTATGAATTTTGTAGATCATACTCAATGATGAAATTTCTGCAACTTTATGCAAGAACTGCATCTTAAAACATGTAAAGTTTTTTTTTTTTTATTAGTTTCAATTGAGATAGAAACCATCCTCAGGCACATGAGATGACAAGAGACTTCTATCAGCACCTTGTAGTATTTATTTATTTGCTAAAGCTATAACTATCAAATTAGGAACCGTATCCCACATGTCTAAACTTTAGAAACTAGCATGTTCGCATTGGAAATAAAATCCTAGAGCTACCATCATATACCTTCACAGTACAATGTTTGAACTAAGTAAATTAAAAGGGAAGTGAGAGAAAAGAAAGTCAGTTGCCAATTAGCTACTTTATTCCAATGTCTTCATAATGCACAATAAACAGTAGCATGTGAATAGCTGTCATCGTTTCTGAAACCTAACATTGGAGGCTTGATAACATAAATTTTCTGAGATAAAATGTTGCTAGCTTGCACATATTATCCTGAAAATTAAAAATTGTATTGCATACCATGTCAATGTCTGGCCCAAACATTTTCAGTGCTTTCTCTTTGTTCCTAACCTGAAATTATACGAGTAAAATCAACAGCAGCAGAAAAAGTATATCATCCTAAGATAAAACACATAATTAAGACAATGAACACCTATACTAAACATTAGATTTCAATACCAGTACTCGAACTGGACTGCCTTTGTTGCGCAAGATATTAACCACTCTTCGTCCAACACCACCAGTGGCTCCGGCAACCAAGACTACATCAGAAGTTGCCATTTCCTTCGAAATCTCACTTGCTGCTGGACTCGACAACTTCTCTATCAGAGATTCAATGAACTAAATATACCAAAAAAAGAATAAAATTCAATCTCCTAGTAACATAAATGTGACACTAACCAATATGAATGATGAGATGATAATGGAGAGAGCAACCTTAAAAGGATTTGGAGGCCCATTAAAGAAATACAATGTCTTAACAAATCTTCCAAAATCCCATCTTTGACGAGTAGATTCAGCAACAATAGTCCCTTTATATGATCCTTTTGATACAAAAGGCAATCCTCCAGAGTTAAAAGCACTGCCCACTCTATGAGGAGAAAACACCTTGTAATTCACAGTCTTTGAATAACTTCCACTCTTATACAATGAACTAGACCCCTGAAATCCACTTAAACTCAGTAAAGATTGTATATAACACCATCAAATCCAAGAAAACCTTCATAAACGAAGAAAACTCCGAGCTGATTCAAGATATTACCTGATGATTCTGAATGCTAGCAGGGCGAGAAGAGAGATTTGAAGAGCAGAAGATGCACTCCATTTCCAGCAAAAATGGGAGAAAAAGAACGAGAAAACCCGAGGATATTACAAAGCCATTATTAGCCACAGAAGTTCTAAAGCCATATGGCGTCGATGATAACGGGTCGGATTCTTGCATCCATATCGGGTTGGCGGGTGTAGGATCCAAGGGTCATAATGTAACTAATAAGTTCAAATTTATGATTTTATAAATTAGTGTAAGAAATAATTTGTATATAAATATACATATTTTTTGTTATATAAGAATTTTTATTTTAAAATTTTTATGTTGAATATGAAAACCGGGTATGGATCTATTAACTCCGGATCCGAAACCCGGAATACGGCTCGTCTTCTTTCCCGCGTTTGTGTGTCTCTATAGATGTCGTGCTCCAATTCGCGATGGCGAGAGCTAACTCAAACATCAAGAGAAAAACCCTAACCCTAGGCCATGGATCTGTTCCAAAACCCTAGCGAGAAAGTTCTCCCCTTCCCCGCCAGCTCCCAAAGGTCTCAATTTCACGCTAATCCCCTGCGGCAACGATTCCAGCTGAGCATTTGCTTTGTTGAGGGATGATCGAGATCTGTTCGATGAAATGCATGAAAGAAAAGAAGAATCTTTTATTCTCCATCGCCGCCTTTGGAGTATCAGAGTAGGAACTGGAAATTGAATACAGGTATTCCCTTTCCTTTGTTGATTTTATTTTTGAATTTCTTCAATAAATAGTGATGATTTGTGCTTTGATTGCTTGTTTCTTAAAAAATTCAAGACTGAGCTATTTAAAATCAGGATTTGTATATTGGTGCAATATTGTAAATTGAAATGCACTTGATGATTTCTTGTAGTAAATACTTAATATAAAAAATCATCTTAATCATCACTTAGAACTTGAAAGAACAGATTTTTCATTCATTTACCAGAATAAATCACAATTGAGTAGTTTTCATTTCACATAAGCTTAAAACTTATACATGTTGATACATAAGATTATCCTGCAAACAAGGCAATTACTTTTACAACAAGAATTCTCCTTCATATTTTTTATTTTTTTATTTTTTTATTTTTTTGCAAATGTGGATAAGCCACGTGTCAAGGATGAGCGCAAGTTTTTGTTTGACCACGTGTCCTCACCTTGTGTGTCCAATGCCAATAGGTTATGAAACCGTTGGTTTTTTGAACTATTTGTGCAGAAAGCATGTAAAGGGCTTTTTGTGTGTGTGTATGTGTGTGTGTTAATTGATCTTTGCTTGATGATGTAAAAGTTCAATGCAAGATTCGAATTGCAAAGTTCTAATGAAGATTCAACAATAAGGGTAGACAATCAGCAGATATTTCTAAAAAATGATACATCAGAATTTTAAACTTGTGTTAGAGAAGTAGCTTTCAGAATTCGCAGTTTTTTCTTACTGTTTGTATTACATGTTCTGCTTGTATGATTTGCATATGAAAAAGATGGCGGTGTTTGATAATGTAAAAGTTCAGTTCAAGTCTTCAGAGTCATCTTGCCTAGAGCCTAGCGTGGATGCCCAGAGTTGCTTCTGTTCTTGTTGTTTCAATTTATTTGAAGAGTTGGATGTATTGGTGGATTGTTGGATATTTACATGGTTTTGAAAGTTATATCATTTCATCCTTATTCTTTGTCGATCTCCTTGAACATTCAACTTTCTGAAGATTGAGGAAAAACTGAATTTTAGTTCTAGAGAGAAAATTTCGAGCTTCCCTCTTTTATATCAGCTATCAATCACTCATGTCTTCCTTGGGAGTCAGTGATAACTCTGGATGTATGTTAATAAGAAACATTTCTACCACCTATTTCGCTATTTCCTGCCAATGTCTTTTGGCAAGTAACAATGTTTTGAATTCTTCTCGCATCGTATAATTATTTTGTTTATATTTTTTCCCAGAGGTGTCCATGGAAACAAATAAAATAAAAGCGAAATTATTCTCAAGTACCATGTGGTTTGGCTCTTTCTCAATTCGATACCTATGGATTGATTGTTAATACTTTAGTACTATGTTGTTTTAACCGTTTGCAAAAAAAATGCCAAAATACTTAACCCTGTTAATCCTTGTTGACATGGCATTTAAAAACATATGAATTTACTTTTTTGCCCTTAAATCCATATTAAAAAACTACATTTAACAAGAGCAAAAAGATAAATTCATGTGTTTTTAAACAGGGGTAAGTGTTTTGGCATTTTTTTGCAAACGGTAAAAACTACATGAACACTAACAATCAAACTGTAGGTACCGAATTGAGAAAGAGGCAAACCTCGGAGTACTTTAGAATAATTTTCTCTAAAATAAATTTGCTGCTTCTGTGAATCTGTGGCGCTGTTGATTCATGCCATAAGGTGATGCTCACATAACTATCTTCATGCAGGTTGTGATAGAGAGGATACTGCAATTACTGTTTTTGACCAACAGCAACAATCCTTTCAGGTAAGACATGACCCCCCTGCATTTCTAGTCTTGAAATTAATAGTTCATCCTTTTTACAGTGCTTAATGACTAATAGTTCTTTCTTAAATTTCCAAATGGCACAGCCTAACAATCTTTTGATCATTTGACAGGTTCTGTTGGCAAGTTTTGTGGAAGCTGAGATTCCTCAAATGTGTGGTAATTCACATCTGGCCCGGTTGGAAGAAACTCTTTAATATAAGCCAAGCCAATTCCACGAGGTTAGTTCATAATGGTGATTTGGGAATTTACATCATGCCAAAATAAATTCAAAAGCTATGCCCCTTGCATTAGGTTTCATTGAACTATCGTTATTTTAATTACGTAAATGTTTGAAATACAATGAAACTCTACTGGACCTACTCTCTTGTAAATATCACCTCTCTACTTTAATAAACTATGCTTGTCTATATATACCTCTTGGAATGATTTTGTTGGCGACAATGATTGCTGGGGTATTATACATTTTTTTAGGGGCTTCTAAGGTTGTTCATATAACTAGAAACCATTTCCAGGGGCACAATGCAAAATAACAACAAAAATGACCATCTTCATCATCATCTGACCGGCTTGAAATTTGATCGAAAGCCGTCCTCTTGTTTCCTAATACAGTGTTCTTTAGCAGAAAGTGTCACTATTGGAATTAGTTAACGTTGAGTTAAAAATGAAAATTAAGATTCTTCTTCAATGCTTCCAACTACAATTGAATTAACTGCATGGTTTCTTTGTTTACTATTTTAGAACTGAAATATCAATTGTGAGGCATTTCTCCGCCATCTGATGAAATCAAGGATCATTTTTTTCTCCGGCTGGCATTGGCAAAAGGACCAGGCTATTGAAATGGTTTTGTGAAGACTGGGAAAGGGACTGGTTCATCTTAATCACAAATAATTATGAACCAGTGGACTCCTACAAAATGGCTTCAATCCTCCAAATTCATGAGGCTGGGTCCTGAGTCCAGACGATGGTTTGAAAATTTATATTATGGATTATGGTCTATGATTTTATGGCAACGCAAGTCCGGTGTATGGACAAAAGACTGAAACCCAACTCATTCCAGAACTGAGTTTATCTGTGTGATAAAACAGAGATAAATTAACAAAAGAATTTCATCAAATCAAAGTTTCAAACCTCATTCCATTGCTGGGTCTTTGAACCTTGAAGTCTGACCACTGGCGCACACCGTGCTTCTGGATGGATAGGCATGATCAACCTGCAGTGCTTTGACAAAAAAATGTACTTGTAAATAGCTAAACGCGTAGCTCTTGTAAGCATTTAGGAGTGTGAGTAGTGATTGTGTGCGGGTGGTCCCTGCGCCCATGTGTGCGCGAACCCCGCTCCCACTTGCTCCGCCGAGGCTTGTGCACGCCCCTGTCTTAGCGGCTAGGCCGCTCATCTTGGCAAAAAAAAAAAAACAATACCTTGAACTAATCACCATTTTTAACTGTCTTCATCCATTGCTGATCATACACATGCAAAGGGCTGGCTGACAAGAAGAGCGTGCATGATTGTAAATGTCTCTAGAAAGAAAATTTTAACCTGAGATTCAGTTCTTGTGGCACAAGTCTTACAAATGGCATTGTCAAGTAAAACTATACAGTTGTGCTTTTGTCTGATACACAATGCTACTAGCATCCAGCATCCAGTGTACAAATTTGTAGCTGTTTGTTTAATGGAACAGACATGCTTTGAATCAAGTGATTTACATGATCCAAAAAGAAAATAAAGGAAAAAAAGGAAAATACAAACTCAGATCAACAACAAAATGGAAAGCCAAAAAATAGAACACATATCACCATTGTGGAAAATCTTTCTTCCAAAATTGTACAAGGATAACCCAGAAATTTCCAAGTTGACTCTGAAGCTTCAGCTTTTTGGTGGTAAAAAGCATCCACAGGAGGCTGAACCAGTAATGGAATTTAAAAGAATGAGTCTTGCCAACTGGCAGGTGAATAAGGTCTGAGGTATGGATGGCAGTAGCACAGAGATTCACACTCATGATTCTGTGAATAAAACAGGAAGCCTTCTTTAATGTGGCAAACATCAGAGCGTGCCTTCTGACCATATCCCAGGTGAAAAGAATCGTAAAGAGTCGGAAAAGCTTTAATTCCCCTGGGAGCGTCATTACATGAAGTGCGTGCAAGATTTAATGTCAGTACAGGAAAAATAGCGGATAAAGAGCTACATAGGTTAATATATTGATAACAAACTAGCACAGTTATGCAACTAGTAAATTCCTCCCTGAAGCTTTTGATAGATATTATTGCGCTTAAAGAATAAGATAAAGAATAATTTACAGAAATCAAAATCATAATCCGAATAAACTATGTTTGAACCAGTGAAATAAATTGATACGTAAAGTTAATACCTCTAATTCACATTTCAACAGTGGACTGTGAAACCCTGGTGATTGAATATGGTCAATTAAGGACAATGGCTAAGAAAAGTTTAAAAATGAAGACATTTGACGGTGAATAAGGCATTTAGAATGAGTCAGTTGATGCCATGATTGAATTTGACTAATACTTGGTCATTGAATAACTTAGCTTCCTTGATTTAATAAATGTTAATATTAGTTGATACTACAGCATCCACGATAATAGCTATTCAAAGCATTCCATTGAATTGTTTCGCTTTTGATTTTACGACCACATGTCAGACATCAATTCATAAATGGAACAAAGTAAACTGGCAAACCAGAAGACTTGTTTAGCATGAAGTAGTAGGCTAATACAATCGACCATAATCTGAATGACATCAACAGTATGATATTTCCGGAATAAGATTAATAGTCCAAAAGCTGAGAATGCAAATCATAACAACAATAAACACAATAAACACAAATAAACAAAGAACAAAATGAAAGGTTACTATCAAGAAAGTGAAGATCTACCAAACACCAATCAAAAATCAATCAGGTCAGTTCTGAGAGAAATCTTACTGATTAACTACTGAATTTGTTGTATCTGATGATGGCCATCAAGTATCATCATCAAGAGTGTCCATATCATCAAGAATAACATATCTTGGAGCTCCATTAGAATTGGCAGACATCATCTCTCCATTTTCACATAAATTGTTTTTCAGTTTCTCATATCTGAAAAGGATGATAAATACATTGTAGGCATAAGGATCAATTAGAATAGTGCAGGTTCAAATGCTGCAGCAATTTGCTCAGAGGATTTAATTAAGATAGCCCAACCCAATCATAAAACTAAGTGTACCACTATCTAATCTTTCTTCCATTCATCATGATTATGTGAAAACTAAATGTGCTGCTTCCTAATCCATGATCACAGCATATATAAAACACGCCCATAATTCAGACATAGTTTTTTATTATTAATATGTCTCAAAATGATGTAAATCTAGTTTGACATCTTCAACATCAAGATATACAGAAACTTACTGAGTTTACTTGACTAATTCAAATAATTAACAAATAAAAAAAAAGAAAAGGAAAATCTAACACTTGCATGTATGTCTAATTGATAAAAAAAACCTCTCAGGTCATGCTTACAATGAAAGGCCAGACTGTTATGAGGGTAAACTGAAAAATAAAAATATATCTATAGATATAAATTAGTCCTATCCAAATTACAACCTCTAAGTATATAAGAACTTTGTTCATCAAACTTCTGTTCTGCATCAGAAAAAAGGAAATTATGCTGAACAGAAGCTCAGGCTTTAACTGTAGGCTAACTTAAGGTTGAAAACACAAGAAGATAAGTAGGTACACATTAGTGTGACAACAAGAAGCTTATACATTTCCCAAGCAGGGAAGACTTGAAACTATAAATCATGGGACATAACTCATCAAATATGCTACTACTTTGTACTTTGTAGGTATATTACACCAATGGACAAAGTTAACACACCCACAGTCATGCTTATGGATGTGAACTGCAGACACGTTTAGACTTATCTGACAACATGGCAATGTACTAAATGGCAAGGGTGTGCAACTGTCCATATAAGCATATGTGCATGGTATAGTCGCCTAATGCCTAAGCAACTTGGGATATTCACTATAGCAATATATCATAAGCTCAATACCAAATATGACTGAATTCAGATCTACAAAGTCACATGTACGAGTCAAAAAGAGAGTCATGCCCCCCGCCTGTAAGAAAAGGAAAAAAAAATTGATATCCCCCTTGAAGGGAAAGATGAGCGCCTTATTGACCCAACAAAAAATGATTTGAACAAGGAAGGACCATAGCTTTTAGAAGTTTTGGTAAGTTCAGGGTTGAAGTCTAAATGAAATCCCCTTGCAAATTCACGTTCACTAAAAGACTTTGGATCAGTCTATTACTCTGTTCCACTTTGAAAGCCAAGAACAAACTTTTCCTTCTCTACTTGGAAACCAAATCCACCCAAATACTCTCATTGCTAGCTAAAGCTCATTCTAATTATTGAAACGACATTGCCAAGCAACTCGCCAGATCATAATTTCTCCACATTTTCATCAAATGATTACTGTTTCACACATATTGTAATTTTTACCTGGAGGTAAAAGAAAAAAAAAAAATTAACAGCTAAAGGAAAAAGTGAAGAGAAACATTAATATGGATAACTATTATAGTTATATAAAAAAAGGCAAACGTGCACTTCTTTTCACTTACTTGTACCAATTAAATAAGCTGACGCCAACCATAATTGTAAGAAGACCAATTCCTTTTAACAAGGTAAAGTGGTCATGGAAATAGAATACTGCAACCTAAAGAAACATTGAAGGGGTTACAACAAAATAAACAAATTAGATTATAATTATTACCATCATACAACAAAAATGATAAAGGTATACTGATATACAAGGAAAAATATAATAGTAATGGATATCTAAAAATAATCTATACTGCAGTTGATACAACAAAACTTCACTGTTACATTAATTGGTAAGCCTTTATACGAGCCAATTGGAGCCCAAAGTGTTGCAATTGTGTTAATCGCCTATAAATTATATTCACTTAAGGCACATAACTAGCATGTACCTTTATTATCAAATTGGCTAAATGAAGTTTGGTCGTACAAACTAAAATGACATCAGAAAGTCCTTTAGTTACCAGATATTAAAACAAATCAGATCATGCGACTGAGTAGGATCATACCAAAATAGTAACGGCTTCCTTGACAACACCTGCTATCGTTACAGTCACTGCACTTGTTACTGAAATGAGAATGTATTCAATTAAAACCTGCAAGAGAAGAATATGAGAGAGAAAAAAAAAAAAGCAAACAAACTAAGAGGATAATCACAATATCTAGCACTGGGGTGAAAACCTCTCAAAGTTTAAATTGGTTATTCTGCAAAAACAAGTGATATGCATGTTATCTTACCATAAAAAAGGCCAATGATCCTCCTATAAGCATTAACATACAGCTCCTGATAATATGCCATGAATTATTGAAGTATGCATTCGAATCAAATTCTTGCCAAGGGTCCATTACAAAGGAGAGGATTAAAGTTGACACGGCCATCACTGGAGCCACATAACTCATCAAAGTCATTGGATCCTTTAAACCTGCATTATGTCATATGAAATCCTATTTCAGGTCAAGAAAAAATGAATTGCGTAATTTAGTTAATCCAGGGCCACCTTAGACATAATCAAGCCAAAGAACAACCTACCAGATATGGAAAATGCTAGATAAGACATGTGGGACATGCAAATATAACCCCAACACAGTCACAAAAACATGCCAAGAGTTTTTGATCAATATGCCAAAGACAAAATAGATAATGCGAATCATTTAGTTTGAAATGTGAAGGCAAGGTAACTGCTTACCATAGGCCTCTTTCTTCACATCAAATTTGGAAGCCACATACAAAGAAAAGATGCGCAGATGTTAAAATAGGTAAAGAAAAACATTTAAATTTGGAAAATGATGCTTCTCATAGAAGAAATTATAATAAAAAGTAGGCAAGTGAAACAGGAACTAATACTACCTGCAAAAGAATTTGAGTCATGGACCAACGAAAACCTGACATAACCGCAGCAAGCATAACAAAAACAAATCCCCAAAAATTAAATTCCGTCTCTTTGGCAACTGATAGAAATTCAAAGACACCACATATCAAGAAAATGTGAGGTAAGAATAAAAATTAGAGGAGATAATAATTCAAAACATTTTTTGACTGCATATATTAATAGAAGTAAATACATATAATTCCATGCAATCAAAAAACCAATTAAAAAGCAATTTATCTAAATGTCCTAATCATCAGTAATAAACATTTATATTGTAAAATAGGAACAGTAAAATATACACATCACATATACATGGAGTAATCTTCTAAAAACTAAACAACATAAATTTACTCAACCAAAAAGATTATTGTCCTACAATATGAAAACCCTTGCCTTTCAAAGTAAACCCAAAAGAAAAGGAGTCTAACATGTTAACCTATATTGCTGAATGTTCAACTCTATCTGCCTTCTTGTAATTTTTTTCCCTTTGCTGAGTGCTCGTACAAACATAAATCATCATCAAAGAAAACAAGTTGATATTTTTCTCCTAAGACCACAATTACATATTGTCAATAATGAGATGTGATATTTAGTATTTATAATAGCAATGTACTATCCTCTATGTAAAGGTTAATCATGTTTCTGAGTATTCTAACCATGCACTAATGAATTTTCATAATATCACAAACCATAAATTTAAAAATTAAATAAATAAAACTAGTAGCGATACAAACAACAAGTAGTGTTGAACCTTTAAACTTATCTCATTCATCACTTTTCAAACTTAAAGTTAAGATGAATGATGAACTTGCAAATGTTTTAAAATGCACAAACTACCAACCCTGGTATTATACTCAAATTCACCCAGATTGTTTATCACAAATGTAAAAATTTGCAAAAATATACCTGTCAATAGAACTCCAACAGAAATGATGACTATGATGCCGAGAAGATTAATACTAGGACTCTCCAACCTTCCCAAGAGTTGAAAAAATTTTTAGAGTGATGTAAGGATTTTTCAAAAGGGCTCTGACATGAGCGAACATACATGTGCATGCCCATAGAGATATATATATAAAGCAGATGCCAAAGATTAATACAAGAAAGAAGCAAATTTTTACTTACAAACACAATGAGAAAAGGACACTAGCATGATTTGAACTATTAACATGATTAAAGATAAAATGGTTCTTAAACAAGCTTCTATGTCCATGATTAATCTTGTGCCTAGGCCAAGGAGAATTGAAAAGATATTTCATAAGACCTGGAAGTTAACTTTACCCAGCACTTGATCAAAGTCCTGTTGTAATTAACTACAACAAATGAAAGATTGAATTGACGCAAATAAGGAAAATGAGAGGAATTGTTAACAGGAAGATAAGTTTAGAAAACAGTTTTTTAAGATATCCTGTGGATAAAGATTTATGGTTTGCTTCAGGCATGCAACAGGGAAAAAGATGGAAAATAACCATTTAATTCACATAATCATTCAGAAAAGTTACGGGCTACATATTCTCATACCTTCACAAAATACTAACAGGTAAACACAGAGTTAGAGATGCATAAGATCATAATAATGTTATATTCAAACTTCATGACATTGTTTCAGAAACAAGTGTTTTATATATAAAGCAAAAAAGAAAAAAAAGGCATGATCATCATTATGAAGCTAGCATTAAAGATCAAAACACCAACTACTGTACACAAGTCAGAGTCTACAACATGAGAATGTTTTCATTATCTTTCCCGCTTTCCCCTTAAATTCTAAATGATGGCTGAAGACGTTTGGAAAAAAGTACATTAGTAAATAAATGGTTAGAAACATTGTTTCATGAACTACAAACTGAAGACTACATCAGTCAAAGTTTCCTGAAAAGGTGCATAGTGGCAAGAGCTATGGATAATTTCCATTAATCAATGACAACGCATAAACTAGGGTAGGCTTTAGAATAAATATGGCGGATGAAGTAGATAAGAAAAGAGAAATGGACAATCAACATGGTGGCTAGTTTGGCAATAAAGGCACATTGAGCCATGACATAAATTAAAGCCAATCATCATTATCAGGAATAAGGGAAAACTTTTGTCACTTAACACAATTGCTCCATCAAATGGCATACTTGTTATAAGTACTATTTAATTCTTAACAAAACCTAAATAAAGGCCTCATTTTGTTGTGGAGTTAGAAATCAAGAAAGAGGGAGAGTAAGATTGTTATTCTGTAAGAAGTAGGAATAACGAAGATACTAAATATTTTCAGGTTGCTATTCTTATGGTTCCACATTATAATTATCTGTCTTCTATACAGCACAGTTCAACCCAAATCTAATTGTAATTTCCACATGCAACCATGCTCGACAAGGATTACAAATTCCCACTATTTTATGCATATAAATTGCATACTTGGTTGGCATAGACCTTATTCTCTTTATTTAACTGAAATGCCTCAATATGAAATGGTAAAGCACAACAGGCATGTTAAAATGAAAATTGCTCAGCTTGTAATGGCAAAGAATGCAAGAAACATTACAATTGTTTACCTAAGAAAACAATACTGGAATAAATTGAAACTCACCTAAAAGCAAAAGCAAACAAAAGAAGGAAAATTGGAGAGGCAGATTTGCACTGCAACAAATATGGAAAGACGTAAAAAATGTGCCCACATTAAACAGAAGCAACATCCATAGGTCTACATAAAGTAATGAAAGACTGAATAACTACTAAATTGAAAGAGAAACACACCATTGTAGCAAATGTCACGGATATGAAAACAAGTGATGCATTGCTCAAGTTTATATCCAGTGCTGTTCCAAGAGCTGTAGGCACAACTGTAAAAGGAAAAGCCCACATTCAATTTTGGTGGTTTAATATGTCTATCTAACAATGAAAAGGCTCACAGTATATGGTTCTCAAAGACAATATATTAACTAGAGGAAGCCATTTGTTAAGCACCAAGAATCTTGTATCACAAGGTGTAAACCAATTAATGATGCACATCATATTCACAAGAAAATGCCTGTGATTATGTTATATTTATGAGCCTACTTTCTCTTCTTTATGTTTCTTTCTAAGCATGATCATTTTATCATGATAATCCTTGATCCAACTACCCTGTAATTGTGAAATATGAATCTAGTGCAAAACAGCATTTATGGTATCATCTTTTATGATCATCCTAAGCATGTCCACATTTGTTCTATCTATTATTTTTATAAAAGATTTAGCACACATTTTGCATAACACTGACAGTAGTTTATGTTCATGGCCCATTGAGATCTTCATTCATGTGAAAGTTCAGAGCATTTGTTCTTTGATCTCAAACTATAAACGTTTTCTGGTAAAGAGAATCAGACAACTAGATCTGATGTGTTGCACAAAATACCCTTATTGCCTTCAGCCACATAATGACTTCAATACAACTCCGGCTCAAATAGAAAATTCAACATCTGAATCTTGGCATATATCTTCTATTAACCAAATTTTCAAAATTTCACTGTCAAAATACAATATTCTTTCAAATTATATTCGTAAACACATGGTGTTGCTGTGTAGTTCAAATAAATACCTGTAAGTACGTATGTATGTATGCCAAAACCCATAATTTCCAAAAAAACTCCCAAATTTTTCCATGGATCTACAGATAAGTCTTGATTGAATGAAGATGTAGCGGTGGAAATAAATGAGCAAGAAAACAAAACAAACTATAAAGTTCCATTGCAAATCATATTTTGTTCAAACAACATGATTTTAGTTATGAATTTGAATCAAGTAGGATCATCAAGTGAAAAAAAAAAAAAAACAAATATAAAATCCCATAAAAAAGGCAATACCAAAGAAAATGCAATTACCTTTGATGAAGTAATCTTTCCATGTCATTACCATGACGGCATCAGACCCCCGAGATTGGATGCAAACTATGATCTTTGACAAAACAGCTTGCAATCCAAAATGAAAAGTATTCATCAACAATGGAGCTGGAAACTTCCCCAGCTTATCCCCCAACAGTGTTTTATTATACCTGAACACCCAATGATTAACAAATTCATCAACGATTAATAAATTCATGAAAATAGGATAACATAAAACCATTAAAAAAAAAAATCAAATAAAACTAGAGAGAAAACACACAAGATTAAAGATCCAAGAACTCACAGCGTCAAGCAAGTGCTAAAGGTATACCAAACAACAATATAGAACAGAGTCTTGAGAACAACAACCGCGGAGACAGAGCTCTGCGCCGACTGCGCGAACATGTCCAGCTTCAGTCTCGAGTCACTAGGATGAATCCCATTCTCGACATCAAATGTCCCAATCCTCTTCCCATTCGCAAATCCCTCACCAGAATGCATGCTCCGTTGCCTGAAGTTCTTACCCCGCTGCTTCTCATCTGGGAGCGATCCATCAGTCGGCAGCCGGATCGCCGACTCATCCTCGTTCCCATCAATGCACCGCTGGGAAAACGAAAGGTCCTTGTGGATCTCGGCATCGGAGGCTTCATTACGGATCTCCAAAGCCTTGATCACCGGAGCAGCCAGCAACGGTGGTTCCGGTGGTGGAGGTGCTTGCTCCGGCTCCATTAAAGGCTGTGGTTCAGCATCTCCCATTAGAGATCTCGATCTGGAGCTGGGATCAGAGCATGGTCGCGGAGAAAATGGAGATTGAATCGAGAAAAGGAGATGGATTGAAAGAGACGGAGGCGTTGGAGCGTTGCTGTTCGTATTTGTTTATGGGTCGTCGTCGCGGGGAGAGAAAAAAGGAACAAGGCCAGAGTGTAATATAATCTTTGATTTGATTGGATGCTCTACCATTTTGAAGATAATTAATAAATAAAAATAAATAAATAAATAAATGGGGGTGTTTTTATAAATGATATTATTAGATTAAATATTATGAATAAAACATCACTTTATAAAATATTTATTAAATTAATATTTCCTTCCATTATCACTTGACTGATGTAATGATGTTTTCTATTGCTTCTTTTTGTTTTAAAAAAAATAATTAAAAAAATTATAAACTATTTATCATTTACTTCCTCTTTTGAAAATTTGTATCACGAGTCAATTCAGATTGGACTTGTATTTTATTATAATAGTAATTTATTTTTTTCCAAAAATAGCATTTGTTATATACGTTAAGTCATGCGTGATGTACATAGATGAATAATTAATTATCTAATTTGTACATTCTTGCTCGTAGCATTTAGTTTAAATAGTAATTTTGTACCCACAATTAAGGATATGTTGCTTTTTTTTTTTTTTTTAGCGATGCTTGTTGGTTTGCTAATGGTTTTTAGATTTTATATCTTTTTTAAATATTTTGTATTCCATATTTATTTTATTTTTTAAATACATGTTGCATTTACTTCTTTTTTTAAAATTTGTATCATATGTCAATTCAGATGGGACTTGTATTTTATTATATCAATGACTTTTTTTTCCCAAAAACAACATTTGTTATATGAATTAAACGTACATGATGAACATGAATGAATAATTGATTATTCAATCTGTACATCTTTGTTCATGACATTGGGTTTAAATAGTAATCCTATATCCACAATCATGGACATGTTGCATTTTTTTTTTCAATGATGGCCGATGGTATGCTAATGGTTTTTAGATTTCATATATTTTTTAAATGTTTTGTGCGTCATTTTTTTTTTTCTTGGTTTTATACATGTTTGTAAACAATTCAAGTTGATGCATAACAATTATGTTGCGTTATTTGGTTATTTACATTGCATCAATTTTTTTCACTAACATCAATTTTTTTATCATTGGGGTTTCATTTTTGAGAATCACTGTTTAATTTTAATCTTTACAAGTTACGCATGTTTGTGTATGTTACTCAATTGCATTCAGTTATTTTTTAATATAAAATATTATGGTCA
Organism: Dioscorea alata; assembly: GCA_020875875.1. Taxonomy (NCBI): domain Eukaryota; kingdom Viridiplantae; phylum Streptophyta; class Magnoliopsida; order Dioscoreales; family Dioscoreaceae; genus Dioscorea; species Dioscorea alata. Next base: position 16,493,527 of record CM037015.1, on the reverse strand, counting down.
TCAAAACCTAAAAATTCTTAATAAAAAATATAAAAACCAAGTTGTTAAAAATTGCTATTTAATTTTCATCCTTACAAATTATATATGTTTGTATAATTGTATACATTTCTCAATCACATTCAATATTTTTTTTTACATAAAATTATTAGGGAAAATTACTTAAAAGTCCCTGGGAAGTTTCAAACTTCCACTGCAGTCCCTCTGACATTTTCGTTTCCCTTTAGATCCCTCATTTTAAAATGCAAATTCCATTTAGTCCTTGCCGTTTCTTCCGTCAGTTAAAGTGGGATGAATTTACACAAATGCCCATGTACAAAAAGCAAAAAGCAAAAAGCAAAAAGTAACTTTCATGTCCATGTCAAATCTCATTTAATGTGAGTAAAGCTATGCAATATATTATTCAGAGAAAGAGTATATTTCACTCCTTCTTCTTCTTCTTCTTCTTCTTCTCATCTTGGGCTGGGTTTGCCGTTCTTCATCTTGGTCCGTTGCCAAAGCTCGAAGTGAACTCCTGCACGCGTAAGTTAGTTGTTGTTCTTCATGTTCTCGTTCTTGTTCTTGTTCTTCTTGTTCGTATTGTTATTGTTCTTCTTCTTTTCGATCTTGAACTTCTTCTTTTTGTTTTTATTGTAGTCGTTGTTGTTCTTCTTGTAATTGTTCTTGTTATTTCTTCTATTACATTGTTTTTTTTTTTTATTGTTGTTGTAGTTGTACAATGGAAACGTACTATGCCGTGGCGAGATTCAAAGGAGAAGGCCGTGTGCTACAATTTACTGTATTAAGTTCATGGGAGTCAGTCATGGGTAAGATATGTGCCTGTTGGTCCCTAGATGCTTCTGAAGTGATAGTAAAGTTCGTAATGCCTGACTCATACAAGACGCTTTGCCCCATTGAGTCTGAAGTGGATTTTCAACGGATGTGTCATATATACCATAGCTTTAACAAGTTCGTCGTCGGCATTATTGTCGAGGAAGTGCGTGTCTCTGCAGATGGAAACTCGGTCCCGTTGATCCCATCGTAATAAAATAACGAACTCTAGTAGTTGTCAATTGTGTTATACGTGTTGTTCTTTAAATAAATTTCTGCCCTTTTGAATGTGAAATTTATTTCATGTCGTATATTATTGTTTCATGTGTATAAAATTATTGTCATGTGTATAATATTGGTTTCCTGTGTATAGAATTAGGTTTTTTGTGTATAAAATTCACTTCATGTGTATATAATATTTTGTTTCCCTTTTATTTCTGGGTTTTCGAAAGCAGGGGGTCTTTGTCGGACAGCATAAACCCGAATGGAGATAGTTTCCTCTCCCAACATAATTCTTCTGGGGCGCTGAATGTTACCGGGTGTACTGATGCACGCGATTGTTCAAGTTTGGAAGTAGGCCAACGGTTTGAGAACGCAGATCATTTTAAAGATTGCCTGCGAAGCATAGCTATCAAATCATGGTAGCGTTGTCACCATTGAGACAAATCATGGTAGCGAGGTTAGTAGCTACGATCTTTTTCTATAGTAAGATGATAAAGTATCCGAGACAAATCATGGTAGCGTTGTCACCATTGAGAATGATGGCGACCGGTTTAAGCGTGCTTTCTTTTCATTTGGGCGTTGTTTGTTAGGGTTCAAGCAGGGGTGCAGGCCATTACTTGATAGGTTCCGAGGAACTGGCTGGGATTGTCTATGGGTCGCTTAAACCATACTTTGCAATGTTAGCATATAAACACAATATTATACACCGGAAACATGAAAATATACACAGGAATGTAATAATATACACAGGATCATGATATTATACACATTAAAGCAATATTATACACAGGAAAGCAATATTATACACAAGAACATAATTTTATACACATAAACATCATATTATACACAGGAACATCATCTTATACACAGAAAACCATTTTCATGCATAGAAATAACTCATTCATCCAAATTTTCACACATTTTAAACATCAATATAAATAACTTACTTCTTTTCCTTTTATTAATTTCAATAGCGGCTCGATGGATAATTGACATAAGTATTGTTAAATGGAAATTGTTAGTCACTACGTACGAAAGAATATGTTCGTAGTTCCATAATGTATTTGCGTCACTTACCATGTTGATAACGTTTGAATCATAAGTGTCTGATTGGAGTGACGAGTAGTGCATGTACTGCTTCTTTTGATTGTTCAAAACGAGCAGATGGTAATGACCATTAAGGACGATTGGCCTAAGTATTAGCTCCGTCGTCTTGTGCCCATATATGACATCTTTCATCAGGTACAATGCTTGTTCAACTGCAAATTGCAATTTCTGCATTACAAGCGCCAAGGGACGCTTCAGAACTGCACGTTTCTTAAACTCCAATGGATTTCTTACCAATTCATCACGGAGCATAAGTACGAGGGCATCCAACACATCAACGTGTACATTTTGTTTCCCTTCGAGAAGGACAAACAGTTGGTTAAGGGTGGTAAACCCGTTAGCATCAGCGTCCCTCCAAATGACATAACTATATAGAGAAGTATACATGAGACCATAAAATTATACATAGAAAACACAAAATATACACAGGAAACTAACAAATATAGACAAGATAATGAAAACAATACACAGGAAAGTAATTATATACACAGGAAATAAAAATGATACACATTAAACATATTTTATACACACAATATCATAAATAATCACAGGACTCAGCATGATAAATACATGAAACATATATCATACGAAACAAAAACAATGCCTATCGACACTTGTGTTTAGGTAGATGGTGATGTCTCCTCGTTCGAGTCTGTTAAGCTTTGCAAAACCCGGGTAGGTCTTCCTCTATGGAAGGAAACTTGAGTCAGGCTTCTTCTGATCCTCGTAGTAGACCTATCCTTTTGCTTTAGTATGGTATGGAACCAACGCAAGCGGATCCTTTGCCGGTTTATAGTTCCGCAACCTGGTCACGGATTCAAGTAGCGCATCGACATGAATGAAGTGATATACACAGTAAACCGGTTTATACACAGGAAATAACTCATTCACCCAAAGTTCCAAACATTTTAGGCAGCAATAGAAATAACGTACTTGTTTTCTTTTGATTGGTTTCAATAGCGGCACGATAGGCGTCACCTTTATGAACTGGGATCCCCGTAACACATTATAAAGGGTGTTTGGCCTACTCGTTGTTTCTTCACGCTGTCCGTCAACTCATAAAACCAAATGATCAGAGCATGGGAGTGACGTCCAGGTAGTGTTTGGATAGTTGGATATTATATTCCCTGGATGAGGGAATATCCATGGATGAAATATAATAGATGAGAATATCCTTAATGTTTGGTTGGATGGATTTAATAGTAAAGATAAAGATTGTTGGGTGTTTGATTAGAGGGGTAAGGATATCTAAAGTTTTGGATATCCATTTTTGAATGTTTGGCTGGATAGATATGGGACTGGTATGATAATTTTATCCATAAGAAGGTGAAGTTACCTCTTTATTTAATTAATAATTTTTTTAAATATTTTCAAATTGTTTAATTAAATTCAATTGGTGGATAATTAGAGAAATTTATTTTTTTAAAGATTTAAATAATGGATATTAATAAATAAATTTTTTATTTATTTCTCATAAAATATTTTTAATAGATTATTAATGAATAACATAGCAATTTATTATCTAACTAGATTTTTCAAATTTAATTTAATTAGTATAAAATATTGAGATAAACATTTAAACTATAGTAATTGATAAACAATTAAATCATAATGTAAAAATAAAAAAATTATCTTGTGGCACATTTATTTAAACTATATTAATTGATAAACAATTAAATCATAAACAATTAAATCACAATGACAGAAAAGAAGGGCAAAAAAGTCATTTTAGATGTGTGATATGATGGCAAGTTGTCAGGAGGGCATTGTTGTAATTTCACTGCCGTTTGAATGCCTCCGTCTTCTCCGTTACCTTGCTTTGGATTGAAAAGTAATTTTTTTAAAAAGGAGGGACTTATGAGGAAGCTGAAAATTTAGAGGGATTATATGGGAAAAATTAAACTTCTCGGGGACTTTCTGGTACTTCCCCGAAATTATTATTGTCATCAAAACTTGAAAACTCTTGTTGTGAATTATAAAAACCAACATGTTTTAAATATTAACTCATCGAAATCTTAAAAGCAAAGAGAAATGAGATAATTAGCGTTACATGGAATTTTAGCTATAAAAAATTAAACTGTATTTTTTGTTTATAGTTTAAAAATATATTTGTTAAAAAAAAAAAGAATAATTTATTCGAACATAAACATAATTCAAAGTTCATATCATAGATGATAGATCTCTGAACAGGAAGGAGATTATTATACCGTGATATTTTATATGTCACTTTTGATTTAAATATAAATATATCTTTTTAAATGATGGTGAAATATACTTTAAAATCACAAATGAGTTGTCATCCAGTTATTATATTGGAGAAATGGTCTCTCAGAAATTTAAAAATATATATTTATTTAAAATTTAATTAGATTAAAAAAGGAACAAGGATCATTTGGTACTTTTTTCGAGTCATACAAAAACAAACATGTGAAATACATTAGTAACTCAAGTCTAGGCAATTTTTTTTTGGTTAGGATATTCGTTTAAGAAAAAACTAAAACAGTAAACCGAACCATAAAATTTATGTTAAGTGAGGGTATATATGAGAGTCCAGGCCACCTTAGTGAGATCCAAAACAAAACTCATCACAAGCCAGGTATTGTTTTACTTAGTCGCACACTGATTCGCACTCCCCCGGAGTCGAACCCGCGACCTAAGCCTTTTTGTCTCATTTAAATTGAGCACATGCCCTTTTTTGTGAGAGACCAGCCCACCTTAATGAGACTTAGAACAAAATCTGCACAAGCCAGGTATTGTTTTGCTTAGTCACACATTAATTCGCACTTTCCCGGAGTCAAAATTGCAATCTAAGCCTTTTGTCTCACTTAAAGTGAGTGTCTCTCACCAATTGATCCCTTTTTGTGAGAGAGCGGTGAGACCCATAACAGAACTCATCACAAGTTAGGTATTATTTTGCTTAGGGACAAATTATATTAGAGAGAAGGACTTATATTTGTCAAAAATTAAAATACAGGATCTTCATAGGGATAAATTATATTAGAATGGCTAAATTGGTAGATTGACTATATTGGAGGGACTAAATAGAATATTCTATCAAATATAAAATTTCTCGAGGGGTTAAACGGAATTTTAACATTTTGAGGTATCCAAATGAAAAAAGGTACGACCGTACATATTTGGAGGATCATGATTCGTGACGCCATATTGATCAAAGGGAGGGAAAACTCGAAACCTGAGCAACAATGGCGGGAAAGGGAGACCTTTGGAGCTAACCCTTGTTTCCAATCTCTGCGACGCTTCTCTCCATCAACCCTCGTTCCAGATCCTGGTCTTCCATCTTTGCTTCATGGCGGGAGGTCAAGCCCTAGATCTCCTTCCTCAGATCGAAGCCCTAGTCTCCGATAAGCTCCAAGTGGTGCGCCTTTCTGATAAACCCTAGATCTATCTGTTAATAACCTTTTGTATAATTGTGAAGATCGGTCCTTTTTCCTCTTATGTTTGCTATTTTATCTGGTTTATTGGTCGTTACTTGCGTGAATTTTGAGAATTTGAAGCATTTATGTGATAGATTGTGTTTAAGCTGCTGTGATTTTTGTGTGTTTTTTTTTTTAAATCCAAAAGCTGAATGAAAATGATTTTGGTGTTCATTCCTCTAGCGGATTATGTAAAACTTTCTGGTCATAAAAACGGATGCAAGTGTTATGATCCCAAATATCGAAAACACTACATTTCGTTTGGTGTTTGATTTTTTGAAGGAGTTCCATACTATTTTTATGAGTAGTCTAAGTTATCCTTACAAGCTGATGAACATCATATGACAAATCAAGACTTTGATTCATGTAAATGACAAGACAAAGAGGAAAGATTGGCCATTTGATTCACAACTTTGTTTTAATTCCTTGCCTATTGAGTTTAAGATTAATGCTTTGAAGAATCAAATGTTCTGTGTTTCTTTCTCGATGAGAAGAAGGAGCATCTGAAATGCCAAGCAGAGTTTGTCTGGTTCTTGTGTAACACTGTACAGGGTTGACTGGAAGTGCTTTAATGTCTGATGCTCCTGGTTTATACTAAAAGTTTTATTTTTGACCTTAATGGTTTCAAGTTCAAAATACCAAATGTTGTAAGGTTTGGTGGAATAGTATGTTGGGGGTTTATGGGAAGCAACACATCTAAAAGATAAGCTAAAAGAAGTCTTCATACAGTTTATGGGAAAACATAATTTGTGGAGACTGTCACGTGACTTTAAATGGTTCATAAGTAACTTTGCCTGTTGTTGTTCTGAATCTTCTGATGGCAGAAGCCACAGAACGAGTAAATTTTCTTTATGTGACTTGGTGACACAGTAGTCTCTCTTTTAAGTTTTTTACGGCTGCAGTTGAAAGAACACAGTCTGTGACTTTGCCCCCTACAATCATGTAGACCATGTTACAGTCTAAGGACATGATCCAGTGTAGAGAAAAATAAGTATTGATGCTTAGAGAAAAATAAATAATTTGCGAGTTAATGATGTTTGCAGCCTATTTATCCTTGTCTTTCCACAGTGGTTAAGCTTTATTGTCTTGTATATAATATTGTTGCCTCAAGCTCTCTTATTTTTCCTATTCTCAGTAGCGGATTTGGCAGGTGAATATTCAAATTATGATGATATTATGATTTTATATTTTCAGGTTTCATACAAATGGCTCAGTCGCAACTTTTCATTGACTTCAAATTATGCGAAAAGGTTCAAGATCTGAATAACATTAATTTGATGTCATTGCCATTATTTTTTATACAAAAATTAAGCTTGTCTTCTTTTGTTTTTAGATTGCTGCAGGAATTTGTGGATACACATGGTAGTGAGTTGGAAGTGATATATGCCTTATCTGGGTGGTTAAAAAACAATCCTCAAACTTATCACATAAAACTTGCTTCAGGCCTTAAGCTTGCAGGTAAAATGCATATTCATATATGCTGTTTTCCCTGTACCTATTGGATTAACTGGTGCCTTTCCTGTCTTGGCGCAGAAGTGAAACATGAATTTGTAGATAATTGTTCAGTTCAAGTTTATAGTGTCCAAGCTTGTATCCCACAAGATTCTGCTTTGCTCTGGAATGCTGAATTTGTTCAGGCGGAAGAGTTTTTTAATCAGCCCTTAACTGCTGAGAATTGCTTGCGAGATAATAGGTCTCATTTCCTTTTTCTTGTGAATACATTTTAGCTATTTTTGTATATGAAAGTGTCATATATCCATGTGATGCTTTTTATGCATATGCATTTTATGTTGTGAAATGCATGTCTTGATTTCACCTTTTCTTTGGCCATCCCTCTTCAGATATTGCGGTGTTTCTAACTCCTTTGTCAAGCGAACTGTTGATGGTAAATCTGTTGGAGCCATTCCTCATCCCATGAATTTAATGGGAGCTGCTATGCAATCTAAGCCAAATACTGTTTCCAAGGCGTCGCTTGTCCAGCCCCTTAAACAAGAACATGCGGGGAAGTCAGCTAAAATTGATGTAAAGCCTTCAACTTTGGAAACATCTAATGATAAAAGTAATAATCCTGCCCCTGAAAATTTTGACCGTACCAGTAAACCTGATCTTGGTAAAGAAGCTACTTGTGCTGTTCAAGCTAACAAAAAGAAAGGTCAGTGTGAGAAAACTTCCTCAGCAAGTAGTGGGTCACTAGCTAATTTGTGGGGCCGTGCATCAACAAAATTAAAACCTTCTGCGCCTTCCATTGAAACTGACAAAGCTGTTTCTAAAGTTGCCCGTAAGTGCACTAGGTTGTTTTTGTGCCTTGTGCAAACTAAATTTCTGACATATATTGATGCTGATCTTGATATGGCTCTATTTCTTAATGTCATTTAGCCACTGCTGAAGCTCAAATATGTGCACAAGAAGCAGCAGATGCTTCCAGCAGTGATGATGATGACCATCAGGTTAACTGTAAGAGGGAGTCAAAGTGTGGAAGCAACAGGAAAAGAAAGGTCATTATGGATTTTTCTGACGATGATGAAGAAGAAAATGTGGTTAATCTTGCCTCACCAGACCCTCCAAGTAGGCTGTTTGTAGATTCCAAACACCATACTGAACACTTGATTTCAGAAAAAAAGAATTTAAACTTTGAAGAGATTAAAAAGGATACTTCAGTAGCATGTCAAGACAATGGTAGCGAGAGAAATTCTTCTAGTACCCGAGAAGTGTTAGGTAATAAGGGGTCCGACATATTCTTGCAACCAAAAACTGAAAATCATGTGTCAGAAGAACTAGATAAAATTCAAAAGGATATGGTCAGTCCTGCTGCAACTTCACCTCAAAGAAGGAAGGTGCTTAAGACACGGGTTGATGAGCGAGGAAGAGAAGGTATTCAATTCATTTTTTTTATTGGACTTGCCTTTATAAATATAGCAAACATTTCATGCTAGATGGTTCTTGCCATTACGTGCTCTGTTTTTTCTTTAATCGAAATACTTTCAACAAATTTTAGTGTTCTACTATGGTGAATTGGCTACTTAGATATATAAAAACAACACTTCTGTTAGGATCATTTTGCATCATTTTTGTGGAATTGTTAATCTGGAACGTCCCTGGCTCAACTATGCAGGCTTGCTCCTTTCTTTCATCTCTGGACTGGACTATAAATCAATAATATCGTTGTTTAATGTTTTTCCTTGGGGAGATTAAGTATACTTTACCTTGGAATACATACATTTAATAAATGGCTGTACTTATATGTCACCCTTGGCCATGCTGTTATTGTGTGTTCTTTTAATTTGAATTCAATATATAAAAAGAACAAACTTACACGCAACTCATGGATTTAACTCTCTTCTTGTTTGTACATAATCTTTGCTTAAGCTTTTTCCCTTAAGTTTGATTCCAATGTTGTGTTTCAGGCTTTCAGCAATGAAATGTTAACAAAGTTTTGGTTTAGCACACCTCTGTTCAGGGTTTGACATTCTTATTAGACCCTTAGCTTAAAATCTTGAAGCCTGATCACTTAAGAACAAATTTAATCATGGTACAACTTGCTGATGTACAAAGTTCTTCTAGACGTTTACATCTTTGTTGATTGTGTAAATTCTCATGCCATTGTGGTAGGTTCTGTTTCGTCAATTCTTTCTGTAATAAAAGTGGTGTTTTTGTTAATATTGCTTTGAAGAGAGTAAATAAAATTTGATGAAAATAGAAAACAAGATCATAGGTTGGTTGTTCATGCTGAAGGCATATGTGAGTGTTGTCAAATCTTGAGAACTGTTTTGTTGCTTTAAACTGAAGAAATATCTCTCAATATTTCTTATGTGAGTCCACTTTATTAGCATGAAAACATAAACTGAAGTTTGAAATATTTCGGAAATTTAGCATGGTATTATGTACTATAATACATTTCCCATGGAAATGACATCTCCTGCTTTGGTTTCAGTAACTGAGGTTGTTTGGGAAGGAAGTGGTGCCGACAATAAAAATTCTGAAAAGAATAATGCTACTGGTAATCATGGAAACAGGTATTTTGAAATTCAACACAATGGTCTGCAGTCATTTTTATGCTCTGGGACATGTGGTTCATCTGTTTATATCTGACTGTTATTTCTTGATATTGGTTTGGTTTTGGATGTGTACAATGTAGTCCATTCAGGGCTTGGCAATTTGTGATTCATTTTGAAATTGAGCCTATAGGTATAAATTACCCTTTTTTCCGACTTTAGAATTTATGAATGCAGAAGAAGAATTCTGTTAATTTCAGGAAGTGCCGGATTCAGTCATATGTTGATTTTAATATATTGCAAATTATATCAATTAGTTCTTCTTGGGAATTTCTTTTAAAGTATGAACCAGATGTAGATATTCTGCTATTATACTGTAGAAAAGAGCAATTGTAGTGAATCAGGGCTTTCCCGTGGCTTGTATCGAGTAATATGCCAGTCTATCTAAAATGTAAAACTAGTTAACCACTGTGTATGTATATAGGCTACATACTTTATAGAAGTTACTGCAGAATTTAAAATATAACTTGTATAACTTCTTGTTTATGCAAGTTACCCCAGCTTAATGAGGCATCAGGATACATTTTTATCTGAAGTTGATAGAAACTTCTGTTTTAGGACATCAAGATACTTGAAACAGCTAAAAGGAATGTTGATGTCTTGGTGGGGTGTTGATGCCAATGGTCACAAGGATCTGTTGCCCCCCCCTCCCCCAAAACCATCTCTTTCCCATCAAATGTACTCTTTTCACTTTTTTTGACTGCCCTCTTCACTATTGCCTGCCGTGTGAATTACCTCAGCCCTTTGTTCTAGTGTATTGGTTGGTATCAAGTGAGGTATTTATTTGCCAGATGCCATTCAGATTATTTGCTCACATTATCTACTTTTTTATAATTTATATATGTTAATACAGATGGCGCACATAAATCTTAATACTGGAATTGCTCTTATTTGCACTTTTTTTTTGTCAGGCCTCCTACAGTTAATAAGGCACCTGCAGCTTCAAGCAATTCCTTGTCAAATGCTGCAACGAACAAAGCTGGCAACAAGAAAACAGCAAAGGGTGGTGGGAAAGACACTAAGCAAGGAAACATTTTGTCCTTCTTCAAGAAAGTTTAGCTAAATCTCAAAAGGAGCTTCTCTTGAGCATACTGTAAGTTTCCGCCAAAGTTGCCAGCAATGCTCAATGTTCTGTTATTTTTGCTTTGGTTTGTTAATGTTCTATAGCTATGAAGAAAGCATGACATGAGACCTTTATCTGTTTCAGAATCACTCAACATCACTATGTAGCTAATAAATGAAGATATAGCTTGTGCTCATGTTTGCTAGTGGTTGGAGTTCCTTGATTTCAAGACCACTCATGCAGCTAGAATTTCTCTAGAATTTACACATGCTTGATGACAAATCTCAATTAGTAGTTCTCAACTTCAAAACTTGCCCTTGGATGTCATGTTCTTTTTCAAATTTAGTTACAATGTTGCAGTGTGAATCTCTATTTTAGTTCAATTTCATCTTTTTTTTTGTGAATAATAATAAAAAAAAATCCTTCCTACATTTCCAAATACATCCTTTAACATTTTGTCTTTTTAGCGTAGAAAACATCTTGAGCTTCCTTCCGGGTTGTACCAATAGATTTATATGAACAGAGAATGATGGTCCATGCGTCCTTGAACTATTCATTATCTTAATTGGTATTCTGAAATCAAGTTGAGTAAAATTAATAGCTTTTCAGTCCATCAACGGCCATCAATTTATTAGGCCTGTGAATGTCATGCTATATTAAATAACTGCAATTTCTTTGTCCATTTCAAGTGAGATCTAATCCATGATTTGTTTGTGTGGAAATATTGATGACTTGGATATACCTGAAATTGATTATTGTCAATAATGATGTTTCCTGTGGGTGTTGTGGTGGAAAAGTACTTTGCATGCATGGTTAAATCTAAGCAATAAAATCTAATTAATGGATTCAATTAGAATTTTGTCTTGGGATGTGATTGAAAATGAAAATGTGACTTGTTTACTTGAACAAACAAACACTCTTTGTCCTAAAAGAATCACATGAAATTTCATAAAAGAATTGCATAAAATTTCATCAAGAAATAATTTTTTTTTTTTTTGGATGGTAGTATTTACTTTTATCCCAAGTTTAATTACCTATTTCAAAATATTTGATTTTTCATTTTTTTTTTTTCATTTTCAGGTCTGATGATATGCTTGCCGTCTGAAAATTGAAATATAATAATAGTTTTAATCTTTACTCATGGAATTCAGGACTAGTGGACAACCGTGTACTGGTTAGCTATGTGGTGTGCCATGTCAGCATCCAAATGCTAATTTTTTTTTTTTTAATTAAGATTTGCGCTATGTTTGCAATACCACATTAGTGAACATGCGATTTGAAAAATAAATAAATAAATAAAATTTCTTAGGACTCATTTTTGTCATATGCATTTGTGGCGCTCGTTGCAATGAAATCAACGTCAACATCTAAAATTCTTTTTAGGAAAAATAAATATTTAAACCATGTGTGTTGTTGTGTTGTGTGATAATAAAGCATTAAAAATAAATTATGCCACAAATTTTTAGGCGTGGTACATGGCAAAAAAAATTAAATATTCTTAAGAAATTTAATCCTTAAGCAGCAAGATTAACATTACCAGTTCTCACATAATAATAATAATAATAATAATAATAATAATAATAATAATAATAATAATAATTAAGAACAAACCAGGAATCAACGATTCACATAAATCAACTTTCAAACAAACACATGATTAATTTAGAAATACAGCAACTTTTTTTCTAATTTTCTTCAAGAACAATTAAACAATGCTCTAAAATGAAAACAGCTACTTCAACATGATTTCACTGCTGAAAACCAAAAATAAAAAATTAACATCTGTTGAAATAATTCCTGCAAAACTCTGTTCTTGCATTTCACATGCTCCTCAATGAAAGAATAAAAGTTCACCTTTCTATCATTCCTCCACTCTCTAAACAATGTATTCCATTTCTAAAAAAAATTATTAACATGGTAAAAGGAGGTAAAAAAAAAAGAAAGAAATAATAGAAGTTAGCAACCACAATGATACATAGAAGACAAGTACATCTTTTTGACAATTTCATCGATATGAAACAGTAATCTACCGATTAGATTTCACAGATAGACATTTCCCGCATGTAACAAGCTTCAATAAAGAATGCGGCTTCCGCTTCTTGACTCTCCATTGCCGGAGCTGCAGAGAAATGTAATAATAAAATTAGCGACGTATGAAACTCAATTTGTAGCTCTCATTTGCAGGTGAAGAACGAATACACACTTGAGTTAGAAAAATAACTGAATCTCAAGCTGTTCAGTTTTCCCAGCACTTGCTAGTTTACACTTGTATATGTATGCATATATCACAAATTAGAACCAATGTGAAATCTACTCTTCATAAGAATGAAACTAAAATGGAACATAGAGAAACATGTAGTTTCCGTGTATCATAATTATCAAACTCCGTTCGCCAAAAGAAATGTACTTTGGATGTCTAGAAAGTGTATTTGGTTCATTGTGCTGTTTTACGGACACCATCCATCAATATTTGCATGAAGATCTCAGGGGCAATGAAGGATTGTTTCTAAGAAACAAAAATGATGCATAATAGCATAAATGTACCTTCCTTCGAGGAATTCTAGTTACTCTCCAACACAGCATGTTTTTATATCTAGACTCCAGTCTCCTGTACATTTAAGGTCAGAGCAATTATAGTTAGATAAGAACAGAAAAGCATATTCACTCGAAAACAATAATATTGCAACATTATTTACTTAAACTTTATTCTCTATTTCCACAAGTAATATTGACTACATTCTACTCAAGCACATACAGGCATCTAAATAAATATATATTCCAACAAATGGACATTTATGCAAATGAAAAACATTGAAACAACTCTATTGCATGAACAACATCACAAATGTCAATAGAATTAAGACACTCAGGCTTTTGGACAATGTATACAATTTAGAGGCTAATCTTAACATCACCAATAAAGTATTTGAACTGTTGTCAATTGTCAACATGTCAACATGTGACTCTCAAAACACAAGTTCCATCACATCCATAACCTCCATAATGAGTTGATCTTTTCCATAAACTCAACCAAGTTTTCCGCAGCATGGAAATCATATAGAGAAAAGTATTTCAATGAACACTGGAATTAATAGTCACCCAAGAGAATTTGATGGTTTCACTACAAGGTCGATCATGGATGAGACCCAAGAGAAACAGGACAGAAGGCAGCAACAGTTGAGTCTAAAGAATTGCTTTTTCAAGTGCAAAACTTGGATAATAAGAGGCAAAACTTTTGAGAATTGTGCAAAACAATCAAAGAAAGTGGACTAGGTTGGAAAGTATGATCCCCAAAGGCAAGGTTTGAAGCTCTCATGCATAGTTGGCATTGCTTTTGGTACATAAATTTGTGGAAAAATGCAACATAAAACTTTTTTGGAATCAACCTGAATAAGGAAAGTGTGCATTAGATAATGTCACTGACATTGAAGGAAAAGTACAAATCAATCATGAAACCTCAACCCTATTTGACAGATTTATGAGTCATGGATAAATATGATTAAGCAATGAAATGTAGCTTGGCATCAAAAGATTTACACAGCTTTAAAATTTTAGAGAGTAACATAGAACATTTGCATGTGCACTAAATTTAATATAGCATTTCAGCAAACCGCTAATCAAAATCACATGTAGGAATTTATACAAAAGAATACTCAAATACTTACAAGTTCTCTTGTTCAAGTTTTTCAGCAATTGAGACAGCTTTCTGCCTAGACCAACCACCTTGTGCGTATCCATCTGCATTTTGGATAACATGCGCGAGGGACACTCTGCTTCTCACCATGCTTTGTCTCTGTGGTTCCCCACTCTCCCTTCTTTCAGACTGAGAATGATCTAAAGAACCTTGTCGATGTGAAGATGATGCTTCTTCAAGCCATCCACTTTCTAATTCTTTTCGGTTAAACTCTGGAATGTTATTAATCACTTTGGCATGTGAATTTTTTATAACCTCACCATTTCTCATTTCAAGGGAATCAGAGTACAATACTTTGGTCTGAGTGGTGCTTTCTTTTGAAAGTTTTCTTATGCAATTTTCAGCTCTTGAATCTACAGAACTTTGATTGGCAACAGATCCTTGTCTTACCAGCATTTGAGAGGAACCATTCTCACAAGAAGGCAAGACCAATAGAGAATGAGTATTCGTGGCAAAATCTTTCCTAGTTTCATATCTTATTTCAAGTGTTACCGAAGAAGAAAGAACAGACTCAAATGCTTGTAAAATCTGGCCTCTGAACTTTTCAGCTTTGGACTTGTGCAATTGTGAACTGAATATCACATGTACAGTAGGAGCTGCATAACAGAAAAATGTTATACTAGTGTCACAAACTATCTACAAGAAGAATATAGACAATAGAAGTCTAGTAGTTAGGTTTCTCTTGAACTAGCATCAACAAAAGCCCTGAACAGAGAGGCAGGTCAACCTGAAAGTACTAAACAAAAATAATCTGGCCTACTTCCGCACTTCAGCCTCCTGTCCCTAAAAACATGCATGTCTGATCAAGCATTTGTTACACACAGGGACAGACAAAGAAATGGAGGCAGTGATCAGAAAGTCACATTCATGAGATCCAATTTTAGAAGGTAAAAGATTCTGAACTTATTCATAACTAGATAGACATAAGAGTGCATTTCCACAAAAAAGAGTATTGAAAGAAAAGCCATGAGTGCATTGGGAGATTTATGACATGGAAAATCTAGTTTGATGCTCATGCAAGAACCTTTTTATTCTTTGAGATTAGAAATTCAATCCATAGACCAGTAATGCTTGCTAATAATAGCTTTAACATTGCAGTGCTCAAAGAACAGTCAAGAAAGGCGGTCTACATATTTTTATGAAGTTAAGATTTATGCATCAAAGGCAATAACTGGACTTTGAACAGAATCTAAGATCTTACCGGCACCTAAATTGACTGAAATCAGCTTTCCTTCTTGAGACACAAATTGCTTTAATGCATCTGGCTGAAGGTGGTCAAGCACTGCCTCCCACAGCTGTTCATTGCCCAGGTTTTTACCACGATCATTTCCCCCATTCACTTTAGCAGCTTCAGTTGACAACATCAATTTTTGTTGAGGAGTTGAACCAATTTGTCTCTTTGCTCTAATCAAATTGTTGCTCATCTTACTATTTTCACATGCTACATTACTTGCATTTCTTGCCACTTGGTTTTCTTGCCAATTATCTCTTGACAAGCCCCTTCCACCACTAGACACCTCATCCCAGGCATTACTGCAATCTCTAGGTACATCTCTCTGCTGACCATTATTAAGCACAGTGGGAGTATGGTTTAAACTCGTCTCTTGAGAGGAAACTGGAAGCATATACTGATCATCTGGCACAAGCTGAAGTAGAGCTGCTGTAAGCCATGTTAATTTGTCATTTGACATTCTCAATTGTTTTTCAGCTTCGGATAATGTTTTCAGAGCCTGACGCAACTTCTCCATATCTTCATTAGACACTGCAATCATGAAATTATATATAAAAAAAGTTACTGTATATTGAAGGAAAGATTGCTATAACAAATCAATGTACTCATATGGGTAGACAATGGTCAATTGAAGATGAACAGAATAAATCTGGGCAGCCCATATGAAACTTGGTAAATTAAGTGGACGAAGTGGTTTTGCTCTGACTCACAATTTTGTTTCCGGAAGAATCTCCTACGAGGTCTTTCTTGTGTGAATATATAACTACCAGCAAGAATATCAGTAATAACTGCAGCAAGTTGGGACATCAATGCCAAAGGTTCCACACCAGTTTCCATTATCTCCCTTAGTCTCTTCACTGTTCTAACAGTGTCTGCAGACAGTGCCGTGTCCAACAGATTCACCAGTTTTTCATCAGAAACCAAGCCAACCTGGAATAGCACAGTATTGCATTAAAAAAAAAGTCATCCAAAGTTAACAAAGTAAATTCCTACAACTAATGATGTCATTATCATATTCAAAGGAAAAATAGTCATACAGAGTATTGTTTTAATGCTTCTTTATGCATTCTTTGTTGAACTAAATGACTGATATATATTACAATCATAATAATCTTAAGCATCAAAAGTTATATTTGGAATAATAAAGTAGAAGATAGAAATCACTTACAAGCTCCTGAACTAGGGAAAGAGTAATTCTCTGCCCAAGTAAACTCAACTGATCAAGTGTCATCTCAGCGTCTCGCAAGGATCCATCAGATCGTGATGCTATGAGTTTCAGAGCATCCTTGTCGATTTCCAGACATTCACTCGTCGCAATCCACTGTAAAGTCTGAATGATGTCTGAATCTTTTAACTTTGGGAAAAAGAACTTTTGGCTCCTGGATATGATTAGATGAGGCAACTTATCAAGATTTGAACTGACAAGGACAAAAACAACATGCCCAGGTGCTCGATCTATGGCCTTTGATATACCACTCCAGGAATCAGTTGGCAAGGTATCACAATCATCAAAAATGAAGACCCTATAATGTGAGGACAGAGGTGACGCAATCCTACTGTCAAGGATATCCATGATGCCTCCGATATCGAAGTTCCCAACCGATCCTATTTCAATCACAGTTCTACTCTTACCCAGGTTGTGTGAGATGCAGAATTTACAAATGTCGCAAGGTTTAAGATGTTCATCAGATTGGCAGTTCAAAGCTTTGGCAAATATACGAGCGCAAGAGGTTTTGCCAGTTCCATGGGGTCCATAGAACACATAAACCAATCCAACTTTTCTTCTCAGAACAGCATTTGAAAGAGCTTGCACTGCCAAGTTTTGTCCAACAAGATCCTTGAAGGCCTTTGGCATGTACTTCTGCGTTAGGCACCAATGCCTAACAAGAGAAGAACCTCTAGATGTCTGTTGATGTCCTGACCTTGTTTCAGATGCATGGTCTAGCAGATCTTGCCCGTGCCTTAAGGCATGGCTGGCATGAAGTTCACGTTCCCTCAAGTAGTCCAGTGCCAAAGCCGGGTTTTCAGAAGTATCCTCAGAGGCATGTGGCTCAGTAATTAAGGGCAGTGATTCAGAATCAGAGTATGTAGATGAACTCAAATGATTGAAATCAATCGGAATATTAGAAGTGTCACCTTTTCTTTGCGGAGTTGCACCATTAGCTTTCCTCATTCTTGAATCAGATAGACCACAAGATAAACTCCTCCCTGCCAAATCTAAAATGCTTTTACCTCTATAGTGAATCCTGGACCAATTCCATGGGATACCACATCCATTTCTAGGAGCCTGATTCACTTCAACTTCTGTGTTCTCCTCTGGTCTTTCTGCTGCATGACTCTTCTGATGCACCGGATGTTGAGACAGGGAGTTTGAGGCAACTGATTGATCATTATCACCTCTGTCACCTCTTGTATCAGTAGGAGCCCTGGCTCTCCTTGCACTTTTGAATTTTCTTTTCTTTCTTCTCTTCAAACCATTGCATTGGCCATGGCCATTTTCTTTTGGAGCCTCACATAATCTCTCTTCTCCTACATGCCTTCGGGGCTCACAAAGTTGAGAAGCTTTCCTCCTTTCATCCTCCTCCTCAATTCGAACTCCTTCCAATTTATCAGCGAGCGTTCTGAGGCGAACACTATGAGTACAAGAACCTTTGTGAGAGTGTTCTTCATCTCTCGCTTTAGATGGATAATCACTACCAATAGAAAGTCTACTCTTTTGACTCTTTCTTCTACTCACATATTGTTCCCTTTTGCTTAACTCATTATCCCTGACCTTAAACTCTGTATTGTTATTGCTACCTTCTTCAACTGCAGCAACTTTCGAAGCGGCAACACTTGCAACCCTTGGTGAATTTGCATCACCAACCAGGGATCTTCGCCCACTATGTGTCAAACCATCCCTTAGAGGTCTTCTGCCTGACATACCAACAATGGATGGAGAGAGCCATGATAAAGGACTAGTGGATGGATCTCTGAGGGACCTTGACCTCTGGAGGACAATGAGGTCCCTCACTAATGATCTCTCCGCAAGCACCGGGCTATGCCTATGCATATGGTTCCTCAAATGGATGCAATTAGTCAAGTGGACATGGTTTCGAAGATGATCACTGATAGCTTTACACTCATCTTTGTCATGATAACCACCATATATGGCACCATTACCCTTTGAATAACCTCCCCTGGTGGCCCTGGTCATGATAAGAACCCTAAAAGAAGTTTGAAAACACACAGAATCAAAGGGAAGGACTTATTATAGCTTCTACAACTACATTTTTCAGGTCCTTGAGAAACCATAGCAAGCTTTTCCACTGAAAATCTCAAACATTGTGCTAGATTTCATTCCATTTTACTAAAATTTCAATAAAGAAACAACCTTTTACACCATGCACAAGGAAATCAATTCTGGAAACATACCACCTTTACCAATTCGCAAATAAATTCCTGAAAATTGAATGTTGTACACCTCCAAGCCTGTGCCACCAGCTCATTCATCCCAGAACTGAAAATAAAACTTAGCATTAGTAGTTCTCTCATAAAATCCAACCCAACAATCAACTACACAAAAGATCAAGACAAACACAGAAAGATAGCATTTTTAACTCATAACCGAGCTAAAAACTCACATCTCTTCTCAGTGAATGATGATTAAAGCTACAAGAAAAAAAAAAATAGCATTTCTTGAAAAGATTTGAGCATCAAACCTGAAGAAAAATCAAAGAAATGAGCAATAAATCAACTTCTCACAGTTTCTCTGTGGGATTTCAATGCTTGTGAAGATTCATCTTTTCTTGCTCTCCATCTCTAGATTGATTCTGACACTTCACATGAGAGTGGGTGAAAGGCATCAGTTTGGCAAAGAACAAGAGTGTGCTTGCACCCTCAGAAGATAGGCTTTATATATCTCTGAGATCACCTAGAATAGTATGTTGGTCTACACATTTCCTTTTTTTCTAAAAAAAATATATTATTGAATTATTTTTTATTTAAAATATATTATGCATGTTTTATTATTTTTTTAAGTTTTTTTTTTAGGTAAATGATTTTGGGTAACCGACTAAAATAATGAAAAAAAAAATCCTTTATGTGTATATTTTATGTATTTGATATTAGAATAATGATCTTCAATTAATTTTTTTTAAATAGATAAATCACATTATAAAAGTTTTTTAAAAAATAAAACATAAAAAAGACTCGAGACTAAGATGACGAAAAAGCACAAATTGTATCTTGGTAGGCATGCTGCTAAAAATATAATCAGTAAAAAATAAATATGAAACTGTGAAGACTCTAAAGAAAAACAAAAACACTAACATAGATTCACAGGAAATAAAAATAAAATATCAACTACAAAGATAGCACAAAACACCAAAAAAAAAAAAAAAACTCTAAAAAAAACTTCAATTATGAGGATGAAGTTCCAGGGTGGTGTTGGGGACTACTTTGCTAACTACACTATGATATTATTTTTTTTTTTTCAATTCATTTTAAAAAATTTTGAGTTTTTTCTAAATAAATAAATATTGTACTTTTTATTTCAAAGAGTATGCTTATAAGCTGTCCTTCGGTCTTCAATTAATTTTTATTTATTTAATTCAATTTGAAAAATTTTAGATTTGTTTGTTTAAATAAATAAATATGCTGTACTTTTTATTTCAAAGAGTATGCTTAGTTTAACCATTTTCGAGATAATTTGATATTTTAATTTTATTTTTTCAAAAGTAATTTGTTTCTATAATGAAATTTTATTTTAACTTTTGCTTTTCATCATTGAAATGAAACGTAAACAGAGCTTCAACTATTCTCAAGTCAGTCAAACTCACGGTCCTAATTTTTTTTTACAAAAATTAATTTTTCTTTATTATACATTTTATATTTATTTTGAAAATTGATCTTTGCCAATTAAGTGGTACAAAAAAAAAATAATTTTGAAAAATATAAAATTTATTGCTATAATAATTTGATCTTATCATACAATCACGATAAAAATTATTCTCATAAATAAGGGAATAATGGTTGTTACAAGTTAGACTTGCCAAAAAAATATTTCCTAATTCCATTTTTTAAAATAATTACCATTTAAACTTTTCATGATATAAATGATATTTATTTCTAATTTAATTTCCCAACAATTCTCCATCTTTAATCTTTTCATTTCAACATTGTTAAAAATTATTTTTAAAAAAAAATATAAACAAATTACAAAGAGAATTTGAACTTTTACCTTTTGAGTTTGGAGGGAAAAGACTAAAGAGTCCTACAAAAAATTAATTACATTATTATAATTAATTACCTGAAAATATTTAACAGTAATTTTCTTCATTTACTGTCCTACATTAGGGAATATATTACCCAAAAAAAAAGGGATTATTAATATATAGTTATAAGACATTTTAATTTCTTAGGGGATATATATAGAATTTGTGACCATCTTGGAATATGTTAAAATTAAAAATATAAATATAATAATGACTATTAGAATAAAAGATCATAAGCTTGATTCCAATTTATCATCCCATTAAATCAAATTAAGAAAAAGAAAATAAAGTTTATAAAATAAAATAAATAAATAAAACATGAGTAAAAGTAAAAAGCCATTATTTCACTCTCCCACACCCACACACTCATTTTACCTATCAGCATGTGATTCCGTAGCTCACGTGATTAGCACGAGCGCTGGCACAGGGTCAGAAGGCACGCGGCAGCAAAGCGACAAAAAAAGAAAACAATTTGAAGTGACTGGTGATTGAACACGAGCCGTCCGATCATACATCGTACGGTGATGATTGGTTACTGGGGAGCATAGATGGACGGTGGAGATGTAGTAGCCGTTGGTTTGCCGACACGTGGGGACAGTTACAGACCAATCATAAAGCCAGTTGCCATCTTGTCAAACCAGTACTTTCTCTTTTTTTTAAAAAAAAATTTTCTAATGCTCCAACGTTCAAAATTTTACACTAAAAAGCTGATTATTTTTTTTTTTAAATCACTTATTGAACTAAAAGAAAATATTATTAATTAAATTTCTAATTTTTTTAATACTTATATATATAGGAAATTTTAGATGGGGCAATGACTAGCATGAAAGGGCATGTGTGTGAGAGTTATGGATGAGTGTGCATAATTTATTTGATGAGATAAAACAAGAAGAGTGGGACTATAACAAGTGTGGGTTTGTAACCCTAAAACAGGGCAGAATATGGGCTTGTACTTTGAAAATAATAAGACGTTTTTGTTTTGATGTGGCCATGTCACATGTGGGTTCTATATGTTGTTTATTTCAAGAAAGCACCCACTTCAATGCCATCACACACTTCACATTTTTTACCTGATTGCTTGCTTTGAAGTTTGAACCAATTATATATATAAAGTGAGAGGAATCAGAAATTGAATTGAATGATAAATCTGATTAAAAGTAGAGGTGTAAATAATGCTCTACTACTTGCAAGCTACTCGAGTTTGATTCGGAGCAAACTTGAACTTGACTCGTTTAGGATTGAGTCTAGCTCGAGCTTGAGTAGCTCGAGTAGTTGAGCGAACCGAGTTCGAACATCTTAATACTTGACTCAAGTGTTCGCAAGCTTAATCGAATAGTTGTATTTGTGTGTGTGTATATATATATATATATATATGTATATATAATTGAGTTCGAGCTCGAGCCCGAATTCGAGTTCGAGTATAAAATTATCTATAATCAAATCGAGTTTATTATCTTTTATCGAGCTTAATCGTTTATGTATCGAGTCGAGCTCGAGCTACAGAAAATAAAACTCGATCAAATTCGAGCCGAGTATCGAGCAACAAGTTTTCAGCCAAGCTCGAGCTTGTTGCTCGGCTCGAACTCGATCAATTACACACCTAATTAAGAGACGCTTGAAATCAAGTACTGCACATCTATGTAAAGCCCAAAATAAATAAATTTTACTAATCAAATGCACCCTAGTGGATTAATGGCATACTCTTATATTTTTATGTTAAGTTTCTTATGTAGCAGTCTTTTGTTTTCTGATGAAGCAGTGATTTATCTGAATAATAAGAAACACATTTTATATGATCACAAGAAAGTATTTGAGGTACTAGGCAGAGATAATACTAAGTCTTATATATACATATCAAAGTTAATTAAACTAAAGAATATGATTCTGAGCCTCACCAAATGTTTCTTCAAAACCTCCTGAACTGCAATATACATAAGAAAAATGGATAAGGACTGAAAGAAAAGACACTTTGAACAACAAACACATGAAACCTCAAAGAAAATATATAACTTGAATTCGGTACACAGAATAAGTATAAATTGAATTTACTAAATTTTAAGGTAGAGGGTACTACTGTACATGATTTTACATTGGGATTGCCTTCTGACTTTTGAGTTTGAGTTTGAGTTTGAGTTTAATCATCATGAATCAAATTTGTTGGTTCACTTAAAACATACTTGGGCAATTCATATTTAGCACCTGCAAAGAACATTAAGATCAGTAGAAATAGTGATCAATAAGAATAGAGAAATTAAAACAAAGAGAGAAATAATCCCAAGTCCTAACCTCTTTCGTCGTAACAAGTAGTCATATCGGCACTTGCAACAATGATACCTGCACTGTCAACTATTGATTGGGCAAGGCTTAATTCGGCTTCGGCAGCAGCTCGAAGTGCATCCCAAATCTCTGTGGTAAAAATAACAAATTACATTAGTTATACCTCTTTATTTTCCAATCAGGAAATCTAGAATCATTTGATCCTTCACTGAAAAAAAAAAAATCAGTACAGAAAGGTATGAAAGGATTTGATCTTATGACACATGAAACAGAAATGAACTCAGTCCTTCAGTGAATAAAAAACTCATTAACAAAAGGTATAAAAGGATTTGATCTTATGGCACATGAAACAGAAATGGATTCAGGAAGACATGATGAGACTTAAAAGGTATAACATTTCTGGCCCACTTCAGAGAGTAGCAATAAAATTGTCAAACTGGAAACTGGAAAGTAGTTCCTCATTAAAACAGTATCTATTTAGTAGATATTCCTATAAATGCCCAGAATAAAGTAGTGGGAAAGGATTGCCAATTAGTCTTTATTGCAGAAGGAATTTTGGGCTGAAAACTTGTTTTAAGGTTTGTACGAACAGACGACAAGTTTGACAAGTATGACTGACAAATAAGTTACTTGGAAATTCTAGAGCAGATGTATACATGCTAGAGAAATCCTAGTGATGGCATATTGGACTTCAAGGGTAGGATGTATGACTAAAAGAGAAATCATTACAGTCTGATATAAAGCTAATTTAGAACTCCACATAGATCTCCATTTCCAGTTTTAGTAAGCTAGGTTTCAACATGCATATCTACTCTTCTGCTGATGAGTTAAAGAAAGCCTTGCTTTAAAGTAAATGATGTGGCTTACAAGTGAATGAGCTAACTAACATATTAAATCAAATACCAACAAATCAATAACTTCATAGTTGTGAGTGAAGCTCAAACCTTTGTGACCACCATAGTGAGGTGCTGTATCCCAGAATTCATCACGCATTTTCATGAGTTCTGTTCTGGTTATTGGTTTTGTGTATGCCCATGGATTTGGTTTACTGACTTTTGTATAGTGCCCTGTACATACTAAAACTAATGTTAAACCAAAGGATCCAAAAGAGTGAAAGATACAATCAGATTAGGTGAGCCATGATAATATTAATATACACATGAAAAAAAAAAAAACTAAAATGAGAACTTCAGGGAACATACATTCCAATCACCTCAGCCAACTTTACTCCATCTTGCAGACTTCATAAAATAATTCAAACACATGCTACCAATTAAAGCTCCAATTTCAATATCAATTGTTATATGACACAGGATATAGCACAAATTTTCCTCCAAGTTCAGTCATAAGTATAACAGCAATATATATAAAATCTTTCCACAACACTTGTACCAAAAAATTCTATCAAATGCACTGTTTACCATGTTCTTATTTTGAAGAATTTCGAAAAAGATACACTGTTTCAGGTCACATGGGCAATGATGAATCAAATAATAATAGGTTTAAAAGCAACTTTAAGTACCATCCAACGCACCAAGAAAAGTACCCAAGCTTTCGGTGTTTGGGCTCACATCACATTAACATTTGATAAATTGATGTCCTCCCTTGAAGTTTAAATAACAGGATAAAAAATCTACCATGATAAGAGATATCACCTTGAAAAGGCAGAATGACAACAGCAACCCATCACTACCTAGTTAACCAATTGTATTAAGAAATCATTTAAAACAAAAGAAGAGCCTTTTAGCAATCTAACTATCTTTGTGAATGCAAATATAACTTGCTTCCTAGTCCATAGTCAATTGGACAAAGCTTGAAGAAAAGAGACATTAGCTAGAAAGGCCTTCATGACTGTAGCAACTCAACACTACTGTTTAATTTTTCCATGAAGAGAACATCAACCAAAAAATGTAATTTTCTTTTAACATCTTGCTCTTCTCCTCAGGAATACAGACACTCTGAACTTACAATAACACAACCTCAAGTGCACATTCAGGTTCTAAAGCTTTGCCAAATCACTGTTATCACATAAACTCCTCATGAATGCAAAAGGGACTTAGCAAGTCAAACACAAATTTACTGAGTTCCAAGCTTTTTTTTTTTACCAATAAACCATTCAAAAACTCCTTCACAAACATTCTTCAAAAGATCCTCATAATAATAAAAAATGAACAAATTACTGCAGAAATTTAACCACCAAAAGCAGAAAAACAGTAAAACTTCGCACTTCACAAGAATAAAAGAAAAGATTCAACAAAAACATCGATAAAAGAAAGAAAAAACAAGATTGAACACAAAAAAGAGGTTAGATTAGCAATGCACTATTATCAATAAACCTTGATTTAAAGAACTCCATGAAAAGCATCCCTCACAACTGTTCACTACAAACGATTTGCACGAATTCATCAGGGTAACAAACACGAAAAAAAGATACTTGTACTAATTGAAGTACCCAAAGTAGAAAAACAATAAAAATTCACATTTTTTTGCTGTCAATTAACCAATCAAAGCAGACCTAATCACACATTCACAAGCTTCAATTCAACAAACCCCATAATCTAAACATTCAAAGACAAACATCACCAAAAAAAAATTATTTTTTGAAAGATTGAACATGGCAAGGGATCAAGGGAAAGATTGGCAATGAAATTGAAGAAAAATAAATGATTCAATACCTTCATTTTCGTCAAATTCGGGCACTGAAGTGCCGCAGCCCATGAGATAAGCTTCGGGAAAACCTTCAATTCAGATCGCAAGTGAGAATCAGACAAGCATCAACAGTGAATAAGGAACTATGTATATATATATATATATATATATATATTATGATGATGATGATGATGATGATGATGAAATATTAAGAATTATCCAAATTACATATTTCAAATAATAAAAATTAAGAAAAGTAAATAATAAAAAAAATTCATTTAGATGATATCAGAGGAAGAATTCGATAATGAGATGATAAACTAAATTGTAAATTAATAAATAATAATAGTAATTAATTATTCTAGTTAAAAACAAACTTATAATTTTAAAAATAAAATTTAGATGAATTTAAGGATAATTTGGATAGATATAAGAATAAATATCTTGAAAATTATGATGTGAAAATTTAAAATTTAATAAAAATAAACGAGGATGAAAGAAAAAATTATAAGATTTTAGTTTTAACATTTTTTAAATATTTTAGAAAATAACTAGATTAAATGTAAAAAAAAATTCTTATAAGGAGTTTTGAAAAAATATGTTTCAATTTTTTTATTTTAATAAAAGTGAATAAAGTGGATAAAGCAGTTACATCTTACATGCTATTATTACAGCAACAAAAACTAAGAAAAAACTAAAACATATAAAGGAAAAAATAAAACACAAGACTAATGGGATGAGAAACAAAATTTTTACATGATGAATAGAAGTTCGAGACAAATATAAAATATCAATTAGTAAAAATAGAAGTGATGCTTAGAAAACTATTATCAAGGTGGATCATCCATCCTATATAGAGCACGGTAGAAGTAAAAGAGGTTAACTTCTTACCTATTTATCTGAGATTAGTAAAAATGGAGACTATTCTTAATAGTCATAATGGAATTCTCCAACTTTATTTTTCTCATAGGCCAGAGGAAATAATAATTGAGAATACCACTTTTTTTCTCCAACCAAATGTTTTAAATAATAGTAAGGCAAAGCCATGCAACAATACTAAAAAGGCAATGAAAGCCGAATTCATATTTGATAAATGGGCAAAAAAAATAAAAAATAAAAAGATGAATGTTTCTTTCATATATATTATTGAAGACACATGTTGCCTCCTTGCAAGATTATCTAAGTATTAAGATTTTGTTGCTCCGCGCAACAAATTGGTTAAAAAATATCAATTTTAGGAGGGCAAAACTCTTACTAGACATTCTTAGGGCATCCACAACCCTAAGCTTATGAAGACATATAGGAAACTCTTGTGAATAGGGTAAATATTTTGGGAGGTTACTATGTTGTTGCTGATTTTTATTTTCATCATTGTGTTTCAATTTGTGTTTTTTTAGTCATCATATATTTATTTTTTTTCACCAGACGATCACTCATGAAATTTCGGCCAATTTTAACTGACATGGCAGCCAGAGATGCCACGTCACGTTATTTTAAAGATTATTTCATCCCAGCTAGAGAGGGCATGTCATCCTGATACCATCACAAGGCTGATGTGTCTAATCTAGCTAGACTATGAAAACACTTTTATATAATGTGACATGGCATCTTCGATTGCCAGTCAGTCAAAATTGGTGGAATTTCATAAGTGACCGTCTAGTGAAAAAAAATCAATACATGATGACAAAAAAGATACAAATTGAAACATAGTAATTAAAATAAAAATCAGCTATTACACAATAGCCTCCTGAAAAATTTAACCCCTACGTGAGTATCCAATATATAGTGAAGTTTTCAGGTGTATCCATTTTGGCAAAGGTAATACTTTAAATAAGCTCTATTTTTAGCAATTGTTTATATAAAAAGTTGAACCAGTCCTCCTTTTCTTTTATCGAAGTGGTTAAAAATATTATGATCAGGGGCGGAACCAGGGGGGATAGCAGGGGCTGAAGCCCCCCAGCGTCAAAAATAATACTTTTTAAGCAATATAAGATTTGATGGTTTTCGATTTTTCTATACTTAAATTAACGTAAAATACAATATTTTGACACATGATAGTGTGGAATGTGTGTGTGCTTGAGTGGTTGTGGGTTTACCCGTAAAGTATGTGCTTTTTTGTGATCTACCCAAGTTCAAATCCCTTTTGGTGCATTTTTCTCCCGCATTTTTTTTAATTTAAAATTACTAAGATTTCAAAATTTTAATAAAAAATTATATATATATAAATTTTAGTAATTTTAAAAAAGTTTAAATTCATCATGAGGTATAACAAATATATTATAATATATCTACACATATGTTATAATGTACCATATATGCTAGAGTGAAAGAACAAAAGTTTTTTTATAAACAATAGTTTGATTGTTTGTAGTGAGAGGGATCAATTTTACCATATTTTAAAAAATATACAAACTTGAGATATATTCTTATTAGTTGAATTATTGAAAATCTCATATATTTGCCGTCGGTAACAACAAAAATTTAAATTATACTCAATATTTTTTTTAATATGTGTTCAAATTTTTGTTATACTAACACATTATTCTCCATTCAAAATAATTATTTTGTTGGATTATATATATATATATATATATATATATATATATATATATATATATATATATATATATATATATATATATATATATATTTTTTTTTTTTTTTTTTTTTTTTTTTTTTTTTTTTTTTTTGCCTTTAGGCTTCAGCCCCCCTACCATCGAGTCCTGATTCTGCCCCTGATTATTATATCTTTAATTTAAAAATGTTTATAGAATCTCATTTTTGGGTTTTCTCATAATTTTTTTTAAAATCCCCTGGTATTGTAAAATATGTGCAAAACAAGTTTTAGAAATAATTAAAAAACATTTGTTAGAAACAACTAATCAACTTGTGTTTTCACATCTTACAACCAAAATAATGTATCTCTTTTATATAACCTACATCAATATTTAAGTTAAATTTGTTAAAATAAAAAACAATTAACTTTACATATATATAATAAGTTTGTGAGGCTATTTCAGAATTTAATGTCATAATATAATAAGATATGCTATATATATATAAATACATAGATAAATTTCAGCATGCATTGCCATGTTATTCATCTTTCTTTGTTTTCCTATTTCCAATATGTATTAAAAAAAAAAAATGCTAGCATGCCCCAATGAAAGTGGTAAAAATCATATTTACTTTTATATTCTTACAATTTGTTTATTTACTCATATATTTTTATAATTGAAATTTAACTTATTAGAATGTTGACTGATTTTTTTTCCTAAATGAATTAAGAAAACAGTATAAAGGTTAGTTTAGTTTTTTTATAGAATTTTTTAGATGATTGAATAAATATTCACAACAAGAATGATCTGCAGTGATACATAAATATATAAATAATTTTTATCTTGACAAGGTATGTAAAAAAAAAAAAAATTAAACCCTTAAAAAGGAATCCTCCTTACAATTGTATGATAAAGATATGTGAAGATTGATAAGGGAATATCAAAAGGTCACTTGAAAACAAAAACAAAAGAATAAAAATGGCTATTGATAAATGAAAAGTCATATGAATCAAAAATAAAGATTGAATGACATTTGGGAAATAGTATAGTTTTGTGGGTTCTTTGTGACTTTTTTGGGAATGATACTTTGGATTCTTGCTCATTTCTGTATTTTTCTACTAATTAAGAATCTATATATATATATATAGATATTAAAGATATTGAGTGGTATATCAAAGGCTTCTTTTAGAAAGTAAAGCAATGAAGTGAAGGAGAACTTGGTTCCAGCTATGGTTTCTGTCCTTTCAATAGGATTTGATGCCTTTTCTTTAATTATTTTTCTTTATAAAATTATTCTTTTTGTTGATTTTTTTCAAGCCCCTTTGAATGTTTCTCATTGCTGATGGATCCTTTAATATATATATATATATATATATATATATATATATATATATATATATATATAAAAGAAATTACAATAATAATAATCTTATCCATTTTCCATCAAAGTTTTTAGACTAATTTGTTCATTTTACTTTGCTAAAAAGTTCCTACTTTCTAAACAGATGATGGTAGTTCCATTGTAAAATGTGTGATAAAAAACATTTAAATGTCCTGAATTTATGTTCCGTTATACACATATTGTAATGACTGATATCCAATATGACTATAGATTTACAATTCAAAATCCCAAATTACTGAGTTTGAGTCCATGAGGTGGTCCATAAAAAATGGTTAGATATTGTAATCATTTTTTTTCATTTTTATCATGTATTTTTAAAGTGTAAAATACTGTATCCTACATTTTTCTCATTGCACATAATTATATTATATTTTTTTATTCAAAATGTTTTTTTTCTATTTTTGAGAATAATTTATAAAATACTACCATTTCATAGTTTGATCAGCTTGATTGGTTATATCACTCTTTATTTTCGCCCTAATTTTAATGTCCATTGAGAAAAAAATAAATGAATTAATGCTCTAGTTTGCATCATATATCAAGTAACATCCATATTGAATGTTTGAAGCTACAAGAACCAAAATGAATAAATATAAAATAAAATACAGGTAATTACCAAAGAAACCCCAAAAGTTTGCAATATGCACAAAAAAACCCCACACATTTTCATATCCCTAAAAACACCCTCCTTTTGATTTTATAGAAATTTAAACCCCCCAATGCTGTAACGGTGATTGACGGTGTTAAGTTTGAATATATATGACGAAATTGCCCTTACGTGGGATGCTGTGTCATTTGAAGCGTGGATTGACTATAATGCCCTTGTGTGCAATGATGTTTCCGCTTAAAGAGGAAGCGGTTTATTTTTATTTGTTTAATCACTGGAGAACACCATTACTGGCGCCGGTTATTTCCTATCATCGCCGCTTCATCGGTTGGGCATCTTGCTATCATCGCCTGTTCGGCAGTGTTTCGAAGGAGAACTCCCGCTCTAGTCTTCGTCATTTCGTCGATTTTCCAACCAAGGTAATGAGGCGATGAAGCTGTGCGGTTTTTCTTTTGTTTTTCGCCATTTCGTTTGTAAAGTATCGTCTCTGTTGTTTTTTTGGCCATACATTTTCATGGTTTCATTATTGGATGATATTGTAGTTTGCAGTGAGATTTTCCGTCTAGGGTTTTCTTTGTCTGTGCACAGTATCGAGAGCGAGAGTGTTGTGGTGCAGGAGATTTTTCGATGGTTATGCAAACTCATTCTGTTTTCAAATGATTATAATGTGTGTTTCCCCGTTAATTTGATGTGGGTATGAGTTGTGTTTAAAAGTATCAGTGTAATGGTTGGATTTTATGTTGAATACATGTCGTTTCCGTTTAACAATCGTACTCTCCGTTTAACAAAGGAAGTTTCTGTTTAATTAATAGAGTTATTGTTTAATAAATCACTCTAAACAAATGTATTGTTCTTCTTGTAGTGTATTGGTCATGGCGGTCAACCTAGTTAACGGCCGATGCTACTTGACACCGGTGGTCCAGACTTTGAATGAATTGAAAGTTCACATGACTGGACGACACTGGGAGATCATCAGAAGGACACCGTTCGCGGCTTTGACCGAGATTGAAGCCGTCCTCCAAGAGAGAGCCCTCCTTGATTCTCTGCTGCAGAGGTTCGATGGCCGCAGCAGCAAATTCAGGATCGGGGCCAGCCTCGTGAGTTTCAGACCTCAAGATGTGGGTCTCATCCTTGGTCTACGCTGTGATGGGAACGCAGTCGTATTCCAGAAGAAGAAGACACACTCGCCGTTCGAGCTGAGGTATTTTTCAAGATCTTACGAGAGAAATAAAGACTCCATCAAGAACACACTTGAGCGGATAGTTCGCGAGAGGGGGGAAGAGGAGAATTTTGTAAAGCTCCTCATGGTGTACCTCATGGGTACTATCCTCTTCCCTAACACTTCCTGCTCTGTTCCTGTTTGGATCGTTGACTACGTCGACGACCTACCAGCCATGGGACGATTTGCATGGGCTCAAGCGACCCACAAGTGGATAATGGAGGACGTTCCACAAGCGGCCGCTCGAGTGCAAGCGAGATGCGCCGGGAACAAGACCAACACGGGGTACGTCAAAGGTTGCTCGGTTGCGTTGACCACCTGGTTCTATGAGCTCACCGGCACCGGCAAGAAGTTGCATTTCGGAAAGACCCCAAGGATCCTGTGCTACGGTGAAAACAGCTACCGGAAGCAAGTGTCGACGGGGACTTTATTTTCATCACTTGAAGGAAAAGAGGTAATGAATCTATTTAATGAATCTTCATTTAAGTTTACCGTTTTTGTGTTTGACAATCTGTGTTAGTGTTTAAATATAATAATTCGTATTTAACAACTATGTTTACAATTTAAATTATTTTCTTAACATTTAACTCGTATGTTTATTGTTTAAACGTATTGGATTTTTACAATTGTTAGTTTCCCGAACTGGTCGCCGCCAACCAGGACGAACAAATATTTGTTGGGGCCATCCGCGGAGCTGCCACCGGCCACGGAGGTGTTATTCCTCCCGCTTCCGCTCCCGTTCCGCTGGCGAGCAAGACTCCCGCTCCGCCTGCGAGAAAGAGAGATGATCGGGCAGCATCGTCAAAGCGCGTCCGACGCCGATCACCTTCTCGGAGCCCGCACCGCGCACGGACTGCTCGCCGACGGGCAAGCCCCCTTCCACCCCCCTCCCCGACACCAACAGGCGACGAGCTGACCAGACGTCTATTGCAGACGTGCGAGTTAATGTTGCAAGAGATCCCACGTCTTGTTGCTCGCGTTGATGCTCTGGAGGCGCGTTCGCAGGCCACGACGAGGCCGGATGACTATGATACGATCTCCGGCAGCCCGAATGCAACGGACGCAGCCCCGGCGATTGCCAGAGACGACGTTCTCGCGAGGGCATTCGCGAGAGTCCCGCGCAGGAAGAGGCTTATGTGGAGGACTGCAACGATGTGTCTCCCTCCGCCGGCCGACGTCGAGGCAACAGAAGTACCAAATGCTGTCGAACCAACAATGGCGGAGGCTCAGCCAACTTCAGGTCCGAGCTCGCCATTGGAAAAAGGACAGGCAGCGGTGCCGCCGGCTGCAATGGATGTGTCTCTGCCCGATGATGCGACTGCCGCCGTCGACACGTTAATTGAATCCCTTGTCAGTGACCTCCCTGTGTTGGAGGCACCGGCGCCGGCGTACGATTGCTGCGCGACGAAGGCAGACACAATCCTGGCGCCAGTGGCACCAGAAGTGAATAAAGACTCCGTGGCATTGCCGGTGTCGAGTCAGCCCACGTTAGCAGCTGAACCGAAAAAAGACGCTGTCGCCGACGCTGTGGCCTTACCGGCACCGTCACATGTTAAAGACTCTGTGGCAGTACCGGAGTCGAATAAAGAGGCTGCCAAGGAAGGGCAACGAGACGTCGACGACGCTGTGGCCGTACCGGCACCGTCACATGTTAAAGACTCTGTGGCAGTACCGGAGTCGAATAAAGAGGCTGCCAAGGAAGGGCAACGAGACGTCGACGAGGCGCAGAAAAAATTCGTTCCGAAGAAGAAAAAATATGCCGGAATGTCGCGTCTCGACCAATTCGAAGAGAAGATAATAAGAATCTTCCTCAACTGTGTCATGGACTCGTAAGTATATTTATGTTAACAGTTAAATAAATACACTTGCGGTTTAACTATCTCCTTTAATATTTAATTGTTTGTAAATTGTATGTAACTATTTAAGTTATCAATTAACTATATCATTATCCACTTAACTATGAACGTTATTGTTTAACATCAGGACTACCGTATGGAGGACTGACGCAGTTCAGACGACACGCGAGGCCGTGTTCACGTTGGTCGAGGGTAAGGAGAATGTGACAGACGATGTCGTCGATGCCTTCGTCTGCATCATCCAGAAGTCGCTGAAGCTTCAACCGTATCCTTATAAGAAGCGCGCTTCCATTACCCGTCCACTTGCACTATTCCTCTCCCAAAGGGAGGACACGGCGGAAGACGCTCTCCACATGATAGACGATGCTGCGCGGAACGTCCACGAAGTCGACATCGTAATAATGCCTATAATTTTGCATGACCATTTCCATATCGTCGTTCTCGATAACATAGCGCAAGAGTACAGGCATTACTCTTCCTGCCAGAGCGAGGAATACGACGAAGACGCCGCCGAAATGGTAAGCTCCCGTGTTAACTATAACGGAAATAACTTACTTCCTAATTTTCCATCTCGACTTCAAAATTTATTTGTTTACAGCGGAAACTATTCGATAATTGCATCGAGATGGAGCTTGGCGAGGCGGCGACGTCCTCGTACGCCCTCATTCACGACAGGAGCACTCCAAGACAAAAACGAGGAAGTCTTGACTGCTCGGTGTATGTGATGCGGTTCATTGAGCAACTTCTTGCTGACGAAAAGCTTCGGGTACCGCAAACGGACGTGCCGTACTTACGTCTGAAATACGCCGCACGCATACTTTTGGATGGGAGGGCAGCCGGCGTCGGGGATAAAGGGGAGACGTCCTCCAGAGTCAATCCTGTATAAAGTTCTTTCTCAATTTTACTGTAAAGTTTGTAACATACATTCTTTTGCAATAACTAAGATAGTTAACATTTAACGAAAACCTTTAACTATACATACGATAAAAACTCTCTGTTTAAACTAAGATAGTTAACATTTAACGAAAACCTTTATATTATAACTATCAGATTCTATGTTTAAATATAAAATCCTTCGTGTACGTAATCAGGCTTCTGTGTGACAACACTGATTGAGAGAACGAAACGTTTTTTTTTTTTTAACTATACATGGGAAGTCGTGGGCGGTTCGTAACGGGCACTGCAATAACTTGTCCGTGTTAGGCGGAGGTTGGGGATTTTGAATATATTCTCTTTTCGCCACTGTACGACCGGAATTAACCTTTCGAACATCGTCTCCACGGAGGACTTATGGCGACAACCCTAGTTAATGGGCGATGCTCCTTGGCAGCGGTAGCGGAGACGATAGCCGAATTGAAGGTCTACATGAATGGACAGCACTGGGAACTTATACGAATGACACCGTTCGAAGCATTGACTAAGGTGGGAGCGGTATTCCAAGACAGGGCCCTTCTTGATTTCCTATTGCAAAGTTACGATGACCGCACAAGCAAATTCAGGATCGGGACAAGCATGCTAAGTTTCAGGCCTGAAGATGTCGCCCTCGTTCTTGGTGTGTGTTGCAGTGGAGAGGAAGTCGTCTTTCAGAAGAAGAAATCACGCTCATCTTTCCAAGAGAGGTATTTCTCGAGAACGTACGAGAGACACAGAGACTCTATAAAGAGAACTCTTGAGCAAGTTGTTCGACAAAGTGGACAAGAAGAAAATTTTGTCAAACTCCTGATGGTTTACCTCATGGGTACGGTCCTCTTCCCAAATACGTCATGCTCTGTTCCAAATTGGGTCGTTGATTATGTCGACGATCTACGTGGCATGGGCCGATACGCATGGGCGCAGGCGACACACAAGTGGCTTATGGATGACGTCCCACAAGCTGCCGCAAGAGTGCGAGCAAGATGCGCCGGGGAGAAGATTCAGGCGGGGTTCGTGAAGGGTTGCTCGATCGCATTGAACATATGGTTTTACGAGCTAACCGGTTGCGGAAACAAAGTGAATTTGAGCAAGACACCAAGGATGCTTTGCTACGAGAAGCAAGGGTCGATACAAACCATTTTGCCATCTCTGGAAGGAAAGGAGGTAATCATACCGAATTCTCCGTATAATTATGGATATTACCATTTACTATATGTAGTCTCTGTTTAACTAGAAGCATTACTATTTAAATATTTCGTTTACCGTTTACATATTGACGTCTTTGTTTAAGAAAACATGTTCTCTAACCTTACCTTGCATATGTTAGTTTCGTGAGCTGGTTGCCGCTAATGCGAATGAAGATATAACTGTTGGGGCCGCCCGACGGACAATGCACGATGAAACTACAATCTCTCCCGAGCGCGTAAGCCGTCATTCACGTACTACGAGTTCAACGCGCCGTACGGGAACACCCCCCTTGACGTCGGCTGCCCCCCCGACGACGGCAGCCACCCCGCCGGCTGAAAGGGACGATGTCAACGAACGTCTGCTGCAGGCGTGCCAGTTATTAACATCCGAATTCCGAGGGCTTGTTGCTCGGGTTGATGTAATGGAAGGACGGTCACATTCGAATGAGCCGTCCATACAAGCAAATGAAGTTCCCGGTTCGGATGCACCGGAGGTAGACCAGGCGAATGCGGGGGCCTTCACTGAGACGAGCTCGGAATTTGACGACGATGAGGTCATTGCGGTCGCCATTCGAAGACGGTCAAATTTGAAGAGACCCGCGAGAAAAACCAAAAGAATAAAGCTGATCGCTCGAGAGGCTGACGACGCAACAGTAGCAGCGTCGCAGACAGACACAAATCCGGGGACCGATGTCGTGGTCGCCGCATCGCATGCGGACAATAGCAACAATGAACCACCCGAACAGGTACGGCACGATTTCATTCCGCATCGGAAAAAATACCCCGGCCACACGCGGCTCGACATATTCGAGCAAGAGTTAATAACGATCTTCGTCAACTGCTATATTGACGAGTATGTAGGAAGTTTTTACATCAACATTAGCCTTTACCATTTAACTATAATTGTTACCGTTTAACCATATCTTTTAACGTTTAACTATGTCTGTTGTCGTTTAACTATTTCTTTTACTCGTTAATTATAGTTTTCTTTCTCTTACTGTGTCTGTTACCGTTTAACCGCAGCACTATCGTTTGGACTAATGGCTTTGTCAGCACTACACGGAGACAACTATTCTCCATGCTTGAAGGACAAGAAACGATTCCCGACGATGTCATGGACGCGTTCGTATGCATAATTCAAAAGTCACTGAAGAGGGTACCATACCCTTATAAGAAACGCGCGTC
Organism: Dioscorea alata; assembly: GCA_020875875.1. NCBI lineage: Eukaryota > Viridiplantae > Streptophyta > Magnoliopsida > Dioscoreales > Dioscoreaceae > Dioscorea > Dioscorea alata. The sequence goes on along the minus strand of CM037015.1, from coordinate 16,456,810 downwards.
CATCACACGTCCACTGGCATTGTTTATGTCCAAGCAGCCTGACGCGTGCGAGTCGACGCTCGCTATGATCGGAGACGCGGCGCGAAACCGGCATGAAGTTGACATTGTTATCTTCCCAATCATCATGATTGGCCGCTTCCATGTGGTGGTGCTTGACAATGACAAACAAGAATACAGGCATTATTCGTCATGCCAAGGTGACGAGTACGAGAGAGACGCGTTTGAAATGGTAAGTGCCTCGGTCATTCAGAGGAGACTATTGTGTGGACATGGAGTCCGGCGAGCCGGCGACTATACTGTACCCTCTAATTCACGACGATGCCACCGCACGACGGAGACGAGGAAGTGCCGACTGCGCCGTTTATGTGATGAGATTTATCGAGCAAATACTCGAAGGTGACAAGCTACGCCTTCCTCGAAAGGATCTACCATATTTCCGATTACAGTATGTTGCACGCATACTCATTGAAGGTCGAAGGACCAGAACCATAGAAAGATGCGAGTCTTCGACTGGGGGGGGGGGGGGGGGAAACCGACTTGAGTTATTGTTTTGAGATATTATGTTTAACTAACTATGTTAATCTTTAACAAATGTTATTTATGTATAACTGTAAGTGTATATATTTAAATTTAAAAGTTTCTGTTTAACTATCAGCCTGGCCATTGTACTATCGGCATTGTAGTCCTTTAACATTAATACTTAAATGGTTAAAAGTAACCGTTTCTGTTTAACTATTAAACATAGAGACAGTTTCACACATGAAATGAAATATGTTTATTGCAAATACGAGAATAACTCATTACATAAATTGCAAATACGAGAATAAATATTAAACAAGGACACGTTTTAAAACAATTGATAAGATATCTGATCCACCAGGACATGAGCAAGATGCAACTCGGCGACGTAATCGTAGGAATCTTGCACATCAGAGGCTTCGCAGGCAGTTGTTCAAATTGCAAGTTGAACAACCACCGGGGAAGCCTCTGATATCGAAGAAATCCCCGATTACATTGCCAAGATGCATCCCGCCGATCCCCTGGTCGAGCAGATGTCACATCAATTGTTTTTGGTAACTTCATCCCTGGCCATTGTACTATCTTCGCCTGCAAAATCTGTTGGTGTCTAGAAACCTTCATAAAGTTTTAAAACAATTGATGGGATATCTGATCGAACAGGGGATGTCCAGGATGCATATCAGTAATGTCATCGCCTCCGGATTCTCTGATCTCGAAGGATGGACCGATTACATTGCCGATATGTGTCCCGGCGATCCCCTGGTCGAGCAGATGTCGCATCAATTGTTTTTGTAACTTTATAATCTAATCACTCCACTCCAAGGCAATTTATACAGTAGACGGGAAATTGAAGGGTCGTTCAACTTGGCTGCTTCGATTCAGGAGATACATTAAATGTCTTCGAATGAGAATTCCAAGGGTCGATCAATTTTGACCGGACAACTACGCTTTGGTGTGATATGTACTACATTTCTATGTTATCCTTCAAACAAACCGTTCTCCATTTAAATATAACTTAAACCATTTAAATAGTAATGTCTCCATTTAACGAACATTGGTACTCATTAAAATAATATTTTTCTGTTTAAACTTACTGTGTAAATATCAAACATATAGACATAAATATGCTTATTATGAGTTAAGACAGGTGTTTATTTACAATGCCTACTCGGCGACAGGTTCAGTACAAGATCTACGATTATGGCCGGACGCGTGGCAGCGGCTGCACCGTAACTCGCGGACCGCGGAAGCTTGCGACTCGATCCTCTTCCGTCTGGGTCGCCCAGGTTGCCTTCTCGTAACCGGCGGACGCAGATGGAGTTCTCGATTGTCGTCTGTAGGCTTGTCGTCGTCTGGTATTGGGAAAATAGCTTCCCTATACGCCAGTTTGTATGTCTCGACGGTGAAGTAGTCGCTAATAAATTGATGAACGTTGGTGTCTGTCTGCATTATTGCAGCGCAAGCGTGTGTGCACGGGATACCATAAATTTGCCACCTGCGACATGAGCATGTTCTACCCGATAGATCGACGGAGTTGCTGCAATGGTCAAGGACTTCATAGCGATCATCGACACAACGACCAACATAAAGATTTCGGCTTTCCGCAACCACTTCGTCTACCTTCTTATGTATATCGGGGCATAAGTAGGTGTCCCATTTGTTCGCTTGCTCACGACGGGTGCATATCATCCGCATTAATTTGAACCTGTATCATAACAAATTATAATTGATTGTTAAGGTAAACCAAGAATAGTTAAACATAAACGTAATTATTTAAACAGAGAAAATTATAATTAAACACGAACCATCATAGTTAAACAGAAACCATTATAGGCAAACGTAAAGCACACGAAGTTAAACAGTGACGAAGAAGTTTAAACCGAATGAAAATCAAACATTCAAATACCGTATGGAGTCGACCATTCTCGTCACTGGTAGATGGCGAGCTTCTTTTATCCACGCATTGAAGGACTCTGCGACATTTGAATACATGTTGCCCCAACGTTGACCTTTAAACAAATAATTACACCAATGTGACAAATCTGACTTTTCAAGCAACCAGCGGTGCGCTTCTGGTGATATGGCCCGCAATTCATTCACCGTATCATCAAATTCTTTAGCCGTTGACGCCCACGCAATACGAAAACATATGGACCAGCACTCGTCCTTCAATGCCTTCCCAAGTCCGCCATTTGCTTTCATAAAATTCGCCTCCAAGTGTCGAAGGCAATAGGCATGTGGGGACGAGGGGAAGACCCTTGCAATGGCGTTCACAAGCCCCTTAGACCTGTCCGACACAAATGTAATAATCTCTTCATAATCGCCGTCATCGTATAACGCATCACCTAACTTGGAAATAAACCACGTCCAATTCGCATCTGTCTCGTTGTCGACGATACCGAAGGCCAAGTGGAAAAACCCATTGTTACCATCTTTGCCTGTGGCGCCCAGCAACGTACCACGATATTTTCCAAGAAGATGGGTACCGTCGACAAACAGCAGCGGCCTACAACCCCGCTTGAATCCCATGATACAAGCACGGAACGAGAAGAATGCGCGTTTAAAACGGTCACCGTCTCTTTCTACAATCGCAATGCTGCCGGGATTTGTCTCGGCCACCTTATCCACGTACCAAAGCAGCAGATCATAGCTGGCGACGTCGCTGCCGTCGAGAATCACCCGGGCACGCTCTTTACCCAACCAAGCTTGCTTGTATGGAATGTGGACACCGTGTTCCCGTAACATGTCCTTCTGAATGTCGATAGGCCTGTACAATGGCTGGCTTTTAAGCTTGTCAATCACTCGTGCGCTTACCCATTTGTTCGACGCTTTCGGATGTGACACCGAGCCAATTCCACCACCGCAATTGTGTGACGGGTGCATTGTCTTTATTCTGAACGTATTTTTATTGTATTCCTTCGATGCATGAAGGCGCCAGCCACAACCAACGGCAGCGCATTCTATAGTCACCCTGTGTTTCTCATTCTTTATGAATTTGAAGTCGAAATTCCTCTTGATTGCAAAATTCCGAAGCGCGTCTCTTAAATGGTCAACGTCTACGAAACGTTGTCCGATATCCAACGACAGCACTTCGGGATGATCCGAGGAGGACGGAAGACATGCTCCACCGTCCGGGTCGCCATGAGATGGAACAGGTGCGCTGGCAGAATCAGAATTCCTGCCAACACTTCAGTTAAGCGGAAAACATCAGTAACTTAATCGGAAACAAAATAAGTTACCTTGAAACATGTATATTTAAACAATAAAATAATAAGTTAAACACAGAAACTATTTGTTAAACGGAAAATGGTGTAGTTAAATAAAAAATACAATATTTAAACGGTAACTATAATAATTAGGCGAACACATATGACTTCAAAAGTAAAGATAAAGGATAAGAACTTTACAATGACAAGAATTCGTTTTGACTATGATGCGACAATGGCACATCATCTGTCTCAACAACGAGATCGACTGCAGCGCATTTGAAGAGTGAGTATACATGACACATGCGCTGGAAGTCAACCTCATTTTCTATTGGACAAATCGTTTTATGTCCATCGGGTGTGATAAACTTCACCCTAACATGGGAAACATCAAGACCCCATCGGTCACATATCTCCGCTAAGATTGAATCCCAAGAAGTCTGTGCCGTGAACACTAGCACTCGTCCCTCACCGTTGTATCTTGCAATTGCACAAAAACTCTCCATTAAAAACCTGAAACCTGCATATAAATAAATATAAATTGGTACTCTCACTTAAAGGATGATCAAAGTGATGGAAAGGAAGACATTCTCACCTTATCTCAGCTTATCGGCCAACCGGCGGAGTTCAAACGAATGCAAACGATGAATCTTCCAAACTTTATTTCAGAAAAATCAACGCAAGCAGGGATAAAAAAGATTGACAAAAGCCAAATAAAAAATGTTTAACATGATGTGACTGGGCGGTTTTTTTCCCACCATTTGCAAGGGCACGCACGGTATTTCACAGCATAAACCTTGTACAAATGAACGACAGGGGGGAAAAAGGAATTCAAACACTAACGGAAGGGCTTTCTGGGGTATTACAAACTTGCAGGGGCTGTCTGGGAAGTTTTGCAATTCGCGAGGGGTGAATAGTAATTTTCCCAATAAAATATAAAGACTGTTTTGAACCATTTAAAATATTGATAAACAAATAAATATCACAACAATGTACAATGGCAAAAAAACAGCCATTAAATTATAAAACGTAATAAGTAATCTTTTAATTAATTTTAAAAAGCAATATCCAATCTGAAAAGAACTGAGTCTAATATAAAAAACATTAAAAGGACAAACCTCAAAAATGTGAATTTTAGGTTAATAAATATGTCTTTAAATTAGAGCATTTGGTTGTCCTTTATGTAAACCATTAAACATAACTTGCACAAATGTCTCACAAGCACTCCCAAATCCTTCTCATGTAAACACTTTTTTTTTTTTTTTTTGAATTTTTTAAATTTTTTTTAGCTTACATTTTTGCCACATTTCTTAAACATAAAAGATCCACTTTAAATTTAGGGTTTTTTTTCCCAACTAACCTCATTTTTTATAATATTGTCAAAATAATCCTAGCATCATCACATCAATGTCTAATTAGCGCCTATATGCTAACTAAGCTACATAATGGACATTTTTTTAAATATGTTTTTTTAAAATTTTAATCCCTCGTCTCTTTTATAATTATTTAAATAGCTTATATGTGGTTTTTTAACCAATTTTTTAAATTATTATTAAAATAGAAAACATTATTTAAAATTAGAATTATTATTATTAACATGAGATTTATTAAAAGAGAAATTATTTTAAAATTTTTATTAATATTTTGATTATTATTATTAGTGCGTCAATTAATGAAGTATTAATTATTTAAAATTATGTTTATTATTATTAGTAAAATATTATTATTATGATGGGACCGCTTGTCATTGCATAAAACTCTCATCGGTGAAATTTCATCAAATCTAGCAAAACCTATGGCCGGTGTGTCGCCGGTGTCCAGGTGGCTCATTGATAGCCACTCCGATGTGCCACGTCCGCCGCATGCGACCCTAAGCGCACCGAACTAAGCGGGACACCGGCGCGTCACCGCGAAATGTAGAGCACTGGTTAGTGCGCTCGGGTCAAATTCATGATCCGGACATGATTTTATCAGTAAAATAATTTAAAATAATTCCCATAATAATAATAATAATAATTTACTAATAATAATAAAAATAATTTTTAAAAAAATTAATACTTCATTAATTGCCACTTTAATAATAATCAAAATATTAATAAAAAATTTCAAAAAAATTCTCTTTTAATAAATCTTATGTTAATAATAATAATTCTGATTTCAAATAATATTTTTTATTTTAATAACTATTTTTTAAAAAAAATTGGGATAAAAAAGCTACAAATAAGCTATTTAAATAATTATAAAAGAGATAATGGATTAAAAATGTAAAATAGCATAATTTTAAAAACAATGCCATGGGTGCTGATTAGGCATTGATGTAATCGCTCTAAAGTCAATTAGAAAATATTATAAAAAGGGGTTGGTTTGGGAAAGATCCCTTAAATTTATTTGAAAAAAGTAATAATTCAAAGATTTCTTTTTTAAAATGGTATGGTTTACCCATAATTTGGCCTTAGTACATGTAATTGGGTAGAAACAACATTGTTAGAATTATATATATATTTTAATTTTTCATTGGAATTATTATTTTATTTGTTTTCTTTATATTCATGTTAATTTGTCATTGTCTTAATATATAAAAAAATTTATTTTTTTAGAAAATTACATCAAATGAAAAAGTATTTTTTTTAAGACAATTCTTATCAAATTTTAAACTTTTATAAGGAAAAAAATAATATAAAATTCTCTAAACCATTTAAGAAGCTGCCTTATACGAATAAATTAGCAAGAAAAAGTCTCGCACTTAAAAAATATTACAAGTATCACATTTACAGTAAAAGATTAGTGGTATATCGTTCTAGTTATTGTAAATTAAATATGCTTTAAAGAGTAAAAATACTAAAGGGACTGGCAACAAATTGAATGATATTTTTTTAATATTTTTTAAACAAAATCAAAATGGAAAAGTAAAAAAATATATATATACTCCGTTTGAAGTTCATATTTGGATGTTTTTTTTTTTTTTTTTTAGGGAAGAGATAGAGCTAATTTTATTGATAGTGGGGAAAAAATACAAGTAGTTTAAGGGTTACAAACAAACAAAACAACTAAACTAGAGATTACAAAGCACACAAACTAAACTACTAAAACAAAAAGAAAAACATCAAAACTGAAAGCCGGCATGACAAATGGCTTTCATGATCCAACGAGGCAAATCCCTGCCCTAAAAGTACATGGTGAGCATGTGTAAATTGATAGCAAATGTGGCGAGCTTGAACGCCGGAGCAACCCAGCTTGCAGGGATGATGTCGACGCGAGGATGCTCTCCACAAGACAAAATCGTATTGATCCTGGAAGTTCATATTTGGATGTTGAAGTCAAACAGTAATGCAAGGGCAAGAAAGCATGAACATTTTGAAAGCCAGAATGATGGTCCTACAAAGTAAAGTGAGTTTAGACATGGATCCTTAATCAGATACATGAATTAGGGGAACCTTGCCTCAAAGTTTTAGGACCCACTCCTACTCCTACATTGCTTTGTATTTCCCAATCCTTTTCAGTTCAAATGCATACCCCTGTTTAAATTTAGGATACCTTCTTAGTGGTTTTTTGTTATATATATAATTTAAGAGATTTAAAAATAATACTGAACCCGGATGTAGAGTCTTGACATTTAAATTAAATTTTAGAATATAAAAAAATGTAAGTATTATAATTTTTTTTTGTACATGTGATTTAACATAATATTTTCAGCTAATGAGTGGTTAGGTTTTCATATAATAAAGACATTATAGTCAAATTAGAAAACAAAATAAAATACATGATGCTAATTGAGATGATTTTCAATCACTTTCAAAACTTGGGAAATGGTTGTCTTAATAGGTCAAAACATGTTATATCACAAATTAATATGATTCATGTTCAGATTTCTTTTTCTGGCTGATTTATTTATTTTCTAAAATAAAAAAATCCATTGGAAAATAATCGTGGACTGAGTTGGAGATAATCAATTTATCACAAAAGAATCTAACTTCTAAAAATAAAAAATTAATTAATTAAATTTCATAATTAAAGCCATTTGGAGATATTAAGTTATTAGCGTAAAGAATCCTTTTCATCTTCTCTTTTTGCCTTCATATTCCTTTCTATCCTTTCTTTAAATCCCACTTTTAATTCATAAAATCTTAAATAAAAAGAAAAAAAATAAAAAACAAAATTTGTAAACACATCTTATTATATAATTTTAAAAAATTATTTTTTAAAAAATACTATTTAACAGGTAACACACAATATATTAAGCTGCAATTTTCTAGATATAATTAGTTATTAAAAAAAAACAAAAAATTGTTCTTAAAGAGAAAAATAACAATTTTTAGAATTTATTTTTATGCAAATTTCAGGAGGGCTAATTTTGGAAAACCCAACAAACCCGAATCCGATAACAAGAACCGGGTCCCGGATCTTTATTAAAGAACCGGAAACCCAAAATTTTCCCCGCTTTTCGTCTCTCGCTGACGAGCGTGAGAGAAATGGACACCGCGCGGCCGGCGCCACCGAGATCCCTCACCAAAACCCTAACCAAGCTCCTCCGTTCACGGCGCACCATCGCCGGCGATGGAGATGCCGCCATCGCCGCCGATCGCGCACTGAAGCCCTCCAAAACCCTAGGCCGGTACCCCGCCATCATCCTCTCCGATGAGCTCCCCGGAGACACTGACAATGAACGGAATGAAAGAGATGAGAGGGAGGCTTTGCTCTCTAACCTCTTCGTCGGAATATCCGCCATTAAAGCCGGCTACGCTCAGCTCCAGGTCGCGCAATCGCCGTACAACCCTGATGCCATTCAATCGGCGGACAAGGCCATCGTCTCCCACATCAAGCATCTCTCCCATCTCAAGCACGCATTCCTCAAGAAGCAGCTGCCGGAACCCCGGCTTGCTGTCGCCGCTGAGATCGAGGAGCAGCGGAACCTCCTCAAGACCTTTGAGATCACCGCTAAGAAGCTCGAGGCCGAGATCGAGCACAAGGACGCCGAGATCCACTGCCTCCGAGACCGTCTTCTTGATTCTGAGCAGCAGTGCCGAGCCATCGATGCCCGGCTCCAACCACACCGATCCCTCTCCGCGCTCTACGACCTCCACCTCTCCGGACTTAACGCCGTCCACTTCCTCTCCGCGCTTCGCTTCGCTGTGAAATCAGTCAGGAGTTTCGTCAAACAGTTGGTGCGCGAGATGGAATCCGCCGGCTGGGACCTCGACGCCGCCGCCGGCGCGATCCACCCGGACGTTCTCCGCCGGGGGCCTACGCACGGCTTCTTCGCCTTCGAGTCTTACGTTTGCCTTACCATGTTCTCCGACTTCCATCGCCGCGATTTCGGCCTTCGCGGGGCGGAAGATCGCCGATCCTGGGACCGGCGACGCTTCTTCGACGAATTCTCCTCATCGGCGCATTGGAGCTGGAATCAGCTCCTCGATCGGAGATTCACCGCGTCCAGGTTCGCCAGGGCGAAGTATCTCGCCATGGTGCACCCGAAGATGGAAGCCTCGTTCTTCGGGGATCTCAATCAGCGAACCATAGTGAGATCAGGGAAAGGGTTCCCGGAGACGGCCTTCTTCGCTGGCTTCGCCGATATGGCTCGACGGGTATGGCTCCTCCACTGCTTGTTCTTCTCCTTCGAGTCTTCATCATCTTCGTCTCCGGCGGTGTTCCAGGCATCGACAGGGACAAGGTTCTCCGAGGTTTTCATGGAGAGTGTGACAACGGAGGATGACTACTCCGGCGAGGTGGAGCCCACCGTGGCCTTCACGGTGGTCCCCGGCTTCCGTGTGGACCGTGCCGTCATTCAATCCAGGGTTTATCTTTCCTGCAACCCTACTACGACAAATGGACGGTTCTGATCCCATCTCACACCATCAACTCGCATCCTACGGTACCTGTACACTCTCCCCAGCTCTTGTATTATTATTACTCTTTTTTTTTTAATTATTATTAACATACATCTATATATAAATTAGTGTTGTAACGTCCATTTTTCTTTGCTTTTCATATAATTACATTCACATAGATCCAAAAAAAAAATTCATAATTACGCGGGAGAAAAGAATGAAATATATATATGTTGCAGAACAGTAGTTATATTTTGTGCAAGGGTTGGTAGGATCAACTAAAATATGTGTGGATGTAGATATCTATAGATATAGAGTAATAGAATTTTTTAAGTTGAGACTGGTTGGTATTTGAAGAGACAAATGGGAAATGGGAATGGCACAAGTAGGGATAGATAATAGTCCAATTCTTATCAGTCTATGTCACAGTTTATGATTTTGTTTTCTTCTGATTGTTGCTTTTCAAAGATTGGCTGCTTGTAGTGTTGCTGTCCTCCTACTCAAGTTACTCTCAACTACTCTTGTTTGTTCTTTGTTAATAATAAACAAGATCAAGAGGGATTAAAGTAAGTATTGTTTGATGTTTTGCTTGGGTGTTTTGGGATTGAAGAAATTGGAGGTTTATGGACCACTTGTTATGACACTGATTTGGTTTAATGTTTTTTTAATTAGAGAATTAGGGCTTGAGGTTTGGGCCTTTTAGGGTTCAGGTTCTAGGGAACAGACATTGTTTAGGGTGGAGTGAGCTTTTGGTGTAGTGTATTTCACCTACTTGTAATTGTTTATGCTTTTGGTTTTGGTTTGCTATGTTTTTAAGTTTTATTTAATCAAACGTACAATGTTGATTGTATTGGTTGTCTGAAGTAGGTTTCTTTTTATATGTATCCGTCCATTAAAATTTTGATATTAGCCTCATATAGTTTTTCACTTTAATAGAAAAATTGAGATTCTTACATAACTAGTGTATATGCACGCACGCGCACGCACTCACACACAAAGGTTATTTTAGTTAGATGCCAAGTATGAGGGAGTATTAAAAATAATTTGATATGTTTTTGAAAGTCATTAGTTTTTATTGTAGTAATTCTTTTTAAGAATATAACAATATGAAATATATGCAAAGTGAATTCTTGTAAACCAAGAAAGATAATAAAATTTAAGTATTATTTAACAAAAAAATTATGTTTTAAATATCATGCCATAATGAAATATTTCAAAATAAATACCGGACTTTATGTGTCAGATTCAAAATATAGTTTTTTTTTCTTTTTTGTGAATAAACCATTTGGTCCCCTTTATGTTTCTTAAGAATTGGAACATGATGTGTATTATATATTTATGTGAAGTGTTCAGTGGATTTAATGTGGTAGTTGTTGAAGACTTGGAAGTTGATATAAATTAGAATAAGTTGTTGTAACAACTGAAATTTTTTTAATTTTTACTTGATTAAAATGATTTTTTTATTTATATTAAATTAATCTAAAGAAGGATCATATTGGTTAACAAAATTGATGTTTAATACTAATTAATGACTATCAATTAAATTAATCAAAGTTTCTTTTTCAAGAGTTTCCCTTCCATAATTTTTAGGTTACTCAACAATATCACTCATCCCCAAATTTCCAAGTATTAAAGTCACTAATCCTTAATTTATTAACGATAAATTTATGTTAAAAAAAGTAATTTAATAACTAAAATAAACATTAAGTGGCTTTTACTTTTTAAAACCCTTCTGGCTGGCATGCGTGCCTCATGTCCAAATACAATATCACAAATATTTACTTTTTTTTTTCACTTTTGTATTTCTAATAATTTCTAATTTTATTTACATTATTTCCCCTTCAGAAAGTATCTATAAACTTATTGCTAAATAAATTAACAATGGAAAATATCAAGTATATATATATATATATATATATAGAGTACAGTTACAGCTAGACATTTAAAACAGTAGTTGGACCTTAAAATCAGTCTGATTTGAGCGATAAAGATTGGACCTCAATTATGTTGTATCATTAAATGCAATTAAATTATTTTCTAAAATCATGGTATTTACTATTACGAATAATAATAATAATAATAATTTTTATTTAACAAAATGTTTTTATTCCATGTCCATCCAATATCTGCATGCTAATCAATATGCACAGACCTCTACAACTTGGACAAATACAATCCAATTGAAATACTACTTTATATAAGAAGGGAATTTGTATGGATTTTTTGTATAAATAACTTTTGTTGGGTTATAATTATTAATTATTCTTTGTATTTGTGAAAAATAAAAATTTTGACATAGTAAATTATAACTTTTAGTCATGGTCCCTGAATATTATTATCAGGCTTTGCACACATCATTTTAGTTAAATTTGGGCTGCATTTTATTTAAGTATAGATTGGACTGCAATTATCAATATAAGTCCATGATTCCGTGTACTCGTACAAACCCGTGATATACATACATACATACATACATACAGTCATATTATGTAAGTCCTTCCATCATAGATTTTGTACTGGGGCTGATGCTTGTTTCGTTGCAATTTTACATATTAAAATTAAGTGTTTTAACTAATTAAAAGTGCAAAAATTAATTAGAGCAGTAGCACCATCAAATATGCTATTTAATTTTTTTTTTTATTTTTGTTTCTGAATTGTCCGATGGACATCTTGGGCATGTTATACGTACCTTACAATATTGACATTTGAAACTGTTCTTTCTATGTAGAAAACAATTTTTATTCTTATAAGCTTGGGCTAGCTACCCATACACACATATATAGAATTCAGTAGCATTTTTTTTCAGACAGTAGGTTGTCATGGCCATTTATTAAATTGATAAACCCTTGTTAATTTAAACATCATTAGAATACTGAATATCTCTTTAATTTAAAGGGTAAATTAGTGGTTAATTAGAATTGATTTTTTTCACCGCTATGCATTGTTTGAATTTACACAAAAGAGTATTAAGTTAATATGATGAAGATAAATTAATTTATTCTTATTTGATCATATATCATAAATCTCATGAAAATTATTATAAAAAAATTTAATTATCATACCAATCAAGGTATGCTTTATTTTATTAATACTAATTTAAATTTTATATTTACTCTATAATATTACACCCATCTCATTATTATTGAAACCATGCTTGTGTCATATAAAACAACTCTCCTATAATATTTTCCCACGGTTTCAATTTAATATTATACACTAATTTGTTTACTTATTCACTTAAATATTTAGAGATCAACAAATTATTGTTAATTGTCTTTTTCTTTTATAAAACTCACTTAATAATATAAATACAATGCATTGCAAAGCAATGCCGACACTTCAATTACTTAACAAATTATAAATTAATTAGTGGCATGTTAATAAGCCCACCTTTGAATTTGATTTTTCAAAGTCCCCTAGTTTACGTAATCTGAAATTAGAACTTATTATTATTATTATTATTTATAATAATGCATCTTCTAATAATAATAATAATAATGGAAAAAGGTTCTCCCTTTTCAATAACACGTTTCTAATTAATGCATTCAACTAATAATTTTCCAAAAATAAATAAATAAAATTACAATTTAAGTCCAATTCTCTAGCTACCTAATCAAATTGAGAAGATTGGAATATATAACTAACAAAGAGTTGGCATACTTTTCTAAATTTCAAATACTCAATAACAAGATCAACTTTCCCAAAAAGTCCATACCAAATTAGACATGAAACCAAAATATAAGATCTAATAAATCTTATATTCAAGAAAAGAAAAAAAATATATGCTTTTTGCAATGAACAATTATTAATTAGTTGTAAGTTCTTTGTCCTTGACAAATAGAATATTTTTGAGATTTCCCCGTGTTCTCGGGATCGGAATAATTAATTAAACTGAACTCAAAGTCGATAAAGGACAATTATATATATTCTACAACATGATTTTAAATTATTTAAAAAGTTGGTCACCCCAACAAGAATGGAGGAGAGCTTGCTATGGCCATATACTCTGTGACAACCACAAAAACATGCTTTTAAAGTTCTAGCAATTTGAATGAGATGAGATCCATCCAAGTGAACACTTTTTTTCTTTCTTTCCTTCTTTTTCTTTGCTTTCAATTCATGGAGGTAGGAATAGAATTTTGGCATCTTTGGATTCTTGAATTAAAGTTGAGGAATTTGGAAAAGGGTTGGTGTGTGCCAAGAAGTGTGGTTGATTGGTTGGTCATATTTGTATTTAATGTTTTTGATTCATATGTGTGAATTTAAATATTTGACTATGTTTTAATTTGGAAAGTAATAAAGAAGGTGCATTTATATGCCTTAGAAACTTCATGTTAGTTTTTTTGTGATTCATAATGTGAATTTTGACCAAATTATGGAAAATAATGAAGAAGGTGCATGCCTTGGAAATTTCATGTTAGTTTTTGTGTTTCTTTTTCCAACTTTGAATTATAGTCATTTAATTCATATAATAAATATGAATTGCCATGGTGCATGATTTAATTAAAATTGAAGCTCGTTTAAATCATGGTTGGCCCAACTCATCATCATGCGCATGGTTAATCAATTTAATTGTGTAATTTATCAAGTGATAGACTGTTATATATATAAACTATGAATAAGATTAATTATTATTGATATATTTCCTTGATAGAGCAACAAATTTGATAGATCAAGATGAGATTTTTTTTTAAAATAATTTTTTAATAATAATTAATATCATTCAACTTACACCATACAACATGCAATAAAAGCCATAAAGAATATTTTTTATCATTTCCATTTTAAGTAATTCTTAAATCATGGTATGCACAATTTACCTTCTATTCTTTAGTTTGATATAATACCCAAAAACATATATTTTATCTATTCTTTTTCATGGCAAAAGTAAATAGTGATGTACCATATTAAGTTAATAAAATTTTATTTATATTAGCACCTCAAAACTTGTTCTAAAAGCTAAGAAATTATATTACAAATATATATACACACACACTATATATTTTAAAAATCCAAAGATAAATAATAAAAATCAACATCAACCTAAAGCATAGCATTTAATGCCAATTGCTCAATTCCTTAGACCGAAATGCCAAAGAAAAAGATATATATATATATATTAGAGAGAGAGAGAGAGAGAGAGAGAGAGAGAATGAGTGTGTCTTAAATGTACAAGCGTGTGAGAGAGAAAAAAAAAACAAAAAGAGAGTCAAAAACAAAGAAATTCACAAAGATATATTTCCACATTGAATTGCTTGGAAGACAGCAAATCAAAAGGCACCGCCCTATGACTCTCCAACACTCACCCATGCATGCACGTCGGCAACGTGCTCTTTCTATTCTTTCCTTGCAACCTCAACAAACCATCCTTCCTCTTTCTCTCTCTCTCAAAATTAGACTTTGAATATATATATATATATATATATATATATATATATATATAAAAGTTAGACCCTCAACTTACATATTATATATATATATATATGACCACCTTGCTCTTACTATAAACCCTACTACTACTACTACATCCTTCTCCTCCACTAAAAACCATTATCTGACTATATCTTTTTCATACCATGCCTTCTTCTCATGCAAAGAGCTTAAAACTTGTTATTCTTATCATGTTCATAGCATTAAGAACATCCTCATCTGCAAGGCTAGGACCAACTAAGGAGACATTTGAAGCATCATTTGTTGATTGGCAAAACATGAAGGTCCTTCATGTTCTTGTTAGAGGTCGAATACCGCCTTCCGGTCCGAGTAACCGAGGCCATGCTTCTTCTCCTTTCTTCATTAAAAGGCATCTCTTGGCTCTAGACTCTCGTGTCGATGATCGGGAATTGCTTTCGGTTCCGAGCCCAGGTGTTGGCCATTGATCATGCATATATTCATTTGATTACTTGATCTCTTCCTCTGTTTTTTTTCCTTAGAAATTAAATCTGTTTTTATGCTTTAGGTTTTATATATATACTGCAAGCCAAGATGATGTATAGTTGATGTAAATCATCTTGATATCATAGAATTATATATATATATATATTCTCTTCCACCTTTCATAGTAATTAAAGTTCAAAGAGAAGAAGGGAAGAGATCATCAGAAAAATGTATAGATTCTCAATTGCTATTCTTTGTTTGTGAATTTAAGTTATTTATATGATGTAAAAATTAATTGTTGTATAATTTCAGATCATTATTGAGGTTTGCTTTATGTTATATATATAATATCTTATGTGTTAGAGGATGTATGTTTTTGAGATGAGGAAAGAGAGAAAATGAAATACCCTTTAAAGAACTCAACAGTCAACACAACCATAAAGAATATGATAATTAATAATTAATTAAGTGCTAGTATATATGTATAACAACTTGTTAATTATCATGAGATGTTTATTCTCTGATCATTAATAGAAGCACTTTTAAACTTAAGCTGGAAGAAGCTTTTATGAAGATAACATAAATTATATATATTCAGTACTAGTCAACTGTGATATCATCTTGTGGGTCTTAAAACCAAACCTTCATTTATTATTAACGTCTTCATGAGCTTTATAATTTCAAACATATAATATAACAGTCTGTTTGATGAACCAAGTTGGTTAATTTATTATTCATTCATTATGTGATGACAAATGAAATGTTATATTTATGAGAATGTCTACCTTGACATACATTGAATATATCCATGCATGTGACTATGCATTCATGACTTCCACTCCTTAAGTCCATTTTTAATAAATGATGACTTTATTAAGTTGTTTAATGTTATGCTTTAATCTCTAATCTTCTCTAATAGCTGATTACTAACTAAAACTCCATTATATGGAGTTTAGTCAACAAAGAGTCAACTTATTAATTTAGATTAATTAATTTCAACCGTATAATTTATAATTTATATGATGAAGTTAGTTAATTGCAACAAACTTTATAGTCACCTAATTATCAACCAATATATAACTCTAAACTAGCTTTTAATATATAGTTAAGGTCATGTACATTGGCCTAATTAATGTTATCTTATAAAAAAACTTGAAAATAATTATCTATCTTCGCATTTTTTTTCCATGCATGGTTATAGACAAACTTAATAATTTACATTACTTTAAAAATACAAGAATTTAACGAAAATAGGAATATCTTGTTTTGGTTTAAGAATTAATTAAACACGTACATAATCCTCTATTAACACTTATCTCATTATCTGCATGAATTCATTTAGTCCATCATCATTATATATCATCATCCTGATCATCATCTCTCACCAAGAGACATATTAACTTTTTAAGATCAAGCTCATATCACTAAAATTGATTGATGCTTGACTAAAACAAGCAAAACAAAACAAAAAAACAAAGAGGAAGAACAATGTTCCCAAGATTTTGATCATCAAATTGAAAGAAAATAGAGCTTGTGAGAGGTTTGAATTTTGGTTCTAGCCAGTGTGTGAAAAGCAATGCCATTCACATTTATCATAGAATTTATTATAAGAAGTTAGGAAACAACAAAAGACATGGTGACATGTTTATAGGAGCATGGGAAGACAAGGCTCATGGGAGGGCCCTTTGGTCCTTTTAAGGGGATGCATAATGCAATGTATTAAAGATGCATTGGTCCTACCCTTGGGAATATGTTCCTTATCATTTAATGTTGTTTGTAGCCCCATGACCCATGTGTGTCCATTGGTTGTCCCAAAAGGTTGTTTTAGTTTTCAACTAATGATTATTATGTTAGTGTCCAACAAATATATATATATATATATATATATATATATATATATATATATATATATATATATATATATGTAGAAAGTTAATCTCCCATTTCATTGAGTGTTTGTCTTTTTGTCCAAAACTTTGTTCTTTGGATTTGGTTTGTAAATTAATGTTTTCTTATGTAAAATATCAGCAACTTATTATCTAGAGATATTCCTACATATCCTGTCTCTTATTATCATATTTTTTCGATTTTTGTTTTTCATACTTTAAGCTATTTTTAATAGCTATTATTTAAAAAAAATTAAGAGAAAATTGCTTAATTAAATCCCCTCAAAGAGTGGGTGATTGCCGATAAAAGCATTTTACAAATCTCATGAAATTAATGACAAATCAATTTTTGTTAGAAATTGTTTTTTAATGAAAATGCATAGACAAATCACATCATCCTATATGACCATCGGACAATGATTGTCCTAGCTAATATGTAACTCATTAAGGATGTTCGTAGATTCTTTAAATTATACAATACATCTTCATTTTGTGTTTTTGGAAATTCAATTCTTGGTGTTTTGATTAGCTTGATTGAAACTTTCTCCTTGAAGTTTTAGCGGCCAGGGGATTTAGACCAAGATTGCAGTCCTGGATTTACATCATTCGTAAAACTGCCAAAACTCATATTCTAATTAATGGTACTGTTTAGGGCTATATTAGATATAAAAGAGGACTAAGATAGGGCAATCCTCTATCCCCTCTTCTCTTCGCACTAGCAACTGACGTCCTAAGTGCAATGTTCTATCATGCTCTTAGATCCAAGGTACTAGTGGGTGTTCCTCTTGATCAGTTTGATCACATCAGTCATCTTCTTTATTTTCTCAACTGGAGGACAAGAAGACCTTCAAATCATTAAATTAATTCTTTACCTCTTAGAAGGGGCTTCTGGTCTAGCCATCAATTACTCAAAGAGCTGTTTATACTCTACAAATTATGGCTATCAACCTCATGGTACTTATGCCATGATTCTCAACCGTTCTTCTAATTGCCTTCCACTTAACTACCTTGGGGTAGCCCTCTTTAGTAGGAGACCAAGACGGATTGATTAGTCAACCCTGATTGGCACAGTGCGCTCTAGGTTTTCTCCTTGGAAATCTATTTATTTATCCTTAGGAGGTCGCTTAACTTTACTCAACTCAGTTCTTTCTACTGTACCAATTTATTGGATGCTCCCTACCTGGGTACTGAAAGAAATAGATAAGATCCGAAGGGATTTTCTCTGGAAAAGTCCGGATTTGGGACCCAAAGGAATCCGACTGGTCTCCTAGAAAAGAATCTGTAGACCTCGAAATCTTGGTGGATGGGGTATTCTCAACCTTCAGGAGTTTAACCAGGCTCTTCTTGGAAAGTGGTGGTCGAAAATATCCACTAATCTTTACAGCTGTTGGGCCAAAATTTCTAAATTTAATTATTTGAAAAGAAATCCCACCGGTTTTCTTTTTCAACCACCACCAAAGAATAAATCTTTCTTTTGGGCTGGAATTTACTCAACTCTTGTTCCTTTTAGTGCTTGTATTTCCAAATCAATTAACAATGACCACAATACTTTGTTCTAGTTTGATAGATGCCTCTTTGGACGTGCTCCAAAAGACCTCTGGCCATCACTCTTTACTGATTGTAATTCCCCATGGTTAACTGTTCATCAATTTTTACAGCAAATTCAGTCTCCAGAGAATCTCTTTCATAATCACTCCTCTAATGATTTTCCCCTCTCCTTAGAGCAATCCCAGACTGTTCGAGGGATCAACGGGATCTTATCAATTGGACGTTGGAAAAAAGTGGGTCTTTCTCGGTCAAATCCTTCTACAAGTTTCTCATCAATGGTGGCGTGCGTTGCCTGCTCTATTCCCATTTCTGGAAAACAAAATGTCCTAGTAAAATTATATTATTTTGTTGGTTAGCCTAGGAGGATAAACTTCTTACCCTTTCTAACCTTTCCAAAAAATGTTGTAGCTCTCTTATCGCCATAGATACATGCGTTCTTTGCCATAGAGCCTTAGAGACAGTGGACCACCTATTCCTTCATTGTGAATTCTCAAAAAGAATTTGGTCATTCTTCTCACAAATTTTTGAAATTCATTCACTACCTCATTCCCACTTTGGAAATTTGGACTACGTGGATTACTTCCTTGCATTGTCCGACCCGTTTTCCCTGAGACCTTATTACACGAGCTGTCTTGTGGAACCTATGGATGGAAAGAAATGGTCTCATATTTCAATTACTTGCATTACCTGCTTACTCTATCTTGATTAAAATTGCTAATATGCTTCTTTCTTGGTTTACAGCTACAGCAGATAACCACGAGCTTTCCCAGAAGATTAAGCATTCACTCAACTTCATAAGCGTTAGGGCTTCCAACCAATCAGGCGATTTTGACTAGCAGCTTGCTTTGGAGTAGGTTAATCTTTTTTCAGCCTGTGTAGACCTATACTTTCAAACGATGGCTTTCGTCTTCTAGGCTTCTATCTTCTTTTATCTTCTGTTTGTTTGTCTCCTCTTGTAGTTCAGCTCCTCACCTCCAGTGAGAGCCACCTGACTACTCTTTTACCTTATTTGTGTGTTTTGTATTTTTTATTTTTTTAATAAATTTGTGATTATTCATTTTTATTAAGAAAAAAATTTTTGGTCACTCACGAGGCAAGGGACTTAAATGACAATAGGCTAGGTGGGTATATGTTGGCAAATGAAAAGAAATTACAAATCATAATTTAATCTTTTTCAAAAAAATTATTTAATTATTTATTTTGTTAGAATTAATGGTACATAAATAAAGTAATAAAAATGATTTATAAAGATACAGAAAGGAAAAAAGAAAAGCCTCTAGCATTAATTGGCTCACTGATTACATTGTTTAGTCGTTTAAGTTGTAAGGGAATCAAGCAGTTTTGAAGTACTAAGATTCCTCCAACTTTATAATCAACAAAGAATCAAAATTAGAGAATTAATGGTTATCACTTGGTACCAAAAAAAAGTTATTGAAAGAACAAGACAAATAAAGAAACTGTTTGATTAACCCTCTTGACTAATTTGGCGCCATCCCTTTGGAGTAGTACCCACATCAAACTAGCATCTATATATAATTAATACTTTTATTTTACTAAAACCAATAAAAATCCATCCTATTGACAGGGAAAGCTCATTGTGCACACATGACACATCTTCTTGGACTTGGATGCCACTTTTATTATAATAATAATAATTATAATTATTAGTATTATTTTTATTATTATTGAACTAATATTCTTTGGATGGAATATTAAGGCAACAATGGACACCACAAAATGAGTCAAAAAGCTCCTTTCTAATTCTTTGTGTTAATGCTCTTACTTGTTTGTGAACCTCTACCAATTGTTTAATTAATTAGTGAATTAATTATTTAATAATTTTAACTTGATTCTTCTTCTCATTGGATTCTTGCTATCTCTCTCTTCCTCTCTCTCAGGACATGTTATTAAGAACAAAAAAATATCTAAAACATTCACTATTATGGGTAAAAAAATTCTTATAATCAAATATTCTTTTTGATAAGGGAAAACCAAATATAAGATTTGGTCCCTTTCATTAATTAGACAGCCAAAAT
Organism: Dioscorea alata; assembly: GCA_020875875.1. Classification (NCBI taxonomy): domain Eukaryota; kingdom Viridiplantae; phylum Streptophyta; class Magnoliopsida; order Dioscoreales; family Dioscoreaceae; genus Dioscorea; species Dioscorea alata. The sequence goes on along the minus strand of CM037015.1, from coordinate 16,435,916 downwards.
AATGCATGCAAATTAAGTAATTGGAAGCTCTTCTCTTCTTCATTTACATTTCTTGACTAACTTAACTCCTCATCATATCATCACCCCAAAATATAAACAAACAAAAAAAGAAAAAAAAAAAAAAAAAAAGCTTCTCATGTTAACATGAAACAACATGAAGAAACAATTGATCAAAGTGTATATATATAAAAAGCCTACAAAAAATAAAATTCAAACTATATATATATATATATATATTAATGACCAGCTCCTGGACTTGGCACTGAATTAAGGATTCTCATGACCTTCTCTGAATGATCTTCAGAAGGAACCGGTCTCCGGCCAACAACGACGGTGATCACCGGAACATTTTCATTTTGCTGCTGCTGCTGATGATGATGATCAGATTTGGAAGAGTGATCCAAACTTAATGATCTTTCATTCATCTCTTCATGTACACTTAGAGGAAGAAGGAGAAGCTTTCTAGCTTGCATGCAATGGAACAATATAAACAAAGAAACCAAGAAAACAAGAAGTGTTTTTGTTGTTGGTTTCTTTGCCATGTTGGAAGAAGAGATGCTGAAGATGAGGCTCTTGTTTGGGACAAAAGAGTATATATGTTGATATATATATATATAATATATGCAAGAGCCTTGGAAGGACTCTTCTATGTATATATATATATATATATTTGTCTGTGTATATATGTTAAGTTTTGTTGATTAAGTTTAATTGTGATTAGTGTTGTTAATTAATTAAGAAGATGGTCAATGAGAGGAGCTTTGACTTTGCCACGTGGACTGATGAGGGAGTTTTGCCCACTTGCCGGCCCTTCTTTATGGTTTTGCATGTGACTCCTTTCTTGTTCTCTTTCAATTCATCAATTCATTCTTTTTTTTAATCATATAAAATAAATTGGATAAGTTTTTTTTAAAATTTTTTTAATATACTATATAAATATTTTGATTTTTAGAAAATAAAATTAATTGCAATAATAACAAAAATATATTTCTTGTGACAGGTCCTACTCTTTGTTAAAAAAAAAAATATTTTACTTAATTTCTTTTCTGACCACGAAAAGAAGTGTTTCACCACCGCTTTTAACATGATTTGTCCATTTTATTATTTTCAATAACCCTTGTAATAAAAAAAATAATTATAAATAAAAATTTATTGCATATCATGTGCTTATTATTAGGAATTTAGGTGAAAAATAAATGCAAATAAATAAAAAGACAACACATCTCAAGTACTAATACGACAAATTTATTATTTTGAAAACTTGGTACTGAAATATTCTCACCAACAACAAGCAAACCTAATGAACGTCTTCCAAAATTTTCAAAAAAAAATTAAAATTAAAATTAAATTAAAGTTCCTGAAATTATTTGACCTAAAATGGGTGATTGAGATTGGAAAAGAACTTCCATTGATTCCCCCCTCCCTTCCAAGTGGAACAAGGGCCCCTCTTTCAACTCTTTGTCAAGAATACATAGCCCTACATCTTGGCATCATTCCATACCAACTTCAACTTGTTCTTTTCAACCGGAAAAGCCGGCTAAGAAACTGCAATTTATAAATATATAAATGCAAACACTATGAATTCACAAGCTCAATTTAAAATATTCTCATTGAATTATAAATTTTCTTTTTTTCATACAAGTTCTACATTCCCTCTGTTTTAAAAAATATATCACAACTGCATGCATTGCTGAATATTGAATTGCTGAGATTGGTTCTTCTTCATTCATACCTGTAGCACTCACTGGTTTAGAATCCAAATCATTGCAATTGAAAAATGCAGTAATGCAATTTGCTTTAGCTTTTTGTATTGCTTTCATTCTGTCAAAATACGAAAGAAAAAGAACGTGAATCAATGATCGAAAATGAGAGCCAATTGTTCATGTATAAAGTTATATTGCTTTAAATAGAAAAGGTCAACAAGAAGAGAAGTAAAACAGGAAAGTTAATTATGAATAACATAACACTTAGTTCTCAAGTATATGCTTATAGAATCCACTCTCTTTTGCCTTTGAATCTAGAAACCAAAACAAGTGAGATGTTAGTTTACAGATTTTATTAAATCAAGAAAAGCATGAGTCAAACATTCTTGGCCTCTCCTTTTATGGAACCAAGATTAATCACAAGAACCAAAGCTATAAAGTATTGTAAGATACCTATTAGATTTGGTTCAGTGAATTGAAATCATATTATTTCTGAAACAACCAATTGGACTTACTGGAAAAGCATGTCAAACACTCCACCAGCCACCAATTGCTATACACTTGCCACAAAAATCATCGTGAAACAAGCAAATTTAGAACACTATTTTTAAGTCAATATAAACAAAATCAAACAGCTTTTAATCTAAAATAAAAGTGAGTGCCACTGAAGCAACAAAAAAAAAAAAAATCAAGATCTTGTTTTCAGAAGGCATGGCATTAAAGCAGTCTAATACTAATAACAGCATATAAGACAACATTTCTAGTTAAAACCTTAAAAGTGCAAGGTTCTGACCGATGTAAATCTATAATTAGCGAGATGAAATTCTACATAAAAGTGTGCTGGAGATCTATGTTTTTATGCCAAAGTTGGCAAACTAATCATTACCAAGAGAAATTTGTGATAAATAGATGGAACTATGACACTTCACATTTTGTTCCCTTCAATGCCTTCTGATGCATTAGCTAAGCCTTCAAGTAGAGGATGCAACAGTTTACCTTGTAGGATTAAAGAATTGCATATTGCCAACTAATCATCATCCATCTAAATATGATATTCAACCCCATGTAGATATCTGCTTGCCATAAAACCAAGCTTCTATTTTTTAAGCAAGAATTCTCAACAGTGTCTTCTTTTTGTTTAGTTTAAAAAAAGCAGAACATGCGTTATAGTAGAAACCACAGACAAAACCTATTACCCTAACATCCTCTATACTGAACAGACAAACCACCGAAAACAATAATGCTGTATATAGATATATATATATATATATAGTTCTAATCAATACACATTCCAACAGAGTCTAAACAGCACAATATTGCAGCCATATGCCCAAGCAAGACCTTTATCATGCACTTAACAGAAATAGACTAACTAACAAATGCCGGTGCACAGTGCACTAAACTTTTTTCTCAACCATGCTAAGTGAAAGTAAGACACTAGAACTGACATAAAAAATTCATTGACCAGGAGATCAACCTCAATTATATGGCATTCAGGAAAATAAAAACCACTTTGCTCCATTAGTGAAGCAGTTAGCTCGTGTTCAATCTCTATAAAAATATGTTTTTGAAATGCTTTCTTTCATAATGTTAGTGCAAATGCACTTTAAGATTGGCATAATTTGACACCTAGTCAAAGTGACGTGGCAAGCAAGATGACGTGGCATACATAATAATGTGATGACATGGCAAAGTGACTTGGCTAGGAGGAATATATCATGGGAGATCTTGGAGAAGTTATTTTCGGCAAGAAGTTGCAACTCTCATGAAGATTAAATGAAGATCTTGTTGAAGCTATTTTAGGCAAGAGGATCAAGCAAGAAATATCTTGGAGTCAAGATCTCATCAAGACCATATTTAGGAGAAAGATTTGAAGACTAAATATGGATGGAGCTAAATGAAGAAATATCCTATCAATGGTATGATTTTGAAGATTATTGAAAGCAAGATTTGAAGAACCCTAATAGAGATGATATGAAGTCTATTAAGGGTATGTTTGAAGATGCGCCTATTGTTGGAAAGATATGGATGATTGACTGAAGATTTTTGTTGAAGATTTGAAGACCAAACTTGGGTGATGTGAAGACTAAGTTTGACAAGTTTCATGAAGACGCACATAGGAGGTGCGCCCCTTGCGAGAGGGCTGTGTGGTGAGGAGCTGAGGAGGGAGGTTAGTTGCTGGTGGTTCGGATCAGGTGATCGGACTGCATCGACTCGGACTAAGCATGGGTCTTAAGATCGCTTAGCAATGGAGCCAGAATTCAGTCAAGCCAGCAGTTAGGGTCATGTTGCAACATATGTTATAACATAAGTTGCAACATCTAATTTCGGAATGTTCCAAAGTTAGAAGCCGCGGAGATTCTAAAAGAGGTATGCGCTATATTTGGGACGTTGAGGCGTCTATATATTCCACCTTGGTCTAGGATTGGGGACGACTCTCGAAAGAGGGAGTAGGGAGGTACCGGACAATCTAGAGAAGGTAGTATTCTTTGTATGTGAGAAAGTGACAAGTGTGTTTGTACTCTTCTATCTTTACCTCTTTTTAGTGGATTGTTGATCTCCGAGCATGGCCCCTCAGACGTAGGCAAGTGGACGCCGAAGTGGGTTACCAACGTCTTGTGTCTTCTCTTGCGTGGTTTGTGTGTGCTATTCTTGAGTGCTTAAGTGAGTGAGTGTTCCTCTAAGTTCACAAACCCTAACCGGCGGAACTAACACACAAAATTATTAAAAAACTAATTGGATTTGAGAGAAGAAACAAGTAATAAAATATCTTCTCAAATATAGAAGAAATGGTTTTTGAAGGTATACAAGATGAAGGTAGACAATTGGAACTAGTTGGATAATAGATTTAGAGTCAATATTTATAAGGTGGCATTTGGTTTGATGTAATTCTAAATGCAGTGGATTTCCAGTTACAATATAACTGGAAATACTTTATTTTCAAAATACAGTACAGTCAAATCTTGTGTTTGATCGAGTATAACTAGAATTACAGTATTATAAGATTTTTTGTTTGTTTGGAAGAATTTGTAAATCTGGAATTGAAAAACACATGTGTATAAGTATATGTATATGTGTGTGTATATGCACTTATACGTACATATATATCAGTATATATATCTATATAAGTATATGTATATGTGTGTATGTATGAATATATGCATATATATACATACATGTATATGAGTATATGTATATGTAAACATATTATGTATAGGTATATGTATACATATGTGTATATGCATATGTGCATATGTAGAAGTGTACATATGTATATGTATGTATGTATATGTATGTGTATATGTGTGTGTGTGTATGTATATATATGTGTATAAGTATATGTATGTGTGTATATATGCATATGCATATGTGTATGTATATGTGTATGTATATGCATATACATATTAATATATATATATATACATCACATAAGGATTTTCAACTCCCGGGATTTCGACTTACACCAAATTTGGGTGTAAAACCAAATCCCTCATTAAATGTAATCTGAGTTACATTGATTTTTAAAATCATGTGAAACAAACATTGGATTTCTAAAAACCAAGTAACTCAAGTTACATGTAACTCCAAATTCTCCCAAACAAACACTACATAAATGAAGGCATGGGTAAAAGGATGACTTATCTACTTCAGAGAGTTTTTTACAAGAAAAAACTTAATAATTTCCGCAATTAAGAGACAAGCAGCTCACCACTTGGTCTTATACCTCATCCTAACTTGATTTCACAATTCTCAAGCATACACAAGCTTTTAAAACATTTTTCACATAATAAAAATGAATGCAACAAAAGGTTCATACGCATATAAACAGTAAATAAACAAGAGCATGGAAAAATATTTGCTTTACCATTAGAATGATAATTGAAATGGAAACATAGCCAAGAACGATTCTTAAAAAGTCTAATCCAACTAATCTGATCCAGCTATGCGACCAGTGAATTAATTGAAAGGCTAGTTTAATGGTCAAAGTTAAACAGATAGCTCACCATATAGTTATTAGAGGAAGTATAACCAGATTGATCACCATATGGTTCTCCCAGTTCTCCTATGTCCTCTTGTGTCCAGAAATCCGGGTTAGTATGGAAATGTTAATGTGCTCCAATACATAAGGCTGCATCACAGAGAAGAAATAAGTGAGCTAGAAACATTTGAGCAAGATCAAAGTGTGACCTGGGACCAGACATCAATAATACTTCCAAGAATGAGTGTTCGCCTGATATTTATCTCACTTATGACAGATATCACCATGAATTCACAATGTAATGAAACTATCCAGCCAGTATAGAAACAATAATAGTCAGATGTACAGAAGATACAGCTGTGGCACCAGAAAACGTGATAATTTTACATTACAAGGACGGAACTTGGTACCTCACAGCCATGCTGCATAGAGGTATCATTTCAACTATTAGAGGATGATAATGCAAACAACTAACTACCATGACCTCTCGACAGGATTTAGACTACCCATTCGCTCTGCAAGGTTATCAACATTCTTTTTGTTCCACCAAACAACCGCCTGCTTGCCCATTCTACCCTCACCTCTGTTCTCATCTATGTTCCGTCTTTCTGACTGGACCTCTTGCAAGTCTACTGAACCAGGAGTTTCTGTGAGAAACTGCTGCCAGAACACATCATTTACCCCAGTGGGCGCTGTTGCAATAGGGGCCGTAGTTGTTTGATATCCTGATGACTGAACCTCAGGAGCAGCAGGGTCAGAATTAACATCTATCGTAGGGAACTTAGTCCTTGCATCTGTTTGGATCTCTATCGGATGAATCCCTGGGCTTTCAGCATTACTTGTTGATTCTGCCAAGTCTGGGGTAGAAGAATGAATAACTTCCAAACTAGGTGACGCAAGACTCAAATTTGGAGTTGGTGATTGTAAATTCGTATCTGTATCCGCACAAGAAGTATGCATTTCTGTAATAACCACAGAAGATGGTAGGCAAGGTGTAGTACCATCATACTCAATACCTCCACCAGAAGCTTCACTAACTCCATGGAGAAAATTCTCCAATGAATTCAAGGAAGACTCCATCTTCTCATATGGTGAAAGGTCTGAAACTTGCAGCAATGCAGCACTAGACTTTTCTATACAAATGGACTGAAAGTCCATGATCTGGTTTTCTTCCATATCAGTACCCTCAGAGCAATAATTGCTTTTTGGCAACCTCCTCTTCTTGCTGTAAAGATCAGGATGATGAACCAGGCTAGAAAGAAAGCCAGGTCTCTGAACAACCTCGTTCAAGAAATCCATAATATCCCTTTGACGTAGGTCCAGCTGCTGTAATCTCCCCTCCAAATTCTCCATTTGCTGCTCCAGTTCTTGCTGTTGTTGAGTATGCCTTTGCAGCTCCAGAGTAAGCATGGCTTTATCATGATTCAGACTCTCTATCTCTTCCTCAAGTTCTTGTTTTTCTGCTTCTGATAATTTCCCTGAAGAACTCGCTTGATGTGATCGGCTATGTATTGGCTTGCGCCTATGAATATTTTTCAGCAGGTGCCTTTTTCCTTTTATAAACTCCTCATTTGAAAATTCCCACTGGTCAGGATCTATTTTTCGAAAACCCTGGAATAGTGAAGCAATTCAAATTTATAGGAAAAGGCAAGCGAAAGTAAATGAAAACCCTTGCATTCAAGTAATGCAGAACAGGAGAAGTCCTGCTGTTGTATAAAAGTTTCTTAAACTGAAGACATGATAATATTAGGGAGCTCCTCTTAGAAAATATTATGAGAAGGTCTATCATACAATAGATGTGATACTTCAAGATTAATGAATTCTAAGATAAGTATATGGTTTGCATCAAAGTTAATAACTTAAATCATATCATGCAGATCATTAATTTGAAAAAAAAAAAAAAAAACTTGTGGGATATGATAGAATTCCTCACATTCTTTTCTTCGAGGAGCACTTCATATAACTTTTTACCATAAAATTATCACACGAATTGAGTGCCAACTTCATAAACTTTATTAAAGGCGTTTTAAAGTATGAGAAACTAATCACACTGGACAAGAAATGGTCAACATGTTTTAAGATCAGGTGTGCCAACAGGAAAATTGTAACAGTTCTATGCAAGGTGATGTGCAGAACTGTGCTTGGGTACCTTATTACAGTTGTAATTGTTTTCATCTTCTTATGATATTTCCAGATCTTGAACTGCAATGCTTGTTAAGTAGTGGATCTTAGCTACTTGAGTTGAATCTCTGCTTATGCGGCGCATTTGGTTGATTAATATCAAGTTCATTGAGCTGTTTTCTTGATAATATTGATCTTAATAGTAGAGATCTATTCTTGCTCACTGGATTTCTAAAATAAGATCTAGGATCCTTTACAAAAATTAAGCAGGTGCTTGTTTAAATTTTAAATCAGTGGAAGTGTAAAACCCATAGTCTCTACCAATAAGAACAGTACAAAATACAACTTCAGGCATGATTTGGTTTCAAACGAAGTACTTAATAAATTAAAATTTATCCAAATCCTGCAATCCTTCCAAATTAACATGCGTACTAGTTTTCAGCAGCTAATATGTATACATAATTAAAACATGTAGCATGCAAACAGTCTCTGCATTTATAACCCTTACAACATGTACCCTAGAACAATAACAGTGACACCAGTACAAAATGGTTGGCTGACAAATTTCTCACAAATCCAAAATATCATATGACTAGCCTATGCTTAGTTAATGGTGTCTACATGGATAATAGTCAAAACATATTGCAGCAAGGATTATCAAGTTTGACATCAAGGATTAAATACATGCCGATAAATAAATGCAATTATTTCTTCTGCCTTATACTTACATAAGTGTTAAGCTGCCTAACAAAGCTGGAGAAGTTATTGTGCTTGAAGTACTTAGGAAGAAGATCCCTCGCAAAATCCGGCTGGTGCCAAACAATGAAACTGCAGCCACTAGAGCTCCAAGAGACGATTCTACTTGTCAACGGGTCATCCACCATGTCATAAGTCTTAGTAAGGAATGGGGGAGCCGAACTCGAGGCTCCTTGCGATCCATCAGTCAAATCCATCAATTCAAACAATCAAACCAGCATCTCTCAAGCTCTGAAATCAACAAGAAGAAACTCAAATCACATCTTGCCATTTACCTCTTACCTCGTTGAATAGAGTTTGCACTTCAAGATCTAATCTTTCCCAAAACCAATAGCCAAAGAACTACTTAAAATCCCCTTATCCATCAATCTCATCAAAGCTTGAACTCCACGAGAGGGCCAGAGCCTTTTAGCTCACACCATACGCAACAAATGAAAATCCAAAGCCTAAAACAGAGTCCTTTGCTTCAAGATCTAATCTTTCTCCAATCCAATAAACAAACAACCACACAATCCGAAACATTCACTCAACTTGAGACCAAATCAATCAAAAAACAATGAAAAATCAACGAAATCACAAGTCCTCCACTTCAATCAATCTCACAAAAGACTAAACTCTGGAAGACCATCAAAAACACCAAAATTCAACAGAATTCGGATCACAAAAAGGGAGGAAAGACTGCTTACTGAGCAGCAAGAAGCATTACAGTTGAGAAACGGATCGGAATCAAAGCAAGAATTCTCCCTCTTTTTCTCTCTGGTTTTTTTCCCGCTTTTCTTTGTTTTTCTTGAGTGTTTTTTTGGCTTCCATTTGGGGATAAACGTGATCGTGAAGTACACCTTATCTTTTCTCGAAAATGGTTTTTTGCGTTAATACCCCTATAAAACTCCAAAATTACTTGCAGAACCCTGTAAAATTTATTATTACCTATATACCCTTTTTAATAATACAATATCCATGCCCATTTACTTTTTTTATTTTTTTACTTATCACATCTTATTAATAAAAAGAAAAAAAAAATTATCACTTTAATTTGTCTAAATACATAACAACCTTGAGCAATAATGATTTGAGTTTTAAAATATACCGTAGGTGCTTTGATAATTTTATAAATTTTATTATTAAAAACAATGAATTGATTTGAGGGTAAATATTATATTTTTACTTTTCAGGAAATTAAATAGAATTATGACACAATTAATATGCTTGCAGGGATACAGAAAAATAATTGTTTTGCAGTTAGATAAAAATCTAATCTATACAAGGTTACATAAGTAATTTGAGTATTAAAAGAGTGTTTGTGTATATATATATATGAGTGTAAGTGTGATTATTAGGTTGTATAAGGGCATTTGTGAAGTAATTTAGAACATTATAAATTTAATAATAATTGGGAGGATAAATTAAAAGTAAAACTTATTTATTTATTCTCCATGGTGATAAGTTCGAGGTGATGAACGATGACGAGGGATTCCTTGTCGTGAGATGCAAGCACTTTGTTTTTTTCGTATATATTTTTTTTAATTTAAATTTTTTTCTATGTTTTTTTAAATAAAAAAAATTATTTACTTTTATCGACACTTTGACATGTTGTCTGTCATTAGCCCTGAATGCTAACTAAATTCACAAATTCGAATCTTGTTATAAAGTAAGAACGGGTAATATATTTAAAAAATTCTAACATTTGGTTTGCGGAATAAGATTAGGGGGATTGGGATAAAGGGGAATGGCATTAGAGGGAATTGAAATGCGGGGAATAAGATAATAATAATAAAAAGTTTGGTTGGAAGGAATGAGAGTAGAGATGGACACGGCCCGGCGAGCCCGACCTGCCGGGTTGCGGTTCACCGGCCCTCGACCCGGACCCGGCCTGGTATGGGTGTAGAACCCGCCGAGCCGAGTTGACCTGTCAAACCCGGCGGGTCCGGGTCACAGGAGGCCGGGCCCGGAACCGGCCCGGCTTCACTGTTGAACCGGCGGGGCGGACTGACCCGGCGGGCCAGGCCGGTTGGCCCGCTCAAAAATATTAAAAAAAATCAAAAATTTCAGAAAAATAGAAAATAATAATAAAAAATTCAGAAAATTAAAAAAAAAAAGAAAAAATTCATAAAAAAATAGAAAAAAAAAAATTCAACCACTGGGTCAACGGGTTGGGTTTCCCCAACCCGTAACCGGCCCGTCTACAGTACGGACCGGTTACGGGTCATTGAACCGGCGGGCCGGTTCCGGACCGGGTACGGCCCGGGCTGGTTTTTTTTGGCCCGTGCCCACCTCTAAATGAGAGTGTGGAATAGGAAAAGGTATGAAAAAGAATTGTGGTAAAATTACTTGTATACCCTTTACAATAAATAAATGATATTATATAAAATAATAAATTATATTTAACTATAATTAAATTTATTAGATTATAAAATAATTTGAATAATGATTATAAATATATATCTTAATTAAATTAATTTTATTCTTTTTAATTATCATATTTTATAATTTTTATTTATAAAACATTTTAAATATCATTATTCAAAATAATTATTATAATTAAATATTTAAATTAAATATCTCTTTCATCATTATTAGCTTTAATTATTATAATTAAATATGCCTATTAAATAATTCATATTTATTAATAATATTTAATTATTCCAACTAAATATTTAAATTAGTCCATTTATGTTAATTATTATTTATTAATTATTATGATTAGTTATTTAAATTAATGATTTTTATTTAATTAAATCTTAATCAGGGGTATAAGTGTAAATTCATCATGATCAGTGCCCATGAATCCTCATTCCCCCGTTTTTTAGAGTAATACAATTCTTTAACTATTGATAATTAGATTATCTACAGAACCTATTACCATGCTAATAGTATGCATCCAAACGTGGGATTAAATTACTGTACGTAATGAATAGTAGCCATTACCATTCTAACCGTAACCACTCCTTACATCCAAACGCCTCCTTTGATCTATTGTTATTGGTCCGGAATGCAGCTTAAATTTATGAATTTAAATCTTATTATAAAATAAAAATATGTGATATATTTAAAAAATTTTGAACCATCATTTGCCTATTGTACCTTTATATAAACATGTACCAATTCATAATAAACTTGTTTTATAATATTGTAAATGAGCTAATATAAAAATGAATAGACTGATTTGATTATATACTTTAATATAAAAATAATGATGGTATTTATTTATTCCATAACAACAACTTTAATAGATAATAAATTATTTTTAATCCTATCAACGAATGGCTTGTCGGCGTTGTAAATAAAAAAAAATCCTTAAAATATATAACAAGTAAAGAGAAGTTTATGAAGTAAACTCAAACAAAGATATTACCATTTACTAATCTTTGTTTATTCATGGCACTGAAGGAGGAAAAACAAACCACATCCTTATTCTCTGTTTAATTTTAATAGTTATAGAAATCAGTAAATTACTCTCTGTACCATGCCACTTAGCCTTAGCCTCGATTTACTATTTATTTTAAAATTTTAATTTTGTCAATCAGCAAATCAATTTATTTTTTTTTTTACATTGAGTTTGCACGCAAGGGGGGAAAGTGCAAAATTATAATGTGTCAATTTTTTTTTTCCTGATTTTGTAATTCCTTTACATGAATATCTACGTAATAAATAAAACTTTAACTTATTTTTATTCGTCCACACAATACAAACGGTATAGTAATCAACGACAAAGTGGTCTATTGGTAGTCGAGTCTCCAATAAAATTTTTCATAAACGGCGAGAGTTCAAATCTTGAATGATGGCACATTTTTTAGAGTGTGAATAGTAGTTGTGCATGTGTACGCGGTTCTGCTCTCACTTGTTCTACTGAGACTTGTGCACACCATTGCATTTTTTAGCAGCTAGGCCGCTCATCTTGGTAAAAAAAAAAAAAAAAAAAATCCCAACAAAAAAACTATCCAAGAATATTTCCATAATTTTTATTTTACAAAACTAAAAAAAACCTTTTAAATAAACTTAAACATATACACATATTTTTTTTAAAATAATCATCTAATTTGTTAGACATGGAAAACTCACAGTGTCACGTGTGCAATAGTTGAATTTTATTATATAAAAAAATTCTATTTATTAATTACAATTTAAAAGAATGTGGATCGCGAGGCAAAATTAACGGACGTGATTACATCTTGGTTTCCAACACCATCGCAATCCTGATGGAGCCCTTGCTGTTCCAAAAATCTTCTCATGTTTGTGTGTCCCTTATCTCCTTCGTCTCTTCTCCAAGGCCTTCAAAGATCCTTCTCCAAACCCTAATCCTCTCTCTCTTTCTCTTTCTCTCTCGTGATTCGATCGATCAATCTACTAGCTAGCCGTGATGTCGATCGAGAGAACGTTCGAGCCATGGGAGGAGATGCAGCGCCATGGCCAGGACCTTGCGGACCGCCTCGCCCAGGGCTTCACTGGCCTCATCCAGTCCCATATCAGTGCCTCGCCATTCCCGTGGCCTCCGGGCTCCACGAAGACGCCATTCGATGCGGATTTTAATCCGATTCTTGACATCGGGAGCCGGATCGGTCAGGCTGGGGCTGATTTCGGTTCTTGTCTTCATGGACTTGTGCACCAGTTCTTTCGTAGGTTTCCGGCGCCGTTTCGGCATGAAGAGGGGGATGCGGCGGTGGTTAGGGCTGATTTGGAGGGCAGGAAGAAGGATGGGGCTGTGGAGATGCGGGGAAGTGGTGCGGGTGAGGTGGTGGGATTGGCGGCTGAGCAGGTCGGGGTTTGGGACTTGCCAGAAGCTTCGAAGGTCGGGGGTTTGGAAGAGCTTACTGATGAGGAGGAGCTCGAAGCTGATCGTAGAGCTTCCGAGCATTTTGGCATGTCCCAGGTGAAATGAATGTGGATCTTTTCTTTTGCTCAATTTGATTTATGTTTTATTAAAAATGTCTTATTTTTAATCTTAACTATGGCCTTCGTGAATTGCTTGGTTGCTTTGAAGAAAACCTGATTTTTGTATTTCTAGTTCAATCAACAAAACCATTTCTTTTTGTGTGTGTTTGGAGGTAAAAACATATTTATCTAACTCATCTTTGTAAACTATATTCTGTCAGATTTGATGTTGTTTACAAATTGGTTAAAATGTCAAGTATTTATGCATTTGGTATTAATGCAGGGGAGCATTAACATAACATCTACGTATAACAGTAGAACCAACGACTATGAGGGCTCTTTAGTTGCAAAAGGAGACATGTGGAGAGTTGAGGCATCCCGTGGTGGTTCAACTTCAGGGAATGAAAATTCCTCTCTTTTCCTTGTCCAACTGGGCCCTGTGTTGCTTGTGCGTGATACAACCCTTCTTTTGCCTGTTCATTTATCAAAGAAACACTTGCTTTGGTATGGCTACGATCGCAAGGTAAACAAAATCCATTGCTGGTTCTTTTGAGTAACTGTGCAGGTAGTATTTATCATCATTCATAATGTTTTTTAAGTAAAATTGTGGGCATCCTTTTTCGTTGTTGGTTATATCTTCTATATTTAACTTTAGTCTTCATTCAGTTCACACTAGGATTTCATTTATCCCATGCAGTGCTTCTGGGAGTTGGTTTTTGTAGGGTATAAAATTAAATTGGCTTCTATATAGTTACCCATACATATACTTTAGGACTTCCATCACTGCTAAATAATATTGGAAAATATATGCCTTGTTTTGTTAGTATCACCTCTCTATGATTTTTGAAAAAGTTCAAACCATGTTGTATGAATTTCATACCAACTTTTCTACTTATTCTTAGATTAATATTTTTCCTAAAATATTTATTCTGAAAGGCAGAACTTGTTTGGTCCAAAAACCAGTCAAACACAAATGACCTCTTTGCCCTTGGGTTTAGTCCACCTTTTGGAAAACCCAAGCTGCCGGCCTCTTCTCTGTTGTTGTTTCTTCCTGGTGTGGTTGCATGCCTCTGACCATCGCCTGATGCCCGCCATCCGCCAAGCTGAGTCTTCCTTTCTTTTTGACCTCCAATATCTATTCACGGAGTAGATGCACCTCACTGCCCACTTATAACTCTCTATCTCTCTGTAGACTTCATCCCAGTTCGTGGTTCCTCCCTTTCCCTTTCGCTTGGTGAAAGGGGGTTGAGCTTTATAACCCTTCCAATGTCTCTTGTGCATATATGAAGGACAATCTCTATCCTGTACACATCCCTACCCTCAAAGGAGAGCAACAGTATTAAAGATTTGTAGCAGCAAACATCACCATTTCTACCATTATCTTGTCTCTCCCAGAGGTATTAGAAGACACACACACACACAGATGGATAGTGCATGGCTATTTTTCGTTTAGCAAAGGTTTCAGCGATTATACAGTAGCTTATTGTGGTGTTAGTGTAATGGGGACATTTGATCATTTGTTGATGGGCTCAAGGAGGTGAATAAGAAACATAGATATATAACTGACTTTGATTCAGATTTTAGAGAAAAAATATCTCGATTTTTTAAGCTAAAAAGATCTCTTATATCCTAAAAGTGTATAATATATTTAATTTTATTTTTAAGCTTGACGAGTTGGATCACCTTTTATGGTTCTTGGACATCAGAAGGAAAGGGAGACATGGAGGTGCTGGTGTGGAGGAGATGGTGACTTTGAGTGGGAGGTTTCTAGAGTTAGCATCGTTGCTGGTTGACATGAGAAGGGTACAATGGGAGAATTTGCTTGCAAGAATACACTAACCCTGGGCAAAAAAGTCCTTGGCGCTAAATGAATTTGGTTCATGAAACAGTTGGCCTTTAAAAGTGAATGAAATAAAAAGAAGGGGCTCAAAAGTAAGTAGAAAAAACAAAGAGACATGCAGGGAAGATGTTAATTACACGCATCATAAGATAAATGCTTCCTTTTGTAAGTATTACCTCTCCAAGATTTAGAAAAAGCTCAAACCTTTTATATGAACTTCCTAAGAGAATAGTTAAACATTCAGATATAGAGCAACAATGTGGATGAATATCTCTTTCATAATTTCATTAGCACTAGGGCTAAGAAAGGACATGAAAGTATGTAACCATCCTAAGAATTAATGATATCAAGATATTACTGCTGATGGCTTGTTTACAAAATTTCAGATGTATGTCAGTGTTGCATATAATACTGATCTATTCTCTGCCTCTATCACATGTACATCATTTGATGAATGTGACCTGTATTAGAGACAATAGTATATGTCTATCGCTTGGGCATACATGTGGCGTTCTTTAATCCTCATGTGGCAAATTAATAAGAAATATGTAATCCAAGGGAAGGAATTTTTTTCCTCTAATTTTATTCTTTTCTATTGAAAGTCATAAGGACTTCTCCATCTAGAGTAAAGAGTCTTTCAAATGAAGGCAATTCTATTTTTGTTTATCGGGTTTATTGTTGTTATCATTGTTGTTGGTATTATTATTATTACATGGTTAACGAATGTTGTCTGGATGCATTAGGAGATATTTTTATTCTCAGAAATATTTCTTAAACTTGCTCCTGGCCTTTGCTGGATTTTGAGTTTTTGTCTTTTTCCATGTTCATGTTGGGAACTGCACAACCATACTTTTGTTTACTTATGCATGCCTTTAGAAGCTTATTGTGGTTTCAAACGTGTGCAAGCTTTCTTTTCTTTACTTTGTGTGTAGATGCAGGTCTTCTATTGGTTGTTATCTGTCTTTCTCATGTGTATTGACGTATGTAATTCTTTGAATAGAATGGAATGCATTCACTCTGTCCAGCCGTATGGTCAAAGCATAGATGGTTGCTGATGTCAATGATCTGTCTCAATCCATTGGCTCTTGTAAGTTTTGGCATTAATTTTCTATTTCTTGTTTAATATTTTGTGCATTCTGTTATTAAGATGATAGAAATATTCTATAATTGTCGGTAGTCTAATATTAATCTTGTGCTCTTATTCAGAATAAATTTAAATGAAGATTTTATAGTATTTTGATAATGGTAGACTACAATTGAAACCTCTACTGTAACCATTTCCTTTACTTGAGTAATTATGATGTTAGTCTCTACTTTTTCCAAATGACCATGTAATGTTCTGGCTTGTTGTTCTCCAAAAGGCCATCGATGTTATATATTTTACCATGTAGAAATGATTATGTGATGCGTATGAGTATTTTTACCTGCTTCTTGCTATTGATGTTCTCCAAAAATGTTAACTAAGCTACTGACATACTTGATAACTGGCTTTTATTCATTCATGTAGAACCTCAATACATGTAATCTTTTATCAAGTTTTCTAATTTCAGACTATCTATGCATCTAAACTCTGCTGTTTACTGGAAATAACATCATATTTTCAACACACAAAGTTGCCTGCCTAGGACCAAGTTAATTTTTTGAAATCCTTTTATTGGAAGGAGAGGGAACACTAATTTGTAATAATTGCATCTATCAAGCTACTATGAGTGATACTTTTCAAAGAATATATTATTTTTTATTATTCTAGTAAGCTGTAAGCACGAAAAGTAAGGTGTCTTTCAAACTCTACATGAGATCTTGGCATACAGAAAGGTGTCCTCGGCAATTTTCCGGATAGCTCACTGATTTAGTGAATTGTTATTCCATCACCATGAATCCTCTGTTACAAGATTAGGAAAGTGACCACGTTTATTCAAGTTTCTGATTTTATTCGAGTAGAGAACTATTTATTCTTTAGCAAACCTGTCTGATGTTGTATTCTGCTTATTTTCTCTTTTTCCCCCATTTCTGAGATATCCCTTTGGTGACTCAGAAAATATCAGATTAAGACTCATTTCTTTCTTTTAGTTGTTGTTTTATCTTCATGACATAAGATTTCTAGGTTATCAGGTTTTTCATCAATTATAAAAGATTGGCTCAAAGATTGTTAATTAAGCTAAAAATTCTGTCTGTCACAAAAGCTACTCAATGCTGACGTCATATATGCACAAAAGGATAAGGAGATCTGAGATTGTATCCTAGTATAGAAGTTGAGGGCAAAGTTAATGCACATGATGCTTAAGTTAATTGTATTGAAGAGAATTGGTGAATAGCGCTGACTTGCTTGCAAATTGTGAGTTGATAATTGGAGGAAGTTTTAGCTTCAGTCTATTTGTAAAAGGAGAATGTAAAAGAATTATTAAGTTAAACAAAATTAACCTATAATAAAACCTAATCAAATTAAGCAGTCTAGTTAGACAGATTTAAAGGTTAATTACATACTGAGAACTATGTATTTATATATAGCTCCCTCAAATCTACTTGTGTGTACTCCCACCTCCACCAATCTTCTCCATTACAGAGAACTCTCTTGGGCATATTAAAAATCTAATATTTTATCTGACTATTTTTAATCTGGTAAAATGTTAGAAATGGTCTTCCCCTGCTCACATCACTATCCTTTCATTGCTTTTATTAGGTAGAGAGAGAGAGAGAGAGAGAGAGAGAGAGAGATTTGTGACTCGTTCAGTTGTTTGTTTGTGATGATTAATCTAATTAGGGGTGGGCAAAATGTGTTTTTGTGGATTCTTTGAAGAGGACAAGGGCAAAGTTGAAATTGGGTCAAACAGACTGTTTTCTCTGATATGATGGATGGAATTGTACATCTTCTGCTTAATTATTGATAATTTTGTTCTATTCTGATCCATTCTATTCTATTTCAATCTGAAAAATATTATCCTTTGATTCTCATTTTATGGTCTGGTCTTTTGTTTCAGTCCTTCATGGATTTGCAGTTCCCAAATGGGCATCTGACGTATGTTGCTGGTGAGGGGTTAACTACAAGTGCCTTTCTTCCGTGTTTTGGTGGTTTACTTCAAGCTCACAGCCAATATCCAGGAAATACTAGATTTAGTTTCTCTTGTAAGGTTAGTAAAAATTTTTGGAATGATGTATTTAGCAAGTTGCCTTTGCAAAATATTACAACTATTTGAGGTGAAATATTTGCTGCCCAAGAGAGTGGTCAGCTGCTATAGGATTATTAATTAAATTGGAAAGAAACCCATTGTATGGAGAGGTGCAAGCTGATTTTCGTAGTTCCTGACAAGTTGCCATTTCGTATTGCCAACTCTGGATTGGAATTACCAGCATTTTTTTTTGTCCTTACAGAATAAGCGTGGAACACGAATTACTCCCATGGTGCAGTGGCCTGATAAGTCCTTCTCACTTGGAGTTGTACAAGCCTTGGCTTGGAAGAGATGTGGTCTCATGATGAGACCAACCATTGAATTCAGGTACATTTGTGGCTATAATTACTTGTAATTGCATTATCTTTTTTGGCAATAGTGGTTAAAACCTTTATGCTTTTGCTCATCTGAGAGGAAAATAGGCATTAGTCTGTTGTGTTTATGTTTGAATGAACACTGGTGAATACTAAACCAAGTGTTCTTGTTGAATAATATTGTTAAGTAGTGTTGACTTTGTATCATGGGCTTGGGTGGAATGATAAAGGGCATCTTACAAAAACAATTTATGCCTCTATTTCTGTTAATATTTGTTTGGAAGGTATTTTGTTTTTCTTTGGGTTGCATAAATAGAAAAGCAAGGTTAAGATTGATGATTTCTTTTAGCTCTTATTTACTCTTAATTGATTAGAAACTATACGTTTGTGGAATTAGGAAGAGTTTGGTGCCTGATGTTTGGTTATCTCAATGCCTGCTTTATATTTGATTCAATTTCCTGATGTTTCCTTCTTTGAAAACTGATGTATTTGAATTTCTCTTGGGATAAACGTAGTAGGACTTAAATTTTTTTTTTTCTTCAATTAAACTATGCTATATCATTCACACATTGTGTAAATTGGCTGGATGCTATATATATATCATAGCTGTTATTACGAACAAGAATTTCACATTACAATTAATTTGATTGAATTGCTCTGAATTGTCAGCATCTGTCCGACTTTTGGGGGAAGCAATCCTGGATTACATGCTGAGCTTGTCCATTCCGTGAAGGAAAAGCTCAGTCTGATTTGTGGTTATTCTGGGATGGGTCATCCATCTGCTTTCGTCTCTGTTTCTGTAAGTTGACTTCCACAATTGTTACATCCAATTTTTCATGAAGCAAGCTTGTTAATCCTAAACCGAATGAAATCATTCCTCTTTTGATTATTTTCCTCACTAGCACTACTTTTGCACTTCATGACCTTAACAATATTTGTTTTTGTTACAACTAGCTGGGGAGATCCAAGTGGAATAAGAACGTCGGAAAGTATGGTATTGCCATAAGAGCGGAAACTCCCGTAAGCCAACTTGTGGCGCCATCCTTTTCGATCCAGTTGAACCTCGGCACGGAATTTTGATCTTTTGCCAATGCTGTTGTACAAAAGAATTTTCTTCTCTCCTGATTGACTTCATGTACTTTTCTTCATAATAGCCACCAAATTCTATGTCCAGAAAATTTCTAGAGCCGCTTTTGTATTGAAAGCCAACTTGTGCAGAATACACAAGCTGTGCAGTTCAAAAAACATATTAATGCAATACAGAGAAGGGATTTACTGTAGATCTAAATTATTGTGTATTCCTGAGTGGTTCCCTTCTCAATTGTGTGATGTTTGTATGAACGGAAATGCCGAAATGTGCTATTGTTACTGGAACACTTCATCTATAAAAGTTAACACAAAAATGTGCCATTGTTTACAACTATTTCAGGCATTGATTTTCAAACAGAGCAGCTAGTTTTGGGTTAAATATTGATTTGGTCCTAAGGTTCATATGATTGGTTGGCGTATTAATTTGTGGTTAGATTCAAACCAAGGCTGAAAATATTGGTTGGGTGTTGAATTGTCAGTAGTCCCAAATTTAAGTAGAAAAATTTAATGGGCTAATTAATTATCAATGTCATGTAGTTATGTGTGGTTGTGGCCTATCAAGTACCTGATGTACCCAAAACAAATGCTAACTAATCCCAATTATTAGAACCAAAAGGGGGTTAATTATTTGATGCTTGCTAGCATGCATGCCACTATTGAAGACAATAACCAGTTGTTTATATTTATCTATTCTCTCTCACTAAAAAGACAAGATGATTTTGTTAATTTTTTACTTAAACTGTTAAATTACTGTTATAAAATTTGAATAAAAATTTTTGCCAAAATTATAAAAAAAATTTCAGGAAATTTGATTGGTCACAAAACTTTCCTGGGTTGATGATATTTGTGATCATAGAGCCCTACAAAATATCCACTTTGGGTTGTCCATGCCCCCCTCACAAAAGCTCTGGTCCATTTGTTGACGTGCTTCCCTCTTTAATCCACGTACTACGTTGCACGTTACACCGAACTTATCCATCCACTCTCGTCCATACACATCCTTGTTTTGTCTTACATCATTCACAAAAATGCCCTCTTTTCACATTTTTAATTACTTTTATATCCTTTAAAAAAAAATCAATGTTTGAAATATCACATGAGAGGCAACTGCAAGGCACTAATGTATGTGTGTGTATACATACACACCACTCACATGCAATATTTATCCTGAATAAATCCAAAAAAAATTATTTCTTTATAATCTATTAATATCAAGTTTTTTACGTAAAATATTCATTTTAAAGATAATTTAATATTTACATAAAATAAGAATATAGATGTTTATTGAGCTTGTGATTGTATTCGGTATATATATACATATTTGATTTTTTTTAAATGAAGCTATTTTTGTAAAATAAAAAAAACCCACAAAAATATCTCACCGGATATTTCTCTCCCGCGCTTTGCCAGTCGTGAAGTCCACGTGGCGCAACCCAGCCTTCTCTTCTTACCAATAATATCTTCTTTTGTTTTTGTCCCAAATAAACCTTTTTAAACTCTTGAAAACATTAGATTTCTATTTACACCCTTGAACTTCCATTATTTGCACATGTACCTCTGAAATATCTAACTACTTACAACAAAGGACATAAAATTTACTATAAATTATTATGATATGTATAATATCAAGTTCCATCTGTAATTAGAACATTCTTAGGGGGTGATTTGTAAAAACTAATCTCTTCATATATATATATATATATAAGAATGTCACAGTGATAAACCTCTGCAAAACCCCAGCTCCAAGAGCTCAAGAAACAAAGAAGAAATGGAGTTCCAGATTGTGAGGAGAAGGGTGGGCAGGATTCTCAACCATGTAGCTCCTTGTGATGACATCTTGCCATCCAATCCTCACCTTTTCCCCATGGTTAGTCTTCTTCACTCTGTAATCCCATAAAATCCACGTCTTTATCCCCTTTTTTGTTTCAATTCTTGCTTTTGGTTGTGTAATCTATTGGAGTATAGTATTTATTGCAGTGATTGTTCATTGCTTGTTTTTTTTTCTTTGGTTATTTGAAGTAGAATCTTTGTGTGTATTAATGCATGTTGATTATTCCTATTGCTTTACTGAAGAGACTTCTTATGAAACGATTTGGTGAATGGGAAAGTTCAAAGCTTTGATATTTTTACTGAGCTTAAATCTTGATTTGAAGGACTTGAATTCATCACTAAATCACTATGATCATTTATTTTGTTTTTCTTTTTGAATGCAAAAATAAGCCCAATCACTGGCAGAACATGTATAAGTCCTGTGGCCATACAGAATTGAATAAGAAAATTACAAAAACAAAAATTCACAACAAAAGGGAATTTCTGCTTAAAAAGGAGAATAAGTGACGGGACCGGAATAGTGGCAATTTCATACTTGTGTGTTCTATTTGTCAGTCTAATTCACCTATATAAACTCCAAGTACTTCCTGACTAATGGAATTGATGGCCTCTCTTTGATTGTCATCATAGACGGCATTTGGAACAAGCTTGAATGGCTTAAGTGAAGACATTTATCTGACTAATAATCCAAAATACCTTCCATTATTTCTTGATACAAACTGCTTAACAATGTATTTAGTATCTGTTTTGTTGAAATTCAAATTTAGATTATTGCTTTTATCCTCCCGAACTATGCCCGCTTGATAATTTAATTCATTTGTAATTTCATACATTCATGTTTATTTATTTGGTTTTTTACCAGCATTGAGCTCACCATTACCTTACATCTAGATTGTTTTCTTGTTTATTTGACTTTATGTGGGCCTTTTATGATTTTATGTTTCAACTTCAGAATTGCAGTAGCACTTTAAACACCATGGTCTGTCGGTATGATAATAGATTACTCTTTGCACGGCAAGGGTCTGCCTCTCAACCTTGTTTTATGCAACCAGTTTCAAGTGGCCAGGTAACCAAATTTTTCTTCGGCTTGACATCTAAATGTGATGTTTGTTACCAAGGATCATCATTTGAAAAACCTGAATGTGATATTTTAATTTCAGAATACAGAACATGATCATTCTTTTCAACTGAATTCACATCTCACTAATTCTTCTTCCGGGACATGTGATTCTTCAAATCGCCACTCTGAGGTTCCCTTGTTCTCTAGAAAAGCTCTGACAATCGAGCAGCCTGTGAAACAAGACTTCTCATCCTCAAGTGAACATCCTAAGTTTGCAAGACAAATTAGCAGAAATAATGACAAAAAGGAATTATCCTGTAATTTGGCAAGACCTAAATCTGTTTGTCATGGTATGTTGTCTTCAAAATTAAAAACACATTGAAGTTGCATAATTGTCATATTTCTCATATATAATGGCATATCTACTCTTAAATTCTCAATTGATAGCATCACAAAGTTTAATCTATACACAGTATGCTTTTATTTGCTTTTCTACGGTTAATGAGGTATATTGAGTAAACTATGTCAATAGTATCAAGTAGTGTTGTGCAGTAACTTAATTAAACTTTCGTTGCAGGCTTGGAATGGACGCCACGAATTGATGTTGTAGAGTCTGCTTCAAATTATGTTGTTATCGTTGAACTACCCGGTGTCAATGTTTCTGACATACTAGTGGAGGTTGATGATCAAAAGTATGATAAGTTTCTTATTCGAAGATGATTAAAATCTCATGTCATTTTTCTGGTCTTTAAAAGTTAACACGAACATTTTATTCTTTCATTTCCTGTTCTGAATTTTACCAGGCTTACTGCTGTAACTAATATATCTCATGTACAGATAACATGATTGTGATGTTATGGAATCAATTGTTTTATGATTAGTATTTTTTGATAGCAGCCTGACTGTAAGCGGCAAACGCTTCAATCAACAAAGGCGGGCAACTGATTTTTCTGAAAACCTCAACCCCACATTCCATCGGAGAGAGATATTTCATGGACCTTACAGAGCTGTTTGGTCTCTTCCAAAGGATGTAAACAAGGAAAATGTTTCAGCTGAGTTTGTGTAAGTGGCTTACGCACTTAATAACATTGAATTAGTTGACATCATGATTCTTTTCTACTTACAACACTGTGAATGCAAAGCTAAATCAGCAACATCATTGAATTGTTTTAAGCCCTAAGAATTCATAACCTGTTTAGTTTCTTCTCATTTCTAGATAAATTATGATCGTTCTTGGTTTTAACTATCTTCTGAGCTTGTGAATGCGAACTTTTTCACATGGATTGAATTAATTGGTTGACTAACTGAAACTCTAATCTGATGCAGGAATGGATTTCTGCAGATAACCCTTCCTAAACATTGAGAAATAAATGCATGAATCTCTTCCATTCTCCGGCCAGGAAAATAAACAAACTCCAGAGAATCGGTTAGGAAGAAAAATGGAAAGCTGAAATGAGAGAATGTGGCTGAAGTTTATGTCATAGATGAAAGAATGAATGTATTATCAGAAATGCTATTCAGATATGAACTGTGATTGAATTTTGTGACCTCAGCACAATAATAAATCATCGGAATTACTTGCGGGTTCAGAATTTCTCTGCTTATGTGTGAATGTGGGGTGTATCAATTCTTATCAACATGATCATGTGAAAGTAATAACTCTTTCTTTTCCTCAAAACTGTCCCGTCAATTGAAAGGGAAAGCAATTCATCATAATTTCTTGCATATGGTTTGCCATTTCAGAAAAGATGAAAAGAATGCTCTGACTTGATTAATTTCTTTCATCGATACAAACCTCGACTCTTTTTAGCTGCTCATCCAAACAGAGTTCATGAAGGAAAAACTTATACGGTGATTTAATATTCACCATGTAGCCATAAAATTCATAGTTGTGTCCCTGGTTTCAACATTGATTCATTTTCACCCTTGATGAAACTTCTATATAAACAGCACAATCAAACATAATAGGAACTTACAATAGAGAATTGAGTTAGCAAATAGCAATGGTGGGAAACAAGAGTACTAGTATTGCAGCATGGGTTATAATTCTAGTTTCTCTTGTTCTCATCTTCCAAATGAGGCCAATAACATCAACAAGTCTTCAAGCATGTCTTCCGGTCATTGCACCTCTGGCTCCCTGCTTACCCTCCTTCTTCGGTCAGCCTCCATCGGAGATTTGCTGCCAAAGTATGGCAATTTTCAGCGACTCATCAATGAAGCCGGTGATCAAACAAACCATCTGCCTTTGTCTGCAGAATGTGCTCATGACATTGCCATTTGACAGCCAAGAACTGCAGAATGTTGCCAACCAATGCAATGCCACTCTCAATGTCCCTACTCCGACGACTAACTGCCTCAATTTTACTATTCCGGTGAGTCCTCTATCTCTACCTCTGTATGTATACATATCATCGATAAAATAATAACTTTGATACCATGTTAAGAATAGAGAATATAAACTAAGTATATTAATTCTATCTAAAAATCATTTACTGCAATGCAACTGGTTCATTAGTTTCCATTAGAATTTTTACCTGGTTTAAAACTAAAACTGTTGTAGTTTTTAATTACTTTCTGTAGTTTTATTGATAAAAGTTGCATGTTTTGGTTTCTTGAACATTATGAAATTTATACAAGTAATGACTTTGAATTATCATCATTATCTGACATCAGTGACCTTGTTTCATGCAGGGATTTTGAACCAGTGTCATGATCTTGGAAATAAATACACCAAAATAATGAAAAATAAGACTCCAGTCAAATAAAAAAAATTATGGTTTGTGTTGCAGTACCTTTTGTAACATTAAAACCATTTAATGGATTATATGAGAAGCCTTTGTTGTAATCTCCTTCGTCTATATATTATCTTCTATGCACTACTATATATATGAATATGATTGCTTGTTATGTTTATCTTTCCTTCTTTTATAAAACCTTTATTTATCATGGATAGATTTCTTGGCCTATCTTATTTTCTCTTTTGTCTTTTTTTTTTTTTTTGAGCTCAATCATTTTGGACCTATTTTTTTTTTTTTTTAACAAAAGTGTGATTTATCCATTTTAATAAAAGAAAAATATATGAGAAGCATTTTAATTAAAAAATATAATAAATGAGAAGCCTTTTATTTTCTTATAATGAATGAAAGTAGTTCTATTTTGGTTTTTAATTAACTTAAATTCATGTCTAAAAATTATAATGTTTATTCAATATGATATTTGTTTAATTAATTGATATTTGGAAATAATGTTATTTCCTCACTGTAAATTTTTTTTTACTATAATGAGAAAATAAGTTAAATTGAACATTTAGTCTTAAAAAAAAAAGTTAAATTGAACGCAACGGTCATGATATATATATTTACAAATTACATTCTAAAGATTCTCTATTATGTTAAAACATGATTATTTATAGATAATTTAAAAATCCAAAGAAAGAAGTGATTAAGTTTCTCCATAAATACTAAATTTTATCTAAATCACAATTCTTTATTTATAATATATCTATTTTTTTAAAATAAAAAATGCAAATTCTTACAATCTATTTTAATGTGAATTTAAAAAACAAAGTAAAAGATTGATAGCCCGCATTTAAAAGATTCCCGAATTCAGCTCTCACATTCAATTTTCGGTTCATGCGCATGCTCCTTACTGTATTAATTTGTCAAAAAAAAAAAAAAAATACTAATTACCCATTTTAAGTGCTTGTAGCCATATAACTATTCCCACTCGTTAAGTAATCAATAAGCATCACGTTTGAGAAGTGAAAATGTCGGACAACATCATTTTAATCTTTTTGACTAAATTGTTAAAGATAAAAAAAAAGTACTTAATAATAAATCTATTAATAACAAAATCAAATGCATGCGGAGCTAGCTATATTGGAATTCTCTCTTCTCATCCTTCCACTTTTACTGTTCCTTTTAACTCTAATTTGAATGAAAGCATGGCCATTTCAAGTGCCATGATTAATAGTCAAAAAGAGCATGTTATGGTGGGCATGCAACCAATTAAAAGTATTGCACCAACTTGTATAGATAGCTATAGTTTACCATTATATAATTAATGGGGTGAAAAATTATGTGTTTCTTAATTGCTAGTGCAAGTGAAAGAGAAGTTCAGCATGCTTAGTGGTTTGGTGAGTCTTTGAGAGAGTTTGTGTGAAAGTTATATATATCAAGAATATTTCAATGGTGACATGCATTAGTATTAGAGAACTTTGTGTTATCTTTTTGCTTTTATTTGGTTTGCACCTTTATGACCTAGTTGATCATGTACTTCTAGATTATTGGAATTTGGTTTTTGAGATTTATTTAGGAATTTGAATAAATGGAAATTGTTATCACAAAAGTTTGGAAATAATTAGTGTTGGTTTTTTCTCAAAAGTGTTGTGACATTTATGGGTTTGGCTATCATATTGACTTATCTAATAAGATAAAGATTCTATTTTAAAAGAAACTGTGTAAGTATGAAAAGAATCATAGGATATGTTCAATAAAAAAATATATTAAAATATAGTATTAAGTTAGAAAACAAAATAAAGCTGGTACGAAAAGGATCATACGATATGAGCTATGAAACAATAAATAAAAAACAAAATTACAACACCAAGTTAAAAAATAAATGAATATATAATGTAAGATATGAACTATGAAACATGAAATAAAAAAATAACAAAAAAATATAACATCAAACTTAAAAAACAAAGCAAAGACTACTTCGAGAGTACCTCATCGAAGATTCAGGATTGTTCTCGTCTTATAAAAAATTACAATATTTTTCATCAAAGACAAAACTTGTTTTTAAGAGGTTTTTTGTATTTTACTAAAATTTCAACTAAAACTAGAGATTTTAAAACAATATATTTTAAAATATTCTAAAAATGGGTCTAAATTAGAATCTTGTTCGGCCTTCTGGAGTATCTCTTTACTAAGAATGAAAACTCTCCCCAAGAGTATTTATAAAAAATTAAAAAAAAAACCTTAAACAATAACTCTAAAGAAAACTAATTAAAAAAAATGAATAACCTTCACAAATTTAGTTCTTCTTTTTCATTCCTATCCATTACACAGGCATTCCGTGATGCTTCAAGTTTGTTAGAGTTTTATCTTTTGCATTATCATCCAAGGAGGAATGAATCACAGGTCTTTCCTTATCTTTCTTTTAGCTCAATTAATAAAAAGTATTTTTTTATTTGATCTTATCCATTTATCTTTCCTTTAGCCATATATACATGAAATACTAGAAACACGTGACTTCTCCGATTTATATATATCACATTAGAAGTTAATTTAAGTTTGACTGTTCATAGCTTTTATAATTGAATTGTCTCAAATTTAAGTTCTTCAGCTTAATTTGCAATACACCAGCTTATCGAGAGTTGCGTAACAAAAAATTTATCTTTAAAAGTTTTATAAAAATTTTATAAATTATCGTAATTTATGCATTTTATTATTTACTTGGTTTTTGACTAATCTTTGAGTTCATTGAAAAAAATATTTGACCCATTGTTTCCTTGTCATATTTAGAATTTAATCCTATGATGTAATGTGATATAAGTGAATAAATATAAGTTCAATTAAAAATGAAATTCCCGTGAGATCAAATTCATCTTGATTTGTGCTTATTAAACAAGTCTTTGGTCAAATTTCAACGTTAATTTATTTTTAGTAATCTACTTAGAACATGCATGTGCATGTTAATTAATCAATTGTCTAATGTCACATGTTTTGCCTGAAGAGATCTGAATTCTTCATTATTTTTAAAACATTTATAATTTATCTTCAAAGTAAATTTTACAAATTTACTTATTATAATATTCATTAAGATTATTAGCTGTTAAAATATGTTTCCCAAAAATTTAATAGTTATGTATAATAGATGTGGCACAAGTTGAGCTCATATTGTCTAGTTCCAGAATGAGGGTATTTTCTGATTCTAGTCTATCACAGGCTAACATGTGTGTTTAGAAAAAGTTAATGACACATGTTAAGCTGTAATAGGTCAGAACCATCGTACCAAGCAATAAAAACTCGCACAAGTTGGTGATGCTTGATTTGTTTCTAGCCAGAACTGCCCGGCCATGGGCCATGGTTCGTCTAAAAAATGAACCGCGCCACGCCTGCAAACTCAATTAACGGATGGTTTTTTAATTTATTTTATTAATAATACAGTAATAACAAGTTTTAGCTCAGTTTGTTAAACCTTGCTGGATTTTTTCATGCCTGTTCTTGGCCGGATTAAAATCCGACCATAAGCACATGAATAATTTTGACATCTATTAAATGGGTATAAAATTATTCATCATAAATATATATAATAAATTATATGGATAACGATAGCAAACTCAATTGGACCGTTATTGTGCATTTGCTGACTAGAGTCCCTAATTTTTGATGAAGCAAGCGCTCCCTGTTCCCACTCTTTCTCATTGACATAAATAAATAAATAAATAAATAAATAAAAGGTTTGAGCACAAAAAATGGAAATATAACAGAGTAACTAAAAAGAAGTTTTTTGTTATTTTGAAAATACATTTATTAATTATTATACTAAATTAATTAAAAGAAACTCATGCTTTTAAAACATACATCAAGAATTATTTTAACTCTTCATACATTTTTTTTTTAAAATTAATTATAATGGAAATAACCAAACAATTTTTTTTAAAAAAAAATGGTAAAATAAGCAAATACTTATCAATATAAATAAAAAAAAAAAGGTGACACAAGGATGACACAATGCTCACTTCCCCTCTACTCTCATTAACTCACCACCTTCAACTTAAATACTACTCAATATGCACAAAAACCCTTCAAAATGTATAACATTTCTTTTGGGTGGGTTGTTGAAGATGAAGAAGTGGAAGAGAGGAGCAATGAATGCAACACTAACTGCTTTCCAATTTTCCATTATTACTTATATAATTTTTTTTTTAAAAAAAAAACCTAAATTTATATCATCTTCATGCCAACCAACCATTTCCTTAAATGCAAAACATAACAAGAATGAAGATAAAAATGATGTAATATTACTATATAAATATGTATTATATTACTATTATTATATATAAAAAAGTTGGAAACAAAGGCCTGATCTCAAGTACAAAAACAGAGAGTTGAAAAGTGGTGTTCTTTGTCTCCTTCTTCTCCTCCTGCTTCCCTGGGTTTCCTTCTATAAATACAGCCCCAAACCCTGTGATTTCTCTTCCATCTTGTACTTGTTCTTGTTCTTGTTCTTGTTCTAGTTCTAGCTTTACAAACACAGAGAAAGAGATAGAGAGATGGGTGGGAAGGGAGAGAACTCAGTGAGTAGTAATGGCATGCAAGAAAGGGCCATGGAGGAAGGGGGTGGTGGTGAAGTAGGAGTTACTGCAAACCATGTTTTTGCTACTTCTGAGGACAGAGCTTCTTTGTCATTCTCTGTTCCTTTTCTTCAGAAGGTGACCACATGTTAATTTCTTCGTCTCTTTTGTTTTCAGTGTTTATGTTCATGCATCACTTGATTCATGCTTGAAATTTGATTGTTTTCATGTTATATTTTGAGAACATTTTGTTGCATTTTGTCTCTTGCAAAAGTTGAATGTTTTGGTTTTGGTTTAATTCCAACAAGCAACAGAAAAACTGAAAGGTATGAGCATTAAGAAACAATTTCTCCACAACTACTTAACCAAACCGTAAGACTAATTCAGTGATGGTTGGCAGACAACCATAACACAACCATTACTCTTCCATCCATTTAATCGGTGCATTGAATGGTAAACTTCAATGCTTGCTTCTTATGTTGTTCTGCTACTTGTCTAAAAGCACAGTTTTTTACTGTTTTTGTTTATTGACTTGTGGTAGATAATTGCCGAGGTTTTCGGTACTTATTTTCTGATATTCGCCGGCTGTGGATCGGTGACGGTGAACCTTAGCAAGGGTACTATCACATTCCCCGGCGTTTGTGTCGTTTGGGGGCTTGCTGTTATGGTCATGGTTTACGCGGTTGGCCACATCTCCGGCGCACATTTTAACCCGGCTGTCACCATTGCTTTCGCTACCTGTGGTCGATTTCCATGGAAACAGGTCTGCAAACAATTAATACAAAGTTGCAAACATATCATAGCTTCAAGTTATAATGTTTGTTGACATTCTTGATTGATTATAGGTACCCGTCTATGTATCGTCTCAGTTAGTAGGATCAACACTTGCAAGCGGGACTCTTCGTTTGTTGTTCGGAGGGAAGCACGAGCATTTCCCGGGAACAATTCCTGCAGGATCTGATTTGCAATCTCTTGTTCTTGAATTCATAATCACCTTCTATCTTATGTTTGTTATCTCCGGCGTTGCAACAGATAATCGTGCTGTAAGTAATCATCGAAAACATAGCAAACTCGGCTTCAATTCTGCACTTTTGATTGAGCTAATTTGTTTACAGATCGGAGAATTGGCCGGCTTGGCTGTAGGAGCTACTGTTCTATTGAATGTTCTTGTTGCCGGGTAACATACCATTTACTCATCAATTTGATTTCAATAAATGCTTTTATTTTTATAAATATGTTTCAATTGTATAAGTACAACTTAAAGTATCGGCAGCCACAAGTATGTTAACGTACATAAGTTGCACTTGATTATAGGCCAATATCCGGGGCATCGATGAATCCTGCAAGAACTATCGGTCCTGCAATTGTTTCAAACCGATACGAATCAATATGGGTGTACGTTGTAGGACCAACTGCAGGGGCGATCGCCGGAGCTTGGGCTTACAACCTCATTCGATTCACTAACAAGCCGCTTCGCGAAATTACCAAGAGTGGATCCTTTCTAAGAAGCATGGGAAGAAATGGTTCTAATTAAAGAGCACAATGCAAATCATCATCATCGTCATCGTCATCATCTGATGTTGTGTCCTTGTCATTAAATAGAGTATAAGATATAGATAAATACAGAAAATAATAATAATATATGTTTCAACTTTCCGTGATGAAATTATATTTCAAAAAAGAATTATAATGACTTGTTACTTTGTGTTTGTTGAAGGGATTTCTCTTTCAATCAATGGATATGTTGTTGAATTTGGGTTGTTTGGAATGAGACTCTTTTTGTATTTATATTGTGTTTCTTGTGAGTGTGCTACATTGTTTATGTAAGCAATCATAACTTTACAAGATTCTTAAAATGATAAGTCAAACATACTATTCTGCATTCTTATTAATCTATTTGATTTCATTTTTGAAAAAGAATTATCATTGTGGAGCATGTGATATAGAGAGATTACATAAACAATCAGCTGAATTCAACCTGATTAAAATGTGAATTTGACTGGAATATATAACCCAACTCAAATTTGCCTTTTCAGATAAAATTCAACCTGTTTAAAATGTGAGTTCAACTCTGATTATAGAACAAATGAGCCAAACTCAAAGTTGACTTTTCAAGCTTAACAGTTCAACGCAACTTGTGTTTTGGTTGAAATAGATGCCAGTGGTAAATAATTTATGTTAATTATAACAATTATAAAGAATGTAAGTGTTTTTTCTTTGGTTATTGACATACACAGCAGCAGTTATGACAAATTACTGCAAAACAAATTCGGCTATGATCACGGAAGGTCCACCTCTATGAAGAACAGCGCTGTTTGACGATGATTTTGCTGCATTTACGGCGAATGAGTTGGAATCTATAGGGGCAAGTTGCATCAACCCACTGGGCAATTAATTCAGTAAACACCTAATATTGTTGACCACATTGCAAGGACTGTAAACTAAGCTGCAATCTGCATATCTCAGCAAATGACAAAGATTTGCGCAATCACAAAAGACTCTGTTCAGCCCAGGAAAATAGGCGAGGAAGTTAGTTGATATACTAAAGAGAAAGAATCATTCAATTCATTTTGCTGACTAAATTACTGAAAGCAAGAATGTTGAAACTGTTATAAATATATTTTCTTTGTTCTATCAAAGATAACAAAACAGTTGCCTTTCTTGTTTCCTTTTCTTTTCACTTCATGCAAACACAGTGATGAGATTTCAAGAACAGAAAAGTCTCGAAAACAAGTAACTGTGGCAGCCTTGCATAGTATCAAGCAAGGGACTAGTCTGGCACGCCTCATCCACCGCACGGTCCATCCATCTCTTCACCATTTCTTCTGCATCATGTGCAATTTGATGCTGCATTACTGATGCACCAAGTGGTCCGATTAAATTCAGCCTTGTTGCAGCAGAAATAATGTCTCTCATTGTTAGGAAAATGTAAGCACGCTGGCATGTGCTGCTATCAAAGCGAAGAAGACCCCAGATGAGACCAAAAACTGGTGCATGGTGGAAGAAAACACCTCCCGAACCTAAGTATGTTTCTCGTATTATCTTAAGTAATGGAATCTCATGATACACAGATGCAGCTACTCTCATCAGTGCTGATCCTTGGGAAACTGACGCCTTTCTACTAACTTCATTTGTTAGTGTAGCTTCAAGCAATCTGTCAAGTTTCAACCAGGTTTCAGTGTCAGGAGATTTGCAGGCAGCATATACAAATGGAAGAAGAAGACTTCCAGTGTTCTCCAAGACCTGGATAACATAGAACTTCAGGTCCTCAGGGTTCCGTACGAAACGGGATTGAAAAGAAGCCTCAAGTCCATACGAATGAGCAAAACCGCCTGTTGGAAGTATAGAATCCAGCAGCTGCCACTGGCTCCATTGCAACATATTGTCCACAGAAGCAGTATGTGCATTGCTTGGACTTATTTCCATATTGCACTCCATATGATCAAAGAAAGTAATCAAGCTGAAAAGGAATGCAAAGCTGAGGATTAGCTAAATAAAATTAGCTGCTAACAAAAGCACCATTATAGTAAAAATAAAAGAATATATTTAGTTATAACAAGTTAGCAATCCTTCACTTTTTAATAATCAGTACACCTCATGCCTGTTTTGTACTGATGTTGGTCGAATTTTGAATTTGTTTTATTCTAATTTCAACCATAAAAGTTGTTGGAAGGCCAAATCAGTCATGGAAGATGAATTTCATGCAAACAAAAATAATTGATACAAAACTGTTCTAGTTTTCAAGCCCATTGGTCCATTCTCATCACTTGATCAGCACAAATTCCCCTTCATGGGCATGAATAAGAAGATTTTACTGTAAAATAAGAATGGTAAATGATCTATAATTGAAAATTATCCCCTTGGTGTGTCATTCACAGATACGGCATTCTGTTTTTCTCAATCAGGACTATTCTCTACCAGAGAATTGCTAAACCAACAAACTGTACATTCCATGCCCATACTTTTGCTTGTCAATAAATCTGGACTGGTATTCTCTACCAACGAAAATAATTATCCGAGTTTGGTTATGCCAACTTAAAAATTCCATTGACACATGTAATAATACTCAGGCTATGTATTTACCTTCATATGGCTTAGAATCTCAATAAAAGTACATTGCAAGAGGTAGAGAAGTCATGACAAACGAAGGTGTGGGCAAGGAGTGCAACCCATCTCAGGCAACACTGGAAGTCATAAAACAAAACCGAGAAATATAAAATGAACTATTGCAGCATACTTCTGATACAAGACTACATTCTTCCGAAGTTCACAAATTTTTTTATCAATCAAACTAAACAAACAAGTTTCCCAGCTCTAGTCACTAAAGTGTATTCTTTTAGTTGAAGGACTTGATTGATTAGAGGTCCTCAATCAACAGGATAAATTTATGTTTATTCCTTTATTTATTTATTTATTTTTTGATAAAAGGAGCTGAACCAGCTATTTATTAAAAAAGAACAGTACAGAACAAAGGCCAGACAAACAAAACAGACTAAGAGCTACAACAACTAAAGAAGAAAAGGACTAAAATGAAAGAAACAAGAACCAACCAAACAAAACAAACAAGGAATTACATACAGAAGCCATTAATAATGTGAAATTATCTTCATTATAATGTTGCCAAACAATAGCGGTGAAAACTTAGATTCTGTGTGCTGCATTTGTGGAATTGTTCCATGGAAAATAATCCTTCAAATTCATATCACCTCAGACATAAGTAAGTAAGACCAAACAACATTAAACCCAATAAACATCCTTCCTCTAGCCCCCTTGGTAGGTTCACTTATTTTTTCTAATCTAGAGACTGATACTGCTGAGTTATATCCCTTCCCAGACCCACCGGCAAGGTACAGCTGCAGGTCAAGCCATACAAGGTATTGCGACACAACCAGAAGCTTAAGGTAAAATATGAGGTACTTTATTGCTTAGACTAACTTTTATGGAAGAGGCATAACTTGTATCCATGTGCTTTATATTAGCCTGGAGTTTGCTCCAGTAATATAGCCATCCCTACCCTATCACGACAATCCCACGAGCCTCTTATCGATTCTTGTTCGATTATGAAGCATGCACAGAACCGGAAGCACCCCTTGTTTGAAAGAGAAGAGGATGGGCTATTCACATTTAATTTGATGATTAGAGACAAATTGAAAGCTAAGCAGTGGTAATTATAAAGATCATGGGGAAAATAGGGAAGGAAGTCGTGGGCTGAGCCAGAGGTCACTTTTCCCGAAGGTTGGTTTTTCCCTCTCTCACCAATCATCGTACCTAGCCTGCTAACCCCTCCTAAGCCTAAGACTAGCTTGCTTTGCTTGGCTCCTATGCTTGCTCACTACCCTAAAAGGTCATCCTTCCGCATCGGCGGTGAGTGGAGTGCCACAATCCCATTCATCATTTTTGATCTACATGAGCCAAAACCCATAGCACTGGCTATGTCTCCGGCATAAATGCGAGGAGGTTAAGATGAAGATTAAATTGATGGACAAATTTAAAAACAAATGCCTGACCTACTTGCTTTTAAGATAGCCATGAAAAACAATTTCCCAAAGCTATCAATTATCTTATCTTAAACTTCCTCCACAAAACATTCTCGCGTTGCTTCAGGATTCAACAGCAAAAGATCCAATCATTGGTCTAGAAGGTGAAAAAGGGTATACAATGATGTGTTAACTTTTGACTATCATCCCATCTCTAACATTTCACATTATCATTCAGTAACAGAGATGTATTGGAAAACATGTTCAATCCCAAGCCCACTAAACATTCTCACAAACTTTGAATCCAACTCTTTGAATTTCTTTTCCAAAGGGAAACAAACTCAATTATAAATCTGGCAGTAGATAAAATATTCCCTCTCCATTTCTTTTCCATAAATCATTAGCAATTTAAGACAATTAATCTCTCATCAATGAATCACAATATAATATACCCATTTTCATCTCTCTTCATAGCATGTCCTCATCCATAAAATTCCAAAAGCATTATACCAATCCCTGTTGACCCTACACCTTATTGATTTCACTTCTCCACAATGAACTGACCAAAATAAAGCTTAATAAAAAGGTCCATTTCTACAATTTCTCTTCCTACCATTTTCTAACATCCTAAAACCAATCTTAACAACCATTCTCCTATAATCATTTCTAGAGACTTTGGCATCTAGGGTTTGACACAAAGTTTCGATCTTTGCGTCAATTCTCCCACTTCCGTCCACTCCACACCTCAAAAAAACCCAATTGAAGTAGCCTCACTCAAATCCACACAACCCCAATCATGCAAGCACAACAACAACAACTGACGACTAAGCATAAAAAATCACACAAAATTACGAACAAAGAGCATCAATTGATAGAATCAGATAGAGAACAAACCAGTGCCTCAAAAACCATGAACTCTAAGAGATTAAGCATGCATTCAATCCTCCGCAGTGCTCTGCGAAGCTATCCTTCCGAATTCTTTAGCTTGTGTTTTCACAAACCCTGGATTTTTCACAAAACTCCCCCTTCCTTTATGGATATTTCAGGTTTTATTTTCTTCTTTCATATTGACCCTTGAAAATTTTGTAATTATTTAACTCCCTTTTCTCAACTTCTTAGTTCTTCCTTCTCTTATTTATTTCTAATAATTAAAGCATATTTTTGGAAGCCATTCACACAAATAAATGAATAATAGGTTTTTTTGTTTTTTGTTTTTTTATTAAAATGGATAAACCACTAATATATTAAAAACAAACAAAAATAAGCAAACAAACAGAAAAAAGTACAAAAAAGCAAAAAAAAACAAAAAAGAAGGGCCTCACCAGGGGTGAGGCATCTCTACAATAAAACAAAAACGAACGAGTAAAACAGCGACTGAGACTACGAAGAACACCAGCAGACAGTCGAAGTC
This sequence comes from Dioscorea alata, assembly GCA_020875875.1. Lineage (NCBI taxonomy): Eukaryota > Viridiplantae > Streptophyta > Magnoliopsida > Dioscoreales > Dioscoreaceae > Dioscorea > Dioscorea alata. The sequence goes on along the minus strand of CM037015.1, from coordinate 16,399,000 downwards.
TTCTTAGTCTGGGAGAAGGAGGATCACCCCTGAGGTAGGGGCTACAAAGGCTAGCTCAGGAAATCGAAAGAGCGCTTGACAATCTGAATAGAGTCGCTAGAGAGTTGTTGCCAATGCGGGTTCCTGGTTGCAAAAATCTAGGTAATTACCAAATGAGCAATATAAATATATTTGCTTATATGTATTTATAAACAATTTTTATTGCTTGGATACACCACACAAAATTGGGTTATTGCTAGTATACCCTTGTCAAAATCATATTTGCTTATATGTATTTATAAACAATTTTTATTTACTTGTATGCCTATCTTGGTAAAACTAAAAGAGAAAATAAATATCATATATAAATATATTTTTTTAATGAAAATTTTAAATTGACTGGTAATAACAGGTGTATATTAGCAAATAAAAATGTTTCCTATGTCTATACAAGAAAATATGACATTCACAGGGTTATATGAGCACTTACCCTCTTTTACTAGGAAACATTCAGCGCTTACCCCTAGAAAATGTTTACTAGGACATGCAGGCAATTTCAAAGGAAAGAAGTCTTATTTTGTGTTGTTGGTTTTCCTAAGCACACATTCAGCGCTTAAACAACATGATTATAATATTGTTTAAAAAAACAAACAAAAAAGCAAACCTTGGATGTGTGTTTCAGTTTCAGTTTATAAGATTTTTTTTCTTTTCTTTTCTTTTGGTTTGTTGTGTTGTTTTGCTTATATATACAGATTACAAAGGACACAGAATCATGTATGATCAGCAAAATCTTTCAAAAAACTCTTCATAAACTGAAATAAATTAATTGTTTATAAATAGTAGGCTAAGAGAAAAGACAGCAATCCAGAATACATCATCAAAGCACCATTCAAGAGTGGAGAAAGAGAAGCTGAAAACAAAACTCAAAAGCTCTGCAGACTTTTCACCATTCAACAAGGACTCAACATGCATAACCACATTGACAAATTAATTCACATAGAACCAGCAAACTTACCTCTTCATGATCATCTATATCATCTTTCCGTTCGTACACAGGTTCTATAGATATCCTGCAGACATGAATTCGATTGCGGTTTTCAGTTATCAGATACTCAGAAAAAACAGTATTAGCTTCACTGATAGGAATTATACACTTGCACTTCATAGGAATCAACCCTCTTCTTCTATCTTCTATCTTCTATGTACATGATGGCTGCGACCATTTTTGAGATGAAATGGAAAAAAAAAGGCAATGTGTTTACCCATGTTGGATTGCTGGAGCTCAATTCTGGCACAGGTGATTAATCATCTTGCTAGTCTAACATTCGTTAATTTGTCGAATTACTTACTTTCAGCTTGCAGGCATGACCACGAGGTACATTCGCACATGGTTCTTACTTCCTTGAGAGGGTGTTGCTAAATCTTGGTAGTGAGTTTCAGAAATGTAACTAAATTAGCTCATGAAACCGTAATTCCTTGAACATTGTACTCTCATCGACTGTACAGAAGAACAGATTTGATTCTATCAAGAACACAATGAGGATGAACAGCAACCCACCTCAGACACCATTCATCACAGAGTTTAGAGTCTGACTCAGGTTTATGCTAACCTTGCCACAACAAAGTATACTAAAGCAAAAACAAGCATGAAGCATGAAATATACTTTGAAGAAAAGATATAATGCAATGATGTGAGCATGACTTGAAATTTCCGGCTATTTTTGCCACCTCAACAACAGAGTAGAGCATAATTTTCAAAAAAGCCATAAACAAATCATATTATTGTCCGGCCAGTCACAAAGGTTACATGGTATAGAATAGAATAATAAGAATAAAAACATATAACAGATGAATACAAGAATTAAATGTTGAATTTTCAAATGATGCAGCCCTTCATGTATAGGAACTCAAGAAAACTATAAATGTGCTAGAAAGGGCCACTAAATATACTGGCCAACTAAAAAAAAAAATTTGTAGGGAACTAAAAAAACAGACTAATGCAAAATTGAATAAAGAATTTCCCAACCTAAGCAAGTTGTTGTCGTGGCATGTAGTCGTGGAAAGACCCCGATACAAAGAATGAAATGCAATGGTTAGTTCTGATTTGAATTGTGATTAGCTTTATTTTATTTAGCTTCCCCTCCGGTGGTGCAGTTTTTGTTAGGTTCAAAAACATACTTAATCAGTGAGTCCTTGATTGATAGTAACTCGGGAAACTCAGCCTTCAGTTTTGAAGCATCCATCTCATTATTGCTCCGAGGTGCAACAATGACTTTGGCTTGTTCTTCCAGAGTGAAGTTGGTCCACTCAAAGCCGGGGTCGATATAGGCCTTGTACATCTCAAGAATCTCATTGTGGCTAATGACACCAGGGTTGGTGAAATTCCATATCCCCCTGCAGTTTCTTTTCGCCATCTCAACAGAAATGGGGAGAAGTTCATCCAAGACCGTCATACTGTTTGGAATATTCACAACTTTGTTGTACCGAGAGATCTTAGTGATGAAGTTGCGTGGGTTGCCAAGATCTGAGGATATCGGCATACGAACTCGAAGAGTGCAGACATTTTCATATTCTTTCAGTAGCTCTTCGACCTGCATTTTTTTTTTTTTTTTTTTTGCATCATGGAAAATTAAAATTAGTGATGCACCATCAATAGTTGTCTCAGAAGCAAGCATAAAGAAATTCAAAGGACAGAATAAAAGAAATTACCATAGCTTTCGTCTTTGAATAGAATGAACCGGTAAAATTGGGCTTGTCTTCCTCCTTGAAACCAATGCCTGACCCTTCAGGATGATCAGCATCATACTCAAATATGCATCCAGTGGCAAAATTGATCATTAGCAGACCGTGCTGCTTGCAGACATCTGCCAAAGTCAATGTACCAACAACATTAGTGCGGATTGTCTCTGGTTTGTGTGATTCACACCAGTCAACATTTGGCCTGCCAGTCACCCCGGCAGCATTGAAGACATGAGTAGGTTTCACATTCTGAATGTCCAACACGAGCTGAGAACACTCCTCAAGGCGACCCTTTCCATATTCATATGCTATCCCTTGCTTCTCACATATCTTCCCAAGAAGGCCGCCAATCCATCCAGTCTTCCCATATATCAGGAACTTCAAGGAATTATTAGGAGAAGATCCGGAAGTGTCTTTTGAAACAACAGCTTTTGATGCTTTAAAGACCATAGCCTTGATCTCTTCAGAGCCATGGAGGTGTCCTTCTATCCCAGCCATCATCAGCATCCTTGGATGAGGCAGAAGTGCCCCACTAACATCACCCCACCAGTCAGGATTCCTTGTATACCATTCCATTGTTTTCTTGAGTCCGTCCTCCCATTGGGTCCTCGGTGTCCAGCCCAAGTTCTCCAGCTTCTGATCATCCAAAAAGTACCTCTGGTCATTGAAAGGCCTGTTCTCCACAAATTTAATAGCAGCCTCAGGGTCCAGAGAGAAGAGTTTGCAGACATCTCTGGCAACATCAAGCACACTCCTCTCCTTCTTTGTCCCAATATTATAAACATGACCAACTTCTCCTTTGTGAAGGATGACCTCAAAAGCCTCAGCAACGTCCTCACAGTAGAGGTAACTCCTGACATTGGATCCATCACCATGAATTGGAAGGGTCTGGCCTCTCATTGCCAAGAGGATGAACTTAGGAATGAGCTTCTCTGGGAACTGGTTCGGCCCATAAACATTGTTCCCTCGAGTGGTAATGACCGGTAGGCCATAAGATCTCCCATAAGCCATGACAAGCATCTCAGCACCAGCTTTTGTGGCAGAGTATGGATTAGTAGGTAGCAGCTGTGAAGCCTCATGGTTGCCAACAACAGCATCCTCATCAGTCTCTCCATAAACCTCATCAGTGCTAACATGGATGAACCTTGTGATCTGGCCTGTGACCTTGCATGCCTCAAGGAGAACATGAGTGCCATAGATATTGTTCTTGGTGAACTCAAAGGAGTTTCCAAAGGAGTTGTCAACATGAGTCTGAGCAGCAAAATGCATTATAGTGTTGATAGATTCAGTGATGAGGAGGAAGTTAACAAGGTCTGCACTACCAATATCACCCTTGACAAACTTGAAGTTTGGGGAGCCATGGGAAGGAAGGAGGTTCTTCAGGTTGGAGCAGTAATCAAGCTTATCAAGTACTATGATGTTGTACTCAGGATGGCTGCGAACCAGGCGGTTTGCCACATGAGACGCAATGAATCCAGCTGCTCCAGTAATGAGGATGTTCTTTGGTTTGTATGGAGCCATTGGTTATTGTTTTTCTTCTTTCTCTTCTTCACTTCACTATATATTACAACTAAGAGAAAGACAAACAAAGACAGCATATTATGTTAAAACATTTGACCAATGAGAGAACACAGAACACAAAAAACGAATAAATCAATTCGATGCTTTATGTGTAATTTATGACACATAAATTCGAGCAAGGAAAGGATATTAATATTTAGGACAAGACCTCAAAATCAAAATCATTAGATGGAACCCTGACCAAACCAACAGGCTAACAGTTGTCTGCAACTCAATAGATTTATAAAGCTTCTTCCAATATTAAAATAAATCGTTGTATGAATCATATTTATAAAATACACAATTGAATAAAAAACAAGGAAACAAATGAAATCAAGATAAATATCACAGGCTATGTCCAAGACAAGATCATACCAAATTAGGAAAATCCCAATGAAGAATGAAGGAAATAACGGTGATGGAAAAGGAAGACAAATTGAGAGCAATTGAAACTTAAAAAGATTATCTTTTTTATGGCAAATGGGCAATCAGAACTAGCATCAGTTTTCTTTTCCAATCTCTTGTTTTGTTCGTCAAAATCAACAAGGCAATGACTTCCAAAATTTAACAAAACATAATAAAAATATAGAACCACCAACTCACAAGATCTGATGAACGAGATCATGCAAAAAAAATTAAACTTTTTGATACCAATCACAAATTCACATCCAAATCATCACAAAACAAAGATCCAAAAAGCAATGCAGATCAGTAATCTAAGGCTCAAATGCAACACACATTACAATCAATCAAAATCCGATTTTGGAAAAAGAAATCAACAGGACTTAATAGCTCAAGGAATTGCATTGATAGAATCAAGGAATCCATATCCAAGCCATCTCGAAAAGCAACAACGCGAGATGAAAAAAAAAAATCGATTCAAAGAAAACAAAGAGAAAGAGAAAGAGAGAGACTTACGAGAATGGATCACTGTGATTTGCCTTCAGGCGAAAGAAGGAGAAGAGAGCATAGATTGAGGGATTTGTGGAAGAACTAGGGAACGAAATCAAAGATCTGAAAGCAAGCAAGGGGCGAGTGAGGGAGAGAGAGAGGCGGGGAGGTGGTTGGAATCGAAGAGCGAGATGGCCGTGAAGAAGCCACATTGGAGAAGAACACGTGTGGACTGGTTTTTCACAACTAACCCCTTATAAATTCACTAATTATTATTTTTACATATATACCTTCATATTCATATTAATTATAGAACCCTTTAAATTTGGAGAATCCCTATTGTTTTTTTTTTTTACTTTTTTTTAAAGAGTTGTATTGGATCTTATTGAGTGTGGTAAATTTTTAGGATAATCAAATAATGTAGAAGAAGCTTAGAATTAAATATAGTCGCATTTCACTCAAGTCAAATATTTTATATAATAGCAAAAGTTATGAGGTCTTTGGTTTCTAGAGTTAGGGAATTTCTCCAAGAGCCCCATATCTCCTTCAATGAGTGTGGAAAGTAGGGAAATTTGAACAATTGCCTGAAATAGCTCCAAATTTGTTTAGCATAAGGGTAGAATAAGAATAGGTGCTCCACCGATTCATTGACATAATTCTAAAAGACACACCTTGTTGTTGACAAATTAAGCTAACTTACTAACATTATCAATCTAGTTCTCTAAAAATAATGTATGTTGATAATTAAAGTTTTAAACACAAGTATTTTTTCCATAATTTTATTATTATTATTTAAAAATTATGCTTGTATATTAAAAAAATAAAATAAAATTCATCAAGTAATCTTGTGCAATATTTTTAATTTTACTGATACATGTGCTTAAGATGTATTTGCATAAATTAGATTACCATCAATTAAAAAAAAAATTATTACTGATTTACCACTTGGCCACTCTCCCCTTCCCAGGGCGACGTGAGAAATATCGACTGACTTGTAGATGTGGACGTGTCTTTCTGCTGAACAGGATTTATTGAATTATTGAAAAGTTAAGAAAGTTTTTTTAATAAAAAAATTTAAAGAAGCTAAATTTAATAATAAAAAAAAGCTATAAAAAATAAATAAAATAAGATAATATGAACATAAAGACCTATAAGACCCTCATTTAATAAAGGTAAAAATTTTTAGGGTAGAAGGTTATAGGCGATGAAAAGTAAATCTAAAAAATGTTTAGTAGAAATTTTATTTAATAATATATTTATATTTAGTTTACCCATGATTAAGCAATGTGAGGGAAGGATTAATATAATGAACTCCAAATAGTTAAAATTAATAGCTTGTTATTGTTAAATCCATTAAAAATCCCACATGGAATATCACAGTTGCATATATCTATGTATATATATACTAGGCAAACTTCTCGGCTTCACATTGGAGTTTTGAAAATTTTGAGAGAAGTTAATTTTGTGGCAATATCATATGTAAAAAAATAATATAATTAAACAACTCTTGTCATGAAAAATGTTGTATATCTTGAATTTCAAAAATCTTATGAACATTTATTGTACAAATAAATAAGTGCAATTAAATTATTTTAATTATTAATATCATAAGAAATATAAATAAAAACTTAAATGTAATATCTTCACCATTCTTTGGCTAGAAGATTAGAGGTTACCTTTGGTTGCTCACCATCAACCCAAACCAAGGATTACTTTAACAAATCCTTTCTCTTTCAGGAAAGAAGTTTTAGGTATCATACAAAGAATAACTAGAAGAAGATAACCTATTTTACTATTTCTACTAAACTAAGAAAAGAAACTAACTTTGCAGAAAGCTTCAGAAGGGAGCTCAGGGATCTTCACAAATTCTCACAAACAACTTCTCATAAATTTCTCATACTCATATTCATTACAAGGGGGCTGCTTATATAGGCAAGCAGAGCCTTTTTACAATACTAAAATACCCTTATTTTTATTACAAAGAAAGGGGTATTTCTGGAAAGTGAGAAAAAAGACAAATAATAGGGGTACTACCCTATTTTGAACTGTATCTTTATCTTACTTTTTAGATAAGAGAGAATCATGCACACTCGAATATTTAATATTATATAGTACAAGCACTCTTGAATATTTAATTAATATAAGAGAGATTTGTCTTCAAGCTTCCATGGCATTGTCGATATTGGCCTCGTTAATTTCATCAAGGGCAACCAAATCTGAGGCATCATATGATCCCATGGCATAATCAAGTATATCATCATCAAGCTCGCTTATAAAAAATTTTATTATCTCCAATTGTTGTTTCGAACCAGGAAGCATTGCATTTCTTAAAGTGTTCAATGAGTTCTGGTTCTGTTACCAAAGTTCCTTGCATGGGAGATTTATAACTCCAGGCACTGATAGAAGAAAATATTTTCAGATTTACTTGTTCACCTACTAGATAATTTGCTCTGAATTTTTTTGGGGCAACACTTAAAGCATAGGCCCTCCATCTTTTAAGTCTGTCTAGCTTCTGTTGGAATATCAATGTGGTTTTTGGAGAAAGCCTCATAGTCCCATTGGTAAACTTTAGGTTTTCCACCGTGTACCATATCAATACGGATGTAGTGTTGTGCCTGGACAGGATAGCCTTGGAACATCGGAGGAATACTCATAATATCTAATACTGCAAAGTGTCTCAAATAATATTATAACATAGAACTTATAATGATTTTTAATTTTGAAGAAAATTGATATAGTGATCCCATTTGCTTTGCTTCGGTAATGATTAATTTTTTCAGTAATCCTAATTCAAGTAAGAGATCAATAGAAACCTTTTCTTGGTTTGTTACCAGGGCATCTTCCCATTTTGAGCATGTTCACAGTAGCTTGTATTACTGAAAATCCTTCAGTGCATATACATGTTCTAGCTTCCAGGTGATTTGGGCCTTTATATTTGGTCATACAAAAACTGAGTCCTCTTTTTTTGAAATCTAGTGGCGATGTAGCTGTTTCTTGCAGAAATTCTATCATTATGGCCTGTATTTTTTGTTTTTCTAAATAAACCATCTGCATGATTATAGTCTAAACTGGGCTTATTTTTCTTGGATATTTTTCAAATGTTTTTTCTTTTTCACTCAATTCTTTTTCCCACTCTTTCCTTAGTAATTCTTTTTCATTCTTTTCTTTTTCATATTCCTTTTTTAATTTGGCTAGCTACTGTTGGAGATCGACTACTTCTCTAGAAAGGATTTGGTTTGTTTGTTGAAATTCTAGAAAGGCATCTAAGGATTTAGGGCATAATGTGGGATCATTCATTTGGGACATAATATTTTTTGTGTGGAGAAAATCACTAAAAGCAGTAAGGATTTTTGAAAAGCTAGGGTTGCGGTTGTTTGCCTAGAGGTTATCAATATAGTTTCTTTCTTGTGGATCTAGCATGAGGTGTAGTGGTAGATTAAAAGAAAGTGAAGATCCTAGAGGATAACTGGTTAATCATGTATAAGGATTTTTTGGAAGTTGGTTTTTTGTAGGGGGGAATGTATGGTTTTTGGATAAGGCAGATTCCATCTGCAAATTAAAACATAAAAACTTCTATTAGTAATTCTCTTAAAAAATCTTATCTCATTAGGAAAAGTAAGCTTAGCTATCATATTAGCATATAACTCGGAGGAACTTATCGGTTTCATAATCCCCGTTATAGCTAATCTTATGAACTAGCTAAGGTCTAGTTCAGGTTGCTTTGCTCCCACATTAGTACAGATACGGAGGAACTTACTGGTCTAGTAATCCCCACCTGTTACTAAGCGTATGGTCAAGTAAAGGGTTATACTTACAGAGATGTCAGTGATATAGTATTTAAGGTGGTTTTCTGAGACTTGTTCGAAGAACATACATCTAGATAATCTGTCTGCAAGAGTATTATATTTTCCCTTAATATGTTAAAAAATAATCTTATAATTACCATTTAAGATTCTATCTTTAAAAGATAACCACTTTCTCTGACTAATTCTTCTGTTATTTCTATTTTCAAAAAATTTTACTATAGCTTCACAATCTGTTCTAACCAAGATTTCTTTTTTTATTAATTAAAAAGAGTCTAAAACTATCTAGAGCATAATATACTGCAAAAACTTCTTGGTCTATGCTGTGAGTAGGTCTTTTCTCTTTATATTTCCCACTATTATATCTACAAATTACTTCCTCTTTTCTAGGAGAGTATTTATTGGGTTTTGCTTTTAAGACTACACCCCACCCTAATTCACAACCATCCGATTATACTAATATAATCTGCATCTAAGGGTAATCTTAGATCTGGCAGATCTTTAACCAATTCTTTTATCTTATCTACTTGTTTATCATCTTCTATGTTAAATTTCTTAACTCATGTGAGTGAACTTTTACTATAAAGAGGTCCTATTAATTTTCCTAAATTTTTAATGAAAGGTCTAGCATAATTTACTAGTCCTAGAAATTGTTGTAATGATTTTACATCTCTAATGGGTGGTGTATCTAATATCTTTTTAGCTATATGAGGTTGTAATTTTATTTTACCGTTTCCTATTTCAACTCCTAAAAATTCTATATTATTCCTAAGGAACTGGGCTTTCTTTCCACTGATTACAATTCCATGTTTTAAAATTCACTAAGTACTAATTTTTAGTGAATCACATGTTCTTGCTTAGTTTTACTATGCACTAATATGTCATCTATATAAACACATACAAATTGTTTATATTTTCCAAAAATATTATCCATTTTTTTTTAGAATATACTAGGAGCATTTTTTAAACCAAAAGGCATAACTAACAATTCGAAATGTCCTAAAAGACATGTAAAAGCTGTCCATTATATGCTAGCAAGATCCATTTTTATCTGCCAAAATCCGGATTTACAATCAAATTTACTAAAAATTTTACTTGTTTGAATTGAATTTATAAGTTTTGTTTTATCTGGGATATCGTAAGCATCTTCTATAGTGTTATCGTTTAGCCCTCTATAATCTATCACCATTCTTCTTTTCCCTCTGACCTGTTCGCTATGCTTGTTAACTATAAAAGCCGGACTTCTATGTCTACTTCGGATTACTCCTAATTTTAATAAGTCTTCTATGTGCATTTTATAGTAATTAATATTTTCATTGGTAGATTCTATCTTTTTATTTTGTATTCTAAAATCTGGGTCTTTTAATTCTAATTTACAAACAATTTTGTTTTTCTCCCAATGTTTCCAAGGATTTTCTCCTATAATTTCTTCTTTTTCTGAAGATATTAGGTCATAAAGGAAATTTGGGTTTACTAATTGTCCTAGTGGGGGTTCAAGTGTTAATTCATCAAATAAACTACCTTTGCTAAATTCTTCAATAGTTTCATTAGTTTTTTCTTGACAGGGTTGATTTTTATTTTTACAATCTGTACAACAATTTGGATTTTTTACTAGCTGGGTTTCAGACAATAGCTCAGAAGCATAAGGCAAAAAGGGAACTCCTATAAAGCTTATTCCTAAAGAATTTATCATACAACTATAGAAGAAATTAACTAAAATATTTAATCCTATGATGAATCTTGTCCTTCTTAGACTAAAATCTCTTAAACTAATATTTCCCTTGAAATGTAAATAATTTGTAAGAAGTTGATTATTTTTAAAGAAACTAAGTTTACAAGGGGCTAATTGTTTTCCATCCATCTGTTCAGCTTTATACTGATATTCGGGCAATATACTTTTTTATATATTGAGGAGGAACTAAATTTTCATCTAAAACTGTATTAGAGCAACCAATATTGATTAATCCTAGAACATCTAATTTCCATTCATCTATTTGTATTCTATAGGGAATTTTAATACTATAAATTGTATTATTAAGCGTTTCAGATTTTTCATTATTATTAGGATTTTTTACTATTTCTTCTATCTCCATAGAATTATCGTCATCTATAATTATCTCTTCTATATTATCTTCCATTTTTGTTATAATTTCTTTTTCTTTTTTTTGAGGTTTTACTTTTTTTTGCTTATTTGTTCATTTCTAATTTTTTCATTATATTGATCCATGTTTGCCCAAAGTTTTTTATAAGTATCTTTTACCTCTTGGCTAATATAAGGGTGATTTAATAATATAGACCTATATAGTTCCATTTTCTAATTTTTGTAATTTTTCTTGGAGTTGTTGGATGATTGTTTCTAGATATAAAATTCTTAATTCTAATGTTTCATACCTATTAATCCTAGGTAGTTCATTAACAGAGGATTCTGGAGGTAATTGGTTTCTATCTATGAGGCAAAACTTACAGCCTTCTCTTAAGCATATTATACATCTATATCGTAATTTTAATGAGGGATATAAACTACAATAATTAAATGGTTTGTCACTACTTCCACTATTCCTAAACCAATTATGATTGCATTCTCTATTCATCTAAAAAAATTAAATTATTATGATCATTTAAACCTATTTCAAGATTATCTAATTCTGCTTCTTTAACTAAAAAATCTAAAGGAGTTAGGATTTCTGGTAAATAGGAAGGTTCTGGTGTATCTCTTCGAATTCTCTTTTTATGTTTTCTAATGCATGTCATATCATCATTTAACCTGTCTAATACTAAACTTCGGAGTATTTTAATTTTTTCATTATTTTTTATGATATCTCTTATTTTAGCAAATATATATTCTAACATATAAACTTCTTCTTCTATTTGTTGGGGATTATTTTTATTTGTTTTATGATATTTACCCCTATGGTATGCTAGAGGTCTTCTCATCCTAAATATGCTAACATATTTTCTATTTGATCTAACTAGTCCAAGTCTCTATTTTGCCAATCTCTATATTTCCTACTAGATTCTAGTATATCTTCTATGAATTCATCTTCTTCATTATCATTACTATCATATCCTGTCATGTCATCGGGGTCTATATAACTTATTATACTATATATACTTTCTGTGTCACTAACATATTCATCTATTTGTAATAAATCTTCATTAACATAGTCAATCAAGATTGATTCTTTATTGTGATAATTTTTTTTTAGTACAATCTCTAACTAGGTGATTAGTACTTCCACAAGTAAAACAACTTAATTTATTTTTATATTCCCAATTTTTATCAAATTTTCTAACATGCTTGTCTTTGTTTAAATAAGGTTTTCTAGAATTACTTCTTTTTAGGTAATATTTCCTTTTAGGTGGAGGTTTATTTTTGTAATATCTTTTCCTAGGTTTATTTTCTTGGTCATATCTTTGAGGTATATAAATATTCTTGCAAAAACTATATTCTCCTTTTCCTTTGAATTGCTTAGTTATTTGTATTTCAGTACATTTATCTACTAATTGCTCAATTATAAATTTTATTCTAGTTTAAATATTATCTAATTGAGGCAAGATTTGTAATTCTTTGTACTTATTATGTATTATCGTTCCTAAAAGTTATGGTAATTTCATAAACAATTTTTCTCCTATTGTTTTATCATAAAAGCATCCAAGCTATCCAGCTATACTACTATAATACATAAAGTCCAATAAGAAGGGTTTTATGAATGCCCAACTTTTTATTTGTAATTGCTCTAGTTTCTTTATAGCTTCTATCTGTTGTTTACCATAATTAGCATTAGGAGAGTCTCCTAAGAGCAACAATCTAATTTTAAAAAAAATTAAATTTGTTCTTTGCTACTTACTTTAATAGTACGTATAGATTGTTTTATTTTATTCTTAACTATTAAAAAAATTGAAAATTGGAAGAAATTAATAAAAACATTAAATTCCCCATGTGCTTCCAAAAAAATAAAAAATAACTTTTTCCATGTGAAAACTGCAGCAAGTTGGTGAGACACTTAAATCTCTAAATTAAAGCAGTACCAACCTCAATAAATGAGTAAATGGTAAAAATCTCATCCAATAACTATTTAAAAAGAAAAACATCATAATATTTAAAAAGTGATCTCAAAGTTCATTAAAACATAATAGCACCCATGCATTTACACTCAATCTAATTCACAAGAACAACATCACCAATCAATACAATGCACCAAACTTATACAAGCCCTGTGATGACACCAACAACAACCTCATCAATTAATTAAAAACATCACAACACACACACATACAACAAACCCAAAAACATGACAAAATTATTATCTAAAGATCACAACATATATAAATGCATGCATGCATGGAATATTCATTTAATAACACATCTAATGCTTCTTCTTCTTAAGCTTTCCCTCATTAGCAAGTTTGAAGATTTCAGCCTGAGATGCAGCAGCCTTCTGAGAAACCAAAGCAGCAGTAAAAGCATCCTTCACTTGCTCACTAGAGAAAGGAAAGTTAGTAGTAGCCAAAGAGTTCAAAAGAGAAGCTGCTCCTTCTCTATAGAGTTCTCCAATTCCATCAGTTCTAGGATTTGACAATGCCTGATGCAACGTGAGATCCTTCCCATAAGCTAAGCTACTTCCGAAAAATCCACCTACCGTCCCCCAGTATCCTAATAAACTCCATATTGCCGCTGGGTGTGTAATCCAGTAACTAACAAAGCAAATACATATACATACATAAAATGTTAGTTCATTCTAATTAATTCAACCCAAATGTTTAAAAAGAAGGTGTGTGTATATATATATATATACCTGCAAGGTGCAGGGTAGTATGGAGGAGAGTTAGGGTCAAATGATCTAGGAGAAGGAGGTGTGGAGATGATAGGAGTTGTGGGTGTGCCAGGATCAATGTATATTGGAGAAGGAGGTGTGGAGATGATAGGAGTTGTGGGTGTGCCAGGATCAATGTATATTGGAGAAGGAGGTGTGGAGATGATTGGAGTTGTGGGTGTGCCAGGATCAATGTATACTGGAGAAGGAGGTGAGGAGATGATTGGAGTTGTGGGTGTTGGTGTCACTGGACCAAGAATTGGAGATGGTGGAGTGGTGGGTGTGTAACTTGAGCTTGGAGGTGAGTTGTAGTAGCCATGACCGCCACCATGACCTCCACCACTACTCCGGTGTGGCGGTGAACCGTAGTTGTGAGGTGGTGTACTCCCACATGAAGGCTTCCTCCTGTGTGTATCTGTGTACATGCATTAACATATATCAATTACTCATATATACTTCTTTAGTTGATGACTAGCAAATTAATATAGACGAAAAATAAAAGAGATAGAGCTATATATATATATATATATGTACGTGGATGAGGAGGAGAAGAGTGGTGAGGATCAGGAGAAGTGTAGTATGTCTTCTGGCTTGAGAAATCCTGAGGAGTAGTTCTACACATGCAATATTCAGAGAGAAACAAGGAGAAAAGGATGCAGAGGAGGAAAGATGTGCTTGTTTTTCTCTCCATTTTTGTTGAGAGTTTTGATATGTGATGAGGAGTGAGGGGATGGAGTTTAATTGTGTGTATCTATATAGAGATTGTAGGGGAAGAGATGGTGTTGTGTGATTCATGGCATTTCACATCTTGAGTAAATATTGACAGTGTGTTGTTAGTTGTTGTGTTGCAGGGTGCATTGATAAGGTTTTAATGTTTCTTGTGTCTTTTGTTTTATATATATATATATGGATATTAAAAGGAATTCTATGCATGAGTGAATGTTCACGTAGATGTAGTGTATCTTATAGAATGTGTGGATATAATTAAACCTCATTTGTTACCTAAAGTATGTGTCCATGCATGGTTAACTTTTAACAAGACAATGATAAAAGGCTTTTTAGTTTCATATACAATTAGGAGCGTGAAGATGGGGCTGTAAATTTTCACTCACAGTCTAAGATTTTAGACCAAGTTTTTTGAATGGGGCTAGGTAGTATATATCATAAACATGCAATGTGACAGAAGAATTGATTTATCCTGGTTCACTCTAGCTCCAAACAAATTTTAGTTTTAAAAATTTATTTAAGTGTTAATTGTATGTATATCTTTTTTATGCATAAGTCTTTTATTAGAAAAAACATATTATTTAATTAGCAAAATAATTAATGAACCAGTGCTTCTTTTGGACTTAAACGTACAAACCTTAAAAGTTTTTATTAATCAATTTATTTAACTTTACCTAGTTTATACAAGTACTCTTATAAGGTTTTAATCAGTCATACATGTATAAATTATTGAAAAAAAAAATTAATTATTTCATATATATATTTATATATATATTAGGTATTAGTCACATATATATATATATATATAAGTTATTGCTACAGAGCTAGGTCATGAGGCATGGTACAAGGCCTTAAATTTAGTGGGACATGAGAGTAGTTAATTGGGTGCAAGTTGCATGCCAACTTTAGAGAAACATATTTGTTATTCACTTCTATTTTTTTTATATAAATTAATAGAAATTTGCTATTCATTGATATTATATCTCATTAATTTCTAATAAAATTTCACATTTTTTTAATGAAATTGAAATAAATATGAAAAGGTTTGGGATATATATATATATATTTCTATTGTTCATGAATTGATCGAGAGTAGGAATATTATATATATATATATATATTATGTGATGCAATAAGTATCCTCTTGTGTGGTGGTTGGGTATGCATCATAAATTAAGAGCCAATTCCTTGCCAGCCAAAATAACTACAAATGGATATCGTTGATAATGTCATACGTACATATCTTATATATTATAAATATTAGTATATTACGGATATACTCTACCATATGGAAATTAATAGTCAAAGATGTTTTGGCTTCATTTTTAATCAGTTTCGAGTTTTCCTCGATATTTTTTACATTATGAATATGCGACCAATTTTTATAATTATTAAAAAAATTGTTGAAAACTTCAAGATATTTAAATTTTCTTTACACTATGAGAATTAGATAATAATAATTTATATATATATATATATATATATATATATATATATATATATATATATATATATATATATATATATAATTACGCCACTTCCTCTCTAGCATTCATCTTAGGATTAAGAACTAAAGAGATGGACTTCACATGGGACTTCAAACTTGTAAGTTTTTCCACCATGATTTTCTTCTTGTTCATCTCTTCAAGCTCTCATGCATACAAGTTCAACGTTGGAGGAAGACAGGGATGGGTTTTGAACCCTAATGAAACTTACAATCATTGGGCAGAGAGAAACCGGTTTCAAGTCAATGACACACTTGGTAAGCTTTAAAGGTTTATGACTGACCCCCTTGTATTCATCCTTACCTCTTTTTAATTATACATCACTTTAAATTATATACTCTTAGTGTTCAAATACAAGAAAGGGAATGATTCAGTGTTGGTGGTGAACAAAAAGGACTATTATTCATGCAACATCAACAATCCAATAGAGAAATTTTTCGACGGTGACACCGAGTTCATGTTCGATCATTCGGGGCCGTTCTTTTTTGTTAGCGGTGTGCCGGGGCATTGCAATGATGGGCAGAAATTGAATGTAGTTGTTCTAGCAATAAGAAACAAGAACACAGTGATGCCACCGGAGCTTTCACCTGGATATGATTCTCCTCCAGAGGCCTCTCCTTCGGCATTGAACTCTCCGTCTTCGTCTTCGTCTTCTTTGAGTGTTTGCTGTAGTTTCTTCTTTGGATTGATGGGTGTTGGTTGGCTTCTTGGTTCATTGAATTCTTCAGTGATCGGAGTTCTCAAAGTTTGTATTTGGGGTTTGTTTTGTATTTATTATTTTTGGTTTTTTGTTTTCTTGTATTTGTTTGGAGTTAAATAAATGGATGTGAAATTGAGAGAAAATAAATGTTGATCAGTTTGTTAATTTGCTTCTTTCCTTTTATTTTCTTTTATTTTCACTTTCTCTAGATCTCCGAAAAAAATGACTTGCCTTTCATTTGTTGGTTTCTCGTATAAAGATGTTTTTATAAATAACTCATATGATTTTTTTTTTTTTTTTAAATTCTCTTAGGGTAAATGTATGATCCCAACTTATCTTTGTTAATTAGATGACTTCAAATCAGTCTAGATGGATTGACTTCTTGGTTGACCTCTACAAATTAAATTGGTCAAATTATCATCTTGTAATTATAAGATTAATATAATTTTCATTATATTGTGTGTGTATAGATATATATAACCATATTAATTCTAAATTCTTTTTGAGATGTAGTAAATACAAGATTTTTTAAATTTATGCTAATTAGTATTCGAGATGAAACTATTATGAGGGATTAATTAATTAACTTAATATTCATATAAATAACTACTTTGTCTTAAGTCAAATCAGCTTAAATAAATTACTTGGGTAAAACCACCCGAGGCACCAATATATATATATATATATATATATATATATATATATATATATATATATATATATAGTACACCCAACAAAGAACAAGAGCTATTAATTATTTCCCACACGTTAAATCCCATTCCCATGCAAATACGTCATGCATGCATGCATGCAAAGTTGACCACCAAAGACCTAAACTTAGAAAACAAAGCACAAACCAAACAAATGTTAGACAAAGCGTGTCAACCGCATCTCATGTCCAAAACCAACCATAAAATCAAACCTCCAACCCTAACCATCCCTTCCCTCCATAACCCTAATTAACCACAACCACCTTCAACAACTCCCCCTCCCTCCCTCCCTCCTCTTTTCCTCCCTCTCTTTACCCATCTCTCCTCCTCTCCTTCTCCATAAGGAGAAAGGGAAGAAGAGGTCTTCTTTAACTCACCATGGCTCTCCGAATTATGTTTATACTCCTCCTAATCACTGTCGCCTTCACCGCCAAGTCCTCGGCCGGAAAAATAACACCGATAACCTTCACTACTCTCGCCGAAGCTGATGGTGGCCTTAATGAATCAAAAACATGCAATGGGATCATCGGAGATTGCGTCGGGGAAGAGGATGAGATGAACATGGACTCTGAGACTAACCGAAGAAGCCTAATGTATGCTCGGCGAGGCCGAGCAAGCTACATCAGTTATGGTGCTCTTATGAAGAACAGAGTGCCATGCAATCGCCGGGGATCTTCTTACTATAATTGCCGGAAAGGCCGCCGTGCTAACCCTTATAGACGTGGATGCAGTGTTATCACTAAGTGTGCAAGGTATCTTAAGTGATAATGAGAGCTTGTCAAAGGGATCAGAAGAAGAGTTTGGAATGAATAATTAATGGAAGCATGAGCTGATGACGATGATGATGATGATGATGATGCATGATGAAGAAGACTATTGTTTGGATTTTTTTTTTTAGCTAAATAAATGGGAGTTATATGTGTATTTGTATTTGGTCTTATATGTCATTCATACAACATTCATTAACTGATATGTTGTTTGCTTTATTGTGTTGTTTTTGTAATTGTTTGTTCAAGATGTTTGTTGCTTGTTAATGTAATTACCGTTTGTGTTTGTTGTTTTGTGTTGATTTGATGAGTAGAACAAAGTTTAATTTATGTATGTATGAATATGTATGCATTTGTACATAATAAAGTTGATGAATTATTAAATATTAACAAAAATAAGATGAGGAATCTCATGCTTCTCTCTTTTCATATGTAGGATTATAACGTTGTAATTGATGTAGAGTATGTTTAATGTAAAGCAGGGGTGGAGCAAGAAAACTTTTTTAAGGGGCAAAATTTTTTTAAAGAGAGATTAAAATATTTTTAGATAACAAATAAAAAGTGAATGAGAAAAATATTAGATTTTGATAAATATTTTTTTAAAACTATATTTTTTTTAAATAGCATATATATACTAATTTTTAGAAAAGTAAGTTATCGAATAATAAATTTCACAAAAAATTGTTACTAACCAATTTATTAAATGCCAAAAATATATTTGTCTAAAACTATAATATTCTTAGACTATATATACTGATTTGTAAAAACAAAAAACCAACTAATCAAATAATAGACTTTTACTATATATATATATATATATAATTTAAAATAAAAATAAAACCATGGGCCATGGCCCCCTTTCGCCCACCCCTAACTCCACTCTTGATGTAAAAAACACTATTATCTTTAAATTATCAATTCATAAAATTGGCTCAGAGGATCATTTAATAAGGCTTGATGAGATAACATCTAAAATGTAGTACTATATACTAATATACATAATAATGTATATATTTTAATGATCGAGATAATAAGTGAAATAAAATTTTTAGTTTTAATTATAAGCTTTTATAATTTAAATTTGAATAAAAATGAATTCATGTCATATTTTATGAAAAATAAGAATAATAGAAATATATGATATCTGGAAGTATTATTATCATTTGAAGTTTTTGCCTTTTGTTGTATCTACACAATGTTAATTGTATAAGACAAGAACAAAATCCAACATTTTTTTTTAATTTATATTGTCATATTTCTCCTCATTGGGCTAGTTGTACCGCAAAATTAATGAACTCGACTCACAAACCTTATATAACGTTGGAAATTAAAACAAAACAAAATAAAACAAAACAAAAATATTGCCATCTTTCTTTTAAAAAAATCACTAGAAAATGCAACAGTTTTTATTGATCCCTTCCAGAGTATTTGGCACAATTTTGAGTCTTGTATAAAAAATAATTAATGAAAAAAAATTAATCTCCTTTTGTTTTTACATGAACTAGTTTCATAATTTTACCATTGAAAATATAATTTTTTAATTAAGGAGTTTACCATTGAAAATAAAATAAAATAAAATGCGTATTTTCATAAATAATTACAAAAATGCGTATTTTAGGATTTAATTATAAAAAGTGCAATATTTTAATCAATTAGCCACAAATTTATGTGTCCAAACTCTACAACCATCAAATCCTTATTGGGCTAAAGCCCTAAGCCCAATTACCATTTCGGGCCTTCATTTTAAAAACTCAACGGCTACATTCTCACTCCCGCTCTCCTTCTTCTCCATTTTGAATTCCAAATTTCTCAGATCTCTCTCTCTCTCTCTCTCTCTCTCTCCAATGGCTGCCAACGCTGCGACGCCGGTGAGGGCCTCGAACGCCAAATCCCATCCATCTCCAGCCTCCAGGAAGCACAGTCAACAGGCCTTGATGGATTCCTCGATTGCCTCCGATTCCGTGAAGTCGAGGTTCGAGGCGTTCAATCGGCTTCAAGCTGCGGCGGTGGCGTTCGGCGAGAAGGTGCCCATCCCGGAAATCGTCGCCTTAGGTGGGCAGTCCGATGGGAAGAGCTCCCTCCTCGAGGCCCTCCTTGGCTTCCGATTCAATGTCCGGGAGGTCGAGATGGGCACCCGCCGCCCCCTTGTTCTTCAGATGATCCATGATCCTGATGCCTTAGAACCACGATGCCGATTTCAGGTCCCTTTCTATCTCTTTTCCCTTAAATTTTCTTGATCTTATGGAACCATAAAGTGAAAGCTTGGATCTTTTTTTTTTTTTTTTGGCCCAATCAGTATCTGAAATTAAGTTTCGTTTATATAGAGATAGTGGCGTAAATCTGTTTGAACTTTTCTAGGGTTTAGCTTAGCTGCTAGTTCAATTTGATAACTGGTGTGATGGCAGGAAGAAGAGTCAGAGGAATATGGGGGTCCGATTGTTTTGGCTTCTGCTATAGCTGATGTTATAAGGTCGCGTACTGAGGCACATCTTAAAAAGGTCAGAGGTGCAGTTTCTGCAAAGCCAATTGTCATGAGAGCGGAATATGCTCATTGTCCCAACCTTACCATTATTGACACTCCTGGTTTTGTCCTCAAGGTGTGATTTTTTTTTTTTTTAAGAGAAACTTTAAATTTGTTTTTATGTGTTTTTGCTGAAGTATACATTTTTCACAGGCAAAGAAAGGGGAACCAGAGGGCACACCAGAGGAGATCCTGTCCATGGTGAAGTCATTAGCAAGCCCCCCTCATCGCCTTCTATTGTTTCTCCAACAGAGCAGTGTAGAGTGGTGTTCTTCGCTGTGGTTAGATGCTATTCGTGAGATTGATCCTACTTTCAAAAGAACAATTATTGTCATTTCAAAATTTGATAATCGACTTAAGGTCCTTGCCAAATTCTCAGTTAATATTGCAGATTTTGTAACATCTATGGTAGCTTCTCTGGTACTACTTATTGTGCTTAATTTCTCGTGTGGTGATTGCTGGCAGGAGTTTACTGAAAAGTGGGAAGTTGATAGCTATTTAAGTGCTGGTGGCTACCTTGGAGAGAACACCCATCCATTTTTTGTTGCTCTGCCCAAGGATCGGGGAGCAGTAACTAATGAGGAGTTCCGCAGGCAGATTTTTCAGGTAGATTCAGATGTGAGACGGCATTTGCGCGATAATATTAAAGGAGGATTCAATGAAGAGAAATATGGGCCCTTTATTGGTTTTAGTTGTCTGAGAGAATACTTGGAAGCAGAGCTTCAGAAGAAGTACAAAGATGCAGCTCCAGCAACACTTGCTTTACTAGAACAACGTTGTGGTGAAATCACTGTGGAGTTGGCTCGCTTGGATACTAAGTTGCAGGCCACATCTGATGTTGCTCATCTTCGAAGGTTGGCTATGCTACACACAGCCTCAATATGCAGCCATGTGGTACGGTCTCTGTGAATGTTCTCTTCTTGTTTCAACAGGTAGTTCTTGTAAAATTTTCTTAACTATTGCTACTTTATGTTGGTGAAGGGTGCATTACTAGATGGGGCAGCGGATCCTGCCCCAGAACAATGGGGGAAAACAACTACTGAGGAGCAGTCAGAGAGTGGCTTTGGGAGCTGGCCTGGTGTGACTGTAGCTATGAAGCCGCCGAACTATACTCTCAAACTCTATGGTGGAGCAGCATTTGAGAGGGTGATGCATGAATTCCGTTGTGCAACATACTCACTGGAATGCCCTCAACTGTCAAGAGAGAAGGTATGGTAAAACTTCTTATTTCCTAACAAATATTCAAATAATCCTGCTTGTAAACTTTGCGTTTGTTTCAATCTTCTTTTTCACAACAGGTTGCGAACATACTGCTTGCGCATGCTGGAAGAGGTGGGGGTGGGGGAATATCAGAGGCAGCTGCAGAGATAGCACGGGCTGCTGCTCGGGCATGGCTTGCTCCCCTTCTTGACACTGCCTGTGAGAGGCTGTCCTTCATTTTAAAAAACCTCTTTGACCTTGCAATGGAGCGCAACCGCAACCATGGCTCAGATTGTAAGTGGTGATTTTGCTTATACCCTTATATTATTTTCAATTTGGAAAATAGGTTTATGCTCTACACTGAAATTATGTTCAAAGAGTTTTTGACATGTCATATACATCTTGTATACCTTTTATTGACAGGTAGAATGAGCACATCCATGTTTAAAAATTCAATCTGTCTAAGGGGTTTAATTTAGTAAACTACTCATTAACACTTAATATGTTTACAAACTACCACCTGACATTTTATCCAACCAAATAAATAAATAAATAAATAAATAAAAGATATACCACTTACAGTTTCTGTATATTAAATTTTCTAACATTCTAATTGAGCTATACTTCCTGTATGAAATTGTTGAATTTTCTTACATTGTTGGTTAAGGGCTATTACTTTGATCATGTTCAGACAGAAGAAACAATGGAGATATGGATGGTTACATTGGATTCCATGCTGCTTTAAGGCGCTCATATAACAATTTCATTAGTGAACTCTCAAAGCAAAGCAAGCAGCTAGTGCGACACCATCTTGATTCAGTTACTAGCCCGTATTCCCAAGTTTGCTATGAGAATGATCTCCAAGGGGGTTTGATTTCTGGTTCAAGATTCATTCACAAGTACAATCAAATTCCCACAGCCTCATTTTTTCTTGATCTGTCAGAAGGTGCTGCTTTAGGAGATGAGAAGTTGTTTGTGGATCAAGAGAACATACCACCAAAAGATCATCAGCAAACTCCTCCTGGGAAAGGAAATGAAACTGAAGTTCTCAGAGAAAGCCAGATGACAATTCCAGAGACACCTTCCCCTGATCTGCCAAGTGATGTTATTCATGGGGCTAAGAAAGAAAATGGTACTTGTGTGGAAATCGGAGCAAGAAAACGGCAAGCAAGAGTCATAACCACTGGAAGGAATTCAGATTCCTGCAGGAACCAAAACGCTAATCTTCTGGGTGCTGGTCATTTTGGCTCAAAACCTGGGTCGTCTTATTTTGATATTTGCTCCCTAGCTGCTCAACACTTTGCAAGAATACGTGAAGTGCTTGTTGAAAGAAATGTGTTATCTGCCTTGAATTCTGGGTTTCTAACTCCATGGTAAGCTTGTAATGCTGCTTATTACATCTGCAATATTACACACCGATTATATATGTCATGATTCCATGAGCTGGTAAAACCACACACCCATAACTCTGCATTATTTGTTGCCATTTATTGTTTTCATCTTTCCTCTTATTATTTCATTGTGACTGAATTGTCAGTGGATCCTTATCTTCACTTATCCCACATGATAGTAAATATACGTTGATATTTTTTTGCTTGCATATGCATTGTGTATTATAATAGACTTTTTACATTTATAAACTAACCCTTTTTTGCAAGCAGTCGAAGTAACCTGGTTGTGGCACTTGGTGTTGAGCTGTTTGCTGTGAGTGACGACAAGTTCATGGACATGTTTGTGGCACCCGGTGCCATTGATGTTCTTCACAGTGAAAAGCAGTCTCTCCACAAGCGTCAAAAGATACTGCAATCATGTTTGAGCGAGTTCAAGAATATAGCTCGCACACTATAATGGAGATCTAGTTTCAGCTTACCTCTTACTAGAGAGAGTTAAATGCCAGTTTTCACGTCTGGTGAAGATGCCAATTTGTCATGCTGATGGTTTCGGCCACCGGTGAGGAAGGTCTTCCTCATCCAAGATTCCTTTGTACTTGGTCTTAACATTTCAATAATTCCTTGAAATTTGTGAGCCTTAGTTGTTTTTCCTTCCTGATTTGCACAAGCATTATGTACTGAAGTATTTAATACTTCACGTGTAATCTTCCCATGCAAATGCCTCATGCTTGATGTTTCAATCTGTTTTTTGTGAAGCACACATTATCTGAATGTAGGCCAAACTCTGACAAGTGTCAAGCACATGTTATTGCTAATCTTGAAATATTGCTTATAAATGGCTTCTACGTGTTTGGCAACCGGTTGTGTTAGTTGAAGCACTCGGTGAAACATGTCTCTGTGGATGATGCATCACTAATGCTTGTTCGACAGTCTTTAAATCATGATCTTTTCTATATGGCTTGTATGAGTTTAGCTGCTGGTTGTGTTAGTCAAGAATGACGTGGCAAAGTCCAAGTAAGATTTCTGAGCTACTTTTAGATTTTGTTTTCATGAAAATTGAGGCAGAAATAACCAGTGCAGTTGTTCACGATGTTGTTACATATAATGCAAAGTAACTAATACTTACCTAATCTATTGATGTCAGCAGACATAGGAATAATCAAGGATGTGTTCACAGGTTGACCCTTGTTCTGGCTCCATCTGTTAAATACTATCGAACAGTACTTCAAGGAAAGTCTTAATACTTTGGGTTCTTCATGGTTTGTCTGCAAGCACTCAAACTTGCCAGGTATGCTCCTTTAATTTGACCTGCATTTCAATCATGGTAGACTGAACTCCATTTGTATTAGTTGCAGTATGAGATCTTATGTAAATTTGAACCATAAATCTGTCATACGCCTAATCCCATCCTTTAGCTGTTCATTCAATTTGTAGAAAGTCCATTGCATTCCAAAACTTTGGTCTCTTGAAAGTAACCTCATTGAATGATTTTTCTGACTTGTTCCAAGGATTGAATTTTCTTTATAATGATAATGTTATTTCAATGTGAGGTTTAGAAATATATAATAGTTACATCATCAATCCTGCTCTAGTTTGGTTGGATATCCTCTGCAAATGTTTCATAGTATGTGTGTGATTAAATAATATAGTAATATGCAATTAGTTTCCGGGGATACATTTCTTTTTGAAAAAATCCTATTGCAAGACGTGTGTCTTTGTTTGAGAATGGAACTTTGAATGGAGGATGGTGACTCAGTGACAGGGACACTAGTTTCCTACGCCGACTTTGAATTTGCATAGTCTTCCATCTCCACCCATTTAAGCCCACTAAACAGAGCAAAGCAAAGCAATCAATGATAAGGGCCGTGGATGACACCCCTCTCTACCCTCCCTTTGGGCTTGGAGAGAAAGAGGAGGTTGAGGTGAGTAGTGTGTGAGTTTGCCTTTGTTTTCTTTTATCTCTTCATTTTCTTCTCGGTCTTTTTTTTTTGGGTGGTATATTTTGTGATTTTGTGTAATTATTTAGTGAAAAAGAAGTGATTTTGATGTGGCGCTTGTGCAAATGAAACAGTGCCTGTCCCTTTTTTTTTTTTTGGTGTTTGTGCCCATTCTTTTGAGCTGCAGAGCATGTGTGGGATGAGGTGAGTAGTGAGAGCTTGCCTTTGTTTTCTTCCATCTCTTCATTTTTTCTTTTCCCGCCCCCCCCCTTTTTTTTTATTGGTTATGGGTTTCTGCTTGTTGTTCGTGGATTTTGTTGGGGCTTTGGATGTGTAAGAAAAATATGGGATTTTCTTTTCTTTATCGTTCTTGCTTTTGTTTAGAGTGTAGGTAGGCCTTTTTGGTCAAATGCGGGGGCAAGAGTTTGATTTTTTTTTTTTTTCTATGCAATAATTGTTTGTTTTTCTCTTTGTCAAAGTACGCTTGAAGACTTTTGTGTGATTTCTTTGTCAATGGAGAAATATTGGTGGTGTCTTTCTGTTTGTGAAGCTAGTGGGGCCTTTCCTTTGTCGTAGTTTGTGTCAAAATTCTCTGTTGATTTGTTTTTGGTTTCTGGAAGCCCAACATCAGGTGGGATATTTTTCTTTTCCGTTAATTATAGGTTACCTTATTGAATTGGCAAAATAGATATATGTGATGAAGTCCAAAAAAAAGTGGGATGTTTTCTTTTCCACTAGTTATAGCTTACATCATAGAATTGTCATCTAGATTTATGTGAGGAAGTTCAACGAAGGATGGGATATTTTTTTCCCACTAATTATAGCTGATATCGTTGAATTGTCAATATAGATTCTTGTGTTGGAATTTGTGATCTTTTTAAGATTTTTTTTCCTTCACTTAAGGTCTGGCAAGTAGTAATTTTTGTTATCTATGCTATATTCCCAACAAGACATTAGATCAGGCCTTTCCATTCTATGTTTCGGAAGTTCTAGTTCATTAGCTTGTGGGATTAATGGAATTCAAAACAACCAAAGGAGTTTCTTCTCAATCTTTCATGTGTAATAATGATCTTTATTTTCTTAATTCTGTCTTAGTGTTATTGTCATGATAAACTTGTGGAAGTTCAGTCCAGCAAAAAAAAAAGCCTTCCTTGAAACTTGGTTTGCTGCTTTAAATATTTTAAATTTGATTTCATTTCTACTTGCACGAAACTAAAATGATGATTCTACCTTCAAATTGAATGCCGTTATTTTTTCAGTGGTTTATCTCTGGTCCGTTTCCTTGTTTGAATGAAATTCACTTTTTATGTAATCTGATTTTGAGTTCATTTGGTGAAGGTCTATATAAAAGTCTATACTTTGTTGTTGACCTTGCTTCTATGATTGGTTGTATAGGTTTCCTAGTAATGGCTTCACTGGATGTAACTTTTTGGTTGCAAGGCCCCTGGTTCATAGTCTGATTCTTTCAGTCTTGGTATTCTTACAGAAGTTTGTTTGATTTAGCAAAAAAGAATGGAGGAAGTTACTAGCTCTTGGGTGAGGAGGACAAAGTACTCGCGCACTGTTTGTCACCGTCTTGATTCATGTCAATCACCACTGTCTGTGATCACCATCCAAACGGACCAAGAATTGAAGCCAAATAGCTTGGGCAAAGATTCATCTAAATTATCATCACCACTCTCTTCCTCCAGTACCATTGACAACTTTGAAAGACAAAAGCCTACTAGCTCAAGATTGCATTCTTCGAATTCACTACCACCTCAATTCTCTTTACAGAATGATGGCAATAGCAGGTTGAAGCCAATGAGACCTAGTTTGGACTTACCACACTTTTCTTTCTTCCCTGATCAAGATCAGAAATCAAAAACACAGCACTCTTTGAGGGAATGCTCAAACGGATTTTCATTCTCATAAATCAAGTCTGTTTAGACATAAAATTCCATTGCTGTCTAAGCCAAAGCAAAGGTCTTTGTCTCCTATTCCCACTACTGTCCTCTCTGATACCTTTAAGGAAGCTAGAGCTGATGGAAAGAGATTCTCTACACCACCCCCCACCAGGAAAGGTTCTGAAAAGAGTATTTTTGGGAATTTGTTCTCAAAAGAAGCATGTGATCGTCGGTTTCTCAGTTCCATAACTCCTGAGATGAGTCCAAGCCAACATTTTCATCACAGAGGGAAGGCTATTTCTGTGGTAACTACAAATGAGTCGATGGTTGATCTTTCAAAGCTGTACCTTGGGCAAAGATTTGCCTCTGGAGCTCATAGTAGTTTATATTATGGTATCTACAAGGATCAAGCTGTTGCAGTTAAGATTATCAGACAACCTGAGGATGACGAAAATGGAGTGATGGTTGCTAGACTGGAAAAACAATTCACTAGGGAAGTCACTCTTCTTTCTCGTCTTTATCAACGTAATGTGATAAAGGTAATATAATTATACACCTTTGCTAGTTTCTAGTCTTCAATTTTTTTTCTCTATGGTTATTTGATCCCCTTAATCCAGCAGTTAAATGTCTCAGTGAGCATGCAATTGATCATATTGGTTGTGGCATGAAGCTCCAAGATAGGAAATTCTAGCTTCTATGTGTTAAGTCTCTACCTCATAAATTACAATGCCATATAGTCTCTGTGCTGTTATATAACCACATTTTCTTACAGCACATTGAAATTTTATTGTGATTTATAAAAGTTTCTTGATAAACGGTTCTACTATCCTTGTGCAGTTGGTAGGGGCATGTAAAAAACCACCTGTCTTTTGCATCATCACAGAATATCTCTCTGGAGGCTCCTTGAGAACATTCCTTCACAAACTGGAGCATAAACCACTTTGTTGGCCAAAACTTATTGCAATCGCTCTAGATATTGCCCAGGGAATGGAATACATTCACTCCCAAGGTGTCATTCATCGTGACTTGAAACCAGAGAATGTTCTCTTTGATCAAGACCTGTGTGCTAAAATTGCTGATTTTGGAATTGCCTGTGAGGAGGCATATTTTGATAAACTGGCAGAAGACCCTGGTACCTACCGTTGGATGGCACCTGAGATGATTAAACATAAGCCTTATGGACATAAAGTTGATGTGTACAGCTTTGGCCTAGTTCTTTGGGAGATGGTGACAGGAACTATTCCTTATGAAGAAATGATGCCTATCCAAGCAGCTTTTGCTGTGGTTGACAAGGTATGCTACCTGGTTATTGCTGTTCTCTTTTACCAAGTGATTAATTGTCCTTGCGAGTATATAAAATCAAAGGTGTCTAAAGGTTTTCTAGCTCTTGTTTCTCATTAGGGACACTGCTGATTTAACTTTTTTATAAATAGCTAAATGTTTCCAATATAAAATTTAAATTGTATCTGCAGTTGGTTCAATCCTGATTGAAGTATGGAATTTATGTCCTGTTTGCTAACAGAAAGACTTTGATGCTTTCTATGGATGATCTATTCTTTTTCTTTTATTGTGGTCCCTGCTTTCTTCTTGTCTTATCGAGTATGAAAATATGTGGTGTTGTTTAGTTTCTTATATGTAAAAATGAAAATCTTTACTTTAGTTCTTTTGGAAATGGCATATAAATCATCCAAGTTTCCTGGTTATGGTGGCCCATTGTTTGATGATTTGGTAGAAGTCTTGTTCATGTTATAATAAGTTGGAGCAATATATGAGCCATTGAAGGTTTCTGATATGTATGTAATTTATAAAATTATGCACTTTTCAGAACCTGAGGCCAATCATTCCTTCTGAATGCCCGGCAGCCTTCCGAGCTTTGATTGAGCAATGTTGGGCATTGCATCCAGAGAAGAGGCCTGAGTTCTGGCAGATCGTAAAGATGTTAGAACAGTTTGAATTATCTCTTGCTCAAGATGGAACACTTGACCACATAGCAAGCCCAACATGTCATGAGCGCAAGAAACAGCTGGTTAACTGGATCCAAAAGCTTAAGCCATTGCAAGCTGATTGTTCAGGACACAAGATGATGCCTAAACTTAGGGTAACATCTGGCTGCTCTAGTTTTTTGTGTTTTATTTCATAAACGTTGTTTGCAAAGCCTTACTTGAAGTTATCATGCCTTTTTTAAACCGTATTTATATGGATAGTCCAATGCGGCCTGAATTTTTAAAACCAACTTGGTACTTTTTGCTCATGTATGAATCCTTGATGTTATTCATTCATCATCTTTGCTATTTATTCATCCAAAAATGCAGAGGGCCTATGAACTATGTTCGAAGTCACACAACTTTCATGGCTTTTGTACACTGTCATGTCATGTTTGAGGTTTTGACTTTTTAAATTTAGTTCATAAGTGCATGTATTAATTGTTATGTGGGCATTTACATCACCCCAATTAGTAGTTGCTTGATTGCTATTATTGTATTGCTTGGGTTTTTGAATCTTGCACACTTTATGAAACAGTGCATATACATATGGCAAACATTTTAGACAAGAAAACTAGATGGCTTGTAGAGATTGACTGCGTCATGTCACATTCATCATCAAGCATGACCTAGTGAATTTGATGTACTCAAGGAACCAAAGCAGTCTCCTTTGAATTCTTAATAGGTTTACCGCCCTGGTGATTCTTGCGTTGTTTACAATGGCGTGATTATTAAGAAACATTAAAATAAACAAGGCTGTTGATTTCTTTATGGTCTTACATTTGTTACATATTTGATGGATACTTTTGCCTAAGCCTAGCCATTTGGCTGTTAATAGTTATTAAGTTGAAAATTTCTGATAATTTTTAGTTCAAGAACTTAACTTGGAATGAGTATCTAAACTTTCACCCTTTTTTTTGGTATGCTAGAAGAAATATTCTCAAGGATGACATGCCATTGTCAAAGATATCATAACTCCAGTAATAAACATCTCAAATTCCTTGAAGTAGTGTGTTTGGGCGGCTTAGCTGTGGTGACAACAAGGTAAAATCTTATTTTTGGTTGTGTTATTTTTGTTGGTTTTAGTATGATTCTCTATATTTCTCTTTTGTCTTAATTCTTTTAGCTTTCATATTAATGGGTTATTGCAGTTTAAAAAAAAAAAAGAAAAAGAAAGATTATTGTAAGAAAACATTGCAGCACGCTTTATGAGATCCGGCTTGTGATCACAAAGACAAGTTTCTTCTGGAATTTATGCATGATTTGGATAGTGAATTAAGCATTGTTATTCTAGTCATGCACCAAAACCAATTGAATATGTCGTCAGGTCTATCTGATTAATAAAGTTCAAGGTGGTTGTCAAGAAAAGTTTTTTCTTGTGAAGCTGGTTGAGGTTTACATGTTTTAAGTGAGAGCAATGCTTTGTAGGGTAATAGACAAATTGCTCGAGGATAATTTTTTGAACATTGGAAGGTGGCAGATGAGGAGGTGATAACTTTGAAAGACGGCACCATTTATTCAAGATTAGGGCTGTCAAATGATCAAGCTGTTCGTGAGCAGCTCGAGCTCGGCTCGGTAAAAGCTCGAATTCGGCTCGGAATTTCGAGCTTTCGAGCCGAGCTCGAGCTTGAATTTTGAGCTCGAATTTAATTTCGAGCCGAGCTGGAGCCGAGTCGAGCTCGATCGGGCTCGGCTCGATAGCTCGAAAAAAAAAAAATATATATATATATATAATATCTTTTCCTTATTATATTATTTTAATTGTTAGGTTTCCAACTTTCTACTAGATCTGAATTTTCTAGATCTAAAGGCAAGGTTGCCTCCAGCAAGCACCAGTCGGCTCATATCTTCTTCTCAATCAATCCATCTCCGATCATCATCTGAAGGCAAGGTTTCCTTGTTCATCATCTTCATCCGTTCTTTCCCACTACTTCCAGACCCGATCTCGGCATCGTAAGTATCATTAATTGTTGGTTTTTCCTTTGCTATCTATTCCGATGGCCCTATTATTCATAAAGAAAAACAAGATTTAGATTTTGAGATACTAGTCGTTCAATTGTTGTCATTATTGAAATTGTTGCTGCATTATGATCAGTTAGATTCCTCTTCTTGCTTAAAGTTTCACTTGCAACCTGTGTCTAAAATGAATTGCTCCTTCTTGTTGTTCTGCAGGTCACAAGAGAAGCATTGAACAAGGCAATATCTATATGTGGACCAGGAGTGGAGTATAACAAGATAGGCAAAACAATACAGTAAGCTTTTGTTCAAAACCTTTATTTTAGAAGTTAAAAAAAAAAGTATATCCACCCACTGATGATTATTAGTAAATATTTATGTATTAATGATGAGGAGCTATTTTGCATCTTAAACCCCTGCCCCACAGAAGATTTTGTTAAAGCAACTTTAGAATATGAAGATATTGATGCGTTAAATTTTCTAGTGTGTTTATCATATCGGAGTTCTAGATACATCTTCTCTCTGATGCTTAATGACTCCATTAATCAGCAACATGATACATTGGCAAACTTAATTTTTAAGTTTTAAATTCTTCTGTCTTGTTAGTGAGCCTTTTAGAAGTTATGTGATGATTCAGTTAACTATAATTATCAAGAATTAACATAGTATAATGATATATTAAAAGCATATTTGTCATTTTCCTCCATGATGAATCGATGATGACTCTGTTAAGATAAAATATTTTCATAGACTAAAATGTTGGGCTGAAAGATGACACAATGTGTTTGGATTGACTAAGTTAATTTTTCTTAATTTTTTTTTTTGTGTAATTTCCTTTTTTTTATTGTATCTGAGAAATACCAAATAATCAGCAAATACATTGCATAATCATCTCAAGATGGGTAGAGAAAGCTATAACTGTGACTTAAAACAATTCCTCTTTGATGAATAATATTAAACAACAACTAGTATTAAACAATTCCTCTTTATTATCTTAATTTTAAAAATAATACTGTATCTCATTAAATATTATTCATATAAAAAAATGATATACTTTCTCTGTCTAATTAAAAAAACTAATAAATTTTAATGTTATAAAAATGATAAAATTTTAATTTTTTTTTTATATAATACCATCAATTTCTCTCTTTCAATTATTGTGATTAGTCAGTGGTCACATGACCCACTCTTAAACATTTCGTGTGGTACAAAATACAGGAAAGATGATGGAACTCAAATTCACTATTCGATTTTTTTTTTTTTTTTTGTCTGAAATATATTTTGTTTATAACTATTTTATCATTTTATAGGAATGTCAACTCCTATTTCTCAACAATCAAATGCAACTCCAAGTGTTAATGAGTCAGAATTTCAACATGAAGAACATGAAGAAGAAAATGAAGAAGTAGAAGTAGAACATGGTGGACCAAATTTGAAACGAGGTCGGAAAAAGATTTCAAAAGTTTGGGATGTCTTTGAGGTAATTGAAGAAAAAGAGCATAATTTTTTTGTGAAAAAGCACAAATGCAAGTATTGCCACCGAAAGTATACTATTTCTAAATCCGGCACCACCACCCACCTCAAAAGACATTTAGTAGAATGTCCATATTACAAGAATGTTGCTACAAAACAAAGCACCATCAATTTTCTACCAATAGAAAATGATTTTCAAGGCATGTCCTCATATGTTTCTTATCCTTCTACTTTTGACATGATGAAGATTAGAGACATTATTACAAAGATGGTTATAGTACATGAATATCCTTTCAACATGGTAGAGCACGTTTGGTTCAATGTACTATTGAAGACAATGAATCCACAATATGAGAAAATATCAAGAAATACAATTAAAAATGATTGTATGAAATTGTATGAACATGAGAGAGAGAAATTAATCAAGACTCTAAAGCATGTTGATAGGATTTCTCTCACATCCGACACTTGGACATCTAATCAAACCATTGGATATATGTGCTTGACTATTCATTTTATTGATGCCAATTGGAAGCTACAGAAAAGGATTATCAGTTTCTATGAGTTGGAGCCACCACACACTGGTCTTGTTATTTCAGATGCAATTTTTGATTGTCTTCTTGACTGGGGAATCCAAGATAAAGTCTCTACAATTACTTTGATAATACATCAAGTAATGATGTCGTTGCTAGACATTTGAAGTCTAATTTTGAATCTAGAGGACAAACTTCATTTCAAGGGAAAGTTTTTTCATATTCGGTGTTGTGCACATATATTAAATTTGATGGTACAAGATGGTCTTAAGGAGATTGAAGAAATAATTTACAGAATAAGAGAGAGTGTCAAGTATTTGAAGAAGTCACCGGATCGGTTGCATAAATTTGTTGAAATTGCTAGACAATTGAACATATCTACAAAAAAGGGTTTGTGTATTGATGTTCCAACTCGTTGGAACTCCACTTATAACATGATTGATGGTGCTATTGTTTTCCAATCAGTTTTTGATCAATATGCTGTCAGGGATGCCAATTATAAGTGGTTGCCATCATTTGATGATTGGGAAAAAGCCAAAAAAATTGCTGAATTTCTTGAAGTGTTTCATGATGTTACTCATATTTTTTCTGGAACTTTATATCCTACAGCTAATTTGTTCCTTCCAGAGATATGGAAAGTAAAAGAAGTACTTGATATACATGCAGAGTCTTCTGATTATTTCATGCAAAGAATGGCATTGTTGATGCGTGGTAAATTTGATAAATATTGGGGTGATTGCAATATGCTTATGGCAATTTCGGCGGTGCTTGATCCAAGATATAAAATGGTTTTGATTAATTTTTGCTTTCATAGAATTTATTCAAATTCTGAGAGTGAAAGAAACATTGTTGAAGTCAAGCAAACCCTTTGGGAGATATATGAAATGTATGCAACTGAGCAAGTCTCTCATTCTACTTCAAATAGTGCACATGAAGTTACAAATATTTCAATGGCATCTTCAAGCAACACATGTGGCTCTTATGGTAAAAAGTATAAAAGCAAAGGTAGATCAGAGTTTGATGATTTTATAAAGCAGAATAATACTTTACAACCTATGAAGAATGAGTTGGAAATTTATTTGGAGGAAGATGTTGTGAGATTTGGTGTTGAGACTGATTCTACATTTGATGTTTTAGATTGGTGGAAGGTCAATGTTGTGAAATTTCATATTCTTTCAAAAATGGCTCATGATATACTCTCAATACCTGTTACTACAGTTGCCTCAGAGTCCGCATTCAGTGCTGGAGGTAGAGTGCTAGACAAATATCGAAGTTGTCTTGCTCCTAAGACAGTTGATGCACTAGTTTGTACTTCGGATTGGCTTAAAGCCGAGCATGGAAATATGAAATCCAAGGTAAAAAGTTCAATTATTTTCCATTTATTTATATCACTACTTTTAATTTCTATAACTCATCTTTTTGTTTTTGATTTTGATTTTATTTTTTTTTTTTGTAGAAGGAAAAGGAAGAAGATGAACTTTGGATACATATTCCTGAAAGTAATTAATGTTTCTTATGATAGAAGGTATAATTAATTTATAATTTTAGTACTTTTGTTAATTTAGCACTTTTATTATTAATTTATGATTAATTTATTTTGTTTTCATAGCTATTAGATGATCAAGATGAAGCTTGCAAGTTACAGATTTATAAATGATCAAGTCTTCAAGATCAACAAATCATCAAGCTCTTTATGTCATCAACTTTAAGTGTTTGGTTTATGCTACTTAAATTTTTCTATTTGTGATTTATGAATTTGTGATGGGCCTAATGGCCATTAACTTTGAAGCATTGAATGTTAAGACTTTAAGTGTTTGGTTTATGGATGATTATGGATTTGTAATGTTAAGTATTTTTTTTATAGATTACAAAATTTGTCATGTGTTTTATTTTATATAGGTAAAAAAGACATTTTCGAGCCGAGCCGAGCCGAGCTCGAGCCAAGATTTTCGAGCTAATTTCGAGCTCGAGCCGAGCTCGAGCTCGAGCTAGCCTATTTCGAGCTGGGCCCAGCCCGATCAAGCTCAGCTCGTTTACAGCCCTATTCAAGATTGAATTTCAAGTCTGTTCCTTTTCTATCCTTATCAAGACAGCTGTTGATTCAATTGTATTTCTTCAAAAAACTGCTATTTACATTGGTGCTTTGTGAACACCTCAGAATGAACTATCTTGTCCATGAGCTTCCCCAGCGTCTCTGCCCCCTGCCCGGGTTTGAGCAATGAAGAATCCCCAACCTCAGAGCATGGTGGGCTCCCCGAGCACCATCCTCCAGGAACAAAGCCCTCATTACTCCGTTGTAGTAGCTCAGCATCGATCCTGTCAAGCAAGAAGGCATCATCATATTTAAACTTGCGCGCAAATGGGACTTTGGCAGCGATCATTTTTGGGCCATCATCAGCAGAAAGGTTGTGAGAGTGCTGCTTTAGGAGGTTGTCCCATGTGATATGGTGAAGGTTATGGTTTACTATTGTGCTGATAATGATAAACTCAGGTGTATTGCAGATAACTGCCTGGAAGTAGCCTTCCGGCGGTGAAACAAAGTTGGTGTATTACATAATGAGAGTCATCAGGAGTTTATTCCAGCCCCATATACAGAACTCTGTGAATTCTCTTGACAACATCATCCATGCAGAACCTGAACAACAATGCACAGCCAAGATGAATTACTACAAATCAAAACAAAGCATTGACATAATGTGCTGTCGAGATACCAGTTAAGAGTTTGAACACTGTCGGAAGTTCTTTGGCTTCCCTCTCTTGGTCCTGATACTATGTCCATCAATTAGTAGTAGTGCAAGGAGGTGGGAGAGGCAAACGATCAATGTACTCTTTCCATTCAAGTTTTCTTGTATCCTCCACGAAGTTCAGATTCCTTGGCAGAGATGAGAAAGTGTACAACATGCCTGCAAACAGAATCTTTGTTTAATATCATCAGCAATGCTGACACCAGTGATCAAAACAAGAAACATACAGTCTCACCATCTTGAGTAACAAGTGGGTAGTCAGAAGCACTGAGGTTTATGAACCAGTCCCATTCCTTGCTCATCTTCAGTAGGATTGTGCACACATGGAGAGTATTAGCAACCATCATTGGACCTCCGTATGTAAGCATGTTAGCTTTTGATATCACATGTACATTGCCAAACTTGGCAAAGATTGGATCATTTGCGACATTAGAAGATAACTCTAATCTCTCTTCAACAGGTGACTCCAAATCAAATTGAACAATGTACCAGTTCCGAGGATGACACAGAGCACGCAAAGCCCACCATAGCTCATCTAACTCACCCTTTGATCCAGAGACAAGATAAGCAACGCGCGACACGGTTGAGTTGTTTGTTGGTGGTGTGGGAGGTGAAGAGAATCCGTGGTTAATGGAGATAATTATTGTCTGATTAGTGAAGATGGAGGTGATAGAATTAGGAAAAGGCATAAGAGCGTGCTGGAAATCAAATTTATTCTGCATTTTCAGGTAATCCAGAGAATATCTTAAGTTTTCAACTATCCCTCCATTTTTTAAGTCGAAAAATTCATTGGTATTGTAACGCTAAGGACTGCAACACTAATCATTAGTTGCCATGTTGATCTCTTTACTTTGTTTTTGATTGGTAGGATCAAACACTAATTGTTGTTCTATACTTTGTTGAGCTTTTAACTTCCGGTAATTCGATGGTTCTGATAGAACAAGAGATTCGATTCATTAGAAAAATGGTAGCAGATTGAGACTTGGAATATGAAAGTTTATCTTAAGGTATGTATGTCAACTGATAATTTTTGTTAATTATTTGATTATAGATCCAACTGCCGTCCAAGAGTGTCTGGTTTTGTATTTTTTGTACATAGTAATGATCAATCAGAGATGAAATGTGTTTCCATAGAACAAAGTGAAGGATGTGTACAAAGGTTTGTATCTTTTTGGCTATATTTGTGATGTGTCTTGTGTGGATAAAAAAAATTCAAAGTTATGTTTTTAATATTTATATCCTTTAAAAATTTGTGTGACATATTTGACCTTGTGAGTTTTTTCGTGCATATATATCCTTCTAAATTTTAGATTTTTACACATGCCATGAATGTATCAGAACTGTAATAAACAAATGCAAGGTTGGCAAAAGAATTGATATTAATTTGGCATACATTTGAGAAAATCTCTTAAACTTGGATTATTTTTCACCATTTGTTCAATCTTTTTCATCAAACATAAGGCAAATACATTGATGCTTGTAGTTGAATAGGTAAAACTATTTGAAAAGTCATTAGTCTTGTTCAATATATCTCAAATTTCAAACCATATAATTTATACATTCCTGAATCCTAAACCACTCTTCAATAATATATTCACAGTTTACCAACCTTCTCAAATTGAATTGTTACACAAATGCTCTACAGAAAAAAAAATTTTTTTTTTGGGGACTCGTCTATACATGCATACAAATTCACAATCCTTGATCCATATAGAGACTGCAATTGTCCAATATCTTTGTGGTTGCTGTTCTCAAATTGAATTGTTACACAAATGCTCTACAGAAAAAAAAAAATTTTTTGGGGACTCGTCTATACATGCATACAAATTCACAATCCTTGATCCATATAGAGACTGCAATTGTCCAATATCTTTGTGGTTGCTGTCACAGTGCAGTACATTCTCACTAAGAAAATCACTGAATACGAAAACCTCATTACCAGTCTGGTTTCGCATTTGGATATATCTTGATCTCTTATTTGTCAACGCAAGCCCGTCTAATGACTTCTTTTATCCTGGTCTTCGATTCGTCAATGCTGTTAGATTTTGTATTTTGTACTAGTGGGCCCTATATGGGTTATACATAAGCCTATGGGCCTTACACCAAAAAGTCTCAAGACTTAGTGGCTCAACCCATATACCTATATATAAACCCATTACACTTCTATAACACAACCGATGTGGGACTATATTTCCAACAAATGCAAACCTGTCTGATGGCTTCATGAATATGGCTATCGTGTTCCTTGAGCATCTGAATGGCCGAGCAATGGCCCGGACTAGTGATGTTTGTTTTCCTTAGGCTTGTAACAAAGCTGTTGACAATATGAAATAATATCTTTCTCTGAGAAACAAGGTTACAAACAAGTGCAAGAAAATAATTTGCATGGATAAACAAATGAAGGCATGTGAAATCATTTTTACTGCAGAAAATTAAAACCAAACATATTATATAATGTTTAGCTACCAACAATATGTATTAACATAGTTTCTCAAGTAACAGCTACACTACCAATGTATTTTCACATCAAGGACACCCAATATAATTCTAATTATGCCATTTAAAACATGGAACTAATGAAAATGAATCAATCTCAGGCAGCCATGTTGTTAGGAAATATATCAGAACTTCATTGTATTTGCTACATTATGGTTCCGTATGCTTACCGAAGTTTGGTCTCTGCTGCTGCAATTTCTATCTCTTTTCACCAAGAGCTTTCAGCTCCAGATACCTGATGCTTATATTTCCAGTAGACATCTGAGGACTTGTAACCAGATTCTAATAATATATCAGTTGGAATGTGAGCTTCCAGACAATCTTGCTAGGCCTTCAACTGTTGATTCTGATGAACCAATGAACTTGAATGGGAGGTTTTATCACCATAAGATCATGAGATTCTTCGGTTGCTTTTATGACAGAAGCTGGCCTAGTAGGTGACTCAGAAAGCCAGAACCAACTTCCTCCTGATGTGGATTGAAATTTTCATTGATATTCCAGGAATTATAGTCAGTAGCTTGCCTTTTCCAAACAATAGTATTTAAAACAGGCAAATTATATTCCATGGTTCTACATATACAGCCATGAAATACGTCAACTATTTGCTAAGGCTTTTCAAAGGATGTTGAATTCACACACTTTGCAGATAAAAAATGAGAAATAATTTGTACAGAGAGACTGAAATCAGATAAGCTGTAAGATGTCCGCATCTCATACATTGTGCAAAAAACATATCAATGGAGTTACAAAAATGATGGGAAAGTTTTTTTATGTTAGGCTTGTCAGTAGGACAATCATGAGGTTTTCTTCCTTGGCTTAGAGCAACGAGCATGTGTTATGGCCAGATAAAAATGAAGTTCCCCGATATAAGAAACATGGGAATCAAAGTATCTCTCCGATTACATGATTATGTTTCGTATGCTAAGCACTTGATTGAATTTAAATTTTCACAAGCATAAATATATCACTTGATTGCACCTTTTTCTTGCTTACAAAAACAATCCCAGGGAAAGAAGCTTAATATCTGCATACTGGTCACTGCTCCTATGTGAACTGCTAAAAACAAAACAAAGACATATTTGAAGTATCATATGTTACAGGAATCCATTGTTTATTCCTATATCACAATTCATATAATCCAAATGGAATTGACACTTAGCCTGCGTGAAGATCATATCAACAACCCAATAAATACAGCAACCTCTATTCTCATAAAACCTGAAAGGATAAATAGGAAAATCAAGATTATTTGATTTAAAGGCTATAAAAATGTCATTACCTGCATTAACATTGAAGCTTGACATTGACCACAGGTAAAACTAAGAGGGCTAATATGTGAAACAGTATTTGAAACTTATTTGACCTCCAAGTTCAAAGGACGCAAAGTTGTCTATATATAGCACAAACATGATGACAATGACATGCCAATCCGACAAATTAAGAACAATACAATTAACTTACAAAAAGATTTATATAAAAGAAAAATCCACTCCACTGCATATGCAATTTAATGCATATAGACCTCCTGTTAGCATAAAATATGAAATAACTTTGATATTATACATGTGAACCAACCATATTATCCTAAATCGATTTAACCCCAAAGGTTGAGTTGATAGGAAAAGAGAGAACCATACTGCTAGATTCAAATCCAAATTACTAAATTAACCAATGTGTACTTTTAGTTATTCTTATAGATATATGTTCTTCGAAAGCAAGCAAAAGGAAATATTTCCTACATATGAATTCATGGTGCTCCAGTCACAAATGGACTACTTTAACCTTCTAAGGTATGCACACTTATTCCTTAATGTTTGTGCCTTAAAGCAAGCATCCCATACCTTATTACCTTCATGTCTGTTGCTGTGTTTATTAGGCATATATGGCATAAAAAGCAAACTCTGGGATTATCCATTAGATTATTAAAGAAATTTACTTGCTTAGATTCCCTAATTCAATTTTTGATATGTACGCTAGTAAAATTCAAAGTCTCAAAGGGACATGAGTGATAGAAGAGAGGTGGAATAAGTGAATGAATTCTCCTTGAAGTGAACTATCATCCTTTAGGTCTACATATAGAGAACCAACAATACAAGTATACATATATACATCTAGTATACATACAGGTATAGATACACATGTAACAATGAGAAAGTTCTCCACAATGTTTAAGTCTCTTCAACCATCCAACTTGGTCAAGGATGAGTTTTGGGGATCGATTATCTTCTCACTATTGGTACGGTCTAGGTCCATATGGTAATTTTTCCCCCTTTTGCAATATAATCAAATTTCCAGAGAAAAAGGCCTACACTCCTCATGTTTATGCATGTTTACATCTCTAAAGTGCCATTGCCACATACCTAAAATGAAGTTATAGATAACTACAATTTTATAGATCATATCCAACACATGACCAAAAAAAATACTCTAGCACACATACAGTTCACAGAATTCATGCACATAATCCACATAAAATCAGCAGATAAAAGAATGACAGAAATCACCTCTGATGGCCCAGGCATGATAGGTTCTCCTGCATAGAGTTCAGCAAGAAAACAAACTGTACTCCATATAAGTCCACGTCATTCCCATAAATATTAGCCCCAAGTAAAAGCTCCAGAGGTCTATATCATAATGTTATCACCCAACTTGTCAATGGTTAGCGATGCTCAGGGTCCAAGAAAGTCACTAAGCCAAAGTTGGCAATTTTTAGGATGCCATTATTGTCAATCAAAAGATCGGAGCCTTTGATGTTCCTATGGAGAATCCCATGGCCATGACAATGATCAAGTCTGCCCAAGAGTTGTTGCAAATAGTATTTAACCTAAAAGTTAGAAGCAAAAGATAATGAATATGAGCCTGCTAAGAAAAAAGCCATAATGCACCAGAATCCAGCTTGTAGGTTTTCATTCCTATAATGCAAAGACTTACTGGACACCATTAATCATGTTGCATTTACAAATCATCAACTTAAGAGAATACACAGGGGACCTTATAAAATAAATGTTAAAAATACTGATTTTATGATTGTTTTCCTTATAACATGTGACTCTGTGAACTTCAACACCACAGTTAGAAGCAAGATCAGCAAGATCATGTTCCATGTACTCAAAAACAAGCTACAAACTGCAAGACATCCTTGATATTGCCATACCCTCCAACATATTCGGATGTTCAAGTCTTAATAAAATAAGTATCACTATGACCATGAAAAGCATACTTCCGTGCTTCAAGTTATCAAAGTGTACTTTCTTTAGAGGAACAAGTTTCCCATTGTCAAGATCACGAGCCATATGTACCAAGTACCTTGGCCAATCTGCTGTAAGTGAAATGGATAACTAACAAAGCTCATCCAAATGTAAACCTTGGGCTTTTGATAACAACTACAAGCAGAAAAAATATATAATGTCAGCTGCCATTTATAGGAGATCTCCCCCAACAATGCAGCATTTAATTTTCCCGAAATATATTATGTTTTATGAGATCTACAAGTGCTTAAAAAACCAAACCTTCTTTGAGTTTGACGAGTCAAGAAGAGAAAAATTGAAATTCTCCATCAAAAAGTAATTTAAGATCCCAGAAAAATAGCAATCAAGGAAGTGTTTGCAACATTCAAATCAAACATGATCAGTTAATAACATAAAGAAGGATCACAAGCAATGCTTAATTACTTCACCAATTGGCACTTAACCCGAAAAGTATTGAGCTAATTACGCCGCTACTAAGCTTAGACTATTGTCTGATAAATGTGTGTGAAGAAATTGCTAACTCTATACATGCTCAGGACAGCATCAAATAGTTCACAGATAATGGGCACTGAAATTTTCACTCACCAGCATCATTAATGTTTCCTTTTGAAGTAAAAAAAGGATTCGATTGAGCTAACCAAACATAAAATCGCTAATAACCCATCACATTGTATAAGATTTAAAACACAAATAAATTCCCGAAACGGGTATTCTATCTAGAAATTCAGAAAGAAGAAAAAAATGGAAACTTTGGTGAACTACATGCCCTGAATTAAACAACGGAAAAAGAAAAGGCTTACTTTATCAAGCATCTCAAAAGAATCAGCACGCCACCGCACCCAACCTCAAATAGCAAATTAGCATCCGCAGCCACAGCAGCCAGCTAAGCCGGAGCTGCTCCCCTTCCGAAGCCCTCGGAATCCACCTCTCCGGCCTCGTCCTTCTTGTCCTCTTCTCCCCATCCAAACCCCCTTTCTGTTTCCTCTCCCCTGCATTCACCGAAACCCCAACCCCTCTTCACCAACCACCACCAAATTTGGGAGGTTCTCTGGTAGCGGAGCAAACCCCGCAGGCTATGCCGGTAGTCATCGATGGCTTGATCCTCATAACAACACCGATTACGGCGATGCGGGAGGATCGATCGCCTCGGCGTGGAGATCCACGAGGATGGTATCGGGGTTTCTAGGGTTTCAATCAGCTTCGCGGTTTTTTTTTTTTTTTAAATAACAGAATGTTCCCTCGCGTTTTTTTTTAAATAAAAATAATAAAAAATTTATATTTGTTTATTTTATTTGTTTTTTTAATTTTATTTGATAAAAACATCATTATATAATTTATAAATCAAATTAGTTTAAATTGAGTTTTTCATTCAATGTCTGATTTATTTTTTATTTTTTATTTTTTATTTTTTATTTTTATTTTTTGAAAGAATGTGACTGATTGGAATAAATATTTTGTAGGACTCTAACTCAATCTGTTGACTAATCAATTTTTTTATTCCTAAATAGTACTTTAATTAGTTTTTAAACATTCTTGGTATATAATATTAATCCACTTCACACATTGATTATATGTATGACCTAATAAAATATTAAAATAATACAAGTAATACTAAGTTGATAAAAGATATTTTTTGTGTAAAATAATTGAACAAGTTCAGTAATTTAAATTTAAAAAATAAGTTTTGGGATTTTTTTTGCGTCAAGAACAGACTTTTTATTAAAAAAATAAAATAAAAAAACACAATATGTCATGGATATTTGCCTACAAACATAAAATAAATATAAATAGAGATTTAATAAATAAAATAAAGATTAAGCTAGCAATTATTCTGGTGCATCCTTTTACAAAACTTTTTTTTAATTATGAATATGTACTTAATATTCCTCGTATATAATTAATATTATTTTGTATAATATCTATATAAATACTTTTTTTTAGTATTATGACAAAGAGCACTATATACATAAACCATTGTTAATATATATATATATATATATATATATATATATATATATATATATCAAAGATTTACCAAATGAACTTTATTAATTGATTCACCTATTTTATAAAATAAACAATTGAATTAACTTCAATAATTCTATTCTTCCACTATAATTTTTTTTAAATTTTTATTTCTATACAATGTGACAAGTCGCCCTTACCGCATTCACAATTGAATTGCAAGGTTCGGCGAAAAAAAAATATAGGAAGAAGAAATTAATGAAGAATTCGTGTTGTCTACAGTGAAAACTGGTTATAACACCCTGCATCCAACCCATTCTATTTATAGAATTATGGAAATTACTGTTGAAACTACTGTAAAAAAGCACTGTTGTATGTTAAAAAAAAACCTAAATTAGTTTTTATGAACGTTCGTGGAAGAGGCCACCTCTAATAAAAATAATAATAAACAAGGCAATAAACCTTAGAAGGTACTATCACTTCTAGCCCAATAGGTTAAAAAATAAATAAAAATAAAAATAAAAATAAAAGTAGTACAATTCTTTGGAAACTCTGCAAGAATTATACTAGTAACTTGAAACTAGCACTGGTCCCATGGCCTTAAATTATCAATCATACAACCCACCATTTACTAGCATATATATATTACAAGCCCATCTACCTACCATACATTATTTGAGTATGGATTTCCATGTTTCTCCATTGCAACTTAGGTATTGTTATTTGACAACTCATCTGTGCACATAAAAAAGGTACACACTTCTAATGAACATGGTACAATAAACCAGTGCAAGCCACCTAGCTTGCTTTCTTAGTCAACTAATTGAACAGCAAGTCTAGGCTAATCAAAGGAGGCAAGACACAATGGAGTGTTAGAAAACATCTTCCTTTCTTTGTGTTGTAAATAAACGTTTTTCTTATTTTGAATTTTTTTTATATTTA
Source organism: Dioscorea alata (assembly GCA_020875875.1). NCBI lineage: Eukaryota > Viridiplantae > Streptophyta > Magnoliopsida > Dioscoreales > Dioscoreaceae > Dioscorea > Dioscorea alata. The sequence goes on along the minus strand of CM037015.1, from coordinate 16,354,532 downwards.
ATATTGTTTTAAAAAAAATCGGTATATTGAAACTAATAAAACACTAAATAAACCAACTGTGGTTAGTTTAAATGACAAAGGTTTACTTTACTCAAACCACTATTTTGGAGTTCAAATGTTAATTTGTGTATAAAAAAACACATTTTCTTCAGATAGATATATATAGTTTTTATAAGACTTTCAGTATTTTGTTCAAATTATTTAAAGCCACACTAATAAAAAAGTCGGTGATTAAAGATAAAAAAAACATTCAACATATGTTAGGATTTATTTAAAACCATCAAATTCACGTTTAAGTGACTATAAAATCATGCAACAACAAGTTGATATGTAGTATTATATAATTAAGAAAACAATACATTAAAAAACATATTAAAGTAATATTCTCACGTAATCTAATCAGACAAATGTGAGTTCTGATACAAATATTTAATTATTATTTCACCTAATTAAAAACTAATGCACAATCAAAAAGCATATGTTACAAGTAATTGTACCATACAATCTGTAAATTAACATCAACAAAAATATTATATTCACCTTTTCTTTTTTCTGATCAAATCCATATTAAGGTTCACAAAGAAATAAATATTAAAAAACAGAATTAATTTCCCACCAATTAATGCATTAGAACTAACAAAAAATAATTACTAATTTATTAGTTTGTGGTGAAAAAACCATGCTATATTAAAAAATATATAATCGATATAATGGTATTTTTATCAATAATGTAATACATACTAATTTTAGTAAAAAAATAAAAAGTTGGAATTCACTGTCCCAGAGTGACTGGCCAGTAAAAATTACTATTTCAGCAAATAACACATGTTAAAAAAAATATAGACAAATGTGACATGGTACAACCATTATACAGTAGGAGACATGGATAGCATTTAACAGTGATGACAAGAAGAAGCTCAAACATAAATGAAAGCAAGCTCACACATGGCCCCTTCTTCCATCTTCCCAAGCTTCAAACCCCACCCAAATATCTGCAATTTCTCTTCCTCATCTCCTCTCAAATCCAATTCAATCCACACATCAAAATATAATTAATCCAATTCATTTACTTTTATATTATTTCTTCCCTCAACTATAAATAACTTTGCACAAGTGATGAGGTATTTAACTCATTTGTACCATTACTGTACGTGAATTAAAACTCAAATCTGTTTTTCAGTAAAAAAAAAATACAGACACGATGTTGATAGATAAAAATATTAATAATTTTTATATCAAATAAATAATATATATATATATATATATATATATATTAGTAAAATTAAAATTTTTATTTAATTTAATAATAATAATAATAATAATAATAATAATAAAGGTTAAATTAACAGTAATGAGACGGTTTAAAGGTCACATTAATGCCAACCCTTCTCTTTCTCTTCTTCTCTACTGCTACTACTACCGCTACTAGTGCTACTATAATACCCCCCCTTCCACCAATTCCCATTCTCACACTCCATCCCATTCCCAAGTTCCAACTCTCTCATCATCGCCTCTTCATCGGATTCGGGCACATAATGACCAACCGATCCGACTCCGAAACCAGTGTCCAATCATCGACCACCACGTCATCCTCCTCCCCTTCATCTCCGCCGCCCGAATCCTCTAAACGCCCTAAACGGGTCCGAGACTCCAGCCGCCACCCGCTTTACCGTGGAGTTCGGATGCGGACTTGGGGCAAATGGGTTTCCGAGATCCGAGAACCCAAGAAGAAGTCTCGCATTTGGCTCGGCACCTTCCCCACGCCGGAGATGGCGGCTCGAGCTCACGACGTCGCCGCTCTCAGCGTTAAGGGTGACTCAGCTATACTTAACTTCCCCGAGTTAGCTGCTTCGCTTCCCCGCCCGGCGACGCTGGCTCCCCGCGACGTGCAGGCGGCGGCGGCTAAGGCTGCCGCTATGGAGCCGGTGACGGAGCCGGCGCCGGATGAGCTTGGAGAGATCGTTGAGCTGCCACGACTCGGTGATGAGTGGCTTGACTCGGCTGAGTTCGTGTTTTATGATGACTCGTGGGCGGTTGAGCCCGGTTTGTTCTTATCGGATTCGGGTTGGCCCGATGCGTTCTTGCAAACGGGTCTTTTGTGGGACTATTAATGGAGCTCCGATAAGCCTTTCTCTCTTCTCAAGCCCTTCTCTTTTTTCACAGGGCTAAGGCAATCCTTTTTTTTTTTTTAATATTTAAATTTTGGGTGCTTATGCTTTATGTATTATTATCTATTTTATATCTACATTTGATGTGTGAGTTTTTTTTTTTTTTTTTTTGTGGTTTTAATTTCTCTCCCAAGGGAATGAAATGGGTTTGGTAGGTGGGACAAATGTATAGTGTTTGGGAGAAGAAAAAATGTAGAATGAGATGTGTGAATTGAACTTGTCCAAGTCTTTGTAAGCTTAATAATCTCCTTTTTTTTGTTTTTTCTCCCTTTTTTTTCTTTAATAAAATATTAAGATTGCTATTTTGTATTGCTATCAACCAACATGTTAGTAATATTTTAATAAGTTATATATTATTGTGATTAAAAATAGAGAATTTTGTCATCAAAAGGAGCTTGATTACTTCCAATTATATTTTAGCAGTTACTAGTTTATAATTATCCTTTTCTTTGCATCTTTCTTATGCTTATATGTATTCATAATAATATTTTTCTAATAAATCTGGTGATTTATCTATTTTTATTAAAAAATACTAAATATCTCATTTTCGTATTCCTTTAATTATTACAATAAGTAGCATAAATTTGACTCTAAATATGTGTATCTAAATTTGAGGAATCTACAAAAATAAATAAATAAAAGTATATTATATCTAATCCCATTTCTATATAAATATAATTCACATGCTTTGGGAGCCTTAAACATCTTAAATAATATTCTTATGCACATATAGTAATTACAGTACAAATAGTAATACATCAACACGTGGTAGTTGTGTACGTAGCTATGCAGCTATAAAACCAACATGATATAAGCATTAAACATCACTGTTATTTCTCATTTAATATATATTGCTCTTTTTGGTTATAAGTTTAATATATTGCTGTGATTTTGACATTGTGCCCTATGGTACAAAAATGTTAGCATATCCACACACGTATGTGTACCTTATTACTTGTTTTTAAAGCTAATCTACAGCCCCTTGTGAGAAACTTGAATTCAGAATACTCTTTTCTTAATTTTTCTTTTTTTAATAGATAAATATGTTTTGATTAAATACCTAATTTAAGGATTAATTAATTGTTATAGATCTCAATGAAATACACAATTAGTGCAACTATTTATTTTTTTTTTTTTTTTGAAATTTTTGGGAAATTTAGTTAGTTAGAACAATGCTATCCATTAATTTAATTTGAATTAGATTATAGCATAAAAATTAAATAACAATTTTTTTTTTTTTAATAAACATGACCAGTATGGCCGCACAAAAGAATTATCATGGGACATAAAAGTACAATGGTGCACCAATTATGATGGCTTATTAACTTTTAATTTTGCTAGACATTACACATGCACACCTTGAAAATTTTTAAGAACAAAATCAACCTACTAAAGTCTTCTATAATGCAACCATACATAGAGGGAAAAAAAATGACACCCTCCCTTTGGGGTTCCAATAAATAGTATTTTAATATATAGTATTTGCATAATATTATTTATCTAAGGATTTAGCCCTAATTTTGTTTATTTATTATTCAAGTAAATAATCCATTGTATCGCATTGTAGGCAATAGATCAATTGCAAATGTTCACGTCCGCAGATAAATGTGGTTGCAAATAAAGGTAAATTAGTGTAATTTAATATATTACTGCCGCGATTATGATCAAATAGTTTAGATAATAATATTGTGCATTTCATTTTTTTTACTGTTCCTAATAGTGTTAATCTCATTTTTGCGTTGTTAACAATATTATTCACAAATCATTCTTTACTAGAGTGAATGATTTGAAATTGTTGAATTCAAATGCAACGGTTAGTAGACAGACATTCATAAATAAGTTATCTAGGAACGTTGGTTGACCAATTCCCATATATATACATGTGTATATATATACAATTGCTTTACTCTAATCGTATGAGTAAAATGATTACTCATTAATATCATATTTTGGCGTACCGTAAAACTTGATAAAACATAAGTTTGTACAATAATTTGATAAGCACTATAGTGAAATGACAATTCAGGTTTCTATCAATGTTTAGGTAATAAATTAACAATTGTGAATAATGACAATAAGCTAAAACGAAAGCTAACGTTAAATCAATGTTCATGTAGAGTACTGTCGTTAAAAAAACGAGTCTATAAAATAAGATTGCATACTAAATTATATTTTTTTAAAAAGAAAAAAATGATAATATAATTGGGGAAAAAATGTAAAATTTCACCATAGTTTTGTTTTGTGGGTGAAAACAATTTATAGGCATGGTTAGGTGTGGGGAACCGCAAAGATGAATATGGATGGCGAGCCCTCAATATTGGCTTCCCCTTCCCTCAAATTATGCCAACTTTTCCTACCAATGTTCTCTGGTTCAATTATATACCTAGACTTTGCTATCTTTATGCATACATTTTATCTATCTATTTACTTATTTTTCATAAAAAAACAGTGATGTAGGAGAAAGTACACTCTCACTATTGAAATAAAAGCAAGTTACACACATGTCCTTTTACTTGACACGTTCATCTTTTTTTTTTTTTATTTTTAGGTTACTTTTGGTTGTTTTGGTTTTAATCCAAAAGATTAATTCAAGTAGTTGTTGTAAAAATGGGGTTTTTTTTTTTTTTAAAAAATAAGGTTACAAGAATATCAAGTAGTTTCCAAGTCATTCCAATCATGCAATCATAAATAGTACCTTTGATGTAACAATGCATTTTATTAATTTCCATTAATTGCCTCTTTTAATTCCTTTATGATGGGAGTAAATATTGGTTGTCCAAGTCCAATCAAGCTTGTAATTACACAAGCAAGTTTGTACCAAAATTTCAAAATTTACAATAAAAACAAGGTACATCAGTACTTGTGGACCTCTTCTGATTTGTAATGCATGAAACTAGTCATTATCTAGATAATTGAGAAAATTATATATTTTTACAATATTAATTATACAATTAACATCACATATATATGGTTATATTATTTAATTGAATTATTAATATTTATGAGTGTGTGTACTTTTTTTATTTGTAATAATATAAATTCTTTATGTAGGTATCATATTTGATTACCTCCTACCAAACAAATTTTTATAAAATCAGTCAAATTATTTGAAATTAATGATGATGATGTTGAGAATATGAAAACTAATTATTTACAAAAATATTTAGTTGAAACAACTGACATTAATTAAAAAAACAAAATAATACTTTCCATTGATCATTTCATGCATGCATGAGAAGGACAACAGAAAACAAGACCCACACCCATGCTTAATTTTCCTTACGGTCAGCATTTAGGTTCATGCATGGAATATGACAAGTGAAACTAGGGTTTTCTTTGTGGACCCTTTTCATAGCTGTTCCTTTGCATCAAGCTAGACCCACCAATTAGCTCTTCTTTTATTTTCATTGAATATTTATGATTAATCAACCACTAATTATTGTCACTCTAAATGATTTTAGAAAAAAAAAATTTGACCAACACTGATAAATCGTATATATAATATATTAAAAGATCAAACTTTAATAGACATTGCTACATTTAAAGTGTATATGATATTTCATATCTTATTTTTTATAGTTATTTATTTGCCTTATTATTATATTCTGCATGTCTAGAGTCTTTTATGTATAAACTAATATAAGTTTGAACATTTTATTTTATTTTTTTATTATCATGTTCTAGTTCTAAATATTAATATATTATTACTTGAAATAGTAACTTAGATATGGTTTCAACACTATTATTCTTCAATAAGATGATGATTCATTTAATTTACATTTAGTTTGTATGGAAATAGGTAGATAAATATATCTATAAAAATGATACTATGATCTCACCATAAGAATAGTTATATAATGACCTATTGATTTTGTCTTGACTCTTACCAAACCACTTGTGATTAAAAAGTCATTATTCTTTTAATCATGATTATACTTAACTAATCCACTAAGAGAACTAGCTTAAACACTTTACTAAACTAAAAGTTTGTATATATATATATATATGTTCCAATTAAAGATTAATTAAACTTGATGATGACATCAAACGTCAAATGCCAAAGGCCATGCATTCTCCAAAACACTGTATAGTGATTAAATCCATCACTAATAATATTTGATTAATACAAGCAACTAGCAAGGCGAGGTATATAATATCACACGTACCCTTGTCTATAATTATCTTATCTAAGTGAGTTAGTTGAAGAATAGAATATATATATATATATAACTCATGATATAATATGAATCACCACCTTTGTTAATTAATAGTAATATAATAATATATAGTTGGAGCATGGCCATCCATGCAATCAAGGAAGAGTGAAGAGTGGCTGCATGTATCTTGCTCATCAATACATACCTACCTACATTCTCCAGTGAGGACAAATAGAGAAGCAATTAAACATGAAAACCCTAAAAATTAATTAATTAGTAATGGTTTTGCTAGGGTTTTGAGCTCTCAGTCATGAGCTAGCCATGCCTTTGCACAGTGTCTTGGAGTTTGAGAAGCTCAGAGCTTGCAGTAAGTATTGTACTGTACCTGTTCATTGAAGGCCCTCTTTGTATGTAGACAATTGCTCTCATTTAAGACATTCACTGAAGGGCTGTGCATAAAATACAAGGACACCATAACCGAACATTAATAACTTCACTTCATTTCAAGGATTTAATTTTAAATGGATATATATATAGTCACATGAGATGCTTTAATTAGTTCTAAACTTCTAATCTCAGTACAAGTGAATTGAACACCTGTGTGTACGTATATATATATATATATATATATATATATATATATATATCCATCCATAATGAACCAAAAAGGCATGTATAAACACACACACATATTTATATATAGAGAATTTTATAAAATTAAGATAAGATATGCATTCAAAAGACATTGAATAAAAGTCCAATAGCATGAAACATGTCTTGGAAGGAAACATTGGTAAGAAGTCCATATCTCAAGTTTCACACGTGCAAGTGATTTAGGTTTGTACCAAATATTTTTCATGGTAGCTAAAAGCCTGCATGTAAGCTATTCATGCAGGCAACTTTGGAGCTCAAAACTATAGTTCCGTGCAATAATTATAACTCAAAAAGTGACACCTCTTTCTATATGACTATATCCATAGTCCTTTTCTTTCTCTCTCTCTCTTTCACTATCCGTGGTCCTTTTGTCCTTGTTCTTATTCTCAAGATTCATCTTTTGGTCTATTTCATGTTAATGAGCCAGCTATCTTGAGTTCCTGTTTGATTTGATGAGCAGTGATCAGTCCAAGAGATATAGTTGAATTTTCCAGCTATGTTTTAGTTTTCTGTGAGATTTGGACAGCAGGGAAAGAGAAGTCCAAGAAGGAGACTTTAAATGGCTCCAAATCCGGATCTTTTCACAGTATCTTTGTATTGGTTTCATTTGCATGCATGCATGCATTTCTTGTTTCTTGCTAGCTGGTTCTTTGAGACACTTTTCATGTCAACAGGTCATTTGGTGGGTCTAGCTAGCTTAAATATTACACCACATATAAATGGTTCTTTTCCTTAGCACCATGCATTCATGTTCCCAGGCATCTCCAGCTTGGCTTTTCAAGGTTTATTAATAATATTGTATCAGTTGTAATCTTATATATATATATATATATATATATATATATATATATATATATATATATATATGTTGTTCATTATATATATCTCACAATTTAACTTTGTGAAGTTAAATAGTTAATTATAACCATAAGAGTACTGTGGGGTGTGTACTATGCAAAGATAAGTTATTAATCTTTGATCAATACTTTCACTTAATCTATTTTTTTTTTTTGTACTCAAAACTAAAATTTTAACATTCACACACACACACACACATGACATACACATATTATATCTCAATTTGACAAAGGCAAAAAACAGAAATTTTGATTCTTCCGTATCACTCATAATTTATTAATGTACCAGCTAGTATTCATTTTTATTATAAATTATTTATGGCAGTATATATTGTCTTTATATATGACAAAGGAAAGTGAAGGTAAAGACAAGGAGTTGGGCATGCAGTGGAGCCATTTCATGGAGACAACGGCATTAGGTGCCAGCCACACTGAGTATTCATAATGGGGGTCCTCAGAATCTCAATGTATACTTTGTTTTTCTCATAGACTTGTTTTTAACTTCATTAATTTATTTATTTTATTTTTATCATTTAATACATTGGAACAGACCCATCTGATCTTCCATGTGCATAAGGACAACACTCTGGGGACCTTCTTGTGGGGTTCTTGTATATTTCGTAGAACATGGACTTGGAGTTTTTTCTATATATTTTACAGGACCAATCATAATTTATGCAGTCAATACCTAGTTATCAACTCTTTTATATATATATATATATTTAAAAATAAAGTTTATTAATTTAGTGTGAAAATCACCTTCTTTATTAATGACTGCTTAATTAACCTTAAAACGAGCTATATTGCATCTCTCTTTTTAATTTTTTTTATTATTTTTAATTACTGCTTTAATCATTTATTTAATTAATTTTAGAAAAAATTTATATAACAAGTACATAGAGTTTTAATTAGTAATTATTGGTTTAAAAGTTTGAAATAGCATTGTAAGGTTAAGTTTGGTCTTAGTGAAAACATTCTAATAGTGACAGTGATTGAGAATTTGTAGGACTTACAACCCCTGAATTTAATGTTACCTCTATTCTTCTTCTCATTTGCAATATTCTTCACATGCCAGTCAAATGAAATTAGTAAGTTTAACACTCAAAACTTAAATTGTGACTAAATGGTATGTAAACATTAAACAAAATTATCACACCCATTTTAATTTGTTTTGGGTGATGAAAGATTTTTTTTAAGCATTAAAAGTCACATTATTGTATAAAGAAAACAATGAAAAAATAGATCCACCAACCAAGACTAGTAGATGAATCTTATAAAAATTACTTAATAAATATTTTTTTAAGTCATATAATTTGTCACTAAACTATGAAGTTTTAATTTCATCAATTTATAAACTATGAATTTCTAAATTTCGTATGCACATGTTGTCCATTTTTTAATTTGAAAAACCAATCTAGAATTACAGATAATATGTTATGTTCAAAATTAAAAAAGATATATTTTTATATAATAAAATACAATAAATTATAATTATAATATTTTTATATTCTCTAATCCATTGTTATTGTAATTTGTCTTAAGATAGTTGTTATTTTATCTCCCCAAAATAATATAATATCAGTTTTAATGCAAATATAAATGAATAATGTCTAATTTTGTATACATATTGGTAATATATACCAGGTAAATTTTTTAGTAGGTTACTAAACTTTGGTTCATTTTCACTTTGATCACCAAACTTCAATTTGCATCAATTTGGCTATTCAACTTTAATTTGATTTCATTAAGTAGTAAATCAAAGGATTTGGTCCTCCAAATGAATGATGTAGCTTATTTTCGATGACATGAACACCTCCAATAGACTTAATAATGTGCCATGAGGAGAAATGACTTGGATTTTTAGACAGTCATGTAATTAATTGAGGGTTAAAATCTATGATTTATTACCCAATGAGATTTAATTAAAATTGAGTGATCAAATTGATGCAAATTGAAGTTTAGTGATCAAAATGAAAATGAGTCAAAGTTTAGTGACCTAGTAAAAAATTTACCCAATATAAACCACCCAATTTTTAGGAATCTTATAAAATTATTTTTAATATATATATATATCATATTGCGAATAAGAAAAATATTTGTCTGAAAGCACGTGCGTTGCGAATGCGGAAGCGGGCGCGGGAAAATCTAAAACAAAAGTGAGAAAGCGACTGTCGGCATTTAGGTATGGTGACACGTGTCCAAGTAAAAGTTAACGGCTAAAACCGCGCCACGTGTACAAACGCCAAAAGAACAGGGAACTCTTCGTTCAAGATTTGCGGCTGTGTGAGTGACCACTTGGAAAATAAAAAATAAAAATTTAAGCATGTATAAAAATTAATAAAAAAAATAAAAAATTAAAAGAAGATGGAACCGGGTTGGTATTTGATTTGGGTGAGGCCCAATGGCTCGTTTTGGTCAACTTATGGGACCAGATACAACACACAGGATATAAAGAGTGGTCCAGTGTCCTTGGTAAAGCCACACCCACACGGCTTAAATTTAATTTTGAGTATTTGTTTTTATATATAAATTTTGAAATGATTAAAATTAATTAAAGAACTTAATAAGGTTTTAATATACAAACTCGAGTTTAAGATTTTGATTCTAACTCATACTTACATTTTCTTTTTTCATATTTGGTTTTGGTTTAGGTTTTAAAACTTATGCTCAAACTTATGCCTGATTTTTGGGTTATTCATTAAAATTTAAAGTTAAAAATTTGACTAGATCTCATAAAACTTGATTTATTTTCTTTTTAAAGTTTTTTTTTTTGACAAAGTAAAGTAGGTATGACAAAAAATTATACTCAATATGTTTGTATCTTCACTATACGTGAACTGAGTTTTAAATATATTTTTTTCAATAAGAATATGACCACTTAAATATATAAAACTCAGTGCTAATAGATCACAAGTTCATTGGTTCTTACACTCAAACTAACTCAACCAAAATATACATAGGTTTTCATGAATTACAGTTAAAACAACATCAAATGATGATATACTCACATATATATGATGTTGATTTGATTCAATCCAATAATATATATATATATATAGTGAACATTAAACTCTATTGGCAATGTGGGGACTAGCCAAAATAGAAGGTCATTGTCTAGCAATGTTAGCAAGTCTTTGGAACAATCCTCATCACATATGGTGGACAGCAGTCTTCACCCTTGAGACATGCCAAAGGTCCCCCACCATAAATACTATTCATTCAGCTTTCACTATCCCAATCAAACATGATCTTATATTAAAAAAAAAAAAGATTATTTTATTATATTCTGTATATGTATGTATATGCATATTCTTGATTGAATTCCATCAAGCATCTTTATAAACTAGATAGTATAAGTTTGATAACTTATATTTCCTATAGTTTTGGTGTCTGAATATTGCATTACTGACATACATAATAATAAAATCTAAGTTGATTCAAGCAACGTTTATATATGTTAATAAGACAAGACAAATATATACACATAACACAATAAGATAAATTGGTGTTCTTTGTGCTTGATGAGTCACAAATTGTAATTAATTAAGTGCATGATTTGGAGCTTTATATTTTATGAATATTAGTACAACATATATCAGTCCTCTCTACCTACTGAAACTATATTTTAAGGGAAGTGGATCAAGATTTTTAGGAGAATGGAACTTTTGTCTCAATATAGTAAGAGATGATATATAATTAAGGACAAAATTAAAAAAAAAATTCAAGTAATCACATCAACATATTTGTCCAAGGAATCATCAAAAAATAAGCAATTCATGATCTTTTCCAATCCATTTTCTTGAAAATTAAAATGAAATCATTTCTTGTTTCTTGTGTTTATAAAATGAAATGTCATGGTGGAGTTAGGAATAGTGGTACTCTTTGATTGTGTCATATGATACATAATTTAATGTCACACCTTAATAATATTTAACCACCAACTAAACAATTTTAGCACTTTCTTTGTAGACACTAGGCAAATTCCCTTGCTCAACCTTGTTTTTTTTAAAATATTTTTATTAATATTATTATAATTTTGATGGTTGTAATTCAATATTACATATGGACATAACTTTAAATATAAATAAAATATTTTAATTAATGAATTTATAACATCATGCACAAAGTTATTGTGAGAAAATAAATAAAACAAATGCAAATGCAAATGAAATAATACCCAACAAAAAACCATTCAAAAAATAAAAAAATAAAAAAACAAAAGGGTAAAAAAAAATTAATTATACAATAGTAGATATACCATAATCTCTTCTACAACTCATTAAAAAAATTAAAATCAATACTCATATTTTAGAAATATACTCAATTCTGTAGTTTCAATATATTTCATCCTTTAATTTCTAATATTTTGATATCTTCAATCTCTTCTAATTTACTTAGATATAAACCTAAACAAATGCCAGTTTTCAATTATGACTTGTAAATTGATTAAAAAAAATTATGATTAAATTATTCTTTGCAGGCATACATTTTCAGCAAAATAAATATCTTAGTTGATTTTAAAAGGCTTAACGGTATATTTAACGCAAAATTAATTAATGCAATTAAACCATTATATTACTAATGCCATAATTAATGCAAACAAATATTTAAGTACAATTAATTTTTTTTTAAAATTCATTACTATCTTTTGAAATGCTCTCAAACCATTTTAAAAAATTCATAACTATCTTTTGAAATGCTCTCAAACCAGATTATACACATATTTTAAATATACGTGTAGATATTCTTCCAAATGTTATTATGCCCTTTGTGTTTTTAACCAATATCTTTGGTGGAAAACTAACTCCCAAAATCTTTGAAGTTTCATAAGGATAATTAAGTGGAAGAGATGTACAAAATTGTACCAACTTCTGAAAAGGAAAAATGTGATTTTTGTGTGAACTTTTTTTAAAGATAGTAAGACAAACATTCTTTGAATTATTAAGAAATAATTTTAACCATGGGAAAAGTTTGAGAGTTTTTTTACCTTAGTGCATGATGTGATGTTGCATGCTAAGAAAGAGCCAAAGCAGCAGTTCGATAGTCATGTTGGTTATGGCTATGCAACATTGCTCACATCAATCTTCTTCTCACCAGTCATAATTGTCAGATGGTTGCAGTCATAATAATAATAATAATAATACATAAATAATTTGGTTAATTCTATCACCAAACACAGCGTACTATAGTGAAAAAACATGTGAGCGTAAATGCACAGCATAATGAAAAGATATGTGAGTGTAAGTAAGTGTAGAGATAAAAGATCAAATCTTTTATAATACTGTGAAAATACTATATTTATTAAATTTTTTCACTGCCAAATTTATATTTTTCATACTTCCAGAATTGTAAAATAAAAAAAATTATTATTATTAACGGAAATCTCTAAAAAAACATTAAACCATTATAATTAATTCATCATTGTACTAGTCTTTTTTAAGCAACCTTTTATGAAACATTTATCTTTGCCACATATATATATATATATATATATATATATATATATATATATAGTTTTGACACATATTAATAAATTGTTTTGTCAAGAAAACAAACATACTGGGGCCATATATTCCTCCATAATGGAAGTGGAAATATAAAATTTGAAAAGACTCAACATCCATAAAACATAATAATAAATGAAAGAATCACAAGTTTATAACTTTATATATGAGACAGATATTTTATAATGAAGCCACAAAGAACCAGCCAACATGCTATCACTAATAATTAGTTCAAAGAAAATGAAGATCCAATTATACTCATAATCCTAACAAAAATAAAATAATAAAGATTGATACCTCTGGACATGAACCTTCACCTAAAGAATCATACTGCATAACTTCTAATGAACAGTTTGTTTGGCGACCTTTCTTCATCATTACTGAATTGAGTCCATAAAATAAAATAAAATAAAATATATAAAACGTGTGGTGGTTCAGAAGCACAAAGATCAATTGGAAACTAAGTTCAATTAAAAAAATATATTATCATGAACTTGATATAAAAAACAATGCAAAGAAATCATGGAAGAAAGAGCAAAAGGAACAATCCTTCCATACCTTTCTACCCTACAGAAGCTTCAAATCAAGTAGCCACCCAACCTATATATGGAAATACAATAAGAGATATGTTTGTGCATCTTCCAATATTATATGATTATATTATATGTAATGCACAAGGCTACATGAAAGACACTAGAGTGACTGTAGAACATTTCATGTCAAAAGACAAGTATCTGATTCAAAACAATAATTGATCAATGTATAATAATAATAATGTCATGCTATCAACATTTTGTATTCTAATCAGTCAAGTCTCATGTCTCCTCAACAGTAAGAGCTGCCCCCCTTATCAAGTTATATATTACTTACATGATCATCCATGTCAACCCTAAATAGAGAAATCATGAGCTTTGGAGCTATTAGTACCTAACAATAAGAGCTTGTAAGAACAATGTCAACTATACATACATATATATCTATAAATCATGCATTTGGAATTGTAAGGATCATTAATCTGTTTAGCTACAAGCCCAACCAGATTAAACAAGAAATGATATTATATTTGATTATAATAATCAAATACTCTAAACCCAGAGACAAGAAAATCGCTCTTATCCTCTAGTCAAACAGTATATAAGATAAGCCTATACCAGAAAATAAGGCAATACAAACATATAAACAGGAATAAGCTAACTTTTTCCTCAAGCTCATTCATCCTTTAATACCCATTAAAACAAGCCACAAAGTAAGAGAATTCCATGAAAGGGCCACACTAATTGCAAGTATATATAAATGATCTTGATTGCAGGTCAATTCTTGCAGCTAACTCTAATAACACCAAAGGTCTAATCATATATATATATATATATATATATGAGCCGCAACTCACAGTTCATGGGACGGGCTTCTTAAAGCAAATTTGGACCAATTGCGTCAAGTCGCTAGTTAACTCAACTGACATTGATCCTAACATCCGAGTCCTACGAAAAAAGGCCAGACCCATGAGTTGGTGTGAGTCTTTTCATGTCCATCTTTAGTCTTGGATCTTGAAACCTTATTACTGCATTACAACAGTGATCATAGAAGCAATAAGTCTAAAGGCAGGAATGTGCCTACCTGACTGAACTGCAGGATTGAAATGCAATTAAATGGTTTGCTTTCCTGTAATATTGGATAAAACCAACTAATTTTATCCTACCATGAGATAAAACTGCACCAATAAAAAATAAGCTAATATATATATACACATCATATGATATAACATGGTGAAATCATTCATTGAAATTTTGATATATTATCCCTGTTCATGGCATCAAGGCTGACTTATAATGACTGTCTAATTACAGCAAAGTTTAAATAGAAAAGAACAGTACAGACCTAAATTACGTACATCTGTCAAAGCCATCATCCATCAAGGAGAAGTACAGAGTAACGGAAATTTGAGAAAATGGAAAGGAAAGAATTTTAAAGATGAATTTTACTTCAATCAACCAAGCCCAACAGTAGCACTTGAATTTACATCAGCATCAAAAGAACAAAATAAATATCATTTGTATTATTAGTTGTGCCAATTTTTTTTAGTGCGTAAAATGCAGAACAGCAATGCTGAAGGAAATAAGTCAACAGATTTTACAGCACTAGCATCAAAATTGGAGGTCTTAAGTTTACAAAAAAGGAAAAAAAAAAAAAAAAAACTGTTGCCCCCAATCAATTATCATAAGCAATAACTGGGTATATTTAAAGGCGCCCTTTATCATCTGGTGGCAAGAAATGAAGAACTCACTCCCTCAAATAAAAATATCTGAGTCGATTTGTTGGAGGTTTGGAAAGAACCGCTTCAATGTGCTCGAATAATCTTGAGAATTTCCCT
This sequence comes from Dioscorea alata, assembly GCA_020875875.1. Taxonomy (NCBI): domain Eukaryota; kingdom Viridiplantae; phylum Streptophyta; class Magnoliopsida; order Dioscoreales; family Dioscoreaceae; genus Dioscorea; species Dioscorea alata. Next base: position 16,338,821 of record CM037015.1, on the reverse strand, counting down.
GCAAAAGGGGGCCCATCAAAGAGTATTAATTTAGAACGAGTATATTGGATCATGCTATAACACCTCTCAAACAAAAAATCTATGCATGATTCTTAAGAAAATAAAAATGCCAATCTTGATTTTGTATACTCTGTGTGGGTGTATGTGACTAATTAGATATGTCATCAGCCATTTCTTTTCAGTGTTCAAACTTCAAAGAAACTAATAAAATTCTTATCCCGAGGGTTCTTTGACACTTCAAATGAAACTTGAGTCACTAGGGCCAAAGCTGTAACAGATTCAGGGAAGTTTATCAAGAAGCATTTGAGGTTAACCTAAGCAAAATTGCTAAGATATGAAAAATCTTGAACATGAGAGTTGTGGGGAGAAGTGCATTTACTAAATAACCGACAGATTAGATGTGAGCTTTGATTGTTAAGGGAAGCTTACCTTTGGATACCCAAACACCATTACAGATCTCATTATTTCAGATTTAAAATATCTAAGAACATCACAGATAAGTAAAGTTGATCTTGATCTCAGCAGTCACAAGTATAACAAATATGAGCTCCCATCTTTATCAGAGGACTTATATTTGTGATTACACAGTTGCAGAAGGAAAATGCCACATTGAACTCACACAGCCCGTGAAAAGGAGTTAAAACAAAGGCCAAGAGAATATTCCCTGAATTCAGCGAGAAAACCAGGAAAATCGGAGATGTGTAAACTAACTAGTCTCTAAATACCATGATGAATAAAAGTGGGCAAATGGACCAATCGCCCAGCCATCAATTAATTTAATTTTTTCACACTTCATATTCAACTGTCAATAATGAGTACTTCTACAAACTTCAATGAACCACTCTATAACGCTAATCCATACTGATGGCCTTTTCCTATTCATCGAACTATCCTTTGGCTTGAGGTCTAGATCGACATTGGAAAGATCAGATCCAAAACTTAAACATGATATAGATCAGATTAACGCCTCAAGGCATAACTAGGTATAAAGCACTAAAACTAATGTAGCTCATAGTAAAAGATCACCTGATATCTATTCGCAATATTTATCAATGCATTCAATATTCTATTAAGAAATGCATTCGGTGCTATATGATTAACGAAACTTGAAATCAATTAATCTTGAGCAACAATAAAAAATCAATTAAAAAATTGTGCGAAAAAAATAAAAATCTTACGCATGGGTTACGCTCGAGATATATGGTCGTTAGCTTCTCCCTTGAGCCTGCTACGGCTAAATCAACACCTTCCAATGATGCTATCTGGTTATCATTAAGCCATAAGTCCTCCAACCTGCATATTATGATGACAATTCAGTGGTTAAGAAATGAAGAAACTAACCCAACCACCAAGAAATACAAATAAAGGAGCAGTAATTTACATTGTCAAGTTTTCAATATCATTGATTGAAGTAAGTTTGTTCGCAGAAACATCCAGCACGCGAAGATTTATTAAGGTGGATAAGCCTTCCATCTTTGTGATGCCATTGTGGCTCAGATAAAGTTCTTCTAGTGCAACACACTCCTGAAAGAAAAGCAAGAAACAAATAAAAATTAAATTTTACCTTAATAGAAAGATGAGTTCCCAGGTTATGAACAAGATCTTTTGGAATTCCATACTTGAAATCCTGCCATGGATGTCAGCCGATTGCTCTGCAAGCTTATTTTTCTTATACACTTAAGACCACACAAATTCACGCTCCTGATGCGATTTCGCCCCAGCCACAACTCCTGTAAATTTCTCAAGGCTTCCAGGTTCTCCATTAACTATGATAAGGAACATATTTAATAAGTAAAAAGAAACTACAAATAATAGGAAAAAATAGTAGTGGATTTAGTAAAGAACCCAAATTACAGAAAACTCCAAAAGTAACTAACTAGCTTTGAGAAAGTACCCTTCCAAAACTTCCTGGGAGACAAATCTAGCAGAAATCTTACCCTTAATCTGTTTGATCCTAATTCAAGAATTTGCAATGCATGCAAATGTTCAATCTCCTCCATTCTGGTCACTTCATTCTTGGAAACATAAAGCTCCTTAAGTGTATTTGAGACCTTGGACAAACCATTTAAGGAAGATACCTCATTAAACGAGACATCAAATACCAGAAGGCCCTTGAAAATGCTGACATCAGGAATTTTAGTGAGTTTGTTGTCTCTAAGAACAAGTTCCTGCACAAGAAAACAATCATTTACTTAAAAATGGAGAACAAGAAAAGAAGATCATGAGTTTTCTTACTCTTTGGTTTTAAGAATAACTAGGTTTTATTAATAACAAATCTTAACCAGGCTAATATGTACAAATGGAGCCACTCCAAAAGTATATGGCAGCACCAATCCTCAACCAAAAATTCTGGGATTCTTCCAGCAGACAAGCAAGCTGTCCATGACATCAAGCAACATAATACACACGCATACACATTTGATTGTCGGATATATTCGATTGGCCAAATTAATTTGGTATCAGTTATTATGACTTCTTACTTCTATCATTTTGATGAAATCATAAGTCGCACTTCAAAACAAATTCTAAAAAACATGGCCATAACCAGGATGTGAGCTTTCAGAAGTACTGTCAGAACATTATGTTTATACAGCTAATTCTATTGAGCCTACCCTTATTCAGCACCTGCCTCACCCCCTCTATCCGGCGCACATCAAAGCAATGAGCATAAACAAACAAGAAACTGATGTGGCTATTTATTACAAGCATGTCTCCTTTATTCGCCAGTCTCACAACTTATTCTTACGAACACAAAAGCGCCCTCATCTTTGTGTGCTCATCGTTTTCATTTGACATTTCATCGCATTCCATATCTTTGATTCTTATTGTGACCATTTGGAGAAATAGTCCGGGAAGATAAAACATATATTTCATAGTCGATATGATGGGTAAATAATCATCTCATATAACTCACGCCAAACCAAAGCTGAGACACCATAAGCATTGACAAAACTTCAACTTTCTTTGTCACAAGATTAAGCAAGGATTGGATCCAACACTAAGCAAATTTCTAATAATAATCATCACATGCCACACAAAACACATCAAAATTGCTGAGAAAATCATTAAAAAGAACACCACAAAACAATCATCTTTGTAGCTTTCAATTATTTCCCTTCATGCAACGATGAATCGAAACAACACATTATTAATAAAAAAACAAAAAAAAACTAGAAGATACGATTCAAGCGCCAAACCTGCAAGCCAGGGATAGAATCCCACCGAGTAATAGGATCAACGCCCTCATCATCGAAGAGGTTCTGCCGCAAGGACAGCTTCCTCAACCGCGAGAGCCGGCCGATTCTGGGGTCGAGAACGGAGAGCCGGTTGGCGGTGAGATCGAGTTCCACCAACTCCTCGGGGATCTCGACATCGCCGAGATCGTGAAGCTGAAAGCTAGTAAGATCAAGGCAGCAGCTGGAGAGATCGCCTTCGTCTTCACCGCTTCCGTTGTGGAGGTCCTCCTCCATTGTTGAGAATCAAAGAAGCCCTAAAAGCCAAGCGTTGGGATTCTCGAGAGGGCCTTGAGAAGAGATCGTTCTAAATGTGAGAAACGACCCAAAGGATAGTTTTATTTTTTTATTTTTTATTAAAAAAAAACATAGTTTTCGATTATTACATTTGCGAGGGGTTTTTTTTTTTTTTTTTGCTTTTTGCTTTTTGCTTTTTTTTTTTTTTTTTTTTTGGCACTTTTTTGCAAATATATCCCTGTCATGTAGTAGAGATATGCCAATGGGTAGGGTTTGATACCTGTAGGATACCCGTATTTTAAAAATTACCCATGCTCATCCCATAATAACTTTGACCCCCATTCCCACAACCGTTGAGTACCTACATCCTCATTATTTCCAATTTAGTTAACCGATAATTATTATTGGTGACGAACTCCCAAATAGTATCTGGAAGCATACATGCACAGTTAAAGAGAACATGACTATGTTCATTAAAAAAAGCTTAAGAGAAAACGAGAAAACTGAAAGTGAAAACATTGAAAAGGGTTTGGGCTTTTTTCCCATAAATCCGAAACATTTCTGTCGACTTTTAATATAATATGTTGAAATAATGATGTTTATTTTAGTTTGATTAGGATATATTTGATTTAGATATTTAAATTAGTTGTGTGTTGATTATAATTCAAATTAGTCGATGATTATCTTTTTAGAACTTTGCCTTTATAAAGGCTTTAGTGTTTATGAATAAAGTATGCAGTTTTTCTTGTCCCTTCTTTTAAATTATCATAATATGTTTATTTTAGTTAAATAAAAAAATAAATAAAACATATATATATATATATATATATATATATATATATATATATAGTATGTTGGTAAATAGGTATGGGTACTATAGTACTCTTATCCATACCCATTCCATACACAAACCCATCAGGTGACTATTTTTTGAAGGCACCCTTTAGGTCTGGATTCAATTACCATCTCTATTGTTGTGCTTGTTTTTCAGTGTATATGTCAAAGTGTTTAGTAATTATAAATTTTACAAAGGGATATATGCAATTATGAGATTTTTTTTTTTTTAATGAAAGGTGTATATATTTCCGGGTTGAGAACAAACCATATTTTTCTTGCATTATAATATTTTAAAATTATTTAGATCCAAAAGCACAGTTATGATATGAAAATTTAAAGTTTTTTTTTTTAGTAATGTGGACAAACTTCCTCATAATTTTTATTACTTCATCTTAACCATGAGAGAAAGTTGAATTCTCAATCTTCTCCATAAGAAACAAATATCTTACTGTTCATTTATTGCAACAGTGACAATTTAAAACGCTTTTAGATCAAGGGTGTGCATCCTTGGAAATATAATTGTCAAAAATTTTTTTTTGAGAATATTAGAACATTTTATATAATTTATTAGTAATTTATATTTAAAACTTGACATACAATTTGTTTTTACATGTTCAGTATATGTAATATTTTTACGTAAATATAACCATAATAGAAACCTGAATTTCTAAAATACCTTTTGTTTTAATCATATATTTAAAAGAAATTGTTTACTTTTTCAAATATTAGAGACTTACCCATAAAAATGGGGGATAAATATGAAAAGAATATCTTTTATTTTTGTTATATACTCAGGAAATATACGCATAAGATGAAAATTGGTCAAAACATGCATTTAATTAATTATAAAACTATGAATAAAAATTCCATTGGAACTGGCTTCATGTTTTAATACAAAAGTCACACAAAATATTTGACAATAGTATAACCCACAAATCTACCACATAAAATAAACACTAGACAAACATTGCCAATGTACAACATCTCAATAAATGCCAATAAAATGGCAAAAATAAATAAATAAATAAACACTTAACCCAAAGAATGATATATTGTAATTTATACAATAACCACCCACACAAAATTAATTGAATCGATCTAATATTCAACCATACATATTAGGCGTGAGTTGATTTACATGGTATTACATAATAAATAGTAGTTCAGCTCGATAGTTAATATATATATATTGGTTGTAAACCCCTCAAAAGTTCTATAATTGCATATTTATCCTCAGAAAAAATATAATTGTACATATACCCATAAAAAATATAGATAATTGCTGAGATGCCCCTACTGAGTTTCCGTAACTAATCAAACTTTATTAACTATAATTATAACTTGGATTAAAATATACAAAATGTCCAAAATGACTCTTGTAAATGATCATTTTACAATAATTTTTTTCAATGGTACATATGAAAAGGGTATAATCGTCATTTTATATATTTAACGATGATTTTTTTAACTAATTTGAACCTCAGGGATATATACGTAATTATATATATTATTCAAGTATATGTATGGAATTATCTTTTATTCAGTGGTAAATATATAATTTTAAAATTATTTAAGATGCACCTTCAAAACTCCTATGTATATATATATATATATATATATATACATGACACAGTTTACCCCAACATAAAAGTATAGAAGATTCAATCTATTGTTGCTTAAAACATAGCATGACAATTCAAAACATTCCAAATAGATAGCCCTGTTAGATTGGTCTCTCTTGAGGCATGACTTAATACACACAAGTTAATCCTTGCAACTTCTTTAAAGTAGTGGGTCCTTACAATTATACTTATAATAATCTATAGCTCCAATGGGACATTTTGGCAAACAAAGGGATCTCTTGTATATTATATTGACCATAAATTTCTCCTTGATGATAGAGAGACTTTAATGATGTTACTTTGTTTTTATGAGAAGCTTGGTGATGGCCTTTATAACTTTGTTTATACATGTTACTACTTCAATTATTTTATCTAGGATTAATTATAATATGTTAGGCTCTGGCTTCATTACTTATTCTTTCATTGGTGTAACAATCTTCATTCAGAATCTAGGGTCACTTTGATCATGTCCTTGATAATGTGAGATGAGCATCCTCCTTAGCATTATTTATTTTTAATCATTTGTCTCAAATGTTTTTTTTTCTTCTTTCTAGATTCTAACTACTAGTTAAAGAGTAAGTTTTTTTCTTTATTAGAAGTACTAAAGTAGGTGTTCTTTAAATAAAAGTTTTAGCTAATATATCTAAGTTGATTCTATATTTTATGCCCCATTTTTAATGGGTTCAATTTTGTGATTGGTTTTTCTCATTATACTGGAGTTCTTATGCATTTTTAATCACAATGCAAATGATATAACTTGAAAAAAGAAATAAAATAACATTATATAATAGTTTGCATAATATTTTTTTTATTAATATACATAAGTGCGTTCTATGTTTATAGCTAGGGTTGCAAATGCATCATTTGGATGAAACCTATTAAAATTAAACTTTTTGCATCAATATAATTTAAAAATATAGCTCATCAATTTAGTTATTATTTTATATTTAAAACCAATACTTAGTTAGAGTGAATTTTGATACAACAGTAAAGTGTGAGAGTTTCTCCTTACTTATGATGAATAGTGTCAGTAGTGACTTGCTATTAGTGTTTTAATATATATGAAATCTAAATTATCCAAATTTATTCTATATAATAAATTTAAAAACTAAATTAATAATGTGATAATGTTATTGTTTTGGCCATGCTAGGTTAAAATTTCATCATATTAATTATGCACTTTTTGTACTTAAAAATATTATAAATATTGATTCATGATTGTGTCAAAAATGATATAATATTACTACTAATATTATTTATCATAATTGTACTCACTAAATCAAAATAAACAAATAAAGAAATAAACACATAAATAAATAAACACTAGTACTTAAAACAAAATGAAGATTCCAATGACTTCATCCTAGCCCATCCCAGCCCAGCAAAGAAAGCCCATTAAAGCCCAATTGTATAAATAAAAAATAAAAAAAAAAAGGAAAAATCTCATGATTCCTCCGCTCACGTGACAACCCCGCAGGAGGTCACGAGGGGCACGTGCGGAAGAGGATAGGATTCATCCCGACCTGCCACGTGTCACTGGCCACCGCTCTTTGACACGCGCGAAGCCATCCGCACATGATCGCTGACACCCCATCACGTGATCCCCCGCCTTCCCACCACCTTAAAAATAATATATAAAAATCCAAAAAAAAAAATCACTTTAAAAAATTAATAAAAAATTATATTAAAAAAAACCAAATAAATATAAATAAATAAATAAAAAAACAAGAACGCCTCCAAGGCACGCAAAGTCACCACCACCACCACCTCGGCTTCTCTCTTTCTTTCTCTTTTTTTTAACTTTAATCCAGAGCAAAAGCCATCCAATCAGAGCCGTCCAATCGGTGGGTCCGTCCCATCATCAACGGTGTCTCCGAGAGAAGCACTGAAATCCACACGTCACGTTCTTCAACGTGGATACGCCTCGGGATCCACAACGTCAGACTCTTGACCTTGTGTCAGAACACTCTCTCCCCCACCCGATGATCGCCACGTGCCCTTCATCTTCAGGTGACTATAGAATCTGGCCGTCGGATATAAAGTTGGTATTCTTACAAACATACCCTCATAAAATCCAAAAACTATATGTATATAATAATACACTCGTATTCTTATTTCAGCTTGAAATTTGTAGTTGTGAAAAGAGTTATGAACTTGGCAGTTGAGTAACTTAAGTTCAATCAAATTTAACTTGATGGTTCAAATAATCAATATATATATCATATTAAAATAAAACTGGTTTTGGGATACATACGGTTAATAAAATCTTAGTAATTTATATTAGTTATTTTTATTAGTAAAAAATTATTATAAAGAGGTTTTTTTCCTTAATAAACACAAGTTCAATTTTAATTTCAAACAATACTAATTTTTAACTCGAGCTCAAGAAAAAACAATCTTTAAGTTGTGAATGATATAAACGGAACAAAAAATAACATGGGGGTGTACACATAATTATAATATTTTATAAGGGTATATATGCTAAAAAAATCCAATGAAATGTGTTTTTTTTCATTCATACCCTTCAAAAACTTTAAATTATCTGACATGTTCATTCTGAGCATATCATTAGAAACTTTCTTTTAGAGGTCTTAAAATGCAAAAACTCATGATAAGAGAACATGGTTAGATAGCTAAAGATCAAAAAAGGAGGTTAATTAGGGGACTAAATAAAGTTAGGGAGAGGGGGGACGCGTTTCCCGAGAGAGGGGCAGATGAAGAGACGAATCCGGCCACGAGTCGGGCGGACAAACACTGCGAGATCGGTTCCTAAGGATGGAGGTTCCTCACATTACTCATTTTAATATTCAATTAATTATTATTTAATTCCTAATTAATCCTCCAATTTAATTAATTAATCAATTAGTTGATTACCTCCTCTTGTTCAAAGGAACAACTTGTTACACTACTATAATATCAAAGGGGTACAACCAGTCATTTCCTTAACTTGCATTCGATGTGGTGTCATGTTCTTTAGCTGTCGGATTTTAGTAATTTTACAAATATGTTTTTTTTTAGATAGTAAAATTTACTTAATAATTTATGTTGTTTATCTAAAATCCAAAATCACCCATAGAAACTTTTTTTTACTAATTTTATATTTTTTAAAAATAAAACTATTGTCTAAAAAACCAAGAATTATCCGTATGAATTTTATTATTTATTTATTTTACAGTTTACACCCTACATTTTGCTTTATTTACTGGCTTGGATTGGACTCCGAGAGCTCTCTCTTTCTCGGCTTTCACTTCGAAAACACATTCAATAAACCCTAACTCCCGTCTTCCTCTCTGAAACCCTCGTCTCGTTTCCAATGGAACTGCCGGAATCCTTCATCGGCGGCTACCACCGTGGCGTCGTCGGCGGCCAGTTAGGGCCAGAGAAGCAAGGGGACCACTTCGTCGTCGAGGACCTTCTCGATTTCTCCAACGAGGATGAAGACGAAGAGGAAGCCTTCATCGGCACCGATGTTTACGAAACCATCGCCGGGAACTCAGCGGATTCATCGTCGGTGTCCGTCATTACCGCCGTGGATAGCTGTAACTCCTCCTTCTCCGGCCCCGACGCCAGTTTCCCCTCGGAATTCCGCTTCTCCGGCGACCTCTCCGAGCCGGCGGTATCTTTTCCGCTCTTTTTTCCAATTTCTTCGATTTCTAATTTCGAAAATTAAGAAATCATTGCATTTCTCAGTCGAATTATTCAACATTTTCGTGAATTTTTCTGGATTTATTTATTTATTTTGAAAAAAAAAAAGTTTGATGAGCTCGCGGAGTTGGAATATATAACGAATTTGGGGGAAGAGACGTTCTCCAGCGAGGACATCGAGAAGCTTCATCTCATCTCCGGCGTCAAGTCATCATCCTCCGGCACGGTGTCGGCGCCGAGCTCAGCCACGGGGACGCCGCCGCGGGGGAGAATGCGCAGCAAGCGATCGCGCGCGGCGAACGTCTCGTGGTCATCGCGCCTCCCGATCCTCTCAAGCTCATCCTCAGAATTGGAACCCATCGCTGTGGCGGCACCGCCGCCTCCGCCACCGCAGCCCAAGCAGGTGAAGAAGAAGGATCCTGCGACGGCGACGGTGAAAAGGAAGTGCTTGCACTGTGATTCGGAGGAGACGCCGCAATGGAGGGCGGGGCCGATGGGGCCAAAGACGCTGTGCAACGCGTGCGGGGTGAGGTATAAATCGGGAAGGTTGGTGCCGGAGTACCGGCCGGCGGCCAGCCCCACCTTCATCGTCTCTGAGCACTCGAACTCGCACCGGAAGGTGCTCCAGCTTCGGCGCCAGAAGGAGCAAGAGCAGCAACTCCGACGAGGGCCGGAGGAGGTCGTCAATGGCGCCGGCGGCGATGAGTTTTTGATTCACGATCACATTGGCATCGATTTCCGGCAGCTTATCTGAAGGTGAAGTAGAGCCTGAGCTTTGCTTTTTTGTTTTTTTATTTTTATTTTTCCTTTTTTTAAAAAACTTTTTAAATTTCGTTTTGGAAGCGTTTGTTTTTGATGTTTAGCTGGCCTGCTCTAATTTTAGTTTTTTTTTTTTTGAAAAAAAGAGAAAATTAAAGAATCTCTCTAATTTTGGGTTTTTCTTTTTTGTTATATAGGGAAAAATATACTGAATTTAGTGTTTGGATAAAAGAAATTGTGATTTTTTGTAAGAAAAAAAAAAAATGGGGTGTGATTGATATTGGCTTGAAAGTAAGTCACTCAAGTCTCAAGCAGTGTGGCACTCAAGCACAAAGAGTGAATGAGTGATAAGCATGGACCCTTTTTCATTTGAGTTTTAATACTTGAAAGCCAACCTAACCAACTTAGGATGTTGTTATCATGGGTTCTCCCTTCTAGACTTATTCATATGTCCTTTTTCCCATTTATAATAATAATAATAATAATAATAATAATTGCTAGTATAATAATAGTAATAATAATAACATTGAAATTATTATGAATTTTAGAAACCAAATGTGTATTAAGAGTTATTTTAAAAAAAAATTACATGGTTTCCTTTTTGTGCCAGCAAAGTTGCATGTAACTATAATTATTATGTATTAATTTTGGAAAAGTAAGTAAAAAATAAAATAATACAGATAAATAAAAGAATAATTATTGATGCAATTCAGATGTATTGATACACAAAAGGCCAAGTAAATTTCATGCTACGTTTAATTATCAGTTTCAGTGACAGGAGGTCCTACAATATTCTGGCATCTGGTGTGCATTTGAGAGCTACCACCTAATCACACACCATTTGTCATCACACAAACAATTATCAATTAATATATGCATGTGTTTTCCTCCTCACAAAATAATAATAATAATAATAATAATAATAATTTAATTTAATTTAATTTAATTTAGTTTAGTTTAATTTAATTTAATATATCAATGTTTTTAATATGCCAAATAAATCATGATATTATGCTATTTTATATTTATTGGATTAATTTTATATTTATTCATACATTTATATATATATATATATATATATATATATATATATATATATATATATATATATATATATATATATATATATATATATATATATATATATAAATTTTAGATTTTTACAAACGGTGATAAATACATTTGCCCTATTATTTTATGGTCTATAAAAATTTTAAAATATATTTAATGATATGTGCAACTTATTGCGACAAGATTAACCCATATATATACATAATAAATATTTATGTAATAAAGTAATTGGTATTTCATTATTGTACTCTTGTTTGTCGACAATCCTCAAAATTAAATAATTATAATACTCCTTTTATTTCATATTAATTATCATATTTGAAATCTACACAAATATTAAAATTATTAATAAAACTTATAAATATTAAAAAAATATATGATAATACACCGTTAACTCTAAATGAGAAAAGGAGTAAAACTGGGCAAAACAATTAATGCTTATAAAATTATTTAAAATGATTAATAATAATAAAAAAAAAGATAATTTTCAAATGTGATCTTTAACATGAAACAAAGTGAGTAAATAAGTATATATATCCAAAATATTAATGCAAAATAATGAGGAAGGCCAATGCATGGTTTTGGGAAACCTAGAGAAGCTACATACATGCATTTTTCCTTGGTTGGAAATATATATATAAGACCAATAAAATTACAAGTCGCATGCATGCATGGATGGTCAACAACTAAACTGAGAAAGGGAGAAAGATCACATGGCGTGGGGTATTGAGTCATGGGTTTTCTCAATATATATACCTCTAATAGTGCGCATGTTCACTTGATCCCATTCACTCTTTTCTTTTTTTAATCATTTTTATACACATTATATATAAATGGATTACATAAAAAAAATATATGTATACTTTTTCATCATTCAATTCATACTTTCAATTTTTTATTTCTTAATTAATTTTTTAGAAACCATTAGTAATTTAGTAGTAACTCACCATAAAATAAGCAAAGAAGCAAGAATTTTAAACTTTGCTTTTGTAGTATTATTTATCAATATTATTTACATATTATACATTATGACCAAGTACTATTTTTCTCGGTATTGTTTTACTAGTCCCGATTCAAATTTTTTATTGTAGGAACAATATTTTCTCATTCTAGAGTTGCAGGATAAAGAATTTATCTTTACGAGGTCGTTAAGCCACCATAATTACTACACATCCGTATCTGTTTATCCGTTTGATTGTATTTATCACCTGTCAAATAATAATAATAATAATAATAATAATAATAATAATAATAATACTAATAATTTTTTGTGAAAATTCAGGTTTAATATCAAGTTAATTAAGTGAGTTTCTTATAAATTTTTGTATATCACTAAATTTTTTTTGAGTATGTTTAATTAAAAAACACATGTTCAAATATCTTAAAATTTTAAATTTTTGTTAATTACAACTTCATTTATAAGCCCAAATATTAAGTTTAACTTATAGACCATTAGATGCTTCAGTTCTTATTTAAAAATAAATACAGCATGTGCAGTGCACGTGACTAATATACTATTATTTTCTTTAGAACTTCTAAAGGATTCCCAGTGGCATATCATCCATTTTAGCAATAAATTTTTGGCGAATAAATTTATTAAGTCACAAAAATGATTCATTTTTATCAAACATAGACTTAATCAAACAATGGACCACATGTTCTAAATATCTTTGGGATGCTCCTAATTACATACATAATTATATAATTATTATACAAAAGCACACTATTTATACCATACTCTTTTCACAAATTTGGTTGCTAAAATAAAAAAGTGAGGCATTTTAATTTTAAATTTGAATTGTTTTATTTTTAATAATGTTTATTTAAATATTATTCTTCTAACAAGATATATTAGGCAGCATAATATATTGTGTGACATGTCAAGTATTTTTATCATATCTATATCTGCTTGATAAGCTAATTTTAGTATATCTATATCTGCTTAATTAACTAATTTTAGTATATTTATATCTGCTCGATCAGTTAAGAGTCTATTTAAGTTGGTTTATAAAACAAATATTTATTTATAATTTTTTATTAGTACACTTATATTAGTGTTATTTTTGGTGGGTATTCAAACATGTAACTATATAAGTTAAAAAAAAAATCCAAATTTTATATTTCACATTTCCCGAAATATCAAGTCCAAGTGTTAGTTCAAGACCAATGGAAGCATAAACACCAAGATGGTGGTTTCTTGATTAAAAAAAAAACATTTTTTTTCCATTCCTATGTTTTTCCAAAAAAATCTTAGCACTGTCAAATTGTTTACTTCAATAAAAATAAGTGCTTTTAAACTTAAAAAAAAAAAAAAAATCCAATTATACTTTAAATTTAAGTCAAAAGACTAAAAATAAAATAAATTCATAGTAAAAAATTCTTGTTCAAAAGTTCATTTTTTTAATTTATGAACAAAAAAAAAAATGTTCAAAGATAATATTAGTTAAAAGATTAATTGTGTAATTACTCATTATATATAATTAAAGTTTAATTATCCCTACGAGAGGAAAAGCAACAAAGCAATGTAAAGTCTTTTAATTACCAAAGATGGTAATTACAATTGCCAACCATAATAAGATTTATTATACAATATTGATCATTAGTTTGTTTGATTCATATTGATTAAAAATATTGAAAAAAATTCAACACCTAGGATCCTATACTTAATTTGAAAGTATAAATAAATTAACCAAAGTTGAATCCCAATAAAAACTTAAAATACTAAAATTATATATAGATAAAATCAAATCTTAGATCATGTCTTGTGAATGTGTATTGGTGGCAAACATGATATGGTGTGGGATAGATAAAAATTAAATTATGGTTTGGTCAAGATGTGATTGAAGCCATTTTGGTTTGGTTGGTAGGGTGGGGAGGGGGGACTCACTAATTTATTGCCACATCTTAACCTCATTCAAAGTATCCAAACTTTCTTGTCTTTTCTTACCAGTTTTATCTTATTATTATTATTATTATTATTATTATTATTATTATTATTATTATTGATCTTTTGAGAGTTGAAATGGATTGATAGAAAACAAAAATTTATGCATATATATAATATAAGTGAATTTCTCTTAATCAATTAGATCTTTAATTATTTTATTAAAAAAAATTTCAAATAACAAGAAATGCTTATACTAATATATTTAATCCACTCCTAATAATTATCACGTGGATGATATTAGTCACTTTTGTTTTGTAAATCATGGATATTTTCTCTCACTACATTTTATTGTATCACTGATGGATTATGTGGTATATTTCTGTATTGTTAGTGTTTTATGTTTTTGTTTTGTTTATAATTATTATATAATTATCTAATAAAATTGTTGTTTGTTTATTTCTATAAAAAACAGATGTTCTCATTTAAATATTATTTTTAAATATTTTTAAAAATCAACGATGTATTTATGTCTCATTTTCATACACGATGATGTTTTGCACCAAACCATCAAATATGTGACACATAATATTAAGATGATATTTCAGTAGTGCAGATCCATTTGTTGTACTATGTCATATATATATACCTATTAATTCGGTGCCATAGCACATGCAAAACTTTATATTTTAACCACAAAATAAAAAAATAAAAAAAACTGATGTATATAATTGAACCAAATTTAATTTAAGCAGTTAATATATATATATATATATATATATATATATATATATATATATATATATAAAGATATGTGGCTCAAGTAAGTTGGTGGCCCAACTCAACCACCTCAAAACAAAAAAGTGAGAAACATTTCACCGTAAAAGCACATGCATTTGTGTTTCAACGGTTGTTGGACTCATGGACCATTCCAATGGACCGACTTCAATTGGGTTCAATTAATCAAATCTTTTCCAAATAGCAAAATAATAATAATAATAATAATAATAGTAATAATAATTTTTATTGGCAAGGAAATAAACATTTTGTATTTTTGTATTTTCTCTAGTTAGCAAAATTAATTAAAATTAATTTTTTAAAAAAATATTTCCTTTTTCTATTTTTTTACTCTAATTTAACTTACAATAGAAAAAAAACCCTATGAAATTGCCATTTTTCAACATATTTAAAGATGTAACATCTATCAACATCTGTAGGTAATGTTCATATTGAACTGTTTGATTACAATTCAATGGTCTTGAGAATGATATTATACAGTGTAGAAGAATTTCTCAACCTTCAATCATTAGATGCACAGTATCTCAGTAAATTATAAGTGTACAACCTAATTTCTTTACCTAGTATAATGGTTTGGTTGTTGATATTGATCTTGTTACACACTCTCTCCACACCAATTATTCTCTGTCTCTCTAATTTTTCTTCTCTCTATCTTTTTTTATTTTTAAGTATGTGCGGATATTTTATGAATGTCTACGTATTCTTTTATATATATATATATATATATATATATATATATATATATATATATATTTTTTTTTTTTTTTTTTTGTAAATATAAATTTTAATGGGTGTATATATGCAAATTTCCCTCGCAATCAGCGGATTCAGAGGTTCCATTGGAGTGAATCAATGGCGACAGCGACGGCGCCGGCGAATGGTCAGAGCTCACGCGCTTTGCTTCCATGGCTGAACCTAATGGCGACGGAGCCCTTCTATATTCTCCACATCGCGGCCTTCTCGTCCTACTTCGCCGCTCGCGCCTCCGCTTCGCCTGATGTCTCCCACCGCCTCCTCCAAAGGGTATTGGTGATTATCGTGCTTTACTTTTTCCTATTGATGAGATTTCTGATTGATTTTTGTTTGATCTCTTGATGCGCAGGAGATTCAAGCTATCCTTGCCTTCTCAGTGCTAGCTGTGGTGAAGGTATGGTGATTTATAAGGTTTAATCCTGTTTATTATGTGGAGAATTTTGATATATTTTGTGATTTTAGCTAGGATTTGGATTTCCTTTATGATGGTTCTCAATTGGTGGATCTCTTGTTGCGAGCATATTTTGGAGTCTTGTTTGATGAATATTTGGGTTGTTGGGCAATGAGCCAATGAGCATTGATTGGTATTGATTGTTTTATATAATTGTATCCAATCTAAGATGAGTAGTTGTTTCTCCTTGTTCTCCTTAGAATTTTGGACATTGTTTACCATTTTGTTTTGTTTTGTTTTTTCTCATCTCTAAGGATAGTACTTTATCAAGTATTGGGATGTTAGGGCTTGCTTTTTTATTTGATATATGGGTCTGCACATGCGATGATCATTCTTGCACTATGTCAACATAGTTGAATCATATTATGAACTCTCATTTATAATGCTAAGTTCTCTAAAAATTGCCTTTGTTAGGGTTGAAAGGTGAAAGTCCATCTTGACACCTAGAACAGTCATACTTCTCTATTATTTTTTCTAAAGAAAGGTTCTTAGTTTCAGACTTGCAAATAGTTACATGAACAATAATCCAGGGTAGACTGAGTCCATGGCAATTTAAAAAACCAGCCAAGAGAGCACTAGGCTTCTGCAATTGGAGGCTGGCGTCTATATATTAATATTTCATCAAGCTTGTAATTCTATGAAGACTAGATATGAAACTATTTCATCAGGCTATAAGAGCATAGGTTTAAAAGATAATTTAAAGCTAACAACAATGGCATAGCTATTGTTGGCTATTTGATTGGAAGACCTAGAGCTAACTATTAAGACTTTGGACCATCCGGACACTTAATTCATGAAATGGTTTATGCATCCTTGTAACTCAGTGCAGTAAGATCAAGTTAGTTAGTGTTTCATATTTGTATTGGTCTGCATGATTAATGATCATAGAGGGCCCCTCTACCATTTTTACAAATAGACTATTCTATTTGTATAGATATGTTAAAGAGGCATCTTTAATCGTTCAATTTCTTTCAAAATTTTTTTTTTTTTTGACTTTCTGACAATCTTCTGCATGTTGATTTACAGAAAATCCATGTGGAAATCAAATTATTGCACAGTTCTCCGTCATGATAAGTGAAAGATAGTTTTCATTTTTAATATCTTATTGCTAATGTTGCACAGATGGTCAAAGAGGAGACATGGGAAGCTTTCATTGCTGATACATTTTTATATGCCAAGGTGTGTACTTTCAATCTCTTCTTTTAAGATGAGATGATGACATGTGATATATGTATCCTCATTTTGCTTCCCTTATTTGTTGATTCCTGCAACTAAAAAAATGTTGCAAGGTAAAATATTATAACGGAACACTCAACAACACTTGTATGGAGATTTGCTTTTAATAGTTTTTTTCACGCTTAATATTAGTATTTCCTTTCTAATGTTTCCATATTTTTTCTTCTTTTACTTTGCTTTTTCCAGGGCTTTCTTTTCGCTCTTGCTCTGGTGATCAACCATAATGTGGCAATTTGTTACCTAGTGAGTTTTCTAGGTATCCAATTATACTATCCTTTTTCATAAAAGTTAAGTTGGTGACATTAAATGTATTATAGATAAACCAAGAAATAAGTACATGGATTGAACAAAACATCAAAGGAGTGACAGGATAAATAGTGACTGACAATTTGGTCATGCTTCCTCTGACATTTTTATTTAATTTACTTTCATTTTAAGTTAGTTTATGAAACTTTATATGACTAAAATGTAGTTTAAGATATGCTTAACAATTTGCAAATGTTAACATGCCTGCATTTCTATATCAGAGGTCCTCATAATTAACCAATATTACTTTGTTTTTGTTACATAGAATCAAGAGACATTAGAGTGTTGTTATGCTTAGATCAAAACCTGACTATGCAACCCACCATAAAAATGGAGTTACATATGATATTAAGTGATCTGTCCTTTCAATATTACACATAAACCATCAGATTTCAAGCCCCACAAATGTGAGATATGTAATTTCTAGCAATGGCTTTTTTCCTTTTTCTGTTTCTTTGGAGATCCCTTGGCAAATTAAATTTGTCTTTTGGAAATTTAATGTAATTTTTCCTTATTAATTGACCAAACTTTAACTGGCCTCTTGAGTCTCTGAATGAAAGAGTATGGTTTTTGTTTCGGTTTACTTGGTTTCAACCTCCTATCTCCTTTTTTTTTGTGAGATTTTTGAACAGTTTTTATTTAATTTTTAGTCAATCTTTCTGAGACTCTGTTATCATTAGTAATCCAAATCTAGAAAACATTGAGAAACCTTGTCATCTGGATATCTTTGAGGGTTGTTTAGATGCCCTAATGCTCTATTAATCTATTATTACGATGGCTTCATAGGGTAATGAGGGATTGACTTTACTATGAAGAAGCATACATTGGCGTAACATAACATAAGGAAACTAACCGTGATGTTCAATTGTGTTACCCAAGTCTATCATTGCTTGCCTTTATTACCTTACTCTGTGTTTGAGTGTTTTTTTTTTCCTTTTAACCAAGTCTATTATCTCTTGCCTTTATCACCTTACTCTGTGTTTGAATGTTTATTTTTGTCTTTTTACCCAAGTCTATTATCGCTTGCCTCTATCACCTTACTCTGTGTTTGAGTGTTTTTGTTTTTCCTTGGTTATATCATCCTTATGCAGCATGTGAGTAATACTCCAGCCACTTTGCCAGTGTGTTAGAATGAGGGGTGCTTATCATTTAGGTCAATTGAAAGTCTCGTATGTTGCACATGAAGATCCCAATTGCTATGATACAATTAAATGTGTTTGTCAGTAAAATTTGACTGAATATCTATTTGTTGTGGTGCTTAAATTTATATAACTTTGCCTTTCACTCTGTCGAGTTCTATGTTTGTTTTTGATCCACCAATATGAATTTCTTAATATCTTCCATGTATGCCTCAATTTCATATTTGCTTCTCCTTTCTTTTGGATATTGCTAATATGACTAAGATGGAAGTGGAATGTGCTTGCTTTGGATTGATACAGTTTTATATGCCTGTACACTATTGAATGCTTTTTCTAAACTATGGAAATAATCTAACCGGTTTGCCTGTTCTTGATTTGCAGTTATTTTTGTTTTAACTCAACAACCACCATATGATGGTGCAGGTATGGCTGAACCTTGTCTTGTTTCCCTACCTTTCTTTTTTCATTAATTCTTAGAATTACTCAAATTAGTGCTTGTTTGGGGTGCTACATGTCCATTCATGGATGAGTGTTATATGCCATAATAGTTTGTGAAAATGTATGAGGTGCTGAATGCATGCCTTCCTTTTTTTGCTTCAAATCCCATTTGAGCTTTCTGAATTATCGGGTGACCCCTTAACAAATGCATTTTCTTAAAAGTTAAAATTGGAGGATAAAAATAGATTTGGGTAAATTTTTTGGCAGGGCACCAAACTATGGCATTTTCTCATTTTGGGGTCCAAACTTCAATTTGAATCAAAATGGTTATCCAAATTCAATTTTGTTTTACTGGGTGATTATTCAAGAGATTCCGATCTTTTTTTGATAATGTGGATGCCGAAAATTCTCTATCACGACATACATGATACACTGTCTGCCCAATTGGCAATTTCATCTCATTTTCTGACAGAGAATTTCTAACATCAGATCATCAAAAATAGAACGGATTTTCTCGGGTGACCACCCAGTGAAATAAAATTAAAGTTCGATAACCATTTTGATTCAAATTAAAGTTTGGACCCCAAAATGAAAAAAAAGGCCATAGTTTAGTGCTCTATAAAAAAAATTATCCAAATAGATTTCATAAAGTTCAAACATAGCAGAAAACTAATACTCCATTTCAGAACAATCCCTTCCTCACTTCTGTCATCCACTTTTTAAAGTTGGGCAATGTGTTGCATTGTTCAGGAGCTAGGAACTTTGATGGATAATGATTTGGTGCTTTCTGAATATAATTTTGTAAAGAATATTCTAGGTGATGCAAGTCAAATGACTCCTTTGCAGCTGGAAACTGTATTGACTGAAGGGAACTATTTCAAGATTTTGGCTGGTTAGTTTTGCATGCTTATCTTTCCACTTTCGATTTTAATGGAGGCTTTCACCTTTGATCTTTGGAGTGTATTTTATCAGATATCTCGCTTCTTTTCTATTATTCTTCTGTTGCAACAAATTTTTGTTCAAGATGTGTTGACACATAGGCTTAGAAAGGCAGGGAATAAACATCATGATTAGAGAAAGTAAAGGATTTGATGGACGGAACGAGGCTAGGCATAAAGCAACTCTGTAACTTTCCACCCAAACTTTATAGCTTACTCGCATTCATAGAGGTTAAGACATCTTATACTAATATAAGAAGGTTACAACACAAGAATCTGGCTTTAGTACTTCAAGAATTGTATGACCTTCTGTAGATGTCTGCTTTTGGTTAGAGAATAAACATCATGATTAGAGAAAGTAAAAGATTTGGTGGATGGAATGAGGCTAGGCATAAAGCAACTCTGTAACATGCAGCCTAATCTTTAGAGCTTACGTGCATTCAAAGAGGTTAAGACATCGTATACCAATATAAGAAGATTACTGCACAAGAATCTTGCTTTAGTACTTCAAGAATTGTATGACCTTCTGTAGATGTCTGCTTTTGGTTTTTCTAAAGTCAAATTATTAATGAGTAATATTGAACTGTAGCCATATTTATTCGGAATAACCATGAAATTATTGAAACACACTTAGTGCAACCTTATTAGTATGCCTCAAGGTGTTTTCAGGTGCTCATGTACATGACTGAGATGTCAGCATTGAATAAGCTATAAACTTAGTGAAACATATTTACTTTACCATATTACTAATCCAAGGTGTTTTGAGTGCCCATGTACATGAATGGGAGGTAACTTGGTAAGCATAAAATGAACTGTGGAAATAGTGGCATGCTCTTAGTATAATTATATTGGTAAGTTTAAGATACTTCAAGTGGTCATGTCCATGTGAGAGGTAAAAACAACTGTTAAAATAGTGAAGATACTCAGTATAATTATATTGTTAAGCTGAAGCTATTTCAAGTGGTTATGTCCATGCGAGAGGTAAACATGCCTGCGAAAAATTTGTGAAACAAGGTGTTTCTTTTAGGTGCTCCTGTCCATGAATGAGAGGGAAACAATAAATAAGTATTTGTAGAATTTTTCAGATTGATGTCAGAGTCAGGGTAATTAAAAGCGCTAGGCGCTCTTAAGGTGTTAAGACATTTTATTGCCCTGAGGCGAGAAGCGCCACAAAAGGCGCTCGCCCAAACAAAGTAAAGCGCTAGTTAATATATATATATAATTTTTAGAATAATTAAAGTCACATGCTTCCACCAAAACACCAACCTTGTTCTATCGTCATTTTTTTTTCTTTTTTTGTTGTTGTATGCTATCCTTTTTTTTTTCAGACTTTTATGGCAAGTGCTAATTTTGCCACCTCTTCAGTTATCTCTAATTGATTAGTTAATTCCTTAATTTAATCATTAGTTTTAAAAAATAGCAACTATCCATTTAAATCTCCTAATTTTTCTCCTCTAAAATTATTTCCTTATTAATACGTGTGCCTTTTTAAAACTACTTAATTTTCCTCCCCTAAATTTATTACATACCTTATCAGTAAATGTGTGTTTTTAAAATTCTAATAAATTCTAATTGAAAGCATTAAATAAAAGGCCTATGCCAAGAAAAATAAGATAGACGCGCTTTTTTAATGCCTGCCACTAGGCAAAAAGCGCTCGCCTAGGCTCGCCTCATTGAAGGCGCTTCGCCCAGAGAGTTTTGAGGCGCTAGGGCCTCGCCTGAGCGCCTAGGCGAGCACTTTTCTTACTTTTAATAACATTGGTCGGAGTGCTGTATAGCCTTTATTATGCATTTCTTTATTCTATGTATGCAGACATCTTGGTTTTCTCGAGTTCAATGTGTTCATTGCTGAAATTTCTACTTGGTTTATACACAGTTCACTAGTGTGTTCTCGTTTGCATTGTGAAACATTTTTTTATTTTTTTATTTTAAGTTTAGCTTAATGATTAGATGCTGAAACAATCAAATTATTCATTGACCTTTATCCTTTCATGTATTTTTGATATTTTCAGCATATTTTTCACAATTCTGACATGCAACTATTTATTTAAATATTTCTCTCAGCAACAGAAAACATCTGCCAGAACCATTGAGGATAGCATGCTTTGTCTATGAATTATGAATCGATCTCTTTTTTCTTTCATTCGACATTACTCACATTTAAAAGTTATTATGTCTAGATTGAATTTCGATCTTCGTGCTCTCCATCTTGTATACGGACAAGTCGAGTATTTCCTGACCTATCCACCATGTAAGTTTCTTACTCTAGGTGATTAAATTATGCAACATCATCCCTTGTGCCAGGCTTTAGATTTTTCATGACAGATGCTATCTGTATTCAGTGTTTGTGAGTGTAATCCACTGCTTAAAGATTTGTTGTTAATGTGATATCCAAGTAGCAACATAGTTGAATTGTTGGATGGCATTCTTTCATAATGAATGATGTGACAGAAAATTCCATATCTTAATTGCTTCTTGTTTAATTATATCAATTTTTCTGGCAGATACTCTAACAAAAGCATATCTTTTGGGATTGTTGATCTTGGGCACTTCCCAGGTGTTGCAGAAAAAATTGGAATACAATTAGGTGATAAATTCTTTTGCTAGATTTCTTCCACAGAATTTAACATTTAATGTTTCTAAATTTAATATATTTCAAATTTTAATTTTGAGATGATATTTGAGCGTAGTAATAGTGACAAAGTTCAAAGTTTCTTGTCTTTGGACAGCATGATACCTTTTAGTCTAAAAGATATCATGTAGAACAACAGTATATGGTTCACCGCTTGGTGTTGATTTATTTCCATGCAATTCTCCCCTTATCATTTGCAAATCGAGAAGTTGAGAAATGAGTTTTGTTAATCTTACCATCTTCATTGTGTTTAAACTATGCCTCCCTCATTTTGGATGTTCAAATGCAGGTCAGCTTCCTACTTATATTTTATTTGATAATGCTGTGGAAGTTGCTCGATTTCCATTTTTATATAGTGAAGGAAAAGGTTCAACTCCAACCATCAGCAAGGTATTTCCCTTTTGAACTTAAACATTACATGCTTGCTTTAAAAGCTCATTTCATTTTGGGCGCTTAAATATTCTTCTGTACAAGATTTCATGATATACACAAACTTCCATTAGCCTGGATATCTTGTCTACCAGTAAATCAATTCATCTTCAATTGTTTAAGTATTTTGACATCCAAATTCTGATTGTTCTAAAAACTTTTGAGAACTCTAAATTAGTTCACGTGATAGCATTTGCATTATCAAGTTTTCAGGTTTTCAACATGAAATAGGTCTCCATTCTTCATAAATGCATTCATGATACATGTTATGGAGTTGGAATTCTCACAAGCCTTCTGTTGTATTCTTGCTTTAACTGTATCCTTGTCAAGTGTTATGGTTTCCTAGAATTGGTAGCTGGTTTAGGAAAAGCACTATTATGCATTTTACATTGTCCTTTTCTGTAAAAGCTTGTGAAAATCTTGGCCTCTGCAATGGATGTTACCTATAAGACAGGTTGCTTTTCTGCTTCCTCTTGGCATGCGACAAATAATGAATGCATTTTGACCTCATTCATCAACAACCCCCTTATGATGTTATCTAGTATTTATAATCCACTTTTATCTCCTGTAACCCTTTATCTGATAAACCTATCATCCATAGTTTTATTATCACTCTCAAGTGGCAACTTCTGTTGTTTTATCTTCAGTTCTTCACACCAGTACCCCATTCTTGTTCTTTGTTTCACAGCTGGATATTGATGTATTTGCCATGATTTAATGTCTTAATACTGGTTAGAAGCGGTGTTTACCAGGTTTTTCCTTATGGTGCTTGTTGGTTTCAAGTTATAAGTCACATTTCATTTCACTGCCAATGGCTTTCCCATCTTGATTTGAGTTTCCTTACATAATTACAATTGCCTTAGACCCTCCCCCGATAACTTTTCTCTGAGGTGATCCATCTAATTCAAATGATGATCCCTCTTTGCTTCTTCTCTCTGATTGCTTCAGAAAGGTGAGATGTGTGCCCATCCTCCAAGTAATACTCTTTGCTTGTTCTATATGATTTCTTCCGGACGGCAAGATGTATCCATCTCTGAAGTAATGCTCTATTTATTCTCACTTGTTTCTTTGGAAGGCAAGATGTATCCATCTTTCAAGTAATACTCTACTTATTCTCACTTGTTTCTTCGGAAGGCAAGATGTACCCATCCTCCAAGTAATACTCTTTGCTTATTTTCACTAGTTTCTTTGGAAGGCAAGATGTACATTCAAGTAATGATCACTCTTTGCTTGTTCTTGCCTGTTTCTTTAAAAGGCAAGATGCGCTCTATCTTCCAGCATTGTCATCCAATTTTAGGTAGTGCCTTTGTTGTTACATACTCATTAGTACTAGTAAAAGTCTCAAGGCAGCTCGATATTGACATTGTTTACTATCCTTTTCTTATGGCACCCTCTTCATTACTAATCTAGCTGAGATTTTCTGGCAAGGTATCTTTTATCATCCAACATTTTTCATTCAGTGTCAACTAGCTTGAGATCAACATTATTTGCTATCCTTTCTTTTGCACCCTAGCTGGAACATTTTAGCTTCGATCATTGATGGTCTCTTAAGGGTCATTATTCATTTTGGTCCTTAAAGTAAAGGTGTGTTTGTTTTGGCCCCTGAACTTGTCTAATTTGTTTCGTTTTGCCCTGTAAGCTAACATGAGAGCAGATATCCTGGATATGTGTCACATATTCATAACTCCGTATCAGTCATAAGGGTCAAAATAAACAAATGTGTGTTGTTTAGGAACCACAATAATTATTGATTTCATACAAAGGAAGAACGAACAATCGCCCTGCTTCAGGACAACCAGTGACTTTAAAACCAAAATCATAACTTCACCTATCATCAGTTTTTTCTCCTTTTTTGCTTTTCAATTTCTATATGAGAGGCTTTTCAGTGATCTTATATCCTCAAACCCTTCCTGTTAGCCTGCTCTGTCATCTTTGTCACTTTTGGAGCAAAATATGCTCTAATTTCTTATATACCTGTGGCACAAAATACTTGTCTATGTTGCATGTGTTAATACAGGGACCCACCACCCTAACTTCTCCATAATTGCAGTTAGAGGGAAGGATTGGCTTAGGATATATAAGGCTAGGGAGATTAGCTCTCACAGGCGATGTGGGACTATGGACCATGTTAACCATTGCGTCCCAACACCCCCCCTGGGCCCACAGCGGATGTGGGACCCAAGATCCTAGTCACGGCCGATCGGAACAGTAGCTCTGATACCATGTTAGAAGGAACAGAGAAAGAAATGGAACAAGTGTATATGCTTGAACAAGAGACATGAGTGACCCTTTGGGTCTACATATAAAACATAATAAGTATACGTATACATATGTACATACATATATAAGTATACATACATATACAATACAACAATACATCTAACAGCATGTATAGATATATAAACAGATTTGCCCCGGCTTCTTGTCTGATTTGACCCTGTTTTTGTAAACCCTATGAATTGAATGTTTTTTAATTTCTTTTCTGCAATTGGAACACTGGCACTCATTTTCCAATCTTAAAAGCTTGTTTAACTAAGATCAGAATGATAGCATATTATACTGATCCTGATACTGGGATGGGAGCACATGCATTTTAGGAGACCATCCATCAATCAATGCTTAGAACCATAACCCCATTTCCAAAATTTTTACTTCTCTCTTGTTGTTTCTTATGCATTTCTTATGCTTTTTTTTGATAGACCTTCCATCAATCAATGTTTAAAACATAACCTCATTTCTAATTTATTTTTTCTTGCTATGTACTTTTCATGCTTTTCTTATGGACCTTCCATAAAAACAACCTTCAGAACCATAATCTTATTTCTAAATTTCTTACGTATTTTTTATGCCTTTTCTTTCAGAGTACTCTTTGTCGTCATTTCGATCTAGACCGACGTCTCATTGAATATATATCAGGAAAATAGATCGACGTCTCATCGAATATATATCAGGAAAATTGATCAACTGACCGTGCGAATTTATCTTTTACGTTTGCTTTTAGTTTATTTTATGTAATCTTTTGTGATGTATTTTTTTTATCTTTTATTTGCATATTATTCTTTGCGCATGATTTGAGATGGATTGATGTCATCTTATTTTGCATTCTCTGATACTAAGGTTTTACGTTGTTACAAACCAAAAAAAAAAAAAAAAAGCATTCTCATTTTCTTAAGTTACACAGAATATATCAAATAGTAATTTCATGAGATATCTCTGATTATCAAATGAAAAGAATTATAGTTGTTCTCTTAAAACAAATATTTAGGGTAGCACATGATTGGTAGTTTATATATGTGAACTGTATGTTTATTTTCTGTTTTGATGATTTATTGCAAGCGCTGAAGATGATAAAGAATAGGGAATAATAATAAATAAATAAATAAAACAAGTAACAAAATAAATAGAGTACATAACCCTTGCCAAACGCATAATAAGGTGAATGAATCAGGTGTCCTAGCTTTGATTAATAGAAACAAGGTGAGGATGATCTTCAGGCCAAAATGTTAACAAGTAGAAAGAAATTACTAATTTATCTATTCGTAATTTTTTTTAAAAATTAGGAGAAAACATACCAAGGATGTAGGGATCAAATGTAAAAATATAATCTCAACCGCTCTTAATCATCTCATAAAGTGATTAACCTTTATCGACACTCTGGCCTCCAAAATTTTCTTAAATGAAACTCAAAAGTTAAAACCAAAACAATTGTGTATCTTCATGAGCCACTTGGAAAATTACCTCCTCTAGTAAGGATGACACTATTAAACACCAATGCTCAAGTGGCCTATTGATAGTTGGTTTTCTGTTAGAACTTTTTATAAGTAAAGAGTTCGAATAACATGTGAGAGCATATTTCTGAGAATGTGTAATGGTTATGTATGGGTGGTTTTAATGCCCATGTGTGCATAGGTCCTATTCACTTGCTTAACCGAGATTTGTGCATGCTCTTGTTTTTCTTAGTAGCTTAGTTGCTTATCTTGATATATATATATAAAAGCTGTATCAAATGCTTAGAAAAAGTTGTGTTCTTTCCAAATGGCCGATTTACCTAATGGATACAAATTTATAAGCATGATTCCATAGTTGTCAAAGGCGCGCAAGGCTATTGAGCCTGCGCCTTTATAGGTGTCAGGCGGGTACTATTGCAAAGGCGTGCAATAGTATTTGGTTATTTTTTAAATATTTAGTTTAACTTTTGATATTATCCACACATCTTGTTAATTAAAAATAAAAGAGGCCCATATACAATCAAAGCCGTTTAAAATTTGGGCCACCAACACACAACCAACCAAGCATAACTAAGCAGAATCAAAACTTCATCTCTCCTCTCAGGCCGATCCACTATTTAGATGAAGAGAATGATAAATTTGAAGAGAAAATTGATGATGTTCGTAGTGATGATAATGATAATGGACTTGATGATTTTGATGATAATCACTAAAATCTAGAATTTATTATACAAGTTAGGATTTGGACTAAGTGCATGTATTATATTATATTATCGCATTTTGTATTAAACATTTGAAGATTAATTTGCATGTTATTATGTATGTTTTTTTTTCTAATGTCTGATTGTCTTCTATAATATTAATTTTTAGAATATTTTGAAACTTTAATACAAATTAATCTTTAGTACAACTATTTCTGATTTTTCAATTTTTTTAGTGGTGATTGGTGCGTCTAGTGTCGATTGGGCACGCGCCTACACCTCACGCCTAGGCCCAGGACCCCCTTGCGTCTAGATGCGCCGTACGCCTATGACAACCTTACATGATTCACAATGGATCATGGAGGTGACCAGATGGATAGGATTCACATTCCAGTTTCTTGTTATAAGATGTAATGTATTCCCTTAACTAATCCTTTTAATCTTTAACAAAAAAAAATCCATGTTCTAATAGTTCTAATATTGCTTGTATTTGTTTCAACTACCATGTTTAGAGGAGCCATGTTGAGCATTGTTAGTCACATGAAATTAATCAATCCTTGGTAATGAAGGAGTTTGTCTAAGAGGAAACCATGCTAGTTGAGGCATGTGGGCTCTTGCCTTAGAAAACCTCTCAACTGGTAACACGGATGTCTTGTGTTCTCTTTCTCATCAACTTATGCCTGCTCTTACTACTTCTTATCCATTTATGAAGCATTGGTCTAGCGTCTGTTGCTATATTTGTTCTTATCTTTTGTCTGTTATTTGCTTGCCCTTATTTGAGAAGATCAAACAATTACTTCATGCAAGTCAAGTCAAAGTTCACAACTTGTCTAACGGTCAATGAGAACTCATTTTCTCTTGTTCATGCATTAAAACCATTTGGTTCTTATCAGATGAATACGTCAAAACGAGTAAACAAACAAACACACACACACACATCAAACAGTTAGTTCATGCAAGTCAAGTCAAGTTAAGTTTACAACTTGTCTAACGGTCAATGACTACTCCTTTTCTTTTGCTCGTGCATTAAAGCAAATTGGATCTTATCAGATGAATAAGTTAACACGAGAACTAAACACAGACACACACACACACACACTAAACTCTACTCGGAATAAGGAAATTTCCGGGAATTTAGATCTTAACTTTTAAAAATAAATATAATCCTTATTTTGTGCCATTAAAAATTTATCATTTAACCTTATTTGTCCCTCTTATTTTTTTATTGTGGACAAATCACCTTAAATATTTTTTTATTATTTCACCTCAACTATGCATTAGAAGGAAATCAAACTCTCAACTTGAGAGTTAAATGCTTTTCCGTTCGACTATTACGGTAATGACAACTTATAAATTTTCTAAAATAAACTTATATAAAAGAATTTATAAATCTTTTGATATTGACTCAAGTATATATATATATATATATATATATATAAGTCTAAAGTAAGATTGGAAGTACACCAAATTGGAATAGGATATCATACCACCAAGGCCTCACAAATTTCGCCGGACTACAATCAATCTGATGTTGGTCTTTAGCACCAGAGCAAGAACAGTCCCAAAATGCGAACCTAACTTTTTGATTTGATTGCTTATTTGCTAAAAAACAATGTTTTAAAAACCATTGTCGACCCGGTTAGGCAACCGGTTTACGGTACAACAGGTTGAACGGATTGAACATGTAGTTCAATCATATTTAATATTTTTAAATAAATAAATTTTTAAAAATTTTAAAAATAAAAAATAAGTAAAAATTAATTTAAATAATAATGAAAAAAATTAAAAAAATATAAAATTATATATTGCAAAGTTATATTACCTTTATAAGGTCATAAAATGTCAACTTAACATAAAATTAAAATTTTAAAAGTACAAATATACAAAAATACAACCATATAACAAATATTCAAAAATAAAAAATTAAATAAAATATAAGTATATAAAAAAAGAAGAATAAAATAAAATACAAGTATATAATATTTTGCTTTTTGTTTTTGGGATAAAGTTTAACTTTAAAAATTTAAAATAAATAAACCAACTATCCGTTACTTATTATTTAGTGTGACTAACCGGATCCAATTCTTTATTTTCTATTCCTATTTATTTTATTTTTATTATATTCTTTAAAATTTTATGAGACATAAGTAATATATATATATATTGACAAAATAGATAAACTATAGTGTTCTACATGACCACCGAACAATGAACATCAACCGACAAAAACCTTATCAGGGGTATATACAATTTTTTTAAATATTACTCGCACCCTCATCTTGCACCTATAAAGATTCAATCACCGTCACCCATGAATCAAATAAGTCTTAGTACCAATAGGTCAAATAAGTCTTAGTACCAATAGCCTATGAAATTGTTGGTGCAATAAATATTTTCATTTCTTTAAAACAACCATCATAAATAGTTTACCTCCATGCTTCCACTTCAACACAAAGAAACATGCACTCATAACTGCAAATACATACTCAAACACAATCAAATAAGTTTTTCACCTTAATCACAGTCCAAATTTTTTTTTTCTTTCTATTTACAAATGCAACAAGCATGATTAATCTGGAGTGAGCATACATATTTAGATTACAAATCCAAATTCACAACAAAAACCGTTACCACTATTGCATATAAAAAAATTTAAACTCAGAATACTTAAAAATTCCACACCACACTTTTCGTAATTGAGCCAATCCCACTAGACTAATGAATCCTTTGGCATAATCCCACGTCATTCCTTATATGGTTGAAACGTCTATATATTATTATATTTGAAATTTGTTGAAAAAAATACTAACTCATATCAGTATTACTACGAGGGTATACACATATAAAATATTATATATATATATAATTTTTTTTATTTTAAAAAAAATATATAAACCACATTCATTACCCAACACACAATATATACATATAGATATATATGAATTTTTTACAAGGATAACCAAGTAATATTAATATTTCATAGTGGTCTATATGTAACAAAACCCAGTGCCCTCTTAACTCCCAAAAGCTTGAAAAGACTCAGCATGTGACTGATCACAAGCCGCAATATCCAAAAAGAGCAAATATTTATTCCATGCCTTCTTACAACTCACAAGCAACATGTTCTTCTAGATGTTCTTCAAGGCTCTACTATCCCCTATTACATGCAAATATATCCATAATTGAAGCACATACACAACTAAACCTAGTTGTCAATTCAAGGTTCCCTGTCTCTCACTCCACTCATGTCTACTTGTCATTTGCAAAACCCTAACCACAAACCCTAACTAAACAAAAGTTGATCATATTAATTGGAGATCCACAAGCACCCTATCCACAAATTTAATCATCCTCTCACCTTTTATAACCCACTTGTCTTACTAATATTCTATAAAAGGGTGGGTCTTCATGCAAAACCTTACCTCATTAAACTTTCAAGTACACATGCAGTCCAAAATGATCAACCATGAAGAACAGCCAGTGCCACACAAGGTAAATGAAAACTCACCATTGACACTTAATGGTTTGATTTTGAGCATAAGAAACTTACTTTATCTCTGCATGATCACTTGCATAGAATGATCCAGTCCTTAGAAGAGCCTGCTCTGATGTTGTTACTGAGGCTGGTAAGCTCATCAATGGCTTTGACATCAGCTTAAGCTTGAATATTAACAACATTGAAGTTGAAATGGTGGAATGTGAGTGTTGTGGATTGTGCGAGGAATGTACTCCTACTTACATAATGAGTATTAAGGACTCCTTCGGTGGGAAATGGATCTGCGGGTTGTGCACTGAAGCTGTGAAAGAGAAGATGAAGCGAAACCCGGGTCTTGCCATTGACGGAGCACTGGAGAATCACGGTGCTTTCTGCAAGCAGTTCAATCAGACCATTAGGATCAACCCTAAGCTCTCACTTGCTGGTGCAATGAGGGATATTGCAAGGAGGAGCTATCAGAATAGGAACTCTACTAAGGATTTTTGTGAGTCTAAGATTGCCAGAACTATGAGTTGTGTCAAGGTCCGGAGATCATCTTTCCAATAATATATATATATATATATATATATAATAGCAAAGTATGACACCTATTTTAGAACAAACAGCAGCAGTCAGTTTTTAACTGAAAAAAAAGTCAGATGGTAAGAAAGAAGCATATGAGGATGATTTGTCACTATCAGCATTATTGATAACTCATAAACAGAAAAAGACCTTTATGATTAAATGCGTGGTCATTGTGCTCGTTTGATGCCCTTCTGGATCAGCCTGGTTTTCCGATTCTACCTCAATCCTTGAACCTGAATCCACAAGCGGTAGGAATTCAACAATTACAAGTTGAAAAATTACAAGATGTACAAATGATAAAAATAAAATAAAATTCTACCTTGATGAGCAGATAAGAGGTTAAGATTTTAAATATTCTTCCCAGCCTTCATGCTCAAGTTTCTCAGCTTATGTAAGTACAGTCTCTTTGATGTCTTCTTGGTATTTTACAACTCTATATATATATTATATGACATTAGATTAGAAGGTGTTGAACATCATCTGTTTGACTATAATTACAAGATTAACAATATCTGTCCCATAACTTAGCATCACTATTCGCCAAAATCCTAACTGCTAACAAGGCTGCATTGGCTGCATTGCCAATCACAACGGTGGCCACTGGGATTCCTTTCGGCATCTATGATTTTGAATGAAAAATCAATTGGTTTTCAGTTTTCTCACGCACATTCAAGGTGTCAGGTGACGTATTAGCCAAAAGAAATCTAAACATGATTAGGTCACAAACATCTCACAAGTTTGCTACATTGTTAATTCTTGCCAGAATTCTTTATATGTTTGAGTCTTCAATATTTCATGAAAAGATTTTACATATGATTACTACTAATATATGCATGTGGGGGATCTCATTCAATACAAATCTTCTCTTTCCTTTACGGTGTTAATGGAGGTAATATCTATGGTAATACTTATTGCGCTTAAAACCTTCAACCCAGGCTAACATGGAATCCTTGATCGTATTATTTTAATTTTCTTTTGGCATCCTTGTTTTTGCAAATTTAAGCTATGATTAATCTATAATGGAAAGAGAAACATGTCAGATACACTTGTCTTATACCTAACTAATAATGACTGCAAACCTTTACCCAAATATTCATTTCTTCCATTCTATACAAGGCAAGTAAAGGAATGCAATAAATGTAACAGAAAGTAAAGAAAAAAATTTGCATAGCTTACCTGGACAATGGATAAGAGGGAATCAACTCCATCCAGTGAAGCAGTTCTAATGGGGACGCCAATTACAGGAAAAGATGTCAATGAGGCCACCATACCTTAATAATAATAATAATAATAATAATAATAATAATAATAATAATAATAAATAAATAAATAAATAAATGAATAAAAATACAATACCAATTGGTAAAACAACAGAACTATTGCAACCTTTAACCACTTCATATAATCTAGCAAAACTAACCCAGTAAATGTGCTGCACCACCAGCACCAGCAATGATGACTTGAATTCCCCTGTTCTTTGCAGATGAAGCAAAAGAGTACATCCTATCAGGGGTCCGGTGTGCCGAAACAATAGTTACCTGTAAATTTTTTTATACATACAGACACTGTGTTAAATAAGATGTCTAATGATAATTCAAAATTTTCCACAAATGTTATCTCCAAACCATAGCTCAACCTTTAATGGCACATCAAAGTTCTTCACGACCACAGCTGCATCCTTCATTATAGGAAGGTCTGAATCAGAGCCCATGATTATGGCAACTTGAGGAATGACTGCAGACACACAAGATTGGCATTATCAACTTAATATGATTTGGTCAGAAGTACTGTTCTGCAAATGTTGTTCATTGTTAACATAAGAGAAGGTAAGGCCATGTATCCAGGAAGAACAATCCTGTAAAGTGTCCCTTTTAACTCAGGAATCCAAATAAATCTCATTACATGGTAAAAAGTTTGCGTGTATCACAATGGGGATATCAGAGTAAATTGTCTCTCCTAACCTTGACCATTAAGACTAGGTTACCGGTTAATTAATCAAGGACAAATGCAATTGTTTTACATGAAAAAAGAAAAAGAAAAGAAAAGAAAAGATCAAGGACATAATGACAGAAAATGAACATTTCAGCTGAACAATTCACAATAAGGTCCACAACTAAAATGCATGTATTAGAATGAGCATTATGATAACCAGCCTAATCTTGAATGTCAACACTTATTCCTTACAGGACACACGAATAAAGATGGTACCTAGATATAAAATCAATGTGATTAAAAGGATGCATCAAGCATTCTCCCCAATAAAGAGATGAAAGGAAAAATTTCTCAGAACATCATATGAAGAATAAGGAAAAGGAATATATTGTACTTCAGAATTGAAATATGATATAAGACCTGCAGTTTGGCTCTGATCATTGTTCAGTATGGAGTTTAGTCGTGATTTCACAATGTTCATGGAAGGTCTTGTGATTGTTATATGGCCCATCTTTCGTAGCTTCCGCATATCTGAGCATTATTACATATAAACTGCTACAACAATTAGAGTCATCACATTACTGCTGTATCTTCAATCCATTTCCATTAATAAAAATTCTGCCACAGATTGTTGAATGTTGATACAGCGAAACCATGTCAAAGAATACAATATGTTGCTGTCTTTTACAGCTGAAAAAGCACAATAAATAACAGCTCTGAAACTGGATAGAATTAGCAGTGGGAAAGTCTGTTATGGATAGACTATCTGATCTTCTTCAGAGTCTTGACTTTTTCAAAATCCAGAGCGGTGTAGTTCTTCTCTATCTCCCATGCGAGATGAGACATGGAGTTGAACGATGATTTCACACCCTTCTCATCTGTGACTTCACTAGGAAATGGGATGCGGACTGCAAACACACTGTCGCCAGAATACACATACAAGTCAAAGCCTAGCCGGTCAACCCATATCATCTTTGTGTCTCTAACCTGCCATGTGGAGATTATGCATCATTTTTGCAAATGGTTTCAGGATCAATCATAGAGTGAAAAATATCATGAAAGATGGCCCATATAAATGTGCAACTTAGTTTACTTATGCTTGTCTAAATATGAGCTTGTTCTTTGGACATGTTCCCTATTGGCAAACATAATCGAAGGATATCTTGTGAATCTATCTGTAATTATTGTTGTTTCCAGGCTCTTGCTAATAAAAGATGCAAGACTCTGAGAAAATACTCTCCAATCACATATCATCCTGCACAATGGCAAAGCTTTAGAAATAGATAGATGCATTAACTGATGCAAACCTGAAATTCTGTGTCCACATAAATGTTGCACAATCGGCGAACTTCTTCAGAATGTACAGAGTTCATTTCATTGACGATCTTTGCAGCAAAGTTCCTAAGTGGATCAGGTTCAGCATTTATATATTCCAATGAGTTTACCCATAGGCCACCCTGGAAAAAGAAGGTGCATTACTGTTTTTAGGAATATCTGGGTTGTTCACAAATTCAGTAAACATTCCTGCTGCCAATCTACTGAAAATTTCGCTTATCAGAAGAAGTAACAAGCACAAATAATCATTGAACTCTCAATACAATGGATGACAAATTTATGTAAGTGTATATATGAGCAGATTTTGATTAATGAAACTTCCAATGGTACTTAGAAATTAGAAATATCAAACTATATCAGCGTGTCTTGATTATGTCTGTTCTAATTTTTAAATAAGTAATGATTTAATTAGTAATAAATACACATAACCGAAGTCGATTACAACCAGAAAGGCAAAAAGGGAACATGCTTTGAAGCTGTAAGCAAAGAACCAAAGTACAAGAAAATAACTTGAAATGTGCTCCTAACACATGGTAGCAAGAGCAGAAAAGTTAATATTGAATTCACCATGTAATGATTCTATATTAAACATTAGCTATACATAATTCACTGTGTTTGGATTTCTACATCAAAAATTAGCTACACTAGTATGAAAAAAATCATACTTGGTGAAGATTTTATCTAGGCCTGGTAGCTTCAGGATGCAGTTTCACCAACTTTCTCGAGCATTTTATCTACATATATATATATATATATATAATTATTTTATTTCCCATGTTATGCAGTTCAATACCAAATTTAAATTCTTACTGCACCTGCTCATCATACTTAAAATACATAATGAGCAATAGGATATTGTCTGAATTTCCTCAAAAAAGAGTATGGGACCAATTCAATTGCTATTGAGAAAACCAAAATATCCTTTCATTCCAAGCATACCTCGTTGAAATTTTCCACCAGAAGGACACGTTCAACTGAAATCACATACAAAAAGTCCTTATCCACTTCTTCACCAAAATTCCTTTCCCATTTCGTGCAAAGCCTCTGTAGGAAAATCCTGTTTAATCTCTCAAGATGCAACAATGCAAACTGAAGAAAATATTCTGAACATTACTATAAAATTAAGCAACATGAAAAAGAACCCACTTTATGTCGAATGACAAACAATTTCAACTACCAAATCCTTAGTGACTTGTTGACTTCTCTAAAACCACCAAGGGCATTACCTTCAAGAGAGATTCATCCTCAGTTTTGTTTAAGCTCCCCAAAATAGTGCATTGTGGGGTGCGCAAACCACTCTGCTCAAACTGTTGTTCGAAGTTTCACATAAACAAAATTATCAATTAGTGAAAACTAGAACAATCACTAAATGCTAAAGTTGAAACATGACATATAAAAGAAGCAACCAATGAATAAAAAGAAATCCTTCACCTCTCCAAATAACAAAACCAAATCACTGACAAGATATGTATTTCACCCATGTTTCCAAAATTCAGAAAAATTGCCAAGCAATTAACTTTATGCAAATTATAATTACAAGCTCTATCTATCCGTCAGTAGACGGCATAAAAATCGCAACATTAGTATAAACTCATATAAAATTACTCAAAAATGAAATCAAAATTCACATATTTCTTAATTCAACATAGTAGGCATACAGAAAGAAAAAGAAAGGGTCAATCTACGACCCCTAAAACTTTTCAACAAAATCAAAGCACGAGAGTCATTACCCCAACATGAAAGCTTGAGTTTCCACAAGCCTGGAAGAACCTCTCGCTGTCATTCAAGCACAGAGCCGGCAGTCCCTGGGCGTCAACGACGAACCGAGCTCCAATACCGAGCGGCCACCCATCGTCAACGGTGGTTGACAGCGTTCCAACAGAGGCGAGTTCCATAATAGTCCTAGAGACCTCCGCAAGAGAAGGTTTCACACGGCGTTCTTCTTCTTCTTTCGAAGGCGAAGGCTCGGTGGCTATACAGAGAGAACATCTAGGGAGATGCAGGGAAAATCTAGAAAATGTGGTAGAGGTTGGAAGTGGGAATTTGGGGATTGTGGGGAGAGGAAGGCAAGAGGCAGCAGCTGATAGAGACAAGGAAGTGGAAAGCATGGTCGGCGAGGAGATTCAGACCTCTGAGAGAGAGAGAGAGAGAGAGAGAGAGAGAGAGAGCCAAGGAAGAAAGGGACCTAGAAGTTCTCGTTACTGCTACAGGTGATTGAAGACAGATTTAGGAATGGGATGGGATGTGGCGCGCCAAAGCAACCGGGCCGGGAGGGTCAGTACTTAGAGGAAAAAAGCCCAAGATTTCACATTGTACTCTAAAGAATGTCTACGGGGATTAGAGATGGAACAAAAGTAGTGTTTAGTAGCTGGAGTGAGTAAATTTTTTTATAGGACACCAAACTATAGTCCGTTTTCATTTTGGGGTCCAAGCTTCAATTTGAATCAAAATGATTATCCAATTTTAATTTTGTTTCACTGGGTGGTCACCCGAGAGATTTTGATTTATTTTCGATGATTTGATGTTAGAAATTTCTATCAGAATGTGAGATAGAATTGTCAATTGGGTGTTCAATGTGTCATGCATATATTGACAGAGAATTTTTGGCATCTATATCATCAAGAAAATAGGTTGGAATCTCTCGGGTAACCACTTGGTAAAACAAAATTAAAGTTAGGTAACCATTTTGATTCAAATTGAAGTTTGGACCCCATAATGAAAAAGGGCTATAGTTTGGTACCCTGCCAAAAAATTTACCCGAATTAAAACTGTGTTTGGTTACGATATAAAAAACGAGTGAAAATTTTTTTTTCGTAGTATATTTTTTCATGGAAATAAAAAAAATGGTTGTTTGATTAGCATTATTTTTTTACTGTAAAATCAAGAATTTTCTATGAAAATTCTTATTTTGTTGTTTGATTGCTCCTATTTTTCGTGGAAAATGTACAAATATTCTAGTAAAAATATAATTTTATATATTATACAACTTAATTTGTAAAAATCAAAAATTAAAACATAGATTTTTTTTAGAATATACTCAAATATTAATAGACCAAATAATAATTTTTGTAAATATTAAAAAAATATTATGTTTTAGATTATCGGTATTAATTTGTTAAAAAATTGATTTTTTTTAAATAAAAATAAAAAATCCTAAAGAGAGATAGAGATATTTTAAAAATTAAAAATAAAATCAAAAGAAAGAAGGAGAAAAATAAAACCCTAAATCAAACATTCACATGGATTTATGAAGAAAAGAGAGAAAAAAGTCACAAGATCCAACCTTGATCGTTCTGGACAGTTAAGATGATAGTTTCTCGACGATGAGACACGTTGCGTGCGGGGTCTTACTAAGTTGGGAGGCAGTGAGATGGATATTCGACGACACTGGCTTGAGCTTATAAAAAAAAGTTTCAAATTGCCCTCAATTAATTTTTTTAAATAGCCCCCTCATTTATTCATGGAAAAGTTTTCTTTAGGTTAGAAGAGGAAAACTTTTTCACAAATCTGAGAAAAAAGTGGTCACGTGACCAACTTTGTGGAAAAATTTTCCATGAAAATGTTTGCAATTAAATAGCTCATTTCACTGGAAAACTTTTCCATAGAAAAAACAAACACAACCTAAGATAGAAATAGGAAAAAGTTTAGAAGAGAAATTGGGTCAAATGACTTTTAGACCCTCTAATATTTTAATCAATAGTATATCTTAATTATTTTTATATAAAGAACTTCAATTTCTACTGTATGAAATAGTTTTACTTAAAATTTTAAAATTAATTCACCGATGTATTCATTTTCTAATTTAATTTTTAAATTTATATATTTTAGTTAAATAATATAATTTAATTATTTTTACTTAAAATAAATAAATATTCAAGTGAGAAAATTGCACTTGAATTCTTAGAATGAGAGTTTTTCCGTTGACATCAACTCATATAGGCTGATTATAATCCTCATAAAATAACTAAAATTATTTAAAAAATTAAAGATAAAATTTGCAGGGCAAGTTAAATATGATTTCATCTAATCATTTCTCATTAGATAAATATCTAAATAAAATTAATTATGTTACAAGGATGTAACCTGGACGCCAGGTTACTAACCCACTAACACTAAAAAAAATTAGATTTTTTTTTTTTTATTATTATTATTATTTTATGTTGGGGTTAGTAGTAACTCCAGCGTCGGGATTAACCCCAATACTAACTCCAATGCGGGGTTACATCCTTGTAGCATCGGGGGTTACCTTTGTATATGGCAGGACGCTCAAATTTTGAAGTCTTGGATAGAAGTTTGTTGGCTCGAAGAGGCAATCCTAAAGAGTCTTAAAGAGAACTTATCTCAAGCTGTGAATAGTATGAAACAGATTGCAAATAAAAGAGGGTGGATCGCGAATTCCAGGTTGGTAACTGGGTTTTTATCAAATTGAAACCATATAGACAACATTTTGTGGTGGCTAGAGACAATCATAAGTTGGTTGCTAAATATTTTGGTCCTTTTCAAGTTTAAAAACGTATTATGAATGTGGCGTATCGGATCAAGTTGCCCACTGAAGCCAAGATACACAACACATTTCATGTTTCCCAGTTAAAGAAGAAGGTGAGAGATCAGTTAGTGTCTGCATCTCTTCCTCGGTGTACTCTGTCTATAGAAACAATCAATAAGGAGCCAATTGCAATTCTCGATTGGTAGTTGGTCAAAAGAAACAATAAGGCAGATGTCAAGGTACTTGTGCAGTGGTCAAACACATTGGAAGAAGAGGCAACTTGAGAATTTTATGATGAAATTCAGAAGAGGTTTCCACATTTCCAACCACAAAATCCTTGAGGACAAGGATATAATTAAGAGGGAGGGATTGTTACAGCTCTCACAGTTGGAAAGTCTACAAAACCCCTTAACAGGGATCAAGGGTTGCTAGGTGAGTATGGGTACTTAAGTAATTTGCTAAATGGTAAAGTGGAGGGCTATGTGGCAGGTGTAGAGAGAAGGAAGCTGAGGTAAAAGGGTTTCGTTTTGGGGCTGGAGGCTGGCTTTTTGGAAAAAAATAGAAAAGTTCTCTTCCTTTACTCTTGCTTTCCTTCTTCCATCCATCCATTCAGCTTCTATATTATCTTGTAATCGAGTTGATCTCCAGGATCTTAGATCCTCTGGTCATCTCCTCTCTTACTGATCTGACTATTTAGTAATGCTATCTTACATTTTGGTGGAAAAAAAAATATTAAAGAGATCAGGATCACTTTGTATATAATTTGTGATACAGCTTGCAGCAATTAAGAATATCTGTATCACTAATCTAGCTAAGATTTTCTGGCAAGATACCTTTTATCGTCCAACATTTTTCATTCAATGTCAACTAGCTTGAGATCAACATTGTTTGAGACCCTTTATTTAGCACCTTAGTTGGAATATTTTAGCATCGATCATTGATGGTCTCTTAACGGTCATTTTTCATTTTGGTCCTTAAAATAAAGATGTGTTTGTTTTGGCCCTTGAACTTGTCTAATTTGTTCATTTTGCCATGTAAGCTAACATGAGAGCGGATATCCTGAATATGTGTCACATATTCATAAGTCTATATCAGTCATAAGGGTCAAAATAAACAAATGTGTGTTGTTTAAGAGCCACAATAAATATTGATTTCATACAAAGGAATAACGAACAATCACCCTACTTCAGGGCCACCAATGACTTTAAAACCAAAATCTTAACTTCACATATCATTAGTTTTGTCTCCTTTTCTGCTTTTCAATTTCTATATGAGGCTTTTCAGTTATCTTATATCCTCAAACCTTTCCTATTCTTGATTTACTATCTTCTCTTTCAGCTTTGTCACTTTTGGAGCAAAATATGTTCTAATTTCTTATATACTCGTGGCACAAATTAAATACTATTCTACCTTTAATATATATATATATATATATATATATATTGCCCCCTACTTCTAGTCTGATTAGACCCTATTTTTGTAAACCCTATGAATTGAATGTTTTTTAATTTCTTTTCTGCAACTTCAACACTGGCACTCATTTTCTAATCTTAACTACTAGTTTAACTAAGATCAGAATGATAGCATATTATACCGATCGTGATACTGGGATGGGAGCACATGCATTTTAGGAGACCATCCATCAATCAATGCTTAGAACCATAACCCCATTTCCAAAAATTTTACTTCTCTCTTGTTGTTTCTTATGCTATTCTGATAGACCTTCCATCAATCAATGTTTAAAACATAACCTCATATCTAATTTATTTTTTCTTGCTATGTACTTCTCACGCTATTTTTATGGACCTTCCATCTAAAACAATGTTTAGAACCATAACCTCATTTCTAAATTTCCTATGTATTTTTTACGTTTTTCTTTCGCAAAGTACTCTTTGTTGTCATTTTGATCTAGACCGACGTCTCATCGAGTATGTATCAAGTAAATAGACTAACTGACAATGTGAATTTATCTTTTATGTTTGCTTCCAGTTTATTTTATGTAATTTTTTGTGATGTATTTCTTTAATCTTTTATTTGCATATTATTCTTTGCGCATGATTTGAGATGGACTGATGTCATTTTATTTTGCATTTTTTGATACTAAGG
Source organism: Dioscorea alata (assembly GCA_020875875.1). Classification (NCBI taxonomy): domain Eukaryota; kingdom Viridiplantae; phylum Streptophyta; class Magnoliopsida; order Dioscoreales; family Dioscoreaceae; genus Dioscorea; species Dioscorea alata. The sequence continues at coordinate 16,297,065 of CM037015.1, read as the reverse complement.
TTTTAAGTTGTTACAAACAAAAACAAAAAATCTTTCTTTTTTTTTTTCCTTTTTCTTTTCTTCTGTTACACAGAATATATCAAATAGTAATTTGACAAGATATCTCTGGTTTTCAAATAAAAATAAGTATAGTTATTCTCTTAAAGCAAATATTTAGGGTGGCAGATGATCGGTAGTTTATATTTGTGAACTGTATGTTTATTTTCTGTTTTAATGATTTATTACAAGTGCTAAAAATGATAAAGAATAGTGAATAATAATAAATAAATAAACCAAGTAACCAAATAAATAGAGTGCAGATCCTTGCTAAGCGCATCATAAGGTGAATGAATCAGGTGCCTTTGCTTTGATGAATAGAAACAATGTGAGGATGATATTCAGGCCAAATGTTAACAAGTAGAAAGAAATTACTCATTTAACTATTATTATTTTGTAAAAAAAAAATTGTAGAAAATATACAAATGATGTAGGGATCAGTTGCAAAAATAAAATCTCAAATGATGTTAATGATTAACCTTTATCGGCACTAAAAGCTAGCCTCCAAAATTTTTTTCTTTTAAACTCTAAAGTTGTTTTTTTTTTTTTAATCAAGATGAGCTTGTTAAGAAAAATAAGGACATGCACAAACCTCTACGGAACAAAAAAGAACAGAGTCCACACACATATGAGCATTGTAACCATTCATATACAACCACTACTCAAAAACTAAAACCCAAACTATTGTATGTCTTCATGAGCCACTTAAGAAACTCCCTCCCTTGGTGAGGATGACCCTATCAAATGCTTCGAAAAGGTCGGGTTCTTTCCAACTTACCAATTCAATTACCCAATGGATACAAATTTATAAGCATGATTCACAATGGATCATGGAGGTGACCAGATGAATAGGATTCACATTTCAGTTTCTTGTTATAAGATGTAATGTATTCCCTTAACTAATTAATCCTTTCAATATCTATAAAAAAAATATATAAAAAAAAAAAAAAAAAAAAATCCATGTTCTAATAGTTCTAATTTTGCTTGTATTTGTTTCAACTCCCATGTTTAAGAGGAGCCATGCTGAGCAATATTGTTAGTCACATGAAATTAATTAATCCTTGGTAATGAAGGTGAACCCATGCTACTTGAGGCATGTGGGCTACTAGTACCTTAGAAAACCTCTCAACTGGTAACACGGATGTCTTGTGTTCTTTCTCATCAACTTATGCCTGCTCTTACTACTTCTTATCCATTTATGAAGCATTGGTCTACGTCTGTTGCTATTTTTGTTCTTATCTTTTGTCTGTTATTTGCTTGCCATTATTTGAGAAGATCAAACAGTTACTTCATGCAAGTCAAGTCAAAGTTCACAACTTGTCTAACGGTCAATGAGAACTCATTTTCTCTTGTTCATGCATTAAAACCATTTGGTTCTTATCAGATGAATAACTAAACACGAGTAAACACAAACACATCAAACAGTTATTTCATGCAAGTCAAGTTGGCAACTTGTCTAACGGTCAATGACTACTCCTTTTCTCTTGCTCATGCATTAAAACCATTTGGTTCTTATTAGATGAATAAGTTAAAACGAGTAAACACACACACACACATCAAACAGTTATTTCATGCAAGCCAAGTCAAGTTAAGTTTGCCACTTGTCTAACGGTCAATGACTACTCCTTTTCTCTTGCTCATGCATTAAAGCCATTTGGATCTTATCAGATGAATAAGTTAACACGAGTAAACACACACACACACACACACACACACACAAACCTCTACTCGGAATAAGTAACTCGGAATAAGGAAATTTCCGGGAATTTGGATCTTAACTTTAAAAATAAATTTAATCCTTGTCTTGTTCCATTAGAAATTTGTCATTTAATTTGATTTGTTCCCTTTGTTTTTTTTTTTTTTTTCTTTTCTTGTTTTTTAACTGTGGTATGTGGACTGTGGACAAATCACCCTGTACATTTTCTATTATTTCACTTTAACTACGCATTGAAAGAAAATCAAAATTTCGACTTCTCACATGAGAGATTTACTACTCGACCTACTGTGGTAAGAGTTTATCTACTTTTTCTAAAATATCAAGGTGAGGGGGATTGAATCCCCTAATAAATTCTTTGTGGGTTGGGACGTTCATTGTTTGGTGGTTATGTAGAACATTCATTATCACAATACTTTTATAAAAATTATTTTTTATTTTTATTTATTTTATTTTATTTTATTTTTGCTAAGACGAGTTGCTAGACCGCAAAGAAAAACAGAGACGTATACAAATCTCAGCAGAGCAAGTGAGGACAGAACTCGCGCACATATGGGAGCTGAGACCACCTACACACAACTACTATTCATACTCCCAGAAATATACCCTCACATATGATTCAAATTCTCACTTGTGAAAGATTCTAATGGAGACCCAACCACCAATAAACCACTTAGTCGTTGGTAAATAGATAAACTCTTGATATTGTGGAAATGGCACTCTCACCTTACGCCATAGGGATTCAATCCCTGTCCCCCACGAGTCAAAGGAGTTTTGGTACTAATAGTCTATGAAACCATTGATGCAATAAATATTTTCATTTCTCTAAAACAACCATCATAAATAGTTCACCTCTATGCTTCCACTTCAACACAAAGACGCATGTACTTATAATTTCTATTTTAATAACCGCAAATACATAGCCAAACACAATCAAATAAGTTTTTCACCTTAATCATAGTCTAACTTACTCTTCTTTTTTAAATACAAGCATAATTAATCAAGAGTGAATGTACAAGCATAAACTAATTGTTCAATCCACGCACCCTCACCCAACAACACACATTTAGACTGCAAATCCGAATCCACAACTAAAAACCCTTTACTACTACTGCATCTAGTGAAATTTGAACTCAAGACATTTGAAAATCTCACACCACACTTTTCGCAATAAAGCCAATACCATTTGGCTAATGAATACTTTGGCATAATCCCATGTCATTCCTTATATGATTGAATTAACTGTCACGTATATATATTATTATATTTGAAATTTATTAAAAGGAAAATACAACGAATATTGATATGATTACGAGGGTATACACATAAAATATTATATATATACACAAAATATACATATAGACATATAGATATATATGAAATTTGTTACAAGGAAATGCAAGTAATATCAATATGCCATAGGGATCTATAACAAAACCCAGTGCCCTCTTACCTCCCAAAAGCTTGAAAAGACTTAGCATGTGACTGATCACAAGCCGCAATATCCAAAAAGAGCAGTATTTATTCCATGCCTTCTTACAACTCACGAGCAACATGTTCTTCTAGATGTTCAAGGCTCTACTATCTCCTATTACATGCAAATATATCCATAATTGAAGCACATACACAACTAAACTTAGGTGTCAATCCAAGGTTCCCTGCATCTCACTCCACTCATGTTTACTTGCCATTTGCAAAACCCTAACCACAAACCCTAACTAAACAAAGTTGATCATATTAATTGGAGATCCACAAACACCCTATCCACAAATTTAATCATCCTCTCACCTTTTATAACCCACTTGTCTTACTAATATTCTATAAAAGGGTCTTCATGCAAAACCTTACTTCATTAAACTTGCAAGTACACATGCAGTCCGAAATGATCAACCATGAAGAACAGCCAATGCCGCACAAGGTAAATGAAAACTCACCATTGACACTTGATGGATTGATTTTGAGCATAAGAAACTTACTTTATCTCTGCATGATCACTTGCATAGAATGATCAAGTCCTTAGAAGAGCCTGCTCTGATGTTGTTACTGAGGCTGGTAAGCTCATCAATGGCTTTGACATCAGCTTAAGCTTGAATATTAACAACAATGAAGTTGAAATGGTGGAATGTGAGTGTTGTGGATTGTCCGAGGAATGTACTCCTACTTACAAAATGAGTATTAAGGACTCCTTCGGTGGGAAATGGATCTGCGGGTTGTGCTCGGAAGCTGTGAAAGAGAAGATGAAGCAAAACCCGGGTCTGGCCATTGACGGAGCACTGGAGAATCACGGTGCTTTCTGCAAGCAGTTCAATCAGACCATTAGGATCAACCCTAAGCTCTCACTTGCTGGTGCAATGAGGGATATTGCAAGGAGGAGCTATCAGAATAGGAACTCTACTAAGGATTTTTGTGAGTCTAAGATTGCCAGAACTATGAGTTGTGATCCATTTATGAGTTGTGTCAAGGTTCAAAGATCATCTTTCTAGTAACATATATAGAATGGCAAAGTTTGACACCTAATTTACAACAGCAGCAGTCAGCTTTTAACTGAAAAAAAAGTCAGATGGTAAGAAAGAAGCATATGAGGATGATTTGTCAATATCAGCATTATTGATAACTCATAAACAGAAAAAGAACTTTATAATTAAACGCGGGGCCATTGTGCACGTTTGATGCCCTTCTGGATCAGCCTGGTTTTCCAATTCTACCTCATCCTTGAACCTGAATCCACAAGCAGTAGGAATTCAACAATTAAAAGTTGAAAAATTACAAGATGTACAAATGATAAAATAAAAAAAATTCTACCTTGATGAGCAGATTGAGGTTAAGATTTTAAATATTCTTCCCAGCCTTCATGCTCAAGTTTCTCTGCTTTTGTAAGTACAGTCTCTTTCATGTCTTCTTGGTATTTTACAACTCTATACACAACATTAGATTAGAAGGTGTTGAAAATCATCTGTTTGACCATAATTACAAGATTAACAATACCTGCCCCATAACTTAGCATCTCCATTCGCCAAAATCCTAACTGCTAACAAGGCTGCATTTGCTGCATTACCAATCGCAACGGTGGCCACTGGGATTCCTTTCGGCATCTATGATTTCAAATGAAAAATCAATTGGTTTTCAGTTTTCTCACACACATTCAAGGTGTCAGGTGACGCGTAAGTCAAAAGAAATTTAAACATGATTAAGTCACAAACATCTTACAAGTTTGTTACATTGTTAATTCTTGTCAGAATTCTTCATATGTTTGAGTCTTCAATATTTCAAGAAAAGATTTTACCTATGATTACTACTAATATATGCACTGTGGGGATCTCATTCAATACAAATCTTATCTTTCCTTTATGGTGTTAAAGGAGGTCATATCTACTATGGTAATACTTACTGCACTTAAAACCTTCAACCGAGGCTAACATGGAATCCTTGTGTTATTTTATTTTTCTGTTGGCATCCTTGTTTTTGCAAATTTAAGCTATGCTTAATCTATAATGGAAAGAGAAATATGCAGATGCACTTGCCTTATACCTAAGTCGCATTGGCCTTTAATTATGAAGTTCTAAACCAACACTACTCAGTACCATCAAGGGCCATCGGAATTTTATATCCCTTGAAAGGAAGAAGCTTAAGTATGACTTGACCTGCATGAACTAATAATAACTGCAAACCCTTACCCAAATATTCATTTCTTCCATTCTATACAAGGCAAGTAAAGGAATGCAATAAATGTAACAGAAAATAAAGAACAAAATTTGCTTAGCTTACCTGGACAATGGATAAGAGGGAATCAACCCCATCGAGTGAAGCAGTTCTAATGGGGACGCCAATTACAGGCAAAGAGGTCAATGAGGCCACCATACCTTAAAATAATAATAATAATATTATTAATAATAATAATAATAATAAAATACAACACCATTTGGTAAAGCAACAGAACTATTGCAACTTTTAACCACTTCATATAATCTAGCAAAACTGACCTGGCAAATGTGCTGCACCACCAGCACCAGCAATGATGACTTGAATTCCCCTGTTCTTTGCAGATGAAGCAAAAGAGTACATCCTATCAGGTGTCCGGTGTGCCGAAACAATAGTTACCTGTAAATTTTTTTTATACATACAAACACTGTGTTAAATGAGATGTCTAATGATAAATCAAAATTTTCCACAAATGCTATCTCCAAACCATAATTTTGTTGAGACAAGCTCAACCTCAAATGGCACATCAAAGTTCTTCAGGACCACTGCTGCATCCTTCATTATAGGAAGGTCTGAATCAGAGCCCATGATTATGGCAACTTGAGGAATGACTGCAGACACACAAGATTGGCATTATCAACTTAATATGATTTGGTCAGAAGTACTGTTCTGAAAATGTTGTTCATTATTAACATAAGAGAAGGGAAGACCATGTAGCCAGGAAAAACAATCCTGTAAAGTGTACCTTTTAACTCAGGAATCCAAATAAATTTCATTACATGGCAAAAGTTTGCCTATATCACAATGGGGATATCAGAGTAAATTGTCTCTCCTAGCCTTGCCCATTAAGACTAGGTTGCTGGTTAATTAATCAGGGACAATTGCAATTGTTTTACATGAAAAAAGCAAAAGAAAAGAAAAGAACAAGGACATAATGACAGAAAAATGAAATTTCAGCTGAACAAATCACAATAAGGTCCACAGCTAAAATGCATGTATTAGAATGAGCATTATGATAACCAGCCTAATCTTGAACGTCAACTTATATTCCTTACAGAACACAGGAATAAAGATGATACCTAGATATAAAATCAATGTGATAAAAAGGATGCAACAAGCATTCTCTCCAATGTAGAGATGAAAGGAAATATTTCTCAAAACATCATACAAAGCATAAGGAAAAGGAATATATTATACTTCAGAACTGAAATATGATATAAGACCTGCAGTTTGGCTCTGATCATTGTTAAGCATGGAGTTTAGGTGTGATTTCACGATGTTCATGGAAGGTCCTGTGATTGTTATATGACCCATCTTTCGTAGCTTCCGCATATCTGAGCATTATTACAAATATATGTGCTATTACAAATAAATAAGGGAAAAGACAAAAGTCAATATTCCAATCGAAAGAATAGACAACATTGCCTGACCTGACTTATCATACCAATGAATGGAAGCTCCAGGAACTTTTAAAGCTCTTCCAATGAGGTCATGAGCTAACTTGAGCCCTGGCTCTCCCTAAACACAAGGCATGCAAGAACAACTTAAATGCCAGGTCATTTATTAGAAATGGAATTGAAATCATTAGTTTGCATCAATTATGATGGTAATATTAGATGGGATTCAAACTTCTCAGAATTTAGCCTAATGATTGAGAATAACACAAGAAAACACACTAAAAGAGACAACCAGATGAACAGCTATTATAATCACTGGAAATGAAAAGATGAAATTTTAAAGTGAAAGGGAAGCAAGTATAATGCTCCTCCAATTTCATCACTTTGACATCACAGCACACACAATTGAGTGCATATGCAATGTAAGAAGATCTTATAACGATGTCCAAGAACAGAGTCCTTATTTGAGCACCCAAACTATAGGGCAGCTAAGCAATAGCTAAAATGCTTCACAAAGAAAAAATTTCTGAGTTCTCATGTGACTCTGACCAAAGGAAAATACTCTACAACTTTGACATGAATGGTTGTGTATGTTCAAAAGTCAGAGCTGCTGATAAAATTACCTCATCTTCACCCAATATGTTATACATGATCGCAGCTGGTGTTTTCATTGATGAATCACCAAGTGGCAAACCCAAAACAGCACGTAGATGTTGCTCATACTGAGAAGTATAACAAGATTCAATTGTGTGATGTCCACTGTTATGAGGTCTGGGGGCAACTTCATTCAGCAAAACCTAGATAAGTTTAAAATCAATTAAAAAGGAGTGTATTCTATCAACTAAAAAAAATCCTTGAAGGAAATAAATAGGAACAAGAAAAACTAGTGCAAAACGCATATGAATAAAAAGTCTATATAAAAAATGAATGATGGCATTTGAAGAACACAAACCTGCCCATCTCCTGTCAAAAATAATTCAACAGCAAATACACCTGCCCCCTCTAATGAACCGACAGCTTTTTGAGCAACATCAAGGGAAAGCTCCTTTACTTTTTGAGACACATCAGCAGGAGCTTCCACAATGTGGCAGATGTTGTTTCTGCAATAAAAATTTTCTTGTACTTAGGCTCAAAGTTCAAGTACATCATAATACAAGTTGAACAAGATAAATGCTACAAAAAGAAACTAAAAGCTCCAGTTTACTTGTGGATAGTCTCAACCACAGGATAGCATGAAATACAACCATCTCGGCCCCTCGCTACAATGACTGACAACTCCTAGATCAACAATACGAGAATTTTCATTTAGATTATATGAAATAAAAACAAACTTACTAATATGAAATATCCAATGATAGCATAACTCATTTAGTTGTCAGGTATAGAGGTTCTAATCAACTGACCTTCACAAATGGAGTCCACCTCTCAACATATAGGCCCCGGCCAAAGCCCCCCAATGCTGAAAAACACAAAAATGAGATGTTTGAAGAGAAACTTTATACCAAAACAAGCATCAAAGATTAGAATTGGCAAATTTACCAGTAAGAGCAGAAGAAAGCTCATCTTTGCTATGAGCAACGGCATTGCCACGGCCATCATAAGCTAGTCTCTTACATTTGATCATCAGAGGATAGCCATACAAGCTCCCAGCCTTCTCAGCACTTTCAATGTTATCTATCTGCACTTAGATGGTATGAAATCACAATTTTGTGAATCAAGAATGATGAACAAACAACAAGTATATGTAACCTCTAAAAAATCGGGTAGTGGAATCCCATGCCGTGAAAAATGAACCTTTTGAAGATATTTGTCCTGTAGAAAATGTGAAACATATTAAACTTAATGGGTGTATTCCAATGAATAGCAAAGAAGGTGGTCAAGAATGTCAAAAGGATTTTCAAAGCAGTAGCATTGCATTATACTAACCCAATAGAATTTAAAAAGTCTAAAAGTTCTGCCCAGAACTGAGATGCTTTAGGGTAATACAATGGAAGCAGTTGACAACGACAAAAGAATTTTACAAGTTTGGAGTTTTGAATGACATGGCATCAGAATAAAACTATAGGTATTGAAGATGGCCAGTAAAGGATGTTAATGAACCGGAATATTGAAAAAATAAGGAAGACCTAAGTATGGATCAATACTATAGTCTTGTTAAGTAGACACTTCTATATCAATTTAATGTATTCAATTTGATGAGCAATCACATAATTCAAAAATTGCGCATGCAGTGATGCTCACGACTTTTAATGTGCATGTTTCTTCCCCTCAAACAAAGAACTCTATAGAAATTCAGAGGAAAGAAGTATATCAACATTTCATATTATAAACTTGTCAACATCAGTTTAAAGTGTATTTTATGCTATTTAAAATCTAATACAGGTACAGATCAACTTCTATCTTTTGTAATATTTAAGTTAATGTTACATAAACTGTTTCACCCACTTTTCTATAAAAAGGATCATAGTCAGACAACAAACAGAAAATAACTCCTAAATACCAACAAAAACTCAATTTACAAAACTGCAATAATAATCCCATTATTAAAGTGCAAAACGTACTTGAATTATTCTTATTGTAGAAGCTTTCGGTTGGCAATCTATTCCCTGTTGCTCTAGTTTCTCCAACATAACAGCATCTACATGTTCAATTTCCACAGTCACCACATCACATCTACAAAAGTGACATGTCATTCAAAGGTGTATGAATCACTAACTCCTAAAAACACATAACAGATTTAAAAAAAGAGCAAGCATATGTTTTACATTTCAAACAACCTACCTTCTTGCAAAATCACGAACGGCCTCACCATCATTAAAGTCTCCAACAACATGACAATAGGATATGCCACTGGCAGGACAATTTTCAAGAGGGTCTAAGGTAAGCACCTTGATAGACATGCACGATGCAGCCTGGCACAACATTTTACCTAGCTGACCTCCTCCCAATACACCAACTTTTGTGCCAGTAACCACATGCATTGGCAAATCATCCTTCCTGCAAGCCAGTAGCATCGGACACCATGAAATAGTCCAATAGCAATCAGCAACCATCTTAGAGTACCAAACTGAAGATTGAGAACTCCAGAATAGCGCTAAAGCTAATATAGTTTCAAGGTGCATCCATGTGCAAAGAAGATGAAAACATAAGCAACATCATGCAAAAAGTCATCTTGGCAACAAAGCACGAATATCAAACTCGAGAGATAAAAACAAAAACAAGACATACAAAAAAAAACCCAAACATCCCCAGCCTGCACGAAAAGCGTTCGATGAAATGCCTCACTGGAAAACAATACACAAGCCATCGCCCAAATTCCACACATTTCCTAAAAACTCCATCAATTGAAGTGCGAAAGAAGAGAATACCTCTCAGATGATATAGTCAAAGCACGAATTTGAGAAGAGCGTGGAGGGGCAGAACTCATACGGAGCTTTAGAGCGGGCAAAGGGAAAGACCTCCGTCTGAAGTTCAAGAAGAGGGTCGCCGAGGCGGAGTGATTCGAGTGGCTCCGGTGATCGCCGAGAGAGGAGAAGCAAGCCGCCGATGAGGAGTGCAAGAGCATCGTGAGTGGCCGGCGGGTCGGAGGTTTCGAATGTCTTGCTCGCGCGCGATCGAGACCAGGGTTTTCGCGGAGATATGTCCCCTTCTTTACTCTGTTCTTATCGGATTCGGGTTTAAGCACTTATCGGGTCGGATTCAATCTAGGCATTAAAAAAATACTAAAAAAGTGGGCAATTTGGGATTTGTTCGGAATTTAATTAAATTGGAAATCATGTAAATATCTTTAAATAAAGAAATTTTGGATAAAAAAATTAATACAAGCGTCAAATATCAAAAGGCGGGTACGTGGGGGTAAGCTTTTGAAAACCCCACAATACCTTCACCTGAGTAAGGAATCAAACTCGGGAGCTACGTTCGGAAACCGAGACGAAAGCCCTACGCAGGACCTGAGTACCAATAGACCCGAGGGTCGTTGGTAAGACTAATAATATTAAGATGTTTAAAATATATTTCAATTGAGGTTCAAAATTAAAGGATTTCAATGGTTGCTAAAATTGAGATAAAGATAAAAAATGACAATAAAGTTATAAAAATTACAAATCTTATAATTTCAATTCTAGGGTTTTAATTTTCACGATTATACAAAGAATTACAAAAAAAAAATTAAAAAAAAAATTGCATGGAAAAATATGACCGTAGAGACATAAATTTTGCCACCACTCTAACAGAAGATCCCGTTCAAATAAGAATTCGATCTTATATATATCAACAATGATTTTTTTTTTTTTTCTGGTCGTTACAATGCATTATCAAAGATTTTTAATCAAAACACATGTCAAAAAAATGCACAAATATAAAGTTAATTTCTCAATACATCTATAATTTTATCTTTGCTTAAGTTCATGTTTAAATCCGTTTACTTAGTAGAACACAAAATACTTAATTTAAAAAAATACAATACCAATAGACGGAAAGTTCAATGTCTATATAAAACTGTTTATACACAATTATTAACAATGACCGATTAATTTAACAAACTTGTTTGCATGTCAGTGCCAGTTTGTGGAATATCATTTGCCTTCATTTTTTGGTCCACTGGTTGAAAGCGATGACACATAATGATGAAAATAAAAGGCTATTATTGGCGATCAAATCCATAAAGAGAGTTCAATTCCTTTTGGATGCTATGCTCTTTATTGGCACAATTGAATTTATACTTTTTGTGACGTTGAAATTTGAGGCACCAAATCCTTCCTAATTTCCCAATCAAGGCACTATTTAACCACAAAAATCAATAAAAGACACGAATACTTTTTTCCCTTCATCTGTGGCTATAATTTATTTGTCAAACTCAATTCGTTGTATAATTAAAAAGATGTAAAAAATTATAAAATAAAGCATAATTATAAAAATATATATAATTATTAATTATGGAAGCTATTTATCTTTAGTTTGTTGGGACCAAATCTTTTACGTAGGCTATTTATATTTTTATCGAAAAAACAACTTTAAAACTCAATTTACATAGAATGAGCCCCATGAGGAATAGATATATTAACATATTAATTATAGATTTGTGCATGTTTTTATGAGGTTTATCTACACTTTGTCAACTAAGGAGAATAAGTTATGCCAACGGTCTTTGGGTCAATTGACACTAAGTCCCTCGCGTAGGGTCTTTGTCTCGGAAGTTAAATGTAGTTCCCTGTTTCAAATCTCATCTCGTGCAAGATACTGCATGCTGTGTGTGTCCAGCGCGGTTACCCCACATGCACGCCTCTGATTAAAGCGCTTGCCGCTAGAAAAAAAAGAGAATAAATTATTATCAAAAGAATGTCACATGCACACCCAAATTCGGATATTTTTAATAAGAAAAGTAATTTTATTGCTTTGCGAAGGGGGCCACGAATTATGCTTTATGTAGTTGGTTGTGTGTGGTTTAAAACCTCTTCCCAAATATTTCTTTAATTGAGCACATTTGACATAACTTTAATTTTAATTTGTTTAGACTAAACGTGGGTTATCATTTGATATGATTCTCAAATCAAATCACCTCGCTTATTATAGTTTTTATGTGGACAAACACCTAGTCCAAGCTAACCCTCAAAATCATACTATATGATGGCCATATTTACTATATATGCTCACATGACATGAAATATTATGAAGGTTTGAAATTAGGCATGACATTTAAAAATAAATAAATAAAATTTAATTGTCATGTGCTTATATATATATGATTGGCATATGCTTGAATTATGAAAAGGTAAATGATGAACACAAGCAATGATCCCTAGTTAGGGATTATTATTTTTTTAGTGATTTTAAATTAAAATTAGAAAAAATTGAAGTTATTAGACATGCAATAAAAAAAATATATGAAAAAATGTTACTAAAATAGTTTTTATTTAAAAAAATTAATCATGTATGGAGTGATATTGCTATTAAACAGACAACTTTTAGGGGTCGTTTGGTTCGCGGTAATATTTTCAGATTACCACGTGTTACGTGGTAATATGAAAATATTATCACGTTTGGTATTGCACTGAGAAAGATTACCACTTGTTACGTGGTAATCTGGGTGGTAATATCACATTACCAACATGAGAATATTACCAAGAAGGTAGTAATAGGATTACCACCAAATTTGGTGTCTATCTTGGATTACCATGGTAATCTCATAACTTTTTATATTTTACCAAATTGATTACCATGAACCAAACAATGTAATAAACTATTCCCAGTAATAAGAGTTCCCAACCAAACATGGTTATATCAAATTACCACAATATTCTCAACCATATAACATTCCCACCCATATTACCATGGTAATCTTATTATGTGGCAATATATTATTACCACGAACCAAATGACCCTTTAGTTTATTAACACAAATTCCCCATTTATAATACTTGTATCCTATTAAAGATACATATTTGAACCTTAACTCACCTAAGATAAGGACATAGGCACTGTCAAAATATATCTATATTTTGTAATATATATATATATATATATATATATAAAGTTTCTATAATTATATAAGTTTTGAATGTGCATTGAAAACAAAAGATATGATTGGCTTGGTTTTTAGAAAGAAGGAGCAAAGATTGGCTTGCTTTCAAAGCTACCTGGTCCACCATGATTACGCCTGGAGCAAACTGGTCAACCACAACCAACAATTTCATTACCAACCCAAAGACTGCAATTAAGACTTAGACTAACATAATTTAAATTATAATTCAAATTAATGGTTTAAATATAAATAAAATACAATTTCACAAAATTTTAGAAAGGGGTTTTACTTTGAATAAGTCAAAATTAAGAAATTAAGGCACTAAAAAAATAATTTCAAACTTTCCCAAGGGTGTATTGAGAAAAAGCTCAGTCTTAAAATTAAGCCTTCACTAATCACATAATTAGTCTTTGTAATCCTGGTCCAGCTGACACGATACACTGCATCTGCGGAACAGTGTTGGAATCCTTTCAAAGGCTTTTCCGAAACTTAAGATCCAGGTGTCCTCTTAGTGATTGAAATGATTCTTGTTGTTATGTTGTTCCGCGAGGCACCGAACATGCATTCTCTTCTTCGAATAAAGATATTAAAGCCCCCGCGTTTCTTCGTTTCCGTCTCTCGCGCTCTCTCTATAAATATCATCGTCTCCTCCGCGAAGCATCGACGAAACCCTAATACGACGACGGAGATGGACCGGAGCTTGCCGGTGGAGGAGCTGACGTCCGGCGCCAGTGGCCGGATCATCCCTGTGTGCCGCTCCATGCTGTCGCGGCGTTCTCTGTTTCGTTTGTTCCTTTTCTTCCATTCCCTCGCTCTGTGGCTCCTTCTTTTCCTCCGGAGAAGCGGAGGAATCGCAAGGAGTCCCTTTTTGGTGAGGAATTCTGGTGCGTCGGTGTCGTCGCCGAGGAAGAGGGGAGGGGGGAGATGGAGGGTTAGGGCGGAGGAGGAGGATGCGAGGAGGAGGAGGGCGTTGGCTGAAATGGTGGACATGGATGGCGGTGAAGGGTGTCGTTGGGAGACGTCGGTTTTCTTGGGAACGAGGAAGAACGCGGTCTTTTGTAGGTCGTGGGTGCCGGTTTCTGGAGAGATGAAGTAAGGTTTCTTTCCGGTTCTGATTTGCATATTTGGGATTTTGGTTTTTGATTTAGTACTTTGATTCCGGATTTATGTTTAATGGGGAAGGTGATTGGGGTTTTGATTTTGGTTTTCAAATTTTCTGCTGATTTGCTGGTGATCGTCTTCAATAATCGGATTGATCTGGAATTTCTTTTGCTTATTTTTTATTTTTTTATTTTTTTATTTTTCTACATGCTTTACTTACTTTGAATAATTCCTTTGGGTTAATTGAAAGCGATGGTTTTCTGTCCCTATGGAATGAAGGGTGTTGAGGGACTGTAAACCTTTGATTAAATTTAGTATTTTGATGATTTGCTCCATGAAAGAAAAAAAGAGATCTATGAAATTTAAACTGTTTATTTTTTTTTTTGGGCCTAGAATTTGGGTTTACTTCTTTATGGGAGACTGGAACATTTCGCTTTCATATATAAATCTATTGATTCTCTTGCCCGCCTGATAATGCAGCTATTAGTCTTCAGGATGCCCTCAACAGCGGGTGAAAATAGTTTTCTTTCTTTCAAAAACCAAGAGAGAGAGAAAACAAAGATAAAGAAAAATTGTTTGTTTTCCAGACCAGTATTTATTTGATATATAATTGTAGCGATGTAAATATGCTCTACCTTAAGGTTCTACTTGTATCTAGTAGACCGATTTGATTCAAGTTTGGACCAAGAAACTTTGTGCATCTAGGATTGTGTAAGGTCAATATGATACCTTAAATTGAGTTATGTTATGCCAAAATACAGTTGATATCATTTTTTTTCTTATTCACTTTTTGCTGCATTTTAGTGCCATTGGCCTAGTTATTCTAACTTGTGAAAGATATGAAATGAACTTGTGCTGAAATTTCATGTCCTGACTTCTTCCGAATTGCTTATTTACCCATTTTGTGCCGTAGTAACGTTTTCCTCATTTTACCTGTTAGGGGTATCTGTCACTATCTCCTTCTCCGTTGTCCTTCTAGCATTTTTTTCTTATGACTTTGCAGGACCTGTTTATTGTCCTTATCATTTGTCTAGCATTCTACATAAACAGAGCCATCGATTTTAGGTTGTCGTAAATATATGCATGTGGTAGACAGGTCTTAGCACGATACTGTGAATAAATAGTTAACTTCCTACAATCATTTTTTATGCAAGTTGTGATTTTCACTCTTAACAATCTTCTTTTACCTTGCAGGGGCATTTTGGTGATTATTCATGGCCTTAATGAGCACAGGTTAGATGAGCGTCAATTAACTTTGTTTTCTAGTTTCTGCATTCCTCTTTTCCTAGCTTGATTATTCATTTGGCACAAACACTGTCCCATTCTCAGCACAGTCAAAATCCAAAGTAGACAGCTGACTGTGTCAGGATTTAAAACTTGATAACTACCAATCTGACCTGGTCTAAAAGTTAATTTATTGACAATTTTGGTTGCCTTAAATGTTTGTTGTGTTCTTGTTGTGGGGTCAGTTGGTTGAGCGGCTGATCACTGAATAACTGTATGATAGGTGCACTAGGTGGTTGCCACTTGCCAGCTCGTGGGGAAGATAGCCACTAATCAGCTATGTTTCTCCGTTAACATCTGACTGTGTTCTTGTTGATTTTCAGTGGAAGATATGCTCATTTTGCCAGGCAGTTAATCTCATGCAACTTTGGAGTGTATGCAATGGATTGGACAGGTGAGTATTGTCTTTATTTGGGCTGTTGATTGTCTCTTAGAATTCATTTATATTTGTTGTCCTTGTTGTCTTGTCTTTAGGCTATGTGATTTCCCACAAAACCTAATTGGTTTAGGAATAAAATGCTAATGCTTTTTTTTTTCTTCAATTATGATGGTATAAGATCAGAGTCCAGCTTGTAAGAATTTATGCTAGATGCTTAAATATGTCCTTTGTCAAACAAAAGCAGCCCAGTGCGAGTAATTTGTTTCCTGGCACTAGCAATTAGTCTTTGCATTTGTGCTTGTGTCAGCATTGTCTGGGTATTTTCGAGAAATATTTATGTATCTATAAGAGATACCGATCTTCTTCCAAGAAAAATTTATGTATCACATGGGATCCTACTTTTCTTTAGGTTATTTGAACAATGGCTCACTTATCACATTTTCATTCTACACTATCTTAATTTTGCTTCTAATTTTCAATCATGATTGTTTTAATTACTTTATTTTTATCTTATCTTTAGAACTTCATGAATTTTTTATATTTTCTTATGTTTATAAACTGAATCTTTATCTTTCAAATTTTTTTATAATGATTTTCATGATTTTAAGAGTGGTATTTACTTATTTTTATTTAATTTACATCCCTTGTCTTAAGTTATATTTCTACTAAACAGATTGTTTTATGACAATATTCTTTGCGCTTAAAAAACAATATGATTAACAGTGTCTAAATATAATTGTGAGTGATGTATTTGAAAATAATATTCTTATGAAAATAATGTGAGTGATGTATTTGCATGTATACATTTAATATGTGTATATGTGTGTATTTACAGCCATGCCCATGTATGCATTTTTCATTAAATTCTAGAGTCAGATTTTTTTTATACTTAGATATTTGACACTTTGTATAGGTTTTCAAGTAAAACTTTCTTGTGCACTTAACGATTAATTGATCGTTTGAGCAATTTGCCATGATATTTTGTGCATTGCTATCATCTCAATTTGAAGTGATAAATGGACCTCCAAGATGTTAGTGATTATGCTTCCTGTTCATGACTTGAATGTTCTCAAGTCTAAAACATTCTCCAGATTTACTTAAACAAGCCAATAATGTACTTCTGATTATCTTTCACACAGGTCATGGTGGCAGTGATGGATTGCATGGCTATGTGCCATCCTTGGACAATGTTGCCGCAGACACTGTAAGTTTAATTATTGCCATATTCTTTTAATCTGCTTATCTTTGAATGATTTTTGTCGCTGATGCTGTAAGCTTTGGTTCTATAATCAAGGCATTGGGCATTTGACTTGCGCTATTCCATGCATTTATGTACAGATTGTTATATAAGTTCATGTTATCGAACCTGATGCTATTTTTATAATCGGGTACATTCACCCCCTGATATATGGTACATTTTTTTTGGGTTTACTCTTTCCTAATCGTTGTGTTATCTCCACTTTTACAGGGAATATTCCTGGAGAAAATCAATTCAGAAAATCCTAATATTCCATGCTTCCTCTTTGGTCATTCTACAGGGGGAGCTGTGGTTTTAAAGGTAATATTAACTAAGCTATCAGACACTATTTCAGTTTTGTTAATCATTTTCTTTGTTTCTTTATCAATTCCCATATCTACAGGCAGCAATGCGTCCACACATCAAGAGCATGCTTGAAGGAGTTGTGCTGACTTCTCCAGCATTGCGTGTGAAGCCAGCCCATCCTATAGTTGGGGTAACATTTAATTTCCAAACAACATCTTCCGTGTATGCGTTTCCCAAGATTGCTTTCTAAACTTAGATATCAACAACAGATAATTCCAAAACACACCTATATACATGTGGAAGTTCCTATGTTCTTTGAGATGTATACAAAGTTAACAACAATTACTTAAATCCAGCTGTCTTATTTGTTGCAGGCTGTAGCCCCACTATTTTCAATGGTCGCCCCCAAATTCCAGTTCAA
The DNA here is from genome assembly GCA_020875875.1 of Dioscorea alata. Classification (NCBI taxonomy): domain Eukaryota; kingdom Viridiplantae; phylum Streptophyta; class Magnoliopsida; order Dioscoreales; family Dioscoreaceae; genus Dioscorea; species Dioscorea alata. The sequence goes on along the minus strand of CM037015.1, from coordinate 16,278,971 downwards.
GGGGGCTAACAAGAGAGGCATCCCTGTATCAAGGGACCCTGCTGCCATGTTAGCCAAGTATTCAGACCCATTGGTGTACACTGGGCCTATTAGGGTCCGAACCGGCCACGAGATCCTTCGCATATCATCGTATCTGATGCAGAACATGGAATCGGTTACCGTCCCCTTCTTAGTCCTTCACGGAACTGCTGATAGAGTAACCGATCCCTTGGCTTCCCAGGATCTTTACAATGTGGCTTCCTCTAGTTACAAGGACATTAAACTTTATGATGGCTTCTTGCACGATCTTCTCTTTGAGCCGGAGCGTGACGAGATCGGGACCGACATCATTCACTGGATGGAGAAGAAACTCCAGCACCAGTGCCTGTAATAAGTCAAGATGAACATCTCTCTCGGTTACAGATCTCACCACTGGCAAAACAAAGTGGCCAGGTTGTTGGTGGTGACACTGAAGTATAGGGTTAGGTTGGATGCTGTACAAGTTTGATCTATGTGTTTTGTTAATTCAATTCAATGAAATGGCTTGTAATTCATTTCTGAAACATCAACAATATAAACCAATATATATATATCTTAGTAATCTGTATCAGATTAGGAAAGTACTTGACAATCACCTATTTGAACTTGGGATTCATGCAATTTTTTCTAAATTATATTTTGAAATTTAAATTGTTTTTTCTTTTTAAAGAATTAAAATTAAATTGTGGAAATATCAAATGAGATATAAAGCATAAAGGTCCAAATTAATTTTGTGGCGACAATGAATGAGAATCAAGGAGTGTTGTCCTCGTCAATTATCAAGATTGAAAATATGAGGTGTGGAACGGATGGAGATTTGTGGCCAATGCTCGATGATATACAAGTTTGTTTGTTATTATTATTATTATAATTATGATAATAAAAAGCCAATGATCATTTATGGTTTTTGGTTTGCAATGAAACGTAAGCATTAAGTCTGCCATTTTTTTTAGTCTTTTAATATCATGAGATTCCACTGACACTTAAATCAAGGTACAGTAATTGTCTTGACTACCTAATCTTCAGACTTTTTAAAGACAAAGACAGCAGATTCCTCCTCATCTCTTTTGTCCTTTTTGTTGTCCTTTTTCATCATCTATTATTATTTTTTCCCAAAATCAATTACACGAAACTCTATAATTTTGTCTGAGATTGAAACCCATTTTTTTTATATAAAAAAAAAAGCACCCAAACCAAATCATATAGCTCTACAAATAAAAAAAAATAAAAAAAAATCAAAGTGCAATTCATGAACAAAGCTAAGATCCAAACAAGTTATCTCCAACACAGTTTTTTTTTTGGACAGTAAATAAACCATAATTTATAGGAACGAGTACACAGACCAAGAAACTAAAACAAGTACAAACAAGAGAGAAGAATTCTAAACAGATCAAGCAAAACAGACTTAAGAAAAAAAAAACACACAAACACAGATTAAGAAAAAGAAAAAGAAAAAAAAAATCTCAAACCATTAAAGCAAGTAATCAAGTGCATAAATCAAAGCTCACAAGATGTGATGATCATTCATGCATGAAGAGCATCTTCAACCTTGGCAGCCATGCCATCAAGTCCATTCTGAAGATAAGAAACAAGACTCTCTTCACTGAATCCATCCACTGGATCAGCCTCAAAACACCATTCCAAGCTACATCCATCTTCATCTCCATCATCACCACCACCACCCACAACCTTCAACGTTGCCATGTATCTTGTGAAACCCATGTTGTTCTCTGTGATCTCATAACTAAGACTGTGACCAATAGGGTCTAAAGTTAAGAGTCTCTCATTTACCCAAAGCTTGGGAGGTGCTTCTCCGGCGATGTCGGTGGGTGGAGCCATGGAGCAGTATCTAACGCAGCCTGGTTGGCCTGGAACTCCTTCCACATAGCTGCATGTGGATATCATTGGGAGCCATTTGTCCAAGCTTAAGTAGTCTCCCACCAGTGACCAAACTTGACTTCTGGTACCATGCCGGACCTTGGCTGTAACACTGCCTTGCCATGTCTCCTTGTTTTCCTTTTGCTTCTCTTCTTTTTCTTTCTTCTCTATCTCCATCTCCATTTTAGTGTTGGTGGAGCAAAAGATAACTCTTTCATTGCTATATATATATGCCAACTTTAGATGCCAAACTGCAGAGAAGTCTCTAGATTTCGAATCTTTTATGGTTGCCGTTAGATTTATATCTGATGGTCATTATTTATTTATGTATATACTTAATAGCAATTCATGATATTTGTATTTATGCTTAATAGTTTCTGACCATATAGCAGTATATATTAAATTAATAATAAATTTTATAGATTACTTTTAAAAATTATAATAATTAGATGATCATCAACAACTGTTATCATATATGTTATGATTTTTAAAAACTAAAAAATTAAGTAAAAATATATTCCATATATATATATATATATATATATATATATATAGAACTAAAAAATTCTATTCCATATAATTTTCTAAAAAGTAATTTTGAGAAAATTGATAATTTTTTTATAAATTTGAGATTATCAATTAATTTTAATTTATTTTTTTAATCTGCCTAATTGATTAAAATGGACAGGACCAAAAGGGAGTAGAATATAGCATATGATACCCTTAGGTTTTACTCCTTCGATCCTATTTGTATTTTTTACTTTAATTTACGTGAATTATAAAAAAATCAATTAAAATTAGTTAATAATCTCAAATTTATAAAAAATTATATTAAATTTTTAAAATTATCTTTAGTAAAAACTCATCAATATTGCATTAGTTTCTCTCTTTACTCTAATTATTATCTTTTATTCTCTTTCTTAAAATGGTGCTTTACGTTTTTTTTTTAAATATTTTTTTAATATTTATTGAAAATTATAAAAATACATTAGATACTAAAATTAAATATATAAAAAAATTATACTTCATAAATTTTCTAAATAAATATATAAAAAAATAAATAAATAATTTAAAAGAGGGCATACAAATAAGCTGAGGGAGTAACTAATAGCTATATGAAAATGAATAAGTTCAATATATGTTGCTGTTTTCGTAATGAATTTTCAATTACAATGTATATGTAAATTCTTGGATTTAAAAATGCATGAGAATCAAATTTGGTGTTTGGTTAACTGTATTTGAAAATGCTAGATTTCAAAATTTTGTGTTTGGTTGGATGTATTTCTAGGATATAAAAACCTTTGGTGAGGTTACACCACCTTAAATTATCATTAACTTTGATTAATTATAAATACACAATTAAATATTATTAATAATAACAAAAATAATTATGGATATAATTACTTAATTTAATATATAATTATATTTTTATTACAATTTACTTTTATTTTTAATAACTATATTAAAAATGGCTCCCACTTTGGTGATCATTATTTTATTGATTATAAATATCATTATTAATTTTAATTAATATAATTAAATATTTAAAATAATATCTAAATTTAATAATTTATTGATTTGATTAATATATTTAAAGTATAATTAAAATGCCTCACCCCCTCCACACGACCAATATAAACTCCATTAGCGAACACTCTCAGCAACTGATTCCCTCCAAATAGAGGTCCTAGACTCCTAGTAACTGATTCAACTCATCCTTGAATCCTCCATCCATGCTCACATCCCTTTTATCCAATTTCACATTGTAACTATTGAGTATGACTCTCACTGTAGAGCAATCCTTGTACTCTTTCCTCACTCCTCGGAGATATGTGAAGTAGAAGACCACCTTTTCTTGGCCGACAGGTGGGCATTAGGAGCTTGGAACAACCTTGGATCTCTTTGCATCAATCTTTCTTGGAATGCATTGATTCTCTGTTTTACAATGCCAGTGAATATGAGGATCTTGGTGTCCGGTGATGTCGGTGGGAGATTGAAGTCTGCGATGATGGAGCCTAGGCCATCGGCATCTTGGCCGTAGGGAAGAGTCCACATTGGTTTCCGGGAAGTCTTCGAGGCCGGCTATGAGTTCTCATGTGTTGATAGTTTCTGGTTCATTGGGAGTGTGGGGGTGGGGATGATGATGGTGATCTAGAGATCTTGAGATCAATTATGTCAGACAAAGAGTCAAGGGAGATAGAGAGCTTGAAGGGGTCGTAGTCAAGGATGGTGGTGGTGGTGGTGGTGGTGATGGGGTCGAGGAGGAGGGAGTCGAGAGTGAAGGAGGTGAGGGCGACGATACGGTGACCAGAGAGTGAGAGGCTGCAGGGTACGATGTGACGATGTCACCTTCACATGTGAATTCATGAATCCCTCACGTGTTATCATGTGAGGGATTTTAGTGATTTAAGACTGCATTGTATTTGGTTTTACGGTCATTTTGACCGTAAGCCAAAATCCTTCAACCATGGTATTTTAAAATCTTATAGAAAAGCAAATTCCTTGAAACAAGCACTTGATTTCAAAAAGACAAGGGATTTGGAGTTACATGGAAGTCCAAATCCCTTGAAATCCACTGCATTTAGAACTACATCCAACCAAACGCTACCTAAATGTAATTCTAAATGCAGTAGATTTTCAGTTACAATGTAACTGGAAATACTTGGTTTTCAAAATATAGTGCAGTCAAATCTTGAGTTTGGTTGGGTGTAACTAGAATTATTGTATTATAAGATTTTTTGTTTGTTTAGAAAGATTTATAAATCTGGAATTAAAAAACACGTGTATAAGTGTATGTACATGTGTGTGTATATGCACATCTATATACATATATATTAATATATTTATAAGTATATGTATATATGAATATATGCATATATGCATACTATGTATAGGTATATGTATATGTATGTGTATATATATGCATATATGCATATGTATATATGTATATATATAGAAGTGTGTATATGTATATGTATATATGTATGTGTGTATATATGCATATGCATGTGTGTATGAGTATGTGTATGTGTATATATTTTTATATATTTATGTCTATGTATATGTGTGTGTATATATACACACACATACATATACATCACATGAGGATTTTCAACTTTCGGGATTTTGATTTATGCCCAATTGGGGCATAAACCAAATCCCTCATTAGATGTAATCTGAGTTACATAAAATTTTAAAATTCTGTGAAATAAACACTTGATTTCTAAAAACCAAATAACTCAAGTTAAATGTAACTCCAAAATTTTCCAAACAAACACTATCTTAATGGCTTTGTTGGGCTCTCTTCGAGGTGTGTGCAAATGACTAATGAGGATTAGAGTGCATTCTAGCATTGACAAAATGAAATCTTTTGTCCATGTATTTTCCAATGGTTGTACATTTTGGTATTTTACATTTTAAAAATATTCAATATAAATTTGTAAATTTCTAAAGTTTTTGTTATATATATAACGTTCTCTAAAGACATCCCACAGTGATTGTTGGATTTACATTCAATATGTTATTGTCAATTTATATACAATATCAAACAATAATAAACGGTATCAAACTATAATTATATAAAATATATATAATATTAATTTTTCACAGTTTTCTATATAAGTAATGGTCATCAGGTGATCAACGGTTTTTTTTTTTTTTTTAATAAAGTGGATAAACATAATCCAACTGTTATCATCAAACATTCTTCAATAACAGTATATCTAAACACATTCTAGATGATGTTTTTTTATATAATAATAATAATAATAATAATAATAATAATTTACATTATTGTGGATTGAGGGATAGATAACTTGCAAAATGTTGGTATCAGGCTAATGTCCTTGCATTGACAATTCAGCATGATAAATATCAATTAAATTAAGGACCAAACCATGAAAAAAATTGGTGAATAAAAAATTATATATTGTGGGGTCCTTTATTTTCACAGGCTTGATTTAGCCACTGAATAATTTTTAATTATTTGTATTTTTAACTGATTACCGATTTTATAACTTACATTAGGAGCAAGCAATTGATGCTAATTACTTCAAACTTTGTCATAGGAATTTTTTATTAAAATTAAGTGCGAATACAAGGTAAAATTAAATAATAAATTAATATTTTAAGTAAAAAATACATAAATTTGACTAGAATTTCTAAGATTAGCAACCTTACTTTTTTTTTTTATTTCTAAATTTTCTCCATTTTAGTATGACTAAAGCCCCATAGATTTTATAAGAACAGGACTGAGACACTCCAATTTCTATCAACTCTCTCGAAAAAATAAATGTCCTTTTGGTTCATGAATTTTGATGATTTTTTTTTTTAAGTTTTAAGATTTGCATCTTGAAATATGTTTTAGATCTTAAGTTGTAATTTTTTATGTTTATGAGTCACAAACTTAATCTCACTTAATTTTGATATTTGATGATTTTGACTTCCACATTTGAAGCCTTCAAGTCAAAATAGATCTTTAACTTTTTTATTTCTGGAAACATCAAAGTTACTTTATGCTCATTATTTGCATTGCTAGATATTAATGATCATCTTTTCACATCATCAGATCATTAACTTGATTGCTTTTAACTTTTTTTTTTTATTTTTTTTATATCTTCACTCTTTGGTTCCTTTTCTTTTTTATTGACTTGAAACTTTGCATTCACTAACTTATAAGAGACTTTTACTTTAGTATTAACTCTTTTTTTTTTTGTTTTTTTGAAAAAGCTTTCGTATAACTCTTTATCAATATATAAATTCATAAATTATCATTTGAATTTGTTTTCTTTATTATTGCATGAGGACTCTCTCTTCATCATTGCATAAGAGAAGCATGTTTTTTTTTTACATAATACAACTTTTTTCATTGTTTAAAGAAGCTCTTTTCTTCTTATTGTTTAAGAAAGGTCTCTCCTCTTAATTACCCAATGCTACTTCTCTTTTTCATTGCTTGAAACAATATCTTCTTTGTATCGGTTAAAGGAACCTCTTTTTTATTCTTGCTTAGAGGATTTTTTTATTTTAATGCATCAGTTAAGAGTACCTCTCCCTTCATTATATTGTTTGAGGGAATACTTCTTCATTATCATTTAAGGGATCAATTAACATAATTTTTTTAAGTATGAATGTTAAGTGTTAATGGTGAGAAACTATACACTACTCTGATCACCTTTTTCGAGAATATGCACTAGGTGTTAATAATATATGGCCATTTCATTTGGGTTATCTTTTCCTTTAATCACTATAGGAGTCAAGTGTTCGTAATGAATTACACATATCATCCTAATATCCTAATTTAAGCTTCAAACTTTATGAGCATTAAGAGGCATTATATAATAAGCTTTTTGAAGGGAGTAGTCAATGAAATATTGTGTTGGTTTCATAATAGATCTTTAGCTTTATATATTATCTTCTTCGATTCTTCTTAGTATGAAGAAGTAATATTAATTGCAAAGAGTAATCAAATATTGTGATAATTTGACATTAAGTTGTTAATTTCACATGTTGTCTTTTTCAACCATATAAGCATCAAGAGATAATGGTGAGAGTTCCTAAAAAAGATAATCAGATATTGTGTTAGTTCTATAGTAAGCTTTTGATTATAAAGGATTATTTTCGCCAAGATACACTGAGTGTGAAGAGGCAATAGTGACTCTCTTGAGGAGAGTAACTAATAACTACATTGACCCCATTGTAGATCCTTAGCCTCACTCAACAATAGATTTTAGCTTCACATTGTCTTCATCAACTCTTGTGAATGTAAAGATACAAACTTCTGAAAGAGAGTAATCAATATTATTTTGACACCACATTAGATTCTTAGTTGACATGGGTTCTTTATTAAAAGCTTTGTTAGTGTCAAAAGATAACAGTGAGACTTTCTTTAGTAGTTAAAGAATGTTTGTGAATGTTAAGATGTGACACTATCATATTTTTCTTTAAAGAATTGTCTTCATCCACTCTTTGAGTGTTCTGAGGCATACACACAAGTGAAACTCTTGAATAGCCGGAAAAAGTCTTTCAAATTTAGAACGAACCTTTATATTTACAAAAATTTACAAATGATCTGATTTTTCTTTTTTGTTTGTTTTTGTTTTTGATACATTTTAATCCCTCTAATACCATTTTAGCACGTTAGATCCCCAACTTCTTCACTTTCTATAAATTTTCATAATTTATGTAAATAAACTCCCGAACTTCACTTTTTACATTTTTCATAAATTTTGTAAATAGACCCAAAATTTTTCATACTTTAATTATCTTCTACAATTTTGGGAAAAAAAAACGATTATCACATTTTCATTTTTTTTTTTACAAAATTTACATACTCCAACATAAAAAAACTTCCAAAATTTTCTTTCGATATGATTTCATCATTTTATTTTTATTTATTAGTTTTTTAAAATTAATTTTTTGGCATTGTTGTATGTCCATCCAACATCTTATTAAACAAAATTCTTTAATCATTAAATAACTCCACACCAAGAAAAAGCGATGTGAGTTTGAATCCCACATAAGAAAATACTCTACTCTGAAAGGTTTAGATTTATTATGCTGACCCAATAATAAAATGTGAGGACATGTGAGATACTAACTCCGTACCTCTTGATTAATCAGGAGTTTTTTCTTATAAAAAAAAACCAAAAGAAAAAATAGTGCTCAAAATTTTGATAACTTCTTTGTTTGGTTCAAAGAAGAAAGGAGAGGGGGAGGAGTAAGGAAGAGTAAGGAGGAGATTAAAATAGAGGGTTTGAAAAAATTTTATATTTGGTTCATTGAAGGAGTATGGAAGGGAAATCTTTTTTTTTTTTCTTTGTAAGAAGGAGGAGTGAGGAGGGGTTAGGAGAGATGTGACGTATATTTTACCAATTTGCCCTTTTATATAAAATTAATCATAATAATTTTTTTATACATATCTAGAATTATTTTGTACAAACTTTGTTAATATTAATATTAATATTAGTAATAATAATATTATTATTAAACTAATACTATAATCACTCATTATATATATATATATTAATATTAAATTCACACATTACAAAAAATTGAGAGAACAAAAATAATATGAGAAATGAATTAGGTTTTAAAAAAAATGGTAATTTCTCATATTAATAAAAGGCAATTTGGTCTTTTCATAGATATTTAAAGTTTAAAATTTTGTTAAATATTTCTATCCATCAAAAACCCCAATTTAGTGGGGTGAAAATGTGAGGGGTTTGGAAAGATAAAGCACCCCTCCAAACTCTTATTTTTTCTTACCCTGTCAATGAAACAACCATCACTCCTCTTCACTTATGCTATCCCTCTAAAATCCCCCAACTAGACAATGAGAGTGAGTGGGAAGTCCAATACAACCAATGGTGGGGCAGAAGTGCCATCACTAGCTTATCATATTGCCCACTCTCTATAACAGCTAATGGTGGGCCAGAAGTGCCACCACCACCAATACTAGCTTATCATATTGCCCACTCTCTGTAACAATTCAGCTAAATAATTAAAAATGTATTTAACTTTGCTTGATATTGAGATAATAACTAACACTATGCACGCCTACGCATCATGCTGAAACTATTCCAATATAGCAAACACATCCTTTTGCATCAATCCACAAATCACAGTTTTATCAAAGATTTTCAGTAGCCCATTTGATTTAAATTTGCTTTTGAGAGGGATTTTTTTATGCTCTAAAAAAAATAAATAATAAATAACAAACAACATTTGGTTTCAAAACTTCAGAGAATTTTCCTTATGCCAAGTTAATTTCTTTTTCCTTTTTTTTTAATTAAAAGTATTTTTTTTATTCAGTTTTGTTTATGAAAGAACGTACTCGGTGATAATGAGGATTTTCCCTTTTTTTTTAAATATATATTTTAGTCAACCTTTCAATTTTTTTTGTTTAAGTTTTCTTTCTGTAAGTTTTTCTTCCCCTTTGTTCATCTTTTCTGTCTATGTTGGTTTCTTTATCATATTTTTTTTAATCAAAATATAATGTCACCATTATTATTTTTCATAGATCTAAAGAAAAAATTTAATTTTTACTCTTGATTTTTATTTTTGTTTTATATTTTCTTACCATTTTATTTATTTACTATTTACTATTTTATTTTCCTTATTCAAATATAAATAATACTTTTTTTTCAAAAAAAAAATTATACTGGATATTTCTAAGATTGGAGTTATTTAATCCTAATGCACTCTTTAAAAAAAACTATATAAACATGGATTAATCAAAAGGCTAATTCTAAGTTAGAAAATAAAAAAAATTTAAGTATCACAAAAAGCTTCGTTGCTATGTGGTGCCCAATAAGCTACATAAATATAAATATTTTTTAAAGATAAAAATACAGATTTATATTAATATTAATAAATAAGCCTAGTTAGCTTTCTTAACCAAATTAATCAAAAACATGAACAATCAGAGACTGTATTAAAATATATAGATTAAAAATAAACACTATGTCATGTCATGTGAAAGAATTTGGAAAGAGCAAAATGCATTTAATTAAAACCAAAAATAGTTCAACAAAGTCATGTGATTGTGATTACTTTATAATGGTTTTATTAATATTTATTAAATTATTAATAAAAGAGTTTCTTCTTAACAGACTTGCAAAAGGTCCATTAAAAGAAGATAATTAAAAATACATGGTGCTTTGTTAGTGGGGTTTTTTTTTTACAAATAATGATTATTAAGTATTTGTTTAGAGTTAATTCACTCTTCAATGGAGGAAATATTTTTTAAAAAGAATTTATATTATAAAATATCTGATAAAAAAATAATTTATATTGATATATTTTTACCATGAAAAGCAAAGCAATATATTAGAAAAGCACCTGTAAGATTCTTGTTTATTATTGAGAGTAATACATAATTCAGTATATTTTTTGTAACAGTTTAGACTAAGAAAAATAAAATATTTCAATCATTTATGTTGCTTATTCTCATTTTTTTAAAAGCTTTATTTATTTAAAAGATAAGAATGGTGTTGAATATGAGTAGAAATAATTACTTCAACTCAATGATTATTAGATTTGTATTTTTTTGGTACTATCAAAAACTGAAATGAATATTTGGCAAACTTAATTGGGCTTTTTTAAAAACTTTAGAATTGGGCTCGACTCTCACAAAGCCTTTGGGTTGTTATCATATTACTGTATTTCGTTTTCTTGGCCCATAGAGTTTGTTATTTTTTTAATTTATGTTCAGGATTTGTATAATGTTGACTAAATTAATTTTAACTTGTGTCAAGTGTCAAGTTACCATAAATTTTAGTATTTTGTGAAATAATTATTATGGTATTCACAATTGAACAGAAAAATACAAGAATAACCACCGTATACTGTAGTGGATTGTCACATGGCAATGGATGAGCAAGCACAAGATTGAAACCCTACACATGTGATTGTAGTAGTACTATTCACCAATTATTCTTAGGGGTTGAGGTACTGTTTATAATACTATTCACATGAGTCTCGAATGGGTCTTTGTGGGAGGAGTCATATCCCTCCCCATTAGGTTTGCATAGTAAGAGAGACTTATTAGCTCTGTATGGTTCCTATTAATTTTTTTAGAGTGTATGTGATGAACTTTTATTACTCCATGTGGCATTTAGTAGAGTTAATAAGTAGTTAAAGTGTCGCACTGTCACTGTAATTAATGTATTTTTGTATCTGCTTGTCCCTTGACAAACCCTTAAGTAAAGGCGGCTTGTTTTCTATTATAAAAAGAAATTACAAAATTGCAAATTATTCTATAAAAAAAAAACTTGAAAGAGTCGGTCTTCTGCACAAATTGTATTTTAATGTTTATCATGTTATTGTCCATTCGCTAACAACACTTACTTTCTAACTCTTTTAACTGAGATTTCATTGAATAAAGAGTATATATGATTTTCATAAAGAATAAGAGGAGTATCTTACAACCAATTAATCAATATAAATAATTGCATAAGGCGTAGCTCATAATTTGACAGGATTAAGTCATAACGTCTCACAAGAATCTTCATGTAAATTTCTAGTCTTGGTTGCTATCTTAATTTGCTTGTTAATTGGGTGAAGATTATTAAGCTTTTTGAAAGAAATAATTAACAATAATAAAGTAAAAAAAATAAAATACAAGTAAATAAATTTATGTAGAAAATCCGAATCAAGAAAGAAAACATGGCAAATAAGAACTATATTAAAAGTAATTTTATCTTAATAAAACTCTAAAATATATTCAAATATACTACGGAATTATAAATCAAATTAACTTGGATTCATTTTGGACCTTAACCTAATTTTGTTGTTCTCTAGGTGCAGTTTGATCACCTAAATCCTTCTAATAAATCCATACGTCAAGGGAACCCTCATACCTCTAATATCCTCTAAAATTTTTTCATAATACGAAAAAATCACATAAGATTTATTAAAAAAAGATCTCTTCTTCTTGTTATAAGTTATAAGATTGAGAAACAGATGAATAATTATCTACTTTCGAAAGAAATCAAAGAATTTCTTGGGAATTCTATAAGATTAATTTGTTCTTTATTCTCCGTGAACTTTTCAGATAGTTTCGAATTGAATTCGGGTCACAACCAATGTTAGTATAACCCAACAATAAATCATGGGAGTCTCATGTGGGAGATTAAGAGTTTAAATCCGTCACGTATAGTGAATAGTGTAAATGGTGACTTGTTCACCTTGTAAATAAATAAATAAAAACGGATCACAAATTCTAACATTTTCTTTTATAGTTATGAACCTATGAAAATTATTTAAAATAAATTTTATTTTGATCTTGAGAGATGCACGCAAGATCCAACCATGGCCACAAACACAAAAAGATGCTATCAATTTCAATCTTTAATTATGTATTTATGAAAATGTTGTGAATAAGACTTGGTCTCACCTATAAAAGAAACATCAAGCTTAATCAACTTATTGTGGCCCCTCATTCTTTAGACACTTGTCCATTCCATCACAACAAGCCTCATTGTGCCCACTACTTAATTAACCAGTAAGCCATTTTAATTGTAATTTTATTTATTATATTTTATAGCTTGTCCACTTATATTCCTTTCATGCAATATATACTTTGTCTATTTAAGTTAAAGAGCTTGTAACTTTGTTAGCTCTTTCCTTGAGATGTTGACCTTACCATTAGTAGTCTTGCGCTCATGCTTTATCTCTATCCAATATAGTCCTTATTTCTCTGTTTTATACTTGTTTTTTTTTCTTCTATTTTTAACTTTTTATTTTCTTAGTTATGATTAAGAGTGATAGAAGTTGATACAATAGTAAACCTTCGATTTTGTTAGAAATAATTATCTTAAAATATTATTTTATGTTTTTAATTATACTAAGTTATCCTTATTCTACATAAGATCTCTGTATATATATTTGATTCAATTCTAAGTCTTATTAATAGAATAATATATCATTGTTTTTTATTTTATTTATTACATTAATCAATAAAGAGAGTGCCATGAAATAGTGATGAATATCTAGAAATAATTGAAGGGATTAATCAATGTCATTATCGGACTGTTGTACTTAGTTATCCTTCTTCTACATAAGATCTGTATATATATATATATATATATATATATATATATATATATAATAGAATAATATATCATCTTTATTTTATTTTATTTATTACATTAATCAATAAAGAGAGTGCCATGAAATAGTGATGAAATATCTATAAATAATTGAAGGGATTAATCAATGTCATTATCGGACTGTTGTACTTAGTTATCCTTCTTCTACATAAGATCTGTATATATATATATATATATATAATAGAATAATATATCATCTTTATTTTATTTTATTTATTACATTAATCAATAAAGAGAGTGCCATGAAATAGTGATGAAATATCTATAAATAATTGAAGGGATTAGTCAATGGAAGTAGGAGAGGAGTGGTTAAGTGAAAGGGTTGTGAATGATACACCCCATTAATGACTTATTGGTATGATATTCATTCAAGAGACTCAAGTTGGCTATTTATTAATATTATTAATATTTAGGAATCTTCTTTTTTTTTTTTCTTTTTTTTAATTTAGCACCCATATTGTGCCATTGATCTTATCTATATGTATATATATTGTTAACTTGGCCTTTCATGCTTCTCTTTTTTTCACTTTGCCACCAACAAGGAGAAGATTCACAGTAGATACTTTATAAGACAATCAATGCATTATATGGACCCCTTTTGCACTGACAATGCTAAACAATTTATATAATAATATCAATTGTGAGACTTCAAATTAGGAAACAATATTATTGGTTTGGTTGGTGATTGATTGATTAATTAATTAATTAATTCTATATGTTTTATATAACATTTAAATATTAAAAATTACTAATTAATAATTAGGTTAAAAATATTAATTATAACTCATAGATATTAGTTAAAATTGTAAAGATTAAGCCGTTTCAATAAACACTTTATGTATCTCACCATTGAATGATCTTGAGTTGATGGACAACTTTTAAAAAGCTAATGTATTAAAAACCTAAAAAATATCAATTATAGTTGTAAATAGCATTTTGGTTGATTTCATATATATATATATATATATATATATATATATAAAATTAAGTTTTTTTAGTTTATTGGCGTTAAGTTCTCACATAAAGTGCTTTTATTTTATCAAAAATACGAATTTGAATATTAGTTCGCGCAGAATAATAACACAGGTATATTAAGATATTAATTTCACGCTTGTGCATATCTTTGGCATGCGACTTGTACATATTTTTTTTTTTTAATCTTCTAATTGATGTACTTATTGATCTCTCAAAATATTTTAATAATTTTCACACCTTACATTCAAAAGAATGCAAATTTTATATTTCATTTTAAATGTACTTTATTTGGTGCAATATACCCTACCTTCCTAACTCCTATGAAAAGACCTTACCAAATCCTATATATAAATATAAGGGTTCACATTCCCTGAAAAATAAAAAAAAATAAAAAAAATAAAAATATATTTGTCCTTTGATAAGAATAATATGTTTGAATTTAACAAGAAAGTGCATGATGATGTGGATATATTATTATTCAATCAAAACTTTTCTAAGCAAACTTTTTTTTCTTAAGGCAATATTGGTTGTTAGGATGCATACATACATTTTAATTTTTTTTCTTACAATTTCATTAGCATAAACTAACTAAAAACCAGAAAAAAATAATAATCAAATTGAATAATCAATAGAACGATATGTTCTTTTATTAAAATGTTTTAAAGAAAAAATAGATGCTCGAAATAATTACTTTAGAATTCCAAACAAAAAAACTATTAAATTTTCATATATTTATATTAACAAAAGTAATTAGAATAAAGCTAGTTAATGGTGCCACTAATTAAGGCAATTATCATTAAAACTTTTTATTTAGATTGCTTGGATGAATGGACACTATCTTATATATGTTTGACAATGGATTTAAAGGTTTTTAAAGAAAAGGATAAAAAAGAAATAATAAGATTGAAATGAAGGGTGTGAAATGTATGTACACATAGGCAAGGATAAGGCCATTTTATCTGGTTTGAGTCAGTTCATCTTAATAAAGAGGAATTCATTTTCCTTTTGTGTCAGCGCATAATTTTAAACTTTAGGGAATCCCTTTTTTTCTTTTTCATGTCTCAGGTGACAGTGCTTTTATATAGGGGTTACATAATTTATATATGTATGTATATGTTTGTTTGGATAGGCTTCAAGTAGTGGACATTTCAAGCTTCATAATTTACATGATAAAAAAATTATTGAGGAAAAAGAATTAATGAATTATATAAAAGTAGGATCATTTTAAAAGTAGTAATAATAGAACTAGAAAAAGATCAATTGTGACCTTTTTAATAATTAAGTTGCATTGTTTAGTTATTATATAGATATATACATTATTAAAAACATGGATACAAACAAAAAAAAAAATATGCTAGAAGAAAAAGAGTTATCAAGTATTTATATACTAAACAACTATAAACATGTTCATTTTTTTTTCATAATTAGATGTTGAAGTTATATATATATATATAAAATCATGGATATAAGTCAAGAAGACACCACAAATAAAAGAAGCTATTAAATATTTATAAACTATGTAACTAGACAAGTTTTTTTTTTCCTATTAGATATCAAAGCTGGATCACATATAAATATGTATCATATATTTTAACCATTTTAGTCACAAATATTTTATTGAGAAATGTCATTTTCTTATCTAATATAGAGGAAGAATTTTATTTTATTTATTTATTTTGCATTTGTATGTTTTATTTTGAGTTAGAAAGGGAGAGAGAATATGACCATAATGAAAGAAGGGACCCTTAACATTGATCCTAACTTCTTAATATCGATAATCAATAAATCCAATATAAGTTCATGTGTAATGAGTGTTTGGTACCTTTGTCTATCATTGTTCAAAGTACTTAGAACACAATAAATAAATAAATAAATAAATAGTGAGGATAATCCATAATTTATATATGCATTTTGCCATTTTTGATATATACACTTATAAAATTTATTGGAAGAATATGGTGTAATCTATCAGCTTTTACGCACTTTGTTTTTTGAGATGTTTTCAGTTCGAATTTTTCGACTCATAAAATGCACAACACAATGGGTCCTTTGTGAGAGAAACAATAATTTTTTTTCCTATAAAGTTGCATGACAAAAGAAATTTATCTCTAAAAGATCTGTAAGTTATAACAACTAATGCATCTTCATAGCTATATGTCCCTATACATTCCTTCAATGAGTGTCGTTTGTTGTCTATTCATTAAAAAAAACTTTTTAGGAAAAATAATAAAACATTATTAATTAATTATATTTTGTAAGACCTGTTTGAATTTTTATATATTTTATATTTTGAGAGAGAGATCAAATAAAAAAATCTATTTATTGAAAGTAATTGTGGAAAAAAAATTATTTCACATGATTTTTATGATAAAATTATAATATAGAATGATAATACCGTGTGTTATTTATTTAAAAAAAAACCGTGTGTAATGTAAATGTGTAATATATACAACACCTCTCAATTGACAATAAAAAATATGTCACACACTATGCCAACGACCATGTGACATTATTCGCTTCATTAATTAAAAAAATCATATAATTTTAATTTAATTTAATTTATATGTTAGTGTAACCAATAATTGGATATCTATAGATTTTTTTATCTATGGGCATACACAAATGATGTTTTGCCATATGGAATAGAGCAATTACTTTTATAAATAAAATTATAGAAATCTAGAGAAACAAGTAATATAGAGATTTTTTTAGGGGTATATATGGTAAAGAAAACCAAATGATATTCTCATGATTTAATATAATAATAATAATAATAATAATAATAATAATAATTGAAAAAATGGAGTGAAAAAATGGAGAGACAAAAGTAACACTCAAAGAAATGAAATAGAATTTGCAGTGATGTGATTCATTTCAAATGATATTAAGAAATATGTTAATATTAATGAATGAGATGATATCATTCCATGAAACTTCTCAGTAAGACTTAATTAGTTGACTGCTTATGTTAATTAATAATACTTTGAATAACATCTTTACCAAATTGAGAAAAAAAGAGGATGAATTAATTATTTCAAATTTCAATTTAGTCCATTATCTCATATGAATGTTTGTAAATTTTATTTGTTTGGACAGAAATTGTTATAAAGGAGCTGGGTTACTGTATTTTTTTTTTTCATATATGACCCTCTAAAACAAGGTAATTGAAGAAATTAGCGCTCATAGTATTGCCTGCCTGCCTTAAATTGTATAAATCTTTTTCTTAGCTAATTTATAGACTTTTTCGCCTATATATATATATATATATAATAATAGTTAATAAAGAAATTTTGAAAGCTGCTAAATTTTAAATGTAAAAAATTAAGTTAAATTTATAATCTCTCTCTCTCTCTCTCTCTCTCTCTCTATATATATATATATATATATATATATATAGTGGAAAATACAGGTAATTTATTATTTTTAATTATTTATAATAAAAGATTTTAAGAATAATTACTAAAGCTGTCTCTCACTATCCTTTTCTAAGAGAGAGGGAGAACAAGAACACTAACAATTTTTATAGAAGTATTTTTGTAATTTTACAAATTTAAATAAAAACAGATTATTTTTTCAGAAGTATTTATGCAATTTTATAATTTTTAAACAGGTATATTAATTATGAATATTACATTTATCTGCAAATTGATTTTAAAACAACCATTCAAGTTTTTTCTCTCTTTTTCTATCCAAACCAGAGCATATAACAACCAAAAATTTACAGGGGTATTTATGTATTTTTCAAAATGTAAATTTTTAATATATATGAAAAATAAAAGATAAATTTACAATCTCCCTCTTTAAAAAATTACTAATAAATAAAATTTAAATTAATTATTAAATATATATAACAATGGCCACTAAAAATCCAATTCCACACACTCTTTTCTTGGCTTGTTTTGAAGGTGGGTCCCACAATCACTTTCGACACTGCCACGTGTACATCATTCTATTGGTCATTCGTTCCGGCCAGCGAGTGCCACCTGGCTCATAGCCCCACTTTCTCTCTCTCTTCGCTTTTACGAAAACCTCCCTAGGAAAAACGTTATTTAGATTGAGGTCCCTGCTTTTTCATTTACTTAGCTGCTAAGAAGTCCACCCAAATGACTTGCCATTCAAACTAAAACTTCCAAGTCACGTGACCTCGATCACCACGCCAGCCGCTGCCTTTCCCAACTAAGGGCCTTTTTGGTAATTTTGTTCCCCAATAATTGCGGAAACCCCCTCAACAAAGAAAACCTTTTTCTTTTTCATTTATTTTTCCACATATAGATATGTACTTATATTTAGATGGTATATTGAAATTTTCTTTTTTTTTTTTTATAAGATGCTCTAGTAATTAGAAATTTTCAGATCTACCCCTTGAAGAACTCATAATCACATGTGCCTACAAAATTTGGCTATTAAAAGTGGGTAATTAAAGTTATAACCTTGGTTGTGCATGGCTCTATGAATAGTAATTACCTTTTTTTATCAACTTTTTAACTGAGTTTTTCATGTGATATGCCTTAAAAAATTGAACCTTCCCTCCTAGACTCAAGAGAAAAATAAACTACCATTTTTTACTGTAGAACTAATAATAATAAAATTTTTAATAAAAAATTATTTGCACATTAATCTCAACAGCATATCTAAAAGTTATTTTCATTATAGTTGTTTAACCGATATAGACACAATGTGTTATTTTTCACTTATACAAGGATATAAAAGAAAAAGGAAAGCTACACATATAAATTTAAATTTTATAGTGATAAAAATGCAAATGACCTCAAAATTTCAGAAACCCTCTCAAAATTATATTTTAATAATTACACATTTGAATTCAATGTAACCCATCATTTATATATAATCAAAACTCAAACTTTTGCGTAAAATTAACCAAGTTTTGATTCAGTTAATATTTAAAATAAATATCTCACAATTAAAATGCTATTATTAATATTACTAAGTCTATGAAATTTAAACTACAAACTATAGTTATACAAACTAATGAAATTTTTATCAAAAAAAAAAAAAAGAAAAAGAAAAAGAAAAAGTCTAGAATATTCAGTTAGTACCCCACAATAGAAAATATCATTTTCACAACAAAAATGAAAAATCCACACACATAAAAGAAACAAAACCAAACAAACATAAATACTAAACTTTACAAGGACAAAATCGCAAAACTCCATGAAATTTTAATTAATTAATTAATTAAGGTTTATATATAGCCCTCCCTCCCTCTCTTCTCTTACTCGCACCTAACCAATAACACAACACCACACAACAACAATCTCTCTCTCTCTTCTCTCTCTCTAGACTTTCACAAAAAACCCCTTAAAAAACAATGGAATTAGAAACAAGAACAACCACCAACTCCGGCGTCTCAACCGGAGCTCCGACGATCACCAAACGCCTCTGGCACATCCTTCGTCTTCTCTACATCACTCTCCGCAACGGCATCTCCAAACGCAAACTCATGCTCGACCTTCACCACCTCTTCCACCGCGGCAAGCTCGCCGGAAAAGCCTTCACCAACCTTCTCTCTCTCCACCACCACCACCACCACAGCACCACCTCCTACGGCGGCGCTCCTTTCTCCTCCTTCTCCTGCCGTTTCATGGATCCCAACCTCTCCTTCTACGATCCCCGTGAAGTCGAGTTCAGCTGCAGTAACACTCCGGTGAAGCGCAAACACCACCGTCACAACCACCACTTCAACGCCACCGACATCGCCAAAGTATTTGAGTTCTTGAATGAAGACAATGAAAACCCATCAACATTACCTTCTCCGTCACCGTTGTGGCCTTTCGGCAAAAGCCCGGCCGGTGTTCGGTCTCTCAGGGTCACTGACTCACCGTTTCCGGTGAAGGAGGATGAAGCCGATGGCCGTGTTGACAAGGCGGCTGAAGAGTTTATCAAGAGGTTTTATGAGCAACTCCGGAGTCAACCTGCCGCCACGCCGGAATACTCTTACTATAATTATCGTCGCCGGACTCCGCTTATTGGCCGAGCTTGAAGTTCGCCGGAGTTTTAACCTTAGTCTTAAACTCCGGCCAACTTTATTGTGTGTTAATCTTGTTGATTAAGTATAAACTAGTTGTCACATGAAAATTTTAATATCATGATTAATAATAATATATTGAGATGAGACTCTTTCTTGTTTTTCATTGTCTATTATTATTATTGTTGTTGTTTGTTGTTAGTACTTGTGAAGTTTATGATGTTCTTCTTCTTTTTCTTCTTCATTTTTATTTTGTTTGTGTTTATTGTATGAGTGATTGAGAATTTAGTTGAGAATTAAGGAGATAAAATAATTAGCTTAATTATTATGTTGTTGTTTTTCTATTGTTATAATTAATCCCTAATTAGTTGTTTTTTTTTTTTTTTTGGGGTGTTCATTTTAGTGATTTTTTTATGACTTTTTATTTGGATTAATGTTCTTAAAGATATGATTCGGAATATGTTAGTTTTTCCAGATGGATTTAGTTTTGTCTTTGTGCTGTCTAGTGATTCAAGAAAACATCTTAAAAAAAAGAATCTCAACCTTTGCTTGTATCTTACTACAAACAAAGCATGGGATCATTTCCTCTCTTTCATAACCAGAAAGTAATTAATTAATTAATTCAGATTTATTAATAAAAATTCCTACAAATAATTTACAAGATTAATCATAAGAAAACATTACTGATAATATAGATACATACATAAACACCAAAGTCCTCCTCCCTTTCTTTGTCTATAGGTTCCGTGAAGCAAGCTAAGCTGAATGAAAAAAAAAATATAGATAATTAATACAAAATTATTAATAAAATTTTCTACTGGTAATTAATAAAGATTGGACACTTGTCGTGAATTGAGCTAAATGGTGCCAATGACTTCTTGACCTATTAACATTTGATTTTTTTTATATAGTATTACGTCTTTATAAGACACTGATTTGAATTTCAGCTCATTAAAGATGAGGGTATAAGGGGTTAAGGTATTAATTTTTCACTTGTATACGTGCACGGCTTGTATATTTTCTCAATTAAAAAAAAATTAATCATAAGAAAACATACCTACATATATACATAAATACCAAAGTCTTCATTACTTTGTATGTAGGTCCCATTCAAACGGACACCTGTCTGTCATGAATCAAGCCAAGATGTAGAGCAAAAGGCTTTCATCCAAACTTTATTTTCAATCACTCTTTCTCTCTAATGAAACCATATATGGTTCCCATGACTTATGGTTTATGGCCAACATAACTTTAGGGTTTTCTAAGTTGTTCCTTAACGTGACAAAGTGTTGATTAGTTCCACAAACTATAGAAATCTCTTTATAGCTTTTTCTCATCTCTGTCTCTCCCTTTAACTCTTTAACTCTTCCTTCCTTTTTTTTTGTTGTTTTATTTTTTCTAAGTTAAAGTAGTGGTTGCTTTTTATTCTAACTTTTTAACTCAACCCTCCCACTTTGGGGTACCCTACAAGCTAATGTGTATTCTTATGGGTCTCTTTCTTGTGCTTTTGAACTCGTCTTTGGCCATCGTTGTCGGTTAGAACTCAATAATGTTCTATAAAAAAAAAGTTGGACCGTTTTTATTTAAAAATTGCATGTTTGCAATTAATTTTAAATTTTGAATTTGTGATTTAGTTTCATCAGATGTAAAATAATTACTGTGAATTATTTTTAATCTCTAATATATTGGGAGAGCCTTATAAAAAATAGAATTTTTTTTTTGCATATATACAAAATTTAAATTCGAAATCATGCACAACTGGAAATCTCTACAACTTGAACAAATTTTTGTTAGTAATTTATTATAATTATTATAATTTAAATTTTTTATTTTTTTTATGGTTTGAGGTTTTGGGTTAAACAAATTTTTATTATATATAAAAATGAAATGTGATAAGCCTATGTCAAGAACATGCACAACTCGTGAAGCAAGCTTAATAATAAGCACATGAGTCTTCACTTTGACTGGATTTTGGGGTTTAATTTTGAGTTCTCTTCGAAACAAATATCATACTTAAGAGATCATGTATCAATAGATTAAAAGACAATAAGTTATTATTTAATATATTATTAGAAGTAAAATCAAATCGGTTTTTTCCAGTGATTTTTTAAAATTTATTATAGAGTTATATATATATAACATTTTTTTGCATCTGTGTTGAAATTTATTTTTTTAATAAAAAATAATTCCTGTTTGTGCACATGCACAATAAGGCAATTCAAACGATACAATGCTAGTACAATTTATATATGTTAATATATAAAACCAAAGATATTGGTATGAGAAGTCAATGAAACAATTGTCATCGTCTAACCCAGTACTACCAAAGAAAATGTTTATAGTGGCAACATATTTAAATATAGTAAAATAGTTGGCATACACTCATGGACGCACAACAATCCTCTTTAGAAATTATTTTATATATCAATACAATATGTTTGTTCCATCAGGTTTATTGTAGATTACAATTCACTCAAACTTTTATGCTACACTCACACAAATACACAAACCAAGAGAATCAAGATACACAAAGCTTAGTAACCCAGTTTGGCATAACACTTATCTATCTCTAGAGAGCCAAGCTTATAGATAAAAATCCACAAAAAGAGAAGAATAAACATGAATACAACACTGTCACTTATCCTCACAAAGGTATACAAGAACCATATCTAAATTACCCGATGTTCACTCTCTCACCCACACACTTAGGTCTTTCTGGTGGTTCATTCTAAATCCAGAGTAGGATCTCTTATATAGATGTTTGCACGTTCCAAATAAAACATCTTCCTCTTTTAGAATCTCCACGGCTCCTAATTTGAACACCTTCCAAATTTAGACCTTACAACTCATGTTGTAATTGAGCTTACAATGCAGCTCACCTACTGATCTTGACTGAGTTTTAGCTTCTGTTGTAACGTGACCATCAGACATCTCCAGTCCTCCTGACTGTTTCCAAGTCTTAGTCAATGTAGTCAAATCCTCCCAATCTTGATCTACCAGCAACTAGCTTATCTACTCAGATCCTATCAGAAGTACTCTCTCAAGGTTGCACCCTACATGGCATGTCTTCGTCATACCTAAAAATAGTTTTCAAAGAATCTTCAAATGATTTTCAAATCTTCCACTAAACTTAATCAAACTTAGAATCTTCAAATGATTTTCAAATCTTCCAAACTTAATATGCATTCATCTAAGTTTGATTCTTTGATATCTTCTTGTTTCCCAAACTTGATCTTCATTCATCCAAGCTTAGTCTTCAATTTTCTCCATATATGATAGTATCTTCAAATAGATCCACCCATAAATAGCTTCACTCCAATTTAGAGTTTGCCTCTTCATTTGGCTTTGTCTTCATATGGTCATGATTTTACTTACTTGCTCTTGCCTTTCTTGGCTTGTTTCTCTATTTAGCTTCTCACCGAACTAGACTTCAATTAATCTTAGCTTCCAAGTATTTGATCTCTCATGGTTGATTCACTTGCCAAAGATAGATTGTATCTTCATATGACCATTACTTGTAGGGATGAGCAAAAAAATCCGGATCCGATGATCCGATCCGATATCCGGTTTTTTGACCCGAATTTTTTGGGTACCCGATCCGAAAAAGAGGGTCGGGTACCCGATCCGAATTTTTAAGGTGAAAACCGGATCGGATCCGGGTCGGAAAAAATTAAAAACCGGATATCCGAATCCGATCCGGTTTTTAGTATATATATGGGATTTGGATTTTCTTCTTTTTTACTCTTTAGACTATATAAAATTTAAATTTTTGGATTTTTTTCATTTTTACTTTTTTGAACATATAAAATTTATATATATATATATATATATATTAATAAATTTGAAATTTTACAAGGGCTTAAGTAGAAAAAAAATCAAAATCCCTCGTTTAAAAACTTAAAGAGTTATATACTTAATTGCTTATATAGTTATATTTATATATATACATATTAATAAATTTAAACTCTTCTAGGGTTAAAGTAAAAAGAAATTTTTTTTAAATCTTTGCATCATAGTCCTCAACGCCTCTTCTTTCTAGACTCTTATCTCTTTCTAAGATTGATGTTTCAGAAGATATTTGATTTTTTTTTTTAATGTCTAAAATTGATGAAGCTCTTTATTATTTTTTTTATGACTTTTTTTTGTGGGGTAAATAGTGTAACGTTTTAATCCTCTTTATAAGTTATAAGTTTTCATATTTGTTTGTTTTTATGAATGTTGATGTTGTTATGATGAAACTTAAATTCGGATCCGGATGTCCGATATCCGACCCGGTTTAAATCGGGTACCCGATTTTCAGTATCCGGTTTAAACCGGGTCGGATACGGGTCGAGTTTTTGCCGATCCGAAAAACCGGGTCGGGTACCCGGTTTTGCTCACCCCTAATTACTTGTACTTCAAGAGAGATCCTCCAAGTTAATTATTTTGCCAAAAATAGCTCCTTAATTCGAAGATAGCTTCTTATCTTCATGCCATCTCTTGTCACATCATCATGCTATCTCGTTATAGCTGCCATGTCATCACTAATGTGTGTTAAATTAATGATGCCAACATAAAGCTTCAGTTCTAGTATAATATTTATTTTCAACAAGTCAAATCACCGAGCACAAAAGTTATCTACAAATATGAAAAACAGACTTATTAAAAGTATAAATTACATAAATCTTCCATCTTGTTATCACTAATTGTGGTGTTTCGGTTTTTTATGTGCGTAAGCTCGAACTTTTGTTCGAGCCGGTTTGTTTTTTACCCCGCAGTTGTTTGTTTTCACTAGTTGTCTGCTATCAATATTCATTGTTTTTTTTTTTGGTCTCGTTCGGTGGTGTGTGCGCATACGTGCTCGCCTTCGTGGCTTGGGCTGAAGGCCGGGTCGCGTGCCCACACCCTTTGGACAGTCGTTGGGCCTCCTACGCCTGTGAGGCGAGAATAACGCGCGTCCAGGCGCACCCCTGCAAGTCATATGCGCTCGTAGGGGCACACAGGCGGGCTCTTGCAGGCGGCATGCGCTCGCACGGCGCCCGTGAGGTACGCTCAGCCTCATTTTTAAGATGTTTGAGCCTTCTTTTTGGGTTGTTTTAATTTGGCTACCTTTTTCTTTCCCCTCTCTTCTATTCTCTTCCTCCCTTGCATTGAGCTTTCTTTGGATCAAGAACAAAAGTTTTTAGCCATTGTTCTTCCCACTTTGGAGCCCCAAGATCCATCCATCTTGCTCTTTGAAACCCTAAGGTAATTCCATCTTCTTTCTTTTCCTCGTTGTTGATGGATGGATGACCTAGTGGTTAGATTGTTGGCTTAATCCATGTTCTTCTTGTTGCTTATTTCTCTGAGAGATTTAGAGTTTAATACTATAACAGCAATGTAGCTCTAGTAGATTGCTTGTTTCCTTGCTTCTTTGGTTTAGAGTAAAGCTCAGACCCTTAGAAAGCCATTGGAAACCTTGAAACCCAGTTTTGAGCCAACCCTAGGCTTGTTAGGGGTGCGTTGCTTGGTAACCTAGGGTTTCATTCTTGTCTTCTTTTGTTTAATTCTTGTTTGTTGCTTGTGCGGGTGTGTACATGTTTGGTTGGTTAGGTGGTGAGGGCTTGTCATGAGGCAAGGAGCCGGCATAGGAGTAACTTGCTTATGGTTTTCTCGCCTAAGTTGTGAGCGGGTTAAGTTGATACATATTTCTAGTAGAATAAGATTCAAATGTTTTCATTACTTGATTTGAGATTAACTCATGGGTTTATCATATTTAAATTGATATTTTGATTGATTCCGAAGGATTTCCTTGCTTTTGATTTACATTGGAAAACTCTTGATGACTGGTGAAAATACACATGTTTATTGATCAGTTTGGAAATGAGTTTTTATACTATTAAATTATATATGAAGCCCTTGATGTTTGGGTGAATGAGTTTACCATTATATGGGTATTTAATTTGGAGTTGAAATGATTTATGAGCACTTGTTTATTTAAAAACACTTCACGCATTGATACTTTTGAAAATTGGATTACATTTCTTATATTTAACTGTTGTCCTAGTTATGGACCCTATGTTGAGATGTACTTGTATGGATTGATTTTGATGGTGATTAGAACTTAAGGCTAACCTGTAGCAGGGGGAACACTCACGACTAGCCTATACAGGGGGCGTGAGAGGTTCCATTGATGTTCTCTCTTTCGGGAGACGCATAGAATCCCCGAAGAGGTATTTCACTGAGAAACTTGATATCACTACACGGGATCTCGGTGGGCCAACATCAAGGGTATAAAGGTCTTGGCGGCTTTAGACTTAGTCACGGCGGCAGTTGAAATCAGAGAAGTTTTCAGGCTATTGGGTTTAAAGCTAGAATGTTATTATGTATTGGTTTCTTCAAAATCCTAATTTCTTGAATTAAATACTTGAATCATGAACTGGTTGTTTTTTGAGATTCTCAGTTGAGCAAAAGTGTTTTTTATATGCTATTTGTGGTTTCTGTATACTTATGTATGTTGACTCATATATGCTAAAATATTCTAATCTATATTTATTATTGCAAAAGTTTGCTTTGGCTGATTTTATCGATTATTTTGTATATATTCTTTTAGAGTTATGTTAACCCATTCACTGAGTGATCTTGATTACTCACCCTCTCTCTCCCTTCCAGGTTTAGCTTCTAGTGGCGTTGCGACTAGGTGGAGTACTGGGTATACCCTTGCTTATCTTTCTTCAGTTTTATTCTTGTGTATGTTTATTGTTGAGCATGAACTCATTGTATTCCTATGTATGTTTATTGTTGAGCATGAACTCATTGTATCAGGTTTATGGTTCTACTAGTGTGTTTGTTTTTCCATGTATAGTAATTGCATGGCTTCTATATTGTCTACTTTTATTGAAAGCTTTGTTTTGTTGGTGTCCATCTTGTTTTTTGAACTCCACTGTCAGGTTTTCTTTCTTTGAACTAATAAAGCAAATCCAGTACTGTTGTATTTCAGGTTTTAGTTAGCTTTACGGCAACTCGAGGGTTGAGTAGTGTGGGTATCTCTCCTCGGATTATCGTGGTGGTTATTGCATGCTGGGCCAGCGAATTGGGTTGTGACACTAATCATATTTAATCATGCAATATTGACAATACTACACCTTAATACATATACACTTCAAGATGGCAATTAAGTAAATATTAAAACTTAATTTGCATAAATGTGTGTGTTTTTTTCTATAGAAGCCCTACAATGGCCGTTAGATATAAATCTAATGGTCACTATCTATTCATGTACATTATTTAACAGTACTTAATAATACCTAACAACATTGAAAAACAGTAACTCTTCACACCACTCCTATAAATAATAACAATTAAATTATGATTAATGGTTATCATCAAACATTCCCACATTAACTAACATTAATTATGTGCCTTATTTTTATAAATAATAACCGTTATATCATAGTGGTTGTCATCTAACATTTTCAATTTTTAAAAAAACTAAAGATGCCCTTAAAAAATATTTATTTTATATATATAGATTATATAAAAGACGAACATTCTCAGTTTTTGAAAAGCTAAAGATGTCGTTAAAAAATTTATTTTTTATATATGAGAGAGAGAGAGAGAGAGAGAGAGAGAGAGAGAGAGAGAGAGAGAGAGAGAGAAGATATAAATGGACTGATAGAGCAAACCAAACATGACAGAGAGAGAGAAGATATAAATGGACTGATAGAGCAAACCAAACATGGCGGTGAGTCAAAGAGAAATTTAGGTTTGTGGCAAACATGCAAGAGCTTTTGTGGGCCTTTGTATATATAAATCAAATAGTACATGTTGCAACATTATAATGAGCCCTAAACTTTTTCTAACTTGAGGACTTTGCCTTAATTTACATGCATGCATGCTTCTCTTCACGTGGACTAATAAGTACCACTCCTTTGTTAGATAGATAGTTTTAAAGTAAGAAACAGAGAGAGAGAGGGGGATCTATGGTACTTTGCATTAATGTCTGCTTCGCCACCCCAAAAAGGACCTTCTTGTACATATAAGACACTTAATCCCATGCTTTTTTTTTAATATATATTTGCTTTAGATATAACATCTTGAAGCTTTCATTCATGCATGCATGCATATATAAATATATATAGTACATTGAGCATGCAATTTAAAAATAAAAAAACAATGAGATAATTGTGGGATTTAGTAAATGATAATTAATTAAATGATGAATTATAAGTGAAAATCATGTTAATGTTAATGTTGTAAATATAGAGAAATCATAAGGGTGAAATTGGAATATAAAGGAGGAGGTGAAACAATTCCATTATTAATTAGGGGAGTATGTTTTGTTTGCAATACAAGATATATATAAATAAACATATATGCAATAATTGTTTGTTAAAATTGAGGATATGCATGCATTAAAACCCTAACACAATTGCATGGTTGTGAATGTTTCCATTAATTCAATGCTTATATTCAAGAAGAAATTAAAGGTTTATTGGAAAAGGACTGTATTAAAGATGGCTATGGAAAAAGGTGGTGGAGGTGTTGGCCTCTTGAACCATTATTGAGGATGAGTCTCTCTCATGCACTTAATTCATGCTCATCTCTCTTTCTCTCCTTAATTTGTTCTTCTAATTACTCTGAATATATATATATATATATATATATATATATATATATATATATATATATATATATATAACATCATTCTTAATTATCTTGGAATTTTCTTCATTTATGATTTGACATCTTGTTTTGATCAACTTAATCAATGCGTGGTTGATTTATTAAAAAATGAATGTGATTTGAATTATTTGACGAATGATATTTGGAGATATACCAACTTTGAAGTTTTCATTTGTTTTGTTCTAGAATTAGATGAAAAGAAAAAACTTTTAATTTCATTGTCTATGAATGATATCGATTAACTTCTCTAATTGAAAGAGTACTTAATAAAAATCTCATAATAAATTTAAGAGAAATTTAGTATGATTTGAATTCACTTATTTATTTATTGTTAATTAATATTTCAAAATGATTAACTAGTACGACATCAAAAGATTTATATTAGTTTTTAAGTACGAACTAATCATTAATGACTAATATCAATTCAAATAAGGAATAAATTTAACCTAAACTTATCTAAAACTCTAAGAAAAGGGCGAAAAAAAAGAAGGAAAAGTCGCCACTTTCCTAAAGATGTAATACTATTAACTCAAGAAGATTTATGATTTTAAAATGTTCTCTAAATAGAGAGTTTTAGTGTTATAATATTCTAATGATTAGAGCAATACTACAAAGACGATCCTAACTCCTGAATAATCTTGCTATCTAAAATATTTTTATAAATATCTGGAAAGAACTATTATTTAGATTAGAATTTATTACATAAATGAGCTTCTCATTATCTTAAACATGTTTTTAGAATACCAATTTAATTTATATATATATAATATTGATATTAAAAATTATATTAAAGGACAACTTAGCTAGCTAGGGTCGGCTCATGTAGATCTAAAAAGATCCATCCACAAGCCTAAATGAAAAGATTGTCTAAGAAAAAGAAATCATTCCAGAGAGATATCATGTGTATATATGTATAAACATAAATTAATAAAAAAATAGATATATTAAAAAAATTTATGTCAAAATGAAATTCGCATTATAAACTAATATTTTTTTTTTATCTATATATTCTTAAGTGATCCCTCATTTTAAATGTGTCTCATAGACTCAACTAAAAAGTGTTTGTATTAAAAAAGAAAATAAAAAACAGATGATTAAAAAAAGTTTATATATAATAAAAAATGTGTTTTGCATTATAAATAATAATAATTAATCCACTTTTGTTAAATATATGTGAAACCCTAGATCTAATGCACAAGTGGGGTATAGTTCACTCAAGTTGGCTTTATTTAGAGCCCTTGTTAGTTAGTCTAAAGGTTTCAAAGAAGAGAAGTAGGACATTGCCTTCCAACCATAAAGATGGTCACATTCTATGCAATAAAGGCAACCATGGACCATGGAAATTTCTTGTTTGATTTAGAGAAAACTAAAAGCACATACATTTGATTAACTTCAATATAATTAGATCTAAAAAATAACTTCATTGTTCTCACTTTATTTTATTTTATTTATTCCCTTCTTTAGACGCTCAAGTTGATGATCAAATGCATCATATGAAAAATGAGAGACTCATTCCAAACTCAAAAGAAAGCAATGGCTTTAGACAAAGAAATCAATTAAACATAGCTCTTGTAGAATCTCAATACTCATTCTAACAACCATTTCTAGATTGTTTGCTAGACTTTTTATTTTTCTTTTTCTTTTTGTTAAACACAAGATAGTGACCACTTAATTAATATCTTAGTTGAAATCTTTAACCCACCATTAAGTTAATTTATTACTTTTTATCACTTTATTAGAGCCTATATATATGTGTATATGTATATAAAATTTGAGTATGAATGGGATGTAGTCATCTCTTTTCAAAAGATATGGAAAGTGAATGAGCATCATGAGATCACAGTAAAAAAATGAAGAAGAAGCAATTTAATAGATACATATGTCTATATTATATATATATATATACATATTGTTTTAAGAGAGGGAAAACTTTAATGGTTTGGTGATGAGATTTGAAGGGCATGTTTAGTTTCCACTAAAAAGTTCTCACAAAGTATATACTCTTGCATGCACTTGGAAAAACTTTATTAAAGTTTAAACTAAGCTTTTTTACTATATATGTTTAGCATGGCATAATGGCCACTAATTAAGTGTACCCGTTGTATGGACAAACCACTTAAGTTTAGTTCTTAATTGTCACGTGAACTATAATAACACTAGTTGTTAATTTTAAAGAAAAAAACCTACTAAATTATTATTATTATTGTGCAAGCAAAATTTTTTATTTCATAATAATAAAAAAGTTAATAAATATATTTTTTTAAAATTAAAAAAATAGCGCCCACCGTGGGGCTCGAACCCACGACCACAAGGTTAAGAGCCTTGCGCTCTACCAACTGAGCTAGACGGGCTTTCGGCAATTTAAAATCATAATAAGTTTAACATTAAATAAATAAATAAATAAATAAATAAATATCAGACTCAACCTGAAGAATATTTTAGTAAGCCGTCTTTGGGGAGAAAGGTGTTTTGTTTGAAATAATTTTTTAGTTTTTTTTATTATTTTTCTTTTCTAGGAACAATAGTTAATATGTTTGTATCAGATTATGGAATGGAGACCAATAAATACAATAAATTCATGTTATATGGTATTTCATCAATGCACGCCATTTGTGCATTATTTCGTGATTTCATTTATTTGGTATTTGTGGGATGTTCCAATAATCCTACTATGCCTCCATTACCATTATATATATATATATATATATATAAACATATTTATAAAAAAAAAAATAATCCGGCCATGCCTATAACAAAAGATTTACATTTCTTTTCCCAAACCGAAAGAGATAATCCAAGAGAGGCAGATCAAAATTTGCTAGGCATATACATGCAAATACAAGGTTAAAACTAGAAGGGTATTTTCTGCAATTCAGCAACATACAGGATACATATACAAGCAAAATAGATAAATATATAAGCACTTCCATTGAAACAAACATATTCTCATTCAACAAGAGTTGAGATAATCAACATTTTTGTCCTCAACAGTACAACAAGAGTAACTTATTGGAATGCACAGTATGAACTAAAAACAACAACCAAAAAAAAAAAAACAAACAAACAAAACAAAACACAGGTAAATAATACCTGATTAACTCTTTCTTCAGTATCATCCAAATGATCAATCAGATAGTTATCTTCAATCAGCATGTATCAGTAGTAAGTCAGAAACTGAGGCCTGATGCATAACTCAAGCAATATACTGTCAAATTTTGCACAAGGAATCTAGCCTGCTGAAAAACCTAATATGGATTTACTCTTTCTGGTCAGTGATATCTCACATGCAAACACAAATTTGCAGGAAGACAGCATGGAAGAAATAGGGACAAATAAGAGAGCAGAAAAACTGTTGTATAACTTATTCCAAAAAAACAAGAGAACTTTGTTACAGGTGAAAGTGAGAAGCATTTAGTCCCTGACACCGTCGGTGGAGGTTTTTGAGTTTCTACGGTGATAACGAGGGAAAAGCATACGTTTGATCTTCTTTTCCGCAGCACTTTGAGACAGAGCCTACAGTGAAGAAAAGGATTTAATAAAGTATTTGCTAGATTGATCACACTGGAAATTGATGAAGTAACCAAAATGAAATCAGTTAATGAAACCAACAAACTCATTATTATATTGATATAAAACAAGCAATTGGCAACCAAATATTCTCCATCAAATGGCCTCTACAAGAAATTTTTCAAGAAAATTTAAGTCACAGGCCAAATTCCAAATAATCACTGTTGTGCTATCTAAAGAAAAGTTACGAGGAAAAACATTGAGATAATTCTTACTCGAGCGTTAAATGAAAAACGGAGTGTTTGTGCCTCCAACCCAGAGAAGACTCTTACATCCATGCCAAGACTATCTACACCAATCAAGTTTGCTCTCTGCATCAAAGAACCAAATAAATAAATAAATGCATAAAAATAAAATAAAATAAAAAGCAAAAAAGGCAAGTACATCAATCTACTGATTTCACTCTACCAATAAAGAAGAATCATTCAAATATAAGTGCATACATATATTGTATTCAAAAATACAATGTAAAGATAAACAGGTACAAACATTCAAGTAAAATAACCAGTTAAATGATGTAAAAGCCTTCGGTCATTCTCATCTTTGGAAAACCACAAGGTC
Source organism: Dioscorea alata (assembly GCA_020875875.1). Classification (NCBI taxonomy): domain Eukaryota; kingdom Viridiplantae; phylum Streptophyta; class Magnoliopsida; order Dioscoreales; family Dioscoreaceae; genus Dioscorea; species Dioscorea alata. The sequence continues at coordinate 16,245,734 of CM037015.1, read as the reverse complement.
TGTGTATCTCATGTATTGAGAGTAGGAAATAGTAAAAGACTTTCTGACAGATACATAAACAGAAGACAGTAACCTAGCTAATATATTTATAGTTATAACCTTAAAAGTACACACATGAAACTGTGGCTGACATTCACACTAGGGAAATCATGCATTCAGTTTCTAGTTATTATCCAGGTCAGGGTACCGGAGAACTTATTCATATCCATATACTGATTGGCATCATTCAACAAGGAACCTACCTCAACAATAAGGCCCTTTTTCTTCCGGCAGAGAGCTTTAAGTGCAATGCTTCCCTGCACTCCATACTCACTAAACCTGTCTATAATCGCTGGGGCAGAATGCGCAAGAACATCAGGCTCAGCATCTAGAAAATCTTGCAAATCAATCATGGTCTGCATTGCATCCATAGAGAAAAAGGATGGATATCAATATATAAACTCACAATGTTTTTCGGGCATCATAGTGAGTATTTTAATTTCAACAGCATTTAGGGACAGAATACTGCAGAATTGAGTTCACCCATGCATGTATATCCCCACACAAAAAGGTGGGAGAATAATAACTACCTCTAAATGTTTGTCTTATTCAATGTTCGAGAAGTTTAAAGTTCTTGCCTGATCACCATATACAGAAAATAGCTCCATTGTCATTATCTCTAATTTGTAGATCGTGGAACTCATGCTGCTTTCACCTTTGGTGCGGAAGTCGAATATTTCATCATCTAAACATTACACTGGAACAATTATTTATGTATAGGTGTGAGTTTTATTTACAGATGCTAAGTAAGTGCTGAAATCAGTGATCACCATTTAAATCATAAGCTCCTGATAATATTTCTTCATTTTCAGATTCATCTGCGTGCATTCAATACTTATTTCAAGACGCATTATCTATTAGCAGCAAACAAGCAGATTAATTACAGACCTGAAGTACCTCTGTAGTCAGACACATAGTCCTCACTGCCATCATGATGGAATAATCTTCTTATACAGGATTCTTCATCAAAGAAAGCAGGCCTCAGGTACCCCACAATTGAAACACCATTTGATGGCCAATCCATCTTCTTTTCATAATTTGTTTGAACAACCTGCAAAATAAAGAAAAGTTTTCTAGTTTATAAGTCGACATACAGGAAGTCTAAAAGAATAGCATGATCTAATTAATGAAGCCATTGTTTGGCATCATTAGAAGTCTGGATCACATGGATAATGATTATATTACAACATTGAAATCTCCAAAAATGTGGAGGTCAATGCTGCTTTCCACATTTCTTCATGCTCCAAAAAAGGATGAATTGCCAGTTCTGTAACTAAAATTAATGAATGATAGAATATCAAACTAAGCCAGTGTTTATCATTTCATTGGTCTTCACAGGTTAGATCTGCATATAATTTTTTTAGTCAAGTAAACCAATAATAATGACAGTCTTGACAGATGAGACAGGGAAATGAAAGAACCAGGCTGCCAACGCAACCCGATTCCCTTTTAAGTAGAAGGCTCCTGAAGACCATCTGAACAGCCACAGAAAGGGGTTTCCCCTTGTCCTATAGAAGGCAGTGGCATAGGCCCATTGCCTTTGGCGTTTGTCATGCAAAATTTTGTTCAATAACACCTAACACACATACATGATTAAAGAATAGCACAATATATTGGCTGTCTATAACTACTCCATGGACTACTCACCTTTTGATATTGCTTGACCTACTGATGCAGATACTGTTACAAGAATTGTGTGAGAAAAGCAAAGACAGTTCAGGCTGGGAAAACAAACCTAATCTTTTATGAATCAAGTACAAAATGACACTTATTCAGTATTTACCTTTGCCACGCTTTTGGCAAAATACATAGGATGAATCTGACGGAAGGCTTCTGGCATCCCCCACTTTATGAGAAGATCAGGTATCTCCGAATCATCAACCTTAAATAGTTAGAAAATGCTCAAGAACAACAAAACTCTGGAATGCTGACAGACTTATGAATTTGCTTTTAAAATGCTCATTGCAATGAATAAGAATGAAATCAAACCAATAGTAACGAACCTCATCATACTCATCGTCGTACAGAATATCAGTGCTGCTGACTATATTGTCATCGTAGTCATCAGTTAACATTCTTCCTGTCAGATGCATTGGACTTTCCAACCCAATTAGAACTGTCTGAAACAAGAGTTAAAAGCAATAGTGAGCAAAGCATATCCTTAAGAAGTTGCAATGGGAACAGAATGCAACCCTCTCAAAGGTTTTCTAACCACAGGGTTACTTGCACTATGATCTTCCAAGATGTTTTCATCCTCAAAGAACTCAAAAAACACATCTGAAAACAATGACAATTAATTGAGTAGATGAAGTAACATCTATTTATAAAAATAAATAGTATATATATTTTGCTCAAAGCAAAATAGTGCAACATTATAAATGAATGTGTACCTCCATACTCATCAACAACATACTGATACTCAGCCCATGAGGCATGCCCATGTGGTTCATGGTGTACCCTTCCAGGAAAAACCAGCAATGCTTTGTTTTTACCCTAAATAGTTCAAGCATTATGAGTTTGGGAAATAAGTACTGAAGAATCACTGCTCATGCAACTAAAGGACTAACTGTTGCATGACCATTATAAAGGGATATGGCAATTCTTTGATACTGAAAAACATAATTGCCACTCTCATACATAGGATGGTTGCAATAAAGAAGATAACCAGCAATAATTTAAAGGGGAAAAACTTATTAATACCAATTCACACTAATACATAGTTCAAAACAGAAAGTTAGATTCCAAATATTGAAATAGGTGAGATGCATATGATCTGTTATGGCCTTCAAGATAAGGATTACCTCAACTGTTGTTCTGGCTATTTCTGCATCACTGAGTAGCCTATCCCTGTCTTTTGCACGGTCTTTCAGTTCTTCAAGAGGATGGTAACCCCGGTTTTCTGCATACTTGGGTGAATCAGGTACTGAGTCAGAGTAATCAGCAGCAACACGAGCTTTTGATAAGATCTGATCATGAGCATTTGGCATAGAATAAGAATGCGAAGCTCCGAACAAAGGACTCCTGCACCTAAATTTTAAAAAATACTTGTCATACTCAACTGAATTATACCTTGGATAGGAATATAAGCATTTTAAAAGTGTGAGCAACAGATGAATTTTGTAGTTAAGGGCCTTTGAGGCATTGCATGTGAATGAAAGAAAGAGAAGTTCAGCAAATTGGAAACTATGAAAACCCTAGTGACTTAGGGGGTGTTTAATTCACAGGAGTAGATTGAAGTGATAGAAATGGTGAAGTCACACTTCCACGGAACTCCCACTTTGAATTGAAAGTGCGGCTTTTAAATATTTGGTAAATTAAGGAGGTGAAGACATAAAAGTGAGACTTCAAACACTTTTTAGTGTCTGGATGATGAAAGTAAAGTAGGATTGATCATGACCAAATTTGTTTGTTACTTTATAAAAAATCTACGTATATGAATAACATTTGGGAAAATTGCATATATATTCCAACAAATAATATAATTGTGTATATCCTATAAATTTTAATTTTTTTTTTATAGTGATATTAGTAAAATTATTTTTGTAGTATCTAAAATTGAAGTATTTAAAATATCAATCTCTTCTCATTCTTTTTTTTCACTTCTATAAATGTTTCCTTTCAATTTTCTTCTTGTTCACTCTCTCGTCTTAAATTTATTCCCAATCTGATCTCAACTGCCATTGAGATAGTTGGCACAAAAGAAGAGAGAGAAAAGAAAAAAAAACTCTCTTCACAAACAACTTCAAACAATAGAAAGAAAATAGATAGTGATTTTTAACTTTTAAAGAGATATATATGTAAATGATATTTTTTTAAGAAATAATTACAGAAAATGTTTGAATTTGTTTTATGGAAGTCAAAACAAGGAACTCTTGAGAAGTCCTACCCCTGACTTCACAAGCCACTTTTGCTAAACAAACACCATGAAGTAATCCGCTTCTAAATTTGGTGGTCTCACTTTTATGAAACAAACACCCCTTTGTTCATCAATTACGGGTGGTTAAAATTTTGAATTAGCTTGTCTAATGGCACTATGCTAGTAACAACAACAATGTTCAATTTCAAGAATGTTCATTTCCTAATCTTCAATTGCTTGGAAAATCTCAACCGTATCAAAGAGTCAAATGCATGCATGAAAGCAAAACAATTGAGCTAATCCTTTTTTACTAATGGCATGGAGATCTTCCAATTCCTTGAATACTCATGCAAGTCGTAAGCTATCTTTCCTGATGTCAACTCCTAAGAATTGATTTGATGGGTCAACTCCTAAGAATTGATTTGATGGAGAACTTGCTTATAATGCCAAATCGCTACAGCCTTTTTCAGCAGGGCATATCTTAATAATCAGACTTTCACCTCATTCAATATTGCACAGATGGAAGATGACCTAATTCTAGTGCATAGCAACACAACAAACAAATCCAATATCAAAAGATAAACTCCATCTTACCCAATGCCACAATAATCAGAAACCCTCCGACCATCAAAAGGAGGTCTAATCCATTTAGCCGCTACACAGCTCGACATCGAACAACAAAACCCTTCTTCTCTGCCCCAAACCTAAACACAAGAAAAATCACAGCAAAAACAATCAAATCAAATACCTCCCAAACAATATCATATTGACATCTTTAAAAACCCAAAAAAGAATCAAAACAACTTGAAAAAAAAAAAACATTTTTAACCTCCAATCATCAACAAATCACCAATCTAGCACAAAATCAACAAATCAGAGGCAGAGATCAAGAAGAAGAAGCAAAGAATCGAACAAAAAATCATCTTTAAACCACATTCTCCACTTGGGATGGGCATAGGATTATACCGAGACAAGCAAGGCGGATCGTCAGAGAGAAACAGCAACAAAGATTGATAGATAGAGAAAGAGATGGAGATCAACGAAACAGTTACTCCTGATCGAACTGGAAGGCTGCCTGTGATCCTCCTTTCACTGTCTTCATCTCCATCTTCATCTCCACCTCTCTCCAGCGCCGGAAAAGTACAAAACTTGGGCCACCGAACTCTCTGTTGGTCCCCTCCCTCCCTTCCCCTTCCTCTTTCTGAGATTCGATCAGGTTCACAGAAAAGCACGCCGCACGTCCGCAGGACATTTCTCTATTTTTTTTTTTAAATTTTAATATAATTTAATTTAATTTATAAATATTAAATGTAAATAAAAAAATAAAATAAACTTACACAAATTCAACTGAAAAAAAAATTATTATTATTTGGTTTGTTGATATCTTATGTTGAAGAAATAATAATATTATGATGATAAACTCTTTAAACATGAATTATAAGAGTTTTTTTTTTTTTTTTTTTTTTATGTTTGTAGCTAATATCATTATTTTTTAAAGGAAAAATTTCAAAAATAAACCTTGTGGTTTCCCAGTTTTACAAAAAAAAAAGGGCTGAGGTTTGTTTTTTTTCGTTTTTAATCAATGTGATTTCCCCAGCTAGTAAAAAAGGGAAAAACCGTTAACTACCTTTAACGGTGTTAACTCACATGAACAAATTGGTCAATTTATTATAAAAAAAAGCCACATGTCATTAAAAAACATGATTTTCAACATAATTTTGTTTGTTTTTTTAATTTAAATTTTTTTTATTTACTAGACCTTTTTTGAGAGATTAATATATATTAAAAAATATATTTTTTTAATGTCAAATGAAATGGATTTTAAATAAATTAACCATTTTGCCTCTGTGAGCTAACACCGTTAAAGGATAGTTAACGGTTTTTCTTTTTTTTTGCTAGCTGGGAAAACCACATAGATTAAAAACGAAAAAAACAAACCTCAGTCTTTTTTTTTGCAAAACTAGGAAACCACAAGGTTTATTTTTGAAAATTTTCCTTTTTTAAATTATAAATATTTTGAAAAAAATATATCTATATTTAAAATATATATATATATATATATATATATATATATATATATATATGGAAATAATATATTTGAAAAGAAAATTAAGAGTGTTTTGTAAAAATGATTCTAATTGTTATTGCTTGAGAAGCTCAATATTTTTGTTAGTCTTTTAGTGCATTGTTTTGAGTAATATTATTTTTACCGAATGGATTTTTTGAATAGTTTTTCTTAATAATGTCATACCAACTTGTCAACCACGTCATTATTATTTATATAAACTTTAAATTTAAAACCTTCAAAATCCTTAAGTTTTTAAAATTTTTAAAAAAATATATAAAACCATATTTAAAACCTTAAACATAAATACTACCTAAAAATCTAAAAGCTTAAACCTTAATAAAGCAAAAAAAAAAAAAAAAAAAAAAATCTCCCAATATCTTTTTTTTTTAATTTGAAAAAAAAAATAAAAACAAAACATCGAGATTTTTAGGATTAAAAAACCAAAATATTAAATTTTTTAAAAAATAATAAACCTAGAAAAAGAAGAGAGATAAATATGTGCCGCCAAAGATCCGTTTTAGATTGTGGTTTTGCTTAAAGGGAAGAAATATGTGTACTTTGAATTTTTTTTGTTGGAGTACTTTGAAACAATAAACATATTAGCAAAGATATTAGCAAAAAAAATTTCTATGTAAAATGTTACATTTTCCATAGAAAATAGGAGCAATCAAACAACAAAATAAGAATTTTTCATAAAAAATTCTTGATTTTCTAGCTAGAAAATAATGCCAATCAAACAACCATTTTTTTTGTTTTCCATAGAAAAATATTCTATAGAAATTTTTTTTTTTCCACCCATTTTTCATGTTGTTATCAAACATAGCCTAAATAATAAATAAAAACCCGAAAATTCTAACTCTTAAACCGTACCACAAACCCCCTAGTCTAGGGGTTTTATGAGAGTTTTCGGTTTATCATTTACTTAAATTTAGGATTTAGATAAATTAAAATTAAAATAACAATAATAACAATGTGGATACTTACATGACATCCATGTATAATTTATTCAGAAAATCTGTTTGGTAAAAATATTATTCTTCTTAGATTTTATAGTTAGGATGTTTTTATCACCGATGAGTGTGTTATCAATTTAACAAAATCATAGTTTATCCACTCTTATAAAAAATTAATAAAAATAAAAATAAAATCTTAAAAGGCACATATTATCTTATTTCAATTCTAAATATATATACATCAAATTAAATTCAGATTATAACAATAATCTACATAAACAGAGCAAAACAAACCTCTCCTCTGACTTTCATAGTGTAATTGTCTATTGATTGATAGATGGAGGAGAAGACATTGAAAGACATGAAAGAGGAGGAGATCAGGAAGATGGAGAAGAAGACATTGAAAGACATGAAGGAGAAAGAGGAGAAGGAGGAGGAGATGAGGAAACTGGAGTTGATGCTGAGTAACATTGAAATTAAGGGTCTATCCAATGAAACTCTTGATGGCATCAAGTGCATGACTCTCTACACTGACATCTACATTGTTGCCACGGATTCCAACCAGGTTTTCAATGCAAAGATGTACTCAAAGTACAAAGAATTCCACAATGACTATCTTAATGATATTGTCTTACCACATTTAAGATTGCATCATGGTGAATTCCTCTTGAAAGAGTTTGAAACAAGTTGGGCACATTACAGCAAAGTCATACATAATCGACTTCACCTTTATTTTCGATATCTTGGACGATATTATGTAGCTCGTGAAAAGCTGCTAAACTTGAATGATGTTGGGAATAGATGTTTTATTGATTTGCTTTATGAAGAGATGAGATCAAGAGTGATGGATGCAGTGATTTGTTTGATTAATAAAGAACGAGACGGCGCGAAGATTGATAGAGAGTTGGTGAAGAAAGTTGTGAATGTTTTTGAAGAGTTGAAGTTGTATGAGGACATTTTCGAAGAACGCATTGTTGCAGGTACTAAAGATTATTATTCGAAAAAGGCTTCTTTGTGGATTTCAGAAAATTCTTGTCCAGAATTTATGTTGAAGGTGGAGGAGTGTTTGGAAAAAGAAGAGAACATGGTTCGGGATTGTATGAAACCTGCTACTGAGCAAAAGATAGTCAGTGAGGTGGAGCACAAGCTTTTAGTATTGCATTCAACACAGCTTTTCGACAAAGAATATTCGGGATTGAAAAAGTTGCTTGAGGATGGCAAGGTTGTTGATCTTGCAAGAATGTATCGGTTGTATTCTAGAGTTCATGATGGTCTGCAACATGTTTGTTTAGCATTCAAAAATCATGTCACTGCCCAAGGCATGGCACTTGTTCGACAAACGGAAATAGAAGTGAACAAGCATGTAGTGAAAAATGATGTGGGGGCATTGCAAAACCAACAAGTTCATTTGATCATGGAATTCATTAAACTCCATGAAGTGTACCTATCTTATGTGAATGATTATTTCCAGAGCAATTCAATGTTCTTCAAGGTTCTCAAGGAGGCATTTGAAGTTTTCTGCAATAAGAGCATTGCCGGGGTTTCACCGGCGGAGTTATTGTCTATTTTCTGTGACCAGACACTGAAGAAGAAAAGCTGTGACAATGACAAATCAACTGAAGATACAATTGACGATGTGGTTAAATTGCTGGTGTACATCAGTGACAAAGATATGTTTGCTGAATTTCACCGGAAAAAGCTCGCCCGGAGATTGCTGTTCAATAAGAGTGATTCCGATGAGCACGAGAGATATTTGCTCACCAAGTTGAAGCAAAAATGCGGAAGGCACTTCACTTCGAAGATGGAGGGCATGGTCACAGACTTGACATTATGCCAAGACACTACAGCAAGTTTCACAGACTATCTCCGCGACAATCCTGATATGAATCCTGGATTTGATCTCACAGTGACTGTTCTCACCATTGGATTCTGGCCATCCTACAAGACTTGTACTTTTAACCTGCCTCCTGAAATGCTCAGGTGTGTTGAAGCCTTCAAACAGTTCTATCAGACAAGAACTAAGCGCACGAGAATTACCTGGTTATTCTCATTAGGCACCTGCACAATAGTCGGTAAATTTGAGCCTAAAACCATGGACCTTATTGTCACCACTCTGCAAGCTTCAGTTCTTCTCTTGTTCAACTCCGCAAACCGATTGAGCTATTCAGACATAAAGGATCAGCTGGACTTGCCCGAGGAAGACGTTACTCGGCTATTGCACTCACTTTCTTGTGCCAAATACAAGATACTCAAAAAAGAACCCGACACGAAAACCATCTCGAAAACAGATTATTTTGAGTTTAACTCCATGTTCACAGACAGACTGAAAAGAATTAAAGTGCCATTTCCTCTTGTTGATGACAGGAAGAAGGTCATCGAAACTGTTGTATCAGATCGGCGGCACGCCATCGAAGCTGCTATCGTTCGCATTATGAAGTTCCGAAAAGTTTTAGGCCATCACCAACTGATGTCTGAGTGTGCCGAGGTTCTCAGCAGCACGTTCAGGCCTGATTTCAAGATAATCAAGTTGCAGATTGAAAGTTTGATCAGTAGAGATTATTTGGAGAGGGACAGCAAAGACCACAGTGTATACAGATACTTGGCTTGATTTACTACTTTTAGACTTTCAGTTTTAGGCATAAGTTTGATCAAAATGCATTTATTTTTTATTTGTATATAATAATTGTTACTTCATCTATCTGAATAAGTAATTCTCATTGCTTTCCTGATGTGATTGTGGAACTTCTTGGCATGATACACACTGCATTAGTTACATTTTCTATCATACAATCATTTCCAGTTCCTGAGTTACAGAATCAGTAATTCATATTTCTTTGTTGTAATATATATAATCATTATCCATATCATCATTGCTTCTAATGATGCCAAACAATGACTCCATTAATTTAGACTTTCTGTATTTCTTATTAATAATAATTGTTCAGGTTGTTCAAAAAATTCAGGCAAATAAAGTAATGATGCCTTGAACAACACACATATAAATGAAATAATGAACTATTGCCTAGAGCTTGTGATTTAAATGACAATCACAAATCGATACATAAATAATTGTTCCAATGTAATGTTTAGATGATGGAATATTTGGTATAAAAATCTCAAATGTTTAATAAGAAAAGGTTAAATGTTGGCGATGTGCGCTGAATTGCATTATAGAAAAGACAGAAAAGTATAAAATGCTCAATTATCACAGAGCTCATACATTTATAGTCTTATAATAGTTTCCATATAATCTACTTTAGTAAGCACATTAAACTAGATTTTACTGAACTCAAAATAGTTAAATCCTATTAAAATTTAATGCAGATTAACATACATTCAAGTTTTATCATATTTGAACTCAAAATTATCTTAAATATTTGGGTTACTCAAATCATATCCTATTTTTAACTCGAAATTATCATATATATTTGGATTATTTCCACTATAGAATTTCCATGGATCTTTTTTTCTTAATGAATGCAATGCAATGCAGCAACTTTAGTCTAAGTGATATATATATATATATATCTTGTGGTAATTGAACTTTAGCTACAAGATTTTATCAACTGTTTACACTTGAGATTGATCTGCATATATGTTGTTTATAAACTATTATTTGTACTTAAATGTTTGTATTTGTTGTGACTTCACAATGTATCATTTTAATACAAGATTATACATACACTTACACATACACTAGCAAATCTTTAGTTAATTATTAGAGCAAAAGCATTAAATTGATCTTTACTTACCTGTATTTCAGCTATTTGATCTGCAAGCATTAAATTGTTTTTGGTTGGACACGCGAAATCTCTCTTTTCCCTCGTGTAATCGCATCCTGTTCACAACATGGTCAAAAATTGAAAGTATTCAAGATTAAATGTGACATAAGGGAACCCCATATCGGCATATGTGTAAAATGACAAATAATGCAATGGTTGCAGAAATAGTGAACCTCCTCATGTAGCAATTATATCTGAAATGATTGAGCCACGGATATAATTACATATACAGAGAAATTATATTTAAGTTTTACACATCAACAGGAAACAATCAAATATATTCAATCAGAATTGATATCTTCAGTGTTGTATGAATTGATTGTAACCTTGCAAGACTAATATATTAAGCAGAAACATTTCAATTGATCATCTTCCAATTAATTGACGTCTACATGCAACCATCTTTACTGAACCTGAAACAGTCAATGAAAACTAACAAAGAAAAGTTGAACAATAAGTTTTTCTTACAAAATTATCGTATTATCAAAGCGAGTATTTGCATGTGCAAATAATACTTGTGGTCATTCAAATCATCAATTTGTTTCTTGATAAGCATTTTGTCAGGCTTGAATAAATGGCTAAAAATCTCAGTACATTCCGACACCAATTGCTGATGGTGTAAAACTTAGCGGCTTTTCATAATGCGGACTATACAGTGTGTGCCCAATCCTTCTCAACAACATCTACCATCTTCTTCCAGTCATCCACAGAGAAGGGTGTAACGTCGATAGTTCTCATTCTATCAGTGAACATTGAGTTAAACACAGTAATCTGTTTTCGAAATAGTTTCTGTATTACTTTCTTTGTTGAGAATTTTGTATTTGGCACAGGAAACAGTTAAGTAACTTCTTCCTCTGACAAATTCAGCAGAACCTTTATTTCTGAATAACTCAGAGAAGAGTCGAAGCTTAGAGAATAGTAACAATGAGTTCTGTTGTTTTAGGCTCAAAATTGGCGATTATGTTGCATGTTCCTGATGAGTACTCTCAGGCAAGTTTGGTGTACTTATTTTTAGTTCAATACAACTCTTTGAAAACTTTGGTGAGTACAGTGGCTGAGAGATTGATTTCCAGATTCATATAAGTACTGTTGCAAAGATAGTCTGCAAAGCTAGCTTAATTGTCTATGAATTTTGACCTCTACAATGCTGCTTCAACTTTGCAAGCAAATATATCACATGCAGATAAATAAAATTCTGCAAACATATTCTTGCCATTTGAGATGTGCCAAATGTTTCATTAATCTATTTGTCTCTACTCTCACTTTTCTGCTTCAGTATGTATCAAAGAAAACAAACAACTCCTCCTGCAATATTCTTATTGCAGAAAATCTCAGAGGCCTCCTTGAGTGCATTGACAAACATTGAATTATTCTGAAATAATCTTTAACATTATAGATAAGTACTAGTCCTGGAGTTCAATGAATCTTTTGATGAAAAGAAGTTGTAGTTCTGTGCTTCTTCTTTAGCTTGTTGAATGAGTGCCATGCCTTCACCAGTGACATACTGTTTGAACACTAAGCAAACTGGTTTCAATAAATTCCACAAGCAATGCATTCAATTTGATCTGTTTTCCTGAATAATTGAGTTGAATGCACTGCTAGCAGCTTGTTTTCCACCATACTCACTTGTAGATTAATTATTCAAGTATAAGTAGAATTGTAGTACATCAAATTCAAATTAAGTGAAGATTATCTGCTTTTCAAATATATGTTGCAGTAAAAGTGGTATTTTATATATATATTTTTATTATTTTCAATAAAACTCCTAGTATTTCAAATTTTTTTTCACAGAAATCACAAAATTTTGATTTTTTTTTTTTTGTATATATATAGATTTAATCATTAATATAAATAATTTAAATAAATATGCACTTTTCTAGGGGTACAGATACAAATTTCTCAAAAACAATTTGTTCTGACTCGTTTCAACTCAGGTCAACACAAGGCACGGTGAGGGACTCGGGTTGGTCTAACTCACCGAATGCGTCCCATCCCAACCGTTAGATTCTCATCCGACGGTGAAGGTGTGTTTAGAGGACACGCAAGCATATTCTCATTTGTCGTATCTTTTTCTTAACGACAAGGAAACCGAGATTTTTTTTTAGTCTGAGGAGCTTTTCATATATGCCCCTCAGAATAGCATAATTTCATATTTACACTGTAAATTTTTCAAAAAATTTTAAATTTACATGAAATTTAGACAAATCGCTTTAAAGATGTGCGATTGGTGTGATGTTAATCCCTTAATACATCTGTGTTTTTATTTGCGTGAATTGAGATTAAAACATGTCTCTCTTCAATCGAACATAAATATCCTATAAGCATGATCCGATGCCAATAAATTAAGAGATAATTGACGATTTACATCCTCTAAAATCTTAAAATTACTTGTAATTTTATTTAAAAAATAATATTAATAGGATAATATAAACTTCATGATATCAGCTCCGTTAAATATATGTAGTGATTCATATTTAAAATTAATTCATATAAATAAATGTATACCATTAATTAAATAAATAAAATTGATATTTGAAAACATATTTAGTAAATTTTCTTTTCCCACATGTAACAAATTCACCAACCAAAACCCAAACTCAAATCATCATAACACCGAAAAAAAATTGCAAGTAATAGTTTTGGTTTTTTTTAAAGAACAGAGAGATAAATATAAAATTTTCCAAGGGTACTTGTGAAAATAAATACATGGTTTTATTTATTTTAAGAAACAACGAAGTAGAAGAGTATCGGAAACCCCTATTTCCAATTTCCGGCGATCTCTCTCGGATCTGGCGATTGAATCTCCTCTCTCTCAATCGCGAGAGAAAAGGTTTTGAAACCCTAGGTAGGTTTTTTTGATCTTCTCTGCTGGCTGTTTCGTCTTGGGAGGATCGTAGGCTGAGAATTTCTGGGTGTTTTGTTTGCATGAAGATATTTTGAAAAATCGAGCAATTTTGGGAGAATTTATTGATATAATCTCAGTTTTATTCGCCAAAATCAGAACTTGAGCATGCGTTTATTGCAAGCAAGCAGCTTTAGGAGCAGAATTTTGGCTTGTCATCCATGAATCGGCTTTGTTTTTATGATTCAATCTGTTATACTATGTTTACATATCAAGGGCAGCTTGAATTTTTAAAATTTTTGATGGATTATAGTGTGGTTTTTTTTTGGTATGTGTTTTGCGTTTTCGTTCATGTCTTGGCTTTGTTTTTGTGAGTAATTCGATTTGGTTGAAGAATTGTATTGTTTTAATGTGTTTATTCATGAATTAGCTTTGTTTCAATGAATAATTGGTTATAATCTGTGCTTGCATTACTAGGAACGGGATTTATGCTGTGTTTTCATCCATGAATTAGTGCTGTGGCTATGAAACATTGGAGCAATCTGTTATAGTATGTGCATGTATCACTAGGTAATGACGGGCTTGCTTGAAAGAGCTGTGGCTTCAAACTTTCCTGCAGGAGAACAACAGTCACGGAATTCCGGTGAGAGAGAAACACTAGCTGTTGCTGTTTCAGAAGAGGAATCGGCTACTAGTAATACTCAAACTAGGCCCTCAAAGGCTTCTTTGTGGTCCAGTTTCATAGCATCCACTTTCACCATCTTTGAAACTGAGCGCTCTTCAGGTGACAAAGAAGGCAAGAGGAAAAGTTATGGTTGGACAAGTGCTGTGAAAAAAGTGGTGAGCAGCAGTTCAATGAGGAGGCTTCAGGAGCGTATTCTGGGGACTAATAGGGTTGATGTTTCGAGCTCAAATAGTGATATATGGCTTTTGGGCATAAATTATAAAGTCTCACCAGAGGAATCATCCGATGGTGATAACTATGGTTTGGATGCATTCTTGCAAGATTTCTCATCAAGAATCTGGATCACATATAGGAAAGGTTTGTGTTTTTCTGGCCCCCGTGATTGTCTTGAGTTTGATATTTTATTTTTTTTAAATTCACTGGAGGATATAAACAAATCTAAATGAGCTGTTGTATAGGTTTTGATCCAATTGTTGATACGAAGTTTGTGAGTGATGTGAATTGGGGTTGCATGATCAGAAGCAGTCAGATGCTTGTCGCACAGGTATGGCTAAACTTACAACGACATTAGACACTTCTGTTCTTCAGTGTATGTCTGTTTTCTTAAGCATTCAAACTCCTAAATGTCTTTTGTATGATTTCAGGCGATGCTTTTCCATCACTTGGGAAGGTCATGGAGGAAGCCCACGCAGAAGGTAAACATGGCAAACTAAAAAAAAAAAAAACTTATGTATGCCGCATTATCATCTTATAGTTTTATAGAACCTTACCCTAATCAAAAGTTAAAAGACATGCTTGGATATTGTAAGGTTTATTTGCTTATGCCAAATTCTTTACTAATTCTGCAGCCATATGAGCGAGAATACGTCAGAATTTTACATCATTTTGGTGATTCTGGAATGTCTGCTTTCTCTATACACAATTTGCTTCAAGCGGGTAGAAACTATGGCTTGGCTGCTGGTTCATGGGTTGGTCCATATGCCATGTGTCGTGCATGGGCCACTCTTACTCAACCAAATGGACAGCATGGCGACAAAACAAAAGAAATCTTGCCCATGGTTGTATATGTTGTTTCGGGTGATGAAGATGGGGAGCGTGGTGGGGCTCCAGTTATCTGTATAGACAATGTTGCTAGACTTTGTTCTGATGCAACCAGTGATCATGTGACGTGGCTGCCGATTCTTTTGTTAGTTCCCTTGGTTCTTGGACTAGAAAAAATCAACCCTAGGTAATTTTAACACAAACAACTGATTCAACCAAATCTTTGCCTTGCAGTGCCAATTTTTGCTTGTCGCTTTTGCAACCTTTATGTTCTTTTGTTTTACAAGCATGCTTTATGTTCAACCATGAGGGGAGTTATTCGTGCCTGGTCATCTTTATATTACTGCTTTGGTTCTTAGCATTGGGAGTTGTTATTTTGGGACTTTCTCAAACATAGAGTTAATGATCAGATGTGGAAGGTTTTGCGTGAATTCAACAAATCTATTAATGGTGTTTTGCTGTTTTTAACAAAATGCTGACCTTAAATGTACTAATATTTTAAATTGAACAATGAATAGTAAGGTTGTGCCATTTTTCTCTTGCTTACATGTATATCTTTGTTTCCATTCTTTGTTTCTAGACACCATAAGAAGATATTTCCAACTGCTTATTTTTGCTTGGAATACAGGTGTAAAGCATTTAAGAAAATATGAAACCAAACTGTAAACTATTGGTAGAATGACTCATGAACCATCTAACTTGTTCTCAAAATTTCTGATCAAGATTTTTGCATGTAGGAAAAGATGGTTGGAAATTATGGCATATAATTTACTTCTCCCTTGTGGAATTCTTGAGGACTAATGTTCAAAACCTGCTAATTTGCTAATTCAAAGGATTTTAGTAAAGCATATAGTTCAACCTGACTGTTTGTAGATTATATATAATATCTATAACCAACAATAATTAGTGGAAGAGAAAGGTTTCCAATTTATAACTTCTGTCAAGGCAAGTCTCATCACAAGGAAAGTTTGCCAACTCAGACTTCATGCAGTCTTGGCTGCATATGCGATGATGATGAGAGAGAGCTACTATTTTTTTCTATATTTCAATTGACTTGACTTGTGAGTTATTGCTACATTCCCTCTTTCTTCACTGCCACTGAATGTTGTGTGGTTGATTTAGGTATATTCCGTTGCTATGTGAAACATTCACTTTTCCGCAAAGCTTGGGCATTTTAGGTGGGAAAACTGGGGCATCAACATACATTGTTGGCGTGCAAGACAACAAAGCGCTCTACTTGGATCCTCATGAAGTTCAACAAGTAATTAACAATGCACATTCTGTTAGTTTCTTTGTTTACAGAGATTGGTGTGTTATGTCCCCTCGCATTTCACTTTGGAGTTGATAATGCACTGTATTTTAACATGCTTATTCTCTTCATTTTTTTTATTTTTTCAGTTGATTTAAGTTGTTCTTTTCACATTGGCTAGTTTTCTTGAGCTGATATCATTTACAATCTCTTAAAAAAAGGGTTATCATTACTTACCATTCATACCAACACATTACATGCATAATTTGAAAAGAACTAAGCTGAAACAATTTTCTTCCATATGGAGTTTGGTTCTCCTTGCTGATGGAACAAATGACCAGAACTAGTTATTCTGAGGTTCCATGACAGTTGTCATTTGTCTAATCTAAGTCTTTTTTATGGTGTCAATGGTCTTTTAGTTCTATATTAATTTTTTTAATCTTTTTTTCCAAAACAATATGCCAGTTACTGTTAAGACTCTCAGTTAGTTGTCTTGGATACATATGACCAGTTGCTTATGTTTCTAGTGATAAACTTACAAGATTATACCGGGGCAAGATTATTGCTCTTTATTTTTATAACAGTAAAAATTGTTTCTGAATTTTTTCCTTTTGAAATTTTTGCTTCAGCTTCTTTTTAGATTATAAAATGGATATTTTTCTCATCCATGATGAAATTTCTAGTACTAGCAAGTTCTTCTGCTGATATATTTTGCATAAATATACATGCAGGCAGTTGACATCAAAGAAGATGACTTTGAAGCTGAAACTTCTTCCTATCACTGCAGGTATTTTTTTTGTTCCCGAGTTTGATACAGCAAATTGTGAAAAATAAATTATGTAATGTTCTCTTATCGGCTTGCAGTGTTGTGCGTCAAATGCAACTTGACCTCATTGATCCATCTCTGGCTATTGGATTCTATTGCCGAGATAAAGGTTCACCTTTCACACTGAATCTATAAGCTGTTCCTATATAGTACAACTTTTGTTTGCTTACATTTGCTTACATCAAACCAGATGATTTTGATGATTTCTGTTCCCGTGCATCCGCACTCGGTGATAGATCAAACGGTGCACCACTTTTCACTGTCACACAATCACCTCAATCCTCAAGAACAATCCACCAGGGTACTCTAATGGAAAACATAGATGGTTCAGACGATTTTCGAGTAGGAGAGACATTCAACACCGAAGACATTTGCGATGACAGCCAAACACAAGAAGATGAATGGCAAATTCTTTGAACCATCTGAATCACTCTTTCTCTTATCAAGATCTTATTTCTTATTTATATTCAAACCAATCGAAATTGTTTTTAATATCTTCGTCATTTATTGTAATCTACTAAAGCTCATGGTGTACATTAAAGAAATTTGTTTATCTCATGCAAATCACCAGATTTGGTCATAAAATGCTTAAAAATGGTATATTTGTACTTGTTGGAAATCAATATGACTTGTTCATGTGTTATTAGCTTCACTTGTTGTTGGATGGGATAATGTTCTGTGAGCATTGTATGTCTTGATTTAGTGGCTTCATGCCTTCATATTGGAGGTCAGAAATGGCTACTGTTACAATATTGTACTTTTGTAGTTATTGTTTTTAAAAAAAATTAGGTCCTTTACTTCTCTATTTCAAATGGCAAGCATGTTTCCAATGAATGCTTTTGTCCATTTGTTTTCTAAAATTTTGAGCCCAAATGTTTTCCATCAGATTCAGTTCACTGAAATTATTTTTCAGTTTATATTCAATCAAATTATTTTTTTCTATAAATTAAAAAATAATGTAGACATCAAAACAAAACAAAAAAAATTGAATGAAGATATGAAATAAATACATCAATTCAAAATCAGTAATTTTTCAACACAGTAATGATTTTAAAGGCAAATTAAGTCAACAAGTTAGGATTTTATATAAAAGTTAAATCATTATCTTTATGAGTAATATGCTTGTGTTAATTACCAAATAAAAACACATGATAATCAAAATTTGATTCAATAATAACTATAAAAAGTATTATATAATGACTTCAGTTAATTTAGTAAAGAATCAAACTGAAGCAAAATAACCAAATCAAAATATTGAACCAACCAAATAATGCACAAACCTATTGCTTGCAAAACAGAATTTCCAAAATCCCAAAACCATTATTGATTAGAAAAGGTATTCTAAGAATTCTTATGAGAGTTGGCACAGAAGTGTAAAAAGCTAAGCATGTTTTTATGAAGACAATCCATTAGACATTGTCCTACAGCCAACCAACAACTTGCAAATGATGTTCCCTTATTTGGTCAGGATTATGCCTACTTTACAACAACATTAAAAATAAATAAAAATAAAAATAACCCAAAGAAGAAAAAACTAAATAGCCATAATTATATATGTCCATAAAGATATTAAAAATAATATAAAGTGATAGGTGAGTGAAGAATATGTATACTGGTAGAAGAAAGAGTGCCTTATTGCTTCAGACAGCATGGATTGCATTGGTTTTGCTCTGGCTGAGATCTGGTCCAGTAATAGAGGGATTAATGTGGAAAGCTGATTGCCTCGACGAAGAAGGTCCTCGCAGTTTAAGGGACAGTGCTGATGGCTCAATACGGCTAGGACCACCTTCACCGATGCATAACTTCGACATGCCAAAGTCCATATGGTTTGCATCCTTCGGAAGGACTGGTGTTGGCCGGAGAACCTCATGGGCCTCGCCCATCTCTTCTTCTTTTGTAGTGTTGGTCATACTTGAAGCAGGCCAGAATGGGAGAGGCACGGGCATGAAAGTTGGATAAAATGCAGGAACCATCGGTATTGGTATTGACATGGTGTTGTATTGAGGGGCATTTTCTTGAGCTTCTGCAGGTGTGTCTTGTGATGAGGTTTCTTTCGGTTCGGGTTCTTGATCCATAGAGATATGTAAAGACGGTGATTTGCTTTGTGTCTCAGGTTCATTGGGAGGGGATTGAAGCATGAACTGTTCTTCCAAAACTGGCAGTTCATCCATCGGCTGTAGATGAGAAAAACAAAACACTTGTAAAAGTTACCACAATATATTGAAAAACACCAAGACACATGTTCAATCAGAAACATGCATTACCGGATGGCAAAAACAAAGATAAATTCCTTGTGATTATGCCTGCAAATAAAGCAGAAAGTAAATGGAAGACAAACCATTTCAGGGACCATATCAAACAAGCTTGAGCGTCTCTTCCTTCTTGTTGCATTGGTTTGTCGAATGAAGTACTTCTGGGCATGACTGGCCACTTGCGTTGGTGTTCTTGATACAACAAAGTTACGAGCTATCCCACGCCAGTCACCCTTCCCCAATTTCCGTAAGCCCAGTAGGAACATACGATGCTCTTCTTCAGTCCACGGGATGCCTGAATACAATTAAGATGACAATTAGTGCACTATAATCTGAGTTTGATATGGACTTGAACATTAAATCATTTTCAGAAAAGCAAAATCAAGTTTCTTAGGAAATCAAAAAGTAAATCGTTTTAGGCTTAACATGACAATGTTCTTTGCCAAACTACACTGTAAATCAGATCATTTTTCAGAAAAGCAAAACTCTACAGATGTCTCTTGAAGAAGGACAAGTAGAAATAAAATTGTTCCTCAGCTATAATTTTTATGGTCCGCAATTTGAGTTTCAAATCAAAAGAAGTAATATCTTAAAGTTGGGTGTAAAACAGAAGATCACAGGATACAAGCAGTTCAACCAGCAGAAAGTCATCCAAATCACATGCAGGTCAACCACACGGACTTATAAGGCATGCAAAAATGGTTGAAGACCTTGACTTGAATTTCATATTCTCATGAAGCATTCAACTTCAACCTGATTTTCAAATTATCAAATGCCAAATCTTTTCCAAATAAAAAGGATGGGAAAGTTGCAACACCTGGTGATTATATATAGTCAAAACTATATCAAAAACAAAGTTCAAGAGGAAAAATTATACTAACAATTTTCAGCCACGGATATGAATTTGAAACAATCATAGAGGTCCTAAATCCCTGAAATATGATGTCAGAGCTACCATCTTTCATAGTGAACAGATTTTAAACTTCCCGTCACAGGAGGTCAGAGGTATGTTTGCTTACGTTATATGAGATAACCAATTTGGGTGCCGCCAATTAAATAATCAGCTTGATAGAAAAGCTAAACCATTTGCAGTAAATGAATGCTTTATAGTCAGTCTATTAAAAAACTGCCATATTTATTGGTAATGTAGATTGTTCAGCTAGCATTCACAATTCAAAACTATAAAAAGAAATTATTTTCAATATACAAATTGATCAAGAACTTAAAATGATTTATGAATCAAAATGGAGCTGCAAAAAGATACACAGTAGTAAAAATAGTGCCAATCTGAACCAGATTTTCTGTAAGCTTGGGGACCAAGAGTGAATATAAGATTCATGTCTCAGGGGAAAAATTTTCTAGAACAAATATGAAAAGAAAGAGTTGATAGACCGTCCACATGAAAGAGTTGATACCTATAAGTAGTTCATAATCCACCCATATATCCAAAAGTTGACACAAAAAGAGAAGCCTCTGACTCTCTGAGAACTAACCCACTGTTTGAAACTCACTACATGATATTGACATTTTTTTTAATCCAACACTTCTATCCAGAAATAAAAAATTGGAAACACCACTAAATAAAGGAACTTGATCTAAAGCTAAGTTTCATTGTTTGGTTGAATATTTCAATCCAGTGAATTCAACAGATTGAAGAAACTAAAGAATTCAACGAAATTAAGATTCCATATGATGATAGCAATCTAATCCATTAAAAAAGGAAAAGACAATAGTTGAGGTAGAGGCTAATAAAAGGAGCAGGACCTTGTCGTATTTTGCAAAATAGAACCAGAATCGCTGAAACTAATTGGCCAAATCCACAATGTTGTTGACCATATAGGACAATCCGAGCAGCAGAAGCATGGCCAGCAGTTCAGGCCAGATAATTTAAGGCAAAGTTGAAAACTCTAGATCAAATACGTACACGGACCAATTAAAGTGAGAAAACGCAATGGGTCATAAATTATTAAGACTGTCCAGATACATCTGAACATCAAAAAGGGATGAAAGGGAAAGAATCAATAGAAGAAAAAATGTGTTTGGATTAAATTGAGGAAGAAAGAAAAAGAGTGGTTGCCCATCCATCTTGGGTTCTTCATTCAACCAAACACAAGAAAACAAGTTCTATCTATCTCCCTCGATAATCCAAAAAAAAAAAATCTCAACTTTAACCTCAAAATCATTCAAAAACCATTAAAATAAGCAAACAGAGAGACTGCTCGGGAAATAAACAATTATTTTTTGAAAGTAAATCAAAACACGAGAAATGGAAAGAAAAAGAAGTCATAAATAATCCACGAAACAGGCACAATAAACGATTAATCATAAAACAAGAAGAACAATGAAACAAATAAATCAAGTTATAAATCATAACCAAGGTTGACAGACAAACCCAATAGATACAAACCCCAAAACATCGAATTACTTAGCAAGCAAGGATCTAGAAAACAAAGAACTCCCCAAAAAGACCTCACCTTTCTTGCGCTCCGAGCGGCAACTGGAAGAGCAGGAAGCATGCGTAGGATCATCAGAAGCATACCCAGAGGGATGATCCCGATGGGGATCGGAAGAAGGGGATCCAGGATTGTTAGGGGATGCCATGGCAGCGGCAGAGGTAGCAGAGGAGAGGCATCCCATGCTAGCGCTCTTCTTCATCGGTCCTACTCCTTCGGTGAGCCTCACTCCAAAGAGCTTCACCCCTCCCGCCCTCGCCGGGCATGTCCTGGAGTTATGCCCGTTGTTGCTGCAGTGAGAGCAACGCCTCGTCATCTCTCCGGCTCCGGCGACCCTCTCCTTCTCCTCCTCTTCCTCTCTCTCTCTCTCTCTCTCTCTCTCTTTCTGAGCTTTGATGAGAGCTTTAATGGCGGAAGAGTGGTCCGTAGAGATTTTGAGGATTTAGATGGAAGGTGGTTTTAGCATTCGACCTCGAGTTCAGCGATAATTACCAAAAGACCACAAGAGCATCTGTACGATTACCATCTCGAGGAAGAATTAACGGTGGATATTGCGCTTCATTTGGTGTTCAGCAGGGATTTTCATATTTACGCCCCTAAAATATTGAGGCATAATTTTTATTTTTATTTTTTAATAAATATAGGCAAATTACATGTAATAACCATAATATAAATTCATAAATAATTATCAAAAACTATAAAAGTAACTACGTGGTTACCATCTCCATCTCCGGTAGATATTGTGCTTTATTTGGTGATTTGCTTTATTTAGACCCCTAAAATTTTGGGAGAATTTAGACATAATATTTATTTTTTATTTAATAGATATGAATAAGTCAATCATCACAAACACACCATAATCTAAGCCCAATAATACTTATGCCTTTTAAAAAAATACGTTATGTAGGAGATCGGCCACTAATAGACCAAACAATTATTGGTTTTTAATGTTTTTTTAATAAAAATATTTTATATTATATTTTTTAAATAAAATAAATTTTGAAAAATCCCACTCTGAAACCACAATATATAAATATATATATATATATATATATATATATATATCCTTTTTTATTTTTTAAATTGAAGACTGGTTAGGGTGTTACATGCAAGAAAACGCTACAGAAAATGCGGCGTCCTAACCTAGGATGACACATATGACCAGTATTATTACATGAATATAAAAAGGGCTACACTTCACAATATTTACAGAAAGCCCTTGAACTAGTACAGACAGTGGTATTTCCGTTATTTAGTGGAACTTATAAGGCCAATAATGACATGGTAGGGCATTGAATAGTTTTCATCATCCGTACCTTTGGGAAATGGGTAAACACCATAAGGCATGGATCTCGTGTATATTACAAAAATGCCACTGCGTTTACATGTTTGTAGTTTGAAGTTACCGTTATGCCCTTCATTGCTTATTAAAATGATCATCATGTCCTTGATTTCAGGAGACGATCACGAGGAGCAATTAACGGCTTGATGGAGAGATTTTGACGGTACGGTGGTCCTGAGGAACAACTAACACAGTACACACACATTCATTCTCTAACCACACATAACATTGTGAGGTCTCAATCGGTTACCATAAATCCCTTGAAATTAATTTCCCACGTTTTATTTTTGCTAAATTTATAATTTTATTTTTAATAAATTTATTTTATTGTTATATAAAATTAGATTTTTTTTATTTTTTAAGGTAATATTTATTTTTTTTCTTAATATAATTTTTAAATTCATGTACAATAATTCATTTCAGTTTATTTCTTAGTCTTCGGTTATTATGAATATGAATATTATTTTTTAAAATAGTTTTATTATAAGTATTTTTAATTTTTTGAATTAAAATAATTCTAAAATTATTTTGTGAACTAATGGAGGAGAATTCAAGGAAGATTGAATGGCTACTAACTTTGGAATGATGGTGTCCGTTCATGTCTTGTTGAATAGTATATACATTTTATATATATAAAATAATAATTAAAATTTTTACATTAAAATACTAAAAATTTATTAAAAAAAAAAAGAAAATATTATAATAATTTCTATTATTGGAATTTGAATTATATTTATTGAAGTTATAGTGAGGAACTAAATCTAGATATAAAAATAAAATATAAATAAATGTCGGCATGTTTCCATATTAGACTTTGATAAGTCTAAAGCTTTGAAAACCCTAACAAAGAATGAGAAGAAGAGAAGTTGTTGAGGATTTTGTACCTAAGTAATGAAGTCAATAAAGAGGAAGACTAGGAATTTAATCTCATTGAATAAGTCAAATAAAAAGCCAATATAAATGTTTAACATATTTTTATATCTAAGTAAACAATTATTGACTTATATACATTTTAAAAACTTATATTTTAAAACTCAAAATAAAGTTATTATACATACAAGAAACTTTATATATATATTTAAAATTTTTTGGCTTAAATAATTTGTTTAAAATTAAATGAGTGAGCAAAACATGCCAATAGTGAAGGAGAAGTCTATAAATAAATAAAAATAATAATTAATTAAATAAATAGGAATATAAGTCAAAGTCATTATCTTGGTTCTCTATCTTGAACCACACAAAGTTACAAACAGACATTGCATTGGAGCATGAAATTAGATAAGGCCCTGCTGTCCCACGTGCCACACGTGCCACACGTGAGAGTTTTACATTTTTGCCCTTCTATAATAATACATGCATTAATACATATTTTTTTTCTTAAATGAAGTTTTTACCAAGTTAGCTCAAATATCATTATTTGTTTAACACAACCAAATCCATTTTCTGGTTATGTATTAAATAAATTTTAATTTTAAAAATATTTGTGTTATATTTAATTATTGATAAATTGATCTCTGAGTTGCATTAGTTTAGGATCGCTAATCAATGTTTATTAATTCATATATCGATATTGTTAATAACTAGAAATTCAATATAAATATAAACCATTATTTATGATTTTGTTTTCTACTCATTGAATGACAAGAAAACACACACTTGTTTCCATAGAATTAATGATATTAATAGTTAATGATTGTTTTCTATGTGAAATGCTTCTATCTCACTCATTCATCACTTTCTTAAATCACATTGAAAAAGGGACATATCAAAGCCTTTATTGAATGGAATGAATTCAAAAGCAAACATTATCTTGTGTGGGAGCCAATAGAATCCACATTGCTCTTTATTATCATATCACAAATATTGACATTTATAAATAAATAAATAAATAAATAAATAAATAAATATATATATATATATATATATATATATATATATATATATATATATATATATATATATATCAAGACATTTGTCTCATTATGTGAGAGTTCCTTATATCTCTTGTCCTCTCATCATTTAACTTAACATAAATTTGACTCTTCCTTTGTTTGTACTCTAATTATCTTTGACTTAGCATTCACTAATTGTTAATATTTATTAATCACATACTTGGCATGAATTTAATTTGTTGTAATTTTGTATTTAAGTCGAATTGTTTTATTTTATTGTTTAAAAAAATTTACAGAATTAATTAAATTATTTATGAATATAAGCTGAGAGGAAGGGTTACTTATAAAATATTAAGTGTGAGTGAATAATTATAAGAACTTGACCATTAAAATGAAATAGTTGCTTTGACTCAAACAAAATTTATTTGATTGATTTATAATAAACAATTTCTTTGAGATAAGATTAGTCAAATTATTCTTTCCACTATTTTATTTCTTTATTCCATTTGACTGTTTATAGTCATAGAATGTAATGGTCAAAGCCATGACATAGAAGAAGACTATATATATATATATATATTTTTTTTAATCTAAAATTCATTGGAGTGTAATCAAGTTTCTAAGTTTTTATATTCCTATATAATTATATAAAATTCTAAAATCCTAATTTATAATATATATGATTTTAAAATTTTATGATGCGTTAATTTTAGCTGGTGAATATCATTATAAAATCAATTTAATAAATACAATTTTTTTGTTATCAAGACAGGACAAAATCATCAATGATTATCAGTCGCTATATTATCATAACATCATCATTAATTCTTCTTCTTCTTCATATTATTATTATTATTATTGAAAGTGATCTAACATGGATTAATGGAGCTTAATTAATTATAATTAAATTCTAAATTAAATGGGCATTGCTTCAAAGACAAAAAGAGAAGGTGGCTTTGAATAAATGATTTGTGGCTTGAAAGAGATGGCTAATTGGCCATGGACCTTGAGATCCATCTTTTTCTTTTTCTTTTTTTTTAATTAATTAATAATAATATTATTATTGTTTTGGTAGAAGAATTGGAATCCAAATCCTCTTTATATCTTCTAATGTTATCCTATCCATTGCTATTGCCTTTATCTTTTATTTTTTGTGGCAAAAATCCTCTTTCTTTTCCATGGTCTCCCTTTGCTTTTTATGCTTTATTTTACTATAAATTTTAATTTTAATAATTTATTATCCTCCATTTTAATTTTCAAAACTTTTAGAGAAAAATCAATATTTTTTTAACTTAGTGATTTTTTAAAAGTTTAATACAAATAAATGAAAATTTATATCTTGATTTTTTTTTGTCAAATTTAGAGTTTAAATTTAGAAAAATAAAAAATTTAAATTTTTTATGAAATAATCGGTCCATTTTTGCAAAAGTTTTTTGAGTGGTGGAAGGGTTGAAAGAAATTGAAAGATGTGGAGCCATTCAATTCACAATTTGAGGATTGGGTCAAAATATTTGGAATTATGTTCCATGTATTTTGTTCTTTTAAATTGAATGAGTTTGTCTTCTATTTTGATTTTCTAACTAAAAAAAGTTGAAAAATTAACTACTTGATAAATAAGTTATTTTAAGAATGTAGTCAACATTCTTAATATAAACCAAAGAATTGGATGTCAAAGATTTTAATAAATACTTAAAACATATGCTCAAAAAATTATTCACATTATAAAATAAGGTCCAATTGATATAAATTAAAGCCCGGCCCATTAAGAAGTAAATTTTACCAAGATATATATATTTGATTATTATGCAAGATAATTATGAATGCATGGAAAAATCCATTGTATTTCAATTCAAATATTTCAATTCAAATCATTGAGTTTCAATTCAAATATTTCACATCTTTATAAAAGCATATATTTATATGTTAGATAAATTCCCGTGTTTTGTTATAAAAGTAATTATTTAATATATATTTTTTAAATATTATTTAAATTTACTTTATTAGCATATGGAAAACATAGAGAGACGAAGGCATAAAAATAGAGAAATAGAGGCTAGGGATTTCATGTTCGCATTGCTACCAAAAAGAGAATACATATAAGAGGTTTTATATGCTAATGTATCCTTATATATTAACATAATACTAATATATGCTAATATATCCATATATACTAATATAGCAATGCTAATATATCCTTATATACTAACATAATTCTAATATATGCTACTATATGCTAATATCCCCCCTCAAACTCACGATGCGACAGCGATAAGCATCGAGAGTTTGTCAGATAAGAAACGGAAGCGCGAAGCCGAGTGTGCTTTTGTAAAAATATCAGCAATCTGGAGAGAAGAAGAAATAAACGACAATGTGATGGTGCCAATCTGCAGGTGATGGTGAGTAATATGACAATCAATCTCTATATGCTTAGTGCGCTCATGAAAAGCTGAATTACGTGCAATCTGAATAGCACTCTGATTATCACAATGTAGCGGAGTAGGGTGATAAAGAGAGATACCCATATCAGCAAGCAACCAAACATAGCCAAACAATTTCACAGGTAGTCGAGGCCATGGCACGATACTCAGCTTCTGTAGAAGATAGAGATATGACATCTTGTTTCTTACTTTTCCACGAAATAAGTGAGTCGCCGAGAAAAATACAAAACCCTAGTAGTCGACTTGCGATCCGTAGGATTACCAGCCCAATCCGCATCAGACTTGCGATCCGTAGGATTACCAGCCCAATCTGCATCAGAGTAAGCACGCAGCTCTAACGATGACGTAGAAGGAAACAAGAGGCTCTGAAACTGAGTGCCCCGAAGATACCTGAGAATACGAAGCACGGCAGTCCAATGAACTGTAGTAGGAGCAATGACAAACTGACTAACCACTTGAACAGCATGGGCAATGTCAGGGCGAGTCACAGTAAGATAAACCAAGCTGCCAACTACAGTACGATAAAGACTGGAATCTGCCAAAAGAGTACCATCCGACGGAGAGTATCTAGCATTAGTCTCAAGGGGAGTATCAATGGTCCGGCTATCAGTGAGTCGAGCACGCTCAAACAGATCAGCTATATACTTTGATTGAGATAAAAGATAGCCTTTTGAGGAATAAGCAACCTCAATTCCCAAAAAATAACGTAGCATACCCAGGTCTTTCATAGCAAAGCAACGTGTCAATTCAGACTTCAAAGAGTTAATTCCATCACAATCATCACCAGTAATAATCATGTCATCAATATACAAGGATAATAGAATACGACCTGCCATTGTACGCTTGACAAATAACGCCGAATCATGGTGACTAGGAACAAAGCCAAGCGAAGTGATCACAGTGGAAAACTTCTCAAACCAGGCACGTGGTGCTTGTTTAAGACCGTAAAAAGCTTTACGAAGCTTGCAAACTTCACCTGATTGATGAGCAACACCAGGAGGAGGTGTCATATAAACTTCTTTATGAAGATCGTCATTCAAGAAAGAATTCTTGACATCCATTTGAGATATTCTCCATTGACAAATGGAAGCAACAACAATCAGAGTACGAACAGTTGTCATTTTGGCAACAGGAGCAAAAGTTTCTTCATAGTCCATACCGTACTCTTAGGAGTAGCCTTTAGCAACAAGTCGGGCCTTGTATCGTTCAATGGATCCGTCGGATTTGGTTTTAATCTTGTACACCCAATGAGAACCAATGGCATGTTTTCCGGGCGGTAGCGGAACCAAATCCCATGTACGAGTTTGGTGTAGAGCAGTAAGTTCCTCAGCCATAGCAGTCTGCCAAAGAGGATCACGAACTGCCTCTCTGTAGGATGAAGGCTCAGAAAGACGATGAACAGATGCAACAAAAGAAGCAAAGGAGGTAGAATAGGATGAATACTCAAAGTCAGGTAGTTTAGTGGACTTACGGATACGAGTGGACTGACGTAGAGGAGGATTATCCACATTCTCATCCGACAATTGAGTGGTCGTAGGAGCAGGGACATCAGATGTGGATGTTTCATGAACCAAAGTATCAGACAGAGCTTCAATGGGGTCGGGATCGAATGGATCAATACGAACAAGATCTGATTGTGTCATATGATGGGAACTAGCAGGAATAGAAAAGAAGGGTATATGCTCTAAAAACACAACATGACGTGAAACATACAATTTTTGACTAACTGGATCAAAACAACGATATCCCTTTTGACCAACACCATAACCCAAAAAGACACACAAAGCAGACCGAGAAGACAATTTACTACGCTCAACATGAGGTCGTAGAACAAAACAAGTACAACCAAATACGCGCAACGAGGAATAATCAGGTGAATGACCATACAACTTCTCAAAGGGAGACAAACCTGAATTATGAGAGATTGGAATTCTATTGATCACATGAGCAGCAGTGAGGACTGCTTCTCCCCAAAACACACTAGGAACCTCAGCTGACAACAAGAATGAACGGGCTGTTTCAACCAGATGACGATGTTTCCTATCGGCAACACCGTTTTGTTGAGGAGTGTCTGTACACGAGGTTTGGTGGATAGTCCCATCAGAAGCAAGTAACTGAGAAAATTCATTAGAAGTGTATTCACCCCCCAAATCACACCTAAAGCATTTAATGACAGATGAGTGTTGGGTCTTCACAAGGGCTCGAAAATTACTGAATATGGTAAGCAAATCAAACCTGCGTTTCATAAGATAAACCCAAGTATAACAAGTAAAATCATCAATAAACGAAACATAATATCTAGAACCCCCTTTGGTGAGTACCGGAGAGGGTCCCCATACATCATAATGCACAAGATCAAACTGTGCAAAGGAAAGAGAAATACTTTGATAAAAAAGGCAAGGCTGAAAATTTAGCCAGTTTACAACCACTACAATCAGAAATATCATGACTGTCCAAATGACCTAAAGCTCCTGTAGAAGCCAAAAACTTTAAACGAGACGCAGAAACATGACCCAAACGAGAATGCCAAAGATAAAAATCAGAGGACGAACGACTCAAACGAAATGACGACAAATCCACACTAAAGGCAGCAACATCTGATAATTTGAGCTCATCCAATACGTAGAGTCCCCCTTCCCTATGGCTTGTCCCAATCACCTTCTGAGAGCGCAGGTCCTGAACATAACAATTGGTAGAAGTAAAAAGAACTGAGAGACCAGAATCACATAATTGGGCAATAGATGCAAGATTTAAAGTTAGACTAGTAATATGGTACACATCTGATAGAGATAAACGGGATGTGCAAACAAAACCAATTCCTGCCAATGGCATTGAGGTACCATCGACAGTCATGACAGACAAAGATGGGGCAGAATTAATAGACACAAAGGAATCAATATCAGGAGACATATGATGAGAAGCTCCTGAATCCAATATCCATGAGGAAGAGGATGTACTTGAGGTGCCACATAAAGACAAACCTTTTTGAGAGGAGGCCGACATGGCATGAGGCTGAGAAGCAAGGAATTGCTGAAACTGCTCAAACATATAGGGATCCAAAGAAGGGGTAGCAAGTGCATTGTTGGACATAAGTGGACGATGCATCCATGGAGCAGTTTACAGCGGACGTTGTTGTTGTTGAAGTTTGCCTTTACTCAGCAGTTTTGGACACTGAGCCTTCCAATGACCCTTCTGCTTGCAGAAAGCACATTCATCCTGAGAGACTTTAGTAGCTGATCTCTTTCGGTTGCTAGGTGGAGATTGTTGTGGTGCAGCAAAGATAGATGGAGTCAAACGAAATCCCCAAATCAACAGAAATCGAAAAAAAAAAAACCCCCCGAATCGATAGGATCTAGTCAAACCAACATTAGCAAAGACAAATTAGAGAGAAAATTTCTTCAATCAAACAAAGAGAAGAATCCATTAACCTCTCTCTGATACCAGGAAAACATAGAGAGACGAAGGCATAAAAATAGAGAAATAGAGGCTAGGGATTTCATGTTCGCATTGCTACCAAAAAGAGAATACATATAAGAGGTTTTATATGCTAATGTATCCTTATATATTAACATAATACTAATATATGCTAATATATCCATATATACTAATATAGCAATGCTAATATATCCTTATATACTAACATAATTCTAATATATGTTACTATATGCTAATATACTTATAAAATATTTTAGATTTTTTTTTATGATTATGTATCTACAATTTTTAAATATTATAAAAAAAAAAAGATGAAGCCTTGGATGGCATTTTTTTTATCCTTTAGAATACATGTAATTTCCTTTCTTACCCATTTTATTTGTACTCATATCTTTGCATCTAATGAAAATGGTTTATTGCAAATTATTTA
The DNA here is from genome assembly GCA_020875875.1 of Dioscorea alata. Classification (NCBI taxonomy): domain Eukaryota; kingdom Viridiplantae; phylum Streptophyta; class Magnoliopsida; order Dioscoreales; family Dioscoreaceae; genus Dioscorea; species Dioscorea alata. The sequence continues at coordinate 16,214,151 of CM037015.1, read as the reverse complement.
TTAACTGAATTAACAAAACAATTATATGGTACTACAAATAACACATGTCAAATGACAAAATGATTTATTATAAATATAAATTTCTCATCAAATTATCTAAACATTGTTATTACAAATAACACATAAGCGATATTATTGATTTTGTGAGGTATGAAATGTGTAGGTAATGAATAATGGTGCTGTAGAAGCATATGTATTTCGCCCAAAATAGGGAGAATGACACTGTTCAGGCAGGAATGAATATTTAAAATACCACTTTTGCCCATCTGAATATTTAATTAAATAAAAACTATATAATTAAATAAGTAACTATAATAATTAAATTAAATAATAATTAAAATAAAACTATTATATATAATTACAATAATAAAAAATGTCATTTTTTCCCATTAAATTAATAATGAATTAAAATGAGATATTTAATGTGAATATTTAATTATAATAATTATTTTTAATAATAATATTCAAAATATTTTTTAGCTAAAAAATTTATTTATCGGATTTATGTATATCAAGGGTATAAGAGTAATTTTATCAAGGGATTTAGGCCTTTTGATATAGTCCGAGGATATCTCTGGAGATGTCTCTGTGGGTACAGAAAGAGTCAATTTTGCTTGGTCGCTTGACGAGCATGGTCAATGAAAGAGCTTCTCATAGACAGACTCCTGCTCGTGTTATCGGCTTGATTCATCAAGTTGAGAAAAGCAGAGTCCGTGAATTAAATTTTTTCATTCACAATGAAATATTTCTCTAACCAAACACAGTTTTTATTCTCATTCCTATTTCTAGAGTGTTATTATCATTATCTTTCACATTCCCCTTCCATTTCCATTCCGTGAACTAAACGCACCCTATATGAATACACATAGATATAATAAATTAATTGTTGCTTGGATATTAAAAGAAATAAGTCCCAAACTCTATAAATATACACATACGATCATAAAAGATCATAAATGATATAATTCAGAGTATAATTTTTTTTAAGGTAAACATATTAATTCTTAAATTCAATATTCAAAATGAAACTTTTATTAAGTAATATGCAAAAAGAAAAAAAAAAGAAAATTATTAAACAACACCAAATTTCGGAATAAAAATTAAAGTCATATAACAAATTAAACATGAATGGAAATTTTTGGAAATTAAAAATCATTTTTTTACCTGCATTTATTAGTCAATTTTAATTCACAAAAACAGAAGGTGGAATAGATCTCTATATCAAAAGTGTCCTTACTAACTATATATAAAAGAATACTTGATTAGTTTAATAATAAATCATTATTATCATCATGATGATGAATAAAGGAATGGATGGTTGATGTTTGACCAAAGTTGGTTGGACTCCGTTGCAATCAACTTTATGCAACCCACTTTTCTTGACCTCTAATTTTCCTTTATATATAAATATATACAAAATAAAGATAATTATAGTATATGTTATTTTTAATAATTAATTTATATAAAATTTTTATATATTCAAATTTATATTTTTATGTAATATTTAATATTAAAATAAAAATTTTACTATAAATGTATTTTTTAAAATAATTTAAATTGCATATGAAGGAAAAGGAAATAAATTATTACAAAAGATGAGGGGGTGTTTCTAAGTTTGGAATTTTGTGGGTTTTATTGCAAAATATGATTGCCTGCGTGTGTGTATATATATAGACTTGCTTTAGAATTTCAGAAAAAAAGGAGAAGAAAAGGCGAGTTCGATCACGGAGGCAGCCTCGGTTCCCTCCCAAATGAAGAGTTCCGTGCTTAATTGCATCAGCCTCTCCGATCCCGACGTTGATAAATCCATCGCGCTTCTCAAGCAGGTGTGAAGTTGAAATTTTGCTGCTTATTTTGTTGTGTTTTTTTAATTTATTTTGGTTTAGGCTTTGGTTATTGTGAATAATGCATTGTGAGTGTTTAATTTTGATTGATTGAAAGTTTTTGTTATTCATTTATGATTTTTATGGCGTTTTGTTATAATTCTTCTTTTTATTGCTTGATGCTTGGGTTTATTTTTTGGATTTTCTTCGGATTTTATGTTGTTTGTTCTGGTGTTGAGAGTTAAAATTATAGTTTTATTATTATTCGGTGGAATTATAGTTTTGTCATAGTTTTTTTTTTCTTTTCTTTCTTTTATTCTGTACTTTTTCTTGAGAATTATGGGTTATAAGCATTCAATTATTGGTGAAGTGGCCCTTTTTACTTATATTTTATATTTGTTCTCTTGTTTTGAATGAATTTTAAATTCGTGTTTCTTGTATTTTTGTCTAGTTCCTTTGAGTTTCTAGTATTTATCTTTAAAAATCTTAATTTTTGTGCTATCTTTTTTTTTTTGAAGTTTTAAATTTAAAAAATTTGGTCGATTCTCATACAAAAAGGCTTGTGCATTATTATGTGATAAGAGAATTTTCAATAAAAATGTTCACTCCTTCATGTGACAAGTATTTGAGTTATAATAATATGAAAATTAAATTTAGGCCATATGCACGTCTGGCAGCTGAGGTAAAGATACATAACCTATGGGAAAATTTTACTTTTTAGAGCACGATAAAATTTACACATCCATGTAGTGGTTACATGTGGATATTCTATCACAGTGCATTTTAACAAGGCAGTGGTTCAATCTGGAATGTGAATAAGAGTTTTTCAAGATAATATTCTGCCTGTCTGATGATTTGCACTTTATTCTTTGTATTTGGATGTTTAATCCCGTAGATTTCCTTATCAAACATAGTTCAATATATGCAAAGTTGGACTATCTTACTTTGGAATAATGCTTTTTTTGCACCAAAGTCTAGGACCTGAAATTCATGTGACTGTTACCAACAGTAACCCACAATGTCAAAGTTAACGTTTTGGTGAAGAAAACCTACCATTCACGGCATTATATATGCCAACATTCTTGTCTATGAAGATAGACTTAATCATAATTGTGTAAAGTTCAACTCTAGGATTAGAATAGTTTAATTCTATGGCAAACAATGTATATATTGTTGGCAACAATCACACTAAGGATATGGAACTAAAGTGTATTTCTTCATAATCTCATACTAAAGGATAGTCAGAGAAGTTAAATCTATTTATGTTAGGGAGACTACCACATTTGATTGTGATGGTTAGGTTGTCACTACATATAGCTCACATCACATGTAGAGCAACTCGAAGTAACTGTAAATATTTTAAAATTATATGCATATTTACTGGTTACTTGAATTTGTTTTATTGTGCTCTATGGGTGACAACTAGTTTGTATAGCGTGGCCAATATTTATTTTCCTGTTTATCGGTGTTTTAATTTGTATTATTTGATGACTGATAAGAAGATACTGATATCATGATTTCAGCTTTGGTCAGGAATGCTTTTAGTGATAGTAGATGGAATAGGGAGGAAATATAAACCTGCCTAATGAATAGTATTTACTTTGCTTTTAGATTTTAAGTGCTTTTCTTCAAGCTAATTTCCACATTCACCTTCTTTCGTCCATCACTTTGGCACATATTTTGGTGAGCCTGACTTTTATGCAATTATTTTGAGGCTTTATTTATGCTTTGATTACCATATCTTTAAAATATATGAAGCAGAAACATTCATTTAAATTGGTTAAGAGTAGCATTGTGATAATAAATATTGTATGTAGTGTAAAGTAAATGCATAAGTCATCAACTGTGCTTGCTTCTTGAAATTATTTCTTATTTATGTTATCTGTCATAATTATCTTTGTTTCTATTTTTTTTTAACTTTTATTTAGATCTATTTTTAATATTTTATTGTTCTGGCTTTTGAATCTCTCCTATTTATAATTTTTCCCAGGCATGCTTAGACTCTGGATTCTTTTACGTCATCGATCATGGAATCCCGCAAGACTTTATGGATGAGGTTTTTTCCCAAAGTAAGAATTTTTTTTATCTACCTATGGATGAGAAAATGAAGCTTCTACGAAATGAAAAGAATCGAGGTTATACACCAATTCTAGATGAGATTCTGGATCGAGATAATCAAGTTGATGGTTTGTTTCTAAATTCTCTAATTCTAGAATTAGTTGGAGGCATGAATTTGTTTTGGTTCCTTTGAATTCTTATGAACATTTGATCAATCTTTCCTGTCAGAGAATGGCTAATGGGTTACTGACAAGGTACTTGAATGATTCAAGATATTTGCTTGTATCATGTTTAGCAGATAAGGGCTAGGAATGGCCATGTGCAGTTCACTAAAAACCAGTGCACATCCTACTACTCTCTAGATATTGACCTCCTTCCTTTACTCTTATGATCAAATTCAAATTGATCATTTTATGGTTAACTGTTTCAACCATTCTCGTAGAGTATTGTGAAACATAATAATTTCTTTTGTGGCATACCTGTCTTAGATAAATTTCAATGGCATTTGCTTTTTACTGATCTTCCTATAACCTTTTATTTCTCCTTTCTCTGTTTATGCTTTCCATGTTGAGGATATGTGAGGCATTAAGGAGATTAATTGCATGTGCTTACCATGTTTGGTCATGAAGCTAGGTTTCCTGGTTTGCGAACTAAACTCCAAGATTTCATTGCTGGTTCCTCCTTTATCAAAATTTCCACGGCAAGAACTTGGAGCCTATTTACAGAATCTGATGTTAGATCTGATCTGGCCTTGAAATATCCTTAAACTTTTGATGGGCCATCCGATGATGTATGAAGATTCACTATGGTAGTGAAAATAAACTAGAAACATTGAGGTTAACCTGTGGCAATACTGAATGGGACCTAATGCTTTTAGCATTAGATCTTTTCCTTCATAGGACAAAGTATCTCTATTGCGATCCTGTTCTTGGTTATTCTTTTTTCTGTTGTTGAAGCGTATTAATTAGATTTAATATCATCTGACATTGTATGCTTGAAGATGCAACTACTATTGGCTTCACTTTTATCATGATTTATTTTCATTTTGTGCAGTTTAATTCTGCCAACATAATTCTTCTTTATCTATCTTTACTTCTTTTATGTATTTATAAAACTAAACTGAATTGTCGATTACTTTTTTAGGTGATTACAAAGAGGGATATTACATTGGTGTTGAAGTACCTGCTGATGATCCTCAAGCAGAGAAACCCTTTTATGGACCAAATTTATGGCCTCCTGAAGGTAGATCTTTGTAATTATTTGTAAACTTCTTCAAAATTTGTCAATGCCATGGCACTGAATGCTCACTCAAGTAACCATCAACAATTAGAATTTCTCTTGGGAGTAGATCTATTTAAAAGTTTTAACATTCTATATAATTTTGTTTTTTTCTTTCTGTGAAATACCGCCTCATACACTACAAAGAATATGTCTGTGCATCCAGTTTGATCAAGAAACACTTTCACTATGATATTGGACCATTTGATATTTGTTTGCACATCATTCACCTTATGCTCATAACATAAGCCAGATACATGGACTGTTTGCATTTATTCAACTATAGGAGGATTCATCCGTAATTAATATACCAAGTTACATAAGAATATACTGTTCTGTTTGTGTCCTGTAGACTTATAAATAAAAGGGCCATGTCCTATGTACAGCTTTTCAACTTCATAAAATGGAATTATATTGTATAACTTTTTGTTGCACTGACCCATGTTGCTTCAATTTTTTTTTTTTTAATCTCAAGGTCTTTTACCTGGATGGAGGTCAACAATGGAGAAGTATCACAGTGAGGCCCTGTGAGTTCTGTTTCTCCCTGATTACTGATAGCATTTTTTTTAAAAATATTTTAACATCTTTCTAAGTGCCAATTTCTTCTTCCGCTTAAACATGAGCAAGATTGCAATTCTTTGGCACTTTAGATGCCAATACGATAAAGTTTCCTGCATAGAAAAGGCTTGCTTCCTGCAATGTACCGCAATATACAATTTATTCTTTATTTGTGCATGTCAACTTGTTTGGATCTGTGGGTTCATTGAACTTCTTTGGATAAGATTGCAACAACATCAACTAGAAGACGATAGTTTTTGCTAATTACTACTAAAGTATTATTATTTTCAAAATGGAACTTTTAAGAGCACAATGGTGTCAAACTCTCACTCCTGTCTTCTGTTTCCAAAAAAAAAATCTCAAAGGAGGGTGGCAAGAGCAGTGGCTAGGATCATAGCTCTGGCACTTGACCTAGATGGTGACTTCTTTGATAAACCAGACATGCTTGGGGAGCCAATTGCAACTTTGCGACTTCTACACTATCAAGGTGTGGAAAAAACTAGAGGTTATTGCATTTGCATGCTATTGTGATCCTCTTGTCAAAGAAAATATAATGCAATTTATGGTATGATGGTTGCGTTTGTCTGATCATTAGGTACAATGTCTAATCCTTCAAAGGGAATATATGGTGCCGGAGCACACTCGGATTATGGTTTGATCACTCTCTTGGCAACAGATGATGTAGTTGGCCTCCAAGTAAGATGATGTTTGGTTAGAACTCATTTCCTTTATAATTTTTTATAATGTGGTGATCTACTTCTATGACTATCTTAGTATGTGAACCATGTCATGTCATGCAGATATGCAAGGATAAGGATGCACAGCCTCAAATATGGGAATACATTGAACCAGTGAAAGGGTTGGTTTAACTCTTCTTCTAGGCATATTTACAATTCCATCTCATCCATGTTCACATTTATGCACAGCTTATATTTTTTAATCTTGTGTGTGTGTGTGTGTGTGTGTGTGTGTGTGTATAGAGAGAGAGAGAGATGGCTTCTCTAACTTATACATTGCATCTCAGGATAGGATGGTTTAACTCCCTATTGTCCACTTCTATCATTCCATCTCACCCGTATTTGCTCTCATATTGTTAACATGTCTTTTATCATCTTTTAGCCATATGGTCTGCTGTTTTTGTAAATTCATATTGTTAATTCTTATTGGTTAAAATAGATTATCTACTTTATAGACATGTTTTTTTTTTTTTTAATTTTTAATTTTTTGTAATATGTTAGCAGCCCTGTTAAGTTGTTGATAGACATGGAGGTTTTTCCAGTCATTGCATTCTTGCTTGCTGTCCATTAAGTTTAGTCTTTGCTATTATCTTCTTTAAAACAATTCAATATTGTGAACTGTGCCATCCATGACATATTTGTTTTTCTCTTGTTGCTTCCCTTATCTTTGAAATACAAATTAGGAATTTGTGCTATCATGCTAACTATTTGTTTTTGATTAATTATTATTATTCTTTAAATTAAGCATTGCTCTGGATTTGCCTGGAAAAAAGTACTCAGTACTTCCATAAAATCAATGCAACAGTTTTACCCATTAATTTTTGTCGAAAACTAGCTGCAAATGAAAATTCAGGCCCAACCGATTAAATCCATGAGTTCAAACTCCTGGGACTCTTTCTAGAACCTGTATGATGTACAACTTTGGCTGATCATTACTTAAGCTCATTTCTTCTTCCTTTTGCCTTCTTACTTGTGTTGTCTAAGGACTGTGTTAATCCAAAAGCCAGCCTCAAAATTTAGGTTCAGTTTAAGTATTTCAGATCGTGAGTGGGGTTTACCTTTGTTTTTCAGGCTGGCCCTGGGCTGATCTATGCTCTTAAATTAATTGGATTTAGTATTAAAAGTTATTTTCTCCCAAGAAAATCATATAAATGCCTTGTTTTGGTAGTTATATATGTGGTCTGTTCTACTCATGAATGGAATAAGTGTTTATGTTTTAGTTCATATACAAGATATAATCTCTCCTCGACTGTTCCATGGCTCAGATACATTAAGGTTTGCAGTCCATGAAAATTTACATTTTACAAACATATTAGGTGATGTTTCTATTTTTTAATAGTTCAATGTAAAACCCTAACAAAATTGTAAAATTTAATTCCTGGCTCCAAATGCTATCTACAGTTCAAACTAGTCAGCAGCTGTGAACAAAATAACCTTCAGGGAAGGTTGTTTAACAGCGCAAAATCAAAGAGCTCAAAATTTTTTGCAGTGCAGTTAGATTCTTTACAGGAAAGAACTGTAAGGAATTTATACAGTTTCTATTGCATATACTTGAGTAACTTCAATTGCTATTCTATACTTTATTTGCTTTTTTATACTGTCTTCTCCTTTTTCTGCCATATGTCTGAACCAAAATTTAGCTAGAAATATTTAATTTTCTGTTTTTTATTTTTATTTCCATTCCAGAGGGTTCATTGTCAATCTTGGAGACATGCTTGAACGTTGGAGTAATTGCATATTCAGGTAAACTTCCTCTTGAGTGCTATTCTTTCTGGTCTAAAAATTGCTGTCATCCTTAATTCTTTGCAAAGTACTATATCATCAAAACAATTTTCTTTGCAGCAGAATCATTTTAGTTAGAATGCATGGTACTATTGACATTTAGCTCTTTTACCCCTGGAAATATCCAGGACTAAATCAAATAATCCTTATACTGAATTAAATGATGGTCTTAAATTATCACATACTTGAATCCATGTTTGCATGTTAGACTGGGATAACTCATTCTATTACTTCATTCTTCTTTTTAGTTTGTCAAGTTTAGATTTGCATTTTTTAACTTCTAATTTTTCTTCATCAAATACTTTACTTATAATACTTGGTTCTTCAAACGATGCCAAATGATTAATCATCCAAGGAACAGCTTTCAGAGAACATTAGCATGAATCTTCCCTAAACCTCTTCTCCTTTCTCTTTTATTGTTAGGTCCACATTGCATCGAGTAGTCACAGATGGACGGGAACGTTTTTCTGTAAGATCCTTCAAGCACTCCAAACCGAGGAATTAATTCATTCGTAATTACCACCTCACTGGTTGAAACTTTAGTTTACATTCAATTATTTTCCTTTCTTGGCAGATTGCATATTTTGTAGAGCCTAGCCATGACTGCATCGTCGAATGCCTGCCAACATGCAAATCTGAAGAAAATCCACCCAAGTGAGTTTTTCTGAACTTCCGTCGAACTATTCTTGCAGCACAAAACACATCTTGCTGTGAAATACCTAGTCAACATTATAACTTCTTTGCTTATTTACTTTTGAGCCAAGAAATTGACATCATTCGAGTTTTTATCAGGTTTCCGCCGATAAGTTGCAGCGCATACCTGTCCCAAAGATACAAAGACACACATGCAGACCTTAACACTTATTCGAAACACTAGACTTCGATAAAATTTCTGCAGTATCAATGCCGTATTTTTATCGCTCTCTGATCAATGCCTCATCAAGCAACAGTTTTACAAGATTAGAAACCGAAATAGAGTACTATATTATATATATTACAATACATATGCCTAGCAAAATGATATCGATGAAATATCTTCTTTTGTTTCGGTTCATTTACAAGAAAGTATGTAATGACAAAATAAATAAATAAAATATAGATTGTTTGTTGCAAAGCAAATGTTAAATGACTTACAATGTTTCCGCCAGATAATTTTTTTTTATGAATTAATTTTGATTTTTGTTTGGAATGAATTGTGTACCTTTCAAACTGATTCTTTTATAAATGCTTTTGTAACAAAATGTATAAACCAGGTGGACAATTTTTTAAGTACATTTTCTATTGCTACAATAATACTAGAGTTATTAGAAAAATTTAAAAAAAATTAATATTATGATATTTATTTTGATTAGTTTTCATGAAATAAAAAATTTTAAAGATAGGAACATAGCCCATGGTAACTATTTGTGATTGAGAAGTTTTGAGTTTGAACCTCTAAGATTATAATCAAGTCACTATAACTAGTGCACTTTTATACCCGTTTATCTTTTGCTTTATCGCTTGTCGATTTTGTCAAAAAAAAAAAAAAAAAAAAAAACTATTCTTCCATGGTTGCATTTACATTTTTGGAGCAAGTATTTATAAATCCTTTCTCACTTAAGTCTAAAATTTTATTAATTTATATAACTCATTATATGGTATTTGAATAATTTAATTTTTCATTACTTTAGAACAGTTAAGAACCAAGCCCAAGAATAATAGATTTTATACTAATGGGGTCAATTGATTTTAAATTTGAATCTTTTATATGTATTAAAAAACACTCACAAGAGGATCTATCCTACTTGTAGGACTCTCAGTCTTGGAAATTTTAGAGTTTGTAGCTCTTAAAAAATCACCATGTCAAAAGACCCCCCTTAAAAAAAAAAAAAAAAAAAAAAAAAAAAAAAAAAACTAACTAACAAACACCTATGCTTAGCTTTGGGGTTCGATATTGGATCTTCTTTGAAATGATTACTACTATCTCTAAAAGATTCAGTACTAATAGATTAAGAGGTTGTTGATTGTAAAACTATAATTCTATGTAATCATAATCGGGTTGGCATATAGACAATTCGGTTCCACAAAAAAAAACCGGAGTTAAATAGCGGTCGAACTGTGAACCAGCTGAACCGGACCAGTTCACATTGTTGAACCGCCTATTTTTAAATTATTTTTTAATTAAACTTAAAAGCCAAAAGGCAAAACCAAAGCCTCCCCTTCCTTTCTCGATCAAATTCCATTGCGAAACTTTGGACTTTTGGGATCTCTGAGCCTTATGAGTTTTATTTGATTTAATATTCATAAATTTTATTTAGATCTTTTATTTTAAATATGAAATAAATTTGGTGAGATTTGTTTGTTACATATCTTTTATGCATTTAATTTAAAATTTTAATTATTATTGGATATATTATATTATATTTTTTTATTTATTAAATCCGGTTTGGTTCAACCGCGGTTGGACCTCTTGACCCTTGAACTTTGGCCTTCTCCAGTTCAAAGATCTAGTCCAGTTCTGACTACCTAGCTATAATTTGTTCGGGGGACATGAAAAGATAAATTTTTTACAAACTAACTACTTCCATACTCCATTGAAATAAGTAAAAATTACCTCAAAGCCCATTAATTCACAAAAGCCAGCCCACTTCAGCCCACCACAAACGTATCACAATCTAGGGTTAGGGTTAGGGTTTTATATATGAACAAAGTGATCTCCGAGTCTTCTCGCTCGCCGCTCTCTCGCTCGTGTGCTCTCGATCTCCATTGCAGGGAGCCAGCTTGATCGCGAGAAGATCCAGCCATGGCGGAGACCAAAGCCTTCACCATTCGCACCCGCAAGTTCATGACCAATCGCCTCCTCTCCCGAAAGCAATTCGTAATCTCCTCCTTCCAAACCCTAGTTCTGTATCCCTGCGAGCAAATTCTGTTGCTGATTGTTCATGTTTTGTTTTGATTTGGGTTTAGGTCATCGATGTCTTGCATCCTGGCAGAGCCAACGTTTCCAAGGTCCCTTTTTTCTTCTTCTTTTTTTTTTCTGATGAATTTTTTTGTTGATTTTTTTGTGGTTTTTGATTTTATGTTTTGGTGGATGATTTGAAGGCGGAGTTGAAGGATAAATTGGCGAAGATGTACGAAGTGAAGGATGAGAACTCGATCTTTGTGTTCAAGTTCAGAACGCACTTTGGTGGTGGGAAGTCGACGGGCTATGGGTTGATCTACGACAGTGTTGAAAACGCGAAGAAATACGAGCCGAAGTATCGCCTCATCAGGGTATATCAATCTCTCTACGAAATCCAAATCCTATTGTGTTCTATTTGATTCCTTGTTAAAAATTGTTCTTTTTTTTTAATTGCGTTCTTTTGGCTTTGGATTTTTGGCTTTAATGTTGATTGATGGCTTTAGTTTGTGTGGTTTATTACGTTATTTTAGCCTGTCCTATACTTTTCTAGTTAGGTAGTGCTTTGTACTGGGATATTGAAGTAACTACTTTTCTGATTCCCTTAGTTGCATTCTCCTAATATGTTAAGTTCATTTGTTATTAAGGATCTGCTCCATTCTTTATTGTGCCAATTGCTTACTGATTTTTGGCTTCAATGTTGATAGGAGATTTTTTTGTTGGGTATGACATTATTATACCATTTTGTTTGCTTGTCTGGTGCTATTGATGTTGGTATGTGTGTGGTAACCATTGCTTTTTCATTGCCTGTTATCATGTAGATTGTGGAAAACCTAGTACTGACATACAGGAAAGAAACAGGATGAAGCCTATTTGTTATCGATGGATTAGGTCCCCTCTTGATTTTCTATATTTAGAAGAACTCTTATAGGCACCTTATATTTCTTCTGGTGTTTTTTCCCAACTTGGTAGATGTTTTCTGTAACCAATAGCATCAGCATTTTTTTTTGTTGATCTGTTTTTTCATGGAAACCCTAATGGTCTAGCTGGGTTTGTAAAGTTGCGGAGCATTCTGCTGCTTACCTTAATTTGGATAAAGATAATGCTATTAGTTGATAGAGTTTCATCTCTTGGATTTAGTTTCTTTATGTCTTGCATTTAATCAGGATTTTGCATATAGTGAGTGTAGACCTCCCAACACCTCTATCACGACTATGGTCACCCGGATTACTTGATTACAACATATTCGATTTTGGATTAAGTGATAGACTTCAACTGTTCTATATTTTATCCTGCTCTGGCTTTTGACCAAGTGTGGCTGTTGCCTAAGATAGCAAATTTACTCTCATGTATGCATCTCAATTTCTATACTTCTGACTATTGAATCATGGACTAGTAGTCACCACAAGATTTATAGTTTGTTTGTTATTTCAAAGTTAAGGTATCTGAAATAAAGTATGACAAAGCCTGTGGGCTGTGATCATCTGATTGAAATTCAGCTTGATCCTGTCTGACTTGTGTTTCGTGGCTAAACCTGTTTGTAATTTTCAAGGGAAGCCTCAGTTGTTCTGCTACTAAACTTCTACTTCTTTTTCATCTCCATCAAAGAGCAGCGTTACTTTAAATATTAGACTGTTTGTTGCAATTTCTTTTGTTTCTTTCTGCTCTCAGCATGCTTGAAATGCATGTCTATTATAATTTTTTTTTAAATTTCATTGTTCATCGTATGACTGGGTTTCTTTTGTTTATGATAGTGGTATCCTGATGAATTTATACATCATTGCTTATAACTTGATTCACTTGCCTTAATGCAATTTTTGTGTTTTGTCAGAATGGATTGGCCACTAAGGTTGAGAAGTCAAGGAAGCAAATGAAGGAAAGGAAGAACAGAGCAAAGAAGATCCGAGGTGTGAAGAAGGTATAGCTTAAGAAAAATTCATGTGTTTTAAATTTTCTAGATAATCTTTAACATGGCATGAACAATTAACCATAGCCTACTAATCCATGTAATTTTTGTGAGTAAATCCACATAATTTCTAATTGCTTTTCTTTGTGATGTCCAGACAAAGGCTGGAGATGCTGCCAAGGCAGGGAAGAAGAAGTGAGGTCTCTTCATCCTTCCAGTGAAGGATCCACAGTTAGGTGGACAGTCTTGGGTTATTATGATGTGGAATCTTTTTGCTGCCTGGTTTTTTATGATTTACTTTTGAACTGTTGTAGTTTTGAGGAAGTTTTCTTTTGTGAACCATGATACACATTAGCTACAAGACCGGCTTTATCTTTCTAATTGCTTGGAGTAATTCAATAGGTGTTATTTGGTTTGATTATGAGCTTCTCGTTGCTTTGCTTTTCAATCCTCACATTTGAAATTGTTTCTGCTGTTGATAATAATAAGCCTTGATGTTGATGTTAGGATTAAGAGGAACAGAAATGTGTGTTTCAAGCAATGGATAGCATTTTTTTACATGACATTAATTTTATTGTCATAGAACTTTTATCTCCATTGTAATAATAAAAAAAAAATAGGCTGGTTTTAGTTTTTGGTTTTTCAATAAAGAAAGTCTCATCCTAAAAGGATTTTCTTTGAGATGTGGATTTCCATTTTCACAAAAAAAAAAGGAAAAAAAAAAAGAAAGAATTACGAGTATAAAGTTCTAACCCATGTTTTAAGTATCAGCTTTATATATATATTTTTTTAATAAATAAAAAACTAAAATTAGCTTACTTTCAAGTTTAATGATAGAAATATTTCTTTACTGAGTAGAAAACTTATATATGAAGAATGTACCAATTCGTCATAGCTCTATTTAAAGCCTTGGATCATACTAGCAATAATCAAATGTTAATCAAATGTTAATTCTAAATGCAGTGGATTTCCAGTTACAATGTAATTGGAAATACTTGGTTTTCAAAATACGTTGCAGTCAAATCTTGTGTTTGGTTGAATGTAACTGGAATTACTGTATTATAAGATTTTATGTTTGTTTGGAAGGATTTGTAAACCTGGAATTGAAAAAACACATGTGTATATATATATATATATATAAGTATACATGTATGTGTGTATATATATACATACATGTATATGCGTATATGCATGTGTTTGTATATACGCATATATGCATATGTATATGTATATGTATAGGTATGCACATGTAAAAATACCTATATATGTTTTATAAATATACATACATACATACACACACATATATATGAGCATATGTATATGTATGTATACATATGTAAAAATACCTATGTCTGTTTATATAAATATATAAATGTATATATATATATGTGTGTGTGTATAAGTGTATGTATGTGTGTATTATGCATATGCATATGTGTATGTGTATGTGTATGTGTATATTTATGTATATGTATAAATGTATGTATATATGTATGTCTATGTATATATGCATGCGTATGTATATGTATATGCATATACATTATGTGTATGTATATGCATATATACATGTATATATACATCACCTAAGGATTTCTAACTCCCTACATATATATTAGTATATGTATATGTATATGTATATGTATGTATACATATGTAAAAATATCTATGTATGTTTATATAAATATATAAATGTATATGTATATGTATGTATACATATGTAAAAATATCTATGTATGTTTATATAAATATATAAATGTATATGTATATATGTGTGTATAAGTATATGTATGTGTGTATTATGCATATGTGTATGTGTATGTGTATATGTGTATATTTTTTATATGTATAAATGTATGAATACATGTATGTCTCTGTGTATATGCATACGTATGTATATGTATATGTATATACATTATATGTGTATATATATACATATATACATGTATATATACATCACCTAAGGATTTTTAACTCCCTACATATATATTAGTATATGTATATGTTTATGTATGTATACATATGTAAAAATACCTATGTATGTTTATATAAATATATAAATGTATATGTATATATGTGTGTATAAGAATATGTATGTGCGTATTATGCATATGTATGTGTATGTATATATGTATATATGTATGTATATGTATATGTGTATGTATATGCATATGCATATATACATGTATATATACATCACCTAAAGATTTTGAACTCCCGGGATTTCGACTTACGCCCAATTTGGACGTAAGTTCAAATACATCTATTGGAGTAATTGGTTTTACATTAATATTTTAAAATCCCTCAAACCAAACAAAGAATTTTTTAGATGTGTAACTTCAAATACCTCAAAACAAACACTACCTAAGTAACTTTCTCAAGCACACTTTTCTTGCCAATGAAATAATAAACACACAGTTTGGATGTTCACAGCCATAAAGAATTAAGCATTTATATTATGATTAAAATAACAACTAACCATGAATTCAACCCATATATATTTATATATTTTAAAGAATGAAGTACTCGTCGTATCTCCAAAACAAAAACAAAAAAATCATTATTATTGAGATATATCTAAATTTAAAATATAATTTTTAAAATTAAGATATGGCCTATATATATATATATAATTTTTTAAAAGTAATAATTAAAAAAGGAATAGTTTCTCAGAATATCCGCTGCCTATTTTGGCATTGAGAGATATTTTTAAAATCAGACGGTCCAGAATGAATGATCTAACCACTGGACTACGTTAACATAGATATGCTGGAGGGACATCTTAACAAGCACGCGCATATCTCCTCGTTGGCCGATAGCTACATAAGGTATCAGATGTTAGGGTTTTTGTCACAGCTCCTGCTAGGGTTTCTCTTGCCTTGAATTTCAGGGTAAAGCTCTAAGAGTTTTTCCAGATTTTGTAGTGATTTTTCGCCATTTTTCCTTCTCTTTTGCTATTTTTTTTCATTGTTTTTGGTAAATGCTTGATGGAACTGTGTTTTTTGTTTTGTTTTGATTTATTTATTTATTTTTGTGATTTTGTTGGATTTATACTAATGGTTTATATTATGGTAATCAAAATCATGTTGTTTTTTGTGTCTATTTTATCGTATTTCTCCTTTGTATCTTGCTATTTGTTTGATTTTCTGTCCATCTCTGATGGATGTTTGTCTTTTGTGTTTGTGGGAGTTTGTGTTTTTTTTTTCTTATTTTTTGAATGGATTCATGTTACTGGTGTGTATAATTGTTAAACTATGGACTTTGATTTTAATACTCATCTGGTTATCCTAGTTCTTATTGATCAAAATTGTTTTTGTAGAATTTATGTGAAAGTATCATAATGCTTTAGCAAGGGTGCATCTTTCAGCGTGTTTTTCATACTCTACGATCTGAAATTTTTTGCAATAAATCATATGTTATTGCATTCACCAAAATGAAGAGCATATCTTGGTTACAATGGCTATTAACATGCACCTTTAGACTTGACATTGTTGTCCTTGTAACATTCCTTCTTCTTATCTTTACATTTGTTTACGTCCATGATTACTGTATGAATTTTTGTGAATCTAATTTTAGTTTGGGTTATGAATTCATTATTGCCTGTTGAACTATTTTCTTGATTTTCTTGTCATGCCATTACAAGAAGTAGGGAAAGGATAAAATATATAAAGTTGTAGTTTTCTATGTTGTCTTTTTTAGCAATATTTATGATATCATTGAGTTCATGGATCAGTGGGCATTACATTCCTTCTTAATAATCCGCATTATGTTTTTTTGTGTGATTGTTTTAATTGATCAACGAATCTGGTCCTCTTATCTATGGGATATAATGTGGATTTATATTTCATTCATATTTATGGTTGAGGTAATGGTCTAGCTGCTTAGGAATAAGTTACATCTAAAAGAGGTTGTAATTTTTATGACTGCTTGTTGCACTATAGCTCATTAATATAAGCATACTACTTGGCTGGCAGTGACCTACAGGTCTATCTGAATTCACACTGTTTCATCCTTTAAAGAAGGGAGTCATTTTCTAAGCAGTCAAGATGGTGAAGTTTACCGCTGAAGAGCTACGCAGGATTATGGACCTGAAGCACAACATTCGTAATATGTCTGTCATTGCTCATGTTGATCATGGTAAGCGGTTCTCTAACATTCGACTATTGATTTGTATTAAAATTTCAATTGTGATGAATATTTTGTGTAGTTCCTTCAAATTGTTCTGTTTTGTTTATGAACACATCTGTTAATGTTGGTTAAGCTCTACTGGTATTTATATAGTTATTGCACTAGAAAAGTGCAAAATAGATACGTGCACTGAATTATCTACGCTAACAATATTTTGCTGCTCATCTTTTATTATTAATTAATATCAATAAAAGGAAGATGAGCATTTTTATGTTTTGAGATCTGATATTATCTACACCAAAGTTATACTTCACTTTCGTGCTTCATTGTTAATTATTATTTGCAATTGCTCTGCAAATTATGAAATGTTGACCCTGATGCTGTATTGGATTGTGCAGGGAAGTCCACTCTCACAGACTCTCTCGTGGCAGCTGCTGGAATCATTGCCCAAGAAGTTGCTGGAGATGTTAGAATGACAGACACCCGCCAGGATGAAGCAGAGCGTGGCATTACTATCAAATCCACGGGAATTTCCTTGTATTATGAGATGACTGATGATTCCCTAAAGAACTTTAAGGGTGAGAGAATGGGAAATGAGTATCTGATCAACCTCATTGATTCTCCTGGACATGTTGACTTCTCTTCTGAGGTCACGGCTGCTCTACGCATTACTGATGGTGCGCTGGTGGTTGTTGATTGTGTGGAGGGTGTCTGTGTCCAGACTGAGACAGTTCTCCGCCAGGCTTTGGGAGAGAGGATCAGGCCTGTCTTGACTGTGAACAAGATGGACCGTTGTTTCCTTGAGCTTCAGGTTGATGGTGAAGAAGCGTATCAGACATTTCAGCGGGTCATTGAAAATGCTAATGTTATCATGGCAACGTATGAGGATCCCCTTCTTGGTGATGTCCAGGTTTATCCAGAGAAAGGTACGGTTGCCTTCTCAGCAGGACTGCATGGCTGGGCCTTTACTTTGACCAACTTTGCCAAGATGTATGCTTCTAAATTCGGTGTGGATGAGAATAAGATGATGGATAGGTTATGGGGTGAAAATTACTTTGACCCAGCTACCAAGAAATGGACTACCAAAAGCTCAGGTTCTCTTACTTGCAAACGTGGCTTTGTGCAATTCTGTTATGAACCTATCAAACAGATAATAAATACTTGCATGAATGATCAAAAGGATAAGTTGTGGCCGATGCTGCTAAAACTTGGTGTCACAATGAAATCTGATGAGAAAGAACTGACAGGGAAGGCTCTGATGAAAAGAGTGATGCAAACTTGGTTGCCTGCCAGCACTGCTCTTCTTGAAATGATGATATTCCATCTCCCATCTCCTGCCAAAGCTCAGAAGTATCGTGTAGAGAATTTATATGAGGGACCTCTTGATGACATATATGCTAATGCTATCCGAAACTGTGATCCTGAAGGTCCTCTCATGCTGTATGTCTCTAAGATGATTCCGGCATCCGATAAGGGCAGGTTCTTCGCATTTGGTCGTGTTTTCTCAGGGAAGGTCTCTACTGGTTTGAAGGTCAGGATCATGGGGCCGAACTACGTTCCCGGTCAAAAAAAGGATTTGTACGTGAAGAGTGTCCAGCGTACTGTTATCTGGATGGGTAAGAGACAAGAATCTGTTGAAGATGTGCCGTGTGGGAATACAGTCGCCATGGTTGGTCTAGATCAGTTTATCACTAAGAATGCCACTCTCACTAATGAGAAGGAAGTGGAAGCCCATCCAATCAGAGCAATGAAGTTTTCAGTCTCCCCTGTTGTTCGAGTTGCAGTTCAATGCAAAGTTGCTTCTGATCTTCCCAAGCTTGTTGAAGGCTTGAAGCGTTTAGCCAAATCAGATCCCATGGTGGTGTGTACGATGGAAGAGTCCGGTGAGCACATAGTTGCTGGAGCAGGTGAGCTTCACCTTGAAATTTGCTTGAAAGATTTGCAGGAAGATTTCATGGGAGGGGCAGAGATTGCAATCTCAGATCCAGTGGTCTCTTTCCGTGAAACCGTGCTTGAGAAATCTAGCCGCACTGTGATGAGCAAGTCACCTAACAAACACAATCGTCTCTACATGGAAGCAAGGCCTATGGAGGATGGCCTAGCTGAGGCCATCGATGATGGCCGTATCGGCCCAAGGGATGATCCAAAAGTTCGTTCTAAGATTTTAGCCGAAGAATTTGGATGGGACAAGGATCTCGCGAAGAAAATTTGGTGTTTTGGCCCCGAGACTACTGGTCCTAACATGGTTGTTGATATGTGCAAGGGAGTTCAGTACCTTAATGAAATTAAGGATTCGGTTGTGGCCGGTTTCCAGTGGGCATCAAAGGAAGGTGCATTGGCAGAAGAAAACATGAGAGCAATATGCTTTGAAATATGTGACGTGGTGCTGCATGCTGATGCTATTCACAGGGGAGGTGGCCAGTTGATTCCAACTGCAAGGCGTGCCATATATGCATCTCAATTGACAGCCAAACCTAGACTTCTCGAACCGGTTTATCTTGTAGAGATCCAAGCCCCAGAACAGGCACTCGGAGGCATCTATGGTGTTCTCAACCAGAAGAGAGGCCATGTCTTCGAGGAGCTGCAGAGGCCGGGCACGCCTCTTTACAACATTAAGGCGTACCTACCAGTCATTGAGTCATTTGGGTTTTCAGGTACTCTCAGAGCTGCAACCTCAGGGCAGGCATTTCCCCAGTGTGTGTTTGATCACTGGGACATGATGTCTTCTGATCCACTAGAACAAGGCTCACATGCCGCCAATTTGGTGAGTGAGATTCGCAAGAGGAAGGGCCTCAAGGAGCAGATGACTCCCCTTTCTGAGTACGAAGACAAGCTTTAAGGCCTTTCGTTCTATCGCTTTTGATTGATGTTCATCCTTACAACTTTTCATCCCCAAACTTTGCCATTGCTATTTCATTCAACTGTCTCGGCAGGAGTTATAGGAATTTGGTTTATTTGATCTTTTGCTACTATTGTTTTCTAGATACCATGCGACTACATATAGGCTTTTTTTATTATTATTATTTTAAAAAATATTATAGTTCTTGAGGTTTGTCTTTTTACTGCTACTGACTCTAAAAAATTTTAGTAGTTTGCATATGATTTTTGTGTTGTGTGTGCTCTTGTGTGTCTTAATTATCTACTGCTTGTGCAATTGATAATTCTGTGATTGTGCTATAGATCAGGCAAGTTTAATTATTATAAATGTGATTCTAGTGGATGAGGCCTGTTTAATTGCTTTGATTTAGTGTTCATGCAACTCCAAATATGATATTCTGAAATGAGGAATTTGCATTGCTAAATCCCATTGTCAGTGTAATTAATATAATTAAATATTAATTTATCCTTGTTCATAAACATTTCATTTCTAATATAATCTAATCTAATCTATTGCAATTTGTAATTTTTTTATGGGACTTGATCGATTTTTTATTGGAAAGTACTTGCATGAAAGGTCTGCTCTGAAAACCAGCGAAATTCAGTTTACAGAATGAACCTGCTCAGAAAATCATATGCAAGTATAGAGATCAAGAATCCCCCACTTTTATTTCCGGAATATCATGAAATAGATTAGAACTTCAGAACAAAACTGGATGGTTCTTCAAGGGAGAAAATAAAATAAAACCAAAAGCAAACCGTAAGACCTCAACAATAAAAGAGAGAAAGAATAGCAGGCCGGAGTAGCATCATGTCCTCGGACTCACTACCGGTTCCCGCATTTTATAAACTCCGACGACTCTCATGACGTTTTCACTTTCATAACTACCTCACAAGACTTGTACCTGCTGCCCTACAGGCACCAAACTTGGGGACATTGAATCGAAAAGAAGACACGTGGGAGAACCGAGATGGAAAACAGAGAAACCTAAAATTTTGGATCAGTACTTTCGCTCATGACTCCTCAAGCTCGGTGTATTGAGAGTGCGCCGCAGCGAGAAGGGCTGCACCGATCCCTGAGCCGTCGTTGGCAAGTTTGACAACCACTGATTCAGAGACTTCATCACCGAGAAGCTCTTTGAGAGTGCTCTCCATGCACTGGCTAAATTTGGTGTAGTGTTCGAACAACCCTCCATCCATGGCAATCACTGTCCTCTGTTTTTCACTGCCTGAGCTTGTCACAGTGTCCCTTCCTTGCTTCTTCAGTATGCCCACTATTCCTGCTGCAGATAGACGAGCCCCACGCAAGGCAATGATGTCACAGATATGGACAATCAGTTTTCTTGCTTTGAGGGAAGTTCCGGAGATCTGAAATTTAAACATTGGTCAGAGGCATACCATGGGATATATATTACAAAATATGCTCTCTTATGAGATGTTAATTAAGGTGTGCATTTGCTTTGTATATATTTGCACCGTCTCTAGCATAGCATATTAAAAAAAGGAAAACTTACACAAGCCCGGAATACCAGACAGGGTTTATGAACATACGCTGAGGATTTCTTTCAGTTTGTTCCCGACAACTCTCAGATCAGAAGACGTATCATGATGCATGGCAGACATCTCCGGGGTCCTGCAGATTACAAATGATAAATTAGTTTTTATCATGACATTTCTCCTTAACATATTGCCAATGAAAATCATATGATGCACATCAACAAACACCAATGGAAAGTTGCATGTGTATAGTAGTAACCAAAAACAAAACAAGAAATAACAAGTAAAAGCATAACCTAGGTAATTAGGATGATTTGGTGGCAATCTAAACACTTGCACATGGATTGAGATGCCAAAGCACTTATCACAGGATCAAACTTATGCATATAGGTTGGTAACAAGTATACCAACCCTGTATCATACGGCACAAAAAGCTTTACCAGAAATATGTGCTGAAATTTAGTAAAACTGAAAATGGAAGGAAGAAGGTTGGTCACTTTCAGAAGAAAAAAAGCATATGCCAACAGAGACGAATAGCCAAACACTTACAATAAACAAGATTTATGAAGCATGAGCATCTACAAGCAGGCATGCACAACTTGTACATAAACAAATTTACATACACAAATTGGCAGTAAAATAAATGTAATAAATTTCTCAACCATTATCTTGAAGGGGGCAAGATTGCAAAAATGCTCCCATTGTAAAAGTAACCATCTTTGATCCATCGCAAAAGTAGGGCATTTGGCTGTGGCACATAGGAGATACTTCTCCAAATTGTCATCCCAATCTCAATACTCTAAGAACATAGCATTAACTATTTTGAGCACTGCAGAATGAAGTCTAGTGACTGAGAGTGAAGGTAATAAGTTTTTTTAACTCCAAAACCAAATATTAGATAATATCTATGTGTGAATATACGTGAAGATTTTAAAGAAATAATTGAACCCCTAGCCTAAGAAAAGAAAAAAATTACTTTTATCTTCTCATAAATTCAACTAGAAGTCTAAGCATTCACATAGGCAATTAAGCCATGACAGTATTTTGAACAGACTAGGCATGGATGCTAAAATATGAATACTGAATACAATCACTGAACCAAATAAGCTTTCATGAATTTTACAAAGCTGGCACAAATTTCACTTCAATTGGTTAAAAGATTTGAATAACTAAACATGTCTCCAGCAGTTCCTGGGATTCTAAATACACAATGCTCGATGGCACCAAGAATCTAACAGATGCTGATGGAAAATCGCAACAAACGGAAGCATACCTTAAGGTAAAGGGTGTTTTGAGTTTAGGGGGAATGGTATCACCAAAAAAGGCAGCTTCTTCTGCCAATTTCAAGAGGACCAGACGTAACACTTCCCCCAAATACATCCCTGAAATAAGCTTCTCAAAGATCTAGGAATTCCAAAACCAGTTCTTTACATGTTAGCTCTTCATATGTAATCAATAAAACAACTAAGCTATTTCGATAGAATAGCCAAGCAGGTTACCTGTTCACCAGGGTTCAAGCTCTCACTGTCTAATGCTTGATCATATTCCGTTAATGGAAGATGGGATGACCGGAAGTTCCCCCATTCCATATTAATAACCTAAACATAACATGATCATACTTTACTTAAGGTCAATATCATAAAATAGAGATAGCATGACAATTAATTAGTTCTTCCAAAGATTGAATTTGAGGAGGCAGTTGAAGGTCAATGTAATTACCATTTCTCCTGATTTAGGCAGAAGACCATGCCATTTAGGAATTGCATGTGCACGTTCAACATATGCTGCATTGGTTCCAGTACCCAATATTACAGCAGCAACAACATCATTATCATAGTATCTTCCACCAGCCAAAGTTCCAATTGTATCATTGACCTACATAAGTAGCATGGTACTGAAGTGATGATAAAAGAACAAATTCAGACCAATGCTGGGACATTTAAAATGAAATACCAATGCTGCAACTCTCATATCAAGACCCTGTCGTTCCATGGCTTTTGTCAATTCAACCACCACATCTTCCCCAACCTGCTATACAGAAAATAAGTACTTACAAAATGGTCCAGAGTGAACATCTCTTGTAACAATTATATCCAACACATATAGCTATGTTGCATGTAATTTTAAGTGCGATGACAATAGATCCATATCAAACGATCACTATCACCTAATAGTAACACTTTACTATCATAATAAATTTTAAAAATTCTGCACATAAATTATTTCCCATATATACTGGCAAAGAAAAGTTTCACTTGATACAAATAATGTCTGCTTTTCCACAATAATTACCTCAGCTATATATATATATATAGGATGTGACATCAACTTCTGCCTAGCAAGCCTAAATTGGTAAAAGAAAAATCTCTCAACCACTTGTAGTTCCACATCCTTTTTGTATATTATTTCATCCACTAACATCATTAGCCAACATTAGGATTGTTTGTATATACAGGTAATTAATTTGCTGAATTCAATGAAACTATAAATTACATAATTGCACATTCAACCATACATCAGTCCTGGGTTAAGCTAAGATTTGCCAAATTTGAAATCAACGATTTATGGATTTGAAGTTGCACAAAAAAAGAAAAAAAATACATGTAACACAGGAGAACAAACATGCTTAAATTTTAATCTTCCTTGATAAAAGTGGTGTTTCATGACTCTCATTGTGCTGTTTCTTCCCCCTCACCACCATCACAAGGGACACAATATTACCCATTTCAATCATTATTCATCTCTTGCTCCCTCCCATAAGGAATAATACCATCAATATAAATAACTCTAATTTCCGTATTAAAATCAAAGATATTGTTTCTGATTTCCAGTAGTAGAAGGGGTGAAGATATATTATGATAAACATCTCCAAGTAAAAGACCAGAATCAAGTTTCTCATTTCCTTTCCCAGTAAAAAATTTTTAAAAAATGGTGGAAGTGTATCATATAATATCATGGATATCAGACAAGCAGTGCATTTATGACAACTATTAACTCATAAAAATGAAAATATTATGCATTGAGTAACCAGCAGTGACCGTTTCTTCAATGGAGAAGCCCTTTGTCCACTTAATCAGAGTTCCTGATGCAATCGAAGTCTGCCGGACTGGGAAAGAGAAAGTGAAACCAAGTTCTCGCTGCCTGCCCGCAGAAAGGTGAAAGCCTTCACCTTCAGAAGCAACAAATTTTGCTAACTCAGCAGCAATGAAATCAAACAGTTCCTGAAAGCTTAGACAATATAAGTGATAAGACACTAAAAAAGTAAATATTCAAAAAGGAATGTATTAAAAACATCAGACACTTTTCACATACATCAGAACTTCCAACCATTAAATTTGGTGAAATTGAGACTTCCATAGATTCTTCTTTAACAACGCGCCCTTCCCTTCCACCGAGTTGCACACGCAAAACACGGAAGTTTGTTCCTCCTAAGTCCAATGCATAAAACAATCCATGCTCATCCCTAAAAAGAACAAATTCAAATTGCCACTTTAGTAGGTGACCAACTTTTGGGTTTTTAAAAACTGAAGTTTTGTTTTGTTTTATTTTATTTTATTTTATTTTGACATTGTATGATGCATATATTAAAAAGGAAGCATAAAGAATCAAGGATGCGGACTACCCACTTAATAAGGTGGAGACAATGTGGGCCAACCAATACATGCTGAAACAAATATCCAATTCAACATGCATTAACAGTCTATGTGTGTAAAACAAGAATGCCACAATTAAATGCAATTATCTATCTATTATCTAGAGACTCAAACCTGAAAGACTTGATGCATATCAGTTCAAGAAAGATTATTGTGCCTCTTGACTCCAATGCAGATAATACTTGTAGTGTACCTATCTTTACTTATACAACCGCTAGACCATTGGTTATTTGGAACATAAACTCATGTATTTCCAACCTTTCAATATCATCCTTTATGATCCTAAGAGTCCATTTTCTCACTCTATCCTTTAGATTCAAACACTTTAAGTAAATTATCCTTTGAATTTAGCAAGAAACAGGAGGCATTAAGTCTACAACTCCTGAAAGATATAACCTTCTACCATAACAACAAAAGAATGATGTCTAAGTAGAATAGAAATTAACTTTTTAACCATTGATTGTAAGCATCTCACTCTTTTGTTTAACAATAACCTCAAATAGGATTTGGTGCAAGGAAAAAAGAATTTGGTCTTCCACTGATTTGATGATACTTTTTAAGATTATGCCATACCAAAGATCAAAACGGCAGTCCTAGAACAACCTTATATTGAAGGTAGTGGATGCTAGCAATGACAAGTTGAACTAAGGTTGTGCTAATGCTCTGCTACAACAATATGCTTCACAATTTCAAGCTTATATCACGCTCCCATTCCTTAATCAGCTCGGACATTTGCTAATGCTATAAACCACAGCGTCTCATAGACCAGCTCTATACAATGAATAATATTGATTATATAATTTTATAACAATAAGAGAAGGGTTATCCATGATTTTCCACCAAAAAAAAAAAAGAAGAAGTTGCACGGAACAGACAACATCTGTCACAACGTCAAATGACTAATCAGTAATCACTATTTTTTGACAAAAAAAAAAATGACTAATCACTATTGTCAAAAGAAAGGTAAAGGAAAAGGAGCAAAAGGAATACAGAAAAGGAAAGGAATTGAAGGAGAGAGATTGAAAGCAGACATACCCCAAGAAACTCATGTGAGAAAAGCAATTCCATGGGCAAAAATGTTTAATTTAACTTAGATTAAAGTCGAAAAGCTGAAATCTAGTTACAGAAAGTGGAAAAAGAAATCTCCAACGCAGGGAGATACCCAACAGGAGAAAGATGATGACGATAAGCTTTACTACATAAAAGCACATAAGAAGAAGAAGAAGAAAGAATAAGAGCAAATAAACTACAAGAACAAGGAAGGTGTTAAAGTAACAAAAAGAAAGGTTTTTTCAAGCAAACATGATTCAGAAGAGAATGAGAGACAATGTAAATCTTACAAAAATCACAAATTTTCCTGTAAACATAGAAATCATACAATAAAACGACAAACTAGAAAGATCCGAATTGAGATTCGAGAATGCACTATCCTTGAATCTTAAGAAGGCGGGGGATACCCAGTAGGAAGATTGTCAACGTAGCTGATGAGCATCTTGAGCTTGCTTCCACCCTCAGACGCAAGCCCAGCATGCATCTCCACCGTCATCGCATCAGCCACTTGCCTCAGCTTCCCTGTCGGCGTGGCGCACTTCTCCTCCAACTCCCTCACAACCGCCTCCGCCCTCGCCCACTTACCGCTGCTCCTCATCCTTCTCCGCACCACCACCGCCGCCACAGCCACTGCTGTCGCCGCGCACACAACCGCCACACCAACTGCCACTCTCCCCATCTCTTCTCTCTCTCTCTCTCTCTCTCTCTCTCTCTCGCTTCAATAAACCCTAAAAAAACCCTCTTTTATCCTCGATCCCGATCTCTATCTCTATCTACAAATCCATTCGTAGAGAAACCCTAAATGAAAAACTTGAATCAAGATCAGCGACGATGCTGGCAGATTACTATATAGTTTCTCTCCCTCTTCCCTTTCGCAGGATCAACCTCCTTCTCCGGGATCGGAGTTCCAGGAAATCGAGAGTTTCCAGATCGTGACCTAGAGAATTTGGGAACGAAACTTGCGATCTTCGCGAGGTTTTCCTGTTCCCAATTGGAACGATGGGTGAGAACTCAGAGAAGCTCGGCGTTCTATTTTGTATTTTCCACATTTACACTCAGACCCTTCATAAACTTCAAAATTACACTCGTAGCCCAAAAACCTCTAAAAAGGTTTCTTGTGACCAAATATAGGAAATATAGAGGGGGAGAAATGTAAATATTATTCTCTTATCTTTTAATTTTGAGTTGAGATTAGAGATTGACGGTTAAGATTGAAGCTAAGGCCGTTGTGATATGTGATAGATGATGAGTGGAGGGTGTTTTAGGAATTTCAGTTAGGATAAAAACAAAGAATGGTGGGGTGATCCGGGATTGGTAAAGGATGTCTGGCTGCTGACAGCATCGTGAAGTGTCAAGTGGGTCCCATAATTTTATCGTGCTTCTCACCAGTGAATTGTGGGCCCCAGACGTCATTGATGGATCTTGTTTGCTGTTTGTGAAGGGACAGCTGATCAACGGTTATGACGCTCGTATGACGTCATTCTGTCTAGTTACATAAAAAAAAATTTCAGACTTGATTGATTGTTTACAGCCATCATGATCAAACCACTTTTTTTTTCTTTTCTTTTTTATAAGGAATTAATTAATTAATTAATTAATTATTAAGAGTGGATAATGAAATGGTGATCGATTGTAAAGGTAGTTGTAACAGCAACACTGACTGAATATCTACCGTTGGGATTAGATATCTGGACTTAGAACTGGCTGCCATGGTGACACGTGTCATAAATTATTAACATTCCGGTTAGGGGAAGGAGACAATGCAAGGCTGGGTCCCGCATAAAGCAAGCAAAAGTCTAAACTAAACAGAGAAGGATGAGACACGTGGCAAACAAGCAAAAGTCCATGACTCGCTCTAAAAACCAGAAGATGAAAGAACGAGGAAAATAAATAAATAAATTGAGTTTTAATAATAATTTTGCCTACATGATGTCAATTTTTTTTTAAAGCCAAGATAAGCCGCTAAAAACAGTGGGGCATGCACAATTCTCGCTAAAACATGTAGAACTCAACACATACGGATACGGGTAATTTATATCCAATCATTACTCATACTACTAGAAACCACCCAAAATTTTTACCAGAAACCACCCAATATGAGTATCAATTGATCTTTTTCCGCAGTTTGGCAACCTACATGATTGTCACTTGGTAAATTTAGATGAGCGGTTCTCTGCTTGACAAACACAATATAAATTGAGGCTGCAATAGATGTACAGCAGGGTGACAAAACACAAACACAAAGACAACACACAACAGACAACCGGTAATTTAAGAGAGACTTAAAACTCATGGGTTCATATTACAAGGTAGCAAAAGCATTCTAAGAAAAAAAAACAAAAACAAAAACAAAAAGCCTAATTTTCAGGGCCTAAAACCTACTTCACATACTGTACAACCCCCAAGTTGCAAAATATCATCCTAATTGGAGCATAGATAGAAAGGCATGTCCATGTTATGTCTTCCTCAAGTGACACTGGCTGGGAGCTGACAGTTCTGAGAAAGAGTAACTCACTCTTATATACACAAACTCTTTTGGTAAAGAAAGCTTGGGCCCCCTTTCGCTGCACACTTGCTTTTGCATACCTGACTTTGTTGACAAAACCTATAGTCAAACTTGACCAAGAAAAGTTTGCAGTAAAACATACCTCCCTCTAGACCGGCGATGACGATCGATCTTCGATTTGGTGATCCTCTGGTTCTCCATGACACATTTTCATAACTTCCATATGGAATCTTCACGCAATTGATGTCAAGCTCAACCTGCCATAAGTGTAATAAACAAGACAACCAGGGCATTGTGAAAAGCATAGGAAATACGTTAATAATCCAGATTGTCAAGTTCGTAGATGCGTGCCTTATCACTGGTTTCTGAACAGGTTCAGAGTCCACTCCTCCATGAGCTTTCAAGACCATCCCAAGTGCAAGATTTGGCTTCATAGATTAGAAACAAGAAATAAAGAACAAAGAAAACCATTCAGCCTGTGGTCGTTAAGCTAGTGAACTTAAAGGGGGTTATAGGCACCAGATGCAAAACCTCTAGCTCCTCTGCAGAGCTATTTTCAAATTTTCCTTCTTCATTCAAGCACTGTCCTGGAAGAACCGCATCCATCCCAGTATTGTGTTTGTTTTCCAGTAAATGAAGGTTATTATCATTCTCGCTGATGTCCATGTTCTGGTCTGATACAACCTCTTTTGGAGAATTGCTCAAACTGCTGCAGATATCATCTCCCTTGACAGCCTTCGCAGATTTATGTTTTTCTCCATCCATGTCTTCTGTCTGAAGACCCTCACGAAACATGCAGTAAGTTGATTCCCCAGAAGAAGCCGCAGTTCTTGATAAATCAGAGGGCCATTTCCTTTCTCTTGCAGTGTCCACAAAATTATCTTCTGCATGCCCAGGGCTATTCTGTTGGATCATATCATTAATGTGTGTAGCAAGTCCTGTGTTCACATCCCCCTGCAAGGTACTCTGACATACAAACCCTGAGGTATTACAAATGTTATTGGAGCATGGTTGGCCCTGCCTATTTAGTTCAACAGAACCAGACTGATCCAGACACCTTTCATTGTCAGTGTCTTTCCTACCAAGATAACTGGTAGAAACACTTTCTCGACTAACCCTACCACCAAGTGATACATCCACTCTGTGCTCTAATGCTGGGCTGATGCTGGGAGATGCACTAGAACCATGATTTGCAGATTCGGGAGAATGAACATCATGCCCATTAACAGATAACCGTTTTTCTCGTTTAGCTGATCGCGAACCACCTTCCAGAGCTTCATTTTTCCTCTTGAGGTGTCTCTCTCCTGCTCTACATTCTTCAACACCACCTCCACAAGAACTTTTTCCCACACGCTGCTGGTTTAAGGACCTGGATGGTCGTGGTCGCTTGTACCCTTCAGGAAATACGTAGGCCGGAATCTGCTTTCTATGAACATGAGAAACATAAATTTCCATGCCAGGTTTCCAGTACATATACAGGTTTACTGAATGTTTGAACTCATCCACTGTTGCACGTATATCAAATTGCTGGCCTTCTTGTACTTTCATTCCTGGCTTCCTTTGCAAGCCCATGAAAAACACACGGTTTGCAGACTGTTTGGAAGTGTCCACATACTCATTGGGATATGGATGGCACTGAAGCATACCATTAGTGTCTCTTTCAATCTGGGCAATCACAAAATGGGTAAAAGTGTTCAGAAAACTGTTATCTGTGAAAAGTATAAGGAAAACTTCAACAATAAAAAGCGATAACAGTTATGAAAGCATGGTTGAACATTCTTTGAAATGGGCAAAAGAGAACAATCAACAATACTATCCATACAATAAATAAAGTAAATCTTGTATGATAAAAAAGATAAATGGCTGTGAAAACATGGTGAAACATTTCTTCAATATTTGATGAAACAAGGGGTATTTATGTTTACCTTCAGGGTCAGCTGCCGTAATCGAGATTCTACCCACCCCTTCCATAAACGTAGATCCTCATCATCCTCAGCACGAATGTCAACTTGGAGATAATTTTTGTATGATTCAAAGAAAAGATAAGGCTCAAATAAAGCACTCCATTGGGCCCCATTTGTCTCAATCCCCTGGTGGCAACAAAAACAAGCAACAGTACAAAAAATATGCATCTTCACAAAAATTGCCTCAAAAGAAAGTAAAGGACTCATACCTCACAAATTTTGTTACCCTTCTCAAACTGCTCCATTATAACCCGGAGGGTGCTGGTTGACACATTGTAGCTAGAATTCATGCATGGATATGCAGGAGTGATTATAGGCATATGATGAGTTCGATCTCGAGGATTTCTACGAGGATCCCATACAGGAAACCCAAGTTCATTCTCCTCTATAGGGCATAACATCACAGGATTTGGCCAGCGCCACTGTGTATAAACTCTAAAGAACCGAGAAACCAGCATACTAGCAACAGCATTAGGATAAAGCTGACAGATTCGAGCAACCAATAAAGCCCAATTGACACCACCAAGAAATCCAGTTACCTGACAAAATAAGGAGAAGGGGTTGAACAACATGTGCAACCAGCATGGCAAACATTTGGAGCAGAAGTAGAATTGTTATGAAGCACTCACATTTGAATAAACTCCACGTCTCTTTGCCCAAAATTTTAAACATCGAAGAGTAGTCCGAAATTGCTGCAGAAAAACTAGTTTAGAATTATTAATGGGATAGAAAGAGGGGGCAGTCATATAGATGGTATCACCTCAACATTTGGAACAAGACGAAGAATTTGGTCTGCCACTCTGCAGCCATTAAGACTACGGACAGTAGGTTCATCAACATCATAAAGCACAGAGCCTTGAGAAATATCTAAATCCTGCAACAGCATTAGCATCAGCAAAGCTAACAACATAAGAGACACATAAGCAACAACAATTTAAAAGAATTACATGGTCAGAAAAAGTAATTATAAGAAACAAGAAACCTAGAGAAGGGATGCCAATAGAGAACAGTGAATGTCCACAATTGAGTCCTGAGATAACTCATGCCTTAGGACGGGGAGAAATGAAATAAGAACAAACATAGATCAATTTTCAGAAAGTATAACAATTTTGATATTTATTGGACATAAAATAAGGGCAAATTTTATATTAAAACTTACTTCAGGAACAACTAAAAGGGAGATGCTCGCATATAGAAGGTCAATTGATATCCCACGGAATTTAAATCTCATAACAGGAACATGAGCATCTGGGACAGGTTGTAATTCAGCCACTTCTTCCATGTTCTCCAATATTCTGTGCAAAATTATGAAGAAATCCTGCAAAAAAGAAAGGCGTCTTGCACATGAAATTCATCAGGTTCAGATTCACTATAGAAATGTTTTGAATAAACCTCTCGGTTGATGTAGGAAGGTCCAACACAAAGGGTATCAATATCAGCACCGGGTCCATGAACCTGCCATGATACCCAAAATACATAAATTGTGACAAAATCAAAACAAAAATGCACATCAACACAATTGAAAGAAACAAACTTATAGAATTCTGACTAGCAGGCATGAAAAATGTAGGTCCAAAAATGAAAGGGACTAGTCGGCAGCAAGTGTGAACATGACAACAAAAGTGAAAACTCTTGGTCCACAAGTACCAAAATGCCACCACTTCATCTGGAGAGGCTCATCAGCTACAAAGATTTGCACAAATTAAGTATGAAGCTCTAGCAAGAAAGAATGATGCCAAGAAACATGTGAAAGAGGGCAGTGAGCATTCTCTTAAAACAATAATAGGCCAAATGTCTAGATGCAAGTGAGAGATACATAGGGGGAAACAATTAGTTCTTTGGTGTGAAACCCAAAATCTTTGCTTCCAACCATCCTTTCTAACGTATACACAACCTTTCCCTAACAGACAGTCCATTTATCCCTTTAGGAATCCATGCTAAAGATCACTGCTTGATAGCTTAACAAATTTTAACTTCCAATATACATAGAAAATTCTCAAAATCATATCTCAACTTCTCAAATATCAGGACATGAGATATGAAAATGTGATAAGTCATAAGGGTGAAATTATGATATCACTTCATAGACTAAATCCTTTAAAATAAAAAAGAAACATGTGTTAAGAAATCCAAAAACAATAGATGCCAATGTAATGCGGTTTATTACTTATAATAGAAATATGGGAGAATAGGCTTTGATACAAAAGTAAATCTCAAATCACTCAGGTAAAACAATATCCATTAATTGGTTTTCAAGGATCACATAGCAGAAGTCACAAGCATAAATCTTACTCCTAGGCGGAAAGATCCAAATGTGTAAATGACAGCATTTGCATCTTCAACCATTTGATCGCTGTAGCCTCTCTGACGGGTTAACTGCTTCACCCAGCTTTTAACAATCTGAGGCATTTATTAACCAGCAATAAGGTTAAAAACATAAGAACTAAAAAATTATGTACACAATGTCTTAAACAACAGTCAAGCTTTCAGAAGAGAACAAATATTAAGTGATAAACCCCAAATATAGGCCCACAAACTAATGAAAATAAATCAACTGAAAAAAAAAAACCAAAGAAAGAAAGAATGCTACTAGGCACATCAAACTACTAATTACTTCCAGCATAACAAAAGATTTCCTTGATTTGGGCTAGTTTGTCTGGCGGGGAACTCAGGGGAAAAAAATTGAATAAAAAAATTCACTCTCATTTAAAAAAGAAAGGAAATTGATAATGATTTGACTGCCTTTATAATCCCAAATGTGGGTAAAAAAAAAAGCATCTATTTTCTTTAAGTATATTGTACATTTCAATTTTTGTGAAGATAAACACCAAGAAGGAAAAGGGTATCATCTTTTGCTAATTGCTCCATCATAAAATAAAAACAAATTAATCTTTACAAACCCAAAACAACTACATGATTTGACATCAAAACAACAAAAGGAGATGATTGATCTTCAGTAATTGACGTCATAGAACAGTTTCAACATTGATCAATTTTCAAAATGAGTGATTCCAATAAGCATAGCTTATTAACTTGTAATAATATCTAGAATTCAATGAGTCATAGGCTATTCTTGCATATATGGTAAGACTCATAAGTCATCTAATAGTGATAATACAAGAGCATAATACCACTAACACAATCAATCCTCAAGCCAATATTATATCAAATAAGTTACAATAGTGTTTACGGTCCTGAAAAACTTGTCCAAAAATTCATCAGTGTTTTGAATTAACTAGAACTATCTCAACATGTAAAGAAATACAATATCGCCAAATCCAAAAATTTATTAGATAAAATATTTAATGCTCAAGACTCCAAATTAGGCATTTGCCAAAGACAAAGCAAAATCACCAAACTTATAGGTCTTTGAAAATCCAAACCTTCAAAAATTTACAATCGCACAGCCATCTAACATAAAGCTATATGAAGTTGGAGACAACTACGAAGTGGCGGTCAACATATCAAAGTTATGCTAAATTCCTTTAGTAAAGAAAACGACTTTAGTCAAAATGGACAATGGGGTGATGTTGCTTTTTTTAGTTTCAAGTTAAATAAGCCAAAGATAAACTTCATGGTTCAACAATATTCATGGCCACAAAAAAAAGAGACCTAGATCTCTTTGGATGAAGATCACCAAAATTCAATCTAGTTGTTTAGGACCAAAACCCAAAACAAGCATAATTCAAACAAATCAAGCTATCAAGCACTCAAGCTCTACTCATTAGTCTATTTTGATTTATATTTCCAGCCACTTGACTAAAGAGCCTTATCAATTCTTATCCTGAAGAAAGGCCCCAGTCATTTTCGATTTCCCACTTTCCATTGTTAATATCATAAACCAGCCAACTCAAACCAGCTTGGTCCAGAATGGATATATCAAGAGGTCCTTGTTTTAAAGGAACCTCGACCAGAATGGGTACCACAATAATTATATTATCATTACTTATTCAACAACTCATACCACATAGGCTGGCAGCATCTAGTCCAAACCACCAAGGTTTAATACTTATTCAAGTTACAATCATCAGACGCCCTCACTGTAATAACCAATCCTCTAACACAGATTTCCTCCTAATTTCAGAATTTAAAAGTTTTTGCAGAACCCATACAGGATTGTTGCTGGCCATCTGACTTAGTATAACAGATAAAAATTACAGCATATTGTAGGATGAAACTGCTTAGTTCAAGCTCTAGCATGCTCTGGATTTGTGTTGCTCTAGTAGTACGATAAATCAAATACCCAAACAAAAGAAACTACAGAAATAGATATACATGCCGAATAATATCAACGAAGCAAGGTACCTGATTAATCTCCCCTAAAACTTCCTCTCTTTTTGCACACTCATCTTTGCTCTCATATAGTCCCGCATCCACCAAGAACTGCAATTTATATATGAAAAAACATGTACAAAATTAGCACAGTGAGTCCAATTCCACTTTATTGAATAGAAGCAAAGGGCAATGAATAAAGATCTTGCCTTTTCCAACTCAACGGTCCTCTGGAGATCCGCTTCGGTTGGCATAGCAGTGGAGATCGGCTTCGTGATCCCATACTGCCTCGGAACACTCTCCATATCCTTCAAACCACCCAAAAACTCAAAACCAAACCCAACACAAAGCCACCCCAATCCCAGACAAAGAAAACCCTAGAAATCCAAGAAAACTCCACGGCCCTCGATCAAATCCAAAGCGATTTCAGATAAAGAACCGTAATTTACGAACCAACGAAACCCTAGGAATCCGATCACCACAAATTCATCAAGATCTCTGACCACAAACCAAAATTTAAACAAACACCTTCAAACTCGAAAGAAGACCAGAAATTCAAGGTCACGAAACGAAAAACCACAATGCAAGCCGGAGGAAAGCCACCAATCTAACGATCCCCGACGAAAAAAACCCTAGACGAAGAACAAACAAGAGATTTCCCCCGGGAAAGAGAGTTTTATATAGAAAAAGGACGCTGCTGAAGGGTTTCCAGAATCAGAATAGGAATAGAACAAGGGCTTTTTTTTTCATTTACCCCCCTCAAAACCTACCAAATTTAAAATAAAAATTTGTTTTCTTTCTAAATTAAGCTTTTTTATAGATTTGTTTTGCAAGTAAAGAATATACTCTGTTTAAATAATATTTATTTATCTATATATTTGTAAAGTATAATAATGGCTTGCGATAATCAAAAGATTAATTTATCAATCTACATCAGCAAGATAATTACATATTAAATAAAAAATTTGAGTTTTAAAGAGAGATATTTTTAAGGGCATGACTATGGAATTATAAGATTTGAAGGGGGTGTATATGCAAAAAGGGTATTCCGAGTTTGGATAAAACCAGGGGCTTGGATAATACTGTCAGTAAAGAAGCGTTTCAGAGTTGGAGCGACGCGGGTAAGGACACGTGTCACTAAGTTCTTGTTAACCAGCTTATATGGCACTCAAATTTGTACTTTTTTTATTTTTTTATTATTTGCTTACGTGGCAGATCATACTTGCGTTATAACTTTTATAAATCTCACCTCCAAGATAAGTATTTAAATAAATAAATATATTTAAAATTCATATCGAAATATATATATATATATATAATTTTGATTCATTTTAAATCTCCAAACTTTCGTCCCAAACAAATTTGAAATAAAAAAATACCAAAATAAAAATTCTTAAATTTTTTTTAGAAAATATAAATAAACAACATATTAAAAATATGAATTTACTATCTCATTATACCCTGCCTTCCCTCTAAATGAGCTAAGATTTTAACTAGTCTCTTTAGCAGGATATGGACACTCGACGTATAAGATCCAATGTCGATAGATTATAATTGTTGGCATTTTTAATTTATAATTAAATTGAGAATTCTAAATTTTTATAATAAACAGTAAAATTTGATAAAAAAATTAGGGAAAATTTCAAAAATAAACTCTGTGGTTTTTCAGTTTTACAAAAAAGGGACAGAGGTTTGTTTTTTTCGTTTTCAACCTATGTGGTTTCCCCAGCTAGCAAAAAAGGGAAAAACCGTTAACAACCATTTAACAGTGTTAACTCATATGGGCAAAATGGTCAATTTATTGTAAAAAAGCTACATGACATTAAAAAAAAAATGATTTTTCAATATGATTTTATTTGTTTTTTTGTAATTTAACTTTTTTTTTGTTTATTAGAATTTTTTGAGAAATTAATAGATTAAAAAGAATATTTTTTTAATGTCAAATAAGATGGATTTTAAATAAATTGACCATTTTGCCCCTGTGAGTTAACACCGTTAAAGAGTTATTAACGGCTTGTCCTTTTTTTTGCTAGCTGAAACCACATAGGTTAGAAACGAAAAAAACAAACCTCTGTCCCTCTTTTGCAAAACTGGGAAACCACAAGGTTTATTTTTGAAATTTTCCCAAAAAATTATTATGTGAATATTTATGTGCGCCTCATGCTCATGCATAAAAAAAAAAAACATGTGTTTTGATTTATGCATATGTCATACAGTAGCAACGAAACCTCTAAAAAAAAAATTGATACAAGTGCCCTTGTTTTTGCTAACATTTTTTATAATATAAAATATAAAAAAAATATTTTTTAAAATTTTTAATTCTGATTTCAATTTTAAATAAAAATTATGAGTAATATTTTTATATAAATATAGACAAACCACTACCTTAATATATGTGTTAAAAGGGATTTAAACCCCTTGATTAATGCCTTGGGAGGGAAATAAATAACATTATGTTATTACAGGGTGGTATATTACGTACATTGTTATTTATATTAGGAAAACTTGTAACTTTTAATCATTTTTGAAATTTAATCATTGTTTATTACTTGAAATAATAGTCAATTGGACAAGTCAAATAATTGTGTAAAAGCCAACGATGTTTGGTGCAATTGACACTAGATCCCTTACGTAAGGTGTTTGTCTCGAGTGTCGAGCGTGGCTCACTGAGTTCGATCCCCATCACGCACAAGGTGAGGATACAGTTCGACGGTGAGCGCTGCTCCCCCACGTGTTCGTCTTTTATTAGGTGCTTGTTGCCCTTTTAAAAAAAAAATTGTGCAGAAACAGTATGCTCAAGCAATCATTTTTATGAGACAACTACTTTGTCCAAATAAATTTTGCAATAAAAAAAATGCATTTCGCCCAGACAATTACATCTATTGATCAATAATTTATTCAAATAATTGCATAATACTGGGCAACCACTTGGTCAGTGAAGACCAATAATATTAGCCGCAACAATTTGTTCAAATGATCACGCCATCATCTAGCTATTGGAAGACAACTATCTCAGAGCCAATAATATCATCTTCTTCTACTTTTTTTCTTTTCTTTTTTCTTTTTTAACTTTCTCAGAGCTTATAATTTCTCAGTATTTGGCATATAATGTTGATTATAATTTAAAAACCCTCGTTAAATTTTGTGGTCATTAAATTACCACCAGTGACCAATTTTGCACGCAAATAAGTTCAGAATACTTTATATATATATATATATATATATATATATAGAGAGAGAGAGAGAGAGAGAGAGCAAAATAAATTATTTAGGAAAAAACAATTTAGTACACAAAAAAGACATTTAATAAAATCCATCAAAAAGGGCCTTTCAAATTCTTTTTCCTTAAATTCATAAGTATAAATTAAAAATAATAGAGAGACCAAATCCAACAGAGTATATCCACATTCATTGCCATAATGAAATACAAATATATAAATACCAAATTATATTTTAATATGATATTTGCAAATGGTGATGGGCCATAATTAACCAAACAAGATAAAATACCTCCTGATCCAGTATTACTTCAAATTCTTCTGAAATCCCTTAAATAGACAACCTGCAATTGCACTGCAACCATGCAACCATACATTGAAAAGAAATCAAACACTTAGATCTCCAGTATAAGAGTCAAATGTACTTTAACTGCTCAACTATTACCACAACGGCACAAACTACATAAAGTCATCTGTTCAATCATTTTCATAAAAAATAATAAAAAAAAAAACAAACTTTTTTATCACAAATATGGCAAGAGATCACCAATGAAACAGCATGCAAATAGAAACCAACACCAACCTGCACAAATTTTTAACTTCAAACTCTCTCTCTGTCACTCACACGCACACACAAGTATTCACCACTCAGCTTGACACTAATCCCCCTTACCAAAAGGTGGAAAACTCACCATCCCAATATATAAGTTACCAAATGACCAACAAATAACCCACATATTTCAAGTTGATTATTGTTGCAGCATTGTAAGCACAGCATATGTCATATTACAAACCCTGACCTTGAAAGGATGGAAAAGAAATCATAAAATAGGGCAATACCGAATCTAAAAGCCCTGCTCAATAAGATAATCACCGAGCCTTTCAACAATCATGTTGCACTGCCCAGCTGTCATTGGCTCATCGTAAATGCCAATGATCAAGGCCATAGTGGTTTTCTTCACAGTGACACCCCCGGATCCCTGTAAGACCAAAATTGAGAAACTGGAGTTGAGGGGGGACAGTAATGACTGGTTTGCAAAAGAAGGAAATAATAAGAGTGAAACAGGATACTAGAAAAATCATGCGTGCAGTTTATCACAGTTTAATTGATTAGAAGCATAAGACTATCATGACAGTTAACACACTAAAATGAAAGACGGCTGTTAATTGAAACCAGGTAAAGTAGTAGGAAAAACTTACTTTATCGACAAAAAAGGAAATTGTTTATCAATTTTGACCATGAAAAAATTTATGCATGATTGGCAGCGCACCATTATTATATTAGCAAGATGCAACATGAATATTGCAAAACCATAAGAGCAAAAACAGACAACTTAAAGTCATAACAAGTATACATGTAAATGTTAGTGCTACATATGATCAGTGACTTGTTTAATTTTCTAACCAATTTAAGAAAATAAAAAATCTAGAAGCAGAATTTTCCCGGATTAAGAATCCAAGAGGAAAAGCTACTGCAAACAGCGATACAAAAGGCAAGGAGTAAAAGCACCATGACAGGGCAGGCAGCTGCCCATGGTTTGGCACATAAAATTGAATGTTTCTTCAAAATGTCGGAAGTATTTCACAATAGTAACTTGACAAGTCAAAAAAGGCATTTACTACCTTTCTCTATTGGAAGATAATAATAATAACAATAATAATTCCTTAACCATTAAGTTCTGAATCTAACTTCAGTCTAGGCCTTAGCACATCACTATCTTACGAATACGATCTTCAAGACAAAATTTGTGGAGACCTTGCTAACTAGATTAACCAAGCATACCATTCTATTTAACCAAGGATAGTATGTACTAGCAGACTATTGACAGAAGTTGCTGAGCTCCAAGTAGTCTCACTAATATCCAAAAGTCTTCAAGATTTCTATTTAAATAGCTTTAATATAAGAGTAATAGAGTATTCATTGAACTGAAGAAGGATCAAATAATTCTTGTTTATGTTGAAACACCCTACAAGTCATTTTCATTACCGGAAGTTGTAACAGATATAATATCAAAGTACAGAGAACACCACCTTCATCCTAAATATGTATAGCGGATAATTTGAAGTTTTAGCATATCGAACATCAAATGTTAGATTTGATGGATCCTGTTGATAGCAATTGAAATTCCTTTTTGATGCTTTCGTATCAGTATAAGTGAAAGATGACTACATGCCTAAACACGCAATTCAAGATAAACCACCACTTTGGCTTCCTAATGTGGTTTCAACAGTCTGCAATTAGCCTTTCAATTCCCTTGTAAAACCATCAAAAACTAAGGACATGATGGCATCCACCACAGAGAATTTCCATGCCAACCTCCGGCTTGCAACAGCTTATAGCAAAGTGCCTTCCCTTTGTTGAGTGCAGAAAAGGGCACTGCATGTTTATATCTGATTTGAATTATTGACAGGCTTCTTTTAGTTTCTACTTTGTCATGAAGATTGACTACATGCCACTATATCAGAACACATTAACTGATGTGACACTCTCTCATTCTTTATCATATACATAGAATAAAATAAAAATAAAGGAATAATAAATTAATTAATGTGAATCATTTCAAATATTACGGTAACAATACTATTGTGCTAGGCTATGTCTTATGGGTGTCATACCACTGTCATACTAAAAAAACCCAAGAATAAAATTAGCGAACAAACTGTGTTTGTTCCCAAACCACTACTCCATATGATATATACAATGCACAAGTAATAGATAGTAGAATATAAGAGAAAACCCAAAGCTAGTGGAAATCAAATGTAGTCCTCACCTTCTTGCCACGAATAACAGCCCCAGGCTCGCCTTGGATCACCATGTACTTTGTACCACCAAGGAATAAGCCAGTTGGAGCAAGATACCCAGGCTCATTAAAATCATTCACAATGCCAGTTATCTCTTCAGGCTTAACCTACAGCAGAAAGGCAACAAATTATCATAATAAACAAAAGTTAAAATCTACAAGAATACTGATCCCCAAAAACTAGTTGCATGTCATACTAGAACTCTCAAGTCCTAATCAACAGTTTAGCTCTTCTCTGAAGTTCTAAGTGGGAGGGATATAATTCACATGGCATGAGAACAGAAAAATTAGAACAATAAAAACTTGGAAGACACTGAAGCTCTGAAACAAGACCTCACATAAGCATAAGCGTTATTCTCCCAATCCGTCAAAACTTTTTAAACCCATCGATTCTAGATTTCTTTTCCTCAAACCAAACACAACTCCAAACAGAATAAAGACAATGCCAACAACAAGCACGAAAAATATTATGCTTTTGACTTTACCAGCAAGAAATTCACACCAAAACAAACACATTTCTAATCTAACTCTCACAGTTGCCCGTACAGCAAATGGACAAACAGCAACAAACACAAAGAATATCATGATTTCTACTTTCACAGCAAGAAATTCCTACCAAAACGCATACATTTCTACTCTAACTCTCACTTCCGAAGAATTTCCTAACCATCAACTAGCGATCATCAAAAACCCAAAAAATCAGTAAAATAAACAACACAATCACAAGATCTGGAACAAAACATACAAAAAAAAAAAAAAAGGACCAGCGATCAATTCCACAAATTAAAAAAAAATAACAAAAAAACAAGATGGATCCACTGAATCTAAAGATCAAGCGATGAGAAATGAAATGAATACCACGGGGAAGGATTCGCTCTGCGCCCAAACGCTGCCGTCCTGATTGCCGAGGATGGCGGCGGCGGTGAGATGCTGGTTATCGATCTCGCACATGAGATGCTCATCAACGTAGGTTTGCCACGACATCTTCTTGGTCGAAGCTTGCGATCTACGCTAGCTATTGGCTTTGCAGGATTTCCAAGGCTTCGATCGAGAGCGTCAAGGGTTTGAAGAGATCGAAAGGCCTTTTATATATATAGAGAGAGAAAGGAAATAAATAAATAAAGAGCATGAAAGATCTGGAAGGATGAGAGAGAAAGAGAGAGAGGGCGGTGGCGAATATTCCTATCTTCCCACTTGCGGACCTGAACTATTAATTATTTTTGTTTTATTTATGGCTTCACGTCCGTTATATTTAATAATAATTATTTATTTATTTTAATAAGTACCGATAAATTGCGGGCACACTGCACACGTAAGAAGTAGCTAAAACCCGTTTGGTTTTTCGAGATTAAGATGGGATTTAGATATGGGAATAAAAGTAATGTTTAGTTGAAGAAAATAATAATGAGAATGGGAAAAAGATGAGGAGGAGATGTGATAAAATTATTTTGGGTAAATTACACAATTAGTCACTGAACTATCCATCAGTTCCTATTTTGGTCACTAAACAAAAAAAAAAATTATTTTGGTCACTAAACTTATGAATTGCTTTCAATTTGGTCACTGGCGCCAACACCGTTAACGGCGATCTGACATGGCTTAGCCATGTCAGCTGACTTAACCACGTCAGCACAAACCACGTCAGCATAGATCTATCTTCCTTCCTTTCTTCTTCTTTCTTCTTCCTTCTTCCTTCTTGCTTTCCCTTTTTCTTTTAAATACTATCTAGTTCCCTGCTTCTTTTCTTCTTCTTTCTTCTCCCTTCTTCCTTCTTCCATATTTCTTCCTTCTTCCTTCTTGTTTTCCCTTTCTTCTTCTCTTTCTATTTTTCCTGCTCTTGTCTAGGTCACTACTAAACTTGAGCTCACAACCTACATTACATTCAACATTCTCACTCATTTCATCTTTCTCATAACAATCAGACATTCTATCCCTAAGCCCTGAATAGCCCCCTAAATTACCAAAGACTGATTCATGGACATGTGTTGCAGCAATCTGCAAGAATAAAGACATGGAAAGGCTCACATTGAATCAATCTATGAAACTTATTTATAATTAAAAATACCATTCAACTGTAGACATAAAGACAACACCATATTTTATAAAAAAATTAAACTAATATAACAGGAAAAGGAATAAGAAAAAAGAATAAGAAAAATCAACACATCAAATGAATACATACATCAAAACTATCATTTGAAAGAAAACAGCATGCATTTGAACATACTAGAGTCCATGAACGAAGGAAGATCAATGCCAAGGTATTTGAAGGAACATACCTCAGGCTCCTCATCCACAAGGTCGCCACTACAATGATCTCTTACTTTATCGGCCGACTCCATGAAGGAAGATCAATGCCAAGGTATTTGAAGAAGAAATGGCTAGGAAGAAGAAAGAAAGAAAAAGCAGAAGAAAGGATTGAAGATGGGGTTTTTAATATGCCCAGCTGACGTGGTTAAGTTTGCTGACATGGCAAAGCCACGTCAGATCGCCGTTAAAGGCGTTGGCCTCAGTGACCAAATTGAAAACAATTCATAAGTTTAGTGACCAAAATAGAATTTTTTTTTTTGTTTAGTGACCAAAATAGGAACTGGTGGATAGTTCAGTGACTAATTGTGTAATTTACCCAATTATTTTTTTGTATGTTTTTAATATTTTATTTAAAAAATATATTTTAATTATTTTATATAAATGATAATTATCGAATTTTAAACTCATAAATTCTTTAAATTCATTGTACATATTATTCATTTGAAATATATTTATTATTTGAGATATTTATAATTAAAAGTTTAAATAAAATTAATCTATTTTATATTTAAAAATATCCGAGGTCGATGGCTAATTTTGGGATTTGTTAGAACATGGGAATATGTAAATATGTAATTTTTATATTTGTTTTAGATAAAATAGTAACTTTACCTATCAGGATTGTCTTAAACCCATCAATTTTGGGAGAAACCATAATGCAAGATCTGGGGCATCTATTCCTCCTCTGTACTCAAATAATTTGGCGCAAACCCAAAATGAGTACGTACTGAAAGAGTGAGTGGTCCTCGTGTATTAAGACAAACGTCTTATGTAGAAATCCTAGTATTAATAAATCACATAATTATTTTCAATATAAATTTTTATGTGGAACATATAAATATTTATTCTAAGTTTTTTCCCACATTAGTTTAAAAAAAACTAATTTTATTTTTAAAATATATAAAAATTTGCTTTAATTTTTTCATTTAATATTATAATTTGTGTGGCAACATATTTGATATACTTTTACAAATAAAATCAAAGGAACAAATTTATATAATTAATTAAAGTACTAAA
This sequence comes from Dioscorea alata, assembly GCA_020875875.1. Taxonomy (NCBI): domain Eukaryota; kingdom Viridiplantae; phylum Streptophyta; class Magnoliopsida; order Dioscoreales; family Dioscoreaceae; genus Dioscorea; species Dioscorea alata. The sequence continues at coordinate 16,169,841 of CM037015.1, read as the reverse complement.
ATAAGTATTTATGTGCTTTAAAGACTAAAATGTGACCAATAAACTATAAACTTTAGAGGACATTGATGATGACTTTACTTTTTATTCAAATATTCACATTCATAAAGAGAGGAATAAAATCATAAGGGATATTTACTTCTAGAAAAATTTAAAATAATTTATGTATTTTAATAAATAATTGTATTTGCCTGGATATTATTTAAATGTATTTTTTTTAATTATACTGTTCACCAAATTGTATAATAAATAAAATGTATAAATATCAAAATGGTCTCTCTATTTTGCGATTTCCACCCTTTTAATCCCTCTAATATAAAATCAGCTCTTTTGGTCTTTGTAATTGCACATTTTCGTCTTTAAACTGTAAAATCCGCCCTTTTGGTCCTTGTATTTGCACATTTTCATCCATTTTAGTCCCTCTAATTTATTAGCTGAAAGGACCAAAAGGGCTGATTCGTCAATTGGAGGGACTAAAAGGACATAAATGTGCAAATACGAGGACAAAAAAGACGGATTTTATATTAGAGGGACTAAAAGGGTGGAAAACACAAAATAGAGGGACCATTTTGATATTTTGACCTAAATAAAATTATATTTTTGTTTTTTTATGTTAAAATTTGTATAAATTGATTTGGAGTGGTTTATAAGCAATTATAAATATTTCAAAGTACATATACCACAGTGAGTTTTGAAATTATTAATTAACTTTGATTGTTAACTTTTCCTTTTTTTTTTTTTAACAAAATTTCTAAGAAGATGTCTTTTTCAAATGGTTTAATGAAAACCAATAGTTATACTAACTTGCACGTAACTCACTCTGTCATTAGTCAATCATCCAATTAATTTATATTTATTAAAAGTATCATCGTCGGTAGACAATTCAGATAATTATAAAAATGGCAACAGAAAAATTAAAATATTAAGTATTTAATTTTTTAAAATAAATAATTATAAGGATTATTGGATTCTAGGTCAATGCATTTTATATTGTGGATCTTCATATGAATTTGATTTATATATAGGTCCTTTTTCAATCTATACATATTTAAAATAAAAAAATTAAATAAGAATAATAGGTCTATATCACATCTTTTCCATTTATTTCAATTTCATTTAATATGAATCATTAAGTTACTTTTTATAAAAAAATAAAATCTTTTAATTTTCACTTAAAACACTTTGGAATGGTTATCCTCTTAAATATTATTTTTAAATGTATAAATATATCAATAAAATAAATATGCAAAAGGTATAACTCAAAAAATTCAAACAAATAATATGAAAAAGTAAAGATGTAAGTTTAGATATTTAGATATGAACAAATAAAAAGATACCAAAAAATATTCCATGTATTTAATTTGTGTTAAAATTGCTTATATGTTAAGGTTTTTTTTTTTTTTTAGCCAATCTCTTATTTAATTATGTAAGGGCAATATCATAATAATAAAGAGCTTTTGGTCCAGTGGTATTTGTCTCACCGTAAAAGGTATTTAATTGAACTTTGTTTCAAAATACACCAAACACATTGGTGTCAAAAAAAATCCCCAGCTATTTGCAAAAATTTTTTGTTCGCCAGTACTACAGGTGCCTCTAACACATGTTTGTCCACTTTATGATGCCATATCATAATTTTTTCAACTATGATCTTGACTTTGTTTTAATTAACTTAATTAATTGACTTTGGTTGAGCACCATCATTAACATGAGGATAATGTGGTTGAGGTGCTAATGTTTTAAAAACTATTTTTTATGGATTAAAATTAATTAAAATAAAAAATTGTAACATTAATATTTTTTTTATCAACGAATTTTAATTAATTAATATATTTATGTAAATAATTAAATTATGTGAAAAAAACTAATGGGGTGGCCGAAGGCCCCGAACGACATAGGGCCCAACCCAATGCACTCAACGGCCCAAAGTTAACAATAAAATAATACAAAATAATTTTAACTGTGATTGTGATCCTTCTTCATTTCATACATCAATATATAGTTTGTCATACAGTTGCACTGTATTGATGAATAGTACCCAGTGCCAAGTGGAATGCATAGTGATCAGATCACAAGGCATAGTGCACCAGCAAATCAGAACCCATCCAATGCAATTTTTACTAGCACCATTTACAGAAATTTAATAAAACCAGTCTAACACTCTCTCACCCCATTGTGGTTTGGTTATTGTTGGTGACCTTGTTGCACGCTTTTTCCACACCAATTCCTCTCATTTCTTCTTCTTATTTTTTTTTTTCAATATGTGACCATTCTATGAATGTCTGTAGTTAATATATATAGAATGTCCGTAGTTGACATATTCTCTTATATATGCATTAAAAACATAAAATAAGCACAACAAAACACAAAAGTACAATAAAAGAAAAATTAAAATAAAGATACACAAAATGATGTTTTGAAGTTTTACTAATGAAATTACTTATAAAAGCTCATTTGATGTTTTGATCTTACAAATTTTAATGAATCATATATTTTACAATAGTTAAATATTTACCATGAGAGTTTCATTATAATTTGTTTATAACAAGATCTGAAATAGTGATATTTTAATTTGAAATTAAAATTAAAAAAAAAAAAAAGATTTTGTATACATGTATGCTGATTGTTTTTCTTTGTGGAATCTAAAGCTTATTCATAGATTGTATTGGGTCTTTGCTAGATAGGGTTCAGGACATCTAGGTGATCTTCTTGCCTGAACAGCACAGGATGGAATGAATGAAATAACAAAATTATCAGATGTGTAGAGGTTCGTTCCTTTATAATAAAAGAATGGTATTTCAATCCCCCATCAAGCCAAATAAATTATCCATACATAGAAGAGAATTAAAATAATGTATAGATGGAATAAATGAAGTAATAAAATTATCCATACATAGAAGAGAATTAATTTCCCATTTTATTTATTTTTGTTTTTTTTAATATTAAAAAAAAAAGCTCCATTTCAAGATAGAAAATATTAAGGAACCAAAACATAGCCTAGTGATTTTTTATATTACTTGTGTTTGGGAGGTCTCACGTCGCCAATTTGTCAAAAACAAAAAAAATATTACTAAAATCTTTTTTTAAATATTATTAATTATAAATTACTTTTAAAAATGCTTGATTTAAAAAGTTGATATTGATTTTTAAATTTTTTTTCCGTTCTACTTTTTCTCTAGTCAACATTTCATTCTTTATTTAATTTTTCCTTTTGAAACTTCTCCTGCTTATCTTCATATAAGAAAATGAGAAAAGCTCATTCTAATTTTTATACTAGCTTGAGAGAGTTTTTACTTATTGAACCTATACTAATTTACTTTCGGAATCTATTTGATTCTTTTCTCTATTTATTAAAATTTTAAAATTTTTTATTTTTTATTTTTATTTATCGACCAATTCATCCTGACTTAGAAAAAGCTCATTCTAATTTTAATATTAGCATAAAGAAATTGAAATATTTTCCAACTGACATTAGATAGCTAGTTATAAAGAAATCACAATGATTTTTAGAAACTCAAAATATTTCAGTAGATACGTGAAAAAAACATTTACTTTTTTCATTTACTTCCATGTTTTTAAAATTGTTTAATTTATTATAATTTTTAGAAAAAAAAAAGAAGAGTGTCACTAAAACTCAATCAAATAAAAACTTATATGACAAAGAGTTGTAATCCAAGAAGTAGATGGATTTGCTTGCCGACTTGTTATAACCACGCATTTGTTCTTTGCTTGTGCATAATAAAATAGATGAGATGAGGATGCCTTTTCTTTTACACATTAAAAAGGTTTCAAGATTACACTTTGTTTCTTATCTGATACTTCTTCATAAATCCTATCAAGGACACCCACCTTGACCATGTGTGAAGTCTTTTGACCCTAATTAATGAAATATCTCTTGTTTGGGTTGTGTTTTATTATTATATCCTACCAATTTGATTAAGTTTTATTGCATAAATGTTATATTATTTTTATTAATTATTTTAATCTCGTTTTAAATAAATAAATATTCTTGTGATTATTTGTCTCTGTAGTTTTTTTTTTTTTTTTAATTTCATTTCAATCGATGTACTTACAAAACATTTAAATTGGTTAATGCATTCTTATCTTTTGTTTATTTTCATTCTAAATTAAATTAAATTTTATTTTATTTTAAATATGGTAAGATGACTAGACCTGTGATCCATCTCATCATTTTGAAAAGAATAAAAAAAAAATTAAAATAATACTTGTTGCTACCGCATCATCAAGTACATGTTTTTTTTTCAAAACACACACACACATATATATTACTCCATATCAATTTCATTCATTAAAGTTTATAAAAAAATACCTAAAAACGACAATAGATTGATAAATAAAAAAAATATAAAAATACAAAAAGCTAGAGAAAAAAAAAAGATTAAAGTCAAAATAATCCATAAAAAAAATGTCAACATCCTAAAAACATGATCATCAAAGAAAATCAACCATCCATAATAGCAATTATAGAAGTAAAGGATCATGTGTGGCATGTGTAATTGAGATAATTTAATCTTCTTTTTATAATTGATTTAATGTAGGCCATCAAAATATATTTTTGGCTATTCCATGTTGCTATCAATGCTCTCAAATAGGTTGCCACACTGAAACGGATTGCACATTAACATATATCCGCACACAAGACTTTATTTTATTGTTTTATTGTTTTTTTTTTTTTACAATAGACTATGAGCAACGTTTGGTTAAAAGTTTGCTAAAGAAAAGATAAGTATGTGAATTTGATTTATTGACTCTTTAATGGCTTATTAATTTGACTAGGCGCTATATAAAATAATGAAAGTTCGATATGTGCTCATTTTAAAGATTTGTAAGAATTATATTGAACTAATAAGTCCTCTTGTATGTAATGTTAAAAGGAAAAAATATAACTCTTTTCACAGAAGACTCATCCGGGATTCATTTGAACAATACTGTAAACAGTACATGGTCCAAAAATAATATAGGAACAATATTGCTATAGTATCAAGGTGAGCATGATTTCAACCGTATGCATACTCACCCACTGTCATATAAAAATCCATCGCGCTACACATTGTTGTCAACCTACTTGGGTAAGTTATTTTCTTATCAATATATTTAATAACTTTATTACGAGTTAGCTATTCAACCATGACCATCAATTAAATGTTCTTTGGATATTGTTATTAACAATAACAAGTTCTAATCATGCACAAGAAGTTTATATAAATTGCTTACACATGATTAAAATTCAATTTTAAGATGCTATCACTCAAATTGGAGCTCAATTACATTAAGGCCTGAACCTAATTAAAGAAATATCCACAGTGACAAGGGGTTAACTTATTACTTAACCGGGAGTTAAATTAATTGATTTTGAGATTAACATTTGAGGACATGTTCAATGTGCATGTGTCCACACCCGTCCAAGATCTATAGGACAATGAGGCACAACTTGGTACCTATCTTTGATGCCCACCTACTAATTATCAATTCTCTAATCCTTTTAATATATATATATATATATATATATATATATATAGATAAAGATAAGATAAAATTACTGTTTGATTCTGTTCACAACAATAGAATTGATGTTTCATGGAGATATACATATTGCATACAAATCAAATTTAAATTGAGTTATATTTGTATGATTATATATTTATAGAGGAGTATTTATGTAAAATATCTGAAATAATAAAAATAAAAAGACAAGAAAAAGAAAGGGGGGAAGAGGTCATAGTCATGGCCTAAAAGATAGTGAGTAGGAAGGATATGGATGAATTCCAATCCATGAATTCGATGGGCTAAGTCATACACTCCCACAAACAAAGGAGATAATGTGGAATCTATCTATCAAACAAAATATTAAAAAAATAAAAACAAGAAAAGAAAGAAAGGAAAAAAACCACCAAATTAGCACATAGAATTATTCCATTGAGGCATCTCCTCATTAACCATATCTCTCTATATATACTCCACCATCCATGCAATGACTCTTTCAAGGCGTTTGGTTGGATGTAGTTGAAAATGCATTGGATTTGCATTTACAAATCCTTGTATTTGAAAATTCAGTAGAGTCAAATCCAATGTTTGGTTGGATGTATTTACAAATCTTGGATCACAGAATTTTATGTTTGGTTGGAGGGATTTGGAAATTAGGATTTGAAAAACATGTGTTTGGTTTGATGTATTTTTACCTGGATGATATGTTATGGTCACTCATGGTGAGGTTACCCCCACCCTGATATTATAAATAATTAATATATATATATATATATATTATAAGATATAAATTTTATTTTATGTAATTATAAATTCAAATTTCAAATATTATGAGTAATTAATATAATTATTATATACTTAATTTATTATAATAAAATATACAATATTAATTATTTATTAAACTAATTATTTTAATTTAATATAACAATTATATACTATATTACTAATATTAATTATGCTACAATTATATTAAATTTATTTATATATTATAATGTTTCAATAATTACGATAATGTTATGTTGAACTAGTCAACGTATTTGATGGGAATAGGTACATAAGCAATGATCAAGTTGAAAGTGATGGAAATAGTTACAATAATCATGCAAATAGCTATGCTGAGTATCCATTGCAAAAGAGCTAAACATAACAACATTGACCATTCAAATAGTTACAATAATCATGCAAATAGCTATGCTCAGTATCCATTGCAAAAGAGCTAAACATAACAACATTGATCATTCAAATAGGTAAATATAACAACATTGTCCCTTCAAAAAGCTAAAACATAACAATAACATAATTATGTTTCACAAACTCAGTTCTTCAATAACATAGTAAACATTCCAAGTTGCTAACATTTATCAAAGTTCTTCAATAACATAATAATGTCTCACAAACACATAGTGGCTCCATTCAATTTAACAACAACATTTCTTCAGCTTCACTTCTAGTGCTAGCCATGTCATAGCTCATATCCAGGAGCTGCATTGCTACAAGCAAATAATCTATTAATTCACTAGAATAGAAACAACAAAATTAACCAACCATAGAACATAACATGAAAGTAAATGGAATAACTTATTATAAGCAACAATTTATTGCCATCTCCATACCTCAAAGGTCTCGACCAATTGAAGCAAAGAAATCATCTGCCCAAATCTTGCGAAGTTCATCATCCATTCCGAAGAACATTCGACCGCGTGCATCATCTGCCATCAAGTATTGATACACCATTCCAATTTGCCGTGTGGAGTAGCCATACTCTTTTAGTTTCTTACATTCTGCTGAAAGGTCTTTTGCAAAGCTTAATGATCGGCTAGATTTAACAGACTCAAAGGCATCTTTGATGGTGACAGCTAATTCATGGATAGCATTGTCTTCATTGTTGGCCTTGCGCTTTGCTTTACCTTTCTTTCTTTGTGGGCTTGTTGCTGATGTGGGATCAGAATTATTGCCACGATTATGGATCAATGGCGAAGTATTACCATGTGCACTTGTCTCCCCAAAAGAAAATTCATCATATTGTTCAGTAGGGGGAACTGCTTCTGGCTCAGTGTTGAAGTCCATCTGTGTTCCAATAGTATTTCCAAATTGAACAGCATGACGACCACTGGCTTGGTCATTACCACATATGGCCTCCAAAAGATCATGATCTTCAATTGTTTTGTTCAAGTATGGCTCATCTTGAGGGTGAATCTGTATTTCAATAAATAAATATCAAAAACATTAATTGAAATCTTTATATTAAAAAAATAATAACGACTACCTTAACATAGTCTCTATACTCTGCCTCGCCCATTACAATCATTTTAAGGTTGTTATCCCAACCCATGCCACTCAATTCTTTCAATTTCTTTATCCTTGCCCACCTTCTCCGTATTGTCCTGAGATGGTTGCTCACATTAGCTTCTGTAACTATCACACCAAATGCTTCTTTCATGGCTCGAATAGCGGCATGAATAGCATGTGGTTTAAATCCTTTATCTATTTTCAATCCTTCTTCAACTTGGCTAGCCATGAAACGTATGAAATAACGACTTTCAGATGGTGTCCACCTCTTGTGTCCCGATGTTACTGTTGTGGTCCGCATAGCTGATGATGCTTGGCTACCCTCAAATCCATCATACCCATCCATTCTGTAACACTAGTTAATGTAAACAAAAAATAAATGCTTAATGCTTTCACATTAACAACGATAATATGTACTTCATGCATCATATAAGCATTGTTTAATGTAAACAAGAAATAAATATGCATGTCATTCATAGAAACAAGAATTGCAAAATTGTTCTTCAATGTTTCTACATAAACATTAAACAATGTTTCCACATTAACACTAAATAAATATTCATAGAAGTTTGTCACATTTAAGTATATATATATATATAACTATTTGTTGGCCCACATTTCTGCTGCAATTTGATCACGGCGAATGGCCCACTCTTGTGCTTCTTCCCTTTGCTCTCTAATGGTAGTTTGTGAAGTTCGTTGGGGTATCCAATCATCCTCAGATGGAATAAAACCATCGTGACCTCCCGTAAGGATATAATTATGTAAAACACAACATGCTAACACAAGTTCTGCTTGTGTCTTAAATGGGAAAAAAGGCCTCGACGAAAGGACTTTGAAGCGACCCTTTAAAGAACCAAATGCACGCTCAATAGAGGTGCGTGCCGATGAATGTCGTAAGTTAAAAAGTTCCTTAGGGTTTGCAGGTGTCCGTGAGCCAAACTCTTTCAAGTGATACCTAACACCTCTGTAAGGGGGTATAAAACCGGGTCTTGTAGCATATCCGGCATCAACCAAGTAATATTTCCCTAATTACAATAGATAAAATAATTTTAATAAGTTGAATCATTTCATTAAACTTATTCCATATTTTGCTATTTATAAAATAAAAAAAGTTAGATACCTTCAGGGACTTTTAACCCATTAGGTCTTTCGAGTGCATCACGAAGAACTAAAGAATCATGTGCCGATCCCTCCCAACCAGCTAGAACATAAGTAAAATGCAAGTCAAAATCAACAGCTGCAAGGACGTTTTGTGTTGGGTATGGTTTTCTTCCCCGAAAAGCAGCTACATCAGATAACGGGACAGAAGCATGAATATGTGTCCCGTCCAAGGCCCCGATGCAATCCTAACAGTAGATACTATATGTTAGAATTAATCCTAATGAAATATATTTTTTTGATGTCTTATATAACACTACCTTGAAGTAAGGATATAGCTTACTCCTTGCCGCTATATATGGTTGGGTTTGTGTACTCGGTGGCCGCACATATTCATTCCGCAATTCACCAATTGCCCATAATACATGATTGAAGTACCTACTAACAGTCTCCCCTGACCTTAAGAAATTGTGTGCAATAACGCGATTGCGTTGGTTATGACCTATGGTGTGCAAAAACATTAACAATTGCTCCTCCACACTCATGTGCAATGTATCACGCAAAAGACCTTTCCGACGTAATATGTAACATAGGTTAAAAAAAGTGGATTTGTTCATACGAACCATATTGATGCTAGTGGCGTCATTCCCATCTATCAACCTAGCTAAATAATTTTTTCTTATTTCAAATCTTTCACGTGATGGTTCTCTACAAATTTTACGCCTTTTCTTTCGCAACCATAGTAACATGGCATAGGCCACAGCTAAAATTGACACTTGTAATAGGTATAGTTCATCATCATCTTCAAAATGGTCCATCTAATAAAAAAAATATATATATTTAGAACATGAAAAGAATCAATCAAAATAATAATTCAAACAACAGCATTAATAACAACAACAAATGACATGTTCAAGCAACATCAATAATAACAACTACAAGACTATGACATCAATAATTAATTCCTATACAAGTTCAAGCAACATAACGTTAATAAAATGAATAAATAACAAGAAGTTCAAGCAACATCAACAAGACAATGACATCAATAAATAATACATTAATAATAAATTCCTATACAAGTTCAAGCCAACATCACCAAGACAATGACATGTTCAGGCAACATCAATAATTAATCCCTATACTAGTTGAAGCAGCATCATTAATAACAATAGAGACCATTATCAACCATATCCATACCTAACATTACTTTTACTTGTTAATTTAAACCAATTCCATATTTAAAAAAACAAACAAACAAAAGCTAAATCTGGTCTCTATGTCAAAATAATAGACAAAGAATCCATGTGAATTTTGAATATACTATATTTATGTAAAATAATATTTTTTAAAAATTAAATCATTTTCTAGTAAAAAAACAAAGATTAAATATTATGTTGTTTTTATAACAAGTGAAATAGGGTGAGGCTGTATTATGTGTTTGGTATATTTAGAAAGTTCACTTGACTTGGTTAATTTGTTTATATTTGTTAAAAAAAAATTGAATACAAATACTACATCTAAATGTGCATTTGTTCTTACAAAGTCTAAAAACCTTAACTTAATTAATTTAGTGTAAAAACATAAAAATATTTTGTATTTCTGAAGTGCATACAAGTCATGCCAGAAACTATTCAGACAAAAAAAAGCCCCTATCAAACAACTCATCATGCCAATCAAGCTGGTTCTTTATCTAAATTTCAATAGTTGACAAAAATTATTCATCCCAATCTATCACATCATCATGAACAAAGATGAACAAAGAAATCTAAATCAAACCACCCATGTTCATAATACATCTCCTTTACCCAGTTCTTTCAAACGAGAATCTCCACCCTTAGTTTCTCTCTCACTAGTCCAGGAGGGCAAGCAACTAATGCATGCATTCAATTAGAAATAAAGAAATAAACAAATCCAAAGCATCAACAATTTAACACAACAATGGCAAAAGTTGAAAAAGCATCATCCCTAACCTGGTGAGCACAACAAGAGGATGAAAAAGAAAGGATGATGATGAAGCTCTGGATGCTGGAGGTTGATGAAGCACAATAATTAAGATCTGAGATCTAAAGAGTAAAGAGAGAAGAATGGGCTGAAAGTGGGAAAGGTGGTGATGAGATGCAATTACCCTAGAAGAAGCCTCACATGAAGAAGACTGAAATCCAGTCAAACCTCACGTGAAGATGTCTCAAATCCAGCCAAGTTCAGTATTTGGAACTACGTCCAATTTGGACGTAGTTCCAAATTCACCCACACACAGTACATGAGTAGTTTCAAATCCAATGAACTTTTTAAATCCATCAAACCAAACAAGTTATTTTGAGAAACTTTGTAATTCCAACTACAAAAATTTTCAAATTCACCAAAACAAACACACCCTTTGATTCTTTCTATTCAAAAGAACTCAATTAAGTAATTGCCATGGGTGAAGGTCTCAAGCTTGTTTATCATCATACTTCTGCTTCATCGCCGCGATCTGAACACTTAGATAAATCATGTGAAGTTTCACTCTCATCCATTTCGGTGAATTCCTATGATTCAACCTTATCTTCTTCCTCCGATCACACCGACGATGATACGGCTTCGTCTTCTCGTCATTCAAATGGTCCTCTCTTTCAGTTATCTTCACTCATGGATCAACTTCCAATCAAGTAAGTTATATCTATTTATATCTATATATCTATGTCTATGTATATATAATTAGAGTATGATATATATGATGGTTGATTGTAGGAAAGGGTTGTCAAAGTACTATGAAGGGAAGTCACAGTCCTACACTTCACTATCCAATGTGAGATGCCTTGAAGATTTAGCAAAGAAGGAGAGTCCATATAGAAGAAGGATGAGGCTAAGTAAGAGCTATGGAGGAGGGCTTGATGTGAGCCAAAAGGCTACTTTTGGTCCCGGCCCATGTAGTAAGACTATAAGTAAGAAAAGTTCAAGGAGTTCTTGCTCTTCTTTGGGTGGTTTAAGAAGAAGCAGCAGTAATCTTCATTGCAGCAGCAAACCTCCTCCAATTCCTGTCCATAAGAATTTGCCTCACTTTTCTCTTAATTAAAATATTAATGAATTAACTAGTGGAGATTGTTTTATTTGTTAAACTATGCTTGTTTGAACAATGTATACAGAAGGATGATTGATCTGAATTGTTAGAAAGTTTTAATTGGTTTGTATTTTTTTTTTTTTCTGAAGTTTATGAAATTTGATGCAAGAACAATATTATATATGTTTCAACATTGAAAACAAAATTGTTTATAGATTGATAGAGCTCTAATTTTATGTTCTAGTGATTTTTATTTGGGAGTTTATGGGTCAATTGAATGTAAGAACAATGAATTTTGAGAACCTACAACAGTTAAAACCAAAAAGAGTTTTAGTTCTTCCAGAAAAGAGATTTTCTTTTTTTTTTTCCTGGAATAAGAATGGCAAAGAAAAGTATGAATTTTTTTTAGAATTCTTTGATAAAGCAAAGTACTGTTGAGGAATATCAGAGTACTGCAGTTAGGTTCTCATTCACATAAAGTTGACAAATTAATCACTGAACATAAGAATTCATAAATCCCAAATTTAATATTAATCTTCATTCTGATTGCAAGTGCAATGAATGATGCTATATGTCTTTACTGTTAAAGATTCTAATATTCACAAATTACTACCTAGCAAATAGTATTATATACAAGCAGGCATCCGTATTTCCAATGTTTTAAAACCCGGGTTGACTCGGCCATAAAATCGGGTCGGGTCAAGGTATAGTGTTGACCCGGTTGACTTGGCCTGGTACCTGATGAATCGACTGACTCAGCCCGGTCGAACCGGGTCAATGCAATTATATTATTATATGGTTAAAATTAAAACTTTAAGTAATAAATATGTAAGTATAAGGAGGTTATGTATAAAATTTGTTTTAAAATCAAAACTCAATATCTAATTGCTAAGTTTTATTTATTTGATTGTACTGTGAAACTTAAAAGCTTGTATTGTGTTACTTTTTATTTGTTATTATGTTGTATTTTACTTAAATTTGTATTTAGGGTATTAAATTGGTATTTATAAATTATAAGAAAAACTATTTATTTGTTAAACTTTTCTATTGCCATTTTAATTTTTTTTTTGTAATTTATAATATATATATATATAACCGAGTCAACCCTGTTTGACCTCGGTTCGACCATTGACCCATGGCCCGGAAGCCTTCCCGGGTCATACCCGGGTCAGGTTTCAAAACATTGCGTATTTCCATCCATATAAGTTTTGATGTTTCATTTTGAATGCAAATATAACCAATATATTTATAAAATGTATAGCTCAAAATATTGTCTAATCAACCTTGTTAATTCCTCTCTTAAGATCATCTCTCAGGTTTTGGCCTCCTACATTAGCAAGGTGATGAATTCTCTTGTAGATACATCATAACCTACCTTCATCAAAGTTAGGTGTGTTATTGATAATATCGTCACTGTCAAGGAAATCATATTTAGCCTCCAGACATCAGATTCTTGGCAATGTCATAAAAGTAGATTTTGTTAAAGCCTTCGATGTGATTGACTAGGAGTTCCTAATTAATTTGCTTAGAGCACATGACTTTGAACCTCAATGAATAGGGAGGATCCAGTTTTTTCTACAAACATCTAAAGCAATCATCCTTATCAATGGCTCCCCAATGAGTTTCATTTGGCATCTTGGTACATTCTCTTATTTATGCTTATCACTGATATCTTTGGTTCCATGTTTTCGGATGTATTTAATTTCCTTGGGGGACTTGTATAGGGTGCCCCTCAGGAAATGGAGGAACATATGATATCTCTCGTAGTGACAAAACGATGAATTTTTTAAGGGGCCAAATGAAAAGAAATTTTTCTATAGGGACCATACAATAACTTTTTACAAATAATTTTTTTAAAAATAGAATTTTATATTATGTATTAATTTATAAAACCAAGGGTTATTGCCCTTCTTACCCTCTTCTAGCTCAGCGTATGATCTCTAATGTGCGAGCGATTTTATCATTTTGATCACATGCTGTATTGAAAGTTTAAGGATCATAAAGCTCATATTATATCTATTTGAAGACATATAGGAATTGCCATTAACTTTCAAAAGACTTGTTTATATTCATCTCGGTTTGGTTATTCCTAGGTCTGTCACTTACTCAAACCTTAAATTGTTGAACTAGGTTTCTATGAATTAATTACCTTGGAGTTCCAATCTTAGGTAAAGGCAATGTCAACAAGACTAAGAAACTCATAATGGTGATAGGGCTTATTGTCCTCGTGGTCGACAAAACTTTTTTTTTTTTGAGGCAGATTGACCCTCATTAATTCGATGTTTCCTCTATCCCAATATTGGTGTAATTGATCGTATCCAAAGGGACATCTTTTGATATTAATAATCCTAGGTGTCGCCTAGTTAGTTGGCGATGACTATGCAAATCTTAATAGCAAGGGGATGGGGAATTTTGAATTTTGAGGAGATTAACAATGCTCTCCTAGATGAATAACAATAGAAGATTGTGACCGACACTTAATGGTGTGGAACCCAAGTTATTTACTTTAACTATTATTAGAGCAACCATTATTAAAATCTCCACCACTCTTTTCTTAAAAGAAGGTCTTTCTTTTCTACAGGATCCTTAGCTATCTCCTTGCCTTTTGATTTGGCATATTGTGTTTACACTTCTTTGGTAGGACTATTAGGTTAATGGTTTCGCTAGCTCCAATGAATATCTGGCTTAAGACCTTTAAAAACATGCATTATCCCATGAGTATTGTTTAAGGAACTCTTTCCCAACCTCCTCGCCTAAATAGAATTTTCTGACTATACCTACAATTCAACAACATGCATCTCTCATCTAGTCTCAATAACTCCAAACTTTGGGGGTTGACTTCTAACAAGATTTTCTCAATTAAATCATTTTACATCTTCCTAAATGGCGGTGGCCTTTGCTGCACTTTGATGCTAGTTGTTAGGAAAGGTTCTTGCCTTGAAAAATCAATATCATTAACCGGTTAGTCTAGGACAACAAGATTCTTACTCTTGATAATCTTATCATCAGTGGGTGTGTAACACACTTCTAACCATTACATGTGTTCTTTGTCACTAAGCGATTGATTTAGCTGATATATATATAATAGACTTCTAACCACTATATGTACATGCGTTTTTTACCACTCAGTCATTGATTTTGTTAACCACATTTTTCTCTTTTGCTTGTTGCTACTTGAGAATGGAATCAATTTGGTCATACTTTCAAACTCAACAATTATACTAGTTCCAAGGGTGAATTATGGGATTATTGGCTATTTGACTTTGAGACCTCACATGGGATCTTCTGTCTTGCCCGTTGTTTGTAAAAGTTGGTTGAAACATAATGAGCACATTTTAATTCCAAAACATTATTGCTTAATTCCAAAACATTATTGCTAATTTCCATTATGGTGGCAAGTGATCTCATGGTTCTTTCATAGGTTTCTACAGTTTCTAACATGATGAAAATCGAGGATTCGATCACCGCCATCAAAAGAAGTCTCAAGTTTGTTTTTTTCTTTTTTCTTTTTTTTACATTCAGTCATTCCATAGGTGGTTTGTGTGCTAGTGCTAATCTCCCCTTATGTTCTTTTTTGTTGTTCCTCACTATCATTTATCAGACTTTCTCTAGCTATTTCTCAGTATCTAGTGGATGATATACTTTTATATATTTTTTTAATATTTTTTTTTGTCTTCAATATAGCAGATGGACCAGTAGTTTATCCCCTTTTATAAAAAAAAAACCCTTATATTTAAAAACAAAATCCTATATTTGCATTACCGCGTCTTCCATAAATAAGGCTGTGGACAAAAGAATAATGACATAATCGCATTTTCATATATATCTATAATTATATTTATTTAGGTTACATGATCACATCTAGAGAAAAGCACCCTTACAAGCTTGCAACATTAATTATCACAATAAATAATAAATAAGAAATTCTAATTTTCTGCATTACCACATGTTTTCTAGAAATAAAACTGTGGATGAACAAATAATAAAATATAGCAATTTTTATAAATATATATTAGGCAAATTTCATTATTTTGCATTAGGTTGTTTTTGTAATTTTGAGTGTTTTGAGGCAACATTATATATAGAAGTACATATAATAAAAACTCTAACACTATGATTTAAATAATTCCAATGGAAATTGTTGGTATGTCTTGGTTTTAAAAGGTCTCATGGACATTTATTGTAAAAAAAAATGCAATGAATTTTTTTTTTCAATTATTTATACAATATTTAATATAAGCAAAAACTGATTAATAATTTGCTTTTTTTCTTCAAATTATTTATTTTATAACTAACAAATGATAATAAATATTACTTTATATATTTTATATCATATAATTAAAAATAATTTATAATTCTAAAATAGTATATTAAAATATTTTTATTAACTAAATATTTACCCAAATGACATGATATTAAAACCATTCATCCCGAACCCAGCTAGAGTCTAGAAGGGTTTGATGTTTGAGTTGATTTTAATAACTACAAACAATGCACAAACTGTTAGTATATTTTTCCCACAAAATAATTGTTATAATATTTATAATTGAAATATTTAATGAAACACTTAATGAAAAAAAGAAAAGAAAAGTTCTATTATTAATATCACATTTGATATAAACAAAGACTTATATACAATGGAAAAAAATTCAAAAAAATTCTAAAATTTTTTCTTCAAACTCTTGCTAAGTAGTTATTCAACTACTTTAAATATATGGATAAATAATATAAAAAGTATGTTAATTTAATAAATATTTATATGGACACTAATGCTTAGTTTAATGTATATATACATTTATTTAAATTACATAATTACATCAAAAACAAAAACATCCTTGAAAACCTGCAATATAAATTATTAAAAAAAAAAAAAAAAACGAAATCCTATGTTACTTGCAGTACCACATGTCTTTTAAAAATAAAATGGAAAATTTCAAAAATAAACCTTGTGGTTTCCCAGTTTTGCAAAAAAGGGACTGAGGTTTGTTTTTTTCGTTTTTAATCTGTGGTTTCCCCAACTAGCAAAAAAGGGAAAAACGTTAACTACCCTTTTAATGGTGTTAACTCACAGGGGCAAAATGGTCAATTTATTTAAAATCCATTTCATTTGACATTAAATTTTTTTTAATAACATAATCTCTCAAAAAAGTCTAATAAATACAAAAAACTTAAATTCCAAAAATAAACAAAATCATGTTGAAAATCATGTTTTTTTAATAACATGTGGCTTGTTTTTTTATAATAAATTGACCATTTTGCCCCTATAAGTTAACACCGTCAAAGGGTAGTTAACGGTTTTTCCCTTTTTTTGCTAGCTGGGAAAACCACATAGATTAAAAACAAAAAAAAAAACCTCAGTCTTTTTTTGCAAAACTAGGAAACCACAAAGTTTATTTTTGAAATTTTCCCAAAATAAAATTGTGGGCAAATGAACAATAACATAATGAAAATAACCTAACGAAACTTTCATAAATATCTATATTTTAATAGAAATTGATATGAGTATATGTTTAGCATATGCAAATACATTTATTTAGATTACATAATATTGAAAGAATTTTTTTTTAAATTTGCAATGTTAATAATAATCACAAGAAATCAGAAATTCTATGTAATTTGCACTACGGCATGTTTTCTAGAAATAAAGTTGAACAGACAATGACATAATAGCACTTTCATAAATCACTTTCAAAGAAATGTTACAATGTTGTCCTTGAATTGAGATTAATGTTAGAATTATTCATCACTAATCAACAATAAGAACTAAGAGAAGAGTGTGAACTAAGACAAGAGAAAAGAAGAAAAAGAGGGAAGCACATACTTTGCAAAGGAATAAGAGAAAAGATGGAGAAAGTCATGCTAAAAAAGTGGACAAACTTTATAGGAGTGCCACTCATAGTGTTGGACTGTTGGAGTAGAGTGAGGTTGGTGTTTGTTTTCATGGATTCCAGTTGCTCCTCACTTGTTAATGTGAACCTTTAAATGGGAATTATATGTTGCTGTTCTTTTGGACGCTCCATGGTGAAAAAAAAAAAAACAAGGTGATGATTATCAAAGCATTCTCAATTTTTTTTTAATGTTTTATTATTATCATTTTTTTAATTTTAAAAGTGAATAAATCACTCAGTAAATACCACAAATCTTCAATCATATTTTAGAAGAGCATACCACAAATCTTCAAATTTTCAATCATATTTTAAAAGAGCATATCATGTATTTATAATTATAAGCTAATGTTTTTACAAAGACTCAAATTAAGTAAAAAATTATAAGAAGTACTTTTGTTTTGTTTACATGGCTTGAAATGATAAATTTAAATTTGATAACTGAAAAAAAAAAAAAAATCTATTAACTATTGAAACACTAAACCCTAACCCTAATCCTCAAACCTTAAAACACTAAAACCTAATCCTAAAACTTAAACACAAGACATCTATCCTTCAACATACATGCATTAAAAACATCCATTTAATGTGTGTAACCCTAAACCTTTAAACATTAAACCCTAATCCTAAACCTTAAACACAATACATCTATCCCTTGAACACAATACACTAATGTGTAACCCTAAACCAACACCAAACCCTAAACCCAAAATATTAACACTTTTAGAGATGCAAAAACAAATCATAACCAAATAAATGACAAGAAAATTTTGATAAATCCTTCACTCCAAATCACAAAATGTCAGAAAGTCCAAAGCCATCACCTCATAAAACCCTCCCTCACCACAAAACCACAAACAATGAATGAAAACTTTAATTCACAATATTGCCTGTCCCTATTTCAATAATTAAAAAAACCAAAAAAACCATCCAATCAAATCCCCACCACCACCAACAGACCCAACCCAACCCAACCCAACCCATCAACCCACCATCTTTTCTCCAATCCAAAACCACAACACACACAACAACAACAACAACAACAACAACAACAACATGATCTCTTCATTCTCAACCCCAACAATGAACAACAACAACAATAACAAGCTCTCACTTCTCTTACCAACCCTTCTTCTTCTCCATCTCTCATTTCCAAAGATCTCTGCATACATTGGCGTTAATGGAGGCATTGGTGTTTGGATCAATGGCAGAGGAGGAGGTATATCAACAACAACTCCACCTCCAACTTTAAGTACTCCAACTCCATCAACTTCAACTTCAACTTCAACTTCATCAAGCAAAGAATACACAGCACTTCAAACATGGAAAGCAGCCATAACAGAAGACCCCAATGGAGTCATATCAACATGGGTTGGGCCCAATCCCTGCTCCTACAAGGGTGTCTTCTGCTCAAACCTCCCTGGAGGTCTCTCCACCATCACAGGCATAGATCTCAACCATGCCCACCTCAAAGGCACTCTTGTCCCTGCCCTCTCCCTTCTCACCAACCTCAACATTCTCCATCTCAACTCCAACAGCTTCACTGGCACTGTTCCTGACTCCTTCCAAGATTTGCAGTCTTTAACTGAGCTAGACCTCAGTAACAACCTTTTCTCTGGTCCATTCCCTACTCAAGCTCTCTACGTTCCCAATCTGATCTACTTAGACCTCAGATTCAACTCATTCTCTGGTCCCATCCCTGGTGAGCTCTTTGATAAACAACTTGATGCCATTTTCCTCAACAACAACCAGTTTGAAGGTGAGATCCCCATGAATCTCTGGACTTCCCCTGCTTCAGTGATCACCTTAGCAAACAACAAGCTTTCAGGCTCCATTCCTGACAGCTTTGGCTATTCTGTGATAAAAGAAGTGCTTTTCCTCAACAACAAGCTCACAGGGTGCATTCCTGATGGACTTGGGCATTTGCAAGACATTGAAGTTCTTGATTTGAGCTTTAACTCACTCACAGGCCATGTTCCAAGTTCTGTGTCTTGTCTAACTGGGATTGAAGTGTTGAACATTGGGCACAACCAGTTGTCTGGTACTGTGCCTGATTTCTGTGATTTGAGGAGCTTGATGAACTTGACAGTGGCTTTCAACTTCTTCTCAGGGTTTAGTGAGGACTGTGGGAGGAGTTTGCTGAGGGTTGTGGGGTTTGATTTCTCCAGGAATTGTATTCCTGGAGGGGACATGCAGAGGCCTCCAATGGAGTGTTTGGGGCTTCCTGGGGCTGGGGGTGCCCTTAGCTGTTTGAGGTTACCTTCTACTGGTCCTGTGAGTTGTCCTGGTGTTATGGTTAGCATTGGAGTTGGAGGAATTGGAGTCTCATTTTCCTCTTCTTCTCCATCATCATCTTCTTCTCCTCCTTCTATTCCTTGATGTTTTTCTTTCTTTTTAATTATTATTAATGTTGTTATTGTTGTTGTTGTTGTTGTATGGTAGCTTATTTTATTTTTGGAACTGCATGTTGGTACTATCAGGCAGAGGTGGTGGAATGCATTAATGCAGATTTATTGTGGTATCTTTTATTCTTTTAATTTTCAACCAATCCAGGAATATATAAGATATATATGCAAAGTGTCATCTATGAACATGTTTTAAAGTTTCTGTTTTTTAAAGATAGTTTTATGATGACACTTGGATTATCCTCTAATAACTATTATTTATAATTGAAACTATATAGAGTGATTATTATTTATTGTGTATAATTATTGTTCACTATGGTTTAGCATTGCTTGGTAATATATATATATCGACGGTGGTCATTTGATGCCAATATAACGATTATTTTAGAGTGCCCTAGCTTAGAGTTACCCACCCTTATATATATATATATATATATATATGTGCCAATATTGGTATAACTCAACATAAGGGCGACAAGTCTATGTGAGAGGTTGGAAAGTCTAATTTTTTTATTTTTTTAATGTAAATAGCGACAAGTCTATGTGAGAGGTTGGAAAGTCTAATTTTTTTATTTTTTAATGTAAATAGTGAAATTTTATAAAAAAATATTATATATATATATATATATATGAGGATGCATTTTCAAGGGACATCTCTAGTTTTGGAGCGATTGTTTAGTATTGAAGCACAATGACTATACACATCACTTTTATAAATAACAGCCGGTAAATCAAAATCTAATAATTGTAATCAAAAGTCCTTAATTAAAAAAAAACTAAGAACACATTTAGAAAACTTGTTATATATATAATGGCACATCATTTAGAGATATTCCATAATATCATTGGATTTATATCCAATGGTTACCATCATTTCATGTGCAATGCAGAATAGTACCAAACAATAATTATGTACCGTAAAAAAATAACAGTAAATCTGCATAATTCTCTGTATGCGTAATGACTATTAGATGATGTTTTAACTACTATCATCAAACATATTTAAATAACAATAAAATTATATACATACACAATTGATATTATATATATATATAATATTTGGTTATTTAACCAGAATGGGATTTATAGTGGATGTGGTATGAGTGGGAAATTACTTAATTCACACAATTTTTTTTTTAAATCATACACATTTTAATCTTATATTAAAGGTAAAATTCTCTAAACAATCTTTTTATTTTTTCAAAACTTTTTTTAGTCCCAATACTTTAAACTGTAAATTTTTAGTCATTTTACTATTTTAATTTAGCTGTGTCAGTCACCCTAAATCCTAAATTCTAACATAAACCCTAAAAAAAGATGATTGACATAATCCATTTAAAAGTAGTAGAGAGACTAAAACGCTACAATTTAAAATAAGAGACTAAAATGATAAATTTGGTAAAAGGATATTTTAAATAATATTGAGGCAATGTCTAAATTAAAACTAATATATTAAATAAATGGCTTTTACATTAAATATCGCCGAAATAAATTTTTATTCTTATTTTTATTTGACAAAAAATTAATTGATTTGGCCAATGACTATTTAATCTATTGGCATTGAGTCTCTTCTACAAGGTATTCATCCCATTAATGAGGCGGGTTCAAACTCAGGTCATTCAAATGGAGGTACAGGTGTTGTAGAGCTCAGCTCCTGGTGTGTACTTGTCCTTGATTTGCGGCTTGTTACATTTATATAAAAAAAAATCTAATTGATTTGGATATTTTTGGTTGAACATTTTAGAATTCCATTAAATAATACCTTGGTGTTTATTGGACAAACTACCTCAACATGAAAATCTATTTTATGCAAGTATTTAGATTGGATTAATAAAGTACTCATTTATATAGTAAAGATAATGTTATTGTAAATAGAAATAACTCGCATATTGCAATAGTTATTGGTTAATAAATGGGTACTATTTAATTATTTATTTGACATGAGATTAAAAATGTTCATTAAAATAGACCAATATTTTTAAGAGAAATTGTTCATATCATCTCTTCAACTTTCATTTTTGATAAAAAAATCTATAGACTATTTTTTATCCTCAAAAAATCTTTTTT
Source organism: Dioscorea alata (assembly GCA_020875875.1). Classification (NCBI taxonomy): domain Eukaryota; kingdom Viridiplantae; phylum Streptophyta; class Magnoliopsida; order Dioscoreales; family Dioscoreaceae; genus Dioscorea; species Dioscorea alata. The sequence continues at coordinate 16,147,552 of CM037015.1, read as the reverse complement.
TTTTTCTTGACACCACAAGATAACTTATTTTTCAATACTTTTGTCAGAAATGCCCTCATCTATTTTAAATGAAAACATAAAATAGTAAAAAAAAACTAAGATATTAAACATAAAAACAAATATTAAACAAAAAATGTTATATTTTAAATAAAAAATTTATGTAGTTACACGTAAACACACAATATTAAATAAAAAATATACTTAACAAATGAGAAATAGATTTGGTAAGTGGAGCAAAATTAAATTTTTAAATAAAATAAATTGATAATCGATAGAGGGTCTTAAAAATAAATAAATTGAAAAAAAAATTATAAAGATTACAATAGATATTTAAAAAAAAATTATAAAAACTAATAAATAATTATGTATGTTTTGATCGCCACTAAGTTGGTTAAAATCATATGTACTTGATCATGATGCAACAGGACATACATTGATGTGACATTACAAAAAGATGTTTTGTTAGGAATAAGTCCATATATATATATATATATTCGAAATATGTAATTATTTAAATAAATATATTTAATAAATATTATTATAAAAAATATTAATAAACACTTGTTATTAAAGTATATGTTACAATGACCATGGCACCACTTGGTATGGTTTGCTTGGGGTGAAGGGTTGAGAAGGGTTTAGGATGTAAGGTTTGTTGACCCTTTTGTTACATGGTGGAAATGAATGACAAAAAAAAAAAACAAATCACTAACCTTGAGAGTTTTTTCTTCTCCTCTCATCTCCGGAAATTTGCCGGAATCTTTCATTGGAGAATCGTTAGGTCTTTAGTGAGTAAATTGTTCATTGTTTCATTACTTATCTTTTTATTTTTCTCTTGTTTAATGTATTTCTATTTTTTTTCTTGATTTCTTTATAGGTGATAATTTCAACTTTTGGAGCAGCAGGTCAGCTTGTTTTTAGCTTCATGTTATAAATTCCACAGTTTATTCCTAAATATTTGTTCTGCCTTGTTTATAATTTAGTTATTTTCTTCGATCTTGTTTAATTTGTAGTGGTAAATGATTTTCACACTAATGCTAGATAATATCTTGAGCCGAATCTTTTAGACACCATTTAGATTGCGAAATGAGAATGGAATGGAAATGAGAAAGAGAGAGAAAACAACGGTAGGAATAGGAATGCAAGTAAAAATTATGTTTGGTTGGAAAGTGTGTTATTGAGAATAAAAAGAAATAAAGTAAAAAAATATGACAAAATTATCTTAATGCCCTTAATACAAATAAATAATTTTCATATAAAATAATAAGTAATATTCAATCTTAACTTTTTATTTATAAAATATTTTAAATATCATTATTCAAAATAATTATCATAATTAAATATTTAAATTAAATATATCTTTCATCATTATTAGCTTTAATTATTTTAATTAATTAATTTTTATTTAATTAAATATCTCTCGATAAAAGTGTCATTTCACTTTAATTGTAATAATTAAATGTGTAAATTAATTATTTTATTTGATTAAATATCCATTAAAGGCAAAAATACCATTTTAGGTAATTATTATATATATATATATAAAATAATTCATATTAATTATTAATTTTAAATTATTTCAGCTAAATATTAAAATTAGTCAATTTATGTTAATTATTATTTATTTTAATAATTATAATTAATTATTTAAATTAATGATTTTTATTTAATTAAATCTTCAATAGGATTAAAAGTATCATTTTCACCATAAATAGTGTTTATTACTCTTCATTCTCCTCAATTTTGGGTAATACAATTCTTTAATTTTAAATAATATGATTATTTGTAGCACTCATTCTGATTACAATAGTTGTGTAGTCAAACATATGATTAAACTAGTGTACATAATCAATCCCATTCTAATAGTAACGATTCATGCCATCCAAAAGCCCCCTTAAATATTTTGGAATTTGGATGGCTTTTTTCATCATCTTTTATTTGGATATGTAGAAATTATTGTATTACTGTTGATGACTTTGAAAAGTTAATTATTATTTTAAAATTATTTTAACTAAGTATTAAAATTAGTCTGTTTATGTTAATTTTTATTTATTTTTAATAATTATAATTAATTATTTAAATTAATAATTTTTATTTAATTAAATCTTAACTATAAGTAAAAGTGTTATTTCATCATAAATAATGTTAATTACTCCTTATTCCCATTAATTTTGGGAGTAATACAATTTCTTAACTTTAGATAATATGATTATCTACAGTACTAATTCTCATTACAATAATTATGTAATCAAACATAGAATTAAATCACTATACATAATAAATCCCATTCTAACAATAACCGTTCATGCCATTCAAATAATGACTCTATAAAAAAAAATTGATTATGTTTTTAAATTACATTTTCCCATTTGGCGAACTCCTCCTCCATCATCCTTCAATCTCACAAGTTGTTGGCGCCCAATGGAATTGGATGACAATGGTGTTAAGGGAGCCCAATGGAAAATGAAAATCTGTCATTTTTTATACATTAATTAATCCAGACACTTTGGGTTTTGAAGCGGTGGGAAAATAGGTGGATGATAGTTTCTCTATGTGCACCACATAAAATGCAAGCCCTCTCAGGACCAAGTCTCAATGAATATAAGAAATCAAACATTTTGATCCTACCAAAATTAAAATTTTACTCCTAGAGCTACATTTAAAAGCCAAATGTACCTCCATACTTCCCAATAAAAATCAGACGTGTCATTTCTATTATGTTTGAGTTTCGAAACCAAACTAGTTGATTTTCACACTTTTTTTAAATAAAAATGAATAAATCATAATTTTATTTAAAGAAAAGGAACAAATATTGGTTTCCACACTTGAATTAATGTTCTCTAGTCTCATAATAGGAGTATCAAATGATTTTCAAAAATCTCTCTCAAGGCATTTAAATCCCAAATGAATCCCCTAATCATTTTTGAAAACCAAAAATTATTGTATTCCAAGTCAAGAAAGCAAGGTTTATAAGCAATTGGAATTTAAAAAAAAAATCAAGGGTCTTTGAAAAAATTTAAAATAGAAATATCAACTGAGTTCATCCAAAGCTATTGTTTAATGAAAACCATAGTGTTGCACAAAAAGACCTGCAAAGATAGGAATATTTGGAGAGAATTTGAAGATTCCAAGTGTAAATTTTGCCATATTTAGCATCATATTATTATTATTATTATTATTATTATTATTATTATTATTATTATTATTATTATACAAATATTTTTTAAATAAAATAATACATTTGTAACCCATGCAAATATTAATAAATATATTAAACTTAAGCAACACATTTATTTAGGAAATAGTTTATTAAAGTTACATAATAAAAAGTGCCAACAACTCTTTAAACCTTGAGATAGCTCAGCACAAACAAACATACACGCATGTATACACATATATATAGGCCACATCTTCTGGAACGTCCATTATCCCTGGAGATCGTTAGATCAATATCCAATCTCTTTTCCTTAGACGCTCTATTTTTCTCTAAACATCAACCACACTTGTCTTTCTCTTATTTTTTTATTTTTTATTTTTACAAATATTCTAAGGACTTCCGTAAATGACATATTGCAATATATATACACACACCCTAATAAAACACACTTATCAAGTAATTAGGCTACGTAATACATAGGATCAGGAAGCTTAAAGGTGCGGTTACCCTCCGGTGAACCTAAAAGATCACTCCACTGGTCTCCTGTATTGCCGACAATTCTATACCCTTGTTCTACCAACTTCTTCCTCTCACCGGACTTGAACACGAGAGAATTAGTCTTCACATCAACTCCCCTGCAGCAACCCATGGAGATTTAATACTTGAGAAATAAATAAAATAATTTAGTATCAATACATTATATTAATCATTAATTAATAATTAACAAGAATTAATATATGATAAGAAATTAAATTACTTGAGCAAGAGCTTCTCCCAAGTGTGAAATCCAGCACTTTGTAGATTAGTGCTGGTGGCTTCTCTTGTGGGTTCTCTTCTACCAGTCAAGAAGATGACCTTGATCTCAAGACTTAACAGCTTCTTGTAGAGTTTCAAGCTCTCTGGCAGCGCTGGTGCTGCACTCTGGTTCACCCATTCATTAAATGCTGTTGAATTGTATGGTTCAACCCTTCACCACAACATAAATAAATAAATAAATTAACTTTCTCTTCTACCATATATTAATCTTCTTCTTCACTAATTACTTGATGATAAATAGATGCATATGCAACCATGTAATGGACTTATAGAGTCCGTTTCATTTGTACATAGATGAGAGAATAGCACCGATAATATATACAACACAATAATAAATGATTGAGCCATAGCATATATAAATGTTTGTAATTTTTTATATTGATATGCTTAATGAACAATACAAAAATTTTATTAAATTGTATTAAGATCCGATAAATTGTCTTTTAGCTGTCCTGCAATTAACTTGGTTAAATTTTTATATAATGATTATTGGATATAATTAAAAAACATTTTATAGTACTATGCTTTTAATTACTTTATTTGCAAAACAAATTAAGACAAATTAACCTTCTCATATCAAACAAACATTAATTATATAAGGTTAATTACCCGAAGCCATTGGCAGCATAGTAGGGAAGATTAGAGAGTGTAGTCTCATCAACATCAAAGATCCAAACATCTTTGCCATCACCAACAAGCTCAAATGCTTCAGCAAATTTTATAGCCTCAGTGACAACTACGGCCGAGTCAGAACGGTAGTGTCCACCAAGCATGTAATGCCCAATGTAGTCTTCGCACGCATTGGGTACATGTTTCCAGTCTCTAACATTGTTAGTCTCAACCCCAAACTGCCAACTCTCACAAGAGACTCCATCAGCAGGATGGAGATCAGAATCCGAAATAGGCCGGAGGAAATGTCTGTCTAATGCATTGCATGCAACAAGATATGACACAAGAAGAACATGAAGTAAATGAAACATTCTAATGTTTTTTTGAGATATACTTTGTACATATATTGTTGCTTAGACAACTCTTCTTGGTATGCTCAAGAATCATGTCCATCATGAGTTTATATAGACCTCCTTTCATGTTTTGTTAGGGTTAGAGTTAGGGTTAGGGTTAGGGTTAGGGTTAGTTTTAAGATTAGTGGGTCATATGTGTTTTGTTGAAGATCAAATTTTTGAGGAGTGTAGGGCAGTTGGTCAGAAGGAGTTTTCATCACATGTGATTCACATACTGTGCTAGACAAATTAATGATATGTGAGGACAACTAGTGTTAGCCTTTCAAAATTTTTATAAAGTTAATATTTTCTTTTTTTTTAATTCAATTTCATTTTTCTTTTTTTTGAAAAATATGCATGCGCTTACACAAGAGTATAAAAGACATTTCACTAGATATTTTCATCATCTAAGAATTATTAAAATTTATAGATTTATTCATGATAGTTGATAGTATCCGAGTTTTAATTACTTTTTCCTTTATATAACAAATACGGGAAAACATGAGTTGTTTTCTAATTTTAAGCCTTTTTTACGAATTTATGTAAATTTATTAATTTGCAATTTACTTACTGAAGAGTTTGCCTCTATAATTTATTTTTGGTATGTGAATAATAAAAAAAATAAACTAGAATGTTTACATATTTATATGATTCATTTTCTTACTGATAAAAATGAGTAAAGTTGCATCTATTAAATTTAAAAGCTAAATCCAAGAGCATTTATTTCTGAAATAAAAGAGTACATGGTTAAAAAAACATGTTTAGAATATTTAAAATTGAGGTGAATATAATTTTCCATATTTTAATAAAGCTTATTCATTATATTAATTAAGTGGTTGAATTTTATGGTTTTAAGCATATAGTCTATATATATATATATATATATATATATATATATGAGAGACAAATTTATCTTTAATTGTTTTTCACTAGTTTGAGTTCAAGCATAAGTTGCTACTAACACTAACTTTATAAAAGAGAGAATAAAAGACTGATTAAGATAAATTTAAGAGTAGATCTTTCTTTAGCTAATAGCCTTTAATTGTTATATATATTTTTATAAACAATGTTTCAATATCACCCAATAATCAAAGGTTAAAGTTGGATTTATATATTTTACCATATTAGCATCCTCATGATATAAGATAAATAATTTTATCACCGGGTGATGACACATAAACTAAATGATTAATTTCTGGCCCGTGGGTATGCTCTAACTATACTGCAGGCGGTTGTTACATTTATATAAAGAAAAATAATAACTAGTGAATGAAAAAGATCATAAATAATTTTAACTATGTTACTACAAAGCTTAAGTACACTTTAATCTTTGTACCATGTAATATTTGTTCATCGTACTACAATTTTATGATTTTATGTTTTTTGAAATGAGTCAATTCTAAAGTGAAAATTAGTAAATAACTGGCTTACATTGCTCTTGACATGCGTAATAAGGTTTTTTTTGTCAAAATATTATTATTTTTAAATAAATATAAGGTCTTATATCAAAATAATATTTTTTTAAAACAATAGATTGTATTTTGAGTTAAACATAGATAAATTATAAATACTCACATCATTGAGAGACATTCAAACTCTTAATTTTTATTTATAAAAAACAATAAAATACCACTCATCTATTACGGAGGTGGTAATTTTTTTTTTCTTTTACCTTCTTTTGACACGTGATAACTAGTTATAGTCAATATAATATATATATATATTTGCCTCCACGTCCATCTTCATCCATGGTCTCCTCTTGATCTTTGATCCCTTTCTCCTTCCTTCTCAACCTCCACCTTCACCTCCATGGCTCCATCTATGGCCTTCTTTCCGTTCTTCACCTTTAGGAGCCGTTTGATTCACAGTAATGATATATTACCACGGTAATGAGATTACCGTGGTAATGAGATTGGGAATGTTGTTTGCCCGGGAATATTGTGGTAATGTGAGATTACCATGTTTGGTTAAGAATTTATATTACTGGTAATCTTTCATTACCATGTTTGGTTAGTCATGTTAATCACCTCAGTAATATGTCAAATTTACCAAAGTACCCCTATATATAAAATTTTGAAAAATATAATTTAAATTATTTAGATAAATAAATAATTAAATTATAACATTAAAATTATTTTTTTGCACAAATGTTTAAAATACCTTTGTATTTACCAAATTACCCATATGTATAAAATTTTGAAAAATATAATTCAAAGTATTTAGATAAATAAATTATTAAATTATAATATCAAAAATTATTTTTTTCACAATTTTTTAAAATACCTTTGTGTTTACCAAAATACCCCTATATATAAAATTTAAAAATTTAACTGTAAAGTATATAGATAAATAAATAATTAAATTATAATATCAAACATTATTTTTTTCATAATTTTTAAAATACCTTTGTATTTAGTAAAATACCCCTACGTATACAAATTTGAAAAACTTCATTTAAAGTATTTACATAAATAAATAATTAAATTATAATATTAAAAATAATAAAGGAAAAATAAAAACTAGATTTTGATAATGAGTGTAATATGGAATTAGATTAAATGAATGAGGGCCATAATTGGAAAAAAGAAATATTACATATTACCACCAACCTGGTAATCTGGATGGACACCTATTTTGGTGGTAATGTGATTACCACCTTATTTGGTAATATTTCACTATTAGTAATCTCACATTACCATCAACATTACCACTACTACAGTAACCAAACATTATAATCTGAACACATTACCACCAGATTCCCGGTAATGTTTTCACATTATCGTGAACCAAACGCCCCTTATCGTTATCTATGTATGAGTTTTGTTTTGGATATTTTTTTTTTTGTTTTATTTCATTTAATTATAAAAAAAAGAAGGGAGTAGAGCTACTCATATGAGAAAGAGGCAATTGTCCTTTTTAGTTTTTTAAAAAAATTATTTTCTTTTAGAGTCTTTTTATCCTATTATATAATATATTTTTTTAATATTTCATTTGCACTCCTTTTATTTTTATTTATTATAAGTTATGATAGGAATATTTGTATTTTCACTCCTATAAATATGTATAATTATATATACGCTTTTGTAAAATTATATTTACATGTTCATCCTCACAAATAATAAAACATAATTATTTATTAGTTATTCTTTACTTTTCTTTTTGAGACTCTTTGGAAGAGAAAGCCAAGGAAGTTATGCTCTTATCTCATCCATAGGAATCTTTGGGCATTTGTTTCTCATCTTCACCTTGTTTTCTCACCCTCATTAGTCATCACCACCAAGCTCCGGTGGTCCGGCCTCTGGGATTTGGTACGCTATCTTCCTAATTTTTTGTGTTCAATTAAGGTTAAGAATAAGGTTCTCATCTTCAATTAGTCACTCTCTTATCTCATCCATAGGAATCTTTGGGCATTTGTTTCTCATTTTCACCTTGATTACTAGCCCTTAATCTCATCACTCATCAGTCATCACCACCGAGCTTTGGCCTCCAGGATTTAGTATACTATCTCTCATTCTCTCTTATCTTTGTCTTCAATTAGGGTTAAGATTTAAGAACAAGGTTTTTTTTTTCATTATTTAGATTTTAGGGTTCTCATCATTAGATTCTTTAAACCTTTCTAATTATTTTTTGATCTTATGTTGGATTTTGGTTAATTGAAAGTTAAGTACAAGAATTTTGTGTTTAAGATATTTCAATACAATGGACTTTAATTTTTTATTCTTATTTATGTAGAGATTTTATGGAGCGGTATTTCAAGAAAAAACAACAATAGAATTAGAAATGCCTCAATTTTTAGCTGATTGCTTGATGACGTACATTGAGAAAGATATTTTTGATTGAATAGATAATGAAACTATTATTCATTGTTTTTAAAATATGAAACTCGTAGATGTCAATTATGAATTTGTTCTTGTTAATATTTTGTAGTAGTTGTTTATGTAAAATACTTTAATTAGTTATGATATTTAACTTGTGTTATTATATAATTTTGATTGTATTCAAAATTTGATTTACAAAATTTTATTTGCCCCTCTTATAAAAAATCTCTAGCTTCGACACTGGGTTTAGGGAGGAGAAGGAAGAAAAGGATAGATGACGAAGATAAGGCCATGGATATCGTTGGAGATGAAGGATAAAAAACACAAAAATAATGCTAGATGTTAAAAAAAAAATTTAAAATTTGTTTTTCTTGAAACTATTTTTCACATAAAATCTTTGAACATGGACCAGATATCTCAATAACCACATAATTCATTAACATTCACCTTATTATTAATTATACATGATTAGAGTAAACATTATGTATAGGACCATAATAAGCATTACACCTGAGAGCTTCTCTGGTGGGGCTTAATGGGGTTTCAATAAACGATGGAGCATTAAACTCTCCTTATCCATAAGGAAAGTTTAGTCCATCGAGCGTTTGGTGGCTCCTTGGAGTGGTTCCATCATGTTTTTTTTATTTTTTTTTTAATTAAAAAGTGATGCTATTCACACCTTTAAATAATTTTTTTAAAATTTTTATTTTTATCATCACAAAAAAATTAAATTTTCAAAATGATATAATAATTTATTATTATTAATGTATTTTTAATTATTTTAAATATTTATTTTGTATTATAATTTTTAAAAATTTATTATTTAATTATTTTACTAATAATATATAAGATTTTATTAAATAATTATAGTAAAAGAGATAGTTTAATAGGTATAAATTTAATGAGTTGATTGTGGGTCTTATTTTATAGTATAATAATTATAGAAGATAATGAATGACGAAGTGGTCTTATTTTATAGTAAAAGTATAATGAATTGATGAGGTGGTGTGACATCAAATTATAGAATAATTTAATAATTAAATATGCCTTAATTATATACATGGATTAGAAAGGAGAATTTTTAAAGTAAAGCCAACGACCTTCGGGTCTATTGGTATTCAGGTCCTTGCGTAGGGGATTCGTCTTGGGTTACGAGCGATGACTCTCCGAGTTCGATTCTCAGTTTACGTAGGTGAGTGTATCATGGGGTCTTCAAGTATTTCGTGTTCCCCACGTGCTCGTCCTTTTGATTTGACGCTTGTCGTTTTTGTAAAAAAAAAAAAAAAAAAAAAAAAAAAAATTTAAAGTAAGAAAATCAAAAGAAATAACAGTACCACATGATCTTAAAGATGTGGACAGTGACCTAAGATGTCGCATCTCCTATATTTTCAGCTAATCTTGTACCCTTGCAGCCTTGCTTTAATAGTATCATCCTTACATCTACATCACATGATACATATACCAATAATGCACTAAATTTTAAAATATATAATACAGTGGGTAAAGTGTGGTCACCATCAAGTGACCCAAAGATGGCAAGATGTCCGCTCAATACTGATCTCCTATAAAGCTCTTCCTTACCTACACCACTGCCAAGCTCTCATGTCTATTCCTCGTGTATGAAATTCATTTTAGGATTAGTTTGGATTAATTATAAAAATTTAAACTGATAATGATTTTTTTAAAAACAGTCAATAAGCCATATCGATTAAAATAAAGTAAAGGACTCCATATATGGCATACAGACACACTTAGCAAATGAGAGAAATTAACATTAGAAAGGACAACTCACACATGATAAGGAACTTTGAGTTTAGATAAAAGAATGTTACACGACTAAGGAGTTTTATTCATGTTACTGCTCCGGGAACTCAAAAACTCTTAAGGCTTTTCTCACTAGACTAAGGGGTTGTTTGGATAGGTTTCTCAGAAGTGTTTTTAAGCCCAGAAGTGTTTTTTTATAAGTTAAGCATTTTTGGGTTTTAAAAAACATGTTTATTTGGGCTTTTGGACAGAAGCAGAAGCTGTGAAAAAAACTGAAATTCAGCTTTTTTCAGAAGTTGGCCACCAGGTGATTCTCAGAAAAGCAGTTCTGAGAAACTGGTTTTTGGGATGTGAAATTTACAAACTTACCCTTGACACATAATAAAAATTCTTTTAACATTCATTTCTTTTTCCTCCAGGAGAGCACTCATGCCCATTTTCTCAGTACCCTAAGCTGTTGGTGGAATCCTTGAGTCTCCTAACTCACCTACATGCCGGCCGCCAATCCTCGCTGCACCATCACTGGCAACCTTCAGTCGTCATCCTCTGCCCTCTATCTTAGATTTCTCACTTCGATTTCTTACCGGTAAGTTAAGATATGTATTTTGGTTGAGATAATGTTTATTTTGGTTGAGATATTGTGAGGATTTTTGTCAAATCAAAGTTTTTATGCTATCAAAGATTTGAAGGGAGTTGCCAGTTTGTATTTGTCATGGTTTGAAGTTTTTTTTTTGTTTAAAATAGAGTAAATTATAAAATTCCTCGTGCATGAAATTCATTTTAGGATTGGTTTGGATTAATTATAAAACTTTAAACTGATAATGATTTTTTTAAAAATAGTCGATAAGCCATATCGATTAAAATAAAATAAAGGAGTGAAGATATGAAATACAGACACAATTAGCAAATGAGAGAAATTAACATTAAAAAGGACAACTCACACATGATAAGGAACTTTGAGTTTAGATAAAAGAATGTTATACAACTAAGGAGTCTTACTCATGTTACTGCTCCGGTAACTCAAAAACTCTTAGGAGGTGTTTGGATTGGGGGATAGAACATTATTGGAATGAGATTGATAATAAATAGTAATCTATAACCATGTTTGGATATATTACTATTAACTTGGGAATGCGTACTAAAAGTAATATCATTATGCATAGTAAAGGCATTTTATTACCCCCAAAATTGGGGGCATGGAGAGGAATGAATACTATTTATAGTGAATTTACATTTTTAACCTTAGTTAAGATTTAATTAAAAAATAATTATTTTAAATAACTAATTATAATAATTAAAGTAAATTATAATAACTAATTGTCATAATTGAGTCATTTAAATATTATAATAATTAAAATAAATAATAACTAATAAGAATTATTTAATATACATATTACATTATAATAATTAAACTGAAATGACATGTTTGCCCCTATATAATTAAATAAAATAGTAAATAAAAATATTTCATTATGGCAATTAAAGTAAAATGACTCTTTTAGCTGGTATATATTTAATTAAATAAACTATTGATAGTGAAATAACAATTTTGTCCCTAGTTGAGATTTAATTAAATAATAATCATTAATTTAAATAACTAATAATAATAATTAAAGTAAATTATATTGAACATAAATTGAGTCATTTAAATATTATAATAATTAAAATAAATAATAATTAACAAAACTTGTTTAAGATACATATTCCATTACAATAATTAAGGTGAAATGACACTTTTACCCAGTAGATATTTAATTAAATAAAATCATTAATTTAAATAATTAAAACAAATTTGCTATCTTCCAAATAAATTAAAGAAGATGATTAAAGTAAATTATTTAATTGGTTAATGGTAAAATGAAATTGTTTGTTCTAAATATTTAATTATAATAATTACAAAAACTAGATATTTATCTATACGTAATTACTTTATATATTACAATTTTCTATTCCACTTTTCCCATTCTTAATATTTATTCTTTCTAACAAAACACATTTTTCATTACCATTACCATTGCCATTACTTTTCCCGTTACCATTCCTATTCCGTGATCTAAATGGACCCTTAAGGCTTTCCTCACTAGACTAATTAACTCCACCATCTTTTGTCTTTTCTCTAAAAAAAGAGAATTAAAAAAGAAACATGTGAATAATTGTAATAGTGGATGTACACTGCTAGAGTTGGAATTAAAAATATGATCATTACACTCCAACCAAATATTCTAAATTATTGGTTTATACAAAATACCCCAGGTTTCTTAAAGAGGAGATCAAAGATAATGTGTTTATGATGTTCATAACTTTCCACAAAAATTAACGTGGGACCAAAGAGACACTAAAAGAGTGGTCAAGGTACATCAAAATTAGCAAGGCGTATGGGTATAATAGTTAAAAATGGTCAACCAATTCAATGGTCTGACGACGAAGTACACATATAGTATATGGGAGCTTGTTAGCTGATAATGAATTAAACAAAAAAATTAAAATATAATTAAATTTATTTGAATTTAACATGATTTTAATAAATCTATTTAAAAGCAAAAAAAAAATATTATTCCGTATAACTAAATGTACAGTGCGTTAAATGATCCAATCAAGTAGATCATAATTTATTTTTCACAATTTAAATCAACTGTAATGACAATTTGAAACCAAATTAATGAATGTAAATCAACAGAAATGAACATGGGATTTGGTGTTAAAACTATCTCCAATGCAACACCCAAATCCTAAATTTGGAGTTTGGCACAGGATGATCCCAAATTTGGGATCCCACATAAATATTAATTTTTTAAACAATTTTTTTAAACTTTTATTATTATTGTAATTCAAATTATAAAGTTAATAATTCCTTAATATAATTAATTAATTATAAGTAGTCATTATATATATACCTACAATATTAATTTGTGTGCAATTAATTAAAAATATACCTACAATATCTTAATATAATAATTAATTAAATTAATTTATGATAAATTTATAAACTGGTAGAGTTAAAATTTTATTGAAAATAACCTTAATAAATACTAATACAATGTACAAACTAATTATATTAAAACTAATATTATGATAAATCAGTAGTATTGCTACCTAGATTGTTGAATAGTTTCCAAAAGAATTTGAGGTTGAAGGAGGTGGTTGTTGAAAATGTCTTTTTTTTGGCATAATCCGTGCTTGTTCAGATTGAATATAAGCACGAATATTAGGATGTGGAAGGAATATTTTGAGAATATGCTTTATTGGAGTATAATTTACTGTAACAGAAACAAATTTGAGATTTTGGGTAGAAATTTGGGGTTGTGGATTGGAGATGCCCTAAAGAAGCTTCCCTCCCGCAAAACAAAATATAAGAGGAGACCATATGGTAAAATGAAGGTATAATTCTTAATATGGTCCCTCTAGATGCTCCACTTTGCCTTTATAATTCTACTTCAATTTGTGTATTTAAAATCTCTCTAGTCTTTTAATTGGGAAATCTTTGTCTAAAGACAAAGGTCATTAATTCTACTAGACAAAGCATTTTTTTTTTTTTTATGTTGACATTAATGTTTTTAAAACTAGACAACGAATTGGTCTCATATTTGGGTCATAGGTCAGTCGGTTCGACCGGATGACCCATTCTGGTCGGATCAGATGATAACAAATGCATTAATGTTATATATAATAACAGAAGTTGTATATAGAAACTATCATTAATGTTACATATAACTTAAAAGATGCACATATTTATACATATATAAACTAATGTCCTTGTCAATGTTGTCATATGTTGTCATAATGAATATTCATACATGTACTAAAGTCCTTGCCAATGTTGTTATAATGGATATGCATATATGATTTATAAGTGGATGATGATAAACAGATAAAGTTAAACTACCAATTAGCAATTAGCCTCGTAATTATCCATTTGGCCATCAAAGAGCTAGAGAGAAATGTTCTCTATCTAATTATGTCCGAAAGAGACAAGGCATGAACAAAAAAAAACCAAAGCAAACCTAGTAGAGAAACTGAGAAACATCAATTAAACATCCTTAATTTAATTCTCAGATCTCACCATTAAAATAAAAGTATAGGTTAAAATAATTCCCACTTCTCAAATCTATACCTCTTAAACAAGCTACAAATTTTTTCTTCTCGCTTTCTTAGACCTTTAAAGTTTCAAACAACATCTTCAACAAATCAATTATAACCCAAGTCATTCTCCTTATGCAAAACAAAAAAATAGGGTTGGTATGAGATGACAATAGTATCTTATCTTCTAAGCTCGCATGACGAGTATTGATGGTAGATCTGGCGGTGGTGTCTCTGGCCAAGTGAGCAGTTATGCTTCAAGACTCAAGACTCAAAGTGCATCAGGAAACCAAGAACTAAAGGACCCATTTCATGTCCTAAATCCTTCCTTTCTTTACTTTTTAGATTAAAAAAAAATCATTTGAAAACCAGGGTTTATTTGGTTTTGGTCAGACCAGCTGGTTCGCAGGGTGGTCGGGTTTGACCAATTCACGTCTTGGTCAACAAATAAACTAAACTAGACCGGACTACTGACAGATTCCTAGTTCTATCGGTCTAACTACCTGATCCAATCTGGTTTTAAAAGCTTTGTTGTCATAGCAACTATTGTACCCGATCCAAATTTGGACCTAGGGCCTCATTAGCTATTCGTGCATGAATTAGGGGTAAAATAGTCATTTAGCATTACTGATATTTTTGCTTGTTCGTACAATAGCTTTCTTGCGAAAATAACCAAAATTGGAGGCAATTCGGTCAATTTTTTTTTTGTAGTGGAGTGGAAAAATGGTAGCAAATGTTTTGTACCAACTTGTCATTTCTTGTAAAAAATAAAATATAAAAAAAAAAAGAGAAAAACCATCTAACCGACATCGCTTTCACTTCTTTCTTTCTTCCTTTCTCAACCATGAGTCTTCCTTTCTTTTTAAATTATTTTCAATGGCCAATCTCGGTGAATCGTCATCCAACAACTCCATCTTATTTGCTCTAGAGTAAGGTAAGAGGTCTTAATCTATTTTTCCTTTGAATACTCGTTTATTTTATTATTTTTCCTCTTTTGAAACTCTAGTGTTAGAATTTCATGGAGCTAGTTAAATTGTGGGTAGTTTGTGCTTTGAATGGAGCCTTTGTTCTTGTTCATGCTTTGCCTTGATTCCTAGTAAAAATCCTTTGAAAATGGTGTAGTAAATTCTATCAATTTTTTTTGTTTTAGCCGAACTTACTGTAGTAATTTTGGTGGTTATTGTAGCACTGAGGTTTTACTCTCATTTCTTTTGCCTCTTTGGTCTAAAATGAAACTCTTCATACTTGAACTTCATTGGGATTTATTCTTATTCAAGTTTAAGGTCTTTTGCGTCCAAAATAGGGTCATTTTGCCCTATAACCTTAGTGTTAGCATGTAGAGCATATAACCTCACTAATAAGGCCTCATCCAGAGAACCTTTCAAGCATGCTTATGCCCGTAATGCCTACAAGAAGGAGCATAATTAAGGATTAATTGAAGGATTTACATGCAGGGATTACGCCCGTAAGTCAAACCGTAAAGGTTATCCATAAGAGTTTACAAGTAGAACCATAAGATCGTAAGGGTGGTCGCAAGAGTAATTAAGAGAAGTTTACGGTCCAGCGCTTACAGCTGTAAGCTGGACTGTAACACCATACATAAGACCTTACGGATGGGACTTATGGCCATAAGTGATATTGTAAGGCTTGCAACCCATCATCTCCAATTCTTTATGATCACATTCTTACGGCTGTAAGTATCACGTAAATGGCTAGGTATAAATATTCCTGAATAGGGTCTCGATGGGGACCTTTTATTCTTTTGACAACAAGGCTTGGGGAAAGTAAGGGGGCTATTCTCCAAAGCTTTTGAGGCGGTCAAGAGGGAGCAATAGCCTACCTACCTTGTGTTAGTCTATATCGCAAAATTAAATAAACTCATCAGAGGCATGTTGAAGCAAGAATAAATTTGTGACATGATCTAATTATTTTAATAAGCACTCCATTTTAGTTCAAATGTTTAGAAAATTACCTCTGGATTTCGCAAAACTTTCTTTTGATGTGCCGAGTTGGTCCTCAAATTGGCGTAGATCTTCTAGCATCACACGAAAGTCCAACTCCTCCAATGCCTCTAGATCACAGGTAGGAATTGAAAACAGACTCCTCTTCTTCTCCAAAGCTACTAGGGTTAGGGAGGAAGAGAGATTGGGGATTTTCTCACCACAGAATCACTTGTAGGGTCAGAGTGGAGTCATTTATAGAGACTTCATAAGACATGATAAATATCAGCATTGAAGTTCTATGAGAAATATGAGTTCTAATGTAACTAAAACTATCTTTATCTTTAAGTCCTTATAATTCTAAATAATTATTCAACTCCATCGAATTTTAATCATTAAGTAAAATTATAAATTGATAATTTTACCCTTGCACTCAAAACGAGACTGATTTTTAATCCCTTTAAGCATGATTATCTATGTTCATTTCGATTGTTAATAGGAGGATATCATAGGACGTGGGTAATATCTAGCCAGCCCTGTGGCCCCACGTCGTAGTTTTATTGAATACAAATGAGTGGATCATTATGAACCTTTCCAATTATCATTACCATATATGTATAAAACATTGTTATAATAGAGTGAGATTATCAAAGTCTTCTAATCTCACATACTTATAATCACATAGGATACTAACTCGTTTACTTCAGAGAGAATAAATTCCTTTTTGGTTATCACTCACAACTGCTATTTGCCTGACATAACAGTACTTCGAGGTCGACTCTATCAAAAGGTAAACTGAGCCTAACAACTCTAGTAACAAACTAGACATTACAAGCACATTGTGATCATGATATCTTAGGTTAAGGTCCACTCATATGATTATAACCAACAATCCCAATCATTGATTGTCAAAAAGTAAAACCCTTGTGATTGGATTGTTGCAAGTAATGTTCGAATACACAAATCCCAATTATGTATTTATGACATATGCTTCCACTATCTTATAATGTTCAACTAGCACTTTTTGTCAAATTAAGAATATGTCATACAAATCGTTATGAATCTTTAATGTCCAATCAAAGATTATTTGATTTGTGAACTATTTAAGTGTATAAGTACTAAACCCATCTAGTGCCCTCCTCTTTATCCCACAAAGAGTAAAATGTTTAACATAGTAAACATGGACTATGATGTTCAAAAATAAAAAGAAAATGGTATCACAAGATTTATATGAACATTAAAATAAATGCCTAATAATAATAATAATAATAATAATAATACAAATAAAATTCCCTAATACAAGTATTCTCGCTGAAATTCGAGGGCATAATTCTAACACCTTGGAGGATAGAGATTGGAGCCGTCAAGGAGTTTCTTGGCGGTGTCTTTGGAAGGGTTTTGGGAAGATTCGATGGCAATCTCAACGGCGCAATTGAGGTTAGAGTTTCTATGTTTTCATTCATTCTACTGCACCTTGTGAATTGTATTGCTGTTCTCCATTAACGGAGAACTAATTTTGTAGATGCTTGGGTGTAGATGAATTGTAGGTTTTGATCTATTTTGAGATTTGTTGTGGATCTTTATTTTTTAATTGTTTTCTAACTACAATCCGCATTATTTGAATTTAATCTCGTATTATTTATGTCTTGAATGCTATCGAGACGAAAACTCTAGTTTCATGTATGATTTGTTTGTGTGACGAGAGGAAAGCCCTAGTTTTATTTTTAAATTATTTTAACTAAATATTAAAATTAGTCAATTTATGTTAATTATTATTTATTTTAATAATTATAATTAGTTATTTAAATTAATAATTTTTATTTAATTAAATCTTAAGTATGAGTAAAAGTGTCATTTTCACCATAAATAATGTTCAACTCTTCATTCTCTTCCATTTTGGGGATAGTACAATTCTTTAACTTTAAATAATATGATTATGTGCAACACTCATTCTCGTTACAATAGTTGTGTAATTAAACATTAGATTAAACCAATGTACATAATCAATCTCATTCTAAAAGTAACCATTCATGCCATCCAAACGCCTCCTTAAATATTTTAGAATTTGGATGCCATTTTTTATTATCTTTTATTTAGATAGGTAGAAATTGTTGTATTACTGGTGATAACTTTGGAAAGTTAATTATTAATTTTAAATTATTTTAACTAAATATTAAAATTAGTCAATTTATGTTAATTATTATTTATTTTAATAATTATAATTAATTATTTAAATTAATGATTTTTATTTAATTAAATCTTAACTATGAGTAAAAGTGTGATCATAAATAGTGTTAATTACTCTTTATTCCCATCAATTTTGGGAGTAATACAATTCCTTAACTTTAGATAATATGATTATCTACAGTACTAATTCTCATTACAATAATTGTGTAATTAAACATAGGATTAAATCACTATACATAATAAATCCCATTTTAACGTAACCATTCATGCCATTCAAATGCCTCCTTACCTATTTTGGATTTTGAATGCCTTTCTTTCATCATCTTTTATTTGTATATGCAGAAATTGTTGTAATACTGGTTTACTATGTCTTTGGGAAAGTAACATATCACAATTGATGACTCTACCTGATAAGTCCCCAGTAATTCATGTTTTAAAAAATAATTATTTTTAAATTACATTTTCCCCTCTGGCGAACTCCTCCACCATCCTTCCATCTCACAAGCCATTTGAGCCCAATGGAATTGGATGACAATGGTGTTAAGGGAGCCCAATGTAATTGTGAAACTCTAGCTAGGTTCCCTCCTCAGCCTCTCCCATTTGTTCAAAATGAAAATCTGTCATTTTTTGGACATTAATTAATTCAGACCCGTTGGGTTTTGAACCAACGACCTTCGGGTCTATTGGTATTCAGGTCCTGCATAGTGCTTTCATCTTGGGTTACGAGCGGTGGCTTCTCGTTTCGATCCCCCGATTGCGCAGGTAAAGGTTATGTGGGGTTTTCAAGCGCTTCGTGCCTCTCACGTGCCCGCCTTTTGATTTGACCCTTGTCATCTTTGTCAAAAAAAAAAAAAAAAAAAAATAGGTGTTTGATAGTTTCTCTATGATCATGACAAAGTCTAGCTCAATGATTATTAAGAAATCAAACGTTTTGATCCTATCATGCATAGTTAGCCACGTAAAAAATTCTGCTTTTACATTCAAAAGCCAAATGTTCCTCCATCTTTCCCAATAAAAATCAAACATGTCATTTCTATTATAGCAAGAGTAGATTGAAGACAATTTTATTGATGTTTGAGGTTGGAAATCAGACTAGTTGGTTTCCACACTTGGATCAATGTTCTCTAATTCTCAAAATATGAGAGTCAAAATGATTTTAAAAAAATCTCTCTCAGGGCATTTAAATCTGATGCAGTAAAAGAGCAACATGGTTTCTGAAGGGGTTGGATGTAGAAAAGAATGGAAGAGGGAAGAAGGGAGAGGAGGAGGAGGAGGAGGAAGGGGAAGGAGATAAGAAAAGAGAACATTTTCTATACCCTACAACATTTCATTCAACCATATATAAACGGACAATTGTAACATAATGCTAATTGCAATGATTGATAATAAAACCATATTCTATTCTAATTAGCTACTATTCCTAACACCATGTCGTCCTCTCCTATGCAGTTAGGGATGTCAATTGGCTCTGGCCCCGATGGGGAATCCAATTCCCCACCCCGTCAGGGCTGGATCAGGGAATTTTTTCGGGGGTGGGGACGGGGCCCGGGCAAAAAAAAAAAAAATTCTCCGTCGGGGTCGGGGCCGGGCTCGGGGAATATCCTCCCCGCCCCGCCCCGGAACCGAAATATTATATATATATATATATATATTAGAAAAACCCATTTATTTATTTAATTAAAAATTTATTAATAATTAAATAAACATTACTATAAAAATTAAATAAAAGTCTAAACTTATATTAACTATATTGCATTTTTTAATTTTTTAAAATTTTGGAAATAATTTATTGATGATTGTGTATGTTGGTATTTTGTGTTAATCATATTTATAAATGAGTTTCTAATTATTAAAAATTTATATAGTATTTTTAACAAATATTTTATAAATTTTATTTTAAATAATAATAATATTTTAATTTATTAATCTGGGCCGGGAAATCCCCGAACCCGAAAAATCTCCACAGGGACGGGGACGGGAAAAAAATTGATATGCTATTCCTAGACCCACTAATCAAAATTCCAAGTAAATCCCCTAATCATTTTTGAAAACAAAAAATTATTGTGTTCCCAGTCAAGAAAGAGATCAACTGAGTTCATCCAAAGCTATGGTTTAATGAAATCCATAGTGTTGCCCAAAAAGATCTAAAAAGATAGGAACATCTGGAGAGAATTTCAAGATTCCAAGTGTCAATTTTGCCATATTTGGCATCACATTATTATTATTATTATTATTATTATTATTTTATACAATAATTTAACAAATATTTTTAAAATAAATAATACATTTGTAACCGATGCAAATATTAATAAATATATTATACTTAAGCAACACATATGTATTTAGGAAATAGTTCATTAAAGTTACATAATAAAAAGTGCCAAGAGCTCTTTAAACCTTAACGATAGCTCAGCAACAATAAACACGCACGTGTGCATACACATATATATAGGTCACTTTTCTTAGAACGCCTGTTATCCCCGAAAACCATTGGATCAATATCCAACACCTTTTCCTCATGTGCTCTTTCTCTAAATATTAACCACACTAGTTTTCTCTTATTTTTTTATTTTTTATTTTTACGAATATTCTAAAGACGTCCATAAATGACATATTGCAATATATATATATATATATATATATATATATATATATATATATATGCACACCCTAATAAAACATACTTATCAAGTAATTAGGCTATGTAATACATAGGATCAGGAAGCTTAAAGGTGCGGTTACCCTCCGGTGAACCTAAAAGATCACTCCACTGGTCTCCTGTATTGCCGACAATTCTATACCCTTGTTCTACCAACTTCTTCCTCTCACCGGACTTGAACAAGAGAGCATTAGTCTTCACATCATCTCCCCTGCAGCAACCCATGCAAACCTCAAAGATTTAATACTTGAGAAATAAGTAAATAAATTTAGTATCAATACATTACATAAATCATTAATTAATAATTAACAAGAATTAATATATGATAAGAAATTATATTACTTGAGCAAGAGCTTCTCCCAAGTGTGATATCCAGCACTTTGTAGATTAGTGATGGTGACTTCTCTTGTGGGATTCTCTTCTACCAGTCAAGAAGATGACCTTGATCTCAAGACTTAACAGCTTCTTGTAGAGTTTCAAGCTCTCTGGCAGCGCTGGTGCTGCACTCTGGTTCACCCATTCATTAAATGCTATTGAATTGTATGGTTTAACCCTTCACCACAACATAAATAAATAAATTAATTAATTAACTTTCTCTTCTACCATATATTAATCTTCTTCTTCACTAATTACTTGATGATAAATAGATGCACATGCAACCATGTAATGGACTTATAGAGTCCGTTTCATTCATACATAGATGAGAATAGCACGGATATATATACAACACAATAATAAATCATTGAGCCATAGCATAAATGTTTGCATTTTTTTATATTGATATATTTAATGAACAACACAAAAATTTTATTAAATTTTATTAAGATCAGATAACTTAAGGGTAATCTGACAATGTATTATCTTAACAAAAAATAAATTGTCTTTTAGAATTAACTTGGTTAAATTTTTATACCATGATTATTGGGTATAATTAAAAAATATTTTATAGTACTATACTTTTACTTTATTTGCAAAACCAATTAAAACAAATTTTCGCATATCAAACAGACATTATGGCCTTGTTTGGATTGACTTATAAAAAAAATGTCTTTTTTCAATTAAGTAGATTTGCTTCTGGAAAAAAGTGTTTCTCTAGAGTAAGTTAAGCATTTTTTTGTAATCTGTGTTTGTATTAGCTTTTTAGGAGAAGCAGAAGCTGTAAAATAAGCTAAAAACAGCTTTTTTTTAAAAGCTGGTCATGACTAGCTTTTGATAAAAAGCTGTTTTTAAGCTTTTTTTACAGCTTCTATTTTTGTAGAAAAGCCAATGCAAACAATTTTTTTTAACTCAGAAGTGCTTAACTTATAAAAAAGCACTTCTGGGTTTTCCAAAAGCCAAACCAAACAAGCCTATATAAAGTGAGGTTACCCGAAGCCATTGGCAGCATAGTAGGGAAGATTAGAGAGTGTAGTCTCATCAATATCAAAGATCCAAACATCTTTGCCATCACCAACAAGCTCAAATGCTTCAGCAAATTTTATAGCCTCAGTGGCAACTACGGCGGAGTCAGAACGGTAGTGTCCACCAAGCATGTAATGCCCAATGTAGTCTTCGCACGCATTGGGTACATGTTTCCAGTCTCTAACATTGTTAGTCTCAACCCCAAACTGCCAACTCTCACAAGAGACTCCATCAGCAGGATGGAGATCAGAATCCGAAATAGGCCGGAGGAAATGTCTGTCTAATGCATTGCATGCAACAAGATATGACACAACAAGAACATGAAGTAAATGAAACATTCTAATGTTTTTTTGAGATATACTTTGCTTAGACAACTCTTCTTGGTATTCTCAAGAATCATGTCCATCATGAGTTTATATAGACCTCCTTTCATGTTTTGTTAGGGTTAGAGTTAAGATGAGTGGCTCATATGTGTTCTGTTGAATATCAAATTATTGAGGATGTAGGGCGGTTGGTCAGGAGAGTTTTCATCACATGTGATTCACGTACTGTGCTAGACAAATTAATGATATGTGAGGACAATTACACTTTAGCCTTTCAAAATTTGTCATGATTGATTGATAACAATATATATAAAGTTTATATTTTTATTTTTTTAATTCAATTTCATTTTCTTTTTTGGAAAAATATGAATGCGGTTACTTATTAAGATAAATTTAAGAGTGAACCTTTCTTTGGCTGATAGCCTTTAATTGTTATATATTTTTTTTATAAACTCTTTCAATATCACCCAGTAATCAAATATTAAAAGTTGGATTTCATATATTTTACCACATTAACATCCTCATGATATAAAATAAATAATTTTATCACCGGGTAATGACACAAACTAAATGATTAATTTATGATTTGTGTGTATGCTCTAACTATACCGTATGCAGTTGTTACATTTATATAAATAATAATAATAAATCTAGGGAATGAAAGAGACCATAAATAATTTTAACTATGTTACTATATAGCTTAAGTACACTTTAATCTTTGTATCATATAATATTTGTTCATCATACTAAAATTTTATAATTTTATGTTTTTTGAAACGAGTTAATTCTAAGGTGAAAATTAGTAAATTAGTGGCTTACATCGCTCTTGACATGTGTAATACAACTCTTATATGGTTTTTTGTCAAAACATTTTTTTAAAATAAATATAAGGTTTTATATCAAAATATTAATTTTTTTAAAATAGATTGTATTTTAAGTTAAACAAAAATATATTATAAATACTCACATCATCCAGAGATTCAAACTCTTAACTTTTTATTTGAAAAAACGATAAAATACCACTCATCTAGTAATTTTTTTTCTTTCACCTTTTTTGACACAGGATAACTAGTAATAGTCAATATAATTTATAATTTATATTTATATTTATATTTATTTTTATATTTTTTTTGCCTCCACGTCCATCTTCATCCATGGTCTCCTCTTGATCTCTGATCCCTTTCTCCTTCCTTCTCAACCTCCACCTTCACCTCCATGGCTCCATCTATGGCCTTTTCTCCGTTCTTCACCTTTATCTTCATCTAAGTATGGGTTTTGTTTTGAATTTTTTTATTAATATAATTTAAAAAAAGAAGGAATATGGGTTTAGGGAGGAGAAGGAAGAAAAGATATAGAGGACGAAGATAAGGCCATGAATATAGTTGGAGGTCAAGGATAAAAAAAACAAAAATAATGCTAGACGTTAAAAAAAATTTAAAATTTGTTTTTCTTTAAACTATTTTTCACATAAAATATTTGAACATGAACCAGATGTATACATCTCAATAACCACATAATTAAGTCATTAGCATTCACCTTGGTATTAATTATACATGATTAGAGTAACCATTAAGCCCAAGCTATAGCACCATATAATAAGCATTATACCTAAGATAATGTTTGGATCCTGGATTGAAGTCTTGGGAGTGGGAATGCCAAGCCTCCCACCATCCCACTCCAATGTTTGGTACTCGGATTAGGAGTGAATACTAAAATTTTGGAGGATTGGGATTCCAAATGTGGGTGTTTTTCACTCCTTTGAAATTTGAGAGGATTGTGTCTCTTTAGCAAGTAAAATACTATTATGCCCTTCCATAGCTAGTAAAACCCTTCTCCCATTTTCTTTGTGATTTATTAATAATAATAAATTATGCTAATAAATATTAAATATAAAACCACTAATAAATTATTAAAGCACTAATAAATATTAATATTAATAAATTAATAATATTTAAAGCACTAATAAATATTTATAATAATAAATTATGCTAACAATAAGTAATTAGATGAAATATTTAATAACAATAAATTAAAATAAATAATTAAAATATTAAAAATATTTATTAATAATTACGTTAATTAGTTACTATTAAATATAAACCATTGTTTTCTAAAATGTCATTCTATTTATATAAAAAGACAAAAATATAATTTTACTATATTTCTCTCTCTTACTTTTTACTATTTATAATTCTCATTTCCTCAAACTAAACATCTTCATCATTATCTTCCTTTTTCCCCTATTCACACTCTCACTCTCTTTTTCTCATTCCCTTCTCCATTCCTATTATGCAATTCAGCTTTTCCCCCTATTCACACTCACTTTTTTCTTCTCATTCTCTCCTCCGTTCTTATTCCGCAATCCAGACGCCTGTAAATAAAAAAAATGACCAGAATGAAAAAATTTTAAAGTAAAAAAATCAAAAGAAATAACACCACATGATCTTGAAGGTGCGGTCCCTGACCTAAGATGTCGCATCACCTGTATTTCCAGCTAATCTAGTACCCTTGCAGCCTTGCTTTAATAGTAGTCTCTTCCTTACACCTACACCACTGCCAAGCTCTTATATCTACACCACATGATACACAGACAAATAATGCACTAAATTTTAAAATATATAATACAGTGGGTCAGGTGCGGTCACCATCAGGTGACCCAAAGATGCCAAGATGTCGCTCAATATTGATCTCCTTTATATATTTCCAGCTAATATTGTACCCTTGCTTTAATTGTCTCTTCTTTACACCTACACCACTGCCAAGCTTTTATTAGGGTTTGTTTGGATGGCCAATAAAAATAATAATAAAAATAATAATAATAATAGTAATGAAAAAAAATAATGATAAATAATGAAAAAAGTGTTTGATTGAAAAGAATAAATATTAGGAATGAAAAAAATAGAACAGAGAATTATATGTAAATTAATTTAATGTCTTTAAGTAATAATAATATGTTAATATATAAAGTAATTACATACAGATAAATATCTAGTTTTTGTAATTATTATAATTAAATATTTAGAACAAATAATTTCTAATTATTTTATTTTGATTACCATACTTTAATTAATAGATAGATATTTATTTTAATAAATATCTATGTTATTATAATTACCACACTTAAATACTTTTATTAATTATTTTATTTTAATTAAATGTCATTTCACTTTAATTATTGTAATGTAATATTTATCTTAAACAAGTTTTGTTAATTATTATTTATTTTAATTATTATAATATTTAAATGACTCAATTTATGTTCAATATAATTTACTTTAATTATTATTATTAGTTATTTAAATTAATGATTATTATTTAATTAAATCTCAACTAGGGGCAAAATTGTCATTTCACTATCAATAGTTTATTTAATTAAATATATACCGGCTAAAAGTGTCATTTTACTTTAATTGCCATAATGAATATTTTTATTTACTATTTTATTTAATTATATAGGGGCAAACATGTTATTTTAGTTTAATTATTACAATGTAATATGTATATTAAATAATTCTTGTTAGTTATTATTTATTTTAATTATTATAATATTTAAATGACTCAATTTATTTTTATTAAAATTTACTTCAATTATTATAATTAGTTATTTAAAATAATTATTATTTAATTAAATCTTAACTAAGGGCAAAAATGTCAATTCACTATCAATAGTATTCATTCTCCTCCATGCCTCCCAATTTTGGGAGTATTGAAATGCCTTCACTATGCATAAAGATATGAGTAATGCTATATCAAGCGAAGCAGTCACACGAAATGATGTGGTTGGTGACGTGGCTGCTTCTTTTTATTTTTTTATTTTAAAAATAAATAATTACAATTAAAATTAAAAAAAAAAACAAAGAGGACTTTGCCTCTTTCTCTCTCTATCACGCCCAGGAACACCAACCCATTCTCTCCAATCACCGGGAAGAGGTCATTGTTCGCATCGATAGTAAAAGCCGCTCTCCGCCGTTATCCGCCGATTCTGGCGCCGCTAACGGTTACATTTGGCGTGGCTCGAGCTACAATTTTTCTGGGCAGGTTGGTGGTGGTTGTGCGGTGCCGGAGCTTAGCTTCCCGATGGAACTACATCCGCCGTCGAAGCTTATTAGCTCATTTATCCGGAAGCAGCAAGCGTCCTGCGAGGAGTTGTCGTTGGACATGGATTTCGAGATGGAGGAACTCAAGCGAGAGTCGTCGAAGGATTGTCTCATCTTGTTTGAAGAGGCGTTAGAGGAGTCACCGTCGTTTTCTTCGGAGGATGGTGTTAGATCTGGGTCCGTTCACCGTCGGGGTGGTGCTTGGGTTCCGACTAGTCTGAGATATGATGGCGACGGTGAGGTCCTCCGTTGTACGTCTAACTCGTTATTCCGCCGCTTGTCAACTCTTCTCCGTGTGAAGATGAGATCGAGGTTGATAGACCCCGCGCTGGCCGCCTTTGGCGATAATCGGAAGTCCAAGAAGATCCCAAGGTCCGAACAGATGAAATTTGGGCTGCTCGGCAAGCTGGATGACGATGATGACCTTTTTCTTGAGGGGGACCTCCCGGACTGGTTCAAGCATGATTCGTGGGGTGTTTTCACAATCCTCCAATCGGTGAGCTTTATCTTAATCATCGCCTTCTTCTTATGTAGCAATTTCATCCCCGTCCTTGAGGGCCAAACCGTGTGGAACCTGCATCTCTGGAAGTGGGAGCTGCTTGTTCTCGTGCTCATCTGCGGCGGCCTCATTTCTGGCTGGGTTATCTGGTTGATTGTCTTCTTTATCGAGCTCAACTTCTTGCTCCTCAATCAAGTGCTTTACTTCGTCTATGGCCTCCGAAAGGGCGTTCAGAATTGCCTCTAGCTTGGCCTCGTGCTCATGGCTTGGCATTTCATGTTCGACAAGAAGGTCGAGAGGGAGACGAAAAGCAAAACCTTGTCGTGCATCACCAAAGTCTTTTTTTGCTTCCTGGTTAGGAGAGAGGGAAATGGCCGTTGGGAGCGGGGAGACGAAAAAAGCGGCAGCCGGCGAGAGAGAGAGAGAAAGAGGCAAAGTCCTCTTTTTGCGTGTTTTTTTATTTATTTTTGAAATAAAAAATTAAAATTAAAATAAAAAAGAAGCAGCCACGTCATCAGCCACATCAGTTCGTGTGACTGCTTCGCTCGATATAGCATTACTCTAAAGATATTACCTATAGTACCCATTCCCAAGTTTATAGTAATATACCCAAACATGGTTATAGATCACTATTTATTATCTATCATATTCCAACAGTGTTCTATCCCTCAATCCAAACACCTCCTTATAGTAATATACCCAAACGGATTAATTATAAAAATTTAAACTGATAATGATTTTTTTAAAAACAGTCAATAAGCCATATATGGAATACAGACACACTTAGCAAATGAGAGAAATTAACAATAAAAAAGACAACTCACACAAGACAGGAGGCACACACAACATGATAAGGAACTCTGAGTTCAGATAAAAGAATGTAATACAACTAAGGATTCTTACTCATGTTACTGTTCTGGGAACGCAAAAACTCTTAGGGGGCGTTTGGTTCGTGGTAATGTGAAAACATTACTGCCTGTTACGTGGTAATATTTTCAGATTACCACGTTTGGATGGATGGTGGTGGTAATATTAATGGTAATGTGTGATTACCAACTTTGGAAGATTACCAAGAAACTTGGTAATCCCATTACCACCAAAATAGGTGGCTATGTTGGATTACCAAGTGGGTGGTAATCTTAAATATTTTTTGGATAAATATACCCTTTGTTTAAAAATATTAATTTTCATATTTTATTTGTTGGATAAATAAATTAAATTTAAAAAACATTAATTTGGGAATATGTTTAGTTTTGAAATTTTAATTTTTTATCAAAAATTTTATTTTACTTTAATAAATTTAAATTTGCATAAAACGGTAGACATTAGGGTATTTTGGGAAATTTAGAACATTACCAAGTTGATTACCATTTAATATGAGTTTCCAACCAAACATGGTTATCATAAATTACCACAACATTCCTAGGCATATAACATTCCCGTTCTTATTACCACGGTAATCTCATTACGTGGTAATATATCATTAACGCGAACCAAACGGCCCCTAAGGCTTTTCCTCACTAGCTAATTAACTCTACCATCTTTTGTCTTTTCGCCTAAAAAAGAATTAAAAAAAAAAAACATGTGAATAATTGTAATAGTGGATGTGCACTGCTACAGTTGGAATTAAAAATATAATCATTACACTCAACCAAATATTCTAAATTATTGGTTTACACAAAAATACCCCAGGTTTCTTAAAGAGGAGATCAAAGATTATGTCTTTATGATGTTCACAACTCTCCAAAAATAAATTAACATGGGAACAAAGAGAGACTAAAAGAGTGGTCAAGGTAGATCAAAATTAGCAAGGCGTATGGGCATAATAGTAAAAATTGGTCAACCAATTCAATGGCTAGACGACGAAGTATACACATAGTCTATGGGAGCTTGTTAGCTAATAATGAATTAAATAAAAAAAATATATAATTAAATTTGTTTGAATTTAACTCGATTTTAATAAATCTATTTGAAAAAAAAAAATTATTGTTTAGTATAACTAAATGACCCAATCAAGTAGATCATAATTTATTTTTCTCAATTTAAATCAATTGTAAATGACAAGACAATTTAATGAATTTAAATCAACACAAATGAACATGGGATTTGGTGTTAAGACCATCTCCAATGCAACCCCCAAATCCTAAATTTGGGGTTTGGCATAAGATGACCCCAAATTTGGGATCTCACATAAATATTGATTTTTTAAACAATTTTTAAACTTTTATTATTATTGTAATTCAAATTATAAAGTTAATAATTTCTTAATATAATTATAAATAGTCATTATATACCTACAATATTAATTTGTGTGCAATTAATTAATTAATTCATAATAAAATTATTAATTAAATTAATTTATGATAAATTTATGAAACTGGTATAGTTAAAATTTTATTAAAGATAACCTTAAGAAAAGCTAATACAATGTAAAAACTAATTATATTAAAATTAATATCATGATAAATCAGTAGCACTGCCGCCTAGATTGTCGAAATAGTTTACAAAAGAATTTGAGGTTGAAGGAGGTGGTTGTTGAAAATGTATTTTTTTTTTTTTAGTATAATCGTGCTTGCTCAGATTGAATGTAAGCATGAATATTAGGATATGGAAGGAATATTTTGAGAATATGCTTTTTTTTTTAGTATAATTTATTGTAACAAAACCAAATTTGGGATTTGGGGTAAAAATTTAGAGTTATGGATTGGAGATGCTCTAAAGAAACTTCCCTCTCGCAAAACAAAATATAAGAGGAGACCATATGGTAAAACGAAGGTGTAATTCTTAATATGGTCCCTCTAGATACTCCACTTTGCCTTTATAATTCTACTTCAATTTGTGTATTTAATATCTAGCTCTCTAGTCTTTTAATTGGGAAATCTTGGTCTAAAGACAAAGGTCATTAATTCTACCAGACGTAGCATTTTTTTTTTATGTTGACATTAATGTTTTTAAAACCAGACAATGACTCGGTCTCATATTTGGGTCACGGGTCAGTCGGTTTGACTGGATGACCCATTCCGGTCGGACCGGATGATATATATATATATATATATATATATATATATATATATATATATATATATATATAACATACATGAACAAACTAACAAATGCATTAATTTTATATATAATAACAAAAGTGGTATATATAAACTATTATTAATGTTACATATAACTTATAAGATGCATATATTTATACATATATAAACTAATGTCCTTATCAATGTTGTCATAATGAACATTCATATATGTATAAACTAAAGTCTTTGCCAATGTTGTCATAATGGAAATGCACATATGATTTATAAGTGGATGATGATAAACATATAAAGTTAAACTACCAATTAGCAATTAGCCTCGTAATTATCCATTTGGCCATCAAAGAGCTAGAGAGAAATGTTCTCTCTCTAATTATGTCAAAAAGAGACAAGGCATGAACAAAAAAACCAAAGCAAACCTAGTAGAGAAACTGAGAAACATCAACTAAGCATCCTTAATTTAATTCTCAGATCTCACCATTAAAATAAAAGTATAGGATAAAATAATTCCTACTTCTCATATCTATACATCTTCAACAAGCTACAGATTTTTTTTTCTCACTTTCTTAGACCTTCAAAGTTCCAAACAACATCTTCAACAAATCAATTATAACACAAGTTATTCTCCTTATGAAAAAAAAAGGGTTGGTATGAGATGACAATAGTATCTTGCCTACTGAGCTAGCATGATGAGTATTGCTGGTAGATCCGGCGGTGGTGTCTCAGGCCAAGTGAGCAGTTGATGCTTCAAGAATCAAGACTCAAGACTCAAAGTGCATCAGGAAACCAAGAACTAAAAGACCCATTTCATGCCATAAATCCTTCTTTCCTTTATTTTCTAGATTAAAAAAAAATCATTTGAAAACCAAGGTCTATCCAGTTTTGTTCAGACCAGCCGGTTCGCACGGTTTGGCCGGGTTTGACTAGTTCACGTCTTGGTCAACAAATAAACTAAAACTAGACCGGACTGCCGACCGATTCCTAGTTCTATCGGTCCGATTACCCGATCCAATCTGATTTTAAAAGCTTCGGTTGTCATAGCAATTGTTGTACCCGATCCAAATTTAGACCTCGGGGCTCATTAGATATTTGTGCATGGATTAGGGGTAAAATAGTAATTTAGCATTACTGATATTTTTGCCTGTTCGCACAATGGCTTTCATGCAAAAATAACCAAAATTGGAGGCAATTCGGTCATTTGGATCCTTTCTTTTTTTTTTTATAGTGGAGTGGAAAAATGGTACCAAATGTTTTGTACCAATTTGTCATTTCTTGTAAAAAATAAAATATAAAGAGAAAGAGAAAAGAAAAGGAGAAAAACCATCTCATCTACATTTCTTTCACTTCTTTCTTTCTTCCTTTCTCAGCCATGAGTCTCTTTCTTCTTTTTAAATTTTTTTCAATGCCAAATCTTGGTGAATCGACATCCAACAACTCCCTCTTATTTGCTCTCGAGTAAGGTAAGAGGTCTTAGTCTATTTTTTCCTTTGAATACTAGTTTATTTTTATCACTTTTCTTATTTTGAAACTCTAGTGTTAGAATTTCATGGGTCTAGTTAAATTTTGGGCAGTTTGTGCTTAGAATGGAGCCTTTGTTCTTGTTCATGCTTTGCCTTGATTCCTTGTAAACATTCTTTGAAAATGGTGTAGTAAATTCTATCAAATTATTTTGTTTTGGCCGAAATTACTGTAGCAATTTTGGTAGTTATTGTAGCATTGAGGTTTTACTCTTATTTCTTACTCTTGGTCTAAAATGAAACTCTTCGTACTTGAACTTCACTAGGATTCGTTCTTATTCAAGTTTAAGGTCTTTTGCGTCCAAAATAGTGTCATTTTGCCATATAACCTTAGTGTTAGCATGTAGAGCATATAACCTCACTAATTATAAGGCCTCATCCAGAGAACCTTGCATGCATGCTTATGCCGGTAATTAATACCGGTAATGCCTGCAAGGAGGAGCATAAGGACAAACTAAGGACTTACGTACAGGGATTATGCCCATAAGTCAAACCTTAAGGGTTATCCAGAAGATCTTACAAGTAGAACCATACTCCCGTAATGGTGGTCGCAAGGGTAATCAAGAGAGTTTTGCATTCTAGCGCTTACAACTGTAAGCTGGATCGTAACACCATACGTAAGACCTTACGGACGGGACTTGTGGCCTTAAGTGATCCTGTAAGGCTTGCAACCCATCATCTCCAATTCTTTATGATCACATTCTTACGGCTGTAAGTAGCCTGTAAATGGCAAGGTATAAATATTCCTGAATAGAGTTTCAATGGGGACCGTTTATTCTTTTGATGATTAGGCTTAGGGAAAGTAAGGGGGCTATTCTCCATAGCTTTCGAGGCGGTCAAGAGGGAGAAATAGCCCACCTACCTTGTATTAGTCTATATCGCAAAATTAAATAAACCCATCAGAAGCATGCCGAAGCAAGAATAAATTTGCGATATTATCTAATTATTTTAATAACCACTCTATTTTAATTCAAATGTCTATAAAATTACCTTTGGATCTTCCAAAACTTTCCTTTGATGTGCTGAATTGGTCATCAGATTGGCATAGATCTTCTAGCACCGAATGAAAGTCCTACGCCTCTGGATATCACCATGCTGGAATTGAGAAATAGTCTCCTCTTCTTCTCCAAAGCTGCTAGGGTTAGAGAGAAAGAGAAATTGGGATTTTCTCACCACAGAATCAATTGATTCCTTCTAGGGTTCGAGAGGAGTTATTCTTAAAACATGATAAATATCAGCATTGAAGTTCTATGAGAAATATGAGCCCTAATGTAACTATAACCACTTTTGTCTTTAAGTCTTTATAATTTTCATTAATTATTCAACTCCATCGAATTTTAATCATTAAGTAAAATTATAAATTGATAATTTTACCCCTACACTCAAAATGAGACTAATTCTTAATCCTTTTAAGCATGACTCTCTAGGTTCATTTCGATTGACAATAGGAGGATACCAAAAGACGTGGGTGATATCTAGCTAGCCCCGTGGCCCCACGTCATAGTTTAATTGAATATGAATGAGTAGATCATTATGAAAATTAACCTTTCTAATTATCATTACCATATATGTATAAAACCTTCGTTCTTATATCCCAACAAAGTAAGAGCCATGGTAATTATAAAACTTACTAAACTCGATCATATGTAAATACGATAGTAGAATAAGATTACCAAAATCTTCTAATCTCACATACTTACATAGGATACTAACTCGTCCACTTCCGAGAGAATGAATTTTTTTTTTATTATCACTCACGACTGTTACTTGCCCGACATAGCAGTACTTCAAGCTCGACCCTATCGAAAGGTAAACTGAACCTAACGACTCTAATAACAGACTAGACATCACAAGCACATTGTGATCATGATATCTCAAGTCTAAGGTCAACTCATATGAACATAACCAACAATCCCAATTATTGACTGTCAAAGAATAAAACCTATGTGATTGGATTGTTGCAAGTCATGTTTGAATACACCAATCCCAATGATTTATTTATGACATGCTTCCATTATTCTATAATGTTCAACTAGCACTTTTTGTCGAAGAATATGTATACAAATCATTATGAATCTTTAACGCCTAATTAAAGATTTTTTGATTTGTGAACTATTTAAGTGTATAAGTACTAAACCCATATAGTGTCATCCTCTTCATCCCAGAAAGAGTAAAATTTTTAACTTAGTAAACATGGACTATGATGTTCAAAAATAAAAAAAAAATGCTATCACAAGATTTATAATAATAATAATAATAATAATAATAATAATGAAATGCCCTAATACAAGTATCATCGCTGGAATTCGAGCTAGGGCATAGTCCTAACACCTTGGAGGATAGAGATTGGAGTCGTCAAGGAGTTTCTTGGTGGTGTCTTTGGAAGGTTCTTGGGAAGATTTGACGGCAATCTCAACGGCCAATTGAGATGGGGGTTTCTATGTTTTCATTAATTCTATTGCACCTTGTGAATTGTATTATTGTTCTCCATTAATGGAGAACTAATTTTGTAGATGCTTGGGTGTAGATGAATTGTAGGATTTGATCTATTTTGAGATTGGTTGTGGATCTTTATTTTTTAATTGTTTTCTAATTGAAATCTGTAATATTTGAATTTAATCACTTATTATCAATGTCTTGAATGCTATCGAGGCGAAAGCCCTAGTTTCATATATGATTTGCTTGTGTGACAAGTTGAAAGACCCACCTAGCATATGTATGCCATGATCAGAGTTAATTGTGGCTAAACCTAGAAATATGGTACTTTGGAGTCAAGAGTTCTCCACACACAATCCTCCCAAGTAAATTAGCAAGTAATTCCATGCTTTTTGCAATTATAGGGAATAGATTTTAGGAGAAATTGCATTTCTAATCTATATGGGATTAGGGGCAATTGTTTTGCAAGAAGGGTTGTCTAATTATTGAATTCTTGTTAATTCACAGTGAGATTTCATGGAGTACAATACAATCATGGGATGTCTGTATTAGCACTATACTAGATTAGTTACTATTTACTCTTGGAAGATGGGGGTAGTATATTTTACGTTTTCTCTTGGTTAAAATAGGATTTCTATCTAATAACCTTTGTCCTAGACTTAAAAAACTCTAGAGGAATTCTATGCCCGAGTATCCCATTTCCCCTTTCTTATCGTATGATTGTATTTTTGTATTATTGATTTCTATTTTTGTTATTTAATTCACACATCACAATTTTTGGTAGGTTAGTTTTCGCAATTAGGATTAGTACTAGTACTCTCTATTTCCTTGTGGATTGATACCCTCCTCTTGAGCACACTTACTACTTGATCAGTGCGTACGCTTATGTCTCTTATCACGCACGCATTCATGCATTTAGCTTTTCAATCTCATATTCATCACTTCATGAATTCTATGCATGTGGCTAAGTTGTGAAGCAATTCGAAAGGGAAGGAATCGCCGAAGTGTAAGCTCGCCCGAGGCGAGCCGACCCATTTTG
Organism: Dioscorea alata; assembly: GCA_020875875.1. Lineage (NCBI taxonomy): Eukaryota > Viridiplantae > Streptophyta > Magnoliopsida > Dioscoreales > Dioscoreaceae > Dioscorea > Dioscorea alata. Next base: position 16,111,780 of record CM037015.1, on the reverse strand, counting down.
TGAGTGGTTGAATTATATTTGCACAGCCTTAATAAAGTAGTATATAATATTTTAAAGGTTTTACACTATATTTCTCATACCAAATCGTATTTTTACTGAAGGTGGATTTGTTAGAATGGTTTGAACATATTTGAGCTCTTGAAAACTATAGATGCATCTTATTAAAATCATGAATATCTATTCATATTTCTATTGAAAAAGACATATATGTTCAGATGTATATGTGTTTATACTCAGAAAAGAATGTAGTTTAATGCTTCTTTGCTCAGCTATTATATGGTGATTTATATAGTAATGATCTTGAGAGTATACTTTTTGAGTCAAAAATGTTGAATGATGGTTTGTTAAGATGTAAATTGAAAATGAAATGCTTATGCATATGTTTGAATTTGATGGTGACTGCGGGAGGTAATGTTCTAAATTTTGAAATTTAAAAACACCTTGGTGGTCCCGTATCTAGTTGCAGCCACGATTAGATCGAGAATGATTCGAGGCTAGCTTATGATTTAGTTGATTTTGATTAGTGTGTCGAAAACTTTATTAGTGTGTTTCACTGATAACTCATGTTTAAACTATCGATTTGTTGTGCTTTTGATTATTATATTATTATTATTATTATTATTATTATTATTATTAAAAGGATTATTTTGTATAGCAATACTATTTATAAATCGTCAGGGTTATTCTTTTATGTTCTTAACTATATTGGAGGAATTTGTTATTATTTTGGATTGCTTTAATACTCTGTTAAGTTTATGTTGTCACCACTCACTGGGTAACATTTGTTACACGCCACTCTCTCTCCTATTTCTCAGGTTGTGATGCCAGAGTTAGTTGTGTTGGCCAGTTCATAGGGTAATTTGCTCTCCCCTCCTATGTCAAGGTCAGTCTTTATTTTGGCATGTAGCACATATGGATCTACTAGACTTTATTCTTATGTTTTGTCGTTGTATTCGTATTCTCTGTATTTTCAGTGGACGGTAAAACATAACTTTATATTTTGTTAATGTTCTTTGTATTTTATGTCGTTAATGTATGTGAATCTTAATCTATCTTTATTGTTGAGTTTATGATCATCTTGGTGAGATTGTGAAATCAAGATTATTAAGCCGTGTGGAGACTTGGGAGTGGGGTGAAGTATAATCCTCCCGTAATTGTCAAGGCGTTTGTCACACCCCTGGCTAGAGTCGGAACATGACAACAATAATTATAGTAATGTGGCTTTTTGTTTTTATATATATATATATATTAAATCTTATTAAAAATAATAAAAAATAATCAAATAGATGTAATTCTCTAAGTAGTCCATATATGGGCTCAACATTATTTTATTATTCTATCCACTTTGATTTTTTTTTATTAACATAGTAACAATTATATTGATATGGTAATCTCACATGATGTAGATAATATGAAGCAACTGTGTTGAATAAGTTGCCACCAACATCTATGTAGATCTTTGGAATAAAAATAATAAGAAACTACATACAACACATTACATCGATGATATTAAACATTTTGAATGTATAAAGATAAGAATAGATACTAATGAACGGTATGCCCATTTAAATTAAAGGTGCCTCTGTAGGAAATGATGAGTTGCAATAGTAGTAGGGTCCACCACGATCAAAACAGGGAAATATCTACACAAAGCTAGCGCCCAAAAACAAGTGGGACCCATCCTGAATATAAAAATATCAAAATATATGATGAAAATACCTTGAAAAATGTTGAACTGGTATATTGTACATGGGATGGTATAGCAACTACATTCGTTCATATTGGAATAAATATAAGGTTGGGATTTATGTAATGACATGTTTATATGTATGTTGTAATATGTGGAAATACTTATATAAAATAATCCCAGAATATATATATCTAATAAGAAACTCTGTAATAAGAATAAAATATAAAATACATTGAAGATACAATACCTGTAAAACACATACAGTACACAATTATGCCAAAATATGTACATCATACACTATGTAAAAAATAAATGCAATTTACAACCATACATTTCATTTATTATTTACATCTGGCCACGCGGCGTGTAAAACACACTATGTAAAATATAAATATTAACTCATACACAGACGGCGAAACAATTTAAAGTAATTATGTCGATGTCGTATTAGGGAAGGAGTCTATTTTCAATATAGTGGTATTTATGTAATAAATAGGTTTCAACTCTTTGCTATAGTGCAGAGCCCCAAAACACTCCTCAATCGGTGTATGGTGTACAATTTATAGAAGGCCATCTATTTAATATTAACACAAATGGCCGCATGGTATGTACTGCCACGTGGCACCGTAAGATTGGTCCATTTAAATTAAAGGTGCCTCTACAGGAATTGACACGTTGCAATAGTAGTGGGGTCCACCACGTTTAAAACAAGGAAATATCTAGACAAAGCTGGTGCCTAAATCCAAGTCTCTTTGAGGACAAGTGGGACCCACCCCGAATATGAAAATATTAAAATATATAATGAAAATACCTTGAAAAATGCTGTACTGGTGTATTGTACATGGGACGGTATGGAAACTACATCCGTCTAGATTGGAATAAATACAAGGTTGGGATTTATGTAATGACATGTGTATGTGCATGTTGTAATCTGTGGAAATCCTTATATATAAAATAATCCCGGAATATATATATCTAATGAGAATAAAATATAAAAGACATTGGAGATACAATAGCTGTAAAACACATACAGTACATAATTATTCCAAAATACATACATCATCCACTACGTAAAAAATAAATATGATTTACAACCATACTGTTATTTACATATGGCCACGCAGTGACGCCACCAATTTAGATGGGTTTTGGTGTCAAATTAACCGGTAAGTTGTCCTGTAACTTATTCAATGCCTCAGAAGTTGATTTCCCTATAAGAATGGGTTGTAATACATTGGATAATCTGTACCCGGATCTCTTCGAAACATGATACTCAGATGTCAGAGATAAGAGCTGCGAATTCATACCGGAAGATGAGAATAAATTGCGCAATCACCAACAATGTAGCCGAAATTATGTGGAAAAGATAAATATTAACTCATGCACAGACTATTTTCAATAGAGTGGCATTTTTGTAATAAATAGGCTTGCACTCTTTGCTATAGTGCAGAGCCCCAAAACCCTCCTCAATCGGTGTGTGGTGTAAAATTTATAGAAGGTCATCCGTTTAATATTACCACGGATGACCTCCCAGTCCGTACTGCCATATGGCATCGCAGGATTGATCCATTTAAATTAAAGGTGCCTTTATAGGAAATGACGCGTTGCAATAGTAGTGGGGTCCACCACGTTTAAAACAGAGAAATATCTAGACAAAGTTGGCTCTTAAATCCAAGTGTCTCTCCGAGAACAAGTGGGACCCACCCCAAATACAAAAATATTAAAATATATGATAAAAATACCTTGAAAAATATTGTATTGGTGTATTGTACATGGGAAGGTATTGAAACTATATCTGTCCAGATTGAATAAATACAAGGTTGGGATTTATATAATGATATGTGTATATGCATGTTGTAATATGTGGAAATACTTATATAAAATAATCCCGGAATATATATATATATAATAAGAAACTCGGTACCTAATAAGAATAAAATATAAAAGACATTGAAGATATAATACCCGTAAAACACATACAATACACAATTATTCCAAAATACGTACATCATACACTATGTAAAAAATAAATACAATTTACAACCATAGATTTCATTTATTATTTATATATGCCCGCGGAGTGACACCACCAATTTTGATTATAGTAACAATTGCCATATTATAACAGAAATACAGAACTATTAATATTTTAAAATTGTTGGATTTATTATTTCTATATTTAACTATTTTATAATAAAAGTAAAATTTTCATTTATTAAAATTTCTTCACTTCTCTCTCATCCAATGATTATGTTTAATTAAATTAATGGTTCTCCAATATATTTAAATTTAATCCCATCAACTAATATCTAGTTTTAAAAACATTATTAAAACATTATATAATAAGTATTTGATAAAATAAATTAATAACTACAAAAGTTTTTAATTATTTCAATTTATTTGAAATTATCTTAAGTATTTTTAAAAATTTTAAAATTTTAATTTGATTTATGGGCAAAAAAATTAATTATAATAGTTGACAAACCTCGAACTCATAAGTCATAACTTCATCATACCAACACACTTACAACAACATCAATCTAACCAATTCATCAATGTATTTTCAATTGATATTGTTTCCGTACTAAAATATATAAACAATAAATAAGTTTTATACTACTTACTTCTACTTTTAGCCCACATCGGCTAGGATAAGAAAAATCCCATATCAATTGCCCATAAAAACAATGGTACCTAACCCAAAGGTGTTTTGTGATTGTTTCACATATTTCTTTATTTTAAATTATATTTTATAATTTTTTAAATAAATAAATAAATGAAAACAAGCTGGCAGGCCCATGAACTAGTGGGTTCTAGCTTGGCCCCTCAGGTTTTGGAAGTGTCATAGGCCGAGTCCAGTTCACCCTAGGGTGACCCGTAATCTGCTGGGTTAGCCGGTACTATTGTTTAGGTTTGGCCAATCCAGACTCACCAGGTCGAGCGCTATGGTCTCGATTAACCAATCCGTGCTCCCCTCTACCTATATGGGCTCAACATTATTAATTTTTTATTCTATCTATTCTGATTTTTTTTATTGACATAGTAACAATTATATTGATATGGTAACTTCACATGCATGTAGATAATATGAAGCAACTGTGTTGAATTAGTTGCCACAAACATCTATGGTGATCTTTGGAATATAAATAAAAGAAAATACATACAATACTTTACATCGACGATATTAAACATTTTGAATGTATAAAAATAAGAATAGATACTATGCACGATATGTAATATGTTACTTTAACTATTCTAAGACAACATTAAGAACACTACTAATCTTTGTGCTATGTAATGTTGTTCATCTAACTTCCATTTTTAAAAACCAGTTAATGCAAAGGTAAATATTAATAACTTCCCCTGCTCTTGACATGTCTAGTCATTTGGAAATATTTTTTAAACAAATTAAAAATTTTCCTTGATTTTTTAATTATTTTTTTATGTGGGATACTTGTTAAGCATAAAATGAAAAAATAAATTATGCTAATGAATTGTGGTATATTTGTTTTTTAGCATATTCATTTTTTTTCTTAGAAAAAAAAACAAAAAAAACAAAAACCACAATTTATTTTTAGTTTTTTATTTTTTTTCCTCCACCTAATTTTTTTTTTGAAAAGGACAACCAGCGTCTAATCAGAGACCGACACATGGGAAGCCGCACTCACCACCGAATCGTACCCTCACTTTAGACGTGATAGGTTTCGAACCCAGACAGAGCGTCTAGTTCGACACTCCAGGCGACAATCCTACGCAAAAGACCCAATACCAATAGACCAAATGGTCGTTGGCCCTCCACCTAAATTTTCATCTGGGTTTTTTATCGATCCTCAATCCTTTCTCTTTTTTTTTTCTCCACCATCTATGGCTTTCTTTTTATTTTTCTCTTTTATTTTCATCTGTGGGTCTTGCTTTGGATTTTATAGTTTTATTTAAAAGAGAGAGAGAGACACACACACACACAAAGAGAGAGAGAGAGAGAGAGAGAGAGATAAAGTTGGAGGAGGAGAACGAGTTGGAAATGTAATAGTCAAAATGAATAATGTTACATGGTATATAGACCAATAATGCATTAAAACTTCAAGATAAATAATACATTGGGTCAGGCAACTTGAAGGTGCGGTCACCTTCCGGTGAACCTAAAATGTCACTCCATTGATCTCCTATGTTTCCAACTATCTCGTACCCTTGCTTCACTAATGTCTTCCTCACACCTGATTTATACATCACTGCCAAGCTCTTATCTCCATTTCTCCTGCAGGAGTAATAGATTTGATTAATTATTAAAATTTAAGCTTCCAATGAATTAAAAAAATAATTGTAAACATATATTTTTATTTTATTTTTAAATTCAACTTGAAGTTATTAAATCTATTTGAAGATTAAAAAAATTAATTTTCTTAGTTTAAATCAACTGCAAATGACAATTTAAAACCAAATTAATTTATATGAGAGATTTCTACTATATATGTGTGTGTGTGTGCGCTTTTAACAAAATGGAAGGTTATAATTAAAGGCATATACACTAAAAAAAATTATACAGAGGTATCATGATAATTTTAACAATTTATAAAAAAACATATACTATTAAAGAAAACCAAAAATTCATGTAAATAAAATAAAATTTTGATGTATATATATTTGGCATATTTTAAGATTTTGGGCATAAATTTTGTGGTTTTAAATTTAGATTTCCAGTATGTGTTACGAGTTTCACACGATAGAGTCTTGTAAATTTAAAAAAATAATTAAAAATAGTGTTTTTTAACTAAGTACAAATCAAACCATTTATATTAATGTCTGTAGCCTTTTATTTGTTTTTACAATGCACTAGTGGTTTATTTAGTTTTTAAAAAAAATATTATTCATCACACATGTGAAATGAGAATTAAACATCCTAATTTTTCACTGTGGAACTGCCGTTGGTTATATGAATATTGCCAAAAATGAAAGATTTATCATTATTTCTCAATATATGTATATATTGAGAAATATTGATAAATCTCCAATAAAGACTAACCAACACCATTGAGATCATGAGATGCTCAGTTCAATATTTAAGTAGATCTCATTAAAACCTCCTACAAAACAAAGTACAAGAAGAGAGGATATAGTTATAAAATGAATATATACCTTAGTATTAGCTTCTCCCAAGTATGATATCCAACTCTCTTCAGATTGCAAGCAGTGGCTTCTCTTGTATCCTCACTTCTACCACTTAAGAAGATGACCTTTATCCCCAAAGACATCAACCTCTTGTATAGCTTCAAACTCTCCGGCAAAGCTGGTGCCCTGCTCTTCCTCACCCATGCATTAAATGATGTATCATTGTATGCTTCAACCCTAAGTGCATCCATGCATATATGCATGCATTTAGCAACACAGTTTAACTAACATTGATGTTTATAACATTATTAAAAATAAAAATGAATTAGGCTTACATACCCAAAACCATGGTGAGCATAATAAGGAAGGTTTGAAAGAGAAGTTTCATCAATGTCAAATATCCAAACATCTTTTCCATCACTGCCAAGTTCAAGTCCGGCGACATACTTCATGGCCTCGGCGTTAACTACCGCCGAGTCATTACGATAATGTCCGCCGATCATGTAGTTCCCGATATAGTTCTCACATGTCGGAGGAACGGTGAGCCACCCACGCATATTGTTTGTCTCAACCGCAAACCTCCAACTATCACAAGAGACACCGGTGACCGGGTGATCACCGATGCCGGAGAATGGCCTGAGGAGGTGCACATCCATGGCATTTGATGTTGTAAAATGAGTTAGAAAGGAGAGAAGGATGATAGCTAGACCCATTTGAGTCTTGATGTACTTAATTGCAGGTATGCATAGATTGATAAACATTCATATATATTACTATATAAATTTACAATGAGTTTAATATTATTTGCATTTGATGCAATGTGAGAAGTAACATACAAGAACTAGTAGACAACATAAAGAACAATTAGTCCAATATTATGTGTTTTGAAAACTCTGGGAATTGAATGTTGATATTGATGGGATTTTATAAGATAGATTAAAAGAGTACAAACTACTACATACAGAGCAAAAGACATAAGAAGGTGCAAAGCATGTTATTAGTATTATTATTTATATGGTAAGAACTAATATTCCTTTCATTTTTTTCTTGATAGGAATTGTAAGGCATCTGTAATACCAAAAAAGAAAAATGAAGCACTAGCTAGCTTTAAAGGACTTTCAAAATTTCTCCCTCAAAGTGGAGAGTTGGCATATATATATATGCATGTCAAGCTCAAACTCAAGCTCAAAGTCTAAACAAAATTGATGCATGCCAACCATTTTAAACACCATCTCATTTATTGCAAACCCCTCTTCTCCTTTTTTTTTTTTTAAGTTATGTTCAAATAGTTCCAACTATTTTAAATCTTGAATTTTTAATTAATCTGTTGAAATAGTTTTTGGGTAGTTGTCTATAAAATCTTTGCAGTTGCAGGTTGTTGTAAAACTTGAAATAACTAGAAATGAGGACTACTATGAAGTCAAGAGTTTTTAAAAGAAGTAAAATACTCAACTTAGCCTTTTTCACGAGTCTTTAGTTCAAATATCATGCAAACCATATATAGCATTGCGGCGAGAAATCATAATAATAAATCTCAATTGCTCACCTGCTATTCATGTCCATAATAAATCTTAAAACAAAATATTTTTCACAACCATCTTTTATTTTAGAGAATATCATAAAGTCATTTTAGGAATTTTTTATTTTCTAAAAAAAACATCAAAAACTCTCAATTTAAGACTTCATTGCAACATGGTTGATTATATATATTGAAATTTTTTTCTCTAAGTAGGTATTTATTTGTTATATTGCAAGCTGATAGATTTTTATTTTTATAAATCAAGCCGTATATTTAACTTAAAACATAAAATAAACAAAAAAAATATTTTTAAAAAATTGAAAAAAGCAAGCTTCTAGAAAATATTTTATTTTCCAAAATAAGTTGATATTTTTTAGGGTTGGGGAATGAAGACTACTATCGATTAACACTAAAAAAAATTGAGAGAAGCTTATTCCAAAAGTCAGAATAATAAAGAATATTAATGTCACGCAATATATATAATTAAAAGCAGATGAGAGACCCTTACTTGTACACATAGTTTAAAATTAATTGAAAAATAATGACAAGATATCAAATACACATGCTTTTTTTTAATATTTATCAAATCCCATATTTAGAAAAAAAAATTACAAACAAGTTATTTACACATCAAGCAATGAAAGACAAGGCCTTCTAAGCTTAATTAATTAATTAATTCTTCTTTAAACTTAAACTTGCTAGAAACTCCCAAAAGTACTTAAAGAGTTAAAGCATTAGATTAACATGATTGAAAAAGTATATGTATATATATACATCTTTTGTGAGAGAGAATCCAAAAAGAAGACCATCATGTTATGTTATTCTCCCACTAAGTAATTCGCCCTGCAACTTCTTTACAAGACATCAGAAACCCTAACATGGCTAACAATGCCCTTTGAGAGCATCTTAAGATCTTCTACAAAAAGAGAAAGAGATGAGCTCCTACTTTTTTGAATGAAGAACATGACAAGGGATTCATTTCTATCTCCTTCCGTGCTACCACCATTATTCATGGAAAGAGACATTCACATAACATTCTATTCCCCTCCTCATGCATGCATGCATGTCCACTACTAATTCTCTCTTCTTTAATTATTAATGATTTGAACTTAAAGATATATAACCAACCCTTAGTTAATATTATTAATTAGTACAGTGATTCTTCCTCTATATATGAGCATGTTATATTTAAAGAAGGTTTTTGCCATATAGAATATCAATTTTGAATTTAGAAAAAAGAAAAGAAAAGAAAAACATAATTAGATTCAGTTCAAAGGTAAATTCTAGTGGTTGTGTTTTATATATGTTTATATATATATAAAGGATAAAGAATATGATAATTATATATATTATTATATGTTTTGATTTAAGATTGAATGGTTATTGGTGGATAAAAGTTAAGTTTAGAGATTCATGAATGCTTGGACATTGATTTGAGGTAGGAGAGAAGTAGGTAGAAGGTGGATTAGCCACTCAGGAAAAAAATAAATAAAGGAAAGAGATGTTCCTCCTTTATTCCTTGTGAAACTACAAAGAAGGTTCTCACTGCCTACCTTACCTTCATGCACGTCCAAAGCAAAGAAAAATTAAAAAATTATTATATATAAAAAAAAGATGCCACAAAGAGAGATCATCATGCACGTTCTTCTCTCTCAAAATAAAGCAAGAAACAAAGATTTATATGTTGGTCACTAATGAGAAACTTTGAATCATTTTTAGCATAAGAGAATAGCATTTTTATGCATGTTATTCACCATGTCTAGAGATCAGTCAATATTAACTCTTTGTGGAAATACTAAATTCTTATTTTATTATTTGCTTTCTGTAAGATATATATAGATATAGATATAGATATATAAGATAATAAAATATATCAAACTCATATTAAATGAACCATATAAAATAAACATATATATGCTTGTGAATCTCTCTACTTTCCAACTGTAATTACAAATACAAAGAGAGATAGAGCTGATGATAGTGATTGAATAAATAGGAAAAATTAAAAAGAAATAGATATCATATGATAGTAAGAATGTTTGGTAATTAAATAAACAGAAAAAGTGGTGATGGAGAGAATGCTGAATTTTTGGCCTTCCCTTCCACACTGTCAGCAACAAACATCTTCAACTTTGATCTTTTTCTTTTTCCTTTGCTTCTTTTGATTTTCACCAGAGGCTTTGATTCTTTTTTCTTTGTTGAAATATTTTTGTTAGCTTAGACGCTTTTATTACCTTCCCATACTGAGCTTCACACTCTAATCAAATGAAGTAAACCTTTCTCTTTGATCTCATGAATAAAAAGAACCAATGGATGTTAGTTTTCTAATTTTCTTGGTCTCTTTCTCTATGCCCAACACTGTATACTTCTTGCTATCCATGATGATGATGATGATGATGGTGATCTTGGTTGTCAGGTAACCAGTATGATGAATACTTCAACCAGTCTGTCTCTTGAGAATGTGGGATTGATGTTTCCTGTAATATAAATATAAGTTAATCTGTTTGTAGTGGGGGGTTTTTTTTTTCAGAAAAAGAATTAATGATTGATTTTATGAATTCAAATGAGTGATTTTCTGAATTTATTTGGCACTAATTTTATATTGGCCAAACTTTTTTTCTGAAAAAATGAAGAAGTAAAAGATGATCGAAGTTCAAACTTACTGCTTTAATGTCAGCTGAAGTGCAACTCATTATCAGTTCTTCAAGACCAGAACCAGACCTCTCTGTCAATCTTTGTTGTTGATGCTGTTGTTGCTGCTGATCATGATCATGATTTTGAATAAATAATTAAAGTTTCAGAAATTAAAACAATAGGTTTATAAGATATATATACCTGAAACTTGTCTGTTTGAAGGAGGAGCCTTGAGACATGGAAAGGATCATCAAGATTAACAATGGAGGATTGATGAAGAGGAGCAGGAGAAATGACATTGGAGATAGGATTTGTAGGCCTGCTGACTTGAAATGCAACGTGTCGCTGCTGCGCTTCGTGTTGTTCATCGCCTTCATCGCATGCCTGAGATGGTGCTTCTCCTAGACCCACCTACATGTGTTCAAGAATCATGAGCTAATTGCATGTACCTCTTCTCAATTTATATTAATTTGTTTTACTTTTTATAACATTAGTATTAATGTTTTCATTTTAAAAGGATGAAGAATTAATTAATTGTTTTGTAATTCATCCATAATCAAGCTTGACTGATCATATGAAAGAAAGAAAGAAAGAAAGGGAAAATCAAATGATCAACCTTATCATTCATATGAAAGTGCATCTCATATAAAGTCACATGCACTTTTTATATAAGTTGTTAGACGGTAAAACAGTTGAATGCATTGTATTATATTATCTTCATTATCACTAATTATATAATCAGATTCAGTACAAAATAAAATTTAAAAAAAAAAACAAGAAATCAAATGACCAACCTCATGAAGCTCAAAGTATTTATTCATATGAGATTTGAGTACTTTATCAGTTCTTAACAATAAAACACGTACATGAATGAAATTAATGCATCACAATTATTGCCGCAAAACAACGAGTAATTGTTTGACAATTCACACAAAACAAAACAAGAGGATTAATCAAATGATGAAGGACAAACATCATCAAACCTTTTACACATATGAAATTTAAGTGGTTAATTTTCAAGTTATTGACAGTAAATTTCACATGAATGCAAACTTTTCCTCTCATTCTTAAACAATTCACACACAAAACACAAACACAATCCAGAAGCAAGAACAAGTAAAACTATCTTCATCAAATAATAAAACAACATATCAGAGAATGAACAAAAAAGAAAAGGAGTAATTAATAATTACCTCATCAAAACTTTTCCTGAATGGAGCAAAGCTGAAATTATCCATGGCAGTGAAGCTAGAAGACATGATCTCTTCTCTTTGTCCAACTACTTCCTTTGAAGAAGAACAACTGCCACTCCCAGTGCTATCTCTCCTAACCTCCATTGTTGTTGCACTTCTATCAGACAAACTACACTGCCTTGGCTGAGTCTGGTAAAAGATCTTAGAAACAACAAGCTCACCTTCTTTCTCCTCCTCCATCTCCCCCAAATGATACTGATGCATCACCCAATTAGTCTTCTCAGGCTTTCTATGTTTTCCAAAGTTTGTATACAATACCAAGATCTTCTTACATCCTTTCTGTTTTCCATTAACCATCACTGGCCTTGTTTTCCCAGTCTTGTGCCACCTTGTCTCACCCTTGTGAAGATCACACTCAGTTTGTATTTTCCTTCTCTTTCTTGTTCCTGTTGTGTAAGCTTTTGATGGCCTGTGGAAGAAGTGCTTGCTAAGACCATCTCTTGTCACACCTGAGATCAAAACATTAATATTATTATTCATGCATAAAATATTATGTATATGATTAAAAATAAATAATTAGTTAATGAATTAAACCTGGAAGTTTTTCAGGGTGGGTGTAACATATGCCATCTTCTCCTTCAATGGTGGGTATGAATTCATCAATGAGAGGGTGAGACTTGGAGTCTTCTGAAACAACTTTGGATTCCAAGTGTTCTATCAACTCTTGATCTGTTGGATCAAATTTCACTCCTGCTGGAAGGCCAACCCAATTCTGAATATGCACAAAATATTCAAAGATTAGTTAAACATCCTCTTCTTTTTTTCTTTCAAATTAAAGATGAATGATAAATCAGAGATAAATTGTGTTTATGTATACATATATATATACCATACCGGTTTTCGATCTAGTTTGTGACCACAACTGGGACACTGCAAGGATGAACATAGTTGGTGTTCTTCAAGCTTGGCATCAATGAGATCAGTAGTAGTACTTGTGCTTCCTTGGGTTCTATTCATGGCTGCTTTTCTTCATCCTTGCATTAGGAGCTCTTGATTCACAGCTACTTTCAACTTATAAATTTTCCTTTGTTCTGAGAATTCAAGCAACAAACTGGATTTGTTAGGAAGAAGAGGAAGAAGAATATATTCTTCTTGGAATTTTTTTTTTTTTTTTTTTTTTTTTATGTTAGAGAAAGAGAGAGAGGAAAATATCTAAAGGAATATATGTATACATGATTGGGAGGGAGAGAATTTCAAGGAATAAAGATATGCTAATAGAAGCAAACTTAGATCCAATTTGGAAAATTCAGCCAGTATATGAGTCCATGAAGGAAAAAACTCCTCATGAAATCCCAAACAAAGTATGAAGAGAGATGAGAGGTATAAGAGAGAAAAAGAAAAACATGTATGTGTTTGTTTGTTGATCTATAAACTCCATTTAAAGAAAAAAACAGTAGAATTCCCTCCACTTTAACTGAAACCCATGAGAGAAAAAGCTAAAGCTCCTTAACATTCTCTCTCTCTCTCTCTCTCTCTCTCTCTCTCTCTCTCTATGTCTACATGTCACACACACACACACACACACACACACACACACACACAAAACACACACAAGAAAAAGCAAAAGCATGAAACTGAAGTAAGAGCTGTTACTCCAACACTCAAAAGAGAGCTTGAGTAGTTTATTCTCTTTCTATGAAGGAATGATGGGAGGGATGGTGTGTGGTTGTTTTCTTCATGGCAATAATGGAATGAAAGAAGGAAAAGAGATTTAAGGAGAGAGAGAGAGAGAGAGATCTAAGGAACTCACATGGGATTGAGATGGGGTTGCATGATGATCCATTTGGGAAGTAGAAGATGGTATGCAGGGATGGAGATGAGGAGGAGAAGGAGGAAGAGGAGAAGCAGAAGTGAATCTTAGAGCTTGCTTAAAATGCAAGGCAAATGAGCAGTGTACTGTTGGATATGGGGCCCAAACAACAATACACTATTTTATATACATGTTACTTCCACAACATAACTTCTCTTTGAAGCACTAGGTTTTATATTTGTATAAAATTATTTTTTTATTTGATGGATATTTTCTTTAAAAAAAGTATTTTAAGAGGTTTATATTAATTTTTTTTTATACTTACGCACCAAATGGACTATTTAAAAAAAATCATTACCGACCTAAAACAAGAGTTAAGTATTGAGAGCTCTATAATATAGTAGAGTTTTATCAACTGAATTTTTTTCCTTAATACATAAACATTCAAACTTAAAACCCCTTACTAAAATTATCAAAATTTTTATATCATTTAGACTAATTTTTATTAATAATAAAAAAATATTTAATCAATGAATATGTACGTAGTTTTGATATATTACAGTATATAAAAACTTTTATTAAATATTTTAGGACTCACTTGTGCCTTTTTTTATTATTTATTTTATTTTAAAAAATAATCTTAATTTTGAGTTGCCCTATATATATAGTAATTATTTTTGTTAAGTTAAATGTAATAAAAAGTATGATAATTTATTTTATCACGGTTAAAATTAAATTTAAGGGAAGCCGAAGGTGTGCACATACATTGAATTGATACTTTAACACACATGTGCCTTTTATCTTGGGTGAGTTTTGAGATTTGATCTTGGATACTCTACAAAATAAACACACTAAACAAAAGATTAAATAACAATAAGCTAAAAAGGCAGTTGGCTTGACCCCAATTTTATGACCAAAAAATTTAAATTCATAATCTCATGTAAAAAATAATATTTTATTTTATTTTATATTTCTATTACTACAATACAGTATTATTCTAAAATTTACTTGTCATTATAAATCTACTCTAATTATTAAAAAAAAAATTGAAACCCACTTAAATTTTTGTGAGTCAATTTCCTCAAACTGATTATCAAATCACATCAAATTAATTCCACAATCAACTAACAAAAACAACAAGATTTTAACCTAACTCATCAAACCCCAACTTTATATTCTCAAATTCCTGTTCTTAACTTCTCAAATTACAGCCTCTAGATTGAGTGTGAGAAGAAGGGAGAGGAATGAGTGTGCTAAAGGCTAAGTATTAAAGTTGTATTTTAGTCCAACTCTTTACTACTTTAGTTTGCGTGAGAATCTAACTCATCCTCTTCTTTAATCTCATTTATTATCAATATCCTTGAGTTTATATAATAATAAAATCTAAGTCAAATCACTTGATTATTTTTGTGGTATTAAGTATTTAAATCTAATTTATACACACAAAAAAATTGAAAGGACTATGCAAAGGTACCCTTCTTTTTTAAGTTAGATTATTTGATCATAGGATCAAGTGTTATATAATATTGGAAAAAGTTTTAATTGAACAAAGAAAAGAATGATGTCTTGTGTGTTTATTTCTTCATATTTTTATTGTTTATATTATAAAAATAAATAAAATTTATTTAAGTAATGCAATTTATAATTAATTTCCCCTTTATACAAGTATTGAACTGATTTTAAATCATTTTTTATTTTAAGTAATTTGGAACCTACCAAATGGAAATACTATATTTTTTTCTTGTTTAACAATGTTTTGTTCTTTTGTTTTGTTTTGTTTCTTAAAAGGACACAGATTATTGAAACCATGGTCCACATTGTTGTTGTGACACCATACAAATCAAATCCTCTCCATGATCAGTTAGCCAACCAAGCAGACTCCAACTAATGGATTTAAATTTTAATTAATTAATTAAATGTTTATTATATACATATATATATATATATATATATAGTACCACCACTGTGCCAGCCAAAGGGAAAGGAAGAGTGCATTGAACCTCTGAATAAGAACAAATAGTACCTTTTTTTTAGGAATTTAGATCAAAAATGAAGTTGGACTTTATTATGTGCTTTGTTCTTTTTGTTTTTTCGTCAACAGACGAACTAAAATGTCCAATGAAGGGAATTACAATGTATGTATATATATATATATATATATATCTTGAGAGAGGGACAGAGAGCTTTTATTTTTATTTTTTATTTATTTATTTTTTTTTTGCTGGCATAGAATTAAATTTCATAGATTCCTGACTTTGAAATTTTTAATCAAAAATTTAATGTTATTGGCTTTTGTCCAGACACTAAACAATATCTCTAATTATTTATTTGAACTGTGATTCATTCTAATGTAATTTAATTAACCTTAGGTAGAACCAGTATCACATGCACATACAAACATATAACATCATAAAAGTAATAAAAAGGATTTAGTGTAGAACCAGTATCACATGCACATACAAACACAAAAGATCATAAAAGTAATAAAAAGGATAATAGTGTAATAATTAAACAACAGGTAGTGAATGATGTAATCCAAACAAATTAATGTAAGCCTAACCAAAAATTCCCATACATCAAGCAAGTGATTGAAAAAAGTTGATTACATGATAAATAACTTCTTTCTCTACAATTTTCGGTCATAATGTTACAGGTTTTTGCAATTGAAGAATACATCATTACTGCCAAAAAAAATACTTGGATTGCCGAATACACACAAATGTAGTCTATGAACCGGTTTTTTCTTCAATGGTGTTGACACTTCCGTTATTAACATCTGGTGAGCTTTTTTCTCTCCAAATTGCATGAACTTCATCAGTTCGGAATCTCTGAGTGAATGTTGATTCCTCTAGTGGAGTGGTAATACCATGGGCAAAGGCAAGTAGGCCAGTGTATGCAATCATGGCTCCATTGTCTATACAATACCTGTCATCAGTTGCATACAGTCTACCACCCCTCTCTGCACACATAGCCTTCATCATCTCCTGCAAGCGTAAATTACATCCTACACCACCGACAATAAGAACATCCTTTGTATCACAATGTGCCATGGCTCGTTCAGTGATCTCAACCAGCATTGCAAACAATGTCTCCTGCAACATAACATGACAAATACATAGTGAGAAGAAAGCAAAACAAGAAAGGATATAAAGCTGCCCATGAGCCCATAAACAATTGATCTATGTCATTACACATGCTCAAGTTCAGTTTGAGATTTGGCTTGTTCACACTTGTTTGATTGATAGCTATCACACTTGAGCCAAAATTTCAGGCTCAATAAGTAAATGACTCGAGCTCAAACAAACTTAGGCTTATTTGGTAAAGCTCACTAACATGTATATATGTACTTTTAAAGGGATTTAATCATCAGAATTTATTTTAATAAGGGCTTCTATAAAATCTTAGTCTACTAAAACTACAATAAAATTATTTCCCACAAGGGGCTAAAATGAAATTATTTTAAAAAAAAACAACAACAAAGGCTGCACAAGTTAAGCTTAAGTTCTGCTCCGCAAGCTCAAACTTGGCCCAATTCCACCCCTATCCAAGTAAAAAGCCTAGGCTCAGTGCATTGCAGCATAACTGTTGGGTGTGTACCACATCGAAATGCACTTTTTGATGAATGGGTCAGAAGAGTCTTTGTTATGACGTGTTGCCTATCCAACGGCTTTATAAAATTCAAGGAGTCTAGGCAAGAATTGTTCCCCAAACCAGAAGTAATATTTTGGTTCAGCATTTGTACAGAATCATCAAAATGATGCCGAATTGTTGTACCTGCAAGGAGTAACAGAGGTCTGCTTCTGTGCATTCCTTGCTTTCCAGCTTCACAGGAGCAATGGATTCTATATAGCTCAGTATGCCACTAAATGAAACATCCATTCCTTTGACAACATAAGGAAGATCAATGAATTTTTCACCTTTCTTAGCCAGCTGCATCAGAAAACCAACACCATTAGGCGAACTAATTATGGACATATTACAGAATATGGAAGAAGAACTATATATCATGCTTAAAAAAATCAGGGTTAAGTAGTAGATGTGACATTGAACACTTGATTAAGCAGTATGGTGATGTCTTAATACATGATGTCATTACATCCATCCTCTTATTAAGAAAATGTCAAAAGAAATCACCAGAGGAAAGCAGCCAATTAAACAAATAAATAAAATGAATACCTTAAAAATTTGTACAATCAGTTCATCCATTTTATTTCATTGAGTAATATTATGCAAACCCTACTAAATGAGGAATAATAAATTATACTGATGGGCAAATCCATTGTAGGACAAGAATATAAGTTCCAAAGAAGCAGCAGCAAACCAAGCACTCAAGTAGAAAACACATCACCTGTTCAATCCAGCAGCAGAGTAGGAAATGTGGAAAAAGATCAAATTTTTGGGTCACTTTAACATGCACTTGAAGAACCCTCATCTTTTGAGTAAGGACGATGAATCATTGAAAGCCACACATAGAAAGCATGAAAGAAAAAACTACCACTATACCGCAGCATTAGAGATTCTACGTATCAAGACACCATGACTAAGCAATCCTTAGAACTTAGAGATGTAAGATACCCAAAATCCAATATGGCAAATTAGTGACAACAACAGCCTTCAGATTGCACAATCTTTGACAAAATAGATCAACGGGATCCACTAGGAAGAACTCAGTTTTTGTCATTACAAAGTAAAAAATGGAGTACCAACAAAATGCAAATAGACAACCAGTTAGGCATTTGCCAAGCATCAGAAGATCAAATTGTGAAGCATAGGACTCCACCATCCCCAGGCAAGGATGCATATGATGTTCATGAATGTCTTACATCTGAATAGTGTAAAATTGTCCAAAAACTTATAGTACCAATACAAAGAATTTTCCATTTTCTTAAAAATAGAATTTTTTTTATTTCTAATGGAACTTATAAGGGCAATAACATAAACCTAGAAAATTCAATGTCTCCTCTGACTCATTCACTAGTTCAACCTAAAACACTATATTTCTAAAGCATATCTAAGAAATAAAAAAAATTGCATTTTGAAAATACATTTGCAACATCAAAGCATACTTATGCAATTAATATCCATCTTAATTAACACAAACACCAAGAATGGCATCCTTGTCTCATGTGCTCCAACGAAGATCCTCTATTCCTAACCCTTTTATTAAATTTAATCCTACAAATTACCAGAATATTCAAACAGCAAATAAAAGTTATCCATCCCCAAGTAAACCATTGTTCATCCCAATTTAACAATTCCCGGGCCTTCTTAAATCATACTTCTCAAACAGTCTCAAGTGGTGACCTCATACAGCAGTGGTTATGATGCACCAAAGTCACAATATATACACCACGGTGCCATTCAGTATCCTTTTGCAAGACCAATTCAACACTAATTCCATCACACATCTACATGACAAAAATCACAGCTACAATTAGGAATGATAAGCAATAAAATCTTTCCTAGTTCATGGAAATAAAAATTCAAAAAAAATTAAGACTATCAGATATCTGTTAAAATTCAAAAAAGTAAGAAACAAAAGAAATTCCACAACACTCAGCATTGCCTCAAGTTACTTATAGTAGTCT
This sequence comes from Dioscorea alata, assembly GCA_020875875.1. Taxonomy (NCBI): domain Eukaryota; kingdom Viridiplantae; phylum Streptophyta; class Magnoliopsida; order Dioscoreales; family Dioscoreaceae; genus Dioscorea; species Dioscorea alata. Next base: position 16,092,240 of record CM037015.1, on the reverse strand, counting down.
ACCACATAGATCTGAATCCTCAATTTTGAATAATTTTGAATAATCATGATGTTAGTTCAGAATTTAGCTCCATCCAGCACAGCTAAGTCAAGCACCTGTAGCTACCAAAAAGGTTGTGTTTTCCTCTCAAACCCTCAACTCAGTTATACATAGACAGACAAGCTCCATAAGTCCTCCAACTCATCACAGTCCATAACATCTAAAGAATTCAACTAGTCTCTAATACAATGCCAAACACTTGCCCTCTTCACTCCTTGCAAGATACTTCGTACCTAATGGAATATCACACAATACGTCCTTCACATAGATGATTCATAGCTAATAAAAAAGGCATTCCTTTCCACATTAAAATAACCATCAAACATCGAGGGCAAGGAGAAGGTAGCTAAAAACAAATTCAGCAAAACAAACCGCCAATTTGCAATAATCAAACACTGAATTTGGTACCTGCTCGATATTATATCCAGGGCTTGGATCATTGGAGAGATTCAACACTCTTGCAAACCTATCCAAACAATTTCCGACTGCAATATCAATGGTTTCCCCAAATATCCTATACTTTCCCTCACTATACGCGATCACCTGCGTGTTCCCCCCACTGACATACAACACAACCGGGTCCTCCGCCCCTGTGACGACCCGCCCCATCTCTATATGCGCCACGCAGTGATTCACCCCAACAAGGGGCTTGTTCCACAGCTTCGCCAGCACTCGTACGGCGGCAGCGCATACCTGGAGCGGGGCGCCCATGCCGGGGCCCTTGGTGTAGCAAATGCAGTCGATGTCGGCGGGGGAGATGCCGGCTTCGTCAAGCGCGGAGCGAAGCAGGCGGGTGAGGTTTTGGAGGTGATGCTGGGCCGTCTCGCGGGGGAGGAAGCCGTGGCCGGGCGGGGTGATGTAGGTGGAGCGAGGGTTTGCGAGGATGTTGCCGTCTAAGGTGGCGATGCCGATGCCGATCTTGTTCGCCGAGCCCTCGAAACCAATGGAGATGAGCTTCTTCTCCATCCCTAGGGTTTCAAAGAGAGAGAGAGAGAGAGAGAGAGAACTGGTGGAGAAGGACGACGAGACGAGGGTTTTAGGGCGCCAATTGAACGATTGATCTTGAAGCCGGTGGCAACTGTGTGGCTTCTATCTTGACCGTTCAATCTACTAGTTATTGTTGTTGGTTTTTTATTTTTGGGTAAATTATAAAATTAGTCACTGAACTATCCACCAGTTCCTATTTTAATCACCAAACAAAATAAAATTCTATTTTGGTCACTAAACTTATGAATTACTTTCAATTTGGTCACTGACGCTAACATCATTAACGGTGATCTGACGTGACTTAGCCATATCAGCACACTTAACCACGATAGTAAATTAAAAAACACATATTCAATCATTTCTTCTTCTTCCTTCTTCCATTCTTCCTTTCCCTTTCTCTTTTAAATATTGTTCCCCTTTGTCAGCGGCGTCGAGGACCTCATGGTCCTCTCCCTCGGTTGCGGGGCCGGAGCTGCCGTGCCGATACTTCCTTGCTCCAGCGATGGACGGCGAAAGGATTGGGCTCGTCACATGGCTCGCATAGCTTTCGATGGCGCCGCCAACTTTGTCGACCACTCCGTCCCTCTCGCCTTCCCCATGCTCATTCTTCCAACTACGTCCGAATTCAGGTAAAATCTCATAAAAAAAAAAAGTTTTTTTTTTTACCATGAAATGCATCATGTTAGAATGTTTGAATGGCTTGTTTTTTTTAATGGTTTTCTCTGTGCTTCCTCTTCTCTGTTTCTCTAGACTTAATTGTCAGCTTGGTGGTGGTGCACTCTGCACAGACCCACTACCATTGATTACTACTATATTAATACACAATGTTGTCTGATTTTTGGACTACTCTCAGCCTTGCCTTGTTCTTGATAGCTTATATCTTTGCTGTAACCTGAGCAAAATTTGCTACCACTTTATCATGAATTTGGTTGTGTATTGGCAGGCTAATTGTTCTAGTATGGGGCTTGTTCTGGAGTAGATGCAGACTTTGATCCAAGCCCCAGCAACGTGAAAGTGCTCGTGGATGCAACTGAGGCAATGTTGAAGCAGAAGAATATGGAGTCAGTGTTGTTCTCTATGAAAAGAATTAGTGAAAGAACTAATTTGGAGAAGTTGGATTGGTTTGCAAGAAAGCTTGTGCTTGAGGACTAGAGGAGCTGCAAGATAGCTACCACAATTGCTTTCAAGCAAGTAGTAACCAATCCCAGCTAGCAAAGAAAGATAGATTTTTAAATTTGTTGTGCTGACATTGTTAAGTCTGCTGACATGGCTAAGCCACGTCAGATCGCCGTTAACGGCGTTGGCGTCAGTGACCAAATTAAAAGCAATTCATAAGTTTAGTGATCAAAATAGAATTTCTTTTTTTTTTTTTTTTTAAGTGACTAAAATAGGAACTGGTGGATAGTTCAGTGACTAATTTTGTAATTTACTCTTTATTTTTATTTTTTTATAGGTATATACACAGACTGAAAATTAATCATCCAGTCTATTTTCTCGATAAAAATACTGTTATTCTATGAATCTTTTGATTAGTGATTTTTCAATTAATAATAACTTTTTATTTCTAAATAATAATAATAATTTTTTAATATGAACAACAAGAATGTGATGAACATAAAGATCAAAACCGTGAGAGCTGTGGGATGCATCTTTCTCTATATCTCAATTTAATATGACGGGTTTGGTAGTGGATTTCAAATTATAATATACTTATAAATTTTGTACGTGAGAATGCGGGAGTGTCAAATTTAATATTTAATTAGATGTACTTTGAAATGTAGAATTATAAAATTTTATGTTTAATAAGAATGATTTATAAATCTGAATTTGATATAAAAATACTAATGATGGATGAATATATTGAAATGATATAATTAATGAACTCATGGATGATATATATATATATATATATATATATATATATATATATATATATATATATATATATAATGCATGGTTAATCACTTCAATTATTTTTTTAATTTTTCTATTAAAGTGAGTGACTATGAATTTGATATTAATATTTATAGTAAATAATATAATCTAACAATATTTTTTTTAATCAAAACTAAAAGAAAAATTTTAGTAAAATGGAGTTAGAGTATCCTTTATAGATTAATAAAATTATATATTAAAGAAGAATTCAATAGTTTTGTGCTACATATTATTTATAATTTATAATTTATTTTTTAAAATAAATTGTAATTAATTAGAATTAAATTATAAATATTTTCAATTTGTTGCAATGCAACCTCTTTGATAATCTACAATTAGTTCATATTATAATGATATTTTTATATCAAAATTTCATCAATTTTTAAAACTATCAATATTTTTTTAATATAAATGTTTTTATTAAGTTATAAATTTGATTTTAAATTTAATATAATATCAAAGATTTTGAAAATATCATATTAATTTTTTCATATTAGGAAAATAATTTTAGTTCTTCATTCACAAATTTACATATTTAAATATATTGGTAATTATTAGCGTAAATCATTCTTTATTTTAAATGTTCTGCCAAAGTTAATTAATGCAATAATAATATGACAAGATTTTTCACTTGGCTACATAATAATAATCTAACCATTTTATTTCACTTCCAAGTTAATAGTCTCATCATTTGTTCATAAATTTCAATTAAAATAAATTGATTTTAAGTAAATTTGAAATTAATTTCATATTGTGAATATATAAGTAAAATGGTAATAACATATTACATGTACGTAATAATTTATTTTTAGAGGAAGAAAATAAAATTAGATTTTTGGGAGGGTTATTCAAGGAAAACAAACGTACTTTACAATATTTGGTTATATATATCTGCGCGCGCGCGCTTATTAACAATTTGCTCATTTTTAAATAATTGGATTTTATATTATTTTATTTTATTTCCCTAAAAGAATCAACTTAATTTTCTGTTATGTTTGGACTGAGGGCCGGTGAGGGAAGTTAAAATAAATCGATGGTTTTTGAGGGTTAGAGTGAGCATTTTCCTCGTTTTGATAAATATTTTTAATTTAACAAAAGACAATGAAGGATTAACTCTGATCCCTCTAATACCCCATTTTTTATTTTTGCCCCTTGATTTGGGATGCTGAGAGAATCTCCTAAAATTTTTTAAAAGACTTTAATACCCTTAATTTTTAAAATTAATTACATAATGCCACTTCATAAGTTTCTTCTTTCACTTTTTTCAATCTAATTTTATTTTAATCAAATATTCACATACACCCATCCTGGATATTTGTTTTATGTATTTCTTTTTTGTTTATTTGTTTGTTTATGTTGTGTTTTTTATTTGTCAATTCATCCTTAAAAGAATTTATTTTAATAGAATTCTTTGCTATCCGAATTTTATTCAAAGTATAAATAAAATTAAAATTGTCTTTGAGTGAGAAAATACTAATAATTATTAAGTTATGAATTAAAATATTAGAAATAGGTTTATTAACAATATGATAAAGTGATCTTGTGATAATTCAATAGAGATGCAAGAGGAATTGATCTTTAAATAATATATGATATATTTTTTTAAAAAAAATGGTGGTATTTGAGAAGAGGCAAAATTAAAGTATAAAATTAAAAATCAAAATAATAATTATAATTATAATAATTATAATATTTATTAAAAAATCTACTTAAAATGTGAATTTATTTAAGATATTTATAATGCATGTGTTTAAATAGAAATAAGTAATTTTTTCTTTAATAATAAGGGTATAATTGGTAAATCATATTATTATATGACATTTCTTTTTCTTTCTTTTTTTTAACCAAACAAGATTTATCAGAAAACCATCTTTTCTTTTTCCTCCATAAAATTTGTCTATCCAAATAAGGTTTGAACCCTTCCATTTTTTTTCTTTACCCTTCATTCACTTACTTTCTCTTTTACTTTAGAGTTTAGAATCCAAACACTATATTCATCTCTATAGAATAAATCTTGTTTCTCAATGAAAATTAAATATAAACAAACTTGCACTACCAATCAAATAAAATAAAACAAATTAATAAAATAAATCCACAAATCTATTTACATATTAAAACGATTAATGATATATTTAATAAAATTAACTATATATATATAGTGCATCGTAATGTTAATATTCATAGCAAATGATGTACATAAATTATATTACCTTCCTTAAAATTAATTACAAATTTGGAATCTAATGTTTAAAATAACACAAATAAAGTCACCTTATATGAATTATTAAAAAAACACAGTCATAAATTACAGATGTGTTTTTTTAACTTCACTTTTTATCTTGATATGCGAGTAAATAGAGCACCATCTACAATGTTAATCTGCTTAATGAAAATTTGATTTCCTTATCCATAAAAAAAAACATATTTATCATTATTAAATTTACAAATCGATAAATAATATCATAAAAAAGTCTTTAATTTATCATGATATATATAATCTATATCTATAGTTCAAAAAGCGATAACATAATTATTTATATTTTTAAAAGTTATAAAATAAAACAATTTAATTTAATGTATTATATTATCAAGAGTGGTCTACTTGATTTATATTTTCGTTAGCTTTTTTAAACCCCAACAAAAGATTTTGAAAAAATCTTGTAATTTTAAATACATATTAGTTATCTTCATTGCTTAATGTTCACACCAGGACATAATTATTATAAATAATATTAATAACAATTTTTAAAACTTAACTTATTCAAAATTTAAAAATAACAAATTTAATTTAAATTTTAAAAAATTATTTATTGATGCTCTCATTTATATTTTTGAAAGTTAAATTTTAAGATAATTTAATGTAATATACTATATTATAAATATTTAATATTATCACAATATTTTATTTATATATTGGCGAAAAAATTTTCAGTCAATCTTGCCTTTTACTTAAATATATTTATATATCTATATATATCATTAAAAATTAAAATTTTATTATCCTTTTTTAAATCTTAAATTTATCTTTATCTTAATCTATAAATATTGGTAAAATACCTGATTTAGATCCTTTAATATTAAGACTTATATTTTTTAAAAATTAAAATACAAAATCTTTTAAGATAAATTATATTAAAGGAATCCAAATGGCAGATTCACTGTATCAGAAATAAATATTTAAAGACTCTACTACCACTGCCACAGGCGCCAAAGCTCGTCTCTTGAGATCTCAAGCTCTCTCTCTCTCTCTCTCTCTCTCTCTCTCTCTCTCTCTCTTCGCAGTTAGGGTTCTTCACTCGCCGATCATGCACCGAGTTGCGGCCTCGATTAAGGCTCTCGAGGTTAGCACGTCCACGCGAGGACTAATTCCATCATCGCATTATCAATTTGAACCTTTTTATTCCGTGAATCTGGATTCTCCTTGTCTCTATGACAATAATTTGTGAAATTTTTTGATGAATTGATGATTTTAGAACTATTTTCAATGAAATTTTTTAGGGCAAAGTTAAAAAAAAACATACATGTTTTCAAGTTTTTTCAAATCACGGCATGTTTTTTTTATCAATTAGCTACATGTGGTTTTTTGTTTTTGACAAATCAAAGAAAACCAGTCATCGTCAAGATTTGCTTCCGTGGCAGGGACAAATGTGACATTTCACATAAAAAATTCTTTGATTTGATTTGTAAACTTTGACGGTGTTAACAGGTTTTTTTTTATTTACAAAAATAAAAAACCACAAGGTAGTTAGTTGAAAAAAAAAAAAACACACCATGATTTGAAAAAACTTAAAACTACTGGATTTTTTTTTTAATTTTGCCCCAATTTTTTATTATCATATGGTTGCATTGTTGATTGGTGTGGTTGGTTAGCATTGGGTTTTCATGGTGTGGTTTGTGAGAATAGGAGAATGATGTTATGACATGATTTCTGCCAGGATTGATTGCCGAGTTAGTGAGAATTTTATTTATTATTGTAGATTTTATTCATAATTTTCCTAGATGATACTTTGTTACACTCAAGTTGTGCTTTTTCTTTCTCTTTGCTTTGTTGGAAGCCATATTTGTATGAATTATTTTAGTTTTTTTTTTTTTGGTAATTAGAAATAATAAATTTGCCTTATAGTGTACAAGTAATGGAAGAAAACAAATGGTTGTGATGAATCTTGTGTATGGTGATCTAGATAGTTGAAATTGTTTCTTAACTCTGAGAGAAGTTGTCTGATAACTTTATCCCATAGATGTGTGCTATTGCTGAAAATTTCCCTTGGTCTCTTAAAAACTTGATTTTTGTAAAACAAGAAGGCTCAAAAGTTTTAGAGAATTTTTTTTCCTTTCACTTACGTAAATATGAAATTAATTTTCTGGTTTATGCATAAGGGAATGGCTCAAAAGTGATAGCTGTTTTTGGGGCATGAAACTTGTCTGTCTTTGAATGTAATGTTCACAGAATCTTATTATCAGTTTGGTGTTTCCCTTCTTTTTTTTTTTTATTTTTTTAATCACAGTGCCACACAAGAGATCCAAGACTTTGTGGTACTGCTGCTAGATTTGCCAGTACAAACATTTCAAAAGAGTTTTCTGGTGGTCTCTTCAGCTGGCTTACAGGTGGAACATTCCATCAACTTCCTCCTCAAGATGTTAAGATTCCTGACCCATTCCCTTACTATGAGGATCCAGGAAGGACAAAGATCACCACTCTTGAAAATGGCGTCCGGATTGCCTCCACACCAGCACCAGGTTGCTTAGGATTTCAGTTTTTGCCAATTGAGCTTCACTGCTTTATGTACATGTAACTGATTGTGTGTGACTTGATTAGTCAGGATACCTTGGTTCAATGGGATTGTGCATTTGCAGTGGTTCTATATATGAAACTCCTGCTTCATTTGGTGCCTCACATCTATTAAAAAATATGGCTTTCAAAAGCACGGTAAACAGAAGCCATGAGTGCATTGCACAGGAAATAGAAAATCTTGAAGCCACTGTCACGGCATCAGCTTCTCGTGAACAGATGGTTTATACTTATGAGGGTGTCATGGGACCCTTTGTGCCTATAATGGCTGAGGTGCTCATTGATTGTGTTAGAAATCCTGTTTTCCTTGACCAGGAGATTACTGAACAGGTATTCCCTAGCAGCAAGTTCATGGCGTAGTTATAGTAACTGATTGAATCTTTTTCTTCATTGTGGTGTTCTTTTTACACATTGCAGGTTCAAAAGATAAAGGCTGAGATAGGAGAAGCTGCAAATGATCCTCACAGTCTGCTTTTGGAGGCTCTTCATTCTACTGGCTTTTCTGGGGCATTGGCAAATCCTCTGTTGGCTTCAGAATCTTCAATTTGCAGATTAAACAGTGCTGTTTTAAAGGAGTTTGTTGCTGTAAGGCCTACTTTTAGCCACATCTTTTGAAAGTTTCTATTTTTATCTCTTCCAATTGCTTGTCTTCCTCAAATTATTGCAGGAGAACTATACTGCCCCTCGGATGGTGCTGGCAGCACTAGGTGCAGACCATTGGAAGGTGGTCTCAATTGCTGAGAGACTTTTGTCTGACCTTCCCAAGGTGGTGCGTCCTGAGGAACCAAAATCTGTGTATGTTGGAGGGGAATATCGATGCCAGGCCGAGTCTTCGGTGCGTTATTTCAGTTTAATATTGAAGATATATTTGTCAAGGCCAATCACTTCTATACATGGTTTACACTGTTTTTTAACTGAGGTTTCTGTTTTTGACCTCAGAATGCACATGTAGCCCTTGCTTTTGAAGTCCCTGGTGGTTGGGAAAAAGAGAAGGTTCACTTGACTCTGCCAGTTCTTCAGGTTGTATAATTATATATTCTTTTAGTCGTGAGTGATTTACTGAGTTTAGGTTTTGGGAATGATATCATTTTATTGATTGCTAGAAAGACTTGAAAATTAGGATTTCTGATCTATGCCCTCAATTTGTTGTCTTCTTGCGTAGATGCTTGTGGGTGGTGGTGGCTCTTTCTCTGCTGGATTTCTTGGGAAAGAAATGTATTCAAGTTGTGTACTCCGAACATGCCTGTGTATAGATAGAGTAAAACTGCAAAGATAAGATGTTACTATATAAGACATTGTTCTTAATCATGTAATTAATGCAACTTTTGAACTGAAATTTGATGAACAGATAGGCGTGTTTTGAATGAGTTCCCTCAGATTAAGGCATTCTCTGCTTTCAGTAGCGTCTACAACAACACTGGCCTCTTTGGAATTCAAGCAACCTCGGTAAGATTGTTTCGTAGAATCAGTTTTATGTAGAATAACTTCATGTTTTTATGCATTACTATTAGGATTTGTACTGGCAAGTCCAAGGGTAGGATCACTTGCACAGTGTTTATTTATTTATTTTGTGGTGCTTAACCAGCATTATGTAGTTAAAAATGGTTTAACAACTCTTTTCTTGGTACCTAACTAGCATCATGTAGTCCATCCATTTAAGGAGTAAGCTCTCAGTATGCTATGTTGCATGCCTTCTTCTCTGCAATTAAGTAATTTCTGATATTCTTTGTTTTTGTTCTGCCGCTATCTTATCTGATAGACTGCTAGTTTGTAGAGATGGAGTATGCTTGAAGGAAAGAACCATTGTTTTCTGCTAATATTACTATAATATTGCTGTATTTATAGCGTTTCTACTATCTTTTGGTAATGAAAATTTCCTTTTACATGAGTATCTCATGTATATATTTGTGTGGTATTTTGAATGCAGACTACTGATTTAGTTATGACTTTATACTTCAGAGTTTTTCAGAAATGCATAACTCCAGAATTGATCATGATTGTCATCAGTGAATTCAGTGATAGTGACAATGGGATCATCCCAAGGAATCAAGAGTCCTCAGTGACTCTAACCTGAACTAGTTTGTTTTGTTGATAACCTGCTTAGGACTCATCTAATTGAAGGCATTACTATTTTTTGGTTCTATTAATTCTTTACAGATGTTTATTCAATGGCCTAATGGTTGAATCTGTGATTTCCTGCAATCCTTTATGCTGCACTAAATTCTTCACATGCAGCATAATTTGTGTTGTAGTTGTTAGTTGTGCTAATCATATGGTGGCTTATATTCCCCCTTTTACCTTTTAGCTGTGTGAATTGCCTAAAATTAATAACAAATTGACATTTTGTCAGAGCCCAGCTTTTGTCTGCAAAACTATTGATTTGGCTGCAAGAGAACTTCTTGCATTGGCTTCTTCTGGGCAAGGTATGCTTTACTCAACCTTGTGAACTTTTCTTGATGAAATTGCATTTTATACATTTCATATCCTTCTTCACAGTTGATCAGGGAGAACTAGATCAAGCCAAAGCATCAACCAGATCTGCAGTTCTGACAAACCTATATGGAGTATTTTCCCTCCCTTTTCCTTGTAAGGTGATTGTGTTTTAGTTTCTTCCTGTCTAGTGAAAAACAGTTACCTTTGTATTTTCAGAAGCTAACAGTAGAAGATATCGGGCGTCAGATTTTGACATATGGCCAGAGGTTGGTATTTCATATTGTAATTCATATTGTATTGTGTATCTTGCAGAATGAGTGAGAGGAGAGTTGAAGTACTTCAATGGGAAACTAGAAGTTAGAAAAATAGGGAATTAAAATTTAAGATAGCTCAGTATGTTACCAACATATTGTACAAGTAATTGCTTGATGGATGACCAGAATCATTTACTACTGTCTTCAGAATTGAATTTCTCTGGACTTCAGAAATTCCTGCAGAAGAGTTTGACACAATGAACTTAAACATTAGAACATTGAAGACTGCAAGCAAGGATATAGAAAAAAACAATAATTGTCCTTTGATCACTATCACAAAATCATACTTGTTACCATCTACTTCTATTAAGGAATGAGCTCCTGAAATAATTGCTTCTATGTTATTTTTATACTAACATCATAATTCTCACCTATGTATTAATTAATCCTACCAAAGTATGCACACCACTAATTTTTCCAGTCAATTTCCTTTTTACTGCAATCAACTGCTAGTTGAAGTTCATCATATAACATTTTATATTGAAAATTTTAGCTGAGGCTAGATGAATTTTCCTAACTATTGCAGGAAACCAATTGGGCAATTCTTGGAAATTATTGATGATATTACGGTAGAAGATATCGTATCCCTTACCAAGAAGATCGTTTCTTCACCGCTCACAATGGCTTCTTGGGGAGATGGTATGCTATACACTTCATAATAAGTAAAAAAGATCTGATGATTTCTATTTTAAATCTACAATGCCAACCATTTGCATCTTCTTTTTGTAGTTCGCCATGTTCCGAGCTATGAATCTGTGAGCAGCAAGTTCCGATCATTATGAGTCTTTCATCTCCTGCAAATTTCCAGCAATTCCTTCATAATTTTGAAGATACAGATTTGGAGCTCCCTGGTAATGACCAGAACAACTACAAAGTAGTAAATTTTCTGATATGCTATCTTTTTTCTTATAGATTGATTGATTGATTTATTTATTTAGTTATTTATTTTTTTGATAGCAAGTTTATATATTTCAACACAGAGACTGTTATGAAAATTGATTGCAATCAGTTTGATCTTGATTTGTTTAGCAAAAGAATAAAGTTATGTTTATTCACTTTGTCTCTTTATTTAAAGTTTTATTTGCTTGTCTTGAATCATTTTGATCTGGTGGTACATTTATTTTTTTTTCAAACTCAGTGGATGAAACACTACTTGATGCTGATTGTTTGGTGTAAAATATAGTGTTGATGAATCGAACTTGGACTTGTTTTATAATCAATAAATAAATAAATAATATTATTATTAATGTTTAATCCATAATGAATCTGACATAATTCTTACCTTAAGAGTTATTATGTTATTAATTAAACCACTCAGCATGGGACGGTAGTGTATGACAGACTGCTTTGAGCTCATTCAAATAATTTATCCATAAAGAAGTATTCATTTGACATCAAGCTAATGAGGATGTATATTTTTTATGATATTAAATTGTTTTTTTTTATATTATTTTTTAGGTATTTATTGCATGAATGTTCCTCTAAAAATATTCATATTTGTGATCTTGATGATGTAAAATCCCACTCTGGTCTGTCTGCTTGATCTTAAATTTAATTAGAATCAGAACAAGTTGTCATTCATTTTCTATTTATATTGAAACTTACAATCAAATTGAAGTCTTCCAGTATTAAAAATTAAACCAGCATTGACATTTATTTATTTATTTATCCATTTATTGCTTCTCTTTTTCTGTCCAATAAGTACGGATTTGTTGAAGGAGACTGTTGAGTATTTTACCCCTTTTTTTAACAAATATTTTTTTTTTCTTCTTTTAATTTGTCTTTTATGATGTTGAAAACATCTTAATGTTTAAATTTATTGAAATTTCATTTAGAGCACACTGTTATGTCATTAAATAGTAAGTTTAAGTTTTTGTGGTTCAAAATTTTTCTTAAAGTATTAATACAAAAGATGCTATTTTTACATAAAATTACTTTTCCGCCCTTGATAGTGAAGTCTAGGTGTTCTACTTCTATGTACCATTCCTATCTTTTGAAAGGTCTATTTGTGAAACCAAAAAATTTAAAATAGTGAAGTCAATCTTTGAAATGTCTTTTTCGGTTTTTTTTTTTTTTTTACACATTAGTCAAAATAGATTATTTCATCACTTATTTCTTTAAAAAAAAAAAAGAAAAGAAAATTCATTTGCACAGACATGTAATTTTAGGCAATTATCAAATAGTATATATTTTTTTTAAAAAAGTAACATTTTGTATGGCCTAAATCATATGAATCATGAGTGGTGCTAATTCTGATTGAAGTTGCAGCCTTGCAGGTGGCATAAAACATTCACTCACTCTTCAAACAATACACACAAAATTATATAATATCTAGAAAAAAAAAAAAAAACTAGTTTTTATCATCAGCGTCTCATATGCTTGATTTCACTCCACATGCATGGCTGTTTTATCACAAGAAATTAAAAAAATTAATAATAAAAATAATTAAAAAAAAAAGATAAAAACTCACATGAAGACATGAAATGAGTCATGCAAAAAGGCCAACGTACGTTCCTCATGTGTCAACCCGTGCATGGATCATGCAAGCTCTGGATCACATTAAAAGATGGGAAATTTTTTTATATATGCCCTCATAAAAGTAGTTAATTGTATTTTCTCTCCATTAATATTTACTTTTTAATTTGTTTTTTTTCATATATAGAAAATGGTGATTTTTTTTAAAATTTTTTTAGTTTAATTTTAGTGAGAACATGTGAGTATTATGGAGTTGTCTAATAGAACTTTTAACTTTTTAAAATAAAAAAAAATAACCTTGATAAAACCTTCTCAATTATTATTATTTTTTTTTAAGTTTAAGCCTTGTTTTTTTTATATAGTTAGATTTTATTGAAATATATGCATAATTATGCACTTTTGAAATAAAACAGAAGAAAATTTTCCACTCTTTTCTAGAACAATAGAGCCTCTTTTTATTCTTTTATTTTATATTTAAAAAAAAATAGTTTTATCAGAATATATGCATGACAATTCACTCATGAAAATAAAAACACAATAAATTTTTTCCACAAAATGAAAACAAAATTTCTAGAAAGCGATTTTTTTATTATTTTACTTTTTTATTTTCTAGAACAATGGAAACTTTTTATTTACTTATTTATTTTGTCAAATTAAATTTATTCCTTTTTTTGTCTACTGTTTTCTTGTCAAAAACTTTGGGAGGTTTCTCCAATACCATTGCCTTGGTTCCGTGGGATTTGGACCGTTGGATTACAGGGTTTGGTGGTGGTGGCTAATCCATCAACACATCATGTTCCCCACTTTGCTAAATGACACCATTTTCAACACTTATTTACCAAAATACCCTCCATTATTTTTGTCATTTTTTTGTTTTTTTTTTGTTAGTTTGGTTTTCAAGATTCTAATTTGTCGGCCAAGCCTTCAAAACGTTTTCCAAACGGACTTCCAATTTTTCAGTAAAGCTTGGCTACCTCTCTGACTTTTTTTTTTGCACATATAGCCTTTCTATAAATCATAATTACTTATCTGGTGTTTTTTTTTTTTTTCTTAATATTTGGGTATATATTTTATCATTTATAGTGGTGGGTTGTATAGTTATATAATTGTCAACGGGTTCTTGCTCTATTGGTATTGATGTCTTGTATAGAATATTTATTTTGGTGAGGATCTAAGATTAAATTTCAAAGGCCATGCAAAGTAAGGGCATATTTATATATAACTTTAATATTTGGTAAGATGCATGCTCCTGATTTGTCTTAAATGGAAGTGCTTGTTATCTAATTATAATCATGTTTATTTATAATTTTAATGAAGATTTAATATTTGTAGATACATTACCTCTACAACAAAAAAGATATTTTACCGATGACCAAGTGGTTTATTGATAGTTGAATCTCCATTAGAACTCTTTACAAGTGGTGAGAGTTTGAATTATGGGTGAGGGCACATTTTTGGAAGTGCTAGTAGTGGTTGTGTGAGGGTGGTCCCAGTGTCCATGTGTGTGCGAATCCTACCCCCATTTACTTTGCCGAGGTTTGTGCACATCTTTACTTTTTCTTAGCGGCCTAATCGCTCATCTCTTAGCGGCCTAATCGCTCATCTTTGCACTATATATATATATATATATATAATTTCTTTCTCAAATTCGAAGTTTAAGATACAAATCTCTCCTAATTCAATAATTAAGAGTTGGTGGCTTATTCATATTTATTTTAAAAAAAATTATACATACACAACATTATAATGATTGAGAATATAATAATGTCACATTAATTAATTAAAAAAATATAGATTTGAATAAACAAATTGATTCGGCTCATTGTATTAGCTTAAACTGTGAATCACATGCATATAATATGTTCAATTCCTATCTAACAATAATCAGGCTTCAATAAAAAATAATAATAATAAGATGTACGTTTTTATTATCATTTTGGTCTTGAACTCCAAGAAAAAAAAAATTTAGTTCAATTATTGAATTAAGAAAAAATAATAATAAAGACTTCATGTAACCTTTGTCTATTTTAAAAATATAAAATAAAAATAAAAATCTACACCAATCTCTAGCTCACAATAAAAGTTTGATAGGAAATTAGGAATCCCACTTACTTTCTTTTACAATAACCAAGCTCATTGCTCTCTTACATGCACCCACCCACTTATCACCTTATTATAATGTATAAATTTTAAAGGCTACTTGAGAAATTATCTAATATTTACTTTTAAAAGGTTGGCTTTGAATAATCCACACTACTTTTGGAACAAACTAATCAACTAAGTCCGTAATAATATTCATCAATCAATCCGTACAATAGGTCCCTAATGTTTAATATTAAATTAAGGTTCTTTTGTTTTTCTTTAACAAGACCCCCTTCAAATTTCCGTATTTACAAAAGTTCTCTTATTTTGTTTTTTAATTACCCAATATTTTACCAATAATAAAATATACTCTCTCCATTCTTTTTTATTTGTCATATTTTTTTAGCTTTTCTCTGTATTTTTCTTTGTCAATTTAAAAATTTTATGTAATATTAAATATTTTTTTTTAAAATTTATCCTTTATATTTAATGTACTTCTACAACTTTTAATAAATTATATTCAATTATATATTTTTTAAATCATATTTTAAATAAGAGTAATATTAAAAAATTAATATAATTTTTATTAATTTTAGGCTACCAACTAATTTCAACTAATTTTTTTTATTTGGTGTGAATTAAATAAAATTAATAAGTAAAAAGAAACGGATGGAGTAATTTTTTACATGGTGAATATTAAGTTATTTCTCTTATGATATAAGATGATTAAAGGTCTCAACCATTACAAAATAAATTAAAACTATTTATTTTTTCAAAAATTTGAACTAATTAACAATATTTTAATTTTTTAATAACAAAAAAACCCACATATTGTGACCCTTGATCTTTGACTTTGAAGGGAAAACATGCAACTGTCTTGATATAGCAACCGTGTTTCCCTTTATTATTTCTGGTACAATAAAAAAACAACTAAAAAAACATAATCAATTGT
Organism: Dioscorea alata; assembly: GCA_020875875.1. Taxonomy (NCBI): domain Eukaryota; kingdom Viridiplantae; phylum Streptophyta; class Magnoliopsida; order Dioscoreales; family Dioscoreaceae; genus Dioscorea; species Dioscorea alata. The sequence goes on along the minus strand of CM037015.1, from coordinate 16,076,234 downwards.
TTGATTTAATATTTTTATAAATGCTAAAAATAATACTTACATTTAATGTTGTACTATATTATTGTGTGTTTCCACATTTAAAATTAATAAAATTTATTTTAGTTATATAATCTCACATCACTAACTATAGCAATAAAAATCAACATATTTATAACCAAAGATCAAAATAGTCAAATACAAAATAGGCATATTTGATCATTTACATTAAAATAAATATATTGTTTTATGTAATTCAGAAACTAAATTATTATTTTTTTTCAAAATTGAAATAAAAAATTGTAATAAAATTCTTTACTGTTATATATATATATATATATATATATATATATATATATATATATATATATATATATATATAAAACAAATGCAACAAGTGTCGCTGTTTTAGGAAGTCGTCAAAAGATAGACAAGAATGATGATGCATCAATTACAATAGGTTATTAACAATTTAGAGATTTATTAACTTGATTAGACTAGATATTGCATAAGTTGATTAAAATCCTGCCATGTGCATACCCAAATAATTTTCAGAAATAAAATCAAGCTAATAAGTTTTTCTAGTTACGTAGCTCTTAAGGAGAAGGAGAAGGATGCATCTCTAGTCCGCCAAATAAATTTAAAATAATACTTTAAATAATAATTAGACTTGGAATATTATGTAAATGATATTATTATAGTATGATAAACATCACCACTACAATAATACTCTGGTGCACAATTTAACACTACACTTTGCACCCACATATTACATGTGATTACCACTAAGCTAACCAATTATTGTCTAAAGACACCTTCTCATGCAAGAAAAGAAAAAAAAAAAAAATTTCAAGTAATAAAGGTTTAATCAAGAAATACAAAATTTCGAGGGTCTTAACCACAAAAAAACACTCAATAACATCGCACGTGCTAACAGACCATTTATATATATAAAAAAATAAAAACAGTACCCAAACGGTGCCTCCTTTTGCAAGAATCTGGACACAGTGGCAATACCGTAAATAAACGAAAGACCAAGCCCCTTTCTAAAACCGCACCTTCCAGACTCCCTCTTCTCCCGCTGCGCTTTCCATCGCTTTCTTTCTTTCTCTCCGTCTTCTTCTTCTTCTTCGTCAAACCCTCGCGAGGAGCTCTTCTTCGACTATAAATTTGGCGTCTTTGAGAAGGAATCCTCCAAAGAAACCTTATTCTCTGCTTTGCTTCTTCTTCTCCTCCTTCTCCTTCTACGATGGGATCCATTTCTAATCCGCCTAGCGTCTTTGATCTGCGCAGCTCGCTGTCCTCGGTCTCTGCTCCGGCGAAGAACGGAGACGGTGCCATATCTAGGTCTGATCGGCCGATGGCGCTTGATTTGAAGCTTAACCAACGGAAGATCGTACATGGTGATGCTGGTTATGTGCTTGAGGATGTGCCTCATTTTACTGATTATATCCCTGATGCTCCTGTGAGTTTTTTTGGTTTCTTTGTTGCTCTTGTTCTTGATTGATGGTCGGCTTGGCTTTGTTCGTTGTTGCTTTTTGGTGACTTTTTTTTTTTTGGCGTATTTGTTGGCTGGTGGATGACGTGGTGTCTCTGTTTATTGGTTGGATGTGGGTTTTCTTGGTTTGATTATTTTGATCATATTAATTTTTTTTTTTTTTTGGGTTCATTGATCTTATTGTTATTGATTTGAGGTTTTCTTTTATGTTTTTGGTTATTGATTGTGATGATCATCCTCATTAAAGAGAATGATATGGTTATTTTCTTCTTTTTTTAGTGGCTTTTTTTTTTTTTTTGGAATCTTCTACTTATTGGTTTGAGGTTGTCCTGGAGCTTTTTTTTTTTCCAGTGGTATGGTGTGATTTTCTTTCTTTCTTTTTTGAAATTATTATTTATCAGTTATTAATTATGATGGTAATTTTCATTAATTAGTATTTGGTGATCATTTTCTTAGTTCTTCAAATTGTTGTATTTTGTTTGAGCATGTGGTTATGTTTGGTATTTGTTTCATGGCAGAATTATCCTAACCCACTGCAAGATAATCCGGCCTATTCGGTTGTCAAGTATGTATGCTTACTCTCTGTTCTGATATTATTATTGAATAATACATAAATTTTGTGAATTTCCAATTTGATGGAGGAGGAGTTAATACTTTGAGGCGCTGATAAATGGTTTTGTTTTACAGGCAGTACTTTGTTAATACAGATGATACGGTTGCTCGGAAGGTCAGTTTTCTATTCACTCAAAAAAAAAAAGGGGGAAAAAGTCTTTTTCTTACACACTGGCTGACTGTTATGGCCTTTTGGTGCTTTGCAGATTGTGGTTCATAAGGGTAGTCCTAGAGGAACCCATTTCCGGAGAGCTGGGCCACGCCAGAAGGTAGGACAGAGAAAGCTGGCTTTTTTTTACTTGTATCTAGGATAGGCGAACTGAGTCTGCTTGAAGTTTAATTGTTGTTTTCTTGTTTGTCTGTTGAATTTTTCGCAGGTGTACTTTGAGTCAGATGAGGTTCACGCGTGCATTGTAACATGTGGAGGTTTGTGCCCAGGGCTTAACACAGTAATTAGGGAAATTGTCTGTGGCTTGGCTCATATGTATGGTGTAACCAAGATACTTGGGATAGAGGTGTGTTCTTTTTTCCTTGACAGTTTTTGTTTGTTATTGCCTGACTCAGTTGTAATGATCCCATGAGTGTTAGTGTGTTAGCATTCCATTATTCTGTTTATCACAACTTGTTTATTTGTTCTACTCTGCATGTGTCGCACACTATTTGGTGGCTTTGGTCTTTGGCCAAGATTTTTGGAAATAGGATACAGGATATAGGAAGTATCCTCACTGCATGGTTTGAGTTGTATGATGTTTGTTATTCATATAGATAATCGATAATTTCCCCTAACTTGGGAGGAACTTTTGAGATAAGACTATAGTAGGTTATGGTACCTGATCAAACTGGTAATGACTGAATTTTTGTTTTCAAAAGTTAGTTCTACAAATATATGCTTTTCCAGTGTCTGGTTTTGCACTTTATGTACTTCTTACACTACTGGTTGTCTTCACCAATAACACTACAGTGGACTTGCCCTTATTAAAGAATACTGAGTTTCTGGGACTTTTCTGTGGGTGGTCTTTTGTAACTTTGATGTATTCGTTCTGGGATATGAGGAAGGGACCATCAAGGCATCAAATGGACCCTGAGTGTAAAATTATTTAATGCATAAGTTTTGTAAACTCAAACCAAAGCCTTTTAAAGTGACAGCCCATGCAGCTGTACTTGCAAATAGTTAGCATGATTTATAGATAGATAAATGACTTTGGAACTTCATAGAATTGTGGCACAACCACAGACTAACTTCCATCCTTGATGCTATTCAAGGAAAGATGCTAGTTGTATTGATAATGATCTTGCATTAGTTAATTTTGCTCTCCAATCATTCTGCTCAGTCACTAATCTTTGAATCGGTATTTATAGGGTGGATATAGGGGCTTTTATGCTCGCAACACAATTTCCTTGACACCTAAGAGTGTAAATGATATCCACAAACGTGGTGGCACCATTCTTAGTACATCTCGAGGTGGTCACGACACTTCAAAGATTGTTGATAGCATTCAAGACCGTGGTATTAATCAGGTAAGTAAAAAATCTTATACTTTAATGGCTTGAAATCCTTTGTTAACATTACATGGATATATTTTACTAAATATCCAGAAGCCCAAATTTATTAACATATTCTATCATCCAGGTATACATAATTGGAGGAGATGGAACTCAAAAGGGTGCCTCTGTTATTTTTGAGGTAAGATTACAAATGAGAGATGAATACTGGCCTTCCGTACTTAACAAGCACATAAAATGTTTTAGTTGGCATCATTTATGAATTTCTTTTCACGCGGAATGGCGTTATAAGCTGTCACACGTGAATTAAATGTGAAATTCATTTTGCAGGAAATTCAAAGGCGTGGTCTCAAAGTTGCTGTGGTGGGCATCCCAAAGACAATTGATAATGACATTGCGGTACTTTTCTTGACATGAGTTTTAGTATTCATTATGCTTTGTAATCTTTTCTTTCTAGTGAATTGTTCTTAACAAGATGGCTTATATTTTCTTGTTTAACCAGGTAATTGACAAGTCCTTTGGTTTTGATACTGCTGTTGAAGAGGCCCAAAGGGCAATCAATGCGGCACATGTAGAGGCTGGAAGTGTTGAGAATGGCATTGGGGTGGTAAAGTTGATGGGTCGCTATAGTGGTTAGTTTTTTTTAACTCTTTTTTTATTTTTGTCTATTTTCTATTTTCTATCTGGTTCTCATCACTCTTACAGCTTTATATCTAACAAGATATGCTAATACAGGTTTCATTGCAATGTACGCCACCCTTGCAAGTCGAGACGTGGTATGTGATTTATTGCTTGCCTTCATCTCTGTCTTGATTTCTATCCCTTTCTAGTTGCCTTAGTTCTGATGGTTAATCTTTCAGCGTAAACGTTTGTTTATATTTTTGCAACTTGATGCCTTTTCTTATGCTTTCCCTTTCTCCATTATTTTGTAGGACTGTTGCTTGATTCCAGAGTCACCCTTTTATTTGGAAGGAAAAGGGGGACTTTTTGAATTTATCGAGAAGCGCCTTAAAGAGAATGGCCATATGGTTCTTGTTGTTGCAGAAGGTGCAGGGCAGGAACTTATTGCTGAAAGTATGCGGTCCATGAACCATGAGGATGCATCTGGTAATAAACTACTTCTAGATGTTGGGCTATGGCTGTCACAGAAAATAAAGGTAGATTCCAGATTCATATTATTTCAAAAATGGGGGTTATATTACAAGTTCCATTAATTTTCTATCTTGATGGATACCTATGTCTTGCTCCTTCATTTATATTTACGTCTCTATGATCCGACTGACTCATCATTCCCTTGTCTTCAGAGTTCTTTCTCCTTCTAATTTTTGACTGAAACAGCACTGTATTAAGGAATCTATTAATGACTCTACATATTTTTTAATGGATCTGTTCTGCATTGTGTAGGATCACTTCTCTTGCAAAGGAAAGATGCCGATAAACCTTAAATATATTGGTAAGTGGTCACAACAGCCTAGCTCCATTTTTTTATGCAAGTGATATGGCCTCAGCTTATGGAATTTGATTTGCTGCAATCTATCTGCTGCAGATCCAACATACATGATACGTGCTATTCCAGCCAATGCATCAGACAATGTGTACTGCACTTTGCTGGCTCACAGTGCTCTTCATGGGGCAATGGCAGGCTACACTGGCTTTACCGTCGGGCCTGTTAACGGCCGGCATGCCTATATACCCTTCTATGTAAGTACCATCGTCAATCCGTATGTTTTGTTTTAAAGTTCTTGGTTCAATGTTCAATCATTTTTCAGAACTCAGCAGTGATTCCCTATTTACTATTTAGTCATTTCCTATGCTTTTTCAATCAGAATATCAGTTAAGCAAAAATGACTAGATAAAATGGTTCATAGTGCTTTGAGTCAATGATGAAAATACTTCTCTACAGGGGAAAATTGTTGCATACTTGCCCCACAATAACTGAATTCTCTGTACTAGGAACAAAATCTTTATTTTAAGTGCAAGTGTTAGTATAAATTTGGAATATGCAGTAAATAGAATAACTTTGACCTTCACTCTATAAATTCAAAAGGTCCACAAGAGTGTGCAAATCATTTTCTTCTGTGCGGAGGATCCTGAAACTGCTAGTTACTGATTCACCTTAGAAATGTTTTTTTTTTTTTTTTTTTTTTTTTTTTTTTTTTTTTTTGTGCATCAACTTAGTGATTTATCTGACCACCCTGTACTTATCAATGGAGTGATTGAATTGTTATGCAGCGGGTGACTGAAGCCCGGAACAACGTGGTGATCACAGACAGAATGTGGGCTAGGCTGCTCTCATCGACAAACCAGCCGAGCTTTCTAACCCTCAAAGACATTGAATCAGTTAGGCATGTATACTCGCCTAAGTATTTGCCTCCTATTAAGGTACCAGTTGATAACAACTTGCCTAACTGTGGTTCCAGTGAAGAACATCATGATGACCACGTTGCAGATGAGAGCAGTTTGGTTAACCAGATATCTGGTACCACAACCAAACATTAAAATTATTCTTTCCTTTTTTATATTATTATTATTATTATTACTTTTCCAGTTTATTACAAGAGAGCAGAAGAGAGCTTTTCAATGGTTGTTTTGTTGTTGTGCTCAGTTTGCACCACTTATGGCTGGTTGTAGTTCACTCCAACAAAGTAATTGGCATACTCTTATTACCAACCTATCCTTGAATAAAAGGCTATTATTGTAATGTTGTATGTTTCTGCAAATGAGATATAAATTTTGAAGTCCATTGTCAACCTCTTTGTAAGATACACAGATATGTACTTTTGAAGGAAAGCAGCATTTTCAGATTAGTATCACCAGTGAAATCCTCAGAAGTTCTGTAGCAGTACGCGTGTGATAATAAATACGCTGATAACCAAGACTCAAGATAAAGAGAATTATACTCATTAGATGTACTGCAGATGGATCCGAAGCCTAGTCTTGAACACCAACAAACCCTATGCATGCTTATATACACCAGCAGAAATACAGAACAGTCTTTTCTTTTCAGTAGATCATTGGGGCTTTCATAAGGTCACTTGTATTTCTGACCCTTCAAATTTTTTTTACCCTGGATTTTTTAATTACTACCTAATTTGTCAGAGGGGCCTACCTCTTGCAATGGCATTGCAGTGTTCAAGAGCAAGCCAATGAACAAAATTTTTGAGTCAATGGAGGTTATATGTCATCTAGCTTGGAATATTGTGTTTATCACCTCTTTCAAATTCCTGCAACCCACAATTTCGATATCCAAATTGAGATCTGCGAGCGACTTTTCTACAGCCTTGGGCACAATGCATTTCTTGTACCCCAATTTCGCCACGGACATCACCCTCTTATCTATTCTCGGGACCTTTGGAAAGAAATGTAAATAAATATAACAATTAGTCTTGTTGCTCAATTGAATATGTGCAATAAAAAAAAGCCAAGCGGATTCAGTCAGTCAACCAAAACATTCTGAAATAGTTAATACCAGAGCTACTTATATGGTATGCAGCACAGATTAAAAAAAATTACTGCTAAAAAAAATTAACAATCTAAACCCTAAAGAACAAAGAGGTGAAAAATAAGGTTACTAGCAGCCAATGGAAAATGGTCCCCCATTATGCATTTTGCCAATGCATATGGAACAACAAACTCTACTAGAAGGTGGGAGAAATAAATCATTCAAGCAGGCAAGAGTCAAGACCACTTACCGCACGAAGCTCACCACCTAAGCCGATTTCTCCAATAAACGAAACATTATTTGGAATGGGAAACTCCAAGAAACTGAAAATGGAAAATGAAAGGCCCTTGATTTAGATGACACAACTTCATTAAAAAGTCAAAATAAAACAGCAGCAATCAAAGACATCTCTGCAACAGAAATTTTTAAAGCTAAATTACATCACCAACTTAAAATGTCAAGGCATCCTAGAATAGCACACAATCCAAACCACAGATTTTGATTTCACATAGCATAATTCATCGTAAGGTGAGAATTGGTAACACTTGAGATTTAAAATGTAAGATGAATCACTATGTGTTGAGCGCTACTTTTATTAGTTGCCTGATTGTACTTCGTATTCTACCTACTGATAACAGTATTAGGCGTTAGCTTTAATTTGAGGGCATTATAATATAGATCATTATGAATCAAGTGCAGCACAATTATTTCCAAACCCACTATAATCATGAAAAGCAAAACGCTGGAAGGCTCAGGCAAAAGGTTACAGTTGAGAATAAAATTTATATGCGCACCTGCTGCAAATGGCAGCTGCTATAGCAACATCCCCAGCTGTTTCTGTCAACTTAAACCCACTAACAACATTCAGATAGATGGCCTGTCAAATAAATGTAAACCTTCAATACAAGCATGCCATATTTGGAACGAGATGGTGCAGGTACAACGAAATTTTAAACATGAAAGGGCACATAACTATTTATCTACTTCTATCCTCTTCATACTTATTGCTCCACTGGATTTCTAACTCGACCTTTTTTTTTTCAACATTCTCCCCGATTTCCAGAAGTGGTAAACAGTAAAAGATAGTTAGGTGGGGCGTATACTCAACCTTGCATAGGCCTTGGAAATCCACATTCCTACAGAATGTGACACTCTTAACAGAAATAATTAATTAATAGTTGGCCATCAATTAAGGTTACATTCTCAATAGGTCCATGCAGGGGAGTTGATATTGATTTTCAAAATCATCATAACTACTAGAAACCAAAAATGTTGAAGGCAATGCAAATATTAAATTCTCTACCGTAACCTCAAAAAAAATAAAAAATAAAAAATAAAAAAAAAGCAGCCTGAATTATAATGGCAGAAATCTGAGGATCTCTTCTGTTTCCAGATAATAAGATGGTCTATTTAAATCTTTAAAACATCACATCTAGAGAATCGACTTAGTCCTCAGTGAAGGAAGATCTCATAGGGATGAAATCATACCTTTATCAGACAACAGGAGAACAACCATTCACAAGCTATGGTACACAGTAAAATAAGAAGCAAAGTTACTGTCAGATATCCTTACGTGATCTTGGAGTTTCAGCCCCGCTTGCTTCATAAGAATCTTCAAAATCAAAAGGCAAAACACTCAATTATTAGCTGAACAATAATGTATCCAAGAATGCTCACCATTGAGATTAAATACGAAAAGCCAATGGTTTTTAAATCATAATAATCCAAACAAAACTTCTTAGTGGTTGAAAATTAAATCTAGCATCTACACATAATTCAATCCATCGAACAAAAGTTACGCTTTGGATTTGTCTGAACATTGCGATATGTTAATGATCATTTATGTTGCATGGTGACTAAGTGGATACTGGTATCTACCAGAGAGGTCACATCACAACAAAGGGATTACTATGGTTTAGAATTTGTTGCAACATACAAACATTAATCCACCCAATCAAACAACTAGAAATTTGCTAAATAAACAGGTCCGATTCAAAGTATCACATCAACTAACGCCAGCGAGTGCATGTGTTCACTTACATACTACTGTGACACTAGACAAGTTTTTCCCAACTAAGCTGGAAGGCTAAGCAGCTAGCATTCATCATTTTTCTAATAACATGAATTCAAATAAGGACTAGCTCTGAAAAAAAAACAGAAAAACAAGATCCTACAAGCGACTCAACTTGAAACAAACACTGCTCAAGTATCACAGAACCATAAGCTGTTTACTTGGAACACCTCCCACGAGTGTGAATAAAGGCAAATGGAATTCTTTGTAAAGCAACAGATTAATCATCACTTACAGAAATTATCATGTCTGCTCTACTAAGTTGTACACCATTAACTTGTCTAGTAGCTGCAGAATTGGAGACACATAAGGCCTGCTCATTCAGCCAAAATCATGTTAAAGAACATAAAAATATAAAAAATAGAACTACAAAGCTCCTAAGAATGCTAGTGAGCCCCCATACAAGTTGATTTCAGGCAGAAACAGGGTTTCCTTCAATAAAATGGAGAGGCGCATAGAGAGTGGCGTGTAAGTTGTGACACATTTAGATTTAGGCTCAGTAAATAAAACACAAGCAAATGCTAAGGTCACAGTTTGATTTTCAGTCAAAAACAGGGGTTCTATCAATAACATGCATGAGCATATAGAGGGCGAAAAATGAGTTGCAACACATTTAAACAAAATTATAAAATAGTTTCTTAAATAAATCTACAAAATTTTTGTACATATCAAAATACAAGCAGATATGAACAAGCATATGTGGCAAAAAAAAAAGATCTTGGTGCAATTGTGCAAACAATGTTCTGCACCATTAACTGTTACCATTCATAACTGGAGTATTTCAACTAGTATATTCAATGATCATTTAGGCATTTAATGAGCTAGACCTCTTTTGTTGAAGGACATGAGCAGCCTAGTCTACACGAACAAAGAAAGCCATAAAGAGGAAATAATCCTCATCTCTAAATAAGACATTAGCTACCTGAATTTCTATGACAAATGCTCGAGAGCCATCTACTATGACAGTGATAGCAAGTCCTGCTAAGACCTCAGAATCAGTGTAATGCTCACTCAGAAACATTTCACTGGGATTGGATACAGCTTGCAAGCCAGACTGTGACATTTCGAAAACACCAAGCTGAAAAAAGAGAAATGGGAGGGTAGCATGAGTTCTTATAACATTTGACAAGGATCATTTCAACTACAAGTCAATTAATTTTAGCACAGTTAGCAACTAAAATATTGCAGAAGAAAACATCCAGTGGCCGTCAGCAGCCTGTACTTGTTACTGAGATTCTTTTTCATTGTATTAATGGTTATGTGTACATATGCGGATGTCCTCATGCCCAATACACCAAAATAAAAGAAAATTATCATCTGTCAGTTTCCAAGTCATGAAGCAAGGGTCACTAAGAAATACATCAATTTATACTAGAGTTATAGTGTTTCCCTTCAAAAGTAGCTCAACCCTAACAAATAGCTCTGAGAGTTTCTTTTATATGTTTGTATCAAGATGTCTACTTAAAATGTGAAGAGTACAAGAAATGTTCAAATATAATTAACCTGTATAGCTTGTCACTGACCAATCACAAAACAACATAAGTTCAATAACCAAATAGTATTTTGGAAGCTTCTGGGAACACAAATTTCAAATAACAAAACCAAACTGTCTTCAAAATTTCAACCTGAAATTTTTACATTAAAACAGTCCCACAGAATTAGGAAGTTAGATAAGTTTCTTTACCATACAACTCAGAAACTCTTCATTAAACGATGCAAAGTAAATTTTCCACAATCCAAAAAGAACATACGTGAATGAGCATGCTGGCATCACAGGACAATAATGAACTAGCACAAGATATAATAATAGGCATTTGACACATTTAAATGTTTTTGAGAACAAGAGAATGGCAAACTATTAGAAAGCCCCCACACAATGAAAGTTATATGTTTAAAAGAAAAGGGGTTTCAAGGCATTCATACCTCATCAGTAGACCCAAATCGGTTTTTTACGGATCGTAACAACCGGTAAGATGAATATCGCTCACCCTACAAGCAGAGAATTGTTAGATGTATATAATCAACAATATAAAGGACATGCATGTAAGTTTTGGGTCTTTTGACATAGAACAGACTAATCATTCATCAAATGAGGTTACACAAGAAAGCATGTGTGCAATAAAATAAAACAGCAAGATGTCCTCACATAAATGCATGAGCTTCTATTGAAGAGCCATGTTATGATGGTTTAGTTATCACCAGCGTACCAACAGTAACAGCCACACACCCACCCAAAAACTAGATTCTGAAGTTCAAATTTTAATATAAATATGAAATAACAGAAAGAAAAAATTTATATGTTTGAAGAAAAAATTCCATGTTTTCTGCAGAAAATATAATGTATAGAACCAATTCAAATACAATACTAAGTTATTAACATTGAACCTCATAAATGAGTGTCCTTTGACCTTCTTAGGATACATAAGACATTCAACTAAACAATTGGCAACAAGCCATTTAAGATGACCTTATTTTTGTGTAAACATCTAGATATTAAAAAGAAAACAGCAACTCAATCTATTAGAAAAGAACATCTAGAGCACAAAAAACTTTGAAAGAATTAGCTTATGCATTTCACCATGTTAGACAAGAGATAAGTATGGTCAGCCCCTCATTTTGGTCCAAAATTAAATTTTTTTTTTTAAAAAAGCACCCCTCTTTTTTTCTAAATATAAGAGGCCCTTCAAAGAACAAAAAAATATTTATTAAGTTACTTGTTAGATATGGTAATTAAACTGTGATATAAAATAGTTGCCTTGTCACATATGACATTTGAACTATGTGACAGTTCAACTATTATATGAAACAGTCCAAATAAGAAACATTACTTTTCATTTAGCAGAAGAATAAAGGGGGGTCAATTTGCATTAAACCCATTACACAAAGCCTATTTAGGTATTATAAGGAAAAGGAATTTATATATGGCTAGAATGCTAACTAAACATATTTGGTAGGTTCTGCTATACTATCTAATCTAAGAATTGTTTTGGGCGACTTAGACACACAACGTGTTTTATTAACATCCTCAACTTTTAAACAAAGCCCGTATGTTTCCAAGCTATATTCATATCCAAATTTTTATCTGTTAGCCTACCACAAGTGCTTTGAATATGCTAATTATTTTGCTACAAGAAATAGCTTATATAATATAAATTATACATCAATTAACTACTTTGCTTGTTCCTCTATTCAACTAGCATTCATTATTACAGCTCCATCACTAACATTCACTTGATCCAGAGCTTGGCCTACTGGTTTTCTTGTGTACAAGAAGTGAGTCCTTCCTCAAAGAGCTCCATAACCACACTTTTACTCAAGTCTAGTGCTACAAACACAATATAGGAAACCTGTTTATGGTCTAAACCTTAATTTTTGGCTTAATGAAGAATCCATCATCCTTGAACTTGAGAGGGAATATGATCAGAACTAGTAGTTCTTTGCAGTATACATGCTTGCTTAACTTATTACAGAAAATTAAAATTTGGAAAGTCATCGTTTGCTAACCTCCATATATAATACAGTATCCACAATATGCTCCAAGATACGAGGCCCAGCTATATCTCCGGTTTTAGTAACATGCCCAATCTGAAATACATAAATATCATGCCAATTACTAGCTATGTTTAACTAAAGAAATCAATGAAATTTCATAAAAATTAAGTGTGTGCACGTCAAAACATGTTCCATATAACGCAACTATGTGAAAGTAAATTATCATGGGTGATATCAAACGTAAACACTCTATCAGTGACCAAGCCATTTTCTAGACTTAGATTAATTTGTCATTGGCCATCTTTCTGATAGCAAAAATCTCATAATTGAAATCTTTCAACTGGCACTTGAAAGGTAGTATAGTCTAAAGCAAGGTGTTATACAGTAATATACAACCCAAAACTTTGTAACAGAAAAGAGATAAATATAACAGCAATAGCAAGGACAACAGAGATGATATTTACAAGTACTTAAGATTGCAAAAGAAATGACAAGCAAGATATGTCCACAATATGAGATCAGAAAAGAATAGTAAAGAAGTGAAAAGAAAAAAGGAAAGTAAGAATAAACTCGCATAGTTGCATGATACTTTATATCTAATATCAAAGCATTTGTTTAATCAAACAATAAGAGATGACTTGTCATAAAATGTTAATATGGTATACAGACCTCAGGGATTTCTTTCTGAAGTTAATACACCTATCATCCGTTAGAACATCCGCAAACCAGAAAATCCACGAAACAGTATATTTTTCACAATCCTTTCAGAGTTATTATTTTATGTTAATTATGGTCAGATCACCTCAATCCATCATCCAAAGACATGATCGGTATAATTGGATGTTTGAACATATTTGCCATGCTCTTAGTCCTAGCGTCATCCATCATGAAGGTTCTCTAGCATCCTCATAAAAGCACAAAATAGTTCCAAAGATTTCATTATCTATCTAATACAGAAGAGAAAGGGATAAGAATTACTTAGTTTGAATTTTTTTTAAAAAATTCAGAAATTCTAAAAAATTAGGATCATTGTCTTGCCTAATGAAATTATTAGCACATCATAGAAGTGGAATGAAGGGTTAGTTACAGATACCGCACAAAGCAAATTAGTTATGAATTTTGAGCAGTGTGAGAGGAAAAAAAAGCACTAATACACTTCTATGACATATCATTCACTGCAATTCAACTAAACCAAAAAAATAAAAAAAAAAGGGAAGAAGAAGATTGATAAACCAAAATGCCAAAAGTAATGATTGATGTTTTGAAATAATAACAATTGGACAACCGCACATACAAATTTGAGTATAAATGAAGAAAACTTCATTAGTAGGTAAACAAATTAGACATGATGACACATTTCAAGCATTTTTTTATCAGTGAACCCATGAGCAACAGGCTCCAATCTTTTCCACCATTCTCCATTTAATCAAATTTTTCTGGTTTTACCAATACAACTTATATGGGACAAATCAAAAACATAACATGAGAACAAACAATATGATGTGACAAACTTTAGGTTTCTAAGTGAATACATTGGGAATTCTAGATATTTTCAAGTCATTGATGATATTAAGGTCAGATTATAGAAGCACACATGCTGATCAGCATACCAAAAGAACAGGGATGTCAGTCTGTTTAGCAAAACGCAGAAGTGTTGAGGTGCATTCCTTCACCTATTCCATATCAAATGAAAGACAATTAGGATAAGCCAAAGTGCATAGGAAGGCATGTTACATCTCAAAATAGCAAATTATTTTACAAAGAAAGTCATGAATTCTAACAGATACCAATAAAATTATGCATGTAGTATAGGCATGAACTCTGCATGAGTTACAACATTCAATTCAACAAAGGCAAATATAGATGTGCACATAAAATAGCTTCAGGCTTCAAATAAGTCTCAAAACTGAATGCATTTCTCATAAGAGGAAAACAATGCAGGCAGAGTAAATCAAAGGAACAGTTCCAACTCATGGGTCCAAATTCAGAGGGACCAACAAAGGTTTGAGCCCCAATAATTCTAAGCCATGAATCATAAAATTGTAGAACTCCACAGTCCAGAAGCTTGTGCTTAAATATTACAACAGCACATAAAGTTAATTCCTACAAACTATCGAAAGGAAATTCATCATGACCACAAATTGGTAGAGCAGCATTTGAGGAGGGTGCTCATTTTGTGTAGCTGATCCAACATAATACAATAACTCACGGCTGATAAGTTTACTCCTTTAGATAAGTAATTTAACATATATTTTCTTTTAGGCTTAGCATTTCACAATATTTCCAATCTTATCCTTTTTGCAGCAACAACTATGCACACACATGAGCTGCATCAACAATAATCTGCTACAAATCATATTGGTCATTTAGATCAATAAGGATAAACATGAACCCTTCTGTTTGAATATCCTCCAAAGTTGGAGCTGCAAGTGAATCAAGCAATCCTCCTGTTTCAAGTTTCAGTTTCACCTAACTTTCAGTTTCAAGATCGAGATAGTCGAACCCAAGTCAAATGAGATGTAGAAGAAGTGATCACACTAAGCAATGTAAAAAGATTGTCAGCGACAATATATAAGCATGGAATTCATTATTGATTAAAGAGGACTCACATTACAATCCACCATATAAACATGAAGTTATTAGCTATGCATTTCTCATTGAAATGACATACAGAGAAAGTTAATACAGAAATCTTAATTGGCAGTCAGAAACATGTGCAGAACTAGTTTTAACATTTAAGGAAGAATATAATTGCTTTCACAGAACCAACCTGCATGATATTTCCAGCACTTCCAGTAACACCTCTTAAGTAAACTGTTTGAATAGAATCCACAATAAGAGCTTGTGGAGAAAGTGGCTGAATCTTATACAATATGTCCTGCAATTTAAGAAATCATAAATTAACAAGATACACGTTAAAAAATCTTCAAAATGATTATAAATCAGAGTGTTAACCAAATAAATTTGGTCATATTAGGCCTATCTGTTCGACTTTATAGAAATGATAATTTAAAGCATAATATATAAACAGTCATGATTAAACTAAAGGGTGTAAACAAAATTAGTATGAGACACACCTCAATATCTGTACTCGAGTACAAAAAAAGGTCTCCAGTAGTGATTCTCATGCGGTCTGCCCTGTTCGCAATTTGTTCAATACTCTGTCATGTTAAACTGTTTATTACTTGCATTACCATACAGCAAATAAAGTGACAATGAGAAGCCAAAACCAAAACATAAACAATGAAGTGTTAATCATTAGGAAAAAATGTGGAAGGTGACAATGATAACAGAAGACAATCATCACAACTACAACTCATGCCTGCCCAAAGAACTGTGATGTCAACAAATTTCAGAGCACAATATGTCCTGATTAAATAACACTATTAATGCTTTAAAAAGAACTTGTGAAAGAGATTAGCATTTACGCAGGTGCTAAGTAGTGCATGGTGCTGATTCTAAAGTCCACAAATTATGCTTTGGGTCTAGAACATAAGTTGAGTGAAACTTCGAATTTTGTTACACAACAGGATATGCTATGATGTATTTGTAAAACAGGAACCCCAACTAGGTGCGACAAATAGCTGAACTACGGAGCAATTGATAAAAATCCAAAATTCCAATCACCCTTGTGTTGGACTATGATACCCTCACAGCCAGATTTCGCGAAATAACTCAGCAGAAAAGAGGCATTTAGTAGCAAGAAAATGTCTACACAAAGTAAGAAAATACAATAACTGCAGTCATCTGAGACTGTCATTCTGAGAAGCTCTCAAATTTGGCTAGCCAATAACTTGAATAAACTAGTTTATCCTAACTTATTCTAACCTCTCCAAACAAGCACCTCTTTTCATATAACCTGGACAATATTTAATTACTTTCATAAATAAAAGTAAAAATATTTAAAAAAAATAAACTATTCATTAGAAAAATATAATTCTAACCGCAAAGTACCTATTTAACCAATATTATGTAAATCAAAGTTGGGTGAATTCGCACAAAAACATTCTCCCAAGAAAAATTTTAAAAATTAGTAACTCCAAACCCTGCTCGTTCCACGTCATTCCAACACTATCCAAACACACCAAAAGGAATCAACTGAAGAATTATTGAAGTAGGCATAAGATACATAAAAGGAGTACATCTAATTGATCATGTGTTACCATGACATGGTTTGAAAATTATATTTACACACATGATCCTGTTTAAACATGTACTATGAACTCCATAGTAAATCAAATTGTGAAATCATACAAACAATTAAAAAAGAATTAGTGCACCATAATGTACATTGACAAAATCACTATAGTATAGCAACACAAATAACGTTATCAACACACACCTCCTCGCCTGAGACATAGATGACTGGAGCAGGACCTTTGTATCCAAGCCCTTGAGCTATAATAGCAGCAAGCTTCATATCCAAAACCAAAATTCCAAATCATATAAAGACTAAATTGGAGATGGGGCATAACGATTTTTAGGATATCACTTTTATGCAACTAAACATCAAAGTATAATTTGATCAATAGAAAATAAAGATCATCCGTGTACCATAGAAGTCAAAGAAATCAGTCCTATACCTGCAATAATAGTGTACTCTTACCAACACCAGGGTCGCCACCTACTAGAACCAAGGAGCCTACATAAAGTCAAAGATAACCACGATTACCCCATACCTTAATGATATAATAGCCAAACCAGGTAAACTACACAATTAAAACATAGTCAAAATGGTTATGATGATTTATTGTGTTAAATGAACCAAGTATTCCAAAATCTATGACTCTAGAATATCAAGAAAAATGAGTCCAATAAATGTAAACAAGAACAATAATCTGCACACTGTGTTGTCTAGAATCTCCATGATCTCAGATCTTTCTCCACAAAACTTTATTTCTACAGTTAGATAGCATGAAGCTTGGCACAGGACTCAGCACATTTGCAATTAAGGCATATGCCATAATTTTTATTGTCAAAGGAAGAAAGTTGCAGAGAAGTGGACTCATGAATAAATAATATGGAAAGGCCATTCGTCGCATACTCATAAGGGCATCTCATCTTGAATTTATAGCTGTCCTGCAGCAATCAACTAGTCCCAAGATAAATAAAGCTTCCAAGCTTACAATGAAATGCAGTTCCATACCAGCTACCAATTTAAAGCAATCAAGATTAGCAGAGACTGAAATGTCCCACTAACTTAGATTTCGTAAGTTGAAGCTCACACTAGAAAGAATAGCAATAGAACTTCCTCTCAACAACAAATAAGATTATTGGCACCAAGAATACATGCTCAAAACTTTGGGAGAAGAATTCCTTTTTTATCAAGGAGCTGTGCTAATTTTTTCAGTGCAACAAATTAGAAATTCAGATGCCTTGAAACAGTGAAAATGAAACAGGATGGACAACATGCATTATAGAAATCAGGTCTTAAAAAGGTTGATACAAGTCTATTTTGAACGACAGAATGTGATTACAGAAACAATTAAACAAAGGGTTCATGAAAACAGATCTAATGATAACAGAACAAATAGTTAACAGAGGCGACCAAGATGCTTCATCAGGAGGCAACATTTCAAAGAGAAAGGAAGGTATACCAGTTTGAATCAAATTTACATCCATCTCTCTCTCTCTCTCTCCTTATTCCCAACAAGAATAAAGATGTCCTGAGCACTAAAGGCTGAGAATGGCTATGATATATCTAAGAGAAGAAGTCCAATATCAAACATAAGGGCTAAATATGATAAGCGTGATATGTGATTTCCGACAATTTTACTGCCATGTGGCATGAAAAAATGAAAAAAAAATTACAATGCACAATATGTATGGCTGCATACAAAAGTAAAAATTTTCAAACTAGAATCATCACCTGGCACAAGACCACCTCCTAGCACCCTGGCAACTTCCATTCCGAAATGCCCAGACCTACAAATTACAATGTAAAGCGACAATAACTACAAGTATATATTTCTGCATTAGCATGTGCACATCTTCAAAGAACACCAAATACAAAAATCAAGAAGAAGTCATATATTACAGTTTATCCAGTAACTGAGATATCAGGCACTTGATTTTGGACAGGTATTTCACATCAAACTTTCCAGCGTAAATTTCAGAAAATCTTCAATGGAATGACAGTCTCTGTTATGTCCAACTTAAAAACTCATAACCCACTAAATCCTATTAAGAAACCGCAACATAAAACCATAGAAACAAGAAAAAATGAAATCAAAGAATAAACGGCAAGCTCACAATGGGATTCGCCACTCAGACTGATTCTTGCCCTTGTTAACCTCAGCAAGGCTCTGGGGTGCCAAATTCCCCAGCTTCTTAGGTAACCACGACCTCATGGCCGCCTCTGAAACCTCAGCTCCTCTAGCCCGACTCACCTCCGACTCCGAGAACTGCTTAACTGATCCCAAAGTCTGGCACGACGGACAAGTACCCCACCACTGCCCTGGAGTCACACCACAGTTCTCACAAACCCAAGAAACCTTCACCTTCCCCGGCTTCCTCCTGGCCATCGAGGACCACGCTTGCGAATTCGAGCCCAAAGAATCCTCATCCCGTTTCTTGTTTTTCCCAGCAGTTCTCTTTTCCTCCCCATCACCAGCGAGGCACTTGTCGTCGCCATTAGCCGTGGTGACAATCTGATCTGCGAGAGGGTCGTAGAAGGTCCAAACCTTAGGGTTTTCATCATTTTGTTCTTGATTCCATCTCTGATGACTGGAATGGAAGGAGGAGAAGGAGGAAAGAGAGACAATAGAAACGGGATTGACGGCATAGGGTTTGGATTTGGGGAGCCGAAGGAGGAGATGGCGAAGGCTTTGCATGGAGAATTGGGGATGGAGATGGAGATGGAGATGGAGATGGAGTCTTTGCATGAAAGAGAGCGAAATGCAGGGTTTAGGGTTTTGGAGGAAGGGCAGTTTGAGAGATGAAGCACCGCGGGCGATTCAAATCACCACCGAAAAAGGCGAGCGAACTCTTTTACTAGAAAACAAAAAAGCGGTTTTCTTTAATTGAACTTGAAATTACCTTTTTGTCCTTCCAGAGACAGCCATAGTTTAGAAATTGCTTGTGCCTGTCCAATTCAAAAAAATCTTGAACCGGAACTTAACCACTTTTAGGCAAGCTTCTTGATGATTTAGTTTCAGTCCCGGTGATTTAGTTTACCGGTTTCGGTTTGTTGCAAATAGTAGGTGAGATGGTGCGGCTGCGTGCTGAGCATTTGCTATGTTCTTATCTTTCTTGTATCTCTTTCTATTCATGTATGTTATTTATGATCATACATACGTTGCTTGAGTCTTGGATCCACTAGAATGTCAAAAACTCTATTGTATGGTGTTGTACTTAAACCACTCTTAAACTTTTGTGTATCAGGTTTTGCTACTCTTGTTAGTATTATCTTTCTGCGTGTTTGTAAACTTCACTTTTCTATTCTTATTGTTGTTGTCGTTGTTGTTGTTATTACTTCCATCGGGCGTCATTGTTTTTGAAATTCTGTATTTGTGTTGAATATTGTTGATTCCAGGTTTATTAGCCTTATGCTATCTCAAGGGTTGAGTACGCGAGTATCCCTCCTCGGGATTGTCGTTGCGGTTGTCGCATCCTGTGGGCCTGCGGGTTAGGGCGTAACAATAATTCTATCTCCAAGGCTGGTAGGAGTATCTTGCTTTACAATCCTACTATTTCTATTCCTACTTACTATTTATCTCTTATCCTAGTTGGGCCTGCATTTTAAATCATATTTCCAAACTAGGTAGAGATTTCTCATGGGCCAAGATTAGTAATCATAGTGGTCTCCACTTGATCGGTTGGACATTACTGCTTAGATAAGGATGTGTGTGTGTGTGTGTGTGTGTTGGGAGGGGGGGCAGGGGGCATTAAGATCCTTGGCTTTGATGTCTAAAAATGTTTTTATTTATTTATTTATTTTTTTAACTCTAAAGATGTGGTTTGGGTGGAACTCTTAAAGTTGAAATATGGCTTTAATGTTGGTTGGGATTTTAATGCCCCTCCCTGGTCCCTCTAATTGCTCCTGGTTCTTCAAGTCCTTATGTAAACCAATTAAGGTTATTAAACCTAATCTTTAGATCAATTGTGTTAACTCTCAGTCCACTTCCATTTTTAAATGACCCTTGGTGTTTCAGAATTCCCTTGACCCTCAAACCTACCAATATTAATATGGATCTTGATCTTGATGATTGTCAAATTCTAGATTTGTTGTTAATAATAGGTGGGATTTTCAAAGCTTAAGTTTTGCTTTTGGCCATTGTTTTAATTCTCCTATTATGAAATGGGGCTCCATTGATCCAAATTCAGAGAACAATTGGATCTGGTTTCCTATATTGTTAGTTCCGGCGGTTAGGGTTTGTGAACTTAGAGAAACACTCACTCACTTAAGCACTCAAGAATAGCACACACAAACCACACAAGAGAAGACACAAGACGTTGGTAACCCAGTTTAGCGTCCACTCGCCTACGTCTGGGAGAGCCAAGCCCGGAGATCAACAATCCACTAAAAGAGGTAAAAATAGAAGAGTACAAACACATTTGTCACTCTCTCTCATATACAAAGAATACTACCCTCTCTAGATTGTCCGGTACCTCCCTGCTCCCTCTTTCAAGAGTCGTACCCAAACTCAGACCAATGTAGCATATATAGACGCCTCAACGTCCCAAATATAGCGCATAACTCTTTTAGAATCTCCGCGGCTACTAACTTTAGAACCTTCCGAAATTAGCTGTTGCAACTTCTGTTGTAACATATGTTGCAACATGGCCCTGACTGCTAGCTTGACTGAGTTCTGGCTCCATTGCTAAGCGACCTCAAGACCCATCAACCACCTGGTCATGCTTAGTCCTAGTCGATGCAACCCGATCACCTGATTCGAACTACCAGCAACTAACCTTCCTCCTCAGTTCCTCACTACACAGTCCCCTCGCAAGGGGCGCACGTTCTATGTGTGTCTTTATAAAAACTTGCCAAACTTAGTCTTCACTTCACCCAAGTTTGGTCTTCAAATCTTCAACAAAGATCTTCATTCAATCAGTTCAAATGTTGCCAACAATAGGCATATCTTCAATCATACCCTTAATAGACTTCATATCATATCTATTAGGGTTTTTCAAATCTTGCATTCAATAGTCTTCGAAATCATACCATTGATAAGTATTTCTTCATTTAAGCTCCGCTCATATTTAGTCTTCAATCACATCTCCTAAATATGGTCTTGATGAGATTTTGTCTTCAACTTGTTGCTTGCTTGATCTACTTGCCAAAAATACAAGTGTTTTCATTTAGGCTTCATGAAAATTGCAACTTCTTGCCAAAAATAACTTCACCAAGATCTCCAAGGATTTTTGTCTCCTAGTCAAGTCACCTTGCCATGTCATCATTC
Source organism: Dioscorea alata (assembly GCA_020875875.1). Taxonomy (NCBI): domain Eukaryota; kingdom Viridiplantae; phylum Streptophyta; class Magnoliopsida; order Dioscoreales; family Dioscoreaceae; genus Dioscorea; species Dioscorea alata. Next base: position 16,054,236 of record CM037015.1, on the reverse strand, counting down.
TTTCCACGTCATTATACATGCCATGTCACTTTGATTTCCACGTCACCTTGACTAGGTGTCAAATTATGCCAACTTAAAGTACATTTGCACTAACATATATGAAACAACAACAAAAATTTTGCTCCAGTTTATAGGTTTCTAAACCACATAAACACAAAGACTTTCTTGTGGGAAGGTTGGCATAAAATCTGGAAACTCAAGATAGTTCCAAGAATTAAATTCTTCATTTAGTTGCTCTGTCATAGCAGGATTGCACCATATGCTTATTTACATTCCACTAATATGGTCCATCATACTCTTTGTGTCTTTTGTGGCCTAGATTGGGAAAATGTGGACCATCAATTCACTAACTACCCCAAAGTTAATGTTGTGTGGAGCAAAATTGGTGCTTACTTGCATTCCAATATTCGTTTTCATGGAAATGCCATAAATGTGCTTGGTTAGAGCTTGGTGAGCGCACGATATCTAATTTTGTTCCATCTATCATGCCCACTATTTTTGTAGCTGGTTTGGAAGGCCATATGTGATATTGTTTGTAGGAGTGTGAGGATTGACTTACAATGGATAGCTCGTAATGCTATAAATTAGGCCAAAGAATATGCCAATGGAGTGTTTTTCAAAATGAGAAAGTTCCTATTAAACTATGGTTTCAATTACTAAAATAATATGTTATTTTTCCCTGACGTTTCATAGGTGAATGATTACATAACATGAGCAGGGGTGGAACCAAGGGGGGCTAGCAGGGGCTTTACCCCCCCCCCCCCCCCCCCCCCCCCGGGGCTCCGATGAGCTTGCTTTCCGGCACCGATGAAGTTAGGGTATATATATATATATATGTTAATGGTAGATAATATTTTATTTCTGCTTAGTTGTTAAGTAGTGGTAATGTGCTTGAGTGGTTGGTGGGGAGTAGATGATTAGAGCCCACCTTGGTTCAAATCCCATAGGCTTTTTTTATACTTTTGCTAATTAATTTTTTTTTTAATTTTTAAAAAGTTGCTGAAATTTTAAAATAATTTAAGGAAAAAATTAACTTGATAACGAGGGATTGAAATTTCAAGTTTTTAATAAAAATTTATGAATAATATTAATAAAATTTATAAAATAAATTAATAATTTAAAAAAATTAAGTTAATAATGGGTTGGAATGTTAAGTTTTTGATACTTCTATTAATTAAAAACAAGTTTTCTTATTTTCAAAAAGTTGCTCAAATTTTAAATTTTAAAAAAATTTAAGGAAAAAATTAAATTGATAATGAGGCATTGAAATTTGAAATTTTCAATAAAAATTTATGAATAATATTAATAAAATTTATAAAAATAATTTAATAATTTAAAAAATTAAGTTGATAATGGGTTGTAATGTTAAGTTTTGATACTTTTACTAATTAACAAGTTTTCTTATTTTTAAAAAGTTGCAGAAATTTTAAAGCTTATAAAAATTTAATGTGGCATTTAATTTTTCAATAAAAGTTTATGAGTAATATTAATAAAATTTATAAAAACAAATTAATAATTAAAAAAATTAAGTTGATAATGTTGCATACCAAATATAAATTAGTTGTTATAATATAATAATATACATGTTAGAGTGAATGAATGATTGTTTAGCTGTCTAGTTGAACATAGTTATTTTTTTAGTCAGATACATCATGACAACGATAGTAGTTCAAATTATAGTTAATGTTTTTTTTACTATATGTATATTCAAATTATGGTTATATTATTGACCTATTTTTACTGTAAATAATTATTTTATTTGATAATTTTTTTACACTTTGACTTTAGCCCCCCTACCGGTAAGTTCTAGTTCCGTCACTGAACATGAGGTATGGGTTTCATTATAATTACAACAAATAGGAGATTTATTTCTAAAGGGTGCTAACAAGTATGGAAGCTGTCAAGTCTAGAGCAAGAAGCAGCTGTGGTGAACTGGGGAATTAAGCAAGCTATGAAATTAGAATTAGATGTGAGTAACCTTTTCACATATATATTGTGTTGAAGTGATTCAGGCGATGGAAAAATAGAACCGATGCGGGCAAATGGAGATTTACTGATGAAGCTGAAGACATTCATCAATATGTCAAAGCTGATCGTTTGCCTAAACTGGAGTTGATCCCCATATATTAAAGCGCTGCAACTGATAGGCTAGCTCATGGTAGATGATCTCCTGAGTTGTCTCTGTTTCATCATGGAAGGGGGTGAATTTGCACCAACTTTGATTTAAAGTTATTATTATTATTATTATTATTATTATTATTATTATTATTATTATTATTATTTTTTGATAAAAAGCGGATAAACCACTAGTTTATTAAAGTAAGAGAAAGCGCAGTCAAAACAACGAAGAAGGAGTACAACCAAACTGCAAGGAAAGAAAAAAAGATCCTCACCAAAAGTGAGGAAAAATACAAGGAGAAAGAAAGCAGGAAAACAGCAGCAAGTAAAGAAAACAAGTCTGAACTAACGAAGACGTCCAGCAGGAGTCACAGGCCAGTCCAGGCTGAGGAAGAAAGCGACTACTCTCGATCCAGAGGGTGGTCTGGGCCTCCCGAATGATCGGCGATTCTGGAGGTCAGGAAGCTAAGAGATCTCTTGATCCTGCTAGAGGCGTCGACGTTCTCTTGCGGGTTAGATCAGTATCTGCAGAAAGCCAGGACAGTAGTATATTAGCAATCTTGTAGAGGACTGCATGAACATGAGAACAATTAAGATTAAAATTCGATTGTTTCTCTCAAGCCAGATATTCCAAAAGAAAGCGCGGATGCTAAGATCCAGCAGAGTCCGGCGGGAAGCATTTATAGAAGGGATCCAATAAGTCCAAATGAGTGCAGCTGAGGTCGGTAGCCAATCAAGATCAAGGGAATGTCGGAGGAAGGACCAAATTCGATCAGAACAATCACAATCAAGAAATATGTGATCCACTGATTCAGAATTTTTGTGACATAAAACGCAAGTATCAGTAGCCAGAAGATTACAACCTTTTTTGAATAGGTTGTCAAGAGTGAGAATTTTGTAATCACTAGCAAGCTAGCAGAATAAGGTGATTTTACTAGGGGAATGGATTTTCCAAAACTGTGGATACAACTGGCTACGGGTACCTCCATCCATAAGGAATTTATAGTATGATTTGACAGAGAAGATTCCATTTTTTTCAAGTGGCCAAAAATAAGAATCGTCTTGATCACCAGAACAGTCCGGAGAAGTGTCAAGTAAGCTGAGAAAATCATCAAGTGAAGCGTTATGAAAGAGATTTCCTTGAAAGGTAATAATCTGGACGAATTGTTTTACAGATAAGCAAGGATAAATACAGTCCGTGAAGTAGTTTGCCCAAAGATCTTTAGGGGAATGTCCATTATACCATCTGTCAAACCAAAAGGAGGTGCGATCACCGTTCCCAATGACTTTAGAAACACAAGCGCGAAAAGATGGCAAGATGGTGTTGATCCCAGCCCAGAAGAAGGATTTGTTTCTCGGAGGATTCTGAAATAAAATTCCAGGTGGTTTTTTTAGTGAGTAGTTTGCATCAATAATTTTATGCCAGCAGCTGTTCGAAGTTGTGATTAGCTTCCACCACCATTTCCCAAGTAAAGCTTTGTTAAATTCCAGCAAATTGAGAATTCCCCAATCCCTCATATGGCGAGGCCGACAAATCCTATTCCAAGCAATTAACCGGAAATCGTTAGGACCGAGATTAGGACCTTTCCAAAGAAAGTCTCTCCTTATCCTGTCAATGTCACGAATTACCCAAACTGGGAGTTTGAAGACAGACATCCAATAGACTGGGATGGTGGATAACACTGAGTTAATCAGAGTTAATCTCCCTCCCAAGGACAAGTATATGGCCTTCCAAGAAAATAGCCTGGTACGAATAGATTCGATGAGATTAGTCCAGTCTTGGCATCTGGGGCGTCTTCCAGAAAGAGGAACTCCCAGGTAAGTAAGAGGGAGACAATTTCTATTGCAGTTAAGAATCGAGGCGGAGGTAGATCGTGGTTGAAACCCAAAGTTTGTAGAATATAAGCAGCTCTTTGTAAAATTGATAGAAAGACCTGAGGAGCCTTCAAAGAGGTAGAGAATTAATTTTATGATTTTGAGGCCTTCATGTCCTCCAGCAGTGAAAATGATAAGGCCATCAGCATATTGAAGGTGATAAATGCTATTTACTTGATCCAATTGTACACCAATCAAGACCTTGGATTTTAAGGCATGATAGAACATCGCACTAAGGGCGTCAGCTGCAAGCGCAAAAAGAAGGGGTGAGAGAGGATCACCTTGTCGTAATCCTCTTTTGCAACGAATATACTCCTGAGTTGTACCGTTAATGAGAAATTGCGCTTTCACAGTATTAAGAATAGAGCGAATCCAAGAGATCCAGCGGTTGCCAAAGCCTCTAGCAACAAGTATATCCAAAAGGAAATTCCAGTCTAGAGAGTCAAAGGCTTTTGCGAAGTCTACTTTGAAGGCAAATCCAAGAAGTTTCCTTTTTTGAAGATTGAAAATCACTTCTTGGGCAGCAATGATATTATCAGCGATGCATCTACCCTTTATGAAACCATATTGGGAGTCATCGACAAGATCATTAATTACCAGACCAAGTCTGTTGGCAAGAATTTTGGAAATGATTTTACAGGTGGAGTTGATCAAGCTGATAGGTCTGAAATCAGATACATCTGTGGAAGCAGATTTTTTGAAAATAAGAGCGATATGGACCCAATTAAGTCGTTCAAGATTAGCAGATCCATCATAGAAGTTATTGCAGAGAGTGATGAGATCTTCCTGTAAAAGATCCCAATGTTTGTGGAAAAAGAATAATGAGAATCCATCAGGACCGGGAGCCTTATCCTCATTGAGACCAAAAATAGCTAGCTTGATTTCCTGAATGGTGAAGGGAAGTTCCAGAGAGGAGAGATCAACTCTAGCTTTGTAATCAAATAAAAAAGCCCAATCCAAAAGAAATCTATTGTCAATGGGGGTTCCGAAAAGAGAGTGAAAATGATCACGGAAGATAGATCCAATTTCATGATTTCCTTCAACCCATTGACCATTATGATTTAAGCGGTGGATAAAATTATTATTTCTTCTACCATTAGCCACCGAATGAAAGAATTTCGTATTTGAATCACCCTTTTTAAGCCAAGTATTTCTTGAGCATTGCTTCCAGTAAATTTCATCTTGTTTGAGCAAAGTAGAAAGCTCAGAGCGTAAGTGAGAAGCGCGTAAGTTTTCATCCTCAGTGAGGGGCCTGCTCTCGTTAATAGAATCAAGCGAATTTAGTTCAAAAAGCAGGCTATTTTTAAGGACATTTGAATTACCAAAAGTATCCTTCGCCCAGTTGCGGATTTTGGCTTTCAAGAATGGTAATTTTTTGGAGAAAATGAAGGCACCACAGCCAATCAGATTTTGATCAGTCCACCAGCCCTGGATTAAATTCTCTAGTTGGTCATTGGTATACCAAGATTTCTCAAGCCTGAAGGTTCGGGGACTGGGGAGATGATTGCCAAAATCAAGGCAGATTGGTAAGTGGTCCGAACCGAATCTGGGGAGGGCAAACTGAATTGATCTGGGATTGAACTGAATCCAATCATGAGAGTAGAGAAATCTATCTAATCGGACCCAAATTGGTTCAGTTTGCCCGTTAGACCAAGTGTAACAATGTCCATGCAAAGGAGGATCAATAAGATTGAGATCATCTAAAAAACTTTGGGAAGTTGAGATGTCTCTATAATTAAGATCTCCAGTGTTTTTGTCATCGATAGAAAAGATCGTGTTGAAATCTCCACAAATAATCCAAGGTAGAGCGTGAAGGTTTCTAAAATTGCGGAGCTCATTCCAAAAATCAACCTTAAGGGATCTAACGACCGGACCATAAACACTAGAGAAGATCCAGGTGGAGTTATTGGAAGTATTCATGAATTCAATAGAAATTGAGTAGGTTCCTTTATGAATAAGGGTGCCAATTACTTGAGAGCGATCCCAAGCAACAATGATGCCACCAGCTGAACCTTGAGCAGGAAGAAATTCAAAAGAGTTCAATCGAACACCATCGATTGATCTCCAGATAGATTTATGAATATTTTGTAGTTTAGTTTCTTGTAAACAGATGATGTCCGAACGAGAAGATAAAATGACATTTTTAACTAAATGGCGTTTAGAGGGACTGCCAAGACCACGAACATTCCAACATAAGATTTTCATAATGAATAAATGGAAGTCTAAATATCAGATCTCGAATGAGATCCAGTAGAGGATGAGGAAATTCCCCCTCTTTTAGATTCTAGCAAACGTATGTTATCCAGGCATTTGTTCTTATGATTTGGTGATCCAAGGAATTTAACACCACATGCATTGCTGTAACTAAAGAATTGAGAATCTGACCAAGAAGAAAAAACGGTATTTAAAAGAGAAGAATTACCGTCTCTCGGGTCTTCCGGAATTTTCTTCTTCGAAGACCTTGGTGGGTGAGGTAGGAAGCCGGCTTCTTCATTCTAACGACCAGAAGGCTTCTTGGGTCTGTCGCTCCGTATGACCTGTTTTTGGGTTGAGGGAAGTGAGGAGGAAATCAGGGGTTGCACAGACGGCCGGGGGACAGTGAAATCCTTTTCTGGCGTGGGGTCCGCCAGGGAGCTCTTGCTGACCAGGGGAAGAGAAGCAGTATCAGGGGCAAGATCTGCTAACAGATCATCAGAAGGCTGATCAGCATGTAAGTGGGAGGTAATCTCCTCACTAAGAATATGATCTTCATCAGGAATTTCTTCAGTAGGAAAATCATCATCTTCACCCCAGTCAACGAGTTCTTCATCAGAAGGAATATCCAAAGGGGTGGAGGGGGGCGTTGGATCTTGTGAAAAAAATTTATCTGTATTAATACTTGGAACCAGGGTCCAACCCCCATGAATGAATATCCATTTATACCCCTCAGGGATTGGAATTGCCGGGGGTAACAGTCTTAGATGAGTAGGTAAATCATCTTTCTCCAGAGAATTAGACTGTAAAGAGAGAGAATTCCCATTGTCTTTGTATCCCAGATTAACTCCTGAAATGGTAAGAGAATTATTAGATGCCAATATAGTATCCTTAGAAATTTCAGGATTTAAATGAGAAAAATTGGCTTGGGTTGGATCCAAAATAGTTAAACCAGTTTGTGAAGAGATTGGTTAAGTAGGATCAGTTGGAGCATTGATGGTGGAGTTCTCATCTCGAGACAGAATCATTTTAAAAGAAGGGTTGATGGATGAATCAGGTTTAAGCATATCTCGAGGCTAAGATAGATCGTTGGATGAATGGATTAACTGTTGATCCATATTGCTCTCATCACAAGGCAAGGTGTTAAGAATATCAGCTTTCATGTTTGAATTATTAAGAGAATCGGAATGCAGATCTCGAGGCACATTGGACAAGTGCATGGTTCCAATCGGGTCAGTCGAGAGCTAATCACGAGGTAATTCAACGAGTGTTGTGCGTTCAACACTCACGTCGAAACTATACATGAATAGTGTGTCTCCTTCCCCGGTTCTCACGCTGGAGATGGGGGGAATCCGGGAGACCACTGCACATTGATCGTCGGAACTCCGACCAATCTTCGGCAAGGGTTGGTCATCTGAGTTCGGGATCACATTTGATTTGACGGGGTCGATCTCCGAAAGAGAATGGATGGCAGCGCATGAGGAGCCAACAGAACGAGAGTGTGAAAGCGGGGCTTTGCCTTTCTCTTGCCAGGAAAGTCTGCGAGGAATGCCGGCAGCACTGGTTTGGGGTTGGGTGGGGATCGCCGACGGGGGGTCAAGAGTATTTGAAGTTCGCTGAGAGTTGGTAGCAGCCGCTGCACCATGGATGATCTTGGATCTAATTATGGGAGCTCCATCATCCTCCAGGCGGACCAAGAAACTTCGGACACCAACGTTGACAGTCAAGATCAAGGGGAAGACGATGGGCGATTTGAGTCTGACTAAAGCTTTCATGTGTTCGAGGGAGACATCTTCACACTTGCGAACAAATATCAGATCTCCAAGAGGTTTTAAGACAGCAACGATGGAATCCCAGTTCCAACAGTGAAGAGGGAGGTTAGTGAGACGAATCCAGTTGTAGTTGCCGGCGGCGACCGCATGAGAACCAAACTCCGGCGTCCAGTGAGAGAATGTGATAAAAGTTATTATTTTTGCTCAACTGAAAAAAAAAAAACTAATCTCTAAATTGATTATCAGCTGAATTGCAACAAAATTCAATATGAATGGATATTCTTTTCATTTAAAAATTTCCTTCAATTAAACCAATTTATCCAATTAATGTTATTTAAAAGTTAATTATTTAAATATATTTTAAATAATAATTACTAATATATAGAAATTTTCCTCCGATCTAATATTTTTTTGAAAAATATATCTCTTTTTTAATTTCTTTTATAATTAGCTCACACGGACGCAAAGTCTCTCTAGTCTCAATATATTGACAGGCATGATACTCAAATTAAAGTTTTCAATAAATTTACTTATTTATCCATTTGGCATGTATGCAAAATAATAATAAGATAAATATGGTGATAGTATAGAAGCAATTACAGTATATATGCAGGGTTATATGTGCGATTATTATCATTTACAATATATATGCATAATGGGTAGGATGAAATTAATCTATAATACGACTATGATTAAATCACAGTATGATTATTTGAAAAGAAAAGCAAATATGAGATGAGATCATCATTCATTAAAACAAAATTGAACTTGTTAAAAAAATCAAATCAAAGAAAATTCCTAAGAAATATGCTGGATGTTCATCAATCCTTAGAAGATACTGAGTTAATTATTTAAAGGACAAACTTAGTCATTTAGGCACATCAAGTGATTACAGTAAATATTGAAATAAACTATGCATAGATTTTTTTCATGCACAATGAGTTTAATGCATCAACTTCGCTAGTTTAGTGCTTCATCAAAAACTACTAATTAAAAAAATAATTATAAATAATCAATCACTAAACGTTACAAAAATGGGTACTATCAAGTTAGTTGAATTAGAGAACAAACAAACATTTGTTGGCATACCAAATTCACATGTTGGGTAAGAGTAGCAAGTAATAAATTTTGTAAAAACCTTTAGTCAATGATAAGTGCCGTCCCATGCATCTCTAGTACACTCTTATCTTATATAATGATTTCTCTTCTAATTTTTAAATTTATATAATATCTCTGTTTATCATTGATATTGATTTTACTGTTTACTTCTAATATATAGTTTGTTTTAAGAATTATAATATGAGTTTTTTAGAATACATAATGAAAAAACTTTCCCATATAACATTAGTAAACTTCATAATACTTAACAAGATAATCATCTAATTTTAAACAAATTAAAAAATGAAAACATATTTTGTTCAACACTCCTTAATCTACCATATATATTTTGATTTGATCTATACATTTTTACCATACTATTAATTATATATATAGACACACACACACACTCACACATACTTAAAAGGCTAGAACAATTCTTCATCACTATCTTTCCTTAAATTCTATCTATATATCTACCCATTAATTGTGACAAGCTCCAACACAAAATCAAGTAATAAAAGAAGTTTCCATTCCTTCATTTCTTTCCTTGATAATTATAATCAACGTCTCATGCTATAAGTCATACATATAACTCATTAGTGACACTACTTTGTGGCATGGCCTCAGAAAAAGACCACAAACTACCAAAGCTTGCCATGCTTGAATCACCACCACTATGATCTCCAGTCTCTTGCATGGATTCATCACTAGAAGTTGCAAACCCCAACTCCCACAACAATGTATTCATCTCTCCATTTTCATATGCAAACCAGTCTGGAATGTTAATGTTGCTGCTCTCTTGACCAGGAGAGGACTTAGAGGAGACTTCATTGAGATCATTGAGAAGTTCAGAGATAAAGGTCTTGGATTGATCAATACTATGATCAGTGGCTGGAGTTGGAGTTTGAGAGGCATCTGTTTCTTCTGCCATTGTTGCCATCTTCTTCTTTAGTTTTGTGTTCCAGTGGTTCTTTACATCATTGTCTGTTCTTCCTGGAAGACGAGAAGCAATGATAGACCACCTATGATACATATGTAAACAAAAACTTGATTTAAAGATTGAGGAATTAATTATATGTATGTATATAAGAGTGAAAAACATGTATGTAGATGTATTACTTGCTTCCAATAGTCTTGTAGAGAGTGGAAATGATGTAGTCTTCCTCTTCAGTGTAACCTCCGTGCTTGATGTCAGGTCTGAGGTAGTTCATCCACCGTAATCGGCAGCTCTTGCCACATCGTCGAAGCCCTGAATAAGCAAGATATTATTGTCAAGATGCTAGAGTTATAGCATACAATGCTTTAAAGAAGGAAGAATTAAGAAGAAGGTGTTATTCATAATAAAGCAAAATAAATAAGTAGAGATAAGGCCACTAATAGAGCATGATATCATAAAGAACTTGAAGTTTTTGATACTGAAGAACTCAGGCATATATCCAATCCATGTGAGAATTGCCTTGTTAATTTCTCTTGCTTTCTAGCTAGATTCACATCATGAAGAAGATCAGAAAAGAAGAAGAAGAATAAGAATAAGAAGACGTTCATAAACAATATTAAAGCATGATATGGGAATGGAACAAGATATATACCATCATGGAAGATAAAGTTTTGATACTGAAGAACTTAGACATTCAATCTATTTATGTGCAAGTTGCTTTGTGTTACCTTAATTAATTTCTAGATTTATATCATGAAACTAATGCTCAAAAGAAGTTGAACAAGTAGCAAGGCATACACAAACAAAATGAAACACACTAAAAATAATTAAAATGAATCAATACACACACACACACACACACACACAATGAAATCAAACCATTCTTCTGAACAATGGCCACAAGATATAAACAAGTTATAAACTAAGAAAAACAAAAGAAAAAGCAAACACACCTGCTTTCTGTGGCAAAGTTATCCAATTACCACCAGTGCCATGCTTCTGAACAAAGTTTATAAGAAGTATATCCTCCTCTGGAGACCAAGGCCCTCTCCTAACTTTTGTTTTATCACAGCATGGAGCTTTCCCCATCCTTCACAAGTGCACAAAAAGAACTAGAGAACTAGGCATATAAATAGATTATGCAATATATATATAAGAAAGCATACAGGAAGGTACTATCAAGGAGCTTTCCGGTGTTTGATACTTAATTAGAAAGAGGACATGAAGAAGATGGCGAGAGTTTATAAAAGCCATGATAGTGAAGCCAAGAGATAGTTTTTTCATTCCTTTGAATCCTTTCTTTCTATTTGCTTCTTTTCCCCACTGTCTTTGTATACCTATCTCTTTCGCATAACCAAAATAATAAATGGAAAAAAGAAATGGTCATGGCTTCATGGATGTCTAATAGGTGTCTTCAATTTCCACAGTTTGATGACTTGGTCTCTCATTGCCTTGAAGACAAATTTGGTTAATGGCTGGCCTTGTACAATTTACCAGTCAAAGAGTTATATAATTGACAAGTTGTTCTCCATTTGTATTAGTTGTATTCATTGGAATGATTTTTAATGGAAGCGTGTATTTTGGGAAGACATTTAGTAGATCTTAATTCGCTTTAACTTTCTCTTGCCCACAAAGTATGAACATAACTTCTTGTATGCCTCTAATGAAGTGATCATTAATTTTGCACTTCACATCATTTTTTTTATATTCATTTTATAGTGTATATAATTAATTGTTTTCATATCAATTAATTGGGCGAACATCGTTCTCATCCCCAAAAAAAAGTGGGGCTGATGAAATCGGGGACTTCTGCCTTATCAATTTGATCAATGCCCCCTTAAAAATCATCAGTAAGATTCTAGCTACCGGCTAAGTCTGGTGATCAACTCCTTGGTCAACAACATCCAGTCCGCCTTCATTAAAGGTCGTAATATTGCAGATAACATTGTCCCAGCAGAGGAGCTGGTCTTTAGCATCCAAAAGCAAAAATTGAATGGGCATATCCTTAAGGTAGATTTTTCCAAAGCTTTTGACATGATGGACTGGGGTTTTCTCTTTAATATTCTCGTCGCCAAAGGTTTCGATTCCAAATGGATTTCTTGGATCCGTTCTATCCTGAAAACTTCCAAGGCTAACATCCTCATCAATGGTTTGTAGTCTGGTTAAGTCCGGTATCAGTATGGACTCCAGCAAGGTGACCTGCTCTCTCTCTTACTCTTTGTCCTGGTCGTCGATGCTCTTAGCATTATGTGCTTGTCGAGGTCCCACTTGCACTAGTTGTCCTGGTCGACGATCTTTTGTTACTCACGGCTGGGAGGCCTGAAGATCTTAGAATCTTCAAATTAATCATGCTTCTCTTCAAAGGGATTTCGGGGTTAGAGGTCAACTTCCAAAAAAGTTGCTTATACTTAATAACTAGGTATGCTCCCCCCCAAAGAGTGACGCCCTTACACTGAACTGTTCCATGAACCAGCTCCCAGTCACTTATCTGGGTGTCTTTTGCTTTCTGGGAGATGACCTTGCAAGCAAGATTGGCATAAAGCTTACTCTCTTTATTAGAAATAGCCTTGAAGCTTGGAAGAATCATTATCTCTCGCTCAGGGGCCGTATCATTTTGATCAACACTGTGCTTTTTGCTTTGGCCACTTATTGGATGTCAGTATTTGAGTTATCTTTCTAGGTGCGTCGGAACATAGATAGGGTCCAGTGCAACTTCCTCTAGAGTGGTGCGGATCTTTCAAAACCCAAATGCCGGTTAGTAGCGTGGGCACAAGTGTGCGAGTCTAATTAAGGATCAAGACAGATGGGGTGCCCTCAATCTTGTTAATTTCAATCATGCTCTTTTAGCCAAATGGTGGTGGAAATTCTCCACTGGTTGCAGCCCTTGTTGGTCCTCTATCATTGCTTTCAATTATGCGCCTAATGGAGGGATGATTCCCTTCTTGCATACGACTCCTAGGAATAGCTCATTCTTTTGAAAAAGTCTCCTCAAGTGTAGAGCTACTTTCCTAACTAGCATAGATGTTGCTATAAAAAATGGGACTGACTCCTCTTTCTAGTTTGATTGTTGGTTTGAGGGTCTATGCTGATAAATAGATGGCCCGATCTCTTCGTGCGGTGGAGGAATCCTCTAATTTATGTTGCTAACTTCTTTCTCTCTGAGTTAGACTCAACTTTGTGGAGCTCTTACCGTTAAGACTACCTCTATCCACCAATTTTTCCGACGCCCGAGATACCAAAATTTGGAGTTAGTCTAGCAAGGGTTTTTAGGTTGAATTATTCTACTTTTTTCTTAATGATGGTGGTACTCGCTGTGTTTTCGGCAAGACCCTCTGGCAAGGTCACTGCCCGCTCAAAGTCAAGGCATTTTTTTGGTTGGTCATGAACAACAAAATCTTAACCCAGGATATTTTTGCTTGGCGGGCACCTGCATCCTCTACAATGCTACAGATGAAATAGTCGACAATCTCTTGATTAATTGTCCATTTTCTTCCACGATCTGGACCCATTTTCACTGCAATTTTCCATGTTACATGCTCCACTTTCCCTTGTTGAAGTTTGGACCTCTTGGGTAATGCAGGGCTCACCTAAGTTGAAACTTTTGGGACCTCTTCTTATTAGGGCCATTTGGGCTGAATGCAATAATCACATTTTACATTTGTAGATGTAGATGTGCATGACATTATGTGTAAGTTTGACTTTTTTCTCATTGCTTAGATCAATGCAGCCCCAAATTCGACTAGACCTTATTTCAAGGAGTTGATCCCTTCGATCAAGTGCGGCCTTGTGTTTGTGTTTGCTAGGATCCCCGGTCAGCTAGCTTCGACAAGTGAGCCAGATGTATCCCCCTGGTGCCTCCATAATTGTTACTATCCTGCGGCTTCATCTTCCAGCCCACGGGTGATCTCCTCCCGTTTCTGTTGCTTTGTTTGGTTGTTTTTCTTTCCCGTGCTCACTTCTAGTGATCGGTCTATGTTATTTTTCTGTTTTTTTTTAATACTTGATTCTCTGTTTTGCAATGAATTAGTGCTTTATCCACTTTTTTTATAAAAAACATTTGAATTTTATTCTACAATCATGATTTGAAAAAGTAAAAGTAAAGAGATTTACCTTGAGCAAAGAAACAAAGAAAAATTATTTAAGGGGAGAAATTTCGAATTAAAACATTCATGAAAATGAGAACTAAAGGAACCTTTATTTAATGAGAAAAAATTGGACTTGAAATACATTGTGACAACAAGGTCTTTGATTTTAATTTAGAGAGTATTTTGACAAAAAATAAATTTTTAAGTAGTAAGTATATTCTATGATTAGTTTTTTTTCTCTATAAAACTTTTTAACTTTAGGTATATATTTACATATAAGATAATAATTTTATCAATTACCAATTATATACTTCAACTTTAAATTAAGCACCAATGATTTTTTGATTTACTTGCACTAGGTTTTAGGGGGCGTTTGGATTGCGGAATAGGAATGGGAAGGAGGGGAATGAGAAGAAGGGAGGAGTGGGAGTGTGAATAGGGGGAAAGGGGAGGATAATGATGAGGGTGTTTGGTTGGAGGGAATGAGAGTTATGAATAGTAAAAAGTAAAAGAGAGAAATATGGTACAATTACACTTTTGCCCTTTTATATAAATAAAGTGACATTTTAGAAAATATTGGTTTAAATTTAATAGTAATTACTTAACATAATTGTTAATAAATATTTATAATATATTTAATTATTTATTTTAATTTATTGTTATTAAATATTAATTATTTATTTTAATTTATTGTTATTAAATATTAATTATTTATTTTAATTTATTGTTATCAATATTAATTATTTTAATTTTTCAAATCTTGGAGAAGATGGGGGAAAGTTTTTTTTTTATACAAGGGCATAATAGTCTTTTCTTAGCTAAGGAGTCTCAATCCTCTCAATTTTGAGAGGAGTGAAAAATACCTTACTAAGGAGACCCAATCCTCTAAGAAATCATTGTACACTCCCAATTCAAGTACCAAACATGCGAGTGGGATGTTGGGAGGCTTGGGATTCCCACTCCCAAGGCATCACTCCATGATCCAAACATAACCTTAGTGTAAGTTCGAACCTTATTTCACATAGAGTAAGGGCACAAGTGTGTTAAAAAGGTAGTAACTCTATGTCTATGTATGCCACTTGGTGTGGTTTATTCACATTCATAAAAAAATAAAAAGATAAAAACAAAACCTTCCTATCAAGTAACTATAATAAAAAAAATAAATACTTAATTTAAAAACTTGCATAAATTCTTGAGACTAAGGATACACATGAAAAATTTTAAAAATCATAATTAATGAATTGCTATCATTGAAGAAGTGTTATTTTTATTCTGAAGGTATAATTTGTGGAAGGATTTTTTTATTTGAAAGACTAAAAATGATCGAGAAATAAAACAACCCATAAAATAAAAATAAAATCTCAATATTTTTATTTAACTTTATACCGATTATATATGATTTTTTATATAAAAAACAGAAATTAAGTATTTAATAAGTGTGCAAGTGGTGCAACCATGACTCAATATTATAAAAACAATTATAATTATTTGAAAAAAAAACCTCGAAATCATAACCTATATAAAAATCTTATTTCCTTTTGACAAAATAAAGTGTATAAATTTAAACATATTTTTCATAATTTATCAATGGAAACAATATACTAAACCAAAAAAGTATTTTTTAAAATAAATAAACCATAAATTTATTGAAAATAAAATTAATAGTAAAAGATGATAAAAAAAAAACAGTTTCCTTGATTTTTTATAACAACCTTAGCACAGTAAAGAATTATAATAATAGAAAATACATAACTGCAAACCACCATAATAAATAAATAAACAAATAAATAAAATTCTATTTCTACACTAATTTCACCGCTTTATATTATTAAATAAATAAATAAAATTCCCAATTATGAAATAAATAAATAAATAAAAACTCTTCTTTATTTCATTTTTCCTTTTTGCGGAATCCTTCGCTCGCAGGAAGAGAGGGCAAGAGAGGGCGAAGAAGAAGAAGAAGAAGAGGAAGAGGAATCGAGGATGAGTGTGATCGATATTCTCACGCGCGTCGACGCGATCTGCAAGAAATACGACAAGTACGACGTCGATAAGCAACGCGGGGACGCCGCCAACGTCGCCGGCGACGATGCTTTTGCCCGGCTATATTCCTCCGTCGAGGCTGACATCGAAGACGCCCTCGAGGTATTACTGTGAATATTGATCTGGATCTCTTGATTTTATGGCGATTGGTTTGATTTGGGGGCTTTTGGTGTAGAAATCGGAGAAGGCGAAGCTGGAGAAGAATCGGGCGGCAGCGGTGGCGATGAATGCGGAGATCCGGCGCACTAAGGCTAGGTTGATGGAGGAGGTGCCCAAATTGCAGAGATTGGCTGTTAAAAAGGTTCGATTCGTCTTCTTCTTTTTCTCGATCAAGTTTTGAATTTTGTGAATTTTTTCCCTTGCGAGGAGGTTGGATTTCAATGTATGTTAAGGTGGCTATTGAGAGATCTAAGTGTTTCTCTGGATGATTTTTAAGAATTTAGATTCAGATAATGTGGCATTATGATTTGGGTTTATAATTATTTGAGAAATATCCCTGCTGATTCCTCTGCTTTTATTGTGAATTTTTGGAATTTTTCTCTGTGTCAAGAGGTTTATGTGCAGAATGTTCTTGTTAATTCCGTGCTCTAAGGGTTTTTCTAGATGATTATTTTGAACTTTGATGCAAATAAATTGGAATTGCAGGGTTTTTTTTTTTTAAAAAAAAAAATTGATTGTTGGGTGAAAAATCGTAGACTTATACCTTGCATTTGTTACTTCATTTATTGGATGCAATTGTGGAAGTTCTTCTTTCATATTTTACACAGATGCACACCTCAAGGAATGACAAATTTCAGTATGTTTACTCGGAAAATTATGCAACTGAAAATTGCTTCAGTTTTTGGTCACATTGTTTCAAAATTTGCTAGATTATTTAAAAATACTTCATTAGGTTCTTATAGTGCAGTTATTTGACTAAGTTTTGCTTGACTTCATGACTTGTATATTCAATCATTTCTTTGGTTGTAGTTTTGGGCGCAACTGTGAAGGGAAATGAGTAATTTATCTTGTGCTTGCCATTCTCATGTTATTAAATGTTAATACAAATTGTTGCAGGTCAAAGGACTTTCTGGGGAAGAACTTGGAGCTCGTAATGACTTGGTTCTTGCCTTACCAGATAGAATTCAGTCTATTCCTGATGGGAGTGCTACTGGAGCAAAACAGACAGGAGGTTGGACAGCTTCAGCATCTCGCACGGAGATCAGATTCGATTCAACTTCAGGTGATGACCTATTTTACTTGGTTTTGCTCCATTTTTGTAAACTGGGTGATATTTTCATCAACTGGATGCTTGCTATGAAACTAGATTTATTATTACTAGTATAGCTTATTTGCTTATCTCATCTGAAGAACTTCTGCTCTTCATTTACTCTTCTAAATGTACTATTCTATTTTTCTGGTCCTCCCTCATGGATAATGTGTTCTTCACATCTCTTCACCTTTGGCTTTGTTTTTGATAATCAGCTTTATAATTCAGTCATCTGTAGTTACTTTCTCCAAATTTGTAATGTCCTCTTCTTTCTAAATCCTTGATAATTCAATCATCTGTAGTTACTTTCTCCAAATTTATAATGTCCTAAATCAAGTGAAAGAAAAGAAGGCATACTTGGCATAGTTCAGTTTCTTTTTGGAATGATTGACAGAACTTGTAGACAAATGCTCTTCACTTGTTTAAATCTGTTGTTTGAGACAAATAGTTACTGAGGATTCCATGTAGACATCTTGTAAAATAGTGGAGAGTTCAAGTCATTCTAGAAGCTTAGAAAGAAAAAGTTCAAATTTTTGAGGAATTCCCTGTTTGGAGCTGACGCCAGCTCTATATTTGGCCCATAAAGAGTTTATGTCTATCTATCTGCAGATTTAATACTTACTTTTTAGGTTGTGGGACTTTTGCTTGTGGCTCTGATGTTATTTTGCTGCTAAGACAGTTTCTTTCGTTTCTTACATACCTGCTCCTCTTGTATAAACCAACATTTTCATTGAGCATTGCTTCAGACTTGTATCTGTAGTATGCCTGGGTATATTTAGTTTTTTTTTTTCCTTCAACAAATTGCAGATGGAAATTTTGAGAGTGAATACTTTCAACAAACTGAAGAATCCAGTCAATTTAGGCAGGAATATGAGATGAGGAGATTGAAACAGGCAAGTTCTTATAACCTGGCTTGCGAGTATTTGTTGTGTGGTGATATGAAACTATCTTGTTTGGTTTGATTCAATTAGATATCTCAGCATCTTGAAGTTTGCTTTGTAAAAGATAAATTTTTAGCACGCATATTAATAAAGCCTGCAGGATTCTGATTAGCAACAATGAACTATGACAGTGCTACTGGTACCCAATATATCATTTTGGTTAGAGCTTCATGCTGGTGTTCATTAGAGTGGTCACAAATATTTATCAATTGGCACTGACTATGGAATTTATTTACAAGCCAATCATATTTTTCAGCCTTCAAACAGGAAATCTTTCTAGCTTGTATTGGAGGTTTCCCAATTGATAAATTCGTAAACATAACTATATGTTTACATGTCAAACTTTGAACTCTATTTTGTGAACAGTCAGATATTCTAGTGACAAATCAAATAATGGCGTAATTCTACTTTTCTCCATTTGTGAAATTAAAAATATAAAAATCTATTGTCTCAATTTCATAAAATTGCGTGGTGGATTTGCAGGATCAAGGTTTGGATGTTATTGCTGAAGGACTGGATACATTGAAGAACATGGCTCATGACATGAATGAGGTTAGCCATTTACTTTCACTTCTTCTTCAAGATTGCAATTTAAGAACACATATCCTTCACCATAACTGTGCAGGAGTTGGACAGGCAAGTCCCTTTGATGGATGAAATTGACACCAAGGTGAAGTCCTACTACTTGTGTCTTAGAATCTCAAATATATGAAAGATGTGAAACTAGGTCATGTAATGTTATCCATTTTATTAATTGCAGGTTGACAAGGCCACATCGGATCTGAAGAATACTAATGTGAGGCTCAAGGAAACTGTCAACCAGGTATTTGATTTTGTATTTTCTTTTTAATTTAATAGATCAAACTGACTGAAAATAAACTATCCTTGCAACCATGTTGAGTAATGATGTATACTTCTTTTTCACATTTCAGTTGAGATCCAGTCGGAACTTCTGTATCGATATTATCTTGCTATGCATTATTCTGGGAATTGCCGCTTATCTGTATAAGTAAGTTCTTGCCTTCTATTTTCTTATATTTCTTTAATTTAATGTGTTGAGCCTGTCTTTGACTAAATATTTTCTTTGTTCATAATGAATGATGGATGTCTAATTTTATCTCTTCTCCTCAAAGGCCTTTTCTGGCACTTTCTTATACTGTAACCACTTTTATATTCTGTCTGATGATACTTAAACTATTCTTTGCAACCTTTTTATACACTGTCTACTAATGCTGATGTTTATGATTGAATTTGCAGCACTGCCATCAAATTTTATTTTTCTTGACCAGTTTTTTAAATATAATTGATTTTTATTTTACATCTGGATTATTCTGAATTCTTTCCCCTTGAACAGTGTATTGAAGAAGTAAGCAGCTTGAGTTTTTGCTCATTTGTGTGAACTTTGCATCCGGATGCTGTTCTGCCTCCTTGTACATCAACACTCGATATTCCTGTTTCCTTATGGTTTTGATTTGTAACTCATTTTCCTTTAAACTGATGTGCACCTATTTACTTTGTTAAGATCGTTCAGAAATATATTTTGAAATCCATGTTTGCTGCTTCTCATGACTTTTGCTGTTTTATAATTATGTGATCTGGACTGCTAGCTATTTGTATTGATACATGAGTGTTTACGTTCTGGATGATGGTTAAGGTTAAGGACAAAATAAATCATAGCACAAATGAAAGGGAAGGATAGGCAATGTTATGATTCTTATGAGTACTAACAAAAAATTATCTTAGATAAATTCGATTTTAATTAAATGTGGAAATTAATTAAAAAAAATGGCTTGAAAAACTTCTGTGGTAATGGAGATAAAAAGGTCAATTACGTTTGAGGTAAAGAAATATTGTGATGGGATGGTTGATAGAGGATAGATAGTGAAGTATATGGAGGAAGATGAGCTTGAACTATAGTGACATGAAAAAGAGGCATGTTAAGATAAAGGAAATATGGACTTTAATAAGTTAGAGAAACTCAGGATGGCAAGATGTAGGAACATTGTAATTGCAATAAGGTACAAAAAGAGAGGAGATTGTAAAATAGATAGATATAAGGTCATTTTTCTTACAGAACAAAATGAAACATATCAGAATACTATTTCATTGAGTGGGAATCAGGTTCCCATGTCATTCACCCAAAACATGAGAATTTGATTCCCTGCAAATGCTAAATGATTTACAATCTTTTGCTAGGAATGCATGAAGCAGTTTATTAGGTATGCCAAAGACTATTACAACAATTTGACATTGCAATGGTCTGTCACTTCTATTCTTCTGTAACACTAACATTGCTAACGTCCATTATTTCAGATAGTGTCACTTTGTATTCTTCAAGACCTCTTGTTAAATCATATATATGCTAGTATTAGGTGAAGAGCTGAATGATAGATATGGACATTGTGATAGCTTGATGGTGATGTTGCACTAATCAAGATGCCCACATTTTCATTTTCATATTATAGTGATATCAACCTTATCTTATTATCATTTGAATTTGAAATCTGAAAGAGCTAATGAATTGCAAAGATAGTGCTACTTCTATATGTAGTATAGAATAGATATGCATATATAGCTGCTGATTTTCTTTTTCTGAGAATCAAATGTTATTCTTATCAAGTCTTTGCCTTTTACTTCCTGATAAGAATGCTAGCAACACTTGTTAGGTGCAACTAGTGATGCAAGCTTTAAACAAGCTCATCTGTGATGTTGTTTATGAAAACCTTGTACTTTTGGTTATCAAGTAGGAAAGAGGACAACTATGTTGTGACATTTGTATTTGATTCTTTATTTTGGTACCCTATAACTTGTGACATACTTGTTTTGAAGTTTTATCTTTCTATCTTATGATTCTCCTGCTTATGAAGCTTGAACTGAGGTCCTTAATGCTCAGAATCCTGGATAAGATTTTTATGAGGGAGCACAGAGTAGCTAGGTTTTGTCAGTCTCTTTGTTTGTGGTGTGGACCAGCCAAGCTGTGGTTGTGATTAGAATTTACAGGTGCTAAGATTGAGACACTCAACATGAAAACTGTTTTAAGATTTTTTTTTTATTAATTCATTTAGTTTATTGGGTATTATTTATTAGATTAACATATAAAAAATGCTTATATTAGTGTTTTTTTTTCTTTTATATGAGAAATGTAGATAAGTCACAGATTTGAACACTCGATCTTTGATTTGGATCAATTTTTCTATTGCGGAGGTGGTGTTTAATGTTAGTGTGATCGACTAATTTTTGTTTTTTATGTTTTATCATATTGTTTATTTGTATTTATGCTTTTATATATATACATGTGATTATTTGTGCCAAGGAGGGTGTAACATGGGAAATTTTCCCCCCTTTATTTGTTCTTCATATTTATTTGTTTTTTTTTTAATAAAAAATTTCCTTTTATTTGTGCTTATGAGCACTTGTCTCTATACAGTATTTGACAGTAACATCTGATAAAGATATTATTTTATTTTATTTTTTGAAAATGACCTTACAAAATAATATTATCCTCCTGGTATAATTATGATAAAGTAATTTTGGCATTCATAACCTATACCTATCATCACTTACCTTGACCAATACTTTACAATAACCGCCCCTTCAGGACAAGTTTATCATAACAATTGGGTGTTTTCTTTTTATGACAAATTAGTGCAATTTAATTCCAACTGTATATATATTAATTAAAAGTAGAGATAATTAGTGGTTGTTGGAATAAAATGCTTTTCTTTTCTTTTGTTTTTCTTTTTAAAAAAAAAACCCTAAAAAGTCTATTGAGAAGCCTAATTGTAGGATTATTATATTATAATTATAAATTTACACTACTTTGAAGATGATGATGGTGGTGGTAGTGGAGATAGTGATGTTAATGGTGTTGATATGTAATGAAAGATAAAAACCCTAACAATGTATATATATTTATACATATGTGTGTGTGTCACTCTCCTGACTTTGAGGAGCACCACCAAGTAGACAATATCTTGTCCCAATTTAATCTCTCACACAAAGTCAATTAATTGGCCATACTCTTCCCTCAATTGTCATCACAATTTTAAAGTAGTAATTATCTTAGTCTTTGATGTTGGTCATGAGAGGAGCATTATGGATAATTTTAATTGATTATTATTCTTTTGTCTTGATCCTTGTTTTGTGCCTTGAATTAAGGAATAATTTTTATGCATGTCTATACTTTTAGCTTTACTTTTTTTTTTTTTTTACTTTAACCCTACTCTGTTTGATTAACTTTTTCATTAATCAAGATTAGGATCAAACAACAAGATATTCTCTTTCTTTTTTTTTTTCTTATTGTTTTTTTTATAATTGTTTGTTTCCAATTGTAATTATGAATGCACAAGTAGCACATAGATTTTTTGAAAAGAAAAAGTGTTGCATATAACTCTTGTCAAATCTTCATTTTACTTTAAAGTATATTTTGAATATATAATAAATAGAGTATTAAAGGGAGGTAAAAAACTACAAGTTGTGATTTTAAAATTTGAGGACCTAGCTAACACAAGTGAATGATTTGGCTATTACAATTGAATGAATTTTTTTTTTCAAATATCATTTGTTTTTTTAGAAGAAAACTAATAATATTAAGAAATTTTCTTTTTTTTATAATTTTTAATTTTCAAATAAAATTCCAAACTAATAAATAAGTTTTACAACATAAACACTTTCATTAGTTCATCAAGGTCATCATCACTTGCTTAAAAATTCTTTTACATTTCTATTTGAAGCACACTTAGAACTTAATATTTAGATAATTCTTATTAACTTTTATGAGCATTATTTTCTTTCTTTATTGTCTCATTTATTCATTTATTTTTTTAATATTTTTGAAAGAAGTACATGATCGTTGTGTCCAATCTATTGCCATCATTCTTGCTCACGCTTGTAACCCGTGAGTGCTATTGTCAACCAAATGGACCGGAATTAAGCATTTAATTTGTAGCTTTCTTCTTTTCCAATTGAATTCCTTCTCTTCTTTGATTCATTAGTCTTGATCATTTAATTGTCAAGGTCTAGATAGAGTTTTTATTCTTCTTTATTGTTAAAATTTATTATTATTTTTAAAAAAGTTTAAATATACTATCAGTTAATTCAATTCTAATATTCATTTTGGCCCCTATAATTTAAAAAAAGAACTTATGCATTATGATATGTGTTGCAAATTTAACAATTATATAAAAATAATTTGTCTCTCTCTGGTCATCAATTGTTGGATTATTTTGTTGATAACCTTCAGCTAAATAGTAATACTGTGTTTATAAGCAGTAATATAGTAAAAAAAAAAATATTTTTTTCTAATTTGTACTGTACCTTTCCTAATCTTCATTGCACACAACTGATCTTCAACACATTGATCTCTATGTCTATCTCCCTAATTTGTATTGTATCCTCTTTAATCTCTATTGTACCATTTCATCTATATCTGCTGATAATTGGACATCCATAGATTTCTTATCTATGGACGTACACAGATGATGTTTTGTCATATATATATATATATATATAGACCTAGTTGATGTTTCATCTAAATATAAATGTATTTCATGTATGGTTTTGATGTCACATAAAATTTCACATCTGGAACATCCCATATAAAATGCCATATATTAAAAATAATGTTAAAAACATATATTTTTCATTTACAAGGATAAGAATAAATAATTTTATTTAAATAATGGAGTTGTACGTGCTTACCCACATTTTTTAAAATTGTATTAAATATTTTAAATATATAAAAAATATATAAAAAATTATATATATTTTTTTTAAAAAAAATTGAATAATATGAACGGACTTCTTATATTCTCCATCTTTCCTTTTGGCAATATAATAAGCTTATAGACAATACTAGATTATTCTCCCTATAAAGATGCATGAGTTTGGCATCTAGCTTTAACTATTATTTTCTAATTTTAGCTAATATTGATTATTTTTCATTAGTTTAAATTTTTCTTCAAATTATGAGGGCTAGCAAAACCTGCAATCATAATTTTCCAAAATTTGAAATTTTTCTCAAAAAAAAAAAAAAAAGAAAAAGAAAAAACATTCACCCTCTCTCTCTCTTTAGCACACTATAATTACTAGTTAATGAATATGAAAATAATGGTTTAAGTAGAAGAAAGGTTTTAATCTTATATATTATCATTTATTTTTAAACTTTTGCTTGTATGCCACACTTTGAAAAAGGCCATGTCTCTTTCATATAAGATATTCAAGATCTATTTTGAGTTTTCTTACTTTTCTTTTTCCATATACTTATATTAATACATAAAATTATATAGGTTATATATATATATATATATATATATAATGATTCCAAACATCATATTATTTGTCATTTTCACATTGATAATGATTTTTGTTAGGCTAATTAATTGTTAAGCATTTGTGTTTTGATTGACAAGGCAAACCCACACATAATTAAAATGTCCTTATGGTCCAATTGTAACCCTAATAATTCAAAGGCATTGAGTAGGATTTGAAAGACAAGGACATAAGGAGAGCTCCAAAATGCAAGTTTGGAATAATTTTTTTATTTAACTCTGAACAACAATAGTTTACTTAATCATACCATTACTTGAATTTCAAATTATTTACTAAAATTATATATTGGATAGCATTTGGTTGGAGGAATAAGGAAATAATTAGATTCAATGTAAATTGAATTACTATATTTGTATGTTTATTTATAAAAATATATCAACATTCACGTGAAGCCTTGACTTCTTTGACTCATCTCCTATTTATCTTGTGACAACCCCTGTATTAAACTTGATCAAATCATTTTAAGTACTCCAATGACCCTGAAGATAGATAATTCATAGTTTGCAATCACCAGTATTTCCAGAGATTTCTCTCTATCAGTCTTCTTTTACCAGCAGTGAATCATAAGACTTGTTTCTATAGTTATTGTACTAGTCTATAATTTCTTTTAATGATATTTTTTAATTTTTTTTGAAGCTGTGGTTTATCCATTTTATAAAAAAAACTAATAAAATATTCAAATCACCTTTTTAGGATGAGAATTATATAATATTTAAATTTTACTCAACCGGACATAACTTAATAATTGGTGTAATCTGTCCCCCTGTTTGTGAGTATCAACTAAATTGTTTTTTATATGACATAAATACATGAATATGTAACATATTTTTTACATGAGTTACAAACATAGCTATCCACTTTTAGAAGGCTTTATTTGCAAATTTCTCAAAACATAAAACCACTTAAGGACAAAGCCTAAACCCCTTAAAACATTATTATATATATAAAAAAAGTAGCTAATCAAGGTAGCAAATGAACCATGTCTCATGGGAAAAGGATGGTGGTATACTAATTGTGATTAGTTTAAGGATTAGGTACTAATTAATTGTTTTTTAAACTTAAAATAAGAACATTGTTGGGTAGGCACACTACAAAGCCACACCATTCCATGCACGTCCCCAAATGGTTTTCTCAAGACCTCCTTATTTAAAGCTAACCATAGTACCATTATTATTATTAAATATAGAATTTAAAAATTGAATCTTACTATGAGTTTAATATGCCCATTAGCATCTATTCTTAAATTTAATATTATCCCCTGTTTTTGCTATATGGTTTTTGGGAGCCTCTAGTTTCTGAAAAAGAGGTTCTTTTAATAATAATAATAAAATAAAAAAGTTTGTACAATATATGATGATGTTTTGGTTTATATACAATAAATGATTTAATTAAGATGTAAATTTCAACTATCATCTCTTTCAAATGTCAAGAAATGGTTTATGATGCTAGTTCGTTTCTAATCTAATTAAAGTAAAACAAAAAATAATAATGATTAGAGTATCAATAACTTTATTTGATTTGAAGAATATGTATATTTTTTTTTATTGACTTACAAAACCTTGGGCATGTTTGTTTTTCTAATCCCATAGAATTAAAGTTTATGGATGGTACATGAATGAAAATGAAAATTTAACCATGAATTTTCTCCTTTTCAAATATTTAATTCACTGGATTTTTAATATTCACGGATGATGTACTATGAGTTTTAGAAAGATTGATCTTTCGTGTTTTTTCTATATATATAAATATTTAAATTTGAAACCAGTTATTTAAACAATCAAAGCATTTATTATTTGGATCAACTCCTATTGTTAATGTAAATATATTTGGTGGGTGGCATGATTAAAGTTTGTTTTTTATTTTCAATGGTAATACGTTCAAGGAGATAAAGAAAAAGCAAAAAAGTTGATAAAGATTTAATGAGATTTTGAAATTTCTTTTGAAAATGGTGAACATGAAATTTCCAAACCAACTATAATAAATAAAATAAATAAATATAAATAAATCTCCTCTTAATTTTTTTTAACAAATTCAATCTAATTTATTTTTTTATTTTTTATAATTAATTTATTTAACATATAGAAAATGAGAAAAGATCTCATTGTTGACAAATTTACCCTTAATCTACTACATAAATCTCCCACCGGCCACCCCAATATAATGAAAATTTTTCTAGATGATTTAATTAATTTTTAGAAAATTAACATTAATATTAATGATATTAGTGCAATTTTTTTATTATTAATATTAAAAAAATAATAATTCAATTAATATTATTTTAGTTATAAGACAAAAGAATTTGGATGTATTCATACATCACTTTTTGACTTCATCCAAATTGAATTGAAATTTAATCGAACATAATTTAGTAAATACTCTTATTTTCAAATTAGTGTCGTATAATGTATTAATTATAATATTAAAAAAAAACATTTAATGGCTCATAGAAATATTTGACTACAATATTTTTTTTAAAAAATATTTTTAATTATTACTTTATTAATTTTTTTCGCACACAACGTCAAGTTGTCAGTTTAAAAAAAACGATGGTTCAGAATGGTCAAAGTGAACTTTGCTTCAGTTTTGATAATTTTTTTTTAATTTAATAGATGAAAAAAAATAATTTTAACGATCTGAATCCTCTTTACAATTCAAATTTTTAAATAATTTGTAAATATTATTTTATAATAGGACTATAATTAATAAATTATATTATTATATCTCTTATTTATTTTTTTCTTTAACCAAGCAAAATTTATCAGACAATTTTTTATTTTTTTATTTTTACTAAAATTTGACTATCTAAAAATTATTTAATCCTTCCTTCATTTTCCTTGCTTTTCCTTCCAATTTAATATCCAAACACTATATCTTCCCTCATTTTTCTTTTAATTTTTGGATCCAAACAATATCCGAGAATAATTGAGTCAATATTTAAAATATATAAAATTTAATAAAATTATGGAAAAAGGGTAGTATGGTCATTTGAACAAAGGAAATGGATCATTTGTGCAACATGTGAAAGGGTGGTTGAGATATTTTTGGATAAGATTAGAGGCCCATCCTTCTCCCATCTCCATTGTCCTTTTCCCTCTTTCATCCTTTTCCACCATTTTATATATATTTGGATGCATTGATGGATGTGGACTCTCCATCAATTTCATATATATATTTTTTATTCATATTTTATTATTGTTATTTTCCCCTTAAGAAAATTTTAAAATTTTATATTTGTCAATTTTAAGGATTTTTACTATTTTACCCTTCAGAGGGGAATTGTAATTTCATATTGAATTTTTAGGGCTTTTTAGTAGACTGAATGATAGGATAGACCATTATATCGTGGTAGTATCCTTTGTTGGGTGTCAATAAGATATGATAGTCTTATCATATTGACCCACTTTATCCTACTGACCACATAATACTTAATACTATGGGGAGAGTCAAGATAGAAATAAGTAGGATATGATAAAAAATTAAATTTATTTTTTTACCCTATAATTTGGTTTAACAACTATATATGACACTAATTTCACTATTTTAAGTAGGGTTTTTTCACAATTCTGAGTGGTTAAAGGATTTCTTGGTCAATCTCGTATTTGAACATATTATTTTTCATCTAAATCTCCTCTTTTATCATGTCTTATTTATATTTTCTCTAGTCAAATGATTTTTTTCAAATTCATTTTGATATGATCTATTTATTTTTTTATATTGATGATTTTGTGTATGATTTTCTCTAATGAAATATGTATGAACTATAATTTTTGCAGTGATGCTACAATCAATATATTTGCAGATTATTTATAAGTAATTTATTTGTTAAAAATTAAAAAGAAACTAATAAATCTAAAGATAAATAAATCATTAAGGAAAATTAAAAAAAAAGTCTATTTAAAAAAAAATAAATAACTATATTATAAACGGTAATTTTGTCCATTTACGTACAACTCATATTCTATCATTATCGGGTCCACTTCAAACGCAAACGCAAAATAGATAAGAAAATGCTATCTAATGACTTATGTGGTGTGTATCAAACTATATGAGCTTATTATGCCCATATCCTTTTCTATTCTTATCCGATCCTCATATTATATCCGTCCATATCCTATCTTTCTCACCAAACAGGCATTATGGGCCCATAAGTAAAATCACATCTCATTAAAATAAAATTTGTAAAAAAATGGTATTTATTATTACGGAATAATGCATGGTGCTTTTTTTTTAATTATTGTTATGGTGTTGTCAAAGAAGAATGGATAGAGTTTAACAATATATATAATAAAAACTATAGAAAACATGTTCCTGTCTCTTCCGGAAATGCCCCCGCCTTGTCTGCCATCCATGTCACATTCCAGCCAAAATTTATTCCCGACATGCCCCCACATATATTGCCAAGTTGAAGACCACTATTTCGGATGTTTTTTTTTCTTTTTAAATGGCTTTCATATCTAAATTAATTTATTTTAAATTTTATTAGTTTTCATCTTTTTTATAATTTAACTAACATTTTTTAATTTAAAATCTAAAAAGCAAAATCTGTGTTTTAATTTACTTTAAATATCTAGAATTTGTTTTTCACCCTCGTAAAATTCATTAGTTTATTAACTTTTTTTTTAAAAAAATCATTTTAGAAATCCAAATGACAAGATTATCCTTTGATTCCATTCAGAATTAACTAGTCAATTCTCTTTTTATAATTAAGACAATAATCTCTTTTATTTATCCAATGAAAACATTTTAAGAGAATAATTGAACCTTTTTATTTTTTATTTTAATTTTTTAATATTGACCACTTTGAACAAGACCCAACATCTTATCAGTTATCACTTTGGAGAAAGCAAAGCGAATAAAACCAAAATAAAACCTAGCTTTATTAACCCTTTCATTGAAAGACGAGACCAAAGCAAACGTTTTTTCACACCTCCAAATGTTTCCTAATTTAATCAAATGGGCAAAAGGAAATCCTAAAATTTTAAATTAAGTAAATAAATAAATTAATTATTTTCATCCTACCTACAAAAAAAATTGAGTCCTAATTTCATGTAAATGGTTCTATAATAGTTATTACAGTACCAAGACATGACACACTAACACCCATAAAATTAATATAAATTAAATTTTTTCATCCTACTTACACAAAAAAATGAGTGCTGATTTCATGAATACGGTTCTATAGTAGTTATTACAGTACCAAGACGTGACACACTAACACTCATATAATTAATATAATTTAAATTTTTTTAAATCTAAAAAAACTTGGATAAAACAATTAAGTTAACTTTATATATATATTTAAGTGTAACTTAATTGTTTTATCCAAGTTTTTTTTTTCTTCAATTTAGCATAGGTTTTTTTTCTTAATTTTCTAGTTGAGTCTTAACATATGGTTAATCATTATATTACGCAAAAACTAGATAAAAAAATAAAAATTAGAATAAATGAATAAATTAGAAAAAATAAAAATTCATAACAACAGTGAGGGAAGATTCAATCATTATTACACAAACCAAACAAAAAAATAAAATAAAATTTCAAAATAAACTAATAAATTTGATAATTTAAAATTTCATAACAACAGTGAGGGAAGAATTTTTTTAAAAATAAGATAGACAATGCTAACCAAAACATATTTTGTTTTTATTTCTTCAACCTTTATTAAGAGTCAAGTATTAAGCTATTGCTATAGTGAACGGTAAAAATAAAACTACACTGTATAGGTTTTGTTGTCCACTTTAACCTATTGATAAAAATTTTTAAAAATTGAAGTAATATCTAAAATAGATATGTGACTTGGGAAGAAACAGTTACATCGGAGGAGAGAGCAAAAATAAAGCCATGATGATTCCTCAATCAAGATTATTCATTGGACAAAATGTGACTCATTCTTACTCTCTCCGTTGCTTTCTCCGTTTTTTTTTTTTTTAAATTTTCGTATTTATTTAATTTATACTAATTAAAAAAAATCAGTTGAAGCGTATGATTTATTAAAAATTATATAAATATATTAAATTAAAAGATAAAATTTTAAAAAAAATTAATACTAAATAAAATTTCTAATATGACAAATAAAAAAAATTCTAAATAAATAAAAATAATAATTTATAAATTTTATTATTTATTTATTATAAATAAGATATATTAAACGTAAGTAATTATAAAAAACATATATAAATAAATTAATAAATACAAAAATAGAAGCATTAAATGCAGTGTCGTGTGTCTGGTGTAGAGAGGTACCAAACTCCTCCCCGGACTCCACGTGAAACTATTAAATTCCACCCAATAATGCCGCCTCAATTCCGACGAAAAAATTAAAAAAGTCACACTAACCATTCCTGGATAACTCCCCCCACAAAATCCGTACCATATAAATTCCCCACCACTTTCCTTTTTGCAAATACACCCTCCAAACTTTTACAATAATAATTTCACAAGGTCCATTTTAAAAAACAAAAAAGAAAACCCATTTGATTGAAAATAAAAATACATTACAAATAACCACAAATGGGACATTAATGACAAAAAAAACATTAAGAAAATCAAATTACACTGAGATGCAGAAAATAGAAATTAAGACTTGCTACCCACCTTTGATAGCTCTATACACCAAAAAAAAACCCTTTTTTTTTTTTTTGCTTTTTTATCTTTTTTCTTCAAATATCTCCAGAAAACCACCCCCCAAAACAGATCATACCATCACGTTTCCACAAATGCCATCGAAGTTGAGAGTATTTACAGAATTGACATCAGATATTCACAATCACCAAAAAATCAGGGTAATCACCTCCCCAATTAAACCGCCCTTGTTTTTAATCAGATCTTTCGTTTTCTTTGGGATTTTTTTAGATCCAATCGATCTCATCCACTCTCACATCACCAGCTCCGACACCCACCCAACGTCCGGCGTACCCATCGCCGGCGCCGGCGATCCGGTCTCCGGCCTCTCCATCCCGCTCTCTTTGCTCAGCCTCTCGAACATCTTTGCTCGTAGAGCCCTCCCGGACTCCACCCTCTCCATCGGGGGTTCATCCACATGCCCCCCATCCCAACGATCAAACCACCCAGGACTACCCACTGACGACCTCGTCGGCGTCGCCGGCAGACTGCTGAACCCCCCGCCGCCCCTCACCGCCGGTGACCTCGGCGATCCAAGACTGCACCCCATCTGGAGACCCCACGAACTCGGCGCTGATTTCGCCTTGCTAAGCTGCAACTGCCGAAGCGATGCCAAGACCTCATTCACAGAAGCGCCGACCGGTGCACGCCTCACCACCGGCGACATCGGCGGCGAGTCCGACGGAGGAGATACCGGCGGGGAGATCAGAGTTGAGGTCGGCGAAGAGGAAAACATATTCTTAGTAAAATAAGCATCAAGCGCGTGGTGACGAAGCGGAGACCCATCGTAAGACTCGACGGGGGCTTTGGGGCTCTGAGTCTGCGGAAGCACGCGTAGCTGCTCCGGCGTGTGGGCAAAGAAACACACGCGACGGCGACACGCCGTGCCGTCCTTGCATGGCTGGGTGCGGTATCGCGCCGGGTGAAGCCAGCACTCGAACACGCCGTGTGCGAACTCGCAAGCATCACCACGCTTGCAACTCCCTTTGCGGAAGTCCGGGCAGGCAGTGCCAGAGTAGTGGTACTTCCGTGGATCTCGGCGGCGTGCCTTCTCGCCTGGATGCGCGTACGGGCACTCCGTCCAGTCGTGTGAGCGCCCGCGCGCGCAACGCCGCACCTTGAACTCGTACATCCGGAACTCATCGCACGAGTAGGCATCGACGGGGGCATCCAACTCATCTCCATCCTCGTTGGACGGGAGAAACCTCTGGAGTGCCGACATGGTAGCATCTCCGAGAAGGTATGGATCATTCCCAACGGGGAGCTGAAACGCAACGCTGTCCGTTGGATCATCGAAGAGGTTCCACGGAGGAGCGTGGACCGTCGGATCGGTATGTCTCCCTTCTCCCATCATCATCATCGTCGTCGTTTTCCTTTCAATATCTTTGTTTTTAGTTCACTTCCATTGAAGAAAGGTGGGATGGTTTGGGGGGTTATAAACTGGTAGGGTGAACTAGGGTTAAGTGTTTGAACTGGGGGTTAAGGTAACTGTGGTTAGTATTGAGTTATTTTAACGATGGGCGTTTCGGAAACGGACGGCGTTTGGGTTGGACACATGGCGCGAGATATTGAGATAACGGACGAGATGCGGGACGGTTTTTTGGGGGTAAAGTGGTGGGACACGTGGAGGATGTATAGGGGATTGGGAGGCATGCGTTTGCCGAGGTGGTTCGTTCCCAGGCCACGTCTCGCT
This sequence comes from Dioscorea alata, assembly GCA_020875875.1. Lineage (NCBI taxonomy): Eukaryota > Viridiplantae > Streptophyta > Magnoliopsida > Dioscoreales > Dioscoreaceae > Dioscorea > Dioscorea alata. The sequence goes on along the minus strand of CM037015.1, from coordinate 16,021,278 downwards.
TGGCGCGCTAAATTTTGGGGCTAACTTAACTACAAACTTTTAAAGTAAAAAAATATTTGCTGCTTTTTTTTAATATAATTTATTTGCTGGAAGTTTTGCGAATACGTGCTTGAAAAGTTTCTTATTTGTGAAGAATATGGTGAGACATTGAGAGGTTAAACTTTTACTTTGTAAGGGGTATTTTGTAAAAAAGTATGGGTTTGGGCGCGCACTTTAGTGGGATTTGGTCGGGTGATTTAAGGTTGGGCTTGGCTGCGTTGGGAGGGATATTTTCTACGTGGCGTCATTTGGTGATCCTGTCACGTGACTGTACTTTTCCTTTTTGGCCAGTGGTTTTAAATTTTTTTACTAGTTTGTTGACGAATTCTTTTTAGTTTTTACTTAGCTATCAAGTAATATATATTTGCAATAATTATGAGATAGGAGTAGGGTAGAATATTTGACTTCTATGTAGGTTAGATTGAGAATGTAACTCTATTTTAATATATAATTAAAATATAATAACATATATAAAATAATTTATATATATTATAAAAAAATTATTCTTGAAAGTCAAATATTATAAAAATTATTTAATAATCAAATTATATTTAACCGTTTAGCCTTCACTAATTTTCGATTTAATTAGTTGATTAATTATATTTAAATAAAAATAAATTTTCATTAAAATTGTATATGTTTAGTTTTAATTTTTATTTTTAGGATTATAAATAAATATGATTTGAGTTTTCACGACAGTACATAGAAAAAAGAAGGGGCTTATACAACCTCCTCAGATGTGGACTTGGCTTGGCTTGGATTATTCAATAAATGTCGAATATATATATATTAATTTGAAATAAATAGTGATAATATAATAAATTTTTAATGCTATTTGTCTAGTATAGCAAGTCCAACTCTGTCCTGAAGCGTGATGGGGAGTAGGGGGGATGGGCATGGAGGGAAATGGATAACACTGAATCAAGACATGTTGGTGGGGACCCACAGAGGCCATTCCTCATGAAGCGTACGGCCAGGATATTGCAAGGCATCCCATCCAAGGTGCTTTGGGAGGGCACCACCAACGGCCCCGTAAGGGGTTGTTGATCCCTGCCCCACGACATTGAGTGCCATTCAATTCGGTCTCTGAGCTCCCCGCAGTGCCTAGTTTTAGCAAAAACATCCCTCCAAAACCCTTAATTATACTTCTAATAAATTCCTTTAAGCAAAGGGCCACGTAAGGTCGTACCCACGTGATAGGCTAATCGTCCGGGGTCCGGCAGCACATGGTACAACATGCAGTATAACCAATCAGGAGTAGCCACGTAGGCATAATGGATAATGCTGCTCGTACGGTAAGAAGCCACGCGGCGGTCGTGTCAGTGGGGCGCTGACTGAAGTGTGAGTCTTGGTGGTACACGTGGCGCACGGTGGTCTCGCATCGTAGTGACACGTGTGAGCGTGACCAGTGGAGATGAGGGCACGTAGCAGTAAAAAGATATAGAGGTAGTGGGGATCTCGGGATTCGCGTGAAGTGGTACACGGGTTTCGAGGCAAACAAAGCCATGTTGTTGTTGGGTTTGGGTTAGGGTGTTTCTAGAGAGGGAGGAAGGATGACACGGTCGTGGAGGCTGTGACCATGATGTCAGTGGTGGTCTGGACACCACCCGGGGAGGGGGTGAAGGGAAACATGGGTCATGTTAAGGTTGGGAAGAGATTTTTCTGGCTTCCTGTCACCACCCGGCATGTCAACGTGCTGGAGATTTTTAGAGGATTTGGGTGCCCTTTATTTCATCCATTCATATTCCTCATGCATCTTCTTTCCTTTTTTTAATAGTGTATTCTATGTTTGGATGGATGAAAACGAACTTTTTTTGTTTAATGAATTGCATAGATTTTGTTTTTTAAGAATATGGATAATAAAATGAATTATGGAATTTTTTATATATTGTGATTCAATTTTATTGATGAATTAAATAAGAAATTAACCAATCAAATGAATTTTTTATTTTAAATATAGCAATAATATATAGATAATAGGGACAAAGTTTGTTGTAGAAATATGATGAGATATTGGGTTTGGATAGGCTAGTAAAGTTGGCAGTGGGGGACTTCTGGTATTGGATTGTTGGGAAATAGTACAACTAATTAAAGCGAGTATATTGATAAAGTTATGTATGTTTTAAATATATTTCTTAAAATCCAAATATAAGTAAGTGACTTTGGTGTTTTTAAAGAAAAATAGTTTGTTTTTTGTATTTATTTATTTTTAACCGAACAAGGGGGTCATATAAAATTCAATACCGTTTATCTTGTTGTTGATTTGCTTAGGAAGAATGAAGACAACATAAGAAGAGCTATTTCAAAAATAAAAAAGAAATAAAACAAAATAAGAAGAGTTAATTAAGAAGGGAAACTTAGAAGGCAAGTTCTAAAGTACAGAGAATTATTGAGGGTTAATATTTCATTAGCTGCAAAGCTTCGGATTATACTCGGTGAATTGAGGACGAATATAAAAATTAAAAATCAATATGAATAAATTAAAATTTCACAATATTAGAGTGGAACAAACAGACATAATAAACTAGATTAGATGGTTAGGACCAAGACAGTGAACACTATGTACATAGGATACTGGACCCAATTTGGACCTTCATGAGGTCTTTAGGTAAGGGTATCTCCAAGACTCGAGACAATAGGACATGTATAAACTTTGAAGGACGAGCAAAATGTATATATGCTTCTCAAAGAAATAGATTCATGAAAGGACTGTGCATGGAGGGGGGATGTTCATAAAAAATAATTTAGACAAGCTCATGCTGCACCACCCTGTCAGTGAGACCCACACTGATTAGATGTGGATAAGAACTAATCAGATGACTAAGACTAAGATTGCATTGCAAGTAAAGCACTTTTTCAATCTTATCAGTGGGAAGCACAAGTGAAGGCTTAAGTAGGCACTGGGTTTGTCATTAGTTATGCTTATCTGTTTAACTGCCAAGAAAACCTTTGTTTAACTCAACTGGCTGAAGATATGTATTAGATATTTTGGTAGCTTTTGGTTAGAATAATGTTTGATGGTGATGGTGATGGATTAGGGCTGTAACTTTGTTTATAATCATAATTGTATTTAATTGGATTTGTGATTTCTTTATTTGGGTGTGTTTCGTCAAAACATTAGATTTTTTAAGTCCAAACTATGGGTGGTTTTATCTGCATTGTTTGCATCTCTTTGAAACGCTCAAATTGGACTTGTATAACAATGTGAAAAGATTAAAAAAATTAAAATTCGTTTTGAAGGAAAGCATTCTTTGATACTTACTTTAACCATTTATTCTTAAGAAAGGATGTGTCTTGATGAAGCTTTAAAAACCAAATCTAGCTCAAACTCTACTTATTTATCTTTTTGAAATAAATGGTCTTTAACTTTTAACTTTTGAGCTAATTCATGTTTATCAACAGTACTTTTCATTAAATTAGTTTGGTACTTAGAATTAGGGTTTAACCTTAATCCCACCTTTTTCCATATGCTTAGGTATGAATCAGGAACCAAGTTAACACATTATTCAATCAAGGGCTAACTGAAATGGAATAATTTAATAAGTTTATAGTATGAACTTGGGTAGAGCAGGTCCAATTCTTAGAGCCCATCTCCATCTGTCTCATGATCATCTATTATATTTAAGTCCATGCATGTGTTTTGTCAAGTTCACTATTTTTAAGGCAATAGCTTCAATGGAAGCAGCACATCACCAAGTAACTAATTTACTAATTTCATTCCGAGCCTCCTTTTTTTAATTCTTGACTTTAGTGCAAAAATCCTGTGACTAAGGAAATGTGTTATAGATAGTCTAATTCTCACTGTAGTATACTAGACCTTGGTTGTATACATACATATACACATACATATTTCTTATCAATTGCATGCACTGAAGCTCAATGGCAACAAATATCTTAAGCAGTTTTCTTCTCATGATTTTATTTCTGATTTAATTTCTAAATGCAAAAATTATGTGATTTTTTTCTGTTTGTGTTTGTATTCAGCAACTTGATTTTAATGTTAATTATCTTTCCTGACGAATGCGCATGTTGTATATATGGTTAACTGCTTCTTGTATTCTATGAACAGCAGACCTTGATAGTATATGTATTATGCATACATACAGCATTGCTCATCATGCATGCATGCTGAAATTCAATGGCTAACAATATCTTCAGAAGTTTTCTTCTCATGTGTTCAATTCTGACTTTTTAAAGTGAAAATTTTGTACTTGATTATATAATCAATCAATCATCTAACTACTTATTTCAATTCTGATTGTTTTTCCTTAAGAATACACATGCTATATTCCCGAATGTTTTACTATAGTAACACTAGACTTTGGTCATTTATAGGAAAACATATCTTATTAGACTAAACATGCACTCTGATCATCAATGACATCAAACATCTCAAGCAGTTTCTTTCCATTGAATTCAGTTCTTTGAAATGCATGTACATATTTATATAAACACAGTGTAACACATAATATACTTCTTGTCAGTTACACATTATGAACTTCAGTGGCAGCAATTGTCTTATAAGAAGTTTTATCTCTTATTTCAATTCTGACATTTTCTAATGCAAAAGTTCTTCAACTAGTGCTTGGTTATGGCAAGTTGATCTCAACCCTAATAGTCTTCCCTTAAGAATATGCATGTTGTATACATAGTCAAGTTTTTATTACTCTAATAACACTAAACCTTGATGATATATGTATGTATATAGCCTTTGGAATACACTTATAACCATCTCTATTATGTTCATGTAATGTATAAATTTGAGAGAATGAAATCAATATCAGATGTATACTGTGAGAATTTAATACACTCCAAATCTCCTGATAATTTGCACAGATGAATCAATATTATTGCCAATTAAGAGCATTCATTCCATCAGAACACTATTCCCTACTCCATTCAAGAGTTTAATCATCAACATCATGCAGATATGAAAATAGGCTGAGAAATCCAGGTTCAAGACTAAGAACAATCTTACCACAAGTTTACAATTAATTGAAGAAGAAACCAGCAACATTAACCATAAAATCAATGAAATCAATAACATCCAAGTGTAAGAATTTTGCCAATCTAGGTTGCAAAAATATGTCATCACTACCATCATCTAGTAAAATTTTTACTGGTTGCTTTCCCAAAGAACATATGAAACGCATAGTGCTAGAAATATTAGTACTAGACATGGTATTTAGTGATACTTTGGTACCAGGATCTGTCCCAGGTTCTTGTACTTCTTCTAATGGATGTGGATCAATGATAAAAGCATTTTCAGAGAGATCAATATCATTATCATCCCATTGCAATAACAATAATCTTTTGTTGGTACAATTATGTGTAGGTGAATACTTGGCATCACAATTAAATCATAAACCTTTTGCTTTCCTGAGTTGCATCTCCTGTAATCCCATCCTACGAGTGTTGGTGAATTGGGAGTAAAATTTCCTGTATTTGAATTATTAAAACCCAACAGATTCTGTCTTGTGGATACATTAGCAGAAGAATTCAAAACAGGTGTTGTTCCTGTGAGAGGCTTCATTTTAGTATTAGGAGTATATATATTCTTGGTGTATAGAGATTTCCTCCCTAACTGGAGCTTTTCTTCAAACAACCTTGCTAGTGATGCTGCCTGATCCAAATCCTCAGGATGTCATGGTATAATCTCTGCCTGCAATTCTTTGTTTAATCCACTGACAAAACTATCCAGTAAAATGTCCTCTAGAACTCTATGAACCCAATTAGCCAAAGCAGTAAAATGGTAAAAAAACTAAGCCATAGTGCCCTTCTGAGTTAGGTGAAATAAAGAATATTTTGATTTAGTAAGGACTTGCCATGAAGTCAATTTTCTTAATTTCTAGAGCCTTTGAAACCATGACACCACTGGACTATCAAAATGCACGGAAGCAATCTTCAGTCTATGATGATTTGGCACTCAATAATAATCAAAAAATTGTTCCGCTTGAAAGATCCACTGCAAGGCATCAGTTCCTGCAAATCTTGGAAAATTAATTTTGATGTTCTTCACTGAATAAGTGTTCATTGTTGGATGAATAGTTATGTGAGAAGAATCCTCAACCGATGAGTGCAATGTAGAAAGTTCACCCTGAGGTTTAAGAGTCTGAGATGCCTCAATCATCTGTGAGAGTCCAACCAAGGACTGTTGAATTAATGGTAGAGTTGTAAGAGATTATTCAATGTTATCCATTAAGGTAAACAGTGTTTCCACCTCAGCTTAGAGTTCCTTCATGCGAGTATTATTAGCCATTGAAGGAAGGGAACAACGAAAGCACCAATTGTAATGTACAAATTTCAGAGAATGAAATCAATATCAGATGTATAGTGTAAGAATTTAATCCACTCCAAATCTACTGATAATTTACACAAATGAACCAATATTATTGCAAATTAAGAGCATTCATTCCATCAAAACACAATTCCCTACTCCATTCAAGAGTTTAATCATCAACATCATACAGATCTAATTGAGCTATGACAACAATCAAATGAAAATAGGCTGAGAAATCCAGGTTCAAGACTAAGAATAATCTCACCACAAGTTTACAATTAATTGAAGAAGAACCCAGCAACATTAACCAAAAATTACTCCTAAGAAAACCAATAAGATACTTGGCCTAGAGAAACCAGGGCCTTTAACAATCCTCAAAATCCAGCAACCTTTTCCCCCGCAAAAGACCACCTTTTATATTCTGTTCATAAGCCGGTATAATATACCCTCGGAATCTTGTGCTTAACCTCCTCTCGCACTTTAGAATATTGGTGATTCATAAGCCGGTATAATATTCTGTTCATCTGCTTGGAGAACCTTAATCTCTAAAAGCATCATTATTTTTAGAGATTAACATCTTGGTTCTCAAAGCAAAGGACAGATTGAATGGTTTAAATAATTGAAAGATGAGTGTTCAATGAAATGGCTTTGAGGAATTGTATGGAAATGCTTGATGAAATGTTTGTGAAAATGGAATGTGAATAGTAAAAATGTTGATCTTGATGAGAATCAGAATTATAATGATGCTAATGATAATTTGGTAATGAAATATGTATGCTTGCATACATGATGCATATGTAGAGGTATTAGCATATATTAGCAAACATGATTTGAATGTGAAAGATATTTGTATTCATATAATCAAGAATGGAAATAGGGTAATTTTGCAATTGTGAGGTTATGGATGTTTTTGTGGCATACTTGGAATCTTGTAAATGAGGTAATGAAGGTGAAAGAGATGTATGTATGGATGTATGCTCATGTCCATGTGTATGGCAGTGAAGCAAGTTTGTGTATTTGAGAGAAAAGCAATGGCCAACACACTATGAGATGTTAAAGATGGTCCTTTGAGTGGGTGATGATAATGGCATAATGGGATATGATGGATATAGTACATGTGAATTTATCTTATAAGGGTGTTATTATTATTAGTAGTAGTAGTAGTAGTATCTTTTATGTTTGTGCAATTTTCATGTTACATGGATTGATGGAAGGTAGAATTTTGATGTGATTTGGTGGACTTTTAAGTTAAAATGAGTTATAGTCATCATTGTATTTTATGAGAATGAAGGAGTTGATGTTATAAAAGTATGGTATGGTGGAACATGATCATGTTATAAAATGTTTTAATATATATATTTGGAGGTATCAATGACTGATGATGATAATGATGATGATGGTGATGGAAATAAAGCTATAATATATTGGTTGCTGATATATAATTAGAGTGTTAATAACTTGATATTGTGGGTGTTAGAAAAACAAAGAGTTTATATATACAGACACATATATTTGACATGGTTGAGTTGGTTTCTAATTGATAGTTGAGGTTGAGCTTGAGAAAGAAACCATGTGGAAATGTAAGTTTGGTGTTCAAACTAGCCTCCATTTGTAATTCATTATGGGAAATCTAGTTTGTATTGGTTTTTTTAATTAACTTGTACTGTATCATAAACTGCTTTCCAATGCTTTAGTTATTAACCTACCATGATTTTACAACCTAGCTTTTACAATTTGATTATTTTATGTTTTTACTACTTGGTCTTTGATATCTCTAGAGCTAAATCATTTCTTATTTTGGAAACATACCCTCTATTCCTTCTTTGTCAGTAAATACAGAACTATTTGAATTAGTGGTGTGCAAAGTAGAATTTTTATGTCTGTGAATATTGGCACAATTATGGAAAGAAAAACTAGAATTAAGGTTCTCATTTTGCACCTATATTCACCTAGCTCTTTGAGCCCATTTAACAAACTTTTGCCTAAGGCACTATACATGTTATACAAGGTCCTAAGCTCATTGGAATTATTAGAATGAAAGGCCTAAATATCTAAACTCAATTTTTTTAATGTCCATATCTAAAGAGTTCATGCCCTTAAAGCTGCACGAGAAAAGTATGTGTTAGAAAGGGGTTTGGAGCAATATTCCAAATATGTCTGACATTTCTGTGATTTCGGAATGATCAAACTGATAAATATCAAATCTAAAAATTTTGCTCTTTGGATGAAAGAGATGAAAAGTAACCAAACAATAAGAGGGCATTGTGAGATGAAATTTAGGCAAGTGGGATACAACTTAAAAGAGTATCTTTTATGATTTGTGTAATTTCCTCCTTACAGAAATAACACAAGACGAAATTGAATTTGCTTTTAAAAAAAAGGATATAAAGAGAAACGAAAATATCAGAGGAATTGCAGTGGAAGTTTGAAAATTTTCAGGGACTTTTAAGTAATTTATTATTATTATTATTATTATTATTGGAAGCATGTTTTTAACTATTTTTTTTAACTCATTTATTATTATTATTGTTATTATTAAAATGGGAAGCAAGTTTTTAACTCATTTGTTTTAATTTCCTTTCCTATTTTCTAACCATAATTGTCTTCCATATATACAGATAAACATGTTTAATATTGGTAGAGCATAGATTAGTTGATTGTAATTATAAAAGCAATTTATTTATTTTATTTATATTTTCTTTTACAATTTGGACCTTAATTATTTATAAAACTATATATATATTCCCTATGAATTATTATAAGCGAGAATCAAATTTAAAAAAAAAATCTATTTTCTTAATTATTAAAAAAATAAGGGCCAAATTATGTGATGAATTGAGCACTATTTTGATGAATATTGTGGAAGAAACATTACTCTCTTTAACTATTTTCAGCATGACCATCAGTGGAACTTATTCGCTCAGCCCCCCTGTAGAAGATCTTTCATTTGGAATGGCCTCCTCCACTGTCGCCCTGCCTTTCGGGCTTGTATCCTCCCGGTCATCTCCAACGGGGACCGGACCCTTTTCTGGCACGACAATTGGGTAAACCTGTGTGCTCCCCAATATCTGTGGCCTGAGCGCTATGTGAAATCCGATGCACCTTTTGGATTGCTTAAGGATCTCTTTCATCTTACCCGCGATCTCTGGTTCCAGGTTGCAGGAGACCTCTCTAGCTCTTTTATCACGGCATCGGCTCCTTCCGGTGCCGTGGTTGGGAAGAGATGGGCCTTATCTGCTAATGGCATTTTCAATGTCAAATCCTTCTATAACTTCCTTATCCACGGTGGTACTTCTTGCCACACGACTGTCAAGATTTGGAAGTGCCCTTGCCCAAAGAAGATCCGCCTTTTCAGCTGGTTAGTCTGGGACAACAGCATCCTCACCCTTGATAAAATCGCAGCCAGAGATTACAACAAGCTTCCTACTACCACCTGTGTATTGTGCAACAAGGCAATCGAAACAGTGGATCATCTTTTCCTCTCCTGTCCACTTTCAGTTAGGGTTTGGTCTTTCTTCAGTGATCACTTCGGCCTCCCCAGTCCACCCTCCTCGGTCAAGCTCCTCTGGGAGAGCTGGCGCGACGCCTGCCCCGTTTCAACTAAGTCCTCCAGTGACATCATTGTTAGAGCCTTTTTGTGGAATGTCTGGTTGGAAAAGAATGCACGTATTTTTCGAGATATATACTCTGTTAGCAATTCTATACTCGTCAAATGTGTTCACATGCTCTTATCTTGGATTAATGCAGCTCCGGCAGCCAAGTGCGCCAAGTTGGACGATGTTGACTCTGCTGCCCGTCGTAGCCTGACTTTCCTTAGTGGCCAAGCTGGTGACTCCCCCGCTTGCGAGTAGTCCCCGTTCGGTGTTTTTGTTTCCCTCCTCCTGCGTGGGGAGAGGTTGTCTCTTTTGTTTGGTTGCAGAGTCTTTATCTGTTTTTGCTCTGGCTCTGCGTAGCTAGTTTTCTTTTACATTTCCTCCTGTACTCCTGTACTCTTCTCCCGCCAACCATTGCTTGTGATTGTTCTCTTTTCTTGGCTTTTCTTAATACACGTGGTTTATCCACTTTTTCAAAAAAGAAAAAAAAAAAAAAAAAAAAAAAGAAAAAAGAAAAACCACCTATTTATGTTCCAAAAATTATTATTAAATTAACGCAATTATCATCTGGGACAAACACAAAGGTATTTATATTTTATTTAATTATATAATATAAAATTAAAAATATTGATGCTGCCCAGGATCGAACTGGGGACCTTTAGTGTGTAAGACTAACGTGATAACCACTACACCACAGCATCTTTTTATGAAAAGGTAAAACTATAATTAATAAATTTATTATAATCAAATGTTACTATCAAAAATTAAATATTGTTAATTTGAACAATATAATTTCAAATTTCAAATTTATTTAATAATAGATTAAAATCTAAGTGCTAAAAATAAGTAATGTAAAAGGAACAATAATACTTTGAAGTATATGTATTTTATAACATTAAAGTAGAAATAGACATTATATAACTAACAAATGTGGATGCATATACAAATATATAAATAAAGCTTTTTTGTTGTATTAATCTAGAAAATTCTTTTTAACTTCTTCAGTTCTTTGTAATTACATACAGGGGCTATTTGATTCACTGTATCTTACATTCTTACTCAGCATGTGATGTGACTCCCAAATCATATTGATATTAATGCGCTATTAATAACATAGTAATGATTGGAATATAACTTTTTTTTTTTAATTAGGTTTCTTATATTATCAATTATCTTTTTACTAAAATATATTTCATTAATAGACTCCAAATATATCAAAATTCATAAAGTTTCGGTATACACATCAAATTTGTTTAATTATAAATATATGCTATCATTTAAAAAAAGTAATTTTTTTTAATTTTTATAAATATTAATTTAGTCAAACGTAATTATTTTAAATATATATTTTCTAATGTAATATTTGAAAAAAATTTATCTCAAATAGTTTTCTTACCTCCAACCAAATATTTCAATAAATATATTTTCATATTCAATATATGTGGAAGGAAAACATGAAATTTTTTATTTTTGAATTTTTTTTTAAAAAAAAGGATGTTTTCATGATTTTAGACTTTTAGTGGATTTAAAGGGTATAATGGGAAAAAACTTCATATTCCATCAAAAATTTTAGATTACCACCTATTGAGTTAGCATTATTGGTAATCTTACCCATGCTATCAATTTACAGGAATGTAATATTTTCATCATAACCAACTAAACGAGATAATTTTGCATTGGCACATATTAAAGGGCAATCTAATACTACCCCCAACTGAACGCTACCATAAAGTAAAATATCTATAAAATAATTCTCTTGAAATTAAAATAATCATTATTTCATAAAAGTTATTTATGAATAATTTATTAACTTATGATAAATAAATATTTATTAATTCAGACGGAGTTTTATATTTTATAGGATTAGAAAAATAAAAATAAAAACATAGAGAAAAGTACATGCAATGCTGGACTTTCTGCAGTTTTTCATCAAAATAATTTAAAAATTAAAAAAGGGCAAAATTCCTATAAGAATTTGGGAAGTCATAACTAAGCCTTGTATTCACAATAACATAAAAGAAATAAATCTTGGAATTGATGCCGAGCTTAATTTAAACTATTGTAAATAAGTCATATGTATACCTTGAATATAGTTTTCAATTTAATCACTAGAAAATAAAATGCAATGCAAACTTTCAACTACATTTGAATGTAAATTTTATAAATAATTATCATTTTTTATCTTTAGATTTTAAAATAAATATTTTCGTTGGGTACTAAAGAGTTTTTAATAAAATTATTTTATGTATTTAATGAGATTATTAATTTAACATGTTAGACCCAAATCAAAACCAGGAGTAGATATTATTTAATCGAGGTTTTATTGTAGCTCGTTCAAGTCTGTGAGCTAATGCAAAATTTTCATAGAGATGAGCAATATTTTGGCTTTCATTTGACCACTTTTTTTCACAAAATCTCTTATGCTTTAAAAATTATTAATTTTATTCTAATATACAATAAAATATGAAACTCTAAGAGTGTGTGATGCATAAATTTTTATAACCAAGAAGTGAAGCTCTGGACTCAGGAGGAGGAAAAAGCAAAGAAAAGATATAAAGCGTGGGCATTAGGGTCATTTCACATTTTGGGTTAAAAAACCAAACTCATGGTTATTGGTTAACTATGATCAAGTGAAAGTCATTCATCATACTAACTCTTATTGACAAAGTTTTTAAAATAAAGATGAATATTTAATGCTGGTGATGAGCAAATAGTTCTTTTAAAGTTAAGGTATTCACAAAAAAAAACTCAATGACTTTGAGTATTTCCAGAGAGTCTTTTTTTTTAATAAGTTATTTTTCAGACTTTCTGATATAAAAATGATTGATGTTGACATAAAGATATCTGATGTTGATAGGATTGATTTTCAGTTTTTTTAAGCGAAAATATAAAATTTTAAATGGAAAGGCCAAATTTTAAATGCATATGTACTATATGTTAAGTGGAAACTTATATGGTTAAACGAAAGCACGCAATGTTAAACGAAAACTATATATTTTAAGCAATAAGTATATGTTATAACATTAAATAAACTAACAGAGTAAGCTGCATTAATTGAAAAATAAACTGTTAGAAAAAAAGTGACTATTTAACAAATTTTAATGTCAGAAGTTCTATCTAGAATGTTTTAAAACTTTTAGAGAGCAATTCATTTTCCCTATTTAATATAGTTGTATGTAATTATGAAGAAATCGAATATTTTTTTTTCAAAATAAAAAATTTCATTGAGCTATATATATATATATATATATATATATATATATATATATATATATATATATATATATATATATATATATAACAACACTGTGCTTTCCATTGGTGAACAACCCGCATAACTCACCTTATAAGTGATTTATGAAACTACATTTGCCAATTGTCACCTCCTTGACTACCAATTTATGGCTGTGGAATTTGTCTTACCAATATAAACAATATCAATTAATTAATTAATATTAATATTTTTATTATTATTACTTGGGCATATGAACAGTTTTTTTTGTTAAAAATATACCAACCTGTAGATATAATAATAATAATAATAATTATTATTATTATTAGCACTTAGAACCTTCTAAAATTAATCCCCTCTTGATAACAATGCCAAGGATGCGGCAGATTGAGTATATCGAAGTCACTTTCTTTGCAACAATTTTTATTTTTATTTTAAACAAATATAGACAAGGCATGTTAGAAATGTACACATATAAGAAGTTAATATTTTAACCCATTTGTACCCTGACCCGCTTAAGCTGAGATTCAAATTCGTTTTTTAAACAAAGACATAACACCTTACGTAGAGAACCCAATGCTGATAAATCAAAAAAATTATTGCCATCTCTATAACATCTTTTTTAATCTTAATCACTTGCTTAAAAAAAAACATTCTAATACTTATTTTATAATTATAAAATTTTTAATTTTAAAAATTTGTTTATCTTGAACTCAATTTATGATGTAAATATCACTCTCATTTTAATTATGAATTAGTGTTTAGACATAATTTCTGAAAAATTAGATGAAAAAAAAACTTTATTTGAATGCAATTTTTTTTTGATAAAATGATAAATCATGTAAAAAAAAAAAAACAAAGTATTAAGTTAATATCTCAACACATTTATACTTTTATTTTGTGTGAGATGATGCTTGAATCCAGTCTTTTCGGCAAGAATATAAACATCCTAAACAGAAGATTATGTGTCAATAGACAAAAAGGTCCTTTTTTTTTTCAATTAGCAATGCAAGTGATTTGTATTATTTTTTTTATATTTTAATAAATAAATAAATATTTACATAAATTTAAAAATTCCTTAAATCATTGAGCTTGTTAAAAAATATATCTCACTTCCAATGCTATATTATAAATAAGTTCACATGAATTAGAAATGTTTTTGTCCACCTGTTTCCACTGGTAATAGAAGAAAATCAACACGCAACTTGCTAGTGTTTCTTGTGTCGGCTAATTGTGCGATAGTTTTTATATAACCACTTATAATCTTAAAAATTAGATATAAAAACTAGAACCTAATGTAACTTGTTATACACTTCATGCATTAAATCCCAAAATCATAAATAAATAAATAAATAAAAAAAAATAGGCAAAAGAATTTTAAATTAATATACATATATTTCTTCATAGGTCAATTTCCACTTTAACACAACATAACTAGAAAAGATTATAACTTATTATGATTGATAAGTTATAAGTTATTATGATCTTATTATGATTAATAATGTTAACCATTGGATAACCCAATGGTATAACACAAAAATGCTAAATGAGAGAGCAAGGGTTCAAAATTTTCTTCTCAGTATTATTTATGTACTATTAATGCACTGTATACTCGGATTCAATATTATTTATCAGTATTATTCACGGGCTTGAGTGGGTCTTTTGTGGGAGAAACAATTATTTTTAAAATTGTGCAATAGTTTGATTTTTTTAAAAGTAGGTCAACATGTATCTTTGTACATGCTTGTAGCTCTGACAATCTCTTAAATGGACTCTTTTCGTATATTCATAAAAAAAAAAATTATGATTGATTATAAAATTCAACCATTCATCTTCCCAACTTAAACCATCATTTATCTATTCATTTGATAAAGACCTACTTTTAAACATCATTACATCAAGTCTTTCTCAAACTAAAATAAATCTAAGTCCTTTTCCATCACAGTAATCCCAAAAATGATACCAAGAATAAATCAATTTGTTGAAAATTTTCCCTACAAGAAACAAAAACTATGATGCTACTTTCCTTAATAAAAAAATTAATAACAATGATTATTAAATTTCAAGTAATGACAACAATTAATAGTTATCATTTCTAAAATTTACTAATTACTGGAGTAATTAGATTAAGGATAAATTGCCTCAGGGGTACTTAAGTTTGAATTTATATTTTATGTAATTTTGTAATTTAAAATTATATTTTAAAATAGTAAGTAATAATTATTATTTACTAAAATAACAAATAAAATGTACAAAATACCTCATTAACATTGATCAGATGATAAAAATTAGAATAGAAATACCGATTATAATAAATTTATCGCATCTTCTAAATAAGATAAGATTTTATCTCAAAATAAATAAATAAATTTATTTCAGATTTATTTTATATCCCAAAAATAAGTTATATGACGTAAAGTAATTACGCCCGTTTGGATGAAGGAAATCACCTCCTAGAGAGGGATGATTACTAATCCCAATGCACACCCAAACATGGGTGTGCATTGGGTGGCTATCATTACCCTCCATGGGGTGATGTTATCACCCCACGGAGGGTGATCATCATCCCCCCAAATTTGGGGGGAATGAAGGGATGGGAGGGGGTAATGGATATGAAATGCCCATTTTACCCTTTCCTAATATATATAATTGTAAATAAGTTTTGGGGGTAATGACATTTTTTATGAAAAATTTCTATTTTACCCCAATCCAATTTATTTTATTAAAAAAATAATTTAATTAATAATTAAAATAATTAATTCCAATAATTATTAAATGAAGACGTTATTTAAATATTTAATTTAAATATTAAAATTAGTAAATAATATTTAAAATATTTATAAATAAAGAAAATTAATTAATTAACCGCTAATTATAATAATTAAAAATAAACTGAGAATTTAATTAAATATTTTATAACTAAAAAAATTGATTAATTATATTTGTTAATTATAATAATTAACATGAATGATAGTTATAAATAAAAATTATTTGTTATTAAAAAAACTCATTATATTAATTAGTATTATTTATTTATATTAAAGGCACAAACGTAATTACTCATTATTTTTTTTTTATTTTTCTCATTTCTAATAAATTACTTATCTACTTCTTACATTCCCAATAAATTATTCTCTCAACCAAACAAAGTTTTCATTCCCATCCCCTCCCCAAAGTTTTCATTCATATCCCCCTCTCCAAAGTTTTCTTCCCTATTCCACCATCCTAACGGGCCGTTAGATAAAGGTAAAAATGCATTCATTAATCATCAATGAAACATCAAATAAAGTCAAAAAGAAATATACTTCAGAATCCAAAATTTATTTCATATATTAACCGTATAAAAGTCGCACATTAAATATTTTAGTTATCCTTAATTTCAAAATTTTCGGTATTTATTATCCAAATCCAAAACCAAATAAAAAATTTAAAATTATTATTATTATTTTTTAATAATTATTAAATGAGTTTGGTGGGTCAATTGAAAGCGTGCTTTGACATTTGAAGACATTTGAGTCGGAGCCACGTCATCTGGGGCCCACTTCTCAGCTGTTAATAGTACCAGAGATGTTTTTTTTCCTATCACTTCCCAATTCCGCGCGTTTTTCAGTTGGACTTCCACGCCAGCACTGACTCATTCTTTCTATTTATTTCTATTTTTTTAATTCCTCTTAATTAACATATAATTAATCTTTAATCTCTTATTTATCTATTAATCTTTTTTCTTAAAAAAAAAATCTTATTTTGCTCTCCTATAAATACTTCCCCAACATCCAAACTCAAAACACAAACATAAAGAGAAAAGAAGAAGAAGAAGATGACTATTGTGATTGAGCAACCTCTCAATGGTTTGTTTTCTTATTTATTGATTTTTTTAATATGTTTTTAATTGTGTTTTTTTTTCTCAAGTGTTTTTTTTTAAAAATTGGTTTGTTTAGAAGTTGGAAGGGAGGAGAAGAGTCTTGTTTCTGGTGACTTTGTTTTAGATGGAGGTTTTGTTGTTCCTCAGATCAACTCTTTTGGCCAAACTTTCAGGTACATTTCTTTTTCTAAATTTTGTATTTTGTATTTTGTTTCTTTTGATAATTAGTGAATTAATGAGTTAATGAATTTGGTAGGGATTATGAAGCTGAATCAGAAAGGAAAGAAACAGTGGAGGAGTTCTACAAGAACAACCACATTAATCAGTGTTATGAATTTGTAAGTCTTGTTTAAAGTAAAAATAAAAGAAATGCCAAAACAAGCTCTGAATTTTTTTTTTATGCAACAGGTGAAGAAGATGAGCGAAGATTATGAGAAATTGAATAGAGTGGAGATGAGCATTTGGGAATGCTGTGAATTGCTTAATGAGTTTGTTGATGAAAGTGATCCCGATCTCGATGAACCGCAGATTGAACACTTGTTGCAGACTGCTGAAGCCATTAGAAAGGATTACCCTGATGAAGATTGGCTTCATTTAACTGGTCTTATTCATGGTACTAATATTTTTCACTAAATCTTCTTCTTCATTTAAGTATTTTTTTTTAATGTAATTATGTGTTTGAGTTCTTATGTAAAGAATAATAATATGTTTAACAGATTTAGGAAAAGTTCTTATGCATAAAAAATTTGGAGAACTTCCTCAATGGGCAGTTGTTGGTGATTCATTCCCTGTTGGTTGTGCATTTGATGAATCAAATGTTCATCATAAGGTCTGATTTCATTCAATTCATATCAATTCAATTAATTCACTCATTTGTAGAACACAATCTCTGAATATTTGTTTGTTTGGTTGATGGAATTGCAGTATTTCAAGCAAAATCCAGATTTCAGCAATCCGAAATACAACACTAAACTTGGAGTTTATTCTGAAGGATGTGGACTTGACAATGTGTTGATGTCTTGGGGACATGATGCTTATATGTATTTGGTAATGCTTTTATGATATTTATCGAAAATTCGATATGTTTGTTAATGTAAATGTGAATGTAAATTTTTTTTCATTGATTAATTACTGCAGGTGGCTAAAAAGAACAAAACAACTCTTCCTTCTGCTGGCCTTTTCATCATCAGATATCATTCATTTTACCGTAATTTTTCTGCAAACTTAATTACAGCAGTAAAAATAATAAAATTACATGAATTTTGTTACTGATTTTGCTTAATTTTTCTGTTCATGTGTTTGTGTTTCAGCATTGCACAAACATGGAGCTTATAGTTATTTAATGAATGAAGAGGACAAGGAGAACTTGAAATGGCTGCATATTTTTAAGTGAGAACTTATTATTTATATATGTAATTAATTGTTTGTTTGAAAAAAAAAATTAATCTTTTAACTAATAATTTCCGTCTAACTGCAGTAAATATGATCTTTATAGCAAGAGTAAGGTTAGAATTGATGTGGAGAAGGTGAAGCCATATTACTTATCTTTGATTGAAAAGGTAAGTAATTTTTATTTTTATTTTTATTTTTAATGCTTTTATTATATGTGCTCTTTCTAATTTTATTTTTTAAATATTTTTAACAGTATTTTCCGGCTAAGCTGAGGTGGTGAAGAAGAGAACATTGGATCATTCTTCAATAAGAGGCTCAATGATTGACTAATTGATTGATTGATTATTATAATCATCATCAAGTTCTGTAATTTGAATATATATTATGTATTTCAATGAATTATCTTAATAATGATCAAAGTTTTCATTTGATTAAGTATGCTTTTATGGGTGTTTTCATTGCAAGCAAGCCTGTGTTGATTTGATTCATGATTTTTATAGTTGGATTTAAAATTTCTCATTTTTTATAGTGATTTTTTTAAAATATTATAATTGTTCATATTAAAAAAATAAAAAAAAATTAGCAGACTAAAATGGGAGAGATGGTTAATCCATATTTAAAAAAATATCAAATAGTGTTTTTTAAAATATTATAATTGTTCATATAACAAATAAAAAATTACCACTTAAAATGGAATATTATCCATATTCTTTTACAAAATTAAAAAAATAAAAGTTTACTTTTATGCTCTTGTTGTCGCACACAAACAAAACATAAAATATTCCTCCTTAGTCTTCTAGACATAGTAAAACTCATCTTGTTGGAAGACTAAACTTCTTTAATTTGGGGTAGACTTATATCATAAAACTCTTCCTTTTGCAAATATAATCTCCTCTCAATTGGGGATAGACTTACCCTGGTTAACTTAGTGCTATCTGCAATACCTACCCACTAGATGTCTATCTACAAGGTTGGGTCATTAAAGCAATTGATTACATTCGAAAAGACTTTCTTTGGTTCAGAGTTGATATAGAGAAGTCTAATAGCAAGCTGGCGCGATGGAGGAGTATATGTAAACCTCATGAACAAAGAGGTTAGGGTATCTTAAACTTGAAGATTTCAACAATGCCTTGCTCAGCAAATGGTGGTGGAAGATCCTGAAGGGCACACTCCGGTGTAGTGGTGTGGGTCCTAGGTGGTCCATTTCAATTACTATCGTAGTCACCAGCCCTAGAACCTTTTCTACAAAAAACGTAAATGTATCTTATTCTGTTGGAACATGATCCTAAGTTGTCTTTCGGGCTTCAAGACTTGTACTACCCCAATCTTATGAGATGGGGTGTCCATCCTCTTTTTGATAGATGGTTGGATTGAGGGTGGCGCACTTATGAACAATTGGCCTAAAGCCTTCAAGAGGGCAATTCATCCACTAGGCACCATCAAAGACTGCATGGCCTTGTTGGACCTTACCCTCCTGAGATTCCATGCCTCTTGCCTCGAGTTAACCAACAAGATCTCAGGGGATCCATTGGACAACAATGATTCTAACTGGTGGTGTCTAATCTCAAATGGATGTTTCATGGTTTAGTCCATCTATTAGTTTCTAAACAATGGTGGGCTAATTAATTTGCGCCATGACCCTTTATTTTTGGGAAGAGTGGTTGCCCCCGCAGAGTTAATATTTTTGCTTGGCTAGGCTGGAAAGCTGGATCGATGCTGGAGAACCCAACTAAGAGGAGATCTAATAGATTACTGATTGCTACATGTTTTTTTTTTTTGCCACTTGGATGTTGAATTGGCATACTATCTATTCATCCATTGCCCCTTTGTGGTGCGGGTCTGGAATCACTTTGGGTCCTCACTCGGATTATCATTTATGGGGGTCATGGTGACTTAACCTTCAATCCAAGAGTCAGAAACGTGGGACTTCTTTGCTAGGGTCATTCTTTGGAGTACTTAGCTTGAAAGTAATGCCCGTATTCTCATACAACAAAACAATCCACATCTTGTGATTCTCAGCAAGATTAATCACACGTTCTTTTTATGGATGTTTGCAGTTCATGAGGTAAAGAAAGTGAAACTGAATGACTCAATCTTGGTGGTTAAGAGAAACTTGGAGTTCTTGGCGTCCCACACTAGCAAAGAGAGTGATCCCAAAGAACTGCCGTCCAATCTAGGTACGGGTGATACCTAGCAAGTCGAAGTATACATCCTTGGAACTATCCCCTTCCCCCATTTGCTTGTGTGGTGTCATTCTAAGGACAATCTTATATCTGGTCCTCTTTTTGATGTTTCCTTACTCTTGTTTAACCCATTGCTAGTGGATGTATCCGATGATTTACCCTTGCATTCCTCTTGTTGTGTCTTTTCTTTTCCTTTCTTTTAATTTTTTTTTTTGAAAGAAAAAGTGATTTTATCAACAAAGATCCAACTGTAGTGCATCCAAAATATAGCTTGGAGGAGACTCTATCCAAGCCATATGTTCAGACATAGAAGTAGCTGCTTTTGATAGGTAGTATTAAGTATATAATTCCAAATTTTATTAAGGTGTATAAGAAGACAATAATCATGGTTTTAAAGTATATATATATATTTCCAAATTTTATATATGAGGGTGTATAAGATAAATAATATATAAATTATAAATTGATAACAAATCTTTATGTTCTAAAATTTAATAAATCAAAGTCACACCATCTTTCGAAGGTTTTGTAAAGCATGATTTTGTATGAACCCTTGTTTGGATCCAAGGTTTTATAGATGATATGGTTTAAGGGGGTAAAATGGAGGTTTAAGGGCCTCCACTTTACTCGATCTCATTTCTCAACCCTTCAAAATGGGGGATTGGGAGGGTTTTTTATTGCACGAAAATACCCCTTGAGCTTTTTAACTATTACCATTGTATCTTATATTATAAATGAATGGCCAACCTTTGAACTGAAATCATCTCCTATTTCTCAGCCTTAGCTTGAACCTCTGATCCTTCACCATCTTTATTCCTTTGCGGAAACTCCACCAAAACTTCGATGGAACTTCACCTAATGCAAAACCCCTCCTTCGAGATCTTGTGTGGCGATTATAGAAAGGGAAAGCTGTGCTTGGCTACTATTTTTGTAATGATGTGTTAGCCATTGTTTCATGATCTAAGAACTTGAATTTTGTATGTATGAAAAATTTAGTGAATGCCATTTTTTGTAAGTGGACTGTGTGGACTATTTTGTTGCTTGTGGATAAATTGATGTAAGTGTGGACTACACTATGTAAGATAATTTTCTTGGCAAGCATATTTATAAGGATACCATTGCTAGAAATTTTGTAGCAGTTATTTACAAAATAATGTTATACCTTGTCTTTTCTTGATTGAATGTGCGTGAAAATTTATCAAAATGATTTAGTTTATTTTGATGAAGTAGTGGTTTATCTATTTGTGTATGAAGAGATTATTGTTTGAATTTTCATCTCTTTTGGTTATGATTTTATCATATTAGTGCATTCAATCATGATGCGAAGGAGATATAGATGACACCATTCAAGTAATATCGTGTGTTGCGGACAGCTCTATTTAGACATGGATACAAGCTTGTAGTAAGCACCAATGTATATAACTAGTGGTTTTGGTGTTCCTTGAACTTTCTCACAAAAGTGTTCAAAATTATATGTGATTTTAATTAATTCCTTTTCTCAAATATACACATAAAAAAGGACAATGTTAGAGCCACAATTTCTACATTTGATTTGATTTAAATTAAATAAATCCATATGTATACAATTTTTTATATTTGCAATTTAACTATAATAAATAAGAATATATTATTAAAAAATAATATATTTGACATGCCTATGTTAAATAAATGGTAATATATTTGTGAAATATAACATTTAAGGGGTATTTTTGTAATTTTAGTATATAATCTTACCCCACTTTACCGTCAAACCAAACACAACATGGTTTAACAACCTTTTTTAACTTTACCTCGTGCTCTAAACAAGGTATGGTTTACAACTTCATTTTACCATTCCTTACCATCCTTTACAATACCTCCATGCACCCCATCTTAGCAAAGCAAAAATATAGAGAGAGTTATGATATTTTGTAGGCGTCATCAAGATTTGAATTTTTTTTAAGGACAAGTCACCTTGGTCGCATAGGTGTGGAGTTAGTACATCAACCGCCTATACTTTCACCTTGCATGAGCAGAGGTTCGAACCCACCTCTTCAATAAATACACGAACAACTTAAGTAGAGGATCTAGTGCTAATAAATCAAGATGATGTTGTCAAGATTTGAAATATTTAAATTTATTTTGTTTGTGCATTTAAATATTTATTTTTAGCATTTTTTTACAGAGCAACAAGGATTAATGATATAAAAAATGAATTAAATTATATTGGGTAAACTAACTTGTTAGTTACTAAACTATTTGAGAATTCCTATTTGAGTCACCAAATTACAAAAATTTTCAATTGCCTCCCTAACATTTTTATTTTCTTCCAATTGAGTCATTGGGGCAGGTGGCGTTAGTTTTTGGCTGACGTGGATCACCACATCACCACCCACATATCACCCTTTGATGACGTGGTAAGCCACATACCCACCTCTTATACATGACATGCAATGCCATCAATACTTTACAACTTTTTTTGTTTTACCTTACTTTCTTGCCCTTTCTTACCATGAGCTGGAGCCTCTTCTCCCAAATTTTCATGTTTGAGAAACACTAGCCTTTATGGCGTTGGGCAGAGGAGTGTGCAACCTTTGAAATAGTGGAAGTGTGTGTGAAGAATGACTTTTGTTTGTAAAAAGGTCAACAATTATTGCTTTAATCTTTAGTCCCACATTGGATGAGAAAGGATTAAGTTGGAGATTTAGCCAATAAATAGAGGCTTAATCTATTGGTTTTATCATCCCAAGTAGAAATTCCTCTTCTTCAATATTGGTGAAGATCTTTTAAGTAGGACTTCCTATTTGTAGGTAATTGTGAAATTACCAAAATTTGTAAACTTTGGAGTTAATGCAAAAGTGTCTTATCGTGGTGCTCGAGGAGTAGGCAAATTGCTGAACCTCATAAAAATTCTAGTGTGTTCATTCCTTTCTTTATTTTGCTTTATTTTTTATATTCAGTATTCAATTATAATATTTGCTAGGTTATTTATGTTTATAGTAGGATAGTATTTGTATGTAAGTTACTATTTACTTAACAATATTTATATGTATGGTACTATTTATCTACTATTTGTTTCTAGTAAGGGAAAGTTACCTAGTTTCTTTAACAAGGGGTATTAGAGCCCAAGGTTTATCCTAGGGTTTGTTTTGTAATTGTAATTGAATATTGTTGTTAAAATGTCGACGGACACACCAACTTTGAGGAATGCTGATACAAGTACGACATCAAACCCCTCACCAATATTGATGAGGACTATAATGTCAAATTCAAGGTTCACGGTGGAGCTGCTTTGGCATGTGGCAAAGAGAAGTATTAGATACTCTGTTCTGGTAGGGTCTAGACATAGTCATTGAAAAAACAAAGCCGGATGATGTAAAAGATAAAGATTGGAAGACTATTAATAGCTTGGCATGAGGAACAATTCGGACATGCCTTTCTAGGGAGCAGAAGTATGCCTTCAAGAATGATACTTTTGCATACAATTATGAAAGGCATTGGAGGATAATTTTTTGAAGAAGAATTGTCAGAACCGACTCCACATGAAAAAAAGGGACTATTCTGCTTTGATTATTGACCAAGTACCTCTCTAAATGACTGTATTACTGTCTTCAACCAATTGGTAGTGGATTTGTTAAATTTAGATAAAACTTTCAAACATAAAGATTTGGCTTTGATGTTATTATCATCCCTCCCGGATGAATTTGAATACATTGAGATTGCCTTACTTCATGGGAAGGATAAGGTATCTCTTGATGAAGTTTGTGCTGCCTTGTGCAATTATGAATAATAAAAAAAAAAAGATAAGAAAGAGTGTAGGAATGTAGCAGCAAAAGCAACGGTAGCAAGGGGTCATTCACAAAGCCAAAAATTTGGAAAAAGAGGGAGATCTCACTCACCAGACTTGATAGAAATGAGTGTGCTTTTTGTCATGAGAAAGGACACTGGAAGAAAGACTGCTCCAAGATGAAGAAGGAAAAAGCTGCCCCAGACGCAAATGTAGCTGAATATGAGAGTGATACAGAATTCTCACTGGTTGCTTCACCCTTGGCAATCCATTTAAATGAATGGATTTTGGATTCTGGCTATACTTGCCATATGACCCCCAATAGAGAGTGGTTCTTTGATTTTGAAGAAGTAGATGAAAGAGTTGTCTACATGGGCAATGACATCACCTGTAAAACGGCTAGTATAGGCTCAACTCGACTGTAGAACCATGATGGATCAACCAGGACCTTGATAGAAGTTCAATATGTAACGATCTTAAAGAAGAACTTCATCTCTTTGGGAGCCTTGGAATTTAAAGGCTTGGCTATGACAATAAAAGATGGAGGTCTAAAGGCTACATTAGGTGCACTCATGGTATTAAAAGGTGTTAGAAGAAATAACCTGTATTACTATCAAGGTAGTACGGTTATTGGAACAGTAGCAATTGCTTCAGAAGAAAATAAAGTGATTGGGACATGCTAGTGAAAAATCCTTACAAATTATGGTGAATCAAGGATTGTTGAAAGGTGCAAATGCTTCCAAATTAGACTTTTGCAAGCATTGTGTTATGGGAAAATAAAAGAGAGTGAAGTTTAGTACTTGTATCCACAATACAGAAGGTATTTTGGATTATATTTACTCAGGTGTGTAGGGACCATCCACAACATCATCTTTGGGAGTTAAGCATTATTTTGTTACTTTTGTTGATAACTTTTCTAGAAGAGTATGGGTATATAGCTTGAAAACGAAGGATGAAGTGTCGGGAATTTTCCTAAAGTGGAAAAATATGGTGGATAACCAAACATGAAGAAAAATTAATAAGCTTAGAACAAATAATGGTGGAGAATACAAGAGCAATGCATTCTTCGACGTCTGCAACATGCATGGCATTATCCGACACTTCACAGTTAGAGATACACCACAACAAAATGGGTGGTCATAACGCATGAACTGAACTTTAGTGGAGAAAGTTCATTGTATGATGTCTAATGCTGGATTGGGCAAGAAATCTTGGGCTGAAGCTTGGCGTATGTGTAACACCTCTTAACAGTTTGCCATCATTGGCTATTGGTGGTAAAACACCTATGGAGGTATGATCTGGAAAACCTGCTACAAATTATGACTCCTTACATATATTTGGGTTTATTGCTTACTATCATATTAAGGAGTCAAAATTGGACCCAAGAGCAAAGAAAGCATTGTTTATGGAAATCATCTCTAGAATAAAGGGATTCTGCTTATGGTGCACAAAAACAAAGAAGGTGATATTCAGCGAAGATGTGACATATGATGAATCTATTACGCTGAACAAGCCAATAGATGAAGCTGCCCAGACTTGTTGTACTCCAAAGCAGGTGGAGTTTGAGAAGATGAAAATAAGTTCAGGAAAAGAAGTAATGGCCCTAGATGTCTTCCAACAGTAGAAGAGGCGGAAGATCCGACACCAAAACAACAACCATACTCAATTGCAACAAGTAGACCAAGACGAGAAATTAGGAGACCGGCCTGTTTTACAAATATGGTGGCTTATGCAATTCTAGTGGTGGATGATGATATCCCTTCCAACTCTTAAGAAGTGTCCAAGAGTCCAGAAAAGTGAGAAGTGGAAAGAAGCTATGGATGAAGAGATGCAATCTCTTTAGAAAAATAAGACTTAGAGGCTGGTGCAACCATTGAAGAATAAGAAGGCTATCAGGTGCAAATGGGTATATACAAAGAAATAAGGATCTTTTGATAAGAAAGAAGTTCGCTACAAAGCAAGATTGGTGGCAAAAGGATGCGCTTAGAAGGAGGGAATTGACTACAATGAGATATTCTCTCTAGTTGTAAAACATTCATCTATTAGAATTTTGTTGGCTTTGGTAGCGCAATTCATTTTGGAGATAGCTCAACTTGATGTGAAAACTGCATTCTTACACGATGACTTGGAAGAGGAAATCTACATGACTTAATCTGAAGGATTCAAGGTTGCTGGTACGGATTAAAGCAATGTCCAAGGCAATGGTACAAGCGATTTGATAGCTTCATGAGAGGGTAAAAATACACAAGAAGCAAATACGATCATTGTGTATATTTTCAAAAGCTACAAGATGAATATTTCATTCACCTACTCTTGTATGTTGATGATATGTTGATTACATCGAAGAACAAAGCAGAGATAGACAAGCTAAAGGTTCAACTGAATCAAGAGTTTGAGATGAAGGATCTAGGTGGAGCCAGGAAGATCCTTGGGATGGAGATAAGCAGAGATAGAGCAAAAGGCGAGCTTTGTTTGACACAAAAGCAATATTTGAAAAAGGTATTACAGTGTTATGGTATGCATGATAATTCAAAACTTGTGAATACCCCACTTGCCCGACATTTGAAGCTTAGTGCAAATATGGCTCCAAAGAGTGAAGAAGAACAAGAATATATGGCCAAAGTGCCATATGCCAATGCTGTGGGAAGCTTGCTGTATGCTATGGTGTGTACAAGGCCTGATCTCTCACATGCAGTTGGAGTAGTGAGTATATATATGCATGCTGCTGGTAAAGAACATTGGCAAGCTATGAAAATGATTCTATGTTATATTCTAAACACCGTAGATGTTGGTTTGTTGTTTGAGCAGAATGATAGTCCACATACAGTTGGATATTGTGATTCCAACTATGCAGGAGA
Organism: Dioscorea alata; assembly: GCA_020875875.1. Classification (NCBI taxonomy): domain Eukaryota; kingdom Viridiplantae; phylum Streptophyta; class Magnoliopsida; order Dioscoreales; family Dioscoreaceae; genus Dioscorea; species Dioscorea alata. Next base: position 15,994,073 of record CM037015.1, on the reverse strand, counting down.
TTTAGACAATCAACAATTGACTATTGGCTATTTATTTACTTTAGCCAGAGCACCAGTCAGTTGAAAATCCATTTTATAGTCAATAGTAGCATTATCTACAACAGAAGCAGAACATGATAGTTACAAAACTGTTAAAAAAATGATATGGCTTCAAGGAATGCTATAAGACTTGGGAGTTAGTCAGAAGCACATTATAATGCATTGTGACAGTCAAAGCGATATTTGTTTAGCAAAGAACCAAGTCTTTCATGTAAGAACAAAGCACATTAATGTTCGATAAAATTTTGTGCAGGAAATTGTTGAAGAAGGAGAGATACTTCTCGAGAAGATTCGCACTAAAGAAAACCCTGCAGATATGATGACAAAGGTAATATCAGCAAACAAGTTCAAGCATTGTTTGGACTTGTTAAATATCCTGCATGTTTAAACACTTTCGGGTGTATGGCATCGACGACAGTATTTAGTGACATAGACTACTGTTAAGAACTTCCCCAACATGTTTTGAGAATTAAGAGGTACTGACAAATAAGCCAAGGTGGAGATTGTGAAGAATGGCTTTTGTTTGTAAAAAAGGTCACCAGTTATTGCTTTAATCCTTAGTCCCACAATGGATGAGAAAGGATTAAGTTGGAGATTAATCCTATGAATAGATGCTTAATCTATTGGTTTTATCATCCCAAGTGGAAATTCCTCTTCTTCAATATTGGTGGAAGTCCTTTAAGTAGGACTTCCCATTTGTAGCTAATTGTAAAATTACCAAAATTTGGAAGTTTGGAGTTAACGCAAAAGTGTCTTGCCATGATGCCCGAAGAGTAGACAAATTGCCGAACCTCGTAGAAATTCTAGTGTGTTTGTTCTTTTCTTTATTTTGGTTTATTTTTTTATATTCAGTATTCAGTATTCAATTATAATATTTGCTAAGTTATTTATATATATAGTAGAATAGTATTCGTATATATGGTACTATTCATTTGCTATTTGTTTCTAGTAAGGGGAAGGTACCCAATTCCCTTAACAGTGTGGCCTAGGGAAAAAGAAAGTCCTTTAACTATGTCAGAAATTGTAACTGGTTAGCGTTACATAGTGACATGGAAAAGAAATCAAAACAAATTTAATCATTAGAGTTCAACATTCAATGTCTCATTCATTCTACAAACCAACATAAATCATCTGAAAAAATATTATCTTGTCTAACAGATCAAATTTGAAATACTAAATATATTGGTTTGAATCTAACATATCTGCAAATAACTTTTACATGTCTGAATAAAAAGTCATAGAAAAATTATCAATTTGTGCTTTAGTTATTGGTTTGTAGTTACTACTTGCATCTTGCATGGATGAACTAACTGCTATTTTGTAGTGCCATTTATAGTCCAAATAAGATCAAAGAACATCCATTGGTGCCCAGTTTATCCTACACTGTCTAGTAATTTGAAACTTCTAATTTACTTAGCCACTAAAATTCCACTCTTCTTTTCAAAATAAGCATGGTGGTTACAACAAAAATTCTGAAAACTAAATTTAAAAGCTAAAACTGGATAGTAATGTAATAATGTTCCAGTAAGGCATGGTCAAGTATGTAGAAATATGACGCCAAAGATAGAAAACTTAATAAACTAACTAGCCCAAGGTTTTTACAAAGGAAAATTTCAAAAATGAGATGTGATACCATCCTAGCAAATAACCTAAGCATCGAATAACCTAAGCATCGAACAATTTCTATTAAGGTGCATACTGATTCGACTGTAGCCTTTCAGTTAATACAAAGGCTAGAGTGCTTTAATAGTGATGTATCATATGGTTATCTCAAAACGAAATCTTTACCCTCCCCCACAAAAAAGAAAAAAAAATCCAATAATTAGCCCGTGAAGCAAGCATCTATGACATACAGTTGAATTCTAATAACATAGCCACAAATGAAAAACGAGTATCTTGCAGTAGTGAATAAATAAAAAATTAACCCTTCAATCCTAGAAACAAAAAGAGATCAACTAATGAAAATTAGGACAATCCAAAACTACGAAAGCAGGCAAATTTGAGGGGAAATCCATCAATCGTGTTCAGATATAGGAATAATTAACCTCACTAAGATCACTAATACAAATGACTCCATGGTCAAAAGAGGAATTGAGGAAAAAAACAAAAAGGATTGATTCAAACCTACGTTACTAAGGTTGGATTGGGCCTAGGGATTGTTGAGGATGGAGTGTCCGTGTTTGAGCACCTTGTCAGGGCATCGAGCCTTGAGCTTGCGAACAAGGCCGGCGTCGGCCTTCGGCTCTGGCATTGGGCTTCAGCTCCAGTGGGTGCTCTGGTGTTGGCCGACGTCCTGTTCGAACCTTGAAACTAATCTCCGCTAGCCTTGTTTGAGAAAGAGAGAAGGAGAGAAACACAAAAGACCCCAAGCCAAGCACTTTGGCATAAACAAATATTTCACTAAGAGGATTTTATTGCACACACAAGCACTCACAAGCTTCTCAGGTTATTACAGAACTCGATAACTCTGAGTAAGGAGATACTCTCCTTACATAGACTCCAAAAATTTTTACAAAGACCCCAAACTACCCCTCCTTTTATTTATTATTGGTGTAACTTTGGAAAAGACGAAAGGTGTTAAGTAGTGGGCCTACTAGCACCACTTTAAACTTAACCGAATCTCACGTACTAAAAAACTTAGTTATTTTACAAAATTTTATAAAAAAATAATTATATTTCCAAAATTACCATTAATTTATATCTTCACATTTTTCTCTCATATTTAATTCCAATAAGAGAGTTGAATAAGTATTAAGGGTAATTTGGAAAAAAAATTATAAATTTTTCTTGATATTAGAAAATGATAGATAAAAAAGAACATAAATTTGAGGGAGTAATGCCTTCCCTCTTTTCACAACATGTATCAACAACAGATAATAGAGAGAATCTTTGCACAGTTTTTCCCACTAGTGGGTAGTGGCTAAATGCGAAGATTCTCTTATCTTCTAGGTTTTTACATTTTTACAACAAGATTTTCCACACTTACCCTTCCATGACATTTCCCAAGTTAGCTATCCCAACGTCATCTACCATAGAGTGGAATATTTTTTTATGCCATAATTCCCACATTATAGCATAATTTTCTAGTGTAAATTAGGTGCCCAAATAGTCATTATGCCTGTGAAAATGTTATATTATGCCATAATGTATGGATTATGGCATATTTTTATGTTATCCAAACATGCCGAATTAAGGGATGTGTTGCAGGGTCTCAAACACCTCCATGTTGTTTCTAACCCTCATGTCCACCAATTTGGCCACCATTCCACCGATTTCTCATCCCATTCCTAGCATCAAACTTCCTATGAAAGAAATGGAAAACAAGGATTCAGGTTTGAAGGTTAGAAACTCCTAGGGTCCGCTTGATATGCAAGATTTCAATGGACAATACAAGACAACTTCTATTATTATGCGTTTGATTTGCAAATGGGGAGGAAGTGCAACACAAACTACCGAATCGATACAACACAATTTCTTAATTTTTTTTACCGCCAAAACTACAGTATGGACAACTTAATGATAAAATTGTCCCTATTTAAAATTAAAAATTACATTACTGCATTTCAAAAGTGATAACATGATTTATTATATATATATATATATATATATTATTTATCTATTTATTTGTTTTTTAGGATTAAGATATTAATGAAAGTTTGTTTGCTTTAGATTAAATATTATTGTATATTTTTTATTATAAAACAAATATAAAATAGTAAAAGGTATTATCATAATTTACTATTTTGTGTTCAATACTTATGCATATTAAACACTAAAGAATAAAAAAAAATTTACTATTCAATGAAAATTAAACATAGAACAACACAAAATACTTGTACTATATTTTAACTGTTTGTATTGAATTGCTTTGTGTTGTTCTCTTTAATGAATCAAATGGACTCCTAAAGACTAATTGCAAAATGAAAGAAGAGTAAAATAAAATAGGTGATGATATGGTAAGTAATTGATGATGTGGCGATCACGTTAACCGCAAGTGATGTGATTGGAATGAAATAAAAAAGTTTAGGAGCAAATTTGAAAATTTTATAGTTGGATGACAAAATAGGAATTCATGAACAAGGTAGTTTACCCTATTTTTAATCACTCAAAGGAAATATATATACTTCATCTTAATTCTATCCCCCAAATTATACTATTCATTCAAGTTTTTCTGGAGTGACCATTTGGCATGTTGTGGTTGGTCATTAAAAATTATTTTTCCTTTATCTTATCAAATTTTTTCAAATATATTCCCCTCAAATATCTTCCTTCCCCAACCCTCATTTGAGGTGGGGCATTTGTCACTCTCATTGGTGTCTTTTCTTCAAACCTAACTTTTGAAAATTGTTTTGATTTGGTTATTTTATTTTGTGAGCCTAATAATTGCACCTAACCCCCAATGATTGTGCCCCTTTAATGGTAAACCAAACAACTACCAGACACCATCCTCATCTCCATTTTCATTCACATCTTCATCTGCGAACCTCTTCCCCTACCAAACCATCCTTCCTATTGACGATTGTAATTGTTTTTATTTGTTTTTTTTTTTTTCTGTAATTATGGCATGCTCTTCTTAGTTTGCATCCATATTGATGAGGAAAAGGAGTGAGGATTTTCAGAGGAGTAGGGAACTCTTTTGAGGGAGTTAATATGTCCAAACATATGTTGGAGCATGTCAAGGTTTGAATTTTTTTCGTATTTATTTATTTCAATTCCCCTTTTGATATTTAATGTAAAATTTGGTTTTGTTAATTTTAAGAGAACCTAATACAATAGCTTTTCTCTTCATTTAAGTTGATTTGAATTTTTTTACTTTTTCCCAAAAATTTGATTTTATTGCTTTTTTTTTTGTTTAAAAAGGTATAAGGTTAGAGAGAAAGAATAGTTCAAGAAAAGTACTATATTTCTTTATTTTTTATTTTAATTTTTTCCCCTCATAATTAGTTTTGAAGATTTGATTTTGTTGGGTTTTATTTTATTTTTAGATGCAGAAGAGAAGATGATTGAGAGCCATGTATTTGGAGAGGTGGCGGTCTCTACGGTTGTAGAGCAAGAGCAACGTCCTTTGGATTTTGTTTCTACATCGTCTTTTATTTTATTTTATTTGTTTATAAAAAAAATGAAGCTTCATAGAAAGATCCCAACACCGAAATGAATTCAATGAATTTCTCTAATAATCTCAATTTTTTATTTAGATAGTATTTTTCATTATAATTTAAAAAGATTTGCTTTTCAGAATTTTTCTTTATAAAAAAAAAAATCAACGCAAGGAATGCACGGGGACTTCTCACAAGTAACTTAAAAATAATAATAAAATAAAACATTTAACTTGTATTGCTAAACAAGTGAGTGATCACGTGATCCCGTGGGAAACGAAACAATATATATATATATATATATATATATATATATATATATAGAGAGAGAGAGAGAGAGAGAGAGAGAGAGAGAGAGAGAGGGGCATTTTTAATTGGATGATGAAAACAAGCTAATCTAAATACTTTAAAAAACATAACTTGAAAACATGATCCTCCTCTCTCCCCCTCCCTTTCCTTCTCCTACACCACAATAATTGAATCACTATCTTTATCTATCCCCACACTAATATCCTCAATAAAAATGATTTAAATCAAAATTGTTTGCTTTGATATTGTAAATTGATATGATATATAATTGTTAAGTTGTCAGGGATTTTTTTTTTGCTTTTTTTTTTTCACCTTTTGAGAGATTGCTACTAGAGAAACATAAAAAAATTACCTTTCATCTTTTATAAAAGTATGCCAATGATGTGTAGGAGCATATCCTCTGAAAGGATATCTACACAGTGTTTGAAATTTAATCACAAAGTTATCTATTAAAAATTTGGATGTACGACTTTGAATACAATCAATTTAATATGATGATATATATATATATAATGGTGAGACTTTATGTATTGATTTATTTATTGAAATATTTACTGAAAGGATATCTACACAGTGTTTGAAACTTAGTCACAAAGTTATCTATTAAAAAATTGGATGTACGACTTTAAATACAATCAATTTAATATGACGATATATATATAAATTTATTTTCTTTCCTCTATTTCAATAAAATTGTTTTAATGTTACAATATTTGAATTAAAGGAATATCAAATATTGATTATTTTATGAATAAAATTAAAAAAATTAATTTAGATGAGGGTTTTGGAAAATACCTGTATTTATGAGGGGGTTTCCGGGATTCCTTTGTTACATTAATAGAAACTTCAACAAATTTCTACTTCAAGAATATATTACATATAACATCCATTAAAAAAAGTACATCTATAATACAAGATTACAAATACGAAAAACTATCACAGAAAAAAACTAAACAATATAAATATTACATAAGTTTACAAAGCAAATTAAATTCATATTTCCATCTACAAGCTGAGCTGCAAAACTCTCTCACTAATTCATCTTCACCTAACCATCCATTATAAATAATATCATTGACATTCTGACCATAAAACTCTTTACCACACTCTCATACCTCTTTTTCCATCCATTTGTCTTCTACATTCCAAATTATCTCTCTAACAAACTCTGCTACAACATATCGACAACTATTTATTGTAGGATTACCTGATCTTTTGCTATCTATTGCTTCTGAAACATTACCTATTTTTCCATAAGAAACTAAATTTAACATTGTTATACTATAATTGCGTCTCATATGATCTTTATATAAAATAATCCCATATGCATATCCTGCAGGCAAATAACCTTTACAAGCTACATTATGTAAATATTAGATGCCTGAATCCATTTTCAACTTTATAACTTCTACCTGCAAATCAATTTTAAAAATTAGTCTCTAATATTAATACTATAACTAGATTTATGTACCCGCGCTAACGCTGCGGGGTTACTATATCTAAACGGAAAATCGTAAAAATAGTATAAATTTTTTAAACAAATTGTTAATGTTTTTGTTTAAAATAAGATGCTCGCCACACACACACACACGCACACACACACACACACACACATATATATATATATATATATATATAACAGAAGTTTGCAAACTATCGAATTAGCATATCATATCACTTTTAGTCAAAATTTTCAAACTACATAACATGATTGCATTTATTAACAAATAATAAAATTTACAAAATCAACACAATAACATAATTTAATTACATAATTTAATTAACATATACAATGAGCCTGTTATGAATATAAACGGTGAAGAAATACAAAACACAACTTTTATTAAATATTTAGTATTATTAGACTTACATTAAAATACACATTAACATATTAAACACATAAAAAGGAATCAACCAGATCTACTTTTCTAGCAACTCATATTGTTTTCAGACTGTTCTGCTTCAATCAGTCTTATTCTGTCTTTTAGCTCTTCTAATTCAGTAGTCATCGTCTCAAGGCTGTTTGATAATATATCGTTACAACTCTTTAGTTCTTCTAATTCATTTTTAACGTCATGTAGTTCCTTCTCGTTTACATCTTTAATAACAACATCATAAATATTTTTCAAATGCTTTATGGCATGTAGCGCGGCATAATTTTCAGCCTTCTTTTTTGTATTTGCAGCTGATACAACTTGTTCATGAATTCCACAGCTGTCTTCATATATGATTTTGCATAAAAAATATGGGTTGTTATCTGGACCGCGTTGTTCACATGCATAAACTGCATGTGGTAATCTTAATTTTTTCATAATCTCCTTAAGTAATACTTTAAATTGTACATCAACAACGATCTGCATGTTGGCTTCCATTTTCCACCTATTGTGATGTATTAAGAACAGGTAAAAGCTTCCATTATCAAAAATAAAAAAAAAAACATAATAATCAGTGGTAATGTTAAGATGTAGTGTAATTAATGAAGTAATAAATTCACATATATAAGAATCACTAAAACATATATATATATATATATATATATATATATATATATATATATATATATATATATAAACTTTTCCTGTTGGTAAGTTGTTGATCTTCATGTTTGTTTACTTTTTATGTTGTTTGTTTACTTTGTATGCTTTGATGCTATGGGATAGAATTATATTACATTATCTTAAATTTTATAAGAAAAATTAAAGATATTATATATATATATCTCAACCAGCTATATTATATTATCTATGAAAAATATATGAAAACTTTTACTAAAAAAATGCATAATTAATTAATATTAAGATATAGTGAAATTAATGATATAATGAGATCACATATATCAAAGATGAAAATAAGAGAAGATGAATCAGTATCAGTATCAGATCAATCAAATGTAGTTAATGTCAAGTTTCTATCTGCATTCCTAACTTGTGTTAACCACATTATTTGGGTAAAATTATACAATGTATGACACAATGAGTGGAATTCCTTTTAGATTTTTAATGGAGAAAATTGCTTGTGTACCCCTTGTAAAACTGTATAATTGTTTATTAATTAGTAAAAAAATAATTTGTATAGATATGTTAATAAATATTGTTTTTTATTAAAAAAAATAAATAAATTCTCATTTTTGGAGGACCTGCAAGCAAAACAAAAAACCTTTTAAAATTTGGCCTCTTTGGCTTTTTTTTTAATATATAAAAACATAAAACATGCTTAATAAATTCGCTTCCAAGTCTACCCGCAACGTAAGTATGTGACACCCTTTTTTTAAATGTTTACAATAAAATAAATAAAATAAGCTATGATGTCTCACCAACCTTATGACACATCATGAGTCATTCCAAGTATCAAAACCTAACTCAGTTAATATCTTTAAGATATGTACATATAAAATATTTTAGCGGGGAAAAATAAACATCAGGTGGAAGTTTATGATAGAAATGAATGTTAAGTTGCATGTATTTAAGGAAATTTGTAGTTAAGAATTATTAAAATTTAATGTTTAAGATAATCTCTTTTGTTCATATAACCATTAAAAGATTTGTTAAATTAAAAAAATAAATAAATGGGAAAAAAACACAAGGATGAGAGCAAACATTACAGTGACATTTTTTAATATCATATAAAATAAATGCATCATTATATCTAAACTAATAAGCCTATAATTTCTTCAAATGAATGAATTGAAAATAAAGATTTATATCTTTTAGTTACTCCTAAATAGATAAGACCTTTTTTGTTCATTATTTCCAAAAGATGATCATAAGAATAATATAATGAAACGAATATCATGCTATTTTATTCCCACTTTCATATCAAATCATGTACTTTGTATTCTTTTTCTTTCTTTTTTTTTAAGTTTGTTTTTTATTTTTTATCCTTCAAATAAAGATTCTCTTTTGTCTTTGATTTCTTAATCCTTATGCTTATGTCTCCCTTCAAAATCAACAGTTAAATCATAATTAATTTTATATCCATTTGAACATATTCCCACGTTCATATCAAATCATGTAATTCACTAATTTGTTTTTTATTTTTTATTTTTTTTTAAGTTTGGTTTTATTTGCTCTTTGATTTCTTAATCCTTATAATTATCTCTCCCTTTAAAAATTAATCTTTTTCAAATAATAATATATAAATTATGAAATCATGAAAACATATGAAAGTGATCAGGATATTTAAGTTAGTATGGATATTATGTATAATTAATTAATTTATTATTCAATCAATTATTTCTAATATATTGCTCCCTTACAGACAACCAATGTGATTATATTCTCCTTCGTTCACACATATATCTACATACATACAAATTTAATATGCCAAATAAACATATGAAGATAAATATAAGAAAGTAAGTCAACTTATACAAACATATCATGATTCATTCCATTTAAGAACTAAATATTTAAAGAGGTTGATAATAAATGAAAAAATAACACATGTATCTGTTAACATTACAATTAGAAATTATAAAATTCACCTGACTTATTCTCAATAAAGGATAGTCTCAATCCTCAATCGCGAATGCAAAGGTTTACACAGCAAGCATACCATTTTATAAGCAAGTCTATCAAAAGTGAAAATATAAAAAAAATCTCTGACATCTACACCCAATGTCAACAATTTAGGTGTAAGCATGCTAGCAAATAGTTCTAGATGGGACTATGACAGGAATCTTTTGTAAGCATGCTAACAAATAGTTCTAGATGGGACTATGACAGGAATCTTTTGTGAGCATGCTAACAAATAGTTCTTTTTCCATATTTCATCAACACCACCTCTAACCTGAAAACAACAACAAAATAAAATCAAAATCCTGAACAGACTCTATTAAAGTCACAATCAAGTCAGGCACCATACACCATATTTCAATTCTTACAAAGAAGAAAAAAATCCAAGTAGAAGACATAATACCACTAATATATGCATAATCAAAACTATCAAATCACAAGAAAAAAGAAAAAGAAAAAGAAAAAGACAACCAATAATATACCAAAGAAGAAAGATGACCAGCAAGAGTCAATAAAAATCAGGTTTGGAAAAAAGACACCAATGAGAGTGACAAATGCCCACCTCAAATGAGAGTTAGGAAACAACCAAGAGGCAACAGAAAACTTCTCATACAAAAACTTACTTTAAAAAGGCTTTAGAACATGATTCACATTCTTGAAGTTTGATATTTTATGTATTTAAAACATAAAATACTTGCAAAAGAGTGACTTCCTATAAACAGTTGGTAAACAGCCTTCTTTAAAAACCAAGCAGGGCCATATATGAAACAATAAGCTACATTTCTGCATTATTCTAACAAAAACTCAGGGATCAAGTTTATCAAGAAATAAACTAATCAATTACCAATCAAGATCGATGGACCTTTTTAACATAGTTACATCATACTTTGGTGAAACAGCAAGTCTCAAAGTTTCTCTAACAGATGCAAAAGGAAACATAATATGGTTTCACGAGATACAGAAAAATAAAATTAAAAGAAATTAAACACCAATTTCCAGCTCTAGATTCTTCTTCCCACTAATTTGAACATGCCTTGGTAATTAAAAAGCTCAAACACAAGTCATCAATTATTCAAGCAAAAACAGATTAAATAACAATATTATTAACAACTATATATCATGCATGAAAATGAAACTATTTTTATATCAAATTAATTATAATAAGGTTAAAATAATTCCATGCTCACACACATTGAAAGAAGCTTCAAGAACTTCAGTGCTAAAGCTCCAATAGAAGTTCTTTTGAGCTCCCACACCATAAAACTCCTGCAAATTTAATTAAAAATAATGTCAACAATTAATAACAATTTATATAAAACTCAAAACAGTGTTCCAAAATAATGAAATATACAAACCTTAAAGCGACCTGGAGGTTCTAATTCCTCATTTCCCATTCTGATCATTGGACCAACCTAACAAATCAAACATGGAGAAGATTAATTAATCATCTGAATTAAAACATCAATAAAGGAAATGCAGGAAAAAAAAGGGATATATCACATGTAATTTATTAAGGGAAAAAAGAAAACAAAAGTTTAAACAGTGAGGAAATAGGTGGAGTAAAACCTAAGAAAATCTAAAAGGAGAATGGATAATTTTTTAAAAATGAGGGGTTATAAAGCTATTTGGGGCATTTTCCAGGGTCGTTGTTGAAATTCTAATTTGATGACCTTCTTGTCATCTCCTCCACCGCAGGCCGGTGAAGGTGGAGTTCGATTCAAGGAGAACAAACTCAGAGACGTAAGGGTGAAGCTCATTCCAGCGAATGGAGAGGATATCGAGTTCATTGTTGAAGAGGACGGCATCAAAGACGCGGCGAGGGGTCTCACGGATGCCCAGCCATGAAGCCGGCAAAGAGTCTCCATGGAGACGTTCTCATGGTAGTAGTGAGGGATGTAGTTGAAGGGCTTGGGAGGGGATTCCCACAGTGGCCGGAGGAAGTAGGTGATCTTCTGTCCGTGAAGGTAGATGACAAATATGCAAAGCGAGATACCGATCACCAACAACAGCAATGCCCTCAGATTGAATCCTCTCAGGATGCATCTCAACCTCGCTGCTTTTGATGCCTGCAAAGCAAAACCCCATTAAAAAAAATTAAAAGGAAAAAATTAAAAAAAAAAACAAATCGATAATCAGAGAAAACAAAAACAAAGATCAAAAGCAAAACCTCATTAAAAAAAATTAAAAGGAAAAAATTAAAAAAAAAACAAATCGATAATAAGAGAAAACAAAAACAAAGAAAAAGCAAAATTCGATCTGGAATAAAGGAAAAAAAAGGGGGGGAAAAAGGCGATTCAGATCCATGGAATCCAAAACAGGGGAAAAATCAGGGTAGATCTGAGCAAGAGAATAATATAATTTAGTCGGTGGTTCCTGAATATCTCAGCAAACGAAAAGCTAAAACAAATCCCCACCGTCCATTGCAATTTGCAAACAAAGAACCACCAGAACGCGTTAAGCTAAAATAAACCATCGAAAAATTCTAAATATTTATTTATAAATATCCTTCACCTTCCCTCTGCCTTCTTCTCCAGATCTCAAATCCCAAGCTTCGCATCTTGGACTCCAATGGGGTGGCCCCTCCGATCAACCTCTTGTCCTCCTCGGTCGCACCTTCAGTGACCGTGAGACTCTCGGCGGCCTCACCCTCTTGACCATCATCGTCGTCTTCCTGACTTCCGTGGGATCTACCATTATATCTGCTCTGATGGTCGAAGCCGCGATCATTTGCGGGCGTTGGAGTAGAAGTAGATGAAGGTGGAGAGGAGGGGCTCGGAGAGGACAGAAGGGAAGGAGAAGGCAAGAGAGGCGGCGATGCGGAGCTCCGGGAAGAGGGAGGCGGTGCCGAGCTTCTTGATAGTGATGAAGAATGAGGAGGTGTAGAGAGGGTGACGGCGAAAAAGAGGAGAGGTTGGGCGGCGACAATCTCTGCATCCAACTTAGCTAGGGTTTCAGTTTTCAAAAACAAAATCCACCGTTAATTTCGCAGGAAAAAAGATTGGCCGTTAATTCTGATGGCTAATCAGATTTAGCCAAATGTCTTTCATTGGGAAGGCTTTTGATGAATAGGGTTTTTGGGGGATAGAATTAAGGTTAAGTATATATTTATCTAACATTAATAAAAAATTGTAATCATAAATGTTCACCATGCCAAGTTTCAAACAAGCTTCTAGATTTCCACTTAATGCACAATTATGAAGAAAAGTAATATATTCTTCCATACTAAGATACCATAAATTATCTATCCTCATCATCTGTCCAACTCTACGGCTTTTGGATGCTTCATAAAAACCCTTGCAACTAGAAAAAAAACGTTATTATTTAAACAAATAATTTTTATTTCTATTATATAAATGAACGAAATTACCAGCGATGCAAAAGTTTGAGATCATGAAGGGATTTAGAAGATGTTGAAACTATACATCTGAAAATCTCTTCAACCATATCTTGAGGAAGTTTTCCCAAAAAATCACTACTATAATGATCTACCATGCTAAGCCAAACAAAAACATCATAATCACATAATCAGAATAAATAAAAAATAATCAAAGCAAAAAACTAATGCAATAATTGCAGAAAAATATATATGATAAAGGATGAAAACCTATATGCTGAAAAGAAAGCTTATTGCAACCGTACTATTACTGTTTAATCTTTCTTATGGTGTTAGAAACAAGAATAATGATGATGATGACTCTTACTGTATTGTTAAAGATGATGTTGATGATACTTAATCTTGCATTGTTGGAAGCCACACCACTACAGGTAAAAAATAAATTACAAAGCCAGTGTCAAATTTGATAGAAGAAGAAGAAGCCTTATGAAGTAGTGTTACCTTGAAATACGTTGCTTTCCATTAAGACCTCATCCACCCCCCTAATTCATCTAATAAAGGACAATAAAGGACAATGATGAGATAGAGAAGAAGATGAAACAGAGAAAGTGGTTTTTAAGAGTATGATTATTGTTGGGAGTGAATGATAGCTAGAATTGGAAACAAAAAATAATTATCCAAATAAAAGCATAAGGCCTGGATATTGATGGAAAAAATTATTCACATGGACTAATTTTAATTTTTTCCTTTATCTTATAAAATATTTTTTAAATATTATCCCCTCAAATATCTTCCTTCCCAACCCTTAGTTGACGTGGGCATTTGTCACTTTCATTGATGTCTTTTTTTCAAACCTGATTTTTGAAAATTGTTTTGATTTAATTATTTTATTTTTGTGAGTCTAATAATTGCACCCAACCCCCAATAAACTAAATAATTGAGCCCCAATTGTTGACATTTTAAACCAATAGTATATAATTGGTTACAACTTAGGCATTAGGATTTAAAAAAAAAAAAAAAAAAAAAAAAACCTTTCATCCCTTATATGAGGGTGTCATTTATAACACATATACTTAATCTTACATTTGACACCCTCATTTACAAAATTAGTAAGTAAATTTTATATTTTTAATTTTGTATTTGATAATATTAATACATATAACTCTTGATGTTAATTTCATTATTTTGATCAAGGTTTAGTAATAATATTTATGAATGGTTTTAGAAATCAAGATATTTTCATGAATAATAGCATATGATTTCCTATAATGTTTCTAAGAATGTTAACACAGCATTATGTTATTGTATAATTTCAATTTGTTTGTATTATTCATAGAAGAGATTTATAACATAGATATTATGTATGTTTTTTTTTTCTAATTTACGATCAAATGTTAATATAATGTACATAATTTGATCTATGAATTGGCTATTGAACCCTATTTGTGTACTTGTTTTCTTAATAAAACTTTTGAGAGACATGATCTTTAGTAATTGAAAGAACTATTATGTCATCTTCAGAATACAATATTTTGCTATTATATAATTTAAATTTGTTTCTGTTACTCATCTCTTAATTTATATGATAACATTTCTCTAAGCCAAATAATATAGAAATTTTCTAAGTGACATTATATTTAGAAGTGTAGAGGATATGAAAACGTAAACAATAATTGATAAGAGAAAAGACGTTTCCATTTATGATTATTAAGCAATCTCAGCTACAAATACATTTATATATAGATATATTTTTATAAAAGTAGATAAACTACCAATTTATTAAATAAATGAAGTACAACATAAATTAATAATAAGAAAAACACTCAAAAGAGAAAAATTAAAATAAAAATCAAATAAAAGATTTTACAATCACAAAAAATAATATACTTCACATAAACATCCACACAAAAGCAAAAGGAAAACAAATAAAGACAAAAATGATTGACTAAATCCACCTCCTGGTAGCAAACACCATAAAAAAAGGAAGCACCTAAGATTTTGGATAAAAACATCTGAAAAGCATTAATTCAAGTGCATATCTAAACAAATCCAAGCAATAACAATATGAATAATTTTGTTAATAATTCTGAAACAAAAACATGGCCTTAAAAAAAGAGAGAAGAGATGCAAAAATGATTACATCATTGTTACCTTAGCACCTTAACCATAATGATAACAAATATATCTTTAAATATATTTATATGAACTATATACTAAAGTTGAATGGAAATATATAGAGAATGAAACCTTAAAAAATTGTTATATATATATATAGTGAGAGAGAGAGAGAGAGAGAGAGAGAGAGAAATATGATATTGATGACAGATAGAGCAGAGAGTAACAATGCTCTCTCTCTTCTGTAATCTTCTCCATCTTCATCATCTCTTTATCATACCATCGCTATATATCCCGTCTATCATGCATGCATACATACATACATACATATATATATACACTACATTTTAATTCTATCCCCCAAAATCACTATTCCTCAATATTTTGTCTTTGTTGGATATCTGGCCATCCCTTATTGGTTGAGTATTTTGTCTTTTTAATGAGTTTAATAAAACCAAAGCATCACAACCTCCTTTATCATCAATACCTCTGCTGGCCCACTTTAACATCCTTCCCGATTCCCTGTTGTTAGTCAACTGGCTAATGAGAAGCTGATAGCAATTTAATGTTAGAAACACTGTCTGGCACCTGTTTCTTTACTCCTGCGAATCAGCGTACCATCATTTCGAGAGGGCTTTATAGGTGATTTTTTTTTGTAACCCTAACCCTACCCCTCAATGAGGTTGCCGTCTCCGTTGCCTACGCTCTCAAGCTGCCACCAATCTCGCCACTTGAATAACATTCCCCTTTTGTTTTATATGTAGCTGTGTCTAGCTGTCTCTAGCTTTGTAACATAATTGACAAAAGATCTTTGCTTGGATTTTGTTTTCTTTTGCTATCAAAAAATCCAGATCATCATTTACATATTATGGTAACATATTAATGTCCTATATTTGTTTTTTTTTTTATATGGGCAGACTTGCATAATAGTATAATTAAGCCACAATTGTTAACTCTTCTATACTAGAATCGTACATTTATGTGAAATTCATTGAACTTTACAACCTGTAAAGTAGATTTTGTGTGATTTATCTTTAACTTTTCCAACCCTTATACAAGAGGAAAAAAACATAAGATTTCTGTAAGATATATAATATAGAAATCTTATGTGTAGCATTACTTTTAGAAATGTATAGCATATTAAAACATAAAAAATAATTGATAAAAGAAAAAGTGTTTCTATTAATGGTTATTAAGAAATCTCCAATGTATCTCTCTCACTTTGTTTGTTGCTAGCTATGTCTAGCTGGCTCTAACAGTATAAATGGATTGACAAGAGATCTTTGCTTTGATTTGGTTTCTCCTTGCTACTGTGCTATATAAAATCTGTTTAATTTGTATTTTATATTATAAATTTATAATTTTATCATTAAATCATCAATATCAATTATATGTCTAAAATATAATATTAATGTCATACTCTTAATAAAAGTAAAGTAGAAGTCATATATAAACTACAAGTTTAATAATTAATAATAATAATAATAATAATAATAATAATAATAATAATAATAATAATAATAATAATAATAATAATATATCGAGAGAAGAGAGAGAGAGAGAGAGAGAGAGAGAGAGAGTGTGTGTGTGTGTGTATGAGGATTTGTAATCTAAGTACGACCATCAATTTCAAATCTAAGGACATCCAAAGTAGTCGTTGTATAGCAACCTAACAACACCTACACTACTCTAGAAAACCCTAATTCAATTGTTTTTCCAAACTATATATATATACATATATGATTGCATGAAACTATATATAGAGAGATAAGATACGAAACAATCAGGCAACAATTAACATTGCATATCTATGGACACAACTGACTTGCAATGCATTAGGCTACCCTGTCACCAAAGAAGACGATCTAGAGGATCAACAGGATACTTAGGAGTACGAAGGAGACCATCGGGACGTTATACAGCAGAGATTAAAAACCCTCATACTAGGAAGAGACATTGGTTAGGCACATTTGATACAACAGAGGAAGCATCATTGGCTTATGACATGTCATCAATTACCTTTAGTGATATCAATATAGCTCAAACTAATTTTTCCTATATGTTTCCTACTATGCATTCTTCACATCCTCCACTACCACCTCCGCCACCTCCTCCACTACCACCTTCGGTACCTCCTCCTTCGGAGGAGGAGAAGGAATATTATTTTGAATATGACTTTAAGGGGTCGTTTGGTTCACGTTAATGATATATTACCACCTAATGAGATTACCGTGGTAATAAAATCGGGAATGTTATATGCCTAGGAATGTTGTGGTAATTTATGATAACCATGTTTGGTTGGAAACTCATATTAAATGGTAATCAACTTGGTAATGTTCTAAATTTCCCAAAATACCCTTATGTCTACCATTTTATGCAAATTTAAATTTATTAAAGTAAAATAAAATTTTTGATAAAAAATTAAAATTTCAAAGCTAAACATATTCCCAAATTAATGTTATTTAAATTTAATTTTTTTATCCAACAAATAATATATGAAAATTATTATTTTTAAACAAAGGGTATATTTGTCCAAAAAATATTTAAGATTACCACTCACTTGGTAATCCAACATAGCCACATATTTTGGTGGTAATGAGATTACCAAGTTTCTTGGTAATCTTCCAAAGTTGGTAATCACACATTACCATCAATATTACCACCACCATCCATCCAAACGTGGTAATCTTTTCATATTACCACGTAACAGGCGGTAATGTTTTCACATTACCGTGAACCAAACGCCCCCTAAGATTAATAATCATGACAATGATTGGATCAGTATTATCACCATTATCACCATTTTGCAGAGTTTTTGCCAATCGAATGCATTTTCTTCATCTTTTATACTATAACAAATATGATGTTCATGACTTGCAATGTTGTATTGCATAATAAAAGTTATGTTCTTGAGAATAATAAAATAACTGAGATGAGTGTTCTTATGAATAAAATAGTTTTTTAATTTATATTTTTTTTATTAGAAGATTAATATAGATTAATCATTAAGACCTTTGTGAAAGTGATCAAAGACTCATATTGTGTGTGTGTGTGTGAGTACAAGTTGCATTAATTCTCAAATAGGTTATTAACTATCATATTCTTTCATATATACTCATTGAATATATGTAATTTAATCAATTAAGAAATTCAGATAGGAAAAATATAAGCACAATAATGTAACAATTAATGATTGTATACTATAATGTCTATTAAAAAAATATATAATGCATTTCTACCATAAAAACATATTCATTAACCATATGATAGTAGTATAATATATTACTTTTTATACATATGGATTCATCTATTATGTTTTTCCCTTATGTTGATTCCAGGTAAGGATTTATCCATCACCTATCATTTGCTATTGCATATTCCCATCTCTGCTTGAAGAACATTAGCTTAGCATATACACATCTACACATTGATTTTTTTTCCTTTGGTTACATTAATAGAAACTTCAACAAATTCTTACTTCAGGAATATATTACATATAACATTCATTAAAAAATGTACATCTATAATACAAGATTACAAATACATAAAACTATAACAGAAAAAAAAAACTACACAATATAAATGTTACATAAGTTCAGAAAGCAAATTAAATTCATATTTCCATTATAAGCTGAGCTGCAAAACTCTCTCACTAATCCATCTTCACCTAACCATCCATTATTAATAATATCATTGGCATTCTGACCACAAAACTCTTTACCACACTCCCATACCTCTTTTTCCATTCATTTGCCTTTTACACTCCATAATATTTCTCTAAGAAACTCTGCTATAACATATCGACAATTATTTATTATAGGATTATCTGATCTTTTGCTATTTATTGCTTCTGAAACATTACCTATTTTTCCATAAAAAACTAAATTCAACATTGTTATACCATAATTGCGTCTCATATGATCTTTATATAAAATAATACCTGCTGCATATCCTGCAGGCAAATAACCTTTACAAGCTGCATTATGTAAATATTGGATGCCTGAATCCATTTTCAACTTTATAACTTCTACCTGCAAACCAATTTTAAAAATTAGTCCATAATATTAATACTATAATTTATCCAACATTAATAAATATTGTAATTATAAATTTTCACCATGTCAAGTTTCAAACAAGCTTCTAGATTTCCACTTAATGCACAATTCTGAAGAAAAGTAATATATTCTTCCATACTGAGATACCATAAATTATTCATCCGCATCATTTGTCCAACTCTACGACTTTTGAATGCTTCATAAAAACCCTTGCAACTAGAAAAAAAAATTACGTTATTATTTTAAAAAATAATTTTTATTTCTATTATATAAATGAATAAAATTACCAACGACGCAAAAATTTAAGATCATGAAGGGATTTAAAAGATGTTGAAACTATATATCTGAAAATCTCTTTAACCATATCTTGAGGAAGTTTTCCCAAAAAATCATTACGATAATAATCTGTCATGCTAAGCCAAACAAAAACATCATAATCACATAATCAGAACAAATAAAAAATAATCAAAGCAAAAAACTAATGCAAGAAGTGCAAGAAAATACATATAACAAAAGATGAAAACCTATATGCTGAAAAGAAAGCTTATTGCAATGGAAGCATTATTGCTCAATCTTTCTTATAGTGTTAGAAATAACAATAATGATGATGATGATGATGAGTTTTACTGTATTGTTAGAGATGATGTTGATGATACTTAATCTTACTATGCTGGAAGCCACAACAGTACTACAGGTAATAGAAAATTACAAAGCCGGTGTCAAACTTGATAGAAGAAGAAACCTTATGAAGTAGTGTTACCCTAAAATACGTTGCTTTTCATTAAGACCTCATCTACTCCCCCCCTATTCCTCCAATAAAGGACAATTATGAGATAGAGAAAAAGATGAAATAGAGAAAGTAGTGGTTAGGGTTAAAAGCATGATTATTGTTGGGAGTGAAGAATAGCTAGAATTGGAAGAAAAAAAAAAGATAATTATCCTATAAAAGATGGACAAATGTCCATCCCAAAAACAAGTTTAGAAGTCTCTCAATATCATAATGATGATGAAATGGTCAAAAAGAACAACTAGGTCCTCTGCCTTGGTCTTTGTTTGCCCATGACAGTGCTATGATGATAACTCTAAAATCACCTCCTTGGTCATCATACAATCTACGAAGGAACAAACTACTTTGCTCCATTACCAATGTCTTAGAGCATATTTCCTTATTTAGTCCATATATTTCTCTTTTTCCCCACATTTTGAAATATATATATATATTACTATACGATGTAGGTATACATAGATATGTGCATGTAATATACATCTCTCTCTCCATCTCTATGTGGTATACATAGATAGATGCATGTAGGTATATATAGATTTATATACACTGCATGTTGTAGGTATACATAGATATACGCCTATACATAAGTACATAAAGTATACATCTAGAGATATATCATAAGCATTTGCTACTCACTCAAGCACTCACTCTCTTTTTTTCTCCATCTCTCTCTATATATAACCAATTTAAAAAAGGAAGAAATAAATAAGCATAATTAGATCACCTTAAGACCCCACCTACGACCACATTAAAAAAATCTATATCTTACCTCTACTTCACATACATGCTATTTTATTGTTTTCTAACAAATTACTACCCAGGTTTTAAAATAATAAACTTTAACAAAACATATGAAAAATTCATTATTTGATTTATTAACATTTAACATATTGCTTAAAAAATATATATATGTTATCATAATCTTTTACTACTTATACTCACTCCCTCTCCATATGTCTATCTTTCTATCTAATTATATACTTATTTATCTATATATGTTTTTAATCTAAACTTTTTTTAAAAAAATATAACTATCTCTTCTTTTATTTTATTTTATTTTTCTAAAAATTATCAATTTGTTATACACATCATAATATGTATGGTTAAAAAACTCATAAATTCTCAATAAAATGTTGAAAATATTTATTATGACATATATTAATATTTAATAAATTATGTTATAAATATAATATATGATTATCGAATAAATTCTCCCTACTTATATATATATATATATATAAGTAGACAAACAATCAATTTATTAAATAAAGAAAGTACAACATAAACTAATAATAAAAAAACACTCAAAAGATAAAAAAAACCAAACAAAAGATAAACATCCACACAAAAGTAAAAGAAAAACAAATAAACAAAAAAAAAAATGCATTACCTAAATCCACATCTTGGTAGAAATGCCATCAAAAGAAGGTAGCGCATACGATGCTTGATAGAGACATCTGAGAAGCATTGGTCCAAATTATTATCTGCATAAATCCAAACAATAACAATATAAATAATTTTATTAATATTTCACAAAAAAAAACCCCACACACTGAAACAAAGATAGAAGAAATACAAAAAAGATTACATATGTATAACAAGTTTGAATATTTTTGTATGAACTATATACTAAAGTTTGAATAGAAATATATATATAATAAAAACATAGAGTGTCAGAGAGAGAGAGAGAGAGAGAGAGAGAGATAGAGAGGAGAAAAAAGATAAAATAATGATGGCACAGAGCAAATAACACAATAAAGACAACATGGAATGATTCTTTCACCATTATTGATTAATTATACTCTCTCTCTCTCTCTCTCTCTCTCTCTCTCTCTCTCTCTCTCTCTCTCTTGTCATCTTCTCCATCTCCATCTTCATCATCTCTTCATCGTGCCATCATTATACATGCTCTCTCTACGCATTATACGAACCTTATAAAATATATCAAAACAAAAATGCATAATATTTCATATAATAAATAATTAATTAGGTTTATATGCATGCAACTTTCAACAATCTACCAAGGAAAAAAAATATAAAACAATAAAATATATAATCAACTTATAGTAACATATAACCATACATTATATAAATTATGTTAATTATATACTTTAATTATGAAATAGGAAAAATATAACAAACCACTCAGAGCCAAATAGCACCAGCTTCTTTCAACATAGGAATAAGCTTGCTAGTAACATGAATATCTATGAGCTGATCCAAATCCCCAAACCAATTTTCCCCCAATGAATATCACTGGAAACAACGGTGCAACCAAAGTCTTATAATCTCTTCTAAGAGTCCTTCCAAGGTTACGCATTAATGTCATCCTCGCTACAAACTCATCACTAACTTCATACATTATTAGATAAGCTTTCAATCTTTCCAACAATCTCTGAGCAACATAATTCATGTGACAACCTCTTCTACCTACAATCACCACCATACTTCCCTCCACAATTTGTATCAAACCTTCCTCTTTGATTGCTACCATCAGTAATTGCTCCATCACAATCTCTCATTCTCAAAGAGTTTCAAATGTAACATAGCGTGTTCTTCCCACCACATTCATTATATTATATACTATTATATATTTTTAGATATAGAATAAATTATTTATATATCATAAATATACACTGACATTACCAATGTGTTATTTGTATTTATTCCCTTCACTCATAAAACTATTGAAAATACATAAAAGACTGATCTTAACAAAATCTTACATATGTAAAGACAACCAACAAATTAAATCCTCCAAAATATTTTTTAGACAATAATATAAAAATATACAAAAATTTACAGATACTTATTATATCATAAAAAGTTTTTTAAAAAATATCATATATAATAATATTAATAATATTAATAATAACAATCACATAACAATTATTCACACAAACACAATTCAGATTATTTAAAATAGAGGAAAAAATCCCTTTCAAGAGATAGAAATCAAACTAAGAGTATCTAAACCTAACCTAAAACTATATAATATATATTTCACTATCATAATATTATCTCACTCATATATTCTACCTTTGTCATCCACATCTTTTTTAACGTTTTGTAATTAAGAAGAAAACATTCTATAAAAAATAAGAATTAAACTAAGAGAATCTAAACCTGAACCCTAATTCCTCCCAAAACAATTAATGCCGCATTTAAAGAAAACATCCCATCAATAGATACGAATCAAGCTAAGCGTTTCTAGACCTAGGGCTAAAACTATATAATATATATTACAATATAATAATAATAATAATATTTCAGTCAAACATTGTACCGCTTTCGTCCGTATATAAACAAAAAGATATGATTGAAAGATTTTTAAATAGGAAAAACAAATCCTACCAAAAGATACAAATCAAACTAGCAAAAGTTAACCCTATGGTCTAGGAAAGCGACTCACCGAAAAAAAAGGAGGAGAGAGAGAGAGAAGGTGAGAGATTCAGCCGTTAATTACAGTGGCTAGGGTTTGAAAAAAAGAAAGAAAGCTCTTTCCATCATAACAAGATATTTCTCTTCCAACCATAGTAGAACAAATGTTCATGAAATAAAAGCTTAAAAAATATATATATTTGGGTGATGAGATTAAAATTGAAAGATCATCTGAGCCTAGGAAACCAATTTGTCGGTGAACAAGACGAAGGAAGAAAAAGAGAAAGTAAGATCTGGCCATTGATTGTTGTGGTTAGGGTTGGAGGAAAAAAAAAAGTTCTTTCAATCATAGCAGGACATGTGGCTTCTAACCATAGCAGAACAAATATCCATCAAAGTAAAACTTGAAGAATAGAAATTTTAGAGAGATAAGATTAAGATTAAGTAACTAAATATATTAAGATTAAGCATATATATATGTATTGTAAAACATGTGAGCAAGAATATACATATATATATATATACATACATATATATATATATATATATATATATATATATATATATATATATATATATATATATATATATATATATATATATATATATATATATGCTTTCTAAAATTATAATGATAATCTATCTTTGCTTAATTTTAATCATTATATCACCTTAAACATAGTATATGCCTTAAATATAAAAAAAATACTAAAACATAAAAAACACATAGTCATTTTATCAAGCTTAATATTTTTTAATTAACTACTATAATGTTTGTCAATCTCCATCTAGTAATCATTTTGTTTTTATCCTTCCAAACATTTCACAAAGTTTGGCATTCTTGCAACTTTATGTTGTTTCAATTATGTCAATAATTGACATGTGACAACAAGCTAAAGCTTTTAATAATGCATAGGTATTAATTTATTCTTGATAAAGCTAAACCATATTCTCCACATATAAAGGATGATATCTATTCAAATTGTTAGTGTTTCAACCTAACAAAAAAAAAAAAAAAAAAAACTGAAAAGGAAAATGGAGGAAGAAAAGAAAAGCACTGCATCCAAGTTCAAAACAATCTATGCTTTTTGCGGTAGTAGTGCAGGAAAGAAAAAAAGTTACCAAGATGCTGCTATAAATCTTGGCAAAGAACTGGTTTGGTTTCTATTTACATAGTTATTGTCATTTATCTTGCTATTCTCTTCCTTCCTTTTCCCCTTCTCAATTCTTCTTCTTCTTGAAATATAAGTAAATTTTTAAACACCATTGAAATATTTTACTGAATGTTACCATTGTCAGGTGTTGAAGAACATTGATTTGGTATATGGAGGAGGAAGTATTGGATTAATGGGTTTGATTTCTCAGACTGTATTTAATGGTGGTAGAAATGCTATAGGGTATGGATCTCTTTTCCCCAAACATTTAAAAAAAAAAAACTCCATTTAATGAAAATTTGCTAAAAATTATTAACGAAATCTTATCTCCATGTATTTAGTGTCATTCCAAAAGCTCTACTGGGTAGAGGTATGACAATAAATTGTTTCACTTTTCTCTCATTCTTTCTGATGTGTACATTTTTTTCCTAGCCTTTAATGAAAAAACATATCCCTGCATTTGTCCACACATATGAAAACATATTCTACAATACTATATTTGTATGTAATTTTTCATTTTCCCATTTGAGTTTCAGATCACTGGTGTCATTGTCGGAGAAGTAAAACCGGTCATAGACATGCTGTCACACCCACCCCTTCTACCGAGGTAAATGTGGCACCCATCAGTTAAAATTTCTTTTAACTGGAAAACTGACACACTTGACAACCCAAACCAGACTTACAATTCACAAATAACAACTTTTAAACAAATTACAGGTTCAAATACAGGAATACAACAATCACAATCACTCCAACATGCGGGTACAACCGCTATAAAATCACGACACCAAACAGAAGAAAGGAAAGGGACCCACTGAAACTCTGAACTCAACACTGCCTGGATCTATACTCGCACATGCAATCTATAAGGGTCCTGCTCCTGCAACTGTAACACATTTCAGTTGGTCGATAGTGGCTCAATCATTTGAAATAAATAAATATAGCGTATATAAAATATATAAATATCAATTTTCTCAAATAATTTCCAGCTTTCACAAAATACTAGACTTTTGGCAGAATACAACTTTAAAGAGCTTTTAAAGCATAAATTCACCATAAATCATCATTAAATCAACTTCTAAGGAAATTTAAACTTTTTGTGAGAGACTGCCCTCCTACGAGCGACAGCTGGGCTTCGCCCCCTCATCACAATCCAAAACAACATCTGAAAAACAAACTCAACCCACAATACGCACCCAGCATGAAATGGTCTAGAAATCTCTCTAAACCTTCGCCGTGGCCATGGCTAGGTTCAGAGCCGTCAAGGTACTCATGCCCTTAACGTTGACCCATCGGTTCACAGGTTGGTGACTCCGGCTACCCGATGAATATCCAGTCAGGGCTCTACACTCCCACCTGAACCTGGCCCTCGTAGATAATAATCAGTCTAGCACGCCACCTCAAAAGGCTGGCCGTGGAGACCACTTACTGCAGTAAGATACCACCATAAAATCTGTACAAGCTCTACAGTACCGTCCATGCATAACATCAATAAAAATCCAAAACCACAATACCATTCCTATACCAGGAATGAAAACCAATTCCAAAAACATTGCCGCTAAAATCATTTAAATACGCATACATGGTTTCACATATCATCTCAAAATCACGATACACATAGCCATTAAAATAAATACTTGAAATGAATAATTAAATCATGTGTACATGTATTTTCACTATTCAAAAATACATATAATTATACCAAACGGATGTATAAATACGATTGCCAATATTTCAATATACGTATCATCCACCATTATACATAATTAAACATAATAAAATCAAATAATTAAATAATAATTTCCAAAATACTAGCTGTTAAATAATAATGTCATAAAAATAATAATAACAATTACCGATTATTCAAAATAATAATAATAATAATATTTAACCAATTTTTCAAAAATAATAGCCACTACCAACTCACCTGGTCCCCCCTTGGGTTTTTGCTAGATCCGGAACTCTTCCCCAAGCCTGATCAACACCTAAAAGGATAACATAATAAAATAAATACATATAACAACCTAAAGACATAACTGAACCCAAAAGAAATTACAAGAAACCAATAACAAACTCTCTAATTGGGCCCAAACACTCCAATCGATTAAAACCCGGCTTTGCATAATCAAACCAATCTCCAATTGCACTTAAACCCATCCAATTTAGGCCAAACCCTCCTGAACCAACCTGAACCAGCCTCAATCTCACTGAACCAAGTTCAACTTAACAAACCAGCATTGAACCAATTCCAATTCTTATACAATTCTTTTGAACCAGCTTGGTTCAACTGAACCCAAATTCTTCTTCAATTGATTCAGCCCGAACCAATTAGCCCAAACCTGAACCAAGCCCAAACCCATCTCAACTTGATTTGATCAAGCCCAACCAAATCAATCCAAACCCAACTCAACCAATTTCAATTTAAACTCAACCAATTCCCACTTGACTTGATCCAACCAAAACAACATGGTTAAACCCAACCAGTTTCATCCAACCATCTTCATTAGCCTCTAAATCATCATCATCATCTCTTAATTAACCCAAAACAAACCCTAATCTCGGTGCTACAGTAAATCTACAGTAAGTCCGAAAATTTCTTCATCAATCCAAGCAAAATCTCACTCAAATACAAATGTTTTTCAACACACAATCATCTCAAATTAACTACTTCATCTTCTCCATCAACATTCCTTCATAAAATCCATCATTTTTCCTCTCCATTAAACCAACAACACATACATACATACATACATACATACATACATCTCAACCAAAAAGATGCTTACCAAGCAATGCAAGTCTCCGGCGAGCTCCCTCCGGTGTTCTCCAAACTTTCCTCTTCAAAATTTTCCATTTTTCCTTTATTTTCTCTATCTCTCACTCTCGGTTTACTGTAGCAGCAAGGATGAGAAGAAGATGAATTGATGAAGAAAGGCCCTTCATTCTAGACTTTTCTCTTAATAAAATCTTCAGCCAAACTTTACCAATAGTCCCTGAAAATATAATATATTACAAAACGGTCCCTGAAACTTCTCCAATGATCCCTATATCATGAAATACTCTTTCAAAATAGTCCCTACAAAAATTCCTTTCAGTCCTTGGTTTTTGGAAAACAGTTTTGATCAAGTCCT
The DNA here is from genome assembly GCA_020875875.1 of Dioscorea alata. Taxonomy (NCBI): domain Eukaryota; kingdom Viridiplantae; phylum Streptophyta; class Magnoliopsida; order Dioscoreales; family Dioscoreaceae; genus Dioscorea; species Dioscorea alata. The sequence continues at coordinate 15,966,158 of CM037015.1, read as the reverse complement.
TTTTATTATTTCTGAACCCAAAATTTACTATAAACTATCACAATAAAGTCCTTACTATTTCCACTTGGGTTTCTCAGCAAAATTGATCTGCAAGTAAAATCTTACTGTAACTGTTATAATACCCTGAATATAATTACTTACATATATCCAAAGGTTCAGGGTATTACAATCCTTCCCCCTTAAGAAAATTTCGTCCTCGAAATTTCATTAGCAGGTATCGATCTGACGTCCCTGAATTCACTTACTTATTTCAACACTTGTTCTCTTGTTCCAAATCTGCTCAATAGTACAGAAGAATCCTCAAAAAAAAAGTAGAATCAACTATTTACTAACAATCAAAGTGAACCTGATCACAGTACCACACTCAATCCTCTGCCTCAAATGTCAAACCATAGTATCACCCCTCGTCTGTAATATGCAACTTAGGTTTAACCCGATTGGAGATTCTCAATAATTTCTACTGGCCCTTACCTTACGGTCTAATCACTACTGAACCTCTAACCTTAGGCTTTGACTTCTCAACTTAGGCTTATATCACAAACCGTGATCTCTACCGACAAGGGATATCTCAACCTACAGCTCTGATACCAAAAGATGTCACACCCACCCCTTCTACCGAGGTAAATGTGGCACCCATCAGTTAAAATTTCTTTTAACTGGAAAACTGACACACTTGACAACCCAAACCAGACTTACAATTCACAAATAACAACTTTTAAACAAATTACAGGTTCAAATACAGGAATACAACAATCACAATCACTCCAACATGCGGGTACAACCGCTATAAAATCACGACACCAAACAGAAGAAAGGAAAGGGACCCACTGAAACTCTGAACTCAACACTGCCTGGATCTATACTCGCACATGCAATCTATAAGGGTCCTGCTCCTGCAACTGTAACACATTTCAGTTGGTCGATAGTGGCTCAATCATTTGAAATAAATAAATATAGCGTATATAAAATATATAAATATCAATTTTCTCAAATAATTTCCAGCTTTCACAAAATACTAGACTTTTGGCAGAATACAACTTTAAAGAGCTTTTAAAGCATAAATTCACCATAAATCATCATTAAATCAACTTCTAAGGAAATTTAAACTTTTTGTGAGAGACTGCCCTCCTACGAGCGACAGCTGGGCTTCGCCCCCTCATCACAATCCAAAACAACATCTGAAAAACAAACTCAACCCACAATACGCACCCAGCATGAAATGGTCTAGAAATCTCTCTAAACCTTCGCCGTGGCCATGGCTAGGTTCAGAGCCGTCAAGGTACTCATGCCCTTAACGTTGACCCATCGGTTCACAGGTTGGTGACTCCGGCTACCCGATGAATATCCAGTCAGGGCTCTACACTCCCACCTGAACCTGGCCCTCGTAGATAATAATCAGTCTAGCACGCCACCTCAAAAGGCTGGCCGTGGAGACCACTTACTGCAGTAAGATACCACCATAAAATCTGTACAAGCTCTACAGTACCGTCCATGCATAACATCAATAAAAATCCAAAACCACAATACCATTCCTATACCAGGAATGAAAACCAATTCCAAAAACATTGCCGCTAAAATCATTTAAATACGCATACATGGTTTCACATATCATCTCAAAATCACGATACACATAGCCATTAAAATAAATACTTGAAATGAATAATTAAATCATGTGTACATGTATTTTCACTATTCAAAAATACATATAATTATACCAAACGGATGTATAAATACGATTGCCAATATTTCAATATACGTATCATCCACCATTATACATAATTAAACATAATAAAATCAAATAATTAAATAATAATTTCCAAAATACTAGCTGTTAAATAATAATGTCATAAAAATAATAATAACAATTACCGATTATTCAAAATAATAATAATAATAATATTTAACCAATTTTTCAAAAATAATAGCCACTACCAACTCACCTGGTCCCCCCTTGGGTTTTTGCTAGATCCGGAACTCTTCCCCAAGCCTGATCAACACCTAAAAGGATAACATAATAAAATAAATACATATAACAACCTAAAGACATAACTGAACCCAAAAGAAATTACAAGAAACCAATAACAAACTCTCTAATTGGGCCCAAACACTCCAATCGATTAAAACCCGGCTTTGCATAATCAAACCAATCTCCAATTGCACTTAAACCCATCCAATTTAGGCCAAACCCTCCTGAACCAACCTGAACCAGCCTCAATCTCACTGAACCAAGTTCAACTTAACAAACCAGCATTGAACCAATTCCAATTCTTATACAATTCTTTTGAACCAGCTTGGTTCAACTGAACCCAAATTCTTCTTCAATTGATTCAGCCCGAACCAATTAGCCCAAACCTGAACCAAGCCCAAACCCATCTCAACTTGATTTGATCAAGCCCAACCAAATCAATCCAAACCCAACTCAACCAATTTCAATTTAAACTCAACCAATTCCCACTTGACTTGATCCAACCAAAACAACATGGTTAAACCCAACCAGTTTCATCCAACCATCTTCATTAGCCTCTAAATCATCATCATCATCTCTTAATTAACCCAAAACAAACCCTAATCTCGGTGCTACAGTAAATCTACAGTAAGTCCGAAAATTTCTTCATCAATCCAAGCAAAATCTCACTCAAATACAAATGTTTTTCAACACACAATCATCTCAAATTAACTACTTCATCTTCTCCATCAACATTCCTTCATAAAATCCATCATTTTTCCTCTCCATTAAACCAACAACACATACATACATACATACATACATACATACATCTCAACCAAAAAGATGCTTACCAAGCAATGCAAGTCTCCGGCGAGCTCCCTCCGGTGTTCTCCAAACTTTCCTCTTCAAAATTTTCCATTTTTCCTTTATTTTCTCTATCTCTCACTCTCGGTTTACTGTAGCAGCAAGGATGAGAAGAAGATGAATTGATGAAGAAAGGCCCTTCATTCTAGACTTTTCTCTTAATAAAATCTTCAGCCAAACTTTACCAATAGTCCCTGAAAATATAATATATTACAAAACGGTCCCTGAAACTTCTCCAATGATCCCTATATCATGAAATACTCTTTCAAAATAGTCCCTACAAAAATTCCTTTCAGTCCTTGGTTTTTGGAAAACAGTTTTGATCAAGTCCTTTTTATTATTTCTGAACCCAAAATTTACTATAAACTATCACAATAAAGTCCTTACTATTTCCACTTGGGTTTCTCAGCAAAATTGATCTGCAAGTAAAATCTTACTGTAACTGTTATAATACCCTGAATATAATTACTTACATATATCCAAAGGTTCAGGGTATTACACATGCACCATAGGAAAGCAGAGATGGGCAACTATGCTGATGCCTTTATTGCTTTGTCAGGTTAGTATATAAATTGCATTTATTATCACTCAATATCACATATAATGAAAACTCATTTTATTTTATTTTTTTTATATCGAATATATATTAATGCTTGCAATTCAAACTTTCAATGATAAATACAATGAAAATATACTTTCCTCATGTGGATCACTGAAAAAACGCATAAATTAGCTACTATGAAATTTGTATTATATATCCATTTGCAAAGCTTACTAATAGTTAACATAGAACACTGATTTACCATTGAAAAAAATAACATTTTCAAAATACTTTAATTTTGTTACCACTCTTATATCACTCATTATACTTAAAATTCACATATTATCTAATTGATTATTATATCTACTTTCTTCCAATAGACAACTGTAAATGCAAAAAAAAAAAAAAAAGATTTTTTTTAATATTCAGGAGGTTATGAAACTCTTGAAGAGCTTTTTGAAGTAATTAGTTGGGCGCAATTAGGCATACATAACAAACCGGTAATTTGATCTCAATGCTCTATATACACACATGAAATTATAAAAAGAAGATACATAACTTATGCTTTGTTTCAGATTGGTTTGCTAAATGTTGACGGATATTATAGTTCGCTACTTTCATTCATCGACAAAAGTTTTAGAAGAAGGGTTCATCAATCTAGCTGCACCGCAGATCATCATTTCTTCTTCAAATGCGAAGGAATTGATTGAAAAACTCGAAGTAATAATTATAAACTTTTGAATACTATTTACAACATGTTTCTTTTAAATCATTATTATTGATTATTTTAAATTATGATTACAGGAATATTCCCCACATTCATCTCCCAAAATCCCATGTTTAGACACTCTGATTGACCTCAATCTTCCTGTTGCCATGGATGACAACGTTGAACACTTCATTGTCTCTGATATACATCCATAATGACAACCATGAGTGGAATGAAGTTGTGTCACTCCTTTACTGTTCACTTTTTTTTTTAGTTGGAGATGAGAACTTGAACAACCTTTTTTGTGTTAATACAAGTAGGTTTGTTTGTTAAAATTAAATTAGAAGTATGAGGACCTTGCATAATATTTTCACAATGACAACATTGCTCTTAAATTAATATTTATGTGATGATGAGTTGTAACAAATTCCTCTTGAATGATGAAATGTCTTACAACAAAAAAAAAAAAAACCAAGTATAAGGCTTAATATTTAAAATTATTTTTCCTTTCAAAGTATTGAAATGAAATCATTTTCATTATTCAATAAACAATATAACATATTCAAGTAATATATTTCCCAACCTTTCACATCTTGCGAATATACTTCTCATACTGAAAACAATTTTAAAAAAATAACATTAACAATTTTTTTAAAAATTTATACTATCTTTGTAATTTTTTTTAGATATATTCAACCAGCAGCGTTAGCGCGGGTATATAAATCTAGTATATATTTAATTTTTTCTAAAGCAAAATTACTTAATTTCATTGTTTTATTAAAAAAAATTTGCTACCAAACAACTGTCTTTTTGTAGAAAGCGGCTACAAGAAAATTAAGATTATTTATAACATAATTAATTAATAATTCTAATCACACTTTGACGGAACCTCTAATTTGTCCCGCAGGAACAACAAACCGAAGAACCACTTTTCATCTGGCACCTCGCTGTTCCCAGCCTTCACTCCGACGACGCATATCATCCGATCAAACTCCGAAACTTATCTCAGCCGTCCAATCCTGTTCATTGTCCACCTCCCGCACGTGTGGACCCACCCAGCCGACGGTTCTTTTCGATGCCAAGCGGTCAGATACTCCGCAACGATATCGCGTACCTCCTACGTGGCGTTCTCTGGCGAATCCAGGAAGCAGAATGGGGCCCACTAACATGGATCTCGTAGCCATCATCAATTGCTGTGCTATGTGGACCTCGACCTCGTTATCACTCTCTCGCTCACCGTCATACTCTGGGATCTCGCTCTGGAGCCCGATCCCACGCCGCCGCGAGGCTTCGCCGGCGATGAGGAGCCGTCCCTGCCGCCATGGGCTTCTCGGATCTCGGCTTTTGATCTCCTTCGTGTGTGCTTTACTACTCGGTTCTTCAGTGGTGGTTGCCGGGGATGCGGAACGGGGCAATGGGACGGATAGCTTTGCTGACATGTTTGATCGGGCGTTGCAGAAGGAGTTCTTTGAGAGCGATCAGAATGGTTGGGGTTTCTCGTTTGTTTTTGTTTTTGTTTTTGGTTTTCTTGGATCTGCTCTTGTTGATCTCTGTCTGTGATGGAATTGATTGTTATAGTTGTTGTTTGATTTTTTTTTTCGACAATGTGGCGTGGAGTGAGGAAATAGGGTTGTAAAACTTGGGTTAATGTTCCATTTTGTTGGATAATTTGGTGTTGGGATCTTTAGGGCGGGAGTTTGGGGGAGATGGGGATTTGTGCAGAAACTAGGGAAAATGGGCTGGATTTAGTTTGTTCAAGTGGTTAAATATTCTTGAAAGAATTTATAATCTGAGTGATAGTGAACGCACGCATTCTTCTTTTGCTTTCTGAGTTTCATGGATGCATGTCCAAGTTTAAAAGTTTCTAATATTCGCTTTGTGGATGTTTATAACTTCATTTTTTCGTGTATTAGAGACTTTCTTGTTTGGTTCTGTTGTACAACTGGAAGATCAGTAACATTGAGATAGTGAATCTTTATTTTGTGCTTAAAGGGAACGCTTTGATGACAATGCCATTCACTTTGATTGCTTTATTCTGTTTTTTTCGCAGAAACTGATTCAGGAAGCTTTAACAACAGTGTAACTGAGAATCAGGTTCGAGTTTTGAACCTTTGAGAATGTATTGTATGAACTGTAAACTCTATGGTGAATTTTGTTTTAAAATGTTTAACAACAGTTTAGCTTTTGAAACTTCTAGTGTACTTTTCCTCGGGGAAGATGAATGGTTTTAATTCTTGCAACTTCCCATTTGATAACTTGCTGATATTGAAAAAAGAAATTTTAAAAGAATAAAGCATAAATGACAGGAGGACATGACAGTGTTTGATAGGAATGGATTTAGTTCGTTGCTTGACTAGTAAGCCATACAGAAATTGATGTAGTTATTGAGTAGTACCATTATGACTTTCCTCCATGGAGTCATTGTTGAGAAGTTTGGGTTCTCTTTCGTTATATTTTGTTTGATTTAGTAAAAGTAATATGGAAGTGTTTCATATGGAAGCATGAGTGCTTAAGTTTTACTTATCCTGTTCTTATGCATATGGAACTAGATTTGTGAGCTCAATGTCGATTGTTTTGTGCATGTGTTGTTCCAGGCAGTTCTTGAAACTGTTGCTAGGGTTACCACAAAGAAAAATGACACCAAAGAGGAGAAGTATGCATTATCATTTTCCATTTACATATTGGCCTTTTCATGTGAGATTTATTTTATTTTATTTTAATTTACATTAAATATCAGTCTAATCCTTGGTTCTTCATCTTCTTCTTTAGGTCATTTCAGTTCCATGATGTTTTTAATCTGGACAGTGAGAACAGGGCAGAGGACATGCCTACTTTAATAGATCGCAAGGTGGTCATCCTTTTTTGCATTGTGCTATGCTAAGCAGGGATTATTGCACATGAAATTAAGATTTTAAGTTGATATTGGTTTTTGCCATTGTTCAATTATTTTTATTATTGCGTTTTTCTTTCCAGGATAATGTCTTTATCATATCAAATCCAAAGTCAAAATATCCAGTACTAAAATTAGACCTAAGGTTTGCCTGCATTTTTTTCCTTATTTGTCTTTTTTTACTTTAGCTATTTGTCTGGCTTCGGTTATATTTAATCCAGTGCATCTGCAGATTGATATCTGATCTCGTAGTGGTCATTGTATCTGCAACTTGTGGCGGAATTGCCTTTGCTTGTGTTGGACAACCGGTATGAGTTTGAGAACACATTTTACGTATCAATACTTAGATATAAAATAACTTAGGATTCAACTCTTGGGCTTTTGGTTTCTGCAATATCACTGAACTTTGTTCTTATTGCAGGTGATCACTGGCTATCTGCTCGCAGGATCTGTTATTGGACCTGGAGGTTTTAGCTTTGTTAGTGAAATGGTTCAAGTAAGGGGATTCTGCTGTCTTATTTCTTTATGTTGATACTTCTAGGTGGTGATTGGTTTTGGTATAACCACAATGGTTAGTGAAATGGTGCAAGTAAGGCAGGATAGCCTACAAGATAACACAATGAATTGAGCATCAGGAACAGAATTAAGTTTGGTATCATTTTCCATTTTGGTTGAGTTATTGCAATAGACTTCTTGCAGAAAGCTTTTGAAGTAAAATTTTGTTTGAGAAATTTCATTATGATTATACGTGGCTTGTAGCATTCTTTTTTCTTCGAATAAGCTCTTTTCATAGCTATGAAGTAGATTTTTGGTGATTCTTTACCTTGTTTTTGCAATGCAAGCTTTGCTGTTGGAGGTCCGGTTTATGCATGAGACTTATCTGGGACTGCTTGTTTTGGTCTTTTGGTGACTAAAAGAGTTTTGCTTTGTAGATGACCTTAACAATTGGTGAACGTATATGTAGTTAATGGACTTTTTAACTTATAAACAAGTTAACATCATTACAACGCATTTGGGTAAAATTACACAATAAGAATGGTGTCTGCCAGATGGCAGATTGTTGTTTGCAGCTTGATCTGGTAGCTTTTGACTTAGTTGATCTATCTGGTTGTTAGTGTTTATAGTTTGGGGTGTGTATAGATTTTTCCAATGGTCCTATTGGAGCAAAATTATGACTAGTCTGCTACCTCTGATTTTTCTGTTTAAATTTAATCTAGGGTGTGTTTGATTGGGGGCATTCCTGTTAGCCCACAACCTCCAATCAATATTCAGTAATTAATTTCTAAAATAATATTAAAATAAATGAAACCTATCATTATTAGAAAAGTATTTATTTAGATTGGTACTAATTAAGTCATAGTTTGGTTGACAGAAGATTAAAAGTTTTCCCTCCTATTCAAACAATCAAGCCCTAACACCATTATCCCACCCACCAACGAAACACGCCCTTAGGTTTCCATATCAAATGTCAAATTTAATTGATCTACTATGTCTGATTTGTGCTTTAATGTACCTTATTACTTGCATTTTGTTTGATGAAGTTGAACTTTCTACGACAGAGAGTTTTTTCATAGAATACTTCACATTGATCACAGAGCGATATGTATTTATTTATTTAGTTATTTTTCTGCAAAGGATGAGTTGCTATAACACATGGTTGTCTTACTGAACCATAAATTTTCACAGTTTATCTAGCTACTGTGTTGTCTAAGCCGTCCTGTTATCTCTTCTTCACAGGTTGAAACAGTTGCTCAGTTTGGGGTCATATTCCTTCTTTTTGCACTGGGGCTTGAGTTTTCCATGACTAAGGTTGGTTTTGAAATCCAGTAAATTTGCATTTTTTAGTATCAATTACAAGATTGGGGTAGTTCAAATTTGAAATACTCATCCAGTTATATTCTTGATGTGCCCAATGTGCCAATTTTTGTTCTGTCCTAAATCTTCTTCTTCTTCTTCTTCTTGGTTAAGCATGTAAAAAATGAATTAATGATTGGGTTAGAGTCAAGTTTGGTGTGGGTGGGTTTGGTATTATCCATGTTCTGAGTTTGGTTGTCCTTGTTATCCTCCAAATTATTCACCATGATTACTTCATTTGGGATGCGAAAGACAGATAAGCATGCATTCTAAATTGACTTCATGGTGGCTGCTATAGTGGCCTCATAGTATATCAGAACCAAAAACGCCGGATATTTAAAATAGCTGGTCTTCTTTGTGCTCAATCTGGGTGACTGCAAAAGTAGTTCAAATCTGCTATGCAAACTCTTTGGTGGATGCCATGGTTGTGGCATTGGCTCTTTGCTCTGAAAAATCCAAGTATAAACAAGCAGGTAAATGTATTATCTAGCAAATCTAACAAATAGATTGAGCTGTTTATATTCTCAGATGAATTATAGGTCGCTCCAGTAATTTGGTTTTTAATGTAGGTGAATACTACGGATATTATTGCATCTAAATTATCATTGCCAATACGTGCCAATTTAATACATACACATGCACAGATGCATAATACATGTGGATGTAGACACATGCGGATGTAGACTTATGTATTTGCAACTGTGTGCCGATGTGTGTCTTCCTTATGCCTACCGTCAGGAGAACCCTAAGACTCATAGACCCTATTTTTTTGGTGATAAGCTGTTTATCAAGTGTACCCAAAGGAATGCCTTCCTGCAAACATCTATGCAGATAATAAAGCAACTCAGTAAAGGCATTTAGTGATATAAAGGTGTTTGAACAAATTGTATGCAGCTGCGGGTTGTTCGTGCTGTTGCTGTTCTTGGTGGGCTGCTCCAAATTTTTCTATTCATGTGTTTATGTGGCATAACTGCCTCGGTATGTTCTATTTCTTTATTGATTATGAGTTTGATTCTTCCCTTTCTTGAAATATATAGTTCTGCTAGCTATGACACGTGCAATTCAAAAACACACACAAATGGAATACACATTTAATGGAAGAAAATAAAGTCAATATTGTGTGAGCGCTATTGTGTCACTAATTACTGTGAGCATGGTTGACTACAAAAGATATTCAAGTATTTCATCATATTGTTGGAATATTTGTACATTCTTAAACTCGCAACAAGTTGAATAATTTCTGTGTATAAAAGTAAATCATTTTACTCTTTATAACTGCCATTTTTCTATATAAATTTGAGGATTGCTTTCTTTTTGTTCCATTTTTGTATCTATTGATGGGAAGTTCAATTTCTTGATTTAAATTATGCTAAACATGATTCATCCTCAACATAAATATTAGGCCTTGTTTGGCTTGCTTTTTCTTATCAATCATTATGAGGCAGGAAAATAAACCATAGTATTGGATTAGCTGATATCTTTGGCTGTCATTGAATATTATGTCTACTAGTGGCAGAAGTAGTCAGCAGTTCATGTAAGAAATAGTCAAAGCGAAATGATGAATTCCTTGAAAATAGCACATTGTTAATTCTGATTCATTAATGAAATAACAAAAGCTGCTGCCAAGGTGTGAATCTGAAATAACACAAAGTAGATGGCTAACTGGCGGTCAATATTAAAGATAACTTGCATTCTCGGGCTACATTAATTCAGTATTATCCTACAACACATTTACCTGAATACCTGTACACATGAGCGCACATGACATCAGGAACTGTTGCCATTAAGTAGCATGTTGATATTGCATATGGCTCAAGGAGTGCATCTACAGACAATATATACTGCTACACAGACTACATGGAATTTTGTGATAGAGTGTGCATGCTGTAAAGTTAAATTCCCATTTATTATTATTAAATTGCTTTGCACATTCTTCTTTAACATGGCTCACATTTATTTTTTTGCAACTTATAGTATAGTACAAGTCCCCCATAGACCTGTCCATGGGCCGGGCCGGGCCGGGTTCGGGCCGGGTTTTATATATAATTACTAAAATTCAACCTTGTCCAAGCCCGGCCCGGCCCGAAAATTCGGGCCTTAACTTTTGCCAAAGCCCGCCCAAATTTAATAACCTCTACCCAAGGCCCGCCCAAGCCCGCCCAAATAGATTTTTCATCAAATAATATATAAGTTATAAAAAAATTAACAATAATATTAATATGCGAATATGACAAAATATTATTCTACAAAACACTTAAAAATTAAAATACCAAAATGCAAATATTTATATAATTACAACAACTAAAATTCAAACCATTATACTCAATGGCAATCAACAATAAATATATATTATATAAGTATATATAAAACTAATTAATAAATAATCAATGGAAATTCACCATTATATATATAAAAGTATAAACAAAACTAATTAATAAATATATTTTATAATTCGGGCCGGGCCGGGCCGGGCCGGGCTTTTAATATTGAAAACCAAACCCGGCCCATTTTTAAAATGGGCTTCTTTTTTTGTCCAAGGCCCGGACATCGGGCCTTAGATACTTGTCCAAGCCCTCCCATTTTTCGGGCGGGCCTTCGGGCTTGGGCGGGTAGCCCGGCCCTTGGACAGGTCTAGTCCCCCATCCTTCCAGAGTTACATTCTTATTTAACATGGTGATCTATGTTCTTTGCAGTTATGCGGGGGTAAACCTTCAGAAGGTGTATTTGTTGGTGCATTCTTGTCAATGTCTTCGACTGCTGTGGTATAGTATGCATTCACTTTTAATTTGAACTTTATTGGTACATTAATTATGGAACTGCCTTATTAATTCCATATTTGTTATTTTGTTCTTTTCATTTGATTGCATTATTACTATTATGTATCAGAGCAACAAGATAATAGTGGCTGAGGATTTCAACATGTTCATATATTTGTTATGGAACTAAGCAATCAGATTCCACTTGCTCTTACCAGCACGTCATATGCAATCCCACTAGTTATCTAGGAATGTGTGACCTTAAACCAAGTGTTAAGCTATTAACTATCCGAGTTCGGAAAAATGTGAAAATGAAGGTTTAACTGAAATTATAATGGAGTTGGAAAATTTCTACTTGAAGGCACTATGGTTAAGAGATTCACCAGATGAAGATGCTACGTGTGTGATTTACTATGCAAAAAAATATTATCATATAGTTGGAGGATTATGCCTTGGTTGGTTTTCTATATTAGAAGTTCCTATCGCTAAGAAGCTACATTTGATGGCAGATTAGGAAAATCAGTGGTGATCAACAAGATCTGACATTCTCAGGATTTAGCAGTATTGCTTGCATAAAAGCTTGTTGGAGAAAAGATGAAACATTGTCCCTGTAATTGCTAGAATGATAATATACAAATTGATTTAATGGAATCAGACATCAGCATCAAACTTTTTGGAACTTCCATAATGATGTTTGGAAAGGAATATATATGGTCTCAAGTTCTTGTTTGGCTTGAGTGAGTTTCTGCATTATTGTGATGCATGGTCGCACTTCTTTAAAATTGAGATAGAAATGTCAGCTGCATTTGTTTGTTCTTTGTGAGCTCATATACATGGAAGGAAACTCTCTCCTGAGGTGATACATGAGATAATCGGACAATGATGGAAAAGTCAAGATTTAGAAAACAAAAATGGAGGTAGTCTTCATATAGAAAAACTCGGAGAGTATGATTTTCAGTTTCTTTTATTTAATGAAGTGTTAAAATTGGGCCCAACATGCTAGAATTCTCTCATATCTTTTGTTGTTAAGTGGTATGACTCATACTTGGATCTCTTTAACTAATTAATTGGTATAGTTTCAAATAGTTCTCAGTTCATCTACATGGAAGGTAAATTATATAAGCCTTGGCTCAGCCTAGATTCCTGGTTAGCATCTCTTTTGTTGTTGATTTTGCTTTTTGGCGAGTATTGCATAAATGTTGATCAATATCAATTCATTTATGTTTAAAGGTTAATGAATGTCATCATTACATTCAGTCAAGGAGCTGATAACCTTTTGATATTAGCCTGTGAATTTTCTATCCTTGATGATATGTTTTTATTTTACTTGTGTAGGTTTTAAAATTTTTAATGGAAAGAAACAGCATCAACTCTCTCCATGGTCAAGTTACAGTTGGCACCCTTATTCTTCAGGTAGAATATCTCCCTGTTTGTCACTAGCATAGCTTTCTCTCTTAATCCAGCTTATGTTATTAGACCAGCTGAACTTTGAATTTTAGTTTAATGCCACTACTGGTCGCTAAACTGAGGGACATTGCTCGTACTAGTCCTTCAACTGAAAAAAAAAAATGATTGTTTTGGTCCTTTAAGGCCCTCTTTCTGATGGTCTGCCACCTGACCTGGTGCCATTACTGGCCGCTAAGATGGTAGCTTATGTTGATGTGAAAAATGGATTCAAAGCACAGATGAACGACTTATGCCTCATGTTAAATAAATTTTCTTTTATTTGAAAACATAATTTCGAAGTAGTGATGCAGGTAACTTGCCCATGTTTGCACCCACTCCTGCCCCACCAAAAGGAAAAGTGAAAAACCCTTCGTTCCAGCTGTGCGGCACTGAGAGGAAAACCCTATGTTGATGTGGATAACTCATCCATTTCCGCACCACTTTAAATTTACATCGGCATCAGTTTGCCATGGCAAGATAAGTTACCATCTTAGAGGCTTGTTGCTCCGATAGGCTACCGGTGGATGCTGTTGGATGGAGGGCCCAAGATGAGCATAATTGGCTAGTTTTGGTGGCCTTTTTCCTCTTTCATTTTCTTTTATTCCTTTTTTTTGGGAAGAGAAGAATAAGGGTGCGGCAATATTATTATTATTATTATTATTATTATTATTATTATTATTATTATAATATTGTTGTTGTTGTTGTTATGATAATGATGATGTCTTCTTTAGTTGGAGGATTAATGCGAACAATGACCCTAGTTTAGGGATGAGTGCCTTTAAGGCTTGAATTTTTGAAATTGATAGCTGCTTTTTTTCTTAAAACAAGTGTTGCATTTCCTATAACATCATTCTATCTTTGAGAAAACTTGTCTTTGTTTTGGATGACACCATCCTTTCTGCCTTTCAGGACTGTGCTGTGGGCTTGCTTTTTGCTCTCCTCCCTGTTTTGGGTGGCACTTCTGGCATTCTACAAGGAGTGATATCAATGACCAAATCGTGAGTGAAACACTTTATGCATGCATTAAATATTTACCCTCATTTATGTCCTTGTAGATTTTGATATTGGAAAGACTTCTAATGTAGCTGTATGCTGAGTGCATGCCTGTGTAAGATATATTAATCATTAAACTTGTTAAAATGTTGTTGAATATTAATCAAAGAGGATATGGTGTTTATGTTATCATAAATTAACATCAGATTTATGCTCTCAGTTTGCTATTAACTTTTTACTATGCTTGGTTACTATGGTCTTAGCTTTCTCCTTGTCTAATTTTTAGCTACACTAATTTAAAATTGCCCATCTGCTATGTGTCATAGTGTAGTTTCATTTATATTTGTTCATTAAGTTGATCTGTCTTACTGTTCTAATAGACACAGTGCATTATTGGTAATAACATGCGTTATTGCTAAGTTGATGGTTTACTGACATTCACATTTGCCTGATAATTCACAAATCAGAAGCATACATGGAATACACACATGCATAAGTAGATATAAATACATAGATAGAATTGTGTGTGTTGTGTGTGTGTATACACGCGCACAATAGGAGATTGATCTTCACAAGGCTAATTTTAAACAATTCCTTTACAATGAGATTCATGTTATGAAACGATAATTGTCTTTGAGCATAAATCAAAGCTTCAAACGCTTGCAGTTTTAGTGGTTAAAAGCATCCAATATCCCCTTCTCGTTTTCTTCTCCCAAACAGATATTTGACTTCAAAATTTGAAATCTTGTTATTGTAGTCTTTAGGTGACATTCCATTTGTATCATGAAGTTATCATCTAGCACTGAGGTAAGTGGTATATGCACAACATAAATGTTACAAACACTTTTTGGGGCAAACATTATGGGAGAAGGAGATTAAATCAAATCAGTTTCAAAAAGGAAAGGAGGATGGTATAAGAAAATAATATCAAGAGAAGGATGACGAGAATTAAGATGCAATCAAGAGCATACAAATTAAGGTAGCAAATAGAGATGATATCAATTAATTATGCTAAAGGATTATTCAAGTATCTGGTATGAATACATCTTTTATTTTCTTCCCTGGTTAAGTCCTATAATAAAAGGAGTAGAATCCCTATTGTTATACACTACCTAAAATAGTAGTTGTTAGATTTTATATTTTGTACTAGTTGGCTCTATATGGGTGCTGCATAAACTTAGGGATCTTACACCTAAAAGTCTCAAGATTTAGTGGCTCAACCCCTATACCTATATGTATAAACCCATTACACTTCTATCACACAACCGATGTGGGACTATATTTACAACACCTTCCCTCAAGTTTAACTGGGTCATTTTTTTTGTCAGTTTGAACTTGCTCAGACTTGTACACCAGAGGTTTGTTTTTACCATGACTTGTACACTACTTTGTGTTTCAGAGGTCCAACACTCATGGATTTGTACACCACTTGTGTCTCAGAGGTCATATATATATATATATATATATATATTAGGCTCCATAATATTTCTTTGATACCATGCTAGATTTTATATTTTGTACAGTGGGTCCTATATGGGTGCTACATAAGCTTAGGGGTTTTATACCAAAAAGTCTCAAGACTTAGTAGCTCAACCTCCATACTTATATATAAACCCATTACACTTCTATTATACAACCGATGTGGAACTATATTTCCAACAGTAGTTTAGCCTTGTTATTTAAAGACTGAAACTAATGAAAGAAGACAAGCAGAAAAGTTTGTTCACTTGAGATAGGCAGCTCTCTCTCTCTTTTTCTTGGGCTTCACCTCCTCACCATAAGTTCTAACAGAAAACCCAAGTAGAATAATCTTGTGACCAGATTTCAATCCAAGGCTGGCAACAATAAATCTCATTCATGTTGAATCAACTCCTTTGAATAATTAAATTCGCATTGAAACAGGTGCTTTATTCACTGGTCCCTAGCATTAAAGTTCTAGACTAATGTGATATGAGGAAGGTGAAAAAGAAAAGTTGCATATATTCTGATTGTTACTCTTTAAAATTTAGTCAAATGCTAAAATTTTGTTTTTAATGAGGTAACTTGTCAAATATTAATAACCTATTTGTAAGTAGCTTCACATGAGCCTGTAGCATGAGATGTTATCTGTTTTGATGGAGAAAATATTAACTTGTCCAGCATCCTGCTACATAGGATCTTATCATAATACTTTTGGAGAAAATATATTATTTTCCTTTCTGTAAATGGCTTCATTTACTGAAATAGCTGCCTTTATGGAACACTTCCCACCAGGTTGGTTGTGCTTTGTACTTTCTTGACTATCCTTTCCATACTTTCACGAACTTGCGTACCATGGTTTCTGAAGCTGATGATAAGTCTTTCCTCTCAGGTATATAACTTTAATTGAGCATCAAACTTGAGACGTTATAACTTTTGTTAATAGCATGATGGAATTCAATTCATATCTTATTTATATGTTGGTTGCACACTAATGATTATCTAAGTTGAATACATTTCCAGACCAATGAACTTTATCAGTTGGCGGCAGTTGCATTTTGCTTACTTGTTGCATGGGTAAGTACAATCAATTCCATAATCTAGTGTCTTCCCTGCTCTTTTCCCTTTTCTACAGTAACATTGCTTTGGTTATATCTTTGCGACTCTAGATGAGTTAAGATCTCTTATGAAACTCACATAGTTGCTAACTATGTTGCATGACTCTGTTAGTTCTTAGCTGTAGGATCATGAAATTATCTGATTCCATCCAATTGTTTGACCTATTCTATCTTCTTGCTCTATTTTTCCCACGCTTCCTGCTTGATGAAGAACTATCAATTTTCAGTGTCAAGAGTTTTGTTCTTTGCTTGATGAGAGCCACATTCAAGCACTTTGAGAAAAGTTTGCTATAGCTAAAATTATTTGCGTTCATGCCATCTAGGATTAAAGAGCACTTCTCAGACAGACATAGTTTGTTCAGTTAGTGAAGTACTAGAAGTAAGATATACCATTTGTAGTTGGTGTAGAAACACATTGTTGAGATTAACAAATTGATAGTAGGAATTCAGGAGGAACAAACAACATCTATTAGTTGTATACTACTCTAATGGTCACATTGGTTAAAATATGAGGATATGGGGAATTTGAGGCAATAGATTTCATATCATAGGTGCTGGTGGATGCTTTGTTCTTGATTTGTAGTACTTGGAGATACAAAAATATCTAATATTTGTGTTCAGCAACTAAGTAGCCAGAGTTGATCATCAGGTATCATATTTACATAGGATTGTAAGCAATATATTACTCTTTTTTGATATGCAGGACTTATTGGTAAAATTATATTATTATTGCCTTTTTCTGATTTTGGGATTTTAATCATCTCAGTGTAGTGACAAATTGGGCCTTAGTCTTGAACTTGGTTCATTTGCTGCTGGAGTGATGATATCAACGACAGATCTTTCACAGCATACCCTTGAACAGGTAAGACGTTTTGTGCATTAATTTTAAGCTAAATGTACTGTTAATAGTTCCCAACAGTTTTTTTCCTTTCAGTTTATGTTATTACTTTCATCTCTTTGTAGTTTATGCAAAAGCTAGTTTCAAAAATATAAGGTTTGAGAACTAATTTGAGTAGACTAAAACTTAATTTTCATCATGTCCCTGTTCATGATATGCTCTTCGACGCTAAATTGTGCCAAACTCCTTATTGTATCTAATAAATGATATACTCTTCTGCGGTGCTGCTAAATTTTGCCTGCATAATAATTTATAATATGTTCTCTTATTTCAGGTTTGTTCTTTCTGCAGATCGAACCCATCCGGAATTTTTTTGCTGCTCTTTTTCTTGCAAGCATTGGTATGCTAATTCATGTTCATTTCCTATGGAATCATGTGGATATATTGCTAGCCGCTGTAATTTTGGTGATCATAATAAAGACATTAGTTGTGGCAACTGTAATAAAGGGATTTGGCTACACAAATAAGACTTCTCTTCTTGTAAGTGTGAACTGATTCTCTCAAGTCTTTCAATTTTCTGGATATTTATATGGTTATCGATGCTAAATTTGTTCTCTATGCATAGGTTGGTATGTCTTTGGCACAGATTGGAGAGTTTGCTTTTGTTCTTCTAAGTCGTGCTTCAAATCTTCGTCTTGTTGAGGTAAATTACTTATCACTGTATAAGATCAATAATCAATTAAACTACTCCAGTTTTGAGTGCTCCAGGTTGTATGCCTCTCATTTTATGCAAAAATAGAACTTGGATTTGAAGAATGTGTATCACATGTAGCTTGCTGAGTTCCCTTGAGCATCATTATTGACACCAGCCTGACGCGTCTTGCTTGAATCATCAGTATATGGCTATAAATGCTAAATAAAGTTGTTGAACATTTATTTGCTATAAAGACCTACATACTTGCAGCTAGCTTCAAATAATGGCAAGTTGGCAACAAACATAAATATCAGTTTTTATTCTACTGACAATATCATGTCATGTATATGCTTCCAATGTCATGCTTTCCCCATCAGCGGGCTTCTCCTTACAATTCTCCACAGCTTCCTTTGAAGCATATTGGTTCTACACAATTGATGGTGCTTGGATTGTGTTACTGCAGACACATGATTTATTTAATATAGGTAGTTGAGTTCACAGTTAAGTCTCGTAGGCTACTCTAGAGTTTGTGTGACAAATTGCATCTGAGTCTTCTCTAACAATAATTATCATGCCCTTTCTACTTGATTGGATTTCTGTATTTGGTTTGGTATCTCTACTTGCCATCAAGTGCTCTGCGTAACTATTAGTCTGATTTCCTTTTACAGGGAAAACTATATCTTCTACTCCTAGGAACTACTGCTCTCAGTTTGGTATGTTGTTAAACCTTTAATCTACCGATTTCATATGTGGTTCAATTAAAGAATTGTGAAGTTATACCTATTTGGGTGTAACTCACAGCAATTGTATGTATGAACATAACTAACTGCACTATCTTTTGTGCCTTAACATTGCTTGACTGCATATCTTATTGTGGTAGGACATGGTTCTAGTTGGCATTTAGATGCTTGAACTCTTATTTTCATGGTTCAGGCCGTAATTTAGATTAACTTGCAGGTGACCACTCCGTTGCTCTTTAAGTTGATTCCTGCTGTCATTCATCTTGGAGTTCTTCTAAGATGGTTCCCACCAGATAACAGCCAAAATGAGGTACTTCTTTACATCTGTAAATCTTCACCAACTTCCATATCTGGTTAAAGTTATCCATGAGAGGCCATGTGGTTCAAATTTGCATGATCTTATTGTTCAGATGGTGTTTAAAGGCGATAGCATTCGTACTGACAGTGGTAAGCGCATTGTCCTGATGGTCCAAGAGTCTCATGATTCATGAAAAACTTGGAAATGTACATGAAGCAATGTGGAAGAGTGGGTTTTGGGGATAACTTCTGGATTCTCCATAAGACAACCAGTTCATAAGAAGGAAAGAATGTTCTGACCAGTATCCTCATTGGAGAAGTTTTATGCCTAATGCCTCCAATTTGGTGACAGAAAAAAAACCGCAATTAAAAAGAACATCGATACCTCTTGAAGTCTAACACACTTGGTTTTGCTCTTCTTTGTCTTTCAAATCACATCCTCGCGTGTGAATGAGCTTCAGCTCGTTGTTATGTAAATTATTTCGATTTTCTTACATGATTGTTCATAGCTGAGAAACATCCATTCTAGACATTAAATAGAGTGTAGAGTTATGTCAAATTACTTTGTTCTTTAAAAATTTTCCCTAGTTGCACGATGTTATTTACTTTCACATGATTTTTTAAACTAGCATAGATTTAACCTGGGTATGAAATTTGGTCAACTATTTCACAGGTGTGATCAACTGCTGCCGTTCGGGTAAATTTTTTACTTAGTTACTAAACTTTGATTTATTTTTATTTTGATTACTAAACTTCAATTTGCATCAATTTAATCATTCAATTTTAATTTGATTTCACTGAGCATTAAATCAAGGATTTTAACCCTCAATTGATTACATAGTTGTTTGAAAATTTAAGTCAGTTTTTTTCATGACACATTATTAAGTTTATTGGAGGTGTTCATGTCATTGAAAAAATCTTTTGATTTATTACTCAGTGAAACTTAACTTAAAGTTAAGTGATGAAATTGATATAAATTAAAATTTAGTAATAAAAGTAAAAATCAGCCAAAGTTCAGTAAACTAATAAAAAATTTAGGCATTCCTTAAACAATGGCCAGACCTTTCTGGTGATGATCTGTAGAGAGAGGTCTATTATAAGATATAGCAAAGAAAATCCTAAATTTATAACGCAGTATCTTGTTGTTAGCCAAGTTCTTAAAATAAGCTTCATTTTCTTTCTTTATTTAATGCTAACTATGTACATTAGATGCATGCTTTATTATGTTATATCATGCATCCAATGTTCTAAAATTTATAAGTATTCCAATTGATATTCAAAATATCCAGGACTGGTTGTGGATAATAACAGCAATTGATGAGGAATCCTGTAGAAAGAATCATGATATTTTTAGCCTTGAGAGAGAACAGGCCATCTCTCTGTTCTATTGTATTATTTGTGGTGGCCGTACCTAGTAGTACACTGCCACTTTGCCTTTACAGATCTCATGCCATCCTGATTGAATTTTCCTACTCACTTCTACAGTCTTTATATTTATGCCAAAATTTGTTAATTTATGTATCATGATGAAAACATTATGAACCAAAAACACTAATAGTCAATTTGGTAAATGGTTTTTATCCCCTCAAGAACATGTATGTACTCATTATGAAATGACATTGAATATTCAACTTTTATAACCCAAAGTAAAAAATTTAAAAAGACAAAAAAAAAAGTTCTGTTTTAATATGCATAGCAAAGAAGACAAAGGTAAAAAGTACAAGACATATTAAGGCATTAATTAGCCATACAAGAATGAGTGAGCATGCAATATTCAAGAGCCAAGAGAAAACATGTGGACATGAAGAGCAACAAGCCACAACAAAAGCAAGGCATCAAATTTCAAGCCTTGTCTGGTACAATGACAGCTCATTTTGAGAGCAACATTTGGAGCAAAGCAGGGGACAATGTGGTTCACATGTCACCATTCTTCAAAAGCTAATTAAAACCAAATGCTTTCAATCCTCCCACATCTTCCTCTACCTGTGTATCATTATTATTATTATTATTATGAACACCAACCAACCCCTTCAAATATCACCTACTTATGTTTGCACATCTTGATCTCTTTTCTTCCCCTCAATTTTCAAGAATCCAATGAAAACATACAGAATTAATTTAATGTATAACTGAGATGATAACTCTGAAAATTAGATATATATATATATATATATATATATATATATATATATATATATATATATATATATATATATATAATTATTAGATTTTTTTTACTATATAATATTCTACAATATTTTCATAGTATTACACAATGTTGCTACAATACTAACGACAGTGTTTGGCCATTAGATTTTATCTTCATAGATTGCATGAGGCTACAAAATGGGCTAAGACAAACCAAAGAAAAAATAAAAATTAAAAAAAAAAAAACAAAGGACTGGTCCCAAAGTCCTTTTAAGAGAAGCAACAATTGAGTAAAATGCAAAGGCACCACATGAATAATAAGTGCTGTTGGTTCTCTAATTCCTTCCAAACTTTTGTGGGTGGGCTCTCTATCTACTACTGCTGCTACTACTACTACTAGTACTACCTTTCTCTCTTCTTATCCTTGCAATACATTTTGTGTGGTGGTGGTTCTCAATTCCTAAATCTCTTTGAAAGATTGCCATTGTGATGCCATGTCCTCTTCTTAGTTTTTCACCCTCTCAAATGCTTTTCTCATGATTTCCCTTCACCAACTTGTATATATCCCTCCATTTTATTATATAAATATATATGCATATAATACTCTTATCAACCAAATATCGAATTTGAATGTATATATATCTTAGTTTTGTTTTTTCTGTTGTCTTTTAGATTCAATTGATAAGCATGACCGACAAATTGATTAATTTATGTATTATGTATATGTGTACTTAAAAAAAAGGACTATCTGAAAAACTAATATTCATCAAAATAATAATAATAATAATAATAATAATAATAATAATAATAATAATAAATTTATTTAATTTGATTAAATAGAAATTTTGACAGGAATTAATATTTATGTATGTGTTTCTTTTTAAGGTTGAAAGCACCATTTTAAGGATCTTTGTGCTTGCTTTGGATTGTTAATAAGTAAAATATGATACTGTTTTTGATAACTTCTTATTATATAATTAAAGGACCTTTAGGTAGCATCAAACAAACAATCAATCAATGTGAAGATTTGGAATTCTCCAAAGACAAAGATAAGGTTTTGTCTGATGTGATGATTTGTGATCTTTCAAGGTGGAGATGGTTGGAAAAAAGAAATAGTGACAATCAAATCAAGAGCAATTAGTATGATGGTTTTATATCTTCAATTATTTAATCCATGATTTAAATAAAAGAATATGTAGGTCAGTTGCAATTAGGATAACAAAACAGATAAGATAAACTTAATCTTGATGGTGTTTGTGTTTCCTAATTTTGGAACATAAGTTGGAATAAAAGCATTAAGAAACCTTTGTTTTCTTTGTTCAATCATTCATGGGATAAGGTTAGACAATCAATATATTATCTTAAAAGGGAGATAAAGTCTTAGAAGCCACTCTAATGTCAATACAAAACATAGAAAAGCATGCAACACTATTCTTATTTTCTTTAATTTAATTTGAAGGCTAGCTTCATATATATGATCTTATGTTTATTAATTTATTTGTTCAAAGATTAATTGCTCCTACCTAATTTTTTTCATAGCTATATATATATAGATCACATACATTGAAATAAAACAATCAAAGAGCACAAAACAACTTATAAAAAAGATGACCATATATAGCAATAGTTCAATGATCAAAGAAATGACTATTTTCACTTGATTCTTATATTTATCTCACATTTATACTTTCTCTATCTTACATTTTAATACATATATCAATGCTATATCCACAATCCATAATTCTTAGACAAACATACACACGCCCCACAATTCCTTTAAGGGAGATATTTTGACACACACACACTCATATGCATCTAGGAACCTTATCTATAGCATTAAATACATGACCCAAAATTTTCTTTTGTTTGTAGATGCTTAAAGAGGCATAGGATGAAGAAAGGATCCAAATTTACATTGGCAAAGCAACCACAAATAGAAAAGGCATTCAACCATAAAAGGATTTTATTAAATTAAGAAGCTAGCATCAGTTAATTTGAGTACCCACAAACACTAGTTAGTGGAAGCAAGTTGGTTTACTAAATCCATCCACTTTATATATCCCAAATTAGGTAATGGTGGACATCAGAGCTAACAAAGTATAGCAATATCAAAAGTGAAGCATTAATTAAGAGATTGCAAGTCCTTTTCCTTAGCTCTTTAATTGTGTGAACATTATGAGCTCATGCATCACCTTCAATTTATATATATATCAAGAACCACACACCAATGAAGTCATTATCATCACAAAACAACAAACTCTCTCTTGTTGTTATTGTTACTCATAATGATCATACTAATTAACACATAAGAAAATACATTGAAATATATATATTAATTATACCTAGTTATACATTTGCTTAATTGATTCTTATCAGATCTACTACTTTAGGTAACTCTAACAGTGCCATTGCCAGGGGAGGAGATGCTAAGCTCTAGATCAATCTGTGGTTGTTGTTGTTGTTGTTGTTGATGATGATGATGATGATGATCAAGAGTTGAAGAACTCATTATTGATGATGGAGCAAGAGAAAGAGTGAATGAATCTTGTATGAGCTTTGGAGTTGTGAACTTGTCTGAACTTTTAACCTGAAAGAAACAAAAGAGAGAAGAAGGATACTTTAACATTATTATAAATATATTAAGATTAAAGAAGATATGTAGACAAGCATGCATGCATGCATGCATTGGATGGATGATATATGAATGTATGTAGTACCACATCAAAGAGGCTAGAACGGCGTTTCTTCTTGTTGGGGTTGGTTTGTCTGAGAAAGTACTTTTGGGCATGGCTTGCAACTTGGGTTGGAGTTCTTGTGGTGACGAAGTTGCGTGAGATGCCACGCCAGTCTCCTTTGCCTAGTTTCTCAAGACCTGCCAGAAAGGTTCTGTGTTCTTCTTCAGTCCATGGAACACCTGGATAAAATGAAAGTTACACATGTACTTTGAGAGATAGAGTTTGTAAAGATGAAAGAGATCTATATATCTTTTTCACCATTCATTAACATAAATGAAATTAAAGAAGAAATTAACAAGATATTAAAGATATAACTTTGTCTAGTTTGTGTACATATTTATGTGTGTTTGTGTGTGTGTGATTAATTAATTCCTTATGTTGAAGACCTAATGAATAATGTTACAAGGTTCTTATCAAGACAAAAGAAACAGAGATGTTGTCTTTTGAGCTTGTCTTGTGGGGGGTTTTTTTTTTTTGTTGGGTAATAAATTTGGTTATATTAAAAAATAAAGAAAAAAAGAAAAAAGCCTGCCAAGGAAGGAAGGGAAGAAGAAGAACAAAACGGAGAGACATATATACATTTTCTATTTCTTTCTTTTGGTAATCTTTTGTCATTAAGAAGAAAGTGATCAGTTAATTTTTTGTGAGAGGGAACAAGAGAAAAGTCCTAATAAATCTTTTCTTGTTTTTCTCTTTTTCATCATCTTTTATCATAAAAAGGAAACAAAAACAGAAGAAGAAGCAGAAGAAAAATAATTTAGAGAGAGATCCATAAAGAGAGAAAGAGAGGGAAATTCCTAGAATAAGAAAAACAGCATAAATGAAACATAGAACAAGAAAGATGTGTGTGTGTATATATAGTAATTAATTAATAAAAAGGACTGATCACCTTTCTTTCTCTCTTGAGCTCCTCTTCCCAAAAGACCATCAGAGAGATAACCATTAGAAACCTTACAATGATGATCAGTGGCTTCTTCAATGGAAACAAGAGAAGATGAAGAAGAAGATGAAGGTGATGAACTAGAACAAACATGATAACAAGAAGATGATGGTCCCAAGCAATCCATGCTAAAGCTTTTCTTCATATGCAAAGCTGATGATGAAGAAGAAGAAGTAGAAGGAGAAGAAGAATAAGAAGAAGAAGAAGCCATTTGAAGAAGTTGCACCCCAAAAAGCTTCAACCCAATTGAACTACCATTATTACTACTGCTACTACAAGTTCTTGAATTGTGGCCATTGTTGCCACAATGAGAGCATTTCCTCGCCATCTTCTTCAACCTTGTTTCCTCCAAGATCTGATGATCACCTACAAACACCTCATTCATGTGGCCTTAAAACTATCCAAAAACATGGGGGGCATTGGTTGGAGTTTTGGAGAATTTTATTTTGTGGACACATTCTCACCATGTGTGTTTGGATGCATTTATATTTGTCCTCTTCAGCACATACATATTCACATCTGATATATGTTAAAAGCAATGAGGAATTTTATGTGGTGTAGATAAGTAGATTCTCTTTTTAACTGTTGTTGCCACCTAAGCATGCCAGTAAAAACTGTCTTTTCTGTCCATTGTTATTGGTTCTTTTCAGTTGTTTTATTTTGTTTTGCACTACGTGCTTCTTGTACATTCCACACACACACACACACACAGAGTTTTAATGATTATATAATAAATTGGTTGTAATTAGACTTGGACTTTTAGATATGATATTTACCTTATCAGCATCATCGATAATACTTTCATCCAAATATATATATGTATATGTATATTTTAATTTAGAGTTAACAACATGATGAGGTGGTTCTTTCAGTAAGATAAGGGTCGTACTATGGAGATTTTTTTGATTTGACGTAATAAAAAAAAGTTCATGAGTCAGATAATAATTCATATTACTGTTACTCAACTAGCCAAACTGCTCTTCATCCGGAAATACTAAAACCAATCTCACTACGAAAGATTTAATTACAAAATGCTCATTGTATGGGTTCAAAATATACTAGATATAATGCTAACAGTCACTGACTATAGGTGTGCGATAACTGTTTAATCTCCGTGTCAGTTATATGAAGGCACATGATCAGATCACCCGTATCAGTTATATGAAGGCACATGATCAGATTATCATTATCTTTTATGTTTACGCCCTGATTGTATATGTATGTGCTTATCGATTTTTGTAAAAAAAAAATTATAGTTCAAACATGTTCAGGTTTAGAATTTTGAGAAATGCTTTAAATAATAAAGAAAATTATGGTTTCTTGTAGAAAGAGTTTTAATAAGTGCATGATTGATAAGTTGTTTATTCTCTTGTTTTCATCATTATGGAAGATAAAGTAGTCCAGAATTTAAAAAAAAAAAAAAGACAATTGCATTATGTGATGAATACAACATGAAAGCTTTTCACAAAATCATCGATATTCCTATTATTACTCTTATCAAAATATATATTTAATTTTAGAATTATTATAAGATCCAATGTTTTTGTGCTAATAGTATCACAAAGATTATAATATGACCCCATATGCATCAACGAGGTGGTTGGAAAGAAAACAAGCTCACTAATGATAAGCTACATGAATTATACACTTGAATGATGACACTATGAACACACACACATATATGTATATATTTATATGAACATTTTAGAGTGGGCATTAATCCCTTGCATGATCAATAGTAAAATTTCATATAATTCTCTACTAATTAATTTAATATCAAGCACTAACCATTGGCTTTTCAACTCTTGATGTTTGACTTCAACTTTGAAGAGAGAGGGACTTCCACTTGCTTGCATACCTACTTGGCTTTAATAATTCAAGAGAATCTCTTTTCTTTTGTTGAAGATGAAGAGGTAGAGGACGCTTATGAGAAAGTTCTCACTAACTTTTTTTGCTTTTTTTTTCCTTTTTGTTTAAGTGCTTTGTTATTATAATGTTTTAATTAAGTTGGGGCATTCTTTTTAGAGTTTAAATTGTCTCTAAGATAAGCTCATAAGTCACAAACTTTATAGGTGTTTATCTTCCTTAGAGAACAACCTTAATTAATGCTATCACCTTTCATTACCCATCAAACTAATTTGGTGATAAAGAATTAATTAACGTTTGCTAATCATTCTTTGATAGTGTCCAATAACTTTGTCTATTCATGACAAAATATGATTGCCCTTAACTATATCTTTTGGTCTTCAAATCTCACAATTAATAGCCTTACTAATTAAAACTTTTATTTTTTTTTTCTATGAGTAATCCATTTGTAATTAAGATAGATTTGGGTTTTAAAAGGTTATTATCTTTTTTCTTAGTATTGAATTTTACACTATTAATCATTGTATTTAGAAGTTGTCCCTGATTTTTTTTTTTTCAATTTGTTAATTTGGATACATACATCTTGAACTAATAAAATTTAAATGAATAAGAGTTGAACAAATATAAAATTTTTAATAATAAATTAAGTATTTTTTTTTGCTCCTATTGCTACTGTTGATTATTACTTTTTAAATTAATTTAATGCAACCAAAATATGATATAAATTGGAAATAGCAACAGAACAAAAAGCACAATCCTAATGACCTTTACCTACTTTCTAAGAAAGAAAAAAAAAAGAATAAGATAATAAAAGTAAAAAATTGAAGGTTTTAATGTAAGGAATAATTTCCCCTTTTTTGATACAAATGTGTAAGATTCCTCTAGATTCTTTTTGAAAACTTTAATGAGAACTCTTGACTCTCAATTTAATTAAAATGCACACCATCCACATATATCAAGAGAATCACATTCTTCATCATAAAATATATTTTTTATGACATAACCACTTGTTTGAATCTTGAGCAAGTTTGGATAATTTATGATAACACATCCTATCAAATTAGAGTCTACGTTTAGGATGACACATTGGCCAATTAATGAGGTTAAAAATCAAATTGAGAAATCAATGAAGACTTGACCTTTCCAAATGTTAAAAAGAAAATGCTATTGTTCCACTCATCATGGAAACCAAGTGGCCATTACTTAAATAATTAACCATACCACTATTCTATTAATCCTTTTTAATTTGCTAAAGGACAAAGTGTCACACTAATTGAAATAGACACCTCATTTGCTTAATAAGGAGGAGAAGATTGCAATTCATATCAATCATTGTTAAGTTTTTATAGGAGAGAACACATCAAGATAATTAATATATTCATTTGATGAGAATATTATAGCATATGTTTCATTTTACTTTTCAATATCTATATATGCTTCTTTTGCTCAGAGTGAACTAGATTGTTTTGGTATGAAATGAATGGCAATTAGAAGAATATCAGATTGATGATTAGGTTGCTTTCTGGTTACTTCATGGGTTCCATCAGGTGATCTCAAACTTTATTTAGACAAGTTTCAAACTCTCAACCACTCTCTCCTAACTTCTTGAGACACATATGACACATGCAAATGATCAAACTATAGAGTTGGTATGTGAGAACAACTTCTTTTACTAAGAGTTGTTAGATGCATGCTAAATATTAAATAATGTACATATTCATAAAAAAAAATTGAGGATAGTGCTAATAGTTCCACATAAGTTATAAATTTTGATTTGAATATATATAAAATTGGATCTACCATATCTGGTATATATATATTTGGTTTGCATCTGTCCTAGTCAAAAGATTGGTTTGGTTAATTTGTTAATATATTTAATGAACATATGAATTGGAGTTTTGTATGGGTTAATTTAATAAATATGGATATAGATATTTGAGATTCTATCTTAGTATAATATAAATTAAATTTTTTTTATTAAACCAAACTTAACTAATATATATTTGATAATGTATAAATACTAATAAAGGAAAGAAAAATAGTTCATTTTAAAGTTTAAGTTTTTTGTCCACTCCATTCTTCTTCTACGGTCTCATCAAGCCTTCTTGCTCAATAACTTTGACTTTTAATTCGTAGTATTGCAATTTTAATCCTCTGAAAAAAAGCATAAATTTTGAGTTGTTGTAAGTATAATTAAAGTGTATTTCAATATGTTGTTATAAAAATATTGACATTTAATCATATAAAGAAGAAAATCAATGTTCCATAATAAAGTATGAATTTTCCCAAACACTAATAAAAACATCATATACGATTAAATGGGGAAATCATCAAAGTAAATTTGAGAAAATAATAATAACAATGTTTTGATGGGCTTTGATTGGGCTGAGCCCAACGGTAGAGATGGGCACGGGCCAGTTAACCGGGCCCGGGTCGGTTTTTGGCCGGCCCGTGAGGTTTATTAACCCGCCGGGCCCGACCTTTTTTCTTTTTTAATTATTATATTAAAATTAAAATTTTAAATTGTTGTTGATGGGACTCTTTATAAAAAAATGCATCCACTAACCATCCTTTACAACACTTCTTTTGAGTATAAATATTAAAAAATAAATATAAAATTTAAAAACCAATTTGGAACTGGGCCGGCAGGTCAAGCCCGGTTCCGAACCGAGTTTTGACCCGGCGGGTTGACCCGCCGGGTCACGGGTTGGGGAACCCCAACCCGTCACCGGCCCGTCTACAGTATGAACCGGTTATGGGTCAATGAACCGGCCCGCCGGGCCATTGAACCGGCGGGCTGGGCCGGGCCAAAAATCGGCCCGTGGCCCCCTCTACCCAAGGGCCCAAAATTTTGGCACTTGGGGCATGTTCATATGAATGCTGACTTGTGCATGGGCCATATGTTTCCAAAATATTTGCTTGAAAAATACATATTTAATAGATTATCTTCCATCAAATTCTTTATATATATATATATATATATATTAGAGTTTGACGGATCCACCCGTTTGAAACTAAAATGAGATACTATGAAGTAAATCACTTTGACAGATTTTTTTTTTACATACAAAAATAATAGAATTAGAAATTATTTGCTTAAACGACCTAAGCTTTTGCATTTAGATCAATGACCGTCAATAAAATTATACTTATTTATATTCGTTAATAACAGCTAAAAAAAATTACAAGGCTACTAAGCTAATAAATATTTCTTTCATAATAATTTTAATTACCTAAATATTTTTAAAAGAAAAATGCTGACTGCGATTAGAGTAAAATTCAGGGTTGTTTGTGAAAATATGTAAAATCTTATAAATTAATAAATTCCAGGGGCCTCAGAACAAAACATCACTGGAGCTCCCTCTCGCTCATCGGTTGTCTTGTCTTCTCCGGCGCCTCCGAAAACCCTAGCTCCGATTCGTAGTTTCATGGAGATCTCGATGAAATCATGCTTCTTGTGATCCATTCTTCAAAGCTCTGACCTCTGTTTTTATTGAGATGGCAAGCAGTAACCCCTTCGACATCCTCGGTGGCGACGACAATGATGATCCTTCGCATTTGATCGCCGTTCATCAGAAGCAGGCTGCTTCCAAGAATTCCTCTGTTGCTTCCGCTGCCGCCAAGCTCCCTTCCAAGCCCGTTCCTCCGGCGCAGGCCGGTGAGTGGAGTTTTGTTGCTTTTATGGTTGTCTTTCATGTGGATTTTTGGCTTTTGTTGATGTTTTGATTGGATTTACAGTGAGGGAGGCGAAGAGTAACAGCGGGTCAGCGCGAGGTGGTGCTGGGCGTGGTAGAGGTTTCAGGAATGATCAAAGGCGAGATTTTGGGAATGGGAGTGTTAATGGGTTCGGTGGTGAGGATGGGGATGCTGAGAAGGTTTTTGATAGGGAACGTCGTGGTGGTAGTGGCGATGGAGGGCCACGGCATCCGTTTCGTGGTATACGACGTGGTGGGCATGTGAATGGAGAGGTAGGGGGAGATTATGAACGGCCGGTGAGGAGATTGTATGAGCGCCGGAGTGGGACTGGACGAGGTAATGAGATGAAGAGGGAAGGGGCTGGGCGTGGGAACTGGGGAACTCCTACTGATGATGTGATTGCACAGTTAGTATTGATTTTTTGTTCTAGCGGTTTCTCTTTAAATGTCATTGCTTTTGTGTGAAATTTGGCTTTCTGTTTGATTAAATAGGGGGACTGAGGGAAATGCAAATGAGGGGAACTTTGTTAGCTCTGCAAAGCAGCTCGAGCAAGATGGTGAGCAATCTTTGGATGCCAATAAGGAAAATAAGGAAGGGGCTGCTAATGAGGTGGAACAAAAGGGAGAGGAGAACAAGGTGATTTTTCTTCATTTGGTGACCTTTTTTTTCCCTGAATGATGCTTAAAGGATGGTTTGTGGATTTCTGTGGCAAACATTAAGTTTACTAAGGGATGTTTATATTACCATTGGCAAGTATTTGTGCGTAATTTGAACCTTATGTAGAACGATGTTATCTGCACTGCTATGGATAGAGTGTTCTTGCTTTCTTTGGTTTGTTTATGAATATTGTTTGTGTTGTTTTGACATTTTTTTATGTGTATACATTTTGCTTTTCTCAGCCCGTGATTCTAACTTTACGTGATTGAGTCATTCGTGAACTTCATTGGTTGGATATTTGTCTTTGCTTTATCCGCTTCTTTCAGCTGCTTATGCAATAATGTTTAACCTATGCATCAGCAAAGGTTTGAGTTTCATCATGAACTATTGCACAGTTTGCATATCTGTATAATTTTCAATGTTGTCCATGGGAAATATGTATTTACTGCAGTGTTAATTGTCTATAATCCAAATTGGGTCATCTAGAGTTAGATAAATCTGGTTAGTTTCAAAAGTTAGGCTTTGGACCAATGATGTTGTTCCAATGGTACGAGAACAATTGAGTGAAACACTGTTAACTTTGGTGATTACGTGGTTTAAATGTACTACAGAGTATTTAATATATTTATCAACTGAATTAATCTGTATAATAAATCCTTGGATCTGTTTTCTATACTGGCACTACAACTTTGTTATGCCCATTGCAATGATGCCTTCAAAAATTGACTCTTGAGTGTAGAAGTCATGTTTAGGCTTTTTCCATATTGTCTTTGAGAGAATCATGTGACTTTTTCTATTTCTTGTTTATGTCACTTCGTTCCGTTGCAGGCATATATTAAAGCACTAAGTCCGCATCCCATTTTGCTTATACAACCAGCATTAGGATGGTTACAAGCGTGGTTTGGACAATTTTGTGACTTTATTTCCATTTGAGACCAGTAGACCCCCTGGTTTTTCATGGCCGATCCAAAGGGTCTTGCAAGGTGTAAAAACCATTTTGGTATATGCAAGACCTCCATTTCACCTGGCCTACATAAAGTTTAAGGTGGCATTATCAAGGTTTTGGCATGTTAATATATCATGCAGCAATGCAGGAATCTGCCATACATTCTTTGAGTTTTGGTATCTGTTGCTTCTATCCTGACATTTTATGTTTGTTGTTAGTTTTTGCTGTGCTGCATAATTTCTAACCCTTATTGCTTCAGTGTGCATATTATTTTTCTACATTATGATCTTCTTTTGAAGTTTTAAACCCTTCTACCATGTCTTCATTTTAGTTCCTATGCTTTATAACCACATTGCTAATTTGCTTGTAATGCTCTGTGTTGTTTTCTTTGTTTATTTCAATTTTTAATGGTTTGCACATCAGATATCTCACCCATCTTCATGACTTCATATCCTCCTGAGACTGAAACTGAACCACAGCATTATTTCTTTTCCTCAGTTTGCAGAACATCCCCATAGGGATTGCTTTCTCCATTAATTTCATCCATTTTTTCTAATTCAGAATCAATTCTTTCTCACATTTTTCTTATTCTTTATGAATTGGGTTGTATAGGAGATGACTCTAGAAGAATTTGAGAAAATCAGGGAGGAGAAACGAAAAGTTCTACTTGCAATGAAGCCTGAAGAGCGGAAGGTTGATTTCGACAAGGATTTTGAATCTATGAAGCAGCTTTCAATTAAGAAAGGAGACGATATCTTTATTCAATTGGTAAGTTTTGTCTCATATACTCATATGAAATGCTGCCAAGTTTCTCCCAAACAACATGTGACAAACCGATCTTGATAGGGAACTAACAAGGATGCCGGAAAAGGAAAAGAAAACTCCAATAGAGAAGAAAGGATCAAGAAGGTATGATGTCCAAAACCTGATGAATTTACTTGTAATTGCATTCTATGTTTTTCTTCCCAAATTCTGTGTTGAGGTATCTCTACATTGTTCATCAGGTGGAGACGAACAATGGGTTTATTATACCAACTGAGCCACCAAGGTATTCCCGATCTGGAGGCCGTGGCCATGGCAGAGGCCACGGTGATCATGGATCTGTCAGAGGTGGTTCTGATGGCGCCTATGCAGGCACTCGAGCTGCTCTTGCAATCGAAGATTCGACTCAGTTTCCGACACTTAGTGTGAAGTAGAAGAACCGTCTGTCTTATGAACATGTGCTAGTTTTGTGACTAGGGTTTTGATAATGCACTCAATAAAGCAGTGATGTTTTACGTGTCAAAAAGAGCATGTTTTTTTTTTTTTTGGGCCAAGATGAGCGGCCTAACCGCTAAGACAGGGGCGTGCACAAGCCTCGGCGGAGTAAGTGGGAGCAGGGCGTGCACAACCACTACTCATACTCTCAGAAATATGTCCTCACCCAAGATTCGAACTCTCACCACTTGTGAAGAGTTCTATTGGGGACCCGACTACCAATAGACCACATGGTCGTTGGTAAGAAAAGGAGAAGAAGAGCATGTTTTTAACTCAATTACTCTTCTTTGTATACTTGAATCCTGTTGGATTTCAGACTGTGGTTAGACTTGAAACTTTAAATTTTTGGATAAGTCTGGTGTTTGCTTATTATTATTGTTGTTGTTGTTGTTATTGATATTGTTGTCTTGTTCAAGTAAATAACATAGTGTGATGTTAACGCTGTCAGGGAAGTCATCAAGAGTGCAAAATCATGAGTAACAAGGAGCAACCATCTGAATGAGTGTAGACTGTGCAACATATTGAATCATATATTATTTTTTACTTCTAATACGCGTAAATAAAGTGCAGATGTGATTGATGAGTCAATAATATAACTTGTTATCTTCTAGATCTTATTTAATACACAATTTTATTGCTTTCTCCCAATCTCCAAACAGTAGTCTTGCCTCCCTTTCCAAATATAAAACAACAAAACTCACCAACCTGTCAAAAAGTAACACAACTCATATTTGCTCTCATTACGCGTACATTGTTATTGTTCATATATATATATATATTCTTTCCCTAGACTAAATAAATCCTTATATATTTTTTTATATAAAGGAAAAGATAAAACAAGCAACTCTCCACTCCGTTGAACCACAAAACCCACAAGTTGCACCACCATCACCCCCCTTCTTTTAACCCCATCCTCTTCTTTCCTCCTCTAATAATGTATTCATATATATATATATATATATTCACACACACAAACACAAACACAAAGACAAACACACAAAGAAACCAATCAGTCCATCATCATCATCATCATGATGGAAGCAGCCATGGATTCACAAATAGTATCAGAAGAGCAGCAGTACCACATGAAGCTTGATCCAGTGATCCAAATGCACCACCAATTCCCAGAAACACCAGGCACCTGCACATCCCTAATAAAGCAACGCATAAACGCACCTCTCCACAGCGTCTGGCCCATTCTCCGTGCCTTCCACAACCCACAACGCTACAAACACTTCATCAAGAGCTGCAACCTCATCCACGGTGACGGTTCCACCGTCGGCAGCATCCGTGAAGTCTCTGTCATCTCCGGCCTCCCTGCTTCCACAAGCACTGAACGTCTTGAGATTCTTGATGATGAAAATCACGTCATGAGTTTTAGAGTCACTGGTGGTGAACATAGACTCAAGAATTATCGCTCAGTGACTTCAGCACATGAGTTTGAAGATGATAATGGTTCTTGTTTTACTGTTGTTATTGAGTCTTATGTTGTTGATGTGCCGGAAGGGAACACGGAGGAGGACACCAAGATGTTCGCTGACACTGTCGTCAGGCTTAACTTGCAGAAGCTCGCTGTGGTTGCCATGACTGCAGCTGCTGGTTCTTGCACGTGAATGCATGAAGATGGTGGTTGAATGATGTTGAGATGATGATGATGATGATGCATGAGTGTCTTTTTTTTTTTATTATTTTATTTACTTTTGTTGTGTTTTTTTTTTTACAAAGCTTTTGTGATCACTGTGAGGAAGATGAGACAACAAGTTGTAGGTTTTCTTTAGAGTTTTTTTTTTTTTAATATATGTATATGTATGAAGTTTTATGTAATTAACTTTGTTAGGTTTTGGTGTGAATTAATTGGTATCTATTTTTATTAATATTTAATAAAATAAACCTCATATTATTTATGTTGTTGCTAAAATATAAAATAACAAGAATATTTTGGTAAGGGAAATGTGTAATATGAATTTTTTAATTACATATTGATAAAATAGATGTTGAATGTAAGAGGGGGTTTATATGTGATAAAAATAAAGATGATAGATAAATAAATAAATAAATAAATGGAAGTGTGAAGGTTGTTGTGAATTAATTGGGTATGCAAAGTTTGAAATGAAAGTGAAGGTCATAGTCATGTATATTAATTAAGTATTGGTCATCTTCATAAACAGTCGGGTGGTGTTGTATATGTCTGTGTGTGTGTGTGTGTATATATATATATATGGAAATGATCTAAAATATTTCTTGCAAGTGGTACCAGTTAAGGATTTATATAGAAAAAAAAAAAAATACAAAAAGGGACAAGGATGCTTTATTACAGTTCCTCCATTAATTATTTATTATTTATTATTTTTATGTTTTATTATTATTATTTGGCAACTTCTAACATTTCAATCTTACAAGTGTTCATCCCCTCCACAGAAGTCTTATGGTTAGTGGAAGTTTAGGTGGGGTTTAATTATTATTATTATTATTATTATTATTATTATTCGCATATAAAGGGATTTTAATTGTAGAGTGTTAATTAATTAAAAAAATATAATATAGCTAGAGCAATTATATTAGATGATAAGATTGAGCTGAAAAACCAAAATGAACATATACAAATTGTGTTATCTGATGTTATTTTTAAATAAGTAATAAAACATAATAGGTTTTTTTTTTTTATTGAACTAATAAATTGTTATCAATGATTGGAGTTATACAACTTTTGAATTGATAATATTTATATTTTATTTCATATTAGCCTCGTCATATCACATTATAAATTGAGAATAACTTAGCTTTTTTTTTTAAGTCAACAAGTATTCAATTCTTATAATCACTCTTCATTCCAATCAATCATTCACAACCAAACACCATTAAGATTTTATTAAAAAATAAAATTTTCTAAAAAACAATAATTATAAAATTGAATCAAGATGGAGCCATTTTTATGCAAGTAGTGTACAAAAATGAAAACTCTTACCTAATTAAATTATCTTCTACACACATAAGACAGAGTTAAGTGCACTTAATTTAACTTAAGAATGCACATAATGATTAGTTTAATCATAAAAAATGGCATTCAATAATTTGGAAACTATAAACATAATAGTCCACACTCATTTTTCATCATATTTATTTGATGACACACATTTCTCATCATATTTAGTCAAATGGAAATATAATAATACTTTTAGATGATTAAAGGAACCTTCACATTATTTGTCTTTTAGAAAAAGAAAAACTTTATTAGTAGTTTTATAGAAATTTATTTGAGGGTTTTACTTAATTACAAATAACTTAACTAGGATAAAGTTAAGTGATATATACTATTATGTAAATAACGACACATAATAATAATTATTATTATTTTTAGGTGTCCATGGGCATTGCTTGTTTAATTTTTTTTTTTAAGAAAAATCACTATGGAAAATGGAAAAACGGGTGCCACAAAACATAGAAAAGGAGGAAACATGTGAACATGAACTTGAGAGACATGTGACCTTGCCATCCATAAGTGTAGCTAACTATTAGTTTTATAGATTAAATTAAATCATATGATTATTTAATAAATTTTATTAAGTTATTTTATGTTCATGTGATTTCATGCATTCTGCTTTCTAATACAAATATCCATCTAATACTCATAAAAAATGATTTATTATTTATAACCATTTCACTAATGGTTTGCTCAACAATAAGAAATATTGGATATTTAAAATAAAAAAAGTGTTCATTTTTTTTTTTTGCAAAATAGAGCTGAAAGCTTAACAGAAACAGAAAAGCCCAACTAAAAAAAGAAAAACCCGAAACGAAAACTAGAGTTTGACATCACTGTCAATTGCTGCCTTCACCAACCAATTTGGCAGCTTAAGTCCTCGATGGAACAACGACACAGATGGGTTTATGAGTGCGAATTTAGCAACAGCATCCGCCACCTGATTGAGGTTTCTCGGGATAAAAACCACTTGAACAGCCCCACACAAATTGAGCAAACTACGAATTTGTTTAAGCTGGTCACTGAATCTCCAAGTAACTGTGACATCTTCTTTGTAAATCATGTCAACTAGACTTATACAATCAGTAAAAATCTGATGGGGGTACAAACTCCATTCAATACACCTCTTCAAAGCCTCTTCAAGTGCCAAAATCTCTGCATGAGTACTAGTCTCCGCCATGGAATTACTAGCACCTGCAAGAACAAATGTGTTATTACCATCAATTAGGGCAAAACCAGTGCCACAACACCCATCATTCTCGGTCCAAGCTGCATCAGTAAATAAATTCAGAGAAGAGTGAAAAGGAAGATAAGATAACTTCCCTGAATTATATTTATGATCCCTGACAATGTCCTCCACCATTTTGACAGCTTGTTAGCCAATTCCATCCCAATTTGGTTCTTCATTTTTAAACACTTTGTCACACCTTGCTCTCCAAATCAACCAAGCACAAGAGGCGAGAATAGCCTTCAAATTCTGGCTACCACACTGAGCTTTCCACCTCCTCGTGATCCAGTCCCCATCATTAAAGCTAACAATAACAGAAAGATCTACATTTACAATTAATTAAGCCAACTTTGTTCCAAATCAATTTAGTCTTCTGGCAACTCCAAAGGACATGGTTCTCCGATTCCAGCTCCAACCCACAGAAGCAACACTCTTTAGCTGGCCCAATAATCAAATTATATAGATATGCAAAGGTAGGAGTCCTGCCAATGAAGCATCCTCCAAATAAAATGTTTAGCTCTGGGAATGGTGTTGAGTTTCCAAAGAATTTTCCAACTCTCCCAGATACCATCCATCCTATCTGGATCACAATTAAGCCAGTTATATATAGAGCTAACTATTGAGGAATTGGAACACTTAGGGTTCCACACCCAATAATTATTGCCCTCTCTATGTATGCTCCAATTACTCATGTGAGAAACATCTACATTTTCACCAAAAATTTGCTTGCACATGTCATGGTTCACAGAAAACTGATTCACACAATCCTCAATCAAAATATTTTCCAACTGCATGTTCATATTGAGAAAAGAAGGTTTAAAACCAATCGGGATGTCAAAAAACCAAGGATCAGTGAAAAAATTAGTTTTGTCAGGATTGCACTCTTTAATCCAACAATTGGTTCTAATTTTGGAAGCAGCATAAGAAATAGCTCTATAGAAGCTAGAGCCATTCTTCACAGGTCTGTTGTTCCAACAGTTAAAATTCCCATATTTCATATTGAAAATGTCAATCCAGATTTTATCTTCAGAGTTCAAAACCATAAAAACATTTTTAGCCATCAAAGCAGTTTTGGCATTCCTTAGATTTCTAACACCAAGCCCCCCATCAGACTTAGCAAGAGTAGTAGTGCTCCAACCTATAGTGTGAAAGCCGCTACGATTGCAACTCCCACCCCAAAGAAATTTTCTAGCAATTTTAGAGATATGATCAATAATGGAATCCGGCACATTAACACAGGATAACTGATAAGTAGTAATGGGCATTAAAACACTATTAATCAACACGGTTCTCCCAGCCAAGGAAATAGTATTATGGCTCCAGGCTGAGATACAATTTTGCGCTTTGTTGATCAAGGGTTGAAAATGAGATTTATTGATTCTCTTGGGCCCAATTAAACAACCCAGATAGTTGAAAGGATACGACCCTTCTTTCATACCCAGAATGCTCTCAATGGTTCTGCACACCTTCTTATTAGCCCAACTAGGGAAGTGAATGGAAGACTTACTTTCATTAGGAGTTTGGCCAGTCAAATCATTATAAATATTGAGACACAATTTACAAGCTTTAGCAACTGACCGGGAAGCTTTTGAAATAATGACAAGATCATCGGCGAACATAAGGTGATTGAAGTTTCTAGTCAGTCTCACATCAAAACCAGGGATCCACTGATTAATTAAAGCATGATTAAGCAAAGCAGAAAGGTTCTGAGAAACAAGGAGAAAAAGGTAGGGGGACAACGGGTCACCTTGCCTTAAACCCCGACCACTAGAAAACCAATTAGAAACATGCCCATTAACTAACACAGCAAAACTAGGACTAGAAATGCAAGCTTTGATCCACTTGATCCACACATCTGGAAAATTCATTAGATGTAGAGTTGCAAGAACAGCATCCCACTCAATCATGTCATAAGCTTTCGCTATATCAACCTTTAAGATCATCTTAGGGGGGCAACTAGTGTCCGACTCTAAGGAATGCACAATTTCTTGGACGGCAATAATATTATCAAAACTAGTTTTGCTCGCTAAAAAAGCACATTACTCCGGCCCAACAATTTTAAGCATAACCTGCTTTAAACGATTAGTTAACATTTTGGAAACACTTTTGTAAGAAACATTGCAGAGCGATATGGGCCTAAAATCCAGCACAGTCTTGGGATTGTCTGATTTTGGGATAAGGACGATGAAGGTTTTCCCCCAAGAACTTGGCAACTTGGCTGAGGAAAGGAAATAAGAAAGGGCCTTAAAGAGGGGTTCCTTAATGATGTCCCAATATAACAAGTAGAATTCTACATTTAAACCATCTGGCCCAGGGCTTTTACCCTTTGCCATAGATTTAATAGTAATATACACCTCTCTATACGTAACTGGTCTGATAAAAAAGGCTTTGTCTTCCTCAGAAATGGTACTGTGATCAGTAGGTAGAGCATGGATTAGATCATTGAAGGACCACCTACTCTTAGGGCTCCAGAGATCCTTAAAAAAATTGACAAAGCAAAGCTCAATACTATCCTGATCAGTAAAGGAGTTCCCAAATTTATCAGAGATCAAAGAAATCCTATTTTTATGGCTACGAACTCTGGCAACATTATGAAAGAATTTGGTGTTCAAATCACCTTGCTTACGCCATAACATACGAGCTCTTTGAGCCCAGCGAATGTTGTTCTGCTTAAGTAAGGCAGTATGTCTATTAGACAACGCTCTAATGCATCTATAATCAAGGGAAAGAGGGTTGTTGGAGCACTCCAAATTCTCTAAAAAAGCAATATCTCTCTCAGTGTTCTGGATGTCACTATCAATCGGGGAAAGGCCAGACACATTCCAGGCAATGAGTTGGTTTCTGGTTCTATTCAACAAATGAGAGAAAGCATGAAGAGGAGAGGTCTTGGGGTCAAACCTCTAGGCTTTAACAACCGCATCATGACAACCTTTGTAATCCAACCAAAAATTCTCAAACCGGAAAATTTTCTTTTTAAACTTAGAATGCAAGTGTAATTTAAGTAAAATAGGAGCATGATCAGAAGAAATGCGCTGAAGATGTGAAACGGAATAATTATTAAAAAACTCACCCAGTCCAAATTTGCCATAAATCTATCAAGCCGCGCCCACCTCCTGGCACATCCAAGTTGACCATTACACCACGTAAAAGGGGGGCCAGAAAAACCCAAGTCCAACAGATTATTTGAAAGAATGAACTCATTAAAGCAATTGGACTTAGCAGCGTAATGCTTGAAGTTTCCTCCTCTGTGCTCATTATCCGATCTAATAGCGTTAAAATCCCCCACCACAAGCCAGGGCACTTGTATCCTCGAGATCTTTGAAAGCTCATTCCAAACTTTAACTTGAGCCGCAAGCATCTGAGGGTTATAAACAATTGTTAAAATCCACCCATCTAAAGAGTTTGAAGTGATTACCAGGTGCATAGTGTTCTGCGACAGGGCAATGGGGGTAATAGTGCCAATTCCTCTCCTCCAGAACGTCATCAAACCTCCTGACATTCCCTGGGCCGGAAGAGCAGCCCACTCCCAATCTTTAGCAACTCGTTTGCAAAAATGGTGGCATCTATCCACATTCTCTCTCGTTTCAATTAGGCAGAGGATTTGTGGTCTATACGTCTTAATCAAGTCCCAGAACCGATTCCTGGTACCAGCGTTGGAAATTCCTCTGCAATTCCAGCATAATACATCAGTAATATCATTGTGATTCATAATCCACAAATTATCCATCAACACAGATATAAACATTATAGCAAATTTAATCATCAAAAAACAAGTTTAAGAAAAAACTAGAGGAGAATTAATAAGGAGAGCTTCTCCCTTTTTTCACTTTTGGCGTGGCTTTCCCCACTCCCTTTCTAGCAATCGTTTCAGATTTAACCTCCTTTTGGTATTGTCCCAGTGTCATCTCCCCATCTGAGTCACCAACGTCTTCTACACAGGTATCAACGTCAACTGACTGAGATTCCGTGTTTGATTGCTGCAAGGCCACCATGATCCGATCAACTAGATTGCTATGTGGATTGCAGTTCTCAAGCCGCTGATCCATCGGTGGCGATCTTGTACTATTTCTATCATTGATTTTTAAGCTGGTGGAGGTGATTAGAATTGGTTTTGGTTCCTGAGAACACCTCATTACTTCTTTCCCCTTCTCAATCTTCTTCTGGATCTCCCTCTCTTCACAGGCTTCTTGGGAACTGTCTCCTATACCCTCCTCTATCAACAAAGGTCTTTCCACTGACATCGCATTAAGTACAGGACCCCCATTATCAACAGCAACTCTGTCCTGCTCAATCACCTCATTGCTTTTGCAATCTTGCGGATCCAGATTTTTCCCCTTGTTCCCATACCCTTCAACGGTCGGATCATGCACCATAGGTTCTAGTGGGTTCACATCTCGAGAAGACGAAGCATACCCACCACGCATCCCACTTCGGCCTCCACGCATCTGCCTAGATCCATCTCGCGAGGCCACGTGTCGCTCATC
Source organism: Dioscorea alata (assembly GCA_020875875.1). Classification (NCBI taxonomy): domain Eukaryota; kingdom Viridiplantae; phylum Streptophyta; class Magnoliopsida; order Dioscoreales; family Dioscoreaceae; genus Dioscorea; species Dioscorea alata. Next base: position 15,924,075 of record CM037015.1, on the reverse strand, counting down.
TAGGTGAGCCAGTCTTGACGTGTCGACTGATCGTAATCCCTGCGATGTTCCTCGGACCCGGCCCAGATTCCCCACCTCGCCCACGGTTCTGGCGACGCTGAACCACCAGCCATGGCCCAAACTGACTACCTGGTTCCTGATCTGAATCCTTCACTTGATCACTACTCCGTTCAACCTCCAGAATTGGATCCAAACTCCTCTCTTCTTCTCTTGAATCCAGCTGCATGTTCATCAGATCATGCTGTTGATTTGAAGTCTTGAAGCCCGCAGCTACCTCACTACCATTAAGCTCACTGGGACTTATGGAACAACCATTCTCTCCATGCCCCACGAGCCCACACCTGTAGCAAAACACCGGCAACCTCTCATACAAGACAGCAACCAAGCATCGATTCTCCTCATCCCCTATCCAAAAGCCTCGTTTGAGGGGTTTAGATAAATCAATTTCGACGCAAATTCGAGCAAATTTTGTTTGGGATAGCTTCTCAGTATGATCATCCACCTTCAATAACCTACCAAACTGTTCACCAATCACCTCTAGAACTTCTCCCTCCCAGTACTCAATGGGTAAATGGTGGAGTTGCACCCACACTGCAGCCAGATGAAGTTTCTCAAACACCGGTTGGAAGTGGTCACGCCATGGAGTCAATTGGAACACCATTCCATTAATCGTCCATGGCCCTTCCCCGAGAACCGCTTCAGCCATCTCCTGCTTCTCACATCGAATTAAATAGAATCCTTTTGACATGTCCGAAACCCAGAAGGATCCCATCCCTCTCCACATTTGTGACAGAGTATTCTTGACTATGTCCAGTGGTGGGGCTCTTCCCAGAAATTTACCAAATAAGCTGTTACTCATCCTGTTCTTAGCTCGGTCCTTCATCTCTCGCCCCACAATTACCACATCACTGACAGAGTTTTTCAGGATCTCCATAGTATCTTTTTGATTCAAGCTATTAGGCTGTTCAGAAGCTCTTTGTTCCCTCGGTTTTACAATACTCGCCCAGGATCGGCCAGGCCGAACAGACGGGGTCGGCAGTCGGCAGTCCTCCATGGACATCTCCTCCCCCACTCACCATCGCAAGCGGGGGCGAAGCAGGCTTACTTCCGTTAGATGAGAAAGCTTGGAGTTTGGAGTATTACAGAGAGCTTCAGGAGTCACTTTCAGTTAGGGAGTAGTTCCGGGTATATATAAAAAAAAAAAAAAAAAAAAAAAAAAAAAAAGTGTTCATTTTGAAGAGACATTTGAAAGCAAAGGTGATATTTGAGAAGGCGTGTCTATTCAAATGCAAATAATAACTCAATAAAAGACGTAATAATTTTTAATATTTAAAAGCTACATTCAAGAGCCCAGATTAGTTAATGCATCAAAATACACAAACTTTTGTAATTAAAAAAAAATAATTCTTTCTTTTCCATAATTGCTTGAACTATGATTTATTAAAAAAAACAATAGAGATAAGTAGATAATTTTGTAATTTTTGGAGGTTTAGTTGAATTTTAAGCATATAATTTTGCAATTTGGAGGTTTAGTTGTTAAATTTTGAGAATTTAATATGACTTTATTGTATCTAGCAACCAAACTTTTGTGTTACATCTTCTGAAAATTTAATATCGACTTTATTGTATCTAGCTACTAAATTATTGTGTTACCTCTTCTGAAAATTTAATATTGACTTTATTGTATCTATTTAGAGTATTGTGTTCGATACCATTTATACCAATAAGGATTGAAGATTGAAGAACAACATAAGTGAATTGTTAAATTTAATTTTAAACATTTTACTCTTTTCAAATATTAATTTTTAAAGAGGTAAAAATTGCTCAAATTCTCATAAATTAAGATTTACTGTATATACACTCATCTTCCAAATATCAAATTTACCCTATTTTTATCTCTCGAAACAAATATAGAGTTATAGAACTAAAATACATTTCATATTTGTAATTCAATGATTTTATATATTAATATTTGACCAATTTATAAAACCCATGAAACAAATCAAATAAGAAAATTTCATAATTTGGTTTAAAATACGTCTTTTATTGATATTAAGTGTGATTTCATGTGTCAAAATAATAATAATAAAAATAATAACAATATTAAAACCAAACCACACCAAACCATTTTAAAAAAAATAAAAAAAATATATTTATTTTACAAACATAACAAAACATCGTCAGCTCAAATTAACAAAAAAACCAAAACCTAACCAAACCATTTATAATCTATTCTATGCGTGTTTTTCCTTTTAATAATTCAATCCGGGTTAAAAAAAAAAAACCACACCAACCAAGTCAAAGTCAAAGTCAACGATCAACCAACCTCCAAAATCATCTCCATAAATACACATACTAAAACCACCACCTTTACAAGCTCAATCTATACAACAAATAAAACTACTTCATATCTCCATCAAAAACAACAACAATGCAAGTCCACAGCCTTCTACATTCACCACCACCTTCTTCTTCCGGCCACCACCACCACCGGAAACCTCTAAAAAACCTTAAACCACCATCATCCATCTCCCTCATGACCACCTTCCAAGACCTAACCCTAAAAGAGCAACCAAACCTTACAACCACTTCCCACTCCATCATGAAGCAACTACACACCATTGCAGAGGCTGCATCAGATAGAGCAGAAATGCACAGCATCATTGGAGCTCAACGCAACAACTGGCACCATCTCCTCTTCTACTCCATCAACTCCATTAACTTCTCAGCTTCCTTCATGGCTTGCATGGCAAACTTCACTGCTCCTCATCATCCCTTCCTCACCTTCTTAGCTTTCAAGTTCTCATCTGTGTTCCTCTATGCAACAGTCACTGCATTCATAATTCTTGTTAATAAGATACAACCTTCACAACTTGCAGAAGAGCAAAGGAATGCTACAAGACTGTTTAAGCAGTTAGAGAAGTCTATATATAGTACTCTAGAGCTTGAAACTCCTAGTATTATGGACGTAGAGATGGCAATGGAGAGAGTTCTGGCTCTTGACAAGGCTTATCCTCTTCCTTTGCTTCCCGGGATGCTTGAGAAGTTCCCGAAGACGGTGAAGCCTACGATATGGTGGCCGGAGATGATGAAGAAGAAGAAGAAGGAGGAGGAGGAAGTTCAGGTGAGAAAAGAGGTTGATGAAGAGATGAAGGGAGTGTTGAAGATATTGAAAATGAAGGATGAGAAGCAGTATTTAGAGTGTGGTGAGTTGTTTTTAAGGATTAATAAAGTTTTGTCGATGTTGGGATCGATTATCGCAGGGATGGCAACGGTTGGGGCTGTTTTTATTGGATGGCCAGAGCTCCGGGGAGTGCCGGAGTTCATGGCAATGGTTGGAGGTGTGATAGGTGTGGTGGTGAATAGCATGCAACATGGTTGGCAAGTTGGGATGTTGTTTGAGTTAATGAGGAATTGTGCTGGTTATTATAGAAGGTTAGTAGAAGAGATTGAGTTTAGTTTGGATGAGAAGAGGAAGGAGGATGATGAGGAGATGTTTAAGTTGAAGATAGCTTTGTGTCTTGGAAGGAGTGTTTCAGAGTTCAAAGACTTTGCAAGCTATGCTTCTTCTTCTTCTTCTTGTGAAGATGATGGAAAGATTGAAGTGTTTGCAGGGAAGTTGTTTTGAGATTTGTTATTAGGATATGATCTTCATTTTTTGTTTAAAAAATAGTTTTGAAGTTTGTGAGTTGATGAGAAGAAGGATGATGGTTGTTTCAGTGCTTTAGTGAGACATGAGGATGACTTTTCTTTTTTTTCTTTTCCCTTAATTATTACAGTGTTTTATGTGCATGCGGAATGGGTTTCAGTGCTTGCATGAATAGAAAATAAATAAATAAATAAATTAATAAATATTCGTGGAGTTTTTGTTAAGATTAATCAAGATTAGAACATTGAGTAATATTATCTGAAAACTTGACATGATTTGACCTTTATTTTGTAAATTATTTATCATGACAAAGCATGCAAAAGTAGGTGTTTTCAAGTAATTAAAATTTTACAGGGGTATATGTGCAAAAGAAAAGTACTCACTTTTGAAGGTATATCTATCAAAAGAAATCCTAAATATTTCATAAGTAGTTTATGTGAAACATTGAAACTAATGGAATGTCAGTGTACCCAGAAAAGAAAAAGAAAAAAAAAAGGACAATAATCATGCACATGAGTAAAGAAAACATAAATTGAGAGGTATATTATACAATAGATGTATTTTGTGCCTATGTGAATTAGATTCCACAAACACAATCTCTGGTGAATCCTGAGAAAAAGGACAATCCTTGGTTTCAATCAATCTTCAAACAATTATTGATCACAAGTTTCACATCTTCTCCCGAGAAACAGAAAGCTAGAACAGTTCCAACAGGAAATCACAAAAATAAAAAGAGGTATAGAGTTAATTTCTTGAATTCTAACAGATACAATCAGAAATTCAGATAAGATTTGCAGTTTGGTAATAGTAACACAAATTTTTATCAGAACATATATTCTTTGATTCAGAAAAAATTTCATCAGTATATTCACTGTCTGACACAAAACAATTAACCAATGAAAGCCAAAAACAACATCTTTTGTCTATGTTTTGTCCTTGAAATAATCACAACAGAAATACTAATAAAAATAGCATGCTTTGATGTACAGTTTAAGAGTTCATGTATCTAAATAGGTGTGAGATGGTTGTTGTGCATATTTTATTTTATTCTCTTCAGAGAAAAAGATCATCATGTTGGACCACATGAGTATTTTATAAACACACATTCACAGGATAAGAGAACAACAAACATGCCATTGAAACATTTAAGACCAAATGAGTTTGGTGATTTTGTCCAAGAAAATATAATTTTGGAATCAATCATTCTTAAAAATAGATTCACAATCAAATTTACATACATTTTGCTAATCATGCTATTAGATTTTATATTTTATACTAGTGGGCCCTATATAAGTTATACATAAGCTTTGAGATTTTACACCAAAAAATTTCAGAACTTAGTGGCTCAACCCCTATATCTATACACCAGAGGTCTGTTATTATCAGGACTTATACACTATTTTGTGTCTCAAAAGTCTTACACACATGGACTTGTACACTATTTGTGTTTTAGAGACCCTACTCACATGAACTTGTACACAATTTTGTGTCAGAGATCATATTCACATGAACTTATACACCACTTGTGTCTCAGAGGCCATATATATATATATATATTAAGCTCCACTATATTTCTCTGATACCATGTTAGATTTTATATTTTTTACTAGTGGACTCTATATGGGTGCTACATAAGCTTAGATGTCTTATACTAAAAAATCTCAAGATTTAGTGACTTAACCACTATATTTATATATAACCCTATTACACTCCTATGACACAACCGAACTGCTTTTGTTGATTAACTGCATAGATTGCAAGTCATTAATTATAAAAGGACATCTGAAATAAGTGATTTTTTAGTTAAAGCAAACACAAAGTATTATGAAAGAAGCAAAAGAATTATGAAACATAAAAACTCAATATCAAAAGAACAGATGTAGATATAGATATCAGAAAAAAGTAGTCTCATCATTTAAATATTAGAAAATTATAATAATAAGCCTGAACAACATAGCATGTGCTATTATGGTGATTGATAATCTTTTGTATTCACCTACCAAGTCATCTTGCTCATCATGATTAATTAATCTAGAGAATTCTTTGCTGTTCCATAGTTTTCTATTCACCTATCAAGTTCTGTCAAAATAGCATCATGTATAATGTGCAGCATAAAATAAAAACTACAGGTCACGTAAGTCACAAGACATAGAACCATGGAAATCCAAAACATATAAAAAAAAGTAAGCGAGCATGTGCAAGGAAGGCATGAAATTCAAAACATAGTGACTTTGGCTTCAAGTATATATATATTATATGGGGCAATGAGCTGGCTGGTCAATTAACAGTATATTGTATGGTCCATGGTCCATGAATCTAGATTATATCAAAAACCGGGCCAGAAAAATGATAAAATAGACTTTTAAGGAGTTGAAATGGTGAGGTGTGATTCCCATTCTTCACATGTGAAACTTCTGAAATAAGGAATGGAATATAGCATTTCTGTACATATTGAATAAGCATAACTAGCACTGTGTGAATGATGCATAATACTCACCAAACTTAAGAAGTAATTAGGCAGGTGAGATGACCATGGACTCTCCTCCATAAGTTGAATCTTCTATTTCAGTGCGGCTGAACAGAAGAACCTGAGAAAGATTAATATATTTTTCATTTGATACATGTATGATTAGCAAAATTCTAAATTATTGATTCTAGTTGTTGCAGGTATTCATTCTATGGAATGGGACACATCAGCAATAATCAATAAAAAATAAGACGGGAAATCTAAATATCATTTGATACAACACAAGACAACTCCTTGTTGATTCCAACTCCAATTTAAGAATATGAAATCTTGTGGTCTGTTACTTTGCCTACTACCTAGCAGGCAATATACAAAAACAATAGAAACTTGACCTAGAAATGTGAACAGATGATGAATAATCACAAATCTCAAGTTCAACCAACTTCCACCGTCAACTTAATGTTACAGACCTCAGGCAACTTTACCCTCACAAACACCTGATCTTGTTATGATGTTTAGTCATACGATGCGAAAGGCCTGCAGCTAGCAAATAGTAAATTCATCAATTCATCTTTGAAAATGTACAACCATGAAACTCGGAAACAAAATAAATTTACTGATAAATCAAAACCTTATACCAAGAAAGGTTGACTTGATAACAAATGGAAGTAAATAAACATGCATCATAATGTAACTTGTCATCAAAACTTTGAGATGTAGGAGGGTTTGCAAATGCATCATTAATACCTATAGTTGGAATTAATAGCAACCTTAAGCTGCAGGAGAACAAACTAAACTTGAGTTAAAAGATTAGGAATGGCAAAAATTAGTCATAATATATTGATCACATGCTAAAAGTAAAATTTTCATGACCATATCATGGATATATTAGGAGAATAGCTTGTGATCCACTTTGAGGATCTAATAGAATTACAAAGGAACTTGATGATCATACATAACTTCTTAAGAACAAGACGCAGTTTTACAATTGTACTTAAAATGAAGTTAACAAAGTTGGAGCACTTCAATGATATATGTATATAATACAGGGCAAACAAGAAGATCTGGTAGCATCAGGTGACTTGAAGATATATTTTCCACAAAAGGTTGACGACAGACTCCCTATTGCTTAATCAAAGTCATACTCCTTGCTCGGAGGTTTAGAAACAGCCCCCTGCAGCAAAAAAAAACCATGTGTAGAAACAAGTATATGCAAATTTGATGTGATAAAATTTCAGTATGATTATAATGATACCAGCAAAATGCAACAAGGCTATGGAATATAACGCGAAACTGCAGTGGCATATATCGGTGATTTATCCAACCCACTATGGGCCAAAACTGCACAAGTTTTTGTCAATTTATAAGCTTACTCAGAAAAATAACATCATCAATCAGTCAGATGAAGAATGCCCTTACCATCCATGATGTCATCTGCACAGATGGGTATTCCTTGGCAATTTTACTCTTCACCTGTGGCCAAGACCGTTCTGCATCATAACAATTTGCATAAGGTATACAGAGAAACATAGCTTACATGTCTGAGTGAGAAAAGAAAAAAATAATCTCATCTTGAAATTACTAAGACAAGATGACACCAGAAGTGCTAAACCAGAGTTATACATTAGGTACCACATGCAATTTAAAGCATGGAAATATATACATATATATATATATATAGTATATCATGATCTTGCGTTGCCTGGTTGTTAGTCCAATGGAGAGAAATTTTCATATTTTAAAAAATTCATCCAGTTTAAGAACTTACTTTCGACAATCAGCCCATAGTATAAAAAGAAGAGCATATTGTTCCAAGGAGAAGATGTCAACTGCTCCAATAATACCTAAAAACAATATTACTGAAATATGTTTAGAAAATCTGAGAACTATAAACCACACATTCTATACGTTTACTGGAGGTTACTGATTATAGGAAGCAACAACTATTGTCAGATGATCTCTTATTCTGGACTGGTTGTAGCCTCTTGGATTAGCCATTCATTTTTTAATAGATGACCGGAAATCATTTGATAACTTCTTAATAATAAAAGCAGTCATAGTGGCCATTGATAACTTTTCTACCTCTTTCAGGACCGTTCTAGATCTTTCCGTTTACTAAACCATACTCCATCATTTTAATCTTGAGTGGACATTTTAGTTATACTTCATATAGTGTTTATATCAGAAATAAAAAGATACATACCTTCTTAGCTACTGTCTTACTATCTCTCTTCCCTTTGAAAATGGAATCCAACAACTTATGTAGAAAATGGCCGAAAGGTCCGAGATATGCAACTCCAAAGAGCTGAAAATGATCAGAAGAATTATGCCAACGTGCATTACTGTTTCACTATCGATGTTTACCTAAAATCACTAATACACATTTGTTTATATATACGAGACAACATCTGAGGAAATTATATGCATAAACGTTACATATTCAGCATGAGAAAACAGTCTGAAAACCACAAGTTCATTAGTAAAGTAAACATTCCATGTAGAAAAAAGAACACATACCTCTGAATCAAATAACTCAATGCAATTTACAACAAATAAGTCAATTCACAACACCAATTTTTTTATTCCAGTAACTATAAGGAACATGACATTAAGAATCATATGGAATCATTCTGATCTCCACTTGTAGTCATACGTGCAAGAAAGAAGTGACAAAGGCAGACACTAAATAGAAGAAACTCACAATTTCAAGTGTAAATGAAAATTTTAGGAAGCCACGGTGACTTCAAAACAGCATTCCATTTGACTGAAACCATAACCATTCATTCTGGATCTAAACAGAACTAACAGATCAATGCCAAATGTCTCAAAACAATTTATTCACACTCATTTAATTTTATATAAATCCTCAATAATTTCCATTCCAACAAGCTGCAATCAAAATAAGCTCCACTTCATCTCCTTCAAGTACTTTATTAAAAAATAAAACCATCTCACAGCAAACAATTAAACAGCATTCCATTCATTCACATCATCTAAAAATCACATGCTAATGCAAATATCACTTTAAAGTTAATAACTCCACATCTACAACTGAAAATCATAGGAAATGCAAATTAAAAAAAAAAAATCAATTTTCAAAGTTAGAAATCTAAGAACTCAAATCAGAAATAATAACTGACTGAGAATCACTGAAGAACAAACCACTTTAAGAACAAGCCGCCTTAGCTGAAGCCTCTGAATCCCGGACATCTTCTGGGCCACTGAATCACTGATTCCTGACAAAACCCCTGCAGTGATCGCCTGCTCTCCAAACCATCAAAATCAACATAAAAACAATAAAAAAAAAAAAATTCATGAAAAGATTGATCTTTAAGCAAAAACTAATCAAAAGAAAGCACCTTAGTTCGAAGAGGATGATGCTGGAGCTGAATCATATAGAGATTCCATCCTTTCTTCGCCACCGAGCTCATCCTCCTCCGTCGCCGGCGCAATTGCCGGAGAGATGCGATGCGTCCTATAGTTCTAAAAATATCTAATGGACCTTTTTTTATGATTTTCTTTTTCAAATAACTCCTGCTTTTTGTTAGAAATTGTAAATTTGCACCCACTTTTTCACTAATAACCCTCCTTTACAGTTGAAGGTATTATGTGAAACTTTGGTTATTGGAAGTATATATATATTTTTTTAAAAATCTTGTATAATTAATGTACTTCTTAGTCTTAATCTGCTAATTTGGTGCAATGTTGATGCCAAAGCCACTCGGTTCACATAGTTAGCAGTATTAAAAATAAGTTTCTCATGTGACATGTAGATTGGTGAGTGCTTGAATTTTTGTTAAAAGAATTAACTCATCAGTGATGTTACAGCTTCCACTCATACTTCATATATAGAGACAGCTGTTTATCGTCCTCATATCTTATTTTTCTCATTAAAATTTAAAGTCATTATTGGTTTGTTGTTGAATGATGAGCTATTTTTTTCTTCTTTCTTTTAACCTCAAATGAGAATAAAAAATAAAAATTACATGATTTGTCCACATTTTATTAGAAAGAAAAAATACAATATTAATTAATTCTTTGTTGGTCTTAAAATTCATATATAATATGTTCATCCAAGAACTTTGTATGGTTTACATGGTTTCAGAAGATTATATATGTGAATATTGAGAGATTAATATTCAAAAACTATTGCATAACGCTTAATTCTTTATTATTGTTGATTAAGAGTTTTATGATTTTGTCAATTATTTTTTAGTTGAGAGCACATGAGTATTAAAATAGTAATTTTATATTTATGTACATGTAATTTATTCACATTTCATTAAAAAAAAATATATATAATTTTATTATTCTTTTATGTGGATAAATCACAATCCTCACTTGCCTCCTCACTAATTTTTCTTACCAAACTTGTGTTTTGGCTTTTATGTCAAAAATAAATTAATGCCAATGAAATATTGTTATTTATGTACGAACGATAGAGTGACAAAGAATCTTGTCAGTTAAAAAAAAAACAAAAAAAAAAAAAACTTTATTACTAAACATTAATTAAATTAATAATAATGAAGATTTAATAATTAATTTTTTAAAAGTAATTTTCTAGAGAAGTGCTTCTTAATACCAAATTATCAGCATTCCTTAAAATTAATTAAATATCTTCATTTAAATAATTAAAACTTGTGCAAAAGAATTGATGGTATAACTAAAAGGTCCAAAACACCCCCAATTAATGAGCATGGGCAATCACCAAATCAAAATAAACAGCATTACCGCAAAGAGAGACATACATATGAAAACCTAAACACTATAAGGTGACATTGCACAGCAAGTTTTCATCTTCTTTTATTTTATTTTCCCCCATTAACTTCAGTCTACAATCACAATCCTAAATAGTGTAAAATATGTTTGCCAAAACAAAAAAAAAAAAAACTAATTTGTTCCATTTTTCAAATACTTAAATAATTAAAAAGGGAATCAACCAAGATAATAGAAGGACAAAAAAAAAAAAGAATTGAGGGGTTGAAGAAGAATAATAATAAAAACAACATCAACACAAACTCTACAAGTCAGATGATATAAGAAACCCTGATGACACCTGAAGTTGAAGATACAGCACAACATCCCATTTTTGTCATCTCAGACAACAAACCCTTCAAGCAATCTTCTGATCTTGTTGTATGAATGTTAACAATCAATCACATTTCGGGACCGAAACAAGAGAAACATTGCAAGAAAGCTGCCGAACTTCTTGTAATCGAACCAGAATTGAGCTGCCAAACCCGGGAACTAAAGACATTTAGAACTTCCTCATGGATTTTGACAGCTTAATCTGGTTCTTTGTGATGATCAAAAGTGACTCCACTGCATTGAATTCTGCTAGGTGCTCAGAGCAGCAAGCAGCTCGGGCAAGAACAACCGTGACGCGGGTTTTCAAAGCATGAAATTTTTGCCTTCCTGGTTGTTCCTTAAGCATAGTACATATACAAGCTGTTTGCAGCAGCACAGGCGATTGAGTTCTCAGTAGGATGCCATGCCAAATGTAGCAACTTTGCTGTGAAATCGAAGTTGTTCGCAGCATCAAGGCCTGCATTTTCGGCTCCTGAGAGAGAGAGAGAGAGACAAGTGTGTGAGATGCAAGCCATAAGAATGAACAGTCTGAAAAACTAACCACATACCTCTTCTCACAACACGGGTTAAACCGCCCAAAGATCTTGCCGGCCTTGCTGGGTTTTGTACTTGCCTCCTACACAATGACACAAAGTAATTTTCAATATTTTCCCAATGGTGATAAGCTTAGCATTCGTATTAACAAGTCACCCAACTTTTTACTTTCCGTAACAGGCCAATGGCTCACAACAATGTCAAATGCGTTACAACAATGAACTGAGGAAAGTAATTTTCAAAAATAAAAGTTCATGATCAGGTAATATTCTACATTTACTGGAACAAAGGGTGTGAATAAATTATGGTCACTGCTATAGATGTACCTCGTTGGATTTTTACTAGCCTCTAGAGTTGTTGCCTCAGTGATTCCAGGACCACAGCCAAATACACGAAAAAGATTGCTACAATTGCACAACCAAACATAAAATTAATAAGATAAACTTTATGTAAAAGTAAATTCAGGATTGAACAAGTTCGTAAGACATAATTGGCTATGCCAAAAGTTATACCTGTAAGAACCAGTTGCTACCCGGGATCCATCCCCACTCAAACAACATTCAAATTTATCAAAGATTGAATCATTTTCGTATAAATCACACAGCTGCAAAGAAGAAACTGACATAAACAAATTCTAGCCTTGACAAAACAAAGTGTACCAAGCTAATTTTGAATGAATAATTGTAAAGCAAAGATGAACTTACCTTAGGCCTTAGATATTCATGGACTTGGAACGTCGCAACCGGACCAGAGTTCATGCTTACATCCCATAACTGATACACGGAGGATAAAACAAGCAAGCCTTAAAGAGCAAGTAAAACATGGCATACGGCTCAAAAGATTTAAAATTTTCTTCACAAAAACAAGTTGAACTTCTTGCTAAATTTAAAATGGAAGCTCAAATACAAGACATGTACGACATCCTACATGTCGCAAGAGTATACAAGTTTCACTATTGCCAATTATACTTTACATTGTTGAGGTAGAAATAAAGACTACCAAGCAAGGATAACAGGAACAATAAGAACATGCCATGGTATGGCATGAACTATCATGGTAGATACCTGGAGAAAATATTTTTCTGAAGTTTGGGCAGGTACCCAACTAGGCTCTTATTTGGCATTGCTTGACTCAATCTGTTCATGTTTAATCTCAAATGGTCACATTGGTGGGTTAGGTGCAGCTTCACTTTAAATAGGCCCAAAGTGCCCAGGCAACCAAAACTGTTTTCTAATTATGAAAATTGGCTAAATTGTGCAATGAGACCCTGACATTTGGTGATTGGATTAGACTAAAAATTTATCAGGTTCGACCGTACAATAAATTTGCATTTTTTTTTATACTAATGCAAACAAAAAATAGGCGGTGTACAAACTGAAATAACACAAGGCAATGCTTTACTCTTATTTGATTAAAAAAATAATAATTAAAAAAATGTACCTCAACCTCCCAAATTTCAGAATTTTCATTTATACCCATCTGATTATATAATGCCTGACCATAATAATGGGTTGAATAAATCTTATTGGCAAATTATGAAATAATCATCAATTTTTAAGCAGTGTAATTAAAAACGCTAGGCGCCCTTGAGGCGATGAGAATGTAAATCGCTTGAGAAGCTAAACGCCACCCTAAGCGCTCGCGACATGAACCGCTATTTAAAAAAAAAAACAACAATGACATTGCATAAGATTGAACTTAAATTAATATAATAATCATCTATTAAAATATTGAAGATCCAAAATAAAAACATAAACATAATATGTTCCTTCAATATTCTTCTCAATGTAGAACTCCTTTCCAATTAAACTTCCTTATCTTTCACATAAAATATCTCAAGTTTTCCTTTAGCTTTCTTATGAAGTTTCTTGTATTTTTCATCTCTTTTTCTCTTTATTTCTTTCTTTGTTTTATTCTCTCCTAAAAAATCTCTCCATATTCTCAAAAATTGCATTAATTTGTTTTGAAAAAATAGAAAACCTATCTTCTTAATTGTTAGACTTTCCAGGTATAATTTTTATATTTACTAAAAAGCATTTATTACTCTATAATATAGTTCCTTAAAATGCATTTTAAAAATGTAAAAAACTAGAAAACTAGCAAAGGCAATGCTTTTTTTGCCTTGCGCCTGGGCTGAAGTGCTCGCTTAGGCAGCTCTTATTTGATGGCGCCTCGTCTCGCCCCACTTGGGCACTTAAGCGAGTGAATAACCCTGTCTTTTAGTGGACTAATGATCAGATTGTTCTACTAAAATCCTTAGTTTTTCAAACTTTTGAGCGCATAGTTTTTCACATGCCGCTTTCCTAGTCACCCACCATCTACATATATGTTGTCTGACATCAATGATGTAAAACATAGCCTAAAAGAAAATGCAACTGCTATTGTTGTCAACTCCCACTAGGATACTGCCTTCAGTTCTCTTTGACTATTTCTGATCCTGTCCGTCCACTCCAATTAATTCTATGTACTCGATCATGCAATTAATGAAAAAGAGAGAATAAGAGGTGTATTTTATTCATAATGTCACATTCTCACCACTGGTATCGTATGAAGTCTAAACTCATGAGACCATCATCTTCACATTTCAAGTTACACAGAAACCAGTACCGCTTGGGCCAACAAAAAGATGTACACATTAAAAAGAGAGCAAAGCCCTTAAAAGAATGTACTTTTCTAATCTAGCAAGCAGCGATATTTTGAAGTAGTTCAGAAATCAAAATTTTCAAACAACATTATAGTGATATTCCATTAAGATTCAATTAATTTCTCACAATATGAGTCATGCAAAAAATATCTTTTGTCACTAACCAAAATAAATAAAAGCCAAAAGATCAAGATAGAAATAATGTAAGTTATGAACCTTAAGAGTCATGTAATCACGGCTGAGGATGTGCCTGCCATCCTTTGCAAACTTGATATCAGAAATTGAGGCTATAATTTCAGTGAAGAAGGATTTTGAGCCAGGTGTTTCAGGTTCATGAAACCTGTAAGCGGAGATGTGTCAGTCTATGAGCATTTCCACCAACAAGATTTTCCTATTTGGTATCCTGCTTGAGCCTAGGAAAATAAGATTCCATAAGATTTAGAAAAATAACGCACAATTGTGAATGGTTGTCACATAGAGCTGACTGACGCAGATCAATAAGTCGAACGGAGCCCCTTGAGCTACTATATGCTAATGTGTTGCAATGCACAGGGTGGAACTCAGCAGATGTTATGACCTCTGCAGGCACAAAATCACAAATGTGCGTATGAATCAGAAAACACAATTCATAGAGTTGACTGTAAAATTTCCAGCTAAAGTTCAACAGACATCTCAACTCCAAGCAAATATCAGAAGGGAAGCTTACATGAGCATAAACAATGAAAGTATTAAAAAAAAAAATGGATCCCAATTACAAAGTACTCAGAACAGTTCACCAACTGCCCCTCTAATGAAGTGCCCCTGTATAAAAAAACATATATCTTGTGCACAAGATATGATAACACTATGCATCTCAACAAAATACTAGAACCTAAATGGAAAACAACAGGTAAAAACACGCTAAATAAATCCTGTAAGTTACATTTGGTAAACCACCATTTTTATTTTAAGAAACTTGAATGAGTCACAAAGCAATCTTCAAAAACATTAATTGCCTACAAAGATTAAGGCAAAATGACAACAAGAACCTAATGTACAAGACAAAGTTTATCTCACAAATTACTGTCCATCATGAAAAGGATTAAGGCTATCCTAACAAACAAGTTCCGTTTTCGAAGCCCTGACTTTACTCGATCTGACAGCATATAAAATGATTATATACCAGATGTCCATATTAAGAAGAAAAAAGCCATTAACAAGAATAAAGAATGGCTCCAAAGGTAATGATCCAACAGTGTGAAATACAGGTACTTTCCAGCAGCCTATATTCAGGATTTGCAACTTCTAATAACTTTTCTTAAGGGAAACAATCAAACAAGTAAATGCCACGCTAGGTTCCCCTAAAGAATTGCTAGAAAGTTGTCCTTTCCAACAAAAGATTATGCACTTATTATATTTTCAAAGACAAAAAGTTCCACAGTTTACCAGCTCATGTTGATTGTCATCCACTACACTAGACTCATGCAGACTGCATGCTTCATACATATTTACACAAGACATAAGTGTGTTCCTTCAAGGGCAAGTAGTTGCATATGCACCACACTTGCACGTAAACCCACACAAACGTAAATTTGGGCCTTAATCTTGAACTAGAGATTTGTTTCTGTTTGACTTTCTTCTTTAATGACATAGCACATTGGTCATTACAAGAGTATCCACACAAAACCTTGTGATAAAACCAAAGGCAATCAACAAACAAATCATTGTTTCACAGGTATAGAACTATTGCAAAATTATTCCAATCACGCTATCTCTATCTACCAATGCGAAATAATATTAAGCCTGAAAAAAAAAATGAATCAGATTCTACATTGTTAATTCAACTTGTTTGAATATTTCAAACCAAACAATATGTATGGCATGGATTGAATTTAGAATTTAAAAAACAAAGCAACAACTAAGTTAGATAAACTCACTATACTGAAAGCCTGGACCCTAATATCATCACCAAATGCCAAGGTATATATTAAGTTCAAATAAAGTCATCTCATTTTCATATTGCTACTTCACTTGAGCCGTTCTACATTAATTTCTAATTGAACAAATTTAGACTAATGCTCAATTGAAATTCAACTCCCACATTTCAGTATCATGCATATGGCCCCCACAGTTTCTAATAAACCATAATAAAATGAAAAAAGAAAAAATTTTAAACCTGTTTTCTTTTAAATCCCAGTTCATTTTCTAGCTATTTCAATTCACTTTCATCTCAGAGATAAAATAGAGGAGCTTAGTTCGAGTAAAGAAACTAGTCAAATCATGCATAGGCCCCCTGAGCTTACAGCCTTTGCTGAATGGTTTCATTTAAATTATTTTAATCATGGCGTGCAAGGAAACAGAAAAGATAAATCAATGAAACTTTCCTGCTTGCAATGAAAGACTTCATCAAGTATCATGTATCAACTACAAGCTATGAATTAAATCTCAAGTTTCCCAACCAACTCTCAGAGAAATAGCAAAACCACAACAAATAACAAAATGTCTTTACTTTATTTGTCACCAAAATTAATCAAGCACTCATAGTAAAAAGTTAATGAAAAACTAAGGACCATCAATTCTATTATTCAGGTTATGGATAGTTTCCATTTTGTTGCTCATGCAAATAATAGAAATGTTCCTCTATAGCAGTATAAAATTGGAAATGGAACAGTAGAATCTTGACTTAATAGTATCATGGTGAGGTCAGACATATATGGGCATTAGGAAGTTTGACTTGTATAAAGATAAAGACATAGAGCCTTGAATTTAACTTTCAACCTTCAGGTTCATCAGAGAGATTATTTACCAGTTAGATCCTCCATATTTGCAGGCTTGACATCAACAATGTTGAAACTTTGGTTGCTAATTTCCAAATTCCAAAGATTTATACGTAAATCATCAGCTGAGATGAAAGTCTCACCATCACTGCAAAGGAAATGCCAAAATGTTATTTGCAAATCATGATCGGAAAGAGAAATTTAGCAAAGGTCCACCTGCCCAAAACATCAACACAATAAAGGCACCTAAATAAAAGCTCCCAAGAGTCCCTCAAATAAATATAGCAGTTTAATATAGCCATCAAATATGTATATAAGTCCCTAATTCAACAGAGAGCATAATAGAAACAATCAACTAAATTGCAGGATAATTGGAAGAATAGAAAATAAATTATCAAGTACCATATAAACAAAAGCATGACAACTTGCATCCTACAAAAATACTAAGCAAGCACTTCTCCAGAAAGAACACTTGTGGAACAGGAAAGAAATTCGAAAGTTTGGTTGGAGATAATGTTTCATCTATTGAGGAATCAAACCAAATGATGACTTAACAGATCCATATCAATAACAGGTTGATGCAAGTCACCCTAAACCTTTTCCACGTAAAATCAGGTCAAACATGGAGCAGAATTGGTCATATACAGTCAAGAAATTTCTAGATTTTTACTACGCTTGCCAAATGAATTGCCACATTCTGGTATAAGTCAGTGGACTCAAGGGAAAACAACCACACACACAAAATGCCATCCGCATAAAAGCCTGTTTAGCACATTAAGAAACGCAAGTTGTTAACTAAGTTAATATAAGTGGAACCAGAAGCAAACATCATATATTTTCAAAGCCTTAGAAAGAGAAGGTATTTAAGTTACCTAATAAGGTTTACTAGGGAGGCCAGCGACTATCAGGTTTGTTGTTTTTTTCATGTTAAGAGGGTTTATCCATGTAACAGTTCACGTCTCTTCATGGACGAAACAGATTTATCAATGCAAGAAATTCAATGTCAAGTGCCTATAGATTGGCCTATGTCAATATCCCAAAACTTGACATGCAAATTTTCATGTACAATTCATGTTTTAATGCTCTCAATACCTCTCTACTCTTTCTCCTTATTTTTGCTTAAATCTATCACCTGAAAATATTTTTTGATCTTCCTTCTTTTCAAATAACCTCTTTTCTATTCCTTCTTATCATTTAGCAGATTTTCATTACCTTGCCCAAGATTATAATTCTCCATTGGTTACTGATAAAAGCCATCTTAAGGGCTTCTTTTCTCACTTTTATTTTTTTTATTTTTTTTTTATACTGTCCTTAAGAGTAATATGATTTTACCTGTCATTTTTCTTTACTGATTGAATTATCTTATTTTGCTACAACAAAAGTGAAGAATTGCATTACTAGATAAAAGTAGAGGTGAAGACATAAACCTGTTAGTTGAAATAGAATTGATGTGATAATCATGAGCATGAGCAAATATCCTCCGACATCTTGCAACAATGCTAGTCTCCTGGCTTGTAACCTATACATTTTCATAAACACTAGGAAAAACTATTAGGGCATTTAATAATAATCTTAATAAGCACATTGAACTGATTTGGATAAAGGAATTGCATAGAGAATGTTACAAGACAATCAAAAAGAAAACAATCCTTACTCTATACATTGCAGTGGGGTCCTGAGTAGAATGTCAGTATACAGTATATTCTATTCATATATTAATTGGATGTAATGATTGCTACTTGAACAGTAATACTCAATATTTACTCCCTCCATTCCAAAATACATGTCATTTACGGATGTTGCACAAGAATTAAGAATAGCATTAAATTTTCTAAAATTTAACATAAAAATCAACCAAATTACTAAACTATTCCTCTCTTGGAACCATATCTTTTTCTTGGGACTATAAATATTACTTTCTTCATTTATATAACTTATTAAATTGAATAAGGGTAATGTTGGAAAAAACAAATAAATCTTATCTTGGAACTCTAAAGCAACAACTATTTTGGAAAAAAAAAATTTCCTTAAAATGACACCTAATTCAAAACAAAAGGAGTAGGTTCAGTTTGAGTACAACTACCTTGGGCAATCGCAGCGATGGGAACCCTCCAGGAGGAAATGTGAAATCATTGCTAAAAGAAGAATAAGCCCCTCCTGAGCATCCACCATTCGGAAGATAAACCGCTGGATTTGATGCGCTTGAGCTAGCAAAGCTACCATCTCCTGCATCTTGTGCGGAACTCAAATTCATTTCAGAAATTCTTTTCACCTTCTTTTCTTGTACCTGTACAATTATAAATTGTGACAAGCACTAGAGAACTCTTGAGATCCGACATCACAAAATATTGCAGCTACAAATGGAGGCATGACAGAGAGTCAACAAGAACGCAAATCCTATGCTTTATCATATAAGCATTCCAAGTCATGTGACGAATGTAGTTATAAGTAATATAAGATATGAAATAAAATCTGTAAAGAACAATCATAAAGTAAGACAACCACAAGAACTCATCCAATATATTTTATCACAGACAATTATCCACAATAACTACAAAATAGAAATTTCAAAAATAAATGAACTATCATGCAATGCTTGTGAAAGAATAACAGAGATAAATGATGCATAAATTGAAGCGAATAAAATTGCAAAAGAAGCAAGTGAAAAAAATTTGTAAATGATTCATCATTGAAGTGGAGATGCACCTTTAATAGCACATTTTATTATATGGTTCAAGCCGAAACATAAAATGGTTTATGAAATCCAAACCGCATCATCCTGAAGTCAAACAACAACTATGGTAGAACTTAAGAAATTTGACAGTAAATGGGCTTACCCTCCAATATTTGATTGTTTTATCATTAGTAGAAAGGAGAAAAAGGCCACCATTTGTGGTTTGGCACCAACGGATCTTGTTAATCTTCTCCTCTATCTCCAAACTTTTCAGGTAGTCAAACTGAAAAGAAAACGACAAAGCTGGTAACGTATATGACAGAACAAGCAGATGCCAATATACCAATCAAATGTGATAGTTTTCCAAAATCACCTCTGGTTCATGGCTTTGAAATTCTGTTTTGTAACGGAACTCAGGATGCCTGCTGATTGGATTATCTAACATCTCCAACTCTCTTCGTCGTGCATGCTACTCATCAAAAAAAAAAAATGCTGACAACTACAGAAACGGAACAAATATGGTCATAGCAAACTATGAAAACACATACATCTCTCACGTCCGTCCTTTCGAATAAAACAACACGCCCTCCTCTATCACCAGTAGCCAGATGGTCCCCAGATTTATCAAACTCTATTGCTGAGATAATGTCAACTACGACAAATAAAACGTCACAAGGCTGTCAGAAGCGCTGAAATAATGAACAGAAACAAGTGCCACCAACCAACTCAGCATGAACTGAAATAGAAGATATTCATATTCCAGCTTTAAGCACTTTGTCGACCACTATCAAACTCTACTGCTGAGATAATGTCAACTACGACAAATAAAACGTCACAAGGTCATCAGAAAGTGCTGAAATAATGAACAGAAACAAGTGCCACCAACCAACTCAGCATGAACTGAAATAGAAGATATTCAAATTCCAGCTTTAAGCACTTTGTCGACTACTAAGAGTGATAAAGAAAAACCTTAAAATTGAAAGACAAAATGCAATAGTTTGTGAAAAACCAAAAATGTAGTCCATCCATTCTAATTAATCTTGAAAGCCTGAGGAGCACGCCATAACCAGATGGTGAATTTGGCATTCCATGAGACAATTGAATACTTAGAAAGCCCTCAATGGCACTTACTATTCTTATATTTGAATTGCAAACCTTTGGGATCACTATGCAGAACCCTATAAATACCAAATGTTGCCAATCCCAGAAAGCCTTTGTAATAGCAAGCAAAAGGAAAATGCAGATCATGAACTTAATAATGGAAGTCCCATGGTGCTAATTTTCTTGAGTCTACATTATCTAGCCAGATGTATTGAGGATTATTGAACAGGTCATCCCAAATACGAGTAAGCTGCTCCATATTTTCAGACTTTGACAAAAGCTATTCTCCTTTCAAGGTAGGAATGTGTCACTATTTTGAAAATCAGGGCATATGGTACATGTCATGCCAGCAAGAGATCTGAATGGACAGCAAGAAGTTCACTGACAGTCAAGTAGTATTAGTTGTCAACCACATCCAACTCTCCGGAATTTGCTCTCAAATCGGTATCCGAGGCCCACTCTGCTCAAGCTATAGGACTTATTGGTGAAACTATGCAACAAACAAGTTAACCAGAAATGTAGTTAAAAGTCAACAATATTTGGAATAAACCTCTAAACTTCCCTATATGTAAATAGATTATGCATTAATCACGCTTTCTTCTTTAAGGAATCCTGCCACACTCTAACTCCAACCAAGTTCCGTTCTTTTCTTGAGATGAAAAACAAGCTTAAACATGATGAATACTAAGAAAGTAGTAAATTTTTGCAGAAATCCACCAAACAGAAGAACAATGCAACAATCCCAATTATAACAGCGAAATCCACCACACAATCAGAAACCAAAAGTTCATAACTCGCGATCTAAGTATAAAACCAAATATAAAAGAGCTACATCTCCGGGATCTCTATGAGTTTAAGAATCCATACCTTCTTGCACTTCCTCTCCGGCCGTCCGCTCGCCGAACACTTGAGAAAACTTCCACTCAAGCGGTGGCGGCGGCGGGGATAGCGCCGTTGACGACATGGCATCCTCCGCTTCCTTCCCGTTCATCCTCCAGCTATGGATCGCCGCCAATCTAACTCTGCATCAACGATTCCGTACCTCGATCTCAGCGAGATTAACAGCGAGCATAATCAGAATGATTCAAAGCCCGTCTGCCATGGATTGAGGCATCAGAGAACTAGGGTTTGGTGGCAATCGATCGGAGAAATCGAGGAAAAAATGCTGCCTTTTTCGATCTCAGCCACCGCCCTAGCAAGCGAGAGCGAGCGAAGGGGAGGGATGTCTCTGTGTCTTCATTCCGGGTTACTTTTTTGGGTGTATATTTAACGACTGTAAACTGTGGAGGGATGTTGTTATGAAAAGACGAAAGTACCCTCCAGGAACAAGTTAAAATGATGGATTTTTCAGTACATTCTTGTAATTTTAGGTGATAATAATATAAATATAATTCAATTATTGGAATTCTTGGCTTGAAGCATGGCATTTTTTTTTTTTTTTAGGCTAAAAAAAAATTAAATTTTTTAGTGTGGACTTTACAAATGTGTATGGTTTTGCTTTGTTTATAAAGATGTTTTCATTTATCTGTGATGTCATCAATTGTTTTTATATTGCATTATGAACAATTGTAAAACCTTGAATATTAATTTTATCCCAAAAACAGCTTATCTTGGAACTTTTGATGCTTCCATGTAAAACACAACATCACTTATTCAAAAGAAAAATACACATTTGATAGACCTTAATAATTATTCAGCTCCAAAATCATTCTTTGCTAATGGAGTACTAAGAGATCGACACACTTAAGGCAATTAATTTTTTTTTTTAAGTTATCCAATCAAAATTAATGATTCAAGGATGAACTTCAACATAGTAATATATGGGATAATTTATGAAATTTTATTTTATTTTATGTAAAACTGGAGTGATATTAACTTACGTAGTAAGGAATTGAGGAGTAGAGTCACATTTCCATCGACCTAACATAGAATAAGTTATTCTAGCAAAGCTACATGCAACCTTATTCACAAACCGATAAACAAAGAAAATATAAACATTTTTAAGATCTTGTGAAATCCTATTACAATCATCAATTAAACAAAGGAAATAAGAGATTGCAGGATGGTTTTCCTTTAAGGCTTCAACAACCTGGGCACAATCAGATTCAACAATTGCTTTTTGTCATCCTTCCTTGATTTTGGTTTTTCTTTTTAATACTGCTCTTTGTAAGTTGTTTTTTGTTCTTCTTAGTTGTTCTGTTCTTCAGCTTTCCTTTATTTTAATAAATTAGCTTCTCTGTTGAGAGGTTCTTCCAAAAAAAAAAAAAACAATTGCTTTTTGTCATCCTTTGGATTTTAGCCACAATAAAGCCTCCTTAATACTCAATGCCTCATCATCTCACACCCGTATCAAACAAGGAAAAAGAGTAGGCACCGCACCAACACATCTACCTTTCAAATTTTTTATCACAACAACTATACATGTGCATTGTTTGTCATTAAATAGCGCTGCATCCACAATAATCTTCAAAGTGCCTATATTTGGATAAATCCAAACAATAGGTACTTCTACCACTTTAGTCTCCACATTTAAGTTCAAACATTGTTGAACTCTTTGCCATTGATATAAGATCCCACTGACTTTATTTAACACTTGTTTGAATTTGAAAATTTTGGAATGCCATACCACTACATTTCTTGTTCACCAAAGGCTCCAACATGTCATTACAAAAAGCTCATACAAGGAAATATCAACTCTATTCAGCATCAGATAAATAAGATTAATGAAAGATGTATGATTAAAAAGCCATATGTATTAAGGGTTTACCAATATTGATGAGCTAAGGTGCATCCAATCAAAGTGTGCCACACAAACTCTATACCATTGCCACACACCGAGCATACATCACTAACCTCAACACCTTTTATGCGGAGATTATCAGCAATGGACAAAAGATTTTGAAAGACCCTCCAAAGAAACACCTTACATTTACATGGAATTTTCAGCTTCCACATTTATTTCCAAGGGAATTCAAAGTAAATGTTCTGCAACTCAAGATCTATTTGCATACTTCTACAACAACTCTTAATTAAGAAAACACCTTTAGGATATGGATGCCGTATTAATGCATCATTTCGCTCCTTATTAGAAGTTGGAATGCTTAGAATAATTTGTCGATGTCTTAAGTTAAACAAATCAGCAATTACATCCACATCCTAGCCATGATTATCAATATTCATTAGGAAGTCTACTGTAATATCTCGAAAGTGGGCGGGGAGAGTAGTCTCGATTCTACCATATGAACTATCGAGCAACCAAGGATCTTCTGAGACCCGAACCTTATCACATTTTTCAATTCTCCAATGAGTTCTACAATGGATAACATCTTGGGCGGCCATGATACTACTCCAAACAAAGCTCAAATTGTTCCCAACCTGTGCCTATACAAAGCTTGAATTGGGAAAGTATTGTAACTTGAAAACTCTAGTGACAAGTGCATTTGGTCTCTCTATAAAATTCCATCCTTGCCAACTAAGCATGGTTAAGTTAAAGTCATGAATCTTTTAAACACCATACCACCAAACTTCTTAGGCAAACAAAGATAATCCCAACTTGTCTAGTTAATTCTTTCAGATCCATTCCTTCCCCAACTTCCCCACCGAAATGAGTTTAACATTTTTTCAATTTCTCTACACAAGGAGATGGGAATATGAAAAATATTCATAGTGTAATTCAGTAAGGCTTGAAGGACCATCTTAATCATTACCTCTCACCCCGCTATCAAGAGCATGCATCTTGCCCCTCCACCCATAAATCCTCTTCCAAATTTTTATTCTTTATGGAAGAGAAAATATCCTTTTTGTTTCTACCTATTATGAAAGGCAATCCCAAATACTTCCCATTGCAATCCATATCTCCTACACCCAAATTTTGCTTGATCAGTTCTCGACAACCATGATGCACATTAGGGTTGAAAAAAGATGGACGATTTCAAGAAATTCATACTATTATCCAATGCTCTTTCATAGATATTCAAGGCCTCCTTAATATTAGCGATTTCAATGAACGAAGCCTTGAAATAGAGAAGACAATCATCCACAAAACATAAATGTGAAACTGGAGGTGCACTATGACACACTCTACACCCATGAATCAATCACGTCCTTTCTTTTTCTTGGAGCAACAAACTTAACCCCTTGGCGCAAATGATAAACAAATAAGGTGACAAAGGGTCTTATTATCTCAACCCTTGACCTAGAATGATAGGACCAATCTCATGAGAGTCATGAAGGACAAAGTAAAGAACCATTGTCAGACATAGCATAATTAGATCCACCCATTTAGAACAAAATCCTATAACCAACAACATGTTTTTTAAGAAATCTCACTCAATACGATAATAAGCCTTGCTCATCTCAATCTTAAGAGTAGAAAAACCCTCTTTACCTTGACTCTCTTTCTTCAGATAGTGCATGGATTCAAGTGCAATCATGATTGTTGTCAGTAATGAAACAATGGGGAACAAAAGCACTTCGATGCTAAAAAATCAACATGGGAAGTAATTTCTTCAATCTATTAGCTAGACATTTTGAGACTATTTTGTATTAAAAAAAAAACATTACATAAAGATATAGGTCTTATGCTTGACATCAACTGCAAGCCTTGAATTTTAGGAGTAAGAGTGATGGTAGTATCATTCATAAAATCCAGGAAAAACAAGCAACAACATCATTCTTAATAATAGTCCAAAATTATTGATAAAAGGCAGGGCTCATACTATCTAAACCAGATGATTTGTCCAGATGCATGCTGAGAACAGCTTCCTTAACCTCATCTTCAAAAAATTGGAGCCTTATGAAGCAATTATTTTGAGTAGCTTAAACTTTATCTTGAACCAAGTGGTAAATAGGATAACCATCTACAGCTGAAGATGTAAATAGGTTCTGAAAATTTTGCCTACATGTGATTAACAAGGTCATCTTCCCAATTAAACCACGAACCATTTTCTGTCTTCAACTTCTGAATGGCATTTTTACTTTTTCTAATAGTAGTTGCTTTATGGATGAAACAAGAATTAGTATTCCCTTCTTTATAACAGAATTGTGTCCCCTTATTCTGGCAATAACATCTTTGTTGATCTAACACAAAATTCAGCTCATTTTTTGCTTCATTAAACTCCTACACAGGGGTGAGCAAAACCGGGTACCCGATATCAACATGTAAAAGAAAGATGAAAATAAATCATGAATCAACTAAGCCCTCTCGGGGGCTTGCTTAAGAATAAGAAAGAGGAATCTTATGGAAATATCATAGAATAAGGTTTGATTCAAATATTTCTTCTTAGAACGTATTGATTTGATCCCATAAGCGGGACCGCCACCCAATAGCATGTTGTAATGATCGAAGCATTCACGATAAATAAAAAGAAAAAGTAAGGCCATTCCATTTCGACAAAAGACCCATAGTTCAATAGCTGCGTCCAAAATGCCTATACCAACTCAATTTGTTATTACAGGATAGGGGTATAGAACTAAACAAAAATATAAATAATAGAATATGATAACGATATTCTAGATTCCTAACCTTTCTCAAACAAGAAAAAGAAATAGGCAAAAACTCGACTCGTATCCGACCCGGTTTAAACCAGGTACTAAAAACTGGGTACCCGGTTTAAACCAAATCAGATATTGGATATCCAGATCCGAATTTAAGTTTCATCTACTCTATGGATTTGTTTTATATAACAATATCAACATTCAAAAATACAAACAAATATGAAAAACTAATAACTTGTAAAGAGGATTAAAACCTTACATTATTCACCTCACAAAAAAAATAATAATAAAGAACTTTATCAATTTTAGACATTAAAAAAAAAATCAAATAATTTCTGAAGCACCAATCTTAGACAGAGATGGAGGTTAGAGAGAAGAGGCAAGGGTGACGGACATTGAGGACTAAGAGGCAAGGATTTAAATTTTTTTCCTTTTACTTTTAACCCTAAAAGAGTTTATATATATAACTCTTTAAGTCTTTAAACGAGGGATTTTGATTTTTTTTTCTACTTAAGCCATTGTAAAATTTTAAATTTATATATATCTTAAAGGGTTTAAATGAGGGATTTGGATTTTTTTTTCTTTTTTACTTTTTAGGCCATATAAAATTTAAATTTATTATTATATATATAAGAATATACTAAAAACTGGATCGGATTTGGATACCCGGTTTTTAATTTCTCCCGACCCTGGATCCGATCCGGTTTTCACCTTAAAAATTTGGACTGGGTACCCGACCCTCTTTTTCGGATCAGGTACCCAAAAAATTCGGGTCAAAAAACTAGATATTGGATCCGGATTTTTTTCTCTCACCAATGCCGGTGGCATCCCTTTGGGCTCTCATTCTGGTAATGAACTTCTTACAGTCATGAATTTTGAGCTGAAAATTTGAAACTTTAGACCTTCCCCACTCAGTCAAAGTATTGTTGTAGCTCCTGATTATGTCCCCTATAGTTCTCATGTAAGTCCCATTCCACTTGAAGCAACTACAGCTTCGCAATCCGCTTCTCTAATCTATAAGTTTTCAAATTTGAAGTGGGATTTTTTCCCCGCACAACCTAGTGATGTACACATCCACCAATAACGGCATATAATCAGAGCAAGAACATTTAATATTACATGTTGTAGTGAGACTGTGTTTTAGTAGCCATTCAAGTGAAACAAATTATCTATCAAGCTTTTCTTAAATCCAACCTAAGGTGCCTCTACATCGTTTCCATGTAAACTGATACCCTAGAAAACCAAAATCTAGTAACCCCACATCTTCAAAAACTTGCCTAAAACCACAGATCATCCAATTCAGGCAAACTGCCCCACTAATTTTCTTACTATGATCCAAAATGTCGTTAAAGTTCTTCATGCACACCCACAGCAAGGACGATATTATAGAGAGAGACTTTATCAACTCCCAAGATTCCCTGTGTTTATTTGTCTAGGTTACTGTAGTAGCCAGTGACCCATTATTTATCTTCCGCTTTGAGCTCATCGTGAACATCAATGAAATAAAAGGAATATCCCAACAAGTTTACCTTTGCATTTTTTTTGCCACATAAAAGCCAGGCCCCATTATGTCCCCTGCCATCTACAACAAAACAATAGTCAAAGCCCAGTAGTCTTTTTACATACTCTAGTCGAGACCTTCATGCCAAAGTCTCAATAAGAAACACCATATTTGGGCTATCTTCTTTAACCAACCCTTGTAAGGCTTGAACTATGTGTGGGCTGCCAAGCCCTCGATAGTTCTAACATAAGAGACTCATCATTCTCAGCAGGCTTGGAAGCCAGAACCCACCATTGATCTATTTTTTAGCTTGAACCATATCATCAAAGATCCTCTCTTCACAGGATGAGCCAAGTCCTTCCTCATCAAGCCCACCTCTTCTTCTCTTAAGATATGTAATAACAATATCTTCTCTTTGTACCACATCATTTTTCAAAATCAAATTGAAATTTTCCATCTTTTTCCTTCCACCAACACATATTTACCTTTCAAGGCTCTTAACTCATGTGCCTTTAGGTTACTTACTCTACATGTTCCCACTGCATCATCAAATCCCACAATGTGCATGTTTGCCATGCAAGTGCCACTTGCTTTGCTATTACCAAAATTGAATCTTTGTCATCCCTATTCCACATCTAGTGATACATTTTTGTTTTCTCTTAGCTAGCCAACTTTCTCCTATTGGAAGTTGTAAATAACGGTTTGGAGCTCTTAATTCATGACTAAACTTTTGAATTATGGTTTAAGGAGATTGTTGCAAGAGCTTATTACAAAACCATTCGGAATGGCCTAATAAACAACAAATGAAACATAAACTCCCATGGTGTTCATACTTGAATTCCACATCCACCAGGCTCCACCCTTTTTTCTAATCTTCATGATACTTCGTAAAGGCAACCTAACATCTATACCCACCTTAATTCGCATATAATCTCACCATTCACCATTAAAGTCCTTAGTATTTGCTTCTTGTAACACTTCCACATATTCCCTTATCTCTTTGCAATATTTTCTAACATAAATCTCACAGGGAAATTATAAACTTGCAACCAAAAGTATTTAGTATTAAGGTCAACTTTAATAGATTATTCCTCCTCATGGAGCCTTTTTAGAACAAGATGGTTGTTATCAAATATCCAAGGATCGCCATAAAGCACCCTTTGAACATTGACTTCATGATAAAATTGGAACAAGTAGCGTTGCATATTTGATCTAGATTCCGAAATAATCTCTTTGATACTTACTCCCATTCAATGACCTTCATAATGCGGCAAGAAAGTTTCGCATGGCATTAAAGTTGATGACTTTCTCTGTAAGCAATCTAGCCACCAAACACCAACATAACTCATCCTTATTCTCTTCCACCCTTTCGTCCTCAAGGACCAATTATTCAATCTCTTCCTCAATTCCTATTTCAAGCTCAAGTTTCATAGCATTGTCCCTGGATCCACCTGTTAGTGCAAATGCACTTTAAGATTGGCATAATTTGACACCTAGTCAAGGTGACGTGGCATGGAGAATGACATGGAATGAAGGATGACATGACAAACAAACTTGGCTAGGTGGAATATATCATGGGAGATCTTGGAGAAGTTATTTTTGACAAGAAAGTTGCAACTCTCATGAAGATTAAGTGAAGATCTTGTTGAAGTTATTTTAGGCAAGAAGATCAGGCAAGCAAAAAGATGACATCAAGATCTCATCAAGACCATATTTAGAAGATGTGATTGAAGACTAAATATGGGTGAAGCTTAAATGAAGAAACAACCTATCAATGGTATGATTTTGAAGACTATTGAAGGCAAGATTTGAAGAACCCTAATAGAGATGATATGAAGTCTATTAAGGGTATGAAGATGAGCCTATAGTTGGCAAGATTCAGCTGATTGAATGAAGATCTTTGTTGAAGATTTGAAGACCAAACTTGGGTGAAGTGAAGACTAAGTTTGGCAAGTTTCATGAAGACGCACATAGGACGTGCGCCCCTTGCAAGGGGGCTGTGTGGTGAGGAGCTGAAGAAGGAGGTTAGTTGCTGGTAGTTCGGATCAGGTGATCGAGCTGCATCGACTCGGACGGAGGGTCTTAAGGTCGCTTAGCAATAGAGCCAGAATTCAGCCAAGCCAGCAGTCAGGGCTATGTTGCAACATATGTTACAACATAAGTTGCGACATCTAATTTTGGAAGGTTCTAAAGTTAGAAGCCCGAAGATTCTAAAAGAGGTATGTGCTATATTTGGGACGTTGAGGCGTCTATATATACTTCCTTGGTATAGGATTGGGTACGACTCTTGAAAGAGGGAGTAGGGAGGTACCGGATAATCTAGAGAGAGTAGTATTCTTGTATTGTGAGAGAGTGACAAGTGTGTTTTGTACTCTTCTATCTTTTACCTCTTTTAGTGGATTGTTGATCTCCGGGCATGGCCCCCCAGACGTAGGCGAGTGGATGCCGAACTGGGTTACCAACGTCTTGTGTCTCCTCTTGTGTGGTTTGTGTTTGCTTTTCTTGAGTGCTTGAGTGAGTGATCGAGTGTTCCTCTTAATTCACAAACCCTAACCGGTGGAACTAACACCACCAATTTCCATGACAGATCGGCAAACTCTAGATAAATGACTAAATGGAAATTAGAAATCAATCCCCTACTAGATAAGCCACTAGACCAACTTGATAACCAGGACAAGAGAGAGTAGTGTTAGGAGATGATGAATCCAGCCTCGGATCGGAGTTGTTAAATTATAGTAAAATTTGTTAAATTAAATTTACTACATTACAAAAAAAAAAAAAAAGCTTATGAGTAGGGCTTAAAATACTATAAAAACTTGATAACTTACATTACCATTACTTTGTTTCAAGATGCTTTCAAGTATTTTATGTGCTTCTATATTAGGGATGGCATCGGGCTAGGTTAGGGGTGGGTTTTGCCTATCTTGCACCTGCCCCTACCCATGATATTCGCCAGGTATTCAAAACCCCACCCCATACCCAAACCCAATGGAGAGTCAGGTACCCATGGGGATCCACACCCTGCCCCCACATAAAAAAAATAATCTAAAATATAAATTATTATAAAAAATAACTTAAAGCAAGTACATAATATTTTCCAATAAAGCAAAATAACAACATTGTAAAATTACAACACTAAACAAACCACATTATTATAAAAGTACATTAACGAAGTTAACTATGTCAAATCTACTAAAAGAAAATTCAAATGATGGGTATTTATATGGGTATATATAATATAAGGGCATTTTTATAATTTTATTTTTGAGTGTGGTTCGAGTCAGGTATCAAGATCCCCATACCCGCCCCCACCCCACTTTATATTAGTTGGTTTTTGCTTCAACTTGACCTAAAACCCACTCAAAGTGGGTTTTTCTCGTCAAATTCGAGTCAAGTTAGACCGGGTTAGATAAGGTTTGGGGATATTTGCCATCCCTACTCTATGTTGTCATAAAAATGTACATGAGCCCACCTATTGATTTTGTTATAAAAGTACCTTCTCTTTTGCATAACACTCTTGAATTCCATTTAGAGAAATTTTTTTTGCAATGGATACTTAGATACCAAGTATGGCTTGTAATAATAATCTATCTTCTAGAGCATACGATGTTGCAGTCGCTGTCTGAGGTGTTAATTTACTTACTAAAATATCACTTGTTTCTATCCAAGATCCAAGCATCACAATTCCATTTCTATCTAAATTGTGGTGTAAGCAATTCCTAATTTGATAACTGAAGCAGGAAGCTGAATTGAGTCTTCTAATGTAATGCCTAGTATTTCTATTCCTTTTAAACTTCTTATTACTATAGACTTAATTTAGCATGTTATTGTTTTTACTGTAGAATAATTGCCACACATGATTACTATATATAGAGATTATTGTTGATTGATTGCTTTGTTTTCTTTTCTCTTTTCTTCACCCCCATCCAAGAGTGCCCTATAAGCGCTTCATCCTTCTTCCCCCTTCTACATCCAAGCTTAGGTATGTGAATTTTCAGTACTTTTTTTGCTTTAAATTCCTATAAATTTATTTGAGTTCTTCATGCCTCCATTTTCCTTGATTGTTCAGTTTTATATAGTTCTCAAATTCCTTGCATTTCATCTAGCTTAGGTATGTGAATTTTCAGTACTTTTTTTGCTTTAAATTCCTATAAATTTATTTGAGTTCTTCATGCCTCCATTTTCCTTGATTGTTCAGTTTTATACAGTGTTCGAAAAATCGGCCTAGGCGGTCGCCTAGGTGGCGCCTAGGCGCCGGAAGGTGATAGGCCGCCCGGTTTTTGCGAAAAACGGTGAAAAAATCGGCCTAGGCTTTCCATAAAAAAAACGGATGCCCAGAAACCGCCTAGGCGGCTTTTGGAAAAAAATTTAAAATTAAATGTTTTTAACTAATTTAAAACCCCCCAAATTAATGTTTTGTGGGACTTGTACTTAAATATGTTTTTTCTTAGGGGTATATCCATCCAATATTTATTATTATTTATTTTATTTAAATTTTTTAATAAAATTCTAATTTCTAAGCACATAAATAATAAATAATATGTTATGTATAACGAACCTTGTCTTCGCTTACTTCGCCGAAATTTTTATATGCTTATGTTTTTCTTAGTAGCCTACCCACTTTTATTTTGGCAAAAATAAATAAATACATAAATAATTTTATATGTATGTTTAATTGTTTTTATGATAATGTGGGTTTTAGAGTTGTTTGGATTCTAGAAGCTCTTGTATTATTATTTGATTGTTGATGCATCAATTTAGTTGTTGATAAATGTCTATTTGGGTATTATATATAATTAAAATTATATTATAAATATATATTTTTTCTAAAAGGGTAAAACCGCCTAGGCCCCGCCTAGACTCCGTCTAGGCTCTCTGGGCGCTAGAAGGTGGCTGACCGCCCGACTAGCGCCTAGCGTTTTTTTGAACATTGGTTTTATATAGTTCTCAAATTCCTTGCATTTCATCTAGCTTAGGTATGTGAATTTTCAGTACTTTTTTTGCTTTAAATTCCTATAAATTTATTTGAGTTCTTCATGCCTCCATTTTCCTTGATTGTTCAGTTTTATATAGTTCTCAAATTCCTTGCATTTCATCTAGCTTAGGTATGTGAATTTTCAGTACTTTTTTTGCTTTAAATTCCTATAAATTTATTTGAGTTCTTCATGCCTCCATTTTCCTTGATTGTTCAGTTTTATATAGTTCTCAAATTCCTTGCATTTCATCTAGCTTAGGTATGTGAATTTTCAGTATGTATTTTATTCTTATTGTTTAAATCGAATGATTTATAGCTTGGTGTTTTGGATGTTTGAGATGGTTTATTCAAGCTTGGTGTGTGGTTGGTGAATTGGTTTTAGTATAAATGTTTGAAATGTATTTTAGAGAGCTTGTAGAACTTGGTGTATTACTCTTAGACATCACAAGTTGACATCACAAGTTGACATCACAAGTTTTAATGTGTATGTGCCAAACTTGAAGACAAGTGTTGCTCCTTGAAAGTTGATGTAAATTTTAGCTTAATTTCCATACCTTTAATGGGTTGGAAATTCAACCTCTCAATGTTGTTACTATCGCACCAAATTTAGCAACTTGCTTTTCAGAAGTGGAGGTGAAATCTTATTATTGGGTTAACATGGGTGATGGAATCGTAAGTTTATGTTTCATAGTTTCTTTATGTATAATAGATAGTTGTCTAAATGCCATATTCATTTATATGAGAATTGATGGGTTAGAATATTTTAATTGGAAGTTTGTAGTGTAATTTTAGAATATTTAGAAGAATATATTGAGTTTGTGTCTTGTAGAAGTAAACATTGGTATGAATGAGAATTAAGGACATGATACATGGCAATATCTTAAAAAATGCTATTGGGGGTTAAGGGAAGGAAGGAGCCTTGGAACAAGGTGTATGTATATATATATGTGTGTGTGTGTGTGTGTGGGTATGCAATGAATGCATGAGTTGTGCTTGAATTTAAATGTGGGATGGAAAGGTAAAAGTACATGAATATTGTTATTGTAAATTCATTTGATGTTTAGAAGTTTGTGAGGGTTGGGTTTGGCATTATAGATGTTGTCCAAGTTAGTAGTTTATATAGGCGTAGTATGTTAATTTAGGATCCGTTTGGATCACGAAATAGGAATAGTGCCCCTTTGTTAATTTAGTATGTTAATAGTAATATATCCAAACATGGTTATATCTTACTATTTATAATCAATACCATTCTAACAGTGCTCAATCCCCCAATCCAAACGCCTCTTTAGGTGTTTGTTTGATGCCAATAAGGTGTTTGGCATAATGCCCCTATAAGTAGTAGCCCTAGGAAAAAAAAACAATAAGAAATGCTTATTTTTCAAGTTCTAGTTTAGTGAATGTTTTGGTGGGTTAATTTTTTTTTGGTAATCACCCAACTTTGCCTTATTTTCACTTCAGTCATCCAACTCAAAATGTATCAAACTAGTTACTCAAATTTTAAAAACATTCATCGGGTAGGCACCCGAGATTTTCTGGCACCCAATAGTCTACATGGCAGATTGAAAGTTTGAATCAGCAGCTTATGCCAACATCATCAAGCTCACATGGGTTGTCCATGTCATATTAATTAGTGGAGTCGGTAAAACATTGGATACCTCACTGAACACGTCAGCCACCTTTCCCTTTCCCTTTGTTGTTGTTGTTGTTGTTGTTCTTCTTCTTCTTCTTCTTCTTCTTCTTCTTCTTCTCTACCTTCTTCTTCTCGCCATTAACACCAATAATACCAACGCTTATGTTCTTGTTGTTATATCGGCCAGTGTTGTTATTGGCGAAAGCGAGCTTCTGGCTGGTGATCATCAGAGACGCGTTAGCGAGGTATAAATCTGACCAAATGCTGTCTCTGATGGAGATTCCGGTGAGGTTTGCATGCTGGAGCTAGTTGCCAAAGTTCCAAAACTCTTTGGTGGAATCCATGCCAGCGATGCTACTATGTGTTTCCAAAGACGATCCTTTATCCTCACAAAAGAAAAGATCTCCTCATCCTTTTTCTCCTCCTCATCCATCTCACAATCTATCTTCTCACAATCACCATCGTCAACAAAGTGCTTGATCAAGTCCTCCTTCTCGATGCACTTCATCGTAGTTGCCCAAGAAGGCTTAAGAAACAAGTAAGACGAGCAGAACCTGCTTTCAAGGCTCACATCGCAGCAAGAGCACCTCAGATTCTTCTTCCCATCCTCACTCTTCTTCATCCAAGAAAGCAAAGCCACAGTGTTATCAGCTCGGATGGCAACCCTTTTATCGCAGTGCAATCCTCGCACATCTCGCTAGCCTCAGCGAGCTTTCGATGGGTAGAACAAAACCCCAAACCAGAAATCTCGAGAGCGTGATCATCACAGAAAAGATGGCGATAAGACAACTTCCCCACCAACTTGAACACATGGTCTACTTTGATTACAAGTTCAAAACTCTCCAAAACAATGGCGAGAAGAAGAAGAAGAAATGGTAAGGTGATTGACTCACCTAATTAATATGACATGGACAAGCCACGTGAGCTTGATGATGCCGACATAAGCCACATGGTCTACTTTTTCAGCGGGCACATAGGCTATTGGGTACTGGAAAGTCCCGGGGTGATTACCTAGTAAAAGTTTTTAAAATTTGAGTGACTATTTTGATATATTTTGAAGTTAGATGACTGAAATGAAAATAAGACAAAGTTGAGTAACTAAAAAAAAAGAAAAAAAACCATGTTTTGGTGTTTGTGTGTATGGTTAAGGCTTTTAATTTAGACTATGAGATAAGTTGAATTTTTTGCTTGATTGAGTTTTAGGAATTAGTTCAAATATTTAAGTTATTTTATGAAGATTTTTTTTTTCACAAACAGAGGCAAAAGACCCTTTCTTATATATATATATATATATATGGAAGGGTCTTTTACCTATGTTTGCGAACATTCAATTTCCCCCCTAAAAAGGGCATTTCAGAAATATTCTACACTTCTATAAAATTTTCTTAGTTATACAAGTGTATAGTTTCTGTTACAAATTAAAAAAAAAAAAATTGCTAAATACCACATCAATCAAGCGAAAGAAATTCAGAATTATCTTAATTTATCAAGCAATTAGAAGTTAAAATTAAATTTTATTCATTAAAATTTAAATTTTCCAACAATAATATATATTGTGAATTTATCTCTACTTGACATATTAAGTTGAGATTTTTTATTCTTTATTTTTTTACTTTTTAAGTAAAACCACAACATTACATAACATAATCACTTTACATAATAAAAGCATGACATATTTAACTATTTAATTTTAAATTTTCTTAATTTAAAAAATTACCAAAAAAGAAAAAAGAAAAAAAAGAAAGCCTAAACTGGATAACTTCCTGGGCTCTTTATGATGTTCATGTACTTTGACAGACAAATGAAACAATGAATCTCAAATAGAATATTTTAATTGCAACATCACATATTCTCACAATTTAATGTCCAAGAATTACATCATATTAAATTCTGCAACAAATTAAATGTCCAAAACCATGAGACCTTATCATTGAATGATCAGAAATAGAAGATTACTTGCAGATAATTTTCTCAGAACTGCAAACTCTGATAATATTCTCCCAGTACAGCAACCAATTCAATTCATATCCAAATCAAGCAACCTTAATTCTTAAATACAAATACAATAAATTCCATCAAAATAAAAAGGACAGCATTAATTGTATCCATAATAGTCAGATTGCCTTGCAGAAATAACAGATATTTTTCAATTAATAGTTACCAATTGAATTCATTCAATCTGATCAGAATATACAGAAATAAATATGATCCTTCACAACAAGAAACCAATTTGAAATCTCACCAAATCAGACAATGAACAGGATTTAATATATATATATTCAGAAATAAATATAATCCTGCACAACAAGAAACCAAGTTGAAATCTTATTTAAGATAATTATTTACATCATATATAACAGCAAAGAGAGACAGATTTAAGAAGATATTGTCAAACATCAAAGTGAAGAAGAATGAAGGGAATTGTGCCCTTGGCAGTCCTTGTTGTTGTGAGTGCAGGAGAAGTGAATGGAAAGAGAAACATTTCTTCATTGAAGGAAACCGAAGAATTAGTTGAACAGAAACTTAAGATCCTAAACAAGCCTGCAGTAAAAAGCATAAAGGTTGTGTTCTTTAGATTTTTCAATTACATTAATGTTCAACATGAGAATCTAGATGTGCTTTCTTTTTTTCTAGTGATCATATATGAAATGAAATTATTGCTACTGGTTGTGCAGAGTGAAGATGGTGATATCATAGATTGCGTCAACATCTACAAACAGCCAGCTTTTGATCATCCTTTGTTGAAAAATCATAAAATCAAGGTTCGACTTTATTGTTTATTAAGATCTACAACTATCCATGCACTCATCTAATGTACGAATTTTCAATTCTCATGTGTGTAGAATGAAAAAATCAAATTTCTCATATTTTGTGTCATAGAAATATTAAGTTCTACCTTTTGCTTTCTTTGAATTTAAGTAAGGGTGTCAAGCAATGAGCCAAATTGTGGAAACCTACAAACCCACCTAATGACATGTATAACCCTTATAAGACATATAATTATATAAAATTCAATTCAATATTTTTGTTTATCATTGAGATAATAAGTGAGATTCTTATATATGTATGCTCTTATGACAGTTACTTTTTTTTTTTCAGGTATCAATATTATGTAAAAGACCACCCCGCGCTTAAATATCTTATTTTATTTTATTTTATTGAGTAT
The DNA here is from genome assembly GCA_020875875.1 of Dioscorea alata. NCBI lineage: Eukaryota > Viridiplantae > Streptophyta > Magnoliopsida > Dioscoreales > Dioscoreaceae > Dioscorea > Dioscorea alata. The sequence goes on along the minus strand of CM037015.1, from coordinate 15,886,394 downwards.
CATGTATCACTTCAATAATTATTTAGATAAATACATTTTGAAAATATAAATTTATTTTATTAATAGATAAAACCCAAAATGTAAAAAAGCCAAATAGAAAAAGTAAATACATTAATTTTTTTAATTATAAATAAAATTCTCAATATCTAGTGATGTACATATAAATGGCATAAAAGATATTTCACATATTTTTTTTATCTATTATTAAACGATAAAAATAGTTAATTAGACTCAATGGTATACATACATATATGTAAGGACCTTAATTTTATTAAGGCAAATGTGAATGAAGAAAACTTTATGCAGACATACTTTATTTACAAGTTTCTTTAGTGTCTCTATGTTTATTATACATGAGTTACATGGGCTGCAGCTTCAAACAGTTTGGCATGTCAGCTCAGGTAGATTCAGGTTAAGGTTCCTAAAATGTTAAATAAACAGATTGAGTTCGGTTGAGTATAAACAAGTTGGTCAGGCTTAGCTTGACCTGACCTGAACAGACCCATGAACTTATTTTGACAGCACCAAACCAAATTTAGCTCTAGCACTTTGTTTTTCCAATCTTGATGCTCATGACAAATATTCAAAATTTGAAGCCTTAAACATTATTTCAGTAGTTGTTGAAAAAAGTAAACTAAAAATAACCACTAGAAAACAATCAAAAGATGGCCAAGAAAATATATTCAAAGTTCAAACCAATTTCAAAGCAGAATCAATGTCTATGACTTGAAATAGCATGTGAATTCTGACAATTTCTATGCTTAGTTGAATGAATGTGCACTTCACAAATCATTTTGTTATTCTTCCAGACACCAAACATTGATCTATTAAGCAGAAGAACCAAACCATCTTCGGCAACTCAACTAGATAGAAATTCATCATCAGTGATATATCAATTGTGGCATAGGAAGGGCAGCTGCCCTGAGGGAACTGTTCCCATTCGCAGGGTACAGAAGCATCACTTGCTAAATGCACCATCTATTGAAAGATATGGGATGAAAAACTACCATGAGATCACAAAACAGGAAATCAATCTAAATGGGCATACATTTGCAAAAGGAATTGAGAATTACCATTCAGTAAGTATATATAATATTTATTTTGAATCAGGAAATTTAAAAAAAGTGACACTTACACAAACATGGCTGCTGTGATTCTTCAATTTCAGTCAGTGGCACTGATCACCTCAGGTTACAGCTATATTGGAGCGAAAGCAAACATCAATGTATGGAATCCACGAGTTGAAGCTGACGATGAATACACAACAGGTCAGATGTGGCTGAGAAATGGCCCTTACAATAACTCAGACAGCATTGAGCTAGGATGGATGGTCAGCATCTGTAGTACTCTGTCAATTCTAATGTTCTAATGCATTGCATGATGCGGAAGAAGCGTGACTGCCGCTACCTCTTTCTGCAGGTGAATCCTTCTGTTTATGGTGATCGAAGAACCAGATTATTCACATACTGGACTGTGAGCTTCTCTCATAGATTTACAAGTAAGAGACATGTTTACGTAATACCTCTCTAATCCTTGTTTGATGAATTAGGTTGACTCCGGGAAGACACTTGGCTGCTTTGATCTCCTCTGCCCCGGGTTCGTTCAGTTGAGCAATGAGATAGCACTTGGTGCACCCATCGAGCCTGTCTCTACAAGCAGGGGACCACAATACCAGATACCGGTCGAAGTCATCAAGGTAATTTTCATCATTAAAAGTATATTCATTTGCTCAAAGATAACATAAATAGTTCCAAGGTTTTAGCATTTCAAGTCATATAAGTTCTCGTAAACCCAAGATGACATCTATTACCAAATCTTCAGGCACTCCAACATAGATATATTACCAAAAGAAAACATACAGTTCCAAAGTTTTAGCTTTCTAAGAAGCAGAAGTTCTCAAAATCATCCAAGAAGATATCTTTTCACCAAAAACTCAGATAATTCAACACAAATACATCATTAAAAAAAAATCAGCCATATTTTCAAAGAGAACAGTAATAATATAATTAGTAGGAGTTCTTTCACCAAAGACACCTTCAGGTAATTCAGCAAATATAAATCAGTAAATAAAGAAATCTTCATAATGTCAAAGAGAAAAGCCTAGCTTTTAAAGAAACACAAGTTCTCATATCTTTGGCAAAATAAATAAGGAAATACAATGAAACCCAAAGAAATTTCAAAGTCTAATATTTCCAGGAAACAATACTCTACACCCCATCATCCTCCAAAAAGACAACTTTTAATCCCAAAACCCAAAAAAAAGGTATTCAAGAAAACCACAAGGCAATTCAACAAACACCTAGTATGCATCTTTAAACATACCTGACAAAACCATTCTCAGGACAACAAAAACGAAGCCTGGTGGTTCATATACGCACACAACATCACCGTAGGTTACTGGCCAGCGGAGATATTCAGAGGCATGAGCAGGATCGCAACGCTGGTGGAGTGGGGTGGCGACGTATACACGCCGAGGCTAAGATCAGGAGGGCCACACACAGCCACTGCCATGGGTAGCGGATCCTTCGCCAATGAGCACTGGGGGTACTCCAGCTTCATCCAAATGCCAAGAATCATGGACTACTCCTCAACATACAAGTATCCACAACCATACGGCGCGTACACGCCGGCAAGAAACTGCTACAGCGGCGAGAACTACGCCAGCAAGCTCTTCACCGAGCCCTTATTCTACTTTGGCGGCCCTGGCCGCAACATGTACTGCCCTTGAGGATTGAGAGCATCATCATCACCACCTCCATGGCTCCATCATCTCCACGAAAAAGGCTCCATTTTTATTTCGCTTTTGTTTGTTTATGTTTTTTTAATTTGAATTTGAATTTTTATTTTTATTTTTAATATTAATATTATCCTAAATAATAATGCTTGTAATTTTTAGTCTCAGTAAGACGACTTTTTTTAAAAAATTAGATATTATATTTTTTAAAAAATTGAAATTAATCATAATTTGTATTATTATTGATAATAGGACTAAAAAAGTTAAATTAATTTGGGTTTAGTATAGCCCTTATGGTTTACGAGTTATGAGCTATATAGCCAAACTATAATTAAATTTTTCAAAAACTTGAATATAAAAACTCTGGATAAATATTCATGTTATTACTCTATTATATTGTGAAAGGAGACACGATTAAGTAATTTTGTTATCTATGTTGTGCCAATCATGTTATGTTGGTGTTTGAATGTTTAATATAATGACTTAATATAGTTTTGCAAATCAAATTTAGATAATATATAATTAGCCTGTATCGATGGACATAAAGGGATGTAAATGATACACCTCTATTCGCAAACTACTTGGGCTCGACTCTGCAAAAACTTAAACTCGGCTAGGTCACGGTAGAGATAAGCTCGAGCTCAAGTAGCTCATGTAGTTCAGAAAGCCGAGTTCGAGTACCTAGATACTTGGCTCGAGTGCTCACAAGCGCGCGCGCGCACACATATATATTAATGTTTTTTAAATTAAAAAATATTCTTTCTGAGTTCTCACTACTGACTCTCAAATCCTAAGTCTTGACTCTTGAATCTCAGCTACGCCTACGCCGCCCTTTCACAAAAAAACCTAACCCTAGTTGCTGATTCAATCCTACTCTCACACTACCTACAGCCTCTGCACCTCCGTCGCCTCTGGGATCTCTTACCGCTCGGCTAGGCTCGCCTTTTGTGTCCTATTCGCTCTTTCCCTCATCGTCTAATTCCTCTGTAAGTTCGCTAGTCCTCTCCTCGAGAAGCTCCCATGTAATCCATTTTGTTTTGTTTTCTTTTAATTTAGCTTGTTTTTTGTTCATAAATATGTGTTTGTGGGGTTGATTTCGATGGTTGTTTGTTTGGATGGTGAAAGATTGATGTTGAGGTCGTGTGTTTGTGTTTATGTGTATGATTTAGTGCATGTTTGTTTGGATTGTGAAAGGTCGATGAGAGTATCGAATTCTTGTTGTAATCGATTATGTCACTTTGCTCGTAATTTAGCTCATTTTTTTTGTTCCTGTTGTAATTGATTATTTTTTTTTTCCCTTGTGAGACAAGGCTCGAGCTTGGTTACATTCACTTCCTGAAGGATCTATCATAACATGAGACCAATTGCTCCAAGTTTTTCTTTCCAAATACTTCCCACCAAGCAAAACTACTCAATTGCGGAACCAAATCACTGGTTTTTCTCAAAGAGATGATGAATGATTGTATGAGCTTGGGATAAATTCAAGGAATTAATGCGATTATGCCTTCACCATGGTTTGGAGAAATGGCTAATTGTGCAAACATTTTACAGCGGAATGAATTGCAAGTCACGCATTTCAGTTGATGCCACGGAGGGAGGAGCACTCATGAACGAAAGTGTGGATGAAGCCTACAACTTGATTGAAGACATGGCACTTAATCACTATCAATGGTCAAGTGAAAGAAACACAACATCAAAACCTGCTGGGAGACATAATGTAGATGCTTTAAACATCAAAGTAGCCAAGGTCGACGCATTAGTGCAAAGATTTGACAAGCTTAATGTGACTGCTATATGTGCCCCCAATGTTACATATGAAATCTGCAGTTGCACAGGACATTCACCCACAAATTGCTAGCTGATTGCTTCCTATTCAGAGTTGTCAATGGAGCAAGTGAATTATCTCAACAACCTCAACCAAAGCTCCGTCAATGATCTATTCTCCAATACCTACAATTCCAGTTAGCAAAATCATCCCAACCTTTCTTACAAGAACAATAAACCCCATTTTGATCAAAACCTTAGCTTTAATGTTTCTAGATAGCCACCAAGATTTCAATAGAGGATTTTCAGTCCACAACCAGCACAGAAATCGAATTGTAGGCTTTGTTAGAGAATTTTGTTATGGGACAAGCTACACAAATGGAAGAATTCAAGCAACAAACTCTAGTCATGAATGAGGCAATTAGGCAACTCACCTCGAACCTTGACTCTTTAGCAACACATAATAAAATGCTTGAAACTCAAATTTCCCAATAAGCAAGTTCTTCATCAAGACCCTAAGGCATGTTTCCAGGAAAAACAGAAATTAAACCAAATGAACATTGCACTTGCATGGCCATAACTTTAAGAAGTGGCAAGCAATTCGAGGATCCTAAGCCAAGACAAGTTGAGAATGAAATTGTTGAAGTGAATCCAATTGAAAAAAAAAATGAAACACCACTACAAATGGTTGAACAAAATAGTGGAAGTGCAGAAAAGGATGATGAAGCACCGAGATACATACCTCGGAAGCCTTACACACCACCTGTACCATTTCCAGAAAGATTAGCTAAGGCTAAGCTAGACAAACAATTTGGAAGGTTTTTGGAGGTTCTCAAGAAGCTATACATCAATGTTCCTTTCATAGAAGCATTGCAACAAATGCCATCAAACACAAAATTCTTGAAAGATATCTTATCCAACAAAAGTAGATTGGAAGAATATGAAATGGTGGCATTGACAGAAAAGTGTAGCGTTCTAATTCAGAATAAATTGCCATCAAAACTCAAGAATCTAGGTAGTTTGTCAATCCCATGTGAGATTGGAACTACCAGCTTTGAATGAGCTTTATGTGATCTTGGTGCAAGTGTTAGCTTAATGCCTTTGTCGGTGTGCAAGAAACTAGACATGGGTGAGTTGAAGCCGACAATAATTTTCTTGAACTTGCGGACCGATCCATCAAACACCAGATAGATATTCTTGAAGACATCCCAATCAAAGTGGGTAAATTCTTTATACCCATTGATTTTGTGGTCCTAGAAATGGAAGAAGACAAGCAAATCCTGATGTTGAAAATGGCAAGCTTTCTTTAACCATCGGTGAAGAAAAAAAATAGAATTTGATTGGGCTAATTCTGTTAAGTGCTCCTCTGTTGAAGGTTCTTATTGCAAGGTAGATCTACTTGAAAAGGTTGTCAAAAGAGAGAAGCCCAAACACTACTTCAAGGATCTACTCAAGTTGTGGTTAATACGAGATGAATTAGAAGATGACGGCTATGGTGGAATTGGAGATTATGAGCACTTGTTGGAAACCAAGGAATTTATGCAGTGTCAACAAACTAAAACTAAAATCCTAGATCCAATTTCTGTAGTACACAACCCAGAAGAATGCAAAGTTTCAAAGGTAGAATTAAAACCTTTCCCATCCACCCGCAGGTATGAGTTTCTTGGACCAGATTTCACCAATCATGCAAATGCTTGTCTAAGCAGATTAAAATTTGAAAAACTCTTAAAAGAGCTTAGATTACACCAAAATGATATTGGATACACCATTGATGATCCAAAAGGGAGACACCCTTCAATTTAAAAGGGTTAAGCTCATGACCTTAAATGAGCTTTCACTTAAAAGTCATTCCAAGCTTTATTTTCCTTTGATGTTCTTTGTGTTTGAACTTTGATGTTCTTAAGCTAAGCATAGTGCATAGCAGACTCAACAAGAATCACCACAAGCAACAGATAACCTTGCACACATTTTTGCAGCCCTCACCACAATTTCTACTGAACAACAAAACCAAAGGCACATTCTCTACCACCTTCAGCAACAAGTCAATACCATGTGTGAGTGGCATGTTGCGCAAGGCCACTTTGTACCACCTCCTTATTAATTTGGTCAGTTACACCCCATTTGACTATTTTCTATTAAATTTCTAACATTGAGGACAATGCAGAAATAAGGCTTGGGGGAGTTTAGTAGTAGTCTTGCATCCGTACATGCATTCTTGCCTTCACCTAGCATTTGCATACCATTACATGTTTTGCACTATATAAGTTCATTCCTACTTTACTACATGATTTATCATCCCGTCATTGTACATGTCATGACATTTACACACATTTAAAAACTAAAAAAAAAAAAGATTTTTGCCATCACTATCTTTTAGAATTCTTATGATAAATTGTTTGACATGACACATAGAAGGCATGGAATAGTTGCTTTTGCTTATTGGTCATTGGGATGCACACTTAGTACTTACATGAGCTTGAATTTGCTAATCTCATTGCTTGTGATCTTGTGAGCTTTAACTTAGTTTATATTTTTGTAATGAATTCTTCTTAAGATTTTGTGGCCCCATAACATTTTCTTTGTCACACCCCGATCCGCGGGCCAACAGAACACGACAACCGCCGCAACAATCCCGAGGAGGGATACAACGCCACTCAACCCTCGGGACGCCGCAAGGCTAACCAACAACCTGGAATCAACAATATTTAACAAGAATGCAGAGTTTCAAAGAGACAATGACAAGCAGCGGAAGTAACAACAACATCGATATCCATAATAAGAATAAAAAGAGAAGTTCACAAACACACAGGAAGATCATACTAACAATAGTAGCAAAAGCTGATACACAAAAGTTTAGGAGTGGTTTAAGTACAACACTATGCAATAGAGTTCTCGACATACTAGTGGATTTAAGACTCAAGTAACATGTGCATTATCCAAAAATAACATACATGAATAGAAAGGGATACAAGGAAGGTAAGAAGGCAACTAATGCTCAGCATGAGGCCGCATCGCCTCACCTACTACCTGCAATAAAACTGGGAAGAAGAAAGAGGGGATGAGTAACCATAGTTACTCAGTGAGGGGATTAGCACAACTCCACAAGAAATATACCAAAAGATAACAATACCAAAAACATAAACCAGCGAAGATATGTTGCTAATAATATACTTGGTTTAGAACACACTTACCCATAATAATAATCTACGCCACAATACAACAGAACCAAGTAATACAAAGAAATTCTTAATACCCAACTAGGGTTTAAAACAACGAAACTTTGAAATACCAAACACGGGTTCAAACTATAAAATACATTGAACATTAAACAAGCTTTACCATACTACAAATAAATGAGTACAACACCAAATTAAATATAAGCATAACAACTATAAAATACAAGGTTTAACAATTCTAACATGAAGAAATTCCTCATAAGTTTGAGAATAACAAAGATAACATTAATACTAATGGTGAGACACAAAATTGGATTGTACAAATAATATACCAATAATAACATCTTTAAAACAAACAATGTTTTGAAACCATTTTGAAATCCAAACTCATGCTTTCTTTTCAACAACTCAAATAAACAAGAGTTTAAAGAATAGATAAATCGATAAACATCGGCACAGTATTTGGCCTCCAAAACTCTCTTTTGCTAACCGGGGCCTCGGTTAGGTCTGCAGTCGCCAAGACACGCATCTCTTGGAGTTGGCCATTGGGAAATCAGTGTGGTGACTCCGAACTTCCCAACTATATCCAAGTCAGGATTCTTTGCTCCCACCTGAAATGACATAACCGGTTTGACAGTTTTCCACGCCACCTCTATATAGGTCGACTCGTGGGAACCATCTAATTCTTACTGCAGTAAGTATTGGAGCTCGGCTCCTATGTCACCATCCAAACAAATATACAACACGCAGCTCATAGGCTTCTTGAGTTCAACAACATGATAGCAAAATCTCAATATGACATCATAAGTTCTCATATTTAACTCCCACTGCGAGAGTGAGAAATTTGCTCATAATAGCACAAGTAATTATCAATCTTTCCAGAAACTTTCACTGAAATCAAGTATTAAACACATATTTTGGGAGTAGCATCGACATAAATACCCACTAGGTTTCAAGAATAAAATGAACAAAGCATTTGCTATCACAATTAAAATCTCGAGTTTTAAGAACCATTCGCCTTGAAATAAACAATTTAACAATAAATTTTTCAACGCAACAAGACATATTTCTTGTAAACACTTCCAATGAAATCGACCATAATCCAAGCATGGGTTTTCAACCATCATAGACAACACTTCCAAAAACCTTTAATGCATATAATTCACAAATCAAGAGAGTATATATATATATATATATATATAAAACTCATTCCAAATAAAGTCTAAATCTTAAATCGAAGTATAAAACATATAGAGCCCTACTCAAGCATCATAATATATATAAAACTCATTCCAAATAAAGTCTAAATCTTAAATCGAAGTATAAAACATATAGAGCCCTACTCAAGCATCATAATGCACAAATATAAATATATATGTGTATATAGGTATTCTTCGGATAGGATTATGCTTTTTAGTCCCACTCGCCACTTTGACAATTTGCTCCCTTGAACGCTAGTCCTCGGCTAGCTCTTGGCTTTAATCCAAAGCTATTCTTTCTTGAGAAAGCACAAGAAACACCAACAAATTATTAGCATAAATGTCAAGCAAGAAACCCTAGGTTTCTTCTACCAAACAACCCTAATGAACTCTAGGGTTGCTCCACTAACACCTCAAGCTACTAAACAAAATCTAAGGGTTTAAACTCCTCTCTAAACCAAGGAAACCAAGAACACAAGTAAAGCTCACTGGAGCTACAGTAACTCTAACCTAGGAGATGAAAGATCTCTATCAATCCTTCACCAAACCAAGGAAAATACAACCAATCAAGAATCTAAACTCAAGAAGAACCACTCACCAAGGATTTCTCACCAAGAACTCAAGAAGAACCACAAGAGAGAAGAGAAGAACCATACCTCCAAGCTTCTCAAAACTCCAAGGAGATCTTCACAAAGGAGAAGGAAGGAGGTCTTCAAGCTTCACTAACAAAGAACATGAAGGAGAACAAGGTTCAAGCTCCAAACTAAACCAACTAACTAACCCTAGCCTCACTCATCCAAAGAAGAAGAAAGGAAAAAGAGGAGAAGAGCTTACCTTGAGTCAAGAGAGGATCACACCTTAGGATCCAAGAATACTCCCACAAATCGCACCAAAAACGACCCTCAAAGGTCTAAGAATGGTGGAGGAGGAGAGAAAAAGAAAATGGGAAGGTTTGGGGAAAAGAAAGTGAAGAAAATGAGTCAAATCGGGGTTCAATCGGGCTTTAAAACGCCCAAAATCTAGCCCGCCGGCCACGCATCCCACAGCCCCGGGCGCACGGCCTCCTGCGCAAGCACGCAGGAGGGTGCACAGCCCCCTGCACAAGCTTGTGCGGCCTGTACACAACCCACACACGCGAAACCCCCCTCCTCCCCCCCCCCCCCCCCCAAAACCAACCCAAACACTCGGTGAAAGCCTCCAAATGCTCAGCAAGAAGCTTCAAACCAAAGAAAATGAGAAACCAACTAAAACAACTAAGGAAAAATCGAAACAAATTGCTCTACACTAGAAAGGAAAAGGGTCAAAACACCACATTCTTTGCTCTAGTTAAAATCTCGAATAAAAGGGAAATTGATAAATGCCTAAATGTGTGTATTTTATACGTATTTATGCTGCACTAGTCATGTATAAATTGATGATTCGATGCCCTTTTTATAGTTTAATTGGTCTTACTCGTGTTACAGGCTTCGAGGATGCCTAGGTAAGCTCGACGATGCAAATGAGAAAGAAAATGACACCGAAAATGATAGTTTAGAGCAAGGTACTGCAATAATACTGTAGCAATCAATGTAGCATTAAGGAGTTAGGAAACGACGAAGTCTTAGGTTTCGTTGACGGGTTTTCTGATGGGCGTGAATGTAATACCCTGAACCTTTGGATACCCGTTGGAAAATATATTCTGGGTATTATTACAGTTGGAATAAGATTTTCCTGCATAGAAATATTATTAAGAAACCCAAGTGAAAAGCTCAAGGACCTAAGTGTGAAAGTTTATAGAAGATTTTGGGTTCACAAGTAACTAAAAGGATTTAATATAAACTGTTTGCAAAGACCAAGGACTAAAAGGTAAGTTGACAGGGATTTTTTTTAAATACTATTTCATGATTTAGGGACCATTGGTAACTTTGCAGGAAACTTTTTGTAAGAATTTTTTTTTCAGGGACTAATAGTGAATTTCTGTAGAAACTTAAGTTGGTTGAAAAAGGGTGGAAATGACTGAGTTTATAATGGTTTCTTTTGTAAGGGTCTTTTATGATTAATAGTAGATTATTTTGAATTGCCTTATGATTTGTGTTTGCATAGCTTGGAGTGTGAGATCATTTGCTTGGTTTATCATAGGGACCATGATTAACTGAAAGGTTATTTTAGGTCTTGGAAATTCTCAAGTTAACCCTGAAATTATTGAAGAGTATTTCTTAAGGGGTTATTATTTAATCATTGAGCTTAATGGGGTTTTGAAAGAGTTCATCTACCATGAAAATAAGGGTTGGCTTGATCAAAATCAACTTGTTATCTCTTGAAAGAGAGTGACAAGTAATTAAGGATTATTACTCTTCAATTGATCTACCCAAACCAAGTAGAGATCCAAACACATTTTTCATTACTCTTTGTGGTGAGTTCACAAACCTAGGTTCATCTAAACCTAAATTTCAATCCACATCCTTGCATCTCTGTATTCTCTATTTGTGTAATTTCTCCTGTTTTGTTGTTTTTATTTTCCCATCTCTACATCTTTTAATTGCCTACATAGCCAACTATTGCAACAGATTAGTAATCACACTTGGTCTTCGTGGGATGATATCTTAATTACTACTTGGAAAAACCATATGCTTGCGGTCGCACAACAACTTCTCTAACCGCTCTAGAACTCACTGCCACTAACCGGCCAGGCCTCTTCTCCGACCTCTTCACCGTCCTTATCGACCTATACTACTCTATCTCCGTCATCAAGACCTTGACTTTCAATGGCTGCATGGTTTCTCTCCTCTTCATTCACAGCGTTGACTTTGACCAAAGCCCCACCAAGCTTAACATCATCATCACTAGGCTCCGCCATGTCATCAACAACGATGTCCAACCAACCTCCATGGCCGTCTTCCACTTTGATTGTCGTCTCCACCAACTTTTAATCCTTGAACAACCATCCCCATTGCCAACGTTATCGACATTCTTCGTTACTATACAAAACTTGGTCAAACGAGACTACTTTGGGATTAACATTGAATGTCGCGATCATCCTAAGCTCTTGTTCGATGTTGTTTGTATCCTCACAACATGAATTATGCTATTTTTCATGGTACGATGAATACTAATATATATATGCTTTTACATGCATGCATGCAGGAGTTCTACATATGTAGTTCTGATGGGAAGATAATTGGAACAGAAGAAGAAAAGTAAAGAATGGTGAAGAATTTGAGAACAGGGATACAGAGAATAACAAAGAAAGGGTTAAGGTTGGAATTATGTGCTAAAGATAGACCTGGATTGTTAGCGGATGTTACTAGGGTTTTAAGAGAGCATTTCATTAAACAAATCCCAGAACCGGCTAGTGTCATGGCTGGACATTAGGGTATGGTTCAAGAAGTTGTTCCAGGCGTGGATGGAGATTAGGAAACCCTTGGATCTTAGCTTCAAAATCATTGCATAAGCATCGTCGCTGGCGTTGATTTGAATACAAGCACATATTAGGTGTCGAAGACAGTAGGTGTGGAGGTGAAAGACATATTAGTTTCGGTAAGGGATTAAAGCAAACACAGTGGGTGGACTAGGTGCTTAAGGATGAGGCGGCGGATGATGGGATGAGCAGCGTTGAACATCTTAGTGGAGCAGAGGAGGTGGAGGAAGGCGGAGTGGCAGTGGAGGGTGAAAGGGAGGGAGTGGGAGGTAAAGTTGAAGAAACGGAGGACGATGTTGGGGGAGGAGGATGAGAAGGAGGAGAGAATGAAGCGGTGGACAATGGAGTTAGTAAGGAGAGGGGAAAGGCTGCGCAAAGAGCGTCATTGTTGGAGCTTGAGGTTAGAGATGATGATTTGGAGGATGACTACTTCGTTGTATTATTTTATTAATTTTTTAATCTTAAAAAATGCTACATCAACCTCGCAAACGGAGAACCAGATGGGCATTAGGAGGAGGGACTTCTTTTTTCCAAAACAAATAATACAAGGACTTTCGGAGGGTGAAAAAATAATAAAGGGACTAATGAGTTATTTCAAAATAATAGAGGGACTAAACTTGATATTATACATGTTTATATTTAGTGATATATATTAGTTAGTGTGTCTGGTGTCATCTTTATAATAAAAGAGTAATATACCGAGATTTCAAATTTTTTCAAAGTCAATGGTTGACAATGAGTGACTTACCCACGGTGTGTATATATATATATATATATATATATATATATATATATATATATATATATATATATATATATATATATCATCCTATTAAAAGTGTTGTGAAATTTCCAATAACTTAAGAGGTTGTTGCATAGTGGGGTCGAGATGCCAGTTCTTGCATTCTTGATTAGGATTTTGGCTTTGGCCAAGAAGGATTTGGATAAGGCCGCGATGTCAGAGTGGTTGAGTTGGTGGTCGTTTTGGCGAGGAAGGGAGTGGATATATTTTTTTTTAATACTTTGATGGATTTTAGATGATGTAATTTTAAACAATAATTATGGATGAATTTCTAATGTTGTTATGTTTCAAATGTGTGTAATTTTAAATGTTGTTATGAATTTTAATGATATTATGTTTTGATTTAAATATTTTGTAATGTAATTTTATGTTAAGATATTATTTGTTAATTGAACTTAATGCAATTTTTTTAAAAAAAAAATATTAAATATTTTTACATTAAATAAATATGGTATTAAGTTAATTAATTATTTTGGCTTAAATTAATTTGTATGACAAGTATTAAATAATTAGTAATAAAAACTAATAGAGATAATCTCACCATATCACTTACACTTACATGATGACTATACCTCTCACACTTACATCAAACCAAACACCTAAAAAGTAAATACATCATTTTCACTTGCATCAAACCAAACAACAATGATGTAAGTTGAACTACAACATTTTCACTTACATCGTAAGTCCACTTACATGTAGGTGGTGTTTGGTTTGATGTAATTCTAAATGCAGTGGATTTTTTAGTTACAATATAACTGAAAATACTTGATTTTTAAAATATAGTGCAGTCAAATGTTGTGTTTGGTTGGATATAATTAGAATTATTGTATTATAAGATTTTATGTTTATTTGGAGGATTTGTAAATATGGAATTGAAAAGCACATCTATAAGTGTATGAATATGTGTATATATCATGTAAGTTTTCAACTCCCGGGATTTCGACTTACGCCCAATTTGAACGTAAATCTAAATACATCCGTGGAGTAATTGGTTTTACTTTGATATTTTAAAATCACTCAAACCAATCAAAGGATTTTTGGATGTGGTATTTAAAGTTACATTGTAACTTTAAATACTTCAGAACAAACACTACTGTAATTTAACTTACTGCCAACCAAATAACCCCAAGTGTATTTTCTTATTCCATCAAATGAATGATTGTAGTGTTCTTTTTCATCGTACTATTTTGATGGAGTGACGCGTCTGCGGTTCTACCCATCTCTTTACCTCTCAACACCTTTTGAGTTATGAATGGAGATATTTTTCATGTTAAAATTTTAATTATGTTAATATTTTCACTTATAATATTTTTTTAGATAACCCATAATTTTATTAATTTATTTATAATATTTCACCAATATTTTTAGTTATTGCTCAACAAATTGATGATATCTTAATTCTAATATTCTTCTTCTTCTTCTTCTTCTTATTATTATTATTATTATTATTATTATTATTATTATTATTATTATTATTATTATCCATTTATTTAGTTTATTAATTAAAAAAACTCCCAATAATGAAAATTCCATACTTCTTATTAACATATCTCAATATAAAAAAATAATTAATTTAGAAAAATAATTGAAATAAAAAAGGTTATGCTAAATTAGTATATATTAGATTAAAGACCCTCGCTAACACTGCGGGGTTGAATATATTCAAAACAACATATTGCAAAGATAGCATCAATTTTGATAAAAAAAGAACATTGTTAATGTAATTTTTGAAATCTTTTCAATATGAGAAGTATATTTATAACATGTGAAGGATTGTAAAATATATTATTGGAATATGTTATTGATTAAGTATTTCTTTAGAAAAAGATGGATTTGTGGTTTACTTATTTTATTTAGAAAATTATATTTTTTCAATATATATTTCATATAATGGTTTAGTTATTTTATTTAGTAAATTAAATTTTGTAGTTCATATATATATATATATATATATATATATATATAATGAACCAAATCTAATTTATTTAGATTTGTTTGTTATTTAAGAGCAATGTTGTCCTTGAGATAGTATTATTTATGCTCCCAATTTAGTTTTGTTGCAACTTGTTCATGATGTGGGGAATATTCCTGTAATCATAATTTAAAATAATCAATAATAATGATTGAAAAGAAACATGTTGAAAATAGTATTCAAAATTTTATAATTATTACTTCGACTTTTTCAATCAGTTCCTTTGCATTTGAAGAAGAGATGATGATCTGCCATGCAGCTAGGTTGATGAACCCTTCTTGTAGAACTTCGTCGATGAATAAAAGTAGCGAGTTATAATATCCGTCAATATTTAGCAAACCAATATGAAACAAAACATAAGTTATTTATCTTCTTTTTATAATTTCATGTGTGTATATAGAGCATTATAATCAAATTACCGGTTTGTTATGTATGACTAATTGTGCCCAACTAATTAGTTCAAAAAGCTCTTCAAAAGTTCCATAACCTCCTGAATATTAAAAAAATATACTTAAATTAGTATTTTTTATTTTTATTTTTTGCAATTACAGTTGTCTATTGGAAGAAAGTAGATATAATAATCAATTAGAGAATCTGTGAATTTAAAGTATAATGAGTGATAAAAAAGTGGTAACAAATTTAAAGTATTTTGAAAGTGCTAATTTTTTTTCCCAATGGTAGATTAGTGTTCTATGATAACTATTAGTAAGCTTTGCAAATTGATATATAATACAAATTTCATAGAAGCTAATTTATGCGTATTTTCAGTGATCCACATGAGGAAAGTATATTTTCATTCTATTTCTCATTGAAAGTTTGAATTGCAAGCATTAATATATATTTGATATAACAAAATAAAAAAAAATGAGTTTTCATTATATGTGATATTAAGTGATAATAAATGCAATTTATATACTAACTTGGCAAAGCAATAAAGGCATCAACATAGCTGCCCATCTCTGTTTTCCTATGATGCATGTCTATAACCAGTTTTACTTCTCCAACAGTGACACCAGTGATCTAAAACTCAAATGGGAAAATGAAAATAACATACAAATATAATATTGTAGAATATGTTTTCATATGTGTGGACAAATGTAGGGATATGTTTTTTCATTAAAGGGCAGGAAAAAAATGTACAGATCAAAAAGAATGGGAGAAAAATGAAACAATTTATTGTCATATCTCTCTAACCATTAGAGCTTTTGGAATGACACTAAATACATGGATAAAAGATTTCGTTAATAATTTTAGCAAAATTTCATTAAATAAATGGAGGTATATATATATATATATATATATATATATATATATATATATATATATATATTGGAAAATGTTTGGGGAAAAGAGATCCATACCCTATAACATTTCTACCACCATTTAATATAGTCTAAGAAATCAAACCAATTAATCCAATACTTTTTTCTCCATATACCAAATCAATATTCTTCAACACTTGACAATGGTAACATTCAGTAAAATATTTCAACGATGTTTAAGAATTTACTTAAATTTTAAGAAGAAGAATTGAGAAGGGGAAAAAGAAGGAGGAGATTACAAGATAAATGACAATAACTATGTAAATAGAAACCAAATCAGTTCTTTGCTAAGATTTATAGCAGCATCTTGGTAACTTTTTTTCTTTCCTACACTACTAACGCAAAAAACGCAGATTGTTTTGAACTTGGATGTAGTGCTTCTCTTTTCTTCCTCCATTTTCCTTTTTAGTTTTCTTTTGTTAGGTTGAAACACTAACAATTTGAATAGATATCAAGATACTAGGTTATGATATTGACAATGCTTTGGATATGTTTTTTGTGGATGACCACTCTTCCCTTTTTCATTTTCCCTCGATGATGGTACCTTACAATATGTTCGAAACTGCCAAACATAAGTTGACAACCTATATAGAAAGGAACAAGTGCAGGTCTAATCAAATTCACCCACCAAAGACATGACAAGAGAACTAAATCCTACTGACAAAAACAACAACAGTTACCTAATCGGGCCGATTGAAGATGGAGATAAACTACTATTGCGTTGGAGGGACTATCAGGTAGAGAATAAGTTGCCCTAGACATTGGGTCATCAATGGCGATGGTGGCATAGAGAACGACCTCGTTCACTCCTGGTTGTAAGAATTCTCCATCGGGAGATGTTGGATGCGGTGGAGGTGTTAGATGCGGTGGATGCGATGGCAGCCTTACACGTGATCACAGGTTGCAGCGTTCGGCCTCGTTATCATCATGGAGTGGAGAGAGGGAGAAGGGGAGAAGGGATTAGAAGAGATGGAGAATAGTTTAGCTTTCGAGTTTAGATCCTTAGTTATTTAAGATCCGAATCAGATAATGTAATTAAGTTGTTAGCTGACTAATGGGTTTTTATGGAATTTTTTGCATTATTTTATTAATACTTTAATCGCATTCCATGCCACATCAGATGAAAAGACAGAAAATAGAATAGGCATCAGGGTGAGGGATTACTTTTACTCAAAATGAACAATAGAGGGATCTCCTGAGGACAAAAAATATTAGAGGGATTAAAATGGTACTTTCACTATAATAGAGGGACCAATTTGGTAATTAAACCATTTCTTTAATTTCATCTGCACTGACATGGGAAAACAAAGACCAAGGCAGAGGGCCTAGTTGTTCTCTTTGACCATTTCATCATTATTATGATATTGAGAGACTTCTAAACTTGTTTTTGGGATGGACATTTCTCCATCTTTCATAGGATAATTATTTTTTTTCCAATTCTTGCTATCCTTCACTCCCACCAATAATCATGCTTGAGGTCTTATTGGAAAGCAAAGTATTTCATAGTAACATTACTTCATAAGTCTTCTTCTTCTATCAAGTTTGACACCGGCTTTGCAATTTTCCTTTACCTGTAGTATTGTGGCTTCCAGCGTAGCAAGATTAAGTATCATCAATATCATCTCTAACACTACAGTAAGACTCATCATCATCACTATCGTTATCATCATCATTTTTATTATTTCAAACATCATAAGAAAGATTGAGCAGCAATACTTCCGTCGCAATAAGCTTTCTTTTCAACATATAGGTTTTCATCTTTTGTTATATGTATTTTCTTCTACTTCTAGCATTAGTTTTTTGCTTTGCTTATTTTTTATTTGTTCTGATTATGTGATTATTATGTTTTTGTTTGGCTTAGCATGGCAAATCATTATCGCAGTGATTTTTTAGGAAAACTTCCTCAAGATAAGGTTGAAGAGATTTTTAGATGTATCGTTTCAACATTTTCTAAATCCCTTCATGATCTTAAACTTTTGTGTCGATGGTAATTTCATTCATTTATATAATAGAAATAAAAATTATTTGTTTCAATAATAACGTAATTTTTTTTTCGAGTTGCAAGGGTTTTTATGAACCATCCAAAAGCCGGAGAGTTGGGCAAATGATGCGGATAGATAATTTATGGTATCTTAGCATGGAAGAATATATTACTTTTCTTCGGAATTGTGCATCAAGTAGAAATCTAGAAGCTTGTTTGAAACTTGGCATGATGAAAATTTATGATTACAATATTTATTAATGTTAGTTAAATTATAGTATTAATATTAGGGACAATTTTTAAAATTGGTCTGCAGGTAGAAGGTATAAAGTTGAAAATCGATTCATGCATCTAATATTTACATAATGCAGCTTGTAAAGGTTATTTGCCCGAAGGATATGCAGCAGGGATTATTTTGTATAAAAATCATATGAGACGTAATTCTGGTATAACAATGTTGAATTTAGTTTCTTATGGGAAAATAGGTAATGTTTCAAAAGCAATAGATAGCAAAAGATCAGGTAATCCTATAATAAACAGTTGTTGATATGTTGTAGCCTAATTTCTTAGAGAGATAGTATGGAGTGTAGAAGGCAAATGGATGGAAAAAGAAGTATGTGAGTGTGGTAAAGAGTTTTGTGTTCGGAATGCCAATGATATTATTTACAATGGATGGTTAGGTGAAGATGGATTAGTGAGAGAGTTTTGGAGCCCAGCTTGTAGATGGAAATATGAATTTAATTTGTTTTCTGAACTCATGTAATATTTGTATTGTTTAGTTTTTTTTGTTATAGTTTTCTGTATTTGTAATCTTATATTGTAGATGTATTTTTTTTAATGATTGTAATATGTAATAAATGCTTGAAGTAGAAATTCGTTGAAGTTTCTATTAATGTAACAAAGGAAAAAAATCAATATATAGATGCGTATATGCTAAGCTAATGTTCTTCAAGCAGAGATAGGAATATGCAATAGCAAATGATAGGTGTTGGATAAATCCCTACCTGGAATCAACAAAGGGGAAAAACATAATAGATGAATCCATCTGTGCAAAAGGTAATATATTATACTACTATCGTATGGTTGATGAATATGGTTTTATGGTAGAAATGCATTTAATATTTTTTTAATAGACATTATAATATACAATCATTAATTGTTACATTATTGTGCTTACATTTTTCTGAATTTCTTAATTGATTAAATTACATATATTCATTGAGTATATATGAAAGAATATGATAGTTAATAACCCATTTGAGAATTAATGCAACTTGTGCTTACACACACACACACACACACACACACATATAAATCTTTGATCACTTTCACAAAGGTCTTAATGATTAATCTATATTCATCTTCTAACAAAAAAACATAAATTAAAAACCTATTTTATTGATAGCAAAACTCACCTCAGTTATTTTATTATTCTCAAGAACATAGCTTTTATTCTGCAATACAACATTGCAAGTCATGAACATCATATTTGTTATAATATAAAAGATGAAGAAAATGAATTCGATTGGCAAAAACTCTGCAAAATGGTGGTAATACTGATCCAATCATCGTCAAGATTATTAATCTCAAAGTCATACTCAAAACAATATTTCTTCTCCTTCTCTAAAGGAGGAGGTGGTAGTGGAGGAGGTGGAGAAGGCACAGTATGAAACATATAGGAAAATTAGTTTGAGCTCTATTGATACCACTAAAGGTGATTGATGATATGTCATAAGCCAATGCTGCTTCCTCTGGTATATCAAATGTGCCTAACCAATGTCTCTTCTTAGCATAAGGGTTTGTAATCTCTACTGTATAATGCCCCGATGGTGTTCTTCGTACTCCTAAGTACCTCATTGATCCTCTAGATCGTTTTCTTTGGTGATGGAGTAATTCTCATGTGTGTGTGTGTGTGTATATATACACTATTATTATTATTATTATTATTATTATTATTATATAAATCTTAAACTTGTAGTTTGTATATGACTTCTCCTTTACTATTATTAAGAGTATGACATATAATCGATATTGATGATTTAATGATAAAATTATAAATTTATAACATAAAATACAAATTAAACAGATTTTATATAGCACAATAGCAAGGGAAAACAAAATCCAAGCAAAGATCTCTTGTCAATTATTTCACAAAGCTAGAGATAGCTAGACACAGCTAGAAATAGATAGAGTGAGAGAGAGATATTGGAGATTTCTTAATAACCATAAATGAAAACACTTTTTCTTTTATCAATTACTGTTTATGTTTTCATATGCTCTACACTTCTAAATATAATGCCTTCCAGAAAATTTATATATTACTTAGCTTAGAGAAATATTATCATATAAATTGAGAAATGAGTAACAGAAACAAATTGAAATTATATAATAGCATAATATTGTATTCCAAAGATGACAGAATCGTTATTTCAACTACTAAAAATCATGTCTCTCAAAAGATTTTATTAAGAAAATCAATATACAAACATGGTTCAACGGGTAAATCATAGATCAAACTATGTATATTATATTAACGTTTGATCATGAATTCTCATATATATATATCTTAAACTTGTAGTTTATATATAATCATGCTTGCTTTAAATTTAAGATATGAAGGATATCAATTTTATTTATTATCATTATGAAATAAAAAAAATAGAAAGTGTAAAACTTATCTCATTTCTTTAATGGAAATAGCTTTAATATACAAATCTTAAGACAAAACAAAATACTAATGTTGTTGTAAGACATTTGTGGAATAACATCTTTTTATAAATAATTAAGTAGTTTTTTTTTTTTTTTTTACTTTTTCCCATGTATAAGGGTGTGAAAAGTTTAAGATAAATCACACAAATTCTATTTTACAGGTTATAAAAGTCAATGAATTTCACATAAATGTACCATTCTAGCAGAGAATAGTCAACAATTGTGGCTTAATAATATGCTCATGCAAGCTGGCCAACACACAAATACAAAAAAAAAAAAAAAACCTAGCACATTAATATATCATCACAATATGTAAATAGTGATTTGAATTTTTCGGTAGTAAGCTTGTCAATTATTTCATACTGCTAGAGACAGCTAGACGTAGCTAGCAATAGACAGAGTGAGAGAGATATATTGGAGATTTCTTAATAACCATTAATGGAAACACTTTTTCTTTTATTAATTATTGTTTATGCTTTCATATGCTATACATTTCTAAATATAATGCTACACATAAGATTTCTATATTACTTGTCTTACAGAAATCTTATGTTTTTTTTATTTTTTCCCCTGTATAAAGGTGTGAAAAGTCAAAGATAAATCACACAAAATTTACTTTATAAGTTGTAAAGTTCAATAAATTTCACATAAATGTACGATTCTAGCAGAGAAGGGTCAACAATTGTGGCTTAATTATACTCTCATGCAAGCCAACCCATATCCAAAAAAAAAAAAAAACAACTAGGACATTAATATGTCATCAGAATATGTAAATGATGATCCGGATTTTTAGGTAGCAAGGGAAAACAAAATCGAAGCAAAGATCTCTTATCAATTATGTTACAAAGTTAGAGACAACTAGACTCAGCTACATATGAAGTAGAAAGGGAACATTATTCAAGTGGCGGGATCGATGACACACTTGAGAGCTTAGGGGGCGGAGGCAGCAACGTTATTGAGGGTTAGGGTTAGGGTTACAAATGGTATAGTGATTCGTAGGAGTAGAGAAACAGGTGCCGGACACTTCAACAGGGCAATCATGAAATCGCAAAGTGTACAATCGTGATTGAATGGATGATCGTTATGGTTTGGTTTTACTTTCTTTGCAAAACTTAAAATGATCTGGCAAGACAAATTAATGCAAAGTAATGCCCAGGTATACTCACTCACAGGTATTCCTAACATTATATTACTGTCGGCTTCTCATTGGCTCGTTGACTAACAATGGGGAATCGGGAAGGATGTTAAAGTGGGTCAGCGGAGGTATTGATGATAGAGGAGATTGTGATGCTTTGGTTTTATCAAACTCATTAAAAAGACAAAACACTTAACCAATAAGAGATGGACAAATGTCCAACAAAGACAAACTCTTAAGGAATAGTGATTTTTTTTTTGGGATAGAATTAAGATGTAGTATATATATATATGATAATATGCTTTTGATTTGAAAAATGCATCTACATAAACCTAAATGATTATTTATTTCATGAAATATTATGCATTTTTTGTTTTGATATGTTTTGTAAGGTTGGTATAATTTATAATGCATAGAGACGGGATATATAGTGATGGTATGATGAAGAGATGATGAAGATGGAGAAGATGACAGAAGAGAAATAGATAGCATTGTTAATCAACAATGGTGCAAGAATCATTTCATGTTGTCTTAATTGTGTTCTCTGCTCTATCTGTCATCATTATCATATCTCTTTCCTTCTCTGTCTCTCTCTCTCTCTCTCTAACACTCTATCTCCTTCTTTTTTTAAGGTTTCATTCTCTATATATTTCCATTAAACTTTAGTATATAGTTCATACAAATATATTCAAAGATAAATTTGTTATACTTATGGTTCAAGTGCTAAGGTAACAATGATATAATCCTTTTTGCATTTCATCTCTCTTTTTTTAAGGGCATGTTTTTGTTTCAGAATTATTAACAAAATTATTCATATTATTATTGCTTGGATTTGTGCAGATATGCACTTGAATTAATGCTTTTTATATGTCTTTATCCAGAATCTTAGGCGCTTCTTTCTTTTTAGGAGTGGGTGTGTTTTGATCTGTACACTCTAGAATGACATAACGTTGTCGACACAGGGTAAGCCACCAAGTCAACAACAAATCATTGTAATCAATTTCACTGTCGGCCTTATATTCATTTTAAAAATTATAGAATTTATTACTGGATAGTCCTTCTAAGTTTTCCAACTATTTTTGATCCATTCTTTTTGTTTCATTACATTTAATTTTTTTTATTGTTTCATTTTAAAAATATAGGCTTGATTATGATTTAGCACAATCCCATGTGCATATATCCTTCCCCATAAAAAAATTACTTTAGTTTTTTTTTTATGATCATTTGTACTCTTCTTTTAGTTTATCTAATTTAATAAGAAACTAATTATTTATTAACATAGTTTTTTATTATAATAAAAATTCTGAATTAGAGAATCTGTGAATTTTAAGTATAATGAGTGATAAAAGAGTGGTAACAAAATTTAAGTATTTTCAAAATGCTATTTTTTTAAAATGGTAGATCAGTGTTCTATGGTAACTATTAGTAAGCAAGAGGAAACCAAATCCAAGTAAATATCTCTTGTCAATTATTTCATACATTAATATGTTCTCACAATATGTAAACGGTGTTCTGCTTCATTCAGTCTTATCCTATCCTTCAGCTTTTCTAATTCTATAGTCATCATTGCAAGGTTGTCTGATAATATATCGTTAATATCCTTTAGATCTTCTAATTCATTTTTAACATCACGTAGTTCCTTCTCATTCACATCTTTACTAATAACATCATAAATATTTTTCAGATGCTTTATGGCACGTAACGCAGCATAATTTTCAGCTTTTTTTTTGTATTTGTTTCTGATCCAACTTGTTAATGAATTCCACAACTGTCTTCAAATATGATTTTGCATGAAAAACATGGTTTGTGATTTGGACCATGTTTTTCACATGCATAAATTGCAGGTAGTAATCTTAATTTTTCCAAAAGCTCCTTAAGTACTACCTTAAATTGTAAATCAACAACAACCTGCATGTCAGCTTTCATTTTTTCTAGCTATTGTGATGCATTAAGATTAGGTAAAAGTTTCCATTAATAAATTGATCTTAAAAACATAGGACAATATTCTTAACAATCATCATTTGCATAAGATAGGAGAGTAAGGAGTTTGAATTCCTCCACTAATTAGAATGAACAATCTAACATATCCATTTTATTAAAAATAATAATAATTAAATTCATTTAATTCACTTTACTCGTTTATATTTTTTTAAAGAAAATCATTACTTGAAAATATATCTTGTTTAAATTATTATCTCTCTTTTATAGAAGACCTATTGATTTTTTTTTAAAAAAATATCTTTATATATATATTAGCCGGTTATATTATATTATTTAGAAAAGAGATATGGAAAGTTTTATTAAAGAAATACATAATTTAATTTGTCAACAAACTATTTTTTTCCATTTAAGCATTGAAGGAAAATATATCTTGTTTAAATTCTTATCTCTATAACCATTATATTAGATTACATTATTTTAACTTTTATAAGAAGAATTATAGAAGTTCTATGAAAATATATATATTTTTTCAAAATATATATCAACTAGTCATATTAACAGGTTATGTTATATTATTTATAAAAGATATATGGAAAGTTTTATTAAGAAAAATACATAATTTAAAAAAAATTAAAAAATAATAATCTGTGGTAATATTAAGATGTAGTGTAATTAATGAAGTAATGAAGTCACATATATAAGAATTAATAAAACATATATTATATTAAAACTAAATATATATAAAATGTTATTTTTAACTTGGTTCAGCAGGTATATATAACATGCCAAGAATAATAAAATAAAGTATAAACTCATTTGTAGATTTAAAAATAAAAATCTTAGAATTTAAAAATACATGTGAACATGCTATCAAATTAAATAATGATTAGAGTTACCGACCCAACCAAAAAAAATGCTATTAGCCTTTTATACTACACTAATTAGCCTAAATATTATAATACTTGATATAGGTTTGAAGTTAAAGTAACTTCTTTTGAAGCCTTTGAAAAAAGACTTAGCTTTCTTTTTAAGAAGTAATTATTTAACTGATTAACGGAGTTCATATTTTTAAATAAAATTTAAATTGGATTAAAATTTTCTTCCTTTAACTTCACCAAACTGAATCACCAAACAAACAACTTTTATTTAATGTTTACTAATTCCGGAAGTCCTGAATTGTCATACAACAACACTGATAATATTAAAAAAAAAAAAATCAAAATCTATAAATAAAAGAAGACTTTTTAGAATATTTTTCAAAATAATATAAGATGATCAAAATTAACACACATGCTAATATAAGACTTTTTATTATTGATTATACATTTCAGATATGAGTATTTTTGTTAGTCAATATAAAGAAGTCTGACTGTGGTGACAAATTGATAATGGCTTAAAGGAACATTAGAATAAACAGCCCCTGATAAAAGTTTCAGCAGAACATAGTGTGTGTGTGTGTGTGTGTACACGAAAACAATAATTATCTAATTTTTATAATATCAAAGCCCTTTCAAACTTGAAAGCTAAACTTCAATCATGAGCATCATGTTCCAATAAGGGAATGCATCCAAAGTTCGACACCAAATTATATCATGACCCATTCCATTTAAGAGCTAAATATTTAAGGAGGTTGCTAATGAATGAAAAAAATAGCATATGTATAAAATCAGTAATTATAAAATTTAGGTATAATACCCGAATTGGTCCTTCTATTTTTCTCTCTTTTCCCTTTTAGTTCCTCTACTCAGAAATGCTCCCTGATTAGTCCCTCTACTTCTGAAAATGTGCTCACTTAGGGAGAAATGCTCCCAATTAGTCCCTCTATTTTTTAAAATGGGACTAAGTGGTCCCATTTTCAAAAGTAGAGGGACTAGTTGGGAGCATTTCTCCCTAAGTGGGCACATTTTCAAAAGTAGAGGGACTAGTCAGGAGCATTTCTGAGTAGAGAGACCAAAAGGGAAGAGAGAGAAGAGTAGAGGGACTAATTAGGGTATTATACCTAAAATTTACTTGATTTTTCTGAATGAGGAATAGCCTGCAATGCCTTACAATGCCATTACACCATTTTATAAGCAATGAAAGATTTCTTTTTTTTTTTTTGTATATACTGCATTAGTCTATCAAAACTCAATAAAAAAAATCACTGACAGCAACACCTAATTTGTAACCCATGTACTATATCAGTTTGAAATGTTAACAATTTAAACTCAAGCATGCTAGTAAATATGACAACATCACATCAACCATTTAACAAACAATTTTTTTTACTCGCATATTATTACTGTAGCGACACATTAGCAATAAATTATTTTTAGCTCACAGACTTGATTATTGTGATAAATTCATATTCAAGCTCAATCATTGTTCCATAGAACCAAAAAATGCATGAAATCAAAATGCAAACTGCATTACAACATGCAACATTAACTGGTGAAGATGCCACAATAATGCCTTCGGGAATGAAAATGATAATAAACAATAAGACTAATGACATGAGGGTTCTAATCAACTAAATCATCAAACACTCACCAACTTTCAAACAGTCAAAACTTTCAACTAATTTCCAATCCACAAACTTGCTTAATTAGTGCTTCTAGAGTGAAATATGGAGTCACAGAATCCTGCAAGATTAATTGTAAATAAAATTTTATAAGCAAAATAAATATTTTTATGGATGTATATAAATTGTTTAAAAGTTATGACCATAGCACTAGAAAAATTAATTAGACCAACTACTGACTTGATACTAAAATGTAATTAAATTTGAATAAAAATCATAATGAATAATTAATAAAATTATAGAGAAAATACAGGAAAAATTAAAACCTCATCTATGAAGTTTGGATTGCCAGCGTTTTTTAAATAAATTTTCAAATGAAAGGAAAAAAAAGGCCAATAATTCCCCAGAAATCCTTTCATTTCTCACTCTAGAAAATCCTGCAGTAATTGAAGCAGAGGCCTTAACAAAGGTCAAGACAATTTAAAAATGAAAGGAAAAAAAAAGACACCCTCCATCCTCAAATCAATCCATCAAAAGAAAACATCTTACCGAGAAATCAAGAAGAAAATCAAGCAAAAACATACCTGTCCAGTCGAATAGAAGCAGGGCTGAAGGTAGGTCTCGTCCATCTAGTACTGCAAGTCCCCAATCCAAAGGGTTCGGATCTCATCAGAGGACACAGGCTAGGCAGCAGTCGGCACAAGGTACTACGGTGTCATCAAGGACTGGGCCGGCGAGAAGGCCTGGGGAACCGGCGATGGGATCTGGGAGGGTTGCAACCTGTCCTTGGTGATATTGTGGCGCAGGAGGCGGCACCATGCCCCATCATCGTAGAGGAGGCTTCTACTGCTGCTCCATCGTCGGCGGCACTATAGACGGTTGAACCATCCCTCCCGCTGGTTGCAACATTGTCCACTTCCAGTAACCAACATCCCATTGTTTCAAATCACTAGCCATGCTTGGATCTATGCTTTGAACAAAGCTGTTAAGATCATCACTGTCTGCACACCACCAAACAAAAATGAATAAATTATATATATATATATATATATATATATATATATATATATATATATATATATATATGTACAAATTATTTGGAGTATATATACACACATAAATATTTCCTTAAGGAAAAGAAGAAAAGAGAGAAATACCTTCAGTTGACAAAGCTTTTGAGGCTTTTCTTAGATTTTCAAGAACACCTTCAACCATTTCCAATTTTGCCCCCAATGTCATCTTCAAAATAAATAAATAAATATTAAGCAACATCTAAATTTATATAACAGTATAATAAACATTTAGAAACATCAAAAGCGGAGAAGGAGTTGACGATGAATGCATGGCTGGAAAGCTCAGCTTCTCAGAGCCAACCGAGCATGAGAGGGAAGCTGAAGACTTCCGGGAGTTAAGAATGGGTCAAGTGGATGGTGTGGGGGAAGCTGGAGATGAAGAAAAGCTCAGAGTCATCGGAGATGGAGTTGTAGTGGAGATCGGGATCATTGGCGGCGGAGAGAGGGAAAAGACCGGTGACCTAGAAAATAACCCGAGGGATGTGGAACTCATCGGAGAGAAGAGAGAAGGTGGGAAATAGGGTCACAGAGGGAGAAAACGGCGGAGAAGAAGTTGGTGGCGAGGGACAACAATGAGGTTTTCACAGCTGGACAGAAGGTTGAAGGTTATGGAGAGGAAGGGAGTGAGAGACGGATGGGAAGAAGGAATAAGGTCTTCTTTGCCGCGAGAGGAAGAGGAATTAGTAAGAGCAAAGGGATGAAGATTAGGAGGGTTGGGATTGTTGAGATCTCTCCCAGCGGCTCATTAGGAATTTTGGACATTTAAATCTAGGGTTAGAAGGGCAACAATCAATCAATTTAAAACATAATTCTTATCTATCAATCATAGTAGGGCAAATGTCAAACAAAGACAAACTCTTGAGAAATAGTGATTATGAAGGATAGAATTAAGTTATAGTATATATATATATATATATATATATATATATATATATATATATATATATATATATATTTATTGTGTGTTGAAGTAGCAGGTGTCATGTTCTGAACTATTTAAGTGTAAGCATTCCAAAGTGGCAAACCAATGCTTTGCCATGTTCTCATTACACCAACCGTTACCAATGTCAACGTGCACTCCATGTTGGTTTCATGTTCATCCTAATGTTACAAAAAACATATAATCAGACAAAACTTGTTTCTTAAAAACACAATAAAAATTTTAATAAAACCAATAAGCCTTTAGTGTGATGTATTCATTCCACCATAAAAAGTATTTTTTCAAAAATTTTTGTTATTTTGGATTCAAAACCCGATAGATGAAATAGTACTTTAAAAAATCTTCAAAGTGATTTATAACTTAATTTTTATATTCACGGTTTGAGTGTATATGAATCACATAATTAATTTCTATGGTGTTAATGACTTCGATACATGATTTATCCACTTTATAAAAGAACAATAAAAATAAAAATGGTTTGATAATAGTTTTCAGTTGAATAAAAAATTAATTCAAACTATTTAAATCGGCAAAAACACAAAATTTTTGGTTTTATATATATATATATATATATATATATATATATATATATATATATATATATATATATATATATTATATTTAAAATTATAAATAAAATAAACTATGTACGGTGATGTCCTGTCCTTGTCATCGAACCGTTGAATTCGGATCTCACAAAATCCGCTAACTGTTATCGGATCCTGTCCAAACCAAACCCGTTTAGTATTCGATAAATTGAAGCTGTGACCACGCCAGCACCGCCGAAGAGGTCGCCGTGGTGAGACCGATGGCGAGCTCCAGAGATCCAGAACCCTCTCTACGCCGCCGCATCACCGTGGCCTCGCCGGCGGACCCCGTATTGGGGACTATCCCGGCGGCTGTTGACTCCACCACCGACTCCGGGGACGATTCCGTTGTGGATACGACCTCGGATCCGGATTTGACAGATGGAGTCGTCAATGGAGATCAGGGCGAAGGTAAGAAGAATCTAACCTCGGTTTTGGAGGGTGCGGAGGATCGTTCGGGGGCCGAGGGTGGCGTTCCGCCGATGTTCTTGTACCGGGCTTCTGCTCCCGCTCACCGGAGAATGAAGGAGAGCCCTCTCAGCTCCGATGCGATCTTCAGGCAGGTTGGATTTTTGTGGGATTCCGTGCTCTTGCTTGTTTTCTTGCTATTATTGAATATAGTGGAGTGATTTGTGCTTGTTAATGACAGAGCCATGCAGGGCTGTTCAATCTTTGTATTGTTGTGCTCGTGGCGGTGAACAGTAGGCTGATAATTGAGAATTTGATGAAGGTTTGTGTTTGTGTAGATAGGTTTCGTTCAAAGAGATGGTTTTTCAGTGGTTGATGTATTTTGTTCTCGATTTGCAGTATGGGCTGTTGATAAGAGCTGGGTTTTGGTTCAGTTTAGGATCAGTGAGAGATTGGCCGCTCCTTATGTGTTGGTAATGTTTCTTGATCGAGGATTTTTCTTGACTTCTGTAGTTCTGAGGGCTCTTTAATGTTGCAGTTTTTCTCTGCCCGCTTTCGCTCTTGCCGCCTTTGCAGTGGAGAAGTTGGTGTGGAAGAAGTTGATTTCTGAACCAGTAAGTACTTCTCAGACGTCAGTCTTCTTAAGTGAATTTGCGTGCCAAGCATCAAAGAATGAAAAAAGTTATCTAATTTATTATGTGGTGCTTGTTTCTCAATTTTGTTTGTGCATCATTTCCATCATTTTTTTAAAACATAAAAAAACAAGCTAGAGCAAACTTTATTTAAGTAGACTTATGCTTTGGTAATCGCATGATAAATGTTTGACTTCAGTTCCATAAGGATTCTGTTAAAACAAATTTTTTATAGAATTCATAAACTTTTGATATAAGAAACATTAAATATTTATAAGCAAACTATGCTGGCCAGCTCCTTAGGATCATCTCTGTATAAGAGGAGGAATGATGCAGATCTTGGTATTAGGATATGTTTTGTAGTTGATAACAAGGGAGCCGCTATCTGATGTTATGTTGTAGCCTGATATGTAGAAAATCATGGAGGTTATGTCAAAGGAGCACCTAATGTTTATGATTTCCAATGCTGAAATTGTAAACTGAATTAGTTATATCTTTCTTTTATTCAAGAAATAACTATTGTGGTAGTGTTCAGTATCATATTGTCATTCTCTAGATTATGCATGGTTGAACCACATCTTTCTCTATCCAAATTTTCTATCCATTGAAGTTTTAGTTCGGCATATATAATTAAATGCTCAGCCATTTTCTCTTTCCTCAGAATATGTCTCAGAAGTGTTTGATGTCATTGGTTGCAGGTTGCTGTTTCACTTCATATATTACTGACGACGGCTGAACTTGTGCATCCAGTTTATATGATATCCAGGTAGTTGTTGTCCTTAAAATTTTTCTATCATGGAGTCTCTTTTTTTTTCCTAAAATTTCTTTTATGAATTTTTTTTTTTTTTTTTTGCAACAACTGGGTTCCCTTTTTCTTACAATTGTTTAATAGTATGATTTGTTGCATATAACTTATATTATACCAACTAATGGTTTTCGTTAACTCACAGTTCACCTGACTCTCGACTATGTCCATGGGCACAGTGGAACTAAATGGGCACAGTGGAACTAATATCCACTCTTAATAAGATTACATTGTTTAATGAATATATTACCTCTACTATGAACTTGAGAATATAACCCTATGTTAATGGGATTTAACCTTTGCTAACACCCACTAGATTGGTAAAGTTTTCGACTAATTATGGACTCTTGAAAAACGCACAAAATATTGTGGACACAAGAGATCGCCATGAAGGATGAATGGCTCATATGTTCTCTGGTCCAAGAAAAACACACCTCTTCTTACAACAGTTGCATAGAGACATGACAATCAAAGTAAATCTAAACAAAATTAACACACCGAAGCAAGCACAAGAGAACACAAAGGTTCGGCAATGTGCCTCCTCCTTGGAGTATGACCAAGATGCTCCTCTTCATTATCAAATCATAAAGAAAATTGCAATAAATAAACCCTGGCTGCCTTATGGAACCCTTGTATAGGTAAGCTCATGCCAGCATAACCCGCGTTTCCTCAGTCTTTTAGGATAGTGCCAAATGATATATTTCTCATCTCTAAGTATGTATGAGAATCAATTTCCATTTTAGTGGGTAATTTATATCTTTAATGCTACCATATTTAGATTTAGTTTATGCATCCAGATATCTTGTTTAGAATCTTTTATCAAGTTATTTATATGCACTTTTTTCTTTATTCTGACATGTTTTTGTGTACAAGCATAATTGAGAGGGATTCATCAGTGGTAGTCAGTTACAACTAATTTAGAGAAGATGCTAAGTGCAAGTCAGTTAAATAATTAATGTAGTTTAGGTGGAGATTGCTCATCTTCTATGTATTTTCTTTGCAAAATTATATAATGCAATGTGATATGTGAATAACTTCTGATTTGGTTGCTTTGCAGGAGTGATTCTGCTGTTTTGTCTGGTCTTGTACTAATGCTTTTTACCACCATTGTTTGGTTGAAGCTTGTGTCATATGCACATACAAATTATGATCTGCGCAATTTTCCGGACTCTGATAATAAGGTAATATACTCCTGGCGTTTAGTTATAGGTCTCAGTTCAAGTATTCATTATACACCAACATATGCTAAGCTGGTGCTGAAATCATTTTTCCAAATAAATAAAATAAGACGAGAAGTTAAGAAGCCCATCCTGGCTATTTGATGAAAATCAAAGTGACATCATGCTCTTCGTCTGGGTCTGTTTAATATTTGTAGCATACGATCTTTGTCAGGGGATCATGAGGAGGGTTCAAATTTGTCTTGATTTAGTAAAATGATTAGATTTTATATTGATATAGCATGAGTTATTTGAGGGGACAAAATGAATGAGTTCTAGCATGCACTTTGTTTCATTTCTCCTTTTGTTATGTTTGCTTGACTAAAATATTTGCTGTGATGTATATTTAGGCAAAGCATTTTCCCCCATTTTATATATTATATTATCAGATATCAAATCAATTCCTGTAATCTTCTCATTGCAAAATTCTCTCTCATAATATTAGGGGAGTGCATCCCCCTGATTACCTACAGAATGATTATACTCAAGGTGTTAACTTTCAAGCCTTGACATATTTCATGGTGGCCCCCACACTTTGTTATCAGGTACTTATTTTTCTTGGTTATATAATATCTTCAGGTTTTATTTGAAGTTCAAACAATTGTGAAGATAATTACATATTATAGCTTAATAATTGGCCTTAGCACCTGTCATTTTTATAAGTTACCACAATTTGTAGTTGGCTAGTGTATTTACCTTTCATCGATTTACTCAATATAGTGAAACTATAAAATGAAGCTTTATATTTCTCTCAATATCTATTCTTCACTTGTTTTTCATGTTAGTCACCGTGAATTCATGTTGATATATGTTTTGCTTTATGTTATTTTAATCTAATGCACAATATTTAATTTTTTCTGCGTTGCTTTTACTCATCTATTATTTTTTTAGTCTTTCTCACAATCATCTTCAAACTTCACAATATGACATTTCTTAGAATTTATGTACTATGTTTTCATTTATCTATGTCCTTCTATGTATTCTTTTCTGTTTCGGTTGATCTTAATTTATTAATATGAATGTAGCCCAGCTATCCTCGTACAACATCTATAAGGAAGGGTTGGGTGACCCGTCAAATTGCCAAGTTGGTGATATTTATGGGGCTGATGGGCTTCATTATCGAGCAAGTAAGAAGTGTGCTTATTGCTTTTGTTTGGAACTTAATCTTGTGTGATTCTAAACTAAACTTGTGGAAAGAGCTCTGCAGTACATTAATCCTATTGTCAAGAATTCTCAACATCCACTGAAAGGAGACTTCTTATATGCTATAGAAAGAGTGCTGAAGCTATCAATTCCAACTTTGTATCTGTGGCTTTGCATGTTTTATTGCCTTTTCCATCTTTGGTGAGTTAGTGTAACCTTATTTGTTGGTTTTTTTTTTGCATTTCATAAGTCTATTGTTTGTCAAAACATAAAAGAAGGGGCTTTCATCAGTCAAATCAAAGTGGTTTGTGATTGATGAATTTTATGCTTTGGTTACTGAATTCATTTGCACTTATTTGGGTGACCTTTTATATTTTGCTTCTTTTAA
Source organism: Dioscorea alata (assembly GCA_020875875.1). Taxonomy (NCBI): domain Eukaryota; kingdom Viridiplantae; phylum Streptophyta; class Magnoliopsida; order Dioscoreales; family Dioscoreaceae; genus Dioscorea; species Dioscorea alata. The sequence continues at coordinate 15,852,566 of CM037015.1, read as the reverse complement.
TAAAGTTCTATTTTACTGAATTCATTGTTGTATTTTTGCCATTTAGGGTTTTGAGTGATTAGTGCTATAGCAAGATAATGCAGAAGAGGAAATTGAGTTTTCAATTGAATATGCAGCTGCTTAAAAGAAATCATTTATCTTGAAACTTTAGAGAATACATGTAAATAGTGATGCAAAAGCCTGAAAAGTGAAACATACTATATTTAAGAAATTATTGCAAGCTTAAGATCATATCATCTCTAGATCAGTGTAGTGCTCTGGTTATGCATTGGAAACTCCATCAAGCATTGCTTAATATTGTTATTTAGACAATGCAAGATGAAGAATGATTATGATATTTGCTTTATCATTTCAAGGTGCCTAAGTTGCTTTCTTGACACAAATAGCTCATTGTTGTCCATTTCAAATGACAATTCCCTGTTGGGCAACCTTTATAATTAAAAATTCGAAAATTTCATTCTTTTGTATCACGCATGAAATTTCCCACCTCATTGGACTAGCATTGTGGTTTTTTTTTCCCCAGTAGCTTAATATCTTATTTTTGTTACTACTATTGCTTATTTCAGTTTAGCATTTTTAAAACACAGGTTAAATATTCTTGGTGAGCTTCTTTGTTTTGGTGATCGTGAATTTTATAAAGACTGGTGGAATGCAAAAACAGTTGAAGAGGTTCAATGAAATATATTTTCATCATAAGTATTTTTATTTGTTTTATTCCTTATAATGACCATATAAAAACTGTCCTTTTTGAACTTTCTTTCCTTCTTTTTGCATGCCTTATTTGGGATGGTGTCAGTACTGGAGGATGTGGAACATGGTATTTCTATTTTCCTATTTAAGTTTTTTATATCTAGAGGAATTTAGTAAAAATGTTGGGCATCCCCATTAAGATGTGCACAGTTCCATTGATCTTGTTAACTACCAGTTTGAGAATATACCTTGCCATCATCATATTGATCGTTTTTTTTAATCATACATGTAAATAAGAGATGTTCAATTGTAAAGCGGCCATAACCACTTCTGTTATCTGATTTTTTTTTTTTTTTGTTATTGAGAAAATTATTGTTACAAATTTATGATTGTAGCTTTCTCAAGAATTATTAAAATATGAGAATATTTGTTTTTTCCATCTGTTTTGTTTTGCTTTTTTCCTTTCAAAAACTAACATTTTCTGTTTTAAAGATGTGATAATTTTGGATACGTTCATGATGTCTTTATATAGCCACCAGTTCTTGTGCATATATTTCTTTTCATTCAATGTGGTTTATGATTAAAATTTTATATCTTCATACGGAACTCCTTTGCTAATAATTGCTATGCAACTAGAAAGTCAAAGAGCAGGCCTAGCAAGTTTAATGACACTATTGAGAATTTGGAGTTTGACTTGATTAGCATCTAGTTATATCCTTATTTCTTACCCCCAAAAAAAAAATCCATTTTTATATGATCTATAATTTTATATATGATAAAAGTTTGTTATAGGTACTTATTATGACCTCGTGTCAAATTTAGTTGTTTATCTTTCTTTCTTTCCTTTTTTTTTTTTGGCATAAAATCTTATTTTCTATGTTTTCTGCATGATTAGCTTGGAAGAAAATCTAGTAACTACATTCCTTTGTTTATGCATTTTGTTATTGTCTATTATTGATGAAACAATAATTTATCACAGCCTGTTCACAAATGGATGATTCGGCATATTTATTTTCCTTGCTTAAGGAATGGTATATCAAAGGTATTGGTTTTATGTTTTTAACTTGGTAAAATTATAGGTAGTATTTATCCATTTTTATTTTTATACTCTATATAGATGGAAGCCTCTGCGTTTCTCTGTGGGAAGAGAATACATCTTTCATGTCATTTTTCATATATACATATTCAAGGTTACAAGTGTGCTCATGTCATTAATTAATGTTTAGTATTTATTAATGATTTATAACATCAGTAGTATTATATTTTTTAATTAATTAAATTTTGTAAAAAAAATGTTATTCCAATTCCAAGCTATTCAATAGGTGGTCGATTAGAGAGGTGGGAATAACTTGGAATAAAGTAGGCTAATCAAACATTGCGGAGAGCCATATAAGTATAAGACTTTGATTAGTAGTTGCATGATCAGAACCAAACCTTATCTTGTTTGTGTGCTTTGGTACTTTAAATTATATGGATGCTTACTTTGAATGCTGGAGACTGTTCTTTTGACACATTTAAGGTAACAACCAGATAGGATTGCATCCTATATTAAATTTGGTGATTATAAACTAAAAGCGCCAGCATTTCATTCATTATAAATTCCTTTCTTCTAACACCATGATCGCAACAATTGTATATGTTGATCCAGATACCTTGAAAGTTTGTAAATCCTGGCCTCATTAACAGAAGCTAATTTGGACTTGTTAACAGATGAAAACTCGAATGCTTCTCAATCAACTGCATTTTGCTCATGGGAGCTTGTTTTTATAAGATCTTAACATGTTTTTTTGACTCCCCATTGCAGGAAGTTGCTGTTCTAATTTCATTTTTTATTTCTGCTGTATTTCATGAGGTATATTTATACAACTCGTCTTGGTTTGCAAATTGTGAATTTTGCACAAACACTTATCCTAACCATATCACATTCTGCATGACTTGCATGATCCATGAGATCTAATGTCCTGGTTTATGATAACAATTGATACGCTCAGGCTGTTGCATCAACTATCTGGCCATGTTCCTCTTTTATTTTAGAAATAAAGATTATAGAGAAAACAAACTTTTGAGAAAGGCATGAAGGAAACATGCATTTGTGGGGCTTGGCTCAAGTGGAAAATTGTCAATAATAGTGTATGAGAAATTAAATGGATATAAGTTCTACCATGTTAACCACTTAATATTTGCTAGGTTATCCTAGGCCAATAATTTTTAATTCAATAAGGCGCTCACATTAATTTCCCAAACATCCTAATCTCTCCTGCTGATGGACCATCTTTGGTGGATTCCTCGGTCAATAAATTGATCTCGCTCAACTTGAACCACCATCTCAGCCATTGCACAAAGCTCAAGCTTGAGCTCGATCTTTATGCTCAAACTGATCTAGATGCAGATATATTCTCCAGCTTTTGCTCTACCAAAAATATATTCTCCAGTTAAGTTCTACTTGCTTCAGCTTGGCTCTCAAACACCCTTATTCAATCGGTATAGATGTAAAGGATTTTCTCTAGACGAAGGCTTAAGGCGCTCCTATGAGATAATTAAAGATGAGATAGAATCCTGTTAAGATAAATAATTATAGATGAGATAAAAATTTTGATATCTTGTTTAGTCAAACTATGATTGTTGTTCCAGCCAAATTCATGTTTATCAGTATTGGGTGGAAGATTTTATTTGCAGCAATATAGACAGCACAAATAGTATCACTTCATCCAAGATATCAAAGATGTAGTGGAAACTAAGACTTCCGCTTCTGCACTAAATTGTGCACGGGGACAAGGGAGTAAGGAACATTGTTGCACCAGGGACAATGCCCCCAAAGTATGTTGCATGGCTTGGGCTTTTGTCATGGCCTTACCCAACTGATTGTGGACAATTTCTTTCATGATCTGATTGCAACTGATGGACTATTTTGCAATAGATCAATATTGAGTCTGATAATAGGGTTGTATTAGCATAAAACATTGTTAAACAAGGGATTCTAAATTGTTTTGCACCTCTTTGGAGATCTTTCCAATTTTAGCATTCTGGATGATTGCATAGCCATTTAATCCCCTTTTCTTTGAGCCAAACTTGATTATCCTGCAAACCAAATTCTGTTCTGTTTTGGTTTGTTGTCTATGTTTGCATCATTTATGCATATTCTCACATTACTGTAAATCAATGGACTGCATTTGTTCCTTTGTCGCTTCTCACTGTTATGTTCAATATAACACTGAAGGCCACTAGAAGTATGTTGAAACTAAATAGATACCACGTTATCAACCTGGTCTTTTTGTGATATTAGTGTATTGGTTTTTATGAGTTTGTGCTCCGTTTTTCTCACATAGTCGTGATCTAGTTTTTGTTCTTTGGTGAGTTTTGGTGAGTTCTTTTCTTTTCTTTTCTTTTTTTTCCTAACGAAACCACTTCCTTTGCAGCTATGTATTGCAGTTCCTTGCCACATATTCAAGTTCTGGGCATTTATAGGGATGATGTTTCAGGTAAACTTTATGCATGATTTGATTGTACTCATGGCACATTGTTTTTGCTCTTGCTTCTAAACAAGAAATTTCTCTTTAGCTTATGTATATATATTGTTAAAATTCTATTGTTCTAGTCCTTTTGTGTTCTTATGTCTTCCTTGCTTATGTTATTGTGACTTAAACTCATTAAATTTATTATGAAAGCTACTGTGATAACCTGAAATTTCTTTACTAAGGATAACCGAGTTTTAAGTATTTTCAGTTTCTTTGGTACAAGTTTAAGGATTGCGTGTAATTCACCATGGTCATATTTGGTAGCGTATTTTTCTTCTCAAAAAATTAATTTGTTAGCCATTATGTGCAATATTTATTGCTCTTCTAAAGAATAAGAAGCACAAGTTAATATAGGATCTGTATTATCAGAGAAAAGGCCCACCACCATGAAAATACTTGTTTGTTGCTCTTAGATGCATCAATTCTTTTAGGTTTTCAACTTTGGACATGTAATGGTGATAAAATCAGAATTATAATGTAATCCCCATCTACCCTGAAAACAGGCTTGCTGGTCGGTCTTAGTCATATCATCAATGTTACTAGATATTATGTGGAACAAATTTTTCTTTGAGGACAAGCATATGCCCTATGTCATGCAGTCCAAGGGCAGTGTCCATGAGGGCACCATTGATAACAAACAATTATTTGGATGTTCACTCAACACTGCCACTTATGCAGCATATCACAAGCACTCGTTAGCTAGTGCCACCTCATCACCTGCTTTGGTAGACTACTATTAACACATCTCAGTGAGTGGTTGGGAGTGGCAAACAGCCACAATAGAAATCATTGTTGCCATACTAATATGCACATAAACAACACAATTGAAACTTTCTTTACTAGATCTTGTGCTCAAATTCCGTATGGTGAAAAAGCATGATCAAGTCTCACCGAATTTGCATGGGCTCAAGCCCCAAAACGTCAGGACCATATGGTGAAAGCATGTTTTTGTTGGAGAGTCATTTATCTCTTAACAATAATTGCAAGTATTTCTTGATTTATTTATTTATTGTTATGTATCAGTTATCCAATAATTATCCATGATGATGGCAGGTTATGTTAGGGTAAAGTGCAAAGGTCTTTTATGTAGAAAGCTTCCCTTTGTTCTTAGATGTACAAGTAGTAAAGGAGTCTGCCTTATATTATAACTTGCGTATGCACCTTTATTGAAAAAACAATTGGTGAAATGTAACTTCTGTGTCAAATGGAATTATTATTGTTTTCTTACTGAATATAAAGAATCTGTATTTTCTTTCCTTGTATGACATTTTATTAATCTATTGTCCAGATTCCCCTTGTTATCTTGACGAAATACCTCCAAAAGAAATTCAGAAGTTCCATGGTATGCCATTGTTTGCTGGCTAATTGCTTTACTGATTGCTTTCCTGCTAATATTTCTTTTTCACTTGTATGCTTTCAGTCTATATATATAATTCACACATTGTTAAAATCCCTTTTGTGTTACTTACACCGGACGCATTGAACTACACTAGGTAGGAAATATGATCTTCTGGTTCTTCTTCTGCATTCTCGGACAACCGATGTGCATCCTACTGTACTACCATGATGTGATGAACAGGAAAGCACGAAGAAATTAATGTAAACTTCTCCCATGCTCATCCATTCTCAAGGAAGCACAAATAGATAAAAAATGAGGCACACCATAATTCAACAATACCGTGCTACAATTCATCATTGTTGGCATGTTTGGGCACTCTTCAGTCCGTGTACATTTTGAATATGGTAGAATTTTTTTTATTACTTTGGTGTCTCTATGATCATATGTGATAGGCTCATGAAGCTCATACCAAACATTGAAGAAGGTTGTTCTTTTTCCTCCCTGACTGAATAAGGGTTTGATGAATTATTGTAAATTTTCTAATGAAGTAGTTTCAGAATGTAAATTTTCTGACAAAGTTGTTTCAGACATAGTGTTGCCCTTTTGGTATCTGTTGCTTGAGTAGGCAGTAAATTAATTGTAACTTGACTTCCTGCTGAATTCTTTGTTTGTTGGTACAAACTTCAATGGAATTTGATGTTTCTTCTGCAATAAATTTCTGTAGATCTTTGTGGTTTTTTGTGATTCACAAGGGGAGTAATGTTCAGCTTCAAGTTCCAACTTAATGGATTGACAAAATGCAGGAAAATTAAAGAAAGACAAAGCAGAGGGATGAGAAATTCAAGAAAATTCTGCTTCTTCTTTTTTTTCCTCTATTTTGGAATTTTTTAAAATTCATTTATACATCTTCATGTGTCCAAACAAATCAAATTATTATATAATAAAATTATTGAGATAAATAGGGAAAACAATGTTTTCTTGGATGCCAGTCTTGCTTAGAAAATGGGACACCTAATACTTATTCGGATGGTGACCTTATACCTGATATATCATATATTAGGGTTTCTTTTGCATAAATGCCCCCATAAAGCTTCATAATTAGATAAAAAAAATATTTGCATATGGAACCCTTGCGGTTCAACAATTTTCTCTATGCTATTTCTTCTGATTTTAACATTCATTCGCCTAGAAGACAAATTAAAAAGGACTGTGCCGGGGTCTTACTTTAAACGAGAAAAATATTAGGAAAATAATAGAGATGGTAGGTTTTGTCAATAACATCAACATAGTATATGAAAAATAGCTATGAATTGATCTGCTAATGTGTGAACAGAGTGAGGAAATGTTAAAAATAATTTTTATTTGAATAAATTAAGTTGGCCATTGACTATATATATATAGACAATAAGTCATTGGGACATTCATGGAACATCCCGGATGTTAAAATGTAAGAAAGAGAAAGTGAATGAGAGAGACAGATGGAGATGCAATAGTAATAGTTTAGTGAATAATATCCATTCAAATGCACTCTCACCCAAGAACATTCATGGAACATCCCTGGTTGTTAAAATGTAAGAAAGAGAAAGTGAATGAGAGAGGCAGAGGGAGATGCAATAGTAATAGTTTAGTGAATAAAATCCATTCAAATGCACTCTCACCCAAGGACATTCATGGAACATCCCTGGATGTTAAAAGGTAAGAAAGAGAAAGTGAATGAGAGAGACAGATGGAGATGCAATAGTAATAGTTTAGTGAATAAAATCCATTCAAATGCACTTTCACTCAAGGACATTCATGGAACATCCCTGGATGTTAAAATGTAAAAAAGAGAAAGTGAATGAGAGAGACAGAGGGAGATGCAATAGTAATAGTTTAGTGAATAATATTCATTCAAATGCACTCTCACCGGATATTAAAATGTAAGAACGAGTAGTTGTGTGTTATGTTGGGTTTTTATAGCTACCATTCTATTATAAATCTAGTAGAAATAGAATTCAACAGTTGTGATTGATTAGATTATTGGTATGATCAAACAGATTGATTAGATTGTTGGTATATCAAACAGTTCAAATTAAAATATTGAGCATTTATAGATATGACGCATCCTCTGCGCACAATCATAGTATCAAAATCTACGGATGCTAATTCTCAACCATAAGATGAAAATCCAACAATTTTCATTGTGCTAGCACAGTAAAAGAATTTTTTTTTTCATTTGCTTTACATCTAAATGATATTGTTCATTGAACTGTTACTATTGCATTTCCCTCTGTCTCTCTCATTCACTTTCTCTATCTTACTTTTTAACATCTAAGGACGTTCTAACTTATTGTCAAACACACACATGCATATATATAACAGGTAATTACCAAAGAAACCCCCAAAGTTTACAATATTCACAAAAAAACCCCACGAATTTTGATATCCCTAAAAAACCCCTCCTTTTTTATAGAATGAATTTCAAACCCCCCAGGGCAATAACGGAGATTGACGGAGTTAAATTTGAATTTATTTGACGAAATTGCCCTTACGGGGGAAGTTGTGAAATCGCGACTTGGTTTGACGGTAATGCCCTTACGTGGAATGATGTTACCGCTTATAGAGGAAGCGGGTTATTTTTCTTTGTTTTTTACCGAAAGAACACCATTTACGCCGCCGGTTAACTGCGATCATCGCCTCTTCATCTTTTCCGTTTCCGAAGTTGTCGTTGTTGGCTGGGTTATTTGCGATCATCTCCTCTTCACCTTTTCCGTTTCCGAAGTTGTCATTGGCTGGGTTATTTGCGATCATCGCCTCTTCACCCTTGTCTGGAAGGAGAACTCCCGCTCAAGGCTTCGGAATTTCATCAGTTTTCACACCAAGGTAAGGAGGCCGTTGATGATTCTGGTGATTGACTTTTCTGTGTGATAAATCTGATTTCGTGTTTTATAATGTTGTCTCTGTTTAACAATTTATGTCTCCGTTTAAGTATTAAGTTTACTGTTTAACTATTTTGCTTTCTGTTTAACTATACGACTCTAAACAGATGTATTGTTCTTCTTGTAGGGTTTTGGTCATGGCAGTCAACCTAGTTAACGGTCGATGCTACTTGACACCTGTTGTCGAGACTCTGAGTGAATTGAAAGCTCACATGAGTGGACGTCACTGGGAGATCATGAGAAGGACACCGTTCGTGGCTTTGACCGAGATTGAAGCCGTCCTCCAAGAGAGAACCCTTCTTGATTCTCTGCTGCAGAGGTTTGATGACCGCAGCAACAAATTCAGGATCGGGGCAAGCCTGGTCAGTTTCAGGCCTCAAGATGTGGCTCTCATCCTGGGGCTACGGTGTGTTGGAGACGCTGTCGTGTTCCATAAGAAGAAACCACGCTCGGCATTCGAATCGAGGTTTCTATCAAAAGCGTACAAGAGAAATAAAGACTCCATCAAGAAAACACTTGAGCAGCTAGTTCGGCAGAGGGGGGAAGAGGAGAATTTTGTAAAACTCCTCATGGTGTACCTCATGGGTACTATCCTCTTCCCGAACACCTCCTGCTCTGTTCCAATCTGGATCGTTGACTACGTCGACGACCTAGCGGGCATGGGACGATATGCATGGGCGCAAGCGACCCACAAGTGGATGATGGAGGACGTTCCACAAGCGGCCGCTCGAGTGCAAGCGAGGTGCCCCGGGAACAAGACCAACACGGGGTATGTCAAAGGTTGCTCGGTTGCGCTAACGACTTGGTTTTATGAGCTCACCGGAACCGGCAAGAAGATTCGTTTTGGTAAGACCCCGAGGATCCTGTGCTACGGTGAGAACAGCTACTGGAAGCAAGTGTCCACGGGAAACTTATTTTCGTCTTTTGAAGGAAAAGAGGTAATAAATCGATTTAAGTATTGTATTTGTCATTTAACAAACTATGTTAATGTTTAACCATATAATTTAACCTTTAACTATATTGGTTATTGTTTAACTGAATTGTTTTTGTTACAAACATAGTATTTAGTGTTTAATAGTATTGTTGTTTACAATTGTCAGTTTCCGGAATTGATCGCCGCGAACAAGGACGAAGAAATATTTCTTGGGGCGAGGCGTGTCGGTGATATAACTACACACGGAGGTGATATTCCCGCTCCCGTTCCGTTGGCGTCAAGGAGAGATGATCGGCTAACATCCTCGAAGCGCGTTCGACGCCGACCACCTTCTCGGAGCCCACCCCGCGCACGAGCTGACCGGCGGCGGGCAAGCCCCCCTCCACCCCCCCGATAGCAACATCCGATGACCTGACCGCACGTCTATTACAAGCGTGCGAGATATTAACTGTAGAGTTCCCCAGGCTTGTTGCTCGCGTGGCTGCTCTGGAGGCACGTTCACAGGCCGATGTTGACGCAAGAGCCCCCCTCCATCCGCCGGGTGACTGTGCTACCATCTCCGATGACGACGTCATTGCGAAAACAGTCCCGCGAGGCCGACGTCGGAAGAGGCTTGCGTGGAAGGAACCGACAATGTCGCTGCCTTCGCCGGCAGACGTCGTCGCAACGGAAGCACCAACTGATGTTGAACCAACAATGGCTGAGGCTCAGCCAACTTTAACTCCGAGCGCGCCATTGGAAAAGCCGCAAGCACTGTATGCGCCGGCTGCACTGGCTGTGGCCCTGCCTGTCGATGCCGCTGGCGATGTCGACAGGATAATAGAATCTCTTGCCAGTGAGGTCCCTTCGTTGGAGGCACTGGCACCGGCAACGAAGGAGAACACCATCCAGGCGGTGATTTCCGTAGACACAGAGAAAGACCTTGGCTTGTTACCGGTAGCGGCACCGGCAACGAAGGAGGACACAATCCAGGTGACAATATCCCTGGAATCGAACAAAGACGCTGTCGTGTTACCGGCACCGGCACCGGCACCGAATAAAGACTCTGTGGCAGTACTGGAGTCTAATAAAGACGTTGCAGCAGCTACCGGAAATAAACAGGCTGCCACCGAAGGGGAAGGAGTTGTCAACGAGCGAAGAACGCTCACTCAAGCTGAGAGGACACTCCTTGCAAATCAACAATTCGATGACGTGCGGAAGAACTTTCTTCCGAAGAAGAAGAAATATGCCGGGTTACCGCGTCTTTCGAAATTCGAGCAGGAAATCATATCAATATTCTTGAACTGTTATATGGACACGTAAGTTACGTTTAACTATCTATGTTATCAATTAAGTACTTTAAGTTTATATTTAATTACGTTATATATGTGTTTAAGTATGTTACTTAGTATGTAATTTGTTTTATTTTTCGTTTAAATATCAGGACTGTCGTATGGAGGAATGACTATGTTTTCACTACACGAGCCAACGTGTTCACGTTGTTGGACGGGAAGGAAATGGTGACAGACGACGTCGTCGACGTTCTCGTCTGCATCATCCAGAAGGCGCTGAAGAGATCGCGGTCTCCTTATAAGAAACGCGCTGCCATCACCCGGCCACTGGCCTTGTGCCTGTCCAAACAAGAGGACACGGTGGAACACTCTCTCAGCATGATCGACGATGCTGCGCGGAATGTCCATGATGTCGACATCGTAATCATGCCAATAATTTTAAATAGCCATTTCCACGTCGTCGTTCTGGACAACGTCAAACGAGAGTACAGGCATTACTCCTTTTGCGAGAGTGAGGAATACGACAGAGACGCGATCGATATGGTGAGCTACAGGTCACGTATAGCTAACACATCGGAGTTCGTATTTGTCCATACTAACTTTAAAGCTTATTTCGTTACAGCGGAAACTATTCAAAAATTGCGTCGAGATGGAATTGGGCGTGTCGCCGATGTCCTCGTACCCCATGATTCACGATAGGAGTGCTCCACGACAAAAAAAAGGAAGTGTCGACTGCGCAGTGTACGTGATGCGGTTCATTGAGCAAATTCTAAATGGTGAAAAGCTACGCCTACCACAAGCGGATGTCCCTTACCTACGAGCGAAGTTTGTCGCACGCATACTCATCGATGGGAGTACAGCCGGTATCAGCGACAAAGCAGAGAAGAGTACCGCATCCGATGCACAAGTATAAATTAGTTTGTTACATACAATGTAAATTTTCTTCTTCAGTTTTAACTTTGTAAATATATGTTTGACTATTAATGTCTGTGTTTAAATAAAAAGGTCTGTGTTTAAATATCAATATCTTCGTTTACGTAAGTAGGCTTCTGTTCTATAAACACTGATTTGAGAAATAGAAAAGTTTTTGTTTAAACTCTGCATGGGAAGTCGTGGGACTGTAACGGGACTGTAACGGTCACTGCAATAATTTTTCCGTGTTGGGAGGAGAACAGGGATTTCGAGATATATTCTCTTCTCGGCACTGTACGAGCGGAGTTAACCATTCGGCCACTGTCTCGACGGAGGGCTTATGGCGGCAACCCTAGTCAATGGCCGATGCTCCATGACAGCGGTGGCAGACACGATGGCTGGCTTGAAGGTTTACATGAATGGACAGCACTGGGAACTTATACGATTGACACCGTTCGAAGCATTTACTGAGGTGGGAGCGGTATTCCACGATAGGGCCCTTCTTGATTTTTTGTTGCAAAGGTACGATGACCGCACTAATAAATTCAGGATCGGGGCAAGCATGCTAAGTTTCAGGCCTGAAGATGTCGTCGTCGTTCTTGGTCTGCGTTGCGATGGAGAGGAAGTCGTCTTCCAGAAGAAGAAATCACGCTCATCTTTCCAAGAGAGGTATTTCTCGAAAACCTACGAGAGACACAGCGACTCTATCAAGAGCACTCTTGAGCAACTTGTTCGGCAGAGTGGAGAAGAGGAAAATTTCGTGAAACTCCTGATGGTGTACCTCATGGGTACAGTCCTCTTCCCAAATACGTCATGCTCGGTGCCAAATTGGGTCGTTGATTACGTCGATGATCTACCTGGCCTGGGCTGATACGCTTGGGCGCAAGCGACTCACAAGTGGCTTATGGATGACGTCCCACTAGCTGCCGCAAGAGTGCGAGCAAGATGCGCCGGGGAGAAGATCCAGACGGGGTTCGTGAAGGGTTGCACGCTCGCATTGAACATATGGTTTTACGAGCTAACCGGCTGCGGAAACAAACTGAATATTAGCAAGTCACCAACGATGCTGTGTTACGACAACCAAGGGTCTATACAAACCATTTTGCCATCTCTGGAAGGAAAGGAGGTACATATATCGAAGTCTGTATTTAACTATGTGGAGTAATATTTAACTATGTCATTTAACGTTTAACTTTTTACTTCTTCGTTTAACACGAGATGGTCTCCACAACTTTATCTGATGTATGTTAGTTTCGTGAGCTGGTTACGGCGAATGCGAATGCGAATGAAACTCCAATCTCTTCCGAGCGCGTAAGCCCCCATTCACGTACTACGGCCCCACAGACCTCGGCAGCCACCCCGACGGCACAAAGCGACAATGTCACCGCACGTCTGCTGCAGGCGTGCCATTTATTGACAACCGAGTTCCCTCTGCTTGTTGCTCGGGTTGACGCAATGGAAGGACGGGCACAATCGACTGCGCCGTCCATACAAACAAATGAACTTCACGGTTCGGATGCACCGGAGGTAGTCCCGGCGAATGCGGGGGCCTTCAGTGAGATGAGCTCGGAAATTGACTCCGATGAGGTTATTGGGGTCGCCATTCGAAGACGGTCACACTCGAGGAGACGTACAAAAAAAACAAAAAGAACGAAGCGAATCTACCCGCAGGCTGCGGACGAGACAATGCCAGCTTCACAGACAGACAGAGATCCGGGGACGAGACAATACCAGGTACGGCACGACTTCATTCCAGTGCAACAAAAATACCCCGGGTACTCGCGTCTCGACATATTCAAGCAAGAGTTAATAACGATCTTCGCCAACTGCTATATTGACGAGTATGTATGTAGCTCGTACATGTGAGGTTAAATATTAATATTACGCCTTAGAAATATTAGCATGTGAGGTCCGGCAGCCCGAATGCAAATACTCGAAAGTGACAAGCTGCGCCTTCCTCGAAAGGATCTACCATATTTCCGATAAAAGATCTAATTATGTTAATCTTTAACAGATTTCATTTATGTATAACTATAAGTGTATATATTTAAGTTTAATAGTTTCCGTTTAACTATCAGCCTGGCGATTGTACTATCGGCATTTTAGTCCTTTAACAGTAATACTTTTATGGTTAAAAGCAACCGTTTCTGTTTAAGTATTAAACATAGAGATAGTTTCACACATGAAATGAAATATGTTTATTGCAAATACGAGAATAACTGATTACATAACAATGAAGACCACGTTTATTGCAAACACGAGAATAAATATTAAACAATGACACGTTTTAAAACAATTGATGAGATATCTGATCCACCAGGACATGAGCAAGATGCAACTCGGCGACGTAATCGTTGGAATCTTGCACCTCAGTGGCTTAGCAGATGTCTGATCCACCAGGACATGAGCAAGAATACTCCGATTACATTGCCAAGATGCATCCCGCCGATCCCCTGGTCGAGCAGATGTCACATCAATTGTTTTTTGTAACTTTATCCCTGGCCATTGTACTATCTTCGCCTGCAAAATCTGTTGGTGTCTAGAAACCTTCATAAAGTTTTAAAACAATTGATGGGATATCTGATCGAACAGGGGATGTCCAGGATGCATATCATCAATGTCATCGAAGGATACTCCGATTACATTGCTGATATGTGTCCCGGCGATCCCTTGGTCGAGCAGATTTCGCATCAATTGTTTTTGTAACTTTATAATCTAATCACTCCATTCGAATGCAATTTATACAGTAGACGGGAAATTGAAGGGTCGTTCAACTTGGCTACTTCGATTCAGGAGATACATTAAATGTCTTTCAATGAGAATTCCAAGGGTCGATCAATTTTGACCGGACAACTACGCTTTGGTGTGATATGTACTACATTTGTATGTTATCCCTTAAACAAACCGTTATCCATTTAAATATAACTTAAACCGTTTAAATATTAATGTCTCCACTTAACAAACATTGGTACTCATTAGAATAATATATTTATGTTTAAACTTACTGTGTAAATATCAAACATATAGACATAAATATGCTTATTATGAGTTAAGATAGGTGTTTAAATACAATGGCTAGTCGGCGACAGGTTCAGTACAAGATCTACGATTATGGCCGGACGCGTGGCAGCGGCTGTACCGTAACTCACGGACCACGGACGCTTGCGACTCGATCCTCTTCCGTCTGGGTCACCCAGGTTGCCTTCTCGTAACAGGCGGACGCAGATTGAGTTCTCGATTGTCGTCTGTAGGCTTGTCATCGTCTGGTATTGGGAAAATAGCTTCCTTATACGCCAGTTTGTATGTCTCGACGGTGAAGTACTCGCTAATAAATTGATGAACGTTGGTGTCTGTCTGCATTATTGCAGCGCAAGCGTGTGTGCACGAGATACCATAAATTTGCCACCTGCGACATGAGCATGTTCTGCCCGATAGATCGACGGAGTTACTGCAATGGTCAAGGACTTCATAGCGATCATCGACACAACGACCAACATAAAGATTTCGGCTTTCCGCAACCAATTCGTCTACCTTCTTATGTATATCGGGGCATAAGTAAGTGTCCCATTTGTTCGCTTGCTCACGACGGGTGCATATCATCCGCATTAATTTGAACCTGTATCATAACAAATTATAATTGATTGTTAAGGTAAACCAAGAATAGTTAAACATAAACGTAAATACTTAAACAGAGAAAATTATAATTAAACACGAACTATAATAGTTAAATAGAAACCATTATAGGCAAACGTAAAGCACACGAAGTTAAAGAGTGACGAAGAAGTTTAAACAGATCGAAGGAATCAAACATTCAAATACCGTATGGAGTCGACCATTCTCGTCACGGGTAAATGGCGAGCTTCTTTTATCCACGCATTTAAGGACTCTGCGACATTTGAATACATATTGCCCCAACGTTGACCTTTAAACAAATAATTACACCAATGTGACAAATCTGACTTTTGAAGCAACCAGCGATGCGCTTCTGGTGATGTGGCCAGCAATTCATTCACCATATCATCAAATTCTTTAGCCGTTAACGCCCACGCAATACGAAAGCATATGGACCAGCACTCGTCCTTCAATGCCCTACCAAGTCCGCCATTGGCTTTCATAAAATTGGCCTCCAAGTGTCGAAGGCAATAGGCATGTGGGGAAAAGGGGAAGACCCTAGCAATGGCGTTCACAAGCCCCTTCTACCTGTCCGACACAAACGTAATAATCTCTTCATAATCGCCTTCATCGTATAACGCATCACCTAACTTGGAAATGAACCACGTCCAATTCGCATCTGTCTCGTTGTCGACGATACCGAAGGCCAAGTGGAAAAACCCATTGTTTCCATCTTTGCCTGTGGCGCCCAGCAACGTGCCACGATATTTTCCAAGAAGATGAGTACCGTCGACAAACAGCAGCGGCCTGCAACCCCGCTTGAATCCCATGATACATGCACGGAATGAGAAGAATGTACGTTTAAAACGGTCACCGTCTCTTTCTACAAGCGCAATGCTGCCGGGATTTGTCTCAGCCACCTTATCGACGTACCAGAGCAGCAGATCATAGCTGGAGACGTCGCTGCCGTCGAGGATCACCCGGGCACACTCTTTACCCAACCAGGCTTGCTTGTATGGAATGTGGACACCGTGCTCCCGTAACATGTCCTTCTGAATGTCGATTGGCCTGTACAATGGCTGGCCTTTAAGCTTATCAATCACTCGAGCGCTTACCCGTTTTTTCGACGCTTTAGGATGTGACACCGAGCCAATTCCACCACCGCAAGTGTGTGACGGGTGCATTGTCTTTATTCTGAACATATTTTTATTGTATTCCTTTGATGCATGAAGGCGCCAGTGACAACCAACGGCAGCGCATTCTACAGTCACCCTGTGTTTCTTATTCTTTATGAATTTGAAGTCAAAATTCCTCTTGATTGCAAAATTCCGAAGCGCGTCTCTGAAATGTTCAACGTCTACGAAACGTTGTCCGATATCCAACGACAACACTTCGGAATGATCCGAGGAGGACGGAAGGCATGCTACAACGTCTGGGTCGCCATGAGATGGAACAGGTGCGCTGGCAGAATCAGAATTCCTGCCAACACTTCAGTCAAACGGAAAACATCAGTAACTTAATCGGAAACAAAATAAGTTCACTTCAAACAAATATATTTAAACAAAAACATAATAAGTTAAACACAGACACAAATGTTTAAACGGGAACTTATTTTTTTAAACGAAAACTGGAATACTTAGCGTAAAAATATAATAATTAAACGATAACTATAATAATTAAGCGAACACATATGACTTTAAGAGTAAAGATAAAGGATAAGAACTTTACAATGACAAGAATTCGTTTTGACTATGATGCGACAATGGCACATCATCTGTCTCAACAACGAGATCGACTGCAGCGCATTTGAAGAGTGAGTATACATGACACATGCGCTGAAAGTCAACCTTATTTTCTATTGGACAAATCGTTTTATGTCCATCGGGTGTGATAAACTTCACCCTAACATGAGAAACATCAAGACCCCATCGGTCACATATCTCCGCTAAGATTGAATCCCAACAAGTCTGTGCCGTGAACACTAGCACTCGTCCCTCCCCGTTGTATCTTGCAATTGCACAAAAACTCTCCATTAAAAACCTGCATGTAAATAAATATAAATTGGTACTCTCTCTTAAAGGATGATCAAACTGATGGAAAGGAAGATATTCTCACCTTATCTCCCCTTATCGGACAACCGGCGGAGTTCAAAAGAATGCGAACGATGACACTTCCAAACTTTGTTTCAGAAAATTCAATGCAAGAAGGAATGAAAAAGATTGACAAAAGCCAAATAAAAAATGTTTAACATGATGTGACATTTTAATATTCAGTAATCATTTAAAAGAGCATGTAAATCATTTAAAAATCTTTTTTCAAAAATGCAAACAACATGGTCTTGTTCTATCTGAGAAAAAGATGAAAATAGGATGTAGAAAAATAGAATTCCTAGGAGTCATCATAGGGAAAGGGGAAATAGAATTACAAAAACATATAGCAAGTAGTATCTTAGAAATGCCAGACAAATTAGAAGGATTAAAACAGATCCAATCATTTCTAGGGAAATTGAATTATGCAAGAAATTTCATACCAAATTTAAGCAAATTAGCTGGACCATTATACAACAAGACAAAACAAAATGGAGAAAGAAAATTCAATAGTGAAGACATTAAATTAGTCCAGAAAATAAAACAAATTGTAAGCAACATACAACCTTTAGAGTTGCCACCACCAAATTATTATTGAAACAGATGGTCGAATAGGTGGATGGGGAGCTGTTTTGAAATTTAGACCCAAAAAAGAATCCTTTAAAAATGAAGAAAAAATCAGTAGATATGACAGTGGAACATACAATACTAAAGTAACAAGTACAGATGCAGAAATTTTAGCCTGTATAAAAGCAATGGAAAAATTCAAATTATTTGTTATAGAAAGCAAAGAATTTATGTTAAGAACTGACTGTCAAGCAATAGTGTCTTTCTATCATAAAAAGTCAGAAAATAAATTATCAATAAACAGATGGTTAACATTCATAGATTATATAGTGGGAAATGGCTTTCATGTAGTTATAGAACATATCAAAGGAAAAGATAATATCATTGCAGATCAATTGAGCAGAATTATACAAGAAAGCAAACATGATTAGACAAAAGACTTGTCCATTCGTATAGTGAGACTGTGGCTGCAAAAACCAGCAGGTCCATTCGCGTTCTTACTATGGTGGAAGTCTGGATTAACTTTTCCATAATGCTTGCGAAAGCAAGAAATATTTTACTAACAAGTTTATTTGCAGGTTAACACTTGCTTGAATGAGCAAGAAATTTTTATTAACCAATTCTTTTTTGCAGATAGCAACATCAAGGAATTTGTCAACTCAAGAAAAAACTCCACTAAATATCACACCCTACCCTTCTATCTTCCCAAAAAGAACAATTCAAAAATTCCGTACTACAAATATTCTTGATCATCAACAGCAAACTATTCTTGATGACCTTTGGACTACAGGAAACAATCCTCTGTTCCTCCAATCCATGAAAAACCTTAGCCAATATTTTCAAGAACAGAATGAAAAACCTGATCAGATAATTCCTTATAATTCCACAACCAAAAATCAACCACAAACCAAAGTTTTCTCTCCACCAGCTGTTGAACATTTTATTGCTCAAGACAGAAAAATTAAAATGATGGAAACAGAAATATAAGTTAAGAAAAAAGAAATTGAAGAATTCCAAAAGAAATTACAAAAGATAACTGATGATCATGATGAAATGACCAAGCACATGATCAAATCTCAGAAACAAAAAGAAGAGGTTCTGGAAAGGTTTCCTCCAACATTCAAAGATGTACAGCAGATCATTTTACAAAAAGTCCTGAAGACAGAATATGAAGACTTTGTTCAGACACAAGTACTTCTCAGAGAAATGGCTAAAGATGAAATACAACCTCTGGGAATGGCGTTCTCAGTAGACCTGTTCAAAGAAGAACCACACCGACATCAGAACTGTCAATGCGAAAAGGGGTTTCTCATAGTCAAAGCATCTTTTGAGCTCTCTTCCTGGATCGATCAAGAAATCAAAGGAGTAGCTCTTAGTTTTGAGAAACTAATGAAGTTTGGAATGATTGGAAGAATAGTGCTCACAAAGTCCAAACAAGTCAAATTCTTTCAGAAACATTGGAAGCTTTCTTATTTACTGACCAAAATATTCAAGAAGACAAAGTTTCCTGCAGTCATAAATCTGGCAATTACATCAATTCCACCAAGCTACAACGAAGGATATATAGAGGATGCACGACACCGGATTACAGTTGAAGTCTTTTCAAAATCTGTTCCTTATCAGACACACCTTCCAATTGGAGCATTCAAGGAGGAACTTCAACAATTCGACACCTCTGTAGCTGAACAAATATCTCTGTGGCGAGCATTCACCTTTATTAACAGTGGACAATCCTACTACCATCCACTAGCACTTGAAGATACCACGATGAAGGTTTATGCAAGAAAAGAGGTACTCCCTATTGACATTCCATTTCCCAATCTAAAATTCAACAATCCTTCAATGATCCAACATTTCAAAGATGTCAATGCTATCATCTCACTCTCTCATATGGGAGACTACTCTACTGGATACCTCCCTATTGTTGAAGAAGACGATGAACTTCCTTTGGGCTTCCCACGTGGATATGACTCAGATCAGTCGCCTCAGTCAGATGAGATGACTCTCTCTAATCTTACAGTGGACTGAAGCGGTGTTTGTTTTTTTTATTGTATAAATAAGAAAGGTAGCTTGTAACAGTAGATTCACTGTAGACACAGTGACATAGTACTAAGCATGATAGCTAAGTGTGTTAGCTTGTATTTAGTGGAGAATATTAGTACTCCACTAAAGTCTTATCAAGTCTTATCTTTGTCTAGTAGTTAGGTAAACCTAACGATGGTTAGCATGTTAACCAGAGTTATGGTTACTTAATGGTTAAGTCTTGGAGCCTATATAAGGCCCCTTAGTGTTTGTAAGAAGATATCCTTGATCCATATATCCTTGATCCATTGTAAGAAACTCCACTTATAAGAAATAAGAGAACAATCTTCTTACCATTATCTCTTGTCTTCATCCTTGTGAAAACCTTCCCAGTGTAAAAAGACTAAGTCCCTTTTCTCTCTAGTTCTCCTTCTCTATGCCATGAGCCCTTAGGGAGGCTCTCAGCCTAGAGGAGAAGGCTTCCGCCCTAACCTTTACCTCACCCCGGAGTCCGGCGACCCTGGAGTAGGTTGAAAGGCACACCGATCATCTACAGTGGTACCAGAGCCCAGGTTACCTTCCTCAACAAGGTAATCTCTAACTATGCAGGGGTAAAAACCCTTAACAGGGTCCCCAGCATGTAGATAGTAAGTTTTATCTTAGTTTTATAACTTTATGTTGATCCATGAAAACCTAAAACAAAAAACAACTAAAAATTTTGGAAAAATTTTGGCAACCAATGAAGAGATAATCCTAAATATTTGAATGAGATAATCCATCTTTAAACACTCAAACATAATCCAAAATATTTGAATTGAGAAAATCCAACTGGTAGAAAGAGTGAGCAATAGATGAACTGGAGAGCACCAACTAGTACCCGAAGAGGCGAGGGAGAGCCGTTAGAAAGGGTCTGATAGAGTGTGGAGGTAAGTCTTGAGCTACTCTTAACATTGGAAAGATTGACTCTCAATATGGAGGATATAATCATAATTCTTAATTATGGGCGTTTGTATCATGTTAAGAAGAGTGAACATAAGATAACTAAAAAGAAGGGTTAACTCACAATATGAAGGATGAAATCATGATTCTTGATCATATCAAGAGAAATGAATATGAGCCAACTAAAAGCAAAGAAAAAATTTGAAAAACCAAAAAACCAAAAAATATGCAACTTTACTTTCAATTAAATTATGGATCAATATAAGTTATTTGACTAAGTTTAACTTCTATCATTCATTACATGTTGGTGATCTTGTTTGAGCATAAGATTTCTCTCATTATTTTCTTTGTGAAAATTTTACTTTCAGTAATTTTAATTTCAGCAGTTTAATTTTCTGCAATTTTTTTCAGTCTTTAAATTTCAGCAACTTTAATTTAAGTTCTGCACAGTTTATTTTCAGCAACTTTAATTTAAGTTCTGCACAGTTTATTTTTATTTTCAGTACTTTACTTTCAGTACTTTTATTTCAGCAATTTTATTTCATATAAATCAGAAAAGCAACTAAAAAATAAAAAACCAAAAAGAAACTAAAAAAAATCAAAAAGCAAAAACAATATATAAACTAAATCAAATAACAAATAAAAAACAAACTAAATTACTACTATGGGTAGTACATCTAAAATCAATCAAGTTAAAAACAAATTTAAATACAAATATCAAAAATCAAATGAATCAAAAATATATTACTAAATTATCAAAATGGAATCACTAAAAAATATAAAAATGGAAGAAAAAATTGAAAATATATATCCAGGATATAACTGGACAATAGACTTTGAAGAATTACCAGAAGAAATAGAAGATATAATATTTCTAATTGAATGCAAATATGATAAATATGACTATCCTATAAAAAATAAAATAGAAGAAACCTATATAATTGAAGAATTAAATACTATTGAAAACAAAGAAGAAACAAACATAATGGAAGAAATAAACAAAAATGAAGATGAAGAATATAATGAAATGATTAGACAACTAGAAGAAATTAACATCGAAGAAATAATGATGAATGTAGAATCAGGAGCAAGTCATAATCCAAATAATCAAAGAGCAGAAAGTTCTAATACTAGACCAACAATAACACCAACAACAATTGAAAAAACTAGTAGAACAACTCAACCTTTACAATTTCCATCTCAACATAATTTTAACAACAACTACTATGAACAAAATTACAAAATAAGCAAAGGAAAACCAGATCCCTTAGAAGTTATAAAAACAATGCCAAAACAAAATAATGAAGGAAGTATGTTAATACTAAGTACAATTCATCCTCAAAAATGGCCAGAATTAATAGACAGATGGGAATCAGATGCCATAAATGCATTAGAAAGAATACCTCATACATTAGATTCAATAGGAACAACAAATTTTATCGAAAATCTTTTAGGAACAACTGCAAGAGACTTGTTAAACAGTTGGAAAATAAATTATTCAGAAGAATATCAATACATGGTACAAATGGCAGATAACCCCTACAATGTAACAGGACAAATTAGACAAATCATTCTAGGAACAAATCCATCTAGGGGAGATACATTATTACAAGATATGGCAGCCAGAGATTTAGAAAGAATTCAAATCAACAATTTTGGTGAAATAGTTCAATTTAGCCAAGCATACATCACATTAGCAGCCAAAACAGGAAGAGCATTTACAAATAATGAATTAACTAAAAAATGGTTTAACAAACTCCCAAAACCTTTAGGAGACATAATTTTAAGAAATTGGATAGAAAAAGGACATGAAAATTTAACTGGAATAGGGCCAGCAATAATGTTCACATTTAATTATCTAAAAGAAAAATGTTTAGAAGCAGAAGCAAATAGACAAATTTCAAATTATAATTATTGTAGTAAAATCTATGTACCAGCATTAAATAACGAATGGAAAAAGACAAAAGGATTAAAAAGAAGTCAATATTTTAAAAAAGGAAGACCAAAACCAAACCATGTTAAAAAATTTAAAACACATAAACCACCAGGAAAATGCAAATGTTATCTATGTGGTATAGAAGGACATTATGCAAGAGAATGTAAAAACTCACAAGTTAAAAAAGAAAGATTAAATATGTATCAAAATTTAGAAATCCATGATGAAATAGATATTGTAAGTATAGACAGCAATGATAGTGAAAATGATAGTGATGTCTGTAGCATATTTGATGGAAATGAAGGACCAAACTTTTATTCTGAAGATTAAAAAATTAAAATGAACAAACAAACATACAGTTTAGATAATAATCCAAAATATCTATTAGAAAAATATAACCAAATAGAAAATTTTGAAAATTGTACTCATAAATTTGAACCATATAAAATAAATTATAAACAAAAATGTGATAAATGTTATAGATTTCATATTACAAAACATAGGGCAACATGTCAAAAATGTGAATTATCTTTGTGTAGAAAATGTGTCTTAGAATTATATCAATTTAGTTTCAATAAACAAAAAATTGAAAAAGAAGAAAACAACATAATTACAACTCATAATGACATAATAGAACAATTATTAAAAAGAATAAAAAATTTAGAAGAAGAAAATGAGAGATTAAATCTAGAAAATATAGAGCTTAAGAAAGAATTAGAAAATCTAAGAAAAGAATCTGAAAACAAAAAGATAAAAGAAAGAATAAAAAGAGAAAAAATAAAAGAAGAATTAAATAATATACAAGGAAATAATAAAAATAATCCAATAATAATAAAAAATGAAAACCTAATAACAGAAAGCATAATGACAATATATTATAAAGACAACAATTTACTAAATATAGACTTTATTCTAGAATTTAAAGATAAATTTAAAATATCAGGAAAAGGAATAATAGATACAGGAGCAAGTAAAACATATATAACAGAAAATTTAGTCCCATCAAAATATAAAGAAAAAACAACTCAAAAAGCAATAGTAAAAGATGCATTTGGAAATCAATTAATCTTAAACGAAAAATTAATGGATTGTTCAATAATTTTAAATAATCAAAAATATAATTTACCATATACATGGATAAAACCAATTACAAATGAAAATTCAATACAATTTTTGTTAGGAATGAATTTTATTAAAAATCAAGCAGGAGGAATATTTATTCAAGGAGAAAAAGTAATGTTATTTAACAAAGCAAATCATTTAGAAACAACAACAAAAGTGCAATCTTTAGAATATCTATCAGAATTAAGTATCCCATTAGATGAAGAAATAGAAGTCATAAACTATATAGAATTAAATCAAATAACTCCTTTAAAAGATAAAATAGAACCCATTTTAGAAGACTTAAGAATAGATGGAACAATAGGAGAAAATCCTATAAAAAACATAAACAGAACAAGTGAAGAATGCAAATTAGAAATAATAAACCCAGAAATAAAAATAACTTGCCCAGTAATAAAATCAACTCCATATGAACAAGAAGAATTTAATAAACACATCAAAGAACTTCTTGATTTAAAAATAATAGAACCAACAAAAAGTCCCCACAGAACTAGAGCTTTCATAGTAAATAAACACAGTGAAATAGTAAGAGGAAAAAGCAGAATGGTATTTAATTATAAAAGACTTAATGACAACACAGAAGATGATAGATACCCATTACCAAACAAAGAAGCATTATTAAATAAAATAAAAGGAACAAATATTTACAGCAAATTTGATTTAAAAAGTGGCTTTTGGCAAGTCAAATTAGAAAAAGAAAGTAGAAAATGGACAGCATTTGTAACACATAATGGACATTATGAATGGAAAGTTATGCCTTTTGGTTTAAAAAATGCCCCTCAAATATTTCAAAGAAAAATGGATAATATCTTTAGAAATGATTCTTTTATTGTGACATACATTGATGACATTTTAATATTCAGTAATCATTTAAAAGAGCATGTAAATCATTTAAAAATCTTTTTTCAAAAATGCAAACAACATGGTCTTGTTCTATCTGAGAAAAAGATGAAAATAGGATGTAGAAAAATAGAATTCCTAGGAGTCATCATAGGGAAAGGGGAAATAGAATTACAAAAACATATAGCAAGTAGTATCTTAGAAATGCCAGACAAATTAGAAGGATTAAAACAGATCCAATCATTTCTAGGGAAATTGAATTATGCAAGAAATTTCATACCAAATTTAAGCAAATTAGCTGGACCATTATACAACAAGACAAAACAAAATGGAGAAAGAAAATTCAATAGTGAAGACATTAAATTAGTCCAGAAAATAAAACAAATTGTAAGCAACATACAACCTTTAGAGTTGCCACCACCAAATTATTATTGAAACAGATGGTCGAATAGGTGGATGGGGAGCTGTTTTGAAATTTAGACCCAAAAAAGAATCCTTTAAAAATGAAGAAAAAATCAGTAGATATGACAGTGGAACATACAATACTAAAGTAACAAGTACAGATGCAGAAATTTTAGCCTGTATAAAAGCAATGGAAAAATTCAAATTATTTGTTATAGAAAGCAAAGAATTTATGTTAAGAACTGACTGTCAAGCAATAGTGTCTTTCTATCATAAAAATTCAGAAAATAAATTATCAACAAACAGATGGTTAACATTCATAGATTATATAGTGGGAAATGGCTTTCATGTAGTTATAGAACATATCAAAGGAAAAGATAATATCATTGCAGATCAATTGAGCAGAATTATACAAGAAAGCAAACATGATTAGACAAAAGACTTGTCCATTCGTATAGTGAGACTGTGGCTGCAAAAACCAGCAGGTCCATTCGCGTTCTTACTATGGTGGAAGTCTGGATTAACTTTTCCATAATGCTTGCGAAAGCAAGAAATATTTTACTAACAAGTTTATTTGCAGGTTAACACTTGCTTGAATGAGCAAGAAATTTTTATTAACCAATTCTTTTTTGCAGATGGCAACATCAAGGAATTTGTCAACTCAAGAAAAAACTCCACTAAATATCACACCCTACCCTTCTATCTTCCCAAAAAGAACAATTCAAAAATTCCGTACTACAAATATTCTTGATCATCAACAGCAAACTATTCTTGATGACCTTTGGACTACAAGAAACAATCCTCTGTTCCTCCAATCCATGAAAAACCTTAGCCAATATTTTCAAGAACAGAATGAAAAACCTGATCAGATAATTCCTTATAATTCCACAACCAAAAATCAACCACAAACCAAAGTTTTCTCTCCACCAGCTGTTGAACATTTTATTGCTCAAGACAGAAAAATTAAAATGATGGAAACAGAAATAGAAGTTAAGAAAAAAGAAATTGAAGAATTCCAAAAGAAATTACAAAAGATAACTGATGATCATGATGAAATGACCAAGCATATGATCAAATCTCAGAAACAAAAAGAAGAGGTTCTGGAAAGGTTTCCTCCAACATTCAAAGATGTACAGCAGATCATTTTACAAAAAGTCCTGAAGACAGAATATGAAGACTTTGTTCAGACACAAGTACTTCTCAGAGAAATGGCTAAAGATGAAATACAACCTCTGGGAATGGCGTTCTCAGTAGACCTGTTCAAAGAAGAACCACACCGACATCAGAACTGTCAATGCGAAAAGGGGTTTCTCATAGTCAAAGCATCTTTTGAGCTCTCTTCCTGGATCGATCAAGAAATCAAAGGAGTAGCTCTTAGTTTTGAGAAACTAATGAAGTTTGGAATGATTGGAAGAATAGTGCTCACAAAGTCCAAACAAGTCAAATTCTTTCAGAAACATTGGAAGCTTTCTTATTTACTGACCAAAATATTCAAGAAGACAAAGTTTCCTGCAGTCATAAATCTGGCAATTACATCAATTCCACCAAGCTACAACGAAGGATATATAGAGGATGCACGACACCGGATTACAGTTGAAGTCTTTTCAAAATCTGTTCCTTATCAGACACACCTTCCAATTGGAGCATTCAAGGAGGAACTTCAACAATTCGACACCTCTGTAGCTGAACAAATATCTCTGTGGCGAGCATTCACCTTTATTAACAGTGGACAATCCTACTACCATCCACTAGCACTTGAAGATACCACGATGAAGGTTTATGCAAGAAAAGAGGTACTCCCTATTGACATTCCATTTCCCAATCTAAAATTCAACAATCCTTCAATGATCCAACATTTCAAAGATGTCAATGCTATCATCTCACTCTCTCATATGGGAGACTACTCTACTGGATACCTCCCTATTGTTGAAGAAGACGATGAACTTCCTTTGGGCTTCCCACGTGGATATGACTCAGATCAGTCGCCTCAGTCAGATGAGATGACTCTCTCTAATCTTACAGTGGACTGAAGCGGTGTTTGTTTTTTTTATTGTATAAATAAGAAAGGTAGCTTGTAACAGTAGATTCACTGTAGACACAGTGACATAGTACTAAGCATGATAGCTAAGTGTGTTAGCTTGTATTTAGTGGAGAATATTAGTACTCCACTAAAGTCTTATCAAGTCTTATCTTTGTCTAGTAGTTAGGTAAACCTAACGATGGTTAGCATGTTAACCAGAGTTATGGTTACTTAATGGTTAAGTCTTGGAGCCTATATAAGGCCCCTTAGTGTTTGTAAGAAGATCTGATCCATATCCTTGATCCATATATCCTTGATCCATTGTAAGAAACTCCACTTATAAGAAATAAGAGAACAATCTTCTTACCATTATCTCTTGTCTTCATCCTTGTGAAAACCTTCCCAGTGTAAAAAGACTAAGTCCCTTTTCTCTCTAGTTCTCCTTCTCTATGCCATGAGCCCTTAGGGAGGCTCTCAGCCTAGAGGAGAAGGCTTCCGCCCTAACCTTTACCTCACCCCGGAGTCCGGCGACCCTGGAGTAGGTTGAAAGGCACACCGATCATCTACAGTGGTACCAGAGCCCAGGTTACCTTCCTCAACAAGGTAATCTCTAACTATGCAGGGGTAAAAACCCTTAACAGGGTCCCCAGCATGTAGATAGTAAGTTTTATCTTAGTTTTATAACTTTATGTTGATCCATGAAAACCTAAAACAAAAAACAACTAAAAATTTTGGAAAAATTTTGGCAACCAATGAAGAGATAATCCTAAATATTTGAATGAGATAATCCATCTTTAAACACTCAAACATAATCCAAAATATTTGAATTGAGAAAATCCAACTGGTAGAAAGAGTGAGCAATAGATGAACTGGAGAGCACCAACTAGTACCCGAAGAGGCGAGGGAGAGCCGTTAGAAAGGGTCTGATAGAGTGTGGAGGTAAGTCTTGAGCTACTCTTAACATTGGAAAGATTGACTCTCAATATGGAGGATATAATCATAATTCTTAATTATGGGCGTTTGTATCATGTTAAGAAGAGTGAACATAAGATAACTAAAAAGAAGGGTTAACTCACAATATGAAGGATGAAATCATGATTCTTGATCATATCAAGAGAAATGAATATGAGCCAACTAAAAGCAAAGAAAAAATTTGAAAAACCAAAAAACCAAAAAATATGCAACTTTACTTTCAATTAAATTATGGATCAATATAAGTTATTTGACTAAGTTTAACTTCTATCATTCATTACATGTTGGTGATCTTGTTTGAGCATAAGATTTCTCTCATAATTTTCTTTGTGAAAATTTTACTTTCAGTAATTTTAATTTCAGCAGTTTAATTTTCTGCAATTTTTTTCAGTCTTTAAATTTCAGCAACTTTAATTTAAGTTCTGCACAGTTTATTTTCAGCAACTTTAATTTAAGTTCTGCACAGTTTATTTTTATTTTCAGTACTTTACTTTCAGTACTTTTATTTCAGCAATTTTATTTCATATAAATCAGAAAAGCAACTAAAAAATAAAAAACCAAAAAGAAACTAAAAAAAATCAAAAAGCAAAAACAATATATAAACTAAATCAAATAACAAATAAAAAACAAACTAAATTACTACTATGGGTAGTACATCTAAAATCAATCAAGTTAAAAACAAATTTAAATACAAATATCAAAAATCAAATGAATCAAAAATATATTACTAAATTATCAAAATGGAATCACTAAAAAATATAAAAATGGAAGAAAAAATTGAAAATATATATCCAGGATATAACTGGACAATAGACTTTGAAGAATTACCAGAAGAAATAGAAGATATAATATTTCTAATTGAATGCAAATATGATAAATATGACTATCCTATAAAAAATAAAATAGAAGAAACCTATATAATTGAAGAATTAAATACTATTGAAAACAAAGAAGAAACAAACATAATGGAAGAAATAAACAAAAATGAAGATGAAGAATATAATGAAATGATTAGACAACTAGAAGAAATTAACATCGAAGAAATAATGATGAATGTAGAATCAGGAGCAAGTCATAATCCAAATAATCAAAGAGCAGAAAGTTCTAATACTAGACCAACAATAACACCAACAACAATTGAAAAAACTAGTAGAACAACTCAACCTTTACAATTTCCATCTCAACATAATTTTAACAACAACTACTATGAACAAAATTACAAAATAAGCAAAGGAAAACCAGATCCCTTAGAAGTTATAAAAACAATGCCAAAACAAAATAATGAAGGAAGTATGTTAATACTAAGTACAATTCATCCTCAAAAATGGCCAGAATTAATAGACAGATGGGAATCAGATGCCATAAATGCATTAGAAAGAATACCTCATACATTAGATTCAATAGGAACAACAAATTTTATCGAAAATCTTTTAGGAACAACTGCAAGAGACTTGTTAAACAGTTGGAAAATAAATTATTCAGAAGAATATCAATACATGGTACAAATGGCAGATAACCCCTACAATGTAACAGGACAAATTAGACAAATCATTCTAGGAACAAATCCATCTAGGGGAGATACATTATTACAAGATATGGCAGCCAGAGATTTAGAAAGAATTCAAATCAACAATTTTGGTGAAATAGTTCAATTTAGCCAAGCATACATCACATTAGCAGCCAAAACAGGAAGAGCATTTACAAATAATGAATTAACTAAAAAATGGTTTAACAAACTCCCAAAACCTTTAGGAGACATAATTTTAAGAAATTGGATAGAAAAAGGACATGAAAATTTAACTGGAATAGGGCCAGCAATAATGTTCACATTTAATTATCTAAAAGAAAAATGTTTAGAAGCAGAAGCAAATAGACAAATTTCAAATTATAATTATTGTAGTAAAATCTATGTACCAGCATTAAATAACGAATGGAAAAAGACAAAAGGATTAAAAAGAAGTCAATATTTTAAAAAAGGAAGACCAAAACCAAACCATGTTAAAAAATTTAAAACACATAAACCACCAGGAAAATGCAAATGTTATCTATGTGGTATAGAAGGACATTATGCAAGAGAATGTAAAAACTCACAAGTTAAAAAAGAAAGATTAAATATGTATCAAAATTTAGAAATCCATGATGAAATAGATATTGTAAGTATAGACAGCAATGATAGTGAAAATGATAGTGATGTCTGTAGCATATTTGATGGAAATGAAGGACCAAACTTTTATTCTGAAGATTAAAAAATTAAAATGAACAAACAAACATACAGTTTAGATAATAATCCAAAATATCTATTAGAAAAATATAACCAAATAGAAAATTTTGAAAATTGTACTCATAAATTTGAACCATATAAAATAAATTATAAACAAAAATGTGATAAATGTTATAGATTTCATATTACAAAACATAGGGCAACATGTCAAAAATGTGAATTATCTTTGTGTAGAAAATGTGTCTTAGAATTATATCAATTTAGTTTCAATAAACAAAAAATTGAAAAAGAAGAAAACAACATAATTACAACTCATAATGACATAATAGAACAATTATTAAAAAGAATAAAAAATTTAGAAGAAGAAAATGAGAGATTAAATCTAGAAAATATAGAGCTTAAGAAAGAATTAGAAAATCTAAGAAAAGAATCTGAAAACAAAAAGATAAAAGAAAGAATAAAAAGAGAAAAAATAAAAGAAGAATTAAATAATATACAAGGAAATAATAAAAATAATCCAATAATAATAAAAAATGAAAACCTAATAACAGAAAGCATAATGACAATATATTATAAAGACAACAATTTACTAAATATAGACTTTATTCTAGAATTTAAAGATAAATTTAAAATATCAGGAAAAGGAATAATAGATACAGGAGCAAGTAAAACATATATAACAGAAAATTTAGTCCCATCAAAATATAAAGAAAAAACAACTCAAAAAGCAATAGTAAAAGATGCATTTGGAAATCAATTAATCTTAAACGAAAAATTAATGGATTGTTCAATAATTTTAAATAATCAAAAATATAATTTACCATATACATGGATAAAACCAATTACAAATGAAAATTCAATACAATTTTTGTTAGGAATGAATTTTATTAAAAATCAAGCAGGAGGAATATTTATTCAAGGAGAAAAAGTAATGTTATTTAACAAAGCAAATCATTTAGAAACAACAACAAAAGTGCAATCTTTAGAATATCTATCAGAATTAAGTATCCCATTAGATGAAGAAATAGAAGTCATAAACTATATAGAATTAAATCAAATAACTCCTTTAAAAGATAAAATAGAACCCATTTTAGAAGACTTAAGAATAGATGGAACAATAGGAGAAAATCCTATAAAAAACATAAACAGAACAAGTGAAGAATGCAAATTAGAAATAATAAACCCAGAAATAAAAATAACTTGCCCAGTAATAAAATCAACTCCATATGAACAAGAAGAATTTAATAAACACATCAAAGAACTTCTTGATTTAAAAATAATAGAACCAACAAAAAGTCCCCACAGAACTAGAGCTTTCATAGTAAATAAACACAGTGAAATAGTAAGAGGAAAAAGCAGAATGGTATTTAATTATAAAAGACTTAATGACAACACAGAAGATGATAGATACCCATTACCAAACAAAGAAGCATTATTAAATAAAATAAAAGGAACAAATATTTACAGCAAATTTGATTTAAAAAGTGGCTTTTGGCAAGTCAAATTAGAAAAAGAAAGTAGAAAATGGACAGCATTTGTAACACATAATGGACATTATGAATGGAAAGTTATGCCTTTTGGTTTAAAAAATGCCCCTCAAATATTTCAAAGAAAAATGGATAATATCTTTAGAAATGATTCTTTTATTGTGACATACATTGATGACATTTTAATATTCAGTAATCATTTAAAAGAGCATGTAAATCATTTAAAAATCTTTTTTCAAAAATGCAAACAACATGGTCTTGTTCTATCTGAGAAAAAGATGAAAATAGGATGTAGAAAAATAGAATTCCTAGGAGTCATCATAGGGAAAGGGGAAATAGAATTACAAAAACATATAGCAAGTAGTATCTTAGAAATGCCAGACAAATTAGAAGGATTAAAACAGATCCAATCATTTCTAGGGAAATTGAATTATGCAAGAAATTTCATACCAAATTTAAGCAAATTAGCTGGACCATTATACAACAAGACAAAACAAAATGGAGAAAGAAAATTCAATAGTGAAGACATTAAATTAGTCCAGAAAATAAAACAAATTGTAAGCAACATACAACCTTTAGAGTTGCCACCACCAAATTATTATTGAAACAGATGGTCGAATAGGTGGATGGGGAGCTGTTTTGAAATTTAGACCCAAAAAAGAATCCTTTAAAAATGAAGAAAAAATCAGTAGATATGACAGTGGAACATACAATACTAAAGTAACAAGTACAGATGCAGAAATTTTAGCCTGTATAAAAGCAATGGAAAAATTCAAATTATTTGTTATAGAAAGCAAAGAATTTATGTTAAGAACTGACTGTCAAGCAATAGTGTCTTTCTATCATAAAAATTCAGAAAATAAATTATCAACAAACAGATGGTTAACATTCATAGATTATATAGTGGGAAATGGCTTTCATGTAGTTATAGAACATATCAAAGGAAAAGATAATATCATTGCAGATCAATTGAGCAGAATTATACAAGAAAGCAAACATGATTAGACAAAAGACTTGTCCATTCGTATAGTGAGACTGTGGCTGCAAAAACCAGCAGGTCCATTCGCGTTCTTACTATGGTGGAAGTCTGGATTAACTTTTCCATAATGCTTGCGAAAGCAAGAAATATTTTACTAACAAGTTTATTTGCAGGTTAACACTTGCTTGAATGAGCAAGAAATTTTTATTAACCAATTCTTTTTTGCAGATGGCAACATCAAGGAATTTGTCAACTCAAGAAAAAACTCCACTAAATATCACACCCTACCCTTCTATCTTCCCAAAAAGAACAATTCAAAAATTCCGTACTACAAATATTCTTGATCATCAACAGCAAACTATTCTTGATGACCTTTGGACTACAAGAAACAATCCTCTGTTCCTCCAATCCATGAAAAACCTTAGCCAATATTTTCAAGAACAGAATGAAAAACCTGATCAGATAATTCCTTATAATTCCACAACCAAAAATCAACCACAAACCAAAGTTTTCTCTCCACCAGCTGTTGAACATTTTATTGCTCAAGACAGAAAAATTAAAATGATGGAAACAGAAATAGAAGTTAAGAAAAAAGAAATTGAAGAATTCCAAAAGAAATTACAAAAGATAACTGATGATCATGATGAAATGACCAAGCATATGATCAAATCTCAGAAACAAAAAGAAGAGGTTCTGGAAAGGTTTCCTCCAACATTCAAAGATGTACAGCAGATCATTTTACAAAAAGTCCTGAAGACAGAATATGAAGACTTTGTTCAGACACAAGTACTTCTCAGAGAAATGGCTAAAGATGAAATACAACCTCTGGGAATGGCGTTCTCAGTAGACCTGTTCAAAGAAGAACCACACCGACATCAGAACTGTCAATGCGAAAAGGGGTTTCTCATAGTCAAAGCATCTTTTGAGCTCTCTTCCTGGATCGATCAAGAAATCAAAGGAGTAGCTCTTAGTTTTGAGAAACTAATGAAGTTTGGAATGATTGGAAGAATAGTGCTCACAAAGTCCAAACAAGTCAAATTCTTTCAGAAACATTGGAAGCTTTCTTATTTACTGACCAAAATATTCAAGAAGACAAAGTTTCCTGCAGTCATAAATCTGGCAATTACATCAATTCCACCAAGCTACAACGAAGGATATATAGAGGATGCACGACACCGGATTACAGTTGAAGTCTTTTCAAAATCTGTTCCTTATCAGACACACCTTCCAATTGGAGCATTCAAGGAGGAACTTCAACAATTCGACACCTCTGTAGCTGAACAAATATCTCTGTGGCGAGCATTCACCTTTATTAACAGTGGACAATCCTACTACCATCCACTAGCACTTGAAGATACCACGATGAAGGTTTATGCAAGAAAAGAGGTACTCCCTATTGACATTCCATTTCCCAATCTAAAATTCAACAATCCTTCAATGATCCAACATTTCAAAGATGTCAATGCTATCATCTCACTCTCTCATATGGGAGACTACTCTACTGGATACCTCCCTATTGTTGAAGAAGACGATGAACTTCCTTTGGGCTTCCCACGTGGATATGACTCAGATCAGTCGCCTCAGTCAGATGAGATGACTCTCTCTAATCTTACAGTGGACTGAAGCGGTGTTTGTTTTTTTTATTGTATAAATAAGAAAGGTAGCTTGTAACAGTAGATTCACTGTAGACACAGTGACATAGTACTAAGCATGATAGCTAAGTGTGTTAGCTTGTATTTAGTGGAGAATATTAGTACTCCACTAAAGTCTTATCAAGTCTTATCTTTGTCTAGTAGTTAGGTAAACCTAACGATGGTTAGCATGTTAACCAGAGTTATGGTTACTTAATGGTTAAGTCTTGGAGCCTATATAAGGCCCCTTAGTGTTTGTAAGAAGATATCCTTGATCCATATATCCTTGATCCATATATCCTTGATCCATTGTAAGAAACTCCACTTATAAGAAATAAGAGAACAATCTTCTTACCATTATCTCTTGTCTTCATCCTTGTGAAAACCTTCCCAGTGTAAAAAGACTAAGTCCCTTTTCTCTCTAGTTCTCCTTCTCTATGCCATGAGCCCTTAGGGAGGCTCTCAGCCTAGAGGAGAAGGCTTCCGCCCTAACCTTTACCTCACCCCGGAGTCCGGCGACCCTGGAGTAGGTTGAAAGGCACACCGATCATCTACAGTGGTACCAGAGCCCAGGTTACCTTCCTCAACAAGGTAATCTCTAACTATGCAGGGGTAAAAACCCTTAACAGGGTCCCCAGCATGTAGATAGTAAGTTTTATCTTAGTTTTATAACTTTATGTTGATCCATGAAAACCTAAAACAAAAAACAACTAAAAATTTTGGAAAAATTTTGGCAACCAATGAAGAGATAATCCTAAATATTTGAATGAGATAATCCATCTTTAAACACTCAAACATAATCCAAAATATTTGAATTGAGAAAATCCAACTGGTAGAAAGAGTGAGCAATAGATGAACTGGAGAGCACCAACTAGTACCCGAAGAGGCGAGGGAGAGCCGTTAGAAAGGGTCTGATAGAGTGTGGAGGTAAGTCTTGAGCTACTCTTAACATTGGAAAGATTGACTCTCAATATGGAGGATATAATCATAATTCTTAATTATGGGCGTTTGTATCATGTTAAGAAGAGTGAACATAAGATAACTAAAAAGAAGGGTTAACTCACAATATGAAGGATGAAATCATGATTCTTGATCATATCAAGAGAAATGAATATGAGCCAACTAAAAGCAAAGAAAAAATTTGAAAAACCAAAAAACCAAAAAATATGCAACTTTACTTTCAATTAAATTATGGATCAATATAAGTTATTTGACTAAGTTTAACTTCTATCATTCATTACATGTTGGTGATCTTGTTTGAGCATAAGATTTCTCTCATAATTTTCTTTGTGAAAATTTTACTTTCAGTAATTTTAATTTCAGCAGTTTAATTTTCTGCAATTTTTTTCAGTCTTTAAATTTTAGCAACTTTAATTTAAGTTCTGCACAGTTTATTTTCAGCAACTTTAATTTAAGTTCTGCACAGTTTATTTTTATTTTCAGTACTTTACTTTCAGTACTTTTATTTCAGCAATTTTATTTCATATAAATCAGAAAAGCAACTAAAAAATAAAAAACCAAAAAGAAACTAAAAAAAATCAAAAAGCAAAAACAATATATAAACTAAATCAAATAACAAATAAAAAACAAACTAAATTACTACTATGGGTAGTACATCTAAAATCAATCAAGTTAAAAACAAATTTAAATACAAATATCAAAAATCAAATGAATCAAAAATATATTACTAAATTATCAAAATGGAATCACTAAAAAATATAAAAATGGAAGAAAAAATTGAAAATATATATCCAGGATATAACTGGACAATAGACTTTGAAGAATTACCAGAAGAAATAGAAGATATAATATTTCTAATTGAATGCAAATATGATAAATATGACTATCCTATAAAAAATAAAATAGAAGAAACCTATATAATTGAAGAATTAAATACTATTGAAAACAAAGAAGAAACAAACATAATGGAAGAAATAAACAAAAATGAAGATGAAGAATATAATGAAATGATTAGACAACTAGAAGAAATTAACATCGAAGAAATAATGATGAATGTAGAATCAGGAGCAAGTCATAATCCAAATAATCAAAGAGCAGAAAGTTCTAATACTAGACCAACAATAACACCAACAACAATTGAAAAAACTAGTAGAACAACTCAACCTTTACAATTTCCATCTCAACATAATTTTAACAACAACTACTATGAACAAAATTACAAAATAAGCAAAGGAAAACCAGATCCCTTAGAAGTTATAAAAACAATGCCAAAACAAAATAATGAAGGAAGTATGTTAATACTAAGTACAATTCATCCTCAAAAATGGCCAGAATTAATAGACAGATGGGAATCAGATGCCATAAATGCATTAGAAAGAATACCTCATACATTAGATTCAATAGGAACAACAAATTTTATCGAAAATCTTTTAGGAACAACTGCAAGAGACTTGTTAAACAGTTGGAAAATAAATTATTCAGAAGAATATCAATACATGGTACAAATGGCAGATAACCCCTACAATGTAACAGGACAAATTAGACAAATCATTCTAGGAACAAATCCATCTAGGGGAGATACATTATTACAAGATATGGCAGCCAGAGATTTAGAAAGAATTCAAATCAACAATTTTGGTGAAATAGTTCAATTTAGCCAAGCATACATCACATTAGCAGCCAAAACAGGAAGAGCATTTACAAATAATGAATTAACTAAAAAATGGTTTAACAAACTCCCAAAACCTTTAGGAGACATAATTTTAAGAAATTGGATAGAAAAAGGACATGAAAATTTAACTGGAATAGGGCCAGCAATAATGTTCACATTTAATTATCTAAAAGAAAAATGTTTAGAAGCAGAAGCAAATAGACAAATTTCAAATTATAATTATTGTAGTAAAATCTATGTACCAGCATTAAATAACGAATGGAAAAAGACAAAAGGATTAAAAAGAAGTCAATATTTTAAAAAAGGAAGACCAAAACCAAACCATGTTAAAAAATTTAAAACACATAAACCACCAGGAAAATGCAAATGTTATCTATGTGGTATAGAAGGACATTATGCAAGAGAATGTAAAAACTCACAAGTTAAAAAAGAAAGATTAAATATGTATCAAAATTTAGAAATCCATGATGAAATAGATATTGTAAGTATAGACAGCAATGATAGTGAAAATGATAGTGATGTCTGTAGCATATTTGATGGAAATGAAGGACCAAACTTTTATTCTGAAGATTAAAAAATTAAAATGAACAAACAAACATACAGTTTAGATAATAATCCAAAATATCTATTAGAAAAATATAACCAAATAGAAAATTTTGAAAATTGTACTCATAAATTTGAACCATATAAAATAAATTATAAACAAAAATGTGATAAATGTTATAGATTTCATATTACAAAACATAGGGCAACATGTCAAAAATGTGAATTATCTTTGTGTAGAAAATGTGTCTTAGAATTATATCAATTTAGTTTCAATAAACAAAAAATTGAAAAAGAAGAAAACAACATAATTACAACTCATAATGACATAATAGAACAATTATTAAAAAGAATAAAAAATTTAGAAGAAGAAAATGAGAGATTAAATCTAGAAAATATAGAGCTTAAGAAAGAATTAGAAAATCTAAGAAAAGAATCTGAAAACAAAAAGATAAAAGAAAGAATAAAAAGAGAAAAAATAAAAGAAGAATTAAATAATATACAAGGAAATAATAAAAATAATCCAATAATAATAAAAAATGAAAACCTAATAACAGAAAGCATAATGACAATATATTATAAAGACAACAATTTACTAAATATAGACTTTATTCTAGAATTTAAAGATAAATTTAAAATATCAGGAAAAGGAATAATAGATACAGGAGCAAGTAAAACATATATAACAGAAAATTTAGTCCCATCAAAATATAAAGAAAAAACAACTCAAAAAGCAATAGTAAAAGATGCATTTGGAAATCAATTAATCTTAAACGAAAAATTAATGGATTGTTCAATAATTTTAAATAATCAAAAATATAATTTACCATATACATGGATAAAACCAATTACAAATGAAAATTCAATACAATTTTTGTTAGGAATGAATTTTATTAAAAATCAAGCAGGAGGAATATTTATTCAAGGAGAAAAAGTAATGTTATTTAACAAAGCAAATCATTTAGAAACAACAACAAAAGTGCAATCTTTAGAATATCTATCAGAATTAAGTATCCCATTAGATGAAGAAATAGAAGTCATAAACTATATAGAATTAAATCAAATAACTCCTTTAAAAGATAAAATAGAACCCATTTTAGAAGACTTAAGAATAGATGGAACAATAGGAGAAAATCCTATAAAAAACATAAACAGAACAAGTGAAGAATGCAAATTAGAAATAATAAACCCAGAAATAAAAATAACTTGCCCAGTAATAAAATCAACTCCATATGAACAAGAAGAATTTAATAAACACATCAAAGAACTTCTTGATTTAAAAATAATAGAACCAACAAAAAGTCCCCACAGAACTAGAGCTTTCATAGTAAATAAACACAGTGAAATAGTAAGAGGAAAAAGCAGAATGGTATTTAATTATAAAAGACTTAATGACAACACAGAAGATGATAGATACCCATTACCAAACAAAGAAGCATTATTAAATAAAATAAAAGGAACAAATATTTACAGCAAATTTGATTTAAAAAGTGGCTTTTGGCAAGTCAAATTAGAAAAAGAAAGTAGAAAATGGACAGCATTTGTAACACATAATGGACATTATGAATGGAAAGTTATGCCTTTTGGTTTAAAAAATGCCCCTCAAATATTTCAAAGAAAAATGGATAATATCTTTAGAAATGATTCTTTTATTGTGACATACATTGATGACATTTTAATATTCAGTAATCATTTAAAAGAGCATGTAAATCATTTAAAAATCTTTTTTCAAAAATGCAAACAACATGGTCTTGTTCTATCTGAGAAAAAGATGAAAATAGGATGTAGAAAAATAGAATTCCTAGGAGTCATCATAGGGAAAGGGGAAATAGAATTACAAAAACATATAGCAAGTAGTATCTTAGAAATGCCAGACAAATTAGAAGGATTAAAACAGATCCAATCATTTCTAGGGAAATTGAATTATGCAAGAAATTTCATACCAAATTTAAGCAAATTAGCTGGACCATTATACAACAAGACAAAACAAAATGGAGAAAGAAAATTCAATAGTGAAGACATTAAATTAGTCCAGAAAATAAAACAAATTGTAAGCAACATACAACCTTTAGAGTTGCCACCACCAAATTATTATTGAAACAGATGGTCGAATAGGTGGATGGGGAGCTGTTTTGAAATTTAGACCCAAAAAAGAATCCTTTAAAAATGAAGAAAAAATCAGTAGATATGACAGTGGAACATACAATACTAAAGTAACAAGTACAGATGCAGAAATTTTAGCCTGTATAAAAGCAATGGAAAAATTCAAATTATTTGTTATAGAAAGCAAAGAATTTATGTTAAGAACTGACTGTCAAGCAATAGTGTCTTTCTATCATAAAAATTCAGAAAATAAATTATCAACAAACAGATGGTTAACATTCATAGATTATATAGTGGGAAATGGCTTTCATGTAGTTATAGAACATATCAAAGGAAAAGATAATATCATTGCAGATCAATTGAGCAGAATTATACAAGAAAGCAAACATGATTAGACAAAAGACTTGTCCATTCGTATAGTGAGACTGTGGCTGCAAAAACCAGCAGGTCCATTCGCGTTCTTACTATGGTGGAAGTCTGGATTAACTTTTCCATAATGCTTGCGAAAGCAAGAAATATTTTACTAACAAGTTTATTTGCAGGTTAACACTTGCTTGAATGAGCAAGAAATTTTTATTAACCAATTCTTTTTTGCAGATGGCAACATCAAGGAATTTGTCAACTCAAGAAAAAACTCCACTAAATATCACACCCTACCCTTCTATCTTCCCAAAAAGAACAATTCAAAAATTCCGTACTACAAATATTCTTGATCATCAACAGCAAACTATTCTTGATGACCTTTGGACTACAAGAAACAATCCTCTGTTCCTCCAATCCATGAAAAACCTTAGCCAATATTTTCAAGAACAGAATGAAAAACCTGATCAGATAATTCCTTATAATTCCACAACCAAAAATCAACCACAAACCAAAGTTTTCTCTCCACCAGCTGTTGAACATTTTATTGCTCAAGACAGAAAAATTAAAATGATGGAAACAGAAATAGAAGTTAAGAAAAAAGAAATTGAAGAATTCCAAAAGAAATTACAAAAGATAACTGATGATCATGATGAAATGACCAAGCATATGATCAAATCTCAGAAACAAAAAGAAGAGGTTCTGGAAAGGTTTCCTCCAACATTCAAAGATGTACAGCAGATCATTTTACAAAAAGTCCTGAAGACAGAATATGAAGACTTTGTTCAGACACAAGTACTTCTCAGAGAAATGGCTAAAGATGAAATACAACCTCTGGGAATGGCGTTCTCAGTAGACCTGTTCAAAGAAGAACCACACCGACATCAGAACTGTCAATGCGAAAAGGGGTTTCTCATAGTCAAAGCATCTTTTGAGCTCTCTTCCTGGATCGATCAAGAAATCAAAGGAGTAGCTCTTAGTTTTGAGAAACTAATGAAGTTTGGAATGATTGGAAGAATAGTGCTCACAAAGTCCAAACAAGTCAAATTCTTTCAGAAACATTGGAAGCTTTCTTATTTACTGACCAAAATATTCAAGAAGACAAAGTTTCCTGCAGTCATAAATCTGGCAATTACATCAATTCCACCAAGCTACAACGAAGGATATATAGAGGATGCACGACACCGGATTACAGTTGAAGTCTTTTCAAAATCTGTTCCTTATCAGACACACCTTCCAATTGGAGCATTCAAGGAGGAACTTCAACAATTCGACACCTCTGTAGCTGAACAAATATCTCTGTGGCGAGCATTCACCTTTATTAACAGTGGACAATCCTACTACCATCCACTAGCACTTGAAGATACCACGATGAAGGTTTATGCAAGAAAAGAGGTACTCCCTATTGACATTCCATTTCCCAATCTAAAATTCAACAATCCTTCAATGATCCAACATTTCAAAGATG
This sequence comes from Dioscorea alata, assembly GCA_020875875.1. Lineage (NCBI taxonomy): Eukaryota > Viridiplantae > Streptophyta > Magnoliopsida > Dioscoreales > Dioscoreaceae > Dioscorea > Dioscorea alata. Next base: position 15,811,044 of record CM037015.1, on the reverse strand, counting down.
TCAATGCTATCATCTCACTCTCTCATATGGGAGACTACTCTACTGGATACCTCCCTATTGTTGAAGAAGACGATGAACTTCCTTTGGGCTTCCCACGTGGATATGACTCAGATCAGTCGCCTCAGTCAGATGAGATGACTCTCTCTAATCTTACAGTGGACTGAAGCGGTGTTTGTTTTTTTTATTGTATAAATAAGAAAGGTAGCTTGTAACAGTAGATTCACTGTAGACACAGTGACATAGTACTAAGCATGATAGCTAAGTGTGTTAGCTTGTATTTAGTGGAGAATATTAGTACTCCACTAAAGTCTTATCAAGTCTTATCTTTGTCTAGTAGTTAGGTAAACCTAACGATGGTTAGCATGTTAACCAGAGTTATGGTTACTTAATGGTTAAGTCTTGGAGCCTATATCAGGCCCCTTAGTGTTTGTAAGAAGATATCCTGAATCCATTGTAATCCTTTATCCATTGTAAGAAATAAGAGAACAATCTTCTTACCATTATCTCTTGTCTTCATCCTTGTGAAAACCTTCCCAGTGTAAAAAGACTAAGTCCCTTTTCTCTCTAGTTCTCCTTCTCTATGCCATGAGCCCTTAGGGAGGCTCTCAGCCTAGAGGAGAAGGCTTCCGCCCTAACCTTTACCTCACCCCGGCGGTGTGCCTTTCAACCTACTCCAGGGTCGCCGGACTCCGGGGTGAGGTAAAGGTTAGGGCGGAAGCCTTCTCCTCTAGGCTGAGAGCCTCCCTAAGGGCTCATGGCATAGAGAAGGAGAACTAGAGAGAAAAGGGACTTAGTCTTTTTACACTGGGAAGGTTTTCACAAGGATGAAGACAAGAGATAATGGTAAGAAGATTGTTCTCTTATTTCTTATAAGTGGAGTTTCTTACAATGGATCAAGGATATATGGATCAAGGATTACAATGGATTCAGGATATCTTCTTACAAACACTAAGGGGCCTTATATAGGCTCCAAGACTTAACCATTAAGTAACCATAACTCTGGTTAACATGCTAACCATCGTTAGGTTTACCTAACTGCTAGACAAAGATAAGACTTGACAAGACCTTAGTGGAGTACTAATATTCTCCACTAAATACAAGCTAACACACTTAGCTATCATGCTTAGTACTATATAACTGTATCTACAGTGAATCTACTGTTACAAACTACCTTTCTTATTTATACAATAAAAAAACCAAACACCGCTTCAGTTCACCAAGCTGCTCTTTTATAGATCCATCATGTTGTCCATGTTGAACTCAGCAATGTCATCTAAGCCTTGTGGAGATCCTTCTGTATCTGAACTTGGTAGCATTAAGACTGCAGATGGGATACTGAGTCTTGAATAATCTCCAAATCTATATTCCCTTGCCCATGCATAGATCTTCTTCATATGAAACTCAGTAGCTGGTATTTGTGAAATGAGATTCGGGAATGGGCAGTACATGGGGAACATGTACTGGTCGACGTACACCTTCATCACTTTTGTTTCCAGCACCATCTGACATTTTTGATTATCAACTATTGTCGGGCAAGTCCTTTTCCAATCAGTTGAAATTGCACACGCACGCCATAACTTCATTTGTTTCTTGATATCTCCTGTAATAATCATATCTTCTAATTGAATAGGAGTTATCCTTGCTTGGTCAGGCTTATGATGTCGAAGAAGAGTAAGCTTGATATGGTGTCTTGCTTCATCTGGATACCCTTCATCATAACAAGGTGGAATTGAATTTAATTCTAAATTCACATACCCATCAATTTGTGGTCCAAAAGCTCTGAAGAATTTGTGTAACAGATGTGTCAGTTGCCAGTAGTTGTTCAGAAAGCTTGCTTGCTCAGGACTTGTCAGCATAATCCTTGATAGGTAGCCATGCTTGAAAAGTTCTAATGCCTTGATCTGGACGCCATTGATTTCTTGATCTCTCCACTGGGACATATCAAGTGAACATTTGAGAACCGAAAATCCTTCTTCACATTGGCATCCTGTATCTTTGTGCGCCAATTCTCTGAACACATTTCCTGCTAGTGCGAATCCTGCAGGGAATACTTCTCCTTTTGCCAGTTGTCTGAAAACTTCTTGCTCAGAGATAAACTGATTGTATTGTTCTGTCATTATTTTCTTGAACACATGTTGCTTTACTTCTTCAATTTGCTCAGGAAACAGTTCAAGCTTTTCCATTCTTTGTTTTCTATCTTCAATTAATATATCTTTCATTTTCTCTGCTTCAGTAGAAATTTCTTGAAGCTGTTGTTGCATCTTTTTGATTTCTTCTGTTTTTTGAATTATTTCTGTTTCTAAGGTTTTGATCCTTTTTTCTTGATCAACCATGTAATCAAGGGTTTGAGGTTTCAGAGAAAATTTGATATTGGAGTTTGTTGGTAATGGTAGATGTGAATTTTTTGGTGGATTTTGGTTTTTTTCATTGGATTGATGAAAATACTTTGCAAGAGAGTGGAAAAGTGGGATGAGGTTTTTTGGGTCGTGTTTATTGGCCCAAAGGTTATCAAGAAGAATTTGTTGTGGTAGGTTAAGGTTTGCTTGTGTACGAAATTTCAAGGATGAGGTTGAGGGGAATATTGGCAGATTCAGTTGAGGGTCAAAGGAAGATGATTGGTTGTAGAAGTTTTTTCCTGCCATTTTCTGCAAAATAATAAAACCTATTTCAATACTATTTCTTGCATAGCAAGTATTTATCTGCAAAACAGAAACTTGTTAGCATAAAAATTTCTTGCTATCAGAAGCAAGCATTAACCTGCAAAGAAACTTGTCAGTGATAATATTTCTTGCTTTCGCAAGTGTTATGGGAAAGATGATCCAGACTTTCACCATAGTAAGAACGCAAATGGACCTGCTGGTTTTTGCAGCCACAGTCTCACTATTCGGATGAACAAGTCTTTTGTCTTTTGGGATTTTGGTTACATAGTTTCCACAATTAAAGAAAATGCTTATGAACCTGCTGGTTTTGCAGTCACAATTTTCTCTAATGCAAATGGACAAACTATGGGCTGATTTTAATAATTTTTTCCTCATAAGAATTTTTTTCTGAAATAATGAGGATATTAAAATCTTTCTTTTGTTTTTATCTTTTCTTCTTCTTTTTCTTTTTCATTTATGTTTCCCACAAAGAAAAGAGAAAGGGAAATTCTTTTTGTTGAGTATTTTCTAAATTTAAAGATAATTGTAAATCTTCCATTCCTAGACTCAGAATAGGGTTTGAAAAGAATTGTGAATCTTCTATTCCTAAAGATGAACTACCTAATGAAAGATGATTTCCAGTTTCAAACTGTTTTAATTTTTCTTGGATATTTTTTATTTCATTTTCCATTAGATTAATTTTTTGTTTCATTGTTAATTTCTTTTCCTTTATACCAATTATTTCTCCATTAATTCTATTTTTTCTTTTTGTGATTAAGTCTATAGAATTTTGTAATGACTCTACAGCTTTACTTCTAGAACGTGAAAGATGATATTTTAAGATTATTTTTTCTTTACATTCTTTTAGGTCTTTTATTATGTTTTCTAATTCTATTGGATTTTCTTTTTGACTTTGTTTCTTTTTCTTTTTAACCATTATTTTCTTGTTCTTCTCGACTAGTATTTCCCTGGAAATTTTCCTGGATTACTATACCTTTTTGTTTAGTTATTTTGTTTTCTTGTATGTTATTTTCTAATATGTTTTTTCCTTTAATTATTTTTCTTAAATTATTTATTTCTTCTCTGAAATTTTCTTCTACTATATTTTCTTTGGTTTTTACACTTTCTAGGTCTTTCCTTAATTTTTCATTTTCTTCTTCAAGATTTTTTATTCTTTTTATTAATTGTTCTATTACATCTCTGTTTATTATATTTGTTTTGTTTTTAATTTTTTCTGATTTTTGTTCTTCAAAACTGAATTGATATAATTCTAGGACACATTTCCTACATAAGGATAAGTCACATTTTTTACATGTTGCCCTATGTTTTGTAATATGAAATCTATAACATTTGTCACATTTTTGTTTATAATTTATTTTATGTGGTTCAAATTCATGTTTGCAATTTTCAAAATTTTCTACTTGGTTATATTATTCTAATAGATATTTAGGATTATCATCTAAATTGTATGTTTGTTTATTCATTTTGTTATTTTATTCATAGCTTATCTCCATTTCATCTGTAGATGATCGGTGTGCCTTTCAACCTACTCCAGGGTCGCCGGACTCCGGGGTGAGGTAAAGGTTAGGGCGGAAGCCTTCTCCTCTAGGCTGAGAGCCTCCCTAAGGGCTCATGGCATAGAGAAGGAGAACTAGAGAGAAAAGGGACTTAGTCTTTTTACACTGGGAAGGTTTTCACAAGGATGAAGACAAGAGATAATGGTAAGAAGATTGTTCTCTTATTTCTTATAAGTGGAGTTTCTTACAATGGATCAAGGATATATGGATCAAGGATTACAATGGATTCAGGATATCCTCTTACAAACACTAAGGGGCCTTATATAGGCTCCAAGACTTAACCATTAAGTAACCATAACTCTGGTTAACATGCTAACCATCGTTAGGTTTACCTAACTGCTAGACAAAGATAAGACTTGACAAGACCTTAGTGGAGTACTAATATTCTCCACTAAATACAAGCTAACACACTTAGCTATCATGCTTAGTACTATATCACTGTATCTACAGTGAATCTACTGTTACAAACTACCTTTCTTATTTATACAATAAAAAAAACAAACACCGCTTCAGTTCACCAAGCTGCTCTTTTATAGATCCATCATGTTGTCCATGTTGAACTCAGCAATGTCATCTAAGCCTTGTGGAGATCCTTCTGTATCTGAACTTGGTAGCATTAAGACTGCAGATGGGATACTGAGTCTTGAATAATCTCCAAATCTATATTCCCTTGCCCATGCATAGATCTTCTTCATATGAAACTCAGTAGCTGGCATTTGTGAAATGAGATTCGGGAATGGGCAGTACATGGGGAACATGTACTGGTCGACGTACACCTTCATCACTTTTGTTTCCAGCACCATCTGACATTTTTGATTATCAACTATTGTCGGGCAAGTCCTTTTCCAATCAGTTGAAATTGCACACGCACGCCATAACTTCATTTGTTTCTTGATATCTCCTGTGATAATCATATCTTCTAATTGAATAGGAGTTATCCTTGCTTGGTCAGGCTTATGATGTCGAAGAAGAGTAAGCTTGATATGGTGTCTTGCTTCATCTGGATACCCTTCATCATAACAAGGTGGATTTGAATTTAATTCTAAATTCACATACCCATCAATTTGTGGTCCAAAAGCTCTGAAGAATTTGTGTAACAGATGTGTCAGTTGCCAGTAGTTGTTCAGAAAGCTTGCTTGCTCAGGACTTGTCAGCATAATCCTTGATAGGTAGCCATGCTTGAAAAGTTCTAATGCCTTAATCTGGACGCCATTGATTTCTTGGTCTCTCCACTGGGACATATCAAGTGAACATTTGAGAACCGAAAATCCTTCTTCACATTGGCATCCTGTATCTTTGTGCGCCAATTCTCTGAACACATTTCCTGCTAGTGCGAATCCTGCAGGGAATACTTCTCCTTTTGCCAGTTGTCTGAAAACTTCTTGCTCAGAGATAAACTGATTGTATTGTTCTGTCATTATTTTCTTGAACACATGTTGCTTTACTTCTTCAATTTGCTCAGGAAACAGTTCAAGCTTTTCCATTCTTTGTTTTCTATCTTCAATTAATATATCTTTCATTTTCTCTGCTTCAGTAGAAATTTCTTGAAGCTGTTGTTGCATCTTTTTGATTTCTTCTGTTTTTTGAATTATTTCTGTTTCTAAGGTTTTGATCCTTTTTTCTTGATCAACCATGTAATCAAGGGTTTGAGGTTTCAGAGAAAATTTGATATTGGAGTTTGTTGGTAATGGTAGATGTGAATTTTTTGGTGGATTTTGGTTTTTTTCATTGGATTGATGAAAATACTTTGCAAGAGAGTGGAAAAGTGGGATGAGGTTTTTTGGGTCGTGTTTATTGGCCCAAAGGTTATCAAGAAGAATTTGTTGTGGTAGGTTAAGGTTTGCTTGTGTACGAAATTTCAAGGATGAGGTTGAGGGGAATATTGGCAGATTCAGTTGAGGGTCAAAGGAAGATGATTGGTTGTAGAAGTTTTTTCCTGCCATTTTCTGCAAAATAATAAAACCTATTTCAATACTATTTCTTGCATAGCAAGTATTTATCTGCAAAACAGAAACTTGTTAGCATAAAAATTTCTTGCTATCAGAAGCAAGCATTAACCTGCAAAGAAACTTGTCAGTGATAATATTTCTTGCTTTCGCAAGTGTTATGGGAAAGATGATCCAGACTTTCACCATAGTAAGAACGCAAATGGACCTGCTGGTTTTTGCAGCCACAGTCTCACTATTCGGATGAACAAGTCTTTTGTCTTTTGGGATTTTGGTTACATAGTTTCCACAATTAAAGAAAATGCTTATGAACCTGCTAGTTTTGCAGTCACAATTTTCTCTAATGCAAATGGACAAACTATGGGCTGATTTTAATAATTTTTTCCTCATAAGAATTTTTTTCTGAAATAATGAGGATATTAAAATCTTTCTTTTGTTTTTATCTTTTCTTCTTCTTTTTCTTTTTCATTTATGTTTCCCACAAAGAAAAGAGAAAGGGAAATTCTTTTTGTTGAGTATTTTCTAAATTTAAAGATAATTGTAAATCTTCCATTCCTAGACTCAGAATAGGGTTTGAAAAGAATTGTGAATCTTCTATTCCTAAAGATGAACTACCTAATGAAAGATGATTTCCAGTTTCAAACTGTTTTAATTTTTCTTGGATATTTTTTATTTCATTTTCCATTAGATTAATTTTTTGTTTCATTGTTAATTTCTTTTCTTTTATACCAATTATTTCTCCATTAATTCTATTTTTTCTTTTTGTGATTAAGTCTATAGAATTTTGTAATGACTCTACAGCTTTACTTCTAGAACGTGAAAGATGATATTTTAAGATTATTTTTTCTTTACATTCTTTTAGGTCTTTTATTATGTTTTCTAATTCTATTGGATTTTCTTTTTGACTTTGTTTCTTTTTCTTTTTAACCATTATTTTCTTGACTAGTATTTCCCTGGAAATTTTCCTGGATTACTATACCTTTTTGTTTAATTATTTTGTTTTCTTGTATGTTATTTTCTAATATGTTTTTTCCTTTAATTATTTTTCTTAAATTATTTATTTCTTCTCTGAAATTTTCTTCTACTATATTTTCTTTGGTTTTTACACTTTCTAGGTCTTTCCTTAATTTTTCATTTTCTTCTTCAAGATTTTTTATTCTTTTTATTAATTGTTCTATTACATCTCTGTTTATTATATTTGTTTTGTTTTTAAATTTTTCTGATTTTTGTTCTTCAAAACTGAATTGATATAATTCTAGGACACATTTCCTACATAAGGATAAGTCACATTTTTTACATGTTGCCCTATGTTTTGTAATATGAAATCTATAACATTTGTCACATTTTTGTTTATGATTTATTTTATGTGGTTCAAATTCATGTTTGCAATTTTCAAAATTTTCTACTTGGTTATATTGTTCTAATAGATATTTAGGATTATCATCTAAATTGTATGTTTGTTTATTCATTTTGTTATTTTATTCATAGCTTATCTCCATTTCATCATATTCATTTATTAATCTTTGTTTCATAAAACTTAATCTATTTTGGTTTCTAAGATATTCACTTTGATGAAAGTATTTATATTTTATTTTTGTTGGTTTCCATATTGATTTTCCTTTTTCATCTTTTTCTTTTGTTTTTGTTTTTACTTCTATTAATTTTTCTGCTTCATAATTTATTTGATCTCTTTGAATTATGTAACTTTTAACTTCTTTTAGCCACATACATTTTCTAGCTTTTATTTTTTCTTTTAAAGTTTTATTTTCCTTTATTGTATATTTTATTGAATTTTGTATCATACTGTCTATTATTTTTAAATCTGATGTGTCTATTAAATTTTTCATGTATAACAGCTTTCTATTGATTCATAATGTTTTATTAATGATTTTTTCCATTTTCTTAATGTTTTTTGTCTATGTTGATGTTCTAAAGGATGTAATTCTTTTCTTAATATATTTTTTGTTTTCCATTTCCAATTGCCTTGATTGTCATATTCTACTGAATTTACTTCAATTATTGTTTCTGATTGTTGTTGATATATGTTTTTTATTGTTATATAATCTCTTACACATATTAACCAAATTGCTTTTCTATATTTTATTTGATCATTTATTTTTATGTTTATTTTATTTAAATATTTCCTTAGAGGTTTTAATTCGTTTTCAATTATTTCTGGATCTTTTGCTTCTATTAAATTCATTTTCTTTTTTATTCTTGAAGTTCTTCTATTACTATTCCTTTATTTTTATAGTCTAACATTCTTACACTAGTACTGCCATCTGTGTTTTCATAAAATTCTGCATTACTAGGTCTTTTTGTTGTTTCAATTTCTATTGGTTGTATATTCCATTCAATTTCTTCTAAGTTTTCCGATGAATAATATTTTCCTTTTATTCCTTTTAAACCTTGATTTTCTAAAAAAGATTTTATTGTTTTCGGGTTTAGGATGTATTTTATCCTACAACTGTTTGTTAATTGTCCTGTAAAAGATTTTGTTATACACATATTTGCTACATTTGGGATCATGTCATAACCTTTTGAATTTATTACAATTTTTATGTATTTGTAAAATGTTTCTAGAGGGATTAAGAAATTGGGTGTCATATAAATTATTTCTGGATGATTTTCATTCATGTCTATTTCAATTGATTCTATTGTTGCTTTTGTCATATTTTTTACTTGTCTTATGTCAACTAAACTTACTAAAACTTTTGTTCCTAGACCTTGTCTATGTAAACCGATTACTCCTAACATCAATAAACCTAGATGGATTAATGTATATCCTGATGTTACTAATTTATTATATGATTCTTCTGTTATTAAATCTAAAATTATTTGTTTATCATCATTTGTACAACAAATTTCCATTTCATCATAATGTTCATATATTTTTGTTTTTAATTCAAACATTCCAAATTTATATAATTCTTCTCCAGGTATTAATTTAATTTCTATGTTTCTGGATTAAGAAATTGGGTGTCATATAAATTAGAGGGATTAAGAAATTGGGTGTCATATAAATTATTTCTGGATGATTTTCATTCATGTCTATTTCAATTGATTCTATTGTTGCTTTTGTCATATTTTTTACTTGTCTTATGTCAACTAAACTTACTAAGACTTTTGTTCCTAGACCTTGTCTATGTAAACCGATTACTCCTAACATCAATAAACCTAGATGGATTAATGTATATCCTGATGTTACTAATTTATTATATGATTCTTCTGTTATTAAATCTAAAATTATTTGTTTATCATCATTTGTACAACAAATTTCCATTTCATCATAATGTTCATATATTTTTGTTTTTAATTCAAACATTCCAAATTTATATAATTCTTCTCCAGGTATTAATTTAATTTCTATGTTTCTTAATTTATCTTGTTGTTCTTCGATTGTATGTGTTAATTCTTTTCTTTTTTGATGTTTTATTTGATTTGTATATTTTATATGATTTAAGAGAGAGAATCTTCTTATATTATCCATATTTTTTACTAATTTCTTTTTTGAATTATCTTTAGACATATTTTGTTTCTATTTCTTTTAGTTGTTGAGACAATTTAGTTTTCCAATTTTTTAAGAATTCTTTTTCTTCTTTTGATTTATTTTTACCAATTCTTATTTTTTCTATTAGATATTCTTCTACTTCATTTAGCCATTGGAATTTTTTATATTTTATTTTATCTTTTAGATTTTGTTGTTTTAATTCTTCTAAAGGATAGTATCTTATTTTTATTAAGTCTATTTTATAAAATTCTGTTGTTTTAAGTAGATGTTTCATTTCTTGGAAATCTTAATCTATATTCTGGTGGTTTTAATAATTCTTCTTTTGTCCATATTTTAAATGGTGTATTTTGTTTTCTAATTTTTTGATTTGTTCCTATTTGGATATTTTTTACTTGGTTGCATAATTTATTTATTTCAATTTTATTATTTTCCTTTTCTTTGATGCTATTTTTCACATAGTCTAAGTTTGATAATATAGTTTCTAGTTTTAATAGTTGAGTTTCCAAATTATTTAATTTTTTGATTATTAAGTCCATTTTTGCATCCATTTTAATTAATTTGTATTTATTTTATTTTTCATTTCAAGATTGCATTTATTATTATATTTATTATCATAGCTGTGATTATAAATATTATTTGTATTAATAATATTTCTATAATTTCTCCAGTTATCATTGTTGATTTGATTTTTTGATAATATATTTTTAATTCATTTGATTTTTTGATTTGTTAATTTAGTATTTATAGTTGTTAATTTTAATTGTTTCATATATTTATTTGATTACTTTTCTTAGTTTGATTTTAGATATACTACACAAAGTAGTAATTTTAGTTTGTTTTTGATTTGTTATTTAGTTTATATATTGTTTTTACTTTTTGATTTTTTAGTTTCTTTTTGGTTTTTTATTTTTTAGTTGCTTTTCTGATTTATATGAAATAAAATTGCTGAAATAAAATTACTGAAAGTAAAGTAATAAAAATAAACTGTGCAGAACTTAAATTAAAGTTGCTGAAATTTAAAGACTGAAAGAAAAATTGCAGAAAATAAACTGCTGAAATTAAAATTACTGAAAGTAAAATTTTCACAAAGAAAATTATGAGAGAAATCTTATGCTCAAACAAGATCACCAACATGTAATGAATGATAGAAGTTAAACTTAGTCAAATAACTTATATTGATCCATAATTTAATTGAAAGTAAAGTTGCATATTTTTTGGTTTTTTGGTTTTTCAAATTTTTTCTTTGCTTTTAGTTGGCTCATATTCATTTCTCTTGATATGATCAAGAATCATGATTTCATCCTTCATATTGTGAGTTAACCCTTCTTTTTAGTTATCTTATGTTCACTCTTCTTAACATGATACAAACGCCCATAATTAAGAATTATGATTATATCCTCCATATTGAGAGTCAATCTTTCCAATGTTAAGAGTAGCTCAAGACTTACCTCCACACTCTATCAGACCCTTTCTAACGGCTCTCCCTCGCCTCTTCGGGTACTAGTTGGTGCTCTCCAGTTCATCTATTGCTCACTCTTTCTACCAGTTGGATTTTCTCAATTCAAATATTTTGGATTATGTTTGAGTGTTTAAAGATGGATTATCTCATTCAAATATTTAGGATTATCTCTTCATTGGTTGCCAAAATTTTTCCAAAATTTTTTGTTGTTTTTTGTTTTAGGTTTTCATGGATCAACATAAAGTTATAAAACTAAGATAAAACTTACTATCTACATGCTGGGGACCCTGTTAAGGGTTTTACCCCTGCATAGTTAGAGATTACCTTGTTGAGGAAAGTAACCTGGGCTCTGGTACCACTGTAGATGATCGGTGTGCCTTTCAACCTACTCCAGGGTCGCCGGACTCCGGGGTGAGGTAAAGGTTAGGGCGGAAGCCTTCTCCCCTAGGCTGAGAGCCTCCCTAAGGGCTCAGGGCATAGAGAAGGAGAACTAGAGAGAAAAGAGACTAGAGATGCAGATAAGGAGACAAGGAGATATAAGAGGAAAGTATTTCTTTATTTCATGAAGCACAACTTCTTTACAAGAACACTCCTCTAAGCTCACAAGCACACTCTTGTTTCTTCACACTTCTAAGCACACCTTACTTACAAGCACTAAGGGGCCTTATATAGGCTCCAAGACTTAACCATTAAGTAACCATAACTCTGGTTAACATGCTAACCATCGTTAGGTTTACCTAACCACTAGACAAAGATAAGACTTGACAAGACTTTAGTGGAGTACTAATATTCTCCACTAAATACAAGCTAACACACTTAGCTATCATGCTTAGTACTATATCACTGTGTCTACAGTGAATCTACTGTTACAAGCTACCTTTTAAAGGTAGCTTGTAACAGTAGATTCACTGTAGACACAGTGATATAGTACTAAGCATGATAGCTAAGTGTGTTAGCTTGTATTTAGTGGAGAATATTAGTACTCCACTAAAGTCTTGTCAAGTCTTATCTTTGTCTAGTGGTTAGGTAAACCTAACGATGGTTAGCATGTTAACCAGAGTTATGGTTACTTAATGGTTAAGTCTTGGAGCCTATATAAGGCCCTTAGTGTTTGTAAGAAGATATCCTGAATCCATTGTAATCCTTGATCCATTGTAAGAAACTCCACTTATAAGAAATAAGAGAACAATCTTCTTACCATTATCTCTTGTCTTCATCCTTGTGAAAACCTTCCCAGTGTAAAAAGACTAAGTCCCTTTTCTCTCTAGTTCTCCTTCTCTATGCCATGAGCCCTTAGGGAGGCTCTCAGCCTAGAGGAGAAGGCTTCCGCCCTAACCTTTACCTCACCCCGGAGTCCGGAGACCCTGGAGTAGGTTGAAAGGCACACCGATCATCTACAGTGACTGGGCGGTTTTTTTCCCACCATTTACAAGGGTACACACGGAATTTCACAGCATAAACCTTGTACAAATGAACGACATGGGGTAAAAAAGAATTCAAACACTAACGGAAGGGCTTTCTGGGGTATTACAAACTTGCAGGGGCTGTCTGAGAAATTTTGCAATTCGCGAAAGGTGAATAGTAATTTTCCCTATATATAATGATTTTTATGATCATATACATAATTATGCCTTTTATAAGGTTGTATATGCAAATAGTCCATGACAAAAACATCAGTATAAGAAACCAGTACAACGGTCTCTCTCTTTCTGGCTCTCTCATACAATCCTCGATTGGTAGTCCTCTCTCTTGACTCTGCTCTTCTTCTCTCCGATCACCTCCTCTAGCTGCGTCAAACCCTAGAATACGAGAACACAACCTTCTCTTTCTTCCTCGATTTTTGATGTTCTTCTGCGATTCGTCTCGATCGAAACAATAAGACCTCTAAAAAGGTGAGCTTTTTCTTTTCTTTTTTTAATTTGTTTGTTTTGGAGTTTGAATCTTGGATTGTAGTTTTTGGGATGGAACCGCGGGTTGGGAGTAAGTTCCGGCTTGGTCGCAAGATCGGGAGTGGTTCCTTCGGGGAGATCTATTTAGGTATTTGTTTTTTTTTTTCGCCCTCTCTGTCTTTGATTTTGAGCTCTGGTGAGGTGGTTTGTAAGAGTTTTTTTTTTTGCTCCATTTTTTTTTTTTTGGGATTTTAACTGGTTCTTTGTTTGGCTTTTAGGTACTAATATTCAAACGAACGAGGAAGTTGCGATTAAGCTGGTAAGTTGCCGTCTTTAGATTTATCTTGTGCTTTTGGTGTTTGAGAAATTCTTAGTATGTGTTACAGCTTATGCCTTTATTGGTCTTCACAAGCCTTTTAAAAGTGATAGCAATAGCATTACTTAGAATTGTGAATATATGTTTCTTAACACTTATACACAGTGATAAAATTTTAATCTTTTGCATCTTCAGAAGCTCTTTGCAAGTGATGACGGTTTTTTTTTTAGACTTTAGGACCAAAGCTTCTTTTTTATTTTTTTCTTGTCATTGTTAGTGAATAGTAATTTACATAGAAAGATAATTTGTGGCTTGTGTGTGTTTAAGTTTTATTTTTATAGGGTGAAATTGGGACACACATATGATAGAGATATATTGCCTAATGTCTGGAATTTGTAAAAATTATGCCTGCCCTTTTGTTAAATATGGAGAAATTTTCGTGTTACAGTAAAGAAAAGTGAACTGAATATTTGATTTTCTTCATTGAGTCAAATTAGTAAAATGCCTCTGCCGAAGTGCTTAAAAATCTTTCCAATTATACAAATTAAGAAGAAAATATCGTTGTTTACCAGTGCTTGGAAGTTGGTATCTTGAAAATCTTATAATTTTGGCCATTCAATTGTTGTTTTTATATGATGCTAGTGGCATGTTTTTGTGTGATGATGTCAGTCTCAACATTGCTTCTTTTGGATTGAACCCTAGCCCAAACTACCTGTTTAATATTTTCCCCACTAGATTTAGGATGAACTTGGTCCCTGATCTCGAGCATGTTTGGGTCTACTTTCTGGCTAGGAGACATTTATTACCTAGGGAAGCACCCATGATAGCTTTGAAAAATGGTTTGATTGTATAAATGTAAAGCTATATTGCTGTCAATATTTTGTAGCTCATTTTGTATCATTTTGTTTCTATCTTTACCTTAATCCCAGATGCTTGTCATTGTGGTCTTGGTCTGCCAATATGTTTGTGGTTCTGATTCTTCTGCAAGTTTACAGTGTTGAGCCTGCAAGGCCTTATCCCCTGTTTTTCATTTTACACCGGAACTTGTTCTATAATTCTTGTGTAACACTGCCATTGTCTTCTGTGTGAGATGGTAGCACCGCAAATTGTTAACACAGATGCTCATGGTTTTAAAATTTATGTAGCACAGTTATGTTTCCTTTTCCTTCTCATCAGGAAAATGTGAAGACAAAGCATCCACAGCTGCTATATGAATCGAAGATTTATAGACTCTTACAAGGAGGAAGTAAGGAAGATTTGGATCCTTTCTGTCCTTTTTGTGCAAATGTCTCCTTGAAGCTTGTCTCGCTGATGCTTTTAAACTCCAATATCTGCAGCTGGTATTCCTAATGTGAGGTGGTTTGGTGTTGAGAGTGACTATAATGTTCTTGTGATGGATTTGTTGGGTCCAAGTCTTGAAGATCTCTTCAATTTCTGCAGCAGAAAATTGTCCTTGAAGACTGTCCTTATGCTTGCGGACCAGATGGTACAATTGTATTATTCTTGAGCTGCCTTTTCACAAATTTGCTTGATTCTTCCCTCATTAGTTATCAATTTTTTAGATCAACCGACTAGAGTTTGTTCATGGAAAATCTTTTCTGCACCGAGATATTAAACCAGATAACTTTCTTATGGGTTTGGGGAGGAGAGCAAATCAGGTGTGCCGCAGATTTCATCCTAAATGTCCTTTTTTTTTAATCTTAGATTGAATGTAGTGTGCATCATGGATTTCTTTTTGCTTTCGTATAGGTCTACATTATTGACTTTGGGTTGGCCAAGAAATATAGGGATTCATCCACTCATCAGCACATTCCATATAGGTAAACTGGGTGGTGATGTCTGTTGAGCAATCTGTATTGCCATCTCATCAGGATTTTGCCATAATATATGAAGATCTTTAATATTTCTCTTTTATCTCCATCGCACTTTTAGTGCTGATTTCTGTGTAAATATGTTTTGAGTATTCTTTTTTTTTTTTTTCCATTGTCTACTTTCGACTTGTTTCAGTTATATTAAGCCGCTATTTGCTATTATGTAATGCCAATAAATTATAAAATATGATTTTATGGAATCATATTGTGTGTTCACGTTTTCCATCAATGTCTCAAAAATTAATTTTTGCTGTCTTGCAGCTTATAGATTGCTCATCTATATTATTCTGTTTGTACTCATTGTTTTTGATGTGATTGCAAGTGACTTGAGACATTTCTCTTTTCATTGTCAAGTGTTTATTTCTTTTTTGCAGAGAAAACAAGAACTTGACTGGCACTGCTAGATATGCAAGCATGAATACTCACCTTGGCATTGGTATATCCAAAAATGCAAATTGTTTATTAGTTTGCCATTTAAAATTTTTTAATTGATGTTTTTGCTTATTGGTAGTGCATGAAAAGTTATCATCCGTACTTTTTTCAGGTTCATTTGCAGATGGATTTACCTTACTATTCTTCTTTGAGTTTCTGATGTTTTGTTATTATTTTTAATTTTTATTTTTTGCTCAGAACAAAGCAGGAGAGATGATTTGGAATCTCTTGGATTTGTTCTTTTGTATTTCTTAAGGGGGAGGTTTGTTTTCTTCCTTGTTTGTGGATAAGTACTTGCTTTTAATGTTGTATGTCTATTTTGAGTTTCTTTAAAAAAAATTTCTCCTGTTGTTTAGCCTTCCTTGGCAGGGTCTAAAAGCTGGAACTAAGAAACAAAAGTATGAGAAAATCAGTGAGAAGAAAGTTTCAACTTCAATAGAGGTAAATGCTGTATTTACAATGAACATTCCCCATGTAGCATTTTATAGGTCGCTGATGAGGTAATGATATTTTCAGGCTTTATGTCGGGGTTATCCTTCAGAATTTGCATCATATTTCCATTATTGTCGATCTCTCCGCTTTGATGATAAACCAGATTATGCATATCTTAAGAGAATTTTCCGTGATCTTTTTATCCGTGAAGGTCTGTTTCTTTGAATTTGTGGTTTCATGGAAAACGGGAGAAGGAAAATTAAAGAGCTGGAGTATGTGTCTGATTACTTGGGCAGTTAATTAGTCTGAAGTGTAACTGTGATTTGGTATGCCTCTCTCTGTGCAGGATTTCAATTTGACTATGTTTTTGACTGGACTATCTTGAAGTATCAGCAGTCACAAATGGCTGGTGCTCCTTCGCGCGTTCTTGTAAGATAATTCAATGCTTTTATTTTTACTGTTTGTTTTATATACAATCTTATTTTCATTGTTCTTTCCCTTTTAGGGCTCTGGAATTGGAACCAGCTCTGGAATGGCACCAGCTGTTCCCAACATGGATAGGCAGCAAGGTAGTTTCCAAGTTTCTCGATGAATGGTGTTAGCATATCTATTGGATATTTTCTTTCATCACTTCTTTACTTTCTTTTTGTCTGATCAATATAAAACCCATAGAAATCTCACTTCATTTCCTCATCTGCTTTTTGTTTTTAATTATTTATCTGTTTTCATCTTATTTTTTTTGCTACTTCACATTTTGCCTACGTGATATTCATATTGTGAGGAATACCTAATAGTCTTCATGTTCTTCAAGATCTCTCTGCCAGGTTGATGTTTAATACTTTCCTGATTCTTTCCTTGTGATTAGGCTATGAGGAAGGAAGAACTAATTTGTCTTCAACAGATCCTTCTCGTCGTCGTATTTTTGCTCCAGCTGGAAATACTGGCAGCTCTTCCAAGCAGAAGAATCCAGTGGGTGGTGAATCAGTTGTTTCTAAAGAAGCTATGGTCAGTCTCTGTCATTCTTTGTTTGTCTTATATATTGTGTGGGTCCAGTGAGTAATTGCTGGTGGCTTCAACTTTTAAACATATGTTTTATGGATGGTTGGCCTAGAAGTCGTTTCAAGTTTTGATTGAAGTGGTATGCTGATAATCCTAAAGCTAAAGACAACATGCCGACTATCTCAAGAATAACTGATTAAGTTCTTGATGATTATGTAGCAAGTGAGATTTTGATTTCCTTGAGCTTCCCTTTGCTGCAACCTAGCTTTTTATTAGCACTCTCTTTTATCAAGATTTTCATCATCTTTATACCTTGTCTTTGGAAAGGTATGAAATTCTGTTTTTTTTTTTTTTTTTTTTTTTTTTTCAACTAAGCTTGTTCTGTGCATATGTCGTTATTTCTCTGGTTCCTCTGTTTACGGTTTCTGTAAAAATGTGCTGCTTCATGGTGTGTGGCTTCTCAAATAACTAGGATGTGATATATCAATTGGACCAATTTTGAACTGGGATTATTTGATTATTCTCTTTTAGGTTTTTTCTACTTTTGACTGTGACAGAACTTCATCCTTTCTCATGCTCCTGACCTTGAATGCATTTTGCATGTAGTCGTCCAGTTTAACCTTCTTTGGCCGGTCAAGTGGATCTGCAAGGCGAGCTGCTGTTTCTAGCAGCCGGGACGTAATGGCTGGCAATGAGGGAGAACAATCACGTAGTCGTGCCACTGAAGCAAGCCCTGGAAATTTCCGCAAATTCTCAGGTCCTCAGCGTAGTTCACCAGTTGCATCTGCTGAGCCCAGGCGCACTTCTTCTGGTAGGCATCCATCAAACATCAAAATCTATGAATCTACTCTTAAAGGTATTGAGCATCTAAATTTCGATGGCAATGAGAAGTATCACTATTAGAACCAGTAGCTGAGCAGACTCTTCTATGTAAGAAGACCGAAAATGGGGCGTGCACATACATTCAGATTTGTTCAGCACCCAATGGGGCAGAAGCCAATTGGAAATGGTGATGAAGGGGGCTTTATTTTGGGAGCCATGAAAGCTGAACAATGTTGAGGCTATGTTTATATGTATGTGAGTGAGAATCCACTTCTTTATTATTTTCTATTTTTCTGATAGATAGCCAATGGCTGAATAGTGTTTTCATATTACATGTTCAAATACATTGCAGACATGAAACTTTAAAGACATTTGTGTACTTGCCAATGGAGCACTTATTATCTTGTTCTGATCAATGGGTAGAACATGTGTTATTGTCATGTTGTCATGCATGTTTCTTTTTGGAAATTAGAGGTAAAGGAACAAGAATAAGAGTGCTTTTTTATCGTCGGAAATGGAAGACAGCATACAATCTCTTCATTTTTCATTTGTTCTACATGAAGCAAAACATTGCCGATAAAGTTACAAAGCTGTGTTTTATGTACATTGATATATCCTTGATCTCCGGCGGCAATAGCGATGGATGAAAAATCCAATACTCTCAGGAAGGTTGGCTATCATTATTTGCAAATGAGCTTGATCGGGATGGCGGCGCCAAGCTCATTGTCCTTTTATGGTAGTTCTTTTGCCGGTTCCCCTTCTCATCAAAGACAGGTACATCTTCATCATCATCGCTCTCAACGCGACATTTCTCACCAAGGATTATCGTCTTCTTCCATAAGGAATCCTCCCCCACCACTGTCTTCTCATGCCTGTCTCTTCTACATGTTTTGATCTTTGACAATCCTTCATGTAGTTTTAATCCTTCAGGAATTCTCAAGCTATGGCTTCGCCTCGAATGGCTTTTCTTGATCAGAGGAGGAATAGGACCATGTGTTACCACGTACATCGGTGGCGTTGGAAGTGGAGGTGGCGGTGGAGGTGGTGTTTCTTCTTGACATTCCATGTCAATAGCTTCAATGGTGTTGGTGGTGGTGGTGCTTGTTATCACCGGAGGCAGTTGCTCCAACACGGTATCATCCGCATTTTCTGTTGATCTGTCTATTGTTATTGATGGTGATGTTTTGAAAGGTGGCTCTTGTTTTGGTCGTCGGAAGAGTGAAACACATAGCGAGGTGAGGATACTGACGGCAGCCACGATCCATAAGGCGAGGAGTGGAAGTGCAAGTGATGGATGTGTCGATGCAATGGCTTCTGAAGGTATGTTTCTTCCCATGTGTTCTTCCTTTTCTTCTTTGTATCATCTCCTCTGCAATCCGAATTTGATGTAAAGAGATGGCAAAATTGCAAGCTGAGACGTTTTGGTCCTTCTTGTTTTCTTCTTGTGGTTCTGAGAGATTTTAGTTATTTCTGTCCAGCAATCAAGGACAGATGCCAAATAAGGCGTATTTCGGTTATAAGACCAAATAAATTCAGACAAACATGCTGTCAACTGAATACATTCATTACAACATGTTTCAGAATTTCATGTTAATACATTCCTCCCTCACATTGTCAAACAGCTCTGTACTGATGTATCGCTCGCCGCCACTCGCAAAGACAGTCACAATCATCTTCCCCTTGTTTTCTGCTCTTGTTGCAACCTGCATATGTTTGATTGAGTCCAAAGGTAATACATATTTATGTTTATCGTATTTGCAGGCAATAATAGATGACCGACCTTGAGGCAGGCTGCCAAATTGGCTCCTGAAGATATACCGACAAGAATGCCTTCTTCCCGAGCAATCCTTCTCGCATTTGCCATCGCTTCTTCTGTCGTCACAGTGATGATTTCATCAAGATATGATATATCCAAGTTCACTGGTACGAAACCTGGACTGAGACCTTGTATGTTGTGTGGTCCTCGTTTTCCACCTATGAATATATGCCGATAAATCATGTACATGGCAATGTGATTAGCTGAACACCATCATGGTTTGTTCAATTTGAACTGAAATATAAAGATAAAGTTTTACCTGAAATAACCGGGCTTTCTGCAGGTTCAACACAAATGATCTTCAGATCAGGGTTTTTCATCTTGAGATATCGACCGGCACCGGTTAGAGTACCACCCGAGCCGGAACCATACACTAATATGTCTACTTTTCCTGCTGTATCTTTCCATATTTCGGGTCCTGAAAGTTGAGTTCATTATCAAAATTGGTACAATACAAACCAAACAGTGAAATGCAAGTTTAAATTAAACATGTTTTACGCACTTGAAAGTATGTGATGAACTATTAGAGTTAATACGAAAATGGTGAAAATTTACCGGTTCCTGTGAAGTGTGCTTCCGGATTTGCTGGATTAGCAAACTGATCAAGAACATAAACATTCGGGTCACTTTCTTTCAGTTGCTCAATCCTTCTAATTTGTCCTTGAAACCCGAGTTTCGGATCTGTCATTAAGCACACTTAAGTAAGAGTACGATAATCATACATTGGATGTTTATTGTTCAATGCATGCCGATTATTATCAGAACTAAACATGCTAAAATTAATGACATATTTAGTTAGAACTTTATGATGTTATGGAAATAGTCATCTTTGCTTAATTAAAATTATGAAAATGGTAGTTTCTAACTAGTTTCTGAACTGACAATGTTTGATAATGGTCACAAACATCACAAATTCTTGAAGATATTATGATTGTAATATTGATACATCAGACAAACAAAAGAATACACTGTGATTCCTATCATAAATATAAATGAACAGAACAATGTTTAGTTATACCTCTTACCTGTAATTAAAACTTCAGCACCCAAATATTTCAATAGCATCCGTTTATCAATCGAAAAATGAGCTTGCATAACCGCGATGAATCGGTAACCTTTTCTGATTGCAATATATGCCAAACCAATCCCAAGATTTCCACTGGTTGGCTCTGCAAGTGTAGTAACACCGGGTTTTATGACACCTTTCTTTTCTGCATCTTCTATCATTCTACAAACCAATAATCATATGAGATTAGAATTGAAATTAGAAGAATAATACCTCCAAATCATATCGCCCAAATGTTTATATATATATATATATATATAACAACCAAAATTGAGTGGCAACATACCTTAGCGCACTTCGGTCTTTAATTGAAGAAAGAGGTTGATAAGATTCAAGCTTTCCAACAATTCTAACATCCAATTTTTCATTTTGAACAATATGTTTCAGTTCTACCAGTGGTGTCCAGCCCACAAGCTGAAGGGAAATCCACAAACATGAGAATTTCTATCCAGCAGTAAGAAACCAGAAATAATGCATTGTATTGCAACTCATTTAGATCTCTTTAATCATATGGACCTTCCAAACATTCATAAAAGGCACTTAATTGAACTTCCATAAGAGCAATATTAAGAAAGAACTCAAGATGATGAACACCAACTATGGAATAGAAGCAACTGAAGAATCACAAAAGAAGAGAGAGAAAGGAATCAGAGGTAGCTAAGAAAAACACACAATTAAGCATAACTAAGAAGCAAAAGACAATTATCTTTGATCATACAAACCTTCTAAACATTTTTGAAAATACTGAGAACAATATAAACAAAGAACCATAAATGATTTGACTATGGAGCTTGAAACACCTGCAGAATCAATTCAACATACAGGAGCTGGAAAGAAGAAGAGGCAGCTATGGAAACAACAAGCAAGCACCAAAAGTAAAACTATGAATCAAAAGACAAGTATAGATGAAGTACCTGAGTGATATCTGAAGCTATATTCTCCCTTCCATCTCCCTCACCTGAAGAAAAAAGTGTAGGAAGACCTTTAACCTCTTCCATCTCTCACTTTCTCCAATCACTATTGTGTATCAATGGATCTGAGAAACTTAATCCGTTGGAGAATGGTCCCATAAAAAAAAAGCATCACACATGTAAAGTAGTGATTGCAGGACTTGCCTTTTTGGAGGTTGTGCTGTCAGCAAGGGAAAGTACAAACAAACAAACATACAAAGGCTTGGGAACCTCAAAATAGGAACTAAATACTTAAAATTACAAACATTTGCATCATTTTTTTTTATTTTTTACTTTTACATTGATTTCCTTCAGGGAATGACTAAGGTCAACCTAATGATAGTTTGGAAAGGATCAAGTCATACATCTGGTTTCAACTGAGTTTTGTTTATTCAGTAAAAACTCTTGCATAATGACAATATTCAGTTTTACAACATCAGAATAAAAATATCCTTCAGAAAGTCATCTTCATGCATTCCTCCCTCACATTGTCAAATAGTTGTGTGCTTATGTATCTCTCACCACCACTGGCGAAGACAGTCACAATCATCTTCCCTTTGTTTTCAGCTCTTGCAGCAACCTGCATTTGTCCAATGAAGTCCAAAAGGATATTACAAAGTGTATACTTTTCAGTGATATTGGAGTACATTTGTTGGCAGTAAACAACAGACCTTGAGGCAGGCAGCCAAATTGGCTCCTGAAGATATACCGACAAGAATACCTTCTTCTCTAGCAATTCTTCTAGCATTAGTCATTGCTTCTTCAGTGGTCACACTGATGGTCTCGTCAATATGGGATGTATCCAAGTTTAAAGGTATAATACCTGGACCAATACCTTGTATGTTGTGCGTCCCAGGTTTTCCGCCTATACACCATATGGTTAAGAACATGCTCACTAATTTTCGGAAATGACAGTTTGTTTAAATCTGAATTGTAATCAAATTTGTACCTAAAATGACTGGGCTCTCTGCAGGCTCAACACAAATGACCTTCAGATCCTTGTTCTTCATCTTGAGATATCGCCCGGCACCGGTTACAGTACCACCTGATCCAGAACCACACACAAATATGTCTACTTTCCCTGCTGTGTCTTTCCATATTTCAGGTCCTGAAAGTCAATAGAATAGCTAGCAAAATTGAGTTGTGTTTGTGTTTGTTGAAACGTTCAACATGGTAAGTAGGAAGATAATATACCAGTTCCAGTAAAATGTGCATCCGGATTTGCAGGATTAGAGAACTGATCAAGAACATAAACATTTGGATCACTTTCCTTCAGCTGCTCCACTTTTTGCATGACTCCCTGAAGCCCAAGTTCAGGATCTAATGAACAACAACCGAAAACAATGAAGAAAACAATAAAGAACGTCATTGTAGACTGCAAAGAAAATCACTTACTAGTAATGACAACTTCACCACCCAAATATTTCAATAGCATCCACTTATCAACAGAATAATTAGCCGGAATAACTCCGATGAATCGGTAACCTTTCCTTATACCAATATAAGCCAAAGCAATGCCTAGATTTCCACTGGTTGGCTCTACCAAAGTGGTAACACCAGGTTTAATCAAACCTTTCTCTTCTGCATCTTCAATCATTCTATAAAAAAATTTAATATTCACATAAACACAACAAATTCCCACACAAGAACAGCTCAAAATCAATCATCAAAATCATCCATTTTTGCTAGAGATGATAACTGATACACAAACCTCAGGGCACCTCTATCTTTAACAGAAGAAAGAGGTTGATAAAATTCAAGCTTTCCAACAATTCTAACATCCAATCCTTCCTTTTGAACAATCTCTTTCAGTTCTACCAGTGGTGTCCAACCCACAAGCTGAACAAAAGTTCACAAACATGAAAACTATCAAATTTCTCATTACATATCATTTTAGGTATCAAATCATCAAACAGTTTCATCCATTTGAACTTCAACTCCATCCAAGTACTGGTCAACAGTAAAATCAACAACAACAAGAGGTAAAACTAGGAATCAAATGAGAATGAATCACCTGAGTGATATCAGAGGCAATCTTCTGTGTCTCACTTGCCTCTTTTGAAGCTAAGAGTGAAGGGAGACCTCTCATCTCTTCCATCTCTCCCACCCTGCTCTTCTCAACACTATAAGTCTACAATCAATTGTCAAATTGAGAGGACAGTATCAACATATCTCTGATCCTTCCTAGTTTTCCGTGATTTTGTTTTGTTTTGTTTTTTTTTAAGTTTTTTTACTTTTTTTCAGTAATTTTATATCTAAAGATTCTAAACTATTTTAGGACATTTTCTTCTCCACTTTTTTTTTTCCTTATTATAAATATTATTAATACTTCATTCTCGATGTAGACGTAGATATAGATTTCCACAAATATTTTTTTTTTTTTTGGAAAAAGTGGATAAACCACAGCCATAAGATTAAAAGCACCAGAACCAGAAAGTACAAAAAGGAGCCACGACTCCACAAAGATTATCCACCAGGGGTGGGCAACACAAACAAAACCACAATAGCAGGAAATTAACAACAGAGAAAAGAAAAAACAAGGACCCTAGAGGATAAAGACATCCTGTTAGGGGATTCACTATTGATCGAAGCTAAGTATCGCCCAGGAGGGAGGGGTCGCCATCGGATCCACCTGCTCCGGAGTTTCTCTTGATCTTCGACATCGGTTCTTCCACAAATAATTCATTGTCGGTGTAGACATATTCTGGACGTAGACATAAATATAGATTTTTATGAATAATATAAGATAAACATAAATGGAGAAAACTTTTACCAAAATCTTTGATTCTATTTGATATATATATATATATATATATATATATATATATATATATATATATATATATATATATATATATATACGAACAAACAAGATGGTATATATAGCCATTCAGCTGATAAATGAACTATTACGTTTAATTCGATCCAATAGTCCAAAACACATTAGTTAGTAGAAAAATAACACTACTGACAACTGCTATGGTAAAAGGTAGCTGTTATGTATTTTTTTTATAGTGTTGTCAATTACTACCGCAATTATTCATGATTTCAATAATTGTTCATCACATTTTTTATGTTTTTTTCTTTTTTATTTTTATATTATTATTGTTTTTCCGCATCATTTTATATATCGTTTTTCTTATCATTGTTCTTCTTTTTTTTTTTAATTACAATAATAATTATTATTTTAAGAAATATGAACAAGGCATATCAGAGATGTATATATACTTAAAGTTAATTTCTCAACACATCTGTATTCTCACATTATGTGAATAAAATTCTCGATCTCTAATATACGAGTCAAGTGTCTTAATCGTTAACTATTTTTATGAGGATTTTTTTTTTTCCAAATCTCAAATTGTCGTGTTACTTTTTCAGGGGCTTATAAGTCTTTTTATCCTTTCCATCTGATATCTCATATCTCTAACAAAGATGGCATACTGAATGGGGCCAAGCAAAACTATATGCACTTTATGGTCCTTCGCCATTTATTGCACATATAAGATCTTCTTGTCCTTTTCTGTTTGCATGCATGCCTGCCATTGTAAAATAGTTTTATTGCATACAGGACTTGTGATAAAATTACATATACAACTAGTAAACATTAGGTCAGAACTTCATAAAATATAAAAAGAGTATAATAATACTTCAATAAAAATTTATTACTGAGTGTATAAAAGCAAAAAGAAAGTAAAATAGAAAAGGTCTTAAATCAGTATAGCGAAAAAACAAAAGTGAAAAATAGTTGTCATTGGGTTGGAAGTTTGGAAGTTTTGGAAACATACATAGCTTGCAGTTTCTTTCCATTGGCAAGTACTAGGAAATATGAATACTTCTCTAGCTGTCTACTACTCCATAGCTATCAATTACCTAAGTATTTTATATAAATTTTTAAATCTTAATAAGATAAATACTTAGTGATACAATATATAAACATTATATATTTACTTCTCTAGCTGTCTACCACTCCATTGCTATCAATTACCTAAGTATTTTATATAAATTTTTAAATCTTAATAAGATAAATACTTAGTGATACAATTTATAAACATTTTTTTAAAAAAAATTAGTTTATTAAAATTATATATATATATATATATATATATATATATATATATATATATATATATATATATATATATATATATATATATATTATTTTAATAAACTAATTTTTTTAAAAAATAAATCACGGAAAATATATAACTGAAATATATTAGAAAGAAAGAAAGCAATTACATAAACAAGTATAGGAAAAAAAACAATACAAATAATACAACACAATACAATTGGTTGAATTAAAATAAAAGTACTTATACTATTTTATTTTTAATGTTGGATGGATAACACAATTTTTATTACGTTATATGCAGATTAGATATGTTAAGGATAATTTAATTATTTTTTTATTTTAATCAAAGATAAGTTTGTGTTTTAGTTTAACCAAAGATAAGTTCATGCTTAGATGTGGGGTTAATTTTTTAGGAAGTCACTAAATTTTGACTTATTATCACTTCGGTCATCCAACTTCAAAATATATCAAAATGGTCACTCAAATTCTAATTCATATCACTGGGCAGTCACCTGTGGCTTTCCAGCCCAAATTAGTCTAAGTCGCTGCCGAAAAAACTGCGGTATCACAATCACCCGTGGCTTTTCAGCCCATATTAGTCTACGTGGCCACCAAATCTCAATTTTTTCGGCTGCTATGTAGAATAATTTGGGCTGGAAAGCCACTGGTGACTGCCCGGTGATATGAATTAGAATTTAAATGACCACTTTGATACGTTTTGAAGTTGGATGACCGAAGTGATAATAAGTCAAAGTTTGGTGATTTTCTGAAAAATTAACCCCTTAGATGTGCTATAAATTGACAAAATTTTTGTACAAATGGTTTTTGAGGGTAAAAAGATTTAGGACGGTGTGCCATATAGCTGTTTACTATTTTGTACCGTATTCTTAGTATATTTGCAAAATAAAAGAGAAAAAAAAATTGTGTTGTATTTTAAATTTTTATATATCAAATGGATCCAAAAAGTTCAAGTACATAGACAAATATGATAGATTAGGTAATCATATAATGATAGGATAGGATGTGGGGATGCAAAATAATACTTTTAAAAAATGACCATTTATAAAAATCATTCATCTATAGCCACTTTATCAATCTGAAGTGCTACTATATGAATCTCTAGTGCCAAGGACCATTGATCAAGTTTTTAGTTGAAACCCTCTCATAAGCACTTAAAAAATGCACAAGAAGTTAAAGCTTTAGTTAATGGTTGTTGCAAAATTCTCTAACTTGGGTTTCCTTAAATCTTGGGCTTGAGAAGAGTCAAATATTTAAATTTAATTTATCTAAGAATTTAGATAAAACTATCAATAAAAAATGGCTGTGTTACATATAATAAAATTTGCTAGAGAATCCTAATAGGTCTCATAAACCAAAACGCCTAATGAACTCCATTATAGGTGTTTGGATAGGGATAAAAGGAATAGAATAAGTGTGTTCTTTGAAATAACGACTTCTTAATTTTATCTATTGGAATTAAAAAGTCTTAGTTTTATTCTCAAAGTCTAATCACGATATTCACACTTATACATTTGATTAACCTCTTTAATATCAAAAAATTATAAACAGGTAATTTTGTTGCAAATAATTTTCTAAAGTCTGAAACGAATTTGCATCGGATTTGGATCCATTTAAAAAATTAGAAGTTGATAAAACTAAACTAAGTTGAAGCATATTCACTTTCGTTACCAATTTGTTTCTAAATTTAAAAAAACGCCTCCACTTCCTTTGCTAATTAATTAATAGTGAAATTTTTAGAAAAGGAAAATTTTCATTTCTAAAATGAATTAGAAACGTGACATAATGGTTTCTAAATTACAATTTTTATGTAGTGAAATATTGTGTATTATAAAATTTGCTCAAGAATTCCAAGAGGTGTCATAGAACAAAACTTCAAATGAATTCCATTATAGGTGTTTGAATATTGATAAAACGGATAGAATAGGTGTGTTCTTTGAAATAAGGACTTCTTAACTCTATTTGTAGGGATTAAATTAAATGATCTTAATCTTATTCCCAAATCTAGTCTTGATCTTCACCCTTATACATTCAAATAACTTCTCTACCATCTAAAAAAAAAATGAAAAGATTTTGTAAATTGGTTTATCCACCCTATATAAATGGTAAAAATTAGTTATCAAAGTTATTATTTCAAATTTAGCTTATATTTATAAAATTTAATTATTAATTGTAATTCATATGTCATGACTCGTGACTAATTAATTTAGGATTTTTTTTTAAAATAAATATGAATAAACTATCAACTCTCAACATTGTTATGAGAAAAAGTTGAACTCTCAATCTCTTACTTAGGAAGAGAAAGAGTTATCATTCTCTTATGTTGGGGAGTGTTATAATTCTATTTTTGAAAGAGAATAACTTAGATGAAGTTAGATAAGTATAGTTTGATATGTAGTTCACCGTTGGATGTTTGGCATGTGGCATGAGATGAGTAATTTTTAGAAAAGAATAAGAGCATTATAGAAAAGTTATTATATTTTTTTATACTTTTGGGACATGTGTCACAATGCCAATGGTGAACTACACAAACTACACCTATCTAACGTCACCTAAGTTATTAAAAACATATAAAGTGGAATTTTGATGACGGGATTTTATTTTATTTTATTTTTACATTTGCTCTTAATAAAAGCCTTTGACAAGGGGAATGTTTATGGATATAATTATTGTCTTAAATTATTTAATAAGCTTAATACAAATTTGCCCTCATTTATTAAATATATAAATATAATAAGCCTGTGAGTAAATATAGGTAAAAAGACAAAGTTAAAAAGGCATCATATAGTCCAGTAAGACCTACTTTTGATTTTTTTTTTTTTTTAATATGTTTGGTCTCATAAAAATCGAACTTTTTATGATATTTTTAATATATATGATATTTTTAATTGAAGTGGAAAGTTGGTGGAGGCTTCCTTGGTTCATTGTTTAAAACGTCAAGTTGATCAAAATAAATAATAAATAGATGGACTTGACCATCTTTGATTTGGACCTAAATGGTTCTTTTTTAGGAGTTTTCAACATTTTATAGCAGGTGTAAAAAACTTAAATATCTCTTTCAGATTTTATTAAATGTGTATATTGGGGAAAAAAAACTTGTATATATAATTTCAGAATTTTTAGATTTTTTTATATAATTAATAACACCCTCGCCTTCGATTATTGAGATCCATAAGAGTTATTTACTCAGTGTAAAATTTAAATCTATATGGCTTCGGTGATTATTATGCCTTTTTTTTTTTAAAAGACGACAAACGTCAATCTCTATGGTATGTGAGCGTAGTTATAACATCACCTATGAGTTAATTCCTCCGATGAAAATGCGTACTTTCATCACTCCGCACACCATACAAAATAAAAAATAGATGAAAAATGTGGGTCCCACCTTTTTTATTTTAGATTTGTTTTTTTTTTTCTAATATTTTCAAATTTATTATTTCACCAACCATTCTCTTATCCTCTATAACAACCAAATATTTTTATTATACCCGTAATATTTGATTACACGATCAAATTCTTTTCTGCATTCCAAAATCACTAAAAAAAAAAAAATTGAGACCAACCTATCTTCCTGTCCTTATGCTGGGTGATGCGGGCAGTAACGATGAGAAGACTTTCTTTTCGAGAATTTTACTTTTAGGGGCCGTTTGGTTCGTGGTAATAAATACCATTTGATATAACCATGTTTGGTTGGGAACTCTTATTATTGGGAATAGTTTATTACATTGTTTGGTTGATAGTAATCAATTTGGTAAAATATAAAAAGTTATAAGATTACCATGGTAATCCAAGATAGACACCAAATTTGGTGGTAATAGGATTACCACCTTCTTGGTAATATTCTCATGTTGATAATGTGATATTACCATCCAGATTACCACCTAACAAGTGGTAATGTTTATCAGTGCAATGCCAAGCGTGGTAATATTTTTACCGCGAACCAAACGGCCCCTTATTGTCGAGGTTGGTTGCTTGCATCCTTTCCATCATTATGTTTAAATCATGGTACTCAGCAAACTTATTGGTGAGGTGCTTAGTTGAATTATAATAGAATTTTGTGATAATTTTGTCTAGTGACTTGGTGACATTATTGTTAAATCTGTATACATATTAACAGTGTAGGCAAACATGTTTTACATAGTGACGCAGCGGATACACAGTTCAATAGAAAGAGAAAACTTATTTTTTTTTTTTTGGAAAATTATTCGATCCCTTCTTGCTTCCAAGTTACAAGCATTTATAATAATGAAAACCCTAAAAAAAACCTAAAATGCAAAAGATCCCTAAAATTAGACAAAATAAAATAAAACATAAATAAGACTAAATAAAAGGCTATAAAAGTAAAGATCTTGCATCAGTCTGCATCAGTCTCCTCCACTTGGGAAAAACTCGTCCTCGAATGAAGATCAGAGTACAAAGGAGTTTCTGAATCACGAAATATGGATAAATCTGCAACATTTTGGAAATTCCCATACTATCAGGAAGATCAACCACATAAGCATTTTCATTAATTTTCTTGAGTATGGCATACGGCCCATATTTTTTAGGTTGTAGCTTGTTGTCCCAACTGGAAACCTCTCTTTACGCAGAAACACCATAACTTGATCCCCAACTTGAAAACTCTCATGTCTCCTATGTTTGTCAATGTTTGTCAGCTGCTTTCTTATATCTCTAATTTGCATCTTCCAACCTCTGTTTGACTTCTTTGTGTACTTCCACAACTTGTTATGCCATATGCTTAGCTGCAGTGTTAGAAATACCACCCTTCAGAAGTTTGATCAAGTCAAGAGTGTGTTGCGGTGGTTTAGTGTACACAATAGAAAATGAAGACTTGCCTGTAGAGCTATGAACTGCACTATTATAAGAAAACTCTGCATGTGGTAAGGCCAAGTCCCAATGCTTTGGTTTATCTCCACAAATACTGTGAATCAGATTACCAAGAATTTTATTGACAACTTCAGTCTGACCGTCTGTCTGTGTGGATGAGCAGTGCTACTAAAATTCAGAGAGGAGTCAAACATTCTCCACTAAGTACTCCAAAAATGCCCAAGAAATTTAGTATCCCTATTAGAAGTGATTGTCTTGGGAACTCCATGCAAACAGACAACTTCTTTGAAAAATAACTTTGCCACCCCAACTGCATCCGCAGTCCTCTTACAAGGAATAAAATGTGCCTTTTTGAAAATCTGTCAACCACTACAAATACTGAATCGACACTTCTCTGAGTTTTAGGCAATCCCAAAACAAAATCCATAGATAGGTCTTCCCAAATATTTTCAGGAACTGGAAGAGGCATGTATAATCCAATATTCTTAGTCTGTCCCTTCGCTCTCTGGCATATAAAACATCTGTCAACAAATTTGGTCACATCCCTTCGGAGTTGTGGCCAATAAAACCTTTGTTTAACGGATGCAATAGTCTTATCACGCCTTAAATGCCTTGCCAAACGTCCTCCATGCAAGTCTTGGATAACCTTCTCTCATAGGGAAGTTCTAGGCAAACACAATTGATTTTCATGCATCAAATATCCATCATATATATGAAAGAGATCAACAGACTCGTTATGCGACACCTTCTTCCACACTTCAGTAAAATCTTCATCATCCTCATAAGTTCCCTTTATCTGTTCAAAGCCTACAATCTCATTACTCAAGGTAACTAATAAAATAGCTCGCCTACTCAAAGCATCTGCTACTTTATTATGTACACCTGATTTGTGTTGTAATTTAAAAGAGAACTTCTGTAAAAACTGAATCCACCTAGCATGCATATCACTGCTAACTCGCTTCTGACTATTTAAATATTTCAAAGCTTCATGATCTGAGTATAGCACAAACTCTTTACCAGTTAAATAATGTTCCCAAGTTTTGAGAGCACGTACCACAAAATAAAATTCTTTGTCATATGTACTCCACTGCCTTCTTGCATCACTTAGCTTTTCACTAAAAAATGCCACAGGCCTTTTTTTCTTGGGATAAAACAGCACCAATTCCAACTCCACTTGCATCACAATCCACTTCAAACATCTTCTCAAAATCTAGGAGTGCAAGAACTGGAGCAGTATACAGTTTATCCTTCAAGAGTGTAAAACTGTTAGCGGCCTCCTTACGTATTCTTGCAGATCTACAAGGACAAATAAGATGATGAGAAAAAACCCCAAAGAAAACAGTAGACAAGATCGTACCCTCTGAAAAGCCTAAGGAAACAACAAAAACTGAAAAAGAAGGGTATAAAGGACAAACGTACATGATAAATTAAACAGAATCAACAATGAACTTAAAAGAAAATCAACGAGTTCTTGCAGATCTACAAGAAAATCAAAACCAGAAGAAGAAGAAACCCCATAGAAAACAATACACACGGTCGGATAAGAAAGATGTCTACCGAGTCGGATCTGAACGGATGGTGAACAAAAACAAAAGGAATCCCGAGATAGAGACGATCGGGCGAAGTAGGTGGCGACAGAAAGACTGGGGATCTCGGGTGAAGACGGCGAGGGAGAGGGAGAGATCTAGAGGGGAGGCATAAGAGAAACCCTAGCGCGAGAAGTGGCTTGGGAAAAGGTGAAGTCGGGGGTGATTTCAAGCGACTCACGTGATAACACGTGAGGGAAGTCAGCTGGCTCAAAACCGACTTCGGGGTTTTTGATCATGAAGTCATGCGCTAAAGTGGAAGGTGTTTGGAAGTTGTCAAATCACCACTTCGGCCTCCAATTCGGCGAACCAAACACAATGAAGTGGATTGGAACTCACCGTTTAGGCCACTTCGGATTCAACTTCAGCGAACCAAACACGTCCTAAAGGTTGCAGGGACTCAAGACGGTCAGCCATGAAGAATAGTGTCATTTCTCTTCACCAACCTTCTCACTTGGTCAGTCTCAATCCAACAATGAAAGGTCAAATTGATTCTGCACTTAAACTCAGAACAGCAAATGAAAATGAGGACATTGCATTCTCTGATTTGTCCCTAAACTCAGTATCAATTTCGGTTCTTTGGGAGAAACCAAAGCCGAAAACCAAGTTTCAGCCTTCATGAAAGAACATTTATACTCTACTGACTCGCTCAACATGGATATCTCAGGCTCTTTCTCCATTATCTAAGTCTTGATCATACCGATATCTACAGACTGCTGATTGAAAGATTGTAAAGATGAACTGGAAACTAAGCCTGAGATTGGATGAGAGTGTCTCGAAAAGAGCTCAAGAAAATAAGAAAGGCTTCTGCACAAATTCCCTTAACTCGATCAGGCAAGCCACACCACCAACTTGAATAATATGAGACATTTCTGCTGATTTGATATTACAAATCATAATTTCATCGTAGAAATTGAAAGTTTGGTCCTGCTTGATATCAATCATTTACTTGAATAATATGAAATTGTCATCTTCTTGTAAGAATGTTCCAATTGTTGCTTTCCGCACTGACAATCCACAAGATCAGATTCTTGATTTCAGTCTCATCTTTAAAAAAAAAAAAAAAGTTTTTGTTGCTTTTTGCATCCTTGTTCTGTTTTCTGTACTCTTCCTGCATCCTTAAACAATTCTCCACCCCACAAATGCCCATATATACTAATTAGTTCAAGAAATGTGTTAGACTTAAAGCCATCAAGAGAAACACACTGATGCTAATGCATGTTTTCTAAATATTCATGCATCAATGTAGCTACACTTTGCAAATGTCAATGTTCTATGGTGAATATAACTTCAAAGCCAACAACAGAGAACATTCAACTCTGTATAAATAAAGTAAACACATGATGCTTAATATATATATATATGTGGGGATCAAGGACAATGTAGCAAGTATCACAGAGGTAGAGACCATGTGAGATTAGTGCAGAAAAGATTCTCGTCTCATACAGATAGCCATTGAAATGTAAGCAGATATTTCAATGAGTTGCCAGTTTGCATAGGATGTCTCACTGCGGTGTTTGCTGCCTTAGTGGGAATCTTAGGCCTGTATAAACTAAGTGTTTAGCATCAATGACAAAGATTATAGTAATGACATAAGAATTGAAGAGAAATTCTCAGAAACCGACAGAAGAGTAGTTAATTATACACAATGAACTCACATTTCTTAATGCTAAAAATGGATGTCTGACAGCGTAACTTTGATTTTTAGTCCAAGAGTCCATGCATTGTCAGTAGCTTCTCATGCAGCCCTTGACTAATTTAACAAATTCTTCTTTAACTCTTGCAAGACAAATTCATTAATAACTAATTGCTGAACACTACAGGAATAAACTGAAGTTTTTTTTTTTCTGATAACAAGGTTCATTGGTGCAGAACAAAACTATTCAAGTTTACATACCATGCAAATGTAGCAATATTTAAAGCTTAGATTCTTAGCAACCATAATACACCACTTTCACACAATCAAGATAATAGTGTTCATACAAGAAAATAGTATTTTACAAAGATAACAGAAGCTTTTCAACGCTCACCTCTCAAATGTCTGAACAAACATTTGAACACAACAAGATGTTGAACACCAAAAGCATATGAAACCACTCAAGAAAGAAAGGAAATATAATGAACACAAGACGGCAGAAAAACTCAAAAGCTAATCAAGCATCAAAATAACAATTCTCTTTGTCAATGCTTCTCACTTCCTTCCTATCCCTTCGTGGCATCACATTTAACACTTTGGAATAGGTCACTGAAGGATCTGAACCATCACTGCTTTTTGAGTCAATAGTAGAAGCGTTCAATTTCTTATGATACTGAAATTCTCCGGACTGCTGTCTTATGATCGTGGTTCTGAAGTTATTGCCAGGTTTCTGCTTTGCTTTGATTGATTCAGTTAAGTTCATGTAGTTCGGCCTCAAGCTACTACTCTGCTCAGATCTTTCAGATGCCAATACTGTGCTACCTGATATTGGAGTAGATGTGCAAATAGAAGAAGATGAAGGGGAGCTCTCATCACAATGAAATTCAGTGCTCGGAGTTGAACCAGACCGAGTTCTAACTCGATTACTGTTGAGTAAAGGTGGAGGTCTTGCAGAAATTCTAGTTGTCACATTATTCTTCTTGATCCTGACAGAAACTGGTTCAGGTGTTGAATGAAATCCATGCAAGTCCTCACATTTTTTGGAGAACTGCATTGCAGAAGGGTCAGTCTGGGTCTGTTGCTCCATCAATCTGTTCTCCCATGGTTTAGCTGCCATCCACCTTTCCAACCAGCTCCAGCCGGAGTTGCTCTTATCAAGCTCATGTTGCTTGAGAGAAACCATGGGAGTGTTTGACATTCCATTCGATGTTTGCCTACATTGCTGAAAAAAGACCAAACAGGAATCTCAACCAATACAAGAGTGATTAAAAGTTTAAACATACAGCTTAAATCAATGGATTGACACAAATGTTTAGAACCCAAATGTTCTACCTGACGGGATAGAGAATAAGCAAGAGCTCTCTCCCGCTTGATAGCTCCCTCTTTTCTTGATTGCAATTTTTCTCTAATCTCATCTAATGTTCCTTGACTGTCACACCATCCTTCCTGGAATGCAGAAAAATAAATGACATACAGCTTAGCTAAGTTCAAGCCTTCAACACACAAAAGAGAAGACTTTGATATGAAGAATAAATACCTCTGCCTCTTTCATGATATCCATTGTGGTGCGGCGACTCTCAAGCATCTGCTGCACAGCCTGCCCCTCAGTAGACATGCGCACACGCCGAGCACGAATGCGTGCCTGGACCCTTACAAGCGCCTGCATGCATCTCAACGTTACCGCAGCCTGCTTCCTCACTTGTCGACCCCGAACCAAAGCTTGAAGCCTCACCAATCCTTTCAATGCCCTCAGTGCTCTTCTTGCCTATAGTTTTAAACATCAACCAGAGCATATCATTATGGTTAAACCAGTAAAATATTCATCAATGAAAAATGATACCAGATTGAAAAAACAATACCGTGAAAAACAAACTGAAGCAAAGATAAATAGTGGGACAAGATAAGAAGAAACAACATAATCACTGAAAACAATCATAAGAGCTCAAAAGGAGTCTTATAAATGCACAAATCACAACATATAATAAAAGAAGAATTTCTAGCAATCAGAGAAACAGAAATGGAGAAATTATCTAAGCATCTCATAAATAAATAAAAAAACATTATAAAACCAATAAATGGAAACTATACTGTAAAAATCTCAACTTGTAACTGTGAATGAAACCAATAGACAAAAAAATAGAAAATTAGGGCAAGAATGTTTACAAGGAAGCCACGAAAGGCAGTCTGGATCCGAATGGCAGCCCACTCCTGCCTCACCACCACGAAATCTCTGTGCGGGGCCCGAGCCACCGTTGCCGCTGCGGCACTGAAAGCGTCGACAGACGAAGCATCAGACGCCACCTCCGAAGCTGACCGGCGACTACTCCCACGCGACGAGCTCCTCCACAATTTCTTCCACTTCCTCCTCTTCGCCCATCCACTACCACCACCACTAACAATCCCCACCTTTTCCTTCAAACAACAACCAAAAATCACTTAAAAAAACCAAAAAAAATCAAGAAAAAAAACTCAGCTTTGATGATGAAAATGCTCACAATGTCCTCCTTCTCCTGCTTTTTGAGGCCAATGAGCGATTTGATCCAGCGCGACGAGTTCCCCATCTCCGAAAACCAACTCCGCTCGCATAAAAATCCAAGCTTTGGATACTCTGACGCAACTACGAAGAAAGAAGAGTTACAAGAGAAGAGAAGAGTGTGAAAACGAGTTCCCGGTCGGGAATTTGAAATTCAAAAACGAGGAAGTGGGGGAATTGGGAAACGGGAAAATAGGGACAAGCCGTGACCTGGGCGTCGTTTACTTTTCCTTGGGAAACGCTTTTTTTGCAAGTGCCTATGATTTTGTTTTTAATCACAATTTTGCCACTCTTTTCTTTGTTTTTTTACCACCCCTTTTCTTGGAAAATAGAGGAAAAGGTTCTGTAATAAGTGCTCATGGATCTTTTATTACTTCTATGAAATTGCATTCTCAGTCTTTCTTTGGGATGTGAGGGACTAGATTGAAAATGCTTAATTTTTAAAATTTTTAAATAAGTAAGATAATGGTCTACACTCTACATTGTAAACATACGCACATACATACGAATAGGTGACAACGCCCCACTTTCAGATGTCTAGATGTTAAATAAATAAAATTATAGTCTACATTGTAAACATAAGCACCAATGTAGATGGCCGGATAAATAGGTGACAAGTGCTCCACTTTCAGATGTCCAAATGACCAAAAAATAAATATATATAGAAATATAGTAATAAAACCAATTTAATGATCTAATAAAAATTTACCATATAAAGAAATCTAATATATAGGTAATGAAGATATATCATGTGCACCCAAAAAAATATATCAATTAGCATAAACCCCATAATAATAATCCTATACAACTTTAGAAAAATGAAGAATATAAATCTTTTCACGTGGAATGTTAAAGTGAGAAACTACTACATTTTTTTGGTGGTTCTCTACAAACCTTCTTTATATAAAATTTTTTTGTTTAAAATACTTTGATTAATACAAATTAGTTTGAAAATTTTATTTTTAAAAATATGAAAATACAAATATTTGGTCATCAATTATACATCCATGTAAAAAATACACTGTTAATATAAAAATATCTAAATATTTTTTCCTATACTAATATTTGTAAATTATATATATATATGTGTGTGTGTGTGTGTGTTGCTTGTGAGAAATAAAAAATTAATTTTTTAAACTTGTTTACAATAAAGAAAAGTTTGAGGATAAAAGTCTCATGAAAAAGTAAATGATTTCAATCTTTTTCGGAAGAGGTAAAATAAATAAATAAATAATACTAAGTATCAACTGAGATGCATATTACCTCAAGATTAGTGCACACATAATTCATCAATTTTAAGACATCATACGACTTTATATGGAGTAGTATGAACACCACTTTTAAGACATGCAGGAGCAGGATGGTGATAATGAAGGCTATTCAATCAATAAATGATGCTAGGTACTCAATTTATCATTCTCATTAAATTCATGATTCATATCATTTGATTTTGAAATGACACCATTATCATTAATTGTTGCTTTTAGGAAGAAACATAAATCAGGCTTCCCAACAATTATTCCTGTAAGAGAGAAAGTTGTTACTTTTTAAGGAAAGTAGCAGGTGTGAATCATTTTCATCCGTTTGGTTTATAAACCAAGTACTTAAAGTAATGGTCAAATGTAATCACTTTACGTTTGACCAATGAAACTAATTCATAGGGAAGAGGGTGTGAAAGAGATTGCATCGTGTGATGTAATATTGTAACATTTATTAAATGATCAAATTACCCAAATGAAGTTTTTTTTTTCTATTAAAAAGATTTTTCTTTCCATAATAAAAAAATTAATGAAATAATCACAAAAAGATTAAAATTTGTTAAAAATTAGTTATTTAATAAAAAATTTGCTTCCCATAATAAGATTTTTAAGATAACAAATTAATTTGATATTAAAATTAAAAAAACATTATTTTTTTAATTAATCTTTGAATTTGTTTTTAGATAACAAATTTAAAAATTAATTAAATAATCATTAATATGAACAAATTACCCAAATGAAGTTCTCCTTTTCTATTAAAAAGATTTTTCTTTACATAATAAAAAAATTAATGAAATAATCACAAAAAGATTAAATTTTGTTAAAATTTAGTTTTTTAATTAAGAATTGCTTTCCATAACAAAATTTTTAAGATAACAAATTAATTTGATATTAAAATTAAAAAAACATTATTTTTTTAATTAATCTTTGAATTTGTTTTTAGATAACAAATTTAAAAATTAATTAAATAATCATTAATATGAATAGTTTTAAAAATAATTAAATAGTTGACTGCACACATATGACTTTATTGACAGAGAATGGAAAAAAATAAAAAAAATTTTGAGTTTTGTCTTACTAAAATAACTAATAAGGGTAAAATTGACAATAATCATAACTTTGCTTGAAAAGTCTGCTTACACCAAACGGATGAATTAACTTTGCATGCGTTTAGATTATAATTTTCTAGAAACATAACAAACGTTGTAATGAAACTTTACAATGAAATATTTTACAAGAAAAGGCTTTGCGGAGAAAGATTTTGCTGGGAAAGTATATCCCCGCAAAGCACCAAACGGACCCTTAGGGTCGTTTGGAATGACGAAATAGAGATGGGGATGAGAATGAAAAGAATAAAAGGGAGATGGAAATGGGGGAATGAATAGAAAAACAGGAACGAAAACTTTGTTTGGTTAAAGGGATAACTTTTTGGGAAAAGAAGAAATAAGATGATAGGATATGAAAAAATTATTTTTAGAACCTTTTATAATAAAATAATTGATTTTTATATAAAAAAATATTTAAATGATTTTAATTTTTAATGTATTTCAAATATGATTATTTATTTTAATAATATAATTCAATAGTTTAACTGTAAATTCTTTTTTTTTACTCGTGTAATACTTTTTTTTAGTTTTTTTATTAACTAATTAAAGTAAATATTTTAATTCAATAATTTTAAGTTGATTATATTGATTGATTATATTTTTAAATTCAAGCTAAATAGTACTTTATTAAATCTAAACATCCCAATATACAACCAAACGGATGGTATAATTCATACAGCACATCACACACACAACAATTCTACAACACACTATATTCACCCTATTAATCTTCATCAATTATACCTACTCTACATCAACATTCATAACATCAGGAGATAAGAAAAGGCAATTTACACCGCAAGCAAACATCTTTCAAAAGAAATATAGCTACATCACTTGCTCATCATTAGGAAGAAAACCATTTGTTTCAAACACTCAAAAGTTTCCATAAGCATAGACAATAAGGTTTCCACACAAACAAGAACACACAAAAACTGAAAATATTAGTTGTTTGAAGTAGAAGATGGTATTTAATTTATTGAATCCAAGGAATAAACTTAATAGAACTCATAACCTCATTTTATAGTGTAGATGAAGTACCAAAGAGGGTTGTGTGTAGGACAGGCTCATGTTAGATCCAAGCAAGATCAAAATCATTAGTCATTGGAGATGGCAAGAATTTAAGGTCGAAATTCATGTGACTAATTTGATAGGATCCATGAATATTATAAGGAGCATACTGGAGGAGACATTGATAATACACAAATTTGATTGGATCAAGATCTCTATATATGATTTCACATGATTCCTTCCAATAATCCTTGACAATACCATAGTCTCATGACTCTCATCATCAAATATGATGACTCTAGCCATAATTCTCCTAACCAATAAAGGATGTCATTTACCCAAGATATGCAGTTATATGAGGTAGCAATTCAAATAGACCTTCTAGTAACCACTAGAAACAACACCTGATTGTTGTGTTTCCTCGGCCTTGAGTCTTTTCTCAGCAACTGAAACAGAACCAAATAAGAATAAACATGAAATAAGCATAGAAAGGCATCAATGTGAAAAAAATACCACATTGATTTGTCAGTCATCATTTTCCAGTGAAGCTTTGGAAGATACAACACATATATACAACAAAAAAATAACAAAAACGAAACTCATCCAACCAAATATTACCATGTAAGTTCACCCAAAATGTTTTATTAACCATGGTGACACTAGCATGTGCCAGAAGTGGCTTGTTAACACTGGAGATTTTTAAAATAAATAAACCAAAATCCATATTTGAGCAAGTAATAACAATCAACTTTTACAGATCACAGAAGTATTCCAAACAGATGAACAAAGATTTGCCCTTCTAGAAACAATGACAGTATAGTAAAACAATTATAATCACAATAATGACAATATATTAAAGCCAAATCCAAGATCAAATCAACACCAAAATAAGAAGCCAAACCCAAGATCAAATCAACACCAAATCAAGATATTATATTTAAAGCCAAATCCAAGATCAAATCCAAAAAAACAAATAATAATAATAAAAATAAAATAAATCAATTCACCTGGTGCAACCCAAAACACCAAGCTATTGGAGATTTGCAATTTGAAGAGATGGAAGAAACTGATCGGAGATGGAAGCTAAGAGAGGGAGATTGGTCACAAGTGTGAGGAACGGTGAAAAAAAAAACCCTATCGTGTGACTAATAAGGGTAAACCTAGAAAATCCTCCCAATGGAATAACCATTCAGCCCAATATTGGGCGGAATGGTTATCCCCTCCTACAATGGACTGATAAACCTTTACAGATGGGAATGAGCAAAGAAATCAAACAACCAAACATAGGCATGCTTTTACATAAGTAATGAACCCCTTGTGGAAGGGCTTCATTAAAGCCATCCAAACGGACCATTAAAGAATACTCCATGTTTATTCATTATTGCGTTAATTGCAAGGAACCATCCTTTTTTAGCCCAAAGTGGATATATATACTGACAAAGTGGATAAAAAAATTTGTTAAGAGTTTCCTCCTTTTTTTTTTTTAGGGTTTATGGGATCCACAATATTGAAAAAAATAAAAAAAAAATCAGGAAAAGCCCAATGGGTTTCCTAAAAAAGTAGATTGGTGGTCTTTCATTAAAGAATGATGGCGTTGAAAAAAGGCAAGGTTGATAGTAGTCTTCGTTAAAGAGTTATGGTGTTAAGATGAATTTGAGATTAATTGACAATCATGGTGTCTTTTAACTGTTACTCTTGTTCTTAGTTATGTAAGTTGTGTTGAGAGATTAAAATTAAAATTTGGTATAAGTTTTCAGTAGCGAAAGTTAGTTATATTGTAAAATGACAATTTATGGTCTTTAGGTAGCGTTTGGATTACCATAATGGAATGAGGGGGAATGAAGTAATGAAAAGGAGGGAAACGAATGGGAAAAGTAGAAAAATAATTTATTGAGAGATAATTTATTGAGAATGAGAAAAGTAGAAAAATAATTTATTAGAAATTGAAAAAGTAAAGAAAAAATATAATGCAAAATTACTTTTATGCCCTTAATATAAAAAAATAAATTTTACTGTTTATAAAATATTTTAAATAGATTTTAATTATTATAATTAATTTTAAATTACTTATTAATTATTTTATGACTTATATTTGAAATAAATATTTATTTAATATAATTATTATAATTAGATATTAATTATTTTAATATTAATACATTTATATTACATATAATATTAATTTAATATAATTGTTATATGATTATTATAATTAAATATTAATTATTTTAATATTAATACATTTATATTAAATATAAATATTTATTTAATATAATTATTATATGATTATTATAATTAAATATTAATTATTTTAATATTAATATATTTATATTTATTTAATATATTAATACATTGTGAGGGGTAAAATAGGTAATTTACACCCATTCTCCCTCCATCCTTCTTCATTCCCCCCCAATATCGATGGAATGTTTCATTACCCTGTAGGGGTTAATGGTAACCCTCCAAAGTAATGATTACCTCCCAAAAAATATTCCCAAATGGGGGTGTAGGAATGTGCTAGTAATTGTTCCTCCTTGTGGGAACCATTATTGCCAACCAAACCGACACTTATTACTGTCGTCCAAACATACACTTAAACTAGTGCAATGAAATCATATTTAATTACATGTCTTGATGTGTGTTTTATTGAATGTTAATATAATGGTTAATGTAGACGAAAAAGCTTTTGATGATGTGTCATGTTGCTCTGACTAGTATGTACCATAATATATTGGTTTTGAACTTGTTAGCATATTGGGTTTATTTATTAATTGCCTAATTTTATATGGGTATTATAGTTTTTTTTATATTTCTTGTTTTAATTTATTTTATATACTCTTAATTTTGTACTCATTATTATTTTTTCCCTTTCCAATAGCAAAACCCTAATTTTCTTTTCTTTCCTTCATCTCTATTTTATACTTTGGTCTTTTTGCACAAATTCATCTTGCATATTTGATTATTTATCATGGTCTAAAAGCGTTTAATCCATTCCACAGCTTTCGCAAATCCAACTAGATTTGTGCAAGCCTAAAATTTTTTCGGCGTACCTGATCCAGTCTCACGATCGAGGTTTTCACCGATCTGATTCGCATTTGCGCAGCCTGGTTTTTGCCCTTGCATTGATCAATTCATCTTCCTTTAGACATCATTTTTCTATTCGATTGGTAATTTATTTCCTATCTCTACTTGATTAGTTGCATATTTGGTGTATTGTTGCAATGATTGGTGAAAAAGATGATTCTCTTCAGTCAATTAGTGTGCAATTGAATGCACAGAATTATTTTTATTGGAGTAATGTGATAAGAAATTTTTTGAAAGGAAAACATATGTGGGGATATGTTTGTGGAACTTTTACTAAACCTATAGATATTGGGGATGAGAAATATGCAAATAAGATAAATATTTAGGATGCTTATAATTCAAAGATCATCACTTTGCTAAACAATTTTGTATTGCAATCAATAGGTGTCCAACTTGCAAAGTATGAGACAACCAAAGAGGTTTGGGATCATTTAGAAAGATTGTATACTCAATCTAATTTTGCAAAGCAGTATCAATTGGAGATAGATATCCGTACTTTTCAACAGAATAACATGAGTATACCAGAGTTTCATTCTGCAATGTTTAATCTTTGGGACCAACTAGCTTTGACAGAGTAACGTTTGGTCTAGTTCCTAATGGCTCTTCCAGATGATTTTGAAGGTCTTCATGGTACTATTTTGCATCACAATCCACTTCCGTCTGCTGACTCTGTGGTAAATGAGTTATTAGCTTAAAAGATCCGCTTGAAGACACGATTTCATAAAGGAATTCTTCCTT
Organism: Dioscorea alata; assembly: GCA_020875875.1. Taxonomy (NCBI): domain Eukaryota; kingdom Viridiplantae; phylum Streptophyta; class Magnoliopsida; order Dioscoreales; family Dioscoreaceae; genus Dioscorea; species Dioscorea alata. The sequence continues at coordinate 15,767,452 of CM037015.1, read as the reverse complement.
CTCCTAATCCATCAGTGTTTGCGGCCCCTCCTAGGCCTCCTTCAAATAACCACAACAAGCCTCAAGCAAAAGTCGGATATGATTAGTGCAGTTTTTGCAAGCAAAAGGGTCATTAGAAAGGACAGTGTCCTAAGCTACTGAACAAAACACAACAGACGAAGTAGGTTGCCCCTTATAAATTTGGTAATCAATCATAACAATGATTTTTTAGACCTCCGTCACCCAATATGGCAGCACTTGTTCCACCTACAGATTAAGGAAGCACCCAAACTTCTAATACTACAATCATCGACCTTAATGAGCAATTTCAAAAATTTATTGCCTCACAGCCACAAGCCTTGTCAGCCCCTTCTAATATAGGCTTGTCTTTTAGTAGCAAATCAGGTATATCTTCTTATATATGGGTTCTTGTTTTTGGAGCTTCACATCATATGCCACCTAATTTCAATTCTTTTGTTTCTGTAGATTCTCCTTCCTGTGTGTCTATCATGACCACTGATGGTACTCCTTTGCCATTAGCAAGTGTTGGTTCAGTTTGCAAGCCTAACTTAGTAACTTATCTTTTTCATATGTTTATCATATCCCTAATCTTTCTATGAATTTTATCTCTTTTGGTTAATTATATGATTCAGGTTTCTCTGTTTCATTTATTTTTTCTTATTGCTCTGTGCTAGATCCGCTTTCCAAGAACTGATTCAGATAGGCCGTAGGCAGGGGGATTATATATCTTAAATGAGCTGAGAGTTCCTAATGTTGCAGTTTCTACTATGAGTTGTCTTCCTTTTGTTTAAGTTCTTCTTCTTTTAGTTTTTACTTATGGCATTCTCTCCTTGGACATGTTTCTGCTTGCCGTTTGAAGTACTTGGCTTCTATGGTTGCTTTAGGAAAATTGAAAACTCATGATATTTTAGACTGTTTTGGTTGCAAATTAGCTAAATTTTCTTCTTTGCCTTTTTCTAAAATTGTTTTTGTTTCTCATGCACCATTTGATTTAATTCATTCTGATGTGTGGGGACCTGCACCTATTCCTACAAAAGGTGAATCACAATATTAGGTTTCTTTCATTGATGATTATACTCATTATAGTTGGGTTTATCTTATGAAACATCGTTCGAATTTTTTGGGAGTTTACCATTTATTCTGTGCTTTTGTCATACCCCCAACATAATGTTGTCATCAAATATTTTTGTTGTAACTTAGGTGGTGAATATACCTCTAATAGATTTTCTGAATTGCTTGCTTTGGATGGGACTTTTCATCAAACCTCTTGTACTGATAATCCAGAACAAAACGGTGTTGTTGAAAGAAAACACAGGCATATTATTGAAAATGCAAACTCTCTCTTATTATCTGCCAATGTTCGTATGGAATTTTGGGGAGAAGCCATTCTTACTTATGTGCATTTAATCAACAGAATTCCCTCTTCCATTACTTCAAGTTTGTCACCCTTTAAACAGTTGTATGGTCATGCTTCAGATTACTCTTCCTTGAGAGTTTTTTGTTCTACTTGTTTCATTCTTTGACCTCACATTGAACATAGCAAACTTTCCTCTCGTTCTACTCTTTGTGTTTTTCTTGGTTATGGTGAGGGTCAAAAGGGATACCGATGTTATGATCCTGTTAGTCACAAACTCTACATTTCTCGTCATGTTGTGTTTCTTGAGCATATACCATTCTATTCTATTCCCTCCAACTCTTCTATTGTTCCAAAGTCCGATCTCACTTGTATCTATCATTTCTGTGACATAGATGTTTTAAGTGCTCCTTTTCCTAACGACAATTCTTGCAGGCCTGATTTTTTTAACTCTTCAAAAAATGGTTCTCAACTTATTAATGCGCCCTCTGTTCCCTCGTTATCCTCAATGAACTCGTAAGTCCACTCAATTACCTTATTTTGTCTACTCTACTTATTCAACTTCATTTTATTCCTTTTTGACTTCTATTCACCAACTCTCATAGCCCTCTTCCTATAAAGAGGTTGTACTTGACCCTTTGTGGTAGAAGACAATGACTAAATAACTATCTGCTTTATACAAGATGAGTACTTGGGATATTGCTCCTCTTCCTTTGGGGAAGACTACGATTGGCTCTCGCTGGGTGTATAAGATCAAAACTAAATATAATGGGTCAGTTGAGTGATACAAAGCTCACTTAGTTGCTAAAGGATTTTCTCAACAATATTTTATGGATTATAAGGAGATGTTTGCCCCAGTATCTAAGCATGTTACCATTCATACTCTTATTGCAGTTGCTTCGGTTCGTCAATGGTCTATTTCTCAAATGGATGTTAAAAATGCATTCCTGCATGGGAATCTTTAAGAAGAAGTCTACATGGTTCCTTTACCGGGTGTTGCTTATCAACCTGGTGTGAACTATGCAAACTAAAGAAGGCTCTGTATGGGGTTAAACAAGCTCCTTGAGCTTGGTTTGAAAAGTTTTCTCTTGTGCTTATATCTCTTGGATTTCATCCCAGTCCACACAACTCTACTCTATTTGTCAGGTGTACTTCTTCTGGTCGCATTCTACTATCTTTATATGTTGATGATATGATTGACATGATTATTGCTGGGGATGATGTGGATGGAATTACTGAATTAAAACTACAATTGGACTGTGATTTTTAGATGAAAGATTTGGGTTCTCTCTAAGTTACTTTTTGGGAATTGAAGTAGCTTACTTTCCTCGTGGCTATCTTCTTTCTTAATCTAAGTGCATTGCTGACATTCTTGAACAAGCTCGCCTCTCTGACACTCGCATAGTTGATACTCCTCTTGAACTTAATGTTCATTATTCTCCTTCAGATGGTGTTCCATTGTTAGATCCTTCTCTGTACAGTACTTTGGTAGGTTGTCTTGTGTACCTCATTATCACTAGTGTGATACTAAAGACCTTTCCTTTACCTTTGTCGTCTTTTCCGTGTGTTTTCTGCAGTGTTTGGTTTAATTAGGGGAGTTCCTGAGTAAAAAGTATCCTTTTTTGAGGTCTTATGTTCATGTTCATGCTTTTTATTGGAGAGTATTTGGCTTCATTTTGGAGCAAAATTGGCCAACCTATAATAAGCATGCACGCTCGTGCTTCGGAGAGCATGACCCTTCTCGAAGATCCCTGCTTGTGCTGAGTGTTTTCTGAAATTCCAAAGATTTGCATGGGATGAAGCACACTCGTGCTTTCCTGCCGATGTCCAGAAGTGCTATTTACTGTAGCACCATTACTATAGCAAAGTTACTGTAACAATGCACGGGTGAAGCAGACCCGTGCTTTTCTCTAAGCATGCCTGTGCTTGTTGTGAAGCACGCTTCTGCTTTGGTTTTTTAGCCTTGATTTTAAGGCTTTCTAAGTCATTATAAACCCTAACCCTTTACGCTTTTCTTCTCCTCTCTTCCTCCTCTTCCTTGTGCTTCCTTTGGAGCAATAAGGAAGGTTTATAATGCTTGTTCTTGCAAGATTAGAGCTTGGATTCATTCTTCTCCTTGGATCTTTGGAGGTAAGTTTCTCTTTTTACCTTCTCTTCCTTGTATTCATAAGATGTTTGATCTAAGGATTGATTTGTTGGTCTAATTCATGTTCTTCTTATTGATTATCGCTTCAAGATTATGAGAGTTTGATTTAGGATGTATAGCACCAATTAAACTTGGTTGTTTCTTGGGATTCTTTGGTTTAGAGTGAAGTTAAACCCCTTTGAAATTCATTGGGAACCTTGGTAGCAAGTCTTGAGCCAACCCTAGGGCCGAATTAGGGTTTCATGGCATTTTTAACCTAGGGTTTCTTTCTTCCTTCCTTTGTGTAATTGTTGTTGTTGTTGTGTGGGTGTGTTTGTTTGGTTAGACGGAGGAGTAGCGCACCCGAGGTTTCTCGCCTGAGTGGGGTTTTATATTGCATAATTATTTTGGAATATCGATTTGTGAACTTTATATTCATTAAATTGAAAGCTTTCTGTATGTTTATCGCTGTGAATCGATGTTTGGATGAAATATTGATATGGTTCATTTATAAACAAGTGTATTTCTATTTGATGATTATGAGCATGGAAATTTATTTATGTTTATTTATTGCATTGGAAGCAAGGTTTGACACTCTAAAATATGCAATACTTGTGAATTTTATTATATGGAATAATGCTCATTCTTGGCTAAGGTTATTTTCCAGACTACAGACCTTTGCTTTATATTGTTATGGTGATATATTGTTACACTTATGGGCAGTTGATGGTGATGTGGTTGTAACTCGCCTACCGCAGTATGGGGTCCCCACGGGCCAGCCTTTAGAGGTGGTGTGGAGGACCCGGTTATGCTTATCCATCTCAGGTGGTGCGTAAAATCCTGATTGGATGATACATCTTTATTCTGGAGTCACCATACAGAATCGGTGGGTCAACGTCAAGGACATGAGGGCCTTAATGGCTCTGAGCTTAACTGTGACCACGCTATAGTTTAGAGGGTTTTCTAGACCATTCATCGATTTACCAAGATGTACTATATTAATTGAGATTTCGTGATTCTTATTCTGAATTCTTATGCAGTATCCCTTCTTATATTTGAAAAGAATGAGTTTATGATGAGTTTTATAGTTTGAAGTTTTGCAAACTCATATTATTCTTGAAAAATGACTTATGAAATTGAAACCCTAATTTGAGGCAATGTATTATTTATGATAGTTATGGATTTTACTACATATATATGTATGTTATGTGTTGTATCATTTAAGGTTATGTATTTTTTGTAAAAGATTTATTGTTGCTGCTTCTTCGGCTTGTTTTGGTATTCTTTGATAATTGTGCTGACCCACTCACTGAATGACTTAGGTTACTCACCCCTTCTTTTTTATTCCCAGGCTCTAGCAACCAGTAGCGTGGTGGTGAAGCGATGTACTGGGCATCCACTGTTTGTTTTCATTCATCTTTAGTATATGTATGTTATCCTTAATTTGAGCATGTACTTATTGTATTAGAACTTGAATCCACTAATGTGTTTGAACTCTTGTATGCATGGTTTGTATGCTTGTCTAGTTTTTGGAAACTTTATTGTATTTGTGATGAGCATGCGCCATTGGACTCTACTCTCAGTTCATATTGTTAGCTAGTTTGTTGCTTCTCCTTCTACCGTTCATTGGGCGGTTGTGCTTTGTATTCTTGGGTATCTTCTAGGAACGCAATTGCAGTGTCTACTTTTTCCTTCCACATCTACACTAGAACTACGAGCCTACTCAGATGCAGATTGGGGTGATGATTCTTCTGATCGCAAGTCTACTACAAGTTTCTGTATATTTTTGGGTGATTCTCTTATCTCTTGGAAGAGCAAAAAAATGAACCATTGTCTCTATCTCATCTACCGAAGCAAAATACCGTGTGATGGAATCCACTACGGCTGAAATTGTTTGGTTGTGTTGATTACTTGCCGATATGGGTGTTTCTCTCATAGACCCCACTCCCATATATTGTGGCAATACCAGCGCTATTCAGATTACACGTAACTCTGTTTTTCATGAGCGCACCAAACATATCTAGATAGATTGTCATTTCACTCGTCATCATTATCAGAGTGGCACCATCACATTATCTTTTGTCTCTATTTCCATGCAGCTCGTAGACTTGTTCACCAAGGCACATTCCACTCCACGCTTTCGATTTTTGTTTAGCAAACTCTCAAGGCTTTTTGTTAATGCATTGTGAGTTTGGGGGATGTTAGCATATTGAGTTTATTTATTAATTGTCTAATTTTATATGGCCATTATATTCTTTTTATATTTTTTTTGTTTTAGTTTTGCTTTATATACTCTTTATTTTGTACTTATTATTATATTTTCTCTATGCAACAGCAAAATCCTAATTTTCTCTTCTTCCCTTTGTCTCTGCTTTAAAAAAAAAAAAAAGTTTAAATAGATGCTTTACCTTATGCTTTTAGCTTGTGAGCATGCATGATAGGTCTCTAGTTTTTCGGATATACATGGCTTGTATGAGCAACGTTCTACTATTCAAATGTTAGATTTCCTCCTAGGTTACATCAACTATATAATCTAATTTATTTGAATATTTTGATACTTAGCTACATTATTCTAATATATATATAAATAGGTACTAGTATTAATGTAAATTCTTGAAATGAGTATTTGGCTAAAGGATTTATAATATCCTTCCCTTAGCATGATTGATATTTAATTTTTAACATATTGTTAATTTATTAAAATTCTAAATTTGAATGATTAGTCTCTTAGTATGCAGAGTAAAGATTTATCCCATAGCATTGTATCTCTTAGCACATATATGGTCCTTTTCATGTAACGACATCTTGCATTTGATAACATTTGTTTAGGGTTGGAGATTGTTGATTTATATTATTAGTATTTTGTGCTTAAAATTTTGTAACAAGTTTTCTACAACGTTAACACTTTCTTTGTTGGCATGGCATAATTACTGTCATTTTATTATTTAAAAAATCACTTCACTCTCATTTATAATATAATTAGCAACATCCCCACAAAATAGATACTGTAAAGAAAAAAAAAATAATAGTCAAAATTTGTCAAATCTAACAAAATTGTGAAAATATTGTCCACGTACACTTAAAAAAAAATGTTGATGTACTATTCTCATAAAATAAATTGATTCTTTTAACATATAAAAATTATTATTTTTTAACAAAAATCTCACATTAAATTAAAATTATGTTTCTAGTTTTTAAAAGATAGTTTAAGAATTTAAATTGCAAATATTAAATATTATACTTAATAATACAATATAATTATATATTATTTTTATACTAAGTTGGTCCATTAAAACTAAAGTTAGAAAAAAAAAATTACATATTTTTCAGTCTTGCAGATGTCAAATAGTCAAGTACTGGTTCTTAACGGAAATAGAGACAAATAACTGTCTAAAGTTTTACACAATTTTAATAAATTATTTTTGTTTACAATGACAGGTGAAATCATATAAGCTATTTCTCATGAGTTAATTTCATAAAAAATAAATAAATTTTAAATTTTTTATTATATACAACTAATTTTTAAAAAAAAAATTATACCACTTTAGAAATAATATTTATATACCTTTATAGATTAAATTTTATTTGATTGTATTTCTTTCTCAAACCAAAAATTAACCAAAATAATTTATAAAAAATTTGCTATTTGTTTAACTGAATTTGAGAAGTTCAAAGTATTTACAACGACTTTGTAATGAGATTTGGTTAGATTTAGAACTACACCCAAATTAACTTTAATTCATTCTCCAAGAGTTGAAATTCAAACCACGTGGGGGTTGTTTATTTGGTTGTATTTATAACTCTTTATAGTTGGAATTACAAGATTTTTTGAAGTAAGTTGTTTGGTTAGGTGGATTTAAAAAAGTAACTGGAGTTACAAAAACTCTTTCAATTAAAATTAGTTTTTTAAAAACTAGAATATACTTGAAATTTAAACAAATAAAATTAATTAATTAGATATTTTTGGTAGTTATATATATTAATTTAATGCGCATGTAATTATTTATTTTATAATTAATAAAATATAATTGGGAATTTTATAATCAATAAAACTAATTATCACCAAAGTTGGCTATTTTTAATATAAATATTAAAAATTATAATAAATCGTAATGAAAACGTAATTATATATTAAATTAAGTAATTTTATACATAATTATATTTTTTTTGTTATTAATAACATTTAACTGTGAATTTATAACTAATTAAACTTAATAATGACCCAAGGAGGGTGTAACCTCACCAAACGTATTTATATTCTACAAATATATCCAATTTGACACATTTTTAAAATTCAGATTTACAAATCCTTCCAAACAAACACAAAATACTAAAATTCAGTATTTTTAAATACAGTCAACCAAACACTAGATTTGACTCTCCTGTATTTTTAAATCCAAAAATTTACAATCCAAAAATTTACAAATACACTGTAGTTTCAATTACATCTAACCAAATACCACCATAGTGTCATGTGAGATTTAGATTGGGAGGCCATAGAATTCATAAATATTAATTAATTAATTATTAAATATTAATTTATTAACACATTCAAATTCTTAATTTGCAAAAGCAACTGAATATTTAATATAATTATTTATTAAACATTTGTAAAATTTTAATGAAACAAAAAAACATAATCTTATATAAAATAAATTTAATATATATAATTATTTTTTATAATTAACATAATCTAATGTAGTATTTTATATTTAATAAAATTTAATAATTATCTAAAATGAGGGTAACATCTCCGATGTATGTATACTTTCTAAATATATTAAACCAAACATAAGTTTTTTAAATCCAGATCTACAAATCCCTCAAATCAAATACAAAATTTTATACTTCACTACTCCAAATACATTCAATAATACACTAGAATTGACTCTTATATATATTCAAATACAAATATTTATAACTATACTACAATTAAAAATCTACTGTATTCAAACAACTCCATATATATATATATATATATATATATATATATATATATATATATATATATATGTTGAGAATTTCCAATGCATTTAGTTATAAAATTTATATTTCAAGTGAAGGACGGTTTTATCAATTGTTGTTGAGTCTTTTACACATGATATATATTCTGTTAATGAGTCTTTTACACAAGATATCGAGTTTTTACACAAAATAGTCATCATTTATATACAGCTGAAAAAATGAATTTGACCCTCAATTTATACAGATCCATTGATATTATTTAGTTATTGATTAAATAAAACTTCAGTTTTAGTGAAAAACATTAATATTGAGGTATCGAGTGTTTTATGCAAAATAGACTTCTACACATGATATTCGTTCTTTCCCTACAACATTCATCCCATTAAACAGAGAAAAAAAGAAAAAAAAACCTTAAATAATTATAAATATCAATTCTTCATATGTGCACGTTCTAATAACTAACACAAGTGGCTTAATCATATTTATAAAAAAAAAAAAATCTTTTTCTGATGCATAAACAATGGTCCTGTTTCTTTTTTTTTTTTTTTAAGTCCTGTTTCACAATGAAAGTGAAAAAAGATTTACACAATGAAAATAAAAAAAGCATAACAAAGAGAAGAAAAACAACACCATTTCCTTCACAACATCAGTTCCTAAAAAATCACATTATATTCACATTAAAAAAAAAAAAAAGCAAGCATATAACAGATACACATAATCCAACAGCTTTTTTTAGCCCTCCATGAAAATCAAGGGTTAAAGAAAGCTGAACCACACTTACACATCCAACCTTCAGGCTCATAGTTAGCATACTCTGGATTCAAATGCCCATTTGTTGTAGGAACTTGAATGGCTACACATGGACTGCAACTCCCACACTTGTAATGACATCTTGGTGGCCTTGATCCCATTTCTCCATTCCTGATCTCTTCAACTCCCTTCATCAAACACCATAATATATATATCACTCTATATGTATATATGTATGTATATATATAAATATATAAAGAGAGTGAGAAAGAGGACCTGAGTTAGTTTGAACTTTTGAGGAAAGAAGAAAGGAGGTTGATGAGCAGATTGAAGAGGGAAGAAACTGAAGAATAATAGCAGAGCTAGAAGCCAAAGTTTCATTGCAAAGAGGTTGGAGAAATAGAGTGTTTCTACTACCAGTTTCTACTTGAATGGTAGAGAAGCTTTTTCCAACAAAGGAAAGGATTTGGATTTAGTACTATTTACTTTGATGAGAAGAACTTTGGTGGAGTGGAGTTGTTTGCTGTGAAATGTGTGCCAAGTTGTGGACATGTCATTGTATTCGACTGGGAGAAAAGACTTTGGAGGTGACTATACAAAGATGCAGTTTCCATGCTGTGTGCTGTGTGATGTCAGGTGGAAAATCAGCATTCAATGAGAGGTTTTTTTATTTTTTTTATTTCTGTTTAAAAGATCGATAAAAGCTATAAAAGGGTGATTTCTGTTAAATAACTGTGGTAGAAACAGTTTTTTTTATTTTTTTTTATTAATAGACCAAATTACTTTTACACTCTTTGCTTCATCCATCTGGTTGGTTGCACAGGACGTTCAGCATAGAAAATGTAGTACTTGAAGGAATAAACTATTGATGAAGTTTGAAGGTAAATCGGGATATTTTTGTTTTTTTACTCCTTAATATTCTTCTTAATTGTAGGTAGGGGCGGAAGCAAGGGGGGCTAGCAGGGCTGAAGGCTCTCTTCCGCTGAAAAGAATATTTTTAAAAAAATATAAGATTTGATGATTTTCGGTTTTTTATACTTAAATTAATATAAAATATAATATTTAAACAAATATAAGTGTGAAATGTAGGTGTGCTTGAGTGGTTAGTGGTTTACCCATAAAGTACATGGTTTTTTGACACACTCAAGTTCAAATCCCTCTTGGTGCATTTTTTTCTCATTTTATATTTTAATTTAAAAATTACTATGATTTCAAAAAATTAATAAAAAAAAATCTTATATACAAATTTTAATAATTTAAAAAAGTTTAAATTGATCATGAGGCCTAACAAATATATTATAACATATATACACATGTTATAATGTATCATATATACTAGAGTAAAAGAACAAAAGTTTTGTATAAACAATAGTTTGGTTGTTTTTAGTGTGAGTGATCAATTTTACCATATTTTTTTAAAAGAATACAGACTTAAAATGTATTTTTATTAGTTGTATTATTGGAAATCTCATATATTTTTATAGGTAATAATAAAAATTTAAATTATACTATATATTTATTTAATATATGTATTCAAAGTTTGTGTTATATAGCATATTATTCTTCATTTAAAATAATTATTTTGTTGGATTATTTTTTTTATTTTTTATTTTTTTGTTTTGCTTTTAGGCTTCAGCCCCCCTTACCATCGAGTCCTGGTTTCGCCCCTGATTGTAGGTTTCTTCTATAACTATAATATTTATGTATAAATAAACCTCTATTTTTTTTATACCAAGAATTAAAATAATATATTTTAATTATCATTCTCTTCATGGTATCAGGTATCCGGTTATTGATGTCAATAAGAAATGCCAATAAAATAATAAAAAGAAACTATAAATTCATCTATTCTATACATTTTTTTTAATTCCTTTAGTCACATGACTACAGGAGTAAATAAAATATAATTTGTAATGTTATCCAATTAAATAAGCAAATATAATTTTCTAAGAGCTAGTAAAACAAAATGTCTTTCAAAAAGGTCATAAAAGTTATAGACTAATTTTTTTTAAAAAAAATAATTTTAATAAATAGCAGCTGGACATTTACAAGGCCTTGTTGGTTTGGCCCAAAACACAACATATACATATGGGCTGGGCGGGCCTAGGCCCATAACGCTGTGAATAGAATGGAAAGCTGATCAAGCACTTGACGTTCAGAATTTTGATCCAGTAGACTCGGTTCCGTGGTAACTATCACGGAACCAAGACGTGGCTCATTCTTAACCATAAGTTTATAAATTTTATTGTTTTTTATTATATAATCTAAGAATAGATTGATAATTATCTTAAAAGATGCATACTCTTTACTTTATTTTAAAAATTATTGAAATAATCCAACGAATAAGTTTTAGCCACGACTCGCGGTTCTATAGTAACTATCACGGATCATTTCTCGTTGGTTCATGGCTTCTCTGAGAAGATGTCATTCAAAACCCTAGCTCGAGCTGGACCTGGAGCTTCTCTCGTCATCTCTCGTTTCTTCTCCTTCTCCTCCTCCTTATCTCCTTCCTCCCTTCTCAATTCAATGAAAATCCCTGATCCATTCCCTCTTCTCAATGGAGTAGTATCATTGGCTGAGACACTGAAAACAGTGGCTTCTCCTGAAGGGCTTTGCTTTCACAGTGGTCTCCGTTCTCTTCGTTTCTTCATCGAAGATGATGAGTAGTTATAACTGTTTTTATGTAATTCGTCTGATTATTCCAATTTACTTCTAAATGTTATCTTTATGTTGATTCTTTGATGATTTTTTTGTTTTCATCTGTTAAAGTTAATGGCTTTGAATTAGAGATAAATTGCGAATGAGAGCTTGAGAAATTTTTGGTTGCATTATAGAGATGGTTCTTTGTTGTTTTGAGTTATTTAATACTGTTTTTGGATTGATTTTTTGTTCAAGTTCTTGAATAAAATTAGATTAATTTTCTGATTGTGCATGAAACTTTTCTATTCAAATTTTGTCATCTTTGACATACAATTGATGGGAAAGAAGCACATGTTTTAAAAAATCATTACTTTCTTTTGTTATTGTGAACAAAGATTCAATTTTGCTACAGGATACAACTTCATTCAATTGTTGGTTTTAGTTTAGTATGAATCCATTTTGTTATTGTGTTGTTTATAATGTCATTCCTGTTTGCAGGATTTAGTGCCCTTTTCAAATGAGCCTGTGCACCTACTTTGCGAAAGAACATACTGACAATATCACTGCAAGAACTCATGGTTTTCTAGTGCATCTCTCTTTCCCTTCTAATCATTTATTCACTGGATCTAATATCATCTAAAGTATATGAAATGGTTTGGTTTTTTCCCCTTTAATTTACTGATGGTATTTTCATAGTTAAGGATTTATTGAGCAGGTGCTGAAATATGAATGATATGGTAAGAAATCAGTAATGTGTAGTGTATATGGTAAGTTACTGTTTGAGCTGTACACTTGTGGATATATAGACCAACAAAATGAGATTTGGATTGATAATTGCTACAATTTTAGTAATTTAAGTTGTTCATGATTTTAGACATGTCCTTTTTTCTTTCTTTTTTTTTTAAATGTGAAAAAACTATAGATCAAACACCTGACCTCAGATCGGAGAGGGAAATAAAATATAACTCTCTTATTACCATGGTAGTAGTAACTCTCTTGAAAATTTACTGCTTTATATTGAAAGATTTGCCTTGTCCATTAACAGCAGAGCATAGAAAGGCGGATTGAATGTCATCGCCAGGAGAATTACAGAAGGTAGAGCAAGAATCTGTCTATAACTATTCTCAATAATTCTCAACTCTGGATAATTGCTACACATGAATCTCAATGCCAGTTTATGTGCTTGCACTTGCAAGTAAATCATGCTAATTTACCTTGAAACCCTCTTCAGTAACTCTGTTAGTGAACCTCAGTTATATATGACAAACAAGTTTTTACATGAAATCAGGCCAATGCTATTATCATTACAATTTCATCAGTGTTACTAATGGTAGATAACAAGATTAATGCCATTTAGTTTCATCAGTGTTACTATTTCAGGAAGCACTAGTTTTGAACATACTACAAAGTTGGATGGGCCCCAGTATTCAATCTTTTATAATCATTAGAAGATAAGTCTGAGATACATTGCTATATCTACTTTTGGTTATGTACTTTGCAAGTACAGGCTTTCAATTTTTTTCCCCTGCAATGTAATTATAAGTCTTTTTGACAATAAAAAAAACCACAAAAAAATAACATGATTTTTTTTTTTTTGGAATTTGCTTGCCTCTATTGAAAAAGTCCATATTTGGTGCCACTTATTTTATCAAATTAAATGTTAATAGACAACTTTACTGAAGAATAAAATCAAAGCAAACAGTTCACTCTTCACTCAAATTGTGTGGATCCCATCAGGACATATAATCTCCTCCAATAGAAAAACAGTTCAAAATATCTTAATTTTTTTAACATTATTTTGTCAAGTCCACAATGGAATGTGCTGGAAGTGTGTTTTTCATTATTTTAATCTTAAAAAAACTATATATATCATATCTATATAATCTTAGTTCCCCTTGAGAACTTTCTAGAAACACCTAATTCAAACAAACTCAAGCTGGTCCCTACTCATCTTAGAACATTCTCAGAGAAAAAAACCATGCCCAAAATATCCCCATAACCATCCAGAAACTTCTAACTTCCTTCCTTAAATACCCCTCCTCCCTTTCCCTGAGGTTCCAACGATAACAACCGAAGCAAATCCAAAACTCTTTTCACTCTGAAACTCTCTACTGAAACACATGCTTGATTTCCCCCCAAAATTTCCATTCTCAATCCACCCAATCCCTCCATCCAATCCTTCAAATCAATCCACTCTTTATCCCCAAATTCCATGTAAACATTTGAGGTACCAATTACAACCCACATTCTAATACCAACTCACTTATCTCTCTTGTTTTTGTGTAGTCTTAGTTCTTTTTTAGAGAAGAAATGGAGAATGTTATAGTTTTGGTGAAAGATGAAGAGGAGGAAGAAGTAGAAGAAGTGACTCCGGTGGTGCCGCAGCCATTGCCGGGGTTACATGACGCTGGTCCACCGCCATTTCTCACGAAGACGTTCGACATGGTGGAAGATCCAATGACGGACTCTATTGTGTCGTGGAGCCGAGGGCGGAACAGCTTCGTCGTCTGGGATTCGCAGAAATTCGCTGCCTCTCTTTTGCCTAAATATTTCAAGCATAATAATTTCTCCAGCTTCATTCGGCAACTTAACACATATGTAAGTGTTCCGGTTTCCCTATCAAGTGCTTTATTTATTTATTTTGGATTCACATTAATACTTATATAAGCTTCAATGAATGCAGGGATTCAGAAAAGTCGATCCAGATAGATGGGAATTCGCAAATGAAGAATTCTTAGGAGGGCAAAGACATCTGCTGAAGAACATCAAGCGACGGAGAAACATCGGTCAGAGTAGCCAAAGCTCGCTGTTTCCGCACCAAGTTTCAGAAGCCTGCATCGAAGTTGGCCTGTTTGGGATCGATACTGAAGTCGAAAGGCTTAAAAGAGACCGAAAGGCATTGATGGTAGAAATACTGAAACTGAAGCAACAGCAACAGAGGTCAAGAGCTCAGATACTGGAAATGGAGGAGAGAATAAGAGGCACTGAAAGGAAACAGCACCAAACAATGTCATTCTTAGCAAGAGCACTCAACAACCCAATGCTTCTTGATCAACTTAGGATTAACAATGAACAGAGGGTGAAGAAACAGTTAGATAGTCCTGGTAAGAAGAGAAGATTGCCTGCAAATCTGGGTTTTGAACAAAATATGGAAGAAGAGATTGAAGACTTGTTTTCAAGAATGGAGAATGAAGAGGAAGGGAGTGGTATTGGATTGAGTAGGGAGAGTGATGCATTGTTGGAGGAGTTATTGAATGAGAGTTTTGCCGGAGAGATGCCGGAGGAGGTGAAGGTGGAGGAAGAGGAGGAGGAGGAGGAGGAGTTGGGTGAGGATGTGGTGGAGTTGGTTGAGCAATTGGGTTTCTTAGACTCAATGCCCTGATTAAGTACTTTTCTGGAGACAAACATGAAGATGGTATGAGCTCTGTTTGTTTGTTTGTTTTGTTTGTGTTTCTTGAATAAATTTGAGATCACTTTTAGAGTGTTGTGCGCTTTGATTATGCACGTATGTTTGTTTGTTTCCTTTGTAGGCTGTGGGGTTTTTTTAAAAATTAAACTAACTGATTAGCAAGATTAATTTATGGCATTTCTATGTATTAATATTTTTTTATGGAGGGAAAAAAATCACATAAAAGGTGTTGGAAAGTTAGTAGTTTAAAAAAAAGAAAAGAAAAGAAAAGAACTAATTTTTAAATAAAGCATCTAGATTGTTGTAGTAAGGTTTTAAAAAAAATGAGATAGTGTTATAGAGTAGAAACTTTAACCGTAAGATGTTTAGTTCGGTTCTAGTTCTGAGCTAGCGGAAAGTGGAATGTGAATTTTAAGGTGATAGTTTGGTTCAAGTCATAAAGATGTTCTTGGTTTGGTTCTAGGTACAAATGTTTTTTTTTTAATCAAAACAATACGTGCTATATATACATTACGATGTGTATATATCAGGAATTGATTATCCAATTTAGTCTACACAGTTTCACCCGGTGATACTGGGTTTGGGTAGTAAATCCGCATTCATAACAGAAGACTTATTACTATTATTATGTCTAATGAGACTTAAGTTCAAAACCTCTTTAAAATTTATTTTTTTAATAAGATTAATGTTACTGTACAATGTGTCCTATGGTAGTTGTAAATGGTTTATGACGTTTAGTAGTTCCAAATAGTTTAAGACGTTTAGCAAAGTTTAACATGATGGTTTAGTTCTAATAGATAATTAAAACTTTTTTTCTAATGTTAGTTTTTTGTTTTTTGGTTTCCAAATTTATATTTTAAAATTAAATTAAATAAATTTAAACATTAAATTTTGCATTTAAAAAATTGTATTATGTATGCAATTTTTATAACAAAATTAATATTTTTATTTTATTCGTTAAAAAGACCCTCTTCACACAGATCTTTTTTGGAAAACTCTTCAGTCTTGTTTGATGAGGACCTTTTAGGTTTTATAATGTTTTTGAAATTTAATTCCTTCATTAAAAAAAGTTGTTTATTAATTAATTTAATTTGTTAATATGTTAATTTGTTATATTTAAATTTCTATTTATGTTTTATTTTGTAAGATATTCTACTATTAATAAAAATTTTCAGACATAAGACAATAAAAATTAATTAATCAAAAAATATAAAAATTATTATATTATATATTAAATCATTTTTATTTAAAAATTAAAAAATAAAACAAGCAATTGAGTTCCAATTCCGGTTTTTAATTTGTAATAACCATAACCTTAGGGCCGTTTAATTCACGATAATTTGAAAACTTTACTATGAATCTGGTGGTAATGTGTTAAGATTATCATGTTTGGTTACTGTAGCATAATGTTGATGGTAATCTGAGATTATCAATAGTGAAAATATTACCAAATAAGGTGATAATGAAATTATTATCAAAATAGGTGTCCACAATGGCGGAGCCACAAACTATATGGTAGGGGGGTGAATTACGAAAAAAAAAAATTCAACTAATAAATTTTTTTCAAAATTTTCAATTTATTTATAAGTTAATTTATAGTTTAGATTATAAATAATCTGTTGTTAAACAATAAATTTTTACAAATTTCTGCTAAAAAAATATAATTTTATATATTATATAAATTAATTTGTAAAAATAAAAAACAAAAACACAGATTTAAAAAAAAATAAATACTAGATAAAGTAATTTATAAAACATCAATAGATTAAAGAATAAATTTCTGTAAATATATTTTTAAAAAATTATTATGTTTTAAATGATAAGGATTAATTTGTATAAAATTTGATTTTTTTTTAAATAAAATAAAAAACTCTAGAGAAAGATAACGAGTAATATATATATATATATATATATAT
The DNA here is from genome assembly GCA_020875875.1 of Dioscorea alata. NCBI lineage: Eukaryota > Viridiplantae > Streptophyta > Magnoliopsida > Dioscoreales > Dioscoreaceae > Dioscorea > Dioscorea alata. The sequence continues at coordinate 15,750,293 of CM037015.1, read as the reverse complement.
ATATATATATATATATATATATATATATTCATTATGCCTCACTCATTTAATGTAATTCTTTATTACACTCATTATCAAAACCCTAGTTTTTATTTTCCCTCATTATTTTTGATATTATAATTTAATTATTTATTTATCTAAATACTTTAAATTAAGTTTTTCAAAATTTTATATGTATGGGTATTTTGGTACGTATTTTAAAAAATTATGAAAAAAATAATTTTTAATATTATAATTTATTTATTTATTTATATAAATACTTTAAATTAAATTTTTCAGAATTTTATATGTAGGGATAATTTGGTAAATACAAAGGTATTTTAATAATTTGTGAAAAAATAATTTTTAATATTATAATTTAATAATTTATTTATCTAAATATTTTAAATTATATTTTTAAAAAATTTATATATAGTGGTATTTTGGTAAATTTGATATATTATTGAGATAATTATCATAACTAGGCAAACACGGTAATGAAAGATACCAATAATATAGATTATCAACCAAATATGGTAATCTCACATTACCACAACATTCTCGGACATATAATATTCTTGATCTTATTACCACGGTAATCTCATTAGCGTGGTAATATATGTGAATGAATGCCCCTTAAAATTCTGGTTCATGTTTCCGATTTGAAATTGAAAGTATAAAAATAATTATAGTTGGTTTAAATAGTAAAAGTTCCAGTTTGTTACCATAATTCAAGTTGAACCAAAATGAATATATCGTAAGATGTTAATTTTCTATATCGGGTCAATATATGAAAATTTGATGGAATGATTATGAGTGCTCAAAATGATTGATTAAGCTTTTTAAAGAAGACATCTATTCAATGTATGCATCTTTTTTTCTAGCTATTCATTCTCTTTTATTAATCTTTCCTTTTTCTTTATGATCCTTTCTCGTTTATTAAACTTTCCCCCTTTTTTTTCCCCTCTCTCTCTTTATGATTCTTTTTCTATTTTCCCTTCTTCTTTATCATTCTTTTTTGTTTTCTCTTTTTGTCAATAAGGTGGTGTCACATTAGGTTGAGATAATTTGGGATGTAATTATTCTAGATCAAATTTCCCATTTAATTATATGTTGGTATTTATTATTACAAACAATCAAATACTCCCAAAAATGTTTGTACCATTGGGCCCTATTTGGAACCAAAAATTTAAAAAAATAAATAAATAATTGATTGAGTGCAATTATTGAGGATGAATAATACAAATTCACAGTCCATTTGAGATAAAATTATATTTAAAATGTATAAGGAAAAAATTAGGATAAAATAACACTCAAACAAGATAAATTATCATAATTTTCAATGGCAATTTCTTTGAATGTAGAAATAAACTTCTTTAAGGCAAAAAAACCTCACAATCAAAAACTAATCTGTAATAACTAAAAATAACGAAATTAAAATATCCAGGTGGATAAAAAAATCATAGCCTGTCATTCATTTTAACCAATAATTGTTAAAAAAAACTCACAAATTTATGCAATTTATTAATCTCTTTTGAAAAGAATATTAAAAACATAAAATATATAGGCAACTGCGGACGTTTGTATAACGCACCAAGTTGAGCTCAGCTACAATGCCCGTAGATTTTGAATTTATGAGCATGCATAGATTTCCTACTCACATTCTTAGCTTTTTAAAATTTAGATATATTTGATGGCAACTATTAAATTATTATCTAATGTTGTTATTTATAGGGATGGTGTGCAAAATTACTAATAATTGATGTGCTTAGGCATTATTAAGAAGTATTAGATATTACTAAGTACTGTTTGATATTATGCATAAATGAACAATAGTTATTAAATTTGCATCTTAAACTAATATGCAACATCCTTAGATTTAAAATTTGAAAAAGTTCCTAAATCATGGATTGTCGGGGCCTATATACATATAACGTACATGAGATAAATGGTAAATAATCTAAATTATCCCCTGTATTTTCTTGTGCTTTTATTTTAGACATCTAGCTATAAAAAGTTATGGTTTAGTTCCTAATTTTTATTTTTTGTTACAGTTTAGTTACATGAACATACGTTATTAACGGTAATCACACATGGCATATGCCAATTCAGATGCCAGCAATGTGAAAAGATATGTTACATAATATGCCACATGTGAGCATCATTAACGATATATATCGAGTGACCAAATAGTAATAAAAACTAAAGATAAAAGACTAAATCATAATTTTTTTTTTTTAAATGGACTGATTGAAACACACGAAAATATTGAGGAAAATTTAAGTTATTTACCCTAAGATAAACATTGAAATTTTTATGTGCATCAACAAGCTAGCCCAGCCCATACCCAAGCCTTCAAAGTAAAAAATTAAGAAAGTGGCAAAGTGCATGCTCAGACATTAATACTTGATTTATATATCTGTTCAAAAAGAATTTATATATATATATATATATATATATATATATATATATATATATATATATATATATATTAACAAACAATAGATAAAACCTCAACTTCTGGTTGAAGAGAAGTATCAAATACGATTTCTTTTAGTATAGAGGCAGTTGCCTAACTAGTTGCAATAGGTTATTAACTAGTAAAGTAAATAAAAATATTTTAATTAAATAAAATTTGATATAATTTTTTATAATAACAATAATAATAAGTTATTAGTCCCAAGACTCCCAATTATTTGAGGTGGGTTACATAAATTTTTCCTTTTCACATTATTTTATTAAAGATTAAAAGATTTAATAGACCAAGTTCTATTATATAATTAGCCATATTTTTTCCATTTGATTATTTTTCAGAAGAAATTTTTTTGTTATTTAAAAAAAATAATATTCTATTATAAAATTTTAAATTAAATAGTAGAGATAATTTTTTTATTTTTTAAAATTAAAAAATAATTATATTATAACCCAAATATACTAAATCGAACTCATTACAGTGATAGTTTGCGTAGTTGATGTTTACTCACATATATATATATATACAGTGGCGGAGCCAGAAATTATGGGTTAGGGGGGCGAATTGAAATTTTTTTTAATTAATTAATTAATTAAATTTTATTATTATTTTTTTTTAAAAAAAATTATATGTTAATTTATAGTTTATTTTATAAAAATAAGATGTCAAACAATAAATTTTTAAAAAAATCTACTAAAAATATAATTTTATATATTATATAATTAATTTGTAAAAAATCAAAAGCTAAAACAAAGATATTTTTTAAATACTACATAAAATAATTTATAAAATATTAATAAATCAAATAATAAATTTTTGATAATATTTTTTAAAAAATTATTATGTTTTAGATTTTTTTTAACACAAAAAAAGGGATAAATGATGTATAGATTAGGGGTGTGCACAGGCTGAAATTTAATCATCCAATCCATTCATTTTCAGCCGAGGATAAAAAGTTTGGGCTATGAACCGACCCGTTACCGTTATTGTTTTTAATGAGATTTGAATTATAGATTTTAACAAGTATAATTATGATATGAGCCCTTTAGTTGTTTAAACTATATCTATTAATTTATAAAAAAAATTAATTTAAAAAAAATAAAAATAAAAAACTGAGAGAGAATAAAAAAACTAATTATATATATATATATATATATATATATATATATATATATAGAGAGAGAGAGAGAGAGAGAGAGAGAGAGAGAGAGGAAAAAGGGAGAGAGAAGGGGCGGGCGGGAGGCAAGGGGGGGCGGCCGGGGGAGAGAGAGAAACAAAGAGAGAGAATGGGGAGGGGGGTCGCCGGCGGTAGGGGGGGCGGCCGCCCCCCTTGCCCCCCCTCTGCCTCCGCCCTATATATATATATATATATATATATATCTGCTCTATCAAAATATAATGTTGCCACATTAGTTTATATAATTATACAATAATGCTATAAAGCCCGTACTAAATAATTATGTTAATCTTTTCCAACTATGATAAAGTGGTCAAACTAGACATTTTTCGCAGCATTGTTTGATCTTATCATCATATTGGCCATGTGTTATCACCATCCATCAACATGACACACATGTCCAGTGATACTTGTCAATTACAACATGCTTTGTCACTAATTGAAAGCACTTGGAATCATCAACTAAATTCCTTCATTTCTCAATTTTCATTGAAGTTCCCCACCTTTATATATGTTAAAAAAAACAACAAAGACTTTGGTGTTGAATTATCATTTACTCAAGCTTAAATTAATTTCGTTAAACAAATTTTATTTTTATATATATATATAATATTTGGAAACAGGTTAACCCTAGTCGATTACTGTGGATGGGTGACTGACGCGGGCCACGTGTGGGCGAGGCCTTGAACTGGCCGTTCTGTTCACGTGTGAACTTAATTTGTATGGAAGTGCTGACGTGTCAACGCAAAACGACAAAATGAAAGGGTCATTGGAAGCCGACAAGGAGACAACAAGTGCTCGTCATTGACGCACTCGACGGGACTTTGTCTCCACTCCCTACCGATTCCGATGACGTCATCTTTTTCAAGTCAACTCCTCCACCCTTCTATCTCTCTCTCCCTCTCTCGTACATTCATCTCGTGACACATACTCCTCTTTCCCTTCCCTTCCCTTCCCTTCCCTTCCTACCCATTGGACGATGCGATCTTTGCTTTCAAAATAAATAATATTAATAATTTAATTAATTTACAAGATAAAAAATTTATACCATTTTAATGATTGAAATTATTGCTCATCCTAAACGTTATACTTAATTTGCATTAGTCCCTAAGACATCTTCAATATTTTTTTATTTTTATTTTTCATTTTTTGCTTGAACTACCAGCACAAAATATAGTTAATTACTTCCACATTGCATTGGAGAAATAAACTAAATCTTGGGATTGGTAACACAATGAATACATATATATATATATATACCAAAAATAAATTAATTAAATTTTAGTAAAAGATTACGTAGCTTTCAGCTTTCGATCTGCCGGCAACGTCGAGTGAAAAAGTGAACCAATGCCACGTCACAACGGGCACCCCATTATTCTAACTATCCTTAGCCCACAAGTAAACGTCCCACGTGGCGTCTCATCATTGGCTAACATCCACGAGTTTGCTTGTATTACCACCCCGCTGACATCATCACCCGCGCAACTGATCTCTTACGTGGCAACTACCCAAACACCACCCTCACATGGACCCAATTATTACGAAAACACCACCCACCACCGTTTGCCGTCCAATTAACGGGCCTCGCAAACCCCGCCATGACGTGGGCTCCCTCTATGCCCAGTCCACTACCGTAGCCCTAGGGGGCCCAAACTAATAGACGTTGACGGTTCCCAGTTCCGCCACGTGTCCCACTCCACGGGCCCCACCGCCGTTCCTCGTATCCGACCCCACCAATCCCAAATCCACCGGTCAAGAAACTTCCACGTGGCATTCTATCAGAGGGTGACGTATCGTGGTGTGGCGCACCCACTGGTGCATACTAACTAACGACTGTGCCCAATGGTGACCGATGACGTCATCCTTTCCCTCACTCCCCTGGGCTCCCTGTTTCCCGTCACCGTCACGGTGACGTCACCCCATGTGAATCTTCTTCTCCTGTTTTTTCACCCATATAGCCCTATAAAACTTAATAGTCTACATAATTTATGAACTTGCAAGAAAATAACAAAAATAAGAGGACTTAATTGAAAAGAACCCGATTTATAAAACCCATCACTCTCTCTCGTTCTTCTCTTGTTCTTCATCTCTCTCTCTTTCTCTTTCGATGCAGGGCATTAGGGTTCGGCCGCTGATGAACGGCGGCGAGGGAGCGAAACGAGGGCTGACGATCGACGGCGGGGAGGCGCCGGAGAAGCGGATCGAAAGGCTCATACGGGAGAACCCTGTCGTGATCTTCAGCCGCCGTGCTTGCTGTATGTGCCACGTCATGCGCCGTCTCCTCGCCACCGTTGGCGTCCACCCCACCGTCATCGAGCTTGAGGACGCCGAGGCTGCTGCCATCGTCCCTCCCGGTTCCCCCGCCGTCTTCATCGGCGGAGACCCCGTCGGCGGCCTTGAAGGCCTTATGGCCCTCCATCTCAGCGGCCGCCTCGTTCCGCGCCTCCTCGAGGTCGGTGCCCTTGCCGGGTAATTTCCTCTATTTCTCGTGGGTAATCTTGGAATTTCATAGATCTCTCTTCTTCTTCTTCTTCTTTCAGCAATGGTACGGTTGTAAATAGAAAGTCCATGAAGGTGATAACTGAAAAAAAAAACAGAGAGAAGGGGGCGTGTTTAGGATTTCAAAGAAAAAATGGGGTTATTTGTAAGATTTGCACATTAATATTTTATTATCATTATTACGTTCTTTCGGCTTTAACTTAAATAATAATAATAATTATTATTATTATTATTAATGTGCACTTTAAGATGCGCGCGTGCGTTTTTGATGATGAGATTTTGTCTCTGTGGTTGGTTAGGGCTCATGAGATCAGCTAATCGGTTATGTTTGTTTATAATTTTTAATTATTTGATTAAGGGTTTCAATCTAGTTGGACTCTAATTAGCTCCATGCTTTAAACTTTAAGAACATAATAATATTTGATTATTAAAAATAAAAACTCCAGGACCAGGAGAAAGCTTAGGCAAAGATCCAAAATTCAAGCCATTAACTTTTTATTTTTTAAATTGATAAATTGTTTCCCTAGTTATTTGTTTGTTATGAAATAAATATTCTACAGATGATGTAATAAATGGGAAAATATTTTTCAAAATAAGTAAAATTCATTTTCATAACTTTGAAAAAAAATTAATTCAAAATTGAGCTTTTTATGTTTTTTTTTAATATCATTATGATGTAAGTTTAGACCTATTGGTTTAATTTTTTAATAATTGCAAATAATAAAATAAATAAATTCCAACTAAAATAGTTCATAATGAAAATTAGTTCAGTTTTCAAGTTAGTGGTGTCCTAAACTATTTTTATTCCAAAAAAACAACAATAATAAAATAATTAATTAATTAATTAATTATTATTAGTAATAATAATAGATCAATAAAAATGCCGTATCCATTAAGAATAAGACACTTGTCTGAGGACAGGCCCTCTCTTTGCATAGTTAATATATAATAATTGAAAAATATGAACAACTCCTTATTTGCCCATAATAATAATAATAATAATAATAATAATAATAATAATAATAGAGGTTTGAAAAAAATAATTTTGAATTTGAATGTTTTTATCCGTAAAAAAATAACTTATTTAGAGTTTATGAGTATTAGCAAATCGGTGTGGATGGAAGACCTGAAAATAAATAAATAAATAAATAATGGTTTTTGTTGGGGTTCCATAATGTTTGGTTACTTTGGTATATTTGTGAGCAATGATTGAGGATGTTGTAGCATGTAATTGGGTGAGTTTGGTTATGGCCACAAAGAAAGTGATAAAAGAAGATGAGGCTCCACTTTACAACGCCACCAATTAATTTAGTAGTATTAATGTATATCTTTCACTCCACATTTCAATTTTTATGATTTCTATTCTAAAGTCTTTCATTATATAATATTATATATATCAATCAATTCAACAAAATAATAATAAATAAATAAATAAATAAATAAATAAATAAATAAAACGCCACTCTCATGGCCCCATGCTTACCTCATCTTTCATTTAAAATATGATACAAAAATAATAGGGTTTTTTTTTCTTGCCGCCCCAGAAAGAAGAAAAAAAGCACAATTAATATTTTATGATTTTTATAATTTTATTTCATTTGCCACCCCTCTTAACTTATTATTATTACTTTTATCTTGTATTAAATCAAAGATTCTATTCACCACTGTCTACAGTAAATATATCCAAATTCTATCAAAATAAAGTGATCCCAACATTAACTATCTATTTGGATGGAGTTAATGATCCTCTTTAGAAAGAAATGTTTACTAATCCCAATGCACACCCATGTTAAAAGCTATAATTACCCTCTGTGGGGTGATCATCATTCCCCCAATTTTGGGGGGAATGAAGAGAATGGAGAGGGTAATAGACATGAAATGTCCATTTTACCCTCACATTCATATATATATATATATATATAACTTATAATAATTAGATCATAATTGTACATTAAATAAATAAAATTTTGGGTAATAATTAGATCATAATTGTACATTAAATAAATAAAATTTTGGGTAATAATTAGATCATAATTGTACATTAAATAAATAAAATTTTGGGTAATAGCCACTTTTCATGGAAAATTTCTATTTTACCCCAATCCAATTTATTTTTATTAAAAAATATTAATTTAATTAATAATTAGAATAATTAATTCCAATAATTATTAAATGAAAATACGTTATTTAAATATTTAATTTAAATATTAAAATTAGTAAATGATATTTAAAATATTTATAAAAAACTAATTAACTAATTGTTAATTATAATAATTAAATCATAAAGTGCGAAGTTTAATTAAATATTTTATAACTAAAAAAATTGATTAATTTAATTAATTAAATATAATAATTAATATGAATAATACAAAATATTGTTATAAATAAAAATTATTTATTATTAATAAAAAATTAATTATATTATCTACTATTATTTGTTTATATTAAGGGCACAAATGTAATTACTGATTATTTTTTTATTTTTCTCATTTCTAATAAATTACTTATCCACTTTTCACATTTCTAATTAATTACTCTATGAACCGAACAAAGTTTTCATTCTCATTCCATTGCCCAAAATTTTCATTCCTATCCCCGTCTCAAAAGTTTTTATTCCATGTACCGCCATCCAACGCTACCTAAACTCAGTCAAAATATTTAACACTTACTCTTTTCCATATCATTTTAAATGCACTATCAACATTTGATGTCATAAGTATCTTATGTTAGATTATTGGTTCATTTTTTATATGTCCTACTTCAATTCACCTCAAATGTTATATACATATATATATATATATATATATATATATATAAACTCATTAATAATGCATATTTTAGACAAATACATATTAACGTTTCATATATTAATTAAACCCATTTTTATTAAAATTAATTATAAGTTTTTGATATCCAAGAATCTGTACGAAAATTTACAAAACATTACTCAGGAATTAAAAACATCAAAATACTATAGTAAAATAAAATTTAAAAAGAAAAGTTACAAGCCATTTCTTAAAAGTGAGAGGTGAAAATTCACTAATTTAATACTCCAATCTATCATTTACAACAATAAAACAAATTAAAATACAATGAACTTTATTTTGACTCTAAATTAAAAGTACATTTCTAATAATATTAATAGTACTATTTGTTTTGTCAAAATTTGTAAGAACTCAAATTATATAGTGATTTTTTTTTTTGGATCTCCATAATACAAAGCAATAAGTTGTTAATTTCCAATTTATATGGTTATTATGGTCATCATACAGTTCAGTTTATATTTTTATGAAATCCAACTTTAAATTGACTTTTAAGTTAAAAAAAATTAACTAGTCACACACTAAGTGTAGCAATTCTAGCAAACAATGGTTAACTGGATTTTTATTTAACCCTATAGAGCTAGAATTACTCTTTTTTATGATAGTAAAAGAATAGTCATCCTCCCTGTAAGAAGTTTTTTTTTTCTTTCTTAACACCAATCTCTTTCTTTGTAGAAATAGTAACTCCAAGTATTTCTTTGTACTCAACGCCCTCTATTTTCAAGAATTAGTCACTTTAACGGTCTTTAATGGTTATATAGATATCCAAAGCACAAACGAAATGGATATTTGTTGTTCTAACCATTCTTCTTAGTTCAGATACCAATACAGAAAAGAAGAATTTAAAACAAAGTTTTCATGTTGTTGATTCGTAGGTGTGTTTTTTTCTCTATATGCAATCCTTTATGAGCCTCTTAAGAATAACCAATTCATGGGGTGGTTGGAGTATATTATTGGCAAGTATAATGAATATGAGTATTTGAAATTGTAAAGGTGTAGCAGAGGCAAAAATTCACTATTTTTATTACCCCAACCAAAAAAATTGATATTGGAATATTTTTTAATTGAATAATTTTAGAAAATCTTGATCATTGTTTGAGTTTTTCCCAAAGTCTTTACATTATTACAACTTATAAAATAAATCTATATTTTGTATTACCCTTCCAATACTTGGTATTTAACATCAAACTCTATATGGGATCTATAATCCTTTTAATGAGAAAATATTAAATAATGTATTGCATTTTTTAATGAAATATTTATTAATTATAAATTTATTAAGTTACAATAACTGTTTAGTTTTTTTTTTAAAAAACTATGCTTAATCTCAACTCAAGCTTAGTTTTCTCCTTTTTTTTTTTTCAAATAAAAACCTAAAATCCTTGTGAAAGTTGCATGTCACTACTAGACATTTGAAAAGTCAACTCCCCTCTAAATTCTTGATAATTCAATTTAAGAAATAATTGTTTTTATAAATTAATATTTTTTGTTTTGTTTTTTTACTTACTCCATTGTTTCACTGACGAGCTTGCTTCATGCTTATCCAGCTTCACAAGAGGTCATTGGAACCAAACTAGCTTGCTCCGGTCGATAATAGATTTGGGAAAGCTCTCCCTAACCAGAGCCTCCCACTAGCAATGTCATTCCTGGGCTTCTTGACCACCCAGCACAATAATAGCTTTTTCTTTTGCCCCTATTGCTCATCTTCTCTGTCTAACAATAATGGCACTACTTCCTTTTTTTCCCTCCTTTCCTTATGCGCTCTTCCTCCACACCCTGAATTCCAACTTAAACCTAACTTCTCCCTATCTCTGCTTAGCACTTGGATATCTTTCTTATTACCTTCCACACCTTCAATCTAATCTAAGTCATCTAGAAGCTACCACTTGATGCCACTCCTGCCCCTACCACTAGATGCTCTTTTTCACCGCCTCCTCCTTTAGCACCCCTCTTTCATCACCACATTTTCTCAACCTAATTTTTCATCACTATAGCTTATTTTGTCATCATCTCCAACACCACCGACCATTTCTTGCCACCATTCTCCTAGCCTATCGCCTTCCATCTATACGCTCACCTAAGCCACTTTTCCCTTTCCCTTGCCATTGGTGCGTCACTAGGGCCATCTCCAACACTGTTTACCTTACTAACTAGGTCAACTCCAAGTATAATACTAAGGTTACTAGATCAGCGGAGTGATGGGATCCCCACAAACATGAGGTGAAATGAGAGATGGTGGCATAGTTATAAGGACAACAAATTTAGCTGAACATGAAAATCTAAGAAAAAAATTGTAGAAATAAAGTAAAATTAAAAGAACTTGAGAAGAAAAAAGGTTTAAAAAAACAAAACTAAAAATTTTGTTAGGTATTAGAAAAATTGTCATGATTTAAAGTTCTTTTGAACTTACTATGAATATCTAGATTTTATTTATTTTTTTGCTTTTAATAAAAATATGTACAAATGTTAGTAGACTATGATCCAACTCTCAACTTTTAATTTGAGAATAAACACATCACCACAAACAATAATAAGTCCATCCCAAAAAAATTCAATATTCAAGAATTATATTCTAAACCTTTGTTAATTTAAATATTTAAACCGTAAAAATATGTTAAATTTATTTAAATTTAAATAAATAAATATTTAAAAAAAAAATGAATCTCAAACTTGCTCAAACCCAACTCAAGCTTAGTTTTCCTGCCAAATATATAGATATATAAATGAACAATATTTTATTTTATTTTATTTTTTAAGAGAAGTGTGGCGCCTCTAGGGTTGAAATCTGCACCCATGGTACTGCAACAATATTGTTCATTTAGGGACTGTTTGGTTACCTGTAACTAGCTATAAGTAACTGTAATGTAACTGGTTTTACATGTAAAAGGTTGTTTGGTTTGCTATGAAATCAGTTTTACATGTAAAAAGTTTTACAGTTTTGTGTACTTTTGCAGCATTTCAACTTACAGTAAATTTTATTGTAAGTTGAAATGCAGCAAAACATTTGGATTAAAATCACCATTCTTTACTCTCCACATTAACATAATTAAACTTATACTTATTTATGTTTTATTAAATTTAATCTTTTATTTAAAATATACCAATTTGTATTTAATTTTAATTACTAAAATATTTGTTTAGTATAAAATTAAAGAATATTATATATTCTTAATTTAATATAATTATTAATTAATTAATTAATTTTCTTACATTAGTATTAATAGTAGATAGGGAGAGTTAAATTATTTATTTTGGATTAGTGCTTAATTATTTAAGTTTTTGTTTATTATTTTTAACTGTAATAAATACTTTATTAAATCAATTAATTAATTTAAAACTCAAATTAAATTACATTAATTATTTTAGTTTAAATTACTTTTTTGAAATGTATTAAATAACTAATAATAATACTAGATAATGGGAGTAATCTCACCCTTCCACTTATACGGTGACCATATTATCTAACTTACATCAAACCACACAAATAAAAAATAATGCAGCATTTTCAGTTACACCAATGACGTAAATTAAAATGCAGCATTTTCACTTACACTGTAATTTCATTTATATGTAATTTTCAGTTACAAACAACCAAACAACCCCTTAATGTTCCTGAGCCTATGCACTATTTACAATATTGTTCAAATGGGTCATAGATAGGTCCTCTATGAAAGGAATCATATTGTCCCAGTCCAGAATTGCATTGCATGAGAATTTATTAACTCGATATAATTCTTACAAATTTTTAGAGTATACACGCGGCTAATTTTCATTGTCTCATGTGGCACGTAATTGACTTAATAAATCTCTATGAAGTAGACAAACCACCGTAACTGATGTATCTTAATATTTGTACAAACTTAAGTGGACTGGTGCTTATCACTTATTATAAAAAAAAGTGAATAAGTTACTTGTATAATTTGAATACTCCACCATCTCTATGAAAAGATATTAACCGCAGTTTAAACTCTCAATTTAAAAAAATAATAATAATAATAAAATGAAATATCAATTCTTTTAGTATACGTGTGATCCAATCTTAGTTAATTAACTCAAACTCAACTCAATGTCAACCTTCAAATTTATGAGCATCTTCATTTTACAATATTCTATCTTAGTTGTCTCCAATAAATCTAGCCACTCAAATCCACTACAAAACTTAACTCATTCAGCAAATCCAATCAAATCAAACCCAAGCCTAAATCAACCATTGAAGTCACCTCATATACCAAATCATCCATTGAAGTCACCTCAAATATATATGAATTAAAAGGAAGGGGAGGGGGAAGAATCGGAATCTAAATGTAGAAAAAGAGGTCTCCAAAGTCCAAACATAAAAAGAGAGGTCAGAAGGTGATCTTTGACATGGAACTGCTCTTGCTCTTTAGTGTCCATAATAACATTTGGACATTTCTCTCTGTTTGTACTTCACTTGGAGTTATAACAATAAAGGGCCATCTATGGTGGAGACATGGAGAAAATGACAACCACAATAAGTTCATTTCTTTTCTTATTTTTATTTCAGAAAAATGATTTCAATTTCTCCTTTCTCCGGTTATTGTTGATAATAATTATTTAAGAAATAATGTGTAAGATTTTATTATTTTTTCTTTAAAAATAATAATTAATAATTAATTAAAATATAAATAATTGTACAGTGAATCAACAAAGGTTGGTTCAGATATTTAAATCACTTAAATAAAATTTATACTTATCATTTTATAAAGTTTTCTATACTTTGTTCCAAACTTAAGCAAGTGATTTAGAATACGTGAATTATGGTAAGTAATGTTTTTCATTTACTTTTTTTTTAAGTTTATAAATTTTCAAATTATATTTTCTATTAAATAAATGTATTCAAACAAGTATTTTTGTTATTCTCATCAATAAAATAAAACATGAGTTTTGTATTTGACATTGTCTTATTTTTTTAAAATTCTTGGTTTAAGAAGATATTATTCATTAAAAATGAAATACTTCTACTACTACTCTCTCATCTTTCTCTATATATAATATATGTAAATATATAAGCTCTAGATATAATTATTGAATAGGAAATGTGGCAATTTATATATATATATACATTAAAGAATGGTAAGAAAATTTTAGGGAACAAGACCTATAAATGGTCCATAATGCACGTGTTGGATTCCAAGTAAAAGGTATTCAAGATGATCCAAATAGCACAGAGACAACATGCCATTGCCTATTAGGATCCTTCCTTGTATGATGTAAGTTTTCCATTCTTTATTACTTTGTTTAATCAAAAATCTAAATTTTTAATATGATCACATGAGCTGTAAAATGTTTGTTTGCATCAAGAAAATGACAAAAACAAATAGTCTTTAATACTGTTTAATTTCATGTATTCAAAGTACAAGGGACCCATTATAGATTGATTGCATCCCATCACAACCCTGAAAAGCTGAAAGTCACAAGATTACATATTAATTATATTTTCATTGATCAAATATGATGAGTTCCAATTATTTATTTTTCAAATAACATGACCTATATATCAATGCTTAATTAATGGTTAACTAATCTCAAAGACCATTTTTTTCTTTAATTAATTTCATTAGAGTAAGATGATGCTTTGCATCATGAAACAAATAGTGGTTTATATATTTATAAAGAATGACCAAATATTTAATTCAGAAGAATCACAAGAAGGAGAAGAAGAAGAAGAAGAAGAAGAAACACTTGCTAATAATTAAAATTTGTGGGGCATACATAAAAATGGTTGATTGGTTCAATCAATGGACCAATCATGCATGCTTAAAATTAATGTAGATGGTGAAAAGCTGAATGATGATGCTCATTCTTTAACCACTGCCTCCTCATCAATCTCATCATTTCTTTTCTTTTGAGGCAAAAGTAAACTCAACACAGCATCTATGTAAATAATTTCTTCACGAAAAGGTAAGTACATTAATTGCATGTAGGTTTTATATGATTGCATGCAAAAGAGGGACAAGGTACATGCATGTTTGAGTACTATTTCAGGGTTTTTAATTACTCATCCAAAAGTTGTGTAAAAAGAGAGTTTATAGATATAAACATGCTTCTTTCTTATCTCATTTTAACCATTAGCGAGTATGTATTTCTTTATATATAACTTCAACAAGCTTCCTCGCATTATTTATTTTTAATCATTGAAGGGAGTTGAAATCTCAATTTCTTACATAAGAGTTAAATACTTTACTGCTCGACTATTACGATAGTAGCCATTCACAAGAATTATTTAACATTATTCTTACACTATTGTTTATTGCTATATATGAATGTATGTATTTAAAAGACTATATTCGTAGACTATAATAGCTTAATGTAGATGTTTTATTAACTTATGTTTTTTTTAGTAAATATAGATGAATCATAAATTTATTGAAAAAAATAAGGACAAAGATGACAAAAACAAACAAACTTGAGAAAATAATAAAGTAAACTCTAGTGAAAATAAAATAATAACAAGAAAAAACATTAATGTAAATTAAATTCACCAGATGGAAGATAAAAAGTGCACATTGAAAATAAAAAGACAAAGTACAAAGCAAAAGCAACCATCATTCAAATTTCTAAAGCTTTATTTTACGAAATATGCGATCCACCCGACATAGAGGTCAAAGATCCCATAAATTCAAGGCTACACTTAATCGTTTATAGTGACTCTTATATAGTTTTCCCTCCTATTATATCTTTGAATTTTTTAATTTAATTTTCATTAATAAATGTAATTTATTTATTTTTATAAAAACATAAATATAAATATAAGAGTTGTGTAGGGTGGTGTGTGGCATTGAATGGGTGGAAACTCATACATTGCATCTGCTCTCTCTCTCTCTCTCTCTCTCTCTCTCTCTCTCTCTCTCTCTCTCAAATTCCCTTTTATATAGTTTTTCTTTCCTAACTTTGCTCTCTCTCTCTCAAATTCCCTTTTATATAGTTTTTCTTTCCTAACTTTGCTTCTCATGTGGATTCTTATAGCCAGCTAGACCACTTGAAATACATGAAAAACACAAACATAATTTGAAACCCAAGGAAAGGAATACTCTAAAGATCAAAACCATGTACTCCACTCTCATCACTTCTCCTACAACTGATCATCAACCTACCTCCTCAATCCCTTCCAAGAAGAGAAGAAACCTCCCAGGAACTCCAGGTTCATTATTTTTTTTTGACATTTATAGAGTGTGTATATCTATATATTTCTGTAAAACTTCTCATTATTAGTAAAACATTGTATTTATTTGAATCTCTGCATCAGACCCAGAAGCAGAAGTGATAGCACTGTCACCCAAAACACTAATGGCAACAAACAGATTTGTTTGTGAGATATGCAACAAGGGCTTTCAAAGAGACCAGAACTTGCAACTTCACCGTAGAGGACACAACCTTCCATGGAAGCTTAAGCAAAGAAGCAGCAAAGAAATGAAGAAAAAAGTTTACATCTGCCCGGAAATCTCTTGTGTGCACCATGACCCTTCCAGAGCTCTCGGCGATCTCACCGGAATAAAAAAACACTTCAGTAGGAAACACGGAGAGAAGAAGTGGAAATGCGACAAGTGCTCCAAGAAATACGCTGTTCATTCCGATTGGAAAGCTCACTCCAAGATTTGTGGCACTAGAGAGTATAAGTGCGATTGTGGCACCATTTTCTCACGGTATATATCATCAATTTCTTGAAATTTGCAACCTTAAAAAGCTTCATTTTCTTTTAAAAAAAGTTATTATTTTACAGGAGGGATAGCTTTATAACCCATAGAGCATTTTGTGATGCATTGCAAGAAGAAAGCAATGAGAAGTTCTCTAAAGAACCACAAGAAATATCACCAACATGGTTACCTTTGCATCAAGCACAATCAGCATGCATGTCTGCCACTGCATTGCTTCAGAAAGCTGCACAAATGGGTGCAACAATGAGTACTAGTAGTAATAATGCTCCTCCTTTTCAAGAACAAATGGCAAGTCACACATTCACTCAAGCTTCAAGCTTTCATGGTTCTTCTCCATTTGAGGAGGCATTTGGAGGGTTTATGGGTTCTCGGAAAGAAGAGAGAAGGATTGATGAAGGAATGACAAGGGATTTTCTTGGTTTAAGGGCACTGTCTCATGGAGGTATCCTTAACTTGGCTCTTTTGGATCCTAATTGCATGAGTTCCTCCTCTTTTGAGCAGCAGTGAACTTCTTTTAAGTTTCTCTCTTTTTATTCTGTTTTCTTTTCTTTTTTTCATTTGATTTTTTTTCTTGTAATGAGCTGAAGTTTGTTATGTTGTTGACTTGTTAATTTAGTGATATTTTTTCTTACTTAGTTTCTTTTTCTGATCTCTTGTTGGAAACAATGGAAATGTGGTCAATTAGCTTCATTTTGTTTTTCTTTTTGTTTGCTCCTTTTCCTTATATATATATCTTTTTCATAATTATTTACTCATTTATACTGGTTTATATATATATATATTTTTCCAGTGGTCCTACTTTCTTCACATTTTACATTTATATTGAGCATTAAAGCATGGACCTCATGTGGGAAAAAAAACCCACAAATGTTTTCCCCATGGGATCTTTAAAGACAAATGAAAAAGCCAACTCAGTTTCATGTTCTTCTTTATTTATTAATATTTTTCTGTTGCAACTCATTAGTATTAATATATATGGGTTATCCCTTGTGTGTATATATATAAATATATAAATGGCATGCAATCTCAAGACTGAACAGCATTTTGATGTGTTCTTACCAATACTTATTTTTTTTATTTTAATATTATGATTTTATTTTATTTTACCAATATTTTCTTTATTTTAATTGGATATTTTTTTTTATTTGAGTAAAATATTTTCAGCCAATTTTTGGACTGGTTTGAAAGAGAAGAGTCTTCCAAGAATCCAATTCATAACAAATTGAATACACAGACAAATCACAGCCCAAAAAATTTGATATTCCGCACAAAAGCATAAAAAAACACTATATATATATCTAGAGCGTTTATCACTCCTGAAAAACCCTCCTGTTTTCTGTAGTTCAAAAACCCACAAATATGGTAGCTTTGAATCTGGCTCAATTAGCAATTATACTGCAAGATTTGAAATGGAGAAACAGATTGAACAATACTAATGTTTTGGAGATTTTGTACCCCAAAAAATTGCATCAAGATCCTCCTCTGTCTACTCACTCCATCTTTACAAATAAAAAAGGATAAACAAAATGAAAACACAACATTCCAATTTATAAACACAATAACTCAGATTGCCAGGAATTTAATTTACATCTTTGAATGCATTCCAAGAGACAAAATCACTTGCTCAGATGCTTCAGAGAGATTGAGAGAGAAGAACAAACAGAACCAATGAAGCTTCATTTTGGGAAGAGTCTTATTCTGAGAACCAACAAAAGAACACAGTTAACAATCACCTTCAATTCTTCCCTTGAAAAACTTCTCCGTCTTCCTTATTCATCGACGCTCTCTCAACCTCCTCGCACCTCAACCGTGCTCAGTGCTTACCTGAGCTCAAATGTGATTGTTCGAGTGCTTGATTCCTTCAAGGCCACTGTCCAATACCCTCCTCTGGTCCTGATACGTATCGGAGTGCAACTGCATGGTCACTCATGCTACCTTTTGATAAACCTCTCAACCTCTGCCAAAACTGCCTGCCTCTACCAGGCCTCAGCGGACCTGAGCTTGAATGCCGGCGAAATGAACCTGAACCCTCTCTGGTAAACCTCGCCGATGTACTGAAGACATCAGATGCTGACAACACTCTTTCGGCTTCCAGACCCAATCCTGTACTTATCCTAAGTTCAGTTTCATGAGCTGATAAAACCTCCTGGCTGCAGCTTCCCGATGCTCCGTATTCATCTCCCTCATTACACACTAGTTTTAGAGCTTGCACTACCTCACCCATAAATGGACGATGAGAAACCTCAGGTTGAACACACATTGAAGCGATTGCCGCTACTTTCGCCACACTGTCAAAGGGTACATCTGTGCCTAAGGACAGGTCTATGATCGTCTCCAAACCTTCCTTGCTTGTGAGGAGCGGACGAGCCCACGAGACTAAATTTTCTTGCCCGGGAGGTTGTGACATGTCTACTGGTTTCCTTCCTGTGAGAAGCTCAAGAAGGACAACTCCGTAGCTGTAAACATCACTCTTGACAAGAAGATGCCCCGTCATCGCGTATTCAGGAGCTACATAACTGAAGACAATGAAACACATTAATACTAAATACCTCTACTTGCTTTTCAGTAAAAAGAGGAGTGAAGTAGAATCCTCACCCAAAAGTTCCCATGACACGGGTGGAAATGTGCTCATTACCCTCTTCCAATGCCGTTCGGGCAAGGCCAAAATCCGAAACTTTTGGAGTAAAATCATGCTCCAATAATATGTTGCTTGATTTAAAATCCCGATGAATGACACGAGGGCTTGAATCTTCATGCAGATAGGCTAGACCACGAGCAGCACCGAGTGCTATCTTCATTCGAGCATTCCAATCAAGTGGCGCAGATTCCTTGTCCACTCCTACTCAGAAAATACATTTTCTAGATCAATTTTATGTCAATAATGACAAAACAGCAAGATATGACAAACATTCAAGTTTGCAGTTCTAACCATGCAAATGAGATTCGACACTGCCATTAGGAATGAGTTCATAGACTAGACAACGGAGATGCTCTTCGGTGCATATACCAATCAACTTGACCAAGTTCCGATGATGCAAACGGCTAAGCATCTCCACTTCGGCCAAAAATTCCCGCCCACCTTGCTGATCATCCCTCTTCAAAACCTTTACAGCCACCCGAGTACCGTCTTGAAAAGTACCTAGGTAGACACGCCCAAAACCACCTTCGCCAATTATTCTCGATTCATCAAACTTGTTAGTAGCTCTTTCTATCTCAATTAGACTAAAGGTTTTCGCCGATCCTGTGTATGTTGCAACACTGGAACCAAAAGACCCTGAAGCTGAGCTAGGCCGACTTCCATATATTACAGGCACAGGCCCTACATAATTTGTTGGAAAATAAATGAATTAAAATAGACATGAAAAATGTATTCATTGACAAATATATCAAAGAAATGCTTTACCTGCAGACTTTGCAAAGGAAGGAAGCAAAGGTTGTGGAGGTTGTGATGTTGGTTGAGCATGATTTCTACATTTTAGCAATAAAAACCACGCTGCTCCAACACAAAGAATCAGCGCTATAACAGAAGAGAGTACTATAATAGCAATCAAGCTCTTACTGATATTCTCCTTTGGTTTTCTTATATCGACCCCGAGAGGTTTTATCGCTCTTGCATTGTTGGTGTTAGCTAATGAGCCGTCAGCATTGATATTTGCAGGTGCCATAGGTGGTGATGGAGGAAGGCCTATTGCAGAGATATTGCAGAGATATCATAGTTGAACTACCTCAAGAGAAAGGCACCTAACATATGGTAAAAGCATTTCTTACCCGGGTATTCAACGTACAATACATCATAGTTTCCAAAATCAGAGGAACTGAGGACAACTTGCTTATGCCAGAACCGCACATATGTCTGATATGCTATTGTGCGGTCAAAAGTCTGTCCTTTTGGCACCAGATAAATGATAACAACAGTCTTCTTCTCGGGCTCCTCTGTATCAGCATTTGCTCCCATGATACGAACTTGTCTTTGCTTCATGGAAATTCCCGACGAAATTTCTTGGGCAAGCTCAGATACCACAGGAAAGAAATCATACAACCCAATGCTTAGACGAAGCCCAACTTTAATCGGCAAGACACATGTACATGGTGAACCGGGCAAGCTATTTGTTAATGAGTCTGTGCATGTCAAAGGGGCGCAATCTGCAATCACATGATAATATGCATGTAACTCTAACATCCGAAAATGGTGGCATTATTGTAAAAATAGCAAACATAGTGCAGACATATAAGTACCCAAATTGGGGGGTGGAGGTGGTAATGTCTGTAAAGGCGGCAACTGTGGTGCAATTGGCTTCTTGGGAAAAGAGTTAGTAGGGGATGGTGCAGGGGAATGATTCAGCCCTGTTGGTATCACCATGATCACATACAAAGATGCATTTAATAACAGCACAAAAATTGCTCAACAAAGATGATTGCAGGAAAGAAGATGTATCACATACTTCCTTCTTGACTAGATGGTACCATTGAAGTTGGTGAAGGTACAGGGGCTTCTCCACCATCTCCCGGTGAAAATGGTGCATTTGGGGGCTTCTTGGGAAAAGGCTTAGTAGGGGAAGGCGCAGGGGAATGGTTCGGCCCTGTTGGTATCACCATGATCACATACAAACACACATTTAGTAACAGAATGAAAAAAGCTCAATGGAGTTAATTGCAGGAAAGAAGATGTATCACATACTTCCTTCCTGACTAGATGGTACTGTTGAACTTGGTGAAGGTGCAGGGGCTTCTCCACTGTCTCCCGGTGAAAGTGGTGCTTGTATAGGGGAATTTGGAACTAATAGAGATAACAAAAGCAATGCAAATTTCTTATTAATAAGATGGTAGGGATTTGGTAACATCCAAAATAGTGGTTGACTTAGTACCTTGAGCTGGAGGGATTGGCTGATAATGCTTGTGCCTATTGTTTGGGAACATTTCTGGAGGATGCAATGGAGATGGGGAGATAACAGGGCCTTCCATTTAACAAAGAAAAGAGCTTCTGTCAATGAAATTATCAAGGAACACGATCAAGGATGTCGTAGAAAAAGTTTAAACCTGAATTGTGTGATGATGACGATGATGACGATGAAAAAGGAGATGGAGATAGAGATGGAACAGAAAGTCCAGCTGCAGGAATTGTAGGACCAGATGCAGGGCTGTGATGAATCTTTTCTGGAGCCGTTTTAGGATGTAAATTCGAAGGAGCACTAGAAGGAGGTGTTAGCAAATGGTGACCAGCTCTCTTGCTATAATTTCTTGGATGAATTGGAACTGGAGGTGCTGGTGCAGGACTGTGAAGTATTGGTCCTTGTGGAGGATGGGACTGCGGCAATGAAGGTGTTTGTATAACATTTGAAGGTGTCTCAGCTTGAGGTAGTGGGCTTAAAACAGGAGAGTGATCTGAACCAAAGTTCACCGGGAATTATGACCTCAATAATATTTCCTACAATATTCAACACGGAAAGTCACTTAAATACCTTTTACATCTGGATCATCTACAGGGGAAGGTGCCGCAAGCGGTGCACCATGGTTTTTCCGGTGGATATTAGGGGAAGAGTTCATTGATGGAGGAGCCGCCGGACCTGCAATGGATATACAAGATGAATGCAGGACCAATTAGAGAAATAAACTCAAAGAAGTTTTTGAAATGCTTACTATCTATTGCATGAGGAGTATGCTTGGTTGTGGATGGAGATATCGCTGCACTAATTGGCTGCATATTGGGTGGATGACTGGGAACCTTTTCCGGAGGTGATGGAACTGGTGTAGTAAAATACAATTAGCAGGTAACCCAATTTAATATTGATTTGGTTGCCTGGGTATTTGAACCAAACCTGGAGCACGGGGCGAGGTGACTGAAGCATGATTAATAGGTGCTTCTCCATGAGCTCCACCCTTGGGCATCCCTTCTCTAATGGGAGCCGATGGTGGGATTGCAGAGGAAGGTGAAATATCATGGCCTGCCAAACAAAGCGAAGTCATTCAGAATACAATAGCAATGAAAAGTCGATGAAGTTGATAACAACATGCAGAACACCTGATCTCACAGGAATATTAGGTGCTTGGCTTTCTACTGATGGAGATACTGGTCTTGGCCAATGAATAGGAGGGGGAGTATCCTCAAACTTTGGTGGTGATAGGCTTGGAGCATGTGTGACAAACCCTAAATGATAACCTTAATATCAGGATACTTCCAATTTTTAAAATCTTCAATGGAGATGTAACACATTGCAATTTCATCATAGTTACCTGTATGGTGAATTACAGGGCTAGGTGCAGATGCATTTTGGGAGTATATATCGTTTGTAGGACTTGAAGCTCGGACATTATTAGGTGGAGGTGCGGAAGAGATTGCAGGCAAAGGAGGTACATCAATCCCTGCAAGAGAATGCAAGAAACACAAGAACAATGACACTTCATTAGCAAATCAAAGAATATAAATTTAACAAAAAGTAATACTAACCCATAGGAGCAAGCTTTTGTGAAGGCCGAAGTTTCATGCCCCCATCGTTATCAGATAAAGATAGTGTTGTCCTTTGAGCAACTAGTAGTTTGTGTGATGGTTTAGAGAGCTCCCTTATTAGAGGCACTACCGATCCTGTAAAAGAAATGACAAAATAGTTCGGATGCTTACATACTTGATTCTCGCTAAAGCTATTTTCCAAATGCATGAACAAAGTGCTCATATAAATATCGTGTATTTGCAAATGTGAGTTTCTGACAAACATTCTTAAGGACTGGTAATCGATTCTGCTTGAATTGGAAGGCAGTAAGAATTTTCAGAACTGTAACTTAATGAACTCATTCTGCAGTTTGCTGTTGATTAAATTGAAGAGCATATTGCACATTATAATAAAAGAGATGCATTCTTGATGATACTTTTCAGTCATAGTTTTACCAAAGAATCATCAAATTTAGGCTGCTTCCATATATTATTTCACAACAATGGAGAAAAAAAAAAACTATCATCAAACAATTTGCCCCCATTGCCTATTTTCGCCTACATATCTATATCAGTCTCTAAAGAATCTAATAACATGAACTCAAAAGCAGAACAATATAAGACAGATCCAAACAGGTTTGAAAATCATAAACAAAATTAGAACAAAATCAAGTTTCTGAAATCAAAACTAATGATACCTTTAGATCCCAGAACGGCCAAAAGAACAATAGCAGAGCAAAGAGCCCACTGAACCACAAACTTCAGAAACCTCCCCATCTCAGCACCAAGATCTCAAACCAAACACCACCACCTTCATAAACAAAGAACCCTCACAAACCACAGAGATGGGAAAAGCCAGAGGGGGAAAACCTAAGCCATCCCATATATCAAAAAGCCAAGATTGGATTTTGCATCAGACAACACCATCAAACAAGCATGTCAAGCAAGAAAAACCCAATCTTGCGTGGTGACCAAAGACCACAACACAAAGGAACAGTTATTATCCTCATAATGGACACCTAATACCAAGAGAAAAGCTCTCCAAGATGTGAACTTTTCTTAAGAGTTGCCAAAAAGGAGAGGTTTAGTGCACCCTGAGTGGGCTTAGAAGAGGAGAGAATGAGGCTGAGTGGGAGAAAAGATTCCAAGAAAAACAAGGATTTGTGGATTGAGATTTAGAATAGTGTGAGAGCTTAGTGGATTGTGAGAGAGAAAGAGAGAGAAACCAGCAACAAGGCTACTTTTTTATGAGATTCCTTGTTTGCATATGGTGTCAAATGGGGCAGCTTGGTGGCAAGGGTCTCCCCATGGTTTGACAGACATAGATCATGGCCATGAGGGAGTCCAAAGTTTAAGGCCATTGAAGGCTGCTTATCCTCCTCCTCTTTTCATTTATGCCAAACTGGGTCCCACTTCAAACTCCATCTTGTCCATCCAAACTGCCACTCAGGCATGATCACCACCATCCATTGCATCTGCCTCTCTCTCTCTCTCTCTCTCTCTCTCTCTCTCTCTTGTGTTCTTGCTGTTCTTGTCTCTCCAATCACAGCACATTCACTGGCAGTTTTGCATTATTGGCCTTGTGATTAATGCATACCTTCAAAGAAAACACTCATACACACAAACATGCACACTTTTTATTTATTTATTTATTTCTTTCTTTCAATCTTTATCAATGAAGGTGTGCAGTCATTGTTCTTAGAATCCTGGGAGAACACCAAGGCCACCACCAAACTAGTAAAACTGGAAGAAGAACAGGACCACCAACTTTTGAATAATGATTAGCAACTTGAACATGGGAATTCATAGCAATTTGTGCTTTTATTATGCCTGATTTGGAGACAAGCAAAGAGAGCGTCGGCAGGTGAGAGATTGAGCAGACATGAAGTGCTACTCAAGTGTGTCATGTGTGCTTGCAAAGCTATCCTTGGGATGTGAGCGAAGTGATTCTCTGCTAAGCAATAAAGCATACTCCTTTTTCTTTTTTATTTTATTTGTCCAACATTCATTCATTCAAAATATATATATATATATATATATATATATATATATATATATATATATATATATATATGGCAATAAGTAATCTAGGTAAGTCCCTAGATTACTGTTTTCTAGTGATGCTTGATTGAAAACCGTTGGATGATCATCCAACGGTTGTTTGTTTATATAAGCACTGTACATTTTTACTGTGCACAATACTGTACAACACTGTAGAACGCGTTTTCGCACTGTTTATAATGATCAAAGCCGTTGGATTATCATCCAATGGCTACTATGGACGTCTTTAGATTTGAAATCTAGGGACGTCCCTAGATTATTGGCCCTCTATATATATATATATATATATATATATATATATATATATATATATATGCAAATGTTAACAAACCATATGTTAAAAGATGAGCATACAAAAACAACTATACTGTACAACACATGTGCTTTTCATCTGTGAGATGTGATTGGAATATGCTTCTTCAGCATAATGAACATGTTACATTAAACTTGATACTAATAGTTTAATACCAATAGATCAAATAATTGTTAGTTCATATAAATTATCATATAAATTTTTGTTAACAAATAAGTATTTTATAAATACAATAATTATTTTAAAAAAATTATACTAATAATCTTTTGACATTGGGTCCCTTTCCTAGGGTGTTCTTGTTTAGCTAAAGAGACTGGTTTAAATTTTAATCCACAATAAATGATAGTACAAATGTGTTAAAATATTAACTCCATATACATTTATATTATTAATGGGTTTTGTTTATTTTATCCCAAAAAAATTATATACTATATAGCGTTACTGAAACTAAAATTATATATTAATGATAAAGATTTCTCTTTATAAACAAAATTGATTATAGTGATTGTGTGTTTGGAATTTTATTTATCACGTCTTCTTCGTTTATTCTACAATACATGTTTATTAAATTTGTATTTATTTATTAAAGAAAAAAAAAGGAAGATCATAAAATGAATGGGAATCAGGATGCCACAACAAGATGACAGCTTGACAAGTCCTTTGGATTGAACCAAAAGGGAAGTAACATGTGCTCAATGATCACCAAGAACATGAGCTTGCATGAAGGACATTGGAATTGAAAGGGCACATAGCCTTGTCCAAGTCCTTGTTTGGTATTTTAAAAGATTTAAAGGGCCCATTTGCATGTGATTATGTACCACCTTCCTCTTTCAACAACCATCTCCTGCTCCTCCCTACTTACCTCTTTGTTTTCTTCTGTTGTGATTAAAACATATATACTTTAATAAAAAAATTCAATTAAAATTTGAAAATTAAAAAAATTAAAAAAATCTAAATTACTCCTTAAAAAAAGACCACAATGAAGTAATGAACTATGGAAAGATGTTTTCTTTACCTCTTTACAACCAGGCATTTGCATCATCTATACTTTGATTCTCTTGCTCTCAATTGTTCTTCACTTTTGCTTTAAAAAAAAAAAAAAAAAAAGAGAAAAGAAATTTCAGAGAAAGTGGGGAAAAAGTACTAAAAATTCAATGCATGATTAACTAAAAAGTTTGAGAAATCTTCTTGTAATTACATTGCATGGTTGCATGAATCTTTTGGATTAATGAAAAGAAAAGTATTATAAAGTTTGCCATAAATAGATGCTTGATGTCTTGAAGATCTTTTTGTCCATATTGTCCACATAATTATTCCCTTATTTTTATGGAGGAATAATGGTTCTAGTTTTTAATTTAAAGTTTTTTTTTTCTTGCATGTGTTTACAAAAGTTGATAATCACTTATGAATATGTTGAAAACTATATTTGCTCAACTATTTTTTGTCAATAAGTGTCAATGAAAATGATATCATTTTTTAAAGGGCAAAATTAAAAAAAAAAACCCATGTGGTTTTACATTTTTTTCAAATCACAGCCTGTGTGTTTTTTTTTTTTTTCAATTAACTACTTTGTGGTTTTTCATTTTTACAAATCAAAGAAAACCCGTTAACGCCGTCAAGGTTTGCTTACGTGGCACATTTGCCCTGCGTTAACGGGTGAGAAAGATAATGGAGAGTTGACCGAAATGAGCACTAAATACTTTTCGAGAAATCTTGACGGCGTTAACGGGTTTTCTTTGATTTGCAAAAATGAAAAACCACAAGGTAGTTAATTGAAAAAAAAACACACAAGCAGTGATTTGAAAAAATGTAAAACCACATGGGTTTTTTTTTTTAACTTTGCCCTTTTTTAAAATAATAAAAGTTCTCTTTATGTTTTTTTTTTAATAAAAATAGATAAATTATGAATTTATTAAAAACAAACTAGTATTGAAAAAAAAAATAACAAACATAAACACAACAAAAATAGAAAAACCAGAAAATAGAAAGAGACTTGAAGAGCAAGGGACTTGAAGGGCAACGCCAGGGATGTCCTTAATGCAATTTTTCTCATCACAACTCCATCTCATTTTTCATAACTAAGTTTTGATAAAAATATAAATAAATAATTCTAA
Source organism: Dioscorea alata (assembly GCA_020875875.1). Taxonomy (NCBI): domain Eukaryota; kingdom Viridiplantae; phylum Streptophyta; class Magnoliopsida; order Dioscoreales; family Dioscoreaceae; genus Dioscorea; species Dioscorea alata. Next base: position 15,722,755 of record CM037015.1, on the reverse strand, counting down.
CATTATATATTCCATGTCTCAAAAGTTATAAGATATAAATAAATTAATAAAATTACAAATTAATAAATAAAATAAAAATCTACAACAACATGCCATCCCATCTAGGCATAAGATGTCAACACATTACATTCCCAAACTAAAGATAATGACTAAATAATAAATCTGTTCAAATGTCAGTTTCAATAAAATCTCAACAACTTACAAGATTCTAAGGCATATTTAATATGCTTTTTTATCTGTTTATTTGTTTTTTGTAAATATAAGTGATAAACGCCCCATATTTAAAATTAAAAAAAATAAAAAATATGTATATTTATAAATTTAATACCTTAGCATACCTGTGTCCTTATTTTGTGTAGGTTTTCAAGTTCAATTTTAAATTTTCTCTTATTTTTTTATAATTTAAAAAATTAGTTAGAAAACATCTTTCTATGTATATATATTTCATAAAAATAAAAAGGAAGATTGAAAATTGAAAAAGAAAAATGCAGGAGTTAATATATGCAGCAACCATTTGAGGTACAAGTAGTTAGATTACTTTTATTTTAATTACCAAAGTTCAACATTGGTGCTGATTGCAAGGACTAGCAGATCGGTAGAACGGCAGTCCTTTTATACTTTTCAAGTGAACTGCATTTACATTACTCTGGGTGATGGTGTACTCCGTTTTTTTAAACTTATTAAATTTATCTGATTTATATGTGTTAGTTCCGCCGGTTAGAGTTTATGAACTTAGAGGAACATTCACTCACTTAGACACTCAAGAAAAGCAAACACAAACCACACAAGAAGAGACACAAGACGTTGGTAACCCAGTTCGGCATCCACTTGCCTACATCTGGGGGGCCATGCCCGGAGATCAACAATCCACTAAAAAGGGGTAAAAGATAGAAGAGTACAAGACACACTTGTCACTCTCTCACAATACAAGAATACTACCATCTCTAGATTGTCCGGTACCTCCCTACTCCCTCTTTCAAGAGTCGTACCCAATCCTAGACCAAGGTAGTATATATAAACGCCTCAACGTCCCAAATATAGCACATACCTTTTTTAGAATCTCCATTGCTTCTAACTTTGGAACCTTCCGAAATTAGATGTCGCAACTTATGTTATAACAAATGTTGCGACATGACCCTGACTGTTGGCTTGGCTGAATTCTGGCTCCATTGCTAAGCGACCTCAAGACACCCCATCTGAGTCGATGTAGCCCGATCACTTGATCCGAACCTACCAGCAACTAACCTCCCTCTTCAGCTCCTCACCACACAGCCCCCTCGCAAGGGGCGCACGTTCTATGTGGGTCTTCATTAAACTTGCCAAACTTAGTCTTCACTTCACCCAAGTTTGGTCTTCAAATCTTCATCAAAGATCTTCATTCAATCAGCTGAATCTTGTCACCTATAGGCGCATCTTCATACATACCCTTAATAGACTTCATATCATCTCTATTAGGGTTCTTCAAATCTTGTCTTCAATAGTCTTCAAAATCATACCATTGATAGGTTGTTTCTTCATTTAAGCTTCACCCATATTTAGTCTTCAATCACATCTTCTAAATATGGTCTTGAAGAGATATTGATATCATCTTGTTGCTTGCTTGATCTTCTTGCCTAAAATAACTTCAACAAGATCTTCATTGAATCTTCATGAGAATTGCAACTTCTTGCCAAAAATAACTTCTCCAATATCTCTCATGATATTTTCCACCTAGCCAAGATTGTTTGCCATGTCATCCTTCATTCCACATCATTCTCCATTCCATGTCATCATGCTTGCCACGTCACCTTGACTAGGTGTCAAATTATGCCAATCATTAAAGTGCATTTGCACTAACAATATGGATCTTACGAAATTAGTTAAAATTAGTTGGTAATCTAAAATTTATAAAAATTATATTAATTTTACAAAATTACTCAAATTTAAAATATATTTTGAAAATTGTATAGTTGAATATAATTTATTGGAGGTTGTACAAGTATATTAAATATAAAAGATAAATTTGAAAAAATAATATTTAATACTGCACAAAATTTCTAAATGAACAAGCAAAAAAGAACGAAGAGAGTATATACATAGATAAATGTCGACAAATCTGTGTCAAGTTTGTATACGTGCTTTTTATATACATCATATGCCTTTACTTTGCATAGCAGAGGATTCAATCCCTGGCCTTTGCCCACACACAAGAGATTGGCTAAAACATCGCTAGCTATATATATACACATATATATAACAATTTTTTTTTCACCATGTTCTTATATTTTAATTTCCTCAATTTCAAGCTGGACAACTGAAAAGACATAGACTTCAAGGACTAGTTTATCATCGTTTTAGTTGAATTTTTAGTTTTGTTTTGAGATAAAAAAAAAATAAAAAAAAACTTGTGAGCTTGTGAATATTTGTTTAGGTTTTATTTGTGCATTTGGAGTGGAAAGAGCTACCACTTATGAAGTATGTAGCTACTCTCATAAATTGGATATAAGTTATGCCCTAATGAGAGAAATAACTATCTCATGGGATGCGTGAAAGCTACTACCCCGGTAGAAAGAGCTACCTCATTGAAAGTGTGAAAGCCACCTTTGGCGGTCGCCTAGGAAAGGGCTACCTTAGAGGTTGTGTGAAGCTACTACTTCCTTCCTTGTAAGAGCTTAGAGGAGTACTTTTTGGGTTAACTTGAGTGAGTTCACACACACTTACACATTTTCGAGTTATTATCCTTTTTTATTCAAGTTTTTAGCTAGAGCAATGATACCTTTTCTGCAATGTTGTAAATTCCCCTTGTAGAATGCTTCTTTTGCATACTTTTGGCGAACCTAAGGCTGAGCACTTTCAATTGTTCTTCCCAAGTACTTTCATGTTTTATTTTTGCTTGAGGACAAGCAAAAGCTTAAGTGTGGGGGAGTTTGATAAGTTCTCGTGTATAAGTAATACGAAGTATTCTTTTCTTACGTTGAGCATTACTTTATTCAAATTTTCTCGTTTATATGTGTGTATTTATGTTCTTTTGTGCATATAGGGTTGTGGAGACGAATTGAGGAGAAAATAAGCAAGAATAGGTCATGAATGAGAGTGTTGAGGGAGTTTTTGGATCGGGCAAAGAACAAGACACAAGTTGTGTTCAAAGACATGTGAGTGTGTGCCAACCTCCAACTGAGTTCAAGGGAATATGTGAATTGGAGGGGCATAAAGGCAGTCACACTCACACGTTCTGGCTTGTGCAACATTATCAAGAGCTTCGTCAATGTGGTTCAATTGAAAATGCGACGTAACCTACCACACGATTGTGTGCCCAATTTGGCGGCCTCGATGAAGAAGATTAATTCGGGAGCATTTTGGTGCGAGTACTGAAGTAGTTACTGTAGCAAAACATTGTAGAAAGTTACTGTTCACAGTGCGCCAAAAATCTGGAAAACAAAGAATCCACACGCCCGTGTGGAAAATCCACAGGGGCGTGTGGATGCCCTATTTCACCCTATAAATACCCCGTTTTGGGTTTTTTTGGGGACCCCTTGGACTATCTTTTGCCTATCTTTTAGGGGGCTCACGACTAGGGTTTGGAGAGATTCTTGGAGGTCTTTGGAAGCGATTTTACGGCGTCGGTATTGACATCCTTTGGAAGATAATTATTGAGGGAGCTTTCGTCGACATTGATTCGGTGAGGTGTGCCTAGGCTTGACAAGGGATTTGGTAGAGAAGACGAGGCGGCTCCACAAGACTATCGATACGGACCATAAGGGGGTTTTCTTTATGGTTTATATGCTATTTGATACAAACATTTTGATTATTTTGTATAGCTTCATGGAGAGCTAAACCCCTGGTGGGTATTCGGACTTATAAACCCTAGGATGACATTGTTTCTATGACTTTTATTATGCTTTCTTAATTAATGCTTTTAACTGAGTTCCAATCTTTAATAATAATTGCATTGATTTCCCCTTAGCAGTGACACTAGGGTTGAGAGTAATTTAGGTTATCCTTGGAAGGTGTGACAACTTCTATAGGATTAGACTACACGAGATTGGAGAAGGTCGAGAGGATGAGTCAAGGGGTAGCGAAACGTCCCCTTTCCCCTTCGGTGTGATTTTTCCTACCATTGTGTTTCAAGAGTTCTTTGCGGTCGAAGTAAAGCGAAGTGCTAGGAGATGAACTCCCCTGGGGCTTAGTTACGCAAGCAACAGAGTGAAGGGTTATAGTGAATCATAGTGCTAGGGCTTAACTTAGACTAGGGTTCTTTCGCCTGGACCAAAGGGTTAGAACTATACTTAGGGACATGGTCTATCACTTGGAATCCCTAGAACCCGAAGCAGTTCCACGTAGTGTGAGGTTTAGAAGATGGACTCCCCAGGGGCTTAGTTGAGCGATCAACAGAGTGAAAGGTTGTAGTGAATCCTAGTGCTGGGGCATAGTGTTGGAACTAGTCACGGTTGACCTTAGGTTTGGCACCATGTGCTTTAGGATTTCCACGACTCATTAGACATCAATTAGAAGGTAATAATACTAGTCTTGCACTTGAAGCAACTAATCCTAGGGAGAGCATTGTTCGGATACCCCAATTTCTTATCGATTACCTCTCCTTACCTTTACTGCTCATATTGCACTCTATTACTTTCTTTTACATTTATACATATTGATTTCTCTCACCATCGATTTCCTTCATAGCTAAATAGTGATAACAATTGTTTCTAAACACTATTCCCTGTGGATACGATTACCTACTCACCAAGGTACTTTATTACTTTGACAACCCGTGTACTTGCGGTACACGCACGTAAGGGGTGTGTCAGAGAACTTCTTCGATGAAGTCTTTTGAAAGTAATTCTTATTTTGTAACATTCATAGATGATGCAAGTAGGAAGATATACATACTCAAGTAAAAATCCGATATTTTCAAGATCTTCAAGGTATAGAGAGCTATTGTGAAAAATGAAACAAGTTTGAAAGTTAAGTATCTATTGTAAGACAATGATGGGGAATTTTACAATAAGTAGTTTGAAAATTATTGCTCTACCAATACGATCAAAAGAGTGAAGACTATGCCTAGGATATCAATTTGCAACTTTCGGGAGCAGCTATAAATATGGCAACTTTTGGAGGATAGCTAATTGAAGCTGGAGAAGATTAAGGGTGATAAGAATCTTTTATATTTGTCAAGCTTCTCAGACCCAAACCGGGCATCGACCATGAAAAGGTTAGGGGTTAGGACTCGAGGGGTTCAACCGGGGTTGAACCAGTGTCAACAATTTTTATTAAAAATAATCTAAATTTTAGTCATATATGATTAAAAAATCAAATATTGAAGAACAAAAAAATAATAAAATAATAAAAACATGACTTTTAAATTTTTAAGCAAGTATTCTACATAAATAAATATTGAAGTACACCACATTCAAAATGTGAAATACACCAAATTACATAAAAATAAACTAGTACAAAATTAATTGAAAAACATAAAAATATTCAACTAAGAAATAAACAACTAAGAAATCCATAAAAAAGAAATATAAAAATATTCAATCTTCATAAATTCAAATACATCAAATGCCATAAATGCAAACTTGTTCAAACCTCCATAAATTAAAATATAAACATGAAATAAACAACTTAACATTGATTGTGACTTGGAACTTATCAATATACTAAAATGACATATAAATTTAAGACATATATAATGATTATATACTATATAGTATATATAGGGCATGAATTGAATGCTTCTAATTAAGCATATAAAGATGAAATTGAAATATATGAGGTCTTCTTGAGAAGAGAAGGAAAAAACAAGAAATGAAAGCCAAGAAACTCAATACAAGAGGGTAATATAGAAACAATGGCTTAGAGTCAACCTCCTCACAAATCACAAATATTAAGAAAGAAACAATGGCTAGTGACCCGGCCGGGTTACCAGTCCGATCGGCTACTTGCCTGTTCAATCCCAATTTTATATATTGGACCGAAACAGCTTTAAGGCCGGGTCTAGGTCAACCTGGTCCGACAGGCCATTCCGGTTTGGGTTTGAAAACATTGATATTTGTTAACAAATCCGATTGATGGTTGCATTTAGGTTGAATGTCAAAATTGGGACATCGAATGATCGAAGTAAAAACTCATGACACTTGGATAATCATGGATAGATGGTATTATTTTTGCAAATAGGTCTCTAAGTAGGAAATTATTGATTGTGAATACCCATTTGCAATAGATGACATGGAGAAACCGCTAGAGTTATTGAGGAGAACAATAGCTTGATCTGGAAGTCATGGAGAATCTGAGGTGCAAGACGAAGTCATTAATAGAATAAAATACTAGAGAGAAGATGACAAAGTTAGCCTCTGTCAAATGAGTATTCCATCCAACTCGAGTTAGTTTTAAACAGGTTTAATAGGGCATGACAGTTTTGCACAGGATTTAAATTTATTATTAATTTTATCTTGTTCTTGAAATATATATATATACACACATATAATTTATTTATACACACACATATATAACTAAGTGTATGCTTGCAAAAAATGTAAAACTATTGTATTTACCTAGGGGAAGTATTTTAATCTTGGATTCCTTAAGATCCAAATATGGTAGCGAGGAAAGAGGATTATAATCTCTTTTGATATAGTGGAGCTTTCGATTATGTGTCCATGAAAAGTAGGAATATCTTTTAAAAAAATTTTTTAACAAAAACGACAAATGCTATATACATTAAGGGGGTGTGCACGGGCTAGGAATCGTTCATCCAGCCTGCACACTCTCACCTGGTATCACGGGGTTTAGGAAGCAAACCCACACCTACAACAGGAGACTCAATAGTACCATTACTTCCAGCGAGACTTGAATTCTAGACCTCTACTTGCTTTTCATAATAGAGTTAATACCTCTAGGCTATAAGCCATTTTGTAAATATCCAAATTTTATTAAAATATGCATGCTTATTGTTTTTTTTTTTTTAATTTTCTCTTTATGCTGGTTGACTAACTTATTTCTCCCGTTGTTGCAGTTGTTTCCATGACATTTACCATCCTACATGGAAACACATTGCATGTGCCTTTATTTTATTAAAATCTACAAAAACTTCTCAATAGTTACGGTGATAACTTCTACAAATCATAAAGAATCAAAACGAGATATTTCTAGTCATGCGCTTACCCTCTTTTGCCATGCAATAATGAAAAAAAAACATTCTGATTATAATGATCTCTAAAATCAACTGAAGTTATCTAGAAGTCTTATCGTACCATAGACCAACATGAAGAATAATGATAAAATAAAAATAAGATATGCTCTGCTAATAAAAGTAGACAAAGTAACAATGGGCACATCTCTAAAGATTGTTACAAAATCTAAAGTATTATTCCATATTACTAAATGAGATATATGGACGAATAAAATATTGAAATTAATGACAGTGATGATTTGAAATAGTGATTAACAACTAAATAAGAACTAAATAAAACAACTTATTCCAAAAATTAACAGTTAACTAGATAAAAACTATAAAAAAAATACTTTTTAAACAAATTCTAAATTTGGGAAATCATAAAAAATTTATAATTATATTTTATTTGAGTTATTTTTCAATTTTTTATTTATAAAAATCACTCTCTTTATTAATTCTAAAAAATTACAATATATCGAAGGGTTTATAACTAGTGATAATTGGCTCTACATGAAAAGCAAGGATGAGACATTCAATCTAAACTCTTTGTTCTCAGTTGAAAATGTTCAAGTTAGATGATCAATTCCCCTCTCATACACTTGTGTTATTGTCGCTTTTGTAAAAAATAATATTAAATAAATAAATAAAATACAACAAATAATATATATATATATATAATTTTTTTTTTTTAATCTCAAATAGAAGCCCAGATTTTGGATCCGGATGTACAATAACAACCTTCACGGGTACATTTTAAGCTCAAAACCAATCCCGGTGGAACACCAAAACAACGGACAACCGACCATGTCCACCCACACGCGCGAAAGAGCCGCCATAACCCATCCCGCGCGCGTGCCATTATGTCGACATCGTAACAACATCTCTCCAAACCATCAAGATACCGCCACGTGTCCAATCCAACGACTCAAGCTCCCCATCTCGTTACCGAAAGCCCCACCAAAGCGGGCCCCGCCGTAAACCTCCATCCAATTATCCACCGTCCGATCCGAATCCAAAGTCCCTAATGTTATCACGTGACCCTGGCGTGCTCATTGTCTCATTCCCGCTTTCTTTGAAAGTCTAACAATGGCGTCATCTCCTTCTCTGCGTTTTCTTCTTATATTCTTTATCGGATCCACAAACCGAGAACTAAATCGCGATCCGAGCTGAAGAGAACTTCAGTGATGTCTTTCTTCGAGGTTAGTGCTCTGTCTTCTCGGATTGCTCATGTTATCGGAGCTCTGGTGCACAAATCTCAAAGTTCCTTTTTTTTTCAGGATCCGAATCCGCTTCTCTTCCTCCTCGGCCGTGTCCGCCACCATGCTCGTCTCTTCTCCGGTGATTCATTCGCACGCATCTAAAAGCTTTCTTTTTTTTCTGCTATTTTTTCTTTTTTTTTTTTTAATTTTTTTTGGGTATTTATAGAAGAGAGCTTATCGGCGGTGAGATGCGGTGGCGGCGAGAGTGCGGAGGAGTGCCGGAATGATGCGGTGGCGATGAAACTGAAACTGATTGCGATAGCGACGATTCTGGTCGCCGGTGTTGCGGGTGTGGCGATTCCGTTGTTCGGGAGGAAGCGGCGGATGATGAGGACCGATGGTTCTTTGTTTGTTCTGGCGAAGGCGTTTGCTGCCGGCGTGATACTCGCGACGGGGTTTGTTCATATGTTGCACGACGCGCAGGCGGCGCTGACGAGCCCTTGTTTGCCGGCGATGCCATGGCGGAAGTTTCCGTTCTCGGGATTCGTAGCCATGGTGGCGGCGCTGGGAACGTTGGTGGTTGACTTTGTTGGGACGCAATACTATGCGCAGAAGCACCGAGAGGAGGCGATGGGTGTGAAAGCGACTGCGGCCGCGGCGATCGCGGCGGTTGAAGAGGGCATCTCAGTCGTGCCCGAAGCGTCGGAGACGGCAGAGGGCGATAAGGACGCGATGCACATAGTCGGGATGCACGCGCACGCGGCCGCGCATCGGCACAGCCACGCGCACGGGCATCGCGCGTGCGATGGCAGCGACGCCGCGCAGCACACGCACAGCCATGGGCACGCGCATGAAGACGAAAGCGAAGTGCCATCCCATGTGCGGCACGTCGTCGTCTCTCAGGTACTCCCCTTTTCACTCCCTTCATCATCTTCAATTCCAATCAAAAGGTCCAAACTTTGAATGCATTGTTGTGGATTTATCATCAGATTCTAGAGCTTGGTATCGTTTCACATTCAGTGATCATTGGGTTGTCGCTGGGAGTGTCCCGGAGCCCGTGCACTATCCGGCCGCTTGTGGCAGCGCTGTCATTCCACCAGTTCTTCGAAGGCTTTGCATTGGGAGGCTGCATTTCACAAGTGAGAACTCACTCAAACTTTCAATCTTTGGCATTGCATTGTTACAATGAAGCTTTGTGTTAGTAATGATTCAATGTATTGCAGGCCCAGTTTAAGAACTTTGCTGCAGGACTAATGGCAAGCTTCTTTGCGATCACTACTCCATTGGGGATTGCGGCGGGGCTTGGGGCGGCTTCCTTTTATGACTCTTATAGCCCAAGAGCGCTGGTTATTGAAGGTTTGCTCGATTCAGTGTCGGCTGGCATTCTTATTTACATGGCTCTAGTGGATCTCATTGCTGCTGATTTCTTGAGTAGGAGTATGAGCTGCAATTTCCGGTTGCAGGCTGCATCATATACTGCTTTGTTTCTTGGTGCTGCTTCAATGTCTGCCCTTGCTATCTGGGCTTAAATGGTGAGCGACATTTGTACCTTTGTATAGTGTGTTGAGTTTTGTTTGGTTGAAGTATAGGCTATCTTGCCTTGAAAGTTAACAGCAAACATGTATACTTCTTTCACAAGGGAAGAATGAATTTGATCAATTTTACAGTGAAACAGTTATTGAGCTTCACTTTGTGTTTCCATGTATTGTTTGGTTTGAGAGAATTGTTTATGATGACCGAGTAATATTGAATTGTGTGTATGTGGGGTTATATGAAGAAAAAAAAGATGGCAGAGTAATGCCTCTTCTTGTGTTTTACCTGATTCTGAGAATCAGCAATGTTTCTCTAAATTGTCTACAAATCAAACTGGGCAAAAAGAAACCACAAATTTTCAGCTCACATTGAATAGTGAAAAGGAATCAAGAATTTCAATATCACTCAGCCATTGTTTTCTTTTTTGTTGAATTGCTTGTCACTGATGAATGCTTTATTCTCCGGTGCAGCTGCTATCAGTTTCTCCCGTCTTTCATTGTTTACTATCGAATCTATCAACACTTTGATCATTATCTTCAGCTATTATAATGAGCTAGAGCTCCAGAACAAGAATAGAAACAGTTATCTATGCCAACCAAATTGAATCTGAATTCATAGATATAGTGGGAGGTTACCAATTGATCAACTGATTTTCAATGCGGACTTCATCGTCTCATAGAATAAATAGCTCAAAGAGGCTGAAGGCAGCACCTGCAAGCATAGCAGACCAAACATTACTACTAGATATAATGTGCAGAGGAAGACTTCATTGAGGAAAAACCAAACCTGAAGTGTGCTGGGAATGAGACCAGTGAAGAGTGAACTAACACCTTCTCTTTGTATCATCTTGATGAAGGCTGGACCCAATCCTAGACTTCTTGACTGCTGAAGCTGGAGTTGCCTTCTGATAACCTCAAGCGGGTATGTTACAGTTTCAGCACAAGCTCCGGCAATGGCTCCATACAGCAAAGTCCTTGCAATACCAATATCCTTGTCACTGCCTCGCCGCTTACCATGCAAGAGATACGAAGTCTTCAGGATGTCGTAAACTGCATAGAAGACGGCACTGGCTGGTCCTATGCTGATCAGAGCTGGAGTTAGTCCTTTGTAAAGAGAGAGGAAGCCTTCATTATGCATCATGTGAAAGAAGCAGCCAGCCACACCTCCTAATGCGTCGCCACCCGGAGCAGCCAGTCTTGTTCTAATCTGTCAATTTCCTAACAGCCTCAGGATTACTGCAGCAATCCATATCAAATTAGAGACTATTTCTGATCATCTATCTCTTCACTTACAGTATCGAGCGGGAGACACAGAATGGTAGCAGTGACACCGGAGATGCCACCACCAACTAGTCTATCATGGTTTGTAATCTCCTTCTTTTCTGGCATGCTCAGAAGACAATCCAGGTACATGTCATAGCATATAAAGTTGATCGATTTGAATGGGACCATACGAAAGAGATTCAACATGTTCCCCTTCCAAAACCCCTTCAAACCTTCTGAAACCCATATACATTTGATGATCTCTATCCATGAATGCTTAGAACCTTGCACAATACACTCTAGCTTGATTCTCTCCAACGGCGCGATACATGTTCTGAGTAAATGAATTGAATTAGATGAATGCGCAGACATGCAGAATGTATGATAAAGAAGGCAAGAAGACCGACCTGGAAAGAACAGTTGAAACTGCACCAGCAAGAAGGAATTTTGGCATATCACTCCATGAATGCTTAGGTCCACCTTTGCCAACACCAGAAGCCTTTGTTTTGTTCAAGTTTGACAGAAAACCTCTGAATGCTCTGAATTTCACCACTTGAGTCAATGATAAAGTTGCTGAACTCAGGAATTTATCATCTGGCTGAAGAATCTTGGCAGCCAAATGATTATTACTGGAGAAGGACTGCTGGAAGAGAACTTGAGGAGATTCTGATGGAAAGGGAACATCTTCATCTTTGTCCAGGCTTAGGGTGGGGAAGTACTTGTGGAATGTGGACATAGATTCAGAATGATGCATGTTGTGCTGTGATAGGATTCAAGTTTGAGATTTTCTTTATCCAAGCCAAGAAAATAGAAAGAAAATGAAAGACAGAGATGTTTGCTTGTGTTTTCTCTTTGGTGATGTGCTTATATATACATATTGATGAACTTGAATGAATGAACTTTGTGGTGATTGGAAGACAAGAAGGAGATAAGGTATTTGGTTGGAAGCCAATTGGCTGATGCTTCTCCAGACATTGGTGGTGTAAAGACAGTTCAAATTCTTGTGGTTTTGTATATGCCATTGGTATCTGTCTTCTTCAATGTTAAAAAATTGCACAAGGTTGAAAATTAGTGAAATAGAAACGTTTGGATTTGTCCAATTTTAAATTGAAAACATGAAGAACATGCGTTTGTTGGAGGCTTGGAGCTGTCTTGTTAATTAATTATTGTCATTAATAATTCACTCACTCGCTTTCTTTTTTTCAATAAATTCGTGGTTTATCCACTTTTATCAAAAAAAAAATAATTCACTCAGCTTTACCTTTGATTTCACTCTAGATTTTTTTATTTTATTTTATTTTATTTTATTTTTGTGTTCTTTTATGTTCTTTTATGTTCCTCCCTATGTCATAAATTCTAGCTACAAATCTCAATGTGTATCAGTATCACCAATAGTGTTTTTTCCAAGTGAAAATTCTTCAATTAATTTATTTTCTTTAATAAAGTTTTTTCTCTTTTATAATAAAGAGAAATTGGTCAAATACATATAATTTTTATGCTTAATGGGAAGTAAGTCACTCCGTTATCACATAACATTGATACAATGGCATGTTTTGTTTTCTCATAAAAATTACTTCTCATAATTAATGTAAACCTCATTGTTTAGTAGTTCTCATTAATCCTTCGGGCTTAATAATGGACATTTTCATTAATTGCTCTTGTATTAATTTTATTGTAAACATGGGGAACCTTAAATTTGTATAATTTTATGGAACCTTGGATACAAATAGTTGAAAATTAAAAGCAAAATATTAAGATATTTTTGTACACTAATTTTTTTTAATTATGAGTTTTCATATTCTAATAGTACAATGGTGCCTCGGGTTCTTTCATAGATACGTGAAAAATAACCGGCTCACGTACGCTATAGATAATTAAATCGCAAGGTTTTGTCATCTTAAAAAAAAAAAAAATTCGTACTCCAATTTTCTATTGGTTGCTTACACGCCAATGGCTCCATTGAATAGTATAATTTGTCACCATCATGGTTTATTATCCAACAGTGTACCTGTTGAGAAGTACACTTGTAACTATTAAACTATATGAAAGTTACTTTAATATATCTCTTTATATGATTTCGTTTTATTTTTATTTACGTTGGCATTGGGTGGTGAAAGTAATCTTTGTTATCTACGAAAACATGGAATTAGTAAATTCAACTAGAGGGGACACAGGCCTTTATTGGCCCGGAACCATCCCGGTATTGTTGGGTCAAGTGATCCGGCAGGTTGAGCCGCCAACCCGTAACTAGCCCACACTGTAGTAGACCCGGTTACAGGTTGAGTTGTCTCTAACATGTGACCCTGTGGGTTAACTAGCCGGTTCACTGCTGGGTTGAACCAGCCAACCCGGTTTTTTTTTTTTTTTTAATTTTTCTAAATTTTATTATAAAAACTAAATATGGGCTTTCGAAGAATCAAACTCACAACCTTTTTATAATTTCATGATATTTTCTCATAATTTATTTTTTTCCCACTTCTATACTCCTATTTCTATTTTCACTAATATTAAACAATTATTGGTAAGTGAAAAAACATTATTGGGGGTTGATGGGATAAATTATTGATGGCAAGTGGCACCTACCCCGTTCACATGAACTCTTGAATTAAATTGATCATAATTATCCATTTGTTAAGTGGAGACTATAAACTCTCCAAGTTCTTTTTGTAAAAACACACCAGCGTTGTTATAAGAAAAAATATCAATATAGAAAGTTCTCCTCTAAAACTTGTTTCATTCTAGTTTCTTTATTTTCTTGCAAAGTTATTTTATTTTCTTTATATTTAACCTAGCAAAGTTCATATTTTTGTCATACCGAATGAAGGAGCCTACTTTGGTTAAGAGGAATATCGACCAAGGGTTGCATGGACTTTTGACAAGAGAACAAGCCCGTGAAATGTAGTATTTTAATCCTATTATTGAAGCTTTATTGAGGAAAAAAACACTCTACGAGTACTAACTACTCAACCTTTATTAATGGACGCAGTGAAAACAGAAATTGGAGAGTAGAAGTAGAAAAAATAAGTTATAAAAAAATATTATGAAATTATAAGGGTTTAAATGTAAATTAAAAAAAAAATTAATGGCGCGACAGTTTTTATTTAAAAACTAGTGGAGACTGTAGTTTTAAAAGTAAAATAAAATTTTAATATTAAAAAAAAATGTGTGTGTCCCTAAATAATTAGGGGTCGTTTGGTTGACGGTAATGTTTTCAAATTACCACAACATTCCCATCCATATAATATGCCCACCCATATTACCACAATTATCTCATTACGTGGCAATATGTGATTACCACGAACCAAACGGCCCCTTAGGGACATGCACATTTTTACAATTAAAATTTTAAAATATAATATTTAGAAAAAAAAAAACGTTGCATTACCATTATTTATATTTTTCTAACTTTAATTTATATTGATAGAGTTGTTATTCATCAAATTGATAGAAAACTGCTTTTCTTAATGGAAATTTCATAGAATAGATTGACATCCTTCCAACTCAAGGATTCTTGGCTCCATGGTGAAAAAAAAAAATTATTATTATAAAATTTGTAAATTAGTCCACTCAATGGATCATGAACATACACTTAGGCTAATATTCAACGGTAAACCACCGGAATTTTATGCAAAGAGTTAGAAGTTTAAACCCCTCCTATATAAATCTAAGAGTTTGAATCTATCTCCGACATAATAAATAGTATAAATAGTTGTTTATTCATTTTATTAAAAAACAATAATAATAATAAATAAAATAAAAAAGCACTTGAAGAATTGTTAAAAGCTTAAGTACAATATGATTAATTAGTAAATTAAAATAAACCAAAACTTTATATATAATCATAAGAAAACTTAATATAAAAAAAAAGAGATGAGAGTTGTGAGACGCAACAATTGAGCCAAGACCTGTGTATCACATGGTTTTGTTAAAGTAGATTTATCACTCTTCGATGTTTAAGTTTGAACCAGTGCCTACTTTCTATAATAATAATGTCTAGTTGCAAATCAACATCACTTTACAATTCTGATAAATTGATTTATGAGAGCTCTCATGTTCAACCTAGAACTTCTAAGATGACAAAAGTAAAAGGTAATTTATGTACAAGAGTTTGAATAGAATGCTCTTTACAAAAGCTTGTAAAGTAAGTTTGAAAACTATTTAAATGCCATAATTAATTTTGGCATCTTCAAAGAGTGGTTAAGCTTCCAAATTCCAAAATTAATTAGAATTTTCATTTAAAATTAATTAGGGCTTTTTTGACATCATCTTCTACACTCTTCTCCTATCTCCACCATCCTTCTCCATCTTCCAAATCCAGGTTAAAGAAGACTCAAGAAGACATTCTTAAGTGTGGAAATCAAAGGAAGAAGCAAGATCCGGCAAGATCTCACTTCATCTCCCATTGTTCAAGCTTGTAGAGAGCAAGGAAGTCACCTCTTTGGTGGCGTCGTTGGAAGCTCTCTTTGACTTATCTCTCCGCATTCATCCTTCGAGGGAGTTTTATGTTGCTTTATTTGGTTGTTTTTGTCGATTTTATCATGTATCTTGTTAGCATGAACAACTAAACCACGAAGGTCACCGGATGTTGGTGAACCTTGGGGTGAACTTGTGTAGTTGGATGTTTTGATTTATTCTATTGCATTTGGTGTGTTTGTGATTCAAGCTTGGTGTACTTTGATGTATTTATATGCATGAGAACTTTGTATGTCGATTTCTAGATTGTACTTGGTTTCGTGACCATCGCCATTATACTTGACACACCTAGCTTGGAAGGGATCTATGTACAAATACGCCGTGACCATTGGGTATTTTGTGCCCCTCAAACATTAGGGTTGGATCTAGTTTGAGTATCGACCCTAGTTAGAGAATTCCTTGCTTGTAATGTAATCGTAGGAGGATTTAGTTGGAAGAAATTCCATATCAATACTTGTACCGGATTAGGTGTCAATTGCCGTGACCATCGGGTTGACCTATCTTAGAAATCTCTTAATCCAAACCACCAATTGCATGATAGTTGTAGCATCCTTCTCACTTTAGTAGGCCCAGGGGAATCTACATCCGTGACTAGCTTCATCCCTTGATTTTTACCCCTGCTTTGCCTTGACTGTAGACACTCATCTTATAGTTTTTTTTACTTCTTTGTAGCCTAGACAACATGCGAAGAGGAAGTAAGGGTAGCTTCTCGGGCCCTAAGAATACGACCCTCTCGTGCTTGCACGAGAGGTATTACTTGACGACTCCGCGCACTTCGGGGGGCCAATCAGAAGCCATCCCTTTGGTGGCTTCGTTGGAAGCTCTCCACGGCTTGTTTCTCCGCATTCATTACTTGAGGGAGTTCTATGTTGCTTTATTTGGTTGTTTTTATAGATTTGAACATGTATTTTGTTAGCATGAACAACTAAACCCCAAGGTCATTGGATGTTGGTGAACCTTGGGGTGGACTTGTGTAGTTGAATGCTTTGATCTATTTTTATTGCAATTGGTGTATTTAAGATTCAAGCTTGGTGTACTTTGATGTATTGGTATACATGAGAACTCTACATATCGATTTCTAGGTTGTATTTAGTGGTGTGACCAACCACCTTGTATTAAACACACTTACCTTGGAAGAGATTCATGTACACATATGTCGTGACCATCGAGTATTTTGTGCCCCTCCAACATTAGGGTTGGATCTATTTTGAGTATCAGCCCTAATTAGAGATTTTCCCTGCTTTTAATGCAATCTTAAGAGGATTTGATCAGAAGAAATTCCGTATCAGTACTCGTATTGGATTAGGGGTCAATTGCCGTGACCATATGGTTGACCTATCTTAGGAATCTCTTGGTCCAAACCACTAGCCGCATGGTAGTTCTAGCATCCTTCTCACTTTAATAGTCCCAGGGGAATCCACATTCGTGACCAGCTTCATCCCTTGATTTTTACCCCCACTTTACCTCGACTGTAGACATCCGTCCTAGAGTTCTTTCTACTTCTTTTGTAGTTTAAAGCATTCACTCGAATTTATAGGCTAGACAACAAGAGAAGAGCAAGTAAGGGTAGCTCATTGGGTCTTGGGAATACGACCCTCTTGTGCTTGCACAAGAGATATTACTTGACGATCCTTGTGCACTTGCGGGTGTTCGCATCGTTCAATCACCAAAGTCACATGTGGTAATGAAAGTCCTACCACATGTATGTTTAGAAAATTTTTAGAAACTAAATCAAATTAATAAATCCCCTTTAGCATGCAACTTTAAAGGAGAGAGATATAACACTTTCTACTGGGAACGCACCAAACCCATTTAAAATAGTACTTAAACAGCACTTGAGCCAGTGCATAATAGTGCAATGGTACTCTGACACAAAATTTTGACACTGCTCCTTTACCACCCATTACAAGTGACCACCACTGAGCTAACTAGTGATTATATATATATAAAACCTTCTTCCCCATTTCTTTAGTTTCCTTAATAAATTAGTGAGTATTTCATTAAATAAAACTTCTCCATTCATTTTCTCACCATCACGGTAGGCAAAATGTTTGATTATATTCTTCATTACAAATAACTTTTTTTTTTACAAAGGCAACAAGCATCATTATAAACAATTTTTTGTTTAAAACATATACTCCTACCAGTCCTATCTCATTTTAGATTTTTTCTTTGGTTCTATTTAATTGTTCTATTTTAAAGTTTCTCTTTGGTCCTTTTTATTTGTCCATTTAAAAAATCTACGAAGCAAATTTACCTTTTATATTTAATATAAATAACATCCAACTATATATTTTATTAAATCATATTATAAATAAAAGTAATTTTAAAAAGTTAATATCATTTTTTCATAAATTTTAAATTACTAACTAATTTTAACCGATTTTTTTTAATTATGTGAATTAGTTATAATGGATAAAGGATTCGGGAGACTATTATGAAAAAAAAATTATACTTTTTTTTCTCTGCAAAATTCACTTTCGGGATATTCGGAATTGATAACTAAAAGAAGGGATTAAAAGTAAAAAACTGCACACTTTATTCATAAACACTGAAGCCTTTATAAAGACAAAGTTCTAAAAAGATAATCATTGACTAATTTAAATTCTAATTAACACACAACTAACTTAAATATCTAAATCAAACATATCCTAATCAAACTAAAATAAACATCAAATATCCTAACCAAACTAAAATAAACATCATTATCTTAACACCCTCCCTCA
The DNA here is from genome assembly GCA_020875875.1 of Dioscorea alata. Lineage (NCBI taxonomy): Eukaryota > Viridiplantae > Streptophyta > Magnoliopsida > Dioscoreales > Dioscoreaceae > Dioscorea > Dioscorea alata. The sequence goes on along the minus strand of CM037015.1, from coordinate 15,704,409 downwards.
AACTTATGTTTATCACATAAATTTAAATATTTTAAAGCTTTCTCCATTGTACGAATGCTTTCATTTTTTAATTGACTCAGCCATACTGCTTGAGATGCACATGTTGTTGCTGCTACAAATTCAGCCTCAGTAGTTGAAGGAATGCCAATATGTTGCTTCTTTGATGACCATGAGATAGCTCCAAAATCTATCATACGTACATAACTGGATGTGTGTTTCCGATCATCTAAATCTCTTACATAATCACTACCTGTAAATCCTATCAGATCTGATATCTCTTCTTTATTCTTCTTCATCTTCATCATCATCATCATCATCATCATCTTCTTCTTCTTCTTCTTCTTCTTCTTCTTCTTCAAGTAAATCTTTGTCTCCACATCAATCTTTGCAGCAAGATCCTTCCTTTCACTGCATCAACATTAGTCCTTGCTATATCTTTGTACAGTCCTCCATTGATCATCAAATAGTCATTGAGAGCTTGATAGTTTCCTCCCAATGAGTCTAAGAGAGTCCTAAGATATAGCCCTTGTGCCTCACCCTAGGTCCACTATTCCTTCGGCTTCCTTCTTCTTGTTGTATAACTGACCATCAACTTCTTGACGGCAGGCGAAGAACGTAGCCTCTGCTGCTGCTTTTTGAGCCTCATCAACCTTTAATTGCTCATAGTGAACTACTTCTGCTTGTTTCTGCTTCTGGTATAACACCCAATTTGTTTCTTGCACCTTGATCTCATACTCAATAGTGGTCTGGCTAATCTGCTCAAACTTGAGTTTCTCATTCTGCTTGCCAGCATTCTTCTTCTCCATCTCTATCTGTAGCTTGGCCCCTCTTATCGCCACTTCCTTCACCGACTCCACCTCTATCACCTTCGCCTTTTTCTCGAGCTCGACTTTCTTTATTGTAAGCTATGCATTAGCTTGTGCCACCTCGGCCTCTCTCTTATTTTCATATATTTGCACATCAGTGTCAACATTCACTATTTCCTTCTTCCCTTCTCTTGTAATTCCACACATATGGTTGCTACAATCAATGTCCAAAAACCAAATATTTGACTTGTGAGATTCCTGACTATCTTGAATTACCATTAGCAAAGTCTCTGCTTCTTTATTTTCTACAAAATTTGACTTTTCTCGTTTATCTTTGTCATTAGGTAGCTTGGTGTAACATTCAAACTGATAATGACCAAATCGATGACATCTAAAACATTCAATTTTAGATTTATCAAACTTTTGACTTCGTCCTCTTCCTTTATTTTATAGATAACC